>CM060920.1:239620929-242465929 GCA_030737875.1 Allium sativum | reverse complement strand
CACACACACACATACATACAGACATATATATATATATATGGAGAGCCTATTGGGACATAAATTAGTGACAGAAGATTTGATACCCAAATTGTGGACCATTAGATCTTCCCCTAAATTTCACTTTCCATGTAAAGACAAAAAAAATCCAATGGTCCACAATTTGCGTACTTAATTTTGCATCATGAGTTTGTGCCAAATAGCCGCTCCTATATATATATATATATATATATATATATATAGGTAAGCGCATATTATTCAGATGCAAAAGGGTGTCATGAAATAGGCGTGCCATATGACCGCCCTCATATATATACACATACATACATACATATGTGCGTATATATTCTTTTTTAAATATATATATATATGTGTGTGTGTGTGTGTGTATGTATGTATGTATATGTATAAACTAGGTAAGGAAATTAATTAACAGGAAAATGTTCTTTTTCCTTGCATGTTGCAAGAAAGTACGTAAATTGAAAGTCATACCTTTTTAAACTGATTTTCCCAATAATGGTTGCAATATGATGCACGCTCGTGTTTACCCAGTATATTCAGTGCTGAAGGCATAGAATCAAAACCAGGTAGTCCCACCTGAAAGAGACCGATATAAATGGAACTCATTGCAGCATTTGAAAGACCTCATAAGTGAACAAACGCACACTTCATTTAAATAATTCATATCAAATCGCCATATAAGACATGAACAAGGAAATAAGGCAAGTTGGATTATTGAGGCACTCTGTGAAGCAAAAAGTTGTTTCCCCGTTATGCTAGAATGAACCTATTGAGAAAGAGACTGAGGCCACTCAAAGTTGGGATGATGCTGATTTTATATACAAGATATCAGTTTCCTAATTATTGAACGATGCCACTACTGTAACTGTTGTTATTCTGTCAGGAAGCTTCAAAAAAATTTGACAATAAGGCTTGGATCTAAAAAATATTTGTCAGCTGTTGTCTTAAGTTCAAATGGTTGATGATGAATCCGATTTCATGATTTACAAAATGATGGCACACAAAACTGTTTATGACAGAATGAAATTAGATCAGCAATCTTAGGTTGTCAAATTACTGATCACCACGAAATATTGTAAGAATACTATGAGATGTGAATTATAACAAAATAGTGTGTGCACACAAACGAAGCTCGTAAACAAGATTTGAAAATAAATATTATTTTTATATACTTCCAAAGTTTTCGTTATGCTATAAGAGCTAATGATGCATGAGTGCTGAGATCATTTAACATCTGTGCATGCGCTTACATGTGTTTACCCTCTCTTATTTAATATTTTAAACCTGAACATGTCTCATAACTACTGTGAATTAGGTTATTTTATGGCACTAGCACAGTAAAAGACAGGAGTAAGAAAATAACACAAAACTCACTCGAACGCCGCAAGTTTCTGAAAACAGAGTAAGCAGTCAATTGCAAAAATATCTGACCTTTTCAACTAGCACACGAAGAGCAACTTCAGTTGATTCCCCTATTTTCTCATAGATTCTCTTATCAGGATTATATTGCAGCGTAGATTCATTGCAAAGAGCTGAACACATGGCCATATGAAGAAGGCAAGGAAACTGAGCAGGAAATTCTAACTGGATAAAAATAAAATAAAGCACCAGAACTGTCAGATTTATTTGAAACCGTGTAGAGGTGACTCATTCATGATTAAGAAAATTAATAGAGAACATACAACAATCATTAGTATGACTATATTGTTTGTCCCTCCATTATATCTGGACACTTGTTAGGAAGAATTACTATATACAATGGAAAATGACAGCTAATTTTTTTAGATATAGAAACTAGATTCTATACTGTTTATCCAGAGCGTAGCCATGTAAAAGAAAGAGAAAAACAGTAAAGATTAGATATGTGTGTGTGTCAGGTAATTCAAGTAGGAAAAACATATTCCTTACATACTGATACACCAGAAAAATTAGCACGCGACCTCATAATATATTGTGGAAATTAGGATCCACCCCTTATTTTCTACGTAATGCCCAAAAAAAAAAAAAAAAAAACACTTCTTAAAACAAGTCCCATGAAACACCCCTAACAATATTTCTAGCGAAAATGTGCAGCGTAGACTGCAATATTTACAGTAAGAACCGCAAATGTGTAAGAACCGCAAGCATTTGCAGTTAGAACTGCTCACTTTAGTAAAATATCTGCAGCGTAGACTGCACATTTTCGTAAAATAATGACAGAGCTTTTTCATGAAACCTATTTTTGACAAGGGACAGAAATGAATTTTGAAGCCTATGAAATGGGTTTGAACAACCGTCCTGAACATATTTTTATGTCACAAGATGGCTGCATATTGCATTATACGACATCGCGATAAAATAAAAGCAGCTGTTGATGCACAATGCAAAACAAAACAAAAGGCTGCCGTGAAATGGGAACTTTACAACGTAGGAAACAGTGAATGTTGTAGCCTAAAGCCTTCTACAAGAAAAAGGTTTATACGGCCTTGTTTATCAAAGATAGAATGTTATAAGCTTTAATCAGGACATTATCGAGGAAAACTTGCTATAGCCTATATAACAGCAATACTCACTTAAAAGAAATAGCTGTTTCAGTTAACAAATAAAAATTAACTGTCAACAATGACTGATAACCTTAATAACATTAACTTCTCTGCCTACAAAAATGTTTACTTGCAATAAAACTGCTAGTATAATACTCCTATCATAATTATTGACCCTTTTAGCATACTATCGATAATGGAAGCACATGACAAGTTACATCTGAAGAAAGTGCAATTGCCATTAGTTAACTCAATTTATGGTCTTCTCTCATCCAAGTAGCAGAGGTGGTAAGAGAAAATATCTTCTTGATGTTTATGCCCTAATAAACTGATTGGATGATGCATTTCAAGGAAGACATATCATGTATAGAAACAGCATTGAAAAATACTGCCCAATCATACAAAATGAGCATAGTCAAGTCAAATTTCTTGCACACACTTTTAACCAAGCACACGAATATACATACAATTACTGTTTAACGAGATAAATTATATGGTATAGTTAAAAGAAGCTATGCTTTTAGTTTACACCTGTGTGCCTGAATCATCGAAGATTAGACCTTCTGGTGCAAATGTTGTTCCACTAACAGTATATTCATTTGTGATAGGCCCGCGATGAACAGATCGAACAACACAGATCTGAAAGCAAAAGGCAAACAGAAAAAAGAGTTAGCTCGAATATATAATAATACTATTACGATGAAACAACATGAATTGGGTTGAACTGATCAAGTAAGCCCAGTGCTGTTAAATTTCTGAACATTGTCCTGGTAACTAGACCACCCTTGGTTCAAGTTTTGTGAACTCTGTTAACTTGGTTGTCCAAAGAAATATTTGCCTGCATGCTAAATTTCGTGGTCTATGGCAATATTTCTCTCAGTTCAGTCCTGCATTATCATACCCATTTTGCATTGTTTGGTATGTTAGCAATACATTTAAAGTTAGCACATACATACAATATTTATCATTTCACTTAGTTGACGGCCTTGTATCACTATATAGGACTAAACTGAAAGATAAATTAACTATAATACTAAAGTGCATTTTTTGCATGCAGGCAAAAACATTTTTCTGAACAATTTAGATAGTAAACTCCATAAAACTTAAAACAGAAAGCGATCTACAGTTTCCCTACGGGACAAGATTCAAAATTTAAATAGCATTATGCTTCTTTGATTAGTCAAATCAAATTCACGTCTTACGATTTACGAAGTTACACCAAAATTAGGCCCAGAATATCCAACTTCCACGTAGATACTGACAGTGGCAGCGGACTAGGCTCAGTATTCACCCTATGTCTTGAAAATCAAAATTTAATGACATTATGCTTGTTTGACCCGTTTAACCAAATTAACGTCTTATGGTTTATAAAGTTACACCAAAGTTAAGGCTGGAATATCCAACTTCTAAGTAGACGCTGACAGTGAAAGTGACAGCAGACTAGCGCCCAGTATTCCACCATGCGTCTTGAAAATCTAAATTTTATAGCGTTATCAGTCAGTGTGATTTAGTACACACTGTTTTCAACGGTGTGTACAAATCACTGGTTCCCATCGGTGGAAATCAGTGGGGCCCATACAGACCCCCCTGAATTTCACCAATGGAAACCAGGAGTTTTGTACACACTGTTCAAAACAGTGTGTACAAACTCATTCTCGCATTATGCTTATTTGATCTGTCAAATCAAATTCAAGTCTTGCATTTTACAAAGTTACACCAAATTTAAGGCTGGGATATCCAACTTCCAAGTATCTACTGACAGTGAGTATATTATTTCCCAGTATCCACCCTATACATTGGAATCCTTGTAACTGCACCTAATTATTGTATTAGTTAATCATCACGTATAGCCATAGGCACTTAAAAGGAGATCAGCCAATAACCATTGATAGTTATAAAGCCTCTGACAGTTTGTTAATCCTAAATCCAAACTCACATATAATGATTTACAACAAAATACCCTGGCATTGACTAATTTAGAATATATATTTGGATAATAATTCCAGTAAGTATTTGCTTATGGATTCTACTCTCATGTATGTGCTACTTAATGACTTAAGTTTAAAACACGTGGACCTAAACACTTTGGACACAATGTACATATAATACATAACAACAACAACAACAACAACAACAACAACAACACAACATAATTTAAATTACCTGTTCTATAATTGTTTAAGACAATCGAATGTAAGTTCATATGCAAGCTGAAAACTTGTCTACAGCATTTCATGTCTTTGTTGTTGGACATTTACATAGTTTTACAAATTTAGAGAATGTGAAATCTAAGTGAACAAAGCAACTTTAACCATAGAATGTATAAAATGGAAGATTTGATTTCAGTTCGGTCCATAATAAATAACTTTCATTGTGATCCCCTCAATTACACAGCATACTTTCATAAATGTATAAACTGAAAGAGTCTCCATAATAAGTCGTTAACTTTCATAATGACACCCTCAATACACAGCACACTTTCAAATGAATGTGTGTGCTTATATACGTAGAACAAAAAAATATAATCTTTCAGTTAATTACATCCATACTCGTAGATTTCTCTTCATCTTTTCATACATCAGACAGATATTGTCATAAAAGAAAGAAACAAGATATCCAGAAGTAAGACGTTTCTATAGCTATTAAGGCAACCAAAATACATCTGAACCAACAAAATAATTGATCAAATAATTTTGACTAAAAATACTTCTTACTGATGCAATGTTTGAGCATCTAACTGTTATTTAACAGATATTTCCATGCCCATACATCATTAGACATTAAAAATATTCTGAACTGATATGTAAGAAATATGTCTCAAAGTAAGCAAGTGACATTTTTCAGAACAAGTGAATTAAACAAACCCAAGTTCAAGCTTGTGTGTTTCAAAAAAATTTGTGATTTCAGTATCTTTAATAAAATCATGAAACAGCATCACTGTCTGATCACCCTTACTGAGCAAATAAAAACTACAGAACCATATGATTTTGTACAAACGAAAACTGAACATGATGGAGGCTTGGCCAATCATATGCACACACACACACACACACACACACACACACACATATATATATATATATATATATATATATATATATGTTATTATTTTTCATTAAGGTGCAAGATAAAACGAAGAAAATTACGAAGTAAGAGTAAAATAAAACTAACCTTTGATACAGACATCATATTAGTTGTGAGAGTCCCAGTTTTGTCGCTGCAGATTACTGTTGTGCAACCTAAGGTCTCAACTGAAGGCAATGACCTAACAATTGCATTAAGGCGAGCCATCCGTTTGGTGCCTAGAGCTAAACACCTATATCGAGTAACTTTTAGAATTGCTATATGATGAAGTTCAGAATCAAAAAAAAAAAAGATCAAACATTAATGAATATGAGGTCAACTGATGCTAAAAATGACCAAATGTGCAGCAAGGGCATATCAAGTATTGGATCACCAAAAAAGTTCATGACATAAAGCAACAATAAGAAAAAGGTTGGCTTAGGCTAATGGAATAAAGAAGCATGAAAGGGAAAACTCACGTTGTAACAACAGCAGGAAGACCTTCAGGTATAGCTGCTACAGCAAGGGCAACCGCTATCTTGCATACAAGAACATGATTTTAACTTCTAAAACTTTGGCTAGGAAAAGAAAGAAGAGTGCCAAAGAAAGGAGTAAGCAAAAGCTGTACTTGCTAAACTATATTCATCATAACTAATTGGGATCTAAGTAATTCATCCCAAATTCCATTCATTTTGTTTTTTAACATATGTAGTTCAGTATTATCTCTCTTGTTTATTTTTGAACACCTTTCCTCCAGTCTGCTCGCTAAACTTAAGTGGATCTAGAAAAAATATGTGATAATTTAAAAATTAAGCAACAGTAATACTGAATACTTTATTTCATGAATCCATTTTGGCACCAGGACCAGAGCTGTTTTACAATTTTTAAACTACCAAACAATATCTTTAATTTTATTTATACTGCTAACCCTTTCAAGTTTCTCATTCAAAATTGCAACCAATAAGATTGATAGTGGATGTCTGATGATAAGGTACATCGTTTAGGACCATCCATGCTGAATCTAGATTCAAATATATAACCAATTGATGATTATCGGCAGTGTGTGAAATGGGATACTCACAGTGTTGACGTTGATTTTGGTTAATTAAACGCAACATCCGAATGTCAGGTACTAATCACAGAATAACAGTAATAACCCAGATACAGAATACTGAAAAGTAAATTAACACAGAATTTATAGTGGTTCGACAAATCGTGCCTATGTCCACTGTGAGATAATCTTTATTGATTAAAATTGTCAAGGCGAAAAATCCCCAGGCCCTCGCCTAGCACTTTTTTTTGTGTCAACGGCTTTTTTGGGCGCCTTGAATGACTTCTTTTTTTTTTCCAGTTTTCAGCTAAAAAACTGCATTTGGAAAATGCAATTAAACACAATTTTTATTTTAAAAATGGCATATAAAAGCATTATTAAAAGAAGAAGAAACACCATACGATTAACATAAATCAAACTAAAAATGTGCAAAATCATTCAACTCAAGTTTACAAACAATAAAATGCTTAAAATATAGAAATTAGAAACAATATTACGTAAAGTCTTAACTAGAGTTTTAACTTTCCACGAACTAGGGTTTTTTTTTTTTTGAACGATTCAACGAAAGAAATTTATGGTTTTTCTTTTCACCTGGTTGACGAAAGAAAAGCAGCTTTTTTTATAAATACAATACGCTCTAAATCAACAATCAAACGAGCATAATTTTCTTAGCATGTTGGATTTTGAGCTCCTATTGAGCCAAATGCTGAAATTTTCAATTTCTACTCAAATGTTGCAAAAAGCGATTCTATTTTTTGGCGCTTCACATGGCGAGCGCATTTGGGGCTTTTTTGGTGCCTCATCCATCATAGGCGCCTTGAAAGACAAAAAAGCCCCAGGCTAGGGCCTAAGGCTTTTTGAAGCCTAGGCGCGCCTAGGCGAGGGCTTTGATAACATAGACTATACGATTACAAATAATCTTTTTAGGTTACATAATTGTAGAGTAAATAGTTTGGGTGTTGGCAATGATAGAATCCTTGCGTCTGAGCGTCCAAGAGCCCAAGAGAATCCCTCAAAATAGCCTAGAAATGACATATCTATAGCTGCAAAAAGATATGCACTCGTCCCAAAATATTGGAAGAAAAAACGGATCTTGAGTTGACTTAGCTCCAGAAATTTTCGTACCCGATCCCCAGGCGAGAGAGATCGATAGGAATCCCTAGACTTGGTCATTCCTTCGAATTTCACTCTCGTATGCTACTACTTAGCCAATTCATGAGTTGTTGAAGTAAGACTGATTCAATGCGATTGGTTTTATAACGATCCAGTGAGAATAAGAGAATGTCTATCCACGTAGTGAGAATAATATCGATCTGAGAGAGTTGTGCTACGTTGAACCAAAGTCTGGGGAGTATTACCGATCCCCAGAGTTGTCAATCAAACCTCAAGTTTCCCACGGACTCCATAACTTCTACCAAGTTTTCCCACGTTCGTGTAAGTCCAAGATCAAGTCCTGAGCACTCTGATAGCCGGAAATCTAAAGTGTGACCGTCTTGTAAATGGACAGATCAACATTTGCCCGTTAAAACATCTTTCTGTGGAAGACGTGTTTAGAATAATTCAGAAATCCAAAAGACATAATCCGAGAGAAATCCAAATAGAAATCCAATTTCCAAACAAAAGGTCACGATCGCATAAGATCATATTAAATAGAAAACCAAAAAATCGAAATTTTAAGAAATCCAAGTCTGAAAGCTAATAGAATCCAACGACCACTCCGGATCGTATTATAAGAGAAAGCCAAATCCAAAGTATTCAAAATTCAAGTATCCATAAAATCAAAGAAATTCGATAAATCCAAGAATTCCAAAATCTTGAATATCCAATCTGTAGCATGTTCGGACCCAGCCAATGTGGGTACAATCCATACCTACAAAAAAAAATCAAGTTTACTGCTTTGTCAAGTTCTGAAAAAACAATTCAAATCCAATCAAGTATAATCCATACTCGAGTCATGACCGAGTGATATTGCCAAGTCCTGACAAGACGGCTTGATTCTTCCCAACCATAATCCATACTTAAGGACCAATTTATTAAAGTTTAAAATTTCAATTTTATACTTTACAAGCATAATCCATACGAACGAAGTAATTTTATTAACATTCGAAAAGTTCCAAGTTATTACAAAACCTAACAGTTTATCGTCGGGTATGGAGCACACCTAGGGGTAAATCCTAACTTCGTACGTGAGTGAGCCAACTTAGCCGTTTTTAATTACAAATTTATTATCTTAGAGGGTGGATGATTTAATATCGAATACAAAGCATGCTTAAGGATTAAATCATAATCTCGTACATGGGTAGGCCGGTGTAGCCATCCAAATCCAAAATCCAAATACCCAAGAAAGTCTAAAATCCTAAAAGCCAACTATCCAAAGAATCCAGATCAATTGATAATCAATCCGTGCGAGTTAGGTTCTGACTCGGTCATGTTCCGCTACTGCAGTTCAATTTTTGACATACTGTGCCAGCTCTACGCGTCTGACATGCTCCTCAACCATATCCCGCAAATGCCTACATTCATTTGTATTGTGGTAGTCCCATTCATGAAACAAACAGTATTTTTCAGACTCCTGCTCTCTTTGCGTTAACTCCCTCCTGGGAGGCTTGATGAATGGAGAAACCTCATGAACATCCACATAGATGTCTTCTAGGGAAGCAGTTAGTTTCGTACATGAAGAGAATTTAGGCTCTCTTCTTTGTTGAACATTCCAATCATTCCCGACCGAGGTTTTTCCATTGCCTTTATCCTTTTGCCGGATCCAAACGGCCCTCCGTCCTTAGCCATGTTAACCTCGAGAACTTCTTTATCAACTCTCGTGTCCCCTTCGTGGAGAAATCTTTCTGCTTCAAAATAAAATTCGCCAAGGTTTCTTGGTGAATCCTTTTCCAGTGATATCTTAAAGCCCGACTTATTTAAAATTCTAGACACCATAGACGGTTCTGGTTGGTCCACCAACGCTATCGCCGCATTAACTTTTCAGAAAAGAACGTAAATTCTCTTCAGTCCTCTGCTTAATCGTTGTGAGAGTCATGACATTTTTGGGTCGAAAGATATGGACCCTGAACTGTTCGATGAACATTTCGACCAAAGCATTCCAACTGCCAATTGATTTCGATTTACACTACATAAACCACATTGTTCTACTGTCCATGAGATAGAATGGGAAGCACTTTGTCATGACGTTGTCCGAGAAGATAGCATTTCCATGTGTCGCATATAGCGCATCAGATGGACGGTAGGATCCTTCCTACCATCATAAGCATCCAACATTGGTAACTTGAAGTCCTATGGGTTTCAAGAATTCATGATATCCTACGTGAAGGAGTTGCGGTTAACACAGTCCATGTCCGGTTGAAACATCCCGCCTAGAGAAAATGAACGAATCACATCCATGATTTTATTTTCATTGCCCAGAGTTGTCGTCATTCATCCAATCCTACATCGGTGTACTTGGTGTTCAATCCAGAAGAAGTTGCATGTCGATCCCCGAGGTTAAGATTCGGTTCGTCCCTACTCTGAGGAGCTGTTTTCAAGCATGAATCGAATTCCAGAAGTTGTTGCAGTTCCATCACCGTCCAACTACACGTGAATTCGCGCTTGAGCCAAATCTCCAAAACCAATTTCCAAAGCACGACCAGTAAACAAGTCACGAAGCCATATTTTCATCGCCTCGGGGGATGCCCCCTTCTAGATTCGATTCCGCACCGATCCGGGTAGAGTTCGCAAGGGGGCTCCCCTGAGCCCAAGCCAAGTTCCTGCACGCCACTGAGTCTCATCCCAGAAGTTGTTCCTTGACTTGTTGGTTGTCCGAGTTGATCCATCCTCGAGAGAAAGGTATTCACCATCTCCTTTTATCGTCTGAGGATTCCATTCTGCCGTTTCAAGCGTGATTCCAATTCCTTGATTACTCAGTTAGATAGATGGAGGGGTTTCCAATAGAGAAAGCCTCATGACTTCCTTTTGGTCCAGCGCCTTTAGCCTCGGTGGTAGCATTTGTCTTCTTCCTTTTCACCATAGCTGAATCCTTGAGCAATCCAGTTCCTTAAGCTAAAAGAAGGTAGTCGTTCCCTACCTGATGCACCAAAATGTTGATGTTGATTTTGGTTAATTAGCCGCAACACCTGAATTCCAGGTAATAATCACATAATAACACTAATAATCCAGATACAGAATACTGAAAAGTAAATGAACACGGTATTTATAATGGTGCAAACGTCCACTATGAGGTAATCTTTATTGATTATATTATATGATTACAAATACAATCCTTTTAGATTATAGAAATAGGAGTTGGCAATGGTATCATTATTGTGCATGAGTGTCCAAGAGCCCAAGAGAATTCCTCAAAATGATCAATTTTGTATATGTGCTCGTCCTAAAATATTAGAGGAAAACGTGGATCTCAAGTTGACCTAGCTTCAGAAATTTTCGTATCTGATCCCTAGGAGTGGGAAGATCGGTAGAAATCCCTGCACTTAGCCATTTCTTCGGATTTCACTCCATGCTTTTTTCGCATCCCATTACTTAGCCAATTCTTGAGTTGTCGAAGTAATGTTGATTCCATGTGATTGGTTATACACCGATCCAGTGAGGAGAAGAGAATGCCAATCATTAGAGTAATTGTGATCCGAGGAATTGTGTTATGTCGAACCGAAGTTTGGGAAGTAGTATCGATCCCGGAAATTGTTAACCAAACTCCAGGTTTCCTGCGAACTCCTTTACTTCAACCAAGTCTTCCTAAATCCGTCCAAGTCCATGCTCAAGTCCTGAGCACTCCAATAATCGAAAATCCAAAGTGTGACTGCCTTGTGAAAAGGTGGGTCAACATACAATAACACTCTTCCTTTAATGAGCCAAGAAAGTAAGGTTTTGTCGTTTTGACTTGAGTTTATTTCACAAATGTACGTGTGCACATGCATGTAGTGCAAACCCTAAGGCATCGCCCATAATTACTTCTCCGAGAATCCACCGTGAGCAATCTCCAAATGCATCAGATGTAACTCAAGTGGAGAAAGATTATTTACATTATTCAGAGCAAGATGGTTTATGAAAGTAAAAGTGTGTCTAACAAAAACCAGAACGATTAGTTATTTTGTTCCCACATGTATTTCAACTTGAGTTAGAAATAAAACAACTTAGTTAACAGCTAAGGTATTACTCGTAATGATGATTCCCTTCTTTCTTGCAACAAGTGTCGTTTACATGAATTAAATACAACGAGCTTTGATAATATATATATATTTTGCTTCGCAAATTTTGGCTGAATGTTAAGTTTAACAAATATATTTTAAATATGTTTGTGATTCCACACTATAACCGTTTATGATATAGCAACATCTGATATTTGTATGCTATATATTTGCATAACTCTAATATTTGTAGGTAATTTCAATTTTGGTTTACATTTGAGGCTTTAGGTTCCATATAGTTACAAAAGTTTCCTGTTTGTCATTGTCTAGGATGAAAGTGATCAATGTCTCACCCAATGATCGATATAACCTCATGGAGTATGTTCTAAACTACGTAAATTCTTCCATTTCAGCTTAAAACAAACAAGGCAGCTATGTCAAGCAGTTTGTTCAGACCTCGATATTAACCTATTTCCCATTAAGACAAACTATCCACTAAACAATTGATGTGTTTCCAATTCATAATTCCAAGTAAAGCCCCAGGAGAAACACATTGTAAAAGAGGAAGAACAAGTAAAAAGACATCCTAGCTTCACTTTTTCGGCTTGTAACATTGATCACTTAAATCAGATAAAATTATTATCCCATGAAAATTTAGTTTAGCGTTCACAGTATAAGTTTGAGATCAAGGCTAATACCAAGTGCATAAAAAGTAGCAAATATAATTTTATTGTACCTTGAAGTAATGAATAGCACCCATTATGAATCCACCATGCGAAGGATCTTGAAAATGGCCAATGTTTACAACCCATACTAGTATGCATATCCCAGCTATAACCTGAAGTGAATATGTATCAGTCTACCACATACAATGAAACAAAGATCGGTTTTACGTAATATTGTAATAATACACAAAAATCAACGCGCTTAGATGCGAAGTAGTGAAATAATCACTTCAGTTGGCACAAACACGAAGACATGAGACAAGGATTACGAACTCAAATTTTGATCAGGTAAACTTAGGCTTTTTAAATCACTGAATTTCATTCATCCAGTGCTGAACCGAGAAAATATGCATCTTATGTTCAATGGTGTTAAGAAAAGTTGGAAAGTTGAAAATTAACCTAGGTTCGCTACATTTACACGCGCACATCGCAAATACGATCGAAGGCAACATTCAACCATAAAATGTCCAATAATGGATTCAAGTGATTGATTGAAGAAACAAGAAGATTTTATATAAACAAAACAAAAGAAGAAAGTGTGCATACGTGTGTGCATGCGAGCGTGCAGGCACAAATAACTAAAGTTGGATTTGAGAAGTTGCATTGTGCAATAATGACAAATTATTAGTATTAGTTAAGCATCTGCAGTACCTTTGCCAAAAAAGTACCGAATTCATCAAGCTTCTTTTTTAGAGGTGTAATTTCCTGTAAATCGACGTATAGGTATGAGCATGGATATGACAATCTAAGGATATGTTCTACATAGAAAGTAAAAGAATTGGAGAACGTTAACTTTAGAAATAATTATATAATATCGACAGCTTACATCTTCTGTTCTCAGCATTGCATCACGTATATTACCCATTGCAGTATTAGAGCCCACACCAACAACTATCGCTCTTGCTCTACCAGCCACGACGACGGTACCCTAACAACATAAAAATGTGCATAAGTGAGGAAAAAATAGACAATGTGTGGAGTCAAAATATGATCATTAATCAGGTTCATATCTGCATCACTTAATTTATCGATGTTTATAAGAGAGGGCCATAAAACACAATACATATAACCAAAATCCTTATTTCGGATATTTTATTGACTTTCATTTATTTTCCATGTAGATTAACAGAGTAAGCAGCTCGTGATTACGATGTGGAATCAACTCGACCATCCAACCGTAATAGGGTTACGTATATTTGTATTCTGAGAAGGGAGCATCGAACTGTATGTAAACAGATACTATGCTTGCATATGGATCCCTGAGTCATTACGTTCTATTTGGAATTAGAAATAGGCATAATTAGGCATGTTGTTACTGAAGGAAACATCCAAAATAATGCCTCCTGATCATTTTTCCAGTATGGTATATAGCAAAGCCTCCACAAAGAGACCAGGTAAGCAGCTTATGATTATAGCTTACAAGCAATTAGATATTTCATGCAAGAAACATCCAGGTTCAAATACGTCATGATAATTTCAAAACTGCTTCTGAACTTAGCATATATATTTAATACTGGTTTGTAATGCTTTTGGTCAAGGTTTTCAAAATGAGATTCAAATCGTAAATCCTAAAATTCAAACTATGAATCGAAACGGACTTAAATCGTAAATCGTGGATTCAAAAACATGCATTTTAAAGTTTGCACAGACTTTGAAGTTAATTTTGATGTTTAAACTTCTACATCTAAATCTAAAACATTATTTTCTCTTTTGTTCAAATTTTAATTTTTTTTTTTAAATGACTAAAATTGGAATTGTAAACCCAAATAAGTATATTGAATATGTTAATTAGAATTGAATGATATTTCTAATGTGTAGTATTAGCTTGTTTTGAATCGGAATATAAATTGAATCGTAAAGATAGAGATTCGATTTAAAACGAGATTCATATCGTAGGATTTTAAGATTTTTGACAACAATGCAGTTTTGGTGTAAACGTAAACTACCGAAAATGCCCTTCCATTGAATTTATCAAATCTTAATATTACTCAAAAATAGGATCAAAGATAAACCTCCTTTATCAATTCAAAGTACTTCTCTACAAATGTTGTCAAATCTAGGTATCACTCAAAATTAGAATCTAACAAATAAACTTTATTTACAAATTAAATTTATTAATAAATAATAGAATCGAAAATTTAAACTAACAGAAAATTAGATGTCACAACTTAAAAATAAAAATAAAACCAACTGCATATGGTTTCAATGCAAGAAACTAATTAAATATGCATGCAAATTATTTCTCTTAAATTGTCAAATATAGGAAAAGTACACGCGTGTGTCGTAACGTTCATTATTTATGTGCAGGGAGTAGTTCGCTGCAAATTTTATACTTAAATGTAAATGGGTTATAACAGATACTAATATGGGCTAGAGATACAGCCATAATACTGGGTTCCTAGAGAATATGATATAATATGAACAAGAATAAAGGGAATACAGTTAACATCTTACTGAAAAGAGGATGTTTGTTTTATCTTGGTAGACAGCATTTGCAGCTACTGTCGAGTCTAGATCTTTTGCAACTGAGCAGCTTTCACCTAAAGAGGTATTGAACTAACATTTAGCTGACAGATAATGCCATGTGTGAGAAAACACTAAAAACAAACTGATATAGAACTGTTTATTTGTCAATATTTACATGCATAACATCTTTACAAAACAATAACTAAAAAATGAAATAGTCAAAGACAACATCTAGGCAAATGAAACTAGGCAGAAAATGCACAAAATAAGGTGAAAGCATAACAGCAGTATTTAAACTGAAAGAGAATACAACCATAGTTACCACATATGTTATTTCTCCGTAGGTTGAAGGTAACATCATTGATATTTTAACCAAATGCAGATATCATTCATTAATTTAAGTGATATAGTCCCGGATCTTTCATGAGCTTTGAGTAAACTTTATCTTGTTTAAGAACATCTAAGCAGATTAATGAACAACTATGCATGTAGCACATGCAAGTCTTATGTTCCAAGCGTTGAGTGTGGTTACCCCAGTTCATCCCCCAACCCCATCTCACATGATAAATAAATAGAACTACATTCAACATGGTATTAGGAACCGAAAACAAAAAAGATAACTTGAAAAACATTTACACACACACACACACACAGATATATATATATATACATATATATATATGTGTGTGTGTATGCATATATATGTATATATATATATATATATGTGTGTGTGTGTGTATGTATGTATGTATGTGTTTGTACATATGTATGTTTGTATGAACAAATAACAGTCTGCTTACTAGCAAGTTATGGATAACTATCTCTCTTTTTCTTTTTCTTTTTTCTGAATTTTGTACCTAGGCGGTAATATGTGGTACAAATTTTAGGTAGTATATAGAATACGGAGCACGTAAACACTCGGGAAATGGCGTCAGACGTGGATACCTATCTTAGCATAAAGAATTTAGTGCTATAAGTTTGATGATACAAAAAATATAAACCTAAATGATAAAATATTATGACAAAAATAATAAAATCAAACAGCAAACAGAAGTAAATGAAAGATGCATGTGTAGGAGAAACAAAAAAGCAACACAAAGCAAACAAACGGATACCAAGTACCAGCTTTGATGACAAATGTTTTGTTCAGTCTTATCTCTCATATGCAGTTGAATTGCTGCATTGATTTAATTCCTAAAGCCTACTTCAGAAAAATTTGTGATTCGGTATATACAACTGCTGCTATTTCATTCTTGCTAGTGACTCGTGTACAAATGTTGCTATCATTTCAATATTGATTCAACTGTAGCGGAAAGGAAAGAAATAGATATAGCAGTTTCGTTTTGTTACTTAATTTTTTATAAAATGTCGGAAGCATACTGATATATCCATTGGTTGTAGGGGTTGAAATGCAATCAGCCTAGTAATTTTATGAAAGACCAACTGTATGGATTGACATTATCAGGGCTCTAGAGGCATCAATGAAGCTAATGCTTTGCTCCAAACAGCATGGTGTATTGGGAAACCTAATGCACCACATAAGTCAACCATATCACGATCGGGTGGCAATTCTAACCGTGTCCATAAAGCTGACAATATCATCCTGCTTAAATATAACTACCGAAACAAACTAAAAAGCAGCTTCAATACACAGTATACGTGTGAATTTCATACAGGTATAATAAAATAATTTATCAGCATATAGAAAATGATGACACATAAAAATAATGGTTAAAGATGAGGATCGCACCAGTAAGAATCGCCTGGTCAACTCGCAATTGATTGCTGAGCATCTCAATCATTCTCATATCTGCAGGGACTTTGCACCCAACTGTTCAATGATTGGTAGAATTAATATTGTATTACTGTGACATTTCCAAAATTGGCTATTACTGTTTACGAGTACATACCCCCTACTTCAACAATATCCCCAGGTACAAGATCTGTAGCAGGCAGAATTGAGAAGCAGCCTGTAGAAATCACAACTTTCTACATTAATATGCATTTTGGTCCTAAATCCTAACATGCATTGCACTGTTTTAATGGGTGATTTGGACTGTGAAGCATGTGGTTGGGCCTAATTACCGATCGATCTGAGATACATAGGTAAATCTGAATAGTACAATTCAATGTACCAATTTCATCTTGACTTCTACCAAAGACAACTTAATTTAGAACTAGCAAAACTGAATGTTGATATCTAATTTGCATTTTACAAATATTTATGTATTGACCAAGGCTTCAACTGAAACACGGAGATTTTGATCCTTCTGTTTTGGCTTTGGTTCCTGTAGAGACTGAAACCGAACCAAACTGAAATTTCGGTTCAATAAAAAAACAACTGAACTTCAAATTTAACAGAAACTCAAAAAAGAATTAATTTGAGTTTCAATTTCAAATATATGGATATTTTAAATCATAAAATTTAACTTAAACAAACAAAATCACAAAACATATAAATGACTTACCTAAAAATGACATAATGAAGCACTAAATAACATTTTTTTAGTTCTATAAATAACTATAGTAATTTAGTATTCATCGTTTACATCTTATTTTTCTAAAGATAAACTATATATTTTGTTTTAGTAAATTAAACATATATATATATATATACACACACACACACACACACACACAATTATATGGAACAAAATTTAAAACCAGAAATGAAATTCCTTGAATTTACAAATGAAAACAAAATTCCTAAAATTACAAGAGACCAAAACCAAGGTCAAAACCGTGATGTTGAACCGTTATATTAATTAACAAAATGACTATGAGAAGTGATTTGCAAGTAAAAAAAAAACTTATTGAATCAGCATTTTTTACCTATTAATTCAAAATTTTAATAGATTAATAATATTATTATGCTTGATTAGAAAGCACATGTTATACATTTTGAAGTACATTTGGCTTGCTGCCAACAGAATGCAGATAAGTTTTAGATGATTTCAAGATTGCGAAGGGGTTGTACTTTGGAATCATTCTAAATTTACAATGACTCAGAGTGAGTAGCATTTTTCTGATTTAACCTTGTATTTCCAACCTTGTGCTATACAATCCCTTCGATTGCCTTAAAATAGGTTGTTTTAATGTGCTAGTCTCGGGTTCATCTCACAATGAGAACACACAGATGGGTGTCGCAAATTTACTGAGATTCAGAGATATGTTAGCGAACTGACAGATAGATGTGTGTGTATAGTAGTGTATACAGAGAGGAAAGGTGATGAAACATGGGCAAGGAAGAACACCATCAACTCCAAAATCATTAACTTCAAACATATATTTGATGGATGACCTGAGGCATTTCTAATATTTAGCCCTTTTATAGTCCCTACATTTAACTGAGTAAATCAATTAACGAGTTAAGTATTTATTACCTACTTTGTCATGCCAAAGCTATTGATCTGCTCAATCTAACGACCAAAGTTTAGAAAGGCTACAGATAGAGGCGCTACAGATCTATAACTATACCACACATGGTTTTCAAAATGGATTTTAAATCCTAAATCATAAACAGGATTTAAATCATAAATAGTAGATTCAAAAGGATTATATTTAAGGTTTGCACACACTGCAAACACTTTGAAACTGATTACAACGTTTGACCTTCTACATCTAAAACTTAAAACCAGGGCTTAAACTTCCGACAGAATTCTGGACGTTCCAATAATTCCACCCCGGTCTGACCATACGTGGATGGAATCTAGTATGAATTTTAGTTCCAGCCCAAATTTTGTATTTCGTTTTTTAAATGCTGAAAGTTAGCCGAAAAAACAATAACATGCAAAAGAATTCAAAATAGTTTCGAAAAAATCATGATACTTTTGTCAATTCCGATCCAAATCAGCAAAAATGGCACGAAGAATGGTAAAAGGCAATAATTAAATCAATTTCTTTTCATGTATGATAGGTACATTTTTCAAGTACAAGTATGAACTATTTATTGATGTATTTCTATGGAGAAAATATCAAAATCTAAAACAGAATCCTAAGCGAAATCTCCAATATAACCAAAAACAAAAATAACAGTAAACAAAATTGGGAATCAAAATCTTGAATCTTAACGTGGATTAATTAATAAAGAAAATTTGTATTGAGTGATTACATGGATGAACTTAGGTTAATAATTTGTATTAAAATTGCTTTAGGCTATACATTTTTAGTCGAAACATTTATCATATATAATCTGAAGAATATAATGTATGTTAATATTGAACATGTATTGTATTTATTCAGAAAACTACCAGAATTTGCAAACGAAATCTAGCGTGCTTTCTCTAAAAATTCTGAAACAGAGCTGAAATTTTGAAATCCATCAAAAGAACGGAACAAAAAGGAAGAATGGAATTTTGAACATTGATTAACATTTAGATGGCTTTTGCTTTGAAAATGAGTTTGTATTTTGCATTTTTGACATGTATTTTAAAATGCATTGTAAAGGCAGAAAGGATGAAAAACGGTCGATTCCAAATATGGCTTAAACATATAAGATTGAAAATATTTCTTATTTTCCACCTTTTAGGAAATAATTCAATGTTTTAAAACGCAAAAGGCGTACGAGAGGCGTTTTCGGGTCCGTGAGGCGAGGCGTAAGCCTCGAAGTGTTGAGGCGTAAGCCTTTCGGGTAGAGAAAAAAAGCAATACGTATACTTAAATTTTAACCACTTTCATGCAACATTCTGTTTGTTCATTTTAAATTAACCTAGCCAACAATAGAAATTAGCAACCAACTAAACAAGGGCTTTTCGGGTAAGCCTACATTAATTCAAAATGTTTGTCTACACATATTTTACAATCTTTTTATTTTCATTAAATAATTAAAGTTTAATGACATTTATCTGTGTCAATATATGCAACTAAAGATAAATAGGTTTTTAAGTCATATGCCTCAACTGCTTGAGGCGTGCGAATCGTAAACTTTATGCGTTTTGTATGCCTCAAAATTTTGAGGCGTAAGCTTTAGAGGTAAAAAGCCTTTTGGAATAAGCCTCAAGGCGTTTTATCTCTTATTTCTTCGAGGCAAGCCTTGAGGCGGGTTTTTTAAAACAATGGGAAATATCAACAACCATCTTCTTCATCGTCCTCCTCCCCTTTGTTGGAATGACTACGGATCTCCCAATTCTCCTCTTCCACGTCATTTAACATACATACTGAAAATGCAAAACACAATTCACATTCAAGCCAAACACTAATTCAGTTTTCTCTCTTGTTCCATTTTTATTTTGTTTAAAAATCAACAGAATTGGACTTTTGGATTCAAATAAGCATGGCAAATATATCTATATGGATTGAACGAAATTACCACCTGCAGTTTTCGATGAGCTCGAATCGGAACACAAGTCAAATCAGAATGGAGAGATCCAATCCGAAATGAGATTTGAATTATAAGATTTTAAAAAAAGATGATAACAATGTGTAATACATACATGTTTGCGCATGCATGTGCATGTATTTCCCTATTAGGAATAAAAAAAATAATGGAGTTTTTAAAGAGCAAGTAATATAAACAAGACAAATAAACACATTACTTCTCACCATTTCGAAGAACAGTTGCAACATCAGCTTGGTATGCTCGCAACTCCTATAAAAGTTTGACGTAGAGACTGTTATTATAGGAAGGTTCAAATAAAAAATAGTAGCAAGTATTTTCACATCAAAACAATGGAAAGTGGGTAATCTCTCCTATCTAGTAATACTGCCATTAGTTTGAGGAAAATGATACTCTACTTTAAAAATGCAAGTTCAGCACAAAGCTAAATATGGAAGAATGTGCAATACGCAACAACAATTCATCAGGAAAAAAGTTCAAATAAAAGTGTCTTAAAGTATGCCAAAATAAGCCTAAAACTATATTTGATGTTCACAAAAGGGAAGTGACTCTAGAGTTCAAAGATTCATTTCTACTTTCACACATTTTTCAAACTGCTCCCAAAAAACAGTTTACTGTTGATTTGTAAAAATACCTGCTGAAAAAATGTCTGAAACAGCTTAGCAAAGTGGTTTTTAAACTAAAACAAAACTTTTTACATATCGTACTATGTAATTCAGTTATCTATGATTACATAGTAAAAGGACGAGAAGAAATGGAGTTGTATATGTATCATGACACAGAATCAGAGCAGACTAAAAGCAGTGTAGGGTAAGGCATCCTTTAAGTTGAGTCAAATGAAGACTTCCCAGGAAATATAATAAGCTTGTTTCTACACAATACTGTTCCAATTGAAAAGCAACAATGATCTCAGGAACAAGTATGCAAAATAAACAATAGCCCGATTGAAGAGATATATATGGCCAAAATTGTCCATTAGGATATCAGTTAGCTACCTCTAATGCTTTTTCGGCATTAGTTTCAGTTATAACGCCGACTGTTGCATTTGCTGCCAATATCATGAATATGACCTGAACAAAAAGAAAAATTATGAAATTTTTGCATAAATATGGTGAAAGGAAAATAAAGAACAAATTTGGCAAAATAAAGACTTTATATTGGTATATTATTGTTAAAAACTTTCTTACGGTCCTATCTATCAAAGTGCATATAAAGACCAACAACAAACTTCCGATTACATGGGCCTTTAACAGCTGCAAATGGGGTACAAAAAACTCTACAATCATAGGTTTGTAAATACAGACAGTTGATGTGGTAGAAAATAACAAAACAATGTGGAAGTTCTTACAGAAGGCTCTAGAAAAGCAGCTAATCCTGTTTCCCCGTTAACCAGTGCCAGTAAAAATGAGACAATAGCTGCTGCGATTAATATCTTAACTAGTAAATCGTTGAATTGCTTCAGTACTAATTTCCAAAAGGGGGTGCCTGAGTGTTAAGAGAAAATATACAAGGAATCTTGTAAACAGCTACCATTACAAAATGAATGAACCAAAATATGAACTCATAGTAACGTCTAACACTTACTTTTTTCTTGAGGGAGCACTAAATCATCCAGTTTATGCAGAAAATGATCAAAGAGATGGTCAGTAGTGAAAGAATCAAAACATTTTGAATGGCTAAACTAACACGTAGTTAAAGATAGTATACTGAATGAAAAACTAGATGAATTACTATAATTGCTGTATCAAACCAGATAACTGGAAAAAAAATTGCATCAAATTCCTTTGTATCATACACAACATCCTGCATTCATCCATATTAGAGCATACATATACGATATTCCCAGCTACTACTTAAGCAATTTAGGTGAATAAAGTATAAAGATCAACAACAACAAAAGTGGCAATGCAAAAAAAGTTAAAAAAAAATACTAACAGTTGGATGAAAGGGTTTCTGATTGGTAAAGAAAATCCCAAAAGGGTTCCCAACACATGGTGTAACCACAGCATCTACTACATCAGTCTTCCACGTTAACGAGTCAATGAGAATAATTCTTTCTCTTCTTCCTCTAAAGTATACTAATCTTAATTCTTAAAAATAAAATATGTTTTAACAGAAACAGACTTTATACACAAACACATTAAGTTGATACAGAATTGCTTGAAATTAACTTGGTGAAAATTTATTAAGGGTGATGGATTAGGATTCTGTTGAATTTTACTAGATTTCAATTCATTATAATTCAATTAAGCTTGATGGATTTAAATGTAAGAATTTTGAGGATACACCAAAATATTTTCATAATGAGAAATATCAATGCAATCATACTTGTATAACCTACTTTTTTCAATTAGAAACTAAATCAAACTTAAGTATTGTTAGAAAGTTTAGAAAACGGAAAATATGGCCCCTTTCTTTAAAAGCTAAAAATACCTCAGAGTCATGAAACTTGCTATGGTTCTATATTCTGCCTCTGTACTTGACTTGGACACTGCGTTTTGTTTTTTTAGCACACCATGAGATAAGGTTTTCACCAAGAAATATACAATTCCCTATATTTGACTTTCTGCATCATGCTCACACAATTTCATAAGTAGGAACTTTACAAAAATGAAAGAACCAAGAGAATAAACCCGATGGATGTATCAATGTTTTAAAATGTGAAAGCGCACATGAGACGTTTTCAAGTCCGCAAAGCGAGGCGTAAGCCTTTCAAGGAATGAAGGAAGAAAAAAAGTGCAAGTCATACAATGAAAATAAACATAGAATAACGTTAAATAGTATATAAAAAACATAAATTACTACAAGTATTTCAAACAAAATGTAGTTGTTCAAAACATTTAAAATGTAGTCTAAGATCAAATTGAAATAAACGAATACATAAGCATGTTACCATCCATGCTATATGAGCAGCAGAATATTTGTAAACTGAAATAAACGAATACATGTAAATTGAAGAAATATATACATGTAATTGGACGGAAACAAAGAATCAAAACCGATTTCTGATCTGAAATCGAAGTTCAGGAATTGATTTCGATTCCTGTAGAGGAATCGACTTCGATTCCAGAGCCGGAATCAATTTCGATTCCAGAACTTGGATCGTTCAATTTAAAAAAAAAAAAAAAAAAAAAATTAAAAACTACCTATTCTGTTCCTTTTTTTCTTATGAAGTTCGAACTAATAAAAAAAGAGCAAAAGTCAGTTAAGCAATGCGATGTAAATTTATTTTGCCGAAAAAAGTATGCATGAAAACGTTTTTCAACATTTTTTACGTTTACGCTTTTTAGCGCTTTTTTACTCTCTTTTTTGCATCTTAAATGGTTGAGGCTTACATTTTTATAGAAAAATGCCTCAATAGTTGCACCTCGGTGCTTTTTTTGGGACGCCTCGCCTTGAGGCGCCCCTCAATCACATTTATTAAAACACTAGGATGTATGCCCTTGGGATTTATGCAATCGGAATTCAGCTAAAATGAAATTTATGGAATATGACCAAAAAAACTGGGCCTTCAAGTGGATCCTAATTAAATGTAGTATAATTTCATTGCAATCATTAATTGACCGACATGCATTTCATCAAACTCCTTATTAACTAACAAAATACTAAGATAGATCATCGTATTTCAGTTAAATTTTGGTTGACTGACCATCAATTTTATCTTGTTAGTGAAATGCCATAAATTACTTTTAAATTTTCATTGCAGTACAAGATATTTATAAAGGTTTGTATCATTTTCACTTGTATATGAGAGTATACCAATTGAAAGCAATAATAGAATCAGGTCAGTTAAATTAAGAATCGTATCTAAGGCAATGCTTGAACCAATTTAAGCTTGATGTTCTTAGTGTTCTAAAGAATCTTTTTGGAAGTATTAACTTCCATTTGTGCGGAAATTGGGTATAACTCCATTTATTTAGCTAAGTTATTTATGATGAAGGGGTTAACTGACCATCAAAGAGGAAGATTTCGAGCTTCATATCAATTTAATTAAGGGAACAAATGGCTCGAGGTACTTCATTTAACCATAAGATCATCAGCAGTGCTTCAAATTTAACTAATTTGTATGGTATTAGGATTTAAAAGTAATCAACAGGCATGCTTTGTTTTATGATTATCGACGAATCATACATGTAACAAAGTGATATATTATGTGAAAGTAAGCATCAAAACACAAGCTGATATAGTTCAACAAAAGAGAATCAAAATGTGTACCATTTCGCCCAAAACGCCTAGCATTCTCCTCGACCTACAACCAATAACTAATGCAAGATGACCATAAAAAACAAGAAAAAAAGGTAATAAGTTTATATTTTACCTGAAGTTCACTAAGTCCTTTCACTGGATCTACATTAAAGGCCTCCAATACCTTACCAAAGAAATGTCAAACTGAAGATCAATTAGATAAAAGTAAATCGAAAAGGAGGTAATGATAGTAGTGTACTTGGGATACAGATCTAGCATAAGCATTATCCATGGCCGATACTGAAAAAATAAATTAGGGTTCTAACAAAGGAAAAAGGGCATGTGAAAGATGCACATGAATAAGATACGTCAGAGTTTCGGGACTATGGGTTTTGGCTGCAATACAGAGAACTACAGATCATTCGCTGTAGAGAACAGACGCCTGCATAAAAAAGTACAGATAATTTACATCTTCGTTCTTTCAGACATACATATGCAAAAATGGGCCGTCATGCAACTGCATCCGTAAAAACAACTCGATGGTTAAAAGTGATTCCCAGACCTACAACTCATATTTTGGTTGTTGTGAGGCAAATTCTATTTTACCTTAGTAATGGTTGAGCTTCCAAAAAAAATATTTAAAAAAAAAAAAAGGGTGACCGTTCTCCTGTTGTACTAAGTTTTCCCCACTTATTCTCATTTTACATTTTAAAATTTTTCATCAAACTCGTGTATTTCACTGAATCGCTTTTCAATTTTACCACTTTGCATAATAATAAAAAATGCCGCAAAAACCTAGATCTTCGTAGCGGCAAAACATGTTTGATCCATTGTACAAGTAGCAGGAAAACAAAACTCGTCTCGAAAGTAAGTTGATCAAACACTAATTTAAACCAAAAAAAAAAAAAAAAAAAAAAAAAAAAAAAAAAAACGCCATGCAGCAAGAAATCGTGAATTTTGTATGCACCACAGGAAGACAATGCATGGTTGCTTTTATGACCACGCATAGCTTGCTTTTATGACCATGCATAGCTTGTGCGTGGTTTGAATCCATACCATGCACTGCTTGCTCATGGTAGTAGAAGTTATAACAAAAATAAATGTATTTGCTAAAAAAAATTGTTTGGTTATTTCACCATGTGAGCACTTTGAGTTAGTATGTAAGTATGAGATGAAAAAAACACTTAAAATGAGTTAGTATGTAAGTATTCTTTCAAGCTACTTAATGTGTTTGCTGAGTAGTCGATAATTTACCCTCGTGATTTTGTGGATTTGTGTAGATGAGTTGGACACGATTGACTGCTTCGGAAAGACGTAGAAGAGTGAAAAAGAGATTAGCAAAGCAAAGAGAAGACAAAGAAGCATTGGCCAAAGGAGAACAAGTTGAACAGCAAGTACATCATGAACATGTAGGTGAGGGGGATGATGTTCGTAGTAGTCATGATCCCAGTAGGAATGTTGTCGATGAGAGAGATCATGACGGCGATGGTGAGGGAGGTAGTGATGATGATGAGGGTGGTAGTGGTGATGGTGAGGGGAACGGTGAGTCCAGTGATGAGGAAACAAAGACTGATCAACATGAAAGCGAAGACGATGTACCCACATAGGAAGAGGAGGAGCAAGAAGAAACAGACGTGAGGCTCCGAAGTATATTGATGTTATCGTAGACTATAATACTCATATAGCTTCGCTTTTATGGACGAGTCAGGTATGATAAACTAACCAGTTAACAGTTTTTAAATTTTGTCTTTATTTAGTAACAAATAACGTATAATATGTATGTTTGTCTATTAGGAACGACTGTCACTTGCAGCAGTTAATTATGCTTATAAGATTGTTGAGTGGAAAATTTCTGACAATGCTATGATTTTTCGAAATTTAATTGAATCGTCTAGTCTTTTCCCGATCGTTCAGTGTTGTTATAGAAGTGCGAACAAACATTTTATATTCGCTTTTGTAGAGCGTTGGTGTATTGTTTATCCCTTAAAGACCATACATATATTGGTCTATTAAATACGTGTAAAAACTACAGGTCGACCGTCATTAGGGTCGGCCGTGCATAGTCCAGTCCAATCTAGTACACCCAGACAGTTTATGAAAGGAAAGGGATAATCACATAGAACAAAGTTCAAGCACCAACCTAAGGATAAGCACGGCAAGGAAGGTCGCATACATCAGAGCAAGTTGGGTCGTCCGCTCAACACAGTTAGGATCGGTCATACAGCATAGTAAGACCATACAGAGGGGTCGTTTGCACGAAATTAGCTCGAGAATGGCACTGCCTAAGGACAGTAAGGCTCGTACATCCTGTAAAAGTTGCCCATGTTAAGGAAGTCACTCATTCTCATACCAAAGAAATCGGTCGTACAAGACGAGGAGAAGAATTGGTTCTGGTCACACGTTTCACTCTACAGTCGATCGATCGTACTACCCCGATCGATCGTACGTAGCAGGGATGTAGCAGGGATCCTACCGTTCGTAAAATCTGATTTAGATATAACCGTTGGCACTGTACAGGTTTTAATGGAGAAAAAATTGTTTGTTAAGATTAGTTGTATGAAGACATGGAGAGCGTTGAGTAAGACAATCGAAAAAAATTATGGTGATTGGGGGGAATCACATAGCACCTTCAGGCAGTATTTCGTAGAAATTGCAAGAATAAATCCAGGAAGCATTGGAGATGTTATTACGGACGATTTTGGAGTGTTTGATTGTGCTTTTTGGGCATTTGGACCGTGTATTGAAAGATTTGCACATTGTCGACCGTTATTATGTATTGATGGTATACATTTATACGGGAATGAGAGTTGGAAGAAAGGGGTTGAAGGTTAAAGGTCACGGGGAGTCATCCTAGATAACACCAACTTGGATGTGCATCTGGGATTGTGCACAAAATATAATGATGATGATGATCAAATGGCACAAAGAATAAGAATTGTGCACAAAATATAATGCATGAACTATTTAATTAAACCTTAGTAGAAAATTGTCTACAAGTCCATTACTTCACCACAACTCCTTCTCTTTTCATGGTGACACATAGGCATGACATTTTGCACTTAGAACCCTACCATATGTGTATAAATAAAGGCCACTTCCTTCCTTCACCTCCTTTCCTTCCTTCTCCATTTTTCTTTTCATATTCCTTCTTTTTCTCCCTTGTTTTTCTCTCCTCTCCCCACTTTGGTCCCCACGCATGCGCCACCAGCCAGCTCCGCCCCCTGCTTGCCTTGTCACCAAACACCCTCTCCTCCTTACAGTGTCCCCACCATCTCCAAAACCCCTAAAACACGTCTAAACCCCACAAAACACCTTAAAGCCACCACCTTTACACCCCTCCTGCCCAAAACAACCCAACCCGTGGACCCCACAACCCACTCCAGTCGCTGCGTAAACCCCACAGCCCACTCCAGCCCCTTGTGTAGACCCCACCCCCTTGGCCGAGCTCCTCCTTGCAAAAAAATCCTACCTTTATCCCCCTTAAACACTTAACGCTTCCACCTTTCCACTTCTAAATACAAACATATATATATATATATATATCTTAAGTTAATAGCGAATAGCGATGTTGATGTTGGGGTTTTATGCACAGTGGAACTTTGACAAAACACCCAAAAAACAAGATCTTTTTCACCCAATCATTTGAAGATGAATTTGATTGAAAATAACAATACAATAGATCAGAAATAATAGCAATACGCAAATATTCCACCCAACCACCCTCTTTATTGATTCACCAAAAACAAATTTTGTTTACACTCAATGGATCAAAACCAAAAATAAATAAAATGCAATTAAATCAATAACCTTATTGAAAAAAGGGAAAGAATATCTAGATGACTACAAATATTGTTGGAGCAGAAGAGAGATGAAGAACGAAGACAAATCCTTGGACAATTTGGAGGCACCAACTACGTTTTTCAGAAGTAAATAGGAAAAGTTACCCTCTGCCCAAATTCCTACATCTTTCTCTCTAGGGCGCAAGCCCCTTGAGAAACACAACCTCGCCAGATATTCTCACATGCTTTCTTGTTATTTCAATTGATCTAACCAAGAAAGCGCCATATATAGAGAATAGAAGACCTAGGCAAATATTCAAATTGCTCCCTTCAAAATATCTCTAGAATATAAACTTTCAATTCCTTCCTTCTATGATAAAATCAATCTATCAGTCAATCAATCAAACCAATTAGTCAATTAATCAATTCAATTAATTGATTACATCCTCTTCATAAAATATTTGAATCAAAATATTCAACACTCCACCTTGATTCAAATATCACATATCTCCAACAATCACCAAACAAGTCAACCTAGCTCTTTTAACAACACCTACTCTCAATTAAAACCAACCTCGATTTCAAGGCAGCGAGATACACCCCAGTCGATTTGAAAGGATTACGACCACACCTCAATTACAAAAACAATCCACCACCTGCAAAAGATGCATCTACCACCTAAGCTGCACCACGCAAAACTAAAACGTCTAAAAGAGTGGTTGGTTTACTTACTAAGTGAAATTTAAGGTAGTGGTGAAGCTAAAGGAATCCTATGTTTAAAGTTACGAAGGAGTGGATCTCTCGGTGAGAAATCTAAATTATTAAATATAGTTGTGAGAAACTATGCACTTAAATAGTTAAGTAGTTTATGGTTATTAAATAAATCACTTTAAGAGTTAATGATGATTAATGAAGTAAAGATGTGATTTTTAAGTGATAATTATATGAACACTTAAATAAATAATACATTGTGATGATTGTGTGAATGATTGGTTGTGGATATGAATCTTATTGGGTTGAATACTATATTAAATAGTAATGGGTTATTGGATATTAGCTTGCTAAGTCAATGACACCTTATTTCGCTACTATTGGATGTTATAATGGTTGTGTATGATGTGGTATAGGTTACCATGATTTATTATACCTAAAAAGTTGGATTATTGGGTATTAAATAAGTTTGGATAATTTAAATGAATATTTTATTCATTTAAATAATAAGTGAAAAATAAAATTTGAATTTTTAATTTCAAAATGATTTGGGACTGAAGTTAAAGTGAATATGAAAAACTTTAAAAGAATGGAAAATTGTTTGAAATATATTTCAAGTATAAATAGCATGTTCAAATTTGAATTTTAAAATGAATAGTAAATTTAAAAAGTGAAGTTGGATTTGAGTATATAGAAAGTGTTTTAACTCAAATTTATCATTCAAACTATCTTATTTATTTATTTATTTGGCTTTAGGAAAGTTTGGGCTCAAACGGATAAGTTCTGAAAAATAATATTATTTTAATAATAAAAGAATATTATAATATCCATTAAATAAGAATATTGAATTTTAAAGGTAAAATCTGAAATATTGTTTTCAAATAAGTGTATATGTGATTTAAAACAATTTATAAATATTTCAAAGTAAATCGGGTTTATTTTAATATAAAATTATAATATAGTCCAAATAGGGCTAGTCGCGCTGCGGTAGTTTGTGAATTTCAATTATAAACTTTAAACACTCATAATTGGAGTGAATTTAATCGGATATCTTCGAAACAAAAAATGTTTGTTTTCTAATGATAATAGTGTTGGACTTAGATTAACCTTAGAGGGGGGTGAATAGATTTTATCGAATTTTATCGAGATATTTAAAAACATCACAGCACAGATTGCAATAGAGAAAATAAATGCAAAAAGTAAATAACACAGATTTTACCCAGCTTCGACAAACCCTGCCTTCTGATGCATTCCCCAAGGTTTTTACGAGGTATTAAACAGACACTCGCATACAAAAACCTAAAAACTCGCCAACCCCTCACTAACCGCCTATACAGTTTTGCACACTCGCAAAACCTGTTGCTGCTGTTCTAATCCTACGCTCAAAACTCTGCACTGATTTCTGTCCCTGAAACCAGATTTTCCCCTAGCTACAAAGCCATAGCTAGTAAACCCTAATTATTACAGACTCTAGAAAACTAAATGAACGAATACAAAAGAAATTAAAAAACAAAACATTATAAAATAAAAAACTAGAAAAACCTAATCCCTTAATAAAACATAAGCCGAACCCTTTTTCCCTTTATTTCATTTGAAAGCTTTGCTCAAAAAATATGTCGATCGAATTAAAACCAAATTAGGGTTTCTTTCTGCTTTCCCCAAATCGCGCTCGATTATTTGATGTTTTGACTCTCTGTGGCTCCGAATTCTTGTGGCTTGCTTCTCGAATGATTTGAGCTCTCTTGCAAATGAAACCTTGTGAGTAATTTTGATTTTGAATCCTTTTTGCTTTCGAATTGATTGTGGTTTTGATATTCTTACCGATGATGATAATGGTGTTTTTATAGGATTATTACACCCTATAATAACTCTGATTTCACATATGTCATGATCTGATTGCTTGCGTGATTTTGCAATACTTGCCGTAAATGATTGAGGTCTTTTTTCAATGAATTCGAATGAATTTCTTACCTGAATTATATTTGCTTGCTTTAAACAGAAATGTGTTTTCTAGGAATAATTTGTACACGTGAATCATCCATTGAATTCATGATTTGTTGCCAAAAATGCTTTGCCAAAATTGTTGGTCAATTCCAAAACTGTGTTGCAAAATTCTAGAATAAAATATGCTTTCTTGCTAAAAACTTTGTCCAAAAAAATGTCTTATGGAAATACATTCGATCATCTGAATTCTAAAACTTGTCAAAAATGAATTCCTTAATGCAAGAAACATTAAAGAATGTGCAATTCAATTTTTGCCAATTCTCTGTTTTTCTAGAAACAAAAAAGAACAAATTGTTTCCTTGCCATTTATGTTTTTGCCGAATTGATACTTGCCCCATTTTGCACAAGTGATTCATGTTGCCAATCTTCACTGGTCTTGTTTCAGTAGAATGAGCTTCATTATACACGTGCATGTAACATGTGCACATATACAAAATTGTGTGTGTGCACATTCATGCTATTGTTGTTTATATTGGCTTGAAATTCTGACATGATGTTAACATTTCTTATGTTTATAAATGTAGTATATACATACACTACAATAAACTTTACAACCGTTTTTCAACTTTAATGGAGGATGTATTTCATGCAAATTCTTTCACTTTCTCTCTCCTACGTTCACAACCTTCTTCTTCCATTGCAAATCCATCTTCATCGTCTACATCTGAAAATCTTCTTCCAAATACATCATCGAATCATGCTTTAAATCCAGATCAGGCATCAGGAAAGAATAGTAGGAGGCTCGACTTTGTAAAACTAGCTCTGGAATATGTTTTCATTCTTGAGAAAATATATAATCAATCTGAGTTTCTTGGGTAAACACAGTAGCTTTGATTCCGATCTATTTCAATCTATCCACAATTAAGCTAAAGGATTATATCACGAAGGTATGGAAGCCATTGGGCACTTTTAATATTCATATCACACCTAGCTATGATTTTATAGTTCAGTTTGAAAGCGAAGAGGACTATTCTCGTATAATAGAAAGCTCAACATATTCATATTATGGTAGATTATTATTCGTAGAAGCTTGGCATCGTGGTTTTTTTTTTTTTTTTTAAAAACAAAGTAATGTGGTTCAGATCTAGATCAAGTTATTAGATCTAGCATTTGAGCTATGGACTAAAGAATCGATTCAAATGTTGGCTAATTTTATTTCAAAACCTCTTTCGATTGATGAAAATACTGCGAAAAGAAGGTTTACAAAGTATGCGAGGGTTCTTATTTCAATCGATACTAAACAGACTTAAAAACTGAAATTCCCATATTACTTCACAATGGACAGAAGATACTTATTGCATTAGAGTATGAATTTGTACCTGTGAAGTACCTTCAATGCTGTGCTTTTGGGCATGATAATGATTGTCATGTGGAATCCAGTGATCCTAGATGGATCCCACCAGATTCAAATGATGAAGCTCAAGTAGATAATACTGAAACTCAAGAAGCAACAGAGAATATTTCTTCAAATGAACAAGAACCTCCTGAAATGCAAGCAACAAAAATTTCTTCCTCAAATGAACCAGATAAATCTCTTTCAGAAAATATAGCAGATGACCTTAAAATTTTAAATTCTATGCTACCAGATGATGTAATTCCAGATGTGCTAAATAATATAGCAGATGCTATTGAAGAGAATGATTGGGTGAAAGAATTGGAAAAGGGCAAATAGGTTGATGTCTCCTCATTTGTTATAAAAATACAAGTTACATTCAAGGTACCATACCAAAAATTCATGCTCCTGCTAAAAGAAATACAAGGAGCTGTACAACCATTAAATGACCCTTTTATCATGGAATGTGAGGGGTATGAACACAACCTATCGTATGAAGGATGTGATCACACTCCTAAATAAAACTAAATCGACTCTTGTTGGTTTAGTTGAAACAAAACTATCTCAAGCAAATTTAGTTTTATTTTCATCTCTTTTACCTAATTCCTGGAGGTGCTTAACAAATAATTCACTGGCAGAATCCTTCTTATTTGGGATTTCAATGTTTGGGATCTAGATGTATTATCATTTTCTCCTCAGCACATGGCAATATATGCTTTAAACAGAGGTGATTTTGGGATGACTTTTACAGTGATATATGGAAGCAATACTTTTGCAGACATGTTGAATTTATGGCAATTGCTGGTAAATGAATCTAGTTCATTTTCTGATTCATGGGGTTTAATGGGAAACTTTAACAATTCTTTATCACCAAGTGACAAAAAGGAGGTTTGCCAACTCCATACCAACAACTAAGAGAGTTCCCAAGAGTTTATAATACAAACTAGTTAATTAAAGTCATTGGGTTTTCAATTCACGTGGCATAGAAGGGGAATTGCAACTCATATTGATAAAATATTAGTGAATAATGTATGTATGCATCTTTCTAAATATGACGGCTCTCTCGTTTCCTTAGAAATCAAGTGATCACAATCCAATATTGTTGGACCTTATTCCACACTCAAGAGATAAAAGGTTTTCCATTTAGATATAGAAATGATTGGCCAAGGCAGACATGGTATCATGAAGTTGTTCAGAAAGGTTTAAATTAATTCTAGCGTTTGGGGATTTCAAAGTTACCAGTTTTTGCAAAAGACGAAAATTGTTAAAAAAAAAAGTTAAAAATTGGAATAAAGTGAGAGATAGAAATACATCAGACCTTAAACAAGCAGAAGAACATGTTACTCAACTAGAGACTACAGTAGACTTAAATCCAGAGGATCTTCAAATCTATGATGACTACCTGCAAGCCAAAAAAGATTTTCAAAACAAGCAGCATATATATTTGAGTAGTTTTAAACAGCAAGCTAAAGTCTCATGGTTACAACAAGGTGGTACAAATTCAAAATTCTTTTACTCTCGTATGTCAAATCATAGATATTTTAATCATATACGAGCTTTAATTGATCACAATGGCAATTTGCTGTTTAAATCAAATGAAATTGAAACTGAAGCTATTAACTACTTTACTTCTTTGTTCAATGGACCAAGTTCAAATGTTTCTCCAAGTTTTCCACCTATTTCAACTGTCAATGAACAAGGACATGGATTCTTGTTAAGGAAAGTAGATTTAGCTGAAATAAGAGAAGCAGTATTTTCAATCCAAAATGAATCAAGCCCGGGGTCTGATGGTATGAATGTTAAATTCTTTAAAGTTCATTGGGATACATTAAAGGATGATTTATTAGATGCTATTACTGATATTTTCAATCAGGAAAATTGCCTAAATCTTTAAATCATACCTTTATAACATTAATACCAAAAAATGAAAGGGAATCTGAAATATCACATTACAGACCAGTATCATGTTGTAATGTCTATTATATAGAAAGTTCAAAAAATTTATGTAATAGACTAAACCCATTTCTTCCTTTCATGATATCAGCAAACCAGAGTGCTTTCATTCAAGATAGGTATATTGGGGATAATATATTTTTAGCCCATGAACTTTTGAGAGATTTCAGGAAAACAGGAATGCCAAAATTATGTGTAAAAGTTGATTTGTAGAAGGCATATGATAAAGTTAATAGGGATTAATTTGTTTTTTTATAGCAAAGATGAATTTCCCTACACATTTCATAAATTTGATATATGAATGGCTAGCTACTGCTACTTTTTCTATTATTGTGCAAGGAATTCTGAAGGGCTTCATATCATCAACAAGAGGCATAAGGCAAGGGGATCTGTTATCTCCTTATTTATTTGCTATAGCAATGCAGTATTTCACATATTTGATGGATGAAGCAACTCTATCCAATACATTTCAACCTAGTTGTCAAGTTCAGCCTATAATCTCTCATCTCCTATATACATACGATTTAATAATTTTCGGCAAGTCCTCAATTAAAAATGCAAACACTCTAAAGTTGATATTCCAGAAGCTAAATTTGTATGCAAATTTGAATGTCAATGCTTCAAAAACTAAGATTTTTTCGGCGCTTCAGTAAATAATGCTACATATATTATTAATATTCTAGGATTTGAGCAAGGTTATCTTCCAATAAAATATCTTGGAGTACCATTATCATCAAATTATTTGCATTATTAAGAGTGCAATTTATTGATTCAAAGAGTTCAAAGTAAGATACAGGGATGGGAAACAAAACTGCTTAGTTTTGCAGGCCGTGCAGAATTAATCAATTCAGTCATCACTCCAATTATCCTTTACTGGCTATTTATCTATCAAATACCAGAGTTTACTTTGAATAAATTACAGTCTTTATGTTCTAATTTTTTTCTAGGGAGGAACAGCTCATAAGGTAACTTGGAATACTCTATGTTAACCTAAATGTGAAGGAGGAATTGGTCTAAAGAAATTTACTGATCTATCAAATGCATCACTATAGATTAAATGGGTCCATAATAGATATTGTAAGAAAGATTATTTTTGGTCCATGGCTATCGATTCAAATGCTTCAAGTACTTGGAAATCCATTTTAAGGCTTAGAACAAATTCAAAGCGGTTTTTTAATAAGGTTATTTCGAAAGGAGAGAATACTTACCTCTGGTTTGAACCATGGATCAATTGTAAATGCATTGTAGATCTTCTAGGTTTTGATAGACTGCAGTTGATTGGTCAAACTAAACAAAGAGTAAGCACGATAGTAAGAAATGAAGCATTCCATCCTGAAGTCCATCCTACTACAAGAGAACTAATTGAGGAAATTAATTCAATTTCAATTCAGTTTGATTTAGATCATGATATATATGAATGGTGTGAAGGGGGAATTTTTTTCTTTTCATAGAACATGGGAATATATAAGACCACATAAAGCATCAGATCCAGTTTTTTCAGCTATATGGCATAAGAAAAATAGTAGAAGAATGTTGTTCATATCTTACCTAGCTGTAATAGGAAGATTAAGCAACAAAGATAGAATTCTTCACTTCAGCAATGTTGCAAACATTATGTGCCCTCCGTGTAATAGCCATCTAGAAACCATTCAACACATTTTTTTTTCCAGTGTCATTTCTCTGCGTTCATCTGATTCTCTTTGAAACAAAAATTATCATTGCCACTTAATATTCTTTCAGATCTAAAGGAGGAAGCTAGATTTCTGGTATCAAATTTTACTACAAAGGATCAGATAAGAGATTTAGCTTTTGGGGCTTTAACTACTGCGGTTTATTTTATTTGGAGAGAAAGAAATCTACGAATTTTTCAAGGTCGAAATACTCATACAACTGCTACTTTACTAAAGATTAAAAGAGAGATTATTTATCTGGTCAAAAACAATGGTTCAAAAACTACTCGTAATTTGAGGAATGAATAGTTGTTGGAAAGGTGGGGCACTGAGTTTAATGATACAGGGTAAGGAAGAAATAGCTTATTTGAATTTTGAAGTGGCGAACATATCCAGTTTATGGGCCTTTTAGTGGGCTGTGATGATGGACTTGAGGTAGTTTTATTTTTCTGGTTTTTATGTTGTATTTTGATTTGAATATGTCTTTAGATTTCCTCTTGTGTATACCAAATTTATAAGTACTCTTTTTCCATGTAAGATACACACTTTGGTTAGGGGGGTTACAGGTTTATGACGTGGCTTATAAAGGAGGTTTTATTTGGTTTTTAAGCAATAAAGTGAACCAAATTTCAATATATATATATATATATACACACACATATGCACAGAGTTGTGTGTGTATGTGTGTGTGTATATATATATATATCATGTGAATTATAAACTTTCCATATATATATATATATATATATATATATATATATATATGAATTTGTTTGGCACACTTGCTTGAGCCCCTCTTTCATTTGTTGTTTGAATTGATACTCTGTAGCTTTAGAAAAATGTACACTGATACATTGTTGCCTTGCCTGTTTGCACTTGAAAGGTAAATTGCTTCCTTGTATTATTCTGTTTATGTTAGCTCTGCTCTTTCCTGACCCAGTTCTTTGTGCACACTTGGATATTGAGCTGTTATACCATGCACCACTTCGCTCCCTGTTTGTTGCACCAATTTTTGTGTACTTTGGCTTGATCATGTTGCACTATCCATTGTTTTTGTGTGGTTGGCATTGCTCCTGCATAAGCATACATCTTGACCCATAATGCTTGCCATTGCATATGTAGCACTGTGTGGCTGAAGGCTTTTGGCATTGTATTTGCGGGGCTAGACCATGTTTTGTTACATATGTGGCCATCTAACCTTTTTTGGCCTTATTCTCCTATGTATGCTTGTTCATCATTTGTTATTTGATCATTGTTGTTGTTTTATTGTGGTTACCTATGTGTTGACAATGTGAACATGAACTTGGCTTGCTGAAATTGATTTTGGCACCACAGCTTGACTTTGCAACTTCTTGTCACCATTCATTGTTGTGTGTACACTTGTCCATTTGCTTTGCGAATGCTCCACTGTATTTCCATTGTTTTGTTGACATGGCTATACCATGTTTGCACTGTCCATTGTTGCTGTCATGTTTCGCCAAGCTTGTTTCCATGCATTTAAATATATATATACATATATATATATATATATATATATAAGTGTATTGAATGTTGCATCATATATGACTTGTCATCGTTGTACACTCGGATATTTTGAGTTTGTTGAACCATTGTTCCTGCTATGTATATATATGCACAGATGTGTGTGTGTGTGTGTGTGTGTTTGTGTCTGCATATGTACTGGATTTCTTAGTTCATGTCCATTCACAGATTTGATCAGCTTCCCCCTGCACAAAATATATGTGTATATACATACACATATGTGTATACTTGTCTGCGCAGAAAATATATATAAAAGTGTGAGCACAAGAAATATTGTCTACCTTGTGGTATTTACGGTATATCACTGTGAATATCACAAGCTGTCTAGACGCAAATGGATGTCCATATAAATCAGATCAAGACGTCAAATATGATGAGAAACACACCAAAATTCGAAGGCAAATAAATTTTTTAAAATAAAAATTATATCTGCTAGATTATAAAAATATTTTTGTTCTAATTTACTGTGTGTGTTCCTGTGACAGGTAGGCAGAAGACTAGAATGACAATGAGAAAGAAGACAGAAGTGAGTGACAATGAGTAAATGAGTCAGTATATGAATTTGTACAACAAAGTGCAAATATAAAATGTAGCTGAGTTTTGTAGTGAGGAACAGATATATCAAAAAAATTTGAATTTGAAATGTATTATAGTGAGACGTACAAATAGTGGAGTTATTAAATTGTACTGTTGAAACGTTGAAATAAAATATTATATTTAAGTAAAACACTGTTTGAATATTTAAATTCTTGTGCAGTAGTTTTCTATTTAAATGTAAATATATATTTTTGTATGTGATGTAGTATAAATGTACAATTACAAACACATTTATAATAATATATATATGTTTGTTATCATCAAACAAAAATCATAGAATTGTTATATACAACAATCTCCCCTTTTTGATGATGACAAACAAATAATAGGATTTTGGATATAATATTATAATAAATGTGTTTGATAGTGAATTGTTGAACTCCCCCTATGTGTATGCTCCCTCTACAACAAAACTCCCCCTAGATATGTGCACGAGTGAAAAAGAATAATTTAAACTTCAATAAAATATTCAAAGAATATCCACTCATCGATCAAAATCTTAACCCATTCCCTCCCTTTTGTTATCATCAAAAGGATGCAGAAATTAAAATAGTGATGAAAAATTGACTATAAATATAATATCAGTTTAAGAGGAAGAAATGATCATTTAAATTTCAATCAATCAAACAAAAATAATAATATTCTAAGAACTAGTGGCAAATTTCACATTGTACAATGATGGATTTACGACGAAATTTATAATGATGGAGAGAACTTTAAAATATACGATTTCCAGTTATTTTCAAATAAAATTTTAAACATGAGCACAAAAATAGTGATGGATTTTGACTACGATTATAAATTCAATTTAAGTGACGCAATCAAACAATCTCTCAAGTCCGAATAGCTATCAATCAACAAATTATAATATATCTTAAAATATTAACACATTTCACAAAATAGAAAATGGGTTGATAGGCTGGTTTTTACACACCAAGAAGAATTTCATATAAAATTTTATTTGTTTAATTTCCTATTTTTTTCTTTTAATTTAAGAGCACACTTACCACGCATAACCAGATCTTGGATTTTTAAATGAGGTCAGTTGCAACTTAAATTATAAGGAATCTCATAAGCATGCATAACCAGAGCTTGGATTTTTAATGAGGTTAGAGAAACACTTATTTTATTTTTATTATTTGAAAAAACCTCAGTATATAAAACCAATATGGATGATAGAAACGTGGTAGGTACAGAAATGATAGTGAAATAAATTTCTAAATTAATCTTGTTATGAAATATGCTCAAATATACCGGGATTCTTGAATTTTTTTAATTATCACTAATTCTGAAAAATAATAAAATCACAATTCCATCATAAATATTTCCGCTGTTTATTTAAGATGATTTAAAAAAAAATTAAACTCTCCGCATTAGTATAAAACCATGATGGATGGCAGAATAATGGTAGATAAAAAAGATGTTCGTGAAATAAGCGCCAATTCAAAGATATTATGATAGTTGTTAAATCATCATGAAAATTTAAATAAAATTTTATCTTGTTGTGAAATATACTGTAGTCACAACTCATCACTTCAAAATTCTGATAATAATTTTGATGAATTCTAAATACAGTTCAGTTTGGTTATGAATTTCAATTTCTGAATAAATAATCAATAAATGATTTTAAAATTAAAAAATCAATTATAAGAGAGAATCCAGAAAGATTTATACAAGACAAGAGGGATTTAAAAAATCTATACAAGATGAGAATCATCATAAAGAATCAAACAGATGAGTGAGAAAATTTCAAAGCCTTCAAGGCTGATACCACTTGTTATCTCCATTAACAAGGATTTTAATACGACACTGGTGGCTAACAAAAATATCTCAGACAACAATATCCAATCACCAAGCCGAAGCAGACAATAAACCAATTCCATCTATTAGAGCAACAAACAATATTTACCAAAAAACAAGCAGTCATCAAAACATTTTCAAAACGATTCCTTTTATCGGAGCAGCACAACAATCAATTTCAAAGTAGACTTGTCAAGAGAATTTTTCAGAGATTTCTGACAGTCACAAAAGATGATTCACGATTCAAGATTAAAATTATAGTTTATTTCAAGTTATTTGAAGGGATATGAAAATCACAAGATTCAATGAATTGATCACGCTAAATTATAAATTTCAAATCCAAGATATGTGTGAGATTCAAGGAATCAATAATTTCAAACAATCAAATATTCAAGCTAAATGATTATGAAAAGAATAGCGAGTTCCAAGGCTAGATTTTCAATGATTTTTTCACAAATATTTCTGAAAAGAAAAATCGAAAATTTCAGAATATTTACATCAAGCTTGAGAGATATTCATGATCCAAATATAGTTTATTTGAAATCACTTGAAGAAATGTAAATCTTGAGATACAATGAATCAATCACACAAGATTAATAATTTCAAATCTAAGAAGCGTGTGAGATTCAAAATATCAAAATTTTCAAATGATTTCAAACAATCTAATATCCAACCAAAAATGATCATGAATAAAAAATGGATTTCAAGATGTAACATAGTGATTCAAGTTAAAAAAAATAATAATTTAGAAATAATCAAGCCAATCCAAAAACCAATGAAATTACCACAGCTGAAAAAAATAGTAGTGTGCTGTAATAAGTATAATTTTATAAGTCTTTCCAAAATGAATTAGAAGAAACTAAAAAAAAGCAGAGATTTTTGAAATTTCATTGATTTTTCAGATCTTCAAAAAATTAGAATTCAAAATAATAATGTTCAAGTTATAACAAGAATGCTTCGGCACTGTTAGGAATTCAGAGATCAGAAAAGATTAAACTTCAAAATAATTGCAAATAATTATAGTTTTAAATCGAGATCTGGAAATCATTAAAACATCAGAGTTTTGTAAAATGAAGCAAATTTCCAGAAAATCATGAATTCTGCAATTTGAAGTTAAGAAACTCAAGAATTTTTTTTGCAGTGGCAATATAAATAAGCAAAATCAGAAGGAGGAATAAAAGAAAAAATAGAAGGGGAAGAAAAAATAAACAAAACAGAGAATATAAACAGAGATTGAGATTAGAGATCATACCTGATTTTCAGAAGACGATGATTACTCTCTTAACTTGAGACGACCCCAAACCCCGTACTGACGGCGGCAAGGGTAATCCTTGGAATATAACACAGAAACAGATAATAGCAGAACAGAAATAAATAAATACACCAGATAATGAACAAATAATATACTGGATAAACTAAATCATCAGAGTTACACAGTATACAGGATCATACTTAGTACAAATACAGTTCAACTATACATAAATGTCTACAACGGAAAAAAACATAATATGTACAACAGGAGCTGAACAGCATAAAAAGAGATAAAGAATAGAATCCATCTTCAGCTCCAGCTACTCAGAAAGAGCCAGCTAAACCTGAATACAAGGCTGCCCGTGCAGAAAAAGGGGCACCCGAGTTTGAAAGTGAAACAAACTACGAGTCAGTCATGGGACTGGTATGAGAAATCTACTCAACACATTTAAAATATGACTAATCACAGGACCACGCCACTTTCGTGGAACGGGTTTACTCCATCGAATTGCCAGTGCTTAAAAACAAATAATACTTTTAAACATCGCAATGCTTTTTATAAAAATGAAGCCATTATAAGACTCAGTTCCCATCACACAATGCAACGCAAATCGGAGGATAGAGTTTTTACCTTATAACGGCCAAAATATGCTTGATACGAATAAAACAAAAGCATTTGATACTACTACTAGTGTGTATATGTTTCAAAAGCAATTTCAAATCATAAGTATCAATCATAGACGGCATTAATGCCCCATACCACTATGTCGCCATATATAGGTATACAATCAAAACCGCACAGTCACGTATTTGGAAATTGGATTTCCGTCATGAACCAAGGTAAAAGATAGTCCTTACCGACTTCGAGACTGCCTAGCCCGAGTCTCAGGATCAGAGCTCGAGTGACCCTTGGATCGTCAGGGCCGGTCCACCGATGTGGATTAAAATTCCTGAACAATGCGTTTCCCCGCCCTTTGGGGTGTAAGTGAGCCAACGAATGGCTCCATCAGTCCCGGATCGACCGATATATCCGAGGCGCCTCGCAACAGTAACAACCACATAAGTCAAGCTCGTCAGGGCGTGTAAAACCACTGATGCCACTTCTAGCTAGGAAGAAACGCATGTCCCCCCTGAGGTCCTCTCCCATTTCTGGTTCATACCGGGGTGTGAGGTTCGCGAATTCACGTTGTACACAAAGCTATGCCACACAGGCGGGGCTTTGATCATCACCACAAGACTTTGCTTTTCAACAGAAGCCCTGATCACTGCATCTTAGCATGCCACACAGGCAATTCACACCGTGAAACTGATGGCTATCAATCACACAGAATAAATTCCAATGTCAGACACACTGCCCATTTGCAAGTCCGTTCTGGGTCTGAACGAAACCAGAGGCCCTATATACCTCGCAAACCCATCGACCTCCATGTACGTCTGGACGATCCCCACTCATTATCCATATTTTGGGATGTCTCCCAATCAGGACCTCGGTTACCATCCAAACGAGGTGAAAATCTCCGGTCTTCGACCACCGTCTTCATCTTCGATTTCTTATCGTCGATTCAGTTATTCAGAATGGGATAAACCCGGTCTTTCTGAGCAACTCGCGTATATGATAAACAAGTGCAACACAAATACACTTACGCATCATTTCAATTCATTAGTCGCTAACCGTAAATCAGTAAAAGAACGATTTCCCAAATATTTACCCCGAAGGCCGAAACCAACATCAGATCAACACCCAGGAAACCATTCGACTTAGCCAACCTCCAGTTAGTTACTAATTTCACATCCATATAGTTTATAATATTTTATAACAATTTATCGCTATTTTTATTTATTTTAAAATAGCCAATTTATTCAAAACGACGCTTCGGGCCATAACGCGGTCGTGGCGTTGTTTTTCTTCAGATTTGATTTACACATATCTGAAAATCTAACCGTTGGATCTTCACAAAATTTACATCATTAGAAAGATCTTTTCAAAACGAATCCAACGGTTTCAGTTTCGGGAAAATCCGACGGTCGGATCTCCCGGTATAATCGTTTGAAGTTTCGATTTCATAATACGAGCTGCAGCGTCGTTATTCGATTAAATATAATTATATATATATATAATCGATTCTGGCACTGTTTTTCTTCAGATTTGAATTAAACATTCCAGATAATCCAACCGTTGGATTTTTACAAAGTTGGTGCCGTTGGAAAGATATTTCCAAAGCGAACCCAACGGTTGCGATTTCAGGAAAATCTGATGGTCGGATCTCCCGCACTAATCGTTTGAAATCACAGTTTCAAAATACGAACTCCAGCTTCGTTATTCGATATATTTCAACTCTATTTATATATATATATATATATATATATATATATATATATATGTATATATATATCGATTCTTCGATTTCAAAACCATATGAATCTCATACATTTGATAAAAATGATATTTTTATCTAACTGTTTTCGATTTCAACACTTCACTATTTTTAACAATTCATGTATATAATAAAAATGTGATTTTTAATGTAAAACAATTTATTTCAAAACTCGACTATTTTATATAGTTAATATAGGCGGTAAAAATAGGATTTTTATTGTAAAACAATTTATTTCAAAACAATATTATTTTATATAGTTCATATCGATGATAAAAATTGGATTTTTATTATAAAACACTTTCTTTCAAAATATGAATACCATTTAACACATGAATTCCAATTCAACGAATGAATTTCGATTCAACACATGAAGGTTTTCTATAGTTTATATATGTTGGCTAGCTTTTTGACCAGGCCACCCAGGTTCACTCACAAGAAGAAAGTATGAAACTACGTTCCCTAAGTACATGAAGGAACAGATCGCACCAGAGGATCGCCCCTCATCGGATCGCCCCTCATCGGATCGCCCCCCGGAGGATTGCCCCTCATCGGATCGCACCAGAGAATCGCCCCCATTGCATCAGCGATACGACCACTTCTACGCGACTCGATCCGTACATACACTACTACCCAGCACAGACCGATCCGATCCCCTGATGCACAGCGAAGCCTCTGACCCGTTCAAGCATGAGCTAGTCTTCGGCGATCCGAGATGCACGGATCCAGCGACACGTGTCCCCAACTGCCACTTTGACTGATTCTCCCCCTTTGCTCGATCCGATATTTAAGGGGATCGCGACACCTGTCCACAACGGCTAATTTGACTAATTCTTCATCAGGCTGCGATACGATCCGATATTCTCGGGATTTGTGCCACGTGTGACCGCGATCCGCCTGACAAAATCAGCTATAAATAGCCCAGAGCTTGGCATTTTTCAGGATCTTTTGGCAATATTGAGTACTGATTCCGCCATTATTGTCATACCACCATTTCTTATCAGTTTTATTACTAGATTACTGAGAGAAATCACAATTGTAAAAGTGAGCTTGAGAGAAATCATTGATTGTATTAGCATTCAAAGTATAATCGATAACATATAAAGTGGACGTAGGCTCGTTAACGCCGAACCACTATAAATTCTGTGTGTTTTCTGCTTTTTCTTCATTCTCCAGTTAAAATTCTTTAAGAATCGGAACGATTTGGGTGTTAGGTCCAAATTTTGATCTAACATTTTGGTGCTTTCACTGAGAAAACAGTCCCAAAACTTCACTATTCAGTTTTTTGAAAATTCCAGCGACATCAGATATCATGGCTGGAAAGAGGTCTAAGGAAGTACGCGCTTCACGAACAAATGAAATCGCGAATGAAGCGGTTGAAGAAAGTGTGCACGAGCTGGGCAATGAGGGAACTTTGGATCGCGGAGCGCCGGGGGCGAACCGATCCGATGAAGGTGCCAAGCTCCGAGTCGACGAGGACGAGACGATCCGGACTGCTGAAGGGGTTGTTACTTGATCCCGTGATAACGCCTCGAATCCTCCACGTACCGTGACCACGAACCGATCCCAGGGGGGCGCTGCGAGCTACCATCCTCGATCCACAGCGATCCGAATTGATGATCGGACTACAACTCGACCTGGAAAGGAGCCTATGGCTCGCTCCTACCGTCCTGGCCCCTCCGCTCGACCTGGCTCAAGCTCTTTGCGCATAAGAGAAAATGATGATGATCAATATGACCCTTCTGCTCCCGTTACTGAGGGGGATCTCTCTCGCTTTTCCGAAATGTGGGAAAGACTGTTTGATGAATTGGCTGCTCAAAGGCAGGAAAGCTCCGTTCTGCGACAAAATTTGACCGCTATAGATAGAAGGCTTAATGATCTCGCAAGGCAAAGGACGCCACCAGTTCGTCCGCTCACCCCAGAATACTCTTCTTCGTCAGAGGAATCGCCAAGGCCTCTGCGGCGACCGTATGAGAGGCCCGAAAACATAGAGCAGCTTCGATTTGGAACCCTGCCATCACGGGAAGAAGAGGCCCTGGATGCAGGGCCCTCAAACCGTAATGTGAACGATCACGCCGCAACTCCCAGAGCTCGAGGTGTGGACAACCCTGTACAGAACAGACTACCTCAGCCTCGTCGCCGTGCAAATGCTCATGGTAACAGGGGGCAACGAAGCCCAATCCGAGCCCCGGATTTTGTGATTGCTCCCGGAAGAGAGATTAGAGAACCCCACCGAGCAAGAAGCGCTGACCCCGAACCTCCGCTGACCAGTGCAAATGTTGCAGCTATGATCCATCAAATTTTGGCAGATAGCCGTGGACAACGAAATGAAGATTGGGGAATTGACCGCAGTCATACCCCTTTCACTGATGATATTTTAGATGCGACTTTCCCGAGGCGCTTCAACATGCCGCAGATGAACCGTTACGCGGGTAGATCTGATCCCGTCCAGCATCTGATGAGATATTCTTGGTCAATGACCGCTGCCGCAGCCTCTGACGCTGTCAAGTGCAAAGCATTTCCCATATTCTTCGAGGATGTAGCATTGTTATGGTTTACTCGCTTACCAGCAAGATCAATTTCCAGCTTCAGGGAGTTGAGTGAAAGGTTCGTGGAATAGTTCCGCATCTATGCACAGAAGACGAAGAGTGTGATCGACTTGTTCCTTGTCAAGCAACGACCAGGCGAGAGTTTGAGGGTGTATCTAGACCGTTTCAACCTGGCCGCCACTGAAGTTAAAGATCCTCATGAGCCAACTGTTGTGGCAGCCTCAATTGATGGGGTAGATAAAGACACTGAATTTGGGAGATACCTGGCCGGCAAGCCACCCCTTACTAGAGAGTTGTTCTACGAAAAAGCTAACGTACACTTACGCCGGGAGGAAGTATATGCTAACCGAAAGGCAAAAACGGCCGATAAAGAGGAAATCCAGAGCAATGTCGCCATTAAGCAGACAGGAGACAGCTCGGGGAAGGTCGAAGTTAATGTCGGAAATCGGAATCAGGGTGGTCGTCAGTCAGGGAACAATGATAATAACAGTAATGGCAACAACCGGAAGAGGAATCGAGGGAACGACTCCCAGAGAAGGACTCGTCCCAGGTCTTTTGAGAGTTATACGCCAATAAACGATACTTTGGAAAATATCTTCATGGATTCGTACAACGTCCTCCAAAATAAGAGGCCACCTCCCAGAGAGTCGACGGAGAAAGAACGCGAAACGGGGAAGTTTTGTCTCTTTCATCAGATTCATGGCCATTCGACAAATGGATGCCGTCACCTAAGAGATGTAGTCGAGAGGCTTCTTCGAGAAGGAAAATTAGATGAATATAGAGTAACGCCCAGAGACAGGGGGCAAGCCGTACAGGCCCCAAATCAGAACCAGAATCAACCTGCTGTTAGGCCAACTGCCCAGCAAAAGGGAAAGGACCTTGTTATTAGTACCGTAATCGGAGGGCTTTATCTCGCCGAACACGGTTCTAAGGCATTGGATCAGTATGTCAATGCAGCCAAGCAACACCTCGAGGTAGGGGAGTGTAGCAACCCCGAGGACAACGTCCCGGTAAAGCAACAAAAGATGATGTCCGACGATGTCGTTTTCCGCGAACGAGAAAGCATTGGAGTCCATGCTCCGACTGAAGATCCATTTGTAATCACAGTACCTATTGGCCCGGCCACTGTTCATAAAGTTTTGGTGGATAACGGGAGTTCTGTCAATATTCTTTTCAAAAGGACATTCGACCAGATGAACCTCGAGATAAAAGACTTGAAGCTCTGTCAGGGATGGATCCGTGGATTTAACGGAGCATCCACCGCTCCAATGGGTTATGTAGAGTTACCAGTTACGCTTGGGGAAGGAGAGCGCCAGAGAGTGAGAATCCTTCCCTTCGTGGTTTTGGATGTTGAATCACCCTACAATGCCTTCTTGGGCCGACCGGCCCTCGCAAAGTTTAGAGCCTGTATAGCCCCCTGGTGCTTATTATTGAAATTTCCTACGGAAGCTGGTGTTGGTATTGTCAGAGGAGATCAGGTTGCCGCACGAGCATGTTATGTTGCAGAGCTAAAGCTACTCCGCAATGGAGGGGACATAGAAACCAAAGGCGCTTCTCCCCCCGCAAGGGCGGAGACCTTATAGCAACTAAAGAGGATAACCGTGGGAGAGTCGCCCAGAGAATTGCCCGAGGATATGGATCCCAGAGAGGACAAAGAACCTGGGGACAGAATGGCGACTCCCAACGAGACAACTGTGGATGTACTGATCGATGATGGTGACCCAGAGAAGGTCCTTAAGATTGGATCCCAGTTAAATCCGAATGTAGCTAAAGAACTGACGAATTTCTTAAAAAATAATTTGGATGTATTTGCTTGGACCCACGCGGACATGTGCGGGATATCTCCATCAATCATGAGCCATTCATTAAGCATTAACCCTAAACATCCTCCGATGAAACAAAAAAGGCGAATGCTGGGTCTAGAGTGGTCCGCTGCCTTGAAAGAAGAAGTTGGAAAGCTAAAGAGCAATGGATTTATCAGAGACTCAATCTACCCAGACTGGATTTCAAATCCAGTTCTGGTGAAGAAGGCTAACGGGAAGTGGCGAACGTGTATCGATTTCTCGGACTTGAATAAAGCCTGCCCGAAAGACAACTTTCCGTTACCCAGGATCGATCAGTTGGTGGACTCAACGGCGGGTCATGAACTCCTCTCCTTTATGGACGCTTATTCAAGATATAACCAGATTCCAATGCACGTTCCAGATCAAGAACACACTAGTTTTATTACGGATCTGGGATTATATTGCTATGTAGTAATGCCCTTTGGCTTGAAGAATGCAGGCGCTACATATCAACGGTTAGTGAACAGAATTTTCTATAACCAGATCGGGAAGACAATGGAAGTATACGTCGACGACATATTGGTTAAGTCCAGGCAATCCTCCAATCACACTGCGGACTTGGCAGAGATGTTCAGCATTCTTCGAAAGTACGGGATGAAACTCAACCCAACAAAATGTTCATTCGGGGTCGCCTCCGGAAAATTCTTGGGATTCATCGTCAGTTCTCGTGGGATTGAGATTAATCCAGATCAGATCGCAGCAATCAGAGACATTCAGGAACCTAGGCAAATTAAAGATGTGCAAAGCCTTGCAGGAAAAGTAGCTGCACTAAGCAGATTTATCTCCAGGGCTACGGACAAATGCATCCCATTCTTCGAATTGATAAAGCGAGGAAAACTCCACTTCAAATGGACGCCCGACTGCGTAGAAGCGTTTCAGAACTTGCTGAGACACTTGGAGAAACCTCCGATATTATCTAAGCCGATGGATCACGAAGATTTATTCGTGTACTTGGCAGTGTCGTCTCACGCGATCTGCTCAGCATTGGTGAGAGAAGAAGATAAAGTTCAAAGACCTGTGTATTACGTGAGCAAAAAATTGACGGCAGCAGAGCGTAATTATCCAAGGATAGAAAAGTTAGCGTATTGTTTGTTGATCGCCTCTAGAAAGCTTCGACATTATTTTCAGGCTCATCCCATTACCGTATACACTGATCATCCACTCAAGCAAGTTCTACAAAGACCAGAAGCATCTGGAAGGCTACTCAAGTGGAACATTGAGTTGAGTCAGTTTGATCTGAACTTTCAGCCCCGGCGGTCAATACGGGGGCAAGTGATAGCTGACTTCATAGCAGAATTTACTGTCCCGGAGGAAGATATAGCAAACGAAGAAGTTGACCCCTCAAAATTACTTCTCGACCCCAGTACCTGGAAATTGTATACTGATGGCGCTAGGAATGACAAGAGATCCGGTGCTGGAGTAGTGCTTGAAACTCCCGAGAAACGGCTGATATCCTATGCTATCCGGATGGAGTTTCACGCCACTAACAACGACTCCGAATATGAAGCCCTGATAGCCGGACTAAGGATCGCAAAGGAGTTGGAAGTCACAAAGCTGGACATCTTTTGCGACTCCAAGTTGGTTGTGAGCCAGGTTACTGGAAAATTCCAAGCCAAAAGTGCAAGATTGATCTTATACTTGGAGAAAGTGAAGGAGTTGCTGAACGGCTTCGATCACTACAGCATATCTCATATTCCGCGGTCGGAGAATCAGCAGGCAGATAAGTTGGCGAAGATGGCTAGCTCTGACGATCCTGAAGAGAGCGGACTAGCCCCAGTTGAAGTACTTCGGTCTCCTAGTATAGATCAGATGGAAATTGATCTGGTACTAGAGACGGAACCAGAAAGGGAGTCATGGATGGCCCCTCTAAAGAATTTCTTGATGAATGGAGCACTTCCGACCAAGAAAAGCGAGAGGCGTAAAGTAATTCGTAAAGCTGCCCGATACGTTCTGCAAGGCGGAGTTCTTTACAGATAAGAATTTTCGATGTCTCTTCTTCGGTGTATAGCTCATGACGACATCAAGCGTGTGCTGCAGGAGGTACACGAAGGTGAATGCGGCGATCACACTGGAGGGCAAACATTGGCGAAAAAGGTGTTGCGGCATGGTTATTTCTGGCCTACCATAAACAAGGATGCGGCGAAATACGCAAGACGGTGTGATGCGTGCCAGAGATTTTCAAAGATACCCAGAGCACCTTTTAATCAATTAAAAACAATGACGAGCCTATGGCCTTTTGCTATGTGGGGAATTGATATCATCGGAAGTCTCCCCATAGCTAGGGGCGGAGCAAAGTTCGCTATTGTAGCCGTAGATTATTTCACTAAGTGGGTCGAGGCTGAACCACTGACTACAATCACAACCAAACGAGTGATCAATTTTGTCGTTAGAAACATCATCTGTCGATTTGGGATTCCAAAGATTGTGATAACTAATAACGGAACTCAGTTCGATAGCACTGAATTCAGAAACTTCTGCCAGAAATACCACATTGAGAAACGGTACACCTCTGTGGCGCACCCGCAATCGAACGGACAAGTCGAAGCGGCGAATAAAGTGATTAAGTCCATTTTGAAAAGAAGACTAAAGCGGGCCAGAGCCATGTGGGCTGATGAATTACCCTTAGCACTATGGGCCTACAGGACAACGTATAAATCGGCAACAGGACATACCCCCTTCTCCCTTGCTTTTGGAGCAGAAGCAGTCATCCCGGTTGAGATAAAAGTACCTTCTCACCGAGTGACTTATTACGATCCGATGACTAATAACGAATTGCTCCTTGAATCCCTGGATATGATCGAAGAAAAGAGGGACGAAGCAGACCTGCGTGCCTTGAGATGCAAACAACAGGTCGCCCGATACTACAACAAAAAGGTTCGAGCTCGAACCTTGGAACCCGGAGACTTGGTTCTGAAGCGTGTCTTTCCAGCCCCAACTCATATGGGTGCGAAGTGGGAAGGACCGTACACCATACTGTGCAAGCTTGATAATGGAACCTTCAAGCTAGCAACCGTAGATGGAAAGGAAATCCCCAGAGTGTGGAATGCCCAACATTTACGGCCGTACGTAACGTAAAGATGTCAGATCTGTTCTTTTGCTTTGTTAAGAACCATGTACAAGGCACGACTCGCCTAGAATAGTCCGATTTCTTAAAGCAAAAAATTATAAAGTGGACGTAGGTCATGATTCGACCGAACCACTATAAAAATATTGTGTGTTGTTTACCTTTATTGCACTATTATTTATATGCCTTTCTATTTTTATGGAAATTGCTGTGAATCATGCAACGATCCCAGAAGCATATAATTATAGGTGCCTTCCATCAGAATGGAATGTAATCACCAGTCAAAATTCTGAGGATGCGATAAAGTAAATCATATCATCGATAGCGCTCTAACTCTCCAGAGCCGAGAGAGAGCATAACGGACATGAAGCCGATGTCCGTAAGTCATGGCGGTGTACCATGATCGGAACCGCCTTGACGGAACTCTAACCTCGGCGACCGCCAGGAGAGTATAAAAGCGTCTCCGACAGAGCGCTGAGAAAGAGCTCTTGTCCCGCTGAAGGATCGGGGAGCGATTGAACTGCTGAGCTCGAACTCTAACTCTCCAGAGAGAGAGAGAGTATAAAAGCGTCTCCGACTGAGCGCTGAGAAAGAACTCTTGCCCCGCTGAAGGATCGGAGAGCGACTGAACTGTTAAATTCAAACTCTGACCTCGGCGACCGCTAGGAAAATATAAGAGAGTCTATGGTTAAGCACTGAGAAAGGTGCCGGAAACTCAGCACCATAAGGACAATTATCTTGCTAGATTTTCTAAGTCCCCCATATTCAGAAATAGGGGGCAACATGCAAACAACGCTAGTCAGTCCTTAATAAGCCCTATTTAAGCGCTACGTTAACGATTGATTGGAGGCCATATGCATATACACATGAACCTTAATGCAGCACGAATTTTTTTAAATTTTTCTTTCTGTTGTTTGACTGATTTGTAGTTATAATCAGATGATCAATGACTAAGCATGAAAAGTTTATTGAATGCAGGTACACGGTGATGCAAGAGAGATAAACTTTCATTTATAAACTGCAAGCCTACGAAGTGAAAAACAACCTAAAACAAAAGTGAGGGCCAGTCTCACAATTACATTTCATGGCCAGTGGGAAACCTAAAGACAAAATATAAACAAGCGACAATATCCTATTTACGCTTTGACCTCTTCTCCTGCCTCTGTTTCTCCAGCTTCGCCTTGTCAGCGTCGGATTGATCACCTTTCTTTCTCTTCCTTTTGTTTATGAGAGGAACGTCCGACTCTTCAGAAGATTCCTCCTCCACCTCCTTTCTCTTCCTTTTATCAGTAAGGGAAGCTGGGAAATCATCAGGGTTCGCAAAATGAAGCTGTTTGCTGATGGAATTGGGCTGGCGTTCAAAACCATCCCAGTTTTGGGATTAAACTCCGAGATAGGGACTATGTTCAAAGGCTCCTGTCCCACTTTCTTTAAAGCCATCTCCTTTTCCTGCCTAGCTTTTCTGTTAGCCAAAGTTTCATCGTCATCGTCTTCGGATTCTTTGGTGCCAATGATATCCTCCTCATCCTCTATATGGCGCCCATCCATATCTTTCAAGGCCTCGATGGTTTCATCATCCTTGGGAGCATCAGCACTAGGTGCCAGGACGCCCTTCTCTGCCGTTGTACCCTCGGCCTGCTTCGGTATCTCAACACCGGCGCTAGGCGAGACGACAACCTTCTCTGCCTCTTTCCTCTTCTCGACATCCTTGTCGATGGGCTCGCCACCTATATTATGGGGAACACATGTTATCAATTCAATTGGTTGCTCTACCAGACGACAACAACTCACATTTGTTTTGACAAATTGTGGGGAAAAAAGGGAGATACCTTCCGCTGATCCTCCATCTAGGCTAGCTGCAGAAGCTCCGACGACCACAAGAGTTAGGCCCAAAGGAATTAATGGATCATCGGGATGGTACTCCTCAACTCCGGAGGATTTGGGCTCTACAGCTGAGCTCGAACCTTCGTCAATCTTACCTTTGCCCTTAGCCAGGGCTCTCTCCTTCTCCATTTCTTCTTGAATTAGACGACGACCTTCTGCCAGATCCTCGGGCTCGTTATCCCTTAGGATGGTCTTCATCAGCTCATCTTCGTCAATCTCTTCAACTCCCAATCTCTGCTTCTCACCCTCAACGATGGCATCCCATAAATTGGCTAAAGTAACGTGGTAATCCGGGATCCACGAGATGTTACGGGTTTTGAGGACATGGCCGAGGAAGTCAAAGATCATCTCTTCGAACCCTTCGATATCCTTTTCTCTCTCGAGGAGCTTGTTGTTAGAAGCAGTAGCCATTTCAATGGCACTCTCAACATTCTTTTCGGCGAGAGCCGCGCGCCTCTCCGCATCCGCGACTTGATCATTTAAAATCACCTTTTCCGCTTCAGCCAAAGCTAGGCTTTCTTTCAAACTTGCTTTTTCTGCCTCCCAAGCAGCTCTCTCAGCTTCAAAATGGCCTTGTGCTGTCTTCAACTCAATGTTGGCCATTTTAAGATCTTCTACCTCCTTCTTTAAGGCCATTTTCTCTTGACTATTTGAGTCAAGTTCCGAATGGAAGCGTTTCTTAGCATTCTCCAATTCGATCTTATAATTTTTAGCATCTCTCCGCGCTAAGGCAAGTTGGGATTGAGCATCTTCCAAGTCCTTCTCCATCTTTGTCCTGGCCCTTTCGTTGTTATCAATCCTCACCTTAGATCTATGTGCTTCCATTTCAAGCGTTCGAATGACTTCTGAAAGATTAACCGCATGTTTCTTCATCATTTCATACTGCCTGGCTACATGGCGAATGTGCCCGACGACTTCATTATCCCAGTTCCTAGGGACTGGTTCCAAGGCTGGAACAAACGTCATCCTTTCGAAGAAGATGTTGGGGAATTGTTCCCGCCACTTTTCCAGCCTACCTTGATTCTCGGGACCATGGATGTAATCTCGTGACCCCGGGGCAGCCAACTCTGGCTGGCTGGAAGGGACAATGTCACTTCTCTCCTTCTCAGAATCTTTGATTGGATCCTTGCTTTTATCCTTAGGCTCGTAGTGTCTTTTTGACGACCTGATGTGAGAGGGTGCACTCTTCGGAGGAGTTAACTCTTTAGGAAGTTGTTTTCCCCCTGCAGGAGCTACCGGATAACTGGGAAGCTTGCCAGAAGTCGATTTTGATGGAGACCGGGGTTGTGAAGAAGTAGGCTTGTGAGAAAGGCCGCGAGAGCGCTCGGTACTCGGATGGAGACTGGGTGTGCTTTCACGAAGAGAGCGATAAGAATAAGACCGCCTGCGAGACATCTTTCCTGCAAAGGAGAAAAGAGCATATTAAAACATTGGATACTGTTGATATAAAAGTGTGGGGTCAGACAGTGCGTGTGATTTGTGCATCCCATATAATTCCCCCTAACAGACCCGGGCCTGAAGTCAGGCTCATCTGAGTAGTTTCTTGTCCTCTAATTGGAACGGTGGTCTCCTCGGAAGTAGGGAAAAATGGCTCCCCTTCGAAGTCCCCCTCTGTGTATACATCATCGGGCAAAGGAATTTTGCTCAGCTCTTTAAATAGCTGTTCTTCTGTCAAATCATCGGGAGCAGCAGGTTCGATCGGAAGAGAAGCCCTTGAGGGGAAACCCCCCGGAGAAACTGGGATTTTCTTGGACTTGTCACCACGGGCCTCATCTCCTCTATATATGTTCAGGTCCTCGTCGTCCTGGATGATTATCGGGGAAGGACTCTTACGGAATTTAGCTGTTTCTGCTGCCCGTGATGTTCCCTCTCCCTCCGTTGGGGGCACGTATTTGTAGGGTTTGCCGCCAGCACCAAGTCCAAATCTTATATCCAGAAGGCGATGCTTATGAAGATTCTCGTCAGTGATGCACTTCTTGATCCTTAGAAAATCGGATCTGCTTTGTAGAAGAATAGACAATCGATTATTGTATAATAAGCCTTCCGTCTTGGGAAAGACGTGATCTGCTTAAAAAAAAAGGGATGTTAATGCTTCGGTTTCTTAAGCAAGATATTCAGTCAAAAGATTGAAGTTTACTTGATTTAAGCCATCTTCTTGAGCACCCGGCCTGTTTCTTTATATAGAACCAATCAGACTTGGGATCCCCTATATTGCTGTATCCGTCATACAAAACCTTCCTATTCGCCACCGATTCGAAGAAAGAGAAATTTGGGGTTGCCGAGGAGCGATGCTTGAAAAGATAAAAGAATGTTAAATCTTTAAATGTGAGTTCGGTATGCAAGATCTCCGCGTATGCGATATATAGAGTGTATAGAGCTGCGTAGGCGTTAGGATGAAGCTGCATCAGAGCGATACCCAGTCGTTTTAAGGTCTCAATGACGATTGGAGGAAACGGAGGAATAGCTCCTACCAAGCACATGATTCGGCTGACTGCCATATACCCTTCCGGAGCTAAGTGGGGTCTATCTTCGCTAACGGGTGTCCTCACATCATCCTAAGGGATCCCATGTCTCAGGAAAATTCTTTTAAGCTTTATGTCATCGAGTTTAGATGCTAAAGAATCAGTAAATTTCTCTATCCCAAGTACACCAGGAATCTCGTCAGGAGCTCGACCGTCTACTTCAGACTCCTCGTCAAGCGAAGTACTTTCAGTTGGATCCGATTCCGTCGCTTCGTATTCGGAACCAGAATCCTCGCCCCTTGGGTTAGTTGGATGGACCTCAGGGTTATGGTGCTCAGACACCTCGGGATCCGTCTCGGTGTTAGATCTCGAAGAGGAGTGATTATCCGACATTACTGTTTAGGCGAAGAAACATGAGAAATAAGATTAAAACTACCCGTCCCCCTTTGTGTGTGTGCAAGTGCCGGTGTGTGTGCTTGTGCGTGCATTAAAGAAAAGTACAAAGGTCAAAAAAATCATCTAGACATTGGTCGTTGTTCGATTGATAGATTATGCATTAGTTCAATCCGGGATGTTCGTCCCAAAGGCTTTAACCTAACTGTCCATTGGTATATCAGAGTTAAGTTGCATTGTGTGTTTTACAATTTCATTGGATCATTCATCAATCTGGATCGTGCATCAGGGCTCGGATCGCAGAGAACGATTCGTGGATTAGGACTCGGATCGCAGAGAACGATTCGTGGATAAGGACTCGTATCGCAGAGAACGATTCGTGGATCAGGGTCCGGATCGCGGAGAATGAATCATGGAGCGGGGATCGGATAGTGGCATGTATATCGCGATCCACATCTCCCTGTCCTCACGTTAACAAGAAACCCATTCAATACCGCGACCCGATCCGTTCTCCAAACCCCACTCCTTCCACCTGCCATCACCACGACCTGATGCCTCGATCCGATCCGCCGATTAGACCTCCACCACGCGTCGAACTGACCAACTCCTTCTTCCTCCTCCCTCCTTTTCTCCATCTCCGAACTTAAACCTTCGAACCTATCAACCAGTCGCCTCTTAGGGCCTGGGACATCGCAAAACCTCGCCTTTTCCTCCTCTTAACAACCAGATGGAAAAAGAAACGAAAAGGAAGGTGCGTTACAACTTTAAAAGCATAAATTACCTATTGTTTCTAACTTAAATCGGAAGAAGAGGTTGCTAGTTAGTGTTTGGATAGAAGAGAGAGTTGGAGGCGGCGGCAACAAAGAGAAGAAGAAAGGGAAAGGAGGAGGGAGGTCTGGTTTATATAGGGAAATCGGCGGCCATTCGCCTTCCCTTTTTTGTTTTACTCGATATGAACGGGCCGCCAACGAAAGCCCAACACGTCTCGAAGAAAAGCCCGTTCCGTTCCGTGAAGAGGCCCAAGTTCTCACCAAAGGACGAGGCGAATGACTCGCTAACGGACCGCGACTCGCGCATGCGATCCGAACCGATAAATGACCGACAGGAATGAAAATTTAAAAATGCACCTGATAGATTCGATGATGAAGACTCTGAAAGATCCCAGAAAATAATTGTCCAATAAACAGGGAAACTATTAAAGATTTATCCGATATTTATAGCAAGCAAAGAAACAGCGTTCCGTAAACGATATGGCCTTTCGGATAGACGCTACCACTGATTTGCATCTCTTTATGAAAAGACGTTTCTATAGTTTCGAAGCATGTTCCATCATCGATAAAACATACTTCGAGGGGGCAAAATGTTGGCTAGCTTTTTGACCAGGCCACCAGGTTCACTCACAAGAAGAAAGTATGAAACTACGTTCCCTAAGTACATGAAGGAACGGATCGCACCAGAGGATCGCCCCTCATCGGATCGCCCCCCGGAGGATCGCCCCTCATCGGATCGCACCAGAGAATCGCCCCCATTGCATCAGCGATACGACCACTTCTACGTGACTCGATCCGTACATACACTACTATCCAGCACAGACCGATCCGATCCCCTGATGCACAGCGAAGCCTCTGACCCGTTCAAGCACGAGCTAGTCTTCGGCGATCCGAGATACACGGATCCAGCGACACGTGTCCCCAACTGTCACTTTGACTGATTCTCCCCCTTTGCTCGATCCGATATTTAAGGGGATCGCGACACCTGTCCACAACGGCTAATTTGACTAATTCTTCATCAGGCTGCGATACGATCCGATATTCTCGGGATTTGTGCCACGTGTGACCGCGATCCGCCTGACAAAATCAGCTATAAATAGCCCAGAGCTTGGCATTTTTCAGGATCTTTTGGCAATATTGAGTACTGATTCCGCCATTATTGTCATACCACCATTTCTTATCAGTTTTATTACTAGATTACTGAGAGAAATCACAATTGTAAAAGTGAGCTTGAGAGAAATCATTGATTGTATTAGCATTCAAAGTATAATCGCTAACATATAAAGTGGACGTAGGCTCGTTAACGCCGAACCACTATAAATTCTGTGTGTTTTCTGCTTTTTCTTCATTCTCCAGTTAAAATTCTTTAAGAATCAGAACGATTTGGGTGTTAGGTCCAAATTTTGATCTAACAATATATATCGATAAAAAGGTGATTTTTATATTTAAAACACGAATACCATTCAACACATGAATTTCTATCCAACGAATGAATATCGATTCAACACATGAAGGTTTTCTATAGTTTATATAAATAGATAAAAAGGTGATTTTTTTTATATTTAAAAATACGAATACCATTCAACACATGAATTCTATTCAACGAATGAATTTCAATTCAACACATGAAGGTTTTCTATAGTTTATATAAATAGATAAAAAGGTGATTTTTATATTTAAAACACGAATACCATTCAACACATGAATTTCTATCCAACGAATGAATATCGATTCAACACATGAAGGTTTTCTATAGTTTATATAAATAGATAAAAAGGTGATTTTTATATTTAAAACACGAATATCACTCAACACATGAATTTCTATCCAATGAATGAATTTCAATTCAACACATGAAGGTTTTCTATTCAACAGACGAATATAGTTTCAATACAGGAAAATAATTCTAACACATGAATATTATTCAAAATTTCGGCAGCATAACGGCAGGGTAGTTAAAACCGGGATTGTCCCTAGTACGGCTCCTCGCTCTACCTTAAAGCCTCGCAGCTTTTGACAATGGGGAATCATGCATCTAGTTTGCACGCAGGCGGCATGTATAAATTTTCATTTCCACAAACTAATCCTATGTGGTTTCAACCAAATATTTCTCAACCACAAACGGGTATTTTTCAACCACAATCAATCAATTCCAACCACAAACAATTTCAATCAACCATTCGTAATCAACCAATTTTCACACCAATCACAACCAATAAATATCGTCCATGGTTTGTGGACGAGGGGCGTATATATATATATATATATATATATATATTTATATATAGCATTTCACTTCTGTTTCAACACATATATAATTTTTACAATGCATATACAACTTATACATCGAGCGTACAACTTATACAACGCTTATACAAGAGGTGTACAACGCTTATATAACTCATACATCGATTATATAATTTATACATCGTCGTTTTCCATATCGTTTATAAATTAGAAATCTCACATTGGGTTCCACTCCACCAAAAATAGCAGAAGGCTCAGAAAAATATGCGGTCTCTTCTAGAAGGTAGAAGACGTCCACACGAGTCCACTGTCTCTTGTTTCACTGAATTTCGTCAAGAAACGAAAAAGATATGATTTTTCAAAGTTTGCAACGGTTTAAAGGTGTTAAAACTGTTGAAAATAAACCAAAGCCGTTACCTTTCAGAGGAGGTTCAAAACTAGGTTTTGATTTTTCGTGAAATCCATTGCTCGATACGACGATCGGCCACTGCCACGTGGAAGGGCTTGGAGAGGCGCACGTGCGCCAGGGAGGGGGTCCAGCTCGGTGGCTCCAGGTGATGGCGGCGGCGGTTTGAAACTCGCAACTTCCAAGCGTCGATTCCTTCAAACCACACAACGAAAAAATCCAAACTATATATGGATTTGAAGATCTCGAGGAGCTCTACAAAATCTTCAACTGGAGGAGGGGCTAATTTTGCGTGGATTGATCGGAAATTGGACGGGAACGTTTTGAGGGGCTCCGCCGTTTAATCGCGATGAGTCGGGGAGAGAGAAAAAGATTCCTGGCCAATGAATTTTTTTTATATTTATAAATTTTTAAAATCCAAAAATACCCCTCTTCACGTACTAACACCAATCCAAACCCAACGACTGTCGTCCCTAGCATTTTGCCCTCATTCTGAACACAATGGGATATGTTTCGAAGGCCCATTCGACTGTTTCAGTCAGTTTTCCTTCGAATTAAAATATAAAACATTCAATATTCGATTTGAACGTACATTTCAATTTGCCAGGACCACAAACTGATTCGAAAAATTCCAGAAAAATAATTCTAGCAATGTTTTGACGATACGGTCCCAACAAAACTAGTTTCTTCGAATTTTGAGACCGTTTGAAAATGGCTCATTTCTGGTCGATCCAATTTAACTATAATTGACCAAAACACATTTTCCTTTGCCACGCTCACATACTAGCTTCAAAAATTATGAAATTTGAAACCTAGCAATAACTTCACACTCCGGATCCAACAAAAGTGGTTTCGTCGAATTCCGAGGTCGTTTGCAAAATGGCCAATTTCACGGGCTATATAATTTCCATAGCGACATTTCTGAAAATTCATTTGGCAATAACTTTTGCATCCCGCTATGAAACTTCGATTTTTCAGATTCGTTAGAAAGATATTCACTAATAGATTTAAATATTTTTGGTTTCATTCAAATCCGTTTTGTTTTGCACCCGGTACAGTCAGTCAAAGTTTGAATTCAAATTTTGAAACTACCGCGCCATTTCAGGTCTTGTTTATAATTAGAATTAATTATATTCGTTTTCAAATGTCGATTCAAACTCACTTTTCATCACTATTATTTAAAATATTTATTTTAAATATTTAAAATCCATTATTTTAGCCAATTTAAAAATTTTAAATTGGTTCAGATTTTCCGGGTCGTTACATAACTCATCAGACTTGGCTAAGGAACTTCAAATAATTCAATGATATGAAATAAAAGGAATTCAGTTCTCTTTTGCAAAGCAATTCCTCAGCCATCTCTTGTACCTAAGAATTTATAGGATAAAGTGGTCAAACAAAATTTGTAAAACCACTCACAGTTTTGTTCACACGTTTTGGTACCTAGAATTGTTTATATAATAATTCATCTGAATTTACCTTTGTACCCTTAGGAACCCAGATCTGCTTGATTTTTATATTTTTGTAACGACCCGTATTCTACACATCATAGGATCGTAGAATATTTATTTCTTTCCCATATGAAGTCGTATGGTCATGTAACCTTGGGAAACATCCATTAGAGTTATTTCCCATGTTCATGATTTTTGTCGATTTTTAAATGACCATTTTGCCCCTAGCTGAACTTGTTTTGGCCATAACTTTTGATTGGAAAGGAATTTTGACCTGAAACCACTTCCATTAGATTCGTTTGATGGTTTACCTTTCCGTAGAGTGGTCATAATAGCCAAACGGACTTACCGTTTGGGAGATATGGCTGAAATAAGGTTTGGAGAGTGAAAAACTGCTTAACCGGGTCAAATAGGGTGATTAGTGAGTAGGCCCATAACCCATTTAGGGATTACGGTTATGGGGAGGCTGAAATGAAGTAGAGAATCATTCCATTTCAGTTTTCTAGCCTCCACTTATCTCCAAGGAACCCTAAAAATGGCCTCCAACCTCTAAATCACCTCCAAATCACCTTTTGGTCAAGGATTTGGCTTAGCAACCTCTAATCAAGGAAGATCTACACCAAACCAATATTGGAGCTGCTGTTTAGCATTGAGATTCGCATCAAATCAGAGATTTATTTCAGATTTTAGTTTATTTGTGGCTAAGGTGAGTGATTTGCATAGTTTTGCACTAAGTATGGCTAATTAGGGGTGATTAGTGTTAATTAGCTAATTTAAACATGATAAAATTCTGGAAAAATGTTTATAATATTCGGAATGATGTTTTAGACCTCTGATATGAATTTGGGTTAATTTGGTTAAGTTTTGCTAATCATATCATAAGTTTCACCTAAACATGTTTAAGGGAAAATATGGGGTTTTGACAATGTTTGATCCATTTTAACCTATCACATTATTGTTTTGATGTTTGTGGTTGATTATATATGTTTCTATAGCTGTATGGTATGCTTTGTGATTGACTAGAATAGTTGGAATGGTCGAAAACGCCGTCGAGGGGCGTAAACAACTCGCTGGACAAGGTGCAGGAATTCGGATCGGATGGGGATTGAGGGTCGATCGGATCGCCCTATGGGATCGTGGGACATCACCACGAGTCAAGTCATCTCCTCCGAGCCGAAACATCTGCGCAAGGTCCACGAACCTCAACCGTGAACTGCCTCTCGTACCCGATCCGCTCATGTTTCGCACCCCGATCCGACCAGAGGGAGGTAGCATCCACGATCCACTTGTGCCCGCCCACGAGTTGAAGGCGCCATGAACCGATCTGAAGAAAGCACCCGATCCGAACCGTGGCAAGCTGGAGACCTCGACCCGATCCGCCAGGGGTGATGACGACCCGACCCGATCCAGTGAAGAAAGAGCATTCTGATCCGAACCGAACTGATGACTAGGGGGAGATCCGAACCGATCCAGTGTTGACCAATAACCCGAGATGCAAAGGTAGTCCAATATGGGAAGTTAGAGCTCATGATCCAATTGGGAACCGATGAGTTCACTTCATGGTTGGGCTTTGCTGCGGGACGTGTGCTAAGGAGTTGTCGACGTTCATAACTTCGATTCACCACTGAAAATGAATGATGGGCTACTTATCAGTGCAGTAGAGTCATTACGACTCGAGGGGCAAGGTGATGGTAGCAAGACTACGTTATCAGTGCAGTAGAGTCATTACGACTCGAGGGGCAAAGTGATGCGTAGTAGGACTATGAGCCAGTGCAGTGGGGTCATTGTGACTTCATGGGGCATAGTGGACATAGTAAGGATTAGTAAGGCTATGAGTCAGTGCAGTGGGGTCCTTGTGACTCCATGGGGCAAAGTGGACATAGCGAAGGATTTGTGGCTACGTTATCAGTGCAGTGAAGCCATTTATGACTTCATGGGGCAGAGTGATCGTAGCAAGGTATGTTGGGTGATCGAAGTGGTGAATATCGTATGCTTTACGCACCGAGTGAGAGATGTGAGGATGGATGCTATGTTTGATTGTTTGCCATCACTATGACATGCACACCTCCCCCACCTCCGTATCTTTACATTGTTTGATATGGCACCTTAGAGTGTTGTACAGTATGTAGTGCTAACTCTTTGGTTGCAGGTCCAGGTTCAGGTATGTTTTACTCTACCTGTTATTGTTCACTTTAGATGCTTATCGCTCATACCAGGCTTTATGTCTGACCCAGAGTTTTATGTCTCCTCTTATTACTCTGGGTGCTCACACGAGCAGACTAGAGACAGGTTAGCTGGTGATGCGCGAGTAGCTGATTCGGAGGCGGGCAGGAGGCTTCCACGTATGACATATATATATATATACACATTCTCCCTGTGTCGTTGGTGGTCGCTACTTGGGCATTAGTAGTGTACCTCATTTATCTTACTTTTGCTTTGAGACAGTTTGAAAAGTTGTAATAAGCTATATTTTGGATTTCCGCTGCTATGATGCTTAGTTCTGGGTTTTAGCTTATGCACTGTCTCTCCTGTTTTATGTCAAGTATGTTATTATTATATTTTATTCTATGCGCTGTGAGACATTCTACAGGTTCTTTGCATGTTCATTTCCTTCTTCCTTTTTCCTTCTGACGACCCGTTCCGTGCTAACTGGACATGTGTACAGCGCACTTTTGGAGTAAATGTCGGTTGGTGCGGGGCGGGTCGTCACACTTGGTATCAGAGCTCTAGGTTGCGTAGTTAACCTAGGGAGAGATAGTACGTATATGAGAGCGCGTATTTGTGATTACTTTGGTTTTCAAAAGCTATATATATATACTATTAGTAGTATAAGAATGAAGTCGCACTGCACTAGCACCACTATGGGATCGTTAATCGTTTTCCTTTTTCAGATTGACGATGAGCCGATATGCTAGAGGTGCTGGTAGAGGAGCCAATAATGGGAATGCCGCTGACATGAGGGCGATGTTTACTAACCTCATGAGAGACATGCTTAGAGAAGTGCAAGGGGCAGTTCCCAATCCTAGAGTTGGTATTGGTCCAGTAGTGCAGGCGCCTAGGGTCGATTTCGCCAAGTTGTGCAAAGATTACACTAACCTTGGTGGGAAGCCGTTCCACGGGACGGAGTCGGCCACAGATGTTCAGGATTGGATGGATAGCTGCGACCATATCTTCGATGACTTGGGTCTTGAAGATGCGATGAAGAGAAGGCTAGCGTCTCGTCAGCTGCAAGGGCAAGCGATGAATTGGTGGAATGCCATTAGAACAGCTACTCCAGAGGATCAGGTTACTTGGGTTCAGTTCAAGGCTCGCTTTAGCGAGAAGTTTATTCCAGCTGCCCAGAAGTCAGTATTGTTCAAGAGGTTCTTGGAACTCAAGCAGAATGGGAGGGAAGTTTCTGATTATATTGCTGAGTTCGACACTTTGTCGAAGTATGGACTGTCTCTCATTGACACTCCTGAGAAGAAGAATGAGAAGTTCATTACTGGTTTGGATGGGTACTTGGGGGAAAGGCTTATCAATCACATCAATGAGACTTTTGAATCGATCGTGGGGAAAGCTTTGAGATCAGAGAGTCTTTACCCTAAGTCAAAGACTGAGGCTGCATCTACAGAAGGGACAAAACCACAAGCAGGCGGTGGAGGCAAGAATAACTCTCAGAATAAGAGGAAGCAGGACCAATCTAAAGGTGGCCAGAAAAAGAGCAAGAAGGATGTTGAGTGCTTCAGCTGTGGTAAGAAGGGCCATTATGCTAAAGATTGCCGGGCCAAGCCAGCGAATAAGAAGTGCTTCAACTGTGGCCAAGTGGGACATTTCAAGGATAAGTGTCCGCAACCTCTTAAGGAGAAACAGATTGTGAAAGCATATGCTATTGATGTTGTTCCTTCTTCGTCGAATGCCCCAACTGCGGCGGAGAAAGGAAAGAATGTTGTTATTCAAGGTATGCTTTCTATTTATGATATACCAGTTCGAGTTTTGTTTGATACTGGGGCTTCCCGTTGCTTCATATCTAGTGACCTGGTAGATAGGTTGGGACTGGAACCCGAGATAGTCGATAGACCATTGGTTGTGACGAACCCGATTGGTGGTTCGACTAGCCTTAGTATGATTTGCAGGAATTTGGTCTTATCGAGTCATGGATGTATGTTTGTATGTGATTGCTTTGTTTTGGGCTTTACTGGGTATGGCATTATATTGGGAGTCGATTGGCTCCAAAGATACGGGGTGGTGGTAGACTGTGAGGGCTTTTTGGTGACAGTGAGGGCGGATGATGGGCGGAGGGTAGTGTTTGGTAGTCTACCTAGTGATGGGGTTATGGCTAGTTTTGTAAATTCCCTCGACATCCCGCAGGATGAGTTGTCAGATGTGCCCGTGGTTGGCCAGTATCCGGACGTCTTCGAGGAGGTGATCGGGCTTCCACCACACTGAGAGATTGAGTTCCGTATTGATTTAGTGAAAGATGCCAGACCTATAGTGATGCCACTTCGTCGTATGGCACCAAGGGAGCAGCGAGAGCTCGGGGTGCAAGTCAGTAATCTTTTGAAGAAGGGATTTATTAGGAGTGTCTACGAGTGGGGAGCGCCAGTTGTGTTTGCCACTAAGGCAGATGGTTCCCTTCGTTTGTGTGTGGACTATTGCGAGTTGAATAAGGTGACGAGGAAGAATAAGTATCCACTACCACAGATAGATGATTTGTTTGATCAACTGGAAGGAGCAAGAGTGTTCTCCCAGTTGGACCTCGCGACAGGATTTCATCAGCTTCGGGTAGCAGATGAGAGTGTTCCGAAAACGGCATTTAGGACGTCGTCTGGATTTTATGAGTGGTTGGTCATGCCATTTGGGTTGACCAATGCACCAGCCTACTTTGTGGATCTTATGAATCGAGTATTTAGAGATCAGTTGAATAAGTTTGTTCTTATGTTCGTAGATGATATCCTTGTTTACTCAAGGACAGAGGAGGAACACAAGGGACACTTGAGGATAGTGATGGAGGTGTTGAGGAAACACCAATTGAAAGCGAAATTCTCTAAGTGTCACTTTTGGAGAAGGGAAGTGAGATTCTTGGGTCATGTTGTTTCCAAGAGTGGTATTGCCGTGGACCCTGCGAAGGTGGCTACAGTACAGGATTGGCCTACACCCAAGAATGCGACCGATGTAAGAAGTTTCTTGGGATTAGCTGGATATTATCGTAAGTTTATCCAAGACTTCTCCAAGATAGCAGCACCGTTGACTCAATTGACTAAGAAGAATCAGTCCTTCGTCTGGGACGAAGTGTGTGAGAATGCATTCAAGAGTCTAAAAGAGAAGTTGACGCGTGCGCCAGTGTTAGTCATTCCTAAGGGGAATGAAGAGATGACGGTATACACGGATGCTTGTGGTACCGGACTGGGTGCTGTATTGATGCAAGGAGGTAGGGTTGTAGCTTATGCTAGTCGACAGCTAAAGCTGCATGAGAAGAAGTATCCTACCCATGATTTGGAATTGGCAGCGATTGTATTTGCGCTGAAGATGTGGAGACACTATCTCTTGGGAGAAAGATTTGAGTTGTTTACCGATCATAAATCGTTAAAGTATCTCTTCTCTCAGAAAGATCTGAATCTCCGTCAGCAGAGATGGTTAGAGTTCTTGGCTTCGTATGATTTTGATATCGCATACACACCTGGGAAAGGTAATGCGGTAGCCGATGCCTTGAGTAGGAGACATGCCAGTTTAGGGGCAATGTTTCTTGAGTGGAAGCAACTGGAGTATATTGCGGGGTTTGATTTCAGACCAAAGTGCGAATTGGATCCAGTTATGCTAGCTAGTTTGGCGATCAGACCCACTTTGATAGAGCGGATTGGTTCCAGCCAGAGGAACGATCCTAATCTATTGGAAATCATCTCCAAGTTAGAGATGGACATCGACGGTGAGGAGATGAATGCGTATGGGCTTGATCGAGATGGGTGGCTTAGAAAGAATGGAAGACTAGTTGTGCCCAACGTGAATGGTTTGAGAGATGAAGTGCTTAGAGAATGTCATCACCCAAAACTGACTATACATCCCGGTGGTAATAAGATGTATCGAGACATGAAGCAGACTTACTACTGGGAAGGGATGAAAAGAGACGTTGGGAAGTTTATATCCAAATGCATGAATTGCCAGCTAGTTAAAGCCGAACAAAAGAAGCCTAGTGGGTTGTTGCAACCATTAGAAATTCCCGAATGGAAATGGGAGCAAGTCTCGATGGATTTCATCGATGGTTTGCCAAGGACTAGATCGGAACATGATAGCATTTGGGTAATTGTGGATCGATTAACTAAAAGTGCAAGATTTATACCAGTCAAATCGACCAGAACGGCAGCTAAGTTGGCAGAATTGTACATGAAGTGGGTAGTGAGATTTCATGGAGTACCTAAAAGCATTGTGAGTGACCGAGACCCATTGTTCACTAGTGGGTTTTGGAAGAGCTTACAAGAGGCTCTAGGGTCAGGATTACATCTCAGTACCGCATATCATCCTCAGACCGACGGTCAGACGGAGAGGGTGAATCACATATTGGAAGATCTCTTGAGAGCTTGTATATTGGACTTTGGTGGATCATGGGATGACCATTTGCATCTAGTAGAGTTTGCATATAATAATAGCTACCAATCCAGTATCGGTATGGCTCCATATGAAGCTTTGTACGGAAGACCGTGCAACTCACCATCATGTTGGATAGAGATTGGCGAGAAGTTTGTGCTTGGACCAGATGTGGTGAGGGAAACTTCAGATAAGATTAAGGTCATTCAACAACAAATGAAAGCTGCTCAAGATAGGCAGAAGAGCTATGCTGATAAGAGGAGAAGAGACTTAAAATTCTCCGTTGGTGACTTGGTGTTTGTCAAGATTTCTCCGTTGAAAAGCGTGATACGATTTGGCAGGAGAGGCAAGTTAGCACCAAGATTTGTTGGCCCATTCCCTGTCCTTGAACTAGTCGGGAATTTGGCATATAGAGTTGGCTTACCAGAGAAGATGGCGGGAGTTCACAATGTGTTTCATGTTTCCCAACTAAGGAAGTTCGTTCACGACCCAGATATGACTATTTCACCTGATCAGTTAGAGGACTTCGAAGTAGAACCCGAGGCGGTTGGGAACCGCAAGCCGATTCGTATTGTGGGGCACGATACGAAGCAACTTCGAAGGAAGGCGTTGAAGCTAGTCAAGGTTCAGTGGGGAGAGAACGAGAATGATTGTACTTGGGAGACAGAGGAGAGCATTAGGAAGGCGTATCCAGAACTCTTTGCCTGGTAAGATTTACTTCGTAATGTAGTTATTCCGCATGCTAGGATAGACTCATTCTGCTTGTTTTGCATGTTTGATTGATGTTTCATGATTGATAGGCATGCGGGACCCTTTTTGTGTGTTTTGGTTAGGGAATTTCGGGGGCGAAATTTCTTAAGGGGGGAAGAGTGTAACGACCCGTATTCTACACATCATAGGATCGTAGAATATTTATTTCTTTCCCATATGAAGTCGTATGGTCATGTAACCTTGGGAAACATCCATTAGAGTTATTTCCCATGTTCATGATTTTTGTCGATTTTTAAATGACCATTTTGCCCATAGCTGAACTTGTTTTGGCCATAACTTTTGATTGGAAAGGAATTTTGACCTGAAACCACTTCCATTAGATTCGTTTGATGGTTTACCTTTCCGTAGAGTGGTCATAATAGCCAAACGGACTTACCGTTTGGGAGATATGGCTGAAATAAGGTTTGGAGAGTGAAAAACTGCTTAACCGGGCCAAATAGGGTAATTAGTGAGTAGGCCCATAACCCATTTCGGGATTAGGGTTATGGGGAGGCTGAAATGAAGTAGAGAATCATTCCATTTCAGTTTTCTAGCCTCCACTTATCTCCAAGGAACCCTAAAAATGGCCTCCAACCTCTAAATCACCTCCAAATCACCTTTTGGTCAAGGATTTGGCTTAGCAACCTCTAATCAAGGAAGATCTACACCAAACCAATATTGGAGCTGCTGTTTAGCATTGAGATTCGCATCAAATGAGATATTTATTTCAGATTTTAGTTTATTTGTGGCTAAGGTGAGTGATTTGCATAGTTTTGCACTAAGTATGGCTAATTAGGGGTGATTAGTGTTAATTAGCGAATTTAAACATGATAAAATTCTGGAAAAATGTTTATAAAATTTGGAATGATGTTTTAGACCTCTGATATGAATTTGGGTTAATTTGGTTAAGTTTTGCTAATCATATCATAAGTTTCACCTAAACATGTTTAAGGGAAAATATGGGGTTTTGACTATGTTTGATCCATTTTAACCTATCACATTGTTGTTTTGATGTTTGTGGTTGATTATATATGTTTCTATAGCTGTATGGTATGCTTTGTGATTGACTAGAATAGTTGGAATGGTCGAAAACGCCGTCGAGGGGCGTAAACAACTCGCTGGACAAGGTGCAGGAATTCGGATCGGATGAGGATTGAGGGTCGATCGGATCGCCCTATGGGATCGTGGGACATCACCACGAGTCAAGTCATCTCCTCCAAGCCGAACCATCTGCGCAAGGTCCACGAACCTCAACCGTGAACTGCCTCTCGTACCCGATCCGCTCATGTTTCGCACCCCGATCCGACCAGAGGGAGGTAGCATCCACGATCCACTTGTGCCCGCCCACGAGTTGAAGGCGCCATGAACCGATCTGAAGAAAGCACCCGATCCGAACCGTGGCAAGCTGGAGACCTCGACCCGATCCGCCAGGGGTGATGACGACCCGACCCGATCCAGTGAAGAAGGAGCATTCTGATCCGAACCGAACTGATGACTAGGGGGAGATCCGAACCGATCCAGTGTTGACCAATAACCCGAGATGCAAAGGTAGTCCAATATGGGAAGTTAGAGCTCAGGATCCAATTGGGAACCGATGAGTTCACTTCATGGTTGGGCTTTGCTGCGGGACATGTGCTAAGGAGTTGTCGACGTTCATAACTTCGATTCACCACTGAAAATGAATGATGGGCTACTTATCAGTGCAGTAGAGTCATTACGACTCGAGGGGCAAGGTGATGGTAGCAAGACTACGTTATCAGTGCAGTAGAGTCATTACGACTCGAGGGGCAAAGTGATGCGTAGTAGGACTATGAGCCAGTGCAGTGGGGTCATTGTGACTTCATGGGGCAGAGTGGACATAGTAAGGATTAGTAAGGCTATGAGCCAGTGCAGTGGGGTCCTTGTGACTCCATGGGGCAAAGTGGACATAGCGAAGGATTTGTGGCTACGTTATCAGTGCAGTGAAGCCATTTATGACTTCATGGGACAGAGTGATCGTAGCAAGGTATGTTGGGTGATCAAAGTGGTGAATATCGTATGCTTTACGCACCGAGTGAGAGATGTGAGGATGGATGCTATGTTTGATTGTTTGCCATCACTATGACATGCACACCTCCCCCACCTCCGTATCTTTACATTGTTTGATATGGCACCTTAGAGCGTTGTACAGTATGTAGTGCTAACTCTTTGGTTGCAGGTCCAGGTTCAGGTATGTTTTACTCTACCTGTTATTGTTCACTTTAGATGCTTATCGCTCATACCAGGCTTTATGTCTGACCCAGAGTTTTATGTCTCCTCTTATTACTCTGGGTGCTCACACGAGCAGACTAGAGACAGGTTAGCTGGTGATGCGCGAGTAGCTGATTCGGAGGCGGGCAGGAGGCTTCCACGTATGACATATATATATATATATATATATACACATTCTCCCTGTGTCGTTGGTGGTCGCTACTTGGGCATTAGTAGTGTACCTCATTTATCTTACTTTTGCTTTGAGACAGTTTGAAAAGTTGTAATAAGCTATATTTTGGATTTCCGCTGCTATGATGCTTAGTTCTGGGTTTTAGCTTATGCACTGTCTCTCCTGTTTTATGTCAAGTATGTTATTATTATATTTTATTCTATGCGCTGTGAGACATTCTACAGGTTCTTTGCATGTTCATTTCCTTCTTCCTTTTTCCTTCTGACGACCCGTTCCGTGCTAACTGGACATGTGTACAGCGCACTTTTGGAGTAAATGTCGGTTGGTGCGGGGCGGGCCGTCACAATTTTCTTTTGGGATCCAAGAATGTTTAAATGAATTGTTACTCGAAAAATTCTCATCTCGATTATGATTTAAAAATCATTTGAGATTTTCAGAGTTCAAATTTTCAAGACAACCTTTTCAAAAGCTTTTTGAAGAATTTTTAAAACCATCTGAATTCCGGTTTTCAAAAACATTTATTTTCCCAAAGCCAATACCAAGTTTCTTTCCAACAGAATCTTGGTTTTACGACAACATATTCAATGACTTTCCCTCACTAGAAAATTTATCCAAAGTTGATTCTAGTTATTGAATTTGGGATTTAAGATCGCCGTTTTCTTTTATTAACATGAACAACGATTATTAGTGATCTTCCATTCAGCACCATTTTGTTTTAAAACCAAATTTCCAGATTCAAGTAACTTGATATGGGCTTCGGACTCAAAAATTTTAAATTCAAAATGTTTCTTCTTTTCAAATTCGAAATTTTCAAAATCTTTGAATTTTGCAATTTGCTTTTTCAAGTTCATTCACGATTGACTCTGTTTTCTGCAAATTTTGTTTTTATAAAAATATTATGTTTGAAATTAAGCTTATCCAACTCCTTTTATAAGACATCGTTTTTACAATTTTGCTCGTCTTCATTTTGTTTTAAACTTATAATTACATTTTCAAGTTTCTAAAGATTTTTATTTTGATGAGCTAGATCATTTTTCAAATTGAAACAGTTCTTGCAACCAGAGTTTTCAAGTTTTAATTTAAGCATATTATTTTTGCGAGTCAACTCGGAATTTTCAAGTTTTCAGAAGTTCGTTTTTCCTTTGGAGTTTATCAAAAGATTTAGTTAAGTCGGCACACATAAAAACTAATTCTTCATTAGAGAAATTTCATGTTGAATCTCCATCGTCTGATTCATCTGATTTTCATTTGTTTCTCCTTTCAAGTATAGATCTGAATCTGAGTTCACTTTCTGGGGTTTTGAGCAGTTGTCGTCTTTTCCATACAACGCGTTGAGAGTTTTCCAGATATCCTGCGCAGTTAAACAATGAGAAATAAATTTTAATTGATCATTACTAAGATAAGAATAAATAATATGCATAGCATGAGCATTGAAAACTTTATTCCTCTTATTTAGTATATCTCTAGTATTTTCCATAATATTCCAATATTCAAGATTAACAGATTTTAAATAGAATTCGATTTTCGGTTTCCAAATTAAAAAATATGTCCTTTTGAAAATAACTGGAATATCACCGGACTGACTCTTGTTATACTGACAACTAGGGAACACCTTTACCCTAGAGTTAATGAAAAGGGTGCGTTGGGCACACATCCCTATTAACTTTTAACATATATAAAAAGTCCAACCAAAAAAATAATATGCATTATATCCCTATTTTTAAAACGTGGCTGATAAAATTCCATTTTTATCCTTTAAACCTTTCAAAACCCTCATTCCACAAATCTTTCTCATTTCATTTATCATATCGCTCAATTACCAGAGACGATCGAAGAAGAAATACAAAAATTCACAGTCGATTATCATCATTTTACTCTCGATCGAAAAATAATAATCAAAATCGTTGTCAACTTCATCAAAAAATTAGCACGAAATGGCGAGAACGAAGGTATAATTTTGATTTCCTAATTTTACTTTCGACAACTGATAATTTATGCATATTATATATTGAAATATGGGTAAACATAGAATTGTTGCATGATTCTATGATTTTATGCAAATAATCTCCAATATTTGTTGAAAAAATTGTTTTAGGTTACACAAAACTTCCGTACTATGATTTTATTAAGTTTTGTAACAATATTGAAAGACGTTATTATGAAATTAGTCAGAATAGTAACATGATTGAATGTTTTCAGCCGGAATTGTTGCATGATTCTATGATTTTAATTAGGACTGCTGCTTGATTTTATGATTTTAATCAGAAATGTTGCATGATTATATGCATTTGGCAGCTGTTTTTTTATTTGTGTATTCAGAATTTGTTTACATTATTAATTGAATAGATTTATTTAAAACCTGAATAAATGAGTTTAAAATGAAATTTTGCATGGAAGTATGCATGTATTCTAAATAAGTTCATAATTGTATTCATATATTGAGTACATATGCAAACATACATGAATATATTCAAAACAGTCGCATATATGAATGCATATATTCGGTACATATGGAAGTGTGTATATAATACATGATTTTTGCATGAGTCTATGAATATAATTAAAATGGTGGCATACAAGTGTTAATTTATCACATGTCTTTTAATGATTATATGAATTTAACAAAAAATGTTGCATGCAAGTGTGCAAATATAGAAAGATTATTGCATATTTTTATTAATTTAATAAGAACAGTTGCTTGCAAATGTGCATTTACCACCTGAAAGATGAATGAATATGTGAATGTAATAAGAATTGTTGCAAGCATTTGTGTAGTTATTACTTGCTTATTTCATGATTTTATGCATTTTATTAGAAATGTTGGATGCTAGTATGCATTTATCTGTTGATTGTTGCAAGTGTGCATTTCTAACCAAAATAAATTAGTTTAACACCTGAGTAAATGTGTTTATAAAGAAATATTGCATGGAAGTATGCATGTATTCCGAATAAATTCATAATTATATGCGTATTTTCAGTACTTGTGCAAACATACATGCATATATTCAAATATGCTGCATACATGAATCAGTATATTCAACGCAGCTGAATATATCCATGAATTTATATAGAATAGTTGCATAAATTAATGAATTTAATCAGAAATATAGCATTTTTGTAGGCCTTTTTTTTTCAAAATTATTGCATTCAACTCTGCATTTATTACCTGATTATTGCATTATTCAATGAATTTTTAGGAAAAGTTGCATGCAAGTGTGCAGTTATTACCTGAATATTGCATGATTTTATGCTTTTTATTAGAACTGTTGGATGCAAGTGTGCAAACACCAACATATAGTAGCATGATTCTATGTAGTTAATCAACAATGTTGCGTGCTAGTATGCATTTTTTACCTGATTGTTGCATGATTTTATGCATGTAATAAGAACTGTTACTTACAAGTGTGTATATATTCACTGGTTGTTTCATTGTTATATCCATTTAAGAAACATTATTCAAAAATCTTCCACCTCTTAGAGACCTAATGTAGAAGAAGATGATGAAACTGACAGTGAGCAGGAAAGAGCCATCGTTACCACTGAACAACCAATGAATTATGCACATGTAACAAAAAAACAGTGAATTGAAGAGGAACCGAAGTTTCCAAAAAAGGAAGAAATGTACAGAAACAACCTGAAATCATTTATATATTTGGTTGAGAAATTGAAGGTTGATGAATTATTTACTGGAGAGCATACCTTATTTCTTGATAAATCACCTCTTGGTAAATTCATCGACATGATATTTGACGGTGTCATTTCTCCTTCTGAGACAACAAAAAATTCTACAACTTTGGATATCATTATCAAAATTTATAATAAGAACCTGAAATATTTTCAGTTTGGTGATTTGGTACTCATATTTATATAAGAAGATGTTGCGAAGATGTTAGCCGCTCCGATAGAAGGAGAGATGATTAAAACAAGTGGCCATTTAAAGAAGGAATACAAGAATGATGATGAATTTAAATCTTTTATAGAAAAGTATTTTAAAAATGATGCAGCAGTTAACAAAAATAATATTGAGAGAGAGATTTTCTCTACAATAAAAGATGAATAAGCGGAAGCCTATTTTGATACCGTTAAACTTGTACTTCTCTATTTAGCAGCTACATTTTTGGTATCCAATCCAAACTATAGCTTACCATGGACGTTGATACCATTGTGTGTGTAGCCAAAAATTAATGACAATATCGTGGCCAAAAACCATACACAGTCATCTCATTAACCAAGTGAACAAATATCATGAGACATCACGCAAAATTAATGCATATGTCACACTATTCCTGGTAATATTTTCAAACTTATTTGTTAATTTCTCAGTAAATAATTGTGTATTTTACTAATAAATGTGTTGTTGTTTTTTTGGCAGTGGTGGTTTTGTGAAAAAACCTTTGTTTTGAAGACATCAAAGGCGAAATACAACGAAATATGCCCATTAAAGAACTCCTAAAAGAAGTAGTGGATGAAGGCTACAAGTCCAAATTTATTATCCATCCAGGAGTTTACAAGATGTACTGAGATATTAAACGTACTTTCTGGAAGAAGACGATGAAGAGGGGAATATCTATATATGTTAGCCGGTGTGCTACTTGCCAACTAATTAAAAGTGGTCAGCAAAAGATTGTAGGAATACTTCTTCCCTTAGAGATACCAAAGTGGAAGTGGGACCAAGTTTCAATGGATTTCATCGATGGATTTCCTCGTACTTGTGGCGGGAATTAAGGTATATGGGTTATTGTGGATCATCTAACCAAAAGCGCCCATTTCATCCCATTAACATCGTCTTGAACAGCTGTAAGTTTACCATATATATATATATATATATATATATATATATGTGTGTGTGTGTGTGTGTGTGTGTGTGTAAGAGATTGTGAGATTGCATGGAGTACCGAGTAGCATAGTGAGCGATCGAGATCTGATCGTCATTAGTAGCTTTTGGAAAGATTTTCAAACTGCCTTAAAACTAAATCTTAGCAAGGCATATCATCCGTAGTCAGATGGGCAAACGAAAAGAGTTGACCATATATTAGAAGATCTTTTACGGGTTTGCATTCTTGACTTTGGAGGATCATGGGAAAGTCATTTACCTTTGATCAAGTTTTCTTACAACAACAGCTATCAATCTAGTATTAAGATGGCACCTTTTGAGGCATTGTATGGTCATCCCTGCAAGTTGCCCGCTTGTTGGATATAATCTGGAGATAGACTTGTTCTTAGACCAGATATGATCAGAGAGGCCACTTATAAAGTGGACTTGATTTGGAAGAAGTTAGAAATGGTACAAGATCGAGAAAAGAAATATATTGATCGAAGAAGAAGAGTCTTAGACTTCGAAATCAAAGATTCAGTATTCTTGAAAGTTTCTCCATTGCGTGGAGTTATAAGGTTTGAAAAGACAAGGAATCTAGCACCCCGATATATTGGGCATTTTCCTATTCTTGAAAGGACTGGACCTCTGGCTTATAGAGTCCAACTACCCGAGTGCTTATCGGGGGTACATGATGTTTTTCATGTATTTAGTTTACGGAGGTATGTGCACGATCCAGACCAAATTATTGAAGAGGCTGCTCAGTAGGACCTAGAGATTTCAGTCAACTTAACAGTTGAAAGAGAGCTCACCAAATTTATTGATCATGATAAAAAGATATTGAGGAGCAAGATAGTAAAGCTTGTCAAGGTACAGTGGAATGGTGATCCAAAGGATTGTACGTACTTGGGAAACTAAGGAGCTTATGCAGAAGTTTTATCCCGAATGTCGAATGGATATCTAATCCCTTGGTAAATTTATCTCCTTTATCTATTTACTTTTCACTATTCCCTTATTGTTCAATTTCGAGGACGAAATTCTTTTAAGTAGGGGAGGTTGTAACGACCTGAAATTTTAGTAAATTTAAAAGTAAGAATTTTAATATATGTATATATATACCGAAATTTTAAACAATCAAGTATTGAATCTTGACTTAAAAGCAATTAAAGATGAATTATAATTTTATTTTATATTTTTCTGAAGTTAAAATAAGGTTAGTGGACTTTTAAATTGAATTAAAAGTAAAAATATTAAAATTCGATAATTTAAGACTATTTTAGTAGCGTAAAAATAGACATCTTGTAAACAATCTTGGATTTCGACAAAACCAGTTTCATCGGATTCGGAGCATTAAATTGTTGTAAGGTTTCAAATTTCGTATCAATCAGAGTTAGTATGTGAGCGTGCACAATATAAACACTTGTCGAAATATCAATTGAAATTTAATTATAGCTCAGAAATAGGCCATTTTGCAAACAGTCTTATAATTTGACGAGACCAGTCTCATTGGATTCGTATCTATGAAATATGGTAGGATTTCAAATTTCGTATCGATCGGACTTACGGTTTGATCGTGCAAGTTGAAAATGTGTAAAGGTTGTTTAATTAAACGAAGCTTAAACTAAATCAAATCACTAATAGGGCTGTAAATTTTGTACGAATGTCCGACGTCCGTTCGTATCCGTGAACGAAATGCGTCCATTTGAGTCCGATTTTCATTTAGGACAAAGTTAGGACAACAAGAAAGAAATCACGTCCGGCCCGTGTTCATTCGAATTCGTCTGAGTTTCATCCAGTTTGGTGTACAACTGAGATAAAATATAATAAAAAGTATAAAATATGATACAAAAAGTCGTGTTTGACCGAGTTCGTTCGTATCCATGTTCGAAAATCATATGTCCTTTGTTAACCTGCTTTGTGACCAGGCTGCCCAAAGTCAGGGACTTGAGTATGAACTTACATTGATTGGCGATCACTTGGATGGAGTGGTAGAAAGTTGGAAAACTTGAGTTGTACATGCAGATGTCTCTGGATCGGATCCCCCTTTCGGGTCGGAATGGATCCCCCCTTTTTTTGGATCGGATCGGATCAGAGTACCCCTATCCGATCCGCCCTGCACTTGCTGCTCTAAAACAGTTACACCACGTCACAATGTGGTCCTATTCCTGCGCCTAAAAAAGTGGAGCGGTTTCCCACCTGGCAACCTACGAACTGAATACCATTATCCCACGTTCTCCACTACAACTTCGAGATCTTCAGGTGCTGCCATGTGGCACTCGCCCCTAACCGATTATACACCTATAAATACACATTCGGGCGGAAAAGAGAAGGATCTTTTGGCACTCCGTCGCTCTAAGGCTGCCATGGCCGAAATTTCTTCATAGAAAAACTCCTTTTCCCATGAAATTCAATAAATTCATAAGGAATTATTCATTGAATTCGAGTGTTTGAGTTGTTATATTCACTTGTAATCGAAGAGTGAAATGAATTATATAAAGTGGATGTAGGCTCGTTAATGCCGAACCACTATAAAAATCATGTGTTGATTTCTTTTCTATGCTTTTAGATTATTATTCTCGATTATTCCCTACGAAAACATGATCAATTGGGTGTTAGGACCATTTCTTGGTCTAACATTTTGGTGCTTTCACTGAGAAATGAAGATTCTCAGCGTTTAAGGATTCTCCAATCTACTTATTGGATCGCCAAGTCCGATGAGGAAATCCTATAAATTCTATTGATTTTGCAAATGTGGAGATCACCAGATGTGAAGTTACCTCCGTGCCATATAGCAGAAATCACTAGAGATTGGAAACAGTGTCCTGTAAAGCTTCTGGATCGGATCGGATGTGTTTACAGTTCAAATGAGCTCCGGATCGGATACAGACGAAATGACCGGATCAGATGCAGATGAAATGACCAGGTTGGATGCAGATTAAGCCCTCGGATCGGATGTAGACAAAGTGTAGGCCAATATACCTGAGGGGTCGGATCGGGGCCTATCCGACCCGAACAAGAACCTCCGACCCGAACCGGAGGGGAGATCCGAACCGACCACCAGCTATTGATGTTCCCCCGACCCGATCCGATGACATCTCCGAAGTGCAACTTGAAAGAAAATTCCGATCCGACCCGATACGGCTGTTTTTGGGGAAAAATACATTTTTCAGATCATTTCAGAAAAGGCTCCATCTTCCAAAATCGAAAAAATCGTGCGGCGCCCACATTTTCGACCTAACCGGTTAGATCGATCGCCACCGGGACTGTGGGGCCCCGGACCCCCACCGGCGCTGCGCCCGGACACGCTGACGGCCTCGCCTTCGGCTCGGAGCATGGCTCGCCTTCGGCTCGGCGTACATTTTAGCCAACAACAGTTATTAAAGCTTATCAATGAAGATTAAATGGATAGTCTGTGAATATCCCAGTAGATGGCAATGACTAGGATTCTTCCTAAAGCCATGACATCTGCTTACATATGTAAGCCAATGTGAGAAGCTATCGATAAAATTCAGCTTGTTATAAACGACAGTATACGTGACAATGATTGTATCATAGCAGCTTCCTCTTCCATAGCTCTGATGGTGTATAGATTTCACCGATGCAACTGATGTTGTTCCCTAACGAGTAGTGACCACCTTATTTATGTGACTTGAACCTGTCCAATTAACGGAGCATCGAATGACGGTTATATGGAACACTCTAAGCACTACTCCAAAATTGATCCATATGATCTTATCGACTGTGATTGTCAATAATGGGATACTAGAAAGCAGCTAAGAATCACAACATCCCAAAGCTACACTTCAATTGTATGATGTGATGAATGAAATATGTCATGCGTTTCACCTCCCGAAGGACTTGCCTAACCTTTGCGATGACTATTTACTGTCAATCGCATCGAGGAAGACTGATTCCCATCGAATAAGGGTTGAGTCAACTTACTTTGGTGCCTAGAGTTAGGTACTAGTTGAACAACCACACGCCATGGTTGGACCTATGGATCCTTTCCCGGATTATAACAACTTGACTACTCACCAGCCACCATACAACCTTGGTTAAGTGACGAGAGCTCGAGATTAAAGAAAATATGAATCAATCATTAGCTCTCTACTTCTTATTTCCGTTGTGACATAACGCATGAATATTAGTTGAAGTCTCATAAGCTATGCTATTGTATTCAAGATTATCTGATCAAGATCTAGACCGACCTGCTGCAGCAGAATTCATAGCTTACATTGCACCTTAGTGTCTACTACCCAGTCCCAACGGAAGCTAGAGAGGGAATGGTCCGTGATGACCAAGTCACTGGAAGAACCTCCTATTTGGCTAGAGGGAATATGCTACGCAATAGAAATGGCATGGAATCCAAGAACGCTTCCCCTCTCGAGGAGATGTAATGTGACGAATGCATGGGCTTAGCAAGTAAGGGAGACATCGTAGAAAGAGTTTCTTGATGATCTACCCGAAGACATAGATCCCAGAAAGGATGAAGATTCAGGATGTAGGAGGGCGACATCTAATGAAGCAACTGCCCAAAGATTGAAAAGCTCGCTTACTGCATGTTGGTTGCTTCAAGAAAACTCTGCCATTATTTCCAAGTACACCTGATCGTGATACACACCGATTAGCCACTACGACAGGTCTTACAACAATCTGTGGCATCTAGAAGATTTCTCAAATGAAACATCGAGCTGAACCAGTTTGATTTCAATTCCCTCCTAAAGAAGTCCATACGAGGGCAAGCATTGGCTGACTTGAGTTTTCCGTTCCCGAAGAGGATGTGTTAGATGAAGAAGATGGACCCCAAAAATGAAAGATGAAAATAAGCACCTCGAGGTCGTATACAGACGGTGACAAGGGTACTAAACAACTTACCACTAGATGGGAGATGTACATGAATGAAACTTTTGACGAACGATGTTTTGGAGTTAGAAAGTGAAGATTCACAATTTCACTCACTTCATCGAGGATTAGTCAAGTAACTCATGCCCCTGATGCTGGGGGCAATTGGAGATTCAAGCGTGGATTGCTCATGATTACATTATCTAATTCAATGCTGATACATCATAAGCCTGCATGACTGATTGCCTCAGTCTTTCCCGAAGAGTGGCGAGTAAAGGGTTTGGAACACTTAAGCCTGGATGCTGATTGATTGTTTGTGTATAAGCTTTTATCTCCGGCGCCGGATCGAAGGCATATCTGCAGACGGATGAGGCATGTTTATACTTATGGCTCTCGCACCAACTTCTTGACATGGAAGGGGCTGAGCTCCTGTTAGCATGGACCCATTTTCAGCCATGTCCTACTTCTTAGCATGGAGAGTGCAAAGCTTCTCTAATCATAAATCTATTGTTCTCCTGCCAACTACCATCCTAGCACTAATATGATGATGTGCTTCCATTAGCGGTACCGGCGTGACTCCCTGACACTCAATCCTTGCCTTTAGCAAGGGGGTAAGAAGGCAATTTAAAGGAGATGCGACCTTGTCATTTGCTTACAGCATTTACCTAACTGCCTTCATCGCTCCAAGACCCCAATCAAGGTCTGTTCATTCTTGGGACCGCCATCCCACAACAGTTGAAAAACGTTCATCACCACCAAATATTTTGGCAACGCAGAGATTGTCGAGGCAAAATGGACCTGCGAAGAACATGCAATGCCATTTTCGTACAGAATGATATTCATTCCTTTAACAGGATTACTCTTTAACCATGACTCTTATATTTGCGTGCTTTATGAGTTATTGATGTAATTAACTCAGAGAATTAATATATGGATGGTGTAGGTACCTAGGATTTTATACTGATCAGACTTCTAACACCTGCATATAAAGTTATGGAGCAATACCATGATGAGCTTGACTAAACTGCTCGTTTACAAAGCCACGCCCTCCGTCTAAAAGAAGTTGTATAGCTCAAGGTGGATTCGAGATGACCATCCACTCCTTGGTTCATATGTTGCAGACCTAAAGATAATTATGCATTGACTTTTGCATATTCAAAGTCGGAATCCGATTTCAGATAGATGCAGTTCGACCATCTACATGGCTTAATCCTATGTTTGACACCATCAGATTACATGAATCCAAATAAAGGAGGCAACATTGCCCATTAACATGCTTACTTTTAAATCGTGCAAATTACTTTTACATGCTTCCTAAGTTATTGACATAACTAACTCATGCGGTATGAATGATGCAGGTACCTAAAGTTCGGTGCCAATCACTCCTCCCATAGATTGATTGGAGGAACGCAAAGCTTCTGCAAACATCCACCAACTGTTTGCTTGACTAACTCTGATCCTCAGATATTGGATAGAAGTACAAACCTAGAACGAGTGTGATGGGCGTGCCATGATTAAAGACCACTCGATCCGTGACTCTGGCTCTCATGATTTGCAGCGTCCGACCAAACTCCATCCCACGAGTCGATGGGATGAGAGAAACTTGATTATTGCGAATGGCCACCTCTACCCATGAATCGGAGATCAGGAGGTAGCGCCTCGGCGAGTGTGACCCGACCACTTGCCCGAAAAGCTCCATCTGCTAGAGTGAAGTATGGAGTACGGACTAAAAATAGAGTTCGAGAACGACATTCGACCCGGCAGAATCCCACTCTTGGGATTAGAGCGCAAAAGGAATGCCGGGGTGAATGACATGACCGTTCGCCTGATTAACTCTAACTCTCATGATTCGAGAGAGAGTATAAAGGACGGGAAGACGACGTCCCTAAGGTGTGATGGTGCACCACAATTAAAGACCGCCTTGATTACACTCTAACCTAGGCATACGTCAGGAGAGTATAAAGGTACTAAGATTAAGTACCGAAGACAACAGGCTCCTACCCCACTGAAGGATTGGGGATAAGATTGAAAGCTGAGCCGACACCCCCCACAGAAGGATTGGGGGCAACACAATGTCGAACAAGCCCTGATTAGGCACTTTATTCATGATTGATTGGGGGCACACACACACACATCACCCCCTCTAGATAAATTCTATATGATTTATTAGATACTATTTGATTGCATGAATTCTGAATTGAAACCTTTATTTGATTATGATATGCTTTATTACCTATTACTTAGAGATTCGCTTCGTTTACGGAGTGTAAGCTTGTACAATATAACAGAACAAGAATGCGTGGGCCGCACTCGCGACAACCGCAGTAGGACAGTGGAAAACAAATAAAGGGCCACGTCCAGAAGGCTGACGCTGATGCCCAATGCTAAACTTCTCAGGAGGCTCAAGGTGACGACCGAAAGGAGGCACTAAGAGTAATATATCAAATCAACATACATGCCCATGTGTGACTGACCATAGCCCAAGTGCAACGACGGGTGCTACCTCGCAAATACATTGAATGGAAAACGCGATAACTCGAGCACTTGGATAACTCAATCACATAAGCTTTGAAAGCAATGTCTCTTTTCCATGCATCCATGTCTAAATTTGAATGGGATGTGATACAACTACTGATATTTCTCCATTACCCCTGGAGTGGGGGCATACCATTGAAAATATTTACAAATGGCATAACTCATACGTCTGTGTCTAACTTATACCTCGATCTTGATAGGCCGCTTGAGGACCATAGAATGGATGCAGAGTGAACGTCCATTTTCTAGTCCCGACCGACTTCCCGATTGAAAGACCCCATATAAAGGGGGGTGCCATTACTTTGACTTCCAACTTGCAAGGAAGCGAATTGCCTGACACTCCGACTCATAGGCTAAGAAGAAGGAAGATAGAAGTTTCTTCCATGCTGAGGATATTGGCGCAGAAGGCGCTAGGAACGAAGAAAGTCAGCATATTTCTTCTTGCGATGACCCCTCAGCATGTCAAGCTAGATATGAAATGGATGGTACCCTTGCTGATTTGAGAACTTAGATGGCTCAGCGAGATGAACTTCTCCGGAAACGACATAAAATAATGGTTAACTTCTTTACTCGAATAGATGGAAGTCCAAGTAACTACGACTTACTCGCTGGAGCGAGCACCGTGGGAATACAAGAGACAACGAACTTGGCACAAACACTCCCTGCTCCGTGGTCCAGATCATATGATATCCTAGGACAAGTTGGCATAGTCATCTTTAATGAAACAAGATGCAATCAACCTCCTCCCAGGCATTTGTAGCATGCAACTTCTGATCGTAACATTTTGGATGAAAACGACGGATATGCAAGAGCCACTAGAAACTTAAATGGCGTCCGACCAGCCTCTGCTCCAATTCAGATGAATACTTTAAATCCAACTCAACTTCAGTATGAAGTTCCCCATTCTTTACTGTATGGGGAAAGTAGAAGCATTCGAGGTGACTATAATTCGACCTTATCGCCACCCGATTATGATTCTCATAGCTTGGATGGGAAACTGAAGAATAACACGAGCTAGACACGAACAAATCATTTTGTTTCAAACCGTAACTCATGACTTGATGAGGGAATATGAATTGAGAGAAGACATGGATTTAATGCTCACCGCTTAGCAAAACCCCATGGATGGGGGAACAGGATACGAGCTTCGAGGAGCATGATTCGACTACTCAGTGACTCCATGTACATTTACTATTCTCGGAATTCTACAAAATCCCTGATTGTAACCAAAAGAATGATTGCTCAAAACTAACCTACATGCATCCGAGTAGAGAATCACCATGCAGAATTAAAAGACAGATGCATGATTAACGATTATTAAATATGCGGAACCAAGAAGCCAGAGACCGGCTTCCACCCACTTCAAGACTTCATGCTGGGGGCACCAACGTTAAATTCGACAATTGGCGACAACTTCTCAAAGATGAAGGCCATATTCCAACATTAATTAATGCTTCACTAGAGGCGGCATGCTCAAAGGCGACATAAGCAATGTCAATCAAAACCCTTTAACTCAGACATCAAAGTTTTCCTGCATTAAGACCCACCAAGAAGCTTTGGTGAATTCTTGTAACAAGAGTATATTAATGTTGAGATGGATGATGTTAATGTTTTCATGACAGAGAATGGAGCACCATCTGACTTTTGAAATGATAAAGAGAAAAGAAAAGCCCCGGAAAAGACTGGCAGAAATGTACAATTTCGGAAAGGACCAATTTCATTGATCAGCCTGCAATCTTGATTGTCAAGCTCAATGGAACCTAGCATGAGATAGAGACTCAGCAAGACTATGATGGCTACTTCGGATTGTGCCAAATCATGAATGAAGGAGCTCAAATAACTCCCTAACGATGTTCGCTCGCTTGCATGATTGGCGAGCTTACTCAACTCCGTGACTGATGCAAGGAGTGTATCCAAGTTCGTTGACACTTGGTGAGGCAATCCTCGCCTTCTGACTGAAGAGAGGGGATGACACCGATGCGGATATGGTTCGACTATTCGTGTATGAAACCCCAACGCTTGATGACTGGAGAAAGAGCACAAAACGGCATGGGTTGACTTAGATTATTGAACCTGCAGCTCTAACCCGATGTGAAGAAAGAAAGTTTAAAGGCTATAAAATTGGATGTCCCACTGACCTAGTCCAACCCCCAACGGTGCTGGGGGCATAAGCACTAACTACGCTCGTCCTCCATTAATGCTGGGAGCACGAGCTTCAATTGACAGACTAACTTCGAACATGATCCTGACTCGACGCTTGATTCAGAACATATAAACTGTATCTCCGGAATATGATATGATTCGTCTTGACTGTTCAAGAAAGCCCACTAATGGATCAAACATGACTTCAAAGACCTGATCCACAACTACATTGAATAGAGAATGCAGAGAACTCCTTTACTGCCTTACGATTGTAATGATCTTATGAGCACTGGTTTACACGATTTCAACAATGCCCTTTGCTGGTTTACATGTGATCATGAGACTATGAAAGGACCCGGAACGGTCGTGGATTTCTTTTAATATGATCTGATTACTATCCGGATGCCGGGATAGTCCCAAGACGAACGCAAATAAAAGATTCATGTACCAATTTTTATGTGGTCAATCCCAACAATCAGATGCTAGCTCAAATCCTGAAGATTCTTACACTACCCCATGCTTTGGATGGCCAAGTTCATACATTGACTTACACATAAAAGAAAGTCTGACTCAGTAACACACTTGACTTGCATAGGAAAATGATGTCGTTTGGTGGCGACCTGCGTATGTATGATTTCACACCTGAGCCAACAATCCTACATGACTTATGATGAAGGAATTAGACCTCTTGATTCGACGAGGTTTAAACGGTTACCTGATCATTTCGACAACTCCTTCCATAGAATTTGTACTAACTAGCACCTATGGAAGCAGTGCAACAATTTGATAAAGCCTTCTCAAGGACGGATGACTTTCCAGAAATATTCAACCCGACATATTCAAGCACGCCTCATCTTCGATAAGACATACTTTGGGGGAAAAAATGTTAACTTGCTTTGTGACCAGGCTGCCCAAAGACAGGGACTTGAGTATGAACTTACATTGATTGGCGATCACTTGGATGGAGTGATAGAAAGTTGGAAAATTTGAGTTGTACATGCAGATGTCTCCGGATTGGATCCCCCCTTTTGGGTCGGAACGGATCCCCCCTTTTTTTGGATCGGATCGGATCAGAGTACCCCTACCTGATCCGCCCTGCACTTGCTGCTCTAAAACAGTTACACCACGTCACAATGTGGTCCTATTCCTGCGCCTAAAAAAGTGGAGCGGTTTCCCACCTGGCAACCTACGAACTGAATACCATTATCCCACGTTCTCCACTACAACTTCGAGATCTCCAGGTGCTGCCATGTGGCACTCGCCCCTAACCGATTATACACCTATAAATACACATTCGAGCGGAAAAGAGAAGGATCTTTTGGCACTCCGTCGCTCCAAGGCTGCCATGGCCGAAATTTCTTCATAGAAAAACTCCTTTTCCCATGAAATTCAATAAATTCATAAGGAATTATTCATTGAATTCGAGTGTTTGAGTTGTTATATTCACTATAATTGTAATCGAAGAGTGAAATGAATTATATAAAGTGGATGTAGGCTCGTTAATGCCGAACCACTATAAAAATCATGTGTTGATATCTTTTCTATGCTTTTAGATTATTCTTCTCGATTATTCCCTACGAAAACACGATCAATTGGGTGTTAGGACCATTTCTTGGTCTACCATCCTTGTTTGACCGATTTTATTTACGATACAAATTAGGGAAACAAGATTTACCCGAGGAGAAATTTCATCCAGTTTGTGTTTGGTCCAATTTTTTTAGGAAAGAAACAGAACACACCTCCGTCTGGTCTGATCCGACTGATTTACACCCCTAATCATTAATTCCTAAATCTCTTCCCTCCTTGACATCTCATCCTCTCTTACTTACACACTCTTCCATGTTGTCATAACCTATAATGATGATGTATAATTGGAACAAAGAATAAGATTTGGGCACAAAAGATAATGCATGAATTATTTAATTAAACCTTAGCGGAAAATTGTCCAAAAGTCCATTACTTCACCACGACCCCTTCTCTTCTTATGGTGACACCTAGGCATGACATTTTGCACTTAGAACCCTACCATATGTGTATAAATAGATTGTATGCCACCTCCTTTGCCTTTTACTTTCTTTCCTTCTCCATTTTTGTTTCCATTTTCCTTCTTTTTCTCCCTCTTATCTCTCTCTCTCCTATCCCCATGTTGGGCCCCACCCATGCGCCAATAGCCAGCTCCGCCCTCCCAGTTTCCTGCCACGTCAACCAAACACCCCCTACTTATTGTCGTTGAACCCATCACCTCCAAACACCCCTAAAACACGTTTAAACCCCCTTAAACCCACCACCTTGACACACCTCCTCCCCAAAACAACCCAACACGTGGACCCCACAGCCCACTCCAGCCCCTACATGGATCTCACCCCCATGGTCAAGCTTCCCTTGCAAGAAATCCTACCTTTATCCCCTTAAACACTTAAAGTTTCCACCTTTCCACTTTTAAATACAAACAAATATGTATATCTTGAGTTATTAGCGACGTTGAGTTAAAAGAGTGGTTGGTTTGCTTGCTAAGTGAAATTCGATGTAGTAGTGAAGGAAAAAGAGCCCTACATTTAAAATTACGAAGTAGTGGATCTCTCGGTGACAAATCTAAATTTTTAAACATAGTTCTGAGAAACTATGCACTTGAATGTTAAGTAGTTTATGGTTATTAATATTAAATCACTTTAAGATTTAATGATGATTAGTGAAGTAAAGTTGTGATTTTCAAGTGATAATTATATGGACACTTAAATAAATAACACCTTGTGATGATCGTGTGAATGCTTGGTTGTGGATATGAATATTATTAGGTTGAATACTATATTAAATAGTAATGGGTTATTGGGTATTACCTTGCATAGTTAATGACACCTTTTTTGGTTACAGTTGGATGTGATAATGGTTGTGTATGATATGGTATTGGTTACCATGATTTATCATACCCAAAATATTGGATTATTGGGTATTAGTTAAGTTTGGATAATTTAAATGAATATTTTATTCGTTTAAATAATGAGTGAAAAATAAAAGTTGGATTTTAATTTCAAAATGATTTTGGAATGAAGTTAAAATGAATATGATTTTTTTTAAAGAATGGAAAATTATTTGAAATTTATTTCAAGTATAAATAACGTTCAAATTTGAATTTTAAAATGAATAGTAACTTTATAAAGTGAACTTCGGTTTGAGTATATAGAAAGTGTTTTAACTCAATTTTATTATTCAAATTATCTTATTATTTTTTTAATGGGATTTAGGAAAGTCTGGCCTCAAACGGATATGTTTTGAAAAATAATATAATTTTAATAATAAAATAATATTATAATATCCATTAAATAGGAATATTGAATTTTAAAGGTAAAATTTGAAATATTATTTTCAAATAAGTGTATATATGATTTAAAACGATTTAAACTATTTCAAACTAAGTCGTATTTATTTTAATATAAAATTATAATAAGTTTGAATAGGACTAGTCGTGCTGCGGTAGTTCGCGAATTTCAACTATAATGTTTAGACGCTCATAACTAGAGCAAATTTAATCGGATTTCTTTGAAATGAAAAATATTTGCTTTCTAATGATAATAGTTTTTGAATGAAAAAGGAATTTTCAAAATATAGTATATATTTCAGGTTATGTGTAAAAGAGTTTATGAAAAGGTCGTTATAAATGCATTTTAGTGGCCAAATTTGAAAATCAATTAAAATAGCTTTTTAAAAATTATTAAAAATAGGGAAATTTCTTATAAATAATAATAAATAGTTTCAAAGTGATTTGGATCAAAATTATAAAGATTTAAGTTGATTTAATGAAATCTACAAAACTGGTTATTTTAAGTAACCTTTAGTAACGTTTTTAAACGCTACTAACCAATTTTAAACTTCATATTTATATTCCCAAACTTTGAGAGATGATTTAAGATGAATAGTGGAATATTCTAATGAAGTTTTGAAGTTGAGATTTAAATAACATACATCTATATGTTTTAAAAGGACGATTCTTATTTGGAAAGATCGAGATCAGACTTAGGTCTGAAGACCATTCCAAATAAGAATAAGACGCATTGAAAAGTGTTTAAAGATGGTGTTGAAGACCGAAAATATTCACATCAAATGGATTGGCCAGCTGATTTTCTCTCCATTGGGTGGCTCTAGTATTGAGATGCTATAGTGGTGGCACGTCCAAACGTATTTGAGGAATTTCTGGATTTTCAAGGAACTCTCTCCTTTATTGGACGACGAATAAGGTCCCTTCGCTTTCGTTCAGTTATAGAACGAACTTGCATGGATATGTGTCTGACATTGTATTTTGTAATGTATGGATTGGTTTTTATTAAACTTATTTCTGTGGTGGCTGAGAGGTTATCTCAACTTAACACCCTTCTTTAAGACGTATGAGCTCAAAGGCTATGTGGTTAGTGATTATCATTATATGTTAGGGATGATAATGTGGCATGCCAAGTGATATGCTATGATGATCGAAGCATGGTTTAGTGAAGCATAACTTTGTGTAGCGAGACTTCGACAAGCCTTACACCTCAGAAATGGCCAAAATAGGAAAGATGCAGTGAGGCATGGTTTATCATCTCCTTCTAGATAAAAAGTGTACCATGGTATGGAGCCTAGGTATTACTTATGTGGTGACTTCTACTTTTTGTGGTTGTTGATGTTGCGGGCCCTAGTTTATAGGTTGGTAACGACCGGGAGATGATATACTCAAGGCTGATCCAGGTAAGGACATCCCGCCTTATATTGGCAGAGAATAGATCTGGTGTTCCAGAGTTCTCGGGACATCCCTCTAGAGATTTACCCATTCGGTAAGGAAGTTCCTTAGCCCGGTCATTTGATGGAAATCCATTTTCCACTACGAATTTATACGTTTTAGTTATAAACCTATATTGTGACATAATGGTATGAGACATTATGCCTTATACATTTATTTATGAGAGAGTTTTCCAAACTATGCGCTAATAGTAATAAAAGAGAATTTTTCGTATCAAGCATGTCTGGCTAAGGAGAAACCTTTCCCATGTCTGCGATTACATTGTGTGTGTGCTGAGAGACCTTATGGTAGCTTCATTTTCAAAACACATTGCGAGTTTTATGACTGGTATTCATATGGAGAAACCCGTTCTGTGTTATACGGCGTGATCTTATTATTTACCTAAACTTTAAAATAAATATGAATAACTGCTTCAATTTCTCATACCAGTTCCATGATTGACTTGGAGTTTATCATTTTTTCCTTTAACTCTGGTTTCCTATAGTTTTTGCATGGGAAGCCTAAGAGTGAGGTCGTAGCAGTATTTTGGAGCATTATCTTTTGTGGAGCACTTAGCTTTATGGACTATCTTTTGGATATTAGTGGTGAAGATGGAGCATGCTTTGGATTCACACTCTTTCTGTTTATTTCCGCTATTACTTTTATCTAATAGTTCATGTAACTAGATATGCATATTACTCTAATGTAGTTGATGATGTAACTCTGATGTATCTCAAATCATGTTATGAGATATATTTTTATTTCTTGTGATTGTTTCTGATGTGTTATAACCCCAAATAATCAGGGATTAGGCATTTGGATCTCCAACATTTGATGCTTGAGTTGTGTCACATGTCGACATCCGAAGTTCGAAATCTCAAGTCGTCACAGTTGGTATCCTAAAACCAATACTTTTTGTTGACACACTTTTTGGTCAAAGCCATTGCACATCAAGTTCACCCTCAACAACACATTCAGGAAAAAAATCCAAAACATGAAAATGGCCCTAAAACCCATTAGATAACCTATTTTGGGCCCGTAAATATGGATTACGAGGCTTTGCATCGTAACTCTTACAGTCCTCTGAGTTAGCTTCAGGTACAAATTTCATTTGGCCCAAAAGGCCTTATGGTTTGAAAGGTACACCTATTTTCATGAACATGTGCAGAAATATCTTCATGGACTTCAGCAGATTCTTGGCCTTCATCACGTGTCAATCACTCCAAAAAGCTTGCGTGCACCGCGGCGATCGGCCAAAACTGCTCGTGCAACTCGGAATGGAAAGGTCAAGACTTGGCTAGCAGACCCTAGGATTTTCGCATCCCCTAGGATGCGAAAGTGCATATTTTGTATCCCTCACGGGGTGCGAAATACGCACTTTGCATCCCTAGGGATACGACCCACATCCCTTCACTTCACCTCCCATCGCCTCACAATCCAACTTTCAACTCCCTCCGGACTTCAAGTCTCTCAAACTTCGCACCACCAAGACTTTGCATCCATCTCTCACCTCACATCCTTCTATTCCACCAGAACTCGCACTTCAAAAGTCGCATCCAACATATGCGTCACCTCCCACTTCGTAACCCTTAGGATACGAATTTTATATCCCTAGGGATACAAAATTTCGTATCCTAGGGGTGTGTACCTCGTATCCCTACGGAGATACGAGATTTCATATCCTCGAGGGATACGATGCTATCGTATCCCTTAGGAGGATACGAAAATTCCTACTGCGCAGCAAAGGGATGCGAATTACAGGGTGTTGCTCTTCAGGGATGCGAAATTTTGTTGTATGGTCTCCAAATCTCACCAACTCCCACCTAACCCACTACATATAAATACCCCGAATCTTTGCACTTAAAGGGGTTGGATTTTCTTTGGATCTTGGACCTTTGGAAGCTCTCCAGCACCATTAATGACTTTAATTTCCTTCTTCATGACAATTTCACATAGCACGAACCACTAAAACGTTGCATACACATGTTCCATCAACTTTTGGACATTCACAAGGATATTTACATTGCTTTTGGACTGTTTTGGACATTTCGGATTTCTTGGAAATTCAAGCTATTTTCTGGACATAGTTGACCAAGTCATCCCATTTTTCACTAAACGAAGAAGAAGAAGGAAATTTTAGTCAAAGTTTAGCAATAACAACTATTTTGTTATTCTATTGTAATGCTTTGTGCTCAAATATTGTCCGAACTTGTACAACTCTTGTAATCAGAAATTATATGATAAATGATTACTATGAAGTGGACGTAGGCGTTAGTGCCGAACCACTATTAAAAGTTGTGTTTTCTGTAATAGCCCGCATTTTACGTATCGTAGGATCGTAAAATATTTTTATTTTATTTCCTAAGGGTTGGATCATTCTCATATTTTAATATGTTGGTTATGAGGATGTGAGACATGTCCATAATTTTTACCAATTTTGTTTGTGACCATTTTGCCCCTGTCAGTCTTGTACAGGGCATAATTTTTGACTTGGATCGAATCAGGTGCCTAGATCAGTCTCATTGGACAGGAAATGTTCATAATAAAGATTTGGCTCAGTAGTTTGGGAGGAATTGCTGTTTCAAGGTTTCACAGTTGGCTGTTCAGGTTTTGTAAGCCACGGTGGGCTGATTTGGGGAGGCCCATTAGTGGGCTGGCGGAGGCTATAAATAAGGGATAAGAGGCATGGAGAATAGTTTACTTTCTCCATTCTCTCATTTGGAAGAGCTAGAGTTCCTCCATTCCTCCATCTTCTACACCTTTCCACCATTAAAGCTTAGAGAATCGAAGATCTACAACGTTTGAAGCTAGATCTATGCCATTACAAGAGAGATTTCATCGAATCGAAGAGTTTAGAGCAAATTCTTCGCTGTCCGGATCTAGATCTAAATGTTTTTGGGTTGTTTCGGAGAATTTGTGACAAACCGAATTTCGACAGACCGGATTTTTTTTCAAAATTTCAATCTATCGAAACTCGGGTTGGTTTGCTCTGTATCCTGCAGAAAAGACAGACATAAAATATGTCAGAGCTCATAAAATATCTCATAGCGGAATGGATAAAATATAATATACTCAAAATATAGCCTTATCATATTAATAGTAGTGCCTAACTAATATCCAAGGCTATCATGTCCCTGCCACAAATCTAACCTGCGAGTATGTTATGAGGAGGGGGTCAGAACACAAGTTCTGGTGACTGGATTTAAACTATACACTTTGGATAATCCTACATATATCGTTCAATCATATTTTCTTATTTATTAGGTTACTTCGGTTAACAACACTCAAGGCTTACACACACGTCGCACCCATTTACTCCCCAGTGAATTAGCCTAATACAATATATATGTAGCTACCCCCGATATTAAGGTACACCCCATGGTACCCCACTCGCACGGTCTCCACCGTAACATCATCGAAATATACGCAGTCCCACATCCTATGTCGTAGTGACATACGGATATCAATATTACATTCCGCATATATCTATCATTACTATGCTACGTAAACGTATGGTCTGCCACCTTTTTTCGAATCAAACTCCATAATGGAGTAATGCCTTCAAGTCTACGATACACCACCCAGAGCTGACATGCATGTATCTAGACTGTCCACCATAGTATCTTCAATTGTAGCTCGATGCCTCAATCGCAAGTCCTCTAATGTGCACCGAGTTCTGTGGCAAGGTGATACAAGAAGCACTGAACTCGGTCGGGAGCTTTTTCATATCTGTATAGGCCCGTCATTACAGAGCCTTTATATACAGATATACCTAGGGTATGTTTTCGTGGTGGCTATGGCCCCACCTCGGCCCCTCCCTCAACTAGTAAAGACTACCGGAGCTAAACAACTGCCCCTACGCAAACAATTTAAACATCGATGTGGCATCTCCTCTTAACCCCTTATCCCGATAGTGAAGGGTGAAATGGTATCTTGGGTTTAGCTCGAGTCTTTCCGCATCCCACTGGTTGCCGATGACGGATGTCCAACGGTCTACTATCCTTGTTGATCCTGACCCTCTGCCTCATCGTGAGGCAACCGCCGAACCACCCTGGTGTCACCTCGTCACAGCATTCTGACTGCATAGCTACATCTGCAGTCAAGACATACCCACCTAGTAGTTACGCGCATACCAAACCTCTGCAGACACAGCGTATGACATCTGCTGCCGCACAAAGGACTACTAGGAGCACCTTACGTACCTCAGGAAGTCGCGTGCTTCCCCTTCCAGTCCTTTGGAGCTGTCAGAACAATCAGATGAATGTGCGCTTCCCTCGTGCCTTATAACACCTCGATGATCTACCCCGTTGGGTTATTCACCCTCAACCGTACAGACTGGTCTAAGAGCCTTACTTTAGCATATTGTTAGACCCTATGTCTAAACATTCTTTTACGCGCTTGTCTCACATCATCGAGTTTCCAGTTAACTTGGTCATTCCAATTTATATTGAATTCTTATTCAAATTACCAAGTTCTCTTGCTTATTAATTTCAGTCATACAACTTAATCCATTTAAGTTATTAATAAGCCCACAACATGTTATTCTCTAAAGGTCTGTAATCCACAACCTCTTTTTATCTTCTTGTTGATTTCATCATTGCAATAACATGTTTACTCAATACGTAATTAAGTATATCCAATTCACATGTTTTCTAATTAACATGTCACTTACCATTTATGACAACTTATTTCATTTCATAAGTTTTCCTCATTCTTTCCCATTTAATCATAACTCCATTTTACATTGTCAATACAACTTATCGTTGTTTACTTATTCACTTAATTTTGTTAACTAAGGCCCATTAATAAGTTTCTCTACCCGTATATTATAACCTATGTTATAATTTCCTCTTACCCCTAGGACAAGCCTAAACATTCTTATCAACGGGTTTCAGACTCCCAAGCTTACAGATTACTTAATTTATAATTAAGTACAATATATTTCCCCCTTTTCTTAACTGGTTTTAAGTTTTCCCCTTTACTGATTACTTAATTTATAATTAAGTGTCCCTTAACTTAATTCACCAGTTATCCCATTCCCTTACTAGTTTATTATAACCTAAGTTATAATATTCACTTGTCCCTAGGATAAGTCTACCTATTATATAACATTTTCATTAATGTTATTTATTTATAATAGGTGATATTCATTTCTACAAGTTATGCTTACCCTAAAAGGTGCCTTTAATTACATAACTTTATTATTTCTACCGGTTATGTATACCACTAGGTGTCTTTAATTACATAACCTTATCGGGCTAAGTTTGCGGGCCTATTTGTAAATATTAGCCACCCCCTTAGATTTTCCTAGCCCACCCACTGTCTAACCAATTTTTACTTAACCCTAACTTTAGTTCATATTCATACAATCCCTACGGATTAGATTAGGTTAAGTAGTCCAATTCATTATCATGTCCACTTATGGTTTATAATGGGCTAGACCTCCCACATTAGGCCTATAACTTGTGGATGTTGGATATGCCGGTCGGGTCCAGGCAGATTTCTTCCACAAGTTGGGCTTAACCTCGTGTCATAGTCTGTCTCGTACTTAGACCTCTCACATTAGTTTCAACATTAGTGGCTGCTGGATATGCCGATCGGGTCCGGGCAGACTTCCACCACTAATGCAACCTAACCTCGTGTCATAAATGCAATTACAATTTCTAATTGTAATCCTAGGCATTCATTATTAATCAATTATTTAAACCTATGCCTTTATAGGTGTTAATGCCCATTTACCCAATTATATTCATGATAGGTTATATGTCTAAATTCATATTATTCAAATTATGCCAATTCATATTTTACATATGATCCCATTTGCGCCCAAATCATTTTTCTATACTTATGATCCAATTTAAGATCTTTAAACATAATTTGGTTGATGCCCCAAACCCATATTTATTCAATTCCATGTTAACATGAATCCATATAGTCATATACTTACTCCAATTATTCCCTGTATATAATTGGGACAAATTTACATGTAAACTTTTTAGCACTCCAACAAATCCAATATATGAATTTTTCCCACATGTTCAAATTAATATTATAACATGTAAACATTTCAACTGATTCAATATATGAATTATTCATATTAACAATTTGACGTTATATCATGCTAATCATTCCCCCAATTTAATAGATTCAACATATGAATTTCCTGATCTATTCGTATTAACGTCTCAACTTGTTACAATAGCAATTTATAATTAAACTGGCAATTTCACAATTTATTAAAAAGGGGAATGCTAAACGATAGTCACAACATTATCTAAAGACTATAGTTTAAACCCACTCACCTTTCATGCTTTTCCCAAAATCTTGGATCTGATCTGCTCTATCATCCATGGTTTCCCCTTTTCCCTTTAATTTGATTTGAAACCTAATAACGTGGATCGACTATTTTCAAAAAGAGAAGGCAAAGAAATAAGAAGAATTGAATTGATTGGATCAAGTAGTTTACCTTGCTTTCACGATTCAATAATCTTTTTATTGATGTTTATTCTCTCTTCCAGATCTGAGTTCATAATTTTCCTAGGCTAGTACTTTAATTTTCAGAATACATTTGAGAAGAGAGATAGAGTGTGTGAGTAATGGAAGAGCTCCAGCGTAGATACCGAATTATGAGGTTTAGGGTTAGGTCTAGGGTCTTATTTATAGGAGTATGGAGCAACCAGGACCCTCAGATTTGACCAAAAGCCATCTGAACCATCAAAATATCAGAAAACCCTAATTTGCCAAAATCTGCCGCCGGGGGTCGACACCCCTTCATGTGGGTCGACCCCCCTTGAAGGGGTCGACCCCCATGGGTCCGGAGGCCGAAAATTGTTCTGGGCGCACTTGGGAGGTGCGCCGGTGCAAAAATGGCCTGACGCACTTGCTAAGTGCTCAGGTATTTCTGGCCCGCTTCCTGATTTTTCTGACAAACTTCTACTGCCCATAACTTCTTCATACGTTGTTCGTTTTATGCAAATTCAGACTCTAAACCACAATTCCGAGACAAATGCAACAGTATAATCCATTTTACTTAATTCTAATTATTTAACTAAGTTATTCTTATTTTACTATCCTACACTAAAAATACGGGGTGTTACAGAATTGGTGAGTGATATGCATCTCTCACACGGATTCAATCAAGTATATGAGTTGTTTGAGTATAATTTCATCAGTTTCAAGTGTTTTCTCCTAGATCTACATCATGGTAAGTTTAATTTCATATGAATCGCCATAGTATCTAATTTAGCAACTTAAAACCGGTAATTTCATATGTTTATGCAAGTTAGATCCATTTTTTATTCATATGTTCGTTTGTCATGATTTTGGTGAATTTTACATAATTATTGATCGTAAGCATCATTTACAAGTTGTTGGTGATTTCATAACATGCTAGAAGTTGAATTAGATAAATTGGATGAGTTGATTTCATCGTTAGACGATGTTTGGTCAAATTTGAAGAAGATTTGGATCAGGCCAGGATTGGATCGGTCGGTTGGCAATGGCTTGGGGAGCAAGTCAAAAGGGGTCGGTCGTGCAACAGGGTCGTTCGTGCAACATGGGGTCGGTCGTGCAGCATGGATCAGTCAAGAAGCATGTGTCGGTCATGATGGGGTCGGTCATGATAGGGTTGGTCACCAGGAGGTGTCAGTCGGTCATCAGTGGGGTCGGTCAGTCACCAGTGGGGTCGGTCGGTCATCAGTGGGGTCAGTCGGTTATTATACATGATGGGTCCATCATGTGGTGCGGATAATGGGTCAAGCAACTTCTACAGGTCGACATAAGTTAGGAGTTGCTACAACGCTTTGAAATGCTTTGGTTGGTGGCACACAACGTTGTGATTTGTTTCATAATGAATCAAGGTAACGTTATGGTCTGTATTGAACCTTGTATTGATGTTGTTCGATTCAGTGATGTTGTGACTTCGAAGAGAATTCAAGTAGGAATGTTCGAAATAGTGTGATGTGTTTGTTAATCGGCGTTGAGCAATGAATGTGAAGACAACTCAAAGGTCGTGAGTCAGTGGATAATGGTTGTTCGAGAAGGTCGCTTGTGCAGTAAATAGCCGTCGAGATTGGTTGACTAGAGATATTGAAGGCTGAGGGATTATCGTCGTTGTAAGTTCTAACAGGCTCAAAGCAGGGGTACAATAAAGATATCTAAAAGACTGGAAGGTTACTGGTTGAGTACCCCTGGGAATCGTTAAAAGGCCTAGGTACGTATCGTTGAAAGGCATATGGAGATTCTGTAAGAACCGGGGTTACCATTAGCCCTTGAAATATGGCAAGGTTGGCCATCATATGATTAACGATGGTTTCAAAGCAGGATTGGCGGTGATAGCCTGAGTCAGTCATGAGTGTTTGATTGTTTGGTGTGTACCATCTCACGTAAATTGTCCGAGATTGAAGGAGATATTCCTTGGGTGCTTGTCTAATATTGGTTTAGGCCTTTGGGGCTTGTGCTTGAGGGATGTTGAGCTCGGTTAGGATGGACTACGTGAGATATAACTAGTTGTTGTGATTGTTATTAAATGAATGGTTGTCCTGAGTGCCATGGATGAATTCTTGTTCTTTTGGTTGATTGGATTGTAAAGGCTATCACTATCGGATGTGGGGAAGGCACGGTTGAGTTCTTTTCTGGTGTTTGGTAGATTGGTTTGTTAATCTACCTATTTTTATATACTTTATTGATGATGTCTGTTAGCTGTTTTATCGCTCACTAAGACTGTTTTCTGACTCAAGGTTTTATGTTTCCCTCTTATTACCTTAGGATGTTCATCCGGTTATGAGGGCAGATTGAGTAGCAGGTGACAGGTGATAGCTTGGTGAGATGATGATGCTGATTGATGGCGAGCCGGTGGCTTACATACCAGTTTTATTACTATCTAATATTTCTATTTTTCGCTGTTTATTATTCTTCTTTGAGTGTTGTAGTGAGGCAAATTTGTACAGACTTATGTTGTAATCCTGGTGTTTGGATTTACTTTCTAGTGGTTGTGAAAGCTTGGTGTTTTCTGTTCAAATATGCTTCACTAATATTACATGTTGTATATATATATTCTGTTATATTTTATCCTTGCGCTGTGAGTTCTACGATAGGTTTCGCTTGTGTTATCATACCTTGATGATCGTCCATAGCTTCTTGGCACACCTTTCTGTGCATTATTCCTCCTGTTCAGTGCATGGGTTATCGACGGTCGTCAAATTGGTATTAAAGCTCTGGTTAACGATTTTAGCCAAAGTTCGAAGATGCAATCACGTATGAGAGATGTATTTGTAGATTTCAGTTGGATGTATACTAAATAGTAGTATATAATATAGTAGTGTTTGTTCTTCTTTAGCAGTTTTTCTTGCAAGTGGCTAATCATTTAATTTTCATATTTAGAATGAGTCGACGTGCTTCAAGACATACTACTAGGGAAGGGGTTATGCGTGGAGGGGGTAATGGCGGTGCACCAGATTATCCAACCATGTTTGAGGCCATGACGGAAGCCTTCATGCGAAGGGTACCCGCTTTAGTGGCAGCCATGGTAGATGTAGGTGTGTAGGTTCCTTAGATTGTGGATTTTTCGAAGCTTTGTAAGGACTATACATCTCTGCGAGGGAAACCATCAAAGGAACGGAGCCAATGGAAGTGGTCTAGAGGTGGTTTAATTCTTGTGTTCGTATTTTTTGATATTTGGGAATGGACGACGCAACTAAGAGAAAGCTTTCATCAAGGCAATTGCAGGGCAAGGCCATAGAGTGGTGGAATTCTGTTACATTTGAGACTTCAGAAGTGGAAATAACTTGGGAACAGTTGCGAGTTAAATTGGAGATGAAGTTTATCTCTACTGCATCCCAAACCCAGCGAAGTTCAAAACAAAGCAATCACACACAAAAGAGCAACCATGACTCGACAACACTAGACCACGACACAACATACACAAACTGGGCGAACCCCCAACTGGATGTCTTTGATGAGGTCAAAGGGTTGTCGCCGCATCGTGAGATCGAGTTTAGGATCGATTTGGTCGAGTGTGCTAGACCTATCGTTATGCCTCTAAGGTGGATGGCGCCTAAGGAATAGCGAGAGTAAGAGGTGCAAGTTCGTGACCTTTTGGGAAAAGGATTCATTCAGAGAAGTGTTTCCTAATGGGGTGCACCAGTGGTGTTTGCAACTAAGGCAGATGGCTCGTTAAGATTGTGTGTGGACTATTGTGAGTTGAACAAGGTAACCAAGCAGGACAAGTATCCGTTACCGAGGATTGATGACTTGTTCGATCATCTTCACGAAGCCAAAGTGTTTTCTCAGATGGATTTGGCAATGGGATTCCATTAGTTGAGGATGTCAAAGGATAGTATGCTGAAGACTTCTTTTAGGATGCCATCCGGGTTCTTCGAATGGTTGGTGATGCCATTCAGGCCAAGGTGTGAGTTGGAACCTGAAATGTTGGCAAGCTTGTTGATAAGACCTATTCTCATTGAAAGAATTGGCGAGAGCCAAAAGCGAGATGTAAAACTTGTCGAGTTTATCTAGAAACTGAAACTAGATGATAAAGAGTTCGAGGTCGATTGAGAAGGTTAGCTTCAAAAGCAAGGACGACTGGTTGTTCCTAATACCTATAGATTGAGAGATGAGGTTCTGAGTGAATGTCATCACTCAAAGTTGACGATTCATCCCGATGGTAATAAGATGTATCAGGATATGAAGCGAATCTATTATTGGGAGGGATTAAAAGGTATACTGGAAAGTTCATTTCCAAGTGTATGAACTGTCAGTTAGTGAAAGTTGAATAGAAGAAGCCGAGTGGTTTGCTTCAGCCATTAGAATTTCCTACGTGGAAGTGAAAACAAATATCGATGGACTACCTAGAACAAGGGAAGGAAACTAAGGAATTTGGGTCATCGTGGATCGCTTAACCAAAAGTGCAAGGTTCATTCCTGTCAAATCAAATAGGATGACGTCGAAGTTGGTTGAGCTTTATGTGAAATGGATAGTTCAATTCCATGGTATCTCGAAGAGCATAGTGAGTGATCGAGATCCATTGTTCACAAGTGGATTTTGGAAGGGTTTGCAAGAGACTTTGGGAACCGAGTTGTGTTTGAGTATGACTTATCATGCCCAGACTGATGGTCAAACCGAGAGAGTTAACCGAGTTTTGGAAGATCTCCTAAAAGCTTGTGTGTTGGATTTTGAGGGATCATGGGAAGACTATTTACATTTAGTTGAGTTTGCTTATAATAATAGCTACCAGTCGAGCATTGGGATGGCACCATACGAGGCATTGTATAGTAGACCATGTAATTCTCTGGCATGTTGGTTAGAAACTAGAGATAAGCTGATACTTAGGCCAGAGATGATAGGAGAGACATCGGATTGTATCATGATCATACAACAATAAATGAAGACAGCCCAAGATTTTCAAAAGAGTTATGCTGATAAGCGTCGAAAAGATTTGTAATTCGACGTTGGCGATATGGTTTTCGTGTAGATTTCGCCATTAAAGCATATGGTTTGATTTAGAAACAAAGGAAAGTTAGCTCCTAGGTTCATTGGATCGTTTCCTAAAGTCGAGCGAATTGGAAAGCTCGCATATAGATTGTTACCCGAGAAGACGTCGAGTGTGCATAATGTTTTCCATATGTCGTTTCTAAGGAAGCTCGTGCATGATTCGAATGTGGTGGTATCTCCAGAGCAGTATGAAGATCCAGAAGTAGAAACCGTAGTTGTGAGACCTCGTAAGCCACTTCGTGTTGTGGAGAATGACATGAAACAACCTAGGAGGTAGACGGTTAAGCTAGTCAAGGTACAATGGAGTGAGGATGACGACGATTGTACACGCGAGACGGAAGAGAGCATGAAGGCGACCCATCCAGAACTCTTCGTCTGTATGACTGATTGATATCGTGTCATCATTACATCATTGTAACTTGTGATGTGGTTGTTGTTATTAGAATCCCGCGTGCTAGGATAAGGCTATGGATGCATGGCTTGATGACTGCTAGTTTGGGTAATATAAATGACTGCTCACGGATGATAGACATGTGGAACTGTTTTGGTTGTTTATGATTGTTGGGATTTCGGGGGCGAAATTCCTAAAGGGTGGAGAACGTAACAACCCGCTTTTTATGTAGTGGAGGATCATTAAATATTTTATTTTATTCTCTGAGGGTTGGATCATTCTCATATTTTAATATGCTAGTTATGGGGATGTGAGACATGTCCATAATTTTTACAATTTTTTTTGACCATTTTGTCCCTGTCAGTCTTGTACAGGGAATAACTTTTGACTCGAATCAATCAGATGCTAAGATCGGTCTCATTGGAAAGGAAATGATGATTCTCATTCTGTAGAGTGGTCACATTAAAGATTTGGCTCAGCGGTTCGGAAGGAATCGCTGTTTTAAGGTTTAACAGTTGGTTGTTCAGATTTTGTAAGCCACAATGGGCTGATTTGGGGAGGCCCATTAGCGAGCTAGTGGAGGCTATAAATAGGAGGTAAGAGGCATAGAGAATAGTTTACTTTCTTCATTCTCTCATTTGGAAGAGCTAGAGTTCCTCCATTCCTCCATCTTCTACACCTTTCCAGCACTAAAGCTTAGAGAATCGAAGATCTACATCGTTTGAAGCTAGATCAACGTCATTCAAAGATAGATTTCATCGAATCGAAGAGTTTTGAGTAAATTCTTCACTGTCTAGATCTAGATCTAAGTGTTTTTGGGTTGTTTTGGAGAATTGGTGAGTGATATGCATCTCTCACGCGTATTCAATCAAGTATATGAGTTGTTTGAGTATAATTTCATCATTTTCAAGTGTTTTCTCCTAGATCTACATCATGGTAAATTTAATTTCATATGGATCTCCATATGATCTAATTTAGCAACTTAAAACCGCTAATTTCATATGTTTATGCATGTTAGATCCATTGTTTTATTCATATGTTCGTTTATCATGATTTTGATGAATTTTACATAATTATTGATCATAAGAGTCCTTTACAAGTTGTTAGTGATTTCATAACATGCTAGAAGTTGAACAGGATAAATTGGATGAGTTGATTTCGTCGTTAGAGTCGTTCGATGAAGTTTGTTCAAGTGTGAAGAAGACTCGGATCAGGTCAGGATTGGATCGGTCAGTTGGGAAATGGCTTTGGGAGCAAGTCAAAAGGGGTCGGTCGTGCAGCAGGGTCGGTCATGCAGCATGCGCTCGGTCGTGCAACATGGATCGGTCGTGAAGCATGGTTCGGTCGTGAAGCATGGTTCCATTGTGAAGCATGGGTCCATTCCTCCATCTTCTACACCTTTCCACCATTAAAGCTTAGAGAATCGAAGATCTACATCGTGTGAAGCTAGATCTACGCCATCCCAAGAGAGATTTCATCTAATCGAAGAGTTTAGAGCAAATTCTTCGTTGTCCGGATCTAGATCTAAGTGTTTTTGGGTTGTTTTAGAGAATTGGTGAGTGATATGCATCTCTTACGCAGATTCAATCAAGTATATGAGTTGTTTGAGTATAATTTCATCATTTTCAATTGTTTTCTCCTAGGTCTACATTACGGTAAGTTTAATTTCATATGAATCGCCATAGGATCTAATTTAACAAATTAAAACAGGTAATTTCATATGTTTATGCAAGTTAGATCCATTATTTTATTCATATGTTCGTTTATCATGATTTTGGTGAATTTTATATAATTATTGATCATAAGTGTCGTTTACAAGTTGTTAGTCATTTCATAACATGCTAGAAGTTGAATTGGATAAATTGGATGAGTTGATTTCGTAGTTAGAGTCGTTCGGCAAAGTTTGGTCAAGTGCGGATCAGGCCAGGATTAGATCGGTCGGTTGGCAAATGGCTTAGGGAGCAAGTCAAAAGGGGTCGGTCATACAGTAGGGTCGGTCGTGCGGCATGGATCGGTCGTGCGACATGGATCGGTCGTGAATCATGGTTCGGTTGTGAAGCATGGGTCGGTCACTGGGGGGTCGGTCGGTCACCAATGGGGTCGGTTGGTCACTAGAGGCAGTCCATCGATCATCAGTGGGGTCGGTCGGTTGTTATACATGATGGGTCGGTCATGTGGTGCAAATGATGGGTCGACCTACTTCTGTGGGTTGGCATATGTTAGGAGTTGTTACATCGCTCTTAAACGCTGTGGTTGATGGCACAAAAAGCTGTGATTTGTTTCATAATGAATCAAGGTAACATTATGGTTTGTACTAAACCTTGTATTGATGTTGTTTGGTTTAGTGATGTTGTGACTTCAAAGAGAATTCAAGTAGGAATGTTCGAAGTAGTGTGATGTGTTCATTAATCGGTGTTGAGCAATGAATGTGAAGACAACTCAAAGGTCGTGAGTCAGTGGATGATGGTTGCTCAAGAAGGTCGCTTGAGCAGTAAATAGCCGTCAGGATTGGACGACCAGAGATATTGAAGGATGAGGGATTATCGTCGTCATAGGTTCTAACAGGCTCAAAGCAGGGGTACAATAGAGATATCTAAAAGATCGGAAGGTTGCTAGTCGAGTACCCTGAGTATCGTTGAAAGGCCTAGGTACGTATCGTTGAAAGGCGTATGGAGATTCTGTTAGAATTGGGTTACCATTAGCCCTTGACATATGGCAAGGTTGGTCGTCATACGATTAACGATAGTTTCAAGCAGGATTGGCGGTGATAGCCCGAGTCAGCCATGAGTGTTTGATTGTTTTATGTGTATGGTCTCACGTAAATCATCCGAGATCTAAGGAGATATTCCTTGGGTGCTTGTCTGATATTGGTTTAGGCCTCTGGGGTTTGTGCTTGAGTGATGTTGAGCTCGATTAGGACGGATTACGTGAGATATAACTAGTTGTTGTGATTGCAATTAAATGAATGGTTGTCCTGAATGCCATGGATAAATTGTTTCTCTTTTGGTTGATTAGATTATAAAGGCTACCATTGTCGGATGTGGGAAAGGCATGGTTGAGTTCTTCTCTGGTGTTTGGTAGATTTGTTTATTAATCTACCTATTCTCAAATACTTTATTGATGATGTTTGTTAGTTGTTTTATCGCTCACTAAGACTGTTGTCTGACTCAAGGTTTTATGTCTTCCTCTTATTACCTTGGGTTGTTCATCTGGTTGTGGATGGGCAGACCGAGTAGTAAGTGATAGCTTGGTGAGATGACGATGCTGATCGATGGCGAGCTGGAGGCTTACGTACCAGTTTTATTACTATCTAGTATTTCTGTTTTTAGCTGTTTGTTATTATTCTCTGAGTGCTGTAGTGAGACAAATTTGTATAGACTTATGTTGTAATCCTGGTGTTTGGATTTACTTTCTAGTGGTTATGAAAGCTTGGTGTTTTCTGTTTAAATATGCTTCACTAATATTACTTGTTGTGTATACATATTCTATTATATTTTATCCTTGCGTTGTAAGTTCTACGACAGGTTCCGCTTGTGTTATCGTACCTTGATGACTGTCCATACCTGCATGGCACACCATTCGGCGCATTATTCCTCTTGTTCAGTGTAGGGTTATGGGTGGTCGTCACATTCTCCTCGCATTACTTTACTTCTGTCTTAGATTATTGTGTCTCTACGACACTTACACTTCGAGGGTTGACGTGGGTTGAATTGGCGACAATTCCCCACATCAATGCTTTGGCACGCCTGGATAGGCAGTTCCACAATCTCGTTGAAGCCCGCATCAATCATGGCGAACTACAACAGTATGTCCTGAATTCGACAACAGCTGCACCACTTGCTCTGCACCCTACAACATCTCAGGATTGAGGCAGAATTGGTCGCCCTCAAGGCATTGTTGTCAACTGACCCCACTCAATGGCTCTTCCAACTCTTTGGACTCCGGTCCATTGTTTATGTTTGTTTTTGCTGGTGGTAATTTCTCGCCTTTTTATTTTCCTTTCCGAGTCATCAAAGCGGCAACCTCGGCCCATACGCACGAAACCGGCTTATGGTCTCCAGTCGTGTTTTGGGGTTGGACTAATGACGGTTGTACTCGTGTGGAATCATAAAATACTACTTTTGGGCTCCGGCTCCACACTGGATCCGTCCAGTATAAACATAGGGCTCTGGCTCCACACTTGATCCGTCCAGTATAAACATAGGGCTCCAGCTCCACACTGGATCTGTCCAGTATAAAAATTGGACTCTGGTTCCACATTGGATCAGTCCAGTATAAACATAGAGCTCCGGTTCTACACTGGATCTGTCTAGCATAAACATAGGGCTCCTGCCCCCACACTAGATCCGTCCAGTATAAGTATAAGACTCTGGTCTCCCCCACGCTGGATTCGTCCAGTATAAATATAAGACTCCGGCCTCCCCCACATTGGATCCGTCCAGTATAAATATGAGACACCGGTCCCCCTCGCAGTGGATCCGTCCAGTATAAATATAAAACTCTGGTCTCCCCCTCCCTGATCAGTTGGGTATGAAATTTGAGTTCTGGTTCTTAGCTTCGGACTCCGTTCCACGACTTCCCCCAAAGATTGGGCCTATCAGGTGTTAAATTCCCTGAATAAGTTCACCGAATATATGAACCACATGACTTGGTTCGCCAAGCACAAGAGTTCCTTATCACGACCCTCTTATCGCAAGAATATTAACAGTCTGGACCTTCCTATAAATGACATTACATAACTTGATCTGCCAAGCGTAAAATTCTCTTTTGCAAGTACACACTTGCTATGGCAAGACTCCGCAAGCCCATGGCTTCCTATTTTATAGGTTCTAAGTATCCTAGGCTCAATGCTTCATCCCAATATGATCCAAGTGATCATCAGGTTTCCATTCTCTTGCGATCTCAATGATCGTCAGGCTTCCTCTCTAGGCATGATCTCATTAATCATCGAAGTTCTTTTTAATTACGATCTCAGCGGTTGTCCATCTTATGCTCAGACACAACCTCTGAAGCCATTGGACTATTTCGGCCATCTTGGACTTATTAAACTTTCTAGCCATACGACTATTGGACTCCTGTAGTCCCCCGATTATCAGGCTATTCTAGTATTCATATCATTCTAGTTATCTCTAAACGATCCAAAGCGATCGTCAACTTTCATTGGATTTTAGACTTCCTGGTTTCCAGATTCATATATAATACGATTCGGCGCGATCATGGCTCTTTGGTTTTCTGGTTACAAGAGTTCACTTTGGACTTCTCCTTGCTTTGGTTTTCTGATCTTCTCGCAAACACATCTTCCTCCTATACAGCAAGACATGTTTTGGAAGGCAAAATGTTGACACGCTTTTTGGTCGAAGCCATCGCACGTCAAGTTCACGCTTAACTACATGTTTAGGTAAAAAGGCCAAACCATAAAAATGGTCTGAAACCACTTTAGATGACCTCTTTTGAACCCGAAAACATGGATCACGGTGTTCACACCGTAACTCTTGTAGCCCATTGAGTTAGCTTCAGGTAAAAATTTCGTTTGGCCCAAATGGCCTTATGGTTTGAAAGTTACGCCAGTTTTCATGAACGTGTGCAGAAATGTCTTCACGGTCTTCAGCAAGTTCTTAAGCTGTATCACCTGTCAATCACTCCAAAAAGCTTGCGCGCACCACGCCGATCGTGCAACTCAGATTAGTAATATCAAGATTTGGCAAGCAGGCCCTAGGACTTTCGCATCCCCTGGCATGCAAATGTGCATATTTCATATCCCTCACAGGGTGCGAAGTACGCACTTCGTATCCCCAAGGATACGAAATGGCAACCCTCAAGGGATGCGATTTTGTATCCCTCAGGGGATACAGTCTGCTTCCCCTCCCATCGCCTCACACACCACTTTTTGACTCCCTCTGGACTTCAAGTCTCTCAAACTTCACGCCACTAGGACTTTACATCCATCCCTTGCCTCGCATCCTTCTATTCCAGAAGACCTTGCATCCCCCAAAAGTCACATCCATCATATGCGCCGCCTCCCACTTCAAATCCCATAGGATATGAATTTCGAATCCCCAGGGATACGAAATTTCATTTCCCAGGGGTGCACACCTCGTACCCCTACGGGGATATGAGATTTCATATCCCCGAGGTATACGATGCCATCGTATCCCCTATGGACACGAATTTCGCATCCCTTAGGGTGATACGAAAATTCCTACTGCATAACAAATGGATGCGAATTTCAGAGTGTTGCTCTTCAGGGATGCGAAATTCTACTGTATGGTCCCCAAATCTCACTTACTCTCACCTAACTCACTACTTATAAATACCCCCAAGCTTAGCACTCAGAGGGCTTGGATTTTCTTTGGATCTTGGACCTTTGGAGGCTCTCAAGCACCAATAATGGCTTCCATCTCCTTCTCCATGACTATTGGACATAGCATGGACCACTAAAACGTTGCATACGCGTTTTCCATCTACTATTGGACATTCACAAGGAAATTTACACCGCTTTTAAACTATTTTGAACATTTTCGGTTTTCTTGGACATTAAAGTTATTTTCTGGGCATAGTTGACCAAGTCATTCCATTTTTCACTCAATGAAGAAGAAGAAGAAGGGCATTTTAGTCAAAGTTTAGCAATAATAATTATTTTGTTATTCTATTGTAATGCTTTGTACTCAAATATTGTTTGAACTTGTACAACTCTTATAATAAAAAATTATATGATCAATGATTACTGTGAAGTGGACGTAGGCATTAGTGCCAAACCACTATAAAAAGATGTGTTCTCCCCACATTACTTTACTCAGAACAAGATTATTGTGTCTCTACGACACTTACACTTCGAGGGTTGGCGTGCGTTGAATCAACAACAATTCCCCATGTCAACACTTTTCATATGACGTTTTGTGTGATCACTATAACACTTGATGGCGTAGCTTCTTTACTACACATTCCAGAGGAAGATAAGTCCATACAGAGTATTACATATGATATGAAGGAAGCGGTTAAAGCTGTTTCAAAGTATTTTGGCTTTACAGAGAAGAAGCTAGAATGGAGATGAATGATCTAGTGGGGTATAAATTGAGTTTGTCTATGTTATTTAATAAATTTAAAGATGTTAATGATGAGTGGACTGTACAAGGTATTAGTCGTGCTTCTCGTGCTTACCTTTTCTTTTTCCTTGGTAATATATTATTTGCCGATAAAAGCAAGTTTCATGTGTCTACTGGACAAATTAAAAATTTTGAATGAAGTCAATACATATTCGTGGGGTTCAATGTATAGACAACTTGGTTTACCTAGCTGTTTAGGAGTTAAGCAGATTACATGATAGCTATACTTACTTGAGACGTGGATATTTGAGCACTTTCTGTGTTTTCATCCGTCTATGAAGATTTATTTTGATAGACTACCATGCGCTGCTAGATGGGATACATCTTCCGATGGCCATGTATCGGTTAAAGATATCTAAATATTTCTAGATAATATTCAGATCAACCAGGTATATTTTAATTTAGCACTAATGTTTTTACTTATGACAATTTGTATCTTATTAATGTTTGATTGTAAAATTAGGTTAGGTGTTCTTTGAACCATATGTACTCACATGACTATCATCATTTTTGATATTGCTTGGTATATGGAGTGTATTTTATCTCTTAATATTGTTATGCAATACCACCCTAATAAGGTTTTGAAATAGTTTGGACGAGTACAAAATATTCCTAGATCTCCAATTCCATCTGTCGGTACCACTACTCGTTGAGGTCATACATCAAGTACATACGGTCGTATTTATTATTATTTTTTGGAAAGTATATGGATGCAGCGGTATAATCATGTTCTTGCAGCAGATCCTCGATCCATTCCACTGAATCAATCATATTTGAGTTTCACTGATGATCATACGAATTGGTTATGATTTCATAGTGTAGTTAAGGTGCAAAACTCGAAATATTTACCCGTTAATATCCTGCTTGGAGCATCAAGTTTCAACCTATTTATCGGAAATTATACACAATAATAATTAAATTCAACAAACCTAACTATGTACGATCTACGAATTTGTTCAATATATGTTCATTTTTTTTTGTTTTTTTTGTTTGTATACATTAACTGACGTTCATGGATTGTTGGAAGATGCAAACGAACCTAGAGTTGGAATGGCTAGAGTTATTAGTGTTTGCTTACATATAGGCTCAACTAAGTCATGAAATTGGATGTTATATGTGTATTTTCTTAGATGTTATGTTTATGTTTACGTTGGAAACTATTTTGTAAATTAAGTGTTGGTATTAGCGTCGTGATGTATGAATGAAAAACTCCAAATGCTTGTATTATTGTTGGTGTTGGGAATCATTGTTTATATTAATGTTAGTGTTTATAGTTTTTATGTATGAATTAGTATTACAAATATTTGTTTTAATTTGTATATGTACAGGTTCATTTGTTTGTACTATTTGGATATGTTTATAGTATTGAATATGTCAATGTTTATATATATATATATGTATGTATATATATATGCAGTAATGTTTATATGTATGCATAAACTGAATATGTTAGTGTTTAATTATATGCATAAGCTGAATATGAGGTTTTTTTTAAAAAACAAAAACAAATTTGACACCCACGCAGTCATGAAACGTGGTTCATTAAGGAACCACATTGTAGTAGAACGTGGTACCTAAATACATAACATACAGGTACAATGACTTGGTGGCCTACCCACGTAGTTTGGACACGTGGTTGCCAGGCTTCCCAACTAGAAACCTCCCCATGCATAGGTTAAAGGTGGGTTTCAGATGATCCATGCACTCACGATGCATGGTTGCTTACATTTATAGGCATTGGCAATCCGATATGGGAGCTTAATCACACACCTTTAATACGAGGGAAATTAAAACCCCAAAAAATACCATGCAATCAAACAACGTGGTTGTCAGACATATGAATTAGAAACATGGCAATTAATACTTGCATATTGTTGCGACCCGAAATCCCTCAATCTTCGAAGAGACGGAAAACACCGGATTGTGCGAGAACCTGACACATCTGAACACACTACTTACTTCTCATTGTGTTCACAATAATTTACATCAGAGTACAAGAATATTGGAGTATGAATGAATATTACACAATGGAAAATAATATCAGAGATAATTGTTTACATATCAGCGGAAATTAAAATGTATAGATACAATGCACAGCGGAAATACATCAACTAACACAGCTTAAACCCATACATAGATACAGAGCTTTCCGAATATAGTTCCAGCTGTAGTCCAAGATCTTGGGAAAATTAAAGAATCTGCAAAACCAAAACTACTGACTGTCCGTGTGGAAAAATATAGGCACCCAAAGTTTAGGTAGAAACAATAAACTCCAGGTCAATCATGGGATTGGTGTGAGAGCTAAACAAGTTATTTAAACTTTACTTTAAAACAGGGTAAATCACCGGACCACGCCATATATCACGGAACAGATTTACTCCATGTGAATACTGAAGCTTGAAATAGACAATTTATAAACAAAGCAATGTTTTTTGGAAAAATAAAGCTATTATAAGACTCAGATCCCATCACACGATGCAACGCAAGCCAGAGGATAGAGTTTTACTATACAGTAGCCAAACATGCTTGGTACACTTTAAAACAAATCATTTGGATATACTATAAGTGCATAGTGTCAAAACAACTTCCAATATAAATGTATCAATCATAAACGGCATAGGTACCATATATTATGTCGCCATATAGGTTTACAACAAAAACCGAAAAGTCGCATACTGGAAATTGGATTCCATCTATGAGTCGAGGCAAGGGATGTTTCCTCTCTGGTTTCGAGACACTCTAGCAAATGCCTCAGGATCACACCTAACCCTTGGATCTTCAGGGTCAGCCCATACCTAACGTTTGTGGATTAGTTATTCCTGAACAATATGTTTCCCGGTCCTATCAGACCTATCACTCGAGCCTTTTAATCGGCTCTATATTTGAGGCGCTTCGCAATTCATCATTCACATATGTAAAAATGTCCGGGCTTCATACCATGACACCATTTATAGCTAGAAAGTAATGTATGCACTCTTTGTAGTCATTATCCCATTTTTGACTTATATCAGGGTGTGAGGCTCACGAATTAACGCTATACACAAAGCTATGGTACTTAAAGCTGTGCTTTGATCATCGTCCACAAGACTTTGCTTTTCAATAAAAGCCTTGACCATTGCATCTTAGCATGCCACATTGTCAATCCACACCGTATCATTGATCATCTACCAATATATAACCTCTAAGCTCATGCATCCCATAGAAGGGTGTTAAGCAAGAGAATAAATTCTCCGCACCAAACAAATATGCATTTAGCAGAGATCAACGAATACAGTGTGAAGTACAACGTCAGAACACACTCCGTTTTTCATGTCCGTTCAGGGTCTGAACGAAACCGGAGGCACCTTATTCCTCGTCCCATTTGCCCAATACATGATAGAGGCTCTCGCATATTCGGTCGACTTCCAAGTACGTTTTAAACAACCACCACTTATTACCTTGGCTTGGGTGTACGGCCTAATCAAGACATCAACAGCAACTCAAAACGATGTGAAGATCTCCGGTCTACAACTATCGTCTTCATCATTGACTTTACTCATCATAATTATTATTTAGAATGGGTAAAACCTGGTCTTTCCAAATAACTTGCGTATTTTTGTAATCACGTATCTAATATACAAAGATAACACTCATTTCATTCCAATCCAGGATATTCTTTTAATTAAATATTTGCTCTCTTTAGAAAACGTTCTCAATAACTTTATCGGAGATACATTCTTAAATCTCAAAAATCATACATTAATGATTAACCAAAAATTATAAATTAATCTTATCTTACCTAGGTTAAAGAACAACTGCTATTTAAAGCCTTATTCATTGTAAACCCCAAAATGCTATTTTCCATTCATGATTGACTCTTTCAAAAATAAACTTTTTATTTAATAAATTTTGAGAAATTTTCTAATTTTCCTTTATTAGATCCTTTCTTTTTATGGTTGGGTTCAAGAATAATATTCCTAAAGATATCATTCACGACGAACCTCAAATCAACTCATTATGTTCATAATATAAATTTCACCGTAATTGCTAAAATGGGAATTTTTAGACAAAAATAATATTTGTCTAACAAGTCATGGAATATTCACCTAATCTCCTTCCAAATCACTTATTATGAATTATCACAATTGTAATGTCCCGTATTTTTACGATTTAATAATTAATTTATTTAATTATTTAAATAATGGGTTAGAGAATTAAATGGTTGTTTAATTAAATAATATTTAATATTTAATTAATACAAATAATAGAAAAATATATTTAATTCTTAAATAGTCGGAAATAGTGGAATTCACAATATTGTGTGAATTGGATTATTTATAATATATAATTCAGTTTAGAGTTGAATTATATTCACGAATATATTATATAAACGAAGTTTGAACGTATAATTATATTATAATTAAAATTGAGTTTGAAATGGCGTGGCAGTTCCGTTATTTGGCGATTTGAACTTCAACTGAATATACAGGGTCCGTTTTAAGTCGGATTTCTGTGAAACAAGAAACGTTCGGAGCTGGTGAAGTATATTTTTCTAATGGAAGAGAAAAATCGGGATTTCATTGTGTAGATTTTGATTTATGTCCAAATCAAATTTTAAAATAGTCGTTATGAAATTCCTTTATAATTTATAGCGATTTATTTACATTATAAATGGATTTTTCAATATAAATTGAATATCGATTCAACCGGGATTTGAATATCAAGTTATAAATCCAATTGAAGCTGTATGATATTCTATTGTGAATATGTACGATAATATAAATTTATTTATATTTAATTTAATTGTTTTTAAATATATTTAAATGGGTTATTTAAAGCTTTAAAAATATCCAGTTTTGCAAACGACCTCCGTTTTCGATGAAACTAATTTTGTTGGATCCGTAATATTAAATTATTGTTAGATTCCAAGTTTTGTGATTTTTAGAGGCAGTATGTGGCCGTACGGATTTTTAATGTGAAAAACAGTCGATATTTTGACGATTAAAAATACGCTGTGTAAGCAAACGGAGTCGGAATTCGACGAAGCCAGTTTCGTTGGGTCCGTAATGTCGAACTGAAGGTGTATGTCCATTTTCGTGATTTTTGGATATCATGTGTGATTATAGGAATTTTAAATAATATATACACATAGCGATTACTTAAAATAAAATAAAATAATCGATATAAAAATAATATAATTACCCTATAAATACACATTCACCCTCTAACCCTAATACACTTCATTCTCTGGTCAAAATTATATGCGTCGTCAGTTTTTCATTTCTACGAAAATCATCCACCTTTGAAAAATGAAGAATAATACAAATAAAATTCCATAAATCAAAATACATATGTATTCGAAGTCCTAAAGGCATTCTCTACGTTCTGGTACTCGCGTTGAGGGGTTCGAACATTTTTTTCCGCTGGAAATAGGAGCAGCGAACCTAGGGTTGGGTGGTTCGGGAATTTGGATCATCTTTGATCGATTTCGTCATTGGATTTGGTATTAGCATGGAGATTTACATCTTGCGGGCGATTTTGGGTGGATTCAGTGGATCTAGGTGTCGCGGCTGTATATTGGGGTGCACGGATTTCCTAATGTCGCAGTCGAGGGAGGAGCGACGAGTTGAGGGAGACGATGATGAAGGAGATGAGCTCGAGGTGATAAGAGTTTCGGTGATTTCAGAATGAATATCGATTGAGAGATGGGAGAGTGTGAGGGCTTCAATAATTGGCAATGGACCTTTCTGAGAACTGTAGCTCACGTTGAAATCACTGGAGGAAGAAGACTAGATATGCGGGTTTGGGTATTTCAAGTTTTAGATGGGCCGAGGAAAGGTAGAAGCCCAATTATATAAATAGGAATTTAATTTGTTTTTATTGAAGATAGTACAAACTTCTATAGTGTGTAACTTTGTCATATGGTATCAGAATCAGACGAAGCAAGATCCGTCAGGATCATATGGATGGTGGCTACACAATGGAACTGACCGGGACTGAATTGGAGCTCGTTACAATTTATAGCGAAATAAATTGTCTGAATCAACCGACAATCATCGTTATTTAACGATGATCATCCAATGTGTGTAAATCTCACTAACTCTATCAATTTATATTTTTATAAAGATAATCTAGCAATGATAAATGCCGATTGACTACTGTGTGATGATTGTTTCGTTGAATTGCTTATTTATTGGTTAAAATTATGGAAAACGATATATATATAAATCGTTAATCAAACATTGATTCTGTTTATCAGAATATTTCATATTGAAACGAAATAGATGTTATATATATTGTTTAACATCTGTGGATGCAAGGAAACAGGTCGGAGGAATCCAACTGGATTCCTCAACATTTATTTTACTGTTCTTCATATATGGTGATATATGATGTGACATATAATCTGTTGTTGATGATGTGTGTTAGAATGATATTGATCATTGTTATTTGGTATTTTAAATACCATAAGAAATAATGGAATATAAAAAGGGAATCTTCAATGTTTGTTGAAAAAGAAATATTTATAAAATCAAAGGATTTTATAAAAATAAGTATTTGTAAAATATTCACAAATATAATTGAAAAAGAAATATTTGTAAAACATTTACAAATATAATTGAAAAGGAAATATTTATAAGATAAATAGAATTTTATAAAAAGAGAATTTTACACTAGGAAGGTTTAGACCTGTGCTTCGCACACGGGTATAACATGATATGAATTTAAAGTGGATATTAAATAGAAATCTATATTAACAAATAGATTGAGAAGATAAATTTATAAATAATGTTTTATAAATTAAATAAATTTTTTATCATTTGATAAATAGAATATATAAGACTGAATTTATATAGAGAAGTAGGAATCGGTTTTAACACCGATATTTTAAATGGAATTTGAGCAGCATTTATAAAGGTGATTATAAATGGGATTATAAGTGTTAGAAGAAAAAAATGAGATTTATATAAAAAATTCTATAATTAGAAGTATAAACAGAAATTGGATTTGGGATATTCTTTTAAATACGAAATCAAACTGTCTTGATTGCAAAGAAGAAATATTATTTACATTCAATGTGAATAAAGGATTTAAGTAAATATTTTGCTAATAAAATATTTATAAAGGAAATAGGGTTTGAAATAGGAATTAAAATGAAGTTAAAGGAATTAGAAACTGACTGGAGATTAGTTAAGTTGAACAGCTGTCTAGGTAATGATCTGATGTTGGTTTCGACCTTCGGGGTTAATACGTAGGGGGTTGTTCTCTTACTGGTTTACAGTTAGAGACGGGTATATGTGAAAAGATAGTGATGCATGAATCAGAAATGGAAACGTTTTCCAAAGTTAATAACATATATTTCTAAAATTAGAAAATAAGGATTGATGAATATATGAAACGAGAAATGGGGAAATGAATAAATGTTGATTGATGATTGATCGATAGAATTTCCAACTGGAAATAATATCGTTGTTTGCATACATGTTTTCCTTTGATAGTTAAATCACCGAGTATCGAAGATTTTGACCATTTCCGTTGTCAATACGGAGAGACTGGGATCAGATATATTATCTGAAAACCACTCCGTATGGCATTAGCGTTGCAAAACAAATATGATGAAGAGAATTGAAGACAGAGTTATGCAAGGGCTATCCTATTTACAAAATAGTACCTTTGGTTTGTCCAGTCCTTGGACAACTTGAATGGACGAATGTCTGACAGAGTACGCCTTGCAGATCGCGTAAGCTGATCGTTTCAAACGTATTTACGTTGGTGGCGGAGGAATTCGTTTCTCTTAGCTTATACCCGTGGTATTTTTAGGGAAATCAATTTTTGATTTGACTGGTATGACGATGTGGCATTCAAAGTAAATGAAGGAGTGATCTGTCAAAAAGATACGTTATGACCTCAACCCTCATCAACTGGGAAATGACAAAAATCGGGCAGGCAACATGGCTAAGTGGGCTGCACCCAATTAGGGTATATTGTCACCATCTAGAGAATATTCATATTTGTTACTTCTTTCGTTTTTGTATCTCTCGGGAACGGTTATGTTGGTATACCAACCGTAAGGTGATCATATATTTGGAACATTCAAGAGAAATGAATGGCCGGTCATGTGTGGCCGAGTTACAGGATGTTCTTGTTGAACCCCAATGTATCGCTTCTAGAGTACATTGATCCGAAGGTGGTTCCATACCTTGTCATAGTTGGAAATCAATTACCCAATAAGAGCCCGTGGTTTTGATTGTATATTATATATGTAGAATGTGAGATGAAAGCGTTCTGCTATATTTCTATTTACTTGATCTAGACATTATTATAATATCAGACAAGTATTATTTTAAAAGAATATCTTAGGTTATCATAAGATAAAAACCATCCATGTTTATTTGTGGATCGGTCTTACGATTATCCTTTGTTTCAAAAGGATTTCGAAAAGTTAAACAAATGATTGGAGTTTACTCACACCAGTCACATGATTGGCCCAGAGTTTATTTTTTTGTGTTTTCCCTAAACTCTTGGGTGCCCAATTTTGTACGGGCAGTAAAGTAGTTGAGATGTTACAGATACTTGAAGAGTTGGAGCAGGAGGCTTTAGGATTATATAACTATATATTGTTATTTCCGCTGTGTTGTAAGTGTTGTACTCTGATAATGTTACTGTATACATATACTAGTTTTATTGCAAAGTTATGTGTCTATTATTTATTGTTCGTTCCGCTATGAGTTTCAAGTTACTCTGATAATGATGTATGTTCTTCTTCTTCTTCTATTCTAAATTTCTGTCTTATCTATTCTCACCCTCTATTTTCTTTCATTAACTATCTAGTATTGCTGATGCTTGGATAGTCGCTATTGAGTTTATGTCGATAACCAGGATCGCGAAAACCCGGGTCGTTACAGTTGGTATCAGAGCTGAAGGTTAAATTATTACCTTGGCTCTGTGGTGTGACTCAGTAGAGATAGGGTTAGTAATGCCCTATATTGAGTTGAGTGTGTATATATGAGAGAGCGTATTTGTAGATTTTATAAAAACTGTTTTATATTGAGGAGATTTGTTGATTGAGTTGTTTATGTGTTCTAATCGATTAGTTTGATCCACTGTATCGGTAGGAGTTTCTAAACACTTGAATACGATGAACTGACACAATATGTTTTGGAAAGAGGGTAAACGAAATAATTTTACCCAAATTATATTTTTGATATAAAGGATTTATATTGAAATGATTATAGTATATTGGATGTGTTGGTTGTGATTATAATCAGATAAGATTATATCGAAACGGTTATGTAAATAACTAATCGAAATTCATATAAGTGTTATGAAATGAATTAAATCTGAATTTAAATCAGAATTGAAAATTAAAACTCTGCGGTTTGGAAAGGTGTTTGTAGTTGGATTTGGATTAAATATATGAGAATTTTAAAATCTTGGGAAATTTTAATTTTTTTACAAGCATTGTGAAAGGTATTTTGAAATGAATTTCAAAATGGAAGTGTTTAGATATGGTTTTGAAAGTGATATAGTATTGAACTCACTTCGATAGCTGGAAATAGATTCCGATGATGATCATTACATCAGCGGTGTTCATTTTCGAGTTGCTAAGTGACGGATTACTACCAAGGATTTTGTTTTTGAATTGATTTGAGAAAAGCAAGTTGTTTTAAATCCTAAAAAGGAAAGTTTGATTTTCGATATGGTAAACTGTTAAAACTCCCAGGAAAGACTGTTTGAATTAAAAACAAGTTAAATTAAAATTTGTAAAAGCAAATAGAAATTGAATTGAAACCAGTTAAGTGGAAACTGAAATGAGATAGAAAATATCGAACTAGATCGGATTAGAGATAATCCGAAATGGAATTTCATTGGTAAGTTAGGAGTTGAAATGAATATTGGAATCTTAGTTAAGAACAAAATTCGGCTCGGGTAAAACCGAATGATTGGGATGACAATGGTATTTGCAGGATTGGTAACACATGGAAAGGATATATTAATATGCCCGACAAAAAGGTACCAGTTTATATTGTATATGGGTTTGATATTTTGATGAGCCGAATTGGCAAGCCGCTTGGCTGTTTGATTTTCTATTGGGTTGGAGAAGGCCCAGAGAGACGAGTTGTAGTTGTACCGATTGGCTAGTACAAAGGGAGTGTTGGCGAAATTTTTCGAAAATTTCGGGTATTAGAAAATTTTCAGGATTTTTAAAAATTTTCGTTGAAAAGAATTAATTAATATTTTAATTGAAATTAATTAGTACAATGAAACTAAAATTTGAAAAGTAAACAAATAACTTTTAACCAGTCAATAGGGCTTGTTTTCTACCTTAGCAATTTCGAGGACGAAATTATTTTAAGGAGGGAAGAATGTAATGTCCCGTATTTTTACGATTAATAATTAATTTATTTAATTATTTAAATAATGTTTTAGAGAATTAAATGGTTGTTTAATTAAATAATATTTAATATTTAATTAATATAAATAATATAATAATATATTTAATTCTGAATTAGTCGGAAATAGTGGAATTCACAATATTGTGTGAATTGGATTATTTATAATATATAATTCAGTTTAGAGTTGAATTATATTCACGATTATATTATATAAATGAAGTTTGAATGTATAATTGTATTATAATTAAAATCGAGTTTGAAATGGCGCGGCAGTTCGTTATTTGGCAATTTGAACTTCAACTGAATATACAGGGTCCGTTTTAAGTTGGATTTCTGTGAAACAAGAAACATTCGGAGCTGGCGAAGTATATTTTTCTAATGGAAGAGAAAAATCGGGATTTCATTGTGTAGATTTTGATTTATGTCCAAATCAAATTTTTAAATAGTCGCTATGGAATTCCTTTATAATTTATAGCGATTTATTTATATTATAAATGGATTTTTCAATATAAATTTAATATCGATTCAGCCGGGATATAAATATCAAGTTATAAATCCAATTGAAGCTGTATGATATTCTATTGTGAATATATACGATAATATAAATTTATTTATATTTAATTTAATTGTTTTTAAATATATTTATATATTTAAATGGGTTATTTAGAGCTTTAAAAGTAGCCAGTTTTGCAAACGACCTCCGTTTTCGACGAAACTAATTTTGTTGGATCCCTAATATTAAATTATTGTTAGATTCCAAGTTTCGTGATTTTTAGAGGCAGTATGTGGCCGTACGGATTTTTAATGTGAAAAAGAGTCGATATTTTGACGGTTAAAAATATGCTGTGTGAGCAAACGGAGTCGGAATTCGACGAAACCAGTTTCGCTGGGTCTGTAATGTCGAACTGAAGGTGTATGTCCATTTTCGTGATTTTTGAATATCATGTGTGATTATAGGAATTTTTAACTATAAATATACATAGCGATTGCTTAGAATAAAATAAAATAATCAATATAAAAATAATATAATTACCCTATAAATACACATTCACCCTCTAACCCTAATACACTTCATTCTCTAGTCAAACTTATATGCACCATCAGTTTTTCATTTCTACGAAAATCATCCACCTTTGAAAAATGAAGAATGATACAAATCAAATTCCATAAATCAAAATACATATGTATTCGAAGTCCTAAAGGCATTCTCTACGTTCTGGTACTCGCATTGAGGGGTTCGAACATTTTTTTTCCGCTGGAAATAGGAGCAGCGAACCTAGGGTTGGGTGGTTCGGGAATTTGTATCATCTTTGATCGATTTCGTCGTTGGATTTGGTATTAGCATGGAGATTTACATCTTGCAGGCGAGATTTTGGGTGGATTCAGTGGATCTAGGTGTCGCGGCTGTATATTGGGGTGCACGGATTTCCTGATTCGTAGTCGAGGGAGGAGCGACGAGTTGAGGGAGATGATGATGAAGGAGATGAGCTCGAGGTGATAAGAGTTTCGGTGATTTCAGAATGAATATCGATTGAGAGATGGGAGAGTGTGAGGGCTTCAATAATCGGCAATGGACATTTCTGAGAACTGGAGCTCGCGTTGAAATCACTGGAGGAAGAAGACCAGATATGCGAGTTTGGGTATTTCAAGTTTTAGATAGGCCGAGGAAAGGTAGAAACCCAATTATATAAATAGGAATTTAATTTGTTTTTATTGAAAATGGTACAAACTTCTATAATGTATAACTTCGTCATACGATATCAGAATCAGACTAAACAAGATCCGTCGAGATCGTATGGACGGTGGCTACACAATGGAACTGCTGGGACTGAATTGGAGCTCATTATAATTTAAAATGAAATAAATTGTTTGAATCAACCGACAATCATCATTATTTAACGATGATCGTCCAATGTGAGTAAATTTCACTAACTCTATCAGTTTATATTTTTATAAAGATAATCTAGTAATGATAAATGCTGATTGACTGCTGTGTGATGATTGTTTGGTTGAAGTGCTTATTTATTGGTTGAAATTATGGATAACGATATATATAAATCGTTAATCAAACATTGATTCTGTTTATCGGAATATTTCATATTGAAATGAAATCGATGTTATTTATATTGTTTAACATCTGTGGATGTAGGGAAACAGGTCGGAGGAATCCAACTGGATTCCTCAACATTTATTTTATTGTTCTTCATATATGGTGATATATGATGTGATATATAATCTGTTGTTGATGATGTGTGTTAGAATGATATTGATCATTGTTATTCGGTATTTTAAATACCATTAGAAATACTGGAATATAAAAAGGGATTTTTTAATGTTTATTGAAAAAGAAATATTTATAAAATTAAAGGATTTTATAAAAAGAAATATTTATAAAATATTTACAAATAAAATTGAAAAAGAAATATTTGTAAAACATTTACAAATAGAATTGAAAAGGAAATATTTATAAGATAAATAGAATTGTATAAAAAGAGAATTTTACACTAGGAAGGTTTAGACCTGTGCTTCGCACACATGTATAACATGATATGAATTTAAAGTGGATATCAAGTAGAAATCTGTTTTAACAAATAGATTAAGCAGATAAATTTATAAATAATGTTTTATAAATTAAATAAAATATTTATTATTTGATGAAAAAAATATATAAGACTGAATATATATAGAGAAGTGGGAATCGGTATTAACACCGATATTTTAAGTGGAATTTGAGCAGCATTTATAAAGGTGATTATAAATGGGATTATAAGTGTTAGAAGGAGAAAAAAATGAGATTTATATTAAAAAAATTCTATAATTAGAAGTATAAATAGAAATTGGATTTGGGATATTGTTTTAAATACGAAATCAAACTGTTTTGATTGCAAAGAAGAAATATTATTTACATTTAATGTGAATAAAGGATTTAAGTAAATATTTTGCTAATAAAATATTTATAAAGGAAATAGGGTTTGAAATAGGAATTAAAATGAAGTTAAAGGAATTAGAAACTGACTGGAGATTAGTTAAGTTGAACAGCTGTCTGGGTATTGATCTGATGTTGGTTTCGGCCTTCGGGGTTAATACGTAGGGGTTGTTCTCTTACTAGTTTACAGTTAGAGACCGATATATGTGAAAAGATAGTGATGCGTTAATTATAAATGGAAACGTTTTCCAAAGTTAATATCGTATGTTTCTAAAATTAGAAAATAAGGATGTGATGAATATATGGAAACGAGAAATGGGGAAATGAATAAATGTTGATTGATGATTGATCGATAGAATTTCCAACTGGAAATAATATCATTGTTTGCACACATGTTTTCCTTTGATAGTTAAATCACTGACTATAGAAGATTTTGACCATTTCCGTTGTCAATACGGAGAGACCGGAATCAGATATATTATCTGAAAACCACTCCGTATGGCATTAGCGTTGCGAATCAAATATGATGAAGATAATTGAAGACGGAGTTATGCAAGAGTTGTCCTGTTTACAGAATAGTACATTTGGTTTGTCCAGCCCCAGGACAACTTGAATGGGCAAATGTCTGACAGAGTATGTCTGGCAGATCGCGTAAGTTGATCTTTTCAAACGTATTTTACGTTGGTGGCAGAGGAATTCGTTTCTCTTAGCTTATACCCGTGGTATTTTTGGGGAAATCAATTTGTGATTTGACGGGTATGACGATGTGGCATTCAAAGTAAATGAAGGAGTGACCTATTAAAAGATACGTTATGACCTCAACCCTCATCAACTGGGAAATGACAGAAATCGGGGCAGGCAACATGGCTAAGTGGGCCGCACCCAATTAGGGTATATTGTCACCATCAAGAGAATATTCATATTTGTTACTTCTTTCGTTTCTGTATCTTCCGGGAAAGGTTATGTTGGTATACCAACCGTAAGGTGATAATATATTCGGAACATTCAAGAGAACTGAATGGTCCGTCATGTGTGGCCGAGTTACAAGATGTTCTTGTTGAACTCCAGTGTATCGCTTCTAGAGTACATTGATCGGAAGGTGGTTCCATACACTGTCATAGTTGGAAATCAATTACCCAATAAGAGCCTGAGGTTTTGATTGTATATTATATATATAGAACGTGAGATGAAAGCGTTCTGCTAGATTTCTATTTACTTGATCTAGACATTATTATAATATCAGACATGTATTATTTTAGAAGAATATTTTGGGTTATCACAAGGTAAAAACCATCCGTGTTTATGTGTGGATCGGTCTTATGATTATCCTTTGTTTCAAAAGGATTTTGAAAAGTTAAACAAATGATTGGACTTCACTCACACCAGTTCACATGACTGACCTAGAGTTTATTTTTTTTGTTTTCCCTAAACTCTTGGGTGCCCAATTTTGTACGGGCAGTCAAGTAGTCGGGATGTTACAAATACTTGAAGAGCTGGAGCAGAAGGCTTCAGGATTATATAATTATTGTTATTTCCGCTGTGTTGTAAGTGTTGTACTCTGATAATGTTACTGTATACATATACTAGTTTTATTTCAAAGTTATGTATCTATTATATATTGTTCGTTCCACTGTGAGTTTCGTGTTACTCTGATAATGATGTGTGTTCTTCTTCTTCTTCTATTCTAAGTTTCTATCTTATCTATTCTCACCCTCTATTTTCTTTCATTAACTCTCCGGTATTCCTGATGCTTAGATAGTCGACATTGAGTTTATGTCCATAACCAGGATCGCGAAAACCCGGGTTGTTACAATAATTTATTTGTATTTTTAATAATTTTATTAAGGCCCTTACAGTCAGTTTCCAATATCGGTCACGGAACAGCATCCATAGCAACCTTTTTTCAAAACTGATTTGGACATATTTTAAGATCTAACCGTTCAAATTTAAACCACTTATATTCATCAGAAATATTTTTGATACGAACCAAATGGTTCCATTTTAAGGAGAATCCGATGGTCGGATCTCCCGCTACGTCAGTTCTAAGTTACGGGTTGACGTTTGCGAACTGTCGTTGTACGACGCATCCTATTCAAGCCTGAATTAATTTTATAATTTATAAATAAATCGAAAACATTTCTAGACTTCTTTATTTAATGAAACAAAATTATTTCAGTCATTTGTTTCAAAATTCAAACATTTCGCCATTTGGCCCTTTTTTATTATTCTAAGGAATAAAATAATATTATTTTTTGAAAGTTCTCCGTTCCTGCCCAAAATTTCCTTACAGTCATAATAAAAATAAACGAGAAACTTTCGAAATAAAATCTCTTCTTAAACATTTACTACATATTCTAACCAAACTTCACTTTGAAAAGTTACTATTCATTTAAAATTCAAATACTTTGCATAGCCAAAAGTATATTAAAAATACTTCAAAATCATTTGTCATGGTTACGAATATTCATAAGGGTGACCATTATTCGGTTAAACCAAATAAACCAACCAAACCAATTTACAACCAAACCAATTTATTTTGGTTGATTTGGTTCGGTTTTGAAATTAAATTGGTTTCTAATTGGCTCGAAAAATTATTAAGTTTTTGGTTATCGGTTTAATCAAATTAACCGAGCTTTTAATATATGTTCAAAATTATCGATATTATAATAAATATTTTAGGTTAGTTCAGTTATTTAATTAAATTTTAATCATCACCTATGTGTCAAAATTGATACTAGAAAGCATAAAATCATAAATAATAATACTCTAATCATATATTTATAATTTATTTCAAATTATAGTGCACAATCCAAACATAAAGTGTAAAGTATTTTTAGTTCGGTTTAATCGGATAACCAACCGAACCAACTAAATTTAATATGGTCGGTTTGGTTTTCATTTTTATTGGTTCTAGTTTGGTTTGACAATTTCATCATCGGATACACCAAACCAACCAAACGCTCACCCCTATATTCATTGATATTTCAATATAAACGCGTCCATCCAAAACAGGAAATCAAATTTATTTTTATTTTTCAACTCATATTTTTATAATATTATAATATGCCATTTTATTCTGGATTGAAATGAAATTCAACCAAATCTCATGCAAACTTTCTCATACTAATTCAACATACCTAACAATAGTTGCGAACAACTATTTGACATTCAAATAACATCCCATGTGTATTTATTCTCATACAAGCTTTAATATAATGTATGGAGGCATATCTTGCCTATTTGACCAAACGATTAACATGCGAACCACAAAACAGGGAGATGTGTGAATCAAAATCATCTCAGACCCGTATGGGGTTTTCAACCATCAAACAATTATTTCATGATTTGTTCATTTCATCCCATTCTTTTTATTTAAATAGGTGAACATAAACAAGCCGTTCGATTTGCAAATGTATTTTTACTTCAATTTCAATATTACAAATAACATGACATTTTTGTCAAATCGATTAGTTATTTTTAATTCTCATCCATATCACAACATAACCAATTGTCCAATGCCCTTAACGGCGCCACAAGTGCCCATCCACAAAGTATGAAATGCAAGTATCACAAATTCATACTACGCTTCTAATGCAAATGATTTGTGAAGAGTTCGCGTGTTGAACTCCAAAAGGGGAATTATATGCATTGAGTAATCTAAATACATGAAATTTTTGCATGTCGTTCTGATGATAACACAATGCAATTTCTAACTTGCAACTTACTAATTTTTACCGTATTACTTAGCAACTTAAAATGCCTAGCAAATTAATTTTTCGTAATTATTTAAGTTACTCTAATGTACTAATTAAAGCAAGAATCTCTAACCCCAGCCATTAAGAAACAATATACTGCAATTTCGAAGTTTTTGGTGCTTGCTATCGGCAAAAAATCCCGCCTTTTTAGTCCGGAATGTCTTCAAACTCCATGAAAACCTCGATACACACTATAGCAAGTGAATGGAGCAAGAAACGAAGGAGCTTTGGTCGATTGGAGCTTCCCATAGCTCAAACTCCTGTTGTTTGGATTAGGAGAGGTGAATGGAGAGGCCTGCAACTCGTCTCGAAGCACGTTGAGCTCGCCAAGGAGGAGCTAAGGTAGGTAGAGGAAGTTAGGACCTTAAAGGAGGCTCCTTTTCATGTTATGAAGAAATTAGAGGGAGAGGAGAGGAAGGGGATGGGGCTTCTACGCACGTGCGTGGGGAGAGGGTAGTGCATGGGGTAGGGTAGGGGGTTGCGACAGGGGTAGGGAGGCTAGGGTTTGGGGAGAGAGTCCATTAATGAGGAAAGAAGTAATGAAGAGGAAGAGAGAAAAGTGAGAGGAAGAATGGAGAGAATGGTTTTAAGTAGAAATTCTCTCTCCTACTACCCGATTACAAACGATCTCCGTTGGCTACAAAATTTCGGCTCAATAAAATACATGGAATTCCGAATCAAACGAATCAAGTTTCATCGAATTCCGATTTTTTTGACCTTCCGATTAAATTCTCAATTATGCTCAAATAATCCCCAAAAATGCGATTTTGGCATACATTTTCTTCTTGTATACCCAAATAGAAATTCCATTAAGGATTCTTCCATTATTTGTTGATACGAATCCAGAAAAAAATGAAAATGAATTCTGAGATCGTCTCAACAACGTTCCTTTGTAAATTGATCCTCAGTTTTAACCCAAACGGGTTAATCGAGCACGACCACATCCTAACTCCGTTCATCGTGAAATTTGAAACCCAATAATGGTTTGCTATCCCGAATCCAACAAAATTGGTCTCGTCGAATTCTAAGCTTATTAGCAAAATATCACTTTTTAAGGGTTATGCGATAATTTAAAAATCAAAATTTTAAATTCTAGATTTTTAAATTGTTTTAACAATTTTACTGAGTTCATTTTAAGTCGAATAAAATATAAAAACTAAATTTCAAATTATTCTCAAATTTTATTTAATAAAATAATCAACTTTCACAAATATTCTTTAAATTAAAATTTTTAAATTGGCCCTGAAATTCCGGATTGTTACAACCTACCCCACTTAAAACTTTTTCGTCCCGAAAAAGAGACGGAGCTGAAAGTTGTTTAACTAACAAACTCAACTTTCATTCTGGCTTTTGTTCTTCAACTTTTCAATTTCTAAGAACTTCCTAATCTCTCTGAAATTTGGCTAACACCCTAAATTTCTGAAAAATTTCGCCATAAACTCCTTTGTATGGGATGGTACGAAATTTTTATTGGGCCATATTAGGCCTCCAATAAATCAATATATTGCATACACAACAATTGTGCATACCCGTTACAATTTCTATGCCTTGCTTCCTCTAACACCCATGCACGTTAACTAAAATGGAAGAGACAAGTATATTTGTTATCTCCCGACCTGTGTAGGGTTTATTATTTTTGTTAAGTCCATAATCAGTCTTCAGTTCAACGTGTAATTCAGTCTTCGCCATTCAAGCATCTTTCTTATATGGTGATCCAAACCTCGTCATATAAGCACCAAATGCTTATATGGAATATGATATGCTATGCTGCCTTCAGTAGCATGTTATGCATTGTAGTACGTAATTGATTGATTACTATCGTATGCCATACGTTGTATTTCACACAGAGCAACCATCACTGTGCATCCAAATCATTCACAGTAGTTATAATAAAAATAAAATTGCACAACCAACTCATAAAGGTGCATCTGTTTGTCGGGCACATAATTTATTTCTTTACTCACCGCTGAGCCAATAGCCTGCTCAACAAATATATATATATATATATATATATATATATATGTATGTATGCATGTATGCATTTACAGGAAATAAGGTGTCCATGTTTTTAACTTAGTCTATAAGGCTCTTCTGGCCCTCTTCGCATAAGCACCACGTAGTGATGGGATCATTTGGATGGTATATAACTCCTAATATATGCTATGCCGCATTGTCATAACTCACGTATATCCAAGCATGTACATCAACACCAACAAGTAACAATAGAAAATCAACAACCATCAACATATCATATATATATATATATATTATCATAGTGAAACATCACCAAAAAAGATCAATCATAACTTAAACACAGCATATACCCTAGTGTCATGTGCGGCTTAAGGTATAAACCATGTATATGCATCTATTTTCCCATATATAATTATAACGATCCGAACTTCCCCGGTCTCTGAAGAGAAGAGAAAGAACGGATTGTATGGGAGCACGACAAATCAGAACACAACAGAAGAACATTTCATTGCTTATTACAACAATTTACATCAGAGTACAAGAATATACAGAGTATGAGCAAATAATATACATTTGGTAAATATCAGAGATTTACAAATTATAATGCAAAGGAAAATAATACAAAACACAACTAAAAGAAATACACGGATACAGAGCGTTTCGAATATAGCTCCAGCTATAAATTAGGATCCTGTGAAAATACTATCTGCAAAAACCCAACTACTAGCTGCCCGTGTGGAAAATAGGGGCACCCAAAGTTTAGGTTAAAACAATAAACTCCAGGTCAGTCATGTGACTTGTGTGAGAACTAAAACAGTTATTAACTCTTTACTTTAAAAATAAAGTAAATCAAGGGACCACGCCGTATAACACGGAACAGGTTTCCTCCCCAGAATACCAGTGCATAAAACAAATAGCACAATGCTTTTTGGAAGAATGAAGCTATTATAAGACCCAGGTCCCATCACATAATGCAACGCAAGCCGGAAGATAGAATTTTCCCTTATAATAGCCAACCATGCTTAGTATGTTTAAAACAAATCATTTGATACTATAACAAGTGTATAGTGTCAAAACATCTTCAGGTATAAATGTATCAATCATATACAGCATATTATCCCAAGCTACTATGCCGCCATATAGGTTTACAATCAAAACCGAAATGTCACGTATTGGAAATAGGATTTTCGTCATGAGTCTAAGCAAGGGATGTACTCCTTTCTGCTTCGAGACACTCTAGCAAATGTATCAGGACTACACACTCTGGGTAACCCTTGGATGCTTCAGGGCCGGTCCAAACATACGTTTGTGGTTTGTTTATTCATGAACACACGTTTCCCGGTCCAATTGAACCTATCCATCGGCTCCGTAGTAATCAATATATCCGAAGCGCCTCGCAATCCAACAACCACATAGGTAAGAATATAATAAATGTTTGGGCTCCATACCATGACACCACCCATAGCTAGAAAGAAACGTCGTGTTCTCCCTGCAGTCCCTTATCCCTTTTTGACTCTTACCGAGGTGTGAGGCTCGCGAATTAACGCTATAAACAAAGCTATGCTATATTAAAGCCATGCTTTGATCATCAACCACAAGACTCTGCTTTTCAACAGAAGCCTTGATCATTTGCATCTCAGTATGCCACATAGGCAATTCACGCCATGCGACTGATGTCTATCGATATATAACCTCTGAGCTCGTACGTCTCAGAGAAGGGCGTTAAGCAAGAGAATAAATTCTCCGCCGCCAAATAGATATATATTTAATAAAAATCAATCAACACAGAATAAAATCCTATTTACAAGTTTGTTCTGGGTCTGAACGAAACCGTAGGCACCTTATTCCTTGTCCCATATGTCCAATACAGGAGAGAGGTCCTCGCATATCCGGTCGATCTCCAAGTACGTCTGTACGATCACCACTTATTACCTTGTCTTGGGTGCACAGCCCAATCAAGACATCAGTAATCATCCAAACGATGTGAAGACCTCCGGTCTTCAACCACCGTCTTAATCGTCGACTTATCGTCGAATCAGTTATTCAGAATGGGTATAAACTCGACCTTTCTGAATAACTCGCGTATATAATAAACAAGTGCTATAAAAACACAACATACACCTCATTCTAATTCAGAATAGTCTTTTATTCAAACATTCACATCCTTTGGGAAATGTTCCCATTAATTTTATCAAAGATAAATTCTTTAAATTTATTCTTTAATCTACCTTTGGATATAAATTCAAACCAAATTAAGGTTTATCCAAACTAGTCGGGATAAGCGCACCTTACCGAAGTAATCATTTCTTTTATTTCCCAATCCCAACCTATTCATCCCATGGAGCAAAACTGGTAATACTCCATATCTAACACCACAATGTTATCGGTAAATTTAATTACCATTTCACGTTCAAATCTAATTAAAGATTTAACTATCACTAGGAGCAAAACTGGTGATACTCCATTCTCGATCATTTCCCAAATTTGATAATTTAAATTATCAATTCACATTTCAATCTAATTAAAGATTCATTAAAACTCCACTTAGTTTTAATCTTCCCAAAAATCAATATTAATGATTATTAAACTTTGGAAACACAAACATGCCACATTGACAATCTACACCGTACTATTGATTTCAGCCGATATATAACCTCTGAGCTCAAACGTCTCAGAGAAGGGTGTTAAGTAAGAGAATAAATTCTCCGCCACCAAACAGATATATATTTAGCAGAGATCAACCATATAGTTCGAAATACAATGTCAGACATGTAATCCTGTCTTTAACCGGGTTAAAAAACTAATGTCATTTAAAACATAGTTCATGATAAACCCAAATCACATTCCATTAATTATGGAATCTACCCGGAAAACAGATCAATATATAATCGATATCAATTTCCGTATCTGACTAATAATATAAATGGAATAACGACAAAGCCTTTTAAATTCCATATATATTAACAGTCTTCCTGCACAGAAGCTCACTTCGATTATTACCAATCGAATTCCATTCAATTCCAATTTAATATATTAAGTTGGAAAACTTTACTTTGGAAAATTCCCGTTAAATCTTAATAAAAAGATTTATAAATTCCAAATCACATTCACTGTAAATCGGGTTAAAAAACGAATGCTGTTAAAAACACAGTTCACAATAAACCCAATTCACATTCCATTTTCAATTCCAATTAAATGTTAATTAATTGGTAATTCTTTTTTAAATCTTAATTAAAAGATTTATTCTTTTCACCGGGGTTTAAGAATAGTGTTATTTAAGACACCATTCACGACAAACCCAAAATCCCATTTCTTTTATTCAATTCCAATTAAATATTAATTAATTGGAAAAAAATCCACTAAATCTTCATTAAAGATTTATTCTTTTCTCAACTGGGTTTAAGAACAGTATTATTTAAGACAACATTCATGACAAACCCAAAATCCAATTCAATATTAAATACAAGGCTCTAGAAAAAATTATATCGGCTTATATTCAATATCAAATTCTGAAATCAACAAATATAGTATTGGGAATAACGATATATATATCTTCCAAATTCGTCCACAATATCCATATAATCACGGAATCCAATATCGAAATATTTCGAAGATAATTTCTATTTAAATCCATTCCAATTCATATATTGGAAATTTTGGTTATTTTTGAAACCATTTCAAATCCAATTTATTTATTTAAAAATATTGGATTATAATTCTAGTTCATAACTAGTTTATTTCGATAAAAATATATTTTTATCTTTACAAACATGGAAATTTTCATCCAAATTCTTTCTATATCATTTATTATGATTTTACATAAATTATTGATATTTTTAATAATTTTATCAAGGCCCGTACAGTCGGTTTCCGATAACGACCACAAAACTGCATCCTTAACGACCTTTTCCAAATTAGATTAGGATGTAATCCCAAATCCAATCGTTAGATTTCAAACCTCTTGTATTGTTTGGAAAGCTCTTTTCGATACAAACTGTAACAACCCGGAAATTTTGGGCCAGTTTAAAATTTTTGTTTTGGCAACTTCGACGAATTTTGAAGATTTAAAATGGATTATTTTAAATAATAACAACGAGAAATTTATTTTGAATATATTTAGAACGTATATATTATATACGCCGTCGTTAGAATATAAATAATTATATATGATTATTAAAAGGAATTGAAAATGGCGTGGTAGTTCGATAATTCGATTTCAAACTTCAATTGAATGTACCGGGTGCAAAACAATCCGGATTTTAGTGAAACCAAAAACATTAGGATCTAATTGAGAATATCTTTCCAACGAATCCGAAAAATTGAGATTTCATAGCGGGAATCAAAAGATATGTCCAGTTGAAAATTCTGAATAGTCGCTATGGAATTCAGACCCTTAAAAATGGGAATTTTGCAAACGACCTCGGATTTCGACGAAACCACTTTTGTTGGGTCCGGGATGTCAAATTATTGTTAGATTCCAAATTTCATAATTTTTCGAATCAATATGTGAGCGTGGCAAAGGAAAACGTGTTTGACCAGTTTCAATTGATTTTAATCGACTGGAAAATGGCCATTTTTCCAACGGTCTCAGAATTCGATGAAATTAGTTTTGTTAGGACCGTATCGTCAATACGAAGCTAGAAAATATTTTTCTGGGATTTATAGAGTTAGTATGCGACCCCAGTAAATTGAAATACGCGTTCAAATTCAATATACAGAGTTATATGTTGATTTTGACGAAAACTGATTGAAACAGTCGAATCAGCTTGCGAAACATATCCCATTGTGTTCGGAATGGGGGTAAAACGCTAGGGACGACAATCGGTGGGTTCGATTCTGACTTCGAAATAAAAAGTAACTTTTTAGAATGAAATAAATAAAATATATAATTATATTAACCTTTTACCCCCCCTTTCATTCTCAGATCGAAATAGAAAAAAAAGAGAAAAATCGCGCCCTCCCTCCCTAGTCGATCTGACGCCATCGCCACCCCCTCCTTGGCGCCGCCGCGCCCTAGCGCCGGCCACCCCACCGAAATTCGATCATCCCCTAGCCCCTCCGATGCTCCCTCGTTCCCATCTCCCTCTGAATCGAGCAACCCTCCATCGTAAGATCGACCGCGAGCCCCTGTCGGAGCCACCACCTGCGCCGCCCACTGGAGCAGTCACCGCCCTCCACCTCGCCTCGCCGCCACCTTAGAGCGCCATCCCCTCCCCCATTACAACCTGTAAGCTTTTTTTTCTTTTGATGATTTTTATTTATTTACTCTTATTTAATCAATGTAATCAGTTTTAAGAAAAAATAAAAATCAGTTCCTATCTAGAAAATTATCGTTAAGATCTGAAAATTTTAGATTAAAAGGATTTGTTTTTCTTTAGTTAAAAGGTTTGATTTTCCTTAATGAAAAGATTAGATTTTTATAAATATAAAAGAAGTGATTTATATATGGAGGAAGACGAGATTTTTATATTAGTAAATGAATAAAAATACGATTTTTAACAAATAAAAATTTGATTTTTATGTGTATACTAGCATGGTAAAAATATGATTTTTGTTGTAGCAAGATCGAACTTTTACAAAGTAGAAAGGGTGGATTTTAATAGAGAAGAAAAATTTGATTCTTTAATCTAGAAAAGAAATGACTTTTAATTATATAAAAATATAATTTTTATATGATGTGAAAATGTGATTTTTATAGTGATGAAATAAAAGAATAAAATTAAATCTTTATATTTGAAAAGGAGGAATCTTTATATTTGAAAAGGAGGAATCTTTATATTTGAAAAGGAGGAATCTTTACATTTGAAAAGGAGGAATTTTTATATTTGAAAAAGCGAAGTCTTTATATAGGGAATAGCGAGATAAAAATAGAATCTTTACTATATGAACATCGATGAAAAAAAAATTAGAATTTTTATTTATATAATAGCGAAGTAAAAATTCGATTTTTATATATTGAATAGCGAAGTAAAAATTCGATTTCTATATATTGAATAGCGAAGTAAAAATTCGATTTTTATATATGTAGTGACTACGGGCAGCGAAAGTGACAAAAGGCAAGAACGGCGAAGACTTCTACATAATAAGAGTCGTGGAGTGGGATAGCTTTGGTGAGAATTTCTCACTCTTCAATTTCTTTTTCTAGTTATATATATATACTAGGATGCAGACGGTGTTTAGTAGCACCCGACACCATCGTCCACAGACCATGGACTTGTTTGTTTGGTTGCATAGATTAGTTAGATTATTTGATTTGAAATTGATTATTTGGTGAAATGGAATTGAATTGATTGATATGTGTATGGCGTGGTCCATTATTAGACCGGGGATAAGGCTAGGCCTTGTCCCGTTTCTAGTATCGTGCCGTTATGCCGCCGAAATTTTCTAAAATAAGTTAGAAATAAAATAAAAATATCATTTTATTGTGTAAATGAACTGAATAGAATATTCATTGGTTGAATAAAATATTTTATCGTTAAAAATATAATTTTTAACGTGAACATGAATAAATAAATATTCATTTACAAACCGGACGGTTTGTTTATGTACACCAATTTGAATGACATTGATTGGGACGATAAATTTTACACATCGCCCAACTGCACAAATAAAATCTGTGTTTGATTGTTTGAAACCCCACATGGGTATTGGGATAAAATACGACATACACTAATCCCAATAATTAGTTGTATGTCGATCGATTGATTGACAGGCTGTTATAAGCGTTAGATATCTATATTTGATGCTTATACAGTGTAGTGCACTTTGGATGATGGTTGATTATGTATCGTTGCTATTATATACAAGTATTGAATGGAATACATATAATTAACTTTATATGGTAATTGATTGGGCCTCATTCCAATTTAGAAGATAAAGAATATTATAATATAAAGGTTCATGTGTTGACCGTACTCATCCGTTGAGATTAGTCATGTGTTGAACGAAATATTTTAACAATAAAATTTACATCTTTATCATTATAATATAAAGGTTCATGTGTTGACCGTACTCATCCGTTGAGATTAGTCATGTGTTGAACGAAATATTTTAACAATAAAATTTACATCTTTATCATTATAATATAAAGGTTCATGTGTTGACCGTACTCATCCGTTGAGATTAGTCATGTGTTGAACGAAATATTTTAACAATAAAATTTACATCTTTATCATATATGAAATTAGAAATTAACTGGAAAATAGATAAGATGAGTGGTCTCCTGGATATTGATCTGATGTTGGTTTCGGCCTTCGGGGTTAATATTTAGGGAATCGTTCTCTTACTAATTTACGGTTGGAGTCTGATTTGAAATCAAACGAAAGATACCATAATTTTTATAAAATATATTAAATAATAAAAATAGTCACATGTGGACAGTACTCATCCGTTGAGATTAGTCATGTGTTGAGAAAAATATAGATTCATGTATTGAATAGGATAAATATTCATTTGTTGAATAGAATAACGGAATTATTGAAATATATAAAGCCGTGTTGATTAGAGATGCGCTATTTTGACGTGAACGATATTTATATCGATTATATTCGTTTTTGAATTTTATTGAATAGAAAACGAATTTGAATTGAATTGAATAGAAAACGAATTTGAATTGAATTGAATAGAAAACGAATTTGAATTGATTTGAATAGAAAACGAATTTGAATTGAATTGAATAGAAAACAAATTTGAATTGAATAGAAAATGAATTTGAATTGAATTGAATAGAAAACGAATTTGAATTGATTTGAATAGAAAACGAATTTGAATTGAATTGAATAGAAAACGAATTTGAATTGATTTGAATAGAAAACGAATTTGAATTGAATTGAATAGAAAACGAATTTGAATTGATTTGAATAGAAAACGAATTCGAATTAAATTGAATAGAAAACGAATTCGAATTAAATTGAATAGAAAATGAATTTGAATTGAATTGAATAGAAAATGAATTCGAATTGAAATGAATTTGAAATTTGAATTGAATTGAAATGAATTTAAAACGAATTTATAAAGGAAAATTCAATTTTGATTTGAATTGGAAGTTGAAATTGTTTTTGAAACGAATTTAAAACTATTTATAAAATCCGTTTTAAATAGTAATCAACGAGATATATATATTATATATATAATATAATGGCCTGAATAGAACGCGCCGCGGCAGTTCGTAAATTTCGACCATTGACTTCGAATGGACATTACGGGAGATCCGACCGTCGGATTCTCCTAAAACCGGAACCATTGGGTTCGTATCGAAAAGAGCTTTCTAACGAATATTAGAAATTTGAAATCTAACGGTTGGATTTGGAGATACGTCCAAATCAAATTTGGAAAAGGTCGCTGTAAGTGCAGTTCGGTGGCCGTTAATGGAAATCGACTGTACGGGCCTTGATAAAATTATTAAAAATAGTAATAATTTGTGTAAAATCATAAGAAATGATTTGGGAAAAATTGGGATGAAAAACTCCATATTTGAAAAGATAAAAATAGATTTTTATCGAAATGAACTAGTTTTGAACTAAAATCAAACCCATTTATTTTAAATAAATAAATTGGATTTGAAATGGGTTTTAAATAGAATTGATTCGTGGGTTTATCGTGGACGGTGTTTTAAATAACACTAGTTCTTTAACCCGATAATAAATAGAATGTGATTTGGGTTTACTGTGAACTGTGTTTTAAATGACATTAGTTCTTTAACCCAGTAAAAGGAGTTATAATGAATCTGCAACTAGATTGAAATGTGAATTGATAATCTAAATTATCAAATTTGGAAAATGAGTGAGAATGAAGTATCACCAGTTTTGCTCCAAAACGATAGTCAAATCTTTAATTAGAATTGAACGTGAAATGGTAATTAATTTTACCGATAACACCATGGTGTTAGATATGGAGTATTACCAGTTTTTCTTCATGGGATGAATAGGTTGGGATTGGGAAATAAAATAAATAATTACTTCGGTGTGGTTCGCTAATCTCGACTAGTTTGGAAAACCATAATCTGGTTTGAAATGATATCCAAAGGAAGATTAAAGGATAAATTTTAAAGAATCTATCTTGGATAAAATTAATGGGAACCTTTCCCTAAGAATATGAAATTTAGAAACTAGCTGTAGGTTAGTTAAGAAGAATGGTTTCCTGGGTATTGATCTGATGTTGGTTTCGGCCTTCGGGGTTAATATTTAGGGAATTGTTGTCTTGCTAATTACGGTTAGTGACTAATAAATTGGAATGAGGCGTATGTTGCGTTTGTGTAACATTTGTTTTTAATATACGAGGGTTGTTCGGAAAGGCCGGGTTTATACCCATTCTGAATAACCGATTCGACGATATGTCGAAGATGAAGACGGTGGTTGAAGACCGGAAGTCTTCACATTGTTTGGGTGATTACTGATGATCTTGATTGGGCTGTACACCCAAGATGAGGGAATCAGTTGGTGGTCGTCCAGACGTACTTGGAGATCGATGGATATGCGAGGAAAGTGCCTCCAGTTTCGTTCAGACCCAGAACGAACTTGTAAATGGATTGCGTGTCTGACATTGGATTTTATTCTATGTCGATTGATATCTATTAAATATACATCTGTTTGGCGGTGGAGAATTTATTCTTTTGCTTAACGCCCTTCTCTGAGACGTACGAGCTCAGAGGTTGTATATCGATGGACATCAGTCGCATGGCATGAATTGCCAGTGTGGCATGCCTAAGTGGCAATTGATCAAGGCTTCTGTTGAAAAGCAAAGTCTTGTGGTTGATGATCAAAGCACGGCCTACGTGGCGTAGCTTTGTGTATAACGTGAATTCGCGAGCCTCACACCTCGGTATGAGTTAAAAACGGGATACGGACCGTTGGGAGAACACGACGTTTCTTTCTAGCTTTGGTGGTGTCAGTAACTTACCAGCCCTGACATTTATATACTTTTCACCTTTGTGGTTGTTGGAATGAGGCACCTCGATATTAGGTTTGTAAGGACCGAGAAACGTGTGTTCAGGAATTGCCAATCCTCAAACGTAAGAGAGGACCGGCCCAACCGATCCAAGTGGCTGCCCAGAGTGTGTAGTCCTGAGCATTTGCTAGAGTGTCTCGAAAGCGGATAGGAGCTTGCCCCTTGCCTCGACTCATGACGGAAATCCAATTTCCAATAGGTGTATCTCGGTTTTATTTGTAGAGCCTAGTATGGCGACATGATAAATGGTACCCATGCCGCCTAGGATTGATATTTATGATTGAAATGTTTTGACACTATACACTTATTATAGTATCAAATGATTTGTTTTAAACGTACCAAGCATGTTTGGCTATTATAAGGGAAAACCCTATCCTCCGGCTTGCGTTGCATTGTGTGATGGGACCTGGGTCTTATAATAGCTTCATTTTTCAAAAAAGTATTGCGCTGTTTATTCTATGCACTGGTATTCTTGGGAGGAAACCCGTTCCGTGTTATACGGTGTGGTCCCTTGAATTACTCTCTTTTAAAGTAAAGCTTTAAATAACTATTTTAGTTCTCACACCAGTCACATGACTGACCTGGAGTTTATTGTTTTAACCTAAACTCTGGGTGCCCTTATTTTCGACACGGGCAGCTAGTAGTTTTGGTTTTGCAGATTTATATTCACAGGATCCTGATTTACAGCTGGAACGATACTCGGAAAGCTCTGTATCCGTGTATTACTTTCAGTTGTGCTTTGTATTATTTTTCCGCTGCAGTACTGTATTTAAATCTCTGATATTTATCGAATGTAATTTATTTATTTATACTCTGTATATTCTTGTATCTGATGGAATTGTTGTAATAGCAATGAAATGTTCTTCCGTCTACTTTCATTTGTGTGTTGTTCTCAAAGTATCCGCTCTTTCCTTCACGGGGAAGTTACGGGTTCTCACACGAACCCAACGGTTCCAATTTTAGGAGAATCTGATGGTCGGATCTTCCGTAATGTCAATTCGAAGTCAATGGTCGAAATTTGCGAACTGCCGTGGCGCGGCGCATTCTATTCAGGCCATTTAATATATATACATATATATGTATATATATATAATATTATATATATTTCATCGATTTCCATTTAAAACATATTTTATAAATCGTTTTAAATTCGTTTTGAAAACGATTTCAACTTCATACTCAATTTTAAATCAAAATTGAATATTCCATATTATTAATATATAAATGATAATATTTTCAAAACATTAGATTTTGAAATCACTTCCATTTCGGTATTCATTATAAAAATAAATAAAATCGATATAAATATCGTTCATGTCAAAATGGCGTTAATCCAATCGACAGGGCTTCAATATTTCAGTATTTTCGTGTCCATCTCAAATCGGACATCAAAATCATATTTTGATCCATTATTGAATATTATTTTAAAATATTAGTTATTTTAAACTGCTTATTATTTGTCATTTTAAAATATTCGTTAATTTAAAATATTCGTTCTTTCCGAATTGGAATCAGACACAGTCAATTAGCATATAATTTATTTTATATGGATTTCATACACCATGTATGCAACAATAATCAAACACAGTCAACCATCATGCATAGTGCATTACACAACTGCACAAGCATTAAATATAAATAATTAACTCTTACAACAGTCTGTCAACCCACCGATTGACATACAACTAAATATTGGGATTAGTGTATGTCCAATATTACCCCAATACCCGTGTGGGGTTTTCAAACAACAAACACTGATTATTATTTGTGCAGTTGGGCGATATGTGAAAAATATCATCCCAGTCAATATCAGTCAAATGTGTGTACATAAACAAATCATCCGATTTGTAAACGAATATTTATTTTATTCATATACACGTTAAAAATTATATTTTTAACTATAAAATATTTATTTCAACACATGAATATTTTATACAGTTCATTTATACACTAAAAATGATATTTTTATTGTTCTAACATTTTTAGAAAATTTCGGCAGCATAACGGCGCGATACTAGAACCGTAATAAGGTCTAGCCTTATCTCTCGCTTAATAATGGCTCGTGCCATACACATACCAATTCTAATCAATTCATTTCATTTCCCAAACCAAATTCAAACAAATAAACTAATCAACCAAACAACCAAACAAACATGGTTTCAAACAAAGGTGTTGGGTGCTTCTAAGCATCATCTGCATCCTAGTATATATGTTTAACTAGAAAATAAAATTAGACTGAGAAGTTCTCACCATTAGGATCCACTCCTCCATTCCTTATTTTTGAACGGTTCGGATTTGGATTTGATTCCCGTCGGTTCCATCGCAATCTGTTTCACATGATTTTAATATTAAAAATCATATTTTTATTTCAACGCTACATATATAAAAACCATATTTTTATAACAATGTTTACAGTATAAAAATCATATTTTTATAACGATGCTTATAGTATAAAAATCATATTTTTATAACGATGTTTATAGTATAAAAATCATGTTTTTACATCGCTATACATATAATGAAAATCATATTTTTATCTCGTTATACATATAAAAAAAATCATATTTTTATATCGTTACTTCATATATAAAAATTATATTTTTATAATGCAACTTCATATATAAAAATTATATTTTTATAATGCTACTTCACATATAAAAATTATATTTTTATACTACCATTTAAACAATAAAAATCATATTTTTATATGCCATTCACATGAAGAAAAATCCAATCTTTTTTTATAGCAACGTTATTTAAATAAAAACCGCATTTTTATTTTGCTATATATATATAAATAAAAGAAATCACATTTCTAATACAAAGTTATATATATATATATATATATATATAAATTTTATTTTTATTACATAAAAACTGAAAATAAATTCAATGCTTTATATGTAAACCAAAATTTTAAACAATCCTTTAATACATATATAAAAGAAAGAAAAAGAAATAAATAAATTAAAAACTTACTTTTCGTCGTTGAACTGAGAGAGGGGGGGTGTCGTGCTGGAGGTGGAGGAGGGGGAGCAGGCGGCGCGGGCGATGGGTGGACAGGGCGGAGGTTCAAGGCTAGGGCATGGGGTTTGTTTTGGGTGCTAGCGGTTTAAAGAAGGAAAGAGGGAAGAGGGAGGAGCGCGACGGGTTGCTGGTGGAGGCGGCAGGTGGTGGGACGGTCGGGGAGGGCACGCGGCGGTGGATGGTGGCTGAAGACGCAGGTGGCATCGATCGTCATTCATTTTCTTTTTTTTTTCTTTTTTTTCCCAAAGTCGATTTGAACGCTATAAAGGGGGTTTTGACCGCATGGATAATATAATTAGGGTTTGACCATGGAGAATATATATATATATATTCATATATTATATTATAATTAATTCGAGTAATGTTTGTTTATTGATCCGAACTCTAAATCAAACCCAACGACTGTCGCCCCCAACCAGTTACCCCCATTCCGAACACAATGGGATATGTCCCGCAAGCTGATTCGACTGTTTCAATCAATTTTCATCAAAATTGAAATATAAATTAATTTAACATTCAAAATTAATTTCAATGTACATTTTAATTTACCGGGGCCACATACTATCTCTGAAAATTCCAGAAATTAAATCTAGCTATGTTTTGACGATACGGTCCTAACAAAACTAATTTCGTCGAATTAGAAGACCGTTTGAAAAACGGTCATTTTTCAGTCGATTAAATTCAAACTGAATTGACCAAACACGTTTAACTTCACCACACTCACATATTAATTCTAAAAATTATGAAAATTGGAATCTAGCAATAATTTGACATTCCGGATCCAACAAAAGTGGTCTCATTGAAAACGGAGGTCATTTGCAAAATCGCTATTTTTAAGGGCTATTTATTATATAAATTCCATATCGACTATTCTGAATTTTCAACTGGACATAACTTTTTATTCACGTTATGAAATCTGGATTTTTCACATTCGTTGGAAAGATATTTTCAAACAGATTCAAATATTTCTAGTTTTACTAAAATTCGATTTATTTTGAATCCTGTACATTCATTTGAATTTGAAATGGAATTTTCAAACTACAACGTCATTTTCAATTCCTTTTATAATTAAAATAAATATTTATATTCTAACTTCGATTAAAATAAATTTATATGTTCTAATTCTATTCAAAATAAATTTCTAGTTGTTATTATTCAAAATAAATCATTTTGTATATCCAAAATTCTTTAAAATTGCTAAAATAAAAAATTTAAATTGGTTTCGATATTCCGGGTTGTTACATTCTCCCCCACTTAAAATCTTTTCGTCCTCGAAAAGGAACGGATCTGAAAGTTGTTTAACTAACCAACTCAACTTTCATTCTAGCTTTCATTCTTCAACTTTTCAGTTTCTAAGAATTTTCAAATTCTTCAAAAATTTGGCTAACACCCTAAATTTTCGAAAAATTTCGCCATAACCTCCTTTGTACGAGGAGACATTTAAAACCGCAACTAGCCACATAGGGCCCTCATCATCCAAAAAGAAAAAGAAAAAGCCAAGCGGCTAGCTAATCGGCCCATAAAATCATCCAAACCCAATAAATTAGTAATCATGTACCTATTTGTCGGGCATACAATTTTATTCCTCTTCTTAGCTTCCATGCTATGACCTGTTCAATGTATATACATGTATAAGCATGCAATTTTAACCAATTTCAATTCAGTTCAATATTTGATTCAATTTGCTTAATGGTTCAAAATTTTAATTAACTAAACCAATAATCAAACAACACAATCAGCAATCAATTAGTTGATTATCGTTTCAAACACATAACTTTTATATATATACAAATCCATTTTTGATGCCAAGTCACAACAATAGACCCTATCTAGTTTTGGTTCTCACACCAGTCAATTGGAAATATATAGATATCCCACTTTTGAAGCTCGAAAATAACACCAATGATAGGGCCCCATCATCAGAATCATTCCCGGGCGATTAGAATGTGATTCCATATCTATCTAGTATATTAAAACTTCGAATATACGTTTGCAAGGTGTACACGCAAAATCTCTATATACTCGATTATCCAAATTCAATATAAAATAAATATTCAAATACGTATAAATTGGTTTTAAATTTTCAAAACAAAATTTGTTTTTTATAAATAATACTCTTCTAACTCATTCAAGGATACTACTGATCCTATCTCTAATGAATCATTCTCATTGGTATTACTAATCCAATCTCTGATGAATTCTTTCGTTCGGTTCTAATGTGTCTTGTTCTCGAGCTTTGTAAACCAAAGCTCTGATACCATAATATAACGACCCGAACTTCCCCGGTCTCTGAAGAGAAGAGAAAGAACGGATTGTTTGAGAGCACGACAAATTAGAACACAACAGAAGAACATTTCATTGCTTATTACAACAATTTACATCAGAGTACAAGAATATACAGAGTATGAGAAAATAATATACATTTAATAAATATCAGAGATTTACAAATTACAATACAGTGGAAAATAATACAAAACACAACTGAAAGAAATACACGGATATAGAGCGTTCCGAATATAGCTCCAGCTGTAAATCAGGATCCTGTGAAAATAATATCTACAAAAACCCAACTACTAGCTGCCCGTGTGGAAAATAGGGGCACCCAGAGTCTTTATTAAAATAATAAACTCCATGTCAGTTATGTGACTGGTGTTAGAACTAAAACAGTTATTAACTCTTTACTTTAAAAATAAAGTAAATCAAGGGACCACGCCGTATAACATGGAACGGGTTTCCTCCCCAGAATATCAGTGCATAAAACAAACAGTGCAATGCTTTTTGGAAAAATGAAGCTATTATAAGACCTAAGTCCCATGACACAATGCAACGCAAGCCGGAGGATAGGGTTTTCCCTTATAATAGCCAAACATGCTTGGTACGTTTAAAACGAATCATTTGAAATTATAATAAGTGTATAGTGTCAAAACATCTTCAAATATAAATGTATCAATCATAGACGACATAGTATACCATGCTACTATGTCGCCATATAGGTTTACAATCAAAACATAAATGTCCCGTATTGGAAATTGGATTTCCGTCATGAGTCTAGGCAAGGGATGTACTCCTTTCCGCTTCGAGACACTCTAGCAAATGTCTCGGGACTACACACTCTGGGTAACCCTTGGATGCTTCAGGGCCAATCCGCACTTATGTTTGTGGATTGGTTATTCCTGAACACATGTTTCCCGGTCCTATTGGACCTATCCATCAGCTCTGTAGTAATCGATATATCTGAGGCGCCTCACAATCCAACAACCACATAGGTAAAAATATAATAAATGTCTAGGCTCCATACCATGACACCACCCATAGCTAAAAAGAAACATCGTGTTCACCCTGCAGTCCCTTATCCCATTTTTGAATCATACCATGGTGTGAGGCTCGCGAATTAACGCTATACACAAAATTATGCTATATTAAAGCCGTGCTTTGATCATCAACCACAGGACTCTTCTTTTCAACAGAAGCCTTGATCATTTGCATCTTAGGATGCCACACAGGCAATTCACGCCATGCGACTGATGTCTATCGATATATAACCTCTGAGCTCGTACGTCTCAGAGAAGGGCGTTAAGCAAGAGAATAAATTCTCCGCCGCCAAACAAATATATATTTAAGAGAAATTAATCAACACAAAATAAAATCCAATGTCAGACACACATCCATTTACAAGTTCGTTCTGGGTCTGAATGAAACCGGAGGCACCTTATTCCTCGTCCCATATGTCCAATACAGGAGAGAGGTCCTCGCATATCTGGTCGATCTCCAAGTACGTCTGGACGATCACCACTTATTACCTTATCTTGGGTGTACAACCCAATCAAGACATCAATAATCATCCAAATGATGCGAAGACCTACGGTCTTCAACCACCATCTTAATCGTCGACTTATCGTCGAATAAGTTATTCAGAATGGGTTAAACCCGGCCTTTCTGAATAGCTCGCGTATATAATAAACAAATGCTATAAAAACACAACATACGCCTCATTCCAATTCAGAATATTCTTTTATTCAAATATTCACATCCTTTGGAAAAGGTTCCCATTAATTTTATCAAAGATAAATTCTTTAAATTTATTCTTTAATCTTCCTTTGGATATAAATTCAAACCAAATTAAGGTTTATCCAAACTAGTCGGGATTAGCGCACCTTACCGAAGTAATCATTTCTTTTATTTCCCAATCCTAACCTCTTAATCCCATGAAGCAAAACTGTTAATACTCCATATCTAACACCATGGTGTTATCGGTAAATTTAATTACCATTTCATGTTCAAATCTAATTAAAGATTTAACTATCACTAGGGCAAAACTGGTGATACTCCATTCTCGATCATTTCCCAAATTTGATAATTTAAATTATCAATTCACATTTCAATCTAATTAAAGATTCATTAAAACTCCACTTAGTTTTAATCTTCCCAAAAATCAATATTAATGATTATTTAACTTTGGAAACAAAAACATGCCGCATCGACAATGTACACCGTACTATTGATTTCTTCTGATATATAACCTCTGAGCTCGTACGTCTCAGAGAAGGGTCTTAAGCAAGAGAATAAATTCTCCGCCATCAAACAGATAAATATTTAGCAGAGATCGACCATACAGTTCGAAATAAAATGTTAGACATGTAATCCTATCTTTAACCGGTTAAAGAGCTAATGCCATTTAAAACACTGTTCATGATAAACCCAAATCACATTCCATTAATTATGGAATCTTCACGGAAAACAGATCAATATATAATCGATATCAATTTCCGTATCCGACTAATAATATAAATGGAATAACGGGAAAGCCTTTTAAATTCCATATATATTAATAGTCTTCCTACATAGAAGCTCACTTCGAATATTACCAATCGAATTCCATTTAATTCTGATTTAATATATTAAATTGGAAAACTTTACTTTGGAAAATTCCCGTTAAATCTTAATAAAAAGATTTATAAATTCCAAATCACATTTCACTGTAAATCGGGTTAAAGAACGAATGTTGTTAAAAACACAGTTCACAATAAACCCAATTCACATTCCATTTTCATTTCCAATTAAATGTTAATTAATTGGTAATTCTATTTTAAATCTTATTTAAAAGATTTATTCTTTTCACACGGGGTTTAAGAACAGTGTTATTTAAGACACCATTCACGACAAACCCAAAATCCCATTTCTTTTATTCAGTTCCAATTAATTATTAATTAATTGAAAAAAAACTCCACTAAATCTTAATTAAAGATTTATTCTTTTCTCAACTTGGTTTAAGAACAGTGTTATTTAAGACACCATTCACGACAAACCCAAAATCCAATTCAACATTAAATACAAGGCTCTGAATAAAAATTATATCGGCTTATATTCAATATCAAATTCTGAAATCAACAAATATTGTATTGGTAATAACGATATATATATCTTCCAAATTCCCCCATAATATCCGTATAATCACGGAATCCAATATCGCAATATTCTGAAGATAATTTCGATTCAATTCCATTCCAACTCATATATTGGAAATTCTGGTTATTTTTAAAACCATTTCAAATCCAATTTATTTATTTAAAAATACTGGATTATAATTCTAGTTCATAACTAGTTTATTTCGATAAAAATATATTTTTATCTTTACAAACGTGGAATTTTTCATCCAAATTCTTTCCAAATCATTTATTATGATTTTACATGAATTATTGATATTTTAAATAATTTTATCAAGACCCGTACAGTCGGCTTCCAATATCGGCCACCGAACTGCATCTATAGAGACCTTTTCCAAATTTGATTTGGACGCAATCCCAAATCCAACCATTAGAATTCAAATCTCTTGTATTCGTTGGAAAGCTCTTTTTGATACGAACCCAACGGTTCCGGTTTTAGGAGAATCCGACGGTCGGATCTCCCGTAATGTCAATTCGAAGTCATTGGTCGAAATATGCGAACCACCGCGGCACGGTACGTTCTATTCAGGCGATTTAAAATATATATATATATATGTTATATATATTTCGTCGATTTCCATTTAAAACATATTTTATAAATCATTTTAAATTCGTTTTGAAAACGATTTCAACTTCATATTCAGTTTTAAATCAAAACTGTATATTCCATTTTATTAATATATAAATGATTAGCACAGAAATGTGTTTTTTTATGCTCTTATATCTTATCTTTTGTAAATAAATAAATATTACTTTGGGTATTTTACTCATGTGTTTTCACAGGTTTAAGAATTGTCTTCTTCATTTAATTAAAGGCCACTTAGAAGGAAAAAAAAAAGCTACTTTCCCATGTCAACAAGTTTTCAATCACAAAAGAAGCTGTAGCTCACTGGTAAAGGCATGAGAATCTGGACAAAAAGACTAAAGTTCGATCCTCGTCAAGCCCTCTTTTTGCTGAAGAAAGGAACATTCACACTTGCCTCCTCTGCTTTGAAGAATTTATGGATTAGAATTGGGCATATTCTTCATAGAGAAATCAAAGGGAATCTTTCATAATTATGTGCCATAGAAAAGAAGATTTCATTAAATTATTGCCAAGGAAAAGCAAATCAATCGACCAAATATCACTAATCAAAAATGAGGAAACCTGCATGGAATATCTGAAGTCTGTCTTCAAATCTCTTTTATTTGTAAATATTTATTCCAAGAGATTCAGTCTTATCCCAATTATTCTCATATGAAGGAGACTACATTCCTATAAATACACCTTGTATCCATTGTAAACAGAAATTCATTTTTTCTGGTAACTTTTCTCCATTAATAAAGCTCTCTTTCTTTTAATTCTGTATTTTTTTTTTCATGGCAGTTTGTGTTGTCTAGTCAATTAGATTTGCTAGAACACAATTGCTATTGCAATTTTAATATTCATTAGTGATTGACCGTCTGATTAGATTCAGCGGTAATCCTAATTTTATTTTCCTGTTAATTTAATTATATTCTGCAATTTATTTCCAGCAATTTATTTTATTCTTAATCATTGAATTGATTATAGATTCGATTAGATTCAAATCTATAATTCATTCAATTGCAGTTTTATTGTTTTTATTGACTATTACAATTTTAGTTATCGGTACAATTAGATTTGTTCTGAACTACATTGTAATTTCAATTTTATCTCATCTCCAAGATTTGTCTAACTCGCCTAAGAGATATATAAATAATAAAATTTATAATTCCTCCCTGTGTTCGACCTGCATATTACACGAGCTGTGCACTTGCAGTTATTATTTTAAAATTCGCATTTTTCTAGTTTTTAGAAAGCGTCGATCAAGTTTTTGGCGCTGTTTCCAGGGAGGTAAACATTAAATTTTATTATTTATTTAATTTCTGATTCGTGTTAGTTTTTATTTTATTTTTCCTTTTGTTTTCTTATATATATATATATATATATATATATATATATAAACCTTGGTTAGTTGATTTGGTATTACAAATTGATACTGTAATCTTCTAAATAAGAAAAAAAATTACTTACCATTTTTTTCGTTTACTTCTTTCCTTTTTTCTCCAATCATTTCCCTCTTTGTACAAATTTCTTTCTTGTTTTACAAGCTTAACATAAAAAAAGAAAAAAAACTTTCAATTTTCCTTTATTTCTTCCCATCTTTCCACTTTCTTCCCAATCTTCTACATTCTTTTCCTTCTTTTACAACAATATAAAAAAAATTCTTTCCAATTAAATTGGTCTTGTATATTTCTTCATCCGCAAACAATCTTCTGCCGTCATAGTTCTCTTCTCTGCCACAATATCATACACCACTTCATCACCATAGTACTGCTGCCATTCCCTAACAAAAACACCACGTTTGTCTCATTACAGAAGCTAATTCATCATACAGGCTCCAGCATCCATCGCAAATTCCAATAGCCCCTTCCTCATTCACACAATATCAGCAACACCACAATTCACCATCTACAACCACCCTTCCTTTCTGCACCTCCGCCAAACTCTTCAGACCAAACATCCAACTGCCTCGCACCATTTAACATATTTTTCCACTGCCGATCACGTCACAGACCATCAAAAAAATCCATAAAAACCCTTGCCCCAAATCATCGATCTGATTCGAAGACAAACCCAATACCCCAGCGTGAATCCCACCCTTGCCAAAACCGCACCTCTACACCTAAATCTTCATCACGAGATCCACTCCACTTCACAAAACTCGTACATCATCCCCCTCGCAAGTTCCAACAGCCTAACCAATCTTCTAGCCTCGTTTACATCACCGAACATTAACCCGTGCAAATCTGTTCACACCACCCCGTTCGGTCAATTCTACCATAACCTCAACTTGCTGACCAAACCTCCATCACCAATCGATACCATCAGCCTTCAACAAGTCACACCCAACAAATTGATTTTGAATTGCATCGTAAACCCAAATTTCAAGACCACCAGAAATCATCCTTGCAAACCAACGAACCTTCACCGAAACTCAGACCATAACAAGCCAAAATAGACATCCAAACTGTCCCCTAATCAACCACAGATCTCAAAACCGATCACCATCGCTTCCAACAAAACGCCCCACTTCGAATCAGACAAAGTATCGAATCCCCAGCTTCTCCACAAATTCAAAAAAATCAAAACCCAATTCGAAAAGCCAATTTGCCCAGTCCAATTTTGAAAGGAGGAAATAATAAAAGGGGGTTTTGTTCCCTGAAGTTCAACAGTGTGCATGTTTTATTTGGGACATGTTACGATTTTGAGGAATCTCTCTTGAGAGATAGGATTTGGGATAGTGGCATCTGTATCATCGGGCTTTCTGGTAGAATCGTTGTCATTTTTTTAGCTGAAGCAAATTTGGTTGGATTTTTATTGGAAAGGGGCTTGACTTTCGTATGTACTATTGGATTTTTTTAGGGGAGTAGTTTATGGTATTACTGTTGGACCTTGGTGGAGTCTTTTTATAAGGGGAACGCTTGGTTTAGTGTTGTTGAAAAAGGGGTGAGTCTGATCTGAGGTGACTTTGTGGTGTTGTGGTCGTGAGGAAACCAATCCGTGATTCGGTTATGTTGAGCAAGGATCTTAGTTTAAGATAGATCCTAATTATTTTGTTTTTATTAACCTTGGCTTTTGTTTTTTTTCTAATTTCAGTGTCTTTTGTTTTTCTTTTTCCGTTAATTTAGTTCTGTTTAATAATCCCTTGTTAGTTTCCTTTTCTTGTGTTTTTTTAGTTGTTTATTTCAAAAAAAACAAGAAAAAAGAAGAAGAATTGTTTTAAATCAAAAGCCAACTTTGAAGTGAAGAGATCAAACAAGCAACAAGGAATACAACAGTCAACCGATTTGCAAATAATGGGACTTCAATCATTGATACTACTTTATTTTTCTGGACGAACTGCCACACCCCCACAGTAAAAATTTCAGAACTCTACAGGTGCTGCAGTTGCTCAAAAATAGTTAGAAATTTCTTGTAAAAATCTTCTGCAGGGGCAGCGACTTGCTTGTACAATATTTTAAATTTTTGCAGTTATTATTGTCTGATTGTTGTGATTGACTGATATCTTCATAACTGAAATTTCCATTCTCATTGTTTTCAACAATAAAAATTTGATTTGCAATAATTAATTACAAGAGTGTATTTTATGAAATTGATTCTCTCAGGGGTTTGATCGCGGATATATAATGGTTCAATTTATTGAACTTCTAGCAAAAGAGGTTGCATACTACCCGTAAAACATTGGTCGTATCCCTTAGTATTTATACTACATGTGAACGGCCATAAGACCCTCTTCCCCTTTCAAATCGAGATTATCAGCTAGTAAGATATACTTGAGTACGTTATTTATTTTGTAATAAACAGCTACTTGTGTCAAATAAATCAAAATTTTTATAACGGGATGGACTACAATCGAATAAATCAAAATTTTCTAAGTCTCAATGTCGGAATGGATAGATCCTTGTCTCTTCGAGAACAATGTTAACCCACTAAGACTGTTCAACCTTATGTTACCGTATTTCCACCAGTTGAAGGAAATTTTGAGCTTAAACATTCATTTATTCAAGGGGTTCCAAAATTTTCTGGTTTTGAAAATGCTTATGAATTTTTAAGTGAATTTGAATTGCATTCATCCACAACTAAAATGCAACAATTGTCTAATGAATCAATCAAGATAAGGCCGATTCCATTCGCATTACTTAAAAGCGCTAAACGATGGCTAAATTCTCTTCCAAAACATTCCATAAGAAGTTGGGATGAATTTGTCACTGTATTCTTAAAGAAGTTTTTTCCTTTCCATAAAACCCTAAAAATCCGAACTGAGATAAACCAATTTTCTCAAAATGAGGGGAAACTTTTTCAAAATACTTTGAGAGATTCAACCAACTTCTGTATAGTTGTCCTCATCATGCAATTCCAAAATATTATTTGTGTCAACTTGCATATGAAGGGCTAAACTATCAAACTCGAACACAACTAGACTCAATGTGTGGAGGAGAATTTATGTCTAAAACGGTCGATGAAGCTTGGGAATTCTTAGAAAATTATTTTGAAAAGGACATGCAGTGAGAGTTAATTCGTGCTCCCATTCGTTCTTTTACTAGAGGAGTGCATGTCATGGATCCAAATCAACTTCCCTTAGAAACTCAAACTCCTCAATCGAAGGACAACCCCAGTATTACCCTCAAGACCAAGTCAATGCCATCGCTCAAAATAGTTATTACTCATCCCCGTGTAACCATAATTGGAGAAATCATCCAAATTTCTCGTGTTCTAATCCCAATAATGTTGTAAATCCATCTCACATGATTTCGAATTCGAATCAGCATGCTCCATTTTCTTCTAGTACTCAAATTTCTCAATTTCCACCTCAATCCAAACAACCTTATAGGCACCCAGCTTTCAATCATCAAACCAATCCACTTAATCTTCTCAACCGTCACAAGATATTGTTTGATTAGAGAAACAAATAAATACTCAAGACATTAAAGTCAAGCAAATGATGAATATGATAAAGGAACTAATAAAAAATAACGAGAAAGGGAAATTGCATAGTCAACCCTAGGTGAATCCAAAATATAATTCTCGTACTGTGAATTTTTGTGAGGACGAAACCAATAATTCGGTTAACGCTGTCATCACCCTTAGGTCTGGAAAAACGGTTGACACTAATGTTGGCAATCCCAATAAATATTCATTTTCGACCTCAATCGAAAAGCTTGACACTCATTTGATGGCAACCAAGGCCAATTCTTCTAATCCTTCCAAACCTCCATCTTCTTCGATTGTTGGCAATTCCAACATCTCTTCTAATAATGTTGGTAATCCCGACAATATATCTTTCTCTAATGTTGACAATCCCAACATCACATCTTCTACACTCTTGCCTCCTTCACTTCCTATATCGAAACCTTCTTCTTCGAACGACCAAAATTCTGAAAGAGTCTGTAAACCAGTAGCTCCATATCCTCGTAGACTTAACAATAAGAAGCAGGATGCAAATTTTAAAAAAAAATTCTTGAAATCTTCAAACAATTTTGTGTCAACATTCCACTCTTAGACACCATCGAACAAATTCCTCAATATGTCAGGTGTTTGAAAGAGCTATGCAATCGAAAACGAACCACTAATGTTCCTCAATACACATCTCCACTATGTCTTTTAAAGAATTATTCGAAGATGCGCTTAAAATTTTAAATGATGAGTTGGGAGTATGTCTCGAAAATAATCTTAGTTCTATACCATCGAATGAAATTGTTGTTAAAAACTCAAGTTTATGGGATTTTGATAATCTTCTACTAAACAACACAAATCATTGTCACAATAAACTTTTCATAGGGAAGATTTTGATTTCAGACTTTATTGACATGCCTTTTACACCTCAAAAATCAAATACAAAATCATCATACATCATTTTTGATAAAGGCAAGTGTGGAGGGAAAAGGAAACATTATTCTTTGCAAAACATTCATCCTCGTCGTAGATTTCATTATGCATTTGATTTACACACGCATGTAGTTGTTAAATTGCATTTTATTTTACAAATAATCCATCTCTGGGTTCTATCTTTCACATTTAGGAAACGTGTTTATAGTGTGGACATTGTTTAGTTCCAGTTTGGGGGGGAGTCTGCATTACATCCTTTTATTTTTCTTTAATTTTTCTTTCTTTTCTTATAGGACCATCATGCATTTTAGATCGTAGTAACATGGCATTTTTTTTTTGAAAATACGACTCATTTTAGATTGATACAACAAAATAAGTTAACCATTGTTAATCAGTTGATAGTATTTTTTCTCTCAACTAAGATCAAATAAGAAATATAATGAGAAGTTGAATTTTGAGAGATATTAGTGTAACTGGTACATAGGGGGATTCTTAGGTGATGGCCATGAGGTTTATTCTAAATTGTAGTCTTTGTTTATTGAGTGAAGGACTTAAAAATACTTATATTGGCTTTTCGAATCTTTAAAAATAAGTTGTGTTAAGATGAATTCGCGTAACTCTCTCTTATTCTTATATTTTCAATAATAATAATAGTAATCCAAGGGTATCCAACATTGCTTGTAAATCTAGTGTTGGTGTGCAAACCCGCCAAGCTCTATCCGACATGTTGTTGACAAAGTCAACATCAGTATATCTTTGTCTCATTTTATGAGTTGGACACCTAAGGATTACCGACATCTTGTTGACAAAGTCAGCGTCATTCTGCACAATCTGCCAAGCTCTGTCCCAACTCTCCGTCAGTCCACAAGGCAGTGCATGGGTGGTATACCTTGGTCTTTAAGTTAGCTGTCTGTAATTAATTATAAAGCATCATTTTTATAGAGATTGAGAACAAGCAGTGATGCCCAAACATTTCTTGACCTTATTGATTTGACTAGCCATACACAAGGAAATTAGAATATCACTTTACGAACTGTGATAAGCAAACTAAGAGTTTATTTCATGGCTACACTATGTTATCGACTGAACCAACTGGCCAAACTGGAATTTAATATTTAAAAACTTGAATTGTGTTGAAAATTTGTGACAAGTTAAGGTATCTAAAATGAAATCAACAGAATAAAAATTGTCAACTTAATTTGTTGTACCACTTTTCAGAAACTAGTCGTGGTTTCATTTTTATTTTCATTTGCATATGTCTGTTTCATTCATGCAGTTGCATTAGAACCACAACATACTACATTTGGATTTTGTAGGTAGTAACCGCTGAAAACCCTCACGAGACACCACTCGTCCTACTAGGGACACCTAGAGGTTTAACGGCTTGTTGCATATGCTCAGTGCAATCGTATTTCCTACGAAAGTGTGACCTACCTAGTTTAGTTTTTCAGTTTTTGTTTTACTCGAGGACGAGTAAAAGATAAGTGTGGGGGTATTTGATTAGCACAGAAATGTGTTTATTTTATGCTCTTATATCTTGTCTTTTGTAAATAAATAAATATTACTTTAGGTATTTTTCTCATGTGTTTTCACAGGTTTAATAATTATCTTCTTCATTCAATTAAAGACCACTTATAAGGAAAAAAATCTACTTTCCCATCTCAACAAGTTTTCAATCACAAAAGAAGCTGTTGCTTACTGGTAAAGGCATGAGAATCTGGACAAAAAGAACAGAGTTCGATCCTCGTCAAGTCCTCTTTTTGCTGAAGAAAGGAACATTCACACTTGCCTCCTCTGCTCTGAAGAATTTATGGATTAGAATTGGGCATATTCTTCATAGAGAAATCAAAGGGAATCTTTCATAATTACATGCCATAGAAAAGAAGATTTCATTAAATTATTGCCAAGGAAAAGCAAATCAATCTACCATGTATCACTAATCTAAAAAGAGGAAACCTGCATGGAATATCTGAAGTCTATCTTCAAATCTCTTTTATTTGTAAATATTTTATTTCAAGAGATTCAGTCTTATCCCAATTATTCTCATATGAAGGAAACTGAATTCCTATAAATACACCTTGTATCCATTGTAAACATAAATTCATTTTTTCCGGTAACCTTTCTCCATTAATAAAGCTCTCTTTCTTTTAATTCTGTAATTTTTATTTTCATGGCAATTTGTGTTATCTAGTCAATTAGATTTGCTAGAACGCAATTGCTATTGCAATTTTAATATTCATTAGTGATTGACCGTCTGATTAGATTCAGCAGTAATCCTAATTTTATTTTCCTGTTAATTTAATTCTATTATGCAATTTATTTCCAGCGATCTGTTTTATTCTTAATCATTGAATTGATTATAGATTCGATTGGATTCAAATCTATAATTCATTCAGTTGCAGTTTTACTTGTTTTTATTGACTATTACTATTTTAGTTATCAGTTCAATTAGATTTGTTCTGAACTACATTGTAATTTCAATTTTATCTCATCTCCAAGATTTGTCTAACTCGCCTAAGAAATATATAAATAATAAAATTTATAATTCCTCCCTGTGTTCGACCTGCATATTACACAATTTGTGCGCTTGCAGTTATTATTTTAAAATTTGCGCTTTTCTAGTTTTTAGAAAGCATCGATCAATAAATGTTAATATTTCCAAAATATTAGATTTTGAAATCACTTCCTTTTTTATATTCATTATTAAAATGAATAAAATCGATATAAATATCGTTCACGTTAAAATGGCGTTAATCTAATCGACACTCTTCATATATTTCAATATGTTCATGTCTATCCCAAATCGGACATCAAAATCATATTTGGTTCCATTATTGAATATTATTTTAAAATATTAGTTATCTTAAATTACTTATTATTCGTCATTTTAAAATATTTGTTAACTTAAAATATTCGTTCTTTCCGAACTAGAATCAGACACAGTCAATTACCATGTAACTTATTTATATGGATTTCATACACACATGTACACAACAGTAATCAAACACAGTCAACCATCATCCAGAGTGCTTTACACATCTACATAAGCGTTAAATATATATATTTAATGCTTACAACAGTCTGTCAACCCATCGATTGACATACAACTAAATATTGGGATTAGTGTATGTCCAATATCATCCCAATACCCGTGTGAGGTTTTCAAACAACAAACACTGATTATTATTTGTGTAGTTGGGCGATGTGTAAAATATATCGTCCCATTCAATATCAGTCAAATGTGTGTACGTAAACAAATCGTCCGATTTGTAAATGAATATTTATTTTATTCATATACATGTTAAAAATTATATTTTTAACTATAAAATATTTATTTCAACACATGAATATTTTATACAGTTCGTTTATACATGTTTTCAACACATGCTTTAATCCAGCCCTAAAAATCAACACTCTTCTTGCACTAATTCTTCAAGCTTTTCAAAAATTTAGCGCATCAATCCATTCATTTTAAATAATCTGAAAACACAACTATAAATACATAGTACCAATTACTTTAAAGAGAAAACAAGATAAATAAGCGGATAAAATATACACATTTACATGTATATCAAATACTCCCACACTTATCTTTTTATTCGTCCTCGAATAAACTAAACTAAGATATGTCACACTTTTGTAGGAAACACGATTGCATTTAGCGTACCCAGCAAGCCGTTAAACCCCAAGGTGTCCCTAGTAGGATGAGTGTTGAGTTTTCAGTGGATACTACCCATAAAATCCAAAGCGTCTTATGTACGCGGATTAATCAAGTAATATATTTAAGATCTTTCAAATTCTAAGTAATTCACTTAACTTCAATAATAACGATTTAGTCCTAAATTTTCCATCCCATTATTTGTGCAAAAATGAATAAAATTTTCCAAACTGAATCGTATTTCCTTGTTAACACTGTAATTGCCTTTAAAATTAAGAGCGTGGTGTCAACCAAAGCTCTACACATCGACAATGTGCACCCAATCATTTATTTATTCTCTTTTTTTTTTGAATAATTTTGCACCAGTGTAATTGTAATGTATTGGATGCGAGTTATGCATAGATGAAGGAGAATTATGTAAGTTGTAAAAATATTATAAATAAGAGGGCAAGTGTATTAGTTGAACTTCGAGCTACATAAGATAAAGTAATACTAAGGCATATATGGACGTTTTGTTTCCTTTCATCTCCTCTACTACAATCCTCACTTCTAAGTACGGTATGATGGATGTAGATGGAATGGAAATGAATGCTTTATAGTCAAGAATGATGAATGACTATTTTATTCTTAGAGATTTTCTCTTTATTGTAATTTTTTTTTGCATGATGAATGATGTGTGGAGATGGAATGGAATGATACCGTATATTATTTCATTTGATTCCTCCTCTACTAAGCGAATCATAATCAACACTTCATGAAAGGAAAATTTTGTGCCTAAGTTTCTCTACTTCTATAACTCTAATTCAACACACAAGTCTAGATTGATGTTGTATAAAACGTTGAAAGGAAAGATAAACGAAGTTTCCAAAGATAGACAACCCATATAAAATAAGATATGGTACATGGTTATCCCACCTTAAAACAAGTATGGAATGGGTAGTGTAATATTGGTATAAAAAGTAACATTTTTGAACCTTTAAAAATAAATCAGTAAAAAGGTTCTTAAGTACACCAATATAAGAAAACTTGTCGAAACATGAATGTAAATCGACTAAAACTTGGGTTTGAATAATGTGGGGTTTCGAAGAAGAACGCTACAATGAGTCATTTCGCCTTAAGTGGGCCAAGTGGATTTTTGAACTTACAAGTTTAAAATTTTGAGTGAAAAAATATTATGCATGAAAACGAACTCAGTAAATCCAACAAATGTAGGTGCAAAATCATTTTTATTTGATTTTTTTTACTTGCACATTCTAACATGTATAACAAGGGTTGACACACTCCAGAACACGACTGACGTCTGCACAGTCTCTTAAGCTAGCAACTTTAAAAACACATTACGACTCAATGATTAAATAATGTTCATTCCCATCACCCAACAATTCAACTTATCAATAAAGAACCAAGGTGTTATTTATGAATTTTAAGTTAATCCTTGTTCAACGAATGACCTAGTTCATAAAATTTGATTGCTGATGTAATGTAAATTCCCCCTCCCCCCTCCCCCTCCCCCACACACTTGAGTGTGACTATGTCCCCACAGTCAATAATCAGACATATCTTAGTGAAAGAGAAAGAAATTAAGAGGGTAAACGTGGCTTACTAGATACACATGCAGAAAATATGCAGTCATCGAATAGATGAACCGGTCCACAATGGACCAATGGATCAGCCTCATTAAGATTATGAGACACAGCTTAAGCACAGAAAACCAAATCGTAAAGGATTTTATATTACGTTTCAGATTTGGAAAATCAAATTTTGTTTTTTCAAAAGTTTGAGTTGCTAATTTTAAAAATTTGAGCTTACAATTGATCCTGAAATCAAATTGAATTTCTATAGCAACTAAAGAGAGGTCATTGAGCCAGGGTTCAGTAAAAATTTCAAAAATAAAGTTTGATTTGTTCAGATGATGTCTAAATTGAGAGATGTGTGCATTATTCTCACCCCCACATTTGTTTTGAGAAATATTGTCCAGCTTTGCTTTGATATTTGAAACTTTGTTGACTAAAGGTTCATTCATAAACCTAAAGTTAAAACCAAACAAATGCATTTCCAGTAAATTTCGAAATTGTGTTTTCTCAAAAACCGTGTTATTCCAAAAAGAGTTCACATTCAAAAAGAAATGAAAATCAATTGCAAGGAGTTCCAACAATTTTAGAAAAATCGCCATTGTGTTTAAGATCACATTCAGCAGTTTTGTTGTTTTCAATCTTAAGAAATTCAAATGTTTCATTTTCATTTTTAGACCCAACAACATTATCGTCAATCAGTTTAAGAAGTTTTCGCTCATCAAAGTCGTCCTCACTTAAACAGCTGTTACCAAATTCATCATTTCTTTCAGGTTAACAATCTAAAGTTCCTAAATTTTCAAAATTTTCAGAATCTGAGAGTGGAAGATCAAATTGAAGATTGATGTCTTCGTTTTCAAGAAAATTTAAATTCAAATCAATTGCGGTGATTTCTACAACTTCATTAAGATTTTCATCTATTTCAAAAGTCGTTAGTTGAAAATTTTCGATTTCAGTGAAAGTTGAATTTTTAGTAGAAGCATTCGTTTGAGTTTGAATTTCAGTTTCACAGAAATCAGTGTTTTGCACGAGTGATTTTTCAAAATTTTCATTTCCATCAACAATTATATCATTTGAATCATTAATAATCGTTATGTAATGTTGTGACAAAGTTAGTGGCTGATTATTTGTTTCAAAAGAAGCGTTGGCAAAACTTGTTTGTCACTAGATTGGGATTTATAGTTACTGTACAAGTTCCTAACTTCAATTTGAAGAAGAGAAATTTGATAAACTACCCCAGCAATTTCAATGCAACTCATTTTGCTATCTATTATTTTTTGAGCTAGTTCTTTGAAGTAAGTCAAGACAAGTTTCATTAAATCCTCAAATTCGCCAACGTCATCAATTCCTTCCAGTAATTGATTTTTTAGATTTTGCCAAAGTTCAATAATATATCGAGCCAGTTGTTGAATGATATGCATGTTTTCAATATCTATATTTTTAGAATCTTGTTTTTCATCTAAAGTTCGCGCCCATTCCTTGATTTCCTCGCGACAAATCCAAATTTCATGCATTAATTGATCAATTTCACTTAGGCTTTCTTCAAGAAAATTGGTAGACACAACAAAATTCAAGATGTTGTTTTTTAGATTTGTTGTTCTTATGTATCCCATACTAGTTGACCTTAAAAAGTCAACCACCTCATCTCTTAGAAGTTGTCCATTCTTTATTTTCCACAACCAACATCGCCACAAATTTGTCTTGTTCGCAACACATTTTTTATATTCGATAACCAACAATATATCTCCACTCGTATTATGAAAATCATTTTGGTTTTAATCATTGAAATTATTCAAAAAGTTTTCAGCTTGAAATTTATTCTGATATGAATTGTAACCAAAATCATTTAAATTTTTAAAAGAATTGCAATTTTTGTTGTATATGGGGCAAGCGCGCATGTACTAGAAGAAGAGAGTTTTTTGTCGAAAAATCAGTTGCAAAACTTTTGGCTCTAAAGAAGCTCTTAAATATATATGTTAAAATTAACAGCTTCGGATTATATGAATACAAGTCTAGGCCAGGTTCAGACAGGGGTTATCGGTGGGCCACGAATCACCGTAGAAACACGACTGAAGGTTTAAGAACCTATTTGAGTTCTTAACTCTATCGTTCCTTGGCCACCTAAGAGAGTATCAATCCTAATTGTCAATTTAACGAATATTTTGTCCTATGAACTTTGGGGAATCCTCAATTCGATTTCAAAAATAATTTATTTTAAAAACAATCTTTTCAATTTATCCCACTTTCGTTTTTAAAATTCCAACCATATATCAATAGGCAAAATAATCAATCACAGAATAAGAAATTGCAGAAATAATTTTTTTTACAAGCAAGCCGCAGCACCTGCATGAAATCTTTACAAGCAATTTTTTTATATTTTTCAAGCATCAGCATACCCTGTAGAGTTTAACTTTTTTTACAGTGGGGTATGGTTGTCTTTCCAGAGCTATGAGACTTTACTATTTACTTCGTTTGACCCTAGAACTTTGTTAGGTTTGCTTGAACGATTTTCTTCACTTTTGGTTCCTTGATTCAATTTTTTTAATTTTATTTTTGAAGAAAGAGGAAACCAAAAGGAACGAAAAGAAAAACAAACAAACAAAAATTAAGAGGAACTTAAAACTAAACTAAACTATAAAAGAAATGGCAAAGGAATTAAGCCTAGTAAAAACAAGAAAGTAGGCTCTAAGGGACACAAATTCAACTCAAGCCACTCAACCAAGCATCAAGATTCGGGCACTAGTGCAAAAGGTCAAACCATTTTTCATATACCATGCCACGTCTATCACAATGAATCAAACCCAAAAAGAAATGAAAATTTCACGCCCCTTTCTGAAAGAAACAAAATACCCACAAAAAAATGAAACGCTGCCTTCCCCTTATTTTTCTATAAAGCACACCAAACCCACGCCCCTTTCAGAAAAAATAAATAAACACACTCTCCTCCTCTAATAATATTCCAAATACAACCCAAAATCGAACCCAGAAAAAAACTTAGGAACTCACGCCTTCAAACTGAATGAAGGCAAAAAAAACACAAGTCTTCTCCTATTGAACGGTAAAAAACTTTGAGCTAAACTATTGATTTCGAAAGTTAGGAATTCGACAATGGTTTTAGGGATCGGGTTTTTAGGGTTTCGAAATTGGCAGAAGGTAATCGGATGTTTGGTAAAGTTGGTATGAAAATTTGGTTTGGGTGAATGAGATCAGTGCGGTGATGGATTCGACTATTGTGGATAGGGGAGTAAGAATGCGATCTGATGAAAAGGAGGGGTTTTGCTTGGGGAATCACGAATTTGGTTATGAACCGAATACGATTTTGAGTTGAATCGTATTCAGGGTTTGGGTATGGTTTTTGGTGAAGGGACGCGTTCGTTGAGGCTATTGGTTTTCGAAAACTTGGCAGTGAGAGGGTATTGTAAGGATGACGCGATGGATTTGGTTGGTTGCGGTGCATGTAAGTCTACTGGTCTGGTGATGGTTTTTGATGGAATATGGACAAAGATCGGCAGAGGCTGGTTTGTGCAAACAGGTGGATTTCAGATTGTACGAAGTTGACATGGGTTTACTTGCTGATCAGACTTAGGTAGAGAGTTTTGTACGAGGTTGTATGGATTATGGTGTAGTTGGTAAGTTGAAAAGGTGACTGTGATGTGTTGGAATTTGGCAGAAAGGTTTGTTTTCTGAAAGATGGTGGAGTGGATTTGCCGTGATATGGAGTAAAATAGACGAGGATGTACGGTTAAATGGAGGGTGGTCTGTTAGATTTCTGTGAAGATGAACGTGATATGGATTGCGGAAGAGAAAAAAAAGAAAGATTTTCTTTTTTTCTTTTTGGATATATGTAGGAAGAAGGAAAGAAATGTAAAAGGAGCTGTTTTTTTCTTTTATTGTTGTGAAAATAGAAGAGGGAGAAAAGAAATGTAAAAGGAAAAAAATTGAAAAAGGGAAAGTGTAACGACCCGTATTTTTATGCCAATTTAATGGGATTATTTTAAATATTTTAATTATTTAAAATATTGGTTTGAGGTTGGATAATCGAATTTAACGATTATATTGTGAATATATTATATAAAATAAATAATAAATATTATTTTAATTTCCAAAATATGGGAAATTGTCGAAATTGAAATATACTGTGATCCGACAGTTTAAAGTGGTCAAATATTGTTTATGGGGGAATATTAGTGACAATTCGTTTTGAAAACGAAGACGAATATAAATAGTTTATAATTTAATTAAATAACGAGCTGCAGCGGCGCGGCAGTTCGCGTTTTGGCGTTTTGAACTTAAATTGGTCGTACCGGGTTCAAAATAAGACAGATTTCCTCGAAATAAGAAACGTCGGGACCGGTTTGATGATATCTTTCTAGTAGCAGAGAAAAATCGAGTTTTCGTGTTGTAGATTTTATTTTATGGCCAAATCAAATTTTCAAATAATCGCTCTGGAAATCACTATTAAAATATAGCGTCATTTTAAATATTTAAAAGGGAAAATCCAAATCATTTAACTCCAAATTGACGATATTGAGTTGTATGAATTATATTTAGAATTGTATATATATTTTGCTTGGATATATATGTTGAGAATAATTTATTTCGATTTATTTGAATTATTTGGAATTTAATTAATATTTATTCGATATTTTATAACGTTAAAAATAGCCGTTTTGCAAACGGATTCCATTTTCGATGAAACCAGTTTCACTGGGACCATATCGTCAAATTATTGTCAAAAAAATCAAATTTCATGGAAAACTGATGTCATATGTGACCACGGTAGCTGAAAACGCCCGTTCAATTTCTATAGCGCGTATTTACATAAATAAAGGGATACTTGAGTGTAACTTGAGCAGACGATCAAATTAAGCAATGAAACCACTTCCGTTGAGTTCGTATCGTCGATTAGAGTCAGGATAGGTATATAGTTTGTTGTTTTGGGGACCGGATAATTTGGCGTTAAAAATGGCATCGCAGTACACCTAAAATATAGCCTATCGGGGAAACAGTCTCAGAATGCGACGAAACTGGTGCCATTGGATTCGTATTGAAAAATTATTATAAGATTTCAAAGTTGCAAGTTGATCGGCTTTACCCAGTGATCGTGAAAAATTTAAACGCGTGTTGATTTCCGGTTTTATAAAGTAATCTTTTTCAAACGATACCGGATTTCGACGAAACTTGTCCCTTCAGATCTAGAATACCTTTTTACATCAAGATTAGCCTTTTTATCAGAAAACGGAGGTTGTATAAGATGTTTTTGTGGAAATCTCACGGCAAACGTTAGTATACTAAATTAAGAGTAAATTGGTCCATTCCCTCACTAAACTATAAACGCCTAACCTACCTAGCTGATGTACAATACGCGCATACTACTTAAACACGCAACAGACCATCCTCTCCTATATCCTATTTCTGAGATATCCCACATGCTACTGCCTACTAGGTCTTTTCGCCAGGCAAATTTAAAAAAAAAAAAACAATAAGTACATCCTAGCACGTACACCCTGAAAAGCCTATCCTACCCTATGCATAAAGCCGTGCGTGCCAAGTTAGGATGAAACCGTGGCTCGCAAGGCATTACTTTTCGTGTACCCCAAACTTCTTCTCATTTAAATACTAGCGCTCCCTCAATTCGATCTCAGGAAGAAAATAAAAATTTAGCTCTCCATAAAAATAAAAAGAAATAGAGAACCCGCGTGAAAATGAAGAAGCTTTCGGGTACGGGTTCAGTCAAGTCGGAGTTGAGATGAAGGGGGCGGGACAGTGGAGTTTGCTGGCGGACTGTGCTGAGGTGAGCGATGGGCGTTTACACGAGATCTGTGTGTTCGATGGAAAGTATGGGGGGGATCTATGCGCGTGGAGTATGGTTAAAGGGAGAAGAGATGGGGTGCCAGTACGTAGTAGGAGGGAAGAGAAAGAGACGTGAAAAAAAAAAAGTATAGGCCGACAACATGCGTGGTGAAGGTGGAGTAAAAGGAGGGAACGTGTTTGCATGTTATTGTTTCGGAGAGTGGCGGCGCTGGCCAACGCATGAAGGGGGAGGTCTCTCGTGCTTACCTGGAGGATGAAGCTTCGAAATTCAAACCCCATGGAAGGAGGAAGCACGTATTCAGTGCTGACGTGGAATTTTACATTGGTAAAGGTATTAGTGTAACATTATTTTAATTATATTTAGATTAGAAAAAAAACTAATTACACTTTAATGTTAATATGGTAATTAAATGTTGAAAACATAATTAGTAAATTTAAATAATTTTTAATTTATAATAAATATTGTAAGTCGTAAAATTTCTGCGTTCGTGAACAGAAATTGACAAACCAACTATCGATGGGTTCGTAAGCACGGTATCGACGAACAAGAGCTGAAATTAAAAGATTTTGAGACAACTGGAATTTGTATAGTCTCAGAACAATACTGCAATGCAACACCGTCAGAAACAAGACAGGTGAGTTAATTCTCACACCTTCTGGAATCCTGTGAGGTGGTACATTCACAGTAAAATATATTTTATATTTAATAGTCTAAATTGGTTGATTGGATGCGATGGATGCAAATTGGTTGCTATTGTTGATTGATTGCAGTTATTTATAATCTATCAATTATTTAATTCGTATCGACTGACATCTGTGATGCAGAGAAGGACAGGTTGGAGGGATCCAACCGGATTCCTCAAATTAACTGTATTTTTGTTTGTTGTACATATATATGGATTGTTCACATCATCTGACACCAAAACTATTTGAATGTTGATAGTTGAATATACAACCATCGTTGTTATGGTTAAAGTCAATTGTTTGTGTTCACTGAGTAAATGGGCAGTAGTGGTCTAGTCGTAATATTATAACTTTGTTTTACCGTCAGGGGGAATTGACGGGGTTAAAGTTATAAATTTACTTATAACCGAATTAAAGTTATTCAACTATTTTATACGAGTAATTAAATTGGAAATTGAAATTAAATATATTTAAATTGAGTTAGTAAGGAAATTTAGTTAAATGGTTTATATCAGTTGAGAAGCAGAAATCAAGGGTTTTCCATGGATTAGTAAAAAGGGTAATAATTGTTTCCAAACAATTAAAAGGTGATTTTAATTAATTTAAGAAAGGGGAAATGGCAATTGGAATTTCAGTTAATAGTTAACTGATGTGTGGTTTGGTAAATTCACTGTTTCGACAAAGGAATAAACTATGAGGTAAATAAGCGTAAAAGTATAACAAATGGTGTGGATATTAGTTAATCTCCAATTAACTATTTTCTAAAAGGAAAATTGAATTGGTTATTGTTAATAACCTTAAGTAAGCTGGGAAAAGTGATGATAAATCCTATTTTTTTGAGTTAAGATTTAAAAGTTAACTATATTTTTTTATAGTAGAGGTCAAAGCAAACTATTCTTTAATTTAAAATGATTTAAAGTAGTGAATTTAATTTAATGTCAAACAAGGATTTTATTAAATGGACTTGTAAACACAAGTTCGAACAAGATTTGATAAGAGGGGATTTAAATTAACAAGTGGTCGACCGACGAGGGAGTTTAGCTAAAGTGGCGATGAAGGTTTATTATAAAATGTCCAAGTAGATGGAATCAAATCATTTGACGAGAGATTTGCATCATAAGTAAAAGGGTTAAAGTGAAAGAATACTTGAAGATTAAGTGATGTTTTAAGGAATGTTTACTTAAATAAAGTAATTAAGTAAAGACCTTAACAAGGATTTCAAATAAAAGATGGGTTTTAAACACCAGATTGAAATCCAAAAGGGGAATCAAAGGGGAAATGTGATTGTGTCATTAGTGGTTAAACTAATATTATTCTGAGGTGAGAAGGTTGTCGACTAAGGTCTGAGAGGTAACTAAAATACCCCAACTTGGTTGGCATCCCTATTTTCAAGGAATAGTATTAGTTGGGAACGAGTGAAGCGTTGAGATTGGTTTTATCCTACATGAGGAATATCAAACTCTGATGCGAGGTTTTTGGGAAATTAAGCAATATTACAATATTGGTTTAAAGGGAATAAGAATATTAATTTCAAAGTATATTAAACAATTGTTATTCAAGTTAGAGTTGATAAAGTATAGTAATTGAGGTAGAGTTAGCCAAACAGAGTTATTCAGGAAAGTTTCCATTGTGTACGACTGCTAGCGTAATTCGCAGGGCTGCAGATAGCCTACGGCGGTCGGATGTCTCCTGAGGGAATCAGGCGTAACCATTGTGATCGCTGCGATCTAGAGTCGAGCGAATGGAGTCAAGTCGAGTGTTAGTTAATAGGAGTAACCAAGTCAAGTTTGTCGAGTTAAATAAGTCGAGTTAGTCAAGTTAGAGTTAATCAATCAAAGTAAATCAGTTAAAGTTAGTCAAAAAGGGGATTTGGTTAAATATATTTTAAAAGAGGTCAAGTTGTGCCAAGTACTGAATCAGAAAACTTGTTGTGTTCACACTATTGCTATTTGATAGTTAAAACACCGACTATCAAACCAGACCAATACGATTGTTGGTTCGGAAAGTCCGGAATTTGAATTATATTCGAAAACCATTCCGACCATCAAATACGTGAAGACGTCGATTGAAGACGGAGCAAGTGAAGACCGTGGATCTTCATAAGCGGAAGGACTACTTGTTGAATTTCTCTGGCCTGCAGCCAGAGTTATTTTGATTTGTGATTCTGTCGTGGTTGAAATCCACGGGTTGCAAGGACTTCTCGTTATTGATCCATGGGGTGATTCCTATATGAGATGCAGTAGGAGAGTACCTTCGGTTCATTCTGTTCCTGGATGACTAGTATGGACGGATGTCTGACAGAGTATTTCCAAAGGAATTACATGCGTTGATTTCTCCAAACGTACGATAGTTGACGGCGGAGAAATGGTTATTCTCTAGCCAGCTAGCTAGAGTATGTTTGTGGACGTCAATCAAGTGTGATCTGGCGGATCTGACGATGTGGCATTCAAAGTGAATGATGACCAGATGTTCTAGAGATGAAGTTCTAGCCTCAAGCCTCATCAACCGGGAAATGACAAAAATCGGGCAGGCAGCATGGCTATGTGGGTCGCTCCCATTAGGGTGTATGATCACCTATCTAGAGAAATTCCTTTTGCTTCTTTAATCTATGTTTCGATGCTGACCCTATTCGGGTGGCGGTTGCTGATCCCAACCGTCGGTGATATACATTCGATACACTCAAGCGAAATGAGTGGTCGGTCATGTGTGGGCCGGGTTGTAAGACGTTCTTGTTGAACCCAGTGTATTCGCCTCTAGAGATACACGTGCGGAAGGTGGACCCATACCTTGTCAAGTTGGAATCCAATATCCAATAAGCGCTCACGGTTTTTCGATTGTATACTATGTATGGGGAGCGTGAGATGCAAGCGTTCCTCTAGATTATTATTTACTTGTGTTTAGACATTATGATAATATCAGAGAAAGATATTGATTTCAAAAATGTTTTGGGTTATAGTAAGGTAAAAACCGTCCGTGTTTATGTGTGGACTGGTCTTACTATTATTCTTTGATTTCATAAAGGATTTTGCAAAGTTAAACAAGTTGTGTGTTATGTGAATTTATCACCGATAGTATTCCAGACTGACCCGGTGTATTTTGTTTAAATCAAATGTGCTCGGGTCAGACCGAGTATGTTCCAGGTTAGGTTTCACTTGGAGTTTCAGGAGCTGGAAGCAGGCGGCTTCACCGCTAGTTATTCAAAGTTATTATTCCGCTATGACTAATGTATGTGTACTCTGATGATTGGTATGTTCTATATAGTTCTTTGTATAAAGAGATTGATATTATATTTTATCTGTTCCGCTGTGAGATTCTGATATGTTCCTCTTCTTTCTTCTATTCTAATACTCCTTTCTTTCTATACTCACCCTCTAAATTCTTTCTCATGACAATCTGGGGGTTCGATACTTGGGCTTTTGGCAAGCGATACGGATTTATGTATTGTTGTCAAGAACCCGATTGTCGTTCTTTTCCCCCGGGTCGTTACAGTGGTATCAGAGCTATTGGTTTAATGATTAACCTTGGCTCTGTGGTGTGACTCAATAGAGATGGGGTTAGCAATACCCTAGATTGAGTTGAGTGTGTATATATGAGAGAGCGTATTTGTATTTTGATATAAAATTATTTGTGAAATTATTTTTCCCGATTAATTTTATAATAAATAAAAGTAAAAGTTATTATAGTATGGGCAATCATCTTGATTGGTTAATGTTGGTTGTATGATATGTTTGTGGTGTATGGTTGATTGCTTGAATATAACCTGAACTTGAAATAGATAGACTTGGTTGAAAAACCAAAGATGAAATAAACAAGTTGGGTAATCAATCCAAATTTAACAGATCTGAATGGATAATTTAAGAAATAAGCGAAGTGATATAAATAATTATAATCTCGTGTGGGTTGAACTGTGTATATAATTGGTTGGTGTGGAATGATATGGATGTATCGAACATAATTGACATTTGTTGATAACTGATAAGTTTGTTTGAGTTGAGAACAGGTGTAAAGTGCCAGTTCAGCTTTAAACCCAACCAAAGGAGAAAATCTGGAGTTATTTGAATCCAGTCGAGTAGAGTTGCAAAATCAATTAAGCAGGCTCGAATAAATATATCGCTTATTGCATAATAACGCTCGCCAAAAGGTACGCTTACGAAAATATGAAATTTTGGTTTTGTTTGGATTTTGGGCTTGATTTTGGATTTTCCAACCATGAGAGTCGATGTATACATATTTCTTGAACCTGCGGTATTGCAGATGGTCCTCCGTACAGGGGAGAATCTGCCAAAAAAATTTTCCAGAAATTTAAGAAGTTAGGAAAATTTTGAAGATTTTTAAGAAATTATTTTATTTAAATAAATTGGTTTTAAAAACCAATTGGGTCAGTTTGAAAATAAATTTGATTTTTAAAATAATTCTTTTTGCAAAGTTAATAGTAGACGGCATTTCTTCTACCTTAGCAATTTCGAGGACGAAATTATTTTAAGGGGGAAGGAATGTAACGACCCGTATTTTTATGCCAATTTAATGGGATTATTTTAAATATTTTAAATATTTTAATTATTTAAAATATTGGTTTGAGGTTGGATAATCGAATTTAACGATTATATTGTGAATATATTATATAAAATAAATAATAAATATTATTTTAATTTCCAAAATATGGGAAATTGTCGAAATTGAAATATACTGTGATCCGACAGTTTAAAGTGGTCAAATATTGTTTATGGGGGAATATTAGTGACAATTCGTTTTGAAAACGAAGACGAATATAAATAGTTTATAATTTAATTAAATAACGAGCTGCAGCGGCGCGGCAGTTCGCGTTTTGGCGTTTTGAACTTAAATTGGTCGTACCGGGTTCAAAATAAGACAGATTTCCTCGAAATAAGAAACGTCGGGACCGGTTTGATGATATCTTTCTAGTAGCAGAGAAAAATCGAGTTTTCGTGTTGTAGATTTTATTTTATGGCCAAATCAAATTTTCAAATAATCGCTCTGGAAATCACTATTAAAATATAGCGTCATTTTAAATATTTAAAAGGGAAAATCCAAATCATTTAACTCCAAATTGACGATATTGAGTTGTATGAATTATATTTAGAATTGTATATATATTTTGCTTGGATATATATGTTGAGAATAATTTATTTCGATTTATTTGAATTATTTGGAATTTAATTAATATTTATTCGATATTTTATAACGTTAAAAATAGCCGTTTTGCAAACGGATTCCATTTTCGACGAAACCAGTTTCACTGGGACCATATCGTCAAATTATTGTCAAAAAAATCAAATTTCATGGAAAACTGATGTCATATGTGACCACGGTAGCTGAAAACGCCCGTTCAATTTCTATAGCGCGTATTTACATAAATAAAGGGATACTTGAGTGTAACTTGAGCAGACGATCAAATTAAGCAATGAAACCACTTCCGTTGAGTTCGTATCATCGATTAGAGTCAGGATAGGTATATAGTTTGTTGTTTTGGGGACCGGATAATTTGGCGTTAAAAATGGCATCGCAGTACACCTAAAATATAGCCTATCGGGGAAACAGTCTCAGAATGCGACGAAACTGGTGCCATTGGATTCGTATTGAAAAATTATTATAAGATTTCAAAGTTGCAAGTTGATCGGCTTTACCCAGTGATCGTGAAAAATTTAAACGCGTGTTGATTTCCGGTTTTATAAAGTAATCTTTTTCAAACGATACCGGATTTCGACGAAACTTGTCCCTTCAGATCTAGAATACCTTTTTACATCAAGATTAGCCTTTTTATCAGAAAACGGAGGTTGTATAAGATGTTTTTGTGGAAATCTCACGGCAAACGTTAGTATACTAAATTAAGAGTAAATTGGTCCATTCCCTCACTAAACTATAAACGCCTAACCTACCTAGCTGATGTACAATACGCGCATACTACTTAAACACGCAACAGACCATCCTCTCCTATATCCTATTTCTGAGATATCCCACATGCTACTGCCTACTAGGTCTTTTCGCCAGGAAAATTTAAAAAAAAAAAAAAAACAATAAGTACATCCTAGCACGTACACCCTGAAAAGCCTATCCTACCCTATGCATAAAGCCGTGCGTGCCAAGTTAGGATGAAACCGTGGCTCGCAAGGCATTACTTTTCGTGTACCCCAAACTTCTTCTCATTTAAATACTAGCGCTCCCTCAATTCGATCTCAGGAAGAAAATAAAAATTTAGCTCTCCATAAAAATAAAAATAAATAGAGAACCCGCGTGAAAATGAAGAAGCTTTCGGGTACGGGTTCAGTCAAGTCGGAGTTGAGATGAAGGGGGCGGGACAGTGGAGTTTGCTGGCGGACTGTGCTGAGGTGAGCGATGGGCGTTTACACGAGATCTGTGTGTTCGATGGAAAGTATGGGGGGGATCTATGCGCGTGGAGTATGGTTAAAGGGAGAAGAGATGGGGTGCCAGTACGTAGTAGGAGGGAAGAGAAAGAGACGTGAAAAAAAAAAAAGTATAGGCCGACAACATGCGTGGTGAAGGTGGAGTAAAAGGAGGGAACGTGTTTGCATGTTATTGTTTCAGAGAGTGGCGGCGCTGGCCAACGCATGAAGGGGGAGGTCTCTCGTGCTTACCTGGAGGATGAAGCTTCGAAATTCAAACCCCATGGAAGGAGGAAGCACGTATTCAGTGCTGACGTGGAATTTTACATTGGTAAAGGTATTAGTGTAACATTATTTTAATTATATTTAGATTAGAAAAAAAACTAATTACACTTTAATGTTAATATGGTAATTAAATGTTGAAAACATAATTAGTAAATTTAAATAATTTTTAATTTATAATAAATATTGTAAGTCGTAAAATTTCTGCGTTCGTGAACAGAAATTGACAAACCAACTATCGATGGGTTCGTAATTACGGTATCGACGAACAAGAGCTGAAATTAAAAGATTTTGAGACAACTGGAATTTGTATAGTCTCAGAACAATACTGCAATGCAACACCGTCAGAAACAAGACAGGTGAGTTAATTCTCACACCTTCTGGAATCCCGTGAGGTGGTACATTCACAGTAAAATATATTTTATAGTTAATAGTCTAAATTGGTTGATTGGATGCGATGGATGCAAATTGGTTGCTATTGTTGATTGATTGCAGTTATTTATAATCTATCAATTATTTAATTCGTATCGACTGACATCTGTGATGTAGAGAAGGACAGGTTGGAGGGATCCAACCGGATTCCTCAAATTAACTGTATTTTTGTTTGTTGTACATATATATGGATTGTTCACATCATCTGACACCAAAACTATTTGAATGTTGATAGTTGAATATACAACCATCGTTGTTATGGTTAAAGTCAATTGTTTGTGTTCACTGAGTAAATGGGCAGTAGTGGTCTAGTCGTAATATTATAACTTTGTTTTACCGTCAGGGGGAATTGACGGGGTTAAAGTTATAAATTTACTTATAACCGAATTAAAGTTATTCAACTATTTTATACGAGTAATTAAATTGGAAATTGAAATTAAATATATTTAAATTGAGTTAGTAAGGAAATTTAGTTAAATGGTTTATATCAGTTGAGAAGCAGAAATCAAGGGTTTTCCATGGATTAGTAAAAAGGGTAATAATTGTTTCCAAACAATTAAAAGGTGATTTTAATTAATTTAAGAAAGGGGAAATGGCAATTGGAATTTCAGTTAATAGTTAACTGATGTGTGGTTTGGTAAATTCACTGTTTCGACAAAGGAATAAACTATGAGGTAAATAAGCGTAAAAGTATAACAAATGGTGTGGATATTAGTTAATCTCCGATTAACTATTTTCTAAAAGGAAAATTGAATTGGTTATTGTTAATAACCTTAAGTAAGCTGGGAAAAGTGATGATAAATCCTATTTTTTTGAGTTAAGATTTAAAAGTTAACTATATTTTTTTATAGTAGAGGTCAAAGCAAACTATTCTTTAATTTAAAATGATTTAAAGTAGTGAATTTAATTTAATGTCAAACAAGGATTTTATTAAATGGACTTGTAAACACAAGTTCGAACAAGATTTGATAAGAGGGGATTTAAATTAACAAGTGGTCGACCGACGAGGGAGTTTAGCTAAAGTGGCGATGAAGGTTTATTATAAAATGTCCAAGTAGATGGAATCAAATCATTTGACGAGAGATTTGCATCATAAGTAAAAGGGTTAAAGTGAAAGAATACTTGAAGATTAAGTGATGTTTTAAGGAATGTTTACTTAAATAAAGTAATTAAGTAAAGACCTTAACAAGGATTTCAAATAAAAGATGGGTTTTAAACACCAGATTGAAATCCAAAAGGGGAATCAAAGGGGAAATGTGATTGTGTCATTAGTGGTTAAACTAATATTATTCTGAGGTGAGAAGGTTGTCGACTAAGGTCTGAGAGGTAACTAAAATACCCCAACTTGGTTGGCATCCCTATTTTCAAGGAATAGTATTAGTTGGGAACGAGTGAAGCGTTGAGATTGGTTTTATCCTACATGAGGAATATCAAACTCTGATGCGAGGTTTTTGGGAAATTAAGCAATATTACAATATTGGTTTAAAGGGAATAAGAATATTAATTTCAAAGTATATTAAACAATTGTTATTCAAGTTAGAGTTGATAAAGTATAGTAATTGAGGTAGAGTTAGCCAAACAGAGTTATTCAGGAAAGTTTCCATTGTGTACGACTGCTAGCGTAATTCGCAGGGCTGCAGATAGCCTACGGCGGTCGGATGTCTCCTGAGGGAATCAGGCGTAACCATTGTGATCGCTGCGATCTAGAGTCGAGCGAATGGAGTCAAGTCGAGTGTTAGTTAATAGGAGTAACCAAGTCAAGTTTGTCGAGTTAAATAAGTCGAGTTAGTCAAGTTAGAGTTAATCAATCAAAGTAAATCAGTTAAAGTTAGTCAAAAAGGGGATTTGGTTAAATATATTTTAAAAGAGGTCAAGTTGTGCCAAATACTGAATCAGAAAACTTGTTGTGTTCACACTATTGCTATTTGATAGTTAAAACACCGACTATCAAACCAGACCAATACGATTGTTGGTTCGGAAAGTCCGGAATTTGAATTATATTCGAAAACCATTCCGACCATCAAATACGTGAAGACGTCGATTGAAGACGGAGCAAGTGAAGACCGTGGATCTTCATAAGCGGAAGGACTACTTGTTGAATTTCTCTGGCCTGCAGCCAGAGTTATTTTGATTTGTGATTCTGTCGTGGTTGAAATCCACGGGTTGCAAGGACTTCTCGTTATTGATCCATGGGGTGATTCCTATATGAGATGCAGTAGGAGAGTACCTTCGGTTCATTCTGTTCCTGGATGACTAGTATGGACGGATGTCTGACAGAGTATTTCCAAAGGAATTACATGCGTTGATTTCTCCAAACGTACGATAGTTGACGGCGGAGAAATGGTTATTCTCTAGCCAGCTAGCTAGAGTATGTTTGTGGACGTCAATCAAGTGTGATCTGGCGGATCTGACGATGTGGCATTCAAAGTGAATGATGACCAGATGTTCTAGAGATGAAGTTCTAGCCTCAAGCCTCATCAACCGGGAAATGACAAAAATCGGGCAGGCAGCATGGCTATGTGGGTCGCTCCCATTAGGGTGTATAATCACCTATCTAGAGAAATTCCTTTTGCTTCTTTAATCTATGTTTCGATGCTGACCCTATTCGGGTGGCGGTTGCTGATCCCAACCGTCGGTGATATACATTCGATACACTCAAGCGAAATGAGTGGTCGGTCATGTGTGGGCCGGGTTGCAAGACGTTCTTGTTGAACCCAGTGTATTCGCCTCTAGAGATACACGTGCGGAAGGTGGACCCATACCTTGTCAAGTTGGAATCCAATATCCAATAAGCGCCCACGGTTTTTCGATTGTATACTATGTATGGGGAGCGTGAGATGCAAGCGTTCCTCTAGATTATTATTTACTTGTGTTTAGACATTATGATAATATCAGAGAAAGATATTGATTTCAAAAATGTTTTGGGTTATAGTAAGGTAAAAACCGTCCGTGTTTATGTGTGGACTGGTCTTACTATTATTCTTTGATTTCATAAAGGATTTTGCAAAGTTAAACAAGTTGTGTGTTATGTGAATTTATCACCGATAGTATTCCAGACTGACCCGGTGTATTTTGTTTAAATCAAATGTGCTCGGGTCAGACCGAGTATGTTCCAGGTTAGGTTTCACTTGGAGTTTCAGGAGCTGGAAGCAGGCGGCTTCACCGCTAGTTATTCAAAGTTATTATTCCGCTATGACTAATGTATGTGTACTCTGATGATTGGTATGTTCTATATAGTTCTTTGTATAAAGAGATTGATATTATATTTTATCTGTTCCGCTGTGAGATTCTGATATGTTCCTCTTCTTTCTTCTATTCTAATACTCCTTTCTTTCTATACTCACCCTCTAAATTCTTTCTCATGACAATCTGGGGGTTCGATACTTGGGCTTTTGGCAAGCGATACGGATTTATGTATTGTTGTCAAGAACCCGATTGTCGTTCTTTTCCCCCGGGTCGTTACAGAAAGAAATAAATGAAGAAAGGAAATAAAACCAAGGAAATTTGGCAAGTATTTTTTTTCTATATGTACAACGAAACAAAAGGAAACAAATAAAATATAACCCAAAGGATTTACTAATAAAAATTATTTTGATCCCCGGCAACGGCACCAAAATTTGTTTGCAAACAAATTGAACAATTGTAAACAATTATTAAATTCATTTGGCTTTCCTAAACAACAAGGGTTGTTGTAAAGGGTACCGAACTCTAGGACCAAATTTATTTTAATTAATAAATCCAATCGGATTATTCCAAAAGTTTGATTGTTTGAAAACGAAAAAAAATAAATAAAAAGAGAGTTTTTTATAATAAATGAAAGCAATTAGGGAGTAATGACATAAAGTGTATTAATAATCATCAATAGCCAAACAGATTAATATAGATCTAACTCATATTTCTGTCACAAATATGAATCAACGATAATTAGATTTTAGAAACAAATATGTGAATAACAACAAATATAGCCTATGCAGGAGCTAAGCTCTTAAACAACCATAGGCTATCCGGACAGATTCACTACATTACTTTTAAAACCAAAAAAATTAGATCTAAATCTGAAAAGCATTAGATCGGACTCGAATATACTCTGTGAAGGAGCATAGCTCTTAAACGACACAGAATATGAAGGTTTAGATCAAACTCTTGATTTAGATCTAGATCTATATGCATAAAGTCCTAATCTATTTGGCTATGTGATTCATATTGAATCTAGTCTATAAGTGTCATCACCCCCTGATTAAAGGGGATTAGCTAGACATAGCTAAATGACAAAAAGCGAAGAAGAAAAGAACAAACATAAATAAAACAAAACTAAACTAAAGATAAAAGGAGAAGAATAGTTTTATTCCAAGAGAAGAGTTTACAGAATAAAACCTAAGACCATTCTAAATGAAAGAGATACAGCGTATTTATAGCTGACATGACCAAGACTAAGTGTCCAATTAAAAGATGTAGGACAAAAGTCTTTGCCCAAATAATAACTAAACCAATGTGAATGGACATGCAAATGTCATGGAAAAATAGCTTGCGGGCATCAAACAAAATCAACTTCAATCATATTGAGCATGAATAAGAACTCCATAACATCTAAGACAAGTGATCTTTATGAAAATGTATTGAATCTTGACTTTAAAATATGCGGTAGAAAGTGGTTGAACAACAAAATTTCTTCAGGTCTTCATGCTTTAAATCAACACTCTTCTTGCACCAATTCTTCAAGCATTTCAAAAATTAAGTGCATCAATCCATTCATCTTAAATAATCTGAAACACAACTATAAATACACTGTATCAATTATTTTAAAGAGAAAACAAGATAAATAAGCAGATAAAATATACACATTTACGTGTATATCATTACTGATTCTATATCTAATGAATTCTTTCGTTTGGTTCTAATGTGTCTTGTTCCAGAGCTCTGTAAACCAAAGCTACGAAATCAAGCTTGCCGCGACTCGAAATCCCCTGATCTTCGAAGAGACGGAAAACACCGGATTATGCGAGAACAAGACACATCAGAGCACACTACTTCAGAACTTCTCACTGTTTTCACAATAATTTACATTAGAGTACAAAAATATTAGTGTATGAATAAATATTACACAGCGGAAAATAATATCAAAGATAAATAGTTTACATAGCAGAGGAAATAAAAATGTATAAATACAATACACAATGGAAATACATCAACTAACACATCTGAAACCCACACATAGATAACTTTTCGAATATAGCTCCAGCTGCAATATAGGATCCTGGTAAAAATAATGAATCTGCAAAACCAAAACTACCGACTTCCCGTGTGGAATATATGGTGTAACAACCCAAGGATTTTCGACCTAGAAAATCGATACAACATACCATGTCGACTATTCCCGCATCAGAAATGTCAGACCATTTTTAGAAAGAAGTTAGAGGGTGAGAAATAGATAGATAGTAAATTAGAATAGAAGAAGAAGACCACAACAGAACAAAATCAGAGTAACACGAATCTCATAGTGAAACGAATAAAATATATTATAACAATACTTTTGAAATACAAACTTGTAACTGTATATACATACTAGTATAGCACATAACATCACAGGAAAATAAACTCTGTATATAACTAATATTGAAGCCTCCTGCTCCGAGCTCCTCCAAGTAAATATGAAAAATCATGACTACTTGACTGCCCGTACAAATTTGGGCACCTAAGAGTTTAGGGAAAACAAAACAAAATAAACTCTGAGTCAGTCATGTGACTGGTGTAAGTAAACTCTAATCATGTGTTTAACTTTTCCAAATCCTTTTCAAAAGCAATGATAATCGTAAGACCAATCCACACATAAACACGGATGGTTTTTACCTTACGATAACCCAAAATATTTCTTAAAATCAATATTTTCTGATATTATAATAATGTCTAAATCAAGTAAATAACAATTTAGCAGAACACTTTCATCTCACGTTCTACGTAGATAATATACAATCAAAAACCATGGGCTCTTATTGGGTAATGGATTTCCAACTATGACAAGGTATGGAACCACCTTCTGATCAATGTACTCTAAAAGAAATACACTGGAGTTCAACAAGATTATCTTATAACTCGGCCATACATGACCAACCGTTCAGTTCGCTTGAACGTTTCGAATATATTATCACCTTACGGTTGGTATACCAACATAACCGTTCCTGGGAGATAAAAAAGCGAAAGAAGTAACAAATATGAATATTCTCTAAATGGTGACAATATACCCTAATTGGGTGCGACCCACTTAGCCATGCTGTCTGCCCGGTTTTTGTCATTTCCCAGTTGATAAAGCTTGAGGTCATAGCGTATCTTTCAACAGATCACTCCGTTATTTACTTTGAATGCCATATCGTCATACCCGTCAAATCACAAGTTGATTTCCCCAAAAACACCATGGGTATAAGCTAAGAGAAATGAATTCCTCCACCACCAACATAAATATGTTTGAAACGATCAACTTACACGATCTACCAGATATACTATTTCAGACATTCATCCATTCCAGTTGTCCTAGAACTGAACAACCCTAAGGAATTATTCTGTAAATCCATCTTAGGCAATTTATACCTAGGATCGCCAGAATAACCCTTGCATAAACTCCGCCTTCAATTGTCTTCGATACATTTGATTCGAAACGATAATACCCATACGGAGTGGTTTTCAAATAATAAATATGATCCCGGTCTCTCCGTATTGACAACGAAAATGGTCAAAAACTTTGATAGTCGGTTATTTAACTATCAAAGATTAACGAAAATGGAAATCTTACCGATCAATCATCATTTCATTTCTCAATTTCCCATTTGTTTCTTAAAACCTGTTTTACTTCTCACGATTTTCTTGGAAAAACGTTTCCATATATTCACACTCTTTATATTCCCCTATTTCGAAAATACACGCTATTAACAATGGAAAACATTCCCATACCTTATTCACGCATCACTATCCATCGGTCCCTAACCGTAAACCAGCAAGAGAACAACTCCCTAAGTATTAATCCTGAAGGTCAAAACCAATATCAGATCAATACCTAGAAAGCGGTTCAACTTAACTAGTATCTAGTCAGTTTCTAATTTCCTTAACTCCATTTTCAATCCGCAAAACCTTTGATTTTAAATCATTATTCATTTTAAAATGTGAACATTATTTCTTACAGAAAACAAAACTCATTTTATTAAATCAAATCTTGATTTAAATAACAAATATCATTACAGTTTAAAATCCCACTTATCTTGTTATTTTATAAACCCATACTTCATATTTCATTTTATAAACTCTTTTTATAAATTATAACTAGTATGAGACCCGTGATTCGCACATGGGTGGTTGGTGGTGGCTACTGACTTTAAGTTCTAATTTAAATCTTGATTTCCTATTCGATAACAAATCCAAATATTAATTCTCTCGTAAAAATCCTAAATTTCATTATATACAATTTATAAGAATAAATTATTTCTAATATGTTCGACATAGTTGAATACTAATTTTTAATCCTTACGGATTTATTTCAATCTTATTTTCATTTCCAACATCAAAATCATTTCATTAGTTTCCTTTCAAACAATTTTCCCATTTATCTTTTTAAATTCATTTCTGAATTTATAATTCCAAATTATTTAATAATAATAATTTCATCTCATTTATAAATATCGTTTATAAATCAAATTTACTTAGTTTATATAATTTAAGCAAGTTATTTTATTCTAGTTTATTCGAAATTCACTTTCTATTTAAAAATAGATTTTCTCTTTTTAAAACCCCAAATTCCTTTCCAATATATTCAAATATATTTTACCATACTTAAATACCAATTATTTCAGGTCAATGTTATGCAAACACCCCAATCACACAATAATCAACACTAGATTATTTGTCACATCATATAATGCAATATATGAAAAAACAACAGTATAATTGTTGAGGAATCCAGTTGGATTCCTCCAACCTGTTTCCCTGCATCCATAGATGTTAATCAACATTTATTTCGTATAAATATGAAATAATAAAATAAATAGAATCGATATTTAACTAACGATATATATATATATATAACTGTGCTTGTAACTTCAAACAATTAATAAACAAATCATCCAGACAACCATCACACACATCATTCAATCATTTTTATCAATATTAAATAACGTTTACAATATTATAAAACTGAACAGAGTTAGTGAGATTACTCACCTTTGTCGTTAATCTTTGATTCACAATTAATGATCAGTTTATCCAATCAGCTGTTTTACTTCACCATACCCAAACGAGTTTCAAATGGCTCCATACCAGTTTCATTTTGTAGCTTACGGTCATATGGTTCCAATGCGACAGATGACGCTCAATTATGATAACATATGGCAAACATATAAATATTACAATTTTATATCATTAATGATTATTTACAGTTAGTTAATAGTTAATTAATTAGCCTCTAAATTTCTTAATCCATCATTACCTCTAATACTTCTTCCTACTTCTCTATACACGAATTCGAACCCGGCCATGCCTTCATTCATTTCAGCGCCTTCCACCCCGCCGTTCATCCCACTAAATCAAAACACAAGTTTCCATTTAACTCTCCCAGTAAACCAATTTATCATTTGTCGTCCCCTTAGACAAAAAACTGGGCCTCCATATGAAAATTGCCCATCTATGTAACCACCCAGATCCGCATTAAATAGGATCTGTCTTCCTCAAATACAGGTTGCGTTCTCCTGTATCATTCATGGTGATTTTTGAAACCACTGAAGGTTTCAAACTCCATCTCCCCCTTCCCTAAAATTCAAACAAATGATACCTACCTTTATCTAATCCAAAAACTCATCATTTCTCATACTGTTCACTCTCACTTATGACCACCGCCAACGCCCCCCTCTGACCTGCCTCAACCTCCGACGGTCCAGACCCATAACCCGTCCTACATCTCCTTTTTCCTTACTTCTCTCCTTCATCAACATCTCAAACTTGCTGCCAAGTTTTCCGTACAAATTGGTGATCACTTCGCGAGTCCCAATGCACTGTCCAAAACTTGACTTCCATCTTCAAAGCCATCTCGTACTGTATGCTTTCGCAGAAGGCAAAACGGGAGTATAACCCCGTTAAAGCTTATATCAGAATATTGAGGATCACTTCAACGTTTGTTTCCCCATAGCTTGCACCAACTTCGTTTCTTCTTTCCGCACCAGATCTCTGATACTAATTTGCGTTCAGATGTGGTTTCTCATAGCAGTGGTGGTACTGATCACGACATTTTAAAAACTGTATTTTGATTAGTTGCCTTTTTCAAAGGCTCAGCTTAAAGTGAAGAACTAGCAGCTTGCATTTGTTATGAGAAGTAAGAATGAAATTGTTGTATTTTGGTTTCCTTGTTTGTGAGTTGCGAGTAAGATTTCATGGCTGTTGTGCTCATTTTGGCGCAGAAGAAAGGATAAAGAATGGCAAGAAAAATGACTCTTATGGGTTGTGTGTGATACATATAGGATTTGATTCCTTGCTCACTAAGAAAAACAAATCGTACATATATTTTAATATATATGTGTCTTTATACTTCCATGCTAATTCATATATATCAATACTATATCAATCTCAAAGCTTATTTTAAACGCTTCCTTTTTGAAATCACTTTCAAAATATCCTTTACAATATTCGAAAAACATTTTCAAATCACCTAGGATCTTAAAATTTCCTTATATAATCCAAAATTTATTTATACTTTTCCAAGTTCCAAAATTATAATTCCAATTCTGTTTTAAATTTAGATTTAATTCATCTGAATTTATACATTACATTTATATTAATTCTGATTGGTTATTTATAACCATTCCAATTTATAATCTTATTCGATTATAAAAATAACCAATATATCCAATTATAATAACTCTAATATATATATATAATATAATTTGGGAAAACTATTTCATTTACCTCTTGTCAAAACGTACTATGTCGGTTTATCATATTCGAGCGTTTAGAAACCCCTATCGATTTCGTGGTGCCCCACCATCGACTATAATTCATAAGCATTCAACCAATAAATCTCCACAATATAAAACCATTTTTATAAAATCTACAAATACATTCACTCATATATATATACACACTCAAACTCAATCTAGGATATTACTAGTCCCATTTCTACTGAGTTACGCCATAGAGCCAAGGTAATTACTTAACCTTCAGCTCTGATACCACTGTAACGACCCAAGGATTTTCGACCCAGAAAATCGACACAACATACCATGTTGACTATCCAAGCATCGGAAATACCAGACCATTTTTAGAAAGAAGCTAGCGGGTAAGAAATAGAAAGATAGAAAATTAGAATAGAAGAAGAAGATCACAACAGAGAAAAATCAGAGTAACACGAATCTCACAGTGGAATGAATAAAATATATTATAACAATACTTTTGAATACAAACTTGTAACTGTATATACATACCAGTATAACACATAACATCACATCGAAAATAAACTCTGTAGATAACTAATATTGAAGCCTCCTGCTCCAAGTTCCTCCAAGTAAATCTGAAAAATCCCGACTACTTGACTGCCCGTACAAATTTGGGCACCCAAGTGTTTAGGGAAAGCAAAACAAAATAAACTCTGGGTCAGTCATGTGACTGGTGTGAGTAAACTCTAATCACTCGTTTTAACTTTTCCAAATCCTTTACAAAAGCAATGATAATCATTAGACCGAACCACACATAAACACGGATGGTTTTTACCTTACGATAACCCAAAATATTTCTTAAGATCAATATTGTCTGATATTTTAATAATGTCTAAATAAAGTAAATAACAATTTAGTAGAATGCTTTCATCTCACGTTCTATGTATATAATATACAATCAAAAACCACGGGCTATTATTGGGTAATGGATTTCCAACTATGACAAGGTATGGAACCACCTTCCGATCAGTGTACTCTAGAAGCGATACACTGGAGTTCAACAAGAACATCTTGTAACTTGGCCACACATGACCGGCCGCTCATTTCACTTGAACGTTCCGAATATACTATCACCTTACGGTTGGTATACCAACATAACCGTTCCCGGGAGATACAGAAGTGAAAGAAGTAACAAATATGAATATTCTCTAGATGATGACAATATACCCTAATTGGGTGCGACCCACTTAGCCATGCTGCCTGCTCGAATTTTGTCATTTCCCAGTTGATGAAGCTTGAGGTCATAACGTATCTTTTAACAGATTACTCCGTTATTTACTTTGAATGCCACATCGTCATACCCGTCAAATCACAAATTGATTTCCCCAAAAATACCACGGGAATAAGCTAAGAGAAACGAATTCCTCCGCCACCAACGTGAATATGTTTGAAATGATCAACTTACGCGATCTACCAGATATACTTTGTCAGACATTCGTCCATTATAACTGTCCTAGGACTGAACAACTCGAAGGAGTTATTCTGTAAATCCATCTTAGGCAATTTCTACCTAGGATCGCCAGAATAACCCTTGCATAAACTCCGTCTTTAATTGTCTTCGATATATTTGATTCGAAACGATAATGCCCATACGGAGTGGTTTTCAGATAATAAATCTGATCCCGGTCTCTCCGTATTGACAACGAAAATGGTCAAAAACTTTGATAGTCGGTTATTTAACTATCAAATAAAAACATGTGTACAAACAACGACCGTATTTCCAAATGGAAATCTTACTGATCAATCATCATTTCATTTCCCAATTTCCCATTTGTTTCTTAAAACCCGTTTTACTTCTCATGATTTTCTTCGAAAAACGTTTCCATATATTCACACTCGTCATATTCCCCTATTTCGAAAATACACGCTATTAACACTGGAAAACATTCCCATACCTTATTCACGCATCACTATCCATCAGTCCCTAACTATAAACCAGCAAGAGAACAACTCCTTAAGTATTAATCTCGAAGGTCGAAACCAACATCAGATCAATACCCAGAACGTCGTCCAACTTAACTAGTCTCTAGTCAGTTTCTAATTTCCTTAACTCCATTTTCAATCAGCAAAACGTTTGATTTTAAATCACTATTCACTTTAAAATGTGAACATTATTTTTTGTAGAAAACAAAGCTCATTTTATTAAATCAGATCTTGATTTAAATAACAAATATCATTACAGTTTAAAATCCCACTTAGCTTGTTATTTTATAAACCCATACTTCATATTTCATTTTATAAACTCCTTTTATAAGTTATAACCAGTATGAGACCCGTGCTTCGCACAAGGGTGGTTGGTGGTGGCTATCGACTTTATGTTCTAATTTAAATCTTGATTTCCTATTCGATAACAAATCTAAATATTAATTCTCTCGTAAAAATCCTGAATTTCATTATATACAATTTATAAGAATAAATTATTTTTAATATATTCGACATAGTTCAATACTAATTTTTAATCCTTATGGATTTATTTCAAACTTATTTTCATTTCGAACATCGAAATCATTTCATCAGTTTCCTTTCAAACAATTTTCCCATTTCCCTTTTTAAATTCATTTCTAAATTTATAATTCAAAATTATTTAATAATAATAATTTCATCTCATTTATAAATAAAGTTTACTTGGTTTATATAATTTAAACAAGTTATTTTATTCTAGTTTATTCAAAATTCACTTTCTATTTAAAAATAGATTTTCTCTTTTTGAAACCCCAAATTCCTTTCCAATATATTCAAATATATTTTATGGTATTTAAATACCATTTATTGCAGGTCAATGTTATGCAAACACCCCAATCACATAATAACCAACACCAGATTATTTGTTACATCATATAATGAAATATATGAAAAAACAACAGTATAATTGTTAAGAAATCCAGTTGGATTCCTCCAACCTGTTTCCCTGCATCCACATATGTTAATCAACGTTTATTTATATAAATATGAAATAATAAAATAAATAGAATCGATATTTAACTAACGATTTATATATATAACTGTGTTTGTAACTTCAAACAGTTAATAAACAAATCATCCATACAACCATCACACACATCATTTAATCATTTTTATCAATATTAAATAATGTTTATAATATTATAAAACTGAACAGAGTTAGTGAGATTACTCATCTTTGTCGTTAATCGTTGAATGACGATTAACGGTCAATTTATCTAGTCAGCCGTTTTATTTCACCATACCCAAACGAGTCTCAAATGGCTCCACACCAGTTTCATTTTGTAGCTTATGGTTATATGATTCCAATGCGACAGACATCGCTCAATTCTGATAATGTATGGCAAACATATAAATATTAAAATTTTATATCATTAATGATTATTTACAATTAGATGATAGTTAATTAATTAGCCTTTAAATTTTTTAATCCACTATTACCTCTAATACTTCTTTCTGCTTCTCTATACACGAATTTGAACTTGGCCATGCCTTCATTCATTTCAGCGCCTTCCTCCCCGTCGTTCATCCAACTAAATCACAAACACAAGTTTCCGTTTAACTCTCCCAGTAAACCAATCTATCATTTGTTGTTCCCTTAAACCAAAAAAAACTGGGCCTCCATATGAAAATGGCCCATCTATGTAACCATCCAGATCCGCATTAAATAGGATCCCATCTTCCTCAAATACAGGTTGCGTTCTCCTATATCATTCACGGTGATTTTCGAAACCTCTGAAGGTTTCAAACTTCATCTCCCCCTTCGCTAAAATTCAAACAAACGATACCTACCTTTCTCTCATCCAAAAACTCATCATCTTCTCATATTGTTCGCTCTCCCCTATGACCACCGCCAACGTCCCCCTCCGACTTGCCTCAACCTTCGACAGTCCAGACCCGTAACCCGTCCTACATCTCCTTTTTCCTTACTTCTCTTCTTCGTCAACATCTCGAACTTGCTGCCAAGTTTTTCGTATGAATTGTTGATCACTTCGCAAGTCCCAATGCACTGTCCAGAACTCGACTTCCATCTTCAAAGCTATCTCGTACTGTATGCTTTCGCAGAGGACAAAACGGGAGTAGAACCCCCTTAAAGCTTATACTAGAAAATTGAGGATCACTTCAACGTTTGTTTCCCCACAGCTCGCACCAACTTCGTTTCTTCTTTCTACACCAGATCTCTGATACCAAGTTGCATTCAGATGAGGTTTTGCATAGCAGTGGGGGTACTGGTCAGGGCATTTTAAAAACTGTATTTTGATTTGTTGCCTTTTTCAAAGGCTCGGCTTGAAGTGAAGAACTAGTAGCTTGCGTTTGTTATGAGAATAAAGAATAAAATTGTTGTATTTTGGTTTCCTTGTTCGTGAGTTGCGAGTGAGATTTCATGGCTGTTGTGCTCATTTTGGAGGAGAAGAAAGGATAAAGAATGGCAAGAAAAATGGCTCTTATGGGTTGCATGTGATATATATAGGATTTGACTCCTTGCTCACTAAGAAAAATAAATCGTACATATATGTTCTAATATATATGTATCTTTATACTTCCATGCTAAGTCACAGATAACGTGCACGAGTTGTATTGAATAGATGTACGACTGTTTTGAAGTAACACATGTAGTACATTTCTTAGCAGCCAAGTAACAATTTTTATATGTATATTTTTCTACTGTTGATTTTAACTTCGGAAATAATGCCTGAGTTTGCCTCCACAATTTAAACACTTTATTTTCTATACGCAGTCGTATGTTTTCTTTTGCATCTTCATGGTAAAGTAAGTATTCACATCACTAGATTTGCAATGATTTGTAGTCGATTAGATTAGACATAGGTTTGCAGTTCCTATTATTACTAAGTAGGTAAGGTAATGTATACGTATATATGTTAACAGTAATGTGGTATTAATGTATTACCAATTTCAAAGAACTCCATTTTTTTTATCGACTGTTACAGACAAAAAAATACTGCTATGAAGAGCAATGTAACACCCCGTATTTTCTGTAAACATTAAAGTAACGAATTAAAGAATAATTAGTTACAAATGTGAGAATTAAGGGAAACAGGTTACGCCATTGCGTTCGTCTCGGAATTCTGCTTGAGATAGATTCCGAGTTTGCGTAAATCGGAGTCCGTATAAAGGAGTTATGACCTTCAGAATATACAAGAATTTAAATAATAAAACCATCCCGAAATTCAAATTCAAGTTTCGAAATTCAAAAACCCCGAAGCAGGCTGGGCGGGAAATTTCCCGCTCAGAAATCAGGTCGACCTGGTCACATAGGTCGACCAAGGTGTCGACCTAGGGGTCGACCTGGGGGTTGACCTCCCCCTCGGGCCAGATCTGAAACCTGACGTGTTTCATTGTGTGACGATTCTCTGAGTCACAAGGGCTTGTGTGGAAAATTCTGGTTGGTTCTCTTAGGTTTGAATGGCTTTGATCGACCCTAGGTTGATCTAACGGCTCATATTAAATCAAACTTCTATATAAGCAACCTAAATCTAAACCCTAAGCCACACAAAAATATTCCTAGAGCTGTCACGCTGTCAATACTCAACCTAGAGTAGCCGCCGTTCTCCTTCAACTAGAAAGCAAGTTAGAATTTACAAATCAAATCTAATTCAACTAAGAGAATTCAACGTCTACAACAAAGGAGAGCTATTTAGTTTCAGAATACAGATCCCAGAACACAAGACTAGTCTCCTTTTTGTAAGTCCAGTTATCATTTAGACCTAAATGATATCAGAATCGTGACTAAAATAACAGGATGTAGAACAACACCTAATGTAAATTTATGCCTATCCTTTTTGTTAAAACTGAATTGATTAAGACTATGACTCTTATCATGTTAAGTTTGTGATCATGTTGTATGTAATTTGATGATAAAACTACCATGTTAAATGCTTGGCAATGAATCTATATGTTGTATAGTTTGGCAATGACATATTATGTTGTATAGTTTGGCGATGACATATCATGTTGTATAATTTGGCAATGACAAATCATGTTGTATAATTTGGCGATGACATATCATGTTGTATAATTTGGCGATGACATATCATGTTGTATAATTTGGTGATGACACCTATATGTTGTATGTCAATTTGGGAATTTTGCTATGTTTATGCAAATTCAACCATGTTCACATATATGACTAAAACTACATGCTAATACGTTTAGGTTTATGTTCAATTTGTAAGTTCACAACTTCTTGCCTAATTTAAGTTTATGTAGTTCTATGTAAAACCCCTATTTTACGATTCATGTTGGGTAGATCTAAATTTGCAAGTTCATAATTAAATGTATAGTGTTCTATGCTGAATTCATATGACACATGTGTAGTTAGATCCATATTTTCATGATGTTGGAATATTATATGTTCCTCTTTTTTCCCCTTTTGTGTATGAGTTGGGCTATGAAGCGAGCCTATCATTTTATGTGATTTATGCGAACGTTTAACGGGGGTAACGTTGGGGAAAAAACATGAAATTACATATAATTGGCATATTTGGCTCATAAACATGTAAATGGTTTATGACATAAAGTGGTATAAATTTTTATACCTAAAATTATGAACTTGATTTAAAAAGGAAAGTGGGGCTTGACTTGAATGACAATAATTTACATATAAACATAAAGAGGTAAATATGTAAATTTAGAAAAGACGAATATGCCTAACCGAGGTTAGATTGAGTTATGGTATAAGACTGCCCGGAACTGCCCGGCACATGCAACAACCGTAATAATATATATTTATATAATGTGAGAGGTTAGCGCATTGAGCCCAAAAGAACCCGAGGTTAGACTGAGTTGAGGTGTAAAATTGCCCGGACCCGACTGGCACATCCAGTGACCGCAACAATACTTGTCTAATGTGAGTGGTTGGTGCTTTAATGAATGAATTAAAGCTAAGTCAGGAATGGTAGGGTTAAGTTAATTAAGGCAACAATTAACCAATACAACATGTTAACTAAACTGATGGGTGGGTTTAGGTTAACTTGGACATTTAACCAATTTAACATGTTGATTAGGAAAACCCTAGTAACGGGGACCCATTTCAGCAGTAACCCACATAAATGTATCATGGTAGCTTGAACTAGGTAGTGTGAGGCATGATTACTGGGCTGATTATAAGCGGTCAAAACGACGATGGTTGGTGCGTCAGTGTAGGTTCCAACGGAGTACGGGCATGCACGTACTCCGGAGTGGAAAAAGTAGGCACTGGGCATCAGTAGTTATACATTGTGCATCTTGAATCATGTCGAGTTGCCACCATAGGATTTGATACACCCCATGGTGGGACCAGCACATGTTTCTACAATCGAGCGGGGCCGTATGACACAAGTAGTAAATGCGTGCGAGTAGGAGCCGATCGATAAAAAGGGATCACTGGGTTTGAACTCATGATGATGGTTGAAATATCTAGTAGGTGCAGAGAATATGGATATGAGTGTTATAGTATGATTAGTTATCTTGCCTTGTATATCTTGCCTTATCCTATGTTACCTTATTTCTTTGTTATTGTCCTGCGTCCAGTTTATTCATGTCATGGTTCTCTTACCAGTTTACATGCTGAATAATCACTGAACTTACTAGACTTATGTCTGACCCATTTTTCTTTCGCTCTCTTTTCTTCCGTTCCCCCCCTCAGGTAGCCAGGGAGGGAATAACTCAGCTTAATTTAGATTGTTCATCTTTCCAAGCTTAAAGACTCTGTGATGTATGGTTTGGAACCTCCTATCTTTGGCTATGGCTTTGGATACACTACCACTTGGGGATTTATGCAGTTTTATTTGTGTTTTATGCTTCTTTATGTTATAATCAAGACAAAGATTTTAATGTAATGATTTGGAAGTTGTTTTGAGATAGTTTGCTGTAATGTTTTTGTTATGAACCACGTATGAAATAAATTTAGTTTTTCCGCTGCTTATATATGTCTGTCTTGTAAATTATCTATGTCTTTTACCTATAATGCTCCACCAAAGTTAAGGCATTCCCTTTGTGAGTGACCTTAATGGAGGTGGGATGTTTCACTTGGTATCAGAGCAAAGGTTTAGCAGATCAGATAAAAATTTTGAAACCTGTTTTTCAAAAAGAAGTTTAAAGAAGCAATTTTCAAGAAAAAGTGTTTTATTTTAAAAAGGCATAATCCCCCAAAGCCATATACACTATCTTTCTATCCTTTGTTTGAATCTTTCCTTTTTCGTTTCAGCATGTCTGGGGATCTTAACCTTCCAGAGGATATGCCGGTACCTAGCTGGTTCAGAAGGTACCTAGAGGCTAGGGCTAATGTCGCAGGCCCAACAGACGTTCATCCTTCCCCTGCTGCAGCGGTTCCTCCTCCTCCTCCGCGTGCAAATGCTTTCTCAAAAATATGTAGGGACTTTCGAGCCGTGGGTGGAAATAACTTCAATGGAAATGAATCCTTCGTGGAAGCAAGAAACCAACTCAAAGAAACTGAGAATTTATTTGTTATCTTCGAAGTGGACGATAGGTAGAAGATACAGTAGGCCGTATGGTTGCTTAAAGACGAAGCCTCCTATTGGTGGGAAGTTACTAATGCTGAAAGACCAGTTGAAACTTGGATGGATTTCAGAATGAGGTTTGAAATGAAATTCCTCTTACAAGCTGAACGAAGCCTACAGATGGAGAAGTTCTTAGCTCTCAAAAAGGGAAGTATATCGGTTAAGGAATACGTTAACCAATTCAACCAGCTGGCTAGGTTCAGATTGGAGTTAGTGAACACTCCACATAAGATGGCTCTCCGTTTTGTTAAAGGATTGAATGAGCCACTGCACAATGTAGCTATGTCCCATATACCTATGGGTGCGACTTATGAGAGACTGGTGGACATGGCACTGTTACAAGAAGAAGATAAGGTTGGCAAGAAAGAGACAAAGGTGGAAGTACCTCAAGATAAGAAAGTGGAGGGATCAAAGAGCAAGAAGATAGATTCCAAGAAGGGCAGGAAGAACAACAAACCCCGTGACAAGAAGAAGTGTAATTTTTGTGGCATTCCTGGACATCTGGTTAAGGACTGCAGAAAGAAGAAGAGGAAGATGAGTGGTTGTTTCCATTGCGGCGAGACGGGACACATGGCTAAGGACTGCCCAAGAAAGCAAGGGCAAGGGCATAAAGCTGGATCTACTTCCAGAGGGTAGGTTCACGCCCTCATGGCACCTCTGCAAGAACGAGGTATAAATATTTTTGTTGAGAGTTTAGTTTATCTTTTTGATCATCCTGTTCGTACACTCTTTGATTCTGGCGCTTCGCACTCTTTTATATCTACTTCTTTAGTTGAATCTCTGCACCTAGACACCAGTTAAGTAGAGGATCCCTTGATTGTTTCAAATCCAATTGGGGGCTCAACTTATTTGTCAATGACTTGTCTGGATTTGGAGATTTCTATACTAAGTGTTGGGTTTAGATGTAATGCCTATGTTTTGGGCTTCACGGGCTATGAGTTGATTCTAGGCATGGATTGGCTATCCAGTAATGGTGTCATCCTCGATTGTGAAAAGAGAGTGGTTAGACTCATGGCTCGCCTCGGTAACACTCTCGAAATTTCTTGTAATCCCATGAACTCTGTTATGCTTAGCTATCTAGAATCTCTTGATGCGTATGTTGAGAATTTGCCATCTGTTGGAGTAGTCCGTGAATACTCGAATGTATTTGAAGAGGTGAAGGGGTTACCTCCGAAGCGGGAGATAGACTTCCGCATATACCTCGTTGATAATGCAAAATCCGTTGCTTTACCCATTAGACACATGGCTCTAAGGGAGAGGAAAGAACTCAGCAAGCAAGTTAAAGAGTTGCTTGAGAAGGGTTTATAAGGCGGAGTATTTCTAAATGGGGTCCTCCGGTAGTATTCGCAACCAAAGCAGATGGTTCGCTTCTCCTATGCGTTGATTATAGGGAGCTAAACAAGCTGACCAAGAAGAATAGGCACCCACTTCCAAGAATAGATGACTTTTTCGATCAGCTTGTAGGTGCATCGATTTTCTCCCAACTAGATCTAGCTATCGGGTTTCATCAGCTTAGGGTGGCTGAAGACAATATTGATAAGACCGCGTTCAGAACCCCACATGGTTTCTTCGATTGCTTGTCATGCCTTTTAGCTTGACAAACGCACCCGCTTATTTCGTTGACTTAATGAGTAGGGTGTTCAGGGAGTTCCTTAATAAGTTTGTGGTGGTCTTCGTAGATGACATTTTGATTTTTCTCAAAGAGTGAGGAAAAGCATGCTCAACATTTAAAAGAAGTCATGGATACTCTTCGAGCACATCAGTTGAAAGCCAAATTCTCCAAATGCCACTTCTGGAGAGAGGAAGTAAGGTTTCTTGGACATGTGGTGTCCAAGGAAGGGTTAGTTGTGGACCCCGCAAAAGTAGCTGCAGTGCAAGATTGGAAGGTTCCACGTAATGCGACCGAAGTCCGAAGCTTCCTCGGGCTAGCGGGCTTTTACCGAAAGTTCATCAAAGACTTTGCGAAAATCTCAGCTCCACTTACAAGGTTGACGAAGAAGAACCTAACTTTCACTTAGGATTTGGATTGCGATGTTGCTTTCCAATGATTGAAGAGGACTCTAACAACAGCCCCAGTTCTGACATTGCCTGATGGGAGTAAGATGTTTACCGTATACACGGATGCATGTGGTACGGGACTAGGTGCTGTCTTGATGCAAGAAGGGAAGGTAGTAGCTTATGGAGGCAGACAGTTGAAAGTACATGAGAAAAACTACCCAACCCACGATCTAGAGTTGGCTGCCATCGTCTTTGTGCTTAAGTCTTGGCGCCATTATCTCCTAGGTGAGAAATCTGAATTGTATACTAACCATAAATCGTTGAAGTACCTTTTCTCGCAGAAAGATCTTAACTTGAGGCAACAAAGGTGAATGGAGTTCTTGGCATCCTACGATTTCGAGATTTCCTATACTCCTGGAAAGGGCAATGTAGTAGCAGACGCCTTGTGTAGAAAGAAGCTGACCATAAGCCCTCTCTTTGTAGAAAGGCAGAGCTTGGAATACATAGCCAACTTTGATTTTAGACCCTTCATCGATCATGTGACTGGTTTGTTAGCATCGCTAGAAGTGCGGCCTAATCACTTGGACTCAATAGGAACTGCGCAACGTGAAGACCCTCAGCTAGTTGTTGTGATGGATAAGCTAATTAGGGGTGAGACTTCTAGTCACCTCAATAGATACTCCATCGATGATAAGCGTTGGTTGAGGAGGGATGGAAGGCTATGCGTCCCACAAGCAAGGGATTTGGTGAAGAAGGTTCTCAAAGAGGCACACCATTCCAAGTTGACCATACACCCAGGTGGAGACAAGATGTATAAAGACATAAAAAGGGTTTTCTTTTGGAATGGCATGAAGAGGGATGTAGTTGAATTCGTCTCTAAGTGCTTAATATGCCAGCAAGTCGAGGCGGAGCAAAAGAAGCCTGGTGGTTTGCTTCATCCTCTAGAGGTCCCACAGTGGAAATGGGATAACATTTCAATGGACTTTATTGATGGGCTGTCTAGGTCAAGAAGGGGCAATATTAGTATTTGGGTAATAGTGGACAGGCTCACAAAAAGCGCTCACTTTATACCCTTAAAAAGTAGAAGGACTGCCTCATCTTTAGCATCCATTTATCTTAAAGAGATAGTTCGACTCCATGGAATACCCTCCAGCATTGTGAGTGACCGAGATCCTATCTTTACGAGCGAGTTTTGGAAGAGCTTGCAAGAGGCTGTAGGCACACAGCTATGCTTAAGCACGGCTTATCACCCCAGACCGATGGTCAGACGGAGAGGGTGAACAGAGTATTAGATGACCTCTTGAGATTATGCATTCTTGACTTTGGAGGAACATGGGAGGATAATCTCCCTTTGGTGGAGTTTGCCTACAACAATAGCTATCAAGCCACCATAGGCATGAAACCCTTCGAAGCTTTATATGGAAGACCACGCCGATCACCAACTTGTTGGTGGGAGTCTACAGACAAGCTCATACTTGGGCCAGATATGATTAGAGAAATTTCAGAGAAAGTGGACTTGATACGAAGAAGAATGAAAACTGCCCAAGATAGACAGAAGTCCTACGCAGATAAAAGAAGGACCGACCTTGAGTTTGAGGTTGGAGACAGGGTTTTCCTTAAAGTATCTCCTTTAAGGAACGTCGTTCGCTTTGGATCCGCAGGAAAGTTAGCACCAATATTTGTAGGGCTGTTTCCTATCATTGAAAAGATTGGAAAGATGGCTTACAGAGTAGAGCTGCTCGAAAGATTGGCTGGAGTTCATAATGTCTTTCATGTTTCTCACCTACGAAAGTGCTTACATGAGTCTGCGGAAGTGGTGGAACCAAGAATATTAGAGGAAGTAAAAGTAGAACGAGAGGCAACTGTGAGAAGAGTTCCAACTCGTATCTTGAGTACATAAGTCAAAAAGCTACGCAACCGCGAAGTCAAACTTGTTAAAGCTCAATGGAGTGATGCTGAGGAAGACGCGACTTGGGAGATTGAGGCCAAGATACGCGCAGCCTACCCTTTTCTTTTTGAGGGCACATCTTTGATCTCTTTTTCCTTAAGTTTATTCATGCTCGTATCTACCTTTTAAAGTATTTCCTCAGTGCTATTCTTGATCCTTAGGTAGAAACCAATAGATGTAAACATGTATTTGAAACATGTTATGATTCATGGTTGCAAGTGGTTGCAAGTGATTGCTAGTGGTTGCTCGTGGATGCATATACACACACATTAGGTGTTAGATCGGCTCAGTCACTTTCATATTGCATATGCATATATGTACTTGTATATGATTGAAAATTGATGTGTTATCATGTGGATATTGCATTTGTATGAATGATTGTGCACTCATGTAGAAAGTATGATTAGGGATGATTGCATACATAATGGACTCATGACACCGACATGGCTTGCATTAAGGAGGTCAACTGAATCAGTAGACCGCCTGCACTACAAGAAAACACTGATTTAGCTTCAAATATTTAGAAGCGGGAATTTCCGTCGCTAATTTGCGACGGATTTCCATGTGATCTGCAAGGGACAATTTTTTGTTTTTTCAAATTTTCTTTTATTTTTTTAAATTACCGTTGTCTTCTGTCATCCTTCACTAAGCCGCTGCAAATTGCGTCAAATTACCGACAAAAAATTTCTGCTGCTATTTTCCGCTGCAAATCCAGGTAGAATACCGACGAATATTTATCGAAGCTATTTTGCAGTAGAATTCCAACAGATTTGCAAGAGATGTTTATATTATTTTTCTAAGATTTACATTAGTGTTATTTTATTTAATAATTATTAACATGTTCAATAATTAATTATAATTAATGATTTATAAGTAATAATAAATAATAATTTACGTTCTATAATAAATAACTTATAATCATTGCTTATTTAGAATTAGTAAAATAATATTTGCTCATAACCAATGTAATTACTAAATTTTTAATTAAGTCCTCTGCTTTCATGAAAAATTTCAGTCAGTATGCTAATATATTTTGCGCTAAATCCCAAAATTTTAAATTGTTCTTTTATAATTAATCCCCTAAATAATGAATATATCAGTTTATTATAATAATTAATAATAAAAATTTAATACTTATGAAATTATATCTAGTATCCAATAATTAATTTGAGAAAATTGTATTTAATAATTATAGTTGATAATTATAGTTTATACTTATATTTTATAATTACAGTTGATAATTCTATCACGATTTTGCCAACTATATTTCTTGAACTATATTTTATAATTACAGTTGAAATTATTTTATAATAAAAATTTAATAAAAGTTACCTATCCACTAAATTTTGAGATGCCATTAGGATTTAGGATGTCTGCCTTCATATAACCAATAATGCAGCATCGTATCAATCCACTTCTCAAAGCCAAATGAACCATGGTCCGTTCATCCAAACCCGATCGTACGTTTCAAAATCTCCACGTCATCAATCTTTGCCCTTATTCACCGACCATTCTCTACAAACATACTTTCACTAAGGGTGCGTTCGCAGTCAAATTTAGGCACACTCATTTTTTTTCCGCGTCCGACGCGTCGGACGCAAGTACCTTTTCCCCCTTCCAGATAGCGCGACTCTTGAATGTTGGAAAATCAACCGTTGGCGTCCGACGCGTCGGACGCCAACGGTTGATTTTCCAACGTATCCTTTCCTGCTCTATAAAACCGCACCGCCTCCCCCTTTTCTCCCCACCTCAGTCCGATTCCTCTCCTCCTAACCCCCGAATTTCAATTTTTTCGAGCAATTTCAAGCTTCAAAAACGGTAATTTTTTATACGGTTGTGTATATTTTTCAATTTCCTATAACATATGTTTTTTTCGAATTTTTTTGAATTTTTTTTGGTTATGCAGATGGTTTCGTCTTCCACCTCTGCTACCTCGCAGCCATTTTCGAACTGGACGGACGACCGGGAGTCCGCTTTCATAGATATTTGCATTGAGTTTATAGCCGCTTGCGATACAGGCGTCAGTGGGTTCTACTCAACAGTCGCGGCAACAATGAATGACCGTTATAATCTGGAGTTCACAGAAACCCAGATCAAAAATAAATGGGACAACATGAAGCGCGTTTTTCGCGATTGGGACAGACTTCTACGAACACCTGGCTTTGTATGGAATGCAGAGTTCGATTATTTGGACGGGCCTGATGATTTTTGGAGTACCGGCGGTGGCAGACCATACAAAAAATTCAGGAAGAACTCGCCGTTAAAGTTCCGAGAGCAGGACATTATGTTCGAGGGATGTTTGCGCAGAGATACTTGTGCGTATCCAATTCCTGAGGTTGCGCCTCCTACTGCACCTCCACCTCCACCTCCACCAGCGCCTATGCCAGCCGCTTCCTTCTCCCCTGCCGAAGCGGGTTACTATACTGGTTGGATGGCTTCTGGCGATCCCCCTTTCGGTCAGCCCTCTAGGCGCAGACAGGTAGAGCGTCCCAGCTCGTTTATGACCGACCAGCTGAGACAGCTTGCTGTTCGTTGCTTGGAGTTTGTTCAGGGACCAGGTACGCGTGTGGAGCTTTGGGAGATTCTGACGATTTTCCACAATGATCCGCGGAATGTGGATATTGTTCAGGAGCTTACCGATGATGGCATACGTGGATTTATTTTGGCGGAGTTGAGCTTATTGCCCCATCATCGTTTATTTTAGATTTTCATGTATTTGTTTTAATTTCAGTCCTGTTGTGTTCTTTATGTTTGTATTTCTGTTCGTGTAATGAAAAATGTAGTCGTTTTGTTTTATGCAATTAGTATTTAATTAATTCAAAACAATTAATTTAACAATTAAATACACCGCTCAAATACCTCAGTTAAAAGCACATTCCCCGTTCGCTGCAGTACCACGCTCGAATATCCCGTTCAAATGCGCCCGCTCAAATGGTCCGCTCGCGTTCGCCAGGAACGCAGCCTAAATCCATCAGACTAATTGAATTGAAATTTTCATTAGCAAATCGAATCCCTAATTTTATAGTTTTAGTTTCCCCTTTTCACTGCCATTTGATTGAGCATCATGATAATTCCTAGCTAGTCCTTCTCCATTATCGAACTTCCTCGCATGGCCTGATATCCAATCGGATCCTGGATCTAAAATTAAACTGCAAGTTTCATTATATTCGTCTTTGAAGTACCAAATCTAGATAGATGTCGCGGATAGGATGAAGGAGCTGTTTCTTCAACTAGTTTGCAAGTTCAGATTCGGTAAGTTTTAGCCCTTTGCTCTTCTTTTTTCTCAACTGAAGTGATTTCTTTGACTTTCATGTAATATGATTTCGAGTCTTTTGACTTCATTTTCCGAACATTTGGGAGTTACTTGAATGATAAGTTGATGGAAAGAAGGCTTTTTTTTTTCCCCCTTTCTAAGAAAGTTCATGTGATTTTACAGTATTGGAGATGCTTATGTGCATGCTGAGAAAATAGAGAATAAGATCACTGCTTTAATCTTCCCTTCTGCTATCTACATGTATTATTTCAACAACTGGATAGTCTTAGGAATTGATACTGTGACTTACACAACAGAGGAAAGTTGACCGTGTATGTCCCCAGGTTTACTTTCAATGTGACAAAGAAGTTACGAGACCATTTAAGAGATATTTCATATATAATTTCCTTTGTATGCTTATGTTTCTCGACATTTTATTGATATCAGTCAGTATGTGCTTTGTTATAGCAATTGTCAAAGCTAAACTTGTCATTAATAGATAAATAAATTTGATGATGAACTAAAAGAATTCCCGAGGATGCTTTGTGGAATTTGCCAAAACTAATAGCTCCCTTAATCACCATGTTTCAGTTAACCTTTCTGGTCGAGTATGATGATGAAAATATACATATAGTATATACATATGTATTATTTAATTTACTAGAGTAACCAGCTGTTCTCAATTCATTAGTTTCACATGAATCCATATTGCTCTCCGTCAAATAGGTTGCAGGCGCTTTGAATGACAATACCACACTGCTGCGATATTATTTATCAAAAAGTCTTTTTTCTATCTCAGAACTTTTCATGAAATACCAAAATTCTTTGAAATACTGGTATGTGTCTCATTCTTCGTTGCCTTCATCGATTCCACGAAATATTTTGGATTTATCTTCGATTTCAAAATTTAAACTATGCGGATGTTTTTCTTACATTGTAGCTGATATTGTTGGCAAATGTGTTGGCTTTTGATGAAAATTCTAAATTTTTGCATTCTAAGCTGTTTCCTGTGTAGTTTTTTTTTTTTTTTTCCTCATTTGCAACAGCACCATGTGTCTAGCTTAAAGAAATCTTTTGAGTTCGTGTTTTTTGACAGTGCCTGTGAACTGTGATTGATTAGCAATGCCTCTCTGTATATGTTTTGGATAAAAATTAATCTTTTTAAATAGTTGGATTTACAGATTTATTTAAAATTAGCTTTCAAAAGCTGTGCACATATATTATTTTATAGTGCAATCAGCCGCTACTACTTATGCAAACGCTATAGTTTTTTGACACTCAAATTTAGTTCAACTTTAATAAGCCCAATTTTCTCTTCATATGAACTGAGGTGGAGTTTCCTTCACATATGTACATAGATGTAGAAGGGTGTAATTGAATCATGAACTACTATAGAGTCTGACATAGAGGGTTCAGGCTGTTAGTTAAGATATGTAAACAATTTCACACAAGGAAAAAAACATATTAGTTTATGGAGAATTTGTTTTATAACTTACTTATTTGTGGGCTCTGTTGCTTTGTTCACTTGATTCAACATGAACGCATACCCACTTCAATTTTATCCTCCTTTTAATTATTTCCTAAACTAAAGGAAAGAGACAAGATCCATTTATGAAGTAGCATAATTTTGAGATCCCATTTCAAGTTTATGGCTCATTTGACTAGCACAATATCTATTATTAATATTTAGTTCTATTATGTTTATCATATGAAATATCACATACCTAAAATATTTTAACAGTCTACTGATTGAATGCCAAAATGTGTACTTCATCAGTCATCAAACATATAACTCAGGAAAATGCATATATTATATGAACTTCCCGTGCTTTCTGGTAGAAAATATAATACTGCTATAAACTAAATACATTGATCATGTCTTCAGTTTATACCTATATGTTTTTGTTACAGTATTTCTATATATATTTTCTAACAAATATGATAATGAAAAAAAATTATAAACTGAAGAAAATAATTAACATTTAATAGAAAATATAATACTGTTATATATTTTCTGAATATGTAATCAGTGTATTCTGTTTATAATACCATGTTTTTGAAGATATAATCCTACATACATATTGATTATATCAGTAACATATCTTCGTCATTTAAGATAATCAATATATCCAGTTTCTACTACCATATTTTTGGAAGATATAATCAATGTATTCGGTTTATTATACTGCTATCTTGGATTATATCTTCAGAAGAAAATATAATATTGCTATGAACATTTGTTTCCATATATATTTTCATTTTATAATTAAATGATGAAAATATAATACAGCAATAAACTGAATACATAGATTATTTCTTCAGTTTATAGCAATATTTTATTTTATGCTATAAACTGAAGAAAATAACTAACGTTTGTTAGAAAATATATAGAGTTAGAAACGGTTATTTTAGATTATTGGATGCATCATTTGATCCTTTTTTCCTTTCTTCTGATTATTTTGCGAGTTTCTGTATTCACCCATTATTTTTGCAGCGTTTGAACAATCCAATGGAATTTGTGCCAAATTATGAAGTTTTAAGTACATTAGATTTCATCGGCTCCAGCAAAGTTTCCTTTCAGGTAAACCTCCTACAAATCATAATTTTGTTGTATATGTTGTATACTTTTTGCTTCATGTTGAAGTTATGTAGAATTTTATCTTTCTATTTATCATTTTTCTGATGAATTTTGAAGGATTCAATAAGTTGGTAAAAGCACTTAAGAACGAGCATGGAAAAACAGAGAGATTGGATGTAATGGCTAATACTACCTATGAAGCTGTTGTGTTGATGAGATTGTTGCATCTCATGTTAATGCTGCGTGAGTTGTTCATCATGACCATGCATGTACAAGCCTGTAAGCTATTTTATTAAAGGAGCACTAGCCTATTTTACTACATTTTTTTACCAGTTCGATTTTTTAAGAAGAAATCACTAAATTTTAAAGGGATTATGCAGCTGAATATGAGTATTTCAGTTCAAGTCTTCTTGGAATATCACTGGCATTGAACCAAACACATGTTAACAAATTATTAAACCACTTTCTCATTGACATTGAAACCTTTTATCATTGACATTGAACCAAACACATGTTAACAAATTATTAAACCACTTTGACTCCATGCACCTTTTGTCTAAATTATATGTGTGCTTGGTTAAAAAAGTCTCATGCATTATGCCTAAAGAGTATAAACACGAAACATCAACTACGACATATATCATTTTGGATTACTTTTTGAAAATTCATGGATTATTCTTGAAATTTAATTTTTAAGTAGAAAATTACTTTAGTGGCATAATCAGGTTATAATTGCAATTTCAAAGAATATTCATGTTGTTGTTGTTGTCTTAGTTACCTTCCAACTCCATTGGAAACAAAAAGAAATTGCCATTTATGAATTTGTAATTTCTTTTTTATCTGCTCCTAACTTTTTTTTATTGAATTTCTTAATATTGGTTAAAATAATTGAAGTGGAAAAAATCAACGGTAATTATTGAATCAAGCCTTGGCTTGCACTTAGTATATATGTTACTTATAAAAACACTAATTAATTCAGTTTACTTCCATTTTTGTTTCTTTTTTCTTACTTTCCATACCTTCTTTGCTCTCTCTAATGGGTAAACAAATAAATGTTAATCCTAGCTCCATCAGATTCAAAACATATGCCTAATGACAATAGTCCATTTTAGCTTAACTATCAGGCTAGATAACCCGTTAATCATCCTGACTCAAGCACATTTGAGTATAAGTGCTTTTTTAATTATTGAAGTTCCATTGAAGCACTAACTATTATATTGCCTAATCTTTGAAGTGGAGTTTGAAGAAATGATAAATAAAAAAGGAGTTCTTTGTAAAATTTGAGACAAGCTTTGGATTCCTAAGAAAATCACAAATTAAAATATAAGAATGTAGTTCTATTACTTTGCACCTTCTATTTTATATTATACATCTGATTTATAATTGTCACATTGTTCATTAACTTTGTTAAATATATTATTTATAAACTTCAAGTTGTTCAACTAATATTTTGCTAGCGAATTCCAAGCAGACATGAAATGATATTTCATTTGTGAATTGAACTATAACGTTCATTGAAATGGTAAGATGACTGCACTTTCAGTAGAATTAATTTTTGGTTTTAGTACGGTCTTAATTCTATTGATTTAGCAATGCTGAAACTTGAAATATACATAAAGGTAGATCAAACATATAGTTATTTACATTTGTACCTATAGTTGTTGTACATATACAGGGTCGAAGGTAATTGTTTAAACACTCTTTTTGATAGCTAAACATGATAGCTCAGAAGATGCTCTGCTAAATTTGCATAATAGTTTATCTTATAATTAAATAATAAATTGGTTTTCATGTTAGTAGTATATAAATATGCGTATAGTTTATCTTATAATTAAATAATAAATTGGTTTTCATGTTAATAGTATATAAATATGCGTATAGTTTATCTTATAATTAAATAATAAATTGGTTTTCATGTTAATAGTATATAAATATGCGTTGTTTATTCGAAACATCTTTTTTGGTTCATGCTTTCATGAACGTTAGATGTACACCATCAGCTTATGTTAGTTTTTGTCAGTTTTTGATCTTTACTTCTGCATTCCAAGATGTGAATCATGCATGCAATATTCTGGCTTGATATAAATATAAATATGGTGATTTAAAAGTGCAGGTTCGTGATATATTGAAAGATCTTCGGTTATGCTATTGCAGTTGAAGAACATAAAGAGCATTAATCATGTTGATTTGAATAAAAGCAGTTTGGTGGAGTATTATGATTCATGATTGCTCAAGTAGTTGTAAAGGCGAGAAGCATTGGATATTATCATCAAAGACTGGCTTTAAAACTCTAAATCAATTAACTGTAAGTTTTCACCACAAGTGCGAGTTGTTTCTTTTCAGTCTGCTGTGTCCCTGCGGGATATAAAGAGAAAAAAAGAGTGTAGTGTTCTGTATTTACAGAATTTTTTGTAATGTACTGGGTTTGAGACGCTATTTCAGTTATGGCAAGATAGCTTTGACCAACTGCGTTGGTCTGTTTTGTACAAAATTTAATTTTGCATCATGAATTCATGGTCATACTTTATATATAGACTATTTTCTTATTTTCAATTGTAGAACAATTATAAATTGATTATGTATTGAATTTAGCAATTTAATTATGTATTGTACTTGTATGTTAATCAATATTGTATGTTGTTATTTGATTGTGAATGGTGTTATTTTTGAGTTTATATTAACTAAGTATCTCAATTAACATTGGCGTCCGTCAATTGTAAATTAGTATTTATTATAGTAACATTTACCGACAGAATAGAAAGGGAATACAAGTGGTTTTTTGCAAATCTGCGTGTAATTGCCGACGGAAATAAAAACAACTGTCATTAATAATCTTGCTAAAATGTTAGAATTTGTGATGAATTACCGACAGATATTTAAGATGAAGCAAAAGTTAAAATTATCCGTCTTTAATCCCTTGCTGTTTAGCAAGGGATCTCCGACGGATTTTTTTAAAAATATATATTAAAGAAATATATATTCGTCGGTAAAATGTCGGTAATTTTTTTTTAAAATTAAATTTAAATATATTGTCAACTGACGGTGAAGTGTCGGAGAATTGACATTAATTTCCGTCGCAAAATGGTCACTAATATACCGACGTGAAATTTGCCGATTAGTGCTATCCGTCACAAATCCGTCGCTAATACATGTTTAGCGACAGATTCATCCTCTGCAAAATCAGCGTTTTCTTGTAGTGCTGATTTTGCATTAGATAAGGACATGTACACACACTATGCATATGACCATGAAGCATTAGAAGTCTTTTTAAGGACAATAGATATCTATGTTTGATGGATGAGTAGATGGACGATTGGATGGTAGGATATACGTTCTTCTTGACTCGAAGATTTCGGGGACGAAATCCTTTAAGGAGGGGAGAATGTAACACCCCGTATTTTCTGTAAACATTAAAGTAACGAATTAACGAATAATTAATTACAAATATGAGAATTAAGGGAAATGAGTTACGCCATTGCGTTTGGCTCGGAATTCTGCTTGAGATAGAGTCTGAATTTGCGTAAATCGGACACCGTATGAAGGAGTTATGACCTTTTGAAGATTCAAGAATTTAAATAATAAAACCAGCCCGAAATTCAAATTCAAGTTTCGAAATTCAAAAACCCCGAAGCCAGCTAGGCGGGAAATTTCCCGCCCAGAAATTAGGTCGACCAGGGGGTCGACCTGGTCACATAGGTCGATCAGGGGGTCGACCTCCCCCTCGGGCCAGATCTGAAACCTGACGTGTTTCTTTGTGTGACGATTCTCTGATTCATAAGGGCTTGTGTAACAAATTCTGGTTGGTTCTCTTAGGTTTAAATGGCTTTGATCAGCCATAGGTTGATCTAATGGCTCCTATTAAATCAAACTTCTATATAAGCAACCTAAATCTAAACCCTAAGCCACATAAAAATATTCCTAGAGCTGTCATACTGTCAATACTCAACTTAGAGAAGCCGCCATTCTCCTTCAACTAGAAAGCAAGTTAGAAATTACAAATCAAGTCTAATTCAACTAAGAGAATTCAACGTCTACAACAAAGGAGAGCTATTCAGTTTCAGAATACAGATCTCAGAACACAAGACTAGTCTCCTTTTTGTATGTCCAGTTATCATTTAGACCTAAATGATATTAGAATCGTGACTAAAATAACTGGATGTAGAACAACGCCTAACGTAAATTTATGCCTATCCTTTTTGTTAAAACTGAATTGATTAAGACTATGACTCTTATCATGTTAAGTTTGTGATCATGTTGTATGTAATTTGATGATAAAACTACCATGTTAAATGCTTGGCAATGAATCGATATGTTGTATAGTTTGGCGATGACATATTATGTTGTATAGTTTGGCGATGACATATCATGTTGTATAATTTGGCGATGACATATCATGTTGTATAATTTGGCGATGACATATCATGTTGTATAATTTGGTGATGACACCTATATGTTGCATGTCAATTTGGGAATTTTGCTATGTTTATGCAAGTCCAACCATGTTCACATATATGATTAGAACTGCATGCTAATACGTTTAGGTTTATGTTCAATTTGCAAGTTCACAACTTCATGCCTAATTTAAGTTTATCTAGTTCTATGTAAAACCCCTATTTTTCGATTCATGCTGAGTAGATCTAAATTTGCAAGTTCATAATTAAATGTATATTGTTCTATGCCGAATTCATATGACACATGTGTAGTTAGATCCATACTTTTATGATGTTGGAATATTACATGTTCCTCTTTTTTCCCCTTTTGTGTATGAGTTGGGCTATGAAGCGAGCCTAACATTTTATGTGATTTATGCGAACGTTTAACGGGGGTAACGTTGGGGAAAAACATGAAATTACATATAATTGGCATATTTGGCTCATAAACATGTAAATGGTTTATGGCATAAAGTGGTATAAATTTTTATACCTAAAATTATGAACTTGATTTAAAAAAAAAAAGTGGGGTTTGACTTGAACGACAATAATTTACATATAAGCATAAAGAGGTAAATATGTAAATTTAGAAAAGACGAATATGCCTAACCCGAGGTTAGATTGAGTTACGGTGTAAGACTGCCCGGAACCGCCCGACACATCCAGCAACCGTAATAATATATATCTAATGTGAGAGGTTAGCGCATTGAGTCCAAAAAAAACCGAAGTGAGACTGAGTTGCGGTGTAAAATTGCCCGGACCCGACCGACACAACCGGTGACCGCAACAATACATGTCTAATGTGAGTGGTTGGTGCTTTAATGAATGAATTAAAGCTAAGTCAGGAATGGTAGGGTTAAGTTAATTAAGGCAACACATAACCAATACAACATGTTAACTAAACTGATGGGTGGGGTTAGGTTAAGTTGGACACTTAACCAATTTAACATGTTGATTAGGAAAACCCTAGTAACGGGGACCCATTTCAACAGTAACCCACATAGATGTCTCATGGTATCCTGAGCAAGGCAGGGTGGGGCACGATTACTAGGCTGATTATAAGCGGTCAAAACGACGGCGTTTGGTGCGTCAGTGTAGGTTCCGACGGAGTACGGGCATGCACGTACTCCAGAGTGGAAAAAGCAGGCACTGGGCATAAGTAGTTATACACTGTGCATCTTGAATCGTGTCGGGTTGCCACCATAGGATTTGATACACCCCATGGTGGGACCAACACAGCTATCTACAATCTAGCGGGGCCGTATGACACAAGTAGTAAATGCGTGTGAGTAGGAGCCGATCGATAAAAAGGGATCACTGGGTTTGAACTCACGATGATGGTTGAAATATCTAGTAGGTGCAGAGAATACGGGTATGAGTGCGATAGTATGATTAGTTTATCTTGTCTTATCCTATGTTACCTTATTTTTTTGTTATTGTCCTGCGTCCAGTTTATTCATATCATGGTTCTCTTACCAGTTTACATGCTGAATAATCACTAGACTTACCAGACTTACGTCTGACCCATTTTTCTTTCGCTCTCTTTTCTTCCATTTCCCCCCCTTAGGTAGTCAGGGAGGGAATAACTCAGTTTAATTTGGATTGTTAATCTTTCCAAGCTTGAAGACTCTGTGATGTATGGCTTGGAACCTCTTATCTTTGGCTATGGCTTTGGATACAGTACCACTTGGGGATTTATGCAGTTTTATTTGAGTTTTATGCTTCTTTATGTTATAATCAAGACAGAGATTTTGATGTAATGATATGGAAGTTGTTTTGAGATAGTTTGCTGTAATGTTTTTGTTATGAACCACGTATGAAATAAATTTAGTTTTTGTGCTGCTTATATATGTCTGTCTTGTAAATTATCTGTGTCTTTTACCTATAATGCTCCACCAAAGTTAAGGCATTCCCTTTGTGAGTGACCTTAACGGAGGTGGGGTGTTTCAAGCAATGTGCCACGGTCCTAAAAATATAATAAACAGACAAGATAGCTTATGTTGTAGAACTCCAAATGCTGATATAGGGTGTAAAATACTTCAAAATTAAAAGTTCTTATTTTATAAATTAAAATTACAGTAAAATTCTAAAAATTAAGTTATAACTATGTCTCAAATATCTTGTCCAAATTCGAAGTAAATAATTTATTATAATTAAATTGTTATGGTCTATAAACGATTCCATAGCGATTATTCAGAAATTGATTTGGACATAACTCACAATCTATAAGACGAAATCTCGATTTTTCACTTCCATTAGAAAAATACAGTTCAATGGATTCCAACATTTCTTGTTTCGAAGAAATCCGACTTATAACGAATTATGTATACTCAGTCGAAGTTCAAATCGTAATATTACGAACTGCCGCGACATTAAGAGCTCGATTATAAATTATATTATAATTAATATGTTCAACTGTCGTTGAATTAATATACTCGATATTATGACTCGAATATAAACTCAATTAAATACATTATATTATCAAATTTTCACAGTATTGCCAATCCGATTATTTCCGACCATTCTGGAAAAAAATATTAGTATTGTTCCACTATTTATATTTATTGAATAAATATTCAATATTTGAATTCAAACCATTTTAATTCCCAAACCATTATATTAAAATAATTAATTAAATTAATTTTTATACCGTTGAAATTCCCGGACGTTACATATGGGCACCCAAAGTTTAGATAGAAACAATAAACTCCAGGTCAGTCATGGGACTGGTGTGAGAGCTAAACAAGTTGTTTAAATTTTACTTTAAAATAAAGAAGTATATAAAAGGGAAAAAATGGAAAAAAAGAAAAGTGAAAACAAATATAAAATGGAATTTACTCTCTCTTACAACATGCTTATGGTACCATGGAATGTGGTGCTTTGGAAGAAGGTCACAACTATGGAGGGATCCATGTGAGAAGGGGATGGGTTTCTAAATTGTCGGAGGTTATGGGAATGTGTGAAAAAGGATAATGATAATTGGACTTAACATTTAAGGTTTATGCTTGGAAGGTGTATCTCCATTGTAAATTAATTGAACTCTATAAAATCATTAGTAAATATTAATAAGTCATTAAGATTGTCATTTTATCAATATTTTACATTTGTTCGATATTAACCAAAACTGCTTCTTTCAAGTCAAATTTCAATAAGACGATTCCAACACGTTTTCAACTCGTATTGTCAAACCGTAAGTCCAGTCAATACGAAATTTTAAACCATATTATATTTCACTGATACAGATCTAATAAAATAATCTCATTGAATTTGGAGACCATTTGTTAATGCCTTATTTTCAGATTTTTTTTGAATTATAACAGGTTTTTCAACACGTGTTTATATTACATATGTTTACACACTAATTCCGATTGACTTGAAATTTGGAATCTTAACATTATTTACCATTTTGGATCTGATGAAAGTGGTTTCGTCAAAATCCAAGACCGATTGCAAAATGTCTATTTTTAGGCTATTGAAATAATATTAAAATATCAAATTTTAATATATTCACTTTTAAAACACTTTTAAAAGTCCACTAATCTTATTTAAATCCATATTTTAAATTGGCCAAAAATCCGGGTCGGTATAGCCTTTGTTCCAACCAATTGGTCAAAGAGATCGCCTATGCGGACAATGGGTAATGATTCTTTGTCAGCTTATTCCGCTCACAATAACTGACGTAAAGTCTTAGAGAACCACGTGTCAGGTAGAAAAGAACACTCGTACTTCCCACTTTGAAATACTCCTTTTGATGAATTCCTTATCCAACAAATCTTTCACTTGATTATTCATCTTTCATCTCTTTTTAGGATCTATATATCTAAAAGTTAAAGCGTTGGATCTACATTCTCATCGAGATAAACCCAAAACCCAATCTTTTTATGGGGATAAAGATTAGTGATGTCCAAAGAGACATTAAGATAATACCTAATTGCTGGCACTATATTTAAGTTATCATTTGATATGTCTAAAGAATATAAGTAACTCAACATTACTAAACCTCTAGGAACACAATAAAACTCCAGATTGGTTCCATTTCAAGTCCTAGATGAAAAAATTTCATGCCACAGTTTGAGATCTCTCTATACGTAGTCGTCTAATTCATATCCCAAATCAGCCCAAACCCAGAAAACCCTAAGATAAAAGCATCGCAGTCAAACTTGACCCTAAAATAAACAAGTTCAAACTCCTACATATTAGGGATAAGTAATATGATCCTCTTATGAGGTTTGATATAATTATTGAGTTGGTAACCATGCTAATGGTTAAGTGAAAATCATCTACAAGTCTACCTAATACAAAAAGTATGATATTGTTAAGTCAAATAAGGTAGGAACAGGTAAATCATATAGAGTAAACATAAGTTCAATTGCGGCCTTCTTTCCCTTATCTACCACTGGAAGTGCACTCGAGCTGGGAATGACATCCGATGCTCAAGCTGAAACCATTTGGCAGAGGTCTTCTATGGTCCTAGACATTCCCACCTCATATGCCCAAATTGATTGTAATAGTAGCATTTGACCTTAGAGAGATCCGTTTTGCACTCTTTTGCAAAGTGTCTCAACCTACCACATCTCATGTTTCTTAATCTTCCCTTTGGTTCTCATTTCGCATTTCCGCTACTTATGTTGTGGTGCATTTTCCCTTATTCTTGAACTCACTCTTCACTTCATACGTTTAAACAGTATTCAATGTCACCATCTACACCAAACCCTAATAACTCACACTCATGAGGTTATGGGGTTAATTCAACCTCTTTACAAACTTTAGAGCTTTCTTGTAAGGTGTATTTATCAGATAGATTGCAAACCTAGCCAAGTCATTGAACTAAATCACATATTCATTTACTAGTACCTCTTATTGTCATAAATGTATGAACCTATGTAGCAGTACTCCATGCTCTATCGTAGAAAGAAATTTTAGCTTAACATACCTTCTAAAATCTCTGAAATTAATCTCCTTTTATCAGATATCTACCATAACTATGTCCCACCAATTTAGATTCTCTCGCTATAAATGTTAAGTAGAAAGCTATCTCTTGATGTCATTTCTTGGATCCATTAATCCAAAAATACTCTCACAAGTGTAGATCCACGCCTTAAAGTCTACGTACAACTTGGTTCTTATATATGGTTTCCCTCATAGACTGACAAAGACCTTAATAGTTTAGAAAAATCAATGGTGGGTGGGTATACATGAACTACTTCTGGAACTCTCTCTTTTGGTCCCCTACTAGAGTCAAGTTAGGCTTATCCTCTTGCTTAATAATACCAGCGGACCTATGTCGGGACATTAATGCCTGAAATCACAACTGCATCACTTAGGCCACAATCAACAACATCACCCATTCTCTCTACCTATTATTTAGGTACTAGTATCAACTTTTTCACAAATGGTATTGGTAAGAATTGATGGTAGCATTTTGTATGTTACACCTGTATATTTATATCCTTTGAAAAACTTTTTATTTATATGTGTACATCAATTTTGGAAACACATTATGAAAACATTTTGCAAATTTTTCCCTAAAACTTTTCATGTATATTCTCTCGATACACGTCTAACCCCTAAGGGATTTCAAAATGGATTCTGATACCAAGTATGGCAACCCACACCTCGACGCATCAATCCAAAGTCCAAGGTGACTTTCAAATTCACATCGGTGCCAAGAAGTACAAGCTACCAGGATTTTAATATTTCAAGGACTAAAAATACACAGACAAAATCTAAGACATTATACACTTTCAGATCAGACAATAAAGAAAATAACTAAAAATAGCAAAAAATAGTCATCTCATTATATATATATATATATACACACACATATCGAAAACACAGTCTCAAAACATACGTAGCCTGCATCAAGGGTATGTAGAAATAATATATAAAGTTTAAAAAGTACTAAGATTGATAAATGGTTACACGAAGAGTAATGGAAAATAGTAAGAAAATCCATCACCATGATCATCTTTCCACATATTAATCTCTAGCCCTATCATATGCTTCTTTGTCCTTCTATGGTGGGGAAAATGAAAGGAAACAAGCAGATCAGATAAAAGTGTGATGAATGGATTATATTATTAGTATATGATGATCACGTGGCTTCATTCGTACTCTATGTGACTCAAGGTGTTCTACTTGTGCATGTAAGCCACTTACTAAGGTGTTTTTAAACTGATCTAAGGGTATATTTCTGAACTCACCTACTCAAATATCTTGTGAACGCTCATACATAAGATCAAACAACTAATCGAATCCTACAAATAATTTCGAATAAGCTAACATCTACTGGAACTGTCTCCACATTGGACTTCTACAATATATGTTTGTAACTAATTCCCAACTACCAATACATGCATCATCTTTTATGCCTTGAGAGGGTCCTGCAATTCCGATTCGTACTAAAGGCATTTTAGAATCCAATGCATTCATGCCCATCTTTTAATGGTAATGTAACGCCACTTAGCACACAATGCTTAGATCCATCAATAATGTAGTATCACTTCACACATTGTGTATAATAAGGAACCCTTGTAAGTGTCGGACCACACAATCCTCTAAGCATCATTATGAATGTTTCATGTACACCGTTAAACCTCCCATGAACACAATTTGCGATTGAATCATCCAAATTGAATATCAACTATGTTGATAGATAGTGTCAAGACCTTGTTGTCTTCATACATATCTATCCAGTCTTGTAACATCATAAAGGCATCAACATAAGAAACTAATTTCCCAACTTATACTAACATTTACATATGTATACAAATTAATAGTTTTATTTGGGCCTTAGACTGGTAGACCGTTGATAACTAGAGCATTCTACCGACTCCGTTAAGCCTATCAACTAGTCAGTGTTATATAATTTTTTCTCTCTTTCATTAATTATTTTTTGTTTTCTCTGTTAATTAACAGTTTTCCTTATTATAGTAAACCTAGTCTGTAAATTTGCAATTTATAATCGTTTTCTGAAATGACCCAAACTTCCCCTTTCGGGAAAGCCCGGATTGAGTTGAGAACACAACAAATCAGAAGAACATTTCTTTGCTTATTACAACAATTTACATCAAAGTACAAGAATATAACAGAGTATGAATAAATAATATACATTTGATATATATCAGAGATTTACAAATTACATTAGCAGCGGAAAATAATACATAGGTATAGTGCGTAGCGAAAAATAACAACTGACACAACTGAAAGAGATATACGGATACAAAGCTTTCCGAATATAGCTCCAGCTGTAATCCAGGATCCTATGAATATAATATTTGCAAAACTACTAGTTGCCGTGTGGAAAACATGAGCACCCAGAGTTTAGGAAGGAACAATAAACTCCAGGTTTGTCATGGGACTCGTATAAGAACTCAAAACAGTTATTAATTTGATTTTAAAGTTAGGTAAATCAAGGGACCACGCCGTATAACATGGAACGGGTTTACCCCCCAAGAATACCAGTGCATAAATAAACAACGCAATGCTAATTAAAGAAAAATGAAGCTATTATAAGACTCAGGTCCCATCACACAATGCAATGCAAGCCGTAGGATAGAGTTTTACCTAATAATAGCCAAATATTCCTGGTACGCGAAATTTTTCTTTTATTATTATATTATAAGTGTATAGTGTAGAAATTAATTTCGAAAGTAAATATATCAATCATAGACGGCGTGAGTGCCCCATCCCACTATGTCGCCATATATAGGTTTACAATTAAAACCGCAAAGCTCGTATTGGAAAGTTGGATTTCCATCATGATGGCTCGTAATTTGAAAGATCTACCGCGTAGTGCAATACTCAACGGATTACGTCCCAGCTAGAGAAAACACCGTAATGCACATCCGTACTATATATAAGATATCGAGTATCTCCACGACTTACGTCCCGTGCATGAGAAAACGTCGCTTGCTCTATCCATATGGGAATCGGGGGGTATAAGTCGTATCCCTTTGAGCGTGGAGCGACCACACCCAGCTCATCTCAGTCGATTGAATCCATACTAATATCGAAAGCATACTGATCTGGCCATCAGTTCATCATCATATCGGGGTGTAAGGCTCACGAAGTCACGTTACACAAAGCTATGCCAATTAAAGCTATGCTTTGATCATCATCCACAAGGCTCTGCTTTTCAACAAAAGCCTTGATCCGTGCATCTTAGCATGCCACATTATCAATTCATACCATGCCATTGATTTCCGCCAATATATAACCACTGAGCTCATACGTCTCAGAGAAGGATGTTAAGAAAGAGAATAAATTCTCCGCCACCAAACAGATATATATCAGCAGAGATCAATGAATACAACGTAAAGGAATACAACATCAGACATACCATCCATTTACAAGTCCGTTCTGGGTTTGAACGAAACCGGAGGCACCTTATTCCTCGCCCCATATGTCCAATACAGGAGAGAGGCCCTCGCATATCCGAACAATCAACAAGTACGTCCGGACGGCCACCACTGTAGCCCCTTCAAGGTAGCTACTCCAATCACGGGCATCAGTAGCAACTCGTCCATTCTATGTGAAGATTGTCGATCTTGCACCGTCTTTAATCTCTTCGATTGATAGTCGTCATATTCATTATTCAGAATGGGTTAAACCTAGTCTTTCCGAATAACTCGCGTAATTTATAATCAGGTGCGATAAAAACACATCCTACGCCTCATTCCAATTCAGACTATTCTTTTATTCAAATATATACATTTTAGGGAAAGGTTCCCATTAATTTTATCAAAGATAAATCCTTTTAAATTTATTCTTTTAATCTCAAAAATCATTACTTAAGGATTATTCGAATTTAAGAAAATAATCTTATCTTTAACTGGGTTAAAAAACTAATGTCATTTAAAAACACAGTTCACGATAAACTCAAAATCATCTTCCATCAAAATGGAATCTACACGAAAATCATAACAATATATAATCGATATAAATTCCCGTATCAAACAAATAATATAAATGGAATAGCGGCAATGCTTTTTAAGTTCCATATATAGTAGCGATCTTCATTCACAGAAGCTCATCTCGATTATTACCAAATCAAATTCCATTCAATTCCAATTTGATATATTAAATTGGAAAAAATCTTTACTTTGGAAATTTCCATAAATCTTAATTAAAAGATTATAAATTCCAAATTATTTCTTCGCGGTTAATTGGGTTAAAGAACAAGTGTTATTTAAAACACCGTTCAGATAAACCCAAAAATCCAATTCTTTTATTCAATTCCAATTAAATATTAATTAATTGGTAAAATTTCCTAAATCTTAATTAAAAGATTTATTCTTTTTTAAACCGTGTTTAAGAATAGTGTTATTAAAGACACCATCCACGACAAACCCAAAATCTCGTATGACATTAAATATAAGCTTTTGAGTAAAAACTATATCAGTTTATACTCAATATCAAATTCTGAAACCAACAAATATTGTATTAGGAATAATGATATATATATATCTTCCAAATTCCTCAACAATACCTGTATAATAACGAAACCAATATCGAAATATTCTGAAGATAATTTCCATCCAAATCCATTCCAATTTGTTCTTTGGAAAATTCTGGTTATTTTAAAACCATTTTCAAAGTCCAATTTATTTATTTCAAAAAATAATTAAATTATTCTAGTTAATAACTAGTTCATTTCAATAAAAATATAATTTTATCTTTACAAAATTGGAGTTTTTTATCAAAAATCTTTCCAAATCATTTTTTATGATTTCACATAATTTTTCCATATTTTTTAATAATTTTATTATCGCCCGTACAGTCGGTTTCCAATAACGGCCACCGAACTGCATCCATAGCGACCTTTTCTGAAATTGATTTGGACATATCTACAAATCTAACTATTAGATTTCAAATATCTTATATTCATTGGAAAGCTCTTTTCGATATGAACCCAATGGTTCTGGATTTAGGAGAATCCGATAGTCGGATCTCCTGTTACATCAATTTGAAGTTAACGGTCGAAATTCGCGAACGGTCGTTGCGCAGCGCATTCTATTCAGGCCATTAAATATATATAATTTATATATTATATATATTTCATTGATTTCCATTTAAAACGTATTTTATAAATCGTTTATAAATTCTGTAACGACCCGGTACTTTCGGCCATTTGATATTTAAATCTATTTTAAATATTATAATTGGAATATTAATAGATTTTTAATATAGAATTCGTTAATTAAACGATGGTTTAACGTTTATATTTATAATTATATTAATGTTATATTTCATCCTTTTAGCCTAGCTAGATGCCAATAGAGAGCTCACCGAAAATAGAAACACTTTGTGCATCCTATCTACTACCTACCCTGCGTACCGTACAAAACGCACTGCCTTGTTCTTAAAAACAAAACGTACCGCACCACACTGGACATATATTTATATCCTATTCGAATTAATGAAGCAGGGATACAGACCATACCCAACATTTTAATCAAAATATACAGCAACCTACTAATTCTATTAGACCTAACCTATGTATGTATTGTAAGTTCCATTGAAATGAAATTTGTACAGCTTCGCCTAAGCATTTGAAAATAGGCGTAGCCTATCCACTGTATAAACTTCACCATTAAGGGTGCGTTCGTAGCCTTTATTTTCCATGCTCAGAATTTTTGTGGTGTCCGACGCGTCGGACGCAAGCACCTTTACCACTGCCAAATAGAACATTCGTTGGAAGTTGAAAATCAAGCCGTGTCAGATGCCAATGACTTGATTTTCAACTTCCCTTTCTCTGTATAAATCACCCACTCTATCCTTAACACCTTTCACAATACTACTTCAACAATTTCTTCAACTCTTTCTGCTTATTCGATTAATGTCTAACTCCGATTCATCCTCCGATTACGACGATTTGATGGAGCTTTACGGGGTTTATCTGGTTCAAAATGAAAGGAGAAATCATATGACGCAGATTAATACTTCGGAGTTCACTGGCTTATCTTGGATCAACGAAATTTTGAATGGTCATCAAAGCCGTTGTCAAATCATATCTATTTATATGTTATTTTAAAAATACCACGCTCAAATACCACGCTCAGATACCCCGTTCGCAGCTAAAAACACATTCCCCATTCGCTACAGTACCACGCTTAAATGCCACGCTCAAATACTCCGCTCACGTCGGTTAAGAACGCACCCTAAGCAAAAACTCAAATCATACAACATATGGAAGTGAAAACATACACACTATTTTTCTTTGCAGCTACCCTATTATGTAAAATGTACAGTGTATGAACATGGAATGTTGGGACTAAGCACCCATTTTTGTACGAAACCTTCACATCGAATTTAAGAAACAACGCAGCGGCCTAAAACACAAATACACAGCTAACTGAAAGGACATACGCAGTCCTATGGTACATACAAAATTCCATCATCCAGCTCAATTTAAAGCAACTGAGCTTCTCCTACTTTAAGTTTCATCACGTACAACCAACCTAACAACTGAAAAACCCAGTCCTAAACATAAACACTCACACACGACCTAGGATTGACAGTGACAACATTATGCAAACCACCAGCACTACAAATCCACTGACCTGCAGACCTAAAGATTTAATCCATACAGCTATGACAATTGAAAAATGAAATGACACTGCAAACGCACATGCCTCTTTTCTCCGGTTCTTCTCAAGTTTCCATCAACACTGCAAACCTATGAAACAGAATTTACTAACACAAGCCTGCCCAAATCCTATAGCACCGCCAACCTAAGATACAAACTTCTTGGCATGTCAAAAACCCATCGCATGGCTGATGGAAAGGACGTATCACATCAGCTATTTCACATACACAGGCCTACCGCACTACTTCCTTGGTTGCCAAGGACCTGCGCACTATTTATAGGAGGGGGCTTCTGCATATGAAAATCACAACACAGTGAAGGGAAATGAAATCTCCGTTGAAAGTAATACCGCAAGCCTCAAAAAGGAAAATTATATAACGCATGAACTACAGAAGAAACTGCAAGCAAACGGGGTGACGAGGCAGCAGAAGAGTGAGTTTTTGCGTGCTCAGAGATGTACGAGGAGGATTACTAGTGAGAGAGGGGTGCGTCAATCAACTGAGGAGCAAGAATGGACAAGGGGTTGTGGGAGAGTAAGCTTACATTTGTTTTTGCGGAGATGAGCGTTACGTGAAGAGCAAAGATAGAGGAAGATGGGAAGATTGGATTGTGGTTTTAAAAGCAGGAGAGTTTGTTGCTGGCGGGTTTAAAATTATATAAAGGAGATGACACTGTTGAGAGAAATGAAAAAGGGAACGGTATAGATGACGATGAATGGTTAGATGGAGGTGTGTCTTTGGATTGAAGCATCGGTAAGGGAGAGAATGTGGTTTGAAACAGGATAATAGGTGGATATTTCTTTTCATATCTGATAGTATTTAAAATGCCATACCCTTATTCAACGTTAACATGCATTGGTATAAGCCAAAATGTTTAAACATGGGATAACTGGTTGATACATATACATATACATATATATATATATACACACATGAGCTAGTTTTATCTACAGCCTAATGAAGAAGGTTACGTTAGTTTATATTTAATTGAAGTTAATAAACATAATTAGTTACTTAACTTAATTCAATATTTACGTTACAAGATGGTTATATATAGTGCCGGGCCTGGTTATATATAAACTGAATTCAGTATAGGGGAATAGTATATAAACTGAATTTAAACCATACATCATTAACTGTAGTACCTATAATTATGTATATGATACCAATTTCTAATTCGGTATAAATATCACTGTCCAACTCAGGACATTCTGATATATTCTTGTTTTCAATATAAAGATGACCTAAACTTCTAATTCGAGTCATCACATTTGGGATTGTTAGTTCATCTTAAGATGAATGATCAGAAATAAATTGAATGTTAATAATATTAATTTATAAATAAATAACGTATAATTTATATCTTTGCTATACAGTATAAAAATTTAGCAAATCAAGGAGCACCGGGGTTGTATCGACGAGCCCAACAATCTAGTACTGGTCTGGGCAACACTGGTGGCTATCAGGATTTTTAATAAAATTAAACGACTGTTTAATTTTATTGAAATGAACTGTTTTAATCAACGAAAGGAATCAAGGTGATTAAACTCACTCAGTTATCCCACTTATATTTTTATAAGTCGGATTCATTATTTATATGCCATGTTTGCTAATTGTTGTTTGATTTGATGATGGTTTGGATGTTGTTAAATATTGTTATATCAATTATTTAAATTAAATGTTGTTTAATTTAAATGAAATCACATCGTTATTTTTAACGATGATTTCCAAATAAGGTAACTTACCTTATTGGTTACATTTATAACAATATAAATGTATTTAAAATGAATTGGATGCTTGAATTCTTATTTTGGTGTCTCACTATCAGTTGAATTGATTGTTTATTTGCATATGATCATTATGTGAACAGTTTAACCGACATGATTGGATTATTGACTTGGAGGTTGTTTGTTGAATCTGAATTCAACATTTGTTTGGTTATTAACCAATGGGTGAAATTGGTTGAAGAATTTGTAGCAGATGGCCAAAATACAAACTGTTTTAGAAAAGATTGATTTACTAGTCAGGTGAGCCGGTAAAAATGAAGTTATGAAATTTATTTTATAACTGAATATAGATTTTTAAATATATTATTTTTTTATAAGTTTTTTTAAAAGAAAATGAAACCAACAACATATATATGGATTATTTTAACCAGCAATCACCATTTTGGTACCAAAATCTATCCGTGTGCGAAGCACGTGCTTTGTCGTTTATAAAGCTAGTTTCTATATTAATAAGATGGTTAAGCAAGTGTGAAAACGATTAATAACTGCAATTAATTGTTTTTAAAAACAAAAAAAATTATTTTGAAATGGATTATTTGAATTAATAATATTATTTGTTAGTTTAGATGAAAAGACGAGTTAGAGTTGATCAACGGGTTAATCATGTTTTAAAATTGACCAAGCCAACTGTTTTAACAAGAAATTGATTATTTATTAAATTAGTGTGCCGATTAATTTGATGATATAATTTAACAAATAGTTGTTTAATTTAACAAGAATTTACAAAGGGAAATCGGATATTAGTTGTAATGATGAAAGTCTTAGAAGTTATTTCTAATTGTGTAACGTTATGTGAAGGATTTGGAAATTTATAATGGGATTTCGAAATAAAAGAGAATTAAAGTGGGGCTTGAGAACATGGAATGATATTTGCATAGTAAAAGAGATAAAAAAAGATTTTTGTGAAAATTAAATAATATTTTCAAAAGTAAGGCAATGGGATGTGTAGAATGAGAATAAGTGACGATTATTTTGTTTCTAATAACGGAAACAAAGAAGATTTGATAACCATTGTTTTACGATGATAAGTTGAACCGATTTCCCAATTATAGATAATAAGTAATGCCAAAGCAATGTTTTGAAATAATAGATAACGAGAATTTGGATATGATTTTGAGATATTTCTCTAAGTATATAATCAAAATGATTTGAGAATATTAATATAGCGAAACTGATATATTATATTAAAGGTCAAATGATACTGTATACTCAGCCAATAGACCCATTTTTATTTTTGTGGTTGTTTATTTGATAGTTAAATAACCGACTATCAAAATCATGCCCAATGTGCTATTGGTACGGAAAGACCGGGATCGAATTTATATTCGAAAACCATTCCGACCAATTAATACGAATATGTCAAAGATGCTGATCGAGATGGAGCAATTGAAGACCGTAGATCTTCATGAAACAGAAGTGTTACTTACAATCTCTAGCTGATCCCTAGAGATATACTGTGATTCTGTCGTGGTTGAAATCTACGGATTGCAAAGACTACTCGCTACTGATCTATAGGGTGATTCCTAGAATGTGGTAGGAGGGTGCCTTCGGTTCATCATGTTCCTGGATGACTTGTATCGACAATGTGAACGGTGTCCAGATGTTCCAAAAGTCGATTATAACCTCAAGCCTCATCAACCAGGAAATAACAAAAATCGGGCAGGCAACATGGCTATATGGGTCGCTCCCATTAGGGTGTATAATCACCTATCTAGAGAAATTCCTTTTGCTTCTTTAATCTATCGATGCTGTCCCTTTCGGGAAACGGTTGTTTGAGCCCAACCATTGGTGATATACATTTGATATACTCAAGTGAAATGAGTGGTCGGTCATGTGTGGGCCGGGTTGCAAGACGTTTTTGTTGAACCCAGTGTATTCGCCTCTAGAGATACACTATCGGCAGGTGGTTCCATACCTTGTCATAGTCGGAATCCAATCTCCAATAAGCGCCCGCGGTTTTGTTTGTATACTATATACGTGGAGCGTGAGATGCAAGCGTTCTGCTAGATTTTATTTATTTGTATTTAGACACTATTATAATATCAGAAGATATATACAATTTCAAAAATGTTTTGGGTTATAGTAAGGTAAAAACCGTCCGTGTTTATGTGTGGACTGGTCTTACTATTATCCTTTTCTTTCAAAAGGTTTTTAAACCTTAAAATCAATATGGGTGTTATTTAAACTTAGCGAGTTTTTCTCACTCTGGTTCACCAGACTGACCCGGTGTTTGTAATGCTCGGGTTAGACCAGGGTGTACAGGTTCAGGTTATCGGATGCTATGAAGTCCAAAGACGAGCTGAAGGGGTTCAGACGTATGATGTATACCATTATTTTTCCGATGTGTGTTTATATATGAGGATAGGTTATTATAACTGTCCAGGTGTATTGATGTACTCTGATGTTGTAAGTATTATATCAAGCTCTCGATAAAAGTTATTTTTGTATTATATTTTGTTCCGCTGCGATGTGAGACTTTGTGTTGTATTGGTTCCTCTTATTCTTCTTTTCTTAACTTTCTTTCTTTCTTATCTCACCCTCTAAATTCTTTCTTATAGCCTTCTGGGGTTTTCGATACTTGAGTTTTGGACATGAGTGGAATTAGTGTCGAGAATCAAGTGTCGAAATTCCCGGGTCGCTACAAATTCATTTTAAAATGATTGAACTTCATTTTCACTTTTTAATCAAAATTGAATATTCCATATTTTTATCAAATTAAAATGATAATATTTTCTATTTTTCTATCATGATTTACATTTTAATAAACAAAACATGTATTAATAAATGATCATTTTAATAAACAAAATCTCTTTAATGAATCAAACGTACAATAAAAATATAATTTTTATTGTGTAATCTTTTGATTTAAAACATAATTCTTTTTAGTGATTTTATAATACAAACAAAATGTAATTTCCATTGTTTAAACATTTTATTTAACATGGATCTTTTTAATTATTTTATAATACAATAAAAATGTAAATTTAATTGTTTTAAATATTTTAATTGTTTAAATATTTTATTTAACACAAGAATATTTTGATGAATCATACTTACATTAAAAATGTAATTTTTTAATATTGAAATATTTTTATTCAAACTTGAATCTTTTTCACCATTTCCTATATACAATGAAAATGTAAATTTTTATTGTTAAACCTTTTTATTTCAATCAATGAATATTTTTCATTATTTCTACATTCAATAAAAATGTGAATTTTTATTGTTTAACTTTTCAATTTCAATCAATGGATATTTTTTAATCTTTTCTACATGTACAATAAAAAAATTGTAAATTTTATCGTTAACATATTTTTATTTCAAACAAATGATCATTTTCATATTATATATATATAATAAAAATGAATTTTTTTATTGTTCAATCTATTATATTTCAAAACATGAACATAATGTAACGACCCGGAGATTTTCGACTCATAAAATCGACATTTAAAACCAATGTCGACTATCTAAGCATCAGAAATGCTGGATAGTTAACAGAAATAAGTTAGAGGGTGAGAATGTATAAGGTAGAACTATTAGAATAGAAGAAGAAGAACACAACAACATCAGAGTAACACAAAGCTCACAGCAGAATGAATAAAATACAGTATCCAAAATAACTTTGAAACACAAACCAGTATTTGTACATTAGAGTACAACACTTACATCACAGCGGAAATAAAGAATACCTACAAAATGCTGTTGAAGCCTCCTGCTCCAAGCTCCATATAGTGTATCTGTAAATCCCAACTACTTGATTGCCCGTACAATTTTTGGGCACCCAAGAGTTTAGGGAAAACAAAACAAAATAAACTCTGGGTCAATCATGGGACTGGTGTGAGTAAACTCCAACCAATTGGTTTAACTTTTCAAAGTCCTTTTTCAAAAGAAATGATAATCATAAAGATTGATCCACACATAAACACAGATGGTTTTTACCTTACGATAACCCAAAACATTTTTCAAAAATCAAAACTTTACTGATATTATAATAATGTCTAATCACAATTAATTAACAATCTAGCAGAGCGCTTGCATCTGACGCTCCACATATATATAGTATACAATCAAAACCGCATGCGCTTATTGGAGATTGGATTCCGACTATGACAAGATATGGAACCACCTGCCGATAGTGTATCTATAGAGAGGAATACACTGGGTTCAACAAGAACGTCTTGCAACCCGGCCCACACATGATTGACCACTCATTTCTCTTGAGTGTATCGAATATATTGTCACTTACGGTTGCTAGCAACATAACCGTTCCCGGGAGATACAGAAGCGAAAAGAGGTGAAAAATATGAATATTCTCTAGATGGTGACAATACATCCTAATGGGGGCGACCCACATAGCCATGTTGCCTGCCCGATATTTGTCATTTCCCGGTTGATAAGACTTGAGGTCATAACATATCCTTCTACAGATCATACACTCATTTACTTTGAACGCCACATCGTCATACCCGCCAAATCACAAATTGATTTCCACAAAAATACCACGGGTATAAAGCTAATAGAAACTAATTCCTCCGCCACCAAACGTGGATACGTTTGAAGCGATCAACTTACGTGATCCATTAGATATACTCTGCCAGACATTCATCCATACACGTTGTCCTGGGTCTGGACAAACCGAAGGCACTATTCTATAAATCCATCTTGGGCAATTTCTACCTAGGATCGCTAGAACAGCCCTTGCACAACTCTATCTTCAATTATCTTCATCATATTTAATTCGCAACGCTAATGCCCATACAGAGTGGTTTTCAGATAATGAATCTGATCCCGGCCTCTCCGTATTGACAACGGAAATGGTCAAAAACATTGATAGTGGGTGATTTAACTATCAAAGGAAAACATGTGTGCAAACAACGGTTGTATTTCCAAATGAAAAACTTACCGATCAACCATCAATCAACACTGATCCCTTTAATTTAATTTGCCATTCAATTATTCATTTCCCTATCTCTGTTTCCATATATTCATAAATTCATAGTTTCTAAATTTAGAAAATATACGTTATTAATCATTGGAAAACATTTCCATATTTATTCCTATTTCTTATTTTCTGTATTAGAAAACATTTCTGATTTTTGTTTGGAAAACATTCCCAAAACTCCTTTATTGGATTTTAAATAGATGTTTAAATAAAACATCACTATGCCAACTCAAACAATCACACTCATTAACTAAATTCAATTAATTAACCTTCCTTATCGAAACTTAACCATTCCTTAGTTAAAAATAAAGTCAATCAAGTTGGGGTATAAGTACCTCTCAGACCTTAACTGAACAACTTTTCTAACCTCTAAATAGACAAAGTCCACATTTTATATCTTTAACAACTTCCTTACGTAACTCTCAGATTCTAATTACGAATCCTCTTCTTTTACAGAAATCATTTTGATTATAACAATAGTGTTATAATCCCATGCCTCTGAAATATAATAACTTTAATATGACTTTTATTCATTAATTTAAATAAATAAACAAAGGGTTAAATAAATAAATCTTGATTTAAAAACCGGAAAGTAAATAATACTTTCCTACATTCGATGTAGTCGAATCCCAATGTATAATCCTCTCTCGAATAATCTCTATTCGATAACTCTTTTCTTTCAATAAACTACATTCGATAACTCTTTTCTTCGAATAACTATATTCGATAATATCTCCTTCGAATAAACTATATTCGATAACTCTTTTCTTCGAATAAACTATATTCGATAATATGTCCTTCTTCGAATAAACTATATTCGATAACTCTCTTTGAAAAATTCTAATTCGAATAACTAATATTCAACTAACTCTATTCGATTAACTAATATTCGATTAACTCTATTCGAATAACTAATATTCAATTAACTCTAATTTGATTAACTCTAATTCGCATAATCAATGTTCAACTAACTCTTATTCGAATAACTACTATTCGATACTTTCTATTCGAATAACTAATATTATTTAACCCTATTTCCTATCTCATTCAAATTCCCATTTGAATTCGTATTTCAAAACCCAAGTTTCTTTATAAATGTTTTAATTTATAAAATATTTATTTTAATCCACTATTCACATCGAATGTGAAAAATATTTCTTTTATATAATCCATTAAGTTTGATTTCATATTTTATAATAATAATATCCCATTTTCCAAATTCTATTTACACTTCTATTCATAGAATTATTCATATGAAATCTCCTTTTAATTTCTAACACTTAAATCTCATTTATAATTTCCCTTTATAAATGCTGAGTTCACATTCTATTTGAAATATCGGTGTCAAAACCGATTTCTACTTCTCTATATAAGTTCAAACTTATATATCCCATTTATCCAATGATAAATAATTTACTTAATTTATAAAACGTTATTCATAAATTAATCTTCTCCATTTTTTCTGTTAAAAAAAGATTTCTATTTATTTCTACTTTAAATTAGTCTTTCTCCTTTATCTGTTAAAAACAGATTTCTATTTAATATTTATTTCCCACTTATTTTCTTTAATAAAATTCTATTCATTTTATAAAATACTCCCTTTTAAAACTCCTATTTTTTTCTGAATAAATATCCCCTTTATAATTCTATTTATAAATGATTCCAGATATTTCCTTTTCAATTCTATTTGTAAATATTTTACAAATATTCCCCTTTTCAATTCTATTTGTTTTACAAATATTTCCTAAATATAATTCTCTTTATTTCATATAATTATTTCATATATAAAATTCTATTTATTTTATATAAATATTTCATTTATATAGTTCTACTTATTTTCCAAATAATCCCTTTTCTAATTTTATTTATTTTCCAAAATATTACCTTTTATAATTATATTTATTACATACAAATATTTCCTTTTTTATATAAAATCCATTGATTTTATATAAATATTTTATTTTCAAAAAACACTTTGAAAATTCTCTTTTTACTTTCCAGTATCACTTATGGTATTAAAATACCAAATCACAAGGATCAATCATCATCCAAACACACATAATCAATAACAAATTATATACCACATCATATATCAGAATATATGAAAAACAGTATTGTGAATATTGAGGAATCTAGTTGGATCCCTCCAACCCGTTTCCCTGCATCCATAGATGTTAAACAATATAATTAACATCAATTTCATTTCAAAATTAATTATTCTGATCAATAAAATCAATATTTAATTAACGATATATATATGTACATATATATATATATATATAACTATATTGATATTTTCAACCAATCAATTTGCAGTTCAACCAACCAATCAACACACAAAAATAAACCAATATTTATCAGTTCTAAAAAAAATACGTTATGAAAATATAAATTGAGTAGAGTTAGTGATATTTACTCACATTGGACGATCATCGTTAAATAACAATAACTGTCGGTAGATTCAGACAGACAATTTATTTTGCAATAAATTGTATTGAGCTCCAATTCACTCCCAGTCAGTTCCATTGCGTAGCTCCCATCCATATGATCCCAACGGATCCAGTATTGCTGAATTCGGATAACGTATGCAGTAGTTATGATTTTTACAAGTTCTTAACAATTTAAATAGATTATTTAACAACTAATGGTCCTTTTAATAAATTAATCACCTTTATTATCTTTACTTGTCCATGTCACTACTCCAAAAGCTTCTCTCTCCTCTGAAATATTCAAACACAACTCTAGGTATTCATGGCCATTGCCGATCATTTCAAGCCCTAGAAATCCCCTTCTCCTTCATAAATTCGAAAACTAGCACTACTCTTCTCGTCTCGCCCTCTTCCTCCTCCACCCAAAAAATCAACACCCGCACTCCTATATAAAAATGCGACTTCTGCAGTCTTCCTCTCGACAATTTACAGATCGCGACATCCACATCAACCGCACGTCACCAGAAAGTGCTCGTCAACTCCAAAACGATCTATGAATTCAAATATACTCTTGAAAACCCAAATCGATGCTCCCTCTCTTCAAATTACTCAACCCTAATTTTCACTGTAAAAACCCCAATGTACAGAACGAACATCGAACCCATTCAAATGGGTATAGACCTGAAGACAATCTCACCACTATTTCAAATATGTAATTTTCATGATTTATGGTATTTGATTTTGATTGTTTGGATTTTCTTAAGAAAAACTTCCTCACGTTTTCCTGAAGAATAATGTGGCAGAAAATTTTTGACCAAGGAAATGAGAAAGTTAGGGTTACGATGAAAGTGGTATATTTATAGGATAGGAAAATATTATATTAATCGATTAATATATTCATTTATAATCAATCGTTATCTTCTTTCATCGTTTAAAAATTCCTATGATCACATTCATATCCAAAAATCACAAAAATGAACACGCAGCTACAGTTGACATTACTAACCCAACGAAACTTGTTTCGTAGAATTTCGACTCCGTTTGCTCATACAGCGTATTTTTAATCGTCAAAATATCGATTGTTTTTCACATTAAAATCCCGTACGACCACATACTGACTCCAAAAATCACGAAAATTGAAATCTAACAATAATTTAATATTCCGGATCCAAAAAAATTAGTTTCATTGAAAACGGAGTTCGTTTGCAAAAGTGGCTATTTTTAATGCTCTAAATAACCCATTTAAATATTAATATATTTAAAAATAATTAAAATAATTATTTATAAATAAATATTATCGTATATAAATTCACAATAGAATATCATATAGCTCCAAAATATTCCTATCGGAATTTATAACTTGATGTTAACCCCGTTGTTAAAACGCGGTTCAGAAAATAAAGACTACCAAGTCGTTAACACAACGGGGATCAAACACGACATTAAAACGAGTTGTGCATGTCATGTCACGAGCATCGACATCGTTCAAAATAGGTTGTAAACATGGTTCACAATCAAGCCGGTCCGCGACTTGGAGGGAAATAGTCCTGCGGGTTGGTGAAGAGCAATCAAAATGACACGAAGAATATCGTCCTTGTGGCTCGTTGAAAGTCGTTCTGCGCCATGACAGAAATCATTCCCTGCGACATGACGTATGTTGTTCCCATGGCGCAAAACCAAGTCATGAAGCAAAGGCAGCAAACTCATGACGTCCAGACCACATACATACATGGGAACAAGGTCAGGAGTAATCAAACCGTTGGGACTGTGAAATCCATGGCGTTGAACCTTATCCCACAGTCATGTCGTGTTTGCATGATTTATGTAATGAAAGGCTCCATGTCATCTCGAGATTTAATTCGTTAATGCAGTCATGTCATGTGAACTCCCGCTGCAAGTGCATACTGTACATGTAATTGCTAAAGCATGTCGTATGAACATAAAAAGGGAGTAGCCTCGATGAGCCATATGGCAATTTGTGTAGCAAAGCACTATGCCGTGGGGAACATACCACCAAGTCGTTAAACGTCAACAGGATAGATATGTATGAAACGTACACAGCAAACTCCAGAAGCCACGTCAGCAAGCATTTAAAGGAAAAGCGGAGAAGTGTGCACACCAACTCATGCCGTAACCCATACCCATTCATGTCATGGTCCCCATGTCGCGAGTGTTGTACCACAAACCAATCATGTCGTTAATTCCGGATCCATGTTAAGTATCATTTGGGTTTCAAAAACTATGCAAGTTCATGTTGAAAAAGACTATGTGATTAGATGTTATAATTGGACCTTTTGGTGGATATACATCATGCTAGTTTTGTGTTTGACATTATGTCAAGTTAAACATGTCTAAACACAAGTTTGTATTAGCCTAAACTATGCCATTTCATATGTCACCTACTTAGTTATACTTTGATTTTAATGCAAGTTCACATGACCCATCATTTATGTTAATATCGCTAAATTGCAAGTTCATGCACCACACACCCTTATATGTTGTCAACTATTACATGTTCTTGATTTCCCCTTTTCTTACGCTTATAAAGTTGGGTTGAATTGTGTCGAGCCCAACATTTGTTATAACGTTGCGAACGTACAAACGGGGGTAATAACATTGGGTGTAAAACATGAAAATATATGTTGGCATGGTTGGCACATGCCAAGACCATGGCATTTAAGTGGTATGAATTGTTATATCCAAGAATAAAAAACATGACATTTACATATATAATTGAGAAGTAATAAAATATGTAAATTTAGAGAACACGATATGCTTAACCCGAGGTTGGATTGAGTTGTGATGTAAACTTGCCCGGAACCGCCCGGCTGTCCAGTAGTCACAACAATACCTATCCAATGTGGGTGGTTAAGCATTGAGCCCAATAATGACCCGAGGTTAGACTGAGCTATGGTGTAAACCTGTACGGAACCGAACGACATATCCAGTAATCGTAGCAATACCTATCTATTGTGAGTGGTCAGGTGCTCCTAAGAGGCTAAGGACAGATGGTAGTGTTAATTCAACTATAACACTTAACCAAATTCAACATGTTAACAAGAATTTATGGGTGGGGTTAGGTAAATACAGACACTTAACCACTTAACATGTTTGACTAGAAAATCCTGGTAACGAGGGACCCGTTTCAGCAGTAACCCAAGTTAGGTATCAACGGTACCCTGAAACTAGGCAGGGTGGGGCACGATTACTGGGCTGATTGTAAGCGGTCAAACGACGGCGGTGGGTGCACAGTGCAGGTCTAACGGGGTGCGGGCGTGCACACACTCCGGAGCAGACAACCAGGGCACTGGGGACACCAGTAGTATAACCTATGCCTTCTAGAATTTGTGTCGGGGCTGCCACCATGGGTCTTGATACACCCTATGGTGGGACCAGCATAGGTATCTACAATTCTTGGGGGCCGTATGACACATGTTAATGCGAGTAGGAGCCGATCTTTAAATAAAGTTGGGGATCACTTCACCCTCACCATGGGGTGCCAGTTATAGTAAACTCAAGTAGACGCAGAGATATAGCATGGGTGCGATAGTACATTCGACACTTCCTTAGCTTGTGACACTTTCCTATTTTTAGTATATATCTATCATGCCCCTTTTCTTATTCATTTACTGAAGAGTTACTAGATTTACTCAGGCTTTATGTCTAACCCCATTTTCTTTTCATCTTCTTTTCTTTCGTCCCCCCCAGGTCCACAGGGAGGAAACAGCTCAGCTCAGTCAGGCTCTGTACAAGCTCCAAGAACGTAGATGTATGATTTGGGTCTCTTTTGCTTGGACTATGGCTTTGGATATCACTATGGGGATTTTTGTCACTTTATTTATGTTTTTCTGCTTCTTTAATTATCAAGACAGTAATGATGTTGTAATGTTGGAAGTATTTTGAGACAATTATGGAATGTTTGGTTTTGAACACATATTGATGAAATAAAAGTCTGTTTGGTTTCCGTTGTTTAAAATATGTGTATTTATATCTGTCTTGAGTTTATCTGTGTCTTTTACTTATAAACCTCCACCAAAATTAAGACATTCCCTTTGTGAGGGACCTTAACGGAGGTGGGGTGTTTCACTTGGTATCAGAGCATAGGTTTACCAGATAAGATAAAAGTTTTTGAAATTGTTTTCAAAAAGAAAATTTAAAGAAGCATTTTTCAAGAAAAAATGTTATGTTTATAAAAAGACAAAATCCCCTAAAGCCATGTGCCCTATCTATCTCTCTCTATCCTTCGTTTTGAATTTTACCTTTCTGTTTCAGCATGTCTGGAGACCTTAACCTCCCAGAAGGAGTGCCGATTCCCGGCTGGTTTAGGAGGTACTTAGAAGCAAGGGCCAATGGCGCGGGCCCAGCAGACATCCCTCCTCCAGTGGCCGCGGTTCCTCCTCCCCCTCCTCCTCATGGAAATGCCTTCGCAAAAACCTATAGAGACTTTAAGGCTATGGGTGGAAAAGACTTTTATGGGACAGAATCCTTTGTAGGGGCAAGAAACTGGCTAAAGGAGACTGAGGATCTGTTTGTCATCTTCGGGGTTGATGACAGGCAAAAGATACAACTAGCGGTATGGTTGCTTAAGGATGAAGCTTCCTATTGGTGGGAAGTTACCAATGCTCAAAGGGCGGTGGAAACATGGGAAGATTTCAGGACAAGGTTTGAAATGAAATTTCTCTCCCAAGCTGAAAGAAGCCTGCAAATGGAGAAGTTCCTAACTCTGAAACAGGGGAGCATGACGATCAGGGAATATGTTAATCAGTTTAATCAGCTGGACAGATTTGGGTTAGACTTAGTAAACACCCAACACAAGAAGGCACTTCGCTTCGCCAAGGGTTTGAATGAGCCTCTACACAGCCTTGCCATGACCCATGTATCCACGGGAGCGACTTATGAAAGCTTGGTGGACATGGCGTTGCTACACGAGGAAGACCACGGCAAGAAAGAAACTAAGGGGGAATAGAAGAAAGAGGGTCTACAAACAAAGAAAACAGACTTCAAGAAAGGAGGGAAGAACAATAAGCCCCGTGAGAAGAGAAGGTGCAATTTCTGTGGCATTGTGGGCCATATATCAAAAGACTGCCGGAAAAGAAAGGCGAAGATGGGTGGTTGCTTTCATTGTGGAGAGACTGGGCACCAAGCTAAGGACTGCCTAAAGAAGAAAGGGCAGGGACAGAATGCCGGATCCACTTCAGGGGGTCAGGTTCATGCGCTAGTGGCACCTCAACAGGAACGAAGTAGTAATATTTCTGTAGAAAGTGTAGTCTATCTTTATGATCATCCAGTTCGCACACTTTTTGACTCTGGCGCATCACACTCTTTTATTTCATCTGCCTTAGTAGAATCTCTGCATCTAGACACTGTATGGTAGAAGATCCCTTAGTAGTTTCAAATCCAATTGGGGGCTCCGCTTACTTGTTAATGGTTTGTTTGGGTTTGAAAATCTCTATTCTCAACGTTGAGTTTAGTGGTAATGCCTTTGTCTTAGGCTTCTCGGGATATGGTTTGATCTTAGACATGGACTGGTTATCCAGTAATAGTGCCATTCTTGATTGTGAGAAAAGAGTAGTTAGGCTCTTGACTCGGCTTGGTAACACTCTAGAAATTTCTTGTAATCCCTTGAATGCTGTTATGCTAAGTTATCTAGAGTCACTTGATGCTTCTGATGAGAATTTTCAATCAGTAAGAGTAGTCTGGGAATATCCGGATGTCTTTGAGGAGGTGAAAGGCTTACCTCCGAGACGGGAAAAAGACTTCCGCATATATCTTGTGGATAACGCAAAGCCTGTAGCTTTACCTATCAGACACATGGCTCCAAGGGAGAGAAAGGAGCTCAGTAAGCAGGTTAAAGAACTCCTTGAAAAAGGGTTCATTAGACGGAGCATTTCGGAATGGGGTGCTCCAGTGGTGTTCGCAACCAAAGCGGACGGTTCGCTTCGCCTTTGCGTCGACTATAGGGAGTTAAACAAATTGACCAAGAAAAATAGGCACCCTCTTCCCCGAATCGACGACTTGTTTGATCAGCTTGTTGGTGCGACGGTCTTCTCCCAACTTGATCTGGCAACTGGGTTCCATCAGCTAAGAGTAGCTGAAGATAGTATTGATAAAACGGCGTTCAGAACCCCAGACGGTTTCTTCGAGTGGCTTGTCATGCCTTTCGGCTTGACAAACGCACCCGCTTATTTCGTAAACCTAATGAGCAGGGTGTTCATAGAATTCTTCAACAAATTTGTGGTTGTCTTCGTAGATGATATCTTAATCTTCTCAAAGAGTGAGGAAGAGCATGCTCAGCATCTGAAAGAAATCATGGAAACTCTTCGAGCTCATCAACTAAAGGCCAAATTCTCCAAGTGTCACTTCTGGAGAAAAGAAGTAAGATTTCTGGGGCATATAGTGTCCAAAGAGGGGTTGGCTGTGGACCCCGCAAAAGTGGTGGCAGTGCAAGATTGGAAGACACCAAGAAATGCAACCGAAGTTCGAAGCTTTCTTGGGCTAGCCGGATTTTACCGAAAGTTTATTAGGGATTTCACAAAAATCTCAGCCCCACTCACAAGGCTAACAAAGAAGAATCTGGCGTTCACTTGGGATTTGGACTGCGAGTTTGCTTACCTACGATTAAAAAGGGCTCTTACAACAGCCCCAGTTCTAACTCTGCCTGGCGGAAGCAAAATGTTCACAGTATACACGGATGCATGTGGATCGGGACTAGGCGCTGTTCTAATGCAAGAAGGAAGGGTAGTAGCGTATGGTGGAAGACAATTAAAAGTTCATGAAAAGAACTACCCAACCCACGATCTCGAGTTAGCCGCCATCGTCTTTGCGCTTAAGTCTTGACGCCATTATCTCCTAGGTGAGAAGTTCGAATTATAGCCGCCATCGCATACGACAAATCCTCTTTCAACTCCACAAAAGCGAAGCATATCCATCAAACGATCAAGCCTAAGTGGAGAGGCTCCAACGAGTAACCGTGCAAAGTCAACGTTCAATATTATGGCGAATAGTTCTCGCTCAGACAATAAAAGTTAGGGGAAGATGCAAAGTTATGCAAGTTCTCAAGAGTATAACCCCACGGAGGCAATGATCCCAATGGAATTACAAGCTCCTGTTCATCCAATGATCGCCCGACACTTCCATACTGAAACTCAGTAAAAGCCGGTGTTGAAATATTTGAGTCTAACCGGCAAAGGACGCTTACTGGCTCGCGGTCTGATAAATTCTGGTGACTCTTGTTAACATACCCCATTTGGACAGTCCAAGTGTTGGGTACCGAGAGCATCATATGAAGTAAACCCGGTGATGTGAAGTGCCACTTTACAAATCGAATGGAAAATTTATCCGGAGTCAAATGATGAAAAGCATAACAAATGGGCATTGTGTCATAAAGCCGCATATTTCGTGAAAGGGGTACTAATTAAAGTAGGAAGTTGGAAACATCAAATCTCCAACTACAAGTCACTTGCCAAGTTAAACACCATGCAGTTCAAGGAATGTTTACTTCCTTGTATTTCCACAAGTCTGAGTGATATTTATAACACGCCTCGACAATGATGTTCCAAGCATCAGGTGCAACGAGCATCATTCCGCATGTTAAGTGAAAGTGTAATGCACCATCTGGAAGATCGGAGAGGGAAGTCAATCAGTGTACTTAACAAGATTGCCAAAGCCAGATTTACTCAGCTTGATTGTGACAAATGACGCCTGATGAGTGCTTGTTCCTTTGAAAGTCGACGATACTTTATGACCCCTAAAAACACCAGTCCAAGTGACAAATATATCTAAGTATAGAGATAAAGAGCACTGCCTTGAAAAATAGAAGGAAGGAATTGCGAAGGGTAGAACAGTGAGCGAATTTCATAGTAAATGAACTAAAGGGTTATAAGTTTCACTCGAAGGATATTACTCCGAGGAAAAGTACCATGGCCAGCATGCTACATTAACAAAAAGCTCACCAGGGCAAAGCTGAACCATCCTAAGTTGGAGACGTTAGCATATTGTCTGCTCATTGCCTCAAAGAAGAAAATGCCACACTACCAAGCCCATTTTATCAAAGTTTTTATCGATGAGCCGCTAAAGCTAGTTCTCTTCTGCTCATAGGCTTCAGAAGGATAATTAAAGTAGGATATTGAGCTTAACCAATATTACATCACTTACCATCCTCGAAGAACTATAAATGGATAGGCTTTAGCCGGTTTCATCGCTAAGTTCACCGATAAAGGAGAAAGGAAGGAGGAACCAAATGAAGCAACCATCTTCTAAAAAAGAGCGGAAGCACATACATAGCCAAATAAAACCTGGTGACCGCTATGGCACATCCTGACAAGGATAGCTCAAGCATCCGTTGCTTAACACTCAAACACCGTCCATAGTAAATATGAAGGTGTGAAGTACAAAGCTGCAGACATGGGGCACGAGGAATTGAGAAATCAAATGATGTAACACTCCGACTACAAACAAAATTGTAAGTTTCACCGTAGGGACACCTTCTTAATTGCAAGGTTCAGGGCCCTAGTTCTAACAAATCACAATGAAAAATCCGATAAATGGACTAGCGTCCGCCTTGTGAAACAACGCAACCCTAAAAACCAAAGACCTCCCCGACGAGCACCTGGTTCATCGCCGACGCCATTAATACATGGCCGGATAGCGATATAAACACCAGGCTTTCAAACCAAAGACCACCCTGAGGGGCACCCGATTGATGGTCGACGCCATTAGTACATGGCCGGATAGCGATATAAACACAGGGTTTTCAAAGACCTTCTCGAAGGCGTCCGACAAGTTCGACAAGCGTCTGAATTATTCAGACTCAATGAACAATGGATAAAAAACCTCTTCGGGGGTGTCCGACCATATGCTGGGTCTTCCAAATCCAGTTAGTGGCGGATTCAAAAACCTCTTCGGGGGTGTTTGATCATAAGCCGGGTCCTCCAAATTCGGTTAGTGACGGATTCAAAGACCTTCTCGAAGGCGTCTGACAAGTTCGACAAGTGTCTGAATTATTCAGACTCAACGAACAACGGATCAAAAACCTCTTCGGGGGGTGTCCGACCATATGCTGGGTCTTCCAAATCCAGTTAGTGGCGGATTCAAAAACCTCTTCGGGGTGCCGGGTCCTCCAAATTCGGTTAGTGATGGATTCAAAGACCTTCTCAAAGGCGTCCGACAAGTTCGACAAGCGTCCGAATTATTCAGACTCAACGAACAACGGATCAAAAACCTCTTCGGGGTGTCCGACCATATGCTGGGTCTTCCAAATCCAGTTAGTGGTGGATTCAAAAACCTCTTCGAAGGTGTCTGATGATAAGCCAGGTCCTCCAAATTCGGTTAGTGACAGATTCAAAGACCCTCTCGAAGGCGTCCGACAAGTTCGATAAGCGTCTGAATTATTCAGACTCAATGAACAACGAATCAAAAACCTCTTCGGGGGTGTCCGACCATATGCTGGGTCTTCCAAATCCAGTTAGCGGCGGATTCAAAAACCTCTTTGGGGGTGTCTGATCATAAGCCGGGTCCTCCAAATTCGGTTAGTGACGGATCCAAAGACCTTCTCGAAGGCGTCCGACAAGTTCGGCAAGCGTCTGAATTATTCAGACTCAATGAACAATGGATCAAAGACCCCTTCGAGGGCATCTGATCATAAGCCGAATCTTCCAAATTCAGATAGTGACGGACCCAAAGACCTTCTTCGAAGGCATCCAACAAATTCTACAAGTGACTGACTTGTTCAGTTACAATGAATAACGGATTTTCGGAAAAACCAAGACCTCTCCGGGGACACATGTTTAAATCTAACCTCCAAAGAGCCTGAACTGTCAGGTTAGCGAGAAATATGATTGAACATACAAAATATAAGACCCCTCACGCAGGGGCACAAAAACAGAATTCATCTTTATAAAAAGGCATGAGTAGGGTCGACCAAACTGGAAGTTTTTAATTGTAATCACGTCAAAAATTCAATAATGGCAAAAACACACGATCAAGAAATTCCAAATGAAGTCGGACACACAATGCCACACCTAATCTTCAAATCCTATGACAAATTTTAGTATGTGGGCATTACCACCGCACTAACCACATTAAGGGATTCAACAATGCTCACTTCTTAACACATACCACAAATTCGTCACAATTTTGAAGTTAAAGGTTCGTGGCTACAATTAAAAAAACCAACCCGCCAAAAGTACGACGGAATCATTATAATAATATAAAGCATTTGCAAAAACAGATGACTTACAATTTAAAATTTGTGTTGTGAGCATGAAAAGGAAACAGGTGCGGAATGCTAAACAAAAAAGCACAACATGTTTCCATCATGACATCACAAAAACAAGTCTTAACAAAGCTCTCCAAGGGAATTTTCCAAACACTTTTTCAATACAAACTCTTCAATGGGATTTTCCAATGCAGCACTTCTATCAGAGGCCTAGGGCATCCGATGCTTTGGGCACATAGCGAAAAGCAAAATAATCCCTCGGGATTGAAAAAATCGAGTCGGTGCAAGTAGTCTGAATTCACAGAGATATCCGTCTGCGACTACAAACCTCTTAGTTTTATCTTGCTCATTGATAGCCTTCAAAGACTCAAGCACATAGTCAGCTACTAAATCAGGGTTTCCTAGGTGCATTGGCATGCTTAGAAGTTCTGAATAAGTCGATAAAAGCAAAATACTTTTGCCAACAAGTTAGAAGCTTCTAGTACGACAATCTAAATCATGGAAATTTGGCAAAATTGATTGTATCCATGTTACGCAATTCGTGACAGCCCATGATGAAAGAGTAGCACGACCATACTAAGAACTGAACAATATCCAGAAGACATGTCACAGGTTCACCATGACATCGCAATAAACAAAAAACCCGATTTATACTCAACAAAAAGGCAAGTATACTCAGAAATACATAAGCCAAAGTGCGCAAACAACTGAAGACCCATCCTCAGAAGCTCGTCAAAAAGATTTCTACTTCAAAAAAAGAGCATCCGGAAATTGCGAAAAAATCAATATGACTTGATACGTCAATAAAGGGCGACCTCGAAAGTTCAATTAGTTAAACACCGACCAGTCCAGATGAGAAGAAAGGGTAAGTACATTGGTCAAGGTATATCAAAAACGATTTCTTGTGGGAATGAATTCCTTGGCCAAGAAATCTAAAGCGCCTCAACACGAAAGCCTCTTTGACTACAAAGTCCTAATCGTATATAGCTCAAAAAAACCCGATAATACTCTGCTTCAAACCCAAAAATAAATGATGCTGAAAGCAATTACGCTAATATGGCATAATCCCATAAAGCAATAACACTTTTCTAGGAATTGAAGCTAGTATCCATCAACAGTGTCAACATGAGTTATAAGTAAGGTTGAGCAATGACCATGCGCTGGGGAAAATAGATGTGAGGAAAAAATTCAAAGTTTTGTCCAGCCTGGGATGATAAATTCTGTCAAACACGATTGAAAGAAACAACAAAACCGTAAGGTTGCAATATACAACGGTGCTTCTCGGACTGCGAAAAGGCTGATATGGGCAAATGCAAAGGATGAATGCCGTAAAAGCATTGTATGAAATGCTGACCTAGCACAACTTATTAAGTAATGCACATAAGCTACTCGATTTACCAAAAATCCTACGGTCATGACCACCCAAGAAGATTGGCTAAGAACACGGGTCAAGCGGACTGGGGCATCATTAATCATTAGACAGGGCAAGCCAAATTCGGAATTACATCAGGAAAATGGTCAGGTGTGCACATTTCATAGGTATTGAACCTAATACGGTGATAATTTGAAAGATAATACTTAGAATTCGCAGTCCAAAACTAAGACTGACAAATCTCGAGTATTGTCGCTGAGCGAGTTAAGTGTATTATCAGTGTGAACTATATCTACCAAGTCATAAACTCCTAAATAAAAAGCAGCTCCACATTGATAACACATTCAAGTCTATGAATATTTCTCATGATTTTTCTCCTTTTATTAAAGTAACCCATTGTCACCTTGAGCAATCGACAATGAATTTGCCGTCGAATGTGCGCAAAAGCTATTCATTACAGGTTCCCTAAAAGGTCGCCTCTGCTAAGGGAGATCCTCCGATAAAATTAAGCCAGTGTTACACCACCATCCATCGAAATAAGACAAAGACAACATGTATCATTATCTTGTTCAGGAGTTATGTACTGAGATTTTTGAGTCCAACAAAATTATTGTGGCAAAGCTAAAAGGCGACCAATCACAAATTGCCAAAAGGACAATGGATAACCAAAAATCGGTTCATTAAAAATCCAAAAAATACACTTGTTTTAACCTTGGAAACCCAAGTTAAAGTTTCATTCTAAGCAAAAGCGATCTACTTCCCGGAACGATGACCAAAAACTTCTGTCCGGTATCCACTCTGCGCATGAAACTTCATTTTTCAACAAAGTACGGACAGGAAACAGGGCACAAGATGTTCAACTCTCAAGACATAAATGTGGATTGTTCAAGTTCTAGAGTGCTTAAATATAACATACTTCAAAACAAGCATTGAGTATTAGATAAATCTCCCAACAACCTAACAATTTGGTCACTCCATAGCTTAAACCAAAAAAATTCAACAACCTAAAAGTCTTAAGTCGTTTAAAGGCTCAAAAGCTTAGGCCGCTCAAAGGATAGGTCACTCAACTATTCAAAGGTTAAGGGTGTTGCAACATTTCAAGCTCATAAGACGTTCGGTAATCTCAAGGCCCCATATAGTGAGCCGAGCAAATTGATCAAATCACTTAAAGGCTTGAGTTGCCCCATAATTGAGGAGTTTGAGTCGTTCCGTGATTTAAAAGGTTATATTGGCGAGTAGAAACTTCAGGCCACTAACAACTTAAAGCGTAGGACGCAATGACGACCTTGATTGATTTAAGAGCCCCGAACCTGGTAAGCGATCTAAAGCGTAAGATCGCGACATCAACCCAAAGCCTCGAAGTGTCTATTAAGTTAAAGCTCGGGTGGTGTGTTGACATGAGGGAGTTCAGGACATATAAAAAGCTGCGACTGACTCTCAACATGACAAACATATAATTACCGGATTTAAAGTCAAAGCACACTGCAAATTCCAAAGTACCTATTGGTATGCACGGCCATTTTGTGAATCCATCTACAACACTGAATGTCCAAAGCCGATTCCAAGCTCACTTCAGTAAATTAGTAAATCAATAAGGCTTGAAGGCATACAAGCTTAATCATGATCTCCAATTTGGACTTTGCAAGTTACCAAAATATCACCCAACTGCTTCAAATTGGAAGTATGCAACTTTCGAATACAAACTACAGGTGCTGGTTACGATTCGGGCAGACCTATTTTTGAACTATTACACAATGTTCAGACTATGAAAAATCAAACTCGGTCCTATTATCACAAGTCAACACTTTCCAGCATTTCAAACCTCGAGCAGAATCCATGGAGTCGAATCAAACAAAGTTTAGCAGTACAGAAAATACAATGACGTACAAAGTTTCTAACACAGGAAAATCTTCAACTAATGTGCATACTCGAACCAATATGTGTTAAAATAACGGGATGAGCATGCTTAAACCAACATGTTGGTCAAGCATGACTACACGATATGGTCGAGCATGAGTGATCATAACAATTCAAGTAGGCAAGATGGTAGATTGCCAGACCATGATTAGCAGGCTTCCGGATGATCAAGTTTATGAGGGAAGAATATATGAATCTCCTAACTTCCAGACTGCTACATGTAATCCGGGAAGAAGAAGACAAATCGTCGAATAGTGGCATCCAATGGAATCTCCGATGTTAGAACTAACCGACGAAGCTGGCAAACATTGACCCACAAAAATTCTTCTCCTAATGAAAACTAGTGATGACCACCAAAGCCGGGGCACAGAAAATTAAAGATTCTCTAAAGAAAAATAGAAAATAAATCACAAATACGTATTTCTCGAATGAGAAATATTTTACACCATCACATTAATCACTGAAACGATAACGTTTCAAATCCACAGTCGGCTTTAGTCAATTAGTTGATTTTGAGCGACAATGCGGGTTCGAATTAGAATATCGTGTTTGTGCAAATAATTTTCAATGAGTTTTATGCCATTGAGAAAAACATTCATGTACAGACACTTTATTCAATTCAAGATAAAATTCGCTATGATTCACTTCTTAATGATTAACTAATCCACTATCGATATGGGCAGTCGATAGCGAGTATAAGTCCAAAATTGTGCAAATGCTTGTTTTAATTACAGAAGAGGTGACACAAAGCATGCAAATTTAAAGAATATTTCATCATAGCAAAACAAAAAGCTGCGACGAAATCTCAACGCAGATTTTGTTCATTTCGAAGCCCGCATTTCTTGCAAACAAGAAATACAAGCTTCGATGGGCAAATGTTAACCCCGTTGTTAAAACGCGGTTCAGAAAATAAAGAATACGAAGTCGTTAACGCAACGGGGATCAAACACGACATTAAAACGAGTCGTGCACGTCATGTCGTGAGCATCGGCATCGTTCAAAACAGGTTGAAAACATGGTTCACAATCAAGTCGGTCCGTGACTTGGAGGGAAACAGTCTTGCGGCTTGGTGAAGAGCAATCCAAATGAAACGAAGCATATCGTCCTTGTGGCTCTTTGAAAGTCGTTCTGCGCCATGACAGAAATCAGTCCCTGCGACATGACGTATGTTGTTCCCATGGCGCAAAACCAAGTCGTGAAGCAAAGGCAGCAAACTCATGATGTCCAGACCATATACATAAATGGGAACAAGGTTAGGAGTAATCAAACCGTTGGGACTGTGAAATCCATGGCGTTGAACCTTATCCCACAGTCATGTCGTGTTTGCATGATTTATGTAATGAAAGGCTCCATGACATCTCGAGATTTAAGTCGTTAATGCAGTCATGTCGTGTGAACTCCCGCTGCAAGTGCATACTGTACATGTAATTGCTAAAGCATGTCGTATGAACATAAAAAGGGAGTAGCCTCGATGAGCCACGTGGCAATTTGTGTAGCAAAGCACTATGCCGTGGGAAACATACCACCAAGTCGTTAAACGTCAACATGATAGATATGTATGAAATGTACACATCAAACTCCAGAAGCCACGTCAGCAAGTATTTAAAGGAAAAGCGGAGAAGTGTGCACACCAACTCATGCCGTAACCCATACCCATTCATGTCATGGTCCCCATGTCGCGAGTGTTGTACCACAAACCAATCATGTCGTTAATTCCTATGCCGCATGGCATTTAAACCATGTCGTGTCCAATAATCAAGTCGAATGATGTACTGAGAAGCCACGTGGAGAGTTATGTATTGTTTGAGATAGCATGGCGTTGAAGGTATGTCGTAAGAGGAAGGCCACCTTGTTATTTATTAGATCTAAGTCACACGTTATGATGGGAAAAGCATGTCGCATGTTATGGTGCTGAACCATACCATAAATGAGTTTATGGCGTCCAAGATCATGTTGTTCGCCTGGAGGTCCGACGACATGGTGATTGGCTACTCAAAAGTGAAGTTGGCAACCGACATAAGTCATGGCGAAATTGAGTCGTGGCGTTTTCTGCATAATTATAGAATTGCCACCTGGGCCGAAAATCACCTATAAATACCCCTCATAATTCATTTGAGCGGAGGGGGGGGGGGGGGAGGGGACGGAAAATTGATTGCTACAAGGAGACTCCGTCAAACTCAAAACTCATCTATAACTTCTCTAATGGCTTCCATGGATTCAACAACACTTTTCTAACTTCATGAAGATCAAATCCAAATCAATGATCATTAGAGCTTTCTACAATTGAATCTAAACTCCTTCAATCTCATTCAAGCTACATAATAAATCTCTTAAGCATCATTCAAACGATCTCTAGTCCTCTCCAAAGCCTAAATTGAATGCTAATTCACTATAAAATCTATGAAGATCATGGAAAAGGATCCAAGCACAAAAGTTGCTGAAGATTCATCACATAGCTAAAAGATCTCTTCATTTTCTTCACCAAATTCAAGTGAAATTAGATCATAAGGGAGGAAAAAAGAGAGAAATGATTGCAATGAGGGAAAATTCATATGTTGTAAGCTTGAATATCATAATGAGAATGGATTGAAAGTGGACGTAGATTTATAGAGAATCGAACCACTATAAAAATTCCTTTGTGCTCTTACTTGCTTTTATCCGTTTATTTTGCGATTTCGCGGTTCCATATTCTTACCGAATAGGTGAAGTGTAGCTTTTACACCTTTGGTATTTGATCCCAAATTTGGAGCAAACACTCGACATTTCAAATCCCGATTAAATCAGTATCCAATTTATATTAAAAATCCAATTGTAAAATAAATAAATAAATCGTTATAAATTATAAAGGAATTCCATAGCGACTTTTCGAAACTTTGATTTGATCATAAATCAAAATCTACCTGACAAAATTTAGATTTTTCTATTCCATTAGAAAAATATCGTTCAACTGATCCGAGCGTTTCTTATTTCACAGAAATCCGACTTAAAATGGATTCTGTATATTCAGTTTAAGTTAAAATCACCAAATAATGAACTACCGCGACGTTACGGGCTCGATTATACTAAAATTATAATTCATATGGTCTAACGTCGCTTATATAATATATTCGCTATTCAAATCCAATTCTGAACTGAATTATACCTTATATATAATCCAATTCACACTATATTGTGAATTCAACTATTTTTGACTATTTCGGAATTATAATATATTTTTATATTATACATATTAATTATATATTCATATTATTTAATTAAATAACCATTTAAATCAATAAATCACTATTTACTCAATTAAATTAATTAATTACACCGTAAAAATACGGGACATTACATTCTCCCCCCTTAAAATAATTTCGTCCTCGAAATTGCTAAGGTAGAAAATAAACCCTATTAACTGGGCAAAAAATATTTGTTTACTTCTTAAATTTCAGTTTCACTGACCCAATTGATTTTAATTAAATTATTCATTCATTCCGAATAACTAATATTTTCAAAAATTTCTGAAAATTTTCTAACACCCTTAATTTTCAGAAAATTTTGCCAGCACCTCCTTTGTATTGGTCAATCGTTACAACTACGACTCGGCTCTCTGGGCCATCTCCAATCCAAAAAGAAAATCAAACAGCCAAGCGGCTTGCCAATTCGGCTCATAAATCTCATATCCAATAGAAATATAAACTTGTACCTTTTTGTCGGGCATATCATTATATCCTTTGCATCTGTCACCAATTCAGCATGTACCAATGTCATTACAATCAATTTCCAATCAATATCTATTCAATACAGTTATTCACTTATATCCAAACCAAATTTCATTTCAACTCGAGTTCCATTCTCAATTCCAATTCTTAACTTATCACTTCAACGTAATTCCAGATTCCTGTCTCATAATCCAATTTTACTCGATATCATTCTATTTCAATTCAATTTCAATTACCACTTAACTGGCTTTAATTAAATTTTCAATTTTTATTGGTTTTTACAAATTCTACTTTAATTTGTTTTAATTCAAATAATCTATTTTTGGGAGTTTTTAAACAGTTTAGCCTTTTCCAAAAATCAATATATTCATTTTGGAATATCAAAACAACTTGTTTTCTCAAAACAATTCAAAAACAAAAATTTTGATAGTAATCCGTCACTTACATCTCGAAAATGAACACCGGTAATGTCATGATCATCATCAGAATCTATTTTCCAGCGATCGAAGTGATTTTAATACTATATCACTTTTCAAAAATCATATTCAAACACTTCTATTTTTAAATAAGTTCAAAATATCCTTCATAATGTTTGAAAACGTTTCCAAAATCTCCTAGGATTTTAAAATTGCCATATATTTAATTCAACTCCATTTACAAACATCTTTCCAAATTTCCTAGGTTTTAATTTCATTTTTGATTTAAATTCAGATCTAATTCATCTGGTTTCATGTATTACACTTATATAAATCCTGATTGGCTATTTACATAACCATTTCACATTTTATAATCTTTTTCGATTGTAATCACAACCAACACATCCAATATACTATAATACTTTAAATAGCTATACATTGTTTATATCAAAATATAATTTGGGTAAAATTATTTCATTTACCCTCTTTTCAAAACATACTGTGTCGGTTCATCGTATTCGAGTGTTTATAAGCTCCTATCAATACAGTGGATCAAACTGATCGATCAGAACTCATAAACAACTTGACCAATAAATCTCCACAATATAAAACAATTTATATTGAATAATAAATACACACTCATATATGTATATATACACACTCAACTCAATCTAGGGTATTACTAAAGCCATCTCTACTGAGTCATGCCACAGAGCCAAGGTAATTGCCTAACCTTCGGCTCTGGTACCACTGTAACGACCCGGGGATTTTCGACTCAGAAAATCAACATTTAAAACCAATGTCGACTATCCAAGCATCAGAAATACCAGATAGTTAATAGAAAGAAGTTAGAGGGTGAGAACAGATAAGGTAGAACTATTAGAATTGAAGAAGAACACAACAACATCAGAGTAACACGAATCTCACAGCGGAACGAATAAAATATAGTATCCAAAATAACTTTGAAACACAAATCTGTATTTGTACATTAGAGTACAACACTTACATCTCATCGGAAATAAACAATAGCTATAAAATGCTGCTGAAGCCTCCGTCTCCAAGCTCCATCTAGCGTATCTGTAAATGCCGACTACTTGACTATCCGTACAATTTTTGGGCACCCAAGAGTTTAGCGAAACAAACAAAATAAACACTGGGTCAATCATGGGACTGGTGTGAGTAAACTCCAACTATTTGGTTTAAATTTTCAAAGTCTTTTTTCAAAAGAAATGATAATTGTAAGACTGATCCACACATAAACATGGATGGTTTTTACCTTACGATAACCCAAAAACATTTTTCAAAAATCAATACTTTTCTGATGTTATAATAATGTCTAATCACAATTAATTAACAATCTAGCAGAACGCTTGCACCTCACGCTCCACATATATATAGTATAGAATCAAAACCGCAGGCGCTTATTGAAGATTGGATTCCGACTATGACATGGTATGGAACCACCTGCCGATAGTGTATCTCTAGAGAGGAATACACCGGGTTCAACAAGAACGTCTTGCAACCCGGCCCACACATGACTGACCACTCATTTCTCTTGAATGTATCGAATATATTGTCACCTATGGTTGCTAGCAACATAACCGTTCCCGGGAGATACAGAAGCGAAAAGAAGTAACAAATATGAATATTCTCTAGATGGTGACAATACATCCTAATGGGGGCGACCCACATAGCCATGCTGCCTGCCCGATTTTTATTATTTCCCAGTTGATGAGACTTGAGGTCATAACATATCCTTCTACAGATCATACACTCATTTACTTTGAATGCCACATCGTCATACCCGCCAATTCACAAATTGATTTCCATAAAAATACCACAGGTATAAAGCTAAGAGAAACGAATTCCCCCGCCACCAAACATGGATACGTTTGAAGCGATCAACTTACGTGATCCATTAGATATACTCTACCAGACATTCGTCCATACACGTTGTCGTGGGTCTGGATAAACCTAAGGCACTATTTTGTAAATCCATCTTGGGCAATTTCTACCTAGGATCGCCAGAACAGCCCTTGCACAACTCCGTCTTCAATTATCTTCATCATATTTGATTCGCAACGCTAATGCCCATACAGAGTGGTTTTCAGATAATGAATCTGATCCCGGTCTCTCCGTATTGACAATGGAAATGGTCAAAAACTTTGATAGTCGTTGATTTTACTATCAAAGGAAAACATGTGTGCAAACAATGGCTGTATTTCCAAATGGAAAACTTACTGATCAATCATCAATCAACACTGACCCTTTAATTTAATTTGCCATTCAATTATTCATTTCCCTATCTCCATTTCCATATATTCGTAAATTCTTATTTTCTAAATTTAGAAAATATACGTTATTAATCATTGGAAAACGTTTCCATATTTATTCCTATTTCTTATTTTCTGTATTAGAAAACATTTCTGATTTTTATTTGGAAAACATTCACAAAATTCCTTCATTGGATTTTAAATAGATGTTTAAATAAAACATCACTATGCCAACTCAAACCATCACACTCATTAACTAAATTCAATTAAATAACCTTCCCTATCGAACCTTAACCATTCCTTAGTTAAAAATAAAGTCAATCAAGTTGGGGTATAACTACCTCTCAGACCTTAACTGAACAACATTTCTAACCTCGAAATAGACAAAGTCCACATTTTATATCTTCAACCACTTCCTTACGTAACTCTCAGATTCTAATTACGAATCCACTTCTTTTACAGAAATCATTTTGATTATAGCAATAGTGTTATAATCCCATGCCTCCCAAATATATAACTTTAATATGACTTTTATTCATTAATTTGAATAAATAAACAAAGGGTTTATTAAATAAATAAATCTTGATTTAAAAACCGGAAAGTAAATAATACTTTCCTATGTTCGATATAGTCCAATCCCAATGTATAATCCTCTCTCGAATAATCTCTATTCGATAACTCTTTTCTTCGAATGAACTACATTCGATAACTCTTTTCTTCGACTAACTATATTTGATAATATCTCCTTCGAATAAACTACATTCGATAACTCTTTTATTCGAATAAACTATATTCGATAATATCTCCTTCTTCGAATAAACTATATTCGATAACTCTCTTTGAAAAATTCTAATTCGAATAACTAATATTCAACTAACTCTATTCGATTAACTAATATTCGACCAACTCTATTCGAATAACTAATATTCGATTAACTCTAATTCGATTAATCAATGTTCGATTAACTCTTATTCGAATAACTAATATTCGATACTCTCTATTCGAATAACTAATATTCTTTAACCCTATTTCCTATCTCATTCAAATTCCCATTTGAATTCGTATTTCAAAACCCAAGTTTCTTTATAAATGTTTTAATTTATAAAATATTTATTTTAATCCACTATTCACATCGAATGTGAAAAATATTTCTTTTATATAATCCATTAAGTTTGATTTCGTATTTTAAAATAATATCCCATTTCCAAATTCTATTTACACTTCTATTCATAGAATTATTCATACGAAATCTCCTTTTAATTTCTAACACTTAAAACTCATTCATAATTCCCTTTATAAATGCTGAGTTCACATTCTATTTGAAATATCGGTGTCAAAACCAATTTCTACTTCTCTATATAAGTTCAGACTTATATATCCCATTTATCCAATGATAACTAATTTACTTAATTTATAAAACATTATTTATAAATTAATCTTCTCCATTTTTTCTGTTAAAAACAGATTACTATTTATTTCTACTTTAAATTAATCATTCTCCTTTATCTGCTAAAAACAGATTTCTATTTAATATTTATTTCCCACTTATTTTCTTTTATAAAATTCTATTCATTTTATAAAATACTCCCTTTTAAAACTCCAATTTATTTTCGGAATAAATACCCCCTTTATAATTCTATTTATAAATGATTCCAGATATTTCCTTTTCAATTCTATTTGTAAATGTTTTACAAATATTCCTCTTTTCAATTCTATTTGTTTTACAAATATTTCCTTAGTATAAGTCTCTTTATTTCATATAATTATTTCCTTTATAAAATTCTATTTATTTTATATAAATATTTCATTTATATAATTCTATTTATTTTCCAAATAATCCCTTTTCTAATTTTATTTATTTTCCAAAATATTAACTTTCATAATTATATTTATTTCATATAAATATTTCCTTTTTTTAATATAAAATCTATTGATTTTATATAAATATTTTATTTTTAAAATACACTTCGAAAATTCTCTTTTTACTTTCCAGTATCACTTATCCATTATATTATATGAAAGCACAATCTTTCTCCGGAGACCTTTCAGATCCAGATTCTCCAAAAAATTCATAGGTCGACATGTGTACAGTGTTTCGATCCTCGCCATACAATAGAGTAACCGTCCTTATCTCTTCAGTACCCACTTGATGTGAACTCATACATGTGGGCCTTTTGATTTACTGTAGCAAGTAACTGACCCAAAGTCTTTTTCACATACTTGCTAATATTACTCTCAGTTGCACTCCTCTTTATCATTTTTATTTTTACTACATCTGGTATACTGTTCGATAGAATTGAATTTAATGCTTTTAAGTTTAAGCAATTTTCTATACTAGTATTAAAAAGTCATATATGTAGAATTAACAACAATTAATATTCAAATGCTTTTATCTTCTATACAGTCAAATTTTCACCAATCACATGCATCTATTTAACTCTATCATATTTATACACATGTAAAAAAAGTCAATTTTCATATGTTTTTATGTTTATATAAAAGCACAATGTTCCTCTGGAGACCCTTCGGTTCCAATTTATTAAAAAAACACATGTATTGCCATGTGTCGCGGCACTTCAACTATCATAAATTTATCATTACTTTTTGCTCACTACCATTGTTTCTTAAAAGAATTCTAATCGACTTATTAATGTTCGTAGATTATCTTCATAACTATAGTATTTTTTAAAGGGATTCTAATGGACTCATTAATGTTTTGTAGATTATCTTAGTATTATACATTTAAAAATTCAATTTGTATATTTGTCATTTTCTAATTCTTTCACTTCCACTTAATTTTCTCACAACATCGTCTTTTTTCTTTTCCAGATTTCTATGCATCCTAAGTTAAAATTCTATTTATATATTATCTATTATATTATATGAAAGCACATTGTTCATTTCAAGTCCTTTTGGTTCCATTTGCTTCAGTAAATCAGGATTCTACCTTGTGTAACTATGCAGACCGAACGATTGCCTTTCACTCCACACACAAACTTTCACCCGCTCTCCAATTTTTTTACACTTTCCTTCTTCCATGCTCATCTCCATTTTCACAGAATACGAAAAAAAAAACCCTACCTCTTTCTCTTCCTTCTCCAACCACTATAGAAAAACTCCATTCAACCACAATCCCCATTTATCTTTCCTCGTGTTCATTGTCTCCTGCGCCATATGGATGAAAAGCTACCTAAACCACCATATCTAACAGTATCTACTTCTCTGTTAATCTTCTCTTATGCACCCAAATAGTATGCTACATCTAATCTTTGTTGATTTCTACCAATATTGTCTCTGTGTATGCTCTAGCTTTCAGATGTTGTTCGGCTAGCTCCGATTTCTTAATTTGATTGCAAATCAAGGTAACTCATAGTAAGGTACTCATTCTCATTAGTCATTCTGCTGTTGTTGTGTCCTTTTTGTAATGTATTACCACATCCCGAAATTCATAAGAAAGGCTTTAGTGCACTTTCTGTATATTTTATTTCTTGCATTGTCTTTTGATTATTTGTTCAAACATATGGTAATATTTATATGATAATAATATACACAGTTTCACTGTAATTCATACATGTGTATGATAATCTATGTGCAAATGAATATGGTAGTTCACATTTTGAGCTGGATTTATCATTGTTTTAACATTGTTTTGGAGGATGTGTGCAAAAGTTTAAAATTTTAGTACACGGTAGGCAGTTGTTTCTTTAAACTATAATATATTATAATCTTATATTACCTTATAGCAAATAAAATATAACTTTGAATTATGGATTTTGATCTTCTGTCACGAAATTCTAACAATGTTTATAATTTTTCGTCTTCAGCCTTCCACAACATTGATTCAAATTTGCTTTCTTTACCATTGGTTTGAATTTACTTTTTTCACTGTAAAATGAATAAGTGCAAATTGATATTTTCTTTTTTGTATTAATTGGATTTGTGCGACTTAATGATTAGGGTAGTCGTGGGTTCTACATAAATAATAGTCTTTCTTTTCTCACCATCAAGGGAGAACTGGAATACAGTGGAGTCGCTATCTTCACCATCATTCGTTTTAACATCTACATTGTGAGGTATTGCTATTAAAACATGTCTCCTTATTTTGACTCTCACATATGTTTATTTCTCCCCTTTATTTGTGAATTGCTCAATAATTTAATAAGAATATTGCAGGAGATAAATATGATTTTCCTATAGTTATTGTTTGTTTAGTTCTTTGGCACTGACAGTATTGATGGGCAAATGTATTCAAACTTTTTTTTTTACTTATTGCCTTAGGCCACTATTTATCTTCTTAGCTTTGTTATTGTTATAAACTTTCTGGGTATTGTGTATGCACATTGGTTTATTTTCCGCTATCTTTGTCCATTTGTCTGTGATAGCTTGTGCACATTGATTTATATGTTTGTGCTAATTTACACCTGTATAGGATTTTTCCTTAGATACCAGTAGAAAAACGATTTTTCATTGTATGTATTGATTTCTTTATATGGTGTTTATAATTCATATTTATGTTACGTATTTGGCTCTTGCAAGTTAAAAAATATGATAATTTATTTGCTTATTTTAACAAAAATTATTATGGTTTTGTAACTACAATAACAATGCAAAGTCAATATCGTTCCTTTGCATGTAAGTGTCAATTATTATTATTAAATTATTAAGTCAATGCAAGAAAAAATGTTATATTTCTATCAGTAGATGAGTTTCACTATTTGTTTAATATTATAACATGTCGAGGTATTTTAGCAGTTGGTCCACCATGATTTGCTTCAGGCAAAAAAATTCAATTTTTCCCTCAACGGTAAACTTCCAATTTATTGTGCAGTATAGTACAAAGGATTGGGCCCTCTTTGGTAATTTGATTTTGTCTCCATAATAATTTAAAACAAAAAGTAAATTGCCTTGGAAAGTTGATAGGCTTTTATACTTTTATGGCGAAACTATGACATATTGTCGATACTATGCCTATTAGGAATGAATACGGCATGTAAACTCCTGCTTCACACATGTTTTTGTCCATGTGTTGATTTATTTGTTATTTTTATAGTTGGTTACATGAGAGAAATGAAAAGTTGAGCATACAACAAAGAGAATGTTTTTTTGATATACTTCAAATTTCCAACCTGATATCCATGTGTACATCTACATGTTGTATAAAAATTAAAGCATATTTTGACATTTCCTTTTGTGTTTTGATTTATTATCCATCCTTAAAACACGGTTTTACACATGTATTTTATTTCTATGAAACTTTGCTAGCTGATATACCCATCCCCCCATCCCCCGGCTACAATTGAGGTAACCAATTAAAATTTTGTAAAGGTTTGATCTTGCTAATTTTTGAAGTTTGTCAAATAAAATGCCATCTTCAGCTAAATTTACATGTAATGTTTTATTTGACTTGCATTGACTCTTTTCCACTACAATCCTTTGTTTCTCCATCTTTTCATGATCTAAACCATGTCTTCTTCGCAGTTATCATTAAACTTAATATACGTCAATTGTGTATATAATCTATTTGCATTCCCTCTAAAATGATTAACATGTATTCGTAATTAAACATGGATCTCAACAGTAGGGAATGGAAGTACCATGGAGATTACTACTCATTACACTTTTATATTTTTTATTTATTTATGGAAATTGTATTTAGAATGTTTAACTTCAAATTTTGGAGTTGGTTGCTATAACTTTTAACCGAACAATACTATTTCTTACAATTATGAATCAATGTTCAACATGTGTGATGCATTCTGAAATAATATAAAAATATTTCTTTAGGTTTTCAGATATCCTTAATGTTCACAATTTGGAAGTCATTATCTCATATGGAAACATTCTTAGCTAACTTGAGTTTTTAGAAATACAATCTTTTATATATTTTTATTATTAACATAATTCTTTCGGTTTTCCCATTTTAACCACTTGAAAGTGTTAATGAATATACCATAACATTATGTTGGGATCCCTCCTTAATTGGAGAGTTTCTAAAAAATTCTAGATGTTTCTAGAGAAATCTAGAATTTTCTAGAATGTTCCGGAGAACTCTAGAGAAGTGTAGAACCCTCTAGAAGCTTGTGGAAAAGTGTGGAACCATCTGGAATGTTCTGGAGACATGTGGAACCTTCTGGAAGCTTTCGAAAGAGTATGGAAGAATAAAGAAGGGAATGGAAGAATGTAGAGATTCCTAGAGAGTGTGGAGCATTCTAGAGAATCAATCTCTACCGTCGGATGTAAGTAATCTCCACCATTCATTATGGAGGTTGAGTAGTATAAATAGTAGAAGGAGCCCTATTACTAACCATCCAAGAATTCAAGGAAGAAAGCCACTTCTTAGAGTGAGGAAAATACTTGAGAGTTAGGAAGCCTCTTTGAGTGAAAAGAGAGATAGCTTGAGAAGTATATATCCTTAAGCTTGAGTTGAGTGTGAGTTACTTTTGTAATCATATTCTTATAATCCTACTATTCTTTTGTATAGTGGAAGAATCTCCATATTGAAGAATTATAAACGCATGTGATCCCGTTGCTATTTTTAATCTTAATTGCCTATCTTAACTTCACGAAGTGGGAAAGACCGAGATTTCCGCAACACATTATCCTAAGATGGCAAGCTAACCTTCCATAAACAATGGTAGCCACCTTCGTTATTGGTTAATGGATAAGGAGTTAGTCTAAATACTACATGCTCCACCTAACATGCATGCTGCACTTCTTGAAATTGTTTTGTATGCATGAGTTATTTAATACTTGCTATTTCTTTCTTTGTTTGTTTGTTTCAGTAGGTTCACTGAAAATCCCATTTAATTGCTATATAACTATTTCCTTTTACCGAATTTTTTAACATAAGTATAAACTAAAACACTAGAATTTATAATTGTATTGTATATTGGTTCTTTACATAATTAACACATATTGGTTCATGGAGTAGACATTCAAATTTATGAAAATTAGACAATTGTTACGAATAACAGTCTATAAAAAATTATGATTTTAACAATACTGGCATGTACGTTGGAAAAAAATTATAATCCCACTTTGTTGAGCATTTTAAGAATTATTTCCATAGTGATGCTTTCTCAGTCATACCGAATTAATTTTTTGTTGGAATGGAACTCTTTTACCATAACATGGGTTGCATTTATGAATAAATCTTAACGTTCTTTCATTTTTCATTCAAGAACAAATTTCAGGATTAGGTTCTTGCCTGGATTATGGATACAATTTGCAGGTGGTGACCTAATACTATATGGCTTGTGGAATGCGAAGTTCTTTTTATCTAAGTGGTAAACCATAGCAGTATCCTTAATTGGAACATTAAATGGTTTAAATTTATTACATATTTCTTTGTGGTAAACTAAGACTTCAAATGTACCAAACAATTTCAATTTTTTTTATGTGCAACACGTTCTTTAGGTTTTATACATGATATGGTATGCATTATTGATTATAATGCAGGAATAAATAAATAAAAACATACATAGGTAATCATTAACATCCAACCAATTATGAGCTTCTAATTTAAAGTTATATGTGTGAGCAGTGACATTCTTTTCTTACGTATCATATATAGTTGAAATATCTATATGCATACATACACAAATATTTATTTATTTATGTGCACATGAATATATGTTTGTTAGTGTTTGGTGATTGCAATTCTGGGATATAATTAAGCTTCTAAGGACGAAATATTCTGAGAAGTTTAATACTTGCTTATATTATGAATGCCTTGATTATCTAAACTGCAAGGTAGTTACTTGCATAGAGGCTATTATTATATGAAGTGTGGGCCCATGAGGACGTTTGCCTAGATTATTTTTAAAAAGGAATGTAAAAGGGGTCGAATCAGGTCTAAAGAAGGCAACTTTAACTATAAATTAATGATGTTTTTTCATGTTGCTTAGACAACATGGTTATGTATATTGTAAGTTTGTGTTTTGGTATGTTTATTTGTTAACCTCTATACAAATAAATTGTTGTTATGAAGCATAATTTGCATTGCTAACATCTGAATGATTTTATTCATTATTCACAATTTTTTGTAAAACGCATGACTTTAAAAAAAAAAACCAAGGACCAGGTGAAGTACTTCAATTAATTTGCTGTCATAACTACATCTTTACTATTTTGTTCTCAACGGAGATACATAAGCATGAGATGGGCATAATTAAGGTCTCATCGTATCAAACTACTCCTATTGTTCTAAATGCTTTTGGTTTAGTTGTAATTTAGCAATATCTTGATTCATGTCATTACAAGAAATGATTTATAACTTGAGACGAGGAATATATGTTAATTCAAGTTCCAACTTACTTCCATTTTTCTTGAGTTAAATATATGCTATTATAATTTTGTGGCAATTAATGCTACGAAAAACATGGTATAGTCAGTGTGAAGGTTATTTATCTGTGGCATTTTCATTTCTCATTGAGTTAAACAAAGAATAACTTAAGTCCGTACTCTCAATTTAACAGTTTTGCAAATTTCTGCTTCTTGAATAATTCGCTTTTTAATCCTAATTTTTTCCCTTTTCTTTATTCTTTTAATGTCAAAATTTAGATTCATACTAAAAAAATTAAGCATAATTTGCATGCTCATAATTACATAAGTTCCCATACATGTATTTTTTTTGTGCCTTAGTTCTGTCCCCTAGAATAAAATACATATACTCACTCTTTATACTTCCAAAGAAATATTATAAAAATATTATTGATTTGACAATTCTTTATGACTATACAAACATATACAATGTAACTACGTTTATTTTGCAATGCCCGTGTGCGGAGCACGGGTGCGCACTAGTGGTATAAAAATACCAAATCAAAAGGATCAATCATCATCAAAACACACACAATCAATAACATATTATATACCACATCATATATTAGAATATATGAAAACCATTATTGTAAATATTAAGGAATTCAGTTGGATCCCTCCAACCTGTTTCCCTGCATCCACATATGTTAAAACATATAATTAACATCAATTTGATTTCAATATTAAATATTCTAATCAATAAAATCAATATTTAATTAACGATATATATATATAACTATATTGATATTTTCAACCAACCAATTTGCAGTTCAACCTACCAATCAACACACATCAATCAACCAACATTTATCAGTTCTAAAAAATACGTTATGAAAATATAAATTGAGCAGAGTTAGTGAGGTTTACTCACATTGGACGATCATCATTAAATAACGATAACTATCGGTTGATTCGGACGGACAATTTATTTTGCAATAAATTGTAATGAGCTCCAATTCACTCCCAGTCAGTTCCATTTCGTACCCCCCATCCATACGATCCCAACGGATCCAGTTTTGCTGAATTCGGATAATGTATGCAGTAGTTATAATTTTTACAAGTTCATAACAATTTAAATAGATTATTTAACAAATACTGGTCCTTTTAATTAATTAATCACCTTCATTATCTTTACTTGTCCACGTCACCACTCTAAAAGCTTCTCCCTCCTCTGAAATATTCTAACACAACTCCAGATATTCGTGGCTATTGCCGATCATTTCAAGCCCTAAAACTCCCTCTCTTCTTCATGAATTCGAAAACCAAAACTAGCACTACTCTTCTCGTCTCGCCCTCTTCCTCCTCCACCCAAAAAATCAACGCCCGCACTCCTATATAAAAATGCGACTTCCGCAGTCTTCCTCTCGATAATGTATAGATCGCGACATCCACATCAACCGCACATCACCAGAAAGTGCTCGTCAACTCCAAAATGATCTATGAATTCAAATATACTCTCGAAAACCCAAATCGATGCACCCTCTCTTCAAATTACTCAACCCTAATTTTCGCTATAAAAACCCCAATGTATAGAACTAACATCGAACCCATTCAAATGGGTATAGACCTGAAGACAATCTCACCACTATTTCAAATATATAATTTTCATGATTTATGGTATTTGATTTTAATTGTTTGGATTTTCTTAAGAAAAACTTCCTCACGTTTTCCTGAAGAATAATGTGGCGGAAAAATTCTAACCAAGGAAATGAGAAAGTTAGGGTTACGATGAAAGTGGTATATTTATAGGATAGGAAAATATTATTTTAATCGATTATTATATTCATTTATAATTAATCGTTATCTTCTTTCATCGTTTAAAATTTCCTATGATCACATATCATATCCAAAAATCACGAAAATGAACACACAGCTACAGTTTGACATTATGGACCCAACGAAACTCGTGTCGTCGAATTTCGACTCCGTTTGCTCATACAACGTACTTTTAATCGTCAAAATATCGACTATTTTTCACATTAAAATCGCGTACGGCCACATACTGACTCCAAAAATCACGAAAATTGAAATCTAACAATAATTTAATATTCCGGATCCAATAAAATTAGTTTCGTTGAAAACAGAGTTCGTTTGCAAAAGGGGCTATTTTTAATGCTCTAAATAACTCATTTAAATATTAATATATTTAAAAATAATTAAAATAAATATTTATAAATAAATATTATCGTATATAAATTCACAATAGAATATCATACAGCTCTAAAATATTCCTATCTGAATTTGTAACTCGACATTTCAGATCCAGATTAAATCAGTATCCAATTTATATTAAAAATCCATTTATAATATAAATAAATCATTATAAATTATAAAGGAATTCCATAGCGACTTTTCGAAAATTTGATTTGATCATAAATCAAAATCTACCCGACGAAATCTAGATTTTTTTGTTCCATTAGAAAAATATCGTTCAACTGATCCGAGCGTTTCTTATTTCATAGAAATCCGACTTAAAATGGATTCTATATATTCAATTTAAGTTCAAATCACCAAATAACAAACTGTCGCCACGTTACGGGCTCGATTATAATAACATTATAATTCATACGTTCTAACACCGTTTATATAATATATTAGCTATTCAAATCCAATTCTAAACTGAATTATACCTTGTATATGATCCAATTCACACTGTATTGTGAATTCATCTATTTTAACTATTTCGGAATTATAATATATTCTTATATTATAAATACTAATTAAATATTCCATATTATTTAATTAAATAACCATTCAAATCAATAAATCACTATTTACATAATTAAATTATTTAATTACACCATAAAAATACGGGACATTACACATTTTACATACTTTATAAATACAATAAAAACGCGATTTTTATTGTTCAAACAATTTTATTTCATAATATGAATATTTTACATATTTTATAAATACAATAAAAATGTGTATTTCGTTATATGTAAATTTTGTTCCCTTCACATACAGGTTAAAAATAATATTTTTATCTAACAAACATATAATTCAACATATGATTATTTTTATTACTTCATTGAATATTATTTTAAAATATTCGTTATTTTAAAATATTCTTTATTTGAAAAGATTCTTTATTTTAAAATATTCTTTATTTCTAAATCGGAATGCGACTCAATCAATTACCATATAATTTCAGGTATATGGATTTCATACATCGCATGTATACAACAATAATGATAAACAATCATTAATAAGTCCATTAACATCCAGAGTGAAATTTACAACTATGTGAGCATTATATTAAATAGATAACGCTCATCACAGCCTGTCAATCCATCGATTGACATACAACTAAATATTGTGATTAGTGTATGTCAAATAACATCCCAATACCCGTGTGGGGTTTTCAAACAACATCAGTTTATTTATTTGTGCAGTTGGGCAATGTGTAAAATTTATCGCCCCAATCCATATCAGATAAATGGGTGTACATAAACAAATCGTTCGATTTGTAAATGAATATTTATTTTATTCCTTTTCATGATAATTTTATGACGTTCAATTATATATACATTAAAAAAAATATTTTTAACGATAAAATATTTTATTCGGCATATGAATATTTTATTTAGTTCATTTATACAATAAAAATGATATTTTTATTATTCACACATTTTATTCAACAATCACATCACAATACAGTCCAAACAAACAATCATGGTTTCAATCAAAGGGGTCGGGTGCTACTAAGCATCGTCTGCATCCTAGTATATATTTAACTGTAAAATAACTAAACGAAAAGGAGTTCTCACCTTTGGTCTCCACTCCGCCAGTTATATTTCTGAACAGTTTGGATTTTCCCGAAATTCCAACGCAATCTTTTTCACGCTGTTGTAGAAAAAAAAATCATATTTTTAATATGATGTTTATATATAAAAATCGCATTTTTGAACAACGATGTTTATAAATAAAAAATCATATTTTGATTATGATGATATTTTTATAAAAATCTCATTATTATGACAACGCTGTATAAATAAAAAAAATCCCATATTTATAACGCTACCATATATAATAAAGATCATATTTTTAATTCTAAGTTCTATATATAAAAATCATATTTTAATTCAATGTTATCTTTACAAAAAAAATCACATTTCTTATTTAAGCCACTGCTTTATAAAAATTACATTTTTAACATTGCGTTATATTTTTTAAAACAAGACTTTTTTTTATTTAAAAAAAACATTGCATAGTTATATTTTTAAATTCAATGTTATATATGAATTAAAAAAATTAATAATATTTAATTAAATTCTCTTTTAAATGTGAAGTTTTGCATCGAACTCCAAACGAGATCCAACGACTGTCGCCCCTAGCTAATTACCCTATTCCAGACACAATGGGATATGTCCCATAAGCCAATTCGATCGTTTCGAACAGTTATTCTTTAAATTAAAATATAAATCAATATATATTGAATTTAAATGGGCATTTTAATTTACTGAGGTCACATACTGACTCCAAAAATTCCCAAAAATAAATTTAGCTATGTTTTAACGACACGGTCCTAACAAAATTAATTTCGTTGAATTTGGAGACCGTTTGAAAAATGGCCATTATCCAGTCAATTAAATTCAAACTGAAATTACCAAACACGCTTAAATTTACTGCGCTCACATATTAAATCCAAAAATTATGAAAATTGGAATCTAGCAATAATTTGACATTCCGGATCCAGCAAAAGTGGTTTCGTCGAAAACGGAGGTCGTTTATAAAATGACTATTTTTAATGGCTATTTATATTATAAATATAAATATATATATAAATTCCATAGCGACTATTCTGAATTTTAAACTGAACATAACTTTCAATTCCCGCTATGAAATTTTAAATTTTCACATCCTTAGAAAGGTATTTTTAAACAGATTCAAATATTTCTGGTTTTACTAAAATCCGATTTATTTTGAATCCTGTACATTCAGTTAAAGTTTAGAATCGAATTTTCAAACTACCGCGCGATTTTAAACTCCTTTTATAACTAAATTGAAAATTTTCATTCTAACTTCGATTTAAATAAATTTTTAGTCGTTATTATTTAAAATAAATCATTTTAAATATTTAAAATCCATTAAAATTGCTAAAATAAAAATTTTAAATTTGTTATGAAATTCAGGGTTGTTACAATCTCCCCCACTTAAAATCTTTTCGTCCTCAAAAAGGAACGGAGCTGAAAGTTGTTTAATTAAACAACTCAACTTTCATTCTGGCTTTAATTCTTCAACTTTTCAGTTTCTCAGAATTTTCTAATTTCTCAAAAATTTGGCTAACACCCTAAATTTTTGAAAATTTTCGCCATAACCTCCTTTGTACAGGGAGACATTTAAAACCGCAACTTGCCTCATGGGCCCCTCACCAATCCAAAAGAAAAAGCCAATCGGCTCATAAAATCATCAAACCCAAACAAAACAGTAAATATGTACCTATTTGTCGGGCAAACAACTTTATTCCTCTTCTCTAGCCTCCTTGCTATGACCTGTTCAATATATATGCATGTACATGTATGCAATTTCAATCGACTTTTAATTTAGTTCAATATTTGATTCAATTTGGCTAAATTTACCATTCATTTACGTATTGGTTAAATTAATTATCATTCCAATATTTTAATTAGTTAAACTAATTATCAAACATCACAACAAGCAATCAATTAGTTGGTTAAATTTTCAAACAAATATCTTTCTATATATATATATATATATATATATATTCGACAATCATATTTTTAATGACAAACCACAATAATAACCCTATCTAGTTTTGGTTCTCACACCAGTCAATTGGAAATATATAGATCTCCCACTTTCGAAGCTTGAACATAAATATTGATTATGTAGATACATCATCAGAATTACCCCCAGGCGACTAGAATGTGATTATATATCTATCTAGTATATGAGGCTTCGAATACACGTTAATTACGCGTATATTCAAAATCTTCATATACTCAATTGTCCAAATTTAAATATAATAATATACTCAAATACGTATTTTAAGATAGAATTTTCAAAACAAATTTGTTTTCATTTTTATTTAAAAAATAACACTCTTCACACTCGTTCTAGGATACTGCTGATCCTATCACTAACGAGTCGTTTTTATTGGATATTACTAATCCAATCTCTGATGAATTCTTTCGTTCGGTTCTAATGTGCCTTGTTTTCGAGCTCTGTAAACCAAAGCTCCGATTCCAAATGAAACGACCCAGACTTCCCCTTTCGGGAAAGCCGGATTGAGTTGAGATCACGATAAATCGGAAGAACATTTCATTGCTTATTACAATAATTTACATCATAGTACAAGAATATAACAGAGTATGAATGAATAATATACATTTGATATATATATCAGAGATTTACAAATTACATTAGCAGCAGAAAATAATACATAGGTATAATGCGTAGCGGAAAATAACAACTGACACAACTGAAAGAGATATATGGATACAGAGCTTTCCGAATATAGCTCCAACTGTAATCCATGATCCTGTGAATATAATATCTACAAAACCAAAACTACTAGTTGCCCGTGTGGAAAATATGGGCACCCAGAGTTTAGGAAGGAACAATAAACTCCAGGTCAGTCATGGGACTGGTATGAGAACTCTAAACAGTTATTAATTTGATTTTAAAGTTAGGTAAATCAAGGGACCACGCTGTGTAACACGGAACGATTTTACCCCCAAGAATACCAGTGCATAAATAAACAAAGCAATGCCAATTAAAGAAAAATGAAGCTATTATAAGACTTAGGTCCCATCACACAATCCAACGCAAGCCATAGGATAGAGTTTTACCTTATAATAGCCAAATATGATTGGTACGCTAAATTTCTCTTTTATTATTACTATAAGTGTATAGTGTAAAATTAATTTCGAAAGTAAATGTATCAATCATATACGGCATGAGTGCCCCATCCCACTATGTCGCCATATACAGGTTTACAATTAAAACCGCAAAGCTCGTATTGGAAAGTTGGATTTCCATCATGATGGCTCTTGATTCGAAAGATCAATCGCGTAGTGTAATACTCAACGGCTTACGTCCCAGCTAGAGAAAACACCATAATGCACATCCGTACTATATCTAGGATATCGAGTATCTCCACGACTTACGTCCCGTGCATGATAAAACGCCGTTTACTTTATCCATACGGGAATCGGGGGTATATGCCATATCCCTCTGAGCGTGAAGCGACCACACCCAGCTCATCTCGGTCGACCGAATCCATACTAATATCGAAAGCATACTGATCTGACCATCAGTTCAACATCATACCGGGGTGTGAGGCTCGCGAAGTCACGTTACACAAAGCTATGCTAATTAAAGCTATGCTTTGATCATCATCCACAAGGCACTGCTTTTTAACAAAAGCCTTGATCCATGCATCTTAGCATGCCACATTGTCAATCCATACCAAACCATTGATTTCTGCCAATATATAACCTCTGAGCTCATACGTCTCAGAGAAGGGTGTTAAGCAAGAGAATAAATTCTCCACCACCAAACAGATATATTTCAGCAGAGATTAATGAATACAGCGTAAAGGAATACAACGTCAGACATACCATCCATTTACAAGTCCATTCTGGGTCTGAACGAAACCGGAGGCACCCTATTCCTAGTCCCATATGTCCAACACAGGAGAGAGGCCCTCGCATATCCGAACAATCAACAAGTACGTCCGGACGGCCACCACTATAGCCCTTTTAAGGTAGCTACTCCAATCACGGGCATCAGTAGCAACTCATCCATTCGATGTGAGGATTGTCGATCTTGCACCGTATTTAATCTCTTCGACTGATAGTCATCATATTCATTATTCAGAATGGGTTAAACCCGGTCTTTCCGAATAACTCGCATAATTTATAATTAGGTGCGATAAAAACACATCATACACCTCATTCCATTTCAGAATATTCTTTTATTCAAATATATACATTTTTAGGGAAAGGCTCCCATTAATTTTATCAAAGATAAATCCTTTTAAATTTATTCTTTTTAATCTCAAAAATCATTACTTAAGGATTATTCAAATTTAAGAAAATAATCTTATCTTTAACTGGGTTAAAGAACTAATGTCATTTAAAAACACAGTTCATGATAAACCCAAAATCATCTTCCATCAAAATGGAATCTACACGGAAATCATAACAGTATATAATCGATATAAATTCCCATTTCAAACAAATAATATAAATGAAATAGCGGCAACGCCTTTTAAATTCCGTATATAGTAGCGGTCTTCATTCATAGAAGCTCATCTGGATTATTACCAAATCAAATTGCATTTAATTCCAATTTGATATATTAAATTGGAAAAAAACTTTACTTTGGAAAATTTCCATAAATCTTAATTAAAAGATTATAAATTCCAAATTATTTCTTCACGGTTAATTTGGTTAAAGAACAAGTTTTATTTAAAACACCATTCACGATAAACCCAAAAATCACATTTATTTTATTCAATTCCAATTAAATATTAATTAATTGGTAAAATTTCCTAAATCTTAATTAAAAGATCTATTCTTTTCTAAATTGGGCTTAAGAACGGTGTTATTAAAGACACCATCCACGACAAACCCAAAATCCCGTTTGACATTAAATATAAGCTTCTGAATAAAAATTATATCGGCTTATACTCAATATCAAATTCTGAAACCAACAAATATTGTATTGGGAATAATGAGATATATATATATATATATATATATATATATATATATCTTCCAAATTCCTCAAAAATATTTGTATAATAACGAAACCAATATCAAAATATTCCGAAGATAATTTCCATCCAAATCCATTTCAATTTTTTCTTTGGAAAAATCTGATTATTTTAAAACCATTTTCAAAGTCCAATTTATTTATTTCAAAAAATAATTAAATTATTCTAGTTAATAACTAGTTCATTTTGATAAAAATATATTTTTATCTTTACAAAATTGGAGTTTTTCATCAAAAATCTTTCCAAATCATTTATTATGATTTTACATAATTTTTCCATATTTTTAATAATTTTATTATCGCCCGTACAGGTTTCCAATAACGGCCACCGAACTGCATCCATAGCGACCTTTTCTGAAATTGATTTGGACATATCTCCAAATCTAACCGTTAGATTTCAAATATCTTATATTCATTGGAAATCTCTTTTCGATACGAACCCAACTGTTCTAGTTTTAGGAGAATCCGACGGTCGGATCTCCCGTTACATCAATTTGAAGTTAATGGTTGAAATTCGCGAACGATCACTGCGCGACGTTTTCTGTTTAGGCCATTAAATATATATAATATATATATTATATATATTTCGTTGATTTCCGTTTAAAACGTATTTTATAAATCATTTATTAATTCATTTTAAAATGATTTCAACTTCGTTTTCACTTTTTAATCAAAATTGAATATTCCATATTTTTATCATATTAAAATGATAATATTTTCTATTTTGCTATCGTGTAAATGATTTACATTTTAATAAGCAAAACATGTATTAATAAATGATCATTTTCTACTTTGCTATCATGTAAATGATTTACATTTTAATAAACAAAATCTCTTTCATGAATCAAACGTACAATAAAAAAATAATTTTTATTGCATAATCTTTTTATTTAAAACATAATTCTTTTTAGTGATTTTATAGTACAAACAAAATGTAATTCCACTATTTAACCATTTTATTTAACATGGCTCTTTTTAATGATTTTATAATACAATAAAAATATATTTTTAATTGTTTTAAATATTTTAGTTGTTTAAATATTTTATTTCATACAAGAATATTTTGATGAATCATACTTACATTAAAAATGTAATTTTTTAATATTAAAATATTTTTATTCAAACATGAATCTTTTTCACCATTTCTTATATACAATGAAAATGTAAATTTTTATTGTTAAACCTTTTTATTTCAATCAATGAATATTTTTCATTATTTCTACATTCAATAAAAATGTGAATTTTTATTGTTTAACTTTTCAATTTCAATCAATGAATATTTTTTAATCTTTTCTACATGTACAATAAAAAAAATGTAAATTTTATCGTTAACATATTTTTATTTCAAACAAATGATCATTTTCATATTATATATATATATATATATAATAAAAATGAATTTTTTTGTTGTTCAACCTATTCTATTTCAAAACATGAACATTTTACATACTTTATAAATACAATAAAAATGCGATTTTTATTGTTCAAACAATTTTATTTCATAACATGAATATTTTACATATTTTATAAATACAATAAAAATGTGTATTTCGTATGTAAATTTTGTTCCCTTCACATACAGGTTAAAAATAATATTTTTATCTAACAAACATATAATTCAATATATGATTATTTTTATTACTTCATTGAATATTATTTTAAAATATTCTTTATTTGAAAAGATTCTTTATTTCTAAATCAGAATGCGACTCAATCAATTACCATATAATTTCAGTTGTATGGATTTCATACATCGCATGTATACAACAATAATGATAAACAATCATTAAAAAGTCCATTCACATCCAGAGTGAAATTTACAACTGTATGAGCATTAAATTAAATAGATAACGCTCATCACAGTCTGTCAATCCATCGATTGAAATACAAATAAATATTGGGATTAGTGTATGTCAAATATCATCCCAATACCCATGTGGGGTTTTCAAACAACATCATTTTATTTATTTGTGCAGTTGGGTGATGTGTAAAATTTGTCGTCCCAATCCATATCAGATAAATGGGTGTACATAAACAAATCGTCCAATTTGTAAATGAATATTTATTTTATTTCTTTTCATGATAATTTTATGTCGTTCATATATATACGTTAAAAATTATATTTTTAACGATAAAATATTTTATTCAACATATGAATATTTTATTTAGTCCATTTATACAATAAAAATAATATTTTTATTTTTCACACATTTTATTCAACAATCACATCACAATACAGTCCAAACAAACAATCATGGTTACAATCAAAGGTGTCGGGTGCTACTAAGCACCATCTGCATCCTAATATATATTTAACTATAAAATAAATAAAGTGAAAAGGAGTTCTCACCTTTGGTTTCCACTCCGCCAGTTTTATTTCTGAATTTTTGAACTGCTTGGATTTTCCCGAAATTCCAACGCAATCTTTTTCACGCTGTTAATAGAAAAAAATCACATTTTTAATATGACGTTTATATATTAAAAATCGCATTTTTAAACAATGATATTTATAAATAAAAAATCATATTTTTATTATGATGCTATTTTTATAAAAAATCTCATTTTTATGACAACGCTATATAAATAAAAAAATCCCATATTTATAACGCTACCATATATAATAAAGATCATATTTTTAATTCTAAGTTCTATATATTAAAATCATATTTTTAATTCAATGTTATCTTTAGAAAAAAATCACATTTCTTATTTAAGCCATTTCTTTATAAAAATTACATTTTTAACATTGCTTTATATTTTAAAAACATTACTTTTTTTATTTTTAAAAAAACATTGCATATTTATATTTTTAAAATCAATGCTATATATGAATTAAAAATCATATTTTAAAAACAATGCTCCTCTATAAAAATTCATTTCTAAAAAAAATGCTTTATATATAAAAATATTCCATTTTTATTATATGCTTTATATATAAAAAATATATTTTTTAAACAATGTTATTAAAAAAATCTGAAAATAAATCCTTGTTGTAGATCTCGAAATTATAGTTCTAACAAGTCTTGGTTTGCTGAATTATGATTATGCAGTAAAAAGATATGGCATTTTAAACCTTTATACAACTTATACTTCCTAATTTAATAATTTTTAATTAACCTCGTTTAAATTTGGCCGTCCATTCAATGATCCAAGGGCCGATGCTTCTTCCCGTTACTTCGTTATTAACTACCAGGCAACAAAGGAATTCACTGAACCCATCTCACGATGATCATTCTGTCATACGCCGCTTCTACAGGGGGCCGGAACCTGATCCCCGACCACCGCAGCGTCGGCCGCTCGCCACTACCCCCATGCCATCGACGAAGTCCAACTCGATATCCCCCCTCCTCTGAAAACTGTGCCCAACGGTGAGAGTTCACACCAGAAAATTGAGCTATCCAGATGATGAAACTCCATTTTAACCGTTGGATATACAGATCTCAACACGCTCTTCTATCTTCGCGTTGGAACCATGTTGAATTTGTGAGTGAATTTGGAGATAAATGGGATCAAATTTCGGAAGAAGAAGGCCATCGATTTTCTTTGAAATGGGGGCGTAGATAATGGCTAGTGTTAGGGCTTAACTTGTGATATTTATATGATTTAAATAATAATAATATTTAATTTAGTTCTCTTTTGAATGTGAAGTTTTGCGTCGAACTCTAAATGAGACCTAACGACTGTAGCCTTTAGCTAACTACCCTCATTCCGGACATAATGGGATATGTCCCATAAGCCAATTCGATCGTTTCGAACAGTTATTCTTTAAATTAAAATATAAAGCAATATATATTGAATTTAAACGAACATTTTAATTTACTGGGGCCACATACTGACTCCAAAAATTCCCCAAAAATAAATTTAGTTATGTTTTGACGATACAGTCCTAACAAAATTAATTTCGTCGAATTTGGAGGCCGTTTGAAAAATGGCCATTATCCAGTCGATTAAATTCAAATTGAAATTACCAAACAAATTTAAATTTACTGCGCTCACATATTAAATCCAAAAATTATAAAAATTGGAATCTAGCAATAATTTGACATTCCAGATCCAACAAAAGTGGTTTCGTCGAAAACGGAGGTCGTTTGCAAAATGACTATTTATTATATTAAAATATATATATAAATTCCATAGCGGCTATTCTGAATTTTAAACTGGACATAACTTTCAATTCCCGCTTTGAAATTTCAATTTTTCACATCTGTTAGAAAGATATTTTTAAACAGATTCAAATATTTCTGGTTTTGCTAAAATCCGATTTATTTTGAATCTTATACATTCAGTTAAAGTTTAAAATCGAATTTTCAAACTACCGCGCCATTTTAAACTCCTGTTATAACTAAATTGAAAATTTTCATTCCAACTTCGATTTAAATAATTTTTTAGTCATTATTATTTAAAATAAATCATTTTAAGTATTTAAAATCCATTAAAATTGCGAAAATAAAATTTTTAAATTTGTTTTGAAATTCTGGGTTGTTACATTTTTAGTTCCATATTCAATATCACATTACATACTAGTGTGTAACCCATGCGTTGCACACGAAAAAATTACTAAAAATATTATTTACTATTTTAATGTTAAAACGGGAACTTTGATATGTAAAATCGATAAATTTTGACGTGAAATACACAAATTATTAATTAAAAGTATTATTATTGTTTGTGTGTAATTTATATTCTATACCTTACACAAACAATATGTAAGTGTGTGTATTTGAATTTTTTTAATCATTTTTGTAATATAATTATACAAGTTAAAATTGATGTATGTTAGTAATTTGTTTAATGAATTATAAAATATTATTTAATAAAATTTGTTTAAATAAGTTAAATGTAAATTTACGAAGTTAGCTTAACTATGCAGCATAACAGGAAAAATAGGGGAAAAAATATAGAAAAAAATATATAAATTTGTTTTGGAGTTACTAGTGTTAAAAAAATGATGTAATATATGGTGAATTCTTGATATAAATGATCATAATTAATTTACAAATGAACTTTGTCATCATTGTTGTTATGTGAGTTATAAATCTTCATAATTGCATGGAAAATAACCTTTTCTAATATGAACATTCATAAAAAAATTGACGTATATTTTTAGGAGTTATTAGAAAAATGAACTAATACTCTCTACGCCTATTTAAAAATTAGAATTAAAGATCTCATGAGTAGTTTAAGCATATGGATTGAAATATAAAATATCACGAAAGAATTGAGGTGGTTCAGCAAATAATTGTAAAAATGTTAAAGAGGTAATTAGGGAGAAGGAAAACTTTGTCGAAAAAATAGGCTGAAGGACACCAAGTTTTATTTTTAGTCTGAAGGACAAACTTTGAACCAAAATTAAGCTGAAGGAAAATGCTAAATGTAATTAGCATTATATTCAGTTTTTTACACTACACGAAAATGCTAAATATAATTAGAATTATTCAGTTTTACACTGCAGAAAATGCTAATTATATTTAGCATTGTCCTTCAGTCTAATTTTTTTCAAAGTTTGTCCTTTAACCCAAAAATAAAACTTGATGTTCTTCAGACTAAGTTTTTTTCCAAAGTTTGTCCTTATGCCTATTTTCCACAGTGTTAAAATGAAGGTATTTAAAGCGGAAATTGTTTTGTTCAATTTACAATAAATTTACTGAGATAAAAGTAAAATATATTAATTTTTTATTATTATCTACATATATTATTTATACTGTGTGACTTATTTAACTTTATGATTGGAAGAAAAACTAATTTTTCTACTTTTTGATATGAATATGATATACATTTTAAATCATCACATTTACCATTAATTATATAAATAAAAAATAATTTATTGATTGAATTCATTTGTGAAATTTAAAATCACATAATTAATTTAAACATATTGACTTGAATGTACAATGTTAAGTAATATTGTACAACAGTTTGTAAATAACTAGATAAATTTTAAAATGTAGGCGTTTGACATTAATATTACAACGCAATACATGGTAAATATGTTAATGTAAATGAGTTCAGCTTTGAACTTGTGATAATTATTTTTGTGTATAATTTATATTATGTGATTGAAACATTTATATATTTGATTTTTCTTCATTTTTGTAAATATGAATATGGTTAACCTTGATGTGATTGATTAGGCGAATCAACAAATAATAGTTTTTAAAAAATAGTTTTAAAATAATGTAATTAATTGTAAAATATGATACTAAATGTATAATACTAGAAAAGGAATTGAGAGAAACTAAAATGATTATTGAAAATTTAAAGTGTAGGTACTTGAAGCCAAAAACATAACTTTTTCATAGTTAGTACTTTTAAAAATATTAGTTAATTAAATTTATTTAAATTACTTATATTTTGGGTTTTGTAATTAATTTAGATATGTAGACTTAAATATAAAATAATAGGAGCTAACTATTATAAAATAATTGTGTAAAGTCTGAAATGTTCATATCAAAATGTATTATGTTAGAAGAAGTAAAATAATGTGAGAAATAGTAAATAAATGTAAATTGATAAAATAATTTAAAAATAAAATGTCTAGAGAGAAGTAAGGAGAAAAGAGAAACTTTTCGAATTAAGCAGATAGCTTTAAAAGGTTCTGCTTTACTATTATTTAACTAGTGTGTAACTAGTCCGTCGCATACGATAATATTATAAAACATAGATTTTAAAATTTTAGTGTTAAAATCGGAACTTTATTATACAACATATGATGAATTCGTCAAAATAAATATATTATAAATTACTGTGGTTGTTTATACATGATAGGTGTTGTGTAACTTAAATTTCTTTGAAGTAATACAATAATTTTATAATTCGTACTATTATGAGCAAGTATTCTTTTTGAAATTGAAATATTATAATAATATTAGATGAATTATCAAATATTACTTAAATTATTTCTTTTACATAATTTAAAATTATGTAATTAGAATAAATAATACAAATAAATTGAGAATGATTTTATAAAAAGATTACAGGGATTTTAATGCGAAGTCATTTTAAGTTAAAAATATAACTTTTTAACGTTGTGTATGATAAATTAATTTTTTTATGTACATAAATGATCATAATTAATTTACAAATTAACTTTGTTATTATTATTAATCTACATAAATACACGTATGTGATATGTATATCTGTTTTGTTATTTTTATTAGCATGTGTGTATGCATATACGACTACCATATATAGTATTAAAATAATTTAAATTTGAGATTTTGTAAACAATTTAAATACATGGATTTAAAGATGAATGATAAGGACACAATCGATAAAATTGCACATAACTATAGAAATTTCAAATTATGTATTTTTTAAAGTTAAAAACAGAAATCAAGAATGAAGACAAATTTATATTAGTTATGAGATAAATGAATAATAAATTAGTTTTATTAACATTATGCAAGTAAAATATTTATGATATTTGAATTATATATCTTTATATTTAAATGAAAAAACAATTTAACTGTTATATATATATATATATATCTGTGTGTGCTTGTTTGTGTGTGTGACACACACAAATTGAAATCGTCACATTTAAGGTTCTATTAGACAAATTAACGAACATTTATTAATTAAATTTATTCTAATAAACTAAAACCGGGAGTACATGCTTTATTTAAAATATATTGATGCAAATGTACAAAATTATGTGACATTGAGGTGAGTTTTGTAAGCAACCGTGGAAATTTTAGAATGTAGGCACTTTAGTTAAAATAAGAATTTTATAGTGTAATGCATCAATGTATCGATATAGATGAATCATAAATTAAATTTACAATCATTGCTTATATATATAATTATGTTATGTGATTGATATATTTGTATATCCAAATGAATTTTATATCCTTTTTGTTAATATCAATATTATGCGAATATTTATAATTCTTACTATTATGAGCAAGTATTCTTTTTTAAATTGACATATTATAATAATTTTAGATTAGATGAATTAACAAATATTATTTAACCTATTTCTTTTACATAATTTAGAATTATGTAATTAGAATAAATAATATGAATAAACTGAGAATGATTCTATAAAAATATTACAGAGATTTTAATGTAGAGTCATTTTAAGTTAATTTTTTTAATGTTGTGTATGATAAATTTATTGTTTATGTACATAAATGATGATAATTAATTTACAAATTAATTTTGTTATTATTATTTATCTACATAAATACACGTATGTGATCTGTATATCTGTTGTTGTTGTTTCTATTAGCATGTATTTGTATACATATATATACGACTGCCATATATATTACTAAAATAATATTAATTTGATATTTTGTAAGTAATTTAAAACATGGAGGCATGAAAGATTAGGAAACAGACAATGAAGTGCACATAACTATATAAATGTCAAAATATGTATTTTTTAAAGTTAAAAACAGAAATCAACAATGTAGATAAATTTATTTAGATAAATGAATAATAAATTAGTTTTATTAATGTTATTCATGTAAAATATTTATGATATTTGAATTTTATATCTTCATATTTAAATGAAAATCTATTTAACTATTTTTTTAAACAATATATGACACATAAATTGAAATCGTCACATTTAAAGTTTTATTAGATGAATTAGTGAATATTTATTAATTAAGTTTATTTTAATAAACTTAAACTAGGAGTACATGCTTAATTTAAAAATATTGGTGTGAATGTACAAAATTATGAGATTTTGAGGTGAGTTTTGCAAGCAACCGTGGAAATTTTAGAATGTAGGCACTTTGGTTAAAATAAGAATTGTAAAATGTAATGCATCAATGTATCAATATAGATGAATCATAAATTAAATTTGCAATCATTGCTTATATATATATATAATGTTGTATCTAACAATTCTATGATTTTTGTTTGATGATAACAAACATATATTTATTATTATAAATGTGTTTGTAATTGTACTGTTATACTACATCACAGACAGAACATAATATTTATATTTAAATAGAATACTACTGCACAAGAATTTAAAGATTCAAACAGTATTTTATTTAAATATAATATTTTATTTCAATATTTCAACAGTACAAAATTTATAACTCCACTATTAGTACAACTCACTGTAATACAGTACATTCACACTCAATATTCCATTTGTATACATTGCTCCTCACTATAGTTCACTCAGTTTATACATACATTGACATACTCAGTTATACAAACACATATACCTTCAGTATCTCTTAGTCACTCTCTCTGTTATTTATATACATCGACACACTGACACAGTCTTGTCTTCAGTATTCTGTCAGCTTCACAGTCAGCCAGTCTTCTGCTTACCTGTCACAGAAACTCACACACCGAGTAATCTGGAACAGAAATATTTTATATTCTAGCAGATTTAATTTTTATTTTGAAAATTTACTTGCCTTAGAATTTTGGTGTGTTTCTCATCATTTTTCATGACTTGATCTGATATATATGGACATCTATCTGTGTCTAGACAGCTTGTGATATTCACAGTGATACACTGTAAATACCACAAAGTAGACAGTATTTCTAGTGCTCACATTTATATATATTCTCTGGACATGCACTATATATGTATACACATACATTGTATGTATATACACATATTTCTGTGTAGGGACAATACGATTAAATATCGTGTATGGATTGAACCAAGAAATCCAGTACGTATGGAGACACAAACACACACACATACACACACACACATATATATATATATATATATATATATATATATATATGTGTGTGTGCATAAATATATATGTATGTATGCATTTACACAGAAGGAACAGTGGTTCAACAAGCTATATATGTACACACACACACACACACACACACACACACACGAGTGCACAACATTGACAAGCCAGCGTGCACACTGTACAACAGCAAAACGCAGTGCACATGTATGGATAAGGAATAGCTCAACAAAATGGTCTCAAACATGCTAAGCAGCATAGGTGCACACAATAAATCTGGAGCATCAATGTACATATGGAAAGTGGAAATACTGAAAATGTCGAGGAACTCAACAAATACATTGCAGCAACAACAATGGTTCACAAGCATATACAAAGTATCAGTAAGCTCAAAGGCAAGTTGCATGCATATGCTTTTGGGTAACAAGCCAAGATGCGTCAATTTTTAATTGATGTGGCAGTACAAGACAAAACCAAAGCAAGCACAAGTGGGAGTGTATAACTAGCATGTATACAAAACAGTCAAGCCAGGGACATACATGCACAAGGTCATGGTACAACATACATGACATCAAAAAGAGGACACAAATCAATACACAACAGGTTCATGAATGCTGAAGTACACAAATTTGTTCAAATGAACAAGAACAACCAATCAAAGCAAAAGCTCGAGTATAAGACAGTGTTAAAATGGTGCAAACAGGTGAGAATGCATCTCAAATTCACAATAGCAAGTCAGAAAACCTGAAGTGCCACAATAATATCAGCTGCAAACAGTGGAGCACGAAAAGCAAATTTTTTCAATCAAGACTCCAGATAATCTCAAGTGTTTTTGGCACCAAGAACATTCTTTCCATTCCAGATTTCAAAATATATCAGAATGATATTTTTGGCAAGAACCTTTTCAAATATATTTTCAGAAAACGATGTGGCAAGAAACATTTCTGACAAGAATCAATTTAAATATTCCTGAAATGAAGTATGGATATTCTCAGTAAAATATTTTTTCTAAGGATTTTTTTTAAGGCAAGAAATCAATTATGTTTCCAGTATTTAAATGGGGAAATCACGAGAACAATATTTTTGGCAAGCATTCAAAACCAATTAAATTTGTTTTCATATTGGACAAATGTTTTTTTATGCCAAAACAGTGTTTCCAGAAATGAAAAAGTAAGTTTAGGAAACAACCATCAAGTCACGACAACATACTCAATCACGCAGCATTTAAATGCCAAGAGAATCAAATTGGAATATCACCCAAGAATCAATTTAATACCATGGGGCAATCATGCAAATTCAATCACACTGTCAAAGCCGATTCAATCAATCAAGTCAACAATCACGCAATGCAAAATTAAATCAGCCGTTCACAAAATCAGAGACGTTAAGGTTTCTTAAACTCTATTTATACACCATTTACATCAACGGTAGTGACTAACTCAAAGCAACAATTCATAGAGGAAACAAACTGAAATCAGAAATGTACTTGTTTTTCGATCATAAGGCATCTCGTCTCAATCGACAAAGTACAAACATTCTTGAAGAACATCAGAGACAAATTCAATTTATAAGCCACAATTCGATTTGGAGAATTAAAAAAACCTAATTCCTTTGAGCCGCCGCCATTTTTATTTCTTGAGAGCAAAAGTAATCGGGCAAATGAAATGATGATGCAAACAAAATAAAGATGGGCCGGCCTAGTTAATTTAACAAAAGGGGCATGTTTTAGTTTTTTTAATTTCTTTTATAAAATCGTCGTATTTGTTTTTTAGTTTTTTTTGTAAAAACTAGGTCGTCCAGTTATAGGGTTTTAACTAGCAGTTTTCTAGTGTTTGTAATAACTAGGAGTTTACTAGTATTTGTAAAAACTAGGGTTTACTAGCCACGGGTTTGTAGCTAAGGGAAAATCTGATCTAGGGGATATAGATCAGTCTAGGGTTTTAAGCGTAGGATTAGAACAAGAGCAGGGTTTCTGAGTTTACAGGGTTTGTAAGCGGGATCTGTTTTAATACCTAGTAAAAATCTTAGAAATGCAGCAGTAGGCAGGGTTTACCAAAGCTGGGTAAAAATTGTGTTATTTATTTATTTATTTATCTGTTACAAATCTGTTCTGTGATATTTTAATATCTCAAATTAATTCAGTAAACCCTGTTCAGCCCCCTCTAGGGTTAATCTAGATCCAACAAGTGGTATCAGAGCTTGGTATTTTGATTAACTCTAGAGTAATGTTGTTCCCTAATTGTCAGTATAGCAAGAGTCAGTCCAGTGATATTCGAATTATTTTCAATGGGACAGATTTTTAAATTTGGAAATCAAAAATCGAATTCTATTTAAAATCTGTTAACTTTGAATGTTGGGATATTATTGAAAATTTTGGAGATATGCTAGATAAGAGGAATAAGGTTTCAATGCTCATGCTATGCATATCATTTATTCCTATCTTGGTAATGATCACTTAAAATTTATCTCTCATTATTTAACTGCACAGGATATTTAGAAAACTCTCGACGAGTTGTATGGAAAAGGTGACAACTGCTCAAAATCCAAGAAGGCTAACTCAGATTTAGATCTATGCTTGAAAGGAGATATATATAAAATTTCAGATGGATCAGAAGATGGAGACTCAATAGACGACGAGACAGAAAATTTCTGTTATGAAGATTTAGTTTATATGTGTGCTGATTTAACTAAATATGTTGATAAACGCCAACTGAAAAACAAATCTCTAAAATCTATAAATCTTGAGTTGACCAGCAAAAATCATGATTTGGAATTAAAGCTTGAAAACGTCAGGAAATTTGAAAATTCTGATTGTAATTCTTTTTTGAAATTGAAAACCGATCTCTTTCATCCCAATAAAAATATTCAAAAACTTGAGAACGAAATACTGATCCTAAAAGAGAATGAGATTGAGTTATTAATTTCAAATAATTTTCGGCAAAAGGAATTGAATATTTTTAAGACGTCTCAAAATTCCAAACTATAAAATTTTGAAATAGAAAGCTTTTTGAAAACTGGATCTATTTTGAAAGAGCTTGAAAACGAGATTGAAAAATTCAAGAGTTCTGAGAAACAACAATTTGAAAAACAAATTCAGTTTGAATCTGAGTCCAAGACCAAAATCAAATTGCTTGAAAACGAAAACTTGGTTTTGAAACAAAATGATGCTGAAAGGAGAAAGACCAATATTAATCATTTTACAAATTTGATAAAAGTGAATAGTGATCTTAAATCCAGAATTCAACGATTAGAATCAACTTCAGATAAATTTTCTAATGGGGAAAAATTGTTGAGTATGTTGTTACAAAACCAAATTTCTTTTGGAAATAGAAATGGTCTTGGGTTTGGAAAACATAATAAATTTGTTCAAAAGCAAAATTCATATGATTTGAAAAACTTTTCAGATGACTTAGGTTGTAATCGAATTGAAAATTTGGGCTTTAATAACTTTGAAAAATTGAATCCAAATGGTTTTAAAAATTCTTCAAACTATTTTGAAAAAGGTCGTTTTGAAAATTTAAACTTTGATAATTTCAAAGGATTTTTAAATCATGAACGAAATAAGAATTTTTTTTGGTAACAAACCATTTAAACAATCTTGGATCCCAAATGGAAATACAATGAGTTCAGTTAAATTCAAACAGATCTGGGTTGCTAAAGGTACAAAGATAAATTCAAATGGTTTGTTATACAAGTAGGCTTGGGTACCTTAAGTCGTGAATACATTTCAGAGTGGTTTTACAGATTTTGTTAGACCACTTGATCCACTATACTGTTAGGGACCTGAAGATGGCTGAGGAACTGCTTTGCTAAAGAGAAACTGAATTCAAACTGCTTCATATCATTGAATCATTCACAGTTCCTTAGCCAAGTCTGATGAGTTAGAGGATCAACATTGTCTTCTGAAAATCTGGTATGATTTTTAATCTCAATTTTTTATTATTCTCAATTTCTTTTTGATTATTCCTCCTACCTCTTCTGTTTATTTTCTTTTGATTATTCTGTTTTGTAATTGACACTGCCATATTGTTTTTTACTTTTGAGTCTCTTAACTTTAATTTGCAGAATTCATGATTTTCTAGAAATTCGCTTCATTTGAATAAAACTCTCATGTTTTAATCATTTCCTGATCCTGAATCTAAACTCATACATATCTGCAACTGTTTTAAAGTTTATTTTTATTTCTGAATTCCTAACAGTGCTGAAGCGTGCTTGTTATATCTTGAATACTGTTATTTTGAATTCTAAATTTTTGAAGATCTGAAAAATTAATGAAATTTCACACACCTCTGCTGTTTTGAGTGTATTCTAATTCATTTTAGAAAGCCTTGAAAATTTATACTCATTACAGCACACTATTATTTTTAAGTGGTGATAATTTCATTTGTTTTTTGGGTTGGCTTGGATATTTCTGATTTGAAAAACATTTGGCTTGATGGTATCAGAGCAAAGAAATTCTTTTTATTCATGATCATTTTTGGTTGGATACTTGATGGTTTGAAATTTTTGATATTTTGAACCTCACACACCTCTTATATTTGAAATTAATAACCTTGTGTGGTTGATTCTTTGTATCTCAAAATTCACATTAATTCAAATGATTTCAAATAAACCGTTTTAATTATTGACCATGAATTATCTCTCATGTTTGTTGTAAACATTCTGAAAATTTCTCTTGTGCTTGACAGAAAAACATGTGAAAAAATCTTTGAATTTCTGGTCCTGATTCGCATTTCATGACCATTTGATTTGAATACTTGTTTGTTTGAAATTATTGATTTCTTGAATCCCACACTCATATTGGATTTGAAATTTATAATTTGGTGTGATCGATTCATTGAATCTAGAGATTTTCATTTTTACTTCAAATGATTTATAATAAACTATATTTTTATTCTTTGGTCATGAATCATCTTCTGTGACAGTCAGAAATATCTGTGAAAAAAATCTCTTGACAACTCTGCTTTGAAATTGATTGTTGTGCTGCTCTGATAAAAGAAATTTCTTTGAAAATGTTTTTTTAGATAACTGCTTGTTTTGGTATCATCTACTGCTATGACAAAGGTTCAAAGATTTTCTGGTTGACTTAACTAATCTGAATTGAAAATCTTTCTTGTGCTACATCCTGAAATTCATTCTGAAATCATGATCACTTACATGGATATTGTTTTATTTGAAGTCATTTTATATTGTTTAATATCTTGAATCTCACACACTCCTTGCCTTTGGTATTAATAACCTTGTGTGATTGATTCATTGAATCTTGAAGTTTTCACATTAATTCAAGTGATTTCAAATAAATCGTTTCTTTAAATCTTGGAACATAATTTGTCTTCTTAGACTTATTGTAAATTTTCTGAAAACTTTCTTGTGAAACTTATTCTAGATTTGTCTTGCTACTCTAAAAAATGTATCTGAATTTTTTGAGTTATTTGCTTGGGCTTGGTGATTGGATACTGTTGTCGAAGATATCTTTTATAGCCACCAGGGTGGTATTAAAATCCCTGTTAGCAGAGACAACAAGTGGTAACAGAAATGCTTTGAAATTTTCTCACTCATCTGCCTTGATTCTTTATATACTGTTTTTTTTTTCATCTTGTATAGTTTCTTCGTTTCCCTCTTGTCTTGTATATATTTTTCGATTCCCCATTGTAATTGTTTTTTCAATTCTAAAATCATTTATTAATTTTCTATACAAAAATTGAAATCAATAACCAAAATGAACTGTATTTAGAACTCATCAAAATTATTATCAGATTATTGAAATTGTGAGTATGGTATATTTCACAACAAGAGGAAATTTTATTTAAATTTTTGTGATGACTGAACAATATTTATAATCTCTTTGAATTGGTGTTTATTTCACGAACATCTCCTTTATCTACCATTATTCTGCCATCCATCATGATTTTATATTAATGAGGATAGTTTAATATTTTTTAAATCATCTTGAATAAGCAGTGGAAATATTTGTGATGGAATAGTGATTATATTATTTTTCAGAATTAGTGATAATTGAAATTTTTTAAGAATACTGGTACAATTGAGCATATTTCATAATGTGATTAATTTAGAAATTTATTTCACAAACCATTTCTATACCTACCACATTTCTATCATCCATATTGGTTTTATATCCTGAGGAGTATTTATTTTGAACTAGAAAATAATAAAAATATAATATTCATAAGTTTTTCTCTAATCTCATTTAAAAATACGAGCTCTGGTCATGTATGGTTAAGAGATTACTTTTATTTAAACTGTAATTGATCTCATTTAAAAATCCAAAATCTGGTTATGCATGGTCAGTGTGCTCTTAAATTAAAAAAGGAAATAATTTGCTATAAATAAAATCCTCCTTGGTGTGTAAAAACTAGCCTATCAATCCATTTTTCTAGTCTGTGAAATGTGTTAATATTTTATGATATATTATGATTTGTTGATTGATAGCTGTTGGGATTTGTGGTTATTTGATTGCATCACTTAATTAATTGTAGTCCAAATCGACCAGTATTTTTGTGCTCATCATTTTATAAAAATTCATTTGAAAATAATTTGCTTTAAAACTCTCTCCATTTTTATAAATTTCATCGTAAATCCATCATTCTACAAGGTGAAATTTGCCACTAGTTCTTAGAATATTATGATTTTTGTTTGACAGATTAAGATTTATGATGATCATTTCTTCCTCTTAAGCTGAATTATAATTTTAGTCTATTTTTCATCACTATTTTAATTTCTATATCCTTTTAATGATAACAAAAGGGGGAGAATGGTTTAAGATTTTGATCGATGAATGGATATTCTTTAAATATTTTAATATTGAAGTTTCAATTACTGTTTTTCTCACTCACGCACATATTTAGGGGGAGTTTTGTTGAAGGGGGAGCATTCAAATAGGGGAGTTCAATAATTCACTGTCAAACACATTTATTGTAATAATATATTCAAAATCTTGTTTTATGTTTATCATCATCAAAAAAGGGAGATTGTTGTATCTAACAATTCTATTATTTTTGTTTGATGATAACAAACATATATTTATTATTATAAATGTGTTTGTAATTGTACTGTTATACTACATCACAGGTAGAATATAAATTTATATTTAAATAAAATACTACTGCACAAGAATTTAAATATTCAAACAACATTTTATTTAAATATAATATTTTATTTCAATATTTTAACAGTACAAATTTATAACTCCACTATTTGTGCAACTCACTGTAATACAATATATTCACACTCAATATTCCATTTGTATACGTTGCTCCTCACTACAGTTCACTCGGTTTATACATACATTGACATACTCAATTATACAAACACATTTACTTTCAGTATCTCTCAGTCACTCTCTCTATTATTTATATACATTGACACACGGTCTTGTCTTCAATCTTCTTCCAGCTTCATAGCCAGTTCAGTCTTCTGCTTATCTGTCACAGAAACACATAGACAGAGTAATATAGAACATAAATATTTTATATTCTAGCAGATTTAATTTTTATTTTAAAATTTTATTTGCCTTGGAATTTTGGTGTGTTTCCCATCATTTTTCATGACTTGATCTGATTTATATGGATATCCATCTGTGTCTAAACATCTCGTGATATTCACAATGATACGCTGTAAATACCAAAAAGTAGACAGTATTTCCAGTGCTCACACACACACACACGTATATATATATATATTCTCTAGACATGCACTATACATGTATACACACACATTGTATGTATATACACATATTTCTATGCAGGGACAATACAGTCAAATATCGTGTATGGACTGAACCAAGAAATCCAGAGCGCATGGAGACATAAACACACACACACACACATATATGTATAAAAACATGTGCATATATATACACACACACGTGTGTGTATGCATCTACACACTAGGAACAGCGGCTCAGCAAGCTCAATATATATATATACACACACACACACACGAGTGCACAACAATGACAAGTTAGCGTGCACACTATACAGCAGCAAAACTCAGTTCACACGTATGGACAAGGAATAACTCAACAAAATGGTCTCAAGCATGCTTAGCAGCATAGGTGTACACATCAAATGTAACAACTCGGAAATTCGGAATCAATTTAAAATTTTATTTTTAATTGATTTAATGGATTTTAAGAATTTAAAATGATTTATTTTAGGAATTAACGATTTAAAATTTAATTAAATCGAAGTTAGAACGTAAGAATTTATTTTAATTATAAAACGAGCTTGAAATGGCGTGGTAGTTTGAAATTTCGATTTTAAATTTCAAATGAATGTGTATAATTAAATATGAATCAGAATTGGACGAAACAAGAAACGTTAGAATCTATTTAACTATATCTTTCTAATGAATGTAAGAAACTGATATTTCACTTTATAAATTGTAAGTTATGTCCAGATTAAAATTTAGAATAGTCGCTATGTAATTTATATAAATTTTTTAATATTATATACAGCCCATAAAAATAGCCATTTTGCAAATGACCTCCGTTTTTGACGAAACCACTTTTGTTGGATCTGGAATGTCAAATTATAGTCAGGTTTAAAATTTCATATTTTTTGGAATTAATATGTGAGCGTGGCGAATTTAAATGCCTGTTCAGTTTTACTTATAAATTTAATCAACTATTAAAAGGTCATTTTTCAAACATCCTCCAAATTTGTCGAAATTAATTTTGTTAGGGTCGTATCGTGAAAACATAGTGAAATTTCAAAATCCATAATTTTTGGTGTCAGTATGTGGCCCTGATAAATTAAAATGTACGTTCAAATTCAATGTTGACTATTATATTAATTTATATTTTAATTTTGACAAAAACTCATAAAATTGTCAAATTGGCTTATGAAACATATTCCATTGTGTCCGGAATGGGGGTATTTGGTTGGAAACGTCAGTCATTGGGTTTGATTTGGAGTTTAGACCGATAAACAGTAAACAGGTAATTTGTGAATTAAATATTATTTAAATATATATAACCTCTTAAAAAAATTAAAACCATAGGCCACTTCACTTTTTCCGACACCAACATCAATTGGAGGGCCGAAATTATTTTGAATTCTTATCCTATTTTCTCCCAATCCGTTAATTAATTCATGAAGTTCTTAATACCAAATCGAAGAGCAACTGGAGCTCTACAATATGAACGGACGAGATCGAATATCGTGTTGTATGTTTCTCGATTGATACCCTCAAAGGGCTTGCATTTCGTTCAGTTTTTGGAGGCGATAGGGACCTCAAGGTTGTCGACGTTCCTGGTGTGGCGAGGTGGAGGGAGGCTCGACGTTGTGGCGGCGTTAGATGGTGGTCACGATGACCATGGGGCGACGTGCAAGGAGAAAGAAGGGTAGAACGATGGGTTCGTTAGTAGCAGGCAATGGGAGAAGGTGACTTAGGGGTAAACTAGGATTAAGGATAATTTAATTATTATATTGAATGTGTAATTAAAGTTTGGACCTCAATAACTTTTTCATACGAGATTGGAATTCGATGATTTCGGTTGTGTTGCGATCATGGAACCAAACTCTACAACATGGAACTGACCAAAACAGAAATGGAAGCTGTTGGAGTTTTTGATAAAATTAAACACTCATTTAATTTTATTAAAACAATCCTCAAAATAAAGAATGACGGAGTGGAAATCAAAGTGAGAACCTTCTCACTAAAATATCTGTACAGTTATTTATTTTATAACCGAATGTAGTGATTGCCAGTAATGATTTGTATTTGTTTAATTATCACAAAAATGTTGTACGATGCGTGTTAGCTCACATTCATTGTTGTTTGAAAACCCATGGATGATATGATTGGCTCTATTGTGTTTTGTTTGTGATATTGAAATATTTAAAATCATTAAAAATAATGTTAATAAATTTTTGGTAGTTAAAATTAAATTATAAATATTCATTTATAATTTAAAAAGTGAAAATTGGTTAATTAGAAAAATAATTCGAATCAAATTAGAATTGGTTAAATTTATTAACAAGTGATTAATTTGAATTCATTGTTGTTGGCTGAAAACCCCACACGGGTCTGGGGATGATAATTTATTCACATCTTCTTGGATTTAATTGTATGTCAACCGATTGATTGACAAACTATTATAAGCGTTATTTAAATATTTAATGCTTATACAGTTACAAATTGCACTCTGGATGTGAGTTGAATGTTTATCACCGTTTTTGAATACATGCTATGTATGGAATCCATATAAATGAAATTATATGATAATTGATTGAGTCTGATTCCAATTCAGAAATAACAAATATTTTAAAATAATATTCAATGAAAAATCAAAATATGATTTTGATGTCCGATTTTGGATGGACACGAAAATATTGAAGTACATGAAGCCGAGTTAAGCAGAAGTGCTTCATTTTAACTCGAACGGATTTTTCTATCGATTTTATTTATTTTATAATGAATATAAAAAAGATTTGATTTCAAAACCAGATATTTTTAAAATATTATCATTTTAATATTATAATGACATAGAACATTCAATTTTGATTTAGAATTGAAAATGAAGTTAAAATCATTTTAAAATGAATTTATAAATGATTTATAAAATACGTTTTAAGTCGAAATCGACGATATTATATATTTATTTATTTAAATGGCTTGAATAGAACATGTCGCGCAGTGACCATTCGCGAATTTCAACCATTGACTTCAAATGGACATAACGGGAGATCCGACCATCGGATTCTCCTAAAACCGAAACCGTTGGGCTCGTATTGAAAAGATCTTTCCAATGAGTATAAGAGATTTAAATTTAAATAGTTCGATTTTAAAATATGTCCAAATCAATTTTGGAAAAGCTCGTTATGGATGCAATTCAGTAGTCGTTATTGGAAACCGACTGTAAGGGCCTTAATAAAATTATTAAAAATATGGAAAAATCATGTAAAATCATAATGAATGATTTGGAAAGATTTTGGATGAAAAATTCCAAGTTTGAAAAGATAAAAATATATTTTATCGAAATGAACTAGTTAATAACTAGAATAATAATCCAATGATTTTTAGTAATAATAAATTGGATTGAAAATTAGGTTTTAAAATAACCAGAGTTTTCCAAAGAATAAATTGGAATGAATTTGAATGGAAATTATTTTCGGATATTTTTTGTATTAGATTCCATGATTATACGGATATTGTTGTGGGAATTTAGAAGATACAGATATCGTTATCTCCAATACGATATTTGTTGGTTTCGGAATTTGATATTGAATATAGGCCAATATGATTTCTATTCAGAGACTTGTGTTTAATATCAAATCAAATTTTGGGTTTGTTGTGAATGGTGTCTTCAATAACACTGTTCTTAAATCCGGTTGAGAATAGAATAGATCTTTTAGTTAAGGTTAATGAAGTTTTCCAATTTATAATTATAAATTGGAATTAAATGGAAGATGATTTTGGGTTCATTGTGAACGATGTTTTAAGTAACATTCGTTCTTAAAACCCAATTAACAGTGAAGATATGATTTGGAATTTATAAATCTTTTTATTAAGATTTAATGGAAATTTTTCCAAACCAAAATTTTCCAATTTAATACATTAAATTGGAATTGAGTGGAATTCGATTTAATAATCGAGGTGAGCTTTTGTGAATGAAGGCCGTTACTATTTATGGAATTTAAAAGGCTTTGTCGTTATTACATGTATATTATTAGTCCGATACGGAAATTTATATCAATTATATATTGATCTGTTTTCCATGAAGATTCCATAGTTAATGGAAGATGATTTGGGTTTATCGTGAACTGTGTTTTAAATAATATTGGTTCTTTAACCCAGTTAAAGACAAGATTAATTTTCCTAAAGTTGAACAAGTATTAAGTAATCATTGTTGAGATTAAAAATAAAATGGAGTTTTAATGAATCTTTAATTAGATCAAAATGTGAATAAGGTAACTAAATTTACCGAATTCAAGAAATGTTCGAGAATGGAGTACCACCAGTTTTATTCCAGGAGATAGTTAAATCTTTAATTAGATTTGAACGTGAAATGGTAATTAAAATTTACCAATAACACCGTGAATGTTAGGTATGGAGTACTCCCAGTTTTCTCTATCAGATAAATAGGGTGGGATAGGGATTAATAATTAAATGATTACTTCGATAAGGCTCGATAATCCCGACTAGTTTTATAAACCTTAATTTGGTTTAGAATTGTTAAAGGATAAAGTAAAATATTTTGAAATTTATATCCAAAGGAAGATTAAAGAATAAGTCTAAAAGAACTTATCTTTGATAAATTTAATGGGAACCTTTCCCCTAGGATGTGAATATTTGAATAATAGAATATTCTTAATTGGAATGAGGCGTATGATGTGTTTTTATAGCATTTGACTATTGATTATAAAATACGCGAGTTATTCGGAAAGACCGGGTTTATCCCATTTTGAATAACTGATACGGCGACTAAAAGTCGACGATGAAGTTGGTGGTTGACCGGAGATCTTCACATCGTATGGATGATTACTGATGTCTTGATTGGGTCGTTCACCCAAGACAAGGTAATAAGTGGTGATTGTCCAGAAGTACTTGGGGATCGATCAGATATGCAAGGACCTCTCTCCTGTACTGGACATATAGGACGAGGAATAAGGTGCCTCCAGTTTCGTTCAGACCCAGAACGGAATTGCAAATGGATTGTATGTCTAACATTATATTCCTTTATACTGTATTCATTGATCTCTGCTAAATATATATTTGTTTGGTGGCGGAGAATTTATTCTCTTGCTTAACACCCTTCTCTGAGACGTACGAGCTTAGAGGTTATATATTGGTGGAAATCAGTGGAACGGTATGGATTAACAATGTGGCATGCTATGATGCAAATGATCAGGGATTTTTTTGAAAAGCAGAGTCTTATGGTTGATGATCAAAGCACGACTTTAATTAACATAGCTTTGTGTATAGCGTTAATTCGTGATCCTCACACCCCGGTATGAGTCAAAAACGGGATGAGGGACCGTAGGGAGAACTTGCTTTTCTTTCTAGCAAGGAGTGGTGTCATGGTATGGAGCCCAGACACTTTTACTTATGTGGATGATGGATTGCAATGCGCCTCGGATATAGGGCTATATGCTCATAGGGTCGACGTACTGACCTGTTTGTAGGTCCGATAGCACCGGGAAACGTATTGTTCAGGAATAACCAATCCACTAAAGTAAGTGTGGACCGGCCCTACTGTTCCCTGGGCTTGCCAACGCCTAAGTCCTGAGGCATTTACTACAGTGTCTTAAATCAATGAGGAAGATCCCTTGCCTCGACTCATAGACGGAAATCCAACTTCCAATACGCGATTTTCGGTTTTAGTTGTAAACCTATGTATGGCGGCATAATATCTGGTACCTGTGTCGTCTATGATTGATAATTTATATTTGAAGTTGATTTTGACACTATGCACTTATAGTAATATCAAAATGATTTGTTTTAAAACATACCAATCATGTTTGGCTATTATAAGGGAAAACTCTATACTTCAGCTTGCGGTGCATTGTGTGATGGGACCTGAATATTATAATAGCTTCATTTTACAAAAAGCATTGCGTTGTTTTATTTTAAACTTAGATTCATGTGGAGTGAACCCGTTCCGTGTTATACGACGTGGTCCCATGATTTCCCAACTTTTAAAGTAAAGATTTAATAATTTTTTTAGTTCTCACACCAGTCCCATGACCGACTCAGAGTTTATTGTTTCTACCTAAACTCTAGGTGCCCATATTTTCCACACGGCTAGTAGTTTTGGTTTTGCAGATTTCTATTTAATAGGATCCTCGATTTCCGCTGGAGATATATTCGGAATGCTTTGTATCCGTGTATTTCTTTCAGTTGTGGTAGTTGATGTTTTCCGTTGTGCATTATATTTATGTATATATATTTTCCGCTGTTTTGTAATTTAAATCTCTGATATTTTTCCGCTGTATATTATTTATTTGAACTTTGATATATTCTTGTACTATGATGTAAATTGTTGTAATAGTAATGAAATGTTCTATTGTTTGTGTTCTGATGCATCGTGTTCTCAAAACAATCCGGTCCCTTTCGTCTCCCCGGGGATCAGGGAAGTCTAGGTCGTTTCAGGTGGTATCAGAGCTTTGGTTTACAAAACTCGAGAACAAGACACAATAGAACCGAATGAGAGAATTCATCAGAGATAGGATTAGTAATATCCTATAAGAGTAACTCGTTAGAGATAGGATCAGTAGTATCCTAGAACGAGTTTGAAGAGTATTATTTATAAAAACAAATTTAGTTTTAAATTTTATATATATTATTCGTATTTGAGTGTTTTATTTTATATTGAATTTGGATTATTGGGTATATGAAGATTTTGAATATACGCGTAATTAACGTATATCTAAAGCCTCAAATATGTTGGATAGATATAGAATCACACTCTAGTCGCCTGGAGATGATTCTAATGATTACTCGAGTATCATCAGTGTTTATGTCCGAGTTTCGAAAGTGGGATATCTATATGATTCCAATTGACTGGTGTAAGAACCAAAACTTACTTAGGGTTTATGTTTGTGACTTGGCACTAAAAATATGATTTTTGATTATATAAAAGTTATATATGTTTGAAAAGCTAATCAACTAATTGATTGATGGTTGTGATGTGTGATTATTAGTTCAACTAATTAAAATATTAAAATGATAAAATCAATAAGAGAATGAAAGGTAAAATTAAGCCAAATCAAATTTAAAGTTAAACTGAATTGAAAATTGATTTGAACTGCATATATATACATGTATATATATTGAACAGGTCAAAGCATGGAAGCTAAGAAGAGGAATAAAATTGTTTGCCCGACAAATAGGTACATGTTTACTATATTCACTGGGTTTGATGATTTTATGAGCCGAATGGCAAGTCGATTGGTTTTTTCTTATTTTCTTTTTGATTGATGAGGGCCCAGTGAGGCAAGTTGTGGTTTTACCGATCAGTCTGTACAAAGGAGGTTATGGCGAAATTTTTCGAAAATTTATGATGTTAGCCAATTTTTTTAGAAATTAGAAAGTTCTTAGAAACTGAAAAGTTGAAGAACATGAGCCAAGAGAAGGTGCAGTTGATTAAGTAAACAACCTTCGATTCTATCTTCCTTTTCGAGTACGAAAAGATTTTAAGTGGGGGAGATTGTAATAACCCAAAAATTCGGAACCAATTTAAAATTTTATTTTTAATTGAGTCAATGGATTTTAAGAATTCAAAATGATTTATTTTAGGAATTAACGATTTAAAATTTGTTTAAATTGAAGTTAGAATGTAAGAAATTATTTTAATTATAAAACGAGCTTGAAATGGCGCGGTAGTTTGAAAATTTGATTTTAAATTTCAAACGAATGTACATAATTAAATATGAATCAGAATTGGACGAAACAAGAAACGTTAGAATCTATTTAACTATATCTTTCTAACGAATATAAGAAACTGAGATTTCAATTTATAAATTGTAAGTTATATCCGGATTAAAATTTAGAATAGTCGCTATGGAATATTTTTTTTTAATATTATATATAGCCCTTAAAATATCCATTTTGCAAATGACCTCCATTTTCGATGAAACAACTTTTGTTGGATCTAGAATGTTAAATTATAGTCAGGTTTAAAATTTCATAATTTTTGGAGTTAATATGTGAGCGTGGTGAATTTAAATACCTGTTCAGTTTTAGTTGTAAATTTAATCGACAATAAAAAGGTCATTTTTCAAACGGCCTCCAAATTTGATGAAATTAATTTTGTTAGGGCTGTATCGTCAAAAAAAGCGAGGTTTCAAAATCCATAATTTTTTGGAGTCAATATGTGGCCCCGGTAAATTAAAACGTACGTTCAAATTCAATGTAGACCGTTATATTAGTTTATATTTTAACTTTGACGAAAAATGATAAAAACAGTCGAATTGGCTTACGAAACACACCCCGTTGTGTCTGGAATAGGGGTATTTGGTTAGGAACGTCAGTCGTTGGGTTTGATTTGGAGTTTGGACCGATAAACAGGTAATTTGTGAATTAAATATTATTTAAATATATATAACCTCTTAAAAAAAATAAAAACCCTAGGCCACTTTTTCCGCCGCTAGCATCAATTGGAGGGCCGAATTTATCCCGATTTCTTCTCCTATTTTCTCCCAATCCATAAATTAATTCATGAAGTTCCTAATACCAAATCTAAGAGCAACTGGAGCTCTACAATATGAACGGATGAGATCGAATATCGTGCTGTATGTTTCTCGATTGATACCCTCAAAGGGCTTGCATTTCGTTCAGTTTTTTGAGGCGATGGGGACCTCGAGTTCATCGAGGTGCCTAGCATGGCGAGGTGGAGGGAGGCTTGACGTTGTGGCGGCGTTAGATGGTGGTCACAGTGACCATGGGGCGGCGCGCAAGGAGAAAGAAGGGTGGGACGATGGGTTCGTTAGTAGCAGGCAATGGAAGAAGTGAATTAGGGGTAAACTAGGATAAAAGATAATTTAATTATTATATTGATTGTGTAATTAAAGTTTGGATCTCAATAAATTTTTCATATGAGATCGGAATTCGACGATTTCTGTTCCGTTGCAATCGTGGAACCAAACTCTACAACATGGAATTGACCAGAACGGAAACGGAAGCCGTTGAAGTTTTTGATAAAATTAAACGCTTGTTTAATTTTATTAAAACAATCCTCAAATAAAGAATGACGGAGTGGAAATCAAAGTGAGAACCTTCTCACATAAATATTTGAACAGTTATTTATTTTATAACTGAATGTAGCGATTGCCAGTATTGATTTGTATTTGTTTAATTATCACAAAAATGTTGTACGGTGTCGGTTAGCTCACATTCACTATTGTTTGAAAATCCATGGATGATATGATTGACTGTATTGTGTTTTGTTTATGATATTGAAATATTTAACATCATTAAAAATAATTTTAATAAATGTGGAAGTTGAAATTAAATTATAAATATCAATTTATAATTTAAACAGTGAAAATTGGTTAATTAGAAAAATTGTTCGAATCAAATTAGAACTGGTTAAATTTATTAACTAGTGATTAATTTGAGTTCATTATTGTTGGGTTAAAACCCCACATGGGTCTGGGAATGATAACTTATTCATATCTCCCTTGGATTTAATTGTATCTCAACCGATTGATTGGCAGACCGTTATAAGCGTTATTTAAATATTTAATGCTTATACAGTTATAAATTGCACTCTATATATGTGTTGAATGTTTATCACTGTTTTTGAATGCATGCTATGTATGGAATCCATATAAATGATATTATATGGTAATTGATTGAGTCTAATTCCAATTCAAAAATAACAAATATTTAAAAATAATATTCAGTGAACATTCAAAATATGATTTTGATGTTCGATTTTGGATAGACACGAAAATATTGAATTATATGAAGCCGAGTTAAGTAGAAGTGTGCCATTTTAACTCGAACGGATTTTTCTGTTGATTTTATTCATTTTATAATGTATATCGAAAAGATTTGATTTCAAAATCTGATATTTTGAAAATATTATTATTTTAATTTTATAATGACTTAGAACATTCAATTTTGATTTAAAATTGAAAACGAAGTTGAAATCGTTTTGAAATGAATTCATAAAAGATTTATAAAATACGTTTTGAATGGAAATCGACGATACTATATATATATATGACTTGAATAGAACGCGCCGCGCAACGACCATTCGCGAATTTTAACCATTGGATTCAAATGGATGTAACGGGAGATCCGACCGTCGGATTCTCCTAAAAATGGGACCGTTGGGTTCGTATCAAAAAGATATTTTCAATGACTATAAGAGATTTAAATTTGAATGGTTAGATCTTAAAATATTCCCAAATCATTTTTGGAAAAGGTCGCTATGGATGCAGTTCGGTGGCCGTAATGGAAACCGACTGTAAGGGCCTTAATAAAATTATTAAAAATATGGAAAAATCACATAAAATCCTAGTGAATGATTTGGAAAGATTTTGGATGAAAAACTCCAAGTTCGAAAAGATAAAAATATATTTTTACCGAAATGAACTAGTTAATAACTAGAATAATAATCCAATGATTTTTAGAAATAATAAATTGGATTGAAAATAGGGTTTTAAAATAACCAGAGTTTTCCAACAAATAAATTGGAATGGATTTGAATGAAAATTATCTTCGGATATTTTTTTATATTGGATTCCATGATTATACGGATATTGTTGTAGGAATTTAAAAGATACAGATATCATTATTCCCAATACGATATCCGTTGGTTTCAGAATTTGATTGAATATAGGCCAATATGATTTCTATTCAGAGCCTTGTATTTAATATCAAATTAGATTTTAGGTTTGTTGTGAATGATGTCTCAATAACACTGTTCTTAAACCCCGTTGAGAATAGAATAAATCTTTTAATTAAGATTAATGAAGTTTCCCAATTTATAATTATAAATTGGAATTAAATGGAAGATGATTTTAGGTTCATTGTGAATGATGTTTTAAATAACATTTGTTCTTAAAACCCAATTAACAGTGAAGATATGATTTGGAATTTGTAAATCTTTTTATTAAGATTTAATGTAAATTTTTCCAAAGTAAAGTTTTCCAATTTAATACATTAAATCGGAATTGAGTGGAATTCAATTTAATAATAATCAAGATGAGCTTCTGTGAATGAAGACCATTACTATTTATGGAAATTAAAAGGCAGTCGTCATTCCAGTTATATTATTAGTCTGATACAGAAATTTATATCGATTATATATTGATTTGTTTTCCGTGAAGATTCCATAGTTAATGGAAGATGATTTGGGTTTATCGTGAACCGTGTTTTAAATGACATTGGTTCTTTAACCCAGTTAAAGACAAGATTAATATTCCTAAAGTTGAACAATCAATAAGTAATGATTATTAAGATTAAAACTAAAATGGAGTTTTAATGAATCTTTAATTAGATTGAAAGGTGAATAAGGTAACTAAATTTATCGAATTCAAGAAATGTTCGAGAATGGAGTACCACCAGTTTTACTCCAAGCGATAGTTAATCTTTAATTGGAGTTGAACGTGAAATGGCAATTGAAATTTACCGATAACACTGTGGGTGTTAGGTATGGAGTACTACTAGTTTTGCTCTATGGGATTAGTAGGTTGGGATTGGGCTTAATAAATAAATGATTATGATGGTAAGGCTCGATAATCCAGATTAGTTTTATAAACCTTAATTTGGTTTAGAATTGTTAAAGGATAAAGTAAAATCTTTTGAAATTGATATCCAAAGGAAGATTAAAGAATAAGTTTTATCTTTGATAAAATTAATGGGAACCTTTCCCCAAAGATGTGAATATTTGAATAAAAGAATATTCTGAATTGGAATGAGGCGTATGATGTATTTTTACAGCATTTGACTATTAATTTTAAAATATGCGAATTATTCAGAAAGATCGGGTTTATCCCATTCTGAATAACTGATACGACGACTAAAAGTCGACCATAAAAACGGTTGTTGAAGACCAGAGATTTTCACATCGTATGGATGATTAATGATGTCTTGATTGGGCTGTACACCCAAGACAAGGTAATAAGTGGTGTTCGTCCAGATGTACTTGGAGATCGATCGGATATGCGAGGACCTCACTCCTGTACTGGACATATCGGACGAGGAATAAGGTGCCTTCGGTTTCGTTCAGACCCAGAACGGAACTGCAAATGGATGGTATGTCTGACATTGTATTCCTTTATACTATATTCGTTGTTCTCTGCTAAATATATATCTGTTTGGTGGTGGAGAATTTATTCTCTTGCAACACTCCTCTATGAGACGTACGAGCTTAGAGGTTATATATTAGTAGAAATCAGTGGTGCGGTATGGACTGACAATGTGGCATGCTAAGATGCAAATGGTCAAGGTTTTTGTTGAAAACAGCGAAAAATAAAGTAGAAGTACTTCAAATCATTTATTAAATAGAATTGTTTACAATAAAAGCCCATCAACTTCCAATACCCAAATACATAGCTAAAATATCTGTCTTGCTCAAAAACAAAGAAGCATAAAAAATAAATTATAGTATTCCCCACTAAAGCAAAGCAAGTCATAGCCAAGAGCAATCCAAGCCTTCATGAAAGAGCCTTGGAGCTTGGTAAGATCCGAACTAAGCTGTATTCCCACCCTGTGAACCTGGGGGGGGAACGGAAGAAAAAGAGGCGAAACAAATCGGGTCAGTCATAAAGACTGAGTAAGTCCTAGTGGCTTTCAGCATAAAAACAGGTAAAGATAACATGGCATGAATAAACTGAAAGTAAACATAAGCATGATGACAAGATAAGCTACAGGCACGATAACTAAGAATAACATCATAGGATTTCTTTCATGTATAACATTGCAAGGTTCCCATTCAAGATGAACTAAGTATAGTTTCACAAGATTTCTATCAAGCATCGCAAGATTTCTCTGCTTCACCATTAAAGTGATATCTATTTGCTCTGCAGCACCTAACTAGTATCCCAACTAATAATCTATAAAATGATAAAATCATAACGTGATCCCAATCCCCGAAATTAAGGTTGCTTTCATGTGTACATCTATTATTTATTACCTAGATCTAATCTAGGGTTTTCTATCGAGCGCTTCCTAGATTCAACCAGGATTTATGCCACCTAGGTCCAACCTAGGGATTATGCTACCTATTGAACACTTCTCGGATTTAGGGTTTATGCCACCTAGGTCCAACCTAAGGATTATGCTACCTATTGACCACTTCTCGGATTTAGGGTTTATGCCACCTAGGTCCAACCTTGGGATTATGCTACCTATTGAACACTTCTCGGATTTAGGGTTTATGCCACCTAGGTCCAACCTAGGGATTAGGCTACCTATGTGTGTCATACGGCCCCCAATGATTGTAGATACCTATGCTGGTCCCACCATGGGGTGTATCAAGACCCTTGGTGGCGGCCCAACGCAATTCTAGAATACATAGGTTATACTACTGGTGCCCCCAGTGCCCTGTTTGTCTGCTCCGAAGTGTGTGCACGCCCGCACTCCGTTAGAACCTACACTGTTGCACCCACCGTCGTCGCTTTGACCGCTTACAATCAGCCCAGTAATCGTGCCCCACCCTGCCTAGTTTCAGGGTACCATGATACCTAATTGGGTTACTGCTGAAATGGGTCCCCGTTACTAGGGTTTCCTACTGGTTAAGTTTGTGGGCCTATATTTACTAATATTACCCACCAACCCGATATGTACTTAACCCTCTCCGTCCATCACGTTAAGTTGGTTAAGTGTTTTCTCTTATTTTACTTAACCCTACCACACATCATGTTATATCGGTTAAGTGTTGTTTCTTGTGTTACTTAACCCTACCGCAAGCCTTGTTATACTGGCTAAGTGTTCTCCCTTGTGTTAACTTAACCCCACCACATGTCATGTCATATTGGTTAAGTGTATATTGTCTTAGCCCACCTACTTATCATGTTGTGACGGTTAAGTGTTACCCTCTGTTGTTACTTAACCTTACCACGCATCACGTTATATTGGTTAAGTGCATGTTAACTTAACCCCATCCACCAGTCATATTATAATGGTTAAGTGTTACCCTCGTGTGTTTACTTAACCCTACCACGCATCAGGTTATATCGATTGGGTGTTATCAACCTATTTAAGTTAGCCCAACCCATCCGCTAGTCATGTTATAACGGTTAAGTATCATTAGCCTAGCCACGTTACTTAACCCACCCATTCATATCAAATTGGTTGAGCCTACATTTATAAGTTTTACATGTTCTTAACTCATACCAGTTAGGTCCACATTTACATGTCAAATTTCCATGTCATCCCACCTAACCCTCTAACCATACCCACGTCTTATTATGGTTCGTATTCCTTAATTCATTCATTATGACGAACGAATCATGACCTCTCACATTAGACCATGCATTTTGTGGCCACTGGATTTGTCGGGCGGTTCCGGGCAGATTTACACCACAAACTGGGTCTAACCTCGTGTCATAAACCGTTACGCCTACAATTTGGCCTTCGACCTCTCACATTAGACTGACACTTTGTGGCTACTGGATTTGCCGGGCGATTCCAGGCAGATTTACACCACAAACTGAGTCTAACCTCGTGTCAAAGGTTCATTAATGGTCGCATTCCACCCAAAACCCCAATATCAGTTCATGTGTTTAACATATAGAAATGTTCATGGTTCACCTTTTTGCCCCAAAACGTATTCCCAAATTATTATCATAATTCACTATAAGGTTATGCCAAGTTATAGCCTTTTATTTACAATACATGCCAACCACCCAAAACCTAACTTAGGCGCGTTCATATTAAACCTTTACCAAGTCATAAATTTTCATATATGTTTCTATTCCAAATTTCACATAATTAACATATGTCCAAGTTTTAGATTACATGTAAATTTTACATATGCCCAATTCGTACCAAATTTACATATGTTCAACTTATTCCGTTTTACATGTATGCCAATTTTATACCATTTTACCATATCAAGTTCTAGCCAAAATTACATGTATTAAGTTTCATACCCAATAAACCCAAATCATGATTCATGATGTAGTTATCCCAAACTATAATCTTTTTATTACAATACATGTCAGTTGCCCAAGTTCATAATACATGTTTATGCCAAGTATCAAATTTACAATTGCTTTCATGTTCAAATTCCCAATTCTACATATGTCTGATTAACATAAGCCCAATCTTTTGATTTAATTTACATAGTCCAAACTCGTGATTTAATTTACATGCCAATTCATGTATGCCTAAACTTGCAATTTCAATTATATTGACAATACCCAAATTTCAAATTTCATGTTATGCCATCAATTCCACCACACACATATATCCAAATAGGTAATATCCCAATATTTCCCCATATACAAATCGCACGTATATCGTAGTTTAGGCCTAGGTCCGAAATTGACCAAGGTTCATCAAAAGAAAATAAATAGGGGAAGGTAGAATTTATATAAAAATAAGACCAGAGAGAAAAACATCATCATAGGCATGAAGATTACAACTTGATAATAATATCAACATGAATTGAGAAAACTGATTTACAACAAGCTGAATAGATCATAGGCTTGACATGAAAATGAGAATAGAAAAGTCCCAAAACTCAAGATTCAAGAAGCAATAGATCTGAATCAATAAACATACTTAAATCCAATCCCACTTTATTCCATGGCCATATTATAATTAAATGTTTAAATCTAAAAACAACTAGAACTTACAGAGCATGGCTAGTGAATTAGGAACTGAATTTGTTGTAAAAATGTTGCGGCGTTGTTGATTTATTGTATTGAATCATTGTTGAAGCTTTGTTCTTTGAATTGATTTGAGTTTGAATGTTTGTATTTTAATTTGGGGGCGGCGACCATGGTTCAAGAGGGGGTTCAGCAGCATAATAGTGTAAGAATGATTTGATATGAATTAGGTTAGATCTAAGGGTGTTTTTATAGGTGTAGCAACTAGTTTAGGCCCTTAGATTAACCCTAGAATCAATCCGGACCATCAAAACACGTCTCAGGCTTCAAAAATGAGTTCTGGGTCAAAACAGGCCGACCAGGTCGACCTATAAGGGGGGGAGGTCGACTACATGGTCGACCTGGGGGGTAGGTCGACCGTAGGGTCGACCACATGGTCGACCTGGTCCCCAGATCGACCCCCAGGTCGACCTGCCTGGCCCTGTGCTGCCTAAAATCCGCTGAATCTTCTACAGGCCATAACTTCTTCATCCGGACTCCGATTTTCGAAAACTCGGACTCTATTTCATGTAAAATTTCGAGACGAACGCAATGGCGCAACCCGTTTCCCATGATTCTCATTTTAAAATTTAATTATACCTTGATTTCTAGTTTCAACAGGTTATTAAAATTCGGGTTGTTACAACACCCTTCTTTTACAGAAAAATATTGATTATAACGGTAGCGTTATAATCGCTGTTTCCAAATATTTTATTTATAAAACATTTATCATAAAGACAGCATTAAAATCGCTGTATATATTTACAAAACATTTATTATAACAACAGCACTAAAATTGCTGTAAAGATTTACAAAACATTTATTATAACGACAACGCTAAAATTGCTGTATAGATTTACAAAACATTTATTATAACGACAGCGTTAAAATCGATGTTCCCAAGTATTTGGTTTACATATAACTTGTACTTATTAATTTCAACAATTAAATTAATAATTAAATTTTATTCAAAATGGAAAGTAAAAATAACTACTTTCCTAAATTCGATATAATCGAATTCTAATAAATAACTCTATCTAAAATAATCTATATTCGATTATATTCTAAACTTCGGAATTTATCTACCATTTCAGGTTGATTCAAATTCCAAATTTCACCATTGAACTTATCCTTTCCAAATCATTACCCAATTCCTTGATAACCCTTCCAGTTTACAAAACATTATCACACTTTATTTATATTCCAAAATTTGGAATAAAACTCATCATTTCTTTTAAAATGATTATCCATTCCCCTTTCTCATTTTGGTTCCAATTTGGATTCATATTTTCAATCTAAATTTCCTTTATATATATCTCATTTGCAGAATATTTGCTTTGACCCATTACATACTTTAATCGTGAATATATTCCTTTGATATACGGTTTGATTTCATACTTGTAAATACTATCAAAAATCCAAATTTTATTTATAACATCTATTCAGAATCATTCATATAAGTCCTATTTCTTTTTATCTTAATCATTTAAAATCTCGTTCAACATTTCCTTAATAATTGTTAAGTTTAAATCTCATTTCAAAAATTGGCTTCAAAATCCATTTCGACTTCTTTATATAAATTCAAATTTGAATTTATACTTCAATGTATCCAATGATAAATAGTTCAATTAATATATATTCTCATTCATAAACAAATTCTTGATTCATTCATTTGAACTGGTTTCCTATTCTCAATTCTATTCAAAAAAATTAATTTACATTTTTGGAAATAAATTTCCTTTTCAAATCCCAAATTCCTTTTCTATATCTGAAAATATTTTATGGTATTTAAAATACCAAATTTCTAGGGTCAGGGTAGATCAACCACAATATATCCAATCATGGATTATATAACACATCATATATCACAATCAAATAAACAGTAATATAAATGTTGAGGAACCCAGTTGGGTCCCTCCAACCTGTTTCCTTGCATCCACAGATGTTAATAACATCAATAATATTAATTTCACATTAAGTTGAAATGTCATAATAATAATTGATCAATGATATAACTATATCAACCATTCAACCAATTTGATCAACCATCCATCCAAACAACCATCACACGAGTTATAAAATAACTATAAATAATTTAATACTTGTTTATATAAAAATATAAACGAGGTAAAGTTAGTGAGTTTACTTACATTGGTTCGCAGTTCACGACTCTGCTTTGTTTTCGTATAAAATCAAACAGGCGTTTGAATTTAACACAAAATCCCAGTAGCTTTATTCTAAGCCACGTCGGTTCCACAATGTAGATCGCATTGTCATGATTCCAACGTAACTAGCGCTATTCAATTCTGTTCACAGATGAATGAAATATATCGGTTGCAAGTTAGTAGTTAATTTAGTATTATAAATTTTAAATTTATAATTAACTAATCTTAATTATTTTCTTCATCTTGATTATTACCGCGAATCAACTCTGTTAAACTTATTACTCTCATCTTCTTCAATAACCACCAACTCAGATGCTCATCCCCTGTCATTGCTTCCTACACCGTATCCTCCTCCTCCAAATTTATACTGGAACCCGCCCCTTGTAACATTCTTCAAGTCAGAATTTTGGAACTTCCCTTCCTACCGAAATCACCAATAACTCAGCGTCCACCCCCTCATCCAACAATTTCCATATTAACATAAATCAATATGCTTAACCATACTTTATCCTTCTGTAAATCCATTACAAAGCTTGACATGTCCTTTATTGCCTAACATCGCTAAGGAATGCTTCAACTTCAACTTTAACCAAACCATTTAACTACCCTAACCGCTGTTAAGATATCTCACTTCTTCTCCTCTTCAACACTAACCAACTCCAGTAAAAATACACCACTGCATCACCCTCTTTTACATAAATGATTACTTTTTTTCGAACTCCATGCCAACAGTAATCATTTTCTTCCCTAATGATACTATATGAGACCATCTTCCTTCCAATATGAATATACTTTTGCTCTTTAACTTTAAAATCCTCATTTACCCATTCCTTAAACATTTAACACCAAGGCATCTCCTTCGTCACCCTCGGAGAATCAAAAACCCTTCCTTCTATCACGAATCAGACAAAATTCCAGCTTATATTACCAGTTCGAACCACCAAAACTCCAGCAAACTCCCCTCATTCTCCATACTTTCATGACCATGACACATAAAACCCCCAACACCACGATAAACGCTACTTCACCACAAATCCTAGAGTACAAACAGGAAGTCGCAACCGCTTTACACTCTTCCCCCGACCACGTTCTCTAACGAATCCCCAAACGGACGACCAACTTCCTCTCTCAACGTTGAGGAGCCGATGCCCTAGGGGCTGTCCCCAGCGAATGAAGAATAACATCGAACCGGAAAAGAATCGTATGAGGAGGAAGAGTAAGATTATACGAGTACAAAGCATCGAATTTTATGATTTTAGAATTTTCAATTGATTTTCTAGGGATTTCGGGAAGTCACGATTTGGGTTTTCTTTGTCAGGAATTTTTTTTTTGCTGGTGGGGAGGAAATCATGAATAAGGGTCGGCTTGTTTTCATTTTATATATTTGAGTATCTTGGTCTACACGGAAAAGAGATGGATTGGCAGACACGTTTACGTGGTGACCACGGTTGGCTGCAACTTATTAAATTTTTGATTTTGTTTTTGAAGTGGCGGATTCCCCTTTCTGTAGTTACTAGAACCGATGATGAATAGATATTTGTAAAAAGAATTGGGAATTTGGGTCTGGGTTTTATTTTAGTCTGGAAATAATGGGTTGCGATGTATATATAATAAAGAAGGAGATAGGATAAGAAGAAGGTCGCTTTCTTCGTACAGTATAGGTCTCCTTTTTTCTTTTTGTAGCTACGTTAGGCATGTGCAATTGCGGATGTACAGCTGTATGATTTGAAAACCCAGACACGATATTAATTTGATTAGGAATATGATAAATTTTATAAGATTTTGTATTTGTTTTAGCTTAGGTATGCTTAAATATGAAAATACACTCCTGCATTGAATTGTCGGCTGTAACTTTGAAGAAACAGGGTAGCGCTAGTGTCCCGAAACCATGCTTGACTGAACATATGGGTGTAACCATTTTAATTGCATGCTAAGCCAATATAGTTGTAATTATAAAGTAATCCTTTGGTCGATAAATTTTTGGAAACCATAACTAGTGATTTAATTTAGTGGGATTTTCATTTCCCATCAGACTAGTGGCTTATATACTTCTAAGTAGTTGTTAATTTGCCTACGTGGAAGGAAGCAAGAAATTTAAACGGGATGAAGGTTCATGAAATGATAACATTTACAATTGATAATAATATTGTCATATGTAAGTATTATGTTGCCATCTATCGACTTTGCAATACATGTTAATTAGAAATGTGTATATGTTTGGACTGTTAAGGAAGGAAAATCCTAAATGTAAAGTTTGTAAATGCTAGAATGTCAGCGTAAATATATAAATTATACGTCCAAACGTTTTTTTATTAAAAAAATCGTTATAAAGTCCTTTTAAATTACCAATACAACATTTAAAACCAATTTAATTATTCAAAATTAAATGGCAAAAATCCGGGTCGTTACATTATTGTTTCTATCTAAACTCTGGGTGCCCATATTTTCCACACGGGCCGCTAGTACTTTTGGTTTTGCAGATTTCTATTTAATAGGATCTTAGATTTTGGCTGGAGCTATATTCGGAATGCTTTGCATCCGTGTATTTCTTTCAGTTGTGGTAGTTGATGTTTTCTGCGGTGCAATATATTTATGTATATATATATTCCGCTGTATATTATTTGTTTGAACTTTGATATATTCCTTTACTCTGATGTAAATTGTTGTAGTAGCAATGAAATGTTCTATTGTTTATGTTCTGATGTGTCGTGTTCTCAAAACAATCCGGGCTCCTCCGTCTTCTCGGAGATCAGGGAAGTCTAGCTCGTTTCAACAAATCTGGAGCATCAATGTACATATGGGCAGTGGCCATACTAAAAATGTCGAGGCACTCAATAAATACATTGCAGCAACAACAATGGTTCACAAACATGTACAAAGTATCAACAAGCTCAAGGGCATGTTGCATGCATATGCTTTTGGGTAGCAAGCCAGGATGCAACAAAATTTGATTGATGCAGCAGTACAAGACAAAATCAAAGCAAGCACAAGCGGAGTGTGTAACCAGCATGTATACAAAACAGTCAAGCCGGGGACATACACGCATAAGGTCGTGGTACAACACATACGACAACAAAAAGAGGACATAAATCAATACACATCAGGTTCATGAACGCTGAAGTACACAAATTTGTTCAAGTGAACAAGCACAGCCTATCAAAGAAAAAGCTCGAGTACAAGACAGTGTTAAAATGGTGCAAACAGGTGAGAGTGCATCTCAAATGCACGATAGGAAGTCAGAAAACATGAAGTGCCACAATAATATTAGCTGCAAACAGTGGAGCACAAAAAGCAATTTTTTCAATCAAGACTCCGGATAATCTCAAGTGTTTTTGGTACCACGAACATTCTTTCCATTCCAGGCTTCAAAATATACCAGAATGATATTTTTGGCAAGAACCTTTTCAAATATATTTTCACAAAACACTGTGGCAAGAAACATTTCTGACAAGAATCAATTTAAATAGGGTTTTTTAGCCTTAAGGACAAAATCAACAAAAAATTATTCTATAAGGATAAGGGGGTAAAATTTTATCCTAAGGACAAATTTAAGTGTAAAGAGAGGAATTCAGGGACCCACTATAATTCCCGCTTTTACACTAAAATTTGTCTTTATGGACAAAATTTTAACCTCATGTTCTTATGGAACAATTTTTTTTCATTTTGTCCTTTAGGATATTTTCCTGATTTAAATACTACTAAAATCAATTATGGATATTCTCGGCAAAAATCTTTTTTCTAAGGATTTTTTTAATGCAAGAAATCAATTATGTTTCTAGTATTTAAACAGAGAAATCACGAGAACAAAAATTTTGGCAAGCATGCAAAACCAATTCAATTTGTTTTCAATATTGGATAAATGTTTTTTTGGCCAAAACAGTGTTTCCAGAAATGAACAAGTAAGTTCAGGAAACAACCATCAAGTCACGACAACATACTAAATCATGCAGCATTTAAAAGCCAAGAGAATCAAATTAGAATATCACCCAAGAATTATTTTAACACCATGGGGCAATCACGCAAATTCAATCACACTGTCAAAGTCGATTCAATCAAGCAAGTCAAAAATCACGCAATGCAAAATCAAATCAAGCCGGTCACGAAATCAGAGATGTTAAGGTTTCTTAAACCCTATTTATAAACCATATATATCATATGCAGTGATTATCGAAAAAATCGAAGCAACAATTCACAAAGGAAACAAATTGAAATCAGAGAATGTACTTGCTTTTCGATCGCAAGGCTTCTCAATTCAATTGACAAAGAACAAACATTCTTGAAGAACAACAAAGACGAATTCCATTTAAAAGCCACAATTCGATTTGGAGAATCAAAACAAAAACCCTAATTCCTTTGAGCCACTGCCATTTTTATTTCCAGAGAGCAAAAGTAATCGGGCAAATGAAATGATGATGCAAACAAAATACAGAATGGGGCGACCAAGTTAATTTAACAAAAGGAGTTTAATAGCTACGGTTTTAGTTTTTTATTTATTGTTTTGTTTTCAATTTCTCTTGTAAAATCGTCGTATTTGTTTTCTAGTTTTTTCTATAAAAATTAGGTCGTCTAGTTATGGGGTTTTAACTAGCAGTTTCCTAGTGTTTGTAATAACTAGGAGTTTACTAGTATTTGAAAAAACTAGGGTTTACTAGCCACGGGTGTAACAACCCGGAATTTTGGAACCAATTTAAATTTTTTATTTTAGCAATTTTAATGAATTTTGAAAATTTAAAATGATTTATTTTAAATAATAATGACTAAAAATTTATTTAAAATGAAGTTAGAACGAATATATTTATTTTAATTATATAAGGAGTTAGAAATAGCACGGTATTTTAAAATTTTGAATTTGAACTTCGACTGGATGTACAAGATTCAAAATAAATCGGATTTCAGTAAAATCAAAAATATTTAAACCTGTTTAATTATATCTTTCCATGAATGTGAAAAATTGAAATTTCATAATGGGAATCAAAAGTTATGCCTAGTTTAAAATTCAGAATAGTCGCTATAGAATTTAATATAGTATATAGCCCGTATAAATAGCCATTTTGCAAACGACCTCCATTTTCGACGAAACCACTTTGGCTGGATCCGGAATGTCAATTTATTGCAAGATTCCAATTTTCATAATTTTTAGAATTAATATGTGAGCGTGACAAAAGAAAATGTGTTTTGTCAATTTCAGTCAATTTGGATCGACCAGAAAATGGCCATTTTCAAACGGTCTCCAAATTTGACGAAATTAATTTTTTTAAGACCATATCGTCAAAACATAGCTTGATTTATTTTTCGGGAATTTTTAGAGTCAGTATGTGGCCCCGGTAAATTGAAATGTGCGATCAAATTAAATAATTAAATGTTTTATATTTTAATCTAAAGAAAAACTAATCATAACAGTCGAATAGGCTTACGAAACATATCCCATTGTGTTCGGAATGGGGGTATTTAGCTAGGGCCGACAGTCGTTGGGTTGGATTTGGAGTTCGTGACGATAAACTAGTATTTTAAAATTAAAATTAAATGTATTATTTTACATGGTATATATACCATGGTATACGGCCAAATATGAAACCCTAATTCTCTATTTAGAACGCAGCCGCCTAAACTAAATTAATGGCCATCACGCTCTGAAATTCGAACGCAAATAATTCTCAATCCGTTCAATGGATTTCCATAATTCCAAAGACAAAATTTCTCGCCTCCTCGAGCTCGCCACGTTCAACGGTGGTGATGAACTGATTTGAGGCGAGGTGGCCAAAATTGGCTAGGGAAGGTTCTCCGTTCGCATTGGTTTCGGGGGCGCTAAGGGGGATCGCATCTGACAACATAGCAGGCGGAGGTGGACTTCATGAAGCTATTCGGGATGGTGGGGTCCGATCAACGGCTAGGGCTCTGGTTGAGGAGCGGCGACGGTAGAATTGGTTGGAACGATGGGTTCCAACAGTCTAGTAAATAACGAAGACGATGGATAGGATTTCGAACAGTGATTAGTGTAAGGCCTTAAATATTTAAAATAATTAATTTAATTATTCGTTTTAATCACCGAATGTATAATCTATCATATCTTCTTCATACGAGGTCGAAATCCAGTGACTTCAAATCCGTTGGAATCACAACGATGAGATCTACAATATAGAACTGACCAGAACTGAAATGGAGCAAATCAAAATTCAGAGCAAATTCAAATCTGAACTGTACAGAAATGAAAATCAGAAATGAAACCGATCAAGGTGAGATTTCTAATAATAAAATTTATATTGATTGCGATGTGAATTTCGTATATGCGTCGTATAAAATTAAGATTGACTGAGTGATTGTGGTTGTGGTGATATGGTGAATTATATTCATGTTAAAGAAAATTTGTGTAGAAAATAAAAATCATATTTTTATTTGTCATATATGAACATAGGTATTGTTGAAAATAAAAATCATATTTTTATTTGTCATATATAAACAAAGGTATTGTTGAAAATAAAAATCATATTTTTATTGTCATATATGAACATAGTAATTGTTGTTAATAAAACCGTCATTTAGTTAAGATTTGTTTTTGTCAAATAAAACTGTCATTTAATTAAGATTAGCTTTTGTCAAATAAAAACTGTCATTTAGTTAAGATTTGTTTTTGTTAAATAAAAATGTCATTTTGTTAGATAATGTCATGTTAAATAAAAATGTCATTTTGTTAGATAATGTCTTGTTAAATAAAAAATGTCATTTTGTTAGATAATGTCATATTAAAATAAAAATAACATTTTGATTAGAAAATGTCAAGTGAAACAAAAATTATCATTTTTGTTGAAATAAAATAGTTGAAACAAAAATTATCATTTTTGTTGAAATAAAATAGTTGAAATAAAAATATCATTTTTGTTAAATAGAATTGTTAAACAAAAATATCATTTTTTGTTAAATAAATTTTGGTTAAAACAAAAATGCCAGTTTTGTTGAATTAGATTATTGACAAAATGAAAGTTATCCTTTTTAATTGTTTTGTTATGCATTAGAATTTTTATACAAATTAAAATAGACATTTATATATGTCATGTTATATATTGAAATTATATACAAATAAAAATAATTCTTTTTATTTGTTAAAGTTAAAAATAGAAATTGCATACAAATAATGAAAATAAAAACTATCTTTTATTAGTCATTAGAAACGTAAAGTTGCTATGAAAATAAAATTTATCTTTTTATTTGACATTGACAGCATAGAACATGTATGCAGATAAATTATTCTTTTATTTGTCATTGGAATACATAGAAAAATGTATGCAAATAAATATGTCAGTTATGTTGAAAGCATATTTTGTAGATAAAGATATCATTTATGTTGAAAATATATTTTGTAAACAAATATGTCATTTAGTTAGAGAACATATTTTGTAAATAAATATGTCATTTAGTTAGAAAACATATTTTATAAATAAATATGTCATTTAGTTAGAATGTGTGTTCGTTTAATAAAAATATCATTTAGATAGAATATGCTTTTGTTAATATAGAAATGTCATCTTGTTAGAATACGTTTTGTTAAATAAAAAGAATCATGCCTTGAAATATGTGTTTTTGATGTTGAAATGTTTAACGTATTAAAAGTAATGTTAACATTAATATGGTAGTTGAAATTAAAATTATAAATATTTATTTATAATTTAAACAGTGAGAATTGGTTAAATTTATTGACCAATGATGTATTTAAATAAACTGTTGTTGTTTGAAAACCCCACACGGGTATTGGGATGATATTTGACATGCACTAGTCCCAATATTTAGTTATATGTCAATCGATGGATTGACAGTCTGTGATGAGCGTTATTTATTTATTTTAATGCTCGCACAGTTGTAAAACTTCACTCTGGATGTAAATGGATTGTTGAATGATTATTTATCATTATTGTTAAATACATGCGATGTATGAAATCCATATAACCGAAATTATATGGTAACTGATTGGGTCGCATTCCGATTTAGAATGTTTTAAAATAAAAGAATATTCAAAAAAATAAAGAATATTTTAAAATAAATTTAGTGAAGAATAAAATTATTATTTTTATGTCCAAATTTGGACGGACACAAAAATATAAAAATAAAATGGTTAAGTATAGAAACACCATTTTTAACCCGAACGGGTTTATCAATCGATTTTATTCATTTTATAATGAATATTGAAAAGTAGTGATTTCAAAATTTAATATTTTGAAAATATTATCATTTTAAAATGATAAAGATATAGAATATTCAATATTGATTTAAAATTAAAAATGAAGTTAAAATCGTTTTAAAATGAATTTATAAATATTTTATAAAGTACGATTTAAATGGAAATCAATGAAATATATATAATATTATATATATATTGGCCTGAATAGAACGCGCAGCGACCGTTCGTGAATTTCGGCCATTAACTTCAAATTGATGTAACGGGAGATCTGACCGTCGGATTCTCCTAAAACCGGAACCTTGGGTTCGTATCGAAAAGAGCATTCAAATTAATATAAGATTTTTGAAATCTAACTATTGGATTTGGAATTATGTCCAAATCAAATTTGGAAAAGCGCTATGGATGCAATTCGGTGATCGTTATTGGAAACCGACTGTAAAGGCCTTAATAAAATTATTAAAAATATGGTAAAATTATGTAAAATCATAATTAATAATTTGGAAAGATTTTGGATGAAAATTTCCATATTTGAAAAGATAAAAATATATTTTATCGAAATGAACTAATTATTAACCAGAATAATAATCTAATCAAGTTTACCAATTAATTAATATTTAATTGGAATTAAATAATAAACTGGATTTTGGGTTCGTCGTAAATGGTATCTTCAATAACACTGTTCTTAAACCCCGATGAGAAAAGGATAAATCTTTAAATTAAGATTTAATGAAGTTTTCCAATTAATTAATATTAAATTGGAATTAAATAAAATGAACTGGATTTTGGGTTGTTGTGAAAAGAATAAATCTTTTAATTAATATTATTAGAGTTTCGAATTATATTTACAAAAAAGCAGACAAATTTTATTACATAGAAAAAATTACACAGTAGCAACTATTACAACAGAAGACAAATACAAACTATACAATTGCAGCTTGAACTAGATAAAAAAAACCACTATGATATATATACAAGCAAAATAAAAAAAACTCTAATCCCTGCAAATAGAATCAACCAAACATACATGCATCATTCTAAAAATAATCTTTATAACACTGCTCCTCAATTATGAACTCTTCCACTATTCAACTTCCTCAAGATCTTCCTATGAATAACAACATAAAGCTCATTTGCATTCAAAGAAATTGCACCAAAAATTCGTCTATTTCTCTCGGCCTAGACTTTATAAATACAAATCTTCAATATGCTTAATAGAACATCACATTTGTTAGTTCTTGTTCGTCACTAATCTATGAATTAGAAAAGCGCGAATTTTAAATTAAATACTGCAAGCGTACAGGTGTGTAGCATACAGGTCGAACACAGGGAGGTGTAATTAAAAATTATTATTTATTTCTTCTTGGGCGTGTTAGACGAAGTTTGGAGTTGTTGTTTTTTTATGTTGTTGAAATTACTCTGAATCTAATCAGTATCAAATTCAACAATTGAAAAGAAAAGGAACAATTACTAGAAAAAGAGAATAACAACTAGAACAATAACAGAAATTAAAAGTAGGATTCCTGTTGAAACTAATCAACAGTGAATCGCTAACAAGCAGTAATAAAAGACAAAAACAATATGCCTTATACCCAAACCTAATTAGGTAGATAACACAAATTGTTATGAAAATAAAACTAGAAAAGAAAAGACTTTTATTAGAACAAAAGAGAATACAAAATAGAAAAGTGAATGAATTTACAATGGGACATCATGTATATTTATAGAGATGTAGACCAAATCCTAATCAAATCAATGACTAAATGGCCCTCTTTTCCCAAGAAGTAATATCATATCTCTTGCCTTCCTTGACCAAGCTTGATTGGAAAGCAAATCACGGTAAATATCTTCCAAATCTTCCATATCTTCCATGTGGCAAATTGATTGATTGATCGATGAGCAGATTGTATGTGATTAATTCTTCCAAACAAGGATACTCATTAGACTCCAAAGGCAACAAGGGATAAAATCTTCAAAATTGATCTTTTCTTGGCAATAATTCTATCAGAAATTCTTCTAATTGGAATCTGAAAAAATGAATGTTCTGAATTGATTTCCATGATAAGAATTTGTTTATTCCTTTTATTAGTGTATATCATGCATACATACATACATATGAATATATGTATATATTTATAATATGACACCAATCCATATATTCTTCAAGGCAGAGGAGGCAGTGTGAATGTTCAGCAAAAAAGGGAGCTTGACGGGAATCGAACTCAGGTTTCTCTGTGCAAACTCTTATGCCTTTACCAGTGAGCTGCAACTTCTTTTGGGATTGAGAAGGTGTTGACATAAGGAAGTAGCTTTTTCTTTGTAGTTGGCCTTTAATTTGAAATGAAAGAGGCATCACTTGACAATCTGTAAATACACATAAAAATACCCAAAGTATCATTTATTTATTTACAAAAGATAAAGTATAAGAGCATAAAATAAACACATTTCTATGTTAATCAAATACCCCCACACTTATCTTTTACTCATCCTCGAGTAAAACAAGAAATGAAAAACTAACTAGATAGGTCACACTTTCGTAGGAAACACGATTGCATTGAGCGTATGCAACAAGCCGTTAAACCTCTAGGTGTCCCTAGTAGGACGAGTGGTGTCTCGTGAGGGTTTTCAGCGGATACTACCCACAAAATCCAAAGTAGTATGCTATGATTCTAATGAAACTAAATGAATGCAATGGACATATGCAAATAAAAACGAAAAATAACACGACTTATTTCTGGAAAGTGGTACAACAAATTAAGTTAATAATTTCTAATCAGTTGATTTTATTTTAGATACCTCGACTTGTCACAAATTTTCAATATAAATCAAGTTTTCAAATGTTAAATTCCAGTTTGGCCAGTTAGTTCGGTCGATAACATAGTGCAGCCATGAAATAAATTCTTAGTTTGCTTGGCACAGTTTGCAAAGTGGTATTCTAATTTTCTCATGTATGGCTAGTCAAATCAATAAGGTCAAGAAGTGTTTGGGTATCATCGCTTATTCTTTATTCTATAAAATTTTAAGATTTATGATTAAGTACATACACCTAACTAAAAAGACCAAGGTTTACCACCCATGCACTGCCTCGCGGACTAACGGAGAGTGGGTAAAGAGCTTGGCGGATTGTGCAGGCCGACTTTGACTTTGTCAACAACGTGTCGGTAATCCTTAGGTGTCCAATCTCATAAAATGAGACCAAGATATTCCAACGCTGACTTTGTCAACAACGTGTCGGATAGAGCTTGGCGGGTTTGCACACCAACGCTCGATATACAAGCAATGTTGGATACCCTTGGATTACTATTATTATTATTGAATTTATAAGCACAAAAAGAGAGTTACGCGAATTCAACTTAACACAACTTAGTTTTAAAGATTTGACAAGCCATTATAAGTATTTTAAGTCCTCCACTTATTTAAACAAAGTCTACAATATAGAATAGATTTCATGGCCATCACCTAAGAATCTCCCTATGTACCGGTTACACTATTATCCCTCAAAATTAAACTTTTCATTATATTTCAAATTCGAACTTAGCTGAGAGAGAAAAATACTATCAACTGGCTAAAAATTGTAAACTTATTTTGTTGTATCAATTGAAAATGAGTCATATAAAAAAAATTTATGGTATGTTACTACGATATAAAATGTATGATGGTCCTACATGAAAAAAAAAATTAAAGAAAAATCAAAAGAATGCAATGCAGACACCCCTCCCCCCCCCACACACACTTGATTGAGACAGTGTCCCAACTGTCTAAGGCAGAAAAACAAAAATAAAATATAAAAAAAATGAAAATTAAAAATAAAAGAAAAAGAACGTGTACCACATGATTTCATGGTGGATGATCAGGCTCATGCAGATCGATAGGGTCATCTTCGTCATATTGCTCGAATTCCAAAAATGGTTTCAGTCGTTGACCGTTTACTTTGAAGACTTTTCCATCCCTAGGATTTTCAATTTCAACCGCTCCATGAGGATATACTGTTTTCACAACATAAGGTCCAGTCCATCGAGATCTGAGTTTTCCTGGAAACAAGTGAAGTCTAGAGTCATATAAAAGAACTTTTTGACCTACGTTGAATTCCTTACGAAGTATGTTTTTGTCGTGTTGGGCTTTGGTTCTTTCTTTGTAGATTTTTGCATTTTCATACGCCTCATTTCTTAATTCCTCTAATTCCAAAATTTGTAACTTCCTATGTGAGCCGGCTTTTTCTAAGTCAAAATTCAAAAATTTTATGGCCCAAAGAGCACGATGCTCTAATTCAAGAGGTAAGTGACAGGCCTTTCCAAAGACTAATCGATATGGTGACATCCCTAGATTGGTTTTATAAGCAGTGCGAAAAGCCCAAAGTGCATCAATCAGTTTTACGGACCAATCTTTTCTATTGGAATTCACGGTTTTCTCAAGAATTTGTTTGATTTGTCTATTGGAAACTTCTACTTGTCTACTAGTTTGTGGATGGTAAGGTGTTGACAGCTTGTGTGTGATTGAGTATTTCTTGAGCAAGGACTCAAAAGCACGATTACAGAAATGAGTGCCATTATCGCTAATGATAGCTCGAGGTGTGCCAAAGCGTGAAAAGATGTTTTCTTTGAGGAATTTGACAACAACCTTGTTGTCGTTGGTTTTGGTCGGCATGGCTTCAACCCATTTTGAGACATAATCTACCGCAAGCAAGATGTAAAGATTCCCAAATGAATTGGGGAATGGTCCCATGAAGTCGATGCCCCAAACATCGAATAACTCAATAACTAAAATGGGGTTGATAGGCATCATGTTTCGCTTAGAGATTCGACCCGTTCTTTGACATCGCTCACATTTAGAGCAAAATTCGAAAGCGTCACGGAAGAGTGTGGGCCAATAAAAACCGCTTTGCAAAACTTTTGCAGCAGTTTTTCTTGCTCCAAAATGACCGCCACAAGCATGGTCATGTGAGAAGGAGAGAATACCTTGGTGTTCATGATCGGGCACACACCTTCGAATGATTTGGTCTGGACAGTATTTGAAAAGATATGGGTCGTCCCAATAGAAGTTTCGAACTTTCGAGAGAAATTTTTGTTTATCTTGTTTTGACCATTCAGCGGGTGTTTGTTGTGTGACAAGATAGTTCACAATGTCAGCGTACCAAGGGGTGTTAGAGATTGAAAGGAGTTGTTCGTCAGGAAAATAGTCATCGATTTGGGTGTCGTTATCATTTTCGTGCACAATTCGAGAGAGATGATCAGCTACGACATTTTCAGAACCCTTTTTATCTCGTATTTCTATATCGAATTCTTAAAGAAGAAGGATCCAACGAATCAAGCGGGCCTTGGCATCCTTTTTAGAAAGCAAATATCGTAGGGCAGCATGGTCAGTGTAAACTATGACTTTGGATCCTATTAGATATGGTCTGAATTTCTCAAGAGCGAAGACAACTGCCAAAAATTCCTTTTCAGTAGTTGAGTAATTCAATTGGGCCTCATTTAAGGTTTTGCTAGCGTAGTAAATGACTCGAGGGAGTTTATCAATTCGCTGACCCAAGATGGCTCCAATTGCAAAGTCAGAAGCGTCGCACATAAGTTCAAAGGGTTGAGTCCAATCAGGAGGTTAAATGATGGGAGTTGTGGTCAAGATTGACTTAAGAGTTTCAAAAGATGTTTTGCAATCATTGGAAAATTCAAACTTTACGTCTTTGGCAAGTAAATTCGAGAGAGGTTTTGAAATTTTCGAGAAATCCTTAATGAATCTTCTATAGAATCCCGCATGGCCAAGAAATGAACGAACATCTTTGACAGACTTAGGAGGAGGTAAATTAGCAATCAAATCGATTTTGGATTTATCGACTTCAAGGCCATCTTTTGAGACGACATGACCTAGAACTATCCCCCTTTTTACCATAAAGTGACATTTTTCCCAATTAAGCACGAGTGATTTCTCCTTACAACGCTTAAGGACGAGTTCTAAATGAGTGAGGCATTGGGAAAAAGATGATCCATAGATTGAAAAATCGTCCATGAATATTTCCAAGAATTCTTCCACCATATCAGAGAAAATACTCATCATACACCTTTGGAAAGTCGCGGGGGCATTACAAAGACCGAAAGGCATGCGACGATAAGCAAAGGTTCCAAAGGGACAAGTAAAGGTGGTCTTATGTTGATCTTCTAAAGCAACAGGAATTTGGTTATAGCCAGAGTATCCATCGAGAAAACAATAGTACTCGTGTCCCGCTAAGCGTTCGAGCATTTGGTCAATAAAAGGCAAGGGAAAATGGTCTTTTCGTGTGGCTGAGTTGAGCTTTCGATAGTCAATACACACACGCCATTTTGTTTTGATTTTTGTTGGGACGAGTTCATTACTGTCATTTTTGATCACAGTGACTCCCGACTTCTTTGGTACAACTTGTACCGGACTCACCCAAGTACTATCAGAGATGGGATATATGATGTTATTGTCTAGACATTTGATTATCTCCTCCTTGACCACTTCTCTCATGTTTGGGTTTAATCGCCTTTGAGCCTCACGGGTGGGTTTAGCCTCATCAACTAAATGTATGTGATGTTCCACAATTGATGGGCTAATTCCTTTTATATCGCTAATTTCCCACCCTAAGGCGTCTTTATTTTCCCGTAAAATTTCCTAAACTTTTTCTTCTTGGTCTTCGGTAAGATCAGAGGCCAAGATTACGGGAAAAGTTTGTGATGGGTCCAAGTATGCATACTTAAGGTCGTGTGGCAATGGTTTGAGGTCCAACTTGGGATGTTCGTGTGTGTCCACATTGGTCAATATTCTTTGGTCAGATTCAGATGGAGAAAGTGTGGATTCAAGAAATTCATTTAGTTCATAAACGTATTCGAGCTCATCGAAATTGGAGTTGAAATGGTCAAGACACATTTTCATGCCTTCAGAAGTGTCATTAAAGGATTCATCAACGGTGGTTTGAATCATGTCAATTTCATTGATCTCAAAATCCCTAGGTTGTTTGTTGAGATTAAAGATGTTCAACTCAATAGTTAGATGCCCGAAAGAAAGTCGAAGTTGACCGTTCCTACAATTAATGATAGCATTTGAGGTTGCTAAAAAGGGGCGTCCTAATATCAACGGGATTTGAACATTGGGATTTGGGACAGGCTCGGTTTCTAGAACTATGAAATCGACAGGGAAGTAAAACTGTTCGATCTGTATAAAGACGTCTTCGATTATTCCCAATGGCTTTTTAACAGATCGGTCAACTAGCTGAAGAGTGATGTTTGTTGGTTTAATCTCCCCCAGTCCAAGTTGACGATAAACAGTATAAGGAAGAAGATTAACACTGGCACCAAGATCGAGTAGGGCTCGAGAGATGTGAGTGTTTCCTATTTTACAATCAATGGTAGGGCAGCCAGGGTCTTTGTACTTGACTGGGGCAAGATTCGAAAGAATAGAGCTTGTATTCGCAGTCAGAAAGGCCGTTTTTGGGACATTAGTTGCACGTTTTTGTGTACACAATTCCTTAAGACATTTAGCATATTGAGGGATTTGTTCAATGGTGTCTAAAAGAGGAATGTTCACACGAACTTGCTTGAAAATTTCCAAAATTTTATCGAAATTTGCCGCTTTCTTCTTATTATTGAGTCTATGGGGAAATGGAGCTATAGGTTTTTCGACTCTACGATCAGTTTCATCATTCGAGGAAGAAGGTGGTAGGGGTGTAGAAGATGAAATGTTGGGATTGCCAACATTGATTTTCAAAGGTGGGTCGGGTTTGCCGACACTGGGAGAAGAATTGTTGGGATTGCCAACATTTAAGGAAACTTGAGGTTTAGAGGAATTGGCATTCGAAGCCAATGGGTGATCAACAAGATTAGGGATTGGGGTCGAGTTAGAAGGTTCGTCAGGGTCTCCCACGTTATTATCAATCCTCTTTCCAGATCGAAGGGTTGTAATAGCGTTGACTGGATTATGGTTTTCGTCCTCACAAGAATTTACAGCACGAGAGTTATATTTTGGATTTACCTCAGGTTGACTCGACAACTTTCCCCTCTCATTATTTTTCGCCATTTCCTTTATCATATTCATCATTTGGTCCATTTTAGCGTCTTGCGAGTTTATTTTGGCTTCGTAAGAGCTCAACTGTTTTTCTAGACGCACAATTTCTTGTGATGGTAGAGAAGATTGAGAGGATTGGTTTGATGATTGAAAATTGGGGTGCCTATAAGGTTGTTTGGATTAAGGTGAAGCTTGAGATGTTTGAGAATTGGAAGAAGGAGCTTGGTAATTCGGATTGGGAATAAAGGATTGCACGTGAGATGGGTTAGCCGAATTATTGGGGTTTGACCAGGAAAAATTTGGGTGGTTCCTCCAACTAGGGTTGTACGTGGATGAGTAAGGATTATTTTGAGCTATGGCATTGGCTTGGTCTTGAGAGTAATAGTGGGGTGACCCTTCTCCGGCTTGAGGAGTTTGATTTTCTAAAGGAATTTGGCTTGGGCCCACGACATGCACTCCTCTAGTAGAAGTACGAATGGGAACACGAATTGATTCCCATTGCATGTCCTTTTCAGAGTAATCTTCTAAAAACCGCCAAGCTTCATCGGCTGTTTTAGACATAAAGTCTCCTCCACACATTGATTCTAGTTGAGTTCTAGTCTGATAGTTTAGCCCTTCATATGCAATTTGACATAAGTGATCTTTTAGAATTCCATGATGAGGGCAACTATATAATAGCTGGTTGAATCTCTCAAAGTATTTTGAAAAAGTTTCCCCCTCATTTTGACAAAATTGATTTATCTCGGTTCGGATTTTTAGAGTTTTATGGAAAGGGAAAAACTTTTTCAAGAATGCAGTGACAAATTCATCCCAACTTCTTATGGAATGTCGTGGAAGAGAATTTAGCCATCTTTTAGCGCTTTCAAGTAGTGCAAATGGAATTAGCCTTAGCTTGATCGATTCGTTAGATAGTTGTTGCATTTTTGTTGTGGAGGCATACAATTCAAATTCACTCAGAAATTCATAAGCATTTTCAGATCCCGTAAACTTTGGTACCCCTTGGATAAAAGAATGTTTTAGCTCAAAATTGTTTCCTTCAGCTGGTGGGAACACAATGACAGATGGTTGAACGGTCCTAGTAGGATAACATCGATCACGAAGAGACAAGGGTCTATCCATTTAGATATTGAGGTTTTGAAAATTTTGATTTATTTGGTTTTGATCCCCAAAGTTTGGAAAGTTTTGATTCACTCGATTTTGATCCAATTCGGTTGGAAAATTTTGGTTGATTCGAGAACCCCTAGGAGAATTTTGTTGGCTGACACTTTTTTCACTCATTGTTGTTAGATGCAAGCACAGAAATTAGCTACAATGAAATTTTCTGTCCTTATTGGCTCCTAACCAAAATTATAAAGTGACGCGTTTGATTACTTAGATCAAAAGATTTCTCAGCTAGTTAACGGACAGGAGTTATCGATACACCAGGAATCACCCTAGCAATGTAGCCGAAGGTTTAAGTACCTTCAGAGTAACAACCAATATAATATTTACGAATCACCGTAATATTTATAAACGGTTATTCCTCTTCCGTAGTCTAGACACCGAGAAATAATTCGTTCCAAATGAATCAACTATCACAATACAATTAAGCCCTAGATGAGCCCGTGACTCCCTTAAGTCCAACGTCTAACCGTTATTATTAGTCAGATTCTACGATGAAATGCAATTTGTGGGCTAAGGAAAGGGTGATGAAATCCCTCACCTTATGTGTATTGGGGTATCGCCCTTAACATAATGAATAAAAAATGCAGAAATAACAACAATCACACAAAACAATTGCAGAAATTAAAAAAAAATTACATTCAAGCCGCTGCCCTGCAGAATTTTTTTACAACAATTGTCGATATATTTTTTTCTTTGCAGCAGAGCACCTGTAGTGTTTTAAAAATTTCTCACCTTGATCGGCAGTCCTCCAGTGAATTTGGGAAGCGCTAGCGCGTTCACACCCCACTTGGTGTGCAATCGCTCCAACAATTTGAATTCCGTCTGCTTGCTCGACTTCTGACTCCTTGAGTTGATTTCTTGAACACTTTTCTAGTTTGCTTTGAATTTGATCTTCCACTCCCTTGGCCTTTGGTTTGTTTGATATTTCACCTTCTTCTTTTTTTCTCTTTTTTTGAAGCAATAAAAGAAACAAACGCAAGGACTAACTAGAGAATAAAAAATTAAAATAAAACTAGACCCAAAAATAAATGAACTAAATTAAGCTAAAAAATGAACAAGGAACTCAACTAAAACAAGAAAATAAAGTAAAATAACACTAATAACCACACACCAGAAAAATAACCCACGCACCACTTCCTGTAATTTTCACTCGATTCTCATTTATCACATAAAACTCACGCCCCTCGTTCTCAGACTCACGCAATAACCTGACGTTCTATTTAGTATTAATTTCAACCTCCTGAAAACCAAAAATCACGCCCCCATCTATTTCTGGAAATCAAAACAGGAAATTCTTTACCCCTCTTTATTTTCTTCCTCAGTAACTCAAAAAGCCCCTCTTTTCTCTCTATTTTTTTTCGAAATCGAGAACAGTGAATTGGGCGGATTCGAACTGTTTCGGAGAGCCGTCGATTGCAGTGAAGTGGGGTTCGATCGATTTCGGATTGTGTGCAGTGGGATTTCCGAAATCTAATTTCGGAATTTTTGGGTGCTCGAATCTGGTATTGAGTTATTCGAGTTCGGTGTAGGTTGTTCGATCGTGATGGGATTCTAGGGTTTCGCAATTGATTTAGGTCTTCGAATTGTTGCTGTTCTGAGGACGGACTGGTGATGAGGGTTGTATGAAATTTGCGTGATGGAGAAACTGATGGTGGACTTGCTGTACTCTGGCGTTTCGTTTGTGGAGGGTAAAGAGGTGTTGGGTTATTGATGAACGGTGGGGCAGGGTTGTTGAAAGGTGGTTGCGTGATTTGAGATGGGGTTTGTGAGTTTCAAAGTTCTGGTGGATGGATGTCTAAGTGATTCGAAGAAGTATGGGCTGTGGACGTGGGTGAACTGGATGGAGGAGAAGGGTTTTGGTGGCTTTTTTTTCGAATTTGTTTGAATTCAGGTGGATGGTTTATGGTGTGAACTGTTTGAGCAGCTGAGATGCTCACGTTTGGCTATAGGGGAGTTGCGGCAATAATGGTATGGACATGAGGGTTTGCGGAGTGGGGATGTGAAGGTGAAAATTGAAGAAGATGAGGGCTTGTTGGGGATGGACTGGCGTCTGAAGAGGATGGCTTGAAAGGGGGATATGGTGTTGCGGTTATTACAGTAGGTGTGGGATCTTTGGATGGTGTTGAAATCGTGATACGGTGTTCTGGAAGTTTGAGAAGGTGGATACGTTGGGGTACTTGCAAGTGGATGGTGGTGAAATGAGTTCGATTGATGTTTTGATGAAGAATATGGTGAACTGATGGGCTAGGTGAGGATTGTGACGCAGTGATTTTTGTGACTTGGCGAAGGAGATGGAGGCGCAAAGAAGAAGGAGTATTTGAAGGTGTAGTTGTTGCGTGGATGGTGGATGTTGATGAGGCAAGGAGGTTTAGACAGAAAGGTGAAAAGGAAACAGCACACAAAGAAAGAAATTTGTATATATTTTTTTATTTTTATTTTTAGAAAATAGAAGAGGTAAAAGAGGGGGGAAAATGTAAAAGGAAAAAAAATATTTGAAAAAGGGAAGTAATTAAATGAAGAAAGGAAACAAAATCAAAGAAAAGTGTTTTTTTTAATTAAAGAAATTGTAAAAGAAAGGAAAGAGATTGAGTGAAAAGAAGAAAGGAAAGAGATTGAGTGAAAAGAAGAAAGAAATAAAAGACAAAACTAGCAAGAAGTTTTTTTCTCTCTTGTATAGGTGATTACGGTATCAACAAATGACACCAAATCAACTAATCAAGAATTTTTTATCTATATATACAACAAAATAAAAGGAAATAAAATAAAATAAAAACTAACACGAATCAGAAATTAAATAAATAATAAAATTTAATCGTTACCTCCCCAGCAACGGCGCCAAAAACTTGTTCGTCACTAATCTATGAATTAGAAAAGCGCGAATTTTAAATTAAATACTGCAAGCGTACAGGTGTGTAGCATACAGGTCGAACACAGGGAGGTGTAATTAAAAATTATTATTTATTTCTTCTTGGGCGTGTTAGACGAAGTTTGGAGTTGTTGTTTTTTTATGTTGTTGAAATTACTCTGAATCTAATCAGTATCAAATTCAACAATTGAAAAGAAAAGGAACAATTACTAGAAAAAGAGAATAACAACTATAACAATAACAGAAATTAAAAGTAGGATTCCTGTTGAAACTAATCAACAGTGAATCGCTAACAAGCAGTAATAAAAGACAAAAACAATATGTGTTCTACCCAAACCTAATTAGGTAGATAACACAAATTGTTATGAAAATAAAACTAGAAAAGAAAAGACTTTTATTAGAACAAAAGAGAATACAAAATAGAAAAGTGAATGAATTTACAATGGGACATCATGTATATTTATAGAGATGTAGACCAAATCCTAATCAAATCAATGACTAAATGGCCCTCTTTTCCCAAGAAGTAATATCATATCTCTTGCCTTCCTTGACCAAGCTTGATTGGAAAGCAAATCACAGTAAATATCTTCCAAATCTTCCATATCTTCCATGTGGCAAATTGATTGATCGATGAGCAGATTGTATGTGATTAATTCTTCCAAACAAGGATACTCATTAGACTCCAAAGGCAACAAGGGATAAAATCTTCAAAATTGATCTTTTCTTGGCAATAATTCTATCAGAAATTCTTCTAATTGGAATCTGAAAAAATGAATGTTCTGAATTGATTTCCATGATAAGAATTTGTTTATTCCTTTTATTAGTGTATATCATGCATACATACATACATATGAATATATGTATATATTTATAATATGACACCAATCCATATATTCTTCAAGGCAGAGGAGGCAGTGTGAATGTTCAGCAAAAAAGGGAGCTTGACGGGAATCGAACTCAGGTTTCTCTGTGCAAACTCCTATGCCTTTACCAGTGAGCTGCAACTTCTTTTGGGATTGAGAAGGTGTTGACATAAGGAAGTAGCTTTTTCTTTGTAGTTGGCCTTTAATTTGAAATGAAAGAGGCATCACTTGACAATCTGTAAATACACATAAAAATACCCAAAGTACCATTTATTTATTTACAAAAGATAAAGTATAAGAGCATAAAATAAACACATTTCTATGTTAATCAGTTCTCCACCTAGTAGCCTTGAAAATGTTGAACCATTCAACCCTACTCACCAATGATGGTCGATGAAAACCACCATTCAAGAGAATCCTGCACCAGATCTGATTTACATAAGCACATTCAAAGTATATATGAGTATTACACTCATTGGCTGCATGAAACAAAGCACAAATAAAATCTTGAACGATGCAAAATTTACACAGTTTATCCTTAGTGTTCAACGCATTTGACATAACCTTCCATAAAAATAAGTTCACCTTTGTAGAACTCTTCATATTCCAAATTCTGTAATGCCATGGGAAATACTCTTTTTCACCTTGAAGTATATCATATACGTGCTTTATCATGTGCTTTTGCCATTCCATACAAGCCGATTATCACTACTGACAATGTAAGAATCCTCAATTTCTCTCCATAATGCCCTCAAACTTGCATAACTATAATATGACAAATGCAAAACCCCATCATGATAGTAATCTCTTCCAAGAGCCTTGTCTGGAATACCATTCAATCTCCTTAGATCATAACTAACCACTTTACTTAATATTAATCCTCTACCAGACCAAGGTGAATGCCAGAAATAAGCCTCATCCGTACTTTTAATATTAACTTGGATAAAAGGCAAAACATCACTCCTCAACTTTAAAATTTGTCGCCAACTCCAACCACATGATTGCGGAATTTCCATAGTCCAAAAGCATTTGTTCCCTATCAAATTATTTTTAACCTATTTAACCCATAAACTATCTCCTTCAGTTATTAACTTGTCTATATAACCTGATATAACTACTTTGTTCCACTGCCTCAAATTAATTAAGCCAAGTCCTCCCTTGCCCTTACTATCATGTAGTTTGTTAAAAGCAATAGGAGTTAGTTTCTTAGCAAAAGGATCCCCATACCATAAATAACTGTTCATTGCACTAGTAACTATGTTGACTAATTTCATAGGAAGAATGTAATGCCGAGCATAATAATTGGTCATGGCTATTAGAATGGATTGTAAGACTGTTACTCTATGTAATAACCCGAAAATCTGGGCCAGTTTAAAAAATTTATATTGGCAATTTTAGCGAATTTTGAATATTTAAAATAGATTATTTTAAATAAAATCGACGAGAAATTTATTTTGAATATAATTCGACGTATATATTATATGCGTCGTCGTTAGAATATAAATATTTATATATAATTATAAATAGAATTGAAAATGGCGCGGTAGTTCGATAATTCGATTTCAAACTTCAATTGAATGTACCGGGTGCAAAACAATCCGGATTTTAGTGAAACCAAAAACATTAGGATCTAATTGATAATATCTTTCCAACGAATCCGACAAATCAAAATTTCATAGCGGGAATCAAAAGATATGTCCAGTTGAAAATTCTGAATAGTCGCTATGGAATTCAGGCCCTTAAAAATGGACATTTTGCAAACGACCTCGGATTTCGACGAAACCAGTTTTGTTGGGTCCGTGATGTTAAGTTATTGCTAGATTCCAAATTTCATAATTTTTCGAGTCAATATGTGAGCGTGGCAAGGGAAAACGCGATTGACCAGTTTCAGTTGATTTTAATCGACTGGAAAATGGCCATTTTTCTAACGGTCTCAGAATTCGACGAAACTAGTTTTGTTAGGACCGTATCGTCAATAAGAAGCGGGAAAATATTTTTCTGGAATTTTTAAAGTTCGTATGCAACCCCGGTAATTTGAAATGTACGTTTCAAATTCAATATAGTGATTTAAATGTAAATTCAACGAAAACTGATCGAAACGATTGAATCAGCTTGCGATACATATCCCATTGTGTTCGGAATGGGGGTGAAACGCTATGGACGACAGGCGGTGGGCCTCGTTTCGAGGTCGTATGTAAAAGTCCACTTTTTACAAATAAAATAATAATAAAAAAAAATATCTCTTCCCTTATCTTTCCTTCTGCCCCCCCCCCCCTTATTCATTTATTCTGATCGAGCAAAAAAAGAAAAAAAATAACGAGACTACGCCCTCGCGATGGCGTCGCTGCCACGCCGGAGACCGCCTGCTGCGCCCCCTACCTCGTCGGACCCCCCCCAGCTCGTTGCTCCCCCATCCTTCCTCCTGAAAACCGTGAATCCATGTACCCCCGAACCCCCCCAAATCGATTAAAACCCACCGCCCCTGTAGCACCTCCACACCCCCTCCTGACGACCGCCAACCGAGCTCCAGCAGCTCATTCACCTCCAATCCAGCGCCCCCTCCCTCTTAGAAGGAAAAAACCGTTGTAAGCTCTTCTTTATTTTCATTTATTTAATAAAAATCAAATTTTTAATACATTGAAGTGGTGTTTTATTTTTATATAAATAGGAAGTAAAAAAAAATTGGATCTTTATATGTTTATCAACGTATTAGGAATGTAATCTTTGTAAAGTAATAATTTTTATCATGATAAAGGCAAGATATGATTTTTGAAAAGATAAAGATTTGATTTTTAACACTATAAAGACAGAATTTCTATTATATTAGTAGCGAGTTAAAAATATAATTTTTATAATATAGAAAAGTTAAAAATATAAATTTTATACTAGTGGCATATTAAAAATATGATTTTTATATTTTTAAAGTATTAAAAATATCATCTTTATATAGATAGCATAGTAAAAATTCGATTTTTATATATTGAATAGCATAGTAAAAATTCGATTTTTATATATTGAATAGCATAGTAAAAATTCGATTTTTATATATTGAATAGCATAGTAAAAATTCGATTTTTATATATTGAATAACGAAGTAAAAATTCGTTTTTTTATATATGTAGTGGATACGGGCAACGAAAGCGACAAAAGGCGGGAACGAAGAAGATTTATATCAAAGAAGAGTCAAGATGATTGGATAGCTATCGGTGAGAATTTCTCACTCTTAGATTTAATTTTCTAGTTATATATATATATATACTAGGATGCAGACGGTGTTTAGTAGCACCCGACACAATCGTCCACAGACCATGGACTTGTTTGTTTGGTTGCATAGATTAGTTATATGATTTGATTTGAATTTGGTTGTTTGGTGATTTTGATTGATGTGTGAATGGCGTGGGCCTTCACTAGACCGGGGATAAGGCTAGGCCTCGTCCCGTTTCTAGTATCGTGCCGATATGCCGCCGAAATTTTCTAAAATATGTTAGAAAATAAAAATATCATTTTATTGTGTAAATGAATAATAGAAATTCATATGTTGGAATAAAATGTTTTATCGTTAAAAATATAATTTTTAACGTGAATATGAATATAGTGAAAGTGAATAAAATAAAATATTCATTTACAAACCGGACGGTTTGTTTATGTACACCTATTTGAAGGACATTGATTGGGTCGATAAATTTTGCACATCGCCCAACAGCACAAATAAAATATGTGTTTGATTGTTTGAAACCCCACACGGGTGTTGGGATGAAATTTGAAGTTCACTCATCCTGATTTATTAAATATGTCGATCGGTTGATTGACAGGCTGTTTTAAGCGTTAGATATCTATATTTGATGCTTATACAGTGTAGTGCACTTTGGTTGATGGTTGATTATTTTTCCATGCTATTATATACATGTGTTGCAGAAAATCCATATAATTAACATTATATGGTAATTGATTGGGCCTCATTCCAGTTTTGAAAAAGAAATATTTGAAAAAGAAATATTTGAAATAGAATATTTGAAAATAGGAATATATGAAGCCGTATTGATTAGATTGACGCCATTTTGACGTGAACGATATATATATCGATTTTATTCATTTTATAATGAATATCGAAAGTGATTTCAAAATCTGAAATTTTGAATAGAAATGAATTCGAATTGAAATTGAATAGAAATGAATTCGAATTGAAATTGAATAGAAATGAATTCGAATTGAAATTGAAAAGAAATGAATTCGAATTGAAATTGAAAAGAAATGAATTCGAATTGAAATTGAATAGAAATGAATTCGAATTGAAATTGAATTGAATGGAAAACGAACTGCAATGGAATTAGAAATCAATTTGAATTGAAATCAATTTGAAATGAATTTAAAACGATTTATAAAGCACGTTTTGAATTGAAATCGACGAAGTATATATTATATATTATATATATAATATAATGGCCTGAATAGAACGCGCCGCGCCGCGGCAGTTCGCGAATTTCGACCATTTACTTCGAATGGATATTGCGGGAGATCCGACCGTCGGATTCTCCTAAAACCGGAACCGTTGGGTTCGTATCGAAAAGAGCTTTCTAACGAATATTAGAAATTAGAAATCTAACGGTTGGATCTGGAATTATGTCCAGATCAAATTTGAAAAAGGTCGTTGTAAGTGCAGTTCGATGGTCGTTGATGGAAATCGACTGTACGGGCCTTGATAAAATTATTAAAAATAGTAATAATTTATGTAAAATCATTAGAAATGATTTAGAAAGAATTGGGATGAAAAACCCCATATTTGAAAAGATAAAAATAGATTTTATTTTTTTTATCGAAATGAACTAGTTTTGAACTAGAATTATAATTCTATTTATTTTTAAATAAATAAATTGAATTTGAAATGGTTTTGAAAATAACCAGAATTTCCAATGATTGCATTGGAATGGATTTGAATCGAAATTGTCTTCGGAATATTTCGATGTTGGATTTCGTGATGATACAGATAGTGTTATGGGAATTTGAAAGATACATATTTATATCGTTATTTCCAATATGACATTTGTTAATCGTAGAATTTGATATTGAATATAAGCCGGGATATTTTCTATTCAGAGCCTTGTATTGAATATCAAATGTGATTTGGGTTTGTCGTGAGTGGTGTCTTCACTAACACTGTTCTTGAACCCAGTTGAGAAAAGATTAAATCTTTTTATTTAGATTTAATGAAGTGTACCAATTAAATGATATTTAATTGGAATTGAATTGATATTGATTTTTGGGTTTATCGTGAACAGTGTTTTAAACAACACTCGTTCTTTAACCCGATAATTAATGAATGTGATTTTGGGTTTATCGTGAACTGTGTTTTTAAATGACACTGATTTTTTAACCCAGTTAACGATTAAAACTAAGTGGAGTTTTAATGAATCTTTAATTAGATTGAAATAATCGAAATGGAGTATCACCAGTTTTGCTCCAGGCGTTAGTTAAATCTTTAATTAGATTTGAACGTGAAATGGTAATTGAATTACCGATAACACTGTGGTGTTAGATATGAAGTACTACCAGTTTTACTTCATGGGATGAATAGGTTGGGATTGGGAAAATAAAATAAATGATTACTTCGGTGTGGTTCGATAATCCCGACTAGATTGAATTGATATTCAAAGGAGATTAAAGAATAAATTTAAAGAATTTATCTTGGATAAAATTAATGGGAATATTTGGATAAAAGAATATTCTGAATTGGAATGGGGCGTATGTTGTGTTTGTGTAACACTTTTATTATATATACGCGAGTTATTCAGAAAGACCGGGTTTAACCCATTCTGAATAACTGATTCGACGTGGTGTCGAAGATGAAGACGGTGGTCGAAGACCGGAGGTCTTCACGTCGTTTGGGTGATTACTGATGATCTTGATTGGGCTGTACACCCAAGAAGATGGAAACAGTTGGTGATCGTCCAGACGTACTTGGAGATCGATGGATATGCGGGGTACTAGGTGCCTCCGGTTTCGTTCAGACCCAGAACGGACTTGTAAATGGACTGTGTGTCTGACATTGGATTTTAGTCCATGTGATTGATCTCTATTAAATATATATCTGTTTGGCGGCGGAGAATTTATTCTCTTGCTTAACGCCCTTCTCTGAGACGTACGAGCTCAGGGGTTATATATTGATGGATATCAAACGCATGGAGTGAATTGCCTGTGTGGCATGCCTAAGTGGAAATTGATCGAGGCTTCTGTTGAAAAGCAAAGTCTTGTGGTGATGATCAAAGCACAACCTGTGTGGCACAGCTTTGTGTAACGTGAATTCGCGAGCCTCGCACCCCGGTTGTGAACCAAAAACGGGAGAGGACCTCAGGGAGGGCATGCGTTTCTTTCTAGCTAGGGTGGTATCAGTTACCTACCAGCCCTGACATTTATATACTTTCCACCTGTGTGGTTGTTGCTGTTGCGAGGCGCCTCGGTTTGATCGGACGATCCGGGTCCGATGGAGTCATTTTTTGGCTCATTTACGCCCCAAAGGGCGGAGAGACGTAGTGTTCAGGCATAATAATCCACATCAGTGGACCGGCCCTGACGATCCAAGGCCCACCTGAGTCTGGGACCTGAGACATGGGCTAGATTGTCTCGAATCGGTAGAGGACGATCCCTGGCCTCGGTTCATAGATGGAAATCCAACTTCCAAATACGTGACATTTGCGGTTTTATTTGTAGAGCCTAGTATGGCGACATGATATATGGTACCCATGCCATCTATGATTGATACTTATGATTTGAAGTTGTTTTATACACTATGCACTTATAATAGTATCAAATGATTTGTTTTAAACGTATCAAGCATTCTTTGGCTGTTATAAGGGAAAACCCTATCCTCCGGCTTGCGTTGCATTGTGTGATGGGACCTGGGTCTTATAACAGCTTCATTTTTCTTTATTTAGCATTGCGCTGTTTGTTTTATGCACTGGTATTCTTGGGAGGAAACCCGTTCCATGTTATACGGCGTGGTCCCTTGATTTACCTAACTTTTAAAATAAAGAATAATAACTGTTTTAGTTCTCACACCAGTCACATGACTGACCTGGAGTTTATTGTTTTAACCTAAACTCTGGGTGCCCTTATTTTGACACGGGCAGCTAGTAGTTTTGGTTTTGCAGATTTATATTCACAGGATCCTGGTTTACAGCTGGAACGGTATCCGGAAAGCTTTGTATCCGTATATCTCTTCTAGTTGTGTATTGTATTATTTTCCGCTGCTATGTATTTAAATGTAATTTAAATCTCTGATATTTCTGTGTAATATTCATTTGTACTCTGTATATTCTTGTAATCTGATGCATTGTTGTAATAACAGTGAAATGTTCTTCTGTTTGTGTTCTGATTTGTCTTGTCCTCACAGTAATTCGTTCTTTCTCATCTCGCCGGAGACTGGGGAAGTTTCGGGTCGTTTCACTTGGTATCAGAGCTTTGGTTTACAAAGCAGAGAACAAGGCACATTAGAACCGTACGAAAGAATTCATCAGATATTGGATTAGTAATATCCGACGAGAATGACTCGTTAGAGATGGGATCAGTAGTATCCTAGAACGAGTGTGAAGAGTATAATTTTCAAATGAAAACAAATTTTGTTTTGAAAATTTAAATCAATTATTCGTATTTGATTATTTATTTTATATTGATTAGGACAGTCCAGTATATAAAGATTTTGCATATACGCCTTGCAAACGTGTGTTTGAAGTTTTAATATACTGGATAGATATAGAGTCACATTCTAGACACCCGGGGATAATTCTGATGATGTAGCCACATCATCAATATTTATATTCGTGTTTCGAATGTGTGATATCTATATATTTCCTATTGACTGGTGTGAGAACCAAAATTAGATAGGGCCTATTGTTGTGATTTGGCATCAAACATCTGATTTTTGTATATATATCAAAATTATGAATTTGAGACTTTAATTCACTAATTGATTGATGTTTGTGTTGGTTGTTTATTTGTTTGCTAATTTTTAGCCATTTAGCCTAACTGAATCAAATATTGAATTGTATTGAAAATTGGTCGCATTTGCTTGCATATACATGTATATCTTTTGAACAGGTCATAGCAAGGAGGCTAGAGCCAGAGAATAAAATTTGTTTGCCCGACAAATAGGTACATGTTTACTACATAAATTACTGTTTTGTTTGGGTGATGATGATTTTATGAGCCTATTGGCTAGCCGCTTGGCTTTTTCTTTTTCTTTTTGAGATCTGAAGGGCCGGGGAAGCTATTTGAAATTCCCCGATGCTCCCGGTGCAGGGGAGGTTATGGCGAAATTTTTCGAAAATTTAGGGTGTTAGCCAAATTTTTGAAATTTTGAAAATTCTCAGAAACTAAAGAGTTGGAGAATAGAAGCCAGATCGAGCGTAGAGCTGAATAATCAAACCACTTTCGACTTTGTTCCTTTTCGGGGACGAAAAGTTTTAAGTGGGGGAGATTGTAATAACCCGAAAATCTGGGCCAGTTTAAAATTTTTATATTGGCAATTTTAGCGAATTTTGAATATTTAAAATAGATTATTTTAAATAAAATCGACGAGAAATTTATTTTGAATATAATTCGACGTATATATTATATGCGTCGTCGTTAGAATATAAATATTTATATATAATTATAAATAGAATTGAAAATGGCGCGGTAGTTCGATAATTCGATTTCAAACTTCAATTGAATGTACCGGGTGCAAAACAATCCGGATTTTAGTGAAACCAAAAACATTAGGATCTAATTGATAATATCTTTCCAACGAATCAAAATTTCATAGCGGGAATCAAAAGATATGTCCAGTTGAAAATTCTGAATAGTCGCTATGGAATTCAGGCCCTCAAAAATGGACATTTTGCAAACGACCTCGGATTTCGACGAAACCAGTTTTGTTGGGTCCGTGATGTTAAGTTATTGCTAGATTCCAAATTTCATAATTTTTCGAGTCAATATGTGAGCGTGGCAAGGGAAAACGCGATTGACCAGTTTCAGTTGATTTTAATCGACTGGAAAATGGCCATTTTTCTAACGGTCTCAGAATTCGATGAAACTAGTTTTGTTAGGACCGTATCGTCAATAAGAAGCGGGGAAATATTTTTCTGGAATTTTTAAAGTTCGTATGCAACCCCGGTAATTTGAAATGTACGTTTAAAATTCAATATAGTGATTTAAATGTAAATTCAACGAAAACTGATCGAAACGATTGAATCAGCTTGCGATACATATCCCATTGTGTTCGGAATGGGGGTGAAACGCTATGGACGACAGGCGGTGGGCCTCGTTTCGAGGTCGTATGTAAAAGTCCACTTTTTACAAATAAAATAATAATAATAAAAAAAATATCTCTTCCCTTATCTTTCCTTCTGGCCCCCCCCTATTCATTTATTCTGATCGAACAAAAAAAAAAAAAACGAGACTGCGCCCTCGCGATGGCGTCGCTGCCACGCCGGAGACCGCCTGCTGCGCCCCCTACCTCGTCGGACCCCCCCCCCCCCTCAGCTCGTTGCTCCCCCATCCTTCCTCCTGAAAACCATGAATCCATGTACCCCCGAACCCCCCCAAATCGATTAAAACCCACCGCCCCTGTAGCACCTCCACACCCCCTCCTGACGACCGCCAACCGAGCTCCAGCAGCTCATTCACCTCCAATCCAGCGCCCCCTCCCTCTTAGAAGGAAAAAACCGTTGTAAGCTCTTCTTTATTTTCATTTATTTAATAAAAATCAAATTTTTAATACATTGAAGTGGTGTTTTATTTTTATATAAATAGGAAGTAAAAAAAATTGGATCTTTATATGTTTATCAACGTATTAGGAATGTAATCTTTGTAAAGTAATAATTTTTATCATGATAAAGGCAAGATATGATTTTTGAAAAGATAAAGATTTGATTTTTAACACTATAAAGACAGAATTTCTATTATATTAGTAGCGAGTTAAAAATATAATTTTTATAATATAGAAAAGTTAAAAATATAAATTTTATACTAGTGGCATATTAAAAATATGATTTTTATATTTTTAAAGTATTAAAAATATCATCTTTATATAGATAGCATAGTAAAAATTCGATTTTTATATATTGAATAGCATAGTAAAAATTCGATTTTTATATATTGAATAGCATAGTAAAAATTCGATTTTTATATATTGAATAGCATAGTAAAAATTCGATTTTTATATATTGAATAGCATAGTAAAAATTCGATTTTTATATATTGAATAGCATAGTAAAAATTCGATTTTTATATATTGAATAACGAAGTAAAAATTCGTTTTTTTATATATGTAGTGGATACGGGCAACGAAAGCGACAAAAGGCGGGAACGAAGAAGATTTATATCAAAGAAGAGTCAAGATGATTGGATAGCTATCGGTGAGAATTTCTCACTCTTAGATTTAATTTTCTAGTTATATATATATATACTAGGATGCAGACGGTGTTTAGTAGCACCCGACACAATCGTCCACAGACCATGGACTTGTTTGTTTGGTTGCATAGATTAGTTATATGATTTGATTTGAATTTGGTTGTTTGGTGATTTTGATTGATGTGTGAATGGCGTGGGCCTTCACTAGACCGGGGATAAGGCTAGGCCTCGTCCCGTTTCTAGTATCGTGCCGATATGCCGCCGAAATTTTCTAAAATATGTTAGAAAATAAAAATATCATTTTATTGTGTAAATGAATAATAGAAATTCATATGTTGGAATAAAATGTTTTATCGTTAAAAATATAATTTTTAACGTGAATATGAATATAGTGAAAGTGAATAAAATAAAATATTCATTTACAAACCGGACGGTTTGTTTATGTACACCTATTTGAAGGACATTGATTGGGTCGATAAATTTTGCACATCGCCCAACAACACAAATAAAATATGTGTTTGATTGTTTGAAACCCCACACGGGTGTTGGGATGAAATTTGAAGTTCACTCATCCTGATTTATTAAATATGTCGATCGGTTGATTGACAGGCTGTTTTAAGCGTTAGATATCTATATTTGATGCTTATACAGTGTAGTGCACTTTGGTTGATGATTGATTATTTTTCCATGCTATTATATACATGTGTTGTAGAAAATCCATATAATTAACATTATATGGTAATTGATTGGGCCTCATTCCAGTTTTGAAAAAGAAATATTTGAAAAAGAAATATTTGAAATAGAATATTTGAAAATAGGAATATATGAAGCCGTATTGATTAGATTGACGCCATTTTGACGTGAACGATATATATATCGATTTTATTCATTTTATAATGAATATCGAAAGTGATTTCAAAATCTGAAATTTTGAATAGAAATGAATTCGAATTGAAATTGAATAGAAATGAATTCGAATTGAAATTGAATAGAAATGAATTCGAATTGAAATTGAAAAGAAATGAATTCGAATTGAAATTGAAAAGAAATGAATTCGAATTGAAATTGAATAGAAATGAATTCGAATTGAAATTGAATTGAATGGAAAACGAACTGCAATGGAATTAGAAATCAATTTGAATTGAAATCAATTTGAAATGAATTTAAAACGATTTATAAAGCACGTTTTGAATTGAAATCGACGAAGTATATATTATATATTATATATATAATATAATGGCCTGAATAGAACGCGCCGCGCCGCGGCAGTTCGCGAATTTCGACCATTTACTTCGAATGGATATTGCGGGAGATCCGACCGTCGGATTCTCCTAAAACCGGAACCGTTGGGTTCGTATCGAAAAGAGCTTTCTAACGAATATTAGAAATTAGAAATCTAACGGTTGGATTTGGAATTATGTCCAGATCAAATTTGAAAAAGGTCGCTGTAAGTGCAGTTCGATGGCCGTTGATGGAAATCGACTGTACGGGCCTTGATAAAATTATTAAAAATAGTAATAATTTATGTAAAATCATTAGAAATGATTTAGAAAGAATTGGGATGAAAAACCCCATATTTGAAAAGATAAAAATAGATTATTATTATTTTTATCGAAATGAACTAGTTTTGAACTAGAATTATAATTCTATTTATTTTTAAATAAATAAATTGAATTTGAAATGGTTTTGAAAATAACCAGAATTTCCAATGATTGCATTGGAATGGATTTGAATCGAAATTGTCTTCGGAATATTTCGATGTTGGATTTCGTGATGATACAGATAGTGTTATGGGAATTTGAAAGATACATATTTATATCGTTATTTCCAATATGACATTTGTTAATCGTAGAATTTGATATTGAATATAAGCCGGGATATTTTCTATTCAGAGCCTTGTATTGAATATCAAATGTGATTTGGGTTTGTCGTGAGTGGTGTCTTCACTAACACTGTTCTTGAACCCAGTTGAGAAAAGATTAAATCTTTTTATTTAGATTTAATGAAGTGTACCAATTAAATGATATTTAATTGGAATTGAATTGATATTGATTTTTGGGTTTATCGTGAACAGTGTTTTAAACAACACTCGTTCTTTAACCCGATAATTAATGAATGTGATTTTGGGTTTATCGTGAACTGTGTTTTTAAATGACACTGATTCTTTAACCCAGTTAACGATTAAAACTAAGTGGAGTTTTAATGAATCTTTAATTAGATTGAAATAATCGAAATGGAGTATCACCAGTTTTGCTCCAGGCGTTAGTTAAATCTTTAATTAGATTTGAACGTGAAATGGTAATTGAATTACCGATAACACTGTGGTGTTAGATATGAAGTACTACCAGTTTTACTTCATGGGATGAATAGGTTGGGATTGGGAAAATAAAATAAATGATTACTTCGGTGTGGTTCGATAATCCCGACTAGATTGAATTGATATTCAAAGGAGATTAAAGAATAAATTTAAAGAATTTATCTTGGATAAAATTAATGGGAATATTTGGATAAAAGAATATTCTGAATTGGAATGGGGCGTATGTTGTGTTTGTGTAACACTTTTATTATATATACGCGAGTTATTCAGAAAGACCGGGTTTAACCCATTCTGAATAACTGATTCGACGTGGTGTCGAAGATGAAGACGGTGGTCGAAGACCGGAGGTATTCACGTCGTTTTGGTGATTACTGATGATCTTGATTGGGCTGTACACCCAAGAAGATGGAAACAGTTGGTGATCGTCCAGACGTACTTGGAGATCGATGGATATGCGGGGTACTAGGTGCCTCCGGTTTCGTTCAGACCCAGAACGGACTTGTAAATGGACTGTGTGTCTGACATTGGATTTTAGTCCGTGTGATTGATCTCTATTAAATATATATCTGTTTGGCGGCGGAGAATTTATTCTCTTGCTTAACGCCCTTCTCTGAGACGTACGAGCTCAGGGGTTATATATTGATGGATATCAAACGCATGGAGTGAATTGCCTGTGTGGCATGCCTAAGTGGAAATTGATCGAGGCTTCTGTTGAAAAGCAAAGTCTTGTGGTGATGATCAAAGCACAGCCTGTGTGGCACAGCTTTGTGTAACGTGAATTCGCGAGCCTCGCACCCCGGTTGTGAACCAAAAACGGGAGAGGACCTCAGGGAGGGCATGCGTTTCTTTCTAGCTAGGGTGGTGTCAGTGACCTACCAGCCCTGACATTTATATACTTTTCACCTGTGTGGTTGTTGCTGTTGCGAGGCGCCTCGGTTTGATCGGACGATCCGGGTCCGATGGAGTCATTTTTTGGCTCATTTACGCCCCAAAGGGCGGAGAGACGTAGTGTTCAGGCATAATAATCCACATCGGTGGACCGGCCCTGACGATCCAAGGCCCACCTGAGTCTGGGACCTGAGACATGGGCTAGATTGTCTCGAATCGGTAGAGGATGATCCCTGGCCTCGGTTCATAGATGTAAATCCAACTTCCAAATACGTGACATTTGCGGTTTTATTTGTAGAGCCTAGTATGGCGACATGATATATGGTACCCATGCCGCCTATGATTGATACTTATGATTTGAAGTTGTTTTATACACTATGCACTTATAATAGTATCAAATGATTTGTTTTAAACGTATCAAGCATTCTTTGGCTGTTATAAGGGAAAACCCTATCCTCCGGCTTGCGTTGCATTGTGTGATGGGACCTGGGTCTTATAACAGCTTCATTTTTCTTTATTTAGCATTGCGCTGTTTGTTTTATGCACTGGTATTCTTGGGAGGAAACCCGTTCCGTGTTATACGGCGTGGTCCCTTGATTTACCTAACTTTTAAAATAAAGAATAATAACTGTTTTAGTTCTCACACCAGTCACATGACTGACCTGGAGTTTATTGTTTTAACCTAAACTCTGGGTGCCCTTATTTTGACACGGGCAGCTAGTAGTTTTGGTTTTGCAGATTTATATTCACCGGATCCTGGTTTACAGCTGGAACGATATCCGGAAAGCTTTGTATCCGTATATCTCTTCTAGTTGTGTATTGTATTATTTTCCGCTGCTATGTATTTAAATGTAATTTAAATCTCTGATATTTCTGTGTAATATTCATTTGTACTCTGTATATTCTTGTAATCTGATGCATTGTTGTAATAACAGTGAAATGTTCTTCTGTTTGTGTTCTGATTTGTCTTGTCCTCACAGTAATTCGTTCTTTCTCATCTCGCCGGAGACCGGGGAAGTTTCGGGTCGTTTCACTCTACCTGCTTGAGAAACTCTATATGCAGGCCATTGTAATAACCTCCCAATAATCTTCTCAAAAAGAGGCAAACATTTGTCTTTTGAAACTCTAGTAGTGAATAATGGAAGACCCAAATAAGAAGAATTCCGAGGTAGTTCACTTAAACTAGAAGAATTAATAATTTCCAACTTTTTATCCAATGATAATCCTGCTATCTTAATATGAGATTTATGTATATTAATTTGCAGACCCGTGATCTCATAGAAAGTATGCAAAGTGGATAAAATACAACTAATATTTTCCTGTAACGAATTGGGATTTTCGACTCCGAAAATCAACACAAAACTACCATGTTGACTATTCAGACATCGGAAATACATGATCATTAATAGAAAGAAGTTAGAGGGTGAGAATAGATAAGATAGAAAATTAGAATAGAAGAAGAAGAAGGACACAATCAGAATAAACACGAATCTCACAGCGGAACGAATAAAATATAATATATAACATAACTTTGCAATAAAAACAGTATAATAACATTATCAGAGTACAACACTTACACATAGCGGAAGTAACAATAGATATATAATCCTGAAGCCTCCTGCTTCAAGCTCCTCCAAGTATATCTGTATAGACCTGAACTACTTGACTGCCCGTACAAAATTTGGGCACCCAAGAGTTTATGGAAAACAAAACAAAATAAACTCTGGGTCAGTCATGGGACTGGTGTGAGTAAACTCAAATCGTTTGGTTTAACTTGTCAAATCTTTTTCAAAAGAAAAAGTAATCGTAAGACCAATCCACACATAAATACGGATGGTTTTTACCTTACGATAACCCAAAACAGTTTTGAAAATCAATACTTCTCTGATATTATAATAATGTATAATTACAAGTAATTAACAATCTAGCAGAACGCTTGCATCTCACGTTCCACATATATAGTATACAAACAAAACCGTAGGCGCTTATTGGAGATTGGATTCCAACTATGACAAGGTATGGGACCACCTGCCGATAGTGTATCTCTAGAGACGAATACACTGGGTTCAACAAGAACGTCTTGCAACCCGGCTCACACATGACCGACCACTCATTTCGCTTGAGTGTATCGAATGTATATCACCAACGGTTGGGAGCTACCCACCGTTTCCCGAAAAGGGACAGCATCGAACATAGATATAAGAATGAAATCGATTTTCTCTAGATAGGTGATATACATCCTAATGGGAGCGACCCACTTAGCCATGCTGCCTGCCCGATTTCTGTCATTTCCCGGTTGATGAGGCTTGAGGTCATAATGTATCTTTTGGAACACCTGACCACCATTTACTTTGAATGCCACATCATCATACCCGTCAAATCACAAATTGATTTCCTCAAAAATACCACGGGTATAAAGCTAAGAGAAACGAATTCCTCCGCCACCAAACAAAAGTACGTTTGAAGAGATCAACTTACGCGATCCGTTAGATATACTTTGTCTGACATTCGTCCATTCACGTTCGTCCAGGGACTGGACAACCCGAAGGCACTATTATATAAACAGGATAGCCCTTGCATAACTCCGTCTTCAATTATCTTCATCATATTTGATCGCAACGCTAACGTCTATACAGAGTGGTTTTCAGATAATGAATCTGATCCCAGTCTCTTCGTATTGACGACGGAAAAATGGCCAAAAACTTCGATAGTCGGTGATTTAACTATCAAAGAAAAACAGCTGTACAATCAACGATCTTATTTCTAGATAGAAATTCGATCGATCAATCATCAATCAACATTTATCTCTTTTAATTTAATTTATCATTAATTTATTCATTTCCCATTTCTATATATTCAACATTTCTTATTTTCTAAATTTTAGGAAATATACGTCATCAATCATTGGAAAACATGTCCATCTCTGTTTCATGTATCACTGTCATTCCAGTATTCTTTCTCATCAACATTTCATTTTCTATGATTAGAAAATATCTCTGATTATATTTGGAAAATGCTTCCAAATTTTATTCATTTGATTTAAACAGATGTTTAAATAAAACATCACTAAGCCAATTTAAACCATTACACTCAATAACTAAATTCACTTAATCAACCTTCACTATCGAACCTTACCCATCCCTTAGTTAAAAACGAAGTCAATCAAGTTGGGGTATAATTACCTCTTAGACCTTAACTGAACAACATTTCTAACCATGAAATAGACAAAGTTCACCCTTTAAAATCTTTTAACCAACTTCCTTATGTAACTCAGATTCTATTTACGAATCCACTTCTTTATTTTAAAATGTTGATTATAACTATAGCGTTATAATCCCTTCTTCTTAAATATCCAACTTCAAAATATAGCTTTTATTCCTTAATTTAACTAAATAACTGAACCACTAATTTATTAATAAATAAGCAAATCTTGATTAAAAACGGAAAGTAAATATTACTTTCCCGAATTCGATATAATCGAATTCAATGTATAATTCTCTTTGGAAAAATCTCTATTCGATAATTCCCTTTCGAATAACTATCTTCGATAACCCTTTCTTCGAATAACTATACTCGATAATCTCTCTTCGAATGATTTACATTCGATTTATCTCTTTTCGAATAAACTATATTCGATTAACTCCTTTAATTCTATTCGAATAAACTATTTCGAATAACTCCTTTGATTTAACTCATTTGGATTAACTCGGTTTGATTAACTCATTTTGACTAACTCAACTCGATTAACTTACTTGATTAACTTAACTTATTTAATTCAACTTATTTGACTCCTATCTAATAATTAATATTCAATTAATTTATATTCGAGTAGCTGTGTCTGTTTTAACTTTATTTCGAATGGCTAATATTCGATTTAACTCCCTTCGATTGACTCTAGATCTCAGTGATCACAATGGTTACGCCTGATTCCCTCAGGAAACATCTGACCATCGTAGGCTATCTGAGGCCCCGCGAATTACGCTAGCAGTCGTACGAAATTGCAACTCATCCTAAATAACTATGTTTGACTAACCCTATCTCAAATAACTATATTCGATCAATTCTAATTGAATAACTAATATTCAATTAATCCTAATTCGATTAACTATGTTCAATTTCTCTAATTCGATTAATTCTAACTCTAATCGATTTACTCTAACTGATTAACTCTAATTGATTAACTCTAATTGATTAACTCCTTTGATTAACTCTATGTCCCTATTCAGTTTCAATTGTCGATGTTGAAATCGATTCTTACTTCTCTATATAAGTCCCGACTTATATATTCTATTTATCCAATGATAAACATTTTATTTAATTTATAAAATATTATTTATAAATTTATCTTCGTACTTTGTCTGTTAAAACAGATTCTATTTTAAATCTTTGCTTTAAATCCATATCATGTTATACCCGTGTGCGAAGCACGAGTCTAACCCTTTCAATTATAAAATCCTCTTTTATATTATTCTATTCACTTTTCAAGTATTTCCTTTTATAATCTATTTATTTACCAAATAAATACCGTAATTCTATTTATTTATAAATTATTTTCTTTTTATATAAAATCTATTGATTTTATAAGTAATTCCTTTGATAATCTAACTATTTCCTTTTCTATTTGTTTTACACATATTTCCTCTTTCTATTCTATTTATTTTCAAATAAATATCCCTTTTCAATTCTATTTGTAATAGTTTACAAATATTTCTTTTTCAATTCTATATGTAAATGTTTTACAAATATTTCCCTTCAATTTTATCTATTTGATTAACAAATAAATATTCCTTTTTAATCTATTTATTTTCTAAATAAATATTTTCTTTTTATAAAATCTTTTGATTTTATAAATATTTCTTTTTCAATATAACATTGAAAATTTCCTTTTTAACATTCCAGTATTTCTTATGGTATTTAACGTACCATATAACAATGATCGGTATCATTCCAACATACAAAATCAACAATAGATTTCATGTCACATCATATAACACGATATATGAAAAACAGTAAAATAAATGTTGAGGAACCCAGTTGGGTCCCTCTGACCTGTTTCCCTACAACCACATATGTAAATCAACATAAATAACACAGATGTGAAGTATTCTGATAAACAGAATTTATATTCGATTAACGATTTATATCTATATCGTTATCTAGATTTTCAATCAACTGACTAGCAGTTCAACCAAACAGCCAACACACAACAAACAACCATTATTTATAAATTCTAAAAATATTTTATGAAAATATAAATTGAGTAGAGTTAGTGAGATTTACTCACATTGGACGATCATCGTTAATAACGATAACCATCGCTTGATTCTGACAGACAATTTATTTTTCTATAAAATGTAACGAGCTCCAATCCACTCCCAGTCAGTTCCATCGCGTAGCCACCGTCCATACGATCCCAACGGATCTGACCGTCCGAAATTCTGCTATCGTATGTTCTAGATACGATAATTCAAAGTTAGTACACTAATTTAATTTAATTTAAATACACCCTATATAAATTTCGGGCCTTACATTTCCATTTCACGGCCCAGAACCCAACTTAAATAGCAGACCCTCTAGTCAACCCTTCTTCCCCAATGACAGAGAGACTCACGCCCGCTTCTTGATTTACCCATTTCTGCACCATTATGGTACACATCTTTTCCACGTTTTTTCATCGTCTCACATTCAAGCTTCTACCGCCCTTTCTACTCAACATCAGTAAATCACCGCACCCAACTTGTGATGACCGTAACACTGGACAACCCTGTGATTTTCGACATCAACCATGCCATACCCAATAGCTACAGCAGTAGCAACATAAACCCTCACGAAAACTTTAATTTACACAGTCCCTTTCTTCCATCCTGATAAACGGCTTCAGAAAACTTCCCATCTTCACAACTGAATCCTCTCCAACGCCTACTGACCCCCTACTTAAATCCCTACCACCCAAGAATCACTTCATCGAGCTCGCTTCACTGTTATCCACCGCGACTACAGGAAAACCGTCTCCCCAATACACAGTCGCGGCGACTTTTGACAGTAAAACCCACCAAAAACATGTACTCCAATCCCAAATCCTACAACCAACCCAACTACAAGCTTCGAAATCCGAAATGATGCCCCAAAACTCCAAGTATCTGAACCCTAGGTTTGAAGACAACCCGGTATGAATTTTCGCACAGCAGAAATCTCAATCGAGTCATACGAAAAGACTATTAGCGTGAAGATGCAAGTCGCAGCAACCCAAAATTTCCATCCTTTGAATTTATAGAATTTTATCCAAATTGATTTTGATTTTTTCTAATAAAGGATTTCTCACGTTTTCATTTTTCCTGGAGGCGGCTTGAATGGTGACCGTGAGAAAAAATGTTTAGGGTTAGGAAATGATTGAGGGGTATATATAGATAGGTTTTAATTTTTTATGGATTATTTTATTTACTTTTAATCAATCGCTGCTTGAATTTGTTGGATAAAAATTCCTATAATCTCATTCGATACCCAAAAATCATGAAAATGAACATACAACTAGAGTTTGACATTGCGGACCCAACGAAACTGGTTTCGTCAAATTCCGACTTCGTTTGCTCACACAGCGTATTTTTAAAGGTCAATTTATCGATTGTATTTCACATTAAAATCGCCCAGGCCACATACTGACTTCAAAAATCACGAAAACTGAAATATACAATAATTCGACATTACGAATCCAACAAAATTGGTTTCGTCGAATTTGGAGGTCGTTTGCAAAACTGGCTATTTTTAAAGCTCTAAATAACCCTTTTAAATATATAAATATATTTAAAAATAATTGAATTAAATATAAATAAATAAATATTATCGTATATATTCAAACTAGAATACCATACTCCTCCAATGGGATTTATAACTCGATACTTCAAAATTCCCAGTTATATCGATATTCGATTTATATATAAAATCCTTTTATAATATAAATATATATTTAAAATTGTCAAAAGAATTCTATAGCGACCTTTCTAAAATTTTATTTGGACATAACTAAAAATCTACACGACGAAATCCTTATTTTTCTCTTCCACTAGAAAAATATACTTCACCAGCTCCATACATTTCTTGTTTCATAGAAATCCGATTTAAAACGAACCATGTACATTCAGTTGAAGTTCAAATTGCCAAATAGCGAACTACCGCGCCATTTCGAGCTCGATTTTAATTATAATATAATTATATGTTCAAACTGCCGTTCAAATAATATATTCGTCATTCCAATTCAATTGCAACTAAATTATATATTTTTTGAATTGTCTAGTTCACATTATATTGTCTATTCACTATTTCTGATTATTTCAAAATTAAATATATTAATATATTATTTATTTTAATTAAATATTCAATATTATTTAATTAAACGACCATATAATTCTCTAAACCATTATTTAAATAATTAAATAAATTATTTATATACCGTAAAAATACGGGTCGTTACATTTCCAAAGATGGCTTTGTGAATATTATCAAATCATCTGCAAAAAGAAAGTGAGTGATTAAAGGATTTTTACATCTTGGGTGGAGCTCCAGTCTTTTCATCCTAACTTGTTCAAGAATCAGTGTGTTTAGCAACTCCATAACTAAAATAAAGAGGTAGGAAGATATAGGATTCCCATGCCTAACTCCACGTTTGCCTTTGAAAAACCCATGTTGTACTCCATGTCTTGAAACTGAGAAAAATGGAGAGGATATGCATGTATACATCCATGCTAAAAAAGGCTTCGGAAAATTCATTTTTAGACATGATGGCAAGAATATACTCCTATGATACTGTGTCGAAAGCTTTTTTTAATATCCAATTTGATCATACAGCGTGGAGATATATGCTTCCTATCATAACCCAGCAGTAGTTCTTGAGTGAGAAGAATGTTATCACTTATTGTTCTACCTTTGATGAATGTTGATTGATTATTAGAAACCACAAAAGGAAGAGCACTCTAAAGCCTATTAGCAATGACTTTAGAAATGATTTTGTAAAAAAACACTACAACATGAAATGGGTCTGAAGTCTAAAACTGATGAAGGAATAGCAACCTTTGGTACTAAAGCAATGTATGTAGCCCTCAAAGTCTTTGGCAAAAAAATCATCTTGAAAAAAATTGAACTGCTTCAATCACATCTCTCCCAATTACTTGCCAACATTTTTGTAAAAATTGAGCATTAAAACCATCTGGTCCATCACAACGATTCACATCAAGTTTAAAAACTGCATCTCTTATTTCCTTCTCTGTAATCAATGTAATAAGCTCAAAAGATGCTGATTAAGAATTGTTGGAAGTACCAATTGGAATAGAGGATTTATATTTGAAGAATGAACATTGATAGGAGCTAGTATTGCTTTAAAATAACTAACAAAAGCATCATCTATACTAGATTCAGAAGAATGAGTATTACCATCAATGTCTTTCATCATAAAAATAACTTCCTTGACTTTCCACAACTTTAAAGAATTGTGAAAATACTTAGTGTTCCTATCAGCATCCAATTCTTCCCTAAGAGAAGAGTTCTGCTTGGCCATTTGCAATTCAAGGTCCACATAGTATTTCAGCTTATCCATTAGGTCCTTTCTTCATTAATCAATTGCTTATCAAAAGGCTTCAAATTCAATGCTTCTTGTACTTTGAATAAGTTTACTCTGACCAAGGTAGATTAATTCGAACCATTCCCAAAATGATTGGAAGACCACACTTTCATTTGCTGCTTCATTAAACTCAATTTACAAAGTAGCTTATCCATAGGATTGCGACCAGAACAGCTAGACCAAACCTACAATAAAATACTAAGATATTTTGCATGATTAGTCCAAAAATTAAAAAAAAATGAGGAATTCCCTTTGCTAATATTGTTACCTAATCCCCATTTGAGAAGTAAAGGGCTGTGATCAGAAATAGATGGATGAAGGACAAGATAAAAATAATTAGGCCAATTTTGAATGAAAGCTGAATTGACAAATATATGATCCAATTTACACATGGTGGGATTGCCAGATTGACTTCCATTAGACCAAGTATAAACCGAGCCAAAAAAACTGATTGGAGAAAGGTTGGATTTGAGAAGGGCTTGATTCAGTGGTGCTATTTGTTTAATTGAAAGAGCATTTCCCCCCATTTTTGAAGAGATGAAGATATATAATTGAAGTCCCTCCTATTAACCATGGGCTTGTAGAAGGATCAATATTACTCAAAGAAGATAAGAAATTTTGTCTCAAAACAGCAGAATTATGTGCAAATACTGAAGTCAAATAAAAGACGGAATTAGAAGGCAAGTGTGTACATTTGTAATGAAGGAATTAATCAGATGGAGATAATTTATCAAGGTTGAAAATAGATGGATTCCACAAAGTTAAAAGTCGACCAAAACAAGCATCAGCCAAATTATGATCAAATTTCCAACTATGGGAAATGAAGGAAACCGATTGTAGAGTTGATTGCATTCCTAACTTTGTTTCAGATAAACAAAGTAAATGGATCTTTTGATCTCGAATAAAAGATTTAACCTCACTTTGCTTGGAAGATAAATTCATTCCTCTAATATTCCAGAATGTTATACTCTGCATCATCATTATATTTAGTAATTGGAATAAAATGAAATGTGAACTGGGTTTATTGTGAACTTTGTTTTAAACGACATTTGTTCTTTAACCCAATTAACAGTTAAAATATAATTTGGAATTTATTAATCTTTTATTAAGATTTAAATGGAAACTTTCCAAAAATAAAGTTTTCAAATTTAATATATAAAATTGGAATTGAATGGAATTCGATTTGGTAATAATCGAATGATCTTCTGTGGATGAAGGTCGTTACTATATACGGAATTTAAAAGGCTTTGTCGTTATTCTATTTATATTATTAGTCTGATACGGAAATTTGTATCGATTATATATTGATTTGATTTCTGTGAAGATCCCATATTTAATGGAAGATGATTTTGGGTTTATCGTGAACTGTGTTTTAAATGACATTGGTTCTTTAACCCAGTTAAAGACAAGATTAATTTTTTAAACTTGAATAATCATAAAGTAAAGATTTTTGATATTAAAACCAAATTGGAGTTTTAATGAGTCTTTAAAAAGAAGACTAAAGAATAAATTTAAAAGAATTTATCTTTGATAAAATTAATGGGAACCTTTCGCTAATAATGTGAATATTTTATTAAAAGAATATTCTGAATTGGAATGAGGCATATGATGTGTTTCTATAGCACTTAATTATTGATTATAGAATACGCGAGTTATTCGAAAAGACCGGGTTCAACCCATTATAAATAATTACTACGACGATTAAAAGTTGAAGATGGAGACGGTGGTCGAAGACCAGAGGTCTTCACTTCGTTTGGATGACTACTGATGTCTTGATTGGGAGGCATCCCAAGACAAGGTAATAAGTGGTGATCATCCAGATGTACTTGGAGATCGACAGATATGCGAGAACCTCTCTCCTGCAATGGACATATAAGACGAGGAATAAGGTGTCTCCGGTTTCGTTCAGACCCAAAACGGATTTGTAAATGGATGGTATGTCTGACATTGTATTTCTTTATGCTGCAATCATTAATCTCTACTAAATATATATCTGTTTGGTTGCAGAGAATTTATTCTCTTGCTTAACACCCTTCTCTGAGACGTACGAGTTTAGAGGTTATATATTGGCAGAAATCAATGGTATGGTATGGACTGACAATGTGGTATGCTAAGATGCAAATGATCAATGCTTTTGTTGAAAAGCAGAGCCTTGTGGTTGATGATCAAAGCACAGCTTTAAATAGCATAGCTTTGTGTAGCGTTACTTCGCGAGCCTCACACCCCAGTATGAACCAGAAACAGGAGAAGGATCCAGGGAGAACATGCATTTCTTTCTAGCTTGGAGTGGTGTCATGGTATGGAGCCCAGACATTTTACTTATGTGGATGATGGATTGCGAGGCGCTTCGGTATTTGAGTCCCTAGTGGCTCTATTTTACGTCCCATATGGCGGGGAGACGTATTGTTCAGGAATTTATATATAATCCACCAACGTAAGTTGGGGACGGCCCTGTGGCTCCAAGGGACGATGCGTTTTGTTCCTAAGGCACGGGATAAATTGTCTGGAAACTCGGTAAGGACAATCCCTTGCCTTGGTTCATGATGGAAATCCAACTTCCAATACGACACCATACGGTTTTGATTGTATAAATAGTATGGCGACATAGTATATGGTAGCTATGCCGTCTATGATTGATACATTATGATTAAAAGGTTTTTGAAACATATGTACACTAATAATAATATCAAAACCATTTTATCATATCAAGCATATTTTGACCATTATAAGGTAAAACTGTATCCTCCGGTTTGCGTTGCATTATGTGATGGGACCTGAATATTATAGTGGTTTCATTTTTCTAAAAAGCATTGTGTTGTTTAACGATTTACTTTATTTCTTGCACTGGCAATCCAATGGAGTAAACCTGTTTCGCGTTAGCGGCGTGGTCCTGTGATTAGCCTTATTATTAAATAGGTTAAATAAGATTTCTCATACCAGTCCCATGACTGACTCGTAGTTTGTTTCACTTTGCAAACTCGGGTGCCCTCTTTTCCACATGGGCAGTCGAGTGGCTTGTTTTGCAGATATCTATTTATTAGGCAGGATTCTTGATCGAAGCTTAAAGCTGTGGCCAGAGAAATGATAGTCTTCTGCTGCATTGTTTTAAGTTTATTGTAAATTAATCTTCCGCTGTATTATTATTTATTCGATGTACTCTGATGTAACTTTATTATAATGTTTATAAAAGTCTTTTGTTATTTGTTTTGATGTGTTGTATGCCCAAAGATAGTGTATCCGGTTAATTCCCACGAGGGGAATTTTCAGGTCATTACATGTGGATCAGAACTTTGGTGTAACAACCCGTACCTCCGTTCACGCAAGATATTGTCCCCAACTTAGCCACCGTATAGGTGTGGGGTTTTGTTCCTCAAAAGGCCTCAGCATTAGTAAGAGATGAGCTCTACTATATAAGTGCCCACTTCACACAGGCTTCCACGATATGGGACTTAGGGTTGTTACATTCTCCCCTCCTACAGAGCCCAACATCCCCATTGGCTCACAAACACCTCACCCAGGCGCTGTGACGCTGTGGTTAATTCAAATCTTTGGGGTACAACTCGTTAGAACTAGACAAAAGACTCATCAGAGTTAGGATTAGTAATATCCTACAAAAGAATACTCATTAGAGATAGGGTCAGTATCATCCTAGAATGATAAAACTCATTAAAGATGGGGTTAGAAATGCCCCAGAATGAGTTGAGAGTGACAAGTTTATAATTAACTTATTTGTGATTATATATATAATCCGATATTAGAAATATGATTTTTGAATATATAAAAGTTATATATATTTGAAAAATTAATAAACTAATTGATTGATGACTGTGTTGTGTGATTATTAGTTCAAATAATAATTTATTGAAACCAATAAAAAAATTGAAAGTTGAGTTGGTTAATAAAACAACTTTTAGCTCCGTTCCTTTTCGAGGACGAAAAGATTTTTAAGTAGGGGAGATTGTAACAAGCCGGAATTTTGGAACTAATTTAATTTTTTTTAGCAATTTTAATGGATTTTGAAAATTTAAAATGATTTATTCTAAATAATAATGACTAAAAATTTATTTAAAATGAAGTTAGAACGAATGTATTTATTTTAATTATATAAGGAGTTAGAAATAGCACGATAGTTTAAAATTTTGAATCTGAACTTTGACTAGATGTATAGGATTCAAAATAAATCGGATTTCAGTAAAACCAAAAATATTTAAATTTGTTTAATTATATCTTTCCAACGAATGTGAAAAATTGAAATTTCATAACGGGAATCAAAAGTTATGCCTAGTTTAAAATTCAAATTGTTGCTATGGAATTTAATATGATATATAGCTCGTATAAATAGCCATTTTGCAAACGACCTCTATTTTCGACGAAACCACTTTGGTTGGATCCGGAATGTCAATTTATTGCAGGATTCCAATTTTCATAATTTTTGGAATTAATATGTGAGCGTGGCAAAAGAAAATGTCTTTTGTCAATTTCAATCAATTTGGATCGACCAGAAAATGGCTATTTTTTCAAACGGTCTCCAAATTCGACGAAATTAATTTTGTTAGGACTGTATCATCAAAACATAGCTAGATTATTTTTTGGGAATTTTTAGAGTCAGTATGTGGCCCCGGTAAATTAAAATATGAGATCAAATTAAATAGTTAAATGTTTTATATTTTAATCTAAAGAAAAGCTGATCATAACAGTCAAATTGGCTTACGAAACATATCCCATTGTGCTCGGAATGGGGGTATTTAGTTAGGGGCGATAGCCATTGGGTTGGGTTTGGAATTCGTGACGATAAACTAGTATTTTAAAATTAAAATTAAATATATTATTTTACATGGTATGTATACCATGGTATACGGCCAAATACGAAACCCTAATTCTCCATTTAGAACGCAGCCACATAAACTAAATCAATGGCCATCTCTGAAATTCAAATGTAAATAATTCTCAATCCATTCAATGGATTTCCTAATTCCAAAGACAAAAAAATTTGCCTTCTCGAGCTCGCCACGTTCAACGGTGGTGATGAACTGATTTGAGGCGGGGTGGCCAAAATCAGTCAGGGAAGGTTCGTCGTTCGCATTGGTTTCGGGGGCGCTAGGGGGATCGCATATGACAACGTGGCAGGCAGAGGTGGAGTTCGTGAAGCTCTTCGGGATGGTGGGGTCCGATCAACGGCTAGGGCTCTGGTTGAGGAGCAGTAAAGGTAGAATTGGTTGGAACGATGAGTTCCAACAGTCCAGTAAATGACGAAGACGATGGACAGGATTTCGAACAGTGATTAGTGTAGCAAATGGTAATTAAGGCCTTAATTATTTAAATTGATTAATTTAATTATCCGTTTTTATCACCGAATGTATAATCTATCATATCTTCTTCATACGAGGTCGAAATCCAGTGATTTCAGATCCGTTGGAATCACAACGATGAGATCTACATATAGAACTGACTAGAATTGAAACGTAGCAAATCAAAATTCAGAGAAAATACAAATTTGAAGTGTACAGAAATGAAACCGATCAAGGTGAGATTTCTGAAAATAAAATTTATATTGATTGCGATGTGAATTTCATATATGCATCGTATAAAATTAAGATTGAATGATTGATTATGGTCGTGATGATTTGGTGAATTATATTCATGTTAAATAAAATTTGTGTAGTAAATAAAAATCATATTTTTATTTGTCATATATTAACATAGGTATTGTTGAAAATAAAAATCATATTTTTATTTGTCATATATGAACATAGGTATTGTTGAAAATAAAAATCATATTTTTATTGTCATATATGAACATAGTAATTATTGTAAATAAAACTGTCATTTAGTTAAGATTTGTTTTTGTCAAATAAAACTGTCATTTAGTTAAGATTTGTTTTTATTAAATAAAACTGTCATTTAGTTAAGATATGGTTTTGTTAAATAAAAATGTCATTTTGTTAGATAATGTCATGTTAAATAAAAATGTCATTTTGTTAGATAATGTCATGTTAAATAAAAAATGTCATTTTGTTAGATAATGTCATATTAAAATAAAAATAACATTTTGATAAGAAAATGTCAAGTGAAACAAAAATTATCATTTTTGTTGAAATAAAATAGTTGAAACAAAAATTATCATTTTTGTTGAAATAAAATAGTTGAAACAAAAATATCATTTTTGTTAGATAGAATTGTTAAAGAAAAAAATATCATTTTTTGTTAAATAAATTTGTGTTAAAAAAATGCCAATTTTGTTGAATTAGTTTATTGACAAAATGAAAGTTTCCTTTTAAATTGTTTTGTTATACATTTGAATTTGTATACAAATTAAAATAGGCATTTTTATGTGTCATGTTATACATTGAAATTATATACAAATAAAAATAATTCTTTTTATTTGTTAAGTTAAAAATAGAAATTGCATACAAATAATGAAAATAAATACTATCTTTTATTGGTCATTAGCAACATAAAGATGTTATGAAAATAAAATTTATCTTTTAATTTGACATTGGCAACATAAAACATGTATACAGATAAATTATTCTTTTATTTGTCATTGGAATACATAGAAAAATGTATGCAAATAAATATATGAGTTATGTTGAAAACATATTTTGTAGATAAATATGTCATTTATGTTGAAAATATATTTTATAAACAAATATGTCATTTAGTTAGAGAACATATTTTGTAAATAAATATGTCATTTAGTTAGAAAACATATTTTATAAATAAATATGTCATTTAGTTAGAATATGTGTTCGTTTAATAAAAATATCATTTAGATAGAATATGTTTTTTTCAATATAGAAATGTCATCTTGTTAGAATACGTTTTGTTAAATAAGAAGAATCATGCCTTGAAATATGTGTTTGTGATGTTGAAATGTTTAACGTATTAAAAATAATGTTAACATTAATATGGTAGTTGAAATTAAAATTATAAATATTTATTTATAATTTAAACAGTGAGAATTGCTTAAATTTATTAACCAATGATATATTTAAATAAACTGTTGTTGTTTGGAAACCCCACACGGGTATTAGGACGATATTTGACATACACTAGTCCCTATATGTAGTTATATGTCAATCGATGGATTGACAGTCTATGATGAGCGTTATTTATTTATTTTAATGCTCGCACAGTTGTAAAACTTCACTCTGGATGTAAATGGACTGTTGAATGATTATTTATCATTATTGTTAAATACATGTGATGTATGAAATCCATATAACTGAAATTATATGGTAACTGATTGAGTTGCATCCCGATTCAGAATGTTTTAAAATAAAAGAATATTCAAAAAATAAAGAATATTTTAAAATAAATTTAGTGAAGAATAAAATTATGATTTTTATGTCCAAATTTGGATGGACTCAAAAATATAATAATAAGAAGAAGAGTTAAGTATAGAAACGCCATTTTTAACCCGGAGGGGATTATCGATCGATTTTATTCATTTTATAATGAATATCGAAAAGTAGTGACTTCAAAATTTAATATTTGAAAATATTATCACTTTAATATGATAAAGATATAGAATATTCAATTTTGATCCAAAATTAAAAATGAAGTTAAAATCATTTTAAAACGAATTTATAAATATTTTACAAAGTAGGATTTAAATGGAAATCGATGAAATATATATAATATATATTATATATATAATATATATTATATATATAATATATATTATATATATAATGGCCTGAATAGAACGCGCCGCGCAGCAACCGTTCGCGAATTTCGACCATTAACTTCAAATTGATGTAACGGGAGATCCGACCGTCGGATTCTCTTAAAACTGAAACCGTTGGGTTCGTATCGAAAAGAGCTTTCCAATGAATATAAGAGTTTTGAAATCTAACGGTTGGATTTGGAATTATGTCTAAAACAAATTTGGAAAAGGTCGCTATGGATGCAGTTCGGTGGTCGTTATGGGAAACCGACTGTAAAGGCCTTAATAAAATCATTAAAATTATGTAAAATCATAATTAATAATTTGGAAAGATTTTGGATGGAAAATTCCATATTTGACAAGATAAAAATACATTCTCATCGAAATGAACTAGTTATTAACCAAAATAATAATCTAATCAAGTTTTCCAATTAATTAATATTTAATTGGAATTAAACAATAAATTGGATTTTGGGTTTGTCTTGAATGGTGTCTTCGATATATTGTTCTTAAACCCCGATGAGAAAAGAATAAATCTTTAAATTAACATTTAATGAAGTTTTCCAATTAATTAATATTAAATTGGAATTAATTAAAATGAATTTGATTTTAGGCTGTCGTGAAAAGAATAAATCTTTTAATTAAGATTATTAGAGTTTCCTATCATATTTAGTAATTGGAATAAAATGAAATGTGAATTGGGTTTATTGTGAATTGGGTTTTAAACGACATTTGTTCTTTAACCCAATTAACAGTAAAATATAATTTGGAATTTATAATTCTTTTATTAAGATTTAAATGGAATTTTTCCAAAAATAAAGTTTTCCAATTTAATATATAAAATTGGAGTTGAATGGAATTCGATTTGGTAATAATCAAGACGAGGTTCTGTGGATGAAGGCCGTTAATATATATGGAATTTAAAAGTCTTTGCCATTATTCCATTTATATTATTAGTCTGATACGGAAATTTATATTGATTTAATTTCTGTGAAGATCCCATATTTAATGGAAGATGATTTTGGGTTTATTGTGAACTGTGTTTTAAATGACATTGGTTCTTTAACCTAGTTAAAGACAAGATTAATTTCTTAAACTTGAATAATCATAAAGTAATGATTTTTAATATTAAATCAAATTGGAGTTTTAATGAGTCTTTAAAAAGAAGATTAAAGAATAAATTTAAAAGAATTTATCTTTGATAAAATTAATGGGAACCTTTCACTAATAATGTGAATATTTTATTAAAAGAATATTCTGAATTGGAATGAGGTGCATGATGTATTTCTATAGCACTTAATTATTGATTATAGAATACGCGAGTTATTTGAAAAAACCGGGTTCAACCCATTCTGAATAATTACTACGACAATTAAAAATCGAAGATGAAGATGGTGGTTGAAGACCAGAGGTCTTCACATCATTTAGATGATTATTTATGTCTTGATTGGGAGGCATCCCAAGACAAGGAAAGAAGTGTTGATCGTCCAGACGTACTTGGAGATCGATGGATATGCAAGAACCTCTCTCCTGTATTGGACATATGGGATGAGGGATAAGGTGTCTTCGGTTTCGTTTAGACCCAGAACGGACTTGTAAATGGATGGTATGTCTGATGTTGTATTCCTTTATGCTGTATTCGTTGATCTCTGCTAAATATATATCTATTTGGTGGCGGAAAATTTATTCTCTTGCTTAACACCCTTCTCTGAGACGTACGAGCTTAGAGGTTATATATTGCTGGAAATCAATGGTATGGTATGGATTGACAATGTGGCATGCTAAGATGCAAATGATCATGGCTTTTGTTGAAAAGCAGAGCCTTGCGGTTGATGATCAAAGCACAGCTTTAAATAGCATAGCTTTGTGTAGCGTTACTTTGCGAGCCTCACACCCCGGTATGAACCAGAAACAGGAGAAGGATCCAGAGAGAACATGTGTTTCTTTCTAGCTAGGAGTGGTGTCATGGTATGGAGCCCAGAATTTTTACTTATGTGGATGATGGATTGCGACGCGTTTCAGTATTTGAGTCCCTAGTGGCTCTATGTTATGCCCCATAGGGCGAGGAGACGTATTGCTTGGAAATTTATATATAATCCACCAACGTAAGTTGGGGACCGGCCCTGTGGCTCCAAGGGACGATGTGTTCTATTCCTAAGGCACGGGCTAGAGTGCCTCGAAACTCGGTAAGGACGATCCCTTGCCTTGGTTCATGATGGAAATCCAACTTCCAATACGACACGATACAGTTTTGATTGTATAACTAGTATGGCGACATAGTATATGGTAGCTATGTCGTGTATGATTGATACATTATGATTGAAAGGTTTTTGAAACATATATACACTAATAATAATATCAAATCCATTTTATCGTATCAAGCATATTTTGACCATTATAAGGTAAAACTCTATCTTCCGGTTTGCGTTGCATTGTGTGATGGGACTTGAGTCTTATAATGGTAATTTTTCTAAAAAGCATTGTGTTGTTTAATGGTTTACTTTGTTTCTTGCACTGGCAATCCAATGGAGTAAACCCGTTCCGCGTTAGCGGCGTGGTCCAGTGATTAGCCTTATTATTAAATAGGTTAAATAAGATTTCTCATACCAGTCCCATGACTGACTCGTAATTTGTTTCTCTTTGCAAACTCGAGTGCCCTCTTTTCCACACGGGTAGTTGAGTGACTTGTTTTGCAGATATCTATTTATTAGGCAGGATTCTGGATCGAAGCTTAAAGCTGTATCCAGAGCAATGATAGTCTTCCGCTGTATTGTGTTAAGTTTATTGTAAATTAATCTTCCGCTCTATTATTATTTATTCGATGTACTTTGATATTTTGTACTCTGATGTTACATTATTATAATGTTTATAAAAGTCTTCTGTTATTTGTTCTGATGTGTTGTATACCTAAAGTTAGTGTATCCGGCGAATTCCCGCGAGGGGAATCTTCGGGTCATTACAACGGGTTTGTAGCTAAGGGAAAATCTGGTCTAGGGGATATAGTTCAGTCTAGGGTTTTGAGCGTAGGATTAGAACAGGAGCAAGGTTTGCGAGTTTATAGTGTTTGTAAGCGGGATCTGTTTTAGTACATAGTAAAAATCTTAGAGATGCAGCAGTAGGCATAGTTTACCGAAGCTAGGTAAAAACTGTGTTATTTACTTCGGCATTTATTAATTTATTTATCTGCTACAAATCTGTTCTGTGATATTTTAATATCTCGAATTAATTCAATAAACCCTATTCACCTCCCTTTAGGGTTAATCTAGATCCAACATATAATTATGTTATGTGACTGATGTATTTGTATATCCAAATGAATTCTATATCCTTTTTGTTAATATGAATATTGTACAAATATTGGAATTTTCACATTTTCATGATTTATATTAACACATCAACAATTAATAGTTTCCTAAGTTTAATTATAGTTTTAAGATTCTTGATTAACTCTAATATGAAGTCATATAAAATATTAGAAGTGAACCGAGATAATTTGGTAGAAGATTATAGAAATCTATTAAATAATAGTAAAGAAGAATCTTTTAAAGCTCTCTCCTTAATTCTAGGAGTTTTCTCTTTTCTTCATAAATTCCTCTGATTATTTTATTTTTAAATTGCTATATCATTTGATACTTATTTATTATTTCTCTCACATTATTTACTTCTTCTAACATTTTATACTTTGACATGGACATTTAAAAGTTTACACAATTATTTATTTACAGTTAGCTTCTAACATTTTATATTTTAATCTATAGATTTAAATTAATTACAAAACCCAAAATTTAAGTAATTCAAATAAATTTAATTAACTTTCTTTTTCAAATACTAAAAATGACAAAATTAGGTTTCTTGGCTTTAAATACCTACACTTCAAATTTTCAATAATCATTTAAGTCACTTTCAATTCTTTTCTAACATTTTACATTTAGCATCATATTTTACAAGTACTTACATAATATTAAAACTTTTTAAATAATTTTAGCAAACTATTATTCATTGATTCATGCAATAAATCATATCAGGTTAACCATATTCATATAAAAAAAATAAGAAAATCAAATATATAAACATGTTAATCTCATAACATAAAATATACGCATAATTAATTATCGCAAGTTGAAAGTTGAACTCTTTTGCGTCAATATATTTATCGTGCATTGCATTGTAATACTAATGTTACGTTTTAAAATTTATTTAGTCATTTCCAAAACATTACACAATATCATTGTATGTTTAAATTATGGACATTGTTATTGACACTACAAATATTGTTAAGGGGGCCAATTTTTTTTAAAATAAATTTGTTAACGAGAGTACCAATGAGGAAAGTAGCCCCTTAATAAATAAAGGTAATTTTACCTTATTACCAATTTAGGCTTAATTTCACTCTTTTGTTCATTAATCTAATTTATAATGGTTAGTCAACACCATTAATTGTAGAGAAATCAAACCCTAACCAAAAAACATGATCGAAAAAAAACAATATGATATTGACACAGGAGAGTAGGCATTAGGTTGGAGTTGATCAGAGTGATGAGATGATAAGAATTAATTTCAATTTATTAAATCGTGTGCACATGTTGTTAGGGTTAAGATATAATTCCAGTTTATTAAATCGTGTGCATATGATATCAACTAATCCCTTACGTTATTTGCAGTTAAACGATTTAGTGTTTTTTTGATTTAGGGGTTTAATGATTTTACAGTGCGTAAGTTTTTAAAAGTAAGGGTAAAAGTGTAAGAAGTTAAAAAAAAAATTAGCTACCTACATTTACCGATGATTAACATAGAAATGTGTTTATTTTATGCTCTTATATCTTATCTTTTGTATATAAATAAATATTACTTGGGTATTGTTTTGTCACTTTTACAGATATTCCAACCCAGCCCGCATGCAACCAAAAAAGTAGAGAAATAGAGATCAAATTGCTATATATTTACATTTTGAATAATTGTATATGAAGATCTCACATCTAGTTGCTGTTGGACAAGAAAATGATTGATAAAAAGGCCATGCACATCTCAAATTAAAGGAGGCTTGCAAGAGAAAAGGAGAAAAGGCCTAGAACTTGTTCCAATTGACAAAAGGCCTAAAACTTACTTGAAATAGCTAGGCCTATTTATAATTAGGGTTAGGGTTTGATTATCTCCTATAAATACCCTTGTAATATCATTGTAGCCACCATCCTATTTTTCTATCTTAACCTCCATTAATAAAAGTTCTTCTTCTTTTATTTTTTTAGCATTTTTCTTTTTCTTAGCAATTAGTGTTGTCTTCACAATTAGTTTTGGTAGAACAACAATTGTATTTTACATTTTGTTTTATTAGATTAGTCGTTTGATTACTTTCAACGACAATCCTAATTTTACTTTTGTTGTTCTTCTTTTTCTGCAATTTTAGTTTCTGCATTTTATTTGTGTTTTGCATTTTATTTTCCAAGCAATTTGTGCCATCTATTCAATTAGATTTGATAGAGCTCAAGTTGTTTTTGCTATTTTATTTTCACTAGTGCTTAATCGTTTGATTAGATTCAACGATATTCCTAATTTTGCAATTTCAATTTTTTTTATTTCAACCAAATCTCCAAACTTCGTCTAACTCGCCCAAGAGATTAGATAAATAATTTGATCTTAGTCTACCTCCCTGTGTTCGACCTGCATACTACACATCTGTGCGCTTGCAGAATTTATTTCTAAATTTGCGCTTTTCTAATTCATAGGAAAGCGTCGATCAAGTTTTTGGCGCCGTTGCCGGGGAGGTAACAATTAAATTTTATTACTTATTTAATTTCTGATTCGTGTTGGTTTTATTTATTTATTTATTTTTTCCTTTTGTTTTCGTGTATATATAGAGAGAGAAAATCTTAATTAGTTGATTTGGTATTATCTACTGATACTCTAATCTTCTAAACAAGAGAAAAAATAGTTGCCAAATTTTCTTGGTTTTATTTCCTTTCCTTTTCATTTATTTCTTTCCCCTTTTTAAATTTTTCCCTTTTCGCTTTTTTTTCTCTCTTCTAATTTTACAACAATAAAAAAAAAATTGTCTTCTCTTTTATTGCTTTCCTTTTCGCTCTCTCCTCTTTCCAATACATTGATTTCTACTTTCCTTTTTCTAAAAAAAAACTTTCAATTTTCTTTTATTTCTTTCTATCTTTCCATTTTTTTTCCTAATCTTCTACATTGTCTTCCTTCTTTTACAAAAAAAAATAAAGAAATAGAAAATTCTTGTCATTTATTTCTTCCCATCATACAAGTTCTTTTCCTTTCAACAATAAAAAAAGTCATAAAAAGATTCTTCTTTTGCAATTCTTTTCTTGCTGTACATTTCCATTAATTTAAATTCTTTCCATTTCTCTCTTCATATTTTTCTATATTTCTTCTTTCTTCTACCTTTATTCTTCCAAATTTCTTCTCCATCAACCAAACTTCTCACCACACCATCTTCCCAAAACCATTCTTCAAACAGCCATAGACCCAAATCCTTCACCTGAATCCGCTCACATCACATACCCTTTCCAAAAAAAAAGACAGCGTGAACATCATCACCAGAATCCTCCCTATCATCACGCAAACCCTTTCAACGTCAACTATCACAATTCCTTTATCATCTTCAAACCACGCCATCCACGCAAAACACTATCCAAAACCGCAACAAGAATTCAAACAACTCCTCTGTCTTCTACCAATACTCCACCACATCACCTGCACAAACTGTACTCAACTCTCCACATCCAAAACTGAAATCCCAAATGATTACTGCAAGTTTACTCGAAAGCCAACATCAATTCGATTGCACTACTCGATTCAAATCGGAAAGGCAGATCTGAACCCAATTTGAGCTATCGATATTTTTTTAATTGGATCGAAAAAAAAAGATAAAAGAGAAAAGGAGTGTATTACTGTTTTCTTTGAGAGAGAAAAAAGAGCGACTTTTGGCTTGAGCGTGAGAAATTGGGGGTGTTATTTCCTTTTATTGAGGGAGCTGATTGTTTGTTTTATTGGGAGGTTTATTTTAGGTGTAATTTTTTTTTAGTTTGTCTTTTTCTTTCTTTTTCTAAGTGGTCTTTTGTGTATAAAAAAAAGAAAAAAAAATTAACAGGGCGTGATTGTTGGGCTTTCAGTTGGTGTTTGAGTGCATGAGTTTTAGGTTTGATATGATTTTTTTTTTGGGTAAGTGAGCAATTTGTTTAGTGCATGGGTTTTTATTCTTGAGTGGCTAAACTTCAAGGACTGTTTTAATTAGTGCATGAGTCTTGTTATTATTATTTTTTAGTTGTTAATTTTGTTTGGTTCCTTTTTTTCTTTTCTGTTAAGATTAGTTTAGTCTTTTGAGTGTAGTTTGTTGCTAATTTAGTTTTATCCAATTTAGTTTTTTTTTTAATTTGTTTGCTTTTGCTCTCATTCTATTTCTCTCTCTTTCAAAAAAAAAGAAGAAGGTGAAATCTCCAAAACAAATCAAAGGCCCACATTGAAGTGAAGAGTTCAAAGAAATTAAATAAGGAATTCAGAGGTGGAGAAATTTGCAAACAGTGAAGTTTGAAACGTGAACAATACTCAAATTTTCTGGACAGACTACCATACCCCACTGTAATATTTTCTGAACTCTACAGGTGCTCTGCTACAAATAAAAAAAATATAGACATTGCTTGTAAAAAAATTCTGCAGGGGCAGCGGCTTGCTTGTACAATATTTTAAATTTCTGCAGTTATTATTGTCTAGTTTTTGTGGTTGACTGTTATTCCCATAACTGAAATCTTCATTCTCATTGTTTTCAACAATAAAAGGAAACATTGCAAAATAATATAATTGAAAAGTGGTGCTTTGTGAAGTTGATTGTCTCTTATAATAGGATCGCGGATATATAGTAGTTCAATTTATTGAACTGTTAGCAAAAGATTTGCATACTATCCGTAAAAAAATGGTCGTATCCCTTAGTATTCATACTATACGTGAACGGCCATAAGACCCTCTTCCTTCTTCCAATTGAGTCAGTTAATTAATAGAGCACAACTTAGTATTTTATACTATTTTGAAGTGAGAATAATTTATATCTTGCTGTGACTTCTATAAAATGTCTGATTCAAAAAAACCATTGAGAGATATGTGGGATAATAATTGGAGTAGACGTCCTCTTGAAGAGTATGAGTATGAATTACAACTCATAAGGCAAAATTTTCCAAAATTTCATGAGCCCAATGCTAAAAGTTTTCAAAATTTTCCAACCAACCAACATTTTCAAAATCATGGATATGATCGAAATTGCGATTTCAATTCAAATTTTAATAATTTCGATTATGGGTAACATACTCATCAAAACAGCTTTGAATCCCAATATAGCTTTGATCAACATCAAATATGGGGTTGTGAACCAAAATTTTCAAAATTATAGCCCATATCAACATCTTGAAAATAACCAAAATTGCAATTTCCTCAAATTCCGACAGTTTTGGTTACGAACATAATTTTCAAAATCAAAATGATTTCCAATATCATTGTCAATTTTCTGATAATTCAAACAACCACCACATTGGAAATAATATTGATTGTGAAATTGATGTGGACTATAATTTTGAGAATCAAGAAATCCAAAATGAGAGCTCTGAAATCAACGATTCTGAAGAATATCATCTTAACATTCTTAAAGAGAGGGTAGAAAAGCAAGATAAACAGCTTGATGAAAAAGATAGAAAGATGGATGAACTTCTTTGTTTAATGACATCTTTGAAAGAACAATGAGAACAACAAAATCAAATTCAAAATAGCGATGAATCAGAAAATAATCCACTCTTTATTGATACTGAAAATTTTCAGATTACAACTTTGGAAATTGAGAATAATGATCTAAACGAAGTTGTTAAAAATTCAACAAATGATTTGGACTTCGATTCTTTTCAAGAAAAAGACTTAAGCTTGGATTTTGATCTTTCTCTTTCAGACTGCGAGAAACTTGAAATTTTTGAAATTGAACAAAATGAAAATGTTGAATTTTTTAGAAACTCAAAAGTGGAAAAGGATTTAAATAAACATGAATTTTTTGGATTGTATGAGATGAGTTGCCAAATGAGGACAAAATAGAGTCAAGCCACCCAATCCAAATTTGAAATTTTTGATTTTGAGGTGTCAAACGAGCTTGATATTGTAAGCGTCGAAAATATGTTGTCCAGTAATGAAACTGAGAAATGTGATCACATAGTTTTGAACAACACTCAGAATTCAAATTTCACTGAATTTATATACGATCACAAATTTTTGAACAATTACACCGATAAATTTGTTGAACACATGAATTATTTTTGGAATGCTGGCTGGGTTGAAAAACTTCATGTTAGGATGACCCTGGACATTTATCTACTAGACTATAAATCTAGGTATAAAGATGAGATGGTTTTCAAAAATCTTTGCTTATTAGAAAACATAACTAGACTTAATGGGAATGGGATTCATCGGGCTAGAACCAAGTATGGGGGAAACGGGTGGTGGCATTCTTTGCATCGCATACATCGCAAACACATATATCATAGTACATATGATCCATTCTTACATATAGTTTGGCTGCATTTCATTCTGCAAATCATTTTGCATCTAATCCATCTATGGGTTTTATTATTCAAATTTAGGAAATGTACTACAGTGTGGACACTGTTTTGTCCAAGTGTGGGGGGAGTCTGCATTTCATTTATTTTCGTTTTTTCTTTATTTTTTCTTTCTTTTCATTTTCAGCCATTTATATAGGACCATCATGCATTTTAGATTGTAGTAACAAGCCTTTTTTTTTGAAACATGACTCATTTTAGATTGATACAACAAAATGAGTTAAGGATGGTTAATCAGTTGGTAGTATTTTTTTCTCTCGGCTTAGATCGAATAAGAAATATAATGAAAAGTTGAATTTTGAGGGATAATAGTGTAACTGGTACATAGGGAGATTCTTAGGTTATGGCCATGAAGTTTATTCTAAATTGTAGCCTTTGTTTAGTTAGTGGAGGACTTAAAATACTTATATTGGCTTTTCAAATCTTTAAAACTAAGTTATGTTAAGTTGAATTCGCGTTACTCTCTTTTGTGCTTATAATTTCAATAATAACAATAGTAATCCAAGGGTATCCAACATTGCTTGTATATCTAGAGTTGGTGTGCAAACCCGCCTAGCTCTATCCGACATATTATTGACAAAGTCGGCATTGGAATATCTTGGTCTCATTTTATGAGATTGGACACCTAAGGATTACTGACATGTTGACAAAGTCAGCGTCGGTTTGCACAATCCGCCAAGATCTGTCCCAAATCAGTCCGTAAGGCAGTATATGGGTGGTATAACTGGTCTTTAAGTTAGGTGTATGTAATTAATCATAAATTTCAATTTTTATAGAGATAGAGGATAAGCGATGATGCCCAAACACTTTTTGACCTTATTGATTTGACTAGCCATACACAAGAAAATTAGAATACCACTTTACAAACTGTGACAAGCAAACTAAGAATTTATTTCCTGGTTGTACTATGTTATCGACCGAACCAACTGGCCAAACTAGAGTTTAAGATTGAAAACTTGAATTATATTGAAAATTTGTGACAGGTTGAGATATCGAAAGTACAATCAACTGATTAGAAATTGTTCACTTAATTTGTTGTACCACTTTCCTGAAACAAGCCGTGTTTTCATTTTTGTTTTCAATTGCATAAGTCCTCTGCATTCATATAATTACATTAGAGCCATAGCATACTACGTTTGGATTTTGTGGGTAGTATCCGCTGAAAACCCTCACGAGACACCACTCGTCCTACTAGGGACACCTAGAGGTTTAACGGCTTGTTGCATAAGCTCAATGCAATCGTGTTTCCTACGAACGTGTGACCTATCTAGTTTAGTTTTTCATTTCTTGTTTTACTCGAGGACGAGTAAAAGATAAGTGTGGGGGTATTTGATTAACATAGAAATGTGTTTATTTTATGCTCTTATATCTTATCTTTTGTATATAAATAAATATTACTTGGGTATTGTTTTGTCACTTTTACAGATATTCCAACCCAGCCCGCATGCAACCAGAAAAGTAGAGAAATGGAGATCAGATTGCTATATATTTACATTTTAAAGAATTGTAGATGAAGATCTCACATCTAGTTGTTGTTGGACAAGAAAATGATTGATAAAAAGGCCATGCACATCTCAAATTAAAGGAGGCTTGCAAGAGAAAAGGAGAAAAGGCCTAGAACTTATTCCAAATGACAAAAGGCCAAAAACTTACTTGAAATAGCTAGGCCCATTTGTAATTAGGGTTAGGGTTTGGTTATCTCCTATAAATACCCTTGTAATATCATTGTAGCCACCATCCTATTTTTCTATCTTAACCTCCATTAATAAAAGTTCTTCTTCTTCTTCTTCTTTTATTTTCTAGCGTTTTTCTTTTTCTTAGCAATTGGTGTTGTCTTCACAATTAGTTTTGGTAGAACACCAATTGTATTTTACATTTTGTTTTATTAGATTAGTCGTTTGATTAGTTTCAACGACAATCCTAATTTTACTTTTTGTTGTTCTTCTTTTTCTGCAATTTTAATTTCTGCATTTTATTTGTGTTTTGCATTTTATTTTCCAAGCAATTTGTGCCATCTATTCAATTAGATTTGATAGAGCTCAAGTTGTCTTTGATATTTTACTTTCATTAGTGATTAATCATTTGATTAGATTCAACGATATTCCTAATTTTGCAATTTCAATTTGTTTTTATTTCAACCAAATCTCCAAACTTCGTCTAACTCGCCCAAGAGATTAGATAAATAATTTGATCTTAATCTACCTCCCTGTGTTCGACCTGCATACTACACATCTGTGCGCTTGCAGAATTTATTTCTAAATTCGCGCTTTTCTAATTCATAGGAAAGCATCGATCAACCCCCCCCCCCCCCAACAATTTAAAAAAAGTGAAGTGTCCTTAAAATTTGCCCCTCCCCCTTAACAATTTAAAAACGATGGAGTGTCCTTGAAAATTGCCTCCCTAACATAAATTGGAGTGTCAATAACAAATCCCTAAATTAATATGTTTAAATTAATTATGTGATTTTGAATTCAATCAATAAACTGTTGTTGTTTTATCTAATTAACGCTAGTGCGATGCTTTAAAATGTATACCATGTGCATATCAACAAAAATAAAAAAAATTTAATTTTTCTTCCAAATATAAAGTTAAATAAGTCACACAGGTTAAATAATATATGTAAACAATAATGAAAATTTTAATATATATATATATATATATATCATACACTTATCTCAATAAATTTATCATAAATTAAAGAAAGTAATTTCCACTTTAAGTACCTAAATTTTAACATTTTTTAATTATTTGTTGAACCTCCTCAATTCTTTCATGCTATTTTATATTTTAACATTTTAATGGTCAGTTTGATTAAATAACAGTAAAATAGAACTTTTAGAGCTTCTCCATTCATTCTAGGAGATTTTTCATTTTTTCCTAACCCTCTCCGGATATTTTATATTTAAATTAATTTATCATTTTACACTTATTTACTATTTCTCTCTTATTATTTTATCTCTTCTGTCATTTTATTATTTGATATGGATATTTCGGAGTTTACATAATTATTTATTGACAGCTAGCTCCTAATATTTTATATTTAAGTCCATATTTTTAAATTAATTACAAAACTCAAAATTAAGTAATTTAAATAAATTCAATTAACTAATATTTCTTTTAAATACTGAAATTGACAAAATTATGTATTTGCTCTGTAACACCTCGCATTTTGTAACAATTAAATAATGCATATATGTATGAACATACATAAACATTTAAGAAAAGAAAATTTTGAAGAGCTTCCAGAATTTGGCCACGGGATTAGCGTCATTGCGTTCGTGGCGATTTTCTGGTCAATTTAGACCTATGGATTGCAGAAAACTGATTTAAGATGAAAGAGATACCTTTAAATGAAGTATTGTAGCAAAACATGAAAATAAGGTAAAAGAAGGAGAACAATAACTACCATTGTTTCTAAACTTATTAACAAGAGACATCGTAGCTCAATTGGTTAAGGCATTAGATATGCCACATAGAGGTCGAGGGTTCGAACCCCGGCGGCGACATAATTTTTATCTTTGTTTTAGAGAAGGCCAACTGAACATACAAATATGTGTACGCATACAAATTCAAGATTTGTAGGAATAAGAACGCACATATAAGGAAATAAAAAAATTGTATATGTATATATATATATATGAGAATATATACGTGTATATATATATGAGAATATATATGTATACAAGAGATAAAATTCAAGACAAGGATGGAATCAATGAAATATGGCAAGAATCAAATAACAGTGCAACACCGTTTGAATTTTGAAAACCAAACATAAGTTGTGCGTATATATATATATATATGCATAAAATGATAAGGAGATTACATATGAATATAACAGCTAAATAAATTCTAGAAATTCAAAAGTTCGAAATTCAAATTTCTGCGCCAAAACTACCCATGGGACCCAGGAGGATCGACACCCTTGTGGGGGATCGACACCGGGATAGACATCCCCAGGTCCGGGCAGATCCATTGATGTATCTGGACCGTTTTCTTAACCAAGTTCAATGCTGACTCAGCGCTGCGTGTACGATAGGATCCTGAACACCTATAAATATGCTGGCAAAGCCTAGCTAAATCTCACATTTCTGAGATGACGTCTATACTCTACCATTCTTTCTCCTCTTCAAATATCTTTAGAAAATTTAAATTATTAGTTTAGCAAAAATTCTAAATCAAGATCTGGAGGAAAAGAATTGATGTTAATAAAAAGGTGTTCAGAATCAAATGTGAAGTGAGGTAATTTTCTAGATCTGGTCTATTCAATTTTCTTCCTCTTTCTTCCCTTTTTCTTTTAGTAAAAATTATGAATCCATGGTTGTTAGGTTCTGAATCCAATTAGGTGAAAACCATGGAATGCTAGATCTAAACCAGATCCAGAATTTGGAAAGCGGATAAGGTGAGTGGATTTAAGTTATATCATTTTTGATAATGATATATTATTGTTTAACATTTCCCGTTATCGTGAATTTGCTAGAATAATTAAAAGTATTGAAATGTTATCATGACATGTTTAAATATGATATGTTGAAATGTTTAAACATATGTTGAAAGGATTAAAGTGATGAATATGACATGTTGCAATATTAATATGCTAAGATATTAATATGTTGGAAATTTTGCCAAAATATGCGTAGCAATTACTGTTGTTTCAATTCCATGTTAACTCGTGACATTTATGTACTTGGACCATTAACAGTAGAAATTGAAAAAAATTACATGATTTAGCAATCGCATGTTATTATTAAATTTGAACAATTATCTGATTAATTGATTACACGATGGAATAGAATTGATTATTTGTTAGAAAGAACGTGTGACATAAGTTAGGCATAATATGATGACATGTAAAATATAAATTACAGTGGAAATTTGAAAGAATAGACATGACTAGATTATATAAAATATTTACAGTAAATAAGAAATTGTAACCACACTTAGATACGAGGTTAGATTACACTTGTGGTAGAAGTCTGCCAGGAACCGCCCGGAATATCCAGCATCCACAAGTGGTAAATCTAATGTGAGGGGTCTAAGTGCATAAATAAAACATGTGACTGTGCTAAGACACGAGGTTAAGTCATCTTGTGGAAGAAGTATACCCGGAACCGCCCAGCAAATCCAGCATCCACAAGTGTAGGCTTAATGTGTGAGGTCTAGTACATAAACATATATATAAATATATGTAAAGGGCAGGACTGATAGACATCATTGATTGAAATTAATGGAAATAAATGGAAATAAATGGAATTGAATAAAAGATAATTACAACAGCAAAGGAAAGGGAATGAACGGAGAATGATAATAACCTATTACAAATAAATTACATTAATGAGAATGTTATATAATAGGTAGACTTGTCCTAGGGACAGTGGATATTATAACTTAGATTATAATAAACTAGCGTGAAAAGGAGATAACTTGTATAATGAGAAAATTGGTACTTAATTGTAAATTAAGTAATCAACAAATGGGGGGAAATTTTGTGTAAGAAGTTGTACTTAATTATAAATTAAGTAATTTGAAAACTTAGAAATCTGAAATATGCTGATAAGAATAGCATGTTAAGACTTGTCCTAGGGACAAGAGGAAATTATAACATAGGTTATAATAAATGGAAAGAAGACTTATTAGCGAGCCTTAGTTAAGAGAACTAAGTTAATAAGTAATCAACGATAAGCTGTAGTGACAGTGTAAGATGGAATTATGATTAAATAGGAAAGAATGAGGCAAACTTATGAAATAAAATAAGTTATATTTAATAATAAATGATAAGTGACATGTTAAACAGAAAACATGTAAATAGATATATACTTAATTACATATTAAGTAAAACATGTTATTGTAACTGTGAAATTAAACAAGAGTATAAAGGGATTGTGGATTACAGACCTTGGATCACAATTTGGAGAGGCTTATTAATAAACTTAAATGGGTTAAGTTATATGACTGAAATTAATAAGTGAGAGGAACTTGGTAACTTGATTAAAAATTCAATGTGAATGAGAATAACCAAGTTAAATGGAAATCGTATGAGGTAAGGCAAGCACATAAAAAGAATGTTTAGACATAGGGTCTAATAACATATTAAAATGAGGCGCTTGGACCAGTTCGCACATTTGAGGATGAACAACCCAACGGGGTAGATCATCGTGGTGTCATGAGAAACGAGGGGAGTGCACGTTCATCTGATTATTTTGTCGGCTCCGAAGGACTGGAAGGGGAACCACGCGGCTTCTTGAGGTACGTAAGGTGCTCCTAGTAGTCCTCTGTGTGGTGGCAGATGTTTAGGCTGTGCTTTTAGAGGTTGGGTTTGCGTGTAATTACCTGGTGGGTGGTCCTTGACTGCAAAAGTAGCTTTGCAGTCATAATGCTATGACGCGGTGACATTAGGGTGATTCGGCGGTCGCCTCAATGGGGAGGCAGAGGTCAGGACCAACAGAGATAATAGATCATTGGGTACCTATCATCGGCAGCCAGTGGGATGCGAAAAGACTAGAGCTAAACCCAATAGACCATTCACCTTTCACTATCGGGGTACGTTGGTTGAGGGGAGACACCAACTGGATGTTTAGATTGGTTATTGTTAGGGGCAAGTCGCTTAGCTCTTGTAGTCTTTACTAGTTGAGGGAGGGACCGAGGTGACGCCATAGCCACCATGAAAAACAGAACCTAGGAATATCTGTATTTAGAGGATCTTAAAGACGTGCCTGTACAGATGTGGAAAAGCTCCTGACCGAGTTCCATGTTTCTTGTAAAGCCCTGCAACGGAACCCGGTGCACATTATATGGAGTTAAGGCATCAAATACGATTGATGATACGTACGTGGAAAATTCTAGATACATGCATATCGACTCTGGGTGGTGTATCATAGACTTGAGGGCATTACTCTGGTATGGAATCTGATTCGACCAACGGTGGCAGTCCGTACGCTTACATAGCATAGTAATGACAGATATATGCGGAACATAACAATGTTATGTAAAGATCTGTATGTCACTCCGGTGTAGGATGAGAGACTCCGTTAATTTCTATGAAATTACGGTGGAGACCGTGCGAGTGGGGTACCATGGGGAGTACCTCAATATTGGGGGAGGGTAATTACATATATACTGTATTAGGTTAATCCACTGGGAAGTAAATGGGTACGACGTGTGTAAGCCTTGAGTGTTGTTAATCTAAATAACCTAATAAATAAGAAAATGTGATTGAACGATATATATAGGATTATCCAAAGTGTATAGTTTAAATCCAGTCACCGAAACTTATGTTCTGACCCCCTCCTCATCACATATTCGCAAGTTAGATTTGTGGCAGAGACATGATAGCTTTGGATACTAGTTAGGCAGTATTATTACTATGGTAAGGCTATATTGTGATTACATTACATTTTATCCATTCCATTGTGAGATATTTTCTGAGCTCTGACATATTTTATGTCTCCGTCTTTTCTACAGGATACCAGAGCAAACCAACACGAGTTTTGATAGATTAGAATTTTGAAACAAATTTGGTCTATCGGAATTCGAGTCGTTACATCTGGTATTAAAACTTAGGTTTAGGATTCATATATAAATAGTGAGTGAACGCATTTGTATTCTTAAAAATATAAATATATATATACCTAGATCCATAGAGGAACCCACTAAACAGGAAGAGTATAATATGGTAAGAATTGGTATGATTGTTTTGTACACTAGAGGAATGAATGTGGAAATTTGAGACCCTTAGGAAATTTGCGTGAAAAGTGTACAGTATGTTTTGAAATAAGAGAAAGGAGGATCACATATGTTGATGTTTCATATTAGTGGGTTTGGCAGGAAACCTTATAAATTGGAAAAGGTTAAAAAGAGAAAAATGGATTAGGAATATATATAGTTGAGAGAATTGACTTTGTGGCAGTGTCTAGGAAACCCTAGAAAAATTGGAAACCCGCTTTGAGTCTAACCCCGTTGTTAACTTTTAAGAACTTGAAATTGTAAAAGTTTTAGGAAAATGGTTTATGGTGTTTTCAAGTTTTAATCTTAAAAGTTATAGTTTTAAATATGTAAAGTATACATTTTGAGTTTTAAAGTAAAATGGGGTATACTTTGTAAATAGTGATTTCTTGCGAAAACTTTGTCTGAAGTAAAATTCTCTGAGTAAAAGGTGCATAATATAGAGCATCTATAGCTCACTAATTTTCTTGTTATATTTCATACAAGAATTTTTAATAAAGAAAGTTTTGAAGTCTCTATTCTTTTAACAATCAATTTTTATAAATTGTTTAAAAGAGAAAATTTTGTTGGGTGGACAAAATAAGTTGTAGAAATTAATAATATAGTAGATCACAACACCAGAAAGGCCAATTTGTCATGCTTACAAGCGTGAGTAATCTACATACTCACGGCTATAACCGCGAAGCCAACATGCGTTCGTAATTTTTATTATGCATATTATTACGGTTATAACCGTGAGAATAAACCACGGATATTATCACGGTTATAAGCGTGACATTACTTGCTATCCTAACAGTTATAAACATTGGTGTTGCCTGAGATGTAACGGTTTTAACCATTACAACTCTGTCATTACTAACGGTTATAAACGTGGTATCTACATTATTTCTAATTGTTATAAGCGTTATCGAAATTTCTGGCTACTTCCACACTTACCATATTAATAACCATGATAATTTGCACAGTACACTGCATACATAAAACACATATATTTCATATCAAATATACATAAATATATATCTAGTAGTAGTGTTGGCTACATACACAGTAATAACATTAAAACAACAAACAGCATATAGAACGTACCCAAATTTTAAATAAAAAATAACAAGCTTATACACCGTTATTAACATACATAATAAGTTTTAAAACAAGGTTCAACATGTTTTTTCTAAATTCAGTCTTAGCAGCTTCAACATACATATCATCCACCAAATTAACTTCAATCCTACCAGTGAAGCTGTCACCCAGAAACTTTCGTGCGCAGTTTTGTACCTGTGACATCCAAGTAGAGAATATTTTTAGTTTCTAATAAGCAAGGAATATTGCAATTCAAGGAATATTTGACCGATTAACCATAAAATGCAGTTAAGGTTTACTATTTTGAATTGCATTTACATATTATTAAAATGCAATAAGGTTTAATATTTTTGCAAATGCAGACTCGAAACACACGTTAATTCCCAAGTAATATCTTATATGTATCTGCTCTAACAAAACAACCTAAGAAACACGTTAATGCCCAAGAAAATGCAGACCTGAAACCCACGTTAATGCCTAAGCAAATGCAGACCTGAAACACACGCAAATGCAGTTAAGATTTACTGTATCGAATAAACGACAAGTCAAATAATTTATATGTATATGCTTTAACAAACCTACCTGAAACACCATAAATGCCCAAGTAATTCAAGTAGCATCTGAGGATGTTTGCTTTATTTTTTGATGGGTCATCAATCAGACGGTCTTTTTGTTATATGTTTCACAAGTGTCAAATTATTTTTGGATCTTCCTAAAAAAAAGTTGTAACATACGTATGATTTGTATATAGTTGTATTTTCTATTAATGGTGAATTTTATTCCATGTAAAATAATAGTGCTGATATATTTATGGTTGTATATAATTAAATGTCAAATGATTTTATTAATAGTTGCTGAAGAATCATATGAATAAAGTTCTACGACAAAGGAGTACCAGTAAAACAATACAGAGTGACTTATGGTAGGATGCAAAACAATTTGAATAATAAACATACTGGAAGTTGAGTCATATACCAAGTCGTATATATTGGATCCAATTTGAAGATCAACAAGAAAGCATATATTATCATCATTAACTAAATTTTGAGTTGTTTTGATGGTAGTGAGGTAAGCAGAACAAGTGACAGACATTTGAAAATAATGACCTGAACTACGGCACGTCCTCCCTCTTAAATGCTTATTTTAAACAATCTTCAAGTAAAGTCATTTAACTATATTTTATTGGATTTTGGGAGCGAAGAGGACTATTATATGCTAATCTATAATAGCAATATTTGTCATTAGCAGTATTATTACACAACAATGACAACCTCAGATTGAAACTAGTGTTCTGTGCAATTAGTAAACAAAATCCATTCAATGCATATTTTTTAATTGCTAGTAAAAAACAGTAGCAACAGAAGATTAAAAAGGACTTACAGAAATATACTGATAACGCAGACGTTACTCGGACCAAATCACAAAACCCCTCCGACTAGCTCGGGCAGCGTGTAATGGCCATTTTGTGATGCATGAAAAAGTGAAGCTTCTAGATCGAGAATATCCTCCACCTAAGCAACTTGTTCCTAACACTGCGTAAGTACAAAATGCAGTACATATAACAAGCATGGAAGAAGAAGAAAAATGTCATTTTTTTATTTTCGATGACACAAGGTGCTGCTGCATTGCAACAACCCATTTTAGCCCTACACCAGTTTTTTAGGTGAAACACCATTTTAGATTTACAATTAGCCTTTCATTTGACTACTGGTCATGAATAAAGCGTACATGACATAATATACGGTAAGTATTATAGATAACGTCTATTATGTGTATGTACTATGCATTATATTACAGATAACATGTATTATATGTAGTAATAATAGCATGATCATCCACCACCACCACCATGATCAGTCATCTATTTATAGATCAGGAGTAACTGAGATGGTTGCCGAAAATAACCTTTTGGATAGTAATTTCTAATATCCTTTTAGATAGTAATTTTCAATATCATTTTTTTGGTTAAAATTTAAATACGTTACTAAAACTTTGGAGCCAGTGAATGATAACACTAAAATTCTATTTGTCAGCACTTTAGAAATAATGTCAGTTAGATATAATGCATAACAAAACAGTCAATATCTCATTTCAAGCACATAAAGTGGCATGTCAAGCTAATATGTAACAACCCGAAAATCTGGGCCAGTTTAAAATTTTTATTTTGGCAATTTTAGTGAATTTTGAATATTTAAAATAGATTATTTTAAATAATATCGACGAAAAATCTATTTTGAATATAATTCGAACGTATATATTTATACGCGTCGTCGTTAGAATATAAATATTTATATATAATTATAAATAGAATTGAAAATGGCGCGGTAGTTCGATAATTCGATTTCAAACTTCAATTGAATGTACCGGGTGCAAAACAATCTGGATTTTAGTGAAACCAAAAATAATGGAATCTAATAGTGAATATCTTTCCAACGAATCCGAATGATCAAAATTTCTTAGCGGGAATCAAAAGATATGTCCAGTTGAAAATTCTGAATAGTCGCTATGGAATTCAGGCCCTTAAAAATGGACATTTTGCAAACGACCTCGGATTCCGACGAAACCAGTTTTGTTGGGTCCGCAGGGTCAAGTTATTGCTAGATTCCAAATTTCATAATTTTCCGAATCAGTATGTGAGCGTGGCAAAGGAAAACGCGTTTGACCAGTTTCAGTTGATTTTAATCGACTGGAAAATGGCCGTTTTTCTAACGATCTCAGAATTCGACGAAACTAGTTTTGTTAGGACCGTATCGTCAATACGAAGCTAGAAAATATTTTTCTGGAATTTTTCTAGTTAGTATGTGACCCCGGTAATTTGAAATGTGCGTTTAAAATTCAATATAATGATTTAAATGAAAATTCAAAAGGAAACTGATTGTAACGATCAAATCAGTTTGCGATACATATCCCATTGTGTTCGGAATGGGGGTTAAACGCTATGGACGACAGGCGGTGGGCCTCGTTTTGAGGTCGTATGTGAAAGTCAACTTTTTGAAAAATAAAATAATTAAATTAATAAAATATATATATATATATATTTTCCTTAACCCGCTGGCCCCCCCCTTTTCTCAAATTCATTTCTACAGATGAAAAAAAAAAAAAAAAAAGGAGTGAAAACGATTTCGAAATGAATTGAATTGAAAACGAATTCAAATTGAATTGAAATTTGAATTGAATAGAAATGAATTTTAAAACGAATCTATAAAGAAGAATTCAATTGTGATTTGAATTGAAAAGGAAGTTGATAAATGTTTTTGAAACGAATTCAAAACTATTTATATAATTCGTTTCAAATAGAAATCGACGAAGTATATATTATATATATTATATATATAATATAATGGCCTGAATAGAACGCGCCGCGCCGCGGCAGTTCGTGAATTTCGACCATTTATTTCAAACGGACATTACGGGAGATCCGACCGTCGGATTCTCCTAAAACCGGAACCGTTGGGTTCGTATCGAAAAGAGCTTTCTAGCGAATGTTAGAAATTTGAAATCTAACGGTTGGATTTGGAATTATGTCCAAATCAAATTTGAAAAAGGTCGCTATACGTGCAGTTCGATGGCCATTGGTGGAAATCGACTGTACGGGCCTTGATAAAATTATTAAAAATAGTAATAATTTGTGTAAAATCATAAGAAATGATTTGTGAAGATTTGGGATGAAAAATTCCACATTTGAAAAGATAAAAATAGATTTTTATCGAAATGAACTAGTTTTGAACTAGAATTATAATTCTATTTATTTTTAAATAAATAAATTGAATTTGAAAAGGGTTTTGAAAATAACCAAAATTTCCAATGATTGCATTGGAGTGGATTTGAATCGAAATTGTCTTCGGAATATTTCGATGTTGGAATTCGTGATTATACAGATGTTGTTATGGAAATTTGAAAGATATATATTTATATCGTTATTTCCAATACGACATTTGTTAGTCGTAGAATTTGATATTGAATATAAGCCGATATATTTTCTATTCAGAGCCTTGTATTGAATATCAAATGTGATTTGGGTTTGTCGCGAATGGTGTCTTCACTAACACTGTTCTTGAACCTAGTTGTGAAAAGATTAAATCTTTTTATTTAGATTTAATGAAGTGTACCAATTAAACGATATTTAATTGGAATTGAATTGGTATTGATTTTTGGGTTTATCGTGAACAGTGTTTTAAATAACACTTGTTCTTTAACCCGATAATTAATGGAATGTGATTTTGGGTTTATCGTGAACCGTGTTCTAAATGACACTGATTCTTTAACCCAGTTAAAGATTAAAACTAAGTGGAGTTTTAATGAATCTTTAATTAGATTGAGATGATCGAAAATGGAGTATCACCAGTTTTGCTCCAGGCGATGGTTAAATCTTTAATTAGATTTGAACGTGAAATGGTAATTGAATTACCGATAACACTGTGGTGTTAGATATGAAGTACTACCAGTTTTACTTCATGGGATGAATAGGTTGGGATTGGGAAATAAAATAAATGATTACTTCGGTGTGGTTCGCTAATCCCGACTAGTTTGAATTGATATTCAAAGGAGATCAAAGAATAAATTTAAAGAATTTATCTTGGATAAAATTAATGGGAACTTTTCCCAAAGTATAGGAATATTTGAATAAAAGAATATTCTGAATTGGAATGAGGCGTATGTTGTGTTTGTGTAACACTTTTATAATATATACGCGAGTTATTCAGAAAGACCGGGTTTATCCCATTCTGAATAACTGATTCGACGTGGTGTCGAAGATGAAGACGATGGTCGAAGACCGGAAGTCTTCACGTCGTTTGGGTGATAACTGATGATCTTGATTGGGCTGTACACCCAAGAAGATGGAAACCATTGGTGATCGTCCAGACGTACTTGGAGATCGATGGATATGCGGGGTACTAGGTGCCTCCGGTTTCGTTCAGACCCAGAACGGACTAGAAAATGGACTGTGTGTCTGACATTGGGTTTTAGTCTGTGTGGTTGATCTCTATTAAATATATCTCTGTTTGGCGGCGGAGAATTTATTCTCTTGCTTAACGCCCTTCTCTGAGACGTACGAGCTCAGGGGTTATATATTGATGGATATCAAACGCATGGAGTGAATTGCCTGTGTGGCATGCCTAAGTGGCAATTGATCGAGGCTTCTGTTGAAAAGCAAAGTCTTGTGGTGATGATCAAAGCACGGCCTGTGTGGCACAGCTTTGTGTAACGTGAATTCGCGAGCCTCGCACCCCGGTTGTGAACCAAAACGGGAGACGGACGTCAGGGAGGGCATGCGTTTCTTTCTAGCTAGAAGTGGCGTCAGTGGTTTTACACGCCCTGACGAGTTTGACTTATGTGGTTGTTGCTGTTGCGAGGCGCCTCGGTTATATCGGTTTCGGCCGATGCATTCTGGTCGGCTGACGGACCAGACTTACGCCCCAAAGGGCGGAGAAACGTATTGCTCAGGCACTATAATCCACATCGGTGGACCGGCCCTGAGGATCCAAGGGGCAGTTGCGGCTGCTCCGGAGACATGGGCTAGATTGTCTCGAATCGGTTGAGGACTATCTTTTGCCTCGGTTCATAGATGGAAATCCAATTTCCAAATACGTGACTTTGCGGTTTTATTTGTAAATCTATATATGGTGACATAGTGGCATGGGACGCTCATGTCGCCTATGATTGATACTTATGATTTGAAGCTGTTTTATACACTATGCACTTATAATAGTATCAAATGATTTGTTTTAAACGTATCAAGCATTCTTTGGCTGTTATAAGGGAAAACCCTATCCCCCGGCTTGCGTTGCATTGTGTGATAGGACCTGGGTCTTATAACAGCTTCATTTTTCTTATTTAGCATTGCGCTGTTTGTTTTATGCACTGGTATTCTTGGGAGGAAACCCGTTCCGTGTTATACGGCGTGGTCCCTTGATTTACCTAACTTTAAAATAAAGATTAACTGTTTTAGTTCTCACACCAGTCACATGACTGACCTGGAGTTTATTGTTTTAACCTAAACTCTGGGTGCCCTTATTTTGACACGGGCAGCTAGTAGTTTTGGTTTCGCAGATTTATATTCACAGGATCCTGGTTTACAGCTGGAACGATATCCGGAAAGCTTTGTATCCGTATATCTCTTCTAGTTGTGTATTGTATTATTTTCCGCTGCTATGTATTTAAATGTAATTTAAATCTCTGATATATCTGTGTAATATTCTTTTATACTCTGTATATTCTTGTAATCTGATGCATTATTGTAATAAGCAATGAAATGTTCTTCTGTATGCGTTCTGTTGTGGTTTGTTCTCGAACTATCCGACGCTTTCCTTTACGGGGAAGTTACGGGTCTTTACACGTGGTATCAGAGCTTTGGTTTACAAAGCTCAGAGAACAAGGCACATTAGAATCATACGAAAGAATTCATCAGATATTGGATTAGTAATATCCAATTAGAATGACTCGTTAGAGATGGGATCAGTAGTATCCTAGAACGAGTGTGAAGAGTATATTTTTAAAATAAAACCAATTTTGTTTTGAAAATTTAAATCAACTATTCGTATTTGATTATTTATTAGTATTGATTTGGACAGTCCAGTATATAAAGATTTTTGCATATGCGCCTTGCAAACGTATATTCGAAGTTTTAATATACTGGATAGATATAGAACCACACTATAGTCACCCGGGGATGATCCTGATGATGGTGCATCATCATCAGCATTTATATTCGAGTGTCGAAGGTGTGATATCTATATATTTCCTATTGACTGGTGTGAGAACCAAAATTAGATAGGGCCTATTGTTGTGATTTGGCATCAAAAATCTGATTTTTGACTATATATCAAAAGTATGAATTTGAAACGTTAAATTCACTAATTGATTGCTGTTTGTGTTGTTTGTTAAATTGTTTGATAATTTTTTTTTACCAATTAGCCTAATTGAATCACATATTGACTTATATTGAAAATTGGTCGCATTTGCTAGCATACATGTATATCTTTTGAACAGGTCATAGCAAGGAGGCTAGAGCAGAGAATAAAATTTGTTTGCCCGACAAATAGGTACATGTTTACTACATAATTTCCTGTTTTGTTTGGGTGATGATGATTTTGTGAGCCTATTGGCTAGCCGCTTGGCTTTTTCTTTTTCTTTTTGAGATCTGAAGGACCGGGGAAGCTATTTGAAATTCCCCGATGCTCCCATTGCAGGGGAGGTTATGGCGAAATTTTTCGAAAATTTAGGGTGTTAGCCAAATTTTTGAAATTTTGAAAATTCTCAGAAACTGAAAAGTTGGAGAATGGAAGCCAGATCGAGCGTAGAGTTGAATAATCAAACCACTTTCGACTTTGTCCCTTTTCGGGGATGAAAAGTTTTAAGTGGGGGAGATTGTAACAACCCGAAAATCTGGGCCAGTTTAAAAATTTTATTTTGGCAATTTTAGTGAATTTTGAATATTTAAAATAGATTATTTTAAATAATATCGACGAAAAATCTATTTTGAATATAATTCGAACGTATATATTTATACGCGTCGTCGTTAGAATATAAATATTTATATATAATTATAAATAGAATTGAAAATGGCGCGGTAGTTCGATAATTCGATTTCAAACTTCAATTGAATGTACCGGGTGCAAAACAATCCGGATTTTAGTGAAACCAAAAATAATGGAATCTAATAGTGAATATCTTTCCAACGAATCCGAATGATCAAAATTTCTTAGCGGGAATCAAAAGATATGTCCAGTTGAAAATTCTGAATAGTCGCTATGGAATTCAGGCCCTTAAAAATGGACATTTTGCAAACGACCTCGGATTCCGACGAAACCAGTTTTGTTGGGTCCGCAGGGTCAAGTTATTGCTAGATTCCAAATTTCATAATTTTCCGAATCAGTATGTGAGCGTGGCAAAGGAAAACGCGTTTGACCAGTTTCAGTTGATTTTAATCGACTGGAAAATGGCCGTTTTTCTAACGATCTCAGAATTCGACGAAACTAGTTTTGTTAGGACCGTATCGTCAATACGAAGCTAGAAAATATTTTTCTGGAATTTTTCTAGTTAGTATGTGACCCCGGTAATTTGAAATGTGCGTTTAAAATTCAATATAATGATTTAAATGAAAATTCAAAAGGAAACTGATTGTAACGATCAAATCAGTTTGCGATACATATCCCATTGTGTTCGGAATGGGGGTTAAACGCTATGGACGACAGGCGGTGGGCCTCGTTTTGAGGTCGTATGTGAAAGTCAACTTTTTGAAAAATAAAATAATTAAATTAATAAAAAAAAAAAAAAAATTCCTTAACCCGCTGGCCCCCCCCTTTTCTCAAATTCATTTCTACAGATGAAAAAAAAAAAAAAGGAGTGAAAACGATTTCGAAATGAATTGAATTGAAAACGAATTCAAATTGAATTGAAATTTGAATTGAATAGAAATGAATTTTAAAACGAATCTATAAAGAAGAATTCAATTGTGATTTGAATTGAAAAGGAAGTTGATAAATGTTTTTGAAACGAATTCAAAACTATTTATATAATTCGTTTCAAATAGAAATCGACGAAGTATATATTATATATATTATATATATAATATAATGGCCTGAATAGAACGCGCCGCGCCGCGGCAGTTCGTGAATTTCGACCATTTATTTCAAACGGACATTACGGGAGATCCGACCGTCGGATTCTCCTAAAACCGGAACCGTTGGGTTCGTATCGAAAAGAGCTTTCTAGCGAATGTTAGAAATTTGAAATCTAACGGTTGGATTTGGAATTATGTCCAAATCAAATTTGAAAAAGGTCGCTATACGTGCAGTTCGATGGCCATTGGTGGAAATCGACTGTACGGGCCTTGATAAAATTATTAAAAATAGTAATAATTTGTGTAAAATCATAAGAAATGATTTGTGAAGATTTGGGATGAAAAATTCCACATTTGAAAAGATAAAAATAGATTTTTATCGAAATGAACTAGTTTTGAACTAGAATTATAATTCTATTTATTTTTAAATAAATAAATTGAATTTGAAAAGGGTTTTGAAAATAACCAAAATTTCCAATGATTGCATTGGAGTGGATTTGAATCGAAATTGTCTTCGGAATATTTCGATGTTGGAATTCGTGATTATACAGATGTTGTTATGGAAATTTGAAAGATATATATTTATATCGTTATTTCCAATACGACATTTGTTAGTCGTAGAATTTGATATTGAATATAAGCCGATATATTTTCTATTCAGAGCCTTGTATTGAATATCAAATGTGATTTGGGTTTGTCGCGAATGGTGTCTTCACTAACACTGTTCTTGAACCTAGTTGTGAAAAGATTAAATCTTTTTATTTAGATTTAATGAAGTGTACCAATTAAACGATATTTAATTGGAATTGAATTGGTATTGATTTTTGGGTTTATCGTGAACAGTGTTTTAAATAACACTTGTTCTTTAACCCGATAATTAATGGAATGTGATTTTGGGTTTATCGTGAACCGTGTTCTAAATGACACTGATTCTTTAACCCAGTTAAAGATTAAAACTAAGTGGAGTTTTAATGAATCTTTAATTAGATTGAGATGATCGAAAATGGAGTATCACCAGTTTTGCTCCAGGCGATGGTTAAATCTTTAATTAGATTTGAACGTGAAATGGTAATTGAATTACCGATAACACTGTGGTGTTAGATATGAAGTACTACCAGTTTTACTTCATGGGATGAATAGGTTGGGATTGGGAAATAAAATAAATGATTACTTCGGTGTGGTTCGCTAATCCCGACTAGTTTGAATTGATATTCAAAGGAGATCAAAGAATAAATTTAAAGAATTTATCTTGGATAAAATTAATGGGAACTTTTCCCAAAGTATAGGAATATTTGAATAAAAGAATATTCTGAATTGGAATGAGGCGTATGTTGTGTTTGTGTAACACTTTTATAATATATACGCGAGTTATTCAGAAAGACCGGGTTTATCCCATTCTGAATAACTGATTCGACGTGGTGTCGAAGATGAAGACGATGGTCGAAGACCGGAAGTCTTCACGTCGTTTGGGTGATAACTGATGATCTTGATTGGGCTGTACACCCAAGAAGATGGAAACCGTTGGTGATCGTCCAGACGTACTTGGAGATCGATGGATATGCGGGGTACTAGGTGCCTCCGGTTTCGTTCAGACCCAGAACGGACTAGAAAATGGACTGTGTGTCTGACATTGGGTTTTAGTCTGTGTGGTTGATCTCTATTAAATATATCTCTGTTTGGCGGCGGAGAATTTATTCTCTTGCTTAACGCCCTTCTCTGAGACGTACGAGCTCAGGGGTTATATATTGATGGATATCAAACGCATGGAGTGAATTGCCTGTGTGGCATGCCTAAGTGGCAATTGATCGAGGCTTCTGTTGAAAAGCAAAGTCTTGTGGTGATGATCAAAGCACGGCCTGTGTGGCACAGCTTTGTGTAACGTGAATTCGCGAGCCTCGCACCCCGGTTGTGAACCAAAACGGGAGACGGACGTCAGGGAGGGCATGCGTTTCTTTCTAGCTAGAAGTGGCGTCAGTGGTTTTACACGCCCTGACGAGTTTGACTTATGTGGTTGTTGCTGTTGCGAGGCGCCTCGGTTATATCGGTTTCGGCCGATGCATTCTGGTCGGCTGACGGACCAGACTTACGCCCCAAAGGGCGGAGAAACGTATTGCTCAGGCACTATAATCCACATCGGTGGACCGGCCCTGAGGATCCAAGGGGCAGTTGCGGCTGCTCCGGAGACATGGGCTAGATTGTCTCGAATCGGTTGAGGACTATCTTTTGCCTCGGTTCATAGATGGAAATCCAATTTCCAAATACGTGACTTTGCGGTTTTATTTGTAAATCTATATATGGTGACATAGTGGCATGGGACGCTCATGTCGCCTATGATTGATACTTATGATTTGAAGCTGTTTTATACACTATGCACTTATAATAGTATCAAATGATTTGTTTTAAACGTATCAAGCATTCTTTGGCTGTTATAAGGGAAAACCCTATCCCCCGGCTTGCGTTGCATTGTGTGATAGGACCTGGGTCTTATAACAGCTTCATTTTTCTTATTTAGCATTGCGCTGTTTGTTTTATGCACTGGTATTCTTGGGAGGAAACCCGTTCCGTGTTATACGGCGTGGTCCCTTGATTTACCTAACTTTAAAATAAAGATTAACTGTTTTAGTTCTCACACCAGTCACATGACTGACCTGGAGTTTATTGTTTTAACCTAAACTCTGGGTGCCCTTATTTTGACACGGGCAGCTAGTAGTTTTGGTTTCGCAGATTTATATTCACAGGATCCTGGTTTACAGCTGGAACGATATCCGGAAAGCTTTGTATCCGTATATCTCTTCTAGTTGTGTATTGTATTATTTTCCGCTGCTATGTATTTAAATGTAATTTAAATCTCTGATATATCTGTGTAATATTCTTTTATACTCTGTATATTCTTGTAATCTGATGCATTATTGTAATAAGCAATGAAATGTTCTTCTGTATGCGTTCTGTTGTGGTTTGTTCTCGAACTATCCGACGCTTTCCTTTACGGGGAAGTTACGGGTCTTTACATAATATAACGCTAATAAATGGACTATGTAATACCTCAAGCCAGCAATGAAAAATGTTACTCAGTTAAATAGTAGTTGACAACTAATAACTTAGTCAACTAAAAAGAAACACATAGAAAGTTGGACAGAAATAGATAATATAAAATACCAAAATAGAGGAAGGAAGAAGACTTTTAATTAGGAGATAAAGGTAACACAAAAATTGAATTCAAAGGTAATGAAATTAGAGAACCCAAATAAAATACGACAGTAGAAAAAAGTCTACATATAAATAAAACCACATACAGAAGTAATAGGTTAAAGCGTGCATGTTTTTTAGTAACTGGAAAAAGAGGAATTATAAGAACATACATCTTAGCAGGTAGAATTCAGAATGTATTATATGTAATACAAGGATGTCTACTTTTACGGATACGGAAAGATGGTCGCAAATAAACGTTGATTATAAGGTTTTTTTCTTCTCAATCACTATTGAAAGATGGTTACTGAAAGATGTTTATAATTAAAATAAATTTATCTATATAATTTTTTGTAGTATAGTGATGAGAATCATTACACTGTGAGATGAAAAATAATTTGCAACACACGAAAAACACGAAGCAGTCAAAATATTGCAATTCAGTAGGTGAATTTCAAGACTGTCTATATTCATTACCAACTCGCCAAAAAAGGTACCAAAAATATATATTTTATCCACCTTCAATGTCCCATCCTAAAAGTTCATACGTATATTTTGCTTGATAAAGTGTCAATAGATGATAGTTTCAAAAGTCGAGTACTTTATAAAAATTCAATCTTCTATTAATTATAAGTTTCTTTTTTTATAAAAGTAAGAAATAAAAAATTACCCACGCGTTGTACAATAGAGATATGCAACTAATTGAAGGTATTATATATTCCCAAAGAAAAAACAAGGAATCTATTGGTCTAGGAATACCACATCCAAATGCCACATCATCGTTCATCGTAAACACACGCATGACTTATTTTAGTGTTGCGCTATGTAAACCCCCATGGAGACTACAGTTTATCCGCTCATCATTTTATTCCGTTTAATTTAGATGGATACTACATACTATTCATATTTTGTTTTATACTATCGAATTTATTGTCTGTTCCTATGTTATTCCTAGGGAGTTCTAAACTTAACTCTCGATATTCTTTTTCTCTCGACCTTCTTTCTTCGAAAATATTACCATTCTATCTTGTCGTGAGCGCCTTAGCTCAATCATTGCGGCGCTTTTTGACGTTCTTTTGCGTTCAATTTCCATGTTCGATTTAAGTATGTTGTTATATGATTTCTTATGCTCTAACAAAAACAAACTAACAAGTACATCCGAAACTTGCATGACAAAAGCTATGCTGTAGCATGATAAAAAAAAATCAAAATGTTCAGAAAAAGAGAGAAGACAAAGCCAAAATCAATTGACGCATCAATGATTTTGTAAACCAACTCATCCACTACCATTTTTTGAAGTCATGCCCCATCACCATCACTATTTCCTCCATTCTTGAAAGTCGTGTCCCACCGTCATGACTACTCTATCCATTCTCATACAACCCAATTCAAAATCTCGATAAAAAGTTTGAAAACCAGATCTCGTTATTCCACCTCACCAAACTCAAACAATAAAAAACATGTATGTATAGAAGAAATATAATCGACGGTATAAAATGGTATGTTAAACTAGTATTACATGGATAAAAAGCTAGATTTATTTTTACATCTTAAAAAATACCATGTTAAACTAGCATTTTTCAAAAAACTAGTGCGCTTTATTTTGCAGCTGAAGAAATGTTAGTTACCATTAGGCCCGATTCTTCTTATGTTAGTCATCCTTGTGAGTTACTATCAAAAAAATGTTTTTGAAACAAAAAATAAAGCTTGATACAGTATCAAGATTTTTCCTTTCGGGTATCAAGATTTCCGAGATTTGCAAACAATCAAGCTTTCAACTGTAGGAAAGAACAACAATAAAATTAAGCCAATCAAACGAATTCGTAAATGCCTTTTTGAACATAATATCTTAGATACAAATTCAATTATATGAAAGAATAATAACTCAAAACAAGAACCAAAATAGTCAAATTGCCATGAAGAAAAGTAAAATAGAGGATGGAGCAAGATGAAGACAAGAAATCGACAATTCATACACACATTACACATCAATTTAAAAAAGCGGAATTAGGAAAGGAAATTACCTCCGTTATGACACAATGATATGAATTTTTTTGGAGTAGGCGCTTGTTCCTTTGGCATATGTTGATAGTGATTATGTCAACAAATGTGCATGAATTTTAAAAGAAAGCAATTCTAATAAACGTACCACAGAGAAAAGTTTGAAGGGATTGTAGCACTCAGTAGTAGAAAATACCCGTTTGTATTGTTTACTAATTGTACATTTAGTGATTAATGTAGTTCGATAGTTAGTTCAATATATCATTCAGTTCAAATCAATATTTCCACTTTTCAGAAAAATAGCAAAATCGCAATGAATCAATATATCATTCAGTTCAAATCAATTCCCGATACCATGAATTCAAGTTAAATAGAAAAGGAGCAACGTAGTTAAATAGAAAGAATAAAAAATATATAAGAAAAAAAACGCGAATTAAACAGAAACACGAATTAACTAGAAACGTGAATAACTAATTACAATCTAAGATTCAAGAAAATGAAATATACCTGGTGGAGGGGTGTTGGAACGAGGGAGAGGCAGAGGGGATGATAAACGCAGATCCATTCTGGAGCCGGAAGCGCAGCAGAAGTGGAGTGAATCGTAGAGCGAATCGAAAACCCTAATCGAAATTTTTAACTGCTGAAACAAGGCGAAGGGGAAAGTTATTTCTATGAAACAAGCGAAGCGTGATAAATGCGATTAGTAGGAATACGAAAGGAAATAACAACCATGTCCCGCGTATGTTGAGCAGTATACAAAAAATCCCAGCTTTATCACGGAAATATACATTATAACTCTATATAACAATAATAACCATGGTTAATTTCCAACAATAATAACAGTGACAAATTGAAATGAAATAAGCATGACAAACTGGCCGGTTTGGTGTGTGGATGGTTGCACCTTGTAGTAAGGGACTGAACTAACCTTATAGGTAAGAACAAGTTATAAACTCGATTGAGGAATAGTTGTCCTTATCTAATCCAGTTTTTGTGATTTGAAAAAAAATGATTTACATTTTTCTTAAGATGACATGTTTTTGTGGTTTGGCAAAAGTAAGTTTTCATGGGAAAAATAAAATTTTGACATTTTTGGAAGAAAAGTGAAAGAAAAGGCCAAACCGTGTTTTAAAAAGTATGGAGTAGGTAAGGATTAGTGCCTAGGAAAGACGGGAAACTTTTTGAGGCTATGGAGTAGATAGCGAGAATTTTCTTGGAATAATGGTAAGTTACCGTGGAATGCATAAGAATTAAAAAGCCTAGGATGTTGCTTGAAATGATTATTGGTACACATCTAGAATTAGTGGTGACTACTAGATAGAAAAAGGGCAAGTAAGTGTTTAGGTCCTGTTGCTAATTTTCATGTTAGGGGTAAAACCCGTTATTACATTTCTGCTGGGATCGTTCCGTTATTTTGTTCTTGTTGGGTAATTAGGGTAACACCTAATCCTATCGTGGAACCCATGGTTTGGACTTTTCTCTCTGAGGGGGACATAGCCCCGAGATTCTTGGCCCTTAGTAATAGCTGCATAGGGTGTTTGTTTTCCTGTTTTAGTTGAAAGACTAGAAGGTTTATTTGAAAACTAAACTTAAGATTAGATGATTAAATAAGCTTAGAAAAGAGAAATGGTATAACTAAAAAGGAAACAGCAAAAATTCAGTAAAGCAACAAACATAACAGTTAAATAAAAATGGAAAATTATGAGAAAAGATGGATAAGAATAAAATTTTCCAAGATAAGATGAAAAAGGAAATATGTAATAAAGAAAATTTTCTTATGTGGGCTGTGCTTGGATAGGAAAATAGGGGAATCTTTAGAAATAATTACATAAAATCCAAGTACGGTTGAAAAAAAGTTGAAAAGGAAAAACGGAAGATGTGAAGTTTTCTGTTTTCCACCTTTTTGTAACATAAGAAATCGAATTTAGAAGATTAGACTTTTCTGAAATTCAAAAAATAAAGCTGCTTAGTAGGGTTTTGGGTTCGAAAATTGGATGAACTACGCTCTTACTCAGTAAGAGTGTGGGAAAATTTGGATGAAAAAGCTTTTTTGATTTTCAAAATATTTCATTCATGTAGAACTGCCAGTATATTTAGGATGTGAGCATCATTTTTTTAAAGGATTTTTGAAAATTTTGCATACATATAGGAGGTACCGCTTAGGCATACAAGTACTGCTATGTTGTGTTTCACTTTGCACAAGTGCGCAATTTTTGCAAAAATTGGATGCACACATAATGGTTGTATATCATGTGAGGGGTTAATTGATTTTACCATTATCAAATTTTGGGGACGAAATTTCCTAAGGGTTGGAGAATGTAACACTCCATATTTTGTAACAATTAAATAATGCATATGTGTATGCACAGACATAAACATTTAAGAAAAGAAAATTTTGAAGAGCTTCCAGAGTTTGGCCATAGTATTAGCGTCATTGTGTTCATGGCGATTTTTTGGTCAATTTAGACTTATGGATTGCAGAATACTGATTTAGGATGAAAGAAATACCTTTAAATGAAGTATTGTAGCAAAACATGAAAATAAGGTAAAAGAAGGAGAACAATGACTACCATTGTTTCTAAACTTATTAACAAGAGACGTCATAGCTCAGTTGGTTAAGGCATTGGATATGCAACATAGAGGTCGGGGGTTCGAACCCCGGCGATGACATAATTCTTATCTTTGTTTCAGAGAAGGTCAACTGAACATACAAATATGTGTACGCATACAAATTCAAAATTTGTAAGGATAAGAATACACATATAAGGAAATAAAAAAAAATATGTATATATATATATATATATACATATATGAGAATATATATGTATATATGTGTAGAAATATATGTATACAAGAGATAAAATTCAAGTCTCGGGCTGGAATCAATGAAATATGGCAAGAATCAAATAACGGTGCAACACCGTTTGAATTTTGAAAACCAAACATAAGTTGTGCGTATATATACACGCATAAAATGATCGTTAGAAGAATTGTATATGCATAAGAAGATTACATGTGAATATAACAACCAAATAAATTCCAGAAATTCAAAAGTTCGAAATTCAAATTTCTGCCCCAAAACTGCCCGTAGGACCCGGGGGGTTGGCACCCCTCCAGATGATGAAAAAGAGTGGGGATTTGCTCCTACCAAGACCCAACTCACTGAGAGAATCAAAATGGCCCCATAACCGAAGAAGTTCAAACCTCCGATGGTAGAGGCCTACAACGGGACTTGCAATCCCAACGTGTTCCTGTTTAAGTACGACCAACATAAGGACGGGGCACATGCCACATATGAGCTTAAATGTCAGTACTTCCTGACCTATCTAGAGGGGGTGGCTTCCCTTTGGTTCACTAAGTTACCACCAAAATATGTGAATGATTTCCCTACTCTAGCCAAATTGTTTAGAGAACAGTTCAGGCTCCAAACTACTAAGGTCCAAGATGTCATGGAGCTGAACGAGTTAGAGCAAAGACTAAGAGAATCAATCAAGGCCTTTCTCACTCGATTTAATGCTGCTGCAGTCGAGGTCGGAAATCACGAGCCTCGATTGGTATTGATGGCTTTAAAGGGAGCCATAAGCAAAAAGACTAAATTTGGGCGATGGATCAAGAAGAAGAAACCAAGCACGCTCGAGAAGCTATTCCATAAAGCCGAAGAGTATATGAGTGTCGAAGAAGATCCAGCCTACGCCCTAGATGTCTCTGAAACCAGTGTGCAACCTGAAAAGAAAGACAATAATGTATAGGGTGGCCAAAAGAACTCCGGGGGACATAAGAGGGGTAATGATAGCAAAGATAACAAAAGCAATAAGAAGTTCCGTTTCTTTAAGAACTCAGAGTTGACCCCACTCAGCGAAACCTTAGGGAATGTCTACATGGATACAAAGGACACCGAAAACTTCTCAATGCCGAAGCCAATGAAAGTCAGTGATGCTAGCGTGAACTCAGGGAGGTTTAGTAGGTTCCACAACCAGCCGGGCCACAACACTAACGAGTGTAGACATTTAAAGAACCTGGTTGAGGAGCTAATAAGGAAGAACGGGTTGCAACAGTATGTAAGAAATCCCCAGAATTTTCAGAGTACACAGGGGCAAAGCAATCCCCCAACAGAAAAAGCTCCAACTCCTTCCACCCGAAAGCCAATTATCTACACAATCTCAGATGGTTCCCACACTGCCGGATGAAGCTGGGGGGATTACGTGAAATACGCTGATGAGCTGAATAATCCTCCACGGGAAGAAGGCTACGTGGTCCTCAACAATTCATTCCCCGTCAAATTGCCAAAGACATCAGGAGAATACGTAGTGTTCAAAGACAGGGATTCGGAAAGACTACTAACACCGATGGTTGATCCAATGGTGGTTGCCATAGGCATAGGGTCGTCTATGGTTAGGAGGGTTCGGGTGTACAGCGGGGCATCAGTCAACGTGCTTTTCATTAATGCCTTCAATAAGATGAATATCCCCATGTCAGACGTCCGAGCATGTCAGAACAAGATACACGAGTTCACAGGGAAACCAACACAGCCGATCAGCATGATAGATTTGCTAGTTGAACTTGGTGAAGGAAACCGAAAGGTTGTTATGATGCAAACCTTTGTAATAGTTGACGAGCTTTCAGCCTACAACGCTTTTCTTGGAAAGCCTACTCTAGCTGGATTCAAAATCGCTCTAGCTCCATGGTGTATGACCACGAAATTTCCAACAGAAAATGGAGTTGGAGTGGTAAAGGGAGATCAAAAGGCGGCCAAAGAGTGCTACATGGCAGAGGTAGTCGAAGCCAATAAAAAGGAGACAGGGAAGAACGCGGAGGCACCGCTGTGCATTTGTGACACCGCCTTATAGAAACTAAGGCAAGGCCCTTGCACTGGCGAGCACAGCGGAGCTCAAAATGAAATAGACCCATGGAAAGCCAGTGTGGGGGAGAGTAGAGTGGCACTAGCTGAAGTCACAATCCTGATACCAGTCCATGACAAAGATCCCGACAAAGTGTTGAAAATAGGCTCTCAGCTGGGCCTGTAGTTGCAAAAAGATTTAACTATGTTTTTAAGAGAGAATTTGATGTATTTGCTTGGAACCATTCTGATATGTATGGAATTTCATCTGATATAATAGTACACAAATTGAGTAATAATCCAAATATGACTCCGATAAAACAAAAAAGATGAATTCAAGGACCCGAAAGATCGAAAACACTAAAAGAAGAAGTATTGGGTCTCTAATCCGGTCCTTGTAAAAAAGTCCAACGACAAATGGAGAGTATGCATCAATTATTCCGACCTCAATAAGGTGTGCCCAAGGATTGTTTCCCACTTCCCAAAATTATCAGCTTGTTGATGCGACATCAGGGCATGAACTCTTATCTTTCATGGACGCCTACACCAGACATAATCAAATAATGTTGTATAAGCCAAATGAAGAAAACACAAGTTTCATAACAGATAGGGGCTTATATTGCTACAAGCTCATGCCGTTTGGACTAAAAAATGCAGAAACAACTTACTAGCGCCTTGTAAATTCCATGTTCGAATCACAAATTGGGAAAACAATGGAAGTCTACGTGGATCATATGTTGGTAAAATCAAAGAACAATGATGATCACTTAGAGAACTTGGCGGAAATGTTCCATACCCTCAGGAAGTTTGGAATGAAGCTAAATCCACTCAAATGTTCATTCGGAGTCGCATCGGGAAAGTTCCTCAGATTCATGGTCAATGCCAGGGGCATAGAGGCCAATCCCGCTCAAGTTATAGCTTTGCGACAAATGCAAGCTCCTAGAACAAAGAGAGAACTTCAAAATCTGAATGGGAAGGTAGTTGCGCTTAATCGATTCATCTCAAAGGCTACAGATCGATGCATTCCACTCTTTGATGCTTTAAAGAAAGGAAAGAAAGATTTCCAATGGACTCCTGAATGCCAAGCAGCCTTCGAAGAGTTAATCAAACACATGGAGTCACCACCGATGCCGTTAAAGCCTAAAGATGGAGAAGAATTGTTCCTATACTTGGTTGTATCATCTCACGGATTAAGCATTGCACTTGTCCGGGAGGATGCAAAGGTTCATTGGCCAGTGTACTACATCAACAAAAGGCTTGCTGGGGTAGAACTGAAATATCCTAAGTTGGAGAAGCTTGCATATTATCTGCTCGTCGCCTCAAAGAAGCTAAGGCCATACTTCCAAGCCCACTCTATCAAAGTTCTTACTGATCAGCCCAAGTTCTCTTCTGCCTAGAAACTTCGGGAAGATTGTTGAAGTGGAGTGTTGAGCTTAGCCAATATGACATCACTTACCATCCTCGAAGAGCTATAAATCGCTAGGCTTTAGCCGATTTCATCGATGAATTCATAGATAAAGGGGAAGAGAAGGAGGAACCAATTGAAGCAATCGTGAGATGGAAGTTGTTCACTGATGGATCCAATAATGATTACTGCTCAGTGGCAGGGGTGGTTTTAGAAACTCCTCAAGGTCATCCTTTATATTATGCTTTAAGATTGGAATTCTTGTCAACCAACAATGAAGTCGAGTACGAATCTCTAATTGCAGGATTGAAGTTGGAAAAAGAGTTGAACCTAAAATCCCTGCAAATTCTCAGCGACTCGCAGATTGTAGTGTATCAAGTCCAACGAGAATTCCAAGCCAAGGTCAGAAATCTTCCTACGTATCTTTCTAAAGATTGGGAACTACTCGATGACCTCGATTACTACACCATATCCCATATTCCAAGAGAGGAAAACATGAAAGATGATTCAATCACCAAGTGTGCCAATTCCGGAGATGTTCAAACACTGGGATTGGTGCCCGTTGAAGTTTTTCAAATCCCAGTATCGAAGATGTATGCGTCGACTAGGTTATGCAGACTGATGAAGAGACAATCTCATCGATGACTCCATTCAAAGAGTATTTCCTCAATGGGACACTTCCAGAGGATTCTAAGAAGTGACGATTTTTTTTTATGCAAAGCTCCATTATATCTCATCCAATATGAGGGTGAATGTGGGGGACACACAAGCGGACAGACATTGGCCAAGAAAGTACTGCGATATGGCTACTTCTGGCCTGATGTGAACTTAGATGTTATGACCTATGCTAAAAAGTGTGACAAATGCCAGAGATTCGCAAAGATTCCAAGAGCACCACCTAAAGAATTGACCCAAATGGTTAGCACATTGCCATTTGTTGTCTGGGGCATCGATCTGATCGGAGCTTTACCTACAACCAAGTAAAGCATGAAGTACGCTATTGTAGCCGTCGATTATTTCACCAAGTGGGCTGGAGCAAAGCCAATGGCCACCATCACCTCAAAGAAAGTTGTCAACTTTGTCTTAAAGAACATTATCTGTAGATTTGGTGTGCCACAGAAAATAATCACGGACAATGGGACTCAATTCGAAAGGGACAAGTTTAAGAATTTTTGTACTAAATACAAGATTAAAAAGAGTTTTGCAGCCGTTTCTCATCCGCAAGCCAATGGGCAAGTTGAAGCAGTAAATAAAATCATAAAGTCAACCATCAAGAATCGCCTTGAGAAAGCTAAAGGTGGGTGGATAGAAGAGCTTTCATTTGCACTATGAGCATATCATACAACTCATAAAACTGCGACTGGGCACACTCCATTCTCCCTTTCATTTGGATTCGAATTCATGGTTCCGGTAAAGCTGGAAGTTCCCACTCACAGCAGAATTCACTTCAACCAACAGGAGAACGAGAAGCTGCAACTTGAAGCACTGGATTTGCTCGAAGAAAGAAGGCGAGAAGCAAAACTCAGAATTGTTTCTCATCAAAGAAGGGCTAGCCATTTTAATTCTAAAGTCAAACAAAGGACCTTCGAAAATGGGGACCTTATTCTGAAAAGAGTCTTGACAGGGACTGGTGTTTTCGGACCTAATTGGGAAGGACCTTACATAATAAGCCAAAAGCTTTTAGATGGCACCTTCAAACTAAAGACAACACATGGAATTGAAATTCCTAGAGCCTGGAACAGCATTCACCTCTGCCAATACTTTCCTTGAATTTTCTTTCTTATGTTTTGCAAAAGTCGTAAATTTTCTGCAAGTATAGTAGACAAACTTTGTACATATTAATGAAAGAAATTTCCTAGCTTGCCTGAATCGTACATCTGCAAATTTTTGTTAATTATTTACAAGTTGCTAAAATTTGATTTTGATTGCAAGTCCCTTAAAAGAACGTTGACACGTCCATAACCTAGTAAAGCCTAGTGAGCATTATAGCACATCCCGATTGGGACAGCTCAAGCGCCTAGTGCTCAAAACATCATTTGCAACAAATACAAAGGTGTGAAGCACAACACTGCGTATAAAGGAAACTAAGAGCTGAACGGTCAAATGGTGCAACGCTCAGACTAAAGACAAAGTTGTACGTTTCACCGTAAGGGCACCTCCTTGATTGTAAGGTCTAGGACCCTAGTTCTACAAATCGTGATAAAACCCGATAAGCGAACTAGCGTCCTCCCAGTGAAACGATGCCACCACAAACCAAAGACCTCTCTAGGGGCACCTAGTTGATCATCCATGTTAGGAAATACTGATCTGATACAACTTTGGTATAGGGGCAACATCACCGCATTAAGATAAATCAATAATGCTCACTAAATGTGACGACCCCAAATCCCGTACAGACGGTGACAAGGGTAATCTTTGGAATATAACACATAAACAGATAATAGCAGAACAGAATAATTAAATACACCAGATAATGAACAATAGAATATACTGGATACATGTAATCATCAGAGTTACACAGTATACAGGATCATACTTAGTACAAATACAGTTCAACTATACATATATGTCTACAGCGGAAAACAAACATAATGTACAATAGGAGCTGAAGAGCATAAAAAGAGATAAATGATAGAATCCATCTTCAGCTCCAGCTATCCAGAAAGAACCAGCTAAACCTGAATACAAGGCTGCCCATGTAGAAAAAGGGGCACCCGAGTTTGAAAGTGAAACAAACTACGAGTCAGTCATGGGACTGGTATGAGAAATATACTCAACACATTTCAAATATGGCTAATCACAGGACCACGCCACTTTCGTGGAACGGGTTTACTCCATCGGATTGCCAGTTCTTTAAAAACAAATCTTTCTTTTAAACATCGCAATGCTTTTTATAAAAATGAAGCCATTATAAGATTCAGTTCCTATCACACAATGCAACGCAAACCGGAGGATAGAGTTTTACCTTATAATGGCCAAAATATGATTGATACGAATAAAACAAAAGCATTTGATATTATTACTAGTGTTTATATATTTCAAAAACAATTTCAATCATAACTATCAATCATAGACGGCATGGGTACCATATATCATGTCGCCATATATATATACAATCAAAACCGCACAGTCACGTATTTGGAAATTGGATTTCCGTCATGAACCAAGGCAAAAGATAGTCCTTACCGAATTCGTGACTCTCTAGCCCGAGCCACAGGCAAGCGCGCAGGCAAGCCTTGGAGCGACAGGGTCGGTCCACCGATGTGGATTATTATGCCTGAACAATACGTTTCCCCACCCTTTGGGGCGTAAACGAGCCAACGAATGACTCCATCGGACCCGGATCGTCCGATCAAACCGAGGCGCCTCGCAACAGCAACAACCACACAGATGAAAAGTATATAAATGTCAGGGCTGGTAGGTCACTAACACCACCCTAGCTAGAAAGAAATGCATGCCCTCCCTGAGGTCCTGCTCCCATTTCTGGTTCATACCAGGGTGTGAGGCTCGCGAATTCACATTATACACAAAGCTACGCCACACAGGCGGGGCTTTGATCATCACCACAAGACTTTGCTTTTCAACAGAAGCCTTGATCATTTGCCACTTAGGCATGCCACACTAGCAATTCATGCCATGCGACCGATGTCCATCGATATACCACCTCTGAGCTCATGCGTTTCAGAGAAGGGCGTTAAGCAAAAGAATAAATTCTCTGCCGCCAAACAGATGTATATTTAATAGAGATCAATCAACACAGAATAAAATCCAATGTCAGACACACAGTCCATTTACAAGTCCGTCCCGGGTCTGAACGAAACCGGAGGCACTAAATACCTCGCAAACCCATCGATCACCACGTACGTCTTGGCGATCACCACTCATTATCCATATTTCGGGATGCCTCCCAATCAGGACCTCGGTTACCATCCAAACGAGGTGAAGATCTCCGGTCTTCGACCACCGTCTTCATCTTCGATTTCTTATCATCGATTCAGTTATTCAGAATGGGATAAACCCGGTCATTCTGAGCAACTCGCGTATATAATAAACAAGTGCAACACTAACATGTACACGCATCATTTCAATTCACTAGTCACTAACCGTCAATCAGTAAGAAAACGATTTCCCAAATATTAACCCCGAAGGCCGAAACCAACATCAGATCAACACCCAGGCAACCATTCGACTTAGCTAACCTTCAGTTAATTTCTAAATCACATCCATATCGTTTATAATATTTTATAATGATTTATCGCTATTTTTATTTATTTTAAAATAGCCATTTTATTCAAAACGACACTTCGGGCCATAACGCGACCGTGGCGCTGTTTTTCTTCAGATTTGATTTACACATATCTGAAAATCTGACCGTTGGATCTTCACAAAATTTACATCATTAGAAAGATCTTTTCAAAACGAATCCATCGGTTCCAGTTTCGGGAAAATCCGACGGTCGGATCTCCCGGTATAATCGTTTGAAGTTTCGATTTCAAAATACGAACTGCAGCGTCATTATTCGATTAAATATAATTATATTTATATATATATAAAAATATAATCGATTCTGACGCTGTTTTTCTTCAGATTTGAATTAAACATTCCAGACAATCCAACCGTTGGATTTTTACAAAGTTGGTGCCATTGGAAAGATTTTTCCAAAGCGAACCCAACGGTTACGATTTCAGGAAAATCCGATGGTCGGATCTCCCGTACTAATCATTTGAAATCACGGTTTCAAAATACGAACTGCAGCGTCGTTATTCGATATATTTCAATTCTATTTAAATATATATATCGATTCTTCGATTTCAAAACTATATTTTTTCCATACATTTGATAAAAATGACATTTTTATCTAACTGTCTTCTATTTCAACACTTCACTATATTTAACAAGTCATGTATATAAAAAAAATGTGATTTTTATTGTAAAACAATTCATTTCAAAACACTATTATTTCATATAGTTTATATAGATGATAAAAAGGGGATTTTTATTATAAAACAATTTATTTTAAAACAAGGTCATTTTACATAGTTCATATAGATGATAAAAAGGTGATTTTTATTATAAAACAATTTATTTCAAAATATGAATACCATTCAACACAAGAATTTCTATTCAACGAATGAATATCGATTCAACACATGAAGGTTTTCTATAGTTTATATACATAGATAAAAATGTGATTTTTATATTTAAAACATGAAGACCATTCAACACATGAATTGCTAATCAACGAATGAATATCGATTCAACACATGAAGGTTTTCTATAGTTTATATACATAGATAAAAATGTGATTTTTATATTTAAAACACGAAGACCATTCAACACATGAATTTCTAATCAACGAATGAATATCGATTCAACACATGAAGGTTTTCTATTCAACGAATAAATATAGTTTCAGCAAATGAAAATAATTCAAACACATGAATATTATTCAAAATTTCGGCAGCATAACGGCAGGGTAGTTAAAACCGGGACCGTCCCTAGTACGGCTCCTCGCTCTACCTTAAAACCTCGCGGTTTTTGACAATGGGGATCATGCATCTAGTTCGCACGCAGGCGGCATGTTTATATTTATTTCATTTCCACAAACTAATCCTATGTGGTTTCAACCAAATATTTCTCAACCACAAACGGGTATTTTTCAACCACAATCAATCAATATCAACCACAAACAATCCCAAACAACCATTCGCTATCAATCAATTTTCACATCAATCACAATCAATAAATATCGTCAATGGTTTCTGGACGAGGGGCGTATATATATATATATATATATATATATATAGCAATTTACTTCTATTTCAACACATATATAATTTTAACAACGCATATATAACTTATACATCGAACGTACAACTTATACAATGCTTATACAAGAGGTGTACAACGCTTATATAACTCATACATCGACTATATAATTTATACATCGTCGTTTTCCATATCGTTTATAAATTAGAAATCTCACATTGGGTTCCACTCCACCAAAAATAGCAGAAGGCTCAGAAAAATATGCGGTCTCTTCTAGAATGTAGAAGACGTCCACACGAGTCCACTGTCTCTTGTTTCACTGAATTTCGACCACAAAGCAAAAAGATATGATTTTTCAAAGTTTGCAACGGTTTGAAGGTGTTAAAAGTGTTGAAAATATATATAGCCGTATACCTTTCTGAAACGTTCAAAACTAGGTCTTCGAATTTCTCCCAATCCGTGGCTCGCGACGAAGATCAGAGGGTACCACCGTGGAGTGCTCCGAACGACGCGCCAGTCGGTGGTGGTGGGGTCCAACTCGCGGCGACGGTGGAGGCAGAATCGGGCTCGAAACGGCCGAACTTTGGAGGCTTCAAACTAATGAAATACTCAACGAAAAATTCAGCAATTGGTATGGATTTGAAGAGCTCGGGAAGATCTTCAAAAAGTTCAACTGTGGCACAAGCTAATTCGGCGTGGATTGATCGGAAAATGAGGGGGAAGGTTTGAACTATTTTCGTCGTATATCGTTTAATCGGGGAGAGAGAAACGAGCGGTTTTTTTTATATATAAAAATTCTGATTGGTCGGTGGAGTTTTAAAGGGGTTTTCTGACACGACCACCAATCTAAACCCAACGACTGTCGTCCCTAGCGTTTTACCCCCATTCTGAACACAATGGGATATGTTTCATAGGCCCATTCGACTGTTTCAGTCAGTTTTCCTTCAAATTAAAATATATATCATTCAATAATTGATTTGAACGTTCATTTCAATTTGCCAGGGCCACAAACTGATTCGAAAAATTCCAAAAAAAATAAATCTAGCTATGTTTTGACGATAAGGTCCCAACAAAACTAGTTTCGTCGAATTCTGAGACCGTTTGCAAAAAGGACCATTTCTGGTCGATCCAATTTAACTATAATTGACCAAAACACGTTTTCTTTTGCCACGCTCACATACTAGCTTCAAAAATTATGAAATTTGAAACCTAGCAATAACTTCACATCCCGGATCCAACAAAAGTGGTTTCGTCAAATTCCGAGGTCGTATGCAAAATGGCCAATTTCACGGGCTATATAAATTCCATACCGACCTTTCTGAAAATTCATTTGGCCATAACTTTTGCTTTCCGTTATGAAAATTCGATTTTTCAGATTCTTTAGAAAGGTATTCACTAACAGATTTAAATATTTTTGGTTTCATGAAAATCCGTTTTGTTTTGCACCCGGTACAGTTTGACAAAGTTTGAATTCAATTTTTGAAACTACCGCGCCATTTCAGGCCTTGTTTATAATTAGAATTAATTATATTCGTTTTCAATTGTCGATTCCAACTCACCTTTCATCGCTATTATTTAAAATATTTATTTTAAATATTTAAAATCCATTATTTTAGCCAATTTAAAAAATTTAAATTGGTTCAGATTTTCTGGGTTGTTACAATCTCCTCCACTTAAAACTTTTCGTCCCCGAAAAGGAACAAAGTCGAAAGTGGTTGGATTAATCAACTCTACGTTCGATCTGGCTTCAATTCTCCAACTTTTCAGTTTCTGAGAATTTTCAAATTCTTCAAAAATTTGGCTAACACCCGGAATTTTCGAAAAATTTCGCCATAACCTCCTTTGTACAGGGAGGTGTTTGGAAATTTATTGGGCCGTATCAGGTACCCAATAAATCCTAATAAGCATACACATATTTATAGTGATATATTCTGGTGTTTACATGGGAGCGTGTATTGATAATAACTCCAGAGAATAAATTCTCGTCACCCTGTCCCGTGTGGGGAAATAAATAGTCCATGTGCCGTATCTAATAACTAGAGAGACGTGATTATTGTCAACTCCAGACCCATGTGGGGTTTTTATTAATCTGGCAATTTAATCGTTACAATTTAAATAGTCCATAATAGTCATCAGTTCAACCTGTAAAATATAGTCATCGCTATACAAGCCTCTCGCTCGTATGGTAAATCTTCTACCTCGTCACACAAGCTCCAAATGCTTATGTGGTATATGATGAAGTATGCCTATCTTCAGAAGTATGCCATGTAATGTAGTTCAAAATTAATTGTTACTATCCTATGGCGACATTTATTATTTCACACAGAATAACCAGCACTCCGCATCCAATGGCATTCACAGAAGTTGATATAATAATATTTCGCATCCAACTCATTAAGGTTTACCTATTTGTCGGGCACGCAAATAAAATCTTTACTCAACAGCTAATCCATTTACCTGTTCAAATATATAAAATGCACATGTATATATGTTTCTATCTATTTTCTAATCAGTTCAAGGTGTGATTTAAATGAATAAATTCTACCATTATCCTATTATTGATCAAATTAACTATCGTTTTAATAACTTTAATTAATCAAATCTACTATCACACAACACAAACAACAATCAAATTGTTTTTAACTTTTCAAAACCATACAAATTAATTCCTATTCTCTTTTAAAATCATTCAGACTATAGAATTAAAAGTGCACATCCATGGAAAGAAAACAACAACAGAATAGAGAACTGATTGGTAACGCAAAGTAGGGTAAAGGTACCTTGCACCGGAGTCAATCAGAGATATCTACTCGGCATCTAGGATAAGCTTTCTGAATGCTCTCCTCAGTTTCCCAAGTACAATCTCATGGATCTCCACTCCATTGCACTTTGACTAAGTGAACCTTCTTGTTCCTCAATTCTTTGGTCTCTTTGCCGATGATCTTTAGCGGCTCTCGTCTCACAGCTAATTCTGGAGTAATTTCAATATCCTGCTGAGCTGCTTCTTCCACGATCAAGTCTGGATCATGAACGTGCTTTCGAAGTTGAGATATATGAAATACATCATGAACTCCAGGCAACCAATCTGGCAGTTTAACCCTATAAGCGAGAGTTCTGATCCGTTCCAGAATAGGAAACGGACCAACGAATTTAGGCGCCAACTTTCCAGTCTTACCGAACCGGATAACTTCTCTCATTGGCGATACTTTCAAATATACGTAGTCGCCAACAACAAAGGATATATCTCTTCTTCTCCTATCGGCATAGCTCTTTTGTCGGCTCTGAGCGGCGAATAATCGCTTCTTGATAAAATCGACTTTGTCGGCAGCTTCTCGGATCATATCAGGCCCCAATACAAGTCTATTACCGGGTTCGACCCAACAAGCAGGAGATCGGCACGGTCTACCATACAATGCTTCGAATGGCGACATTGTCAGACTCGCCTGGTAGCTGTTGTTATATGAGAATTCAGCCAAATGTAGATGGTCTTCCCATGATCCACCGAAATCTATAACACAAGCCCGCAATAGATCTTCTAAAATACGATTCACCCTCTCAGTCTGACCGTCTGTCTGAGGATGATAAGCGGTGCTTAAGTTCAACTTCGTTCCCAGCTCGACTTGAAATGCTTCCCAGAATTTGCTAGTGAATATTGTATCTCTATTACTGACTATACTGAGCAGCACTCCATGTAGTCTAACTATTTCCTTGAAGTATATCTGCGCCAGAATCTGAGCAGTTCTGTTTGATCTGACAGGTATGAAATGGGCGGTCTTCGTGAAGCGATCTACGATCACCCAAATACTGTCATTCCCTTTTCTGGTTCTGGGCAGACCATCAATGAAATCCATAGAAATATGTTCCCACTTCCAACCAGGAACTTCTAGCGGTTGTAACAATCCAGCCAGTTTCTGTTGGTCGCTTTTGACTAGCTGGCAAGTAGGGCATCGGCTAACATATAAAGAAATGTCCCTCTTCATCGACTTCCACCAGAAAGTGCGTTTGATGTCATTGTACATTTTGCTTACTCCCGGATGGATACTAAGTTTTGACTTGTGGCATTCATCCAGTACTTCCTTTCGAAGCTCAGGAATGTTAGGGACACAGATTCGACCTTTGAGCCTTAGAATCCCATCATTATCAACTTGAAATCTCGAGGGTTCGCCTTGTTGAATTATCTCTCTGATCTTCTGAATGAAGTGATCATCCTTCTGAAGAGCAGATATTTTATCTATCAATGAAGTCGTGATAATAAAGCTGGCGATCATCTCATTCTTTCTGCTTAACGCATCGGCCACGACATTGGCTTTCCCTGGAGTGTATATAATTTCAAAGTCATATGTTGCAAGAAACTCCAGCCAACGCTGCTGCCTCAGATTCAAATCTTTCTGGGTGAACAGATACTTTAACGACTGGTGATCTGTAAACAGTTCAAATCTCTCACCCAGAAGATAGTGTCTCCAGATTTTCAAAGCGAATACTATAGCCAATAACTCAAGATCATGAGTTACGTAGTTCTTTTCGTGCGGCTTCAGCTGACGGCTAGCATAAGCGATCACTTGACCCCTTTGCATTAACAATGTGCCAAGGCCTTCTCTAGAGGCATCAGTCCAGACTTTCAAATCCTGATTGCCATCGATGATGGTTAATACTGGAGCAGTCGTTAATCTTAACTTTAGCTCTTCGAAAGCCTCTTCACTTTCTAGAGTCCAATTGAATTTAGAGTGCTTCTTTGTAAGCTTCGTTAAGTGGCCAAATATCTTCAAAAAGTTTTTGATGAACTTCCGGTAATAACTAGCCAATCCGAGAAAACTGCGGACTTCTGTAGGAGTACTGGGCTGTTTCCAGTTTTGAATAGCCGTGATTTTACTTGGATCCATAGCAATTCCTTCTTTCGATACGACGTGGCCTAGAAATTTTACTTCATCTTGCCAGAATATACATTTGGATAGTTTGTCTTTTAATACATTCCTTCTGAGAATTTCCAACACTTGTTCCAAATGTTTTTCGTGCTCGCTTTCTGACTTAGAGAAATAAGGATATCATCAATGAAAACCAGAACAAATTTGTTCAATACTCCTCTGAATACTCTGTTCATTAGATCGACGAAATAGGCTGGAGCGTTACATAAGCCGAATGGCATTACTAACCACTCGTAGAATAAGTTGGGACCTCTGAATGTTGTCATTGGAACACACTCTTTGGCAATTCAAAGTTGATGGAAGCCTGTAGCTAGGTCCATCCTTGAGAATACTTGTGCTCCATTTAATCGATCCAACAAATCATCTATTCGCGGCAATGGATATTTGTTCTTTATGGTCTGCTTGTTCAAATCACGATAATCCACACATAGTCGTAGAGTACCGTCAGATTTTGGGACAAATACCACTGCTGCTCCCCAATCAGAGAAACTGGGCCTGATCAGACCTTTCCATACGAGCTGTCGTGTTTGATTGTCTAATTCCTCCTTCTCTTTCAAGGACATTCTTCGAATAGCGTGAACTACCGGCCTTGCATTCGGAACTAAAGCAATTTTGAAATCTATTTCTCTCTGCGGAGGTAAGCGAACAACTTCTTCGAACACATCCGCATAGTTCTTGACGACAGGAATGTCTTTGATAAGGTCAGGAATATTCTCTGTGACTTCTGGGATATTTTCTATTTGGGTTGGAGAAACATCGAGAGCTGACCAGAAATCTTTTCTATTTGAAGTCGGGCCTTCACATGGTATGGTTATATAATTCCCCGATTGGGCCTTTGCTTTAACCACTCTCTCGGCGCATCTAACCTCAGCTTCATATTTGGTTAGCCAATCCAACCCCAATATAAGATCAAACTCCTTAGAATTCATGACGATGGAGATAGTAGGGAATTTATAGCAGGAGAAAGAGACAGGTACTGCACAAACCCAACTGAGATCGATGGAACCCCCAACCGGATTCTGGACAGTCATTGGTTCCTTGAGCTTTTTCAAATTCAAATCCAGTTTCTTAGCTGCATCCTTCGAACTGAAGCTTCGTGACGCGCCTGTGTCAAACAGTACTTTAACTGGAATATTTTTGACATTAAGCGTGCCTTCTAAAACATCAGACCTTCCCTGACTATCTGAGGGTGCTGAGGTTTCTGCTACTTCATTTACTTGAACCGTTTTGGTCTTTTTCAACATCCAGCAGTCTCTCTTTATATGACCAGTCTTATGACAAAGATTGCACTCTCCGGTCACTTGAAACTTATTCTTGGATTTAGATTCATCCCTTTTTGGTTTCTTTAGAGATCGGCAACTTATCGAGAGATGTCCTTGCTTATTGCAGTTAGAGCATACAGTTGTCGTTACTGGTTTCTTCTCAGATTTGGCCCTTTTCCTCTTGGCACTGGGCTTCTTACTAACCTCAGACGTTGTACTTGCCTCAGGACGATCAGTTTCAGACTCAATTTTATTACTAGAGCTGACTTCCTCTTCGTACTGTAACATACCTTTCTTGTCTAGATCTTCGTACTGGTAAGCCATGTATATCATTTCAGAGAAGGGGAGCTTCACATTCCTCATTACACTGTTCTGATATTTTCTTTGAAGCCCGTTGATAAATCTCATATTCTTCCTCTTCGGATTCTCAATTAGATGAGGAGCAAAGTGGGAAAGTTCATTGAATTTATTATGATATTCGGGAATGGTCATATCTCCTTGTATCAAATATGAAAATTCATCACATAGTCGCTCAATTGCTTCTGGAGGAGTAAATCTTTCCAGGAAAATCATTTTGAATCTATCCCAGGTGATATCAACTTCTGGATTATCCTTAACAACAGAATCCCACCAGAATAACGCTTCGTCTTTGAGTGCCCAGGAGGCCAGTAATCTTTTCTGGTCATCCCTCAGCTTTAATCCTTCAAAGATTTTCTCAGCCGAACGAATCCAGGCTTGTGTTTTCATAATTGATTCTTCACCCGTGAAGGGTTTTCCACCCAGATTTCTATATTTCATAAATAGAGCTTCTATATCCGGGTCAGTATTACTTCTTCTGTTTCTGGCACTCATTTTCTAGAGCGTCTGCAATTAGCAGACAAAGTGTCAGGTCAACAGAAAAGATATTTCAAAATATAGAGACAGATACTTGCATGTAAATGTGTCTATCTAGGTGTTATTTCATCCTGCTACTCATACTAGGATATTACTGATCCTATCTGTATTGAGTTGCCCGTCCTAGAACACTACTGGTTCTATTTCTGACGAGATCGTTAATATGTTATATTCCAGAACTAAGCTTAACCAAAGCTCTGATACCACGGTGTGATGACCCCAAATCCCGTACAGACGGTGACAAGGGTAATCTTTGGAATATAACACATAAACAGATAATAGCAGAACAGAATAATTAAATACACCAGATAATGAACAATAGAATATACTAGATACAAGTAATCATCAGAGTTACACAGTATACAGGATCATACTTAGTACAAATACAGTTCAACTATACATATATGTCTACAGCGGAAAACAAACATAATGTACAATAGGAGCTGAACAACATAAAAAGAGATAAATGATAGAATCCATCTTCAGCTCCAGCTATCCAGAAAGAACCAGCTAAACCTGAATACAAGGTTGCCCGTGTAGAAAAAGGGGCACCCAAGTTTGAAAGTGAAACAAACTACGAGTCAGTCATGGGACTGGTATGAGAAATCTACTCAACACATTTCAAATATGGCTAATCACAGGACCACGCCACTTTCGTGGAACGGGTTTACTCCATCGGATTGCCAGTTCTTTAAAAACAAATCTTTCTTTTAAACATCGCAATGCTTTTTATAAAAATGAAGCCATTATAAGACTCAGTTCCCATCACACAATGCAACGCAAACCGGAGGATAGAGTTTTACCTTATAATGGCCAAAATATGATTGATACGAATAAAACAAAATCATTTGATATTATTACTAGTGTTTATATGTTTCAAAAACATTTTCAATCATAACTATCAATCATAGACGGCATGGGTACCATATATCATGTCGCCATATATATATACAATCAAAACCGCACAGTCACGTATTTGGAAATTGGATTTCCGTCATGAACCAAGGCAAAAGACAATCCTTACCGAATTCGTGACTCTCTAGCCCGAGCCACAGGCAAGCGCGCAGGCAAGCCTTGGAGCGACAGGGCCGGTCCACCGATGTGGATTATTATGCCTGAACAATACGTTTCCCCACCCTTTGGGGCGTAAACGAGCCAACGAATGACTCCATCGGACCCGGATCGTCCGATCAAACCGAGGCGCCTCGCAACAGCAACAACCACACAGGTGAAAAGTATATAAATGTCAGGGCTGGTAGGTCACTGACACCACCCTAGCTAGAAAGAAACGCATGCCCTCCCTGAGGTCCTTCTCCCGTTTCTGGCTCATACCGGGGTGTGAGGTTCGCGAATTCACATTATACACAAAGCTACGCCACACAGGCGGAGCTTTGATCATCACCACAAGACTTTGCTTCTCAACAGAAGCCTTGATCATTTGCCACTTAGGCATGCCACACTAGCAATTCATGCCATGCGACTGATGTCCATCGATATACAACCTCTGAGCTCATGCGTTTCAGAGAAGGGCGTTAAGCAAAAGAATAAATTCTCTGCCGCCAAACAGATGTATATTTAATAGAGATCAATCAACACATAATAAAATCCAATGTCAGACACACAGTCCATTTACAAGTCCGTCCTGGGTCTGAACGAAACCGGAGGCACTAAATACCTCGCAAACCCCTCGATCACCACGTACGTCTGGACGATCACCACTCATTATCCATATTTCGGGATGCCTCCCAATCAGGACCTCGGTTACCATCCAAACGAGGTGAAGATCTCCGGTCTTCGACCACCGTCTTCATCTTCGATTTCTTATCGTCGATTCAGTTATTCAGAATGGGATAAACCCGGTCATTCTGAGCAACTCGCGTATATAATAAACAAGTGCAACACTAACATATACACGCATCATTTCAATTCACTAGTCACTAACCATCAATCAGTAAGAGAACGATTTCCCAAATATTAACCCCGAAGGCCGAAACCAACATCAGATCAACACCCAGGCAACCATTCGACTTAGCTAACCTTCAGTTAATTTCTAAATCACATGCATATCGTTTATAATATTTTATAACGATTTATCGCTATTTTTATTTATTTTAAAATAGCCATTTTATTCAAAACGACACTTCGGGCCATAACGCGACCGTGGCGCTGTTTTTCTTCAGATTTGATTTACGCATATCTGAAAATATGACCGTTGGATCTTCACAAAATTTACATCATTAGAAAGATCTTTTCAAAACGAATCCAATGGTTCCAGTTTCGGGAAAATCCGACGGTCGGAACTCCCGGTATAATCGTTTGAAGTTTCGATTTCAAAATACGAACTACAGCGTCGTTATTCGATTAAATATAATTATATATATATATAAAAATATAATCGATTTTGGCGCTGTTTTTCTTCAGATTTGAATTAAACATTTCAGACAATCCAACCGTTGGATTTTTACAAAGTTGGTGCCATTGGAAAGATTTTTCCAAAGCGAACCCAACGGTTGCGATTTCAGGAAAATCCGATGGTCGGATCTCCCGTACTAATCATTTGAAATCACGGTTTCAAAATACGAACTGCAGCGTCGTTATTCTATATATTTCAATTCTATTTAAATATATATATCGATTCTTCGATTTCAAAACTATATTTTTTCCATACATTTGATAAAAATGACATTTTTATCTAACTGTCTTCTATTTCAACACTTCACTATATTTAACAAGTCATGTATATAAAAAAATGTGATTTTTATTGTAAAACAATTCATTTCAAAACACTATTATTTCATATAGTTTATATAGATGATAAAAAGGGGATTTTTATTATAAAACAATTTATTTTAAAACAAGGTCATTTTACATAGTTCATATAGATGATAAAAAGGTGATTTTTATTATAAAACAGTTTATTTCAAAATATGAATACCATTCAACACATGAATTTTTATTCAACGAATGAATATCGATTCAACACATGAAGGTTTTCTATAGTTTATATACATAGATAAAAATGTGATTTTTATATTTAAAACACGAAGACCATTCAACACATGAATTGCTAATCAACGAATGAATATCGATTCAACACATGAAGGTTTTCTATTGTTTATATACATAGATAAAAATGTGATTTTTATATTTAAAACATGAAGACCATTCAACACATGAATTTCTAATCAACGAATGAATATCGATTCAACACATGAAGGTTTTCTATTCAACGAATAAATATAGTTTCAGCAAATGAAAATAATTCAAACACATGAATATTATTCAAAATTTCGGCAGCATAATGGCAGGGTAGTTAAAACCGGGACCGTCCCTGGTACGGCTCCTCGCTCTACCTTAAAACCTCGCGGTTTTTGACAATGGGGATCATGCATCTAGTTCGCACGCAGGCGGCATGTATATATTTATTTCATTTCCACAAACTAATCCTATTTGGTTTCAACCAAATATTTCTCAACCACAAACGGGTATTTTTCAACCACAATCAATCAATATCAACCACAAACAATCCCAAACAACCATTCGCTATCAATCAATTTTCACACCAATCACAATCAATAAATATCGTCCATGGTTTGTGGACGAGGGGCGTCTATATATATATATTTATTTATTTATTTATTTATTTATTTATATATAGCAATTTACTTCTATTTCAACACATATATAATTTTTACAACGCATATATAACTTATACATCGAACGTACAACTTATACAACGCTTATACAAGAGGTGTACAACGCTTATATAACTCATACATCGACTATATAATTTATACATCGTCGTTTTCCATATCGTTTATAAATTAGAAATCTCACATTGGGTTCCACTCCACCAAAAATAGCAGAAGGCTCAGAAAAATATGCGGTCTCTTCTAGAATGTAGAAGACGTCCACACGAGTCCACTGTATCTTGTTTCACTGAATTTCGACCACAAAGCAAAAAGATATGATTTTTCAAAGTTTGCAACGGTTTAAAGGTGTTAAAACTGTTGAAAATATATATAGCTGTATACCTTTCTGAAACGTTCAAAACTAGGTCTTCGAATTTCACCCAATCCGTGGCTCGCGACGAAGTCAGAGGGTACCACCGTGGAGTGCTCCGAACGACGCGCCAGTCGGTGGTGGTGGGGTCCAACTCGCGACGGCAGTGGAGGCAGAATCGGGCTCGAAACGGCCGAACTTTGGAGGTTTCAAACTAATGAAATACTCAACGAAAAATTCAGCAATTGGTATGGATTTGAAGAGCTCGGGAAGATCTTCAAAAAGTTCAACTGTGGCACAAGCTAATTCGGCGTGGATTGATCGGAAAATGAGGGGGAAGGTTTGAACTATTTCCGCCGTATATCGTTTAATCGGGGAGAGAGAAACGAGGGGTTTTTCTTTTCTTTTTTTTATAAAAATTCTGATTGGCCGGTGGAGTTTTAAAGGGGTTTTCTGACACGACCACCAATCTAAACCCAACGACTGTCATCCCTAGCGTTTTACCCCCATTCCGAACACAATGGGATATGTTTCGTAGGCCCATTCGACTGTTTCAGTCAGTTTTCCTTCAAATTAAAATATATATCATTCAATATTTGATTTAAACGTGCATTTCAATTTGCCAGGGCCACAAACTGATTCGAAAAATTCCAGAAAAATAAATCTAGCTATGTTTTGACGATACGGTCCCAACAAAACTAGTTTCGTCGAATTCTGAGACCGTTTGCAAAAAGGCCCATTTCTAGTCGATCCAATTTAACTATAATTGACCAAAACACGTTTTCTTTTGCCACGCTCACATACTAGCTTCAAAAATTATGAAATTTGAAACCTAGCAATAACTTCACATCCCGGATCCGACAAAAGTGGTTTCGTCGAATTCCGAGGTCGTATGCAAAATGGCCAATTTCACGGGCTATATAAATTCCATAGCGACCTTTCTGAAAATTCATTTGGCCATAACTTTGGCTTTCCGTTATGAAAATTTGATTTTTCAGATTTGTTAGAAAGGTATTCACTAACAGATTTAAATATTTTTGGTTTCACTAAAATCCGTTTTGTTTTGCACCCGGTACAGTCCGACAAAGTTTGAATTCAATTTTTGAAACTACCGCGCCATTTCAGGCCTTGTTTATAATTAGAATTAATTATATTCGTTTTCAATTGTCGATTCCAACTCACCTTTCATCGCTATTATTTAAAATATTTATTTTAAATATTTAAAATCCATTATTTTAGCCAATTTAAAATTTTAAATTGGTTCAGATTTTCTGGGTCGTTACACTAAAGCATACCATAAGCTCGTCACAACTTTACGCCAAGCAAAATGGCTTGGTGCTTGCCACAAAGTTGAATCCCTTAAAATGACTAAGGTAAGCTCGAGAACTTCAATACAGTGGTAAACACAAAAAGTGGTTATTCATGGAAAAGAAGCCTCGAGTGCCGCCCCCGTCAAAATCAAAAGAATTCAATAAAGTTGATCAAGTGGACCCAGCTAGTAATGATTTGTGGCTACAACTGAAAAATCATCATTTATAAAAACGTACCATAAGGTCATTATAACGCCAGGCATTGCAACAACAAAGGACTTATAATGCAGAAAACTTGTATTGTAAGCATGCAAAAGAAATAGGTGTGGAAAAGTATGTCAAAGCGAAGCTAAAAGCTTAAGTACAACAAGCAGAACACAAAACATTGTTTCATCACATCAACAGACAACACAAGTCAAACACAAAGTCAAGTACAAAAGTTTCAAAAACAGTCGTAAAGCAATGAGCATAAAGTAGTGAGCAAGGGCCGACACTCGCGTATACAACTGGTCTGAATACAATATATAAAAGGAAATAGTAGAAAGTAAAGAAAGCCAGCCGCAAGCGCTACTTCTTATTTTTCCCACCCTTGGAGCCACTTGACCTTAGAGATAGCTTGGTTGAGGAAGGAGAAGAAGTAATAACTGGAGGGCTTCCATCTTTGGTTATGGGGCCACTCCGACTTTCTTGAGAGGATAAAGTGATAATCCCTTTCTTCTCAACAGCGTGCTTACCTCCTCTACGCTACGAGGACGATCCAGGCTTTGATTTTCGCTTCTTTGGATCCTGAGCATCTTTTCCCGGGTTCTCATCAGTGTAGTCTGAATCTTCTTCACTCAGAATATAGTCGACATCATCATCCAAGTCGGCGATTGGACCAATCTTGGTATCCTATGACCCCGGAGTCTTAGCATCAAGTAGAGATGCATCCCCCGGAGGAGGAGTAGTGACTGGGGCAGGAGGAATCGACATCAAAGTTGAGTCAGTAATAATAGCCTCGGTTGTTGTTATCTTTCTTATAGTAGGATAAGATAGTGGTGAGATTAGACCTAAAATAGACAAACAATAAGAGTAGAATGCAGTTGTTCTAGGTGAAGGACATAGGCAGTCTAAGTATAGCATAGTTTGCATAATTTCAATTTTACTTGCGGCTATAAGACTTGCTTGAATATCTCTGTGCTCCTCAACTTCAAACCTATCTGCAACGTTATCGTCATCATCCTCATTATCTTCGTTATGCTCATTAGTAAAACCTTCCTCAACACTGTGTTCCTTGGTAGCTATGTCTTTTTTCTTTGAGAGCAGCGGGAGGATTAATCAGAGTTTGCGAACCAGAAGCTTCTACATTAGCAGGAAGAGTAGGGGCATCAACATTTGTTGTGTCCTGAACTTGCTCTCCTGAAGGTCCAGCTATATCTCTTGCCAAATCTCGCACTTTTTTCAATCGAGCCTTTCCATCAACTAAGGCCTAGTGAGACTCTTCATCTAACATATCTTCAATAAGATCGTCTTCGCTGTGTCACCTTCATTAATCTCAAGTATTTGCTCTACGACAAGAGCCAGAGTGATTTCAAACTTATTCCCAGATAATACAGACTTCCTCGACTCATGACACTATGAACGTAAAAATTAAACAAGGAAGTATCATCATCCAATCGAGCTTTTTTGAGATCGGCCACAGCTTTAAGTCTTTCTTCTTCAAGAGTCTGCGTTTCCGAAAGAGGTGTACTCAGAGAAGAGATCTTTTCCCGAAGAATAGGGTTTTCTTTCTGACGAGCAGCAGAAGCATTCTTTTCTATGATTAGTTGAGATTCGGTAAGCTCTCAGGCTGTTTGAGCTTCTTGGACTTGCGCTGTTAGTGTATTCTCTTTCTGTTTCGCAGCAATAAGCTCCTCTTTAAGTTTCTTATTTTCAGCCTCTAAGCTCGATAGCTCTGCATCCCTTTGAGTGTAAGATGCAAAAGTTCTCTCCTGAGACTTAAGAACTATGATTAGCTCAGCTTTATTGTTCTCTAGTGTGACAATTCGATCGATGGTGACTCCGTTAACTCTTTGGAGTTCATGTGCAAAAGTATACCATTCGCCCAATTGCTTCTCAACACAACCTTTAATCTTATCTAACCTAACTTCGAGCTGACTCTTGGCCTTATCAAATTGTGTAAGCATACAACCCTTCAAGGTATCGAATTCTTTTAGAATGTCCTGGTTATCTAAAGGACATATGTCTAAATTGAGATACGTTCCTCTTAGACACTAGCCCGGGAATCGATAGGAGAGGGCAAAGTTAACGGGTCTAGGAATATAGCGAGACCGGTCTATAAATCTGAAGGTCAGCAATAGTTGGGGTAACGGATGGAGAAGCCAAGGACACTTGTTTGCAAGTAGTTTGAAAATCTGGCATTGGAAGATTGTTCGGCTTATAACGCTTTCAAGAATCGTCTTTGCTCCGATCATCCTTATCTCTACCCGGTTTTCTTTCTCGTTTTCTCCGCTTCCTTCCTCTTTTGTTCTTCTAACCAAGCTTCATGATCCTCCCTCCATCTCCTTTGATCGTTAGTCTCGGGAAGCTCTGGAATTAGCCGAGATTGGTGGAGAGGCTGTGGATGTTAAGGAGGTCGGATCACTAGGAATGTCATGAAGGATGAGATTGGTTTAAAAGACGCTTTGGACTTTGCTAACTTGACCTTTCGTTAAAATCTTTCATAAACGAGGGCTTTGGCACTGGACTTGAGAAAAGAGGCAACGCAGAAATTTGGTGTTCTCATTGAAAAATGCTGGGGCAAGTTTAAGAAACTGTAACAACCCGTATTTTTGAATAACATGTTATAACGTAAATCAAGGCAGAATTAAATTTTAAAATATGAACCAAGGGAAACGGGCCATGCCATTGCGTTCGTCTCGGAAAAATTCGTGAAATAGAGTCCGAGTTTTCGAAAATCGGAGTCCGTATGACCAAGTTATGGCCCGTCAAAGTTTTCAGAAAATTTCAAGTTCAAAAACAGTTCAAATTTGAATTCAGAATTCAAATTCAGCCAAGCAGAACAGGCGGGAAAATTCCCGCCAGCCCCAAGTCGACTGGGGAGTCGACTTGGGAGTCGACACCCCCCAGGTAGTGTCGACTGCCCAGTCGACACCCCTGTCGACCTGGGTGGTCGGCCAGTTTGGCCTGGTGCACCTGTTTTGGCTCCTGGGTCTTGTTTTGTTGGCTAGTGACGTGATTTGATGGCTCAGATCTGAATTAGGGTTAATCCTATGGCCTAAACTAACCTAAACTTCTATAAAAGGACCCTAATACCTAGCCTAAATCATCACAAATCATTCCTACAACTAAATTATGCCAAAATGCTTCCTAATCATGGCCTCCACCTTCATATCATGGCATCCATCCTCTTCATGAAAGTTTGAGCGTTCTAAGCTAGTAAAAGAGCCATCTTTCTTCATCAAAACAAGGATCTTTCTTTATACAAATCAAAGGAGCTTCTTGTTTCTCAAGACAACTTGGAGCTTATATTCAATTGGGGATTTCTACTGTGGCTTCGTCTCAATCTTGTTTTATTTTTCTCTAGTCTTCTTAGCCAAGCTTTGTAAGCCCTATTCTACTCTTAGATTTAAATTATGAAGTTAATATGATCATGTAGCAAGTCGAAATGTGACTTTTGGGTATAATGCTTGTCTTTGGGCGTTATTTGTATGCATAGATCCATGTATGACCTTTTTGATCTATGATGGTAGCACTATCATGAACCTAGTATCATTTACCTTGATTTTTGGGTAGAAAGCTATGAGCTTTATTTGTTGGTTATGCATAATGCAACATAGAACTTGGTAGTTATGCATAAATGCAACATAGAACCATCTTATAACCTTGATGTTAACTCGCATATGATCTTGAACTATATGCTAATCACATGTTATCACCCTATGTCAACTATGATCATGTTATCCCCTATTTGCTAAGTTGATGTCATGCATGTTTTGAGGCCAATAACCTTATATGCAAGTATGTTGAACACCTTTGCCTCATATATCACCATGTTAAACTTGTGATAGACTTTTCCACTTTATGCCCAACTTGTCATATCATTATGTTCCCCCTTTTGATCTATTTGTGTTGATGCGAACTTACGTGCGATGGGGTTACGTTATGGGTAAATTTAAATGACATGAAACATGACTTGAAAATAAGACATGTGATTATGCTTGAAAACATGAACATGGACATGACATGTAGAAAATATGAAAGTGGCCAACTCGAGGTTGGGTTGAGTTTGTAGCATAAACCTACCCGGAACCGACCGGCTTAACTAGTAGCTACAAACAATAGGACCCAATGTGAGAAGTTGGTCATGTTGCACTTAAAACCCGAGGTTAGACTAAGTTGTGGTGTAAAGCTACCCGGACCCGCCCGGCTTAACTAGTAACCACAACAAGGTCTAATGTGAGAGGTTGGGTGCATTAAGTTAATTAATGCCACATGGTAGGGTTAAGTCATGGACCACTTGAATACTTAACCAATTAAACACGATGGATGGTTGGGGTTAAGTCATGAACCACTTGGGTACACTTAACCAACTTGATACATGATGGGATAGGGTTAACCACACTTAACCCGTTAGAAACCCTAGTTACGCGGTCCTTTTCAGCAGTAACCCTCTTGGATGTATCAACGATACCCTAGGGACTAGGCTAGGGTGGGGCACGATTACTGGGCTGATTGTAAGCGACCAGAACGACGGCTGAGTTGGTGCGCCGGTGTAGGTTCAGGCGGACTATGGTCGTGCACATAGTCCGGAGTTGAAAAAGCAGGCATGGGCACCTGTAGGTTTAGACTGTGCGTGCTTGATTCGTGTCAGTGGTTGGCACCCTAGGACTTGATACACCCTAGGGTGGACCTAGCACAGTTTGACTACATTCCGTGATTGGGCCGTAAGACACCGACACTTGACGGGTTAGGCTTATAGGGAGCCGATCGACTAGATCGTGTAGTTGGACCTTGATTTAGGTCATCTCATGATGTTGGGCCAAACTTGGGCCAAGGGATCATTTCTTGTTTATACTTGACATGGATTGGATTACTAGTACTATTGGTGCAAAACTTAACCTTGTATATGCGATGCCACACTTGATCTATCTTGTTAACTTTTCACCATGCCAGTTATCACCCTATGTTTCATCTCTGTTTTACATGTCCAGTTAACTTTATTAGTTTTTATACTAATAGTAGGTAGGACTTACCAGTCTTTTTGACTGACCCGTTTTCTTTCACCTCTTTTCTTCCGTTCCCCCCCCCCCCCCAGGTTCTCAGGGTGGGAACACTAGCACCTAGCTTGGATCTTTAGCTTGCTTACTGGATAGCTCATGTACGGTTTGGACTTGAGCTCGCTATGGCTTTACCACGTCTACTTTGGGGATAGTTTACTTTATGTTATTTCCAATTTTCAGTTTATGTTTCTAGACTTGTAGTAGTTGGAAAATAATGACTAAGTACTTTTGATGTAAGTTGACTATGGTTTTGAAATAGTAGTTTTATCCGCTGCTTTACTTACTCTGTTTTACTTATATGTTCTGTCTTGTGATATCTTTATGCATGTTTACCTTGTCCAACACCCCTCCAAAGCTAGTGTACTTGCAAGAGTGACCCTGGCGGAGGTGGGGTGTTACAGAAACTAATGCAAAGAATCGTAAACTCATGGTATAAGTAAGCACTAGTTAATGTGTATCCAATAACAAACCAAGTTTTATTGTCGATTCTAAGGCAATTCCTAGACTTGCGAGCATTTTTCCCGGTCGAGTGATAGGGGCTCCAGCTATATTAATTCATGTTTCTATGGTTTGAGGTTTAGGAGGTTGGATGACAATTTCACCTTGGATAATATCTCTGGCTGAACTGAGGTCACTCAAATCCTTATAACTACCAGCAGAACTCTCACCTTAGGTAACTTGAATAATAAGGTTCTCATCGACCTTATTTGCATTATCCTTAGAAGTTGTTTCGACATCTCCAAATTGTTTGACCCCCTTCATCAGATCTGAAAGGGTTTCTGAAGTAGCTCTATCCTTCTCAATTCGCTCTGTCCCCTTCTTAAACTATTTACTCACATCCTTGTATTGTTGAGACTCCTCTTCTCCAATGGAAACTAGTTTAGATTTGGGAGGCGTTTTGCTATTGCACGCAATGTCTGAGCATTTCTTTAAAGGAGCTTTCTTAGCGGGAGATTTATTGGCAATCTTTCTCTTAAAGGCCAGATCTAGTTTAAGATTACGGGAAGGGTCCAGAAAATGATATTGATGGAGAAATTGTTCTGTGATCTAGAATCTATTGCTTCTCTCCCCTTCACCGACAGTATTCAAAGCGTCAAACAACTCCTGACCAGCAGTATCAACTGGATCAGAAGAGGGGCGTTCTGTAAAACGAAAAAAGGAATTAATACTCGAAACCTAAGTATAGGAGTAGATAAAGGAATATGAGATAGTATATTCTCACCTTCTTCCATCCACCTTCCATAAAAGCTGTCAGGACACCATATGAAGTAATAATGATCTGCAAATCCCTTGGCGCTATCCAACAGATCAGTAATAATCTTTGGGTATTTTCCTTCGACGAAAATAATCAATGGCATATCTTGCCTCTTTTTGAAGACATACAAGGAACAAATCTCTTGAAATGTGGGAGCACGTTGATTGACCCTCATGCAAAGCACGTTAAGACCGTTTAGGGTGGCATAGATGTTGGCGTGTAACTGCATGAGGGGGATCGCTAAGCGCTTAAGGATTGTTTCCAAAAATGGATTAAAAGGAGGTATAGCTCCCATTGTTAGCATGCGTCGATTGACTGCGACATACCTGTGAGGCGGAGAATCTGCAAATTCATTCTTCTTCGGGAATTAGGCATCAGTTTCTAAAATCCTAAACTGAGCACATAAATTATGAACGCTCAGAAAGTTAGGTCAATTTTCCCTCGTCAAGTACTCCGGTAAGAGGTTTAGGCACGAGGAATTCTGGATTAATGTCTAATCTGGGAGTATTAGTTGCAGCCACATTAGTAACTTAGGCAGAAATATCAGCCTAAATGGACTTTAACGCTTCCTCAGGTTGTTGCGCGATTTTTTGTCTAGTATCCACTTCTAAACAAATAGTTGTGCTTGAAAAATAAATTACAGGTGCACATTTCCTAAGATAGAGAAATATCACATACAATTATATGAGAGAAGGGCTTAGGATCCATGATCAATATGAACTGATTAATTGATTCCAAGCCTTACTATGAATTCATATGTTTAAGTTGTTTAAGGAGATGTGCATTTAAGTTAAAATGGTTGACAAAGCACTACAACACAAACCCACCATTCAAGTATAAGCTATATAGTTTGGTATATAAGTTATCTACGTAATTATCTAACTTGTTCTCGATATGGGAAACCGACAACAGAGTATACTAGCCCAGAACAAGTGTTTGTTTGTATTGTAGGACGGGAAAATAATGCAGGAAAACACATTCAAAGCACAAGGCATAGAGAAACCAGTTTTAACTGACCCAAAATGGGTCGGCATCAACTGACCTAAAAAGGGTCGGTCTGAACTAACCCAAAATGGGTCGGTCCGAACTAACCTATAATGGGTCGGCCTTAGCCAACCCATAATGGGTCAGTCTGAGCTGACCCATAATGGGTCTGTCCGAACTGACCCATAATGGGTCGGCCTTAGCCATCCCATAGTGGGTCGGTCTGAACTGGCCCATAATGGGTTGGTCTGAACTGACCCATAATGGGTCGGCCTTAGCCAACCAATAGTGGGTCGGTCTAAACTGACACCTAATGGGTCGGTCCGAACTGAACCATATTGGATTGGCCTCAACCGACCCAAGATGGGTCGGCCTTGACTGAACTTGAGTGGTCGGTGGCAACTGAAACACTATGATTTGTGACTTCCAACATGGCAAATGCGATCAGCGCAATGATTCTATAGCACAAACAACCGACATTACTACAACAAAATTAAGTACGGGTCGATCAGATGCGCCACAAATGGGTCGGTCGGTCTCGTCTTTGGTCGGTCGGTCTCATCCTGGGTCAGCCGGTAACATTCTGATCGGTAAGGGGCTTGACAACTGGCAACAACTGGCAGTGTCATTTTCGTAAATAACTTTGAGGCCGACCCAAAACCTGCACACTAATTTCAGCCATTCCTCACACCTATAAATTGGGGATGAACTCCACATTAAAGGGGATCAATTCCTAAGACCCCAAAGGGCTGCCTAACTATTTTCTCCACAATTCTAAGTGATTCTAACTCCTCCAATCATCTCCAAACAAAGATCTAACACCGAATCTACTATGGAATCATTGAAATTCAATCAAGTGTTCGAGGAATTGTAGATCCATATCACTATTTGCTACACTTAGAGAATTCCATCAATTTCCCTGGCTAATTTGAATATATTAAAGCGAAGAGCTTGTGAGAGAGAGAAAATGAATGTAATGAGAGAGTGTTCATGCTTTGTAAACTCAATAATGATAATGAAAACTCTTGCCAAAGTGGATGTAGAACTATTTTAGATCGAACCACTATAAAATTCTTGTCTTTTTACTTACTTTTTGTGATTGTAGCTCCTTTTTCCATTTCTAACCATTTGGTGAAGTACTTCTGAAGTACCCTTGGTGTTGTAGACTAATTTTGGTTTGAAAAATATTAAGGTAACATAATTCTGTAATGCACGACGAATTTATTGATATTTTTTCTAATTTTTTTTGTTATTATTCTTTATTTTATCTCAGAAGTTAAATTTGTAATTAATCTCATGTCTCGATAAAAAACTTTTTTTTGAATTTTCCTTGTTGGCAAATGTAGAAATATTCTCTGTTTTATTGTAGTCATTTACATATTGACCAGAAGTAAAAGTAATAGTGTTTCTTAAACATATTTTTGAGAAAGAAAATCATTGTATTATGAAACTTAAAGAGTGTATTTTGTAAAAGTTCTTTATCGTTTGTGTTATACTACATCTCATGTGTCTTATGTGTGTTTTAGTTTAATAAAAATATAATTTTATCATATTTTATTGATATAGGTATGATGTATATTACTAAAATTTTCATATAGTCATTAGTGACCGAACTAATGAATATCACTTAATTACATTTGTCTTATTATTCTAAACATAAGACTACATAATTAATTTATGCATGTAGATTGAAACGTATATCATAGGAGAAAGTGATGTAAGTTTTGTAAATAATTGTGGTAATTTTAATTATATGTATTTTAAGTTAAATGTAGAATTTAACAATGCAATGCATGATACATATATTTTACCATTTTAAATACAAGTATTTATAGTTTAATGATAATCGAATAAAAAATAATAATTCTTTATTGTTGTTTTATGCGATTGGTAACTTAATATAACAATTTTATTTTATCGTTTTTATTAGCACAGTTAGTCATATACATATTCAGTTATGGTTCTTTAATATCTATTAGTAATATTAATAAATATATTAGCTGATTAGATTTATATAAAAAAATTTTTTTGATATTATGTAATTAATATAAATAGATGAACCTGGTTATAAACTATTAGGAGTTAATTGATGGATTATTTGTAAATTAATTATACATAAGTTATATGTATATATATATATATATATCATACTTTAATATAATAAGAACTAAATATCAAGAGAGAATTAAGCAAAAGAGAGATAACTCCTGAAATATCTTCTCAAATCTAGCCTTTACGACAGAATTGCTTCTTTTCTCGTCTCCGTGGATTTCTCGTTCTTCACCACCTCAAATATCTCCTCTTTCTTCTCATCCATTACGACTGATTCAGATATCTTTTCAAATCGAATCATTGGGTAGCAAAATCCTTGGATCTAGATTCGAACCTTGGCCAGTATCCATATTTCTTTGCTGATGCAACTGTCCAATAATTTGCAGTCGAGCTCTATTTTTCTCTCAAATCATTTTGATAACCAGGTATAACACTTCCTCTTGTTCAATTTTATACGTTTATTAACAATCAAAAGTTGGTTTTTGAAAATTTCATGTTATTTAATAATAGTTGCTTGATTTCAAGTTAATGATTGACGTGCCTTGATTTATTATATTGTATTGCTTTGTCGATCATTCTCCACTCTTTGATAGTTCGGCACTTCACAGTCGAGTTTGATTGCGCAAATAATTTAGTACATTTTTTTCTGCTTTTCGATTTTAATTTTCTCAACTTCGGTGTCTAAATAAGGCGGATATGGTTTTAAATTGGATCTGAATTCCTATATTATGATTTTTGACTCAATCTCTGTTGTTTGATTTCGTGTTTTTTTGCCTTTTTGAAATTGAGATCGTTGATGCTTGCTGACTCTTTCATATGTGATATACAATATATTATTACATGTATTTGTTCAAAGTTTTCATATGCTAGGAAAAATGCTTCGATATGCTTTTTTTTCCTGAGTGGTGGAAAGCTAGCTCCCTTCGTAGAGGAAGAGAGGTTATGCTTGCTAGCAAAATAAAGGAGTAAATAAAAGACAGTAGCTATTGATTTCGAGTCTTGAATCATGGTTGAGTATGTATGTTTTTGTATCTTGGTTTTCTTTACTTTTAGATATAGCTTCAATGCAGTTTTGTTTAGCAAAAGCACTCCTTCAACTGGCACTATAGCCAAGCGATACAGACTATCTTGTATGCATATCTTTATTGGCAAATTCTATTTATGCACTGAAAATCACTTTACATACACCATTATTTTTCTATAAAATTCTATTACTAAATTACCCTTTTCTCATAGTTGCTTTTTTAAATCTTTTGCATATAAATAGTCAAATTATTCTTAAACATATTGAAACTCGATGCAAACTAAATATGTTTATGAAGATGTTAATAAATTATTTAATCATGAAATATAAATTTTTAATTAAGAAAACATTCAGAAATAATAGTTTAATTTAGAAGTGTTGATTTATTTTATAAAATTAGAGTAATTTTGTTGAAATTAATTTTTTTCCAAAAAGTTTATAAAAGCTACAACAGTAGTATAAGAAATAAATTTCATTTTGATAAATTTTACTCAATTTCATGCAAAGAATTTCTAATTTTAGGTAATTGTGTTTTAAATTTGAAAGAGGAAAGAAAAAGAAGATGAGAACATGGATAATTTAGTAAAAGAAACGGTATGTAAAGTAATATATGGTGTGTAGTAGTTTATTACATTTTTTGGTGTATGTTTAGCAATTTTTGGTGTATAAATAGAATTAGCCATCTTTATTTTTGGATCATCTAAAATTGTCATAAGAAAATGTATGGTTGTATTTATTAGAATCGAATCCCTATAAAATTAATTGGTAGGCATATACACATAAAAAAATAAGTAACTGTTTCATGACATTTTGAAGCTGCTGAATCCAGGAAATAATCTTAGAACTGTGATGCACAAATGAATTTAGTAAGCCTGCATCATCCATTTTGGTATAAATTATTTTCTCAAATATTTATCTTCGAGGTGGGATATTTTGTTCTATATAAACAATTCCTATATTCTGCTTTGGTGCAATAGTTTGAAAGGAGTACGATTGATCAAGAATCTTTTTTTTAGCAGCGAACATTTTGCATGGGTTGGTATCTTCATCAAAGTGTATGTCTGAAGTGATCAGGAATCTTTTTTCATAGCTTTTGATGTTTTTTTAAAGAGAATTGGAAGTATGAGTGGAAAATATTTGGTGCATTTAAGTAAATGAAATATATTTGTGCTATGCATTTGTATTCAAACCGACCGTTAGGGAGGTTTGCTTACTGTCATAGGCTATTATCAATTTCTCTGAAGCCAAATTAACAAGCCGCCTGTTTCTCCTTCTTTTCCCCTTTATTTTCTCACTTAGTCTCGTCTAGTTTTCGAAATCTCGTTTTTTCACTCAATCGGTATGCCCATTTCCCCCATTCTCGCCCTATTGTAAATATATGAACCTGACCCTCGCTCTGTTATTGATCGATTTTACGCTTTTGCCCATTTTGTTTGACCCGAGGTAGTTCATCTTCTTTTTCTTCGTCGATTAAATATTGTTCATAAATTCATTTTTTATGAGTTTGGTCTATCATTTTTGATCGATTCATTTTGTAAAAATAAATCGAAATCAATTTAGTTTCAAAATCTATATTGAGTTTCAACCTATATCATTTCATACAAGGATATTTCAAATTAACTTCAGAATTCAAGTTAAAAATAAAAGCAGTCGAAGCTTGATTTTTTTTTTAATTTACACAAAGCCCGAGTTTGATATTGGAGCATTACTGAGATGTTAAGGCCTGTTGATGCTTCTACTATATGCGAGGCTTTGTGATTAGCGGCATGTATGAATAGTTTTCTTGTTGTTTCTTTTACTGCTTTTGTTTTTAGCTAGATTTTTGCGGAATTATCGGATTTTTTTTATTGATTACAACTAAATACATAAATAAGAATATGTTACGATAAAATAAGAATAAAACATCAATGAAAAATTATCAATATATAACAATTAACAATCAATTATTAAACGCACATGTGCATACATGCGGTATAATAAGTTATTTTATCAATGCATAATTGATATAATAATTTCTTTAATCACTAATATTACAACAACGTATTCATGGATGAAATGTATAATTTTAAAATTTAAAATTCAAACTAGTCAATTTTCATATATGTTACTTAAGTTTTTGTTATATTAACCCAATTCTTGTCATCACTGTAACTATCGACATCAACATGCATGTATTTCTTTGTTTATTGTTATTAAACAACAGAAACACTGGTAATCGGTAAATGTATCATTAATGAATTTATATTATTTTAGTTAACATGGCCATGTGCATGTACAATTGGTATTATGAGGGCACAACTATAATTGATTACATCTGTTTACACGGATGATGCGCCTGTGCATACGGTGATTGGAACAGTCAGGATTGGCATGCGATATGGGAGCCAAGGTCCAACGATCTGGACATGCCGTTGTATCCTCAGTCCGAAAGGTCCACGTACCATGGTGGTGAGTTTGGGTATACGAGGTTGTTTGCTACCAAGGAAGAAGATGAAGCTTGAGTATATTGGGAATCATTATGGGCAAGTACATGATGTTCTTGAGATTTTTCTGGGCTTGTTCAAAATATAGCTGCTAAATTATCGGATGTGGATAGTGAAACTGTTTCTGAATCTAGAATCCTGAAATACATGGTTGGAGTGGAAATTTTGGTTGTTGAAGTGATTGTTGGTTATTTACTAAGGTTATTGATTCTCTGGAAAAGGGATGTTGTGCCAAGAAATACTAGGACTCCTGTGAAGAGCGAAAAGACCTGAATTTATTAGTTGTTTTACGATGGTCAATTTTTTGTGCTTTGTGTACATTTACGAACATTTTACTGGATTTCATATCTACCAATAAACATGTCGACCATTCATCTACATGTGATTTTATGTGCATAGAGTATACAAGTTTAGTATTCAAAAAAGATTAATGTATGTTTTAACAAGTCATTCTAACTCAATTTTCAATAGCTGGTGTTTTAACGATCCCTATACAGTCTGTTTGTTTCAAAGTTCTTTATTAATGTACAAAAATAAGATTAGGTTTAGAATTTAAATGCACCGATGATCAAAAATCTTATCTTATCTTTGTGAATTTGCAACTTTTCTGAGTTGTATGCATGTGCTCAAGCATGGACACACACTCGTGTATTTTTCTTTCCTTTCAAAAACTAAACCCCGTCTATCAATTATGAATTTTTTCTTCTCTATATGCCTTGGTCAATAAATTTAACAGATATGTCATGTATGATATAGTACCATAAATGGCAGTTTTGTTCAAACAACTCAAGATGCCTAACGATTTTTTTGTAAAAAATGAATTTGGATAGAATAAATTTAATCGTGCTTGAATTGCACTTGTACAATTTATCCCTTTTGCGTAATTTGTTTTTCCTACTAGTATAACTCTGTTTAAATTTTGTATATAACGGCTTAAACTTTGAGTTGTTCGCAAGGATTGCTACCATAGTCTAAGATACGCAGGAGGAGCCCAAAAGTTCGGTCAGCTTTCGCATTAAATCTTGAACTATAATCTATTTGTTTGCCCCTTCCTCTGATGATTACATAGTTGAATAAATATGTCATTAGATGTAAGATAGAAGTCATTAAATTGTTTGGCAATTAAAGCAGTAAGCCTAGTTTGTTTAATCTTGATGATATGGCTGTCTCAGGGCGAATCGTGACTCTAAGCCGAAAGAAAAACCACTAGCATTTGTGTTTTGGCAATAAGAGCTGATACCTCAAAACAATTTTTCAAAATTCAAATACTTCAATAAGAATGCCTGTAATAGAACATGATATTAAATCTCCGGATTACTACTTTATCATTGATAATTTATCTAAAGTTTTTTATGTGAATAAAATGTATTTGTTTTTGCAGGTTTATTACAGTAGTTGCTTTCATTTATTATGAGAACGATAAACTAAATTTTTTTGACAACGTAAAGCTGACAAGATAAAATCTTGTCAAATACAATATAGAAAATAATCAATGATCCTCAATAGCAGTACACTGGTATTATATTGGTTATGACTATGTCTGTATTTTAATTGGCTTCAAAATTGTTGGATAACTTGCACCTTCTCTAATGCAAATGATAGTACAACGATTTTTAGGAGTTCCCAGCATTTCTTGTACAAACTATGTTATTTCATACCATAAAATAACTTATTCACTATATAAACTTTTATTAGTTGTCTGCAGCTGCAGTTTAGCTAGTAAGGACATGCGGCACTCACCCAAGAGGTCGAGGGTTCGATTCTCACCAGCTTCAGTTATAGCTGAGATTTACCTGGAGTATGTGGAGGTGGCATTTGCATACTTTCTCAGAGTTTACAATCGAAACTTGGTTCTTTGGGTATTCCAAAAAAAAACTTTTATTATTTGCATTGCTTATACAAAATATGTTATTTTTTCCATAAAATAATTTATCCTTTCCAATACTATTTGCATACTTTGTTTGGCTTTCAAAAAGTCTAAACGCTAAGCCGATCCAAATAGGATTGGTTTTTTTCCTTAGAACCTTCATATAAGTATATAATTTGATAATATTATACTAAACATATGAGTTTGATCACAACTAACTATTGCTTCAAAAGTTAAAACCATAGCCATTTTAAACTTTCAACGCACTTCAGGTAATTGGTATATGAATGTCTAACTTGCTTTGTTTACAGGCAAAGTAATGCACAACAGCCTAAGCTCTTTGTTGGGATGATACCAATCCTCATCTTTGCTGAAGCACTTGCTCTATATGGCCTCATCTTTGGTATTTTGTCTCCTCATGTTGCACGATCACGGGCCTATTAGTTTTTACTTGTTCTGTATCCTCGTCTCTCTCCCTTTTGGGTCCTTAAATGAGTGACTTTGTGTCTACATTATCCTTTTGTTCATATGGTTACTGAAATTTATTGCCACTTGTTTTGATTTGGATTTGGTTGACAAAATTCAAAATAACTGCATTTTAATGTTGTGCTTATTACTGTATTAATATTTATAATAATGTGAAAGATTGGCTGCCATTACAGTTTTTAGTGTAGCGATGGCTTTTCTATATTTTGAGAATCTAATGCATGTACTAAATTCTATTATATGTTATGAAATGTAATTTTATATATTATCTAACATATGGTATATAGAAGGTTTTTCTTTTTTTGAGTTAGCACTACTTCCAAAAATGAAACCCCAAAAAAGTACATATGAATCTTATTCAAATTATCAAACCGACCATTACAGAGGTTTGTTTAATTAGGAAGCTTTGCTTACTGTCATTATTTAAAATCAATTTTTTGAAAGTTCAAATAATACTCCTTTATCGAAATTGAATTATCCAATGTTTTAACGGTTTAAATAGTGATGCTTAAAATTTCTTTAAAATATCAATTTCATTTCAAATCTATTTCAGATCTATAATTAATATCCTATTTCTATGACAACATCCTTTGATATATTTATACAAATTAATTTAAAAATGTAACAAATTTTAAAATTGCAAAAAAATAATTAAATCAAACATGTTGTTCTCGATTAATTTTAAATTGCAACAATTTTTCTTTTAAATTATACAGTCAAATGGTCGGTTTTTCCACTGTTTACGGTTATACAAGTTATACATAAGTTTTAAATATATATATCTAATATAACAAGATGTTAGTTAAATAATTTAATTGATAATTAAAAGATTCAAATATTAAATATCAAGAGAGAATTAAGCAAAATAGAGATAATTCCTAAAATCAAGGAAAGAGCAAAAATTCTTCTATTTTACTATTATTTAATAGATTTAATAGATAAGTAAATCAAATTAATTTATGTTTAAAATCAGTAGGTTGTATCTATCTATTTAATTCAAAAAAAAAAAGGAATTCAACTTCATTAGTTCTTATCCAACAAGTTACTTTAACCAGATCTAAATGATAAGAAATGGGACATATTAATATGAGTTATAATTATCGTCAAATTCTTAATTTAAATAAGCAATGGTTTTAATTTATTGCAATAATTTAATTCAAACAGGGTATAACAAAGTTAATAATGCATTAATCATCTTACTAACTATATACACACCATTCTTAATTAATCTACCCCTCTTTTTAGTTCACTTTGAGTCACCTCCACTTGATGCGGGACTCCCCTTGATTTATTTGGATTATCCCTCTCCAATCTCTTGAATTTGAATTTATTTTATCTTGTTGTTTAGGAAATTTAATTTGAGAAAAAAGGAATTGACTTTCAAGCTAGTTAGGTTTGGTTTTGATTAGGCATTTGACTATTAGCTTACTATTGTATTTATAGGAGTAAAGACCAATGTCAACCATTTTATTAAATATTATACAATACTAGTATTTTTTGCCCGCTTTGCTGGGCATTAAAATTTATGTTATTAAAAAAAAATTGTAATGATTAAATATCAAAAATAAAAGAAAAATAAAGTATTGTGATTAATATTAAATAGTTATATATATATATGTATATATATTTAAATATTATAATTTATGTGGCAACAATAATAAATTGTTCTGTTGTTCATTAAAAATAATTTTATCATCGATATGTGTGCATTGCAAATGAGTGTTAAATTAGACTCTTGTTGCTTGATCAATAGGTACGTAGGTACATCATCAGTATATTTTTGTACTATTGCACATAAAAGTGTTAATATTTTATGAACTAACTTTGATAGCTCTTCTATTTAGGACTTACAACCGCAAAAAACTTATTTACAATGGTGAGCGGTATATATTCTTATGGTAACTCATACATACAATTTTGAAATTCTATAAAAATTGAATTAACGTGTAGTTTTCTCATTTTATAGTCAGTATTCACTACATGAATATAGAATAAATAAGTAACACACTGGTTATAATAGAAGTGATAACTTAAGAAAAAACTATATTAAGTTTCGCAGAACTGAGATCATTAATTGTGACATTACAGGTTGTAGAAAAAAAAGCATTTGATCAAGGCATTCCTAAACTTAATCCTACATATGTAGTTAACTTGGGTCTTTTCTACATTCTTCCACAACATTTCTCTTTCATGATCAATCTGAAAATGTGGAATTATGCAATAATACACATGACGCTCTGTTGTTCACATATTTTTAGAAGAGAATTTTATTGCAGTTGCATCTTCGAACCAAGCTACAATTCAAACATTGTGCACCCATATTACTTTACATTTCTTATCTTTTCATCTTATTATATGAAAATCTCAATAGTCCCACATTCCTTATTTTATGCTTACATAAGAAGGTCAGTACCGCCTCCTTGGCCTATGAAATATTCTTAATTACACTTCAAATATAACATCATATTCTAGAAGAACCATCAGGATTCATTCAACCACTATAATCTTTATAAACTTTAGCGATTTCTACAACATAATGAATAGAAAGTCTATCAAAAAATGTAGGTAATAAAGAAAAAGATTATAGTAATAATGCAGGATATGTTTGAACTTTAAGATAAGAATTTTCATTAATTCAAAAAAAATGCATCATAATTTTCAAGTATAGCAATCAGACAATGAAGATATGCCTGATTCTATAATTTCATGTAGCCTTGTAGTAATGTTTTCACTCTCTTAATTCGAAGGAAACAAGCACCACAATTTAAAATATTGTACAGTTTATATACAAATCATGTTATCACGTATATTACCTCACGAAAGAATTTAACAACTTCTACTATGTACTTGCTTCTACTTCTTGAGGCATTTTTTTGGTCTTTTGAAGAAAAAGTAGTCCCCTATTATTTTTTATTCTTACCTCTAAAGGTAATGATTGTTCCATAATTTATATTTCAGTTATTATTTCTACAACTGTCACGTACTATAAGTTTCCCTTCTGACCGATTTTATCAACTTCGTCAACTATAGGTATTAACTTGCATCAGCTTGAAACATAATATAATTACTTTCCATTATATTTGTTGACAATTTCAAAATGAGTGTGATGCAAAATAAATGCAAGGTACATATTTATCCTCCGTATTAGATAAAAATAAAAAACAATACCTACAAAATAAGACTAAAATTATAGCGAGTATTAATGGTGGCATACCTCTTATATATGCTACGAAATATACCAGTTCCATCAGATCACATAAATTGTCATGTCCCCATTTAATCCAACCTTAATTACCTACATATCAAAAAATAAATCAAACACTTACAAAAGAAAAACATGAATAATGAGGCATGTACTGACAATGAGTAAATGACAATGACACCATCCAAAGCTATATGCAAAAAGTAAATAAAATAACTTAAATGGTCAGCTGATTCATCATCTGAAACAAACTTAACAGCTTGTCATCTAATAATAAAATAAATTATATCCAGCTAATCAAATAATTTTCTTATATTTGCAAACTGAATACTAATTTATTACGAATCTAAGATCACCGCTGAAATACATAAATTAAAAAAAATCCCTCCTGAAATTCTATTTGCCTTGTTGGAAAACATGTTGACATACAACAATAGTAACATAGTGCATAACATCTAAAGAAGACCCAAATGAATCATCCAAATGTCTATAAAACGGTTATTCTTTATAAAAGTAAGCACCACTCAAATTTGCCATGATGATGAATTTCTGAAACCGAAACAAATTGTTATGAATCATGATCTTGATTTTGGTGATAAATTAAATTATGAAAGAATGAAGTATGGAATACAAAGCAATATAATATCTATCATTTTAGCAGCTAATGCATAAAAAAAATGTTAACTTTGTGTTCATCCAACCATTCCATTTTGTGTTGTTTGCTTTGTGTCATTTTGCTTTAGTCATAATTCTTCCAACCACTCCAAATTAATAATAGTGTGGTGTTAAGGTCACCCCAATATGTTCTTCCTAATACCGCGAGTAAAAAATACCACAAGAATTAGTATTACTTTCTTCTTAATAACACGCACTTAAGAAAGGGCTACCACACTGTTTTACCCTATTTCGCGCGATATTTGTTCGTCCTCATTTGTAAAACCGATCAACGAGCTAAACCCTAGATCTATGACCGATCAACGAATTCGACACCGCAATATACAAAAGCCGTGAATAAGATTTGAATTAAGCAAACTAGAAGAGGAAGCGAAAGATTAGAGTTTTCTAATCACCAAACAATTGAGAGATTATCTGTAACAACCCGTATTTTCAATAACCTGTTATAACATAAATCGAGGCAGAATTTAATTCTAAAATCTGAATCAAGGGAAACGGGCTATGCCATTGCGTTCGTCTCGGAAAAATACGCGAAATAGAGTCCGAGTTTTCGAAAATCGGAGTCCGTATGACCCAGTTAAGGCCCATTGAAGTTTTCAGAAATTTCCATGTCAAAAACAGATTTGAATTTCAAGTTCAAAGTTGGAAATTAGGGCAAACTGGCGCAGGCGGGAAAACTCCCGCCAGGACCCCCATGTCGACAGGCATGTCGACAGGGTCCCCAGGGTGTCGACAGCCCTGTCGACACAGGGTGGCCGGGCAGTTTTGCCTGGCGCACCATTTTGGGTCTGGGTCTGGTCTTGTGGCTTGGTTCTGGAGAATTCCGAAATCTGATGGACCTAATTCAACTAGGGTTTAATCCTATGGTCTAAATCACTAGCCTAATCTATAAATAAGACCCTAACCTACCCTAAATCATTCATTATTCATTCTAGCAACTAAACTATGTCAAAATCCATCCTCTCATGGCCTCCACTCTCTTCATACAATTCCTAAAACAAATTCCTAAGAGATTTCCATGCATACAAGTGTATTTAGGCTTGTATGATCCTCTTTAGCTTGCATTAAAGTCTTGTTTCTCTATTGTCATCATAAAGGAGGAGTCTTGATCAAGTTTGCTTGCATTTTGGGGTTTTATTTTGTTGCATAAGGGGTTTCTTACATTTGCTATACTCATTTGAGTCCGCACAAGCATCGTAAGCCCTCTTACCTTCATTTTAGAAACTCTAAAGTTAATATGTGATGAAAGTTGGGATTTATGCATGTTTATGCAAGTTCATTATGCCATGATTTGCAAGTTTAATAAGTTATGCATGCTTATGCAAGATCACTATGACATGTTATGCATGTTTAATAAGTTATGCATGCTTATGCAAGTTCACTATGCCATGATTTGCAAGTTTATTGAGTTATGCATGTTTATGCAAGTTCACTATGCCATGATTTGCAAGTTTATTGAGTTATGCATGTTTATGCAAGTTCACTAAGCCATGATTTGCAAGTTTATTGAGTTATGCATGTTTATGCAAGTTCACTATGCCATGATTTGCAAGTTTAATAAGTTATGCATGCTTATGCAAGTTCACTATGCCATGATTTGCAAGTTTATTGAGTTATGCATGTTTATGCAAGTTCACTATGCCATGATTTGCAAGTTTAATAAGTTATGCATGCTTATGCAAGTTCACTATGCCATGATTTGCAAGTTTATTGAGTTATGCATGTTTATGCAAGTTCACTATGCCATGATTTGCAAGTTTATTGAGTTATGCATGTTTATGCAAGTTCACTAAGCCATGATTTGCAAGTTTATTGAGTTATGCATGTTTATGCAAGTTCACTATGCCATGTTATGCATGTTTAATAAGTTATGCATGCTTATGCAAGTTCACTATGCCATGTTATGCATGTTTAATAGGTTATGCATGTTTATGCAAGTTCCATATGCCATGTTAGGCAAGTTTAACATGTTATGCATGTTTATGGTAATATGCAAGTTCACTATGCTAAGTTATGCAAGTCTAACATGTTATGCATGTTTGTTGTGATATGCAAGTTCATCATGTATGTTATGCCAAGTTCCCTCTTCCTATCCTTTATGCGTTATTACGAATATGTAAGCGATAGAATGACGTTGGGGGGGTTTGGGTAAACTTAAAATACATGAAAATATAAGATTGGGAATTTACCTATTAAGTTAGGTCTACCCCTTGGGAATTTACCTATTAAGTTAGGTCTACCCAAGTAATTGTTGACTTGTAATTATGTTTTGAAATAAAGTGGACATGACACTTAGAAAACATAAGTGTGGCCAACTCGAGGTTGGGTTGAGGTTGTAGCGTAATTCTACCCGGAACCTACCGGCTTAACTAGTGGCTACAAACAATAGGACCCAATGTGAGAAGTAGGTCATGTGGTGCCAAGACCCGAGGTTAGACCAAGTTGTGGTGTAAATCTACCCGGAACCCACCGGCTTAACTAGGTAACCACAACAAAGTCTAATGTGAGAGGTTAAGGTGCATTAAATTAATTAATGCCTCATGATTAGGGTTAAGTCAGGGTCCACTAATACTTAACCAATTTGGGGGTTCGAGGGATTGAAATGGGGTTAAGTTGTGAACTGTCGGTTACACTTAACCAATTTAATCCATTTGGGGGTTCGAGGGATTGAAATGGGGTTAAGTTGTGAACTGTCGGTTACACTTAACCAATTTAATCCATGATTAGTGAAGGGTTAAATCGCACTTAACCCTCTTAGGAAACCCTAGCAACGTGGTCTGTTCCAGCAGTAATCCCAGTTTGGTATCATCACAACCCTAGAGGCTAGGCTAAGGCTGTAACGACCCAGATTTTTGAACGACTAATTTTTAATATTTAATATGGTTTTAAATATTAAATTGGTAATATAAATGGATTTTTCTATTTATCGAAAAAAAGAAAAAAAAATTTCAAAGCCTATATTTCAGCCGACCTCTATTCTTCAATTCGCAGACCTAAAGAAATCAAGCCACCCTATATTTCTTCCTCGAGCTGTAAAAACTGCTTTATGTCTTCAATATCCAGGGAACAGAAAATTAATGGCATCAGTACATTTGTTCCCTTGTTCGAGTTTATAAATATACCCATCGGCCTTCACAATTTTTCCATCCTCCTGTTCGCGATAAAGAGCAAATACAAATTCCACTTGAAATAAAAAGGGGTCACGCTAGTTTTAGATACTCAAAATCAAATTGAAATCGAGGGCTTTTCGTTCGAAGTAGCAGTGCGACTTGGCAGGGATTCTAGCCAAAGTCGATGGGTTCCGTGGGGTTGCGATGGGAAGAATTGGGGCTACGACGGTCGAAGGATGGGACGACGCGATGTTAAGGAGGTCAGCGGTGGAGAGTGGCACTGTTCGATGTCGTTCTGGGCCGGTAAGGCTAGGGTTTTGATGGACAGTAGTCGCAAGTCCCACAGAAGAATGCGATGTATATCAGAGGGGGAAAGTACGAGGGTGAACTTCGTTGTGCGACTTGGAAGACATGAGGGGCTCGGTCTCTGTGAGTTGGGGAAGACGATGGATTGGTGTAGGGTGTAGCCGAGGGGTTGCACTTCATACGGTGGAAGCTTCGGAAATAGTGGGACTGTTATCCCATGATCGATCTGATTTTCGCAAATAGAGAGGCTGCGATGTATTCGGTGAGAATGGAGAAGAAGAGTTAAGATGAATTTAAGGTAATTTATTTTTAGTTATTTAGTAAATAATATAATAAGGATTTTTATTTTAGAAATTAGTTTTTAAAATGGGTCATTTATTATTTAGGAAATAGTTTATATAAAAGAAACTAGTTGGTAAATATATAAATGGTAAAATAATTTGTTGAGTATGGAAATTGGCACTGACTGCTAAGCTGGGAATATAAAAGCCGAAAGGAAATTATTGAGTAAATCATTTTATGAAACATAAATTATATTGATTAAGTTAGAAGGAATTTAGTAACCATTAAAGGAAGAGGAAATATAAAGGAAAGTTATTTATTTATTTAAATAATTAATTTAAATAAATAAATGTTTAATCGGTAAATTTGGATAAAATCATCGCAGGTGTGAATTTATTCGAGAAAATACATAGCCGAGAAGAAATGGAAATTTATTGGTTGTTCGGCAATTTAAAATCCCTGGTGAGTAAATCTCACTCACCTTTAGAATTATTTTTATTTCATTAAAAATAATTGTTGTTGCTTGTGTGAATGCTTTCTGGTTGTTTTATATATATTAGTTATTTAGGCTATATATATATATATTGGGTTGATTGATTGGTTGGATTCCCACAGTCTCATTAGCGGATGCCCGCAGTTTCATAGCGGATGATTACCCTATACGCCCCACACTATGATTAGTGGATGACCTTCTATACCGCGATATTCTGCCACGAAGCAGAATGGGTATTATTTATGTGCTAACATCTGTGGATGCAGGAAAACAGGTTGGAGGAATCCAACTGGATTCCTCAAAAATATATTATCTGTTTGTTTATTTGTTTGCATATATATTGTTATATATGATGTGTTAGAAAAATAAATAATTGGTTGTTTTGTGTGTTTAAATATCACTGGGCTTAAGTAATGATATTTTAAAATATCGTAAAAGGATATTTGAAATATAAAAAGGAAAAATTCTATTTTTAAATAGAATTTTAATTTTGAATGGGAATAAAAATATAAACTTGTTTTTGAAAAATAAAACAAGTAGTTCTTTATAAACGAAGTTTATAAATAGTTCTTTTATAACGAAGTTATAAATGAAGTGAAAAGAATTATCATTTGATAATTCAGAAATAGAAATACAAGCGTGAAATTGGGATTTGAAATGAAATTTCAAAATAGGTTTTGAAATGAAATTTTTAAAAATATAACTCAAATGAAATTTGAGTATAACATTTGAATTTTAAAAGGGAATTTAAATATTTGAATTTTAAGAGGAGATGGAATTTTAGAAATTCAAATGGAAGTTCAAATAGAATTTGAATAGACGAAATTAGAATAGAATTTGAATTCAAGGAATTAAATAAGATTTGAATTCAAAGGAATTCGAATAAAGAAATTCAAATGGAGATTTGAATGTAGAATTTCAAAATAGAGTTTGAAATATAGTATTTCAAAGAAGAATTCAAATATGAAATTTGAATAGAGATTTCAAAGAAGAATTCAAATATGAAATTTGAATAGAGATTTGAAATAGAAATACAAGTATTGAGTTTGAACATGGAATTGAATATAGAAATTCAAGTAGAAATTGAATATGAGATTTCAAAATAGAATTTGAAATAAACTTTGAAAATAGGATTTCAAAATAGGAAATCCAAATAGTTTTGAAATGAAATTTGAATTCAAGGGAATTCAAATGAATTTGAATAATAGAAATTCAAAGGGTGTTGAAAATGATTTTGAATAATGGAAATTCAAATGGTGTTGAAATGAGTTTGAATATTAGAATTCAAATGAGGCTGGAAATGAATTTGAATATTAGAATTCAAATGAAAAATGGAATTTGAATATAAGAGATTCAAATAGGATTTGATCTATGGGATTTGAATATGAAATTCAAATGAGTTTTAAACTATGGAATTTCAAATATAAAAAGGAGTTTGAATATTTGAATCTCAATAGAATTCAAATATAGAAATTTGAATATAGAAGTTCCAATGGAATTTAAGTATAAAGTTTGAATAAGAGAATTCAAATGAATTCAAACATCAAATTTGAATATAGGGAATTCAAATAGAAATTCAAATATTGAATTTGAAAAGGAATTGGGATTTGAAATATAGAATTCAAAAGAAGATTGAAATTGGAATCAAGGGATTCAAATGGAGTTAAATGAAGTTGAATTCATTTAAAGAAGTTTAACGTTATATATATAAATATAATTAAAACGAACTCGCCGCAGCGCTGCAGTTCGTAAAATAGCGATTCGAACTTCAATCGAGTATACAGGACTCAATTGAAGTCGAAATTCTGCGAAACAAGAAACGTCGGGACCGGTTTGATAATAGTTTTCAAATGGAAGAGAAAAATCTGAATTTCGTCGTATAGATTTTGAGTTATGTCAAAATCAAAATTTCAAAAATGCAGCGCCAGAAACCATTTTAAACCATAATGGATTTTATATATAAATATTGGGATTTTTAAGCAAATAAAAATCCGGATTTCCATTTTAAAAATCTAGATTTGAGTTAGAAAATAAATGCGAACTCAAGTGAAGTAAAGAAGATGATTTTGAAACAATAATCATATTTTTGATTATTGAATAGAATTACTAAAGAAGAATTAGTTAATCGAGTTTGAACTAAAATCGAACTTTGAAAAGTGAAATTTGGGATTGTAAATATATATTCGAAATCGAATATAGAACTAAAATTGGAATTTGAATCCAATTGATTGATAAGTAAGTGGAAATATATTTGAAACGTGTTATATTCAATTATACAAGCGAGATAGGCAGAGAGTTAGTTAAAGAATTACTTTAACGAATTGAGTCAAACGAGTGTACGAAGTTGAAATAAATGGGACAGGTATAGACATACAGGAGACAGGTATGAGGCAAGGATAATGCAGGTATATAAATAATGTGCTCAACAAAAAGGTACATGTTTAAATTCATATATGGGTTTTATGCGCCGTATCGGCAAGCCGCTTGGCTTTTCCTTTTTCTTTTTGATTGAGGAAGATACCGGGAAGCTATTTGAAATTTCCCGATGCTCCCGATACAGGGGAGGTTATGGCGAAATTTTCCGGAAATTTAAGGAGTTAGAATATTTTTAAGATATTTTGATAATGTGAAATCATTGTATCGACGTATCGAATTCGATAGTAAAGTGAATATAAAAATCGGATGTTGTAAACAAAAAGGGATAGAGATCAGTAATTGAATTGTTTTCAATTGTAGATAGAGACATTTTCTAATATATAGAAAATAAAAGAAGTTAAATTTTGGAAACGTTTTCCAAATGGCATAAGAGGCAAGAAGATTATTGAAAATATTTGGTTAACAAATATTGATAGAGAAAATGGAAAAGTGATTTAATTAATGAAATATTAATTAAAGGGCCCAGTGATTTGTTTGATATGTTTGGATGAAACACTTGTTTTTATTCGATAGTTAAATCACAGACTATCGAAGTTTTTGACCATCGTTGTCAATATGGAGAGACCGGTTGGATTATTATCCGAAGAACCACTCCGTATCGGCATAAGCGTTGCGAACCAAGATGCTGAATATATTGAAGACGGAGTAAAGTGCAAGGGCTTTTCTATTAAATAGAAATAGTGCCTTCGGTTTCGTTCAATCCCAGAACGAACGTATATGGACGAATGTCTGACAGAGTTTTTCCAATGATCAAATGGGTTGGTCTGTATGAATATATATGGTTGCAACGGATTTATCCCTTAGCATAATATCCAGAATATTTGTGCAAACTCAACTAGTGATTAACGGATCTGACAATGTGGCATTCAAAGTGATTGTGCTATTAATGAATGGTAAGTATGCGTAGCCTCGGGCCTCAACAACCGGGAAAGGACAAAAATCGGGCAGGCAGCATGGCTATGTGGGTCGCACCCATTAGGGTGTATAATCACCTAGCTAGAGAAATTCCTTTTGTTTCTAAATCTATCGATTCTGCCCATTCGGGAACGGTGGTTTGAGTCCAACCGTTGGTGATATACATTCGATACACTCAAGCGAAATGAGTGGTCGGTCATGTGTGGGCCGGGTTGCAAGATGTTCTTGTTGAACCCAGGTGTATTTGCCTCTAGAGATACATCATCGGAAGGTGGTTCCATACCTTGTCATGTTGGAAATCCAATCTCCAATAAGCGCCATGCGGTTTTTGATTTTAAAATATATATATGTGGAGCGTGAGATGCAAGCGTTCTGCTATTTGGTTATTTACTTGAAGTAGACATTATTATAATATCACTGGATTTTTGTATCAAAGTGTTTTGGGTTATAGTAAGGTAAAACCCGTCCATGTTTATGTGTGGGCTGGTCTTACTATTATCTTTTCTTTTGAAAGGATTTTTCAAGTTAAACCAGTGGTTGGAGTTTACTCACACCAGTCCCATGACTGACCCAGAGTTTATTTTGTTTTGTTTTCCCTAAACTCTTGGGTGCCCAAATTTGTACGGGCAGTCAAGTGTTTCAGGCTTTTACAGATACACTGGGAGGAGCTTGAAGCAGGAGGCTTCAATGTTAGTTATTTAGAGTTACTTCCGCTGAATCAAATGTTATGTGTACTCTGATGATGGTATGTATATATGTACAAAAACAGATTTGTATTTCGAAGCTTATGTTATATAATATATTTATTCGTTCCGCTGTGAGTTGTGATCTTCGTTTTTCTTCTATTCTAATATTTCTTTCTTCCTATTTCTCATCCTCTAACTTCTTTCTAAAAATGAGTCGTATTTCTGTGTTATTTGGGTTGGACGTGTGGTGTATTTAGTCAACTCAGGTAGCACGGATTTGCGGGCCTTTACAGTTGGTATCAGAGCTTAGGTTGAGTGAACACCTAGGCTTGTGTGGCATGTGCTCATTTAGAGATAGGGTCAGTAGTACCCTAGAATGAGTTGAGTGTATATATATATACGAGAGAGCGTATTTGTTAGTTGATATAAAAATTGTTTTATATTGTGTTGGCTGGTCTGTTGAGTGGTTTATGAATTCTGGTCGAATCGTGGGACGCCACGACGTCGATAGGAGTTTCTAAATACTTGAACAGAAGATTGAACACGATATAGTTTTAAAATGGGTAGATGAAATAATTTTACCCAAAATTCTCTTTTGATATATATAACTAATAATTTTCTGAAAATTATTATAATATATGGATGTGTTGATTGTTAGGATTATAGTCAAACGAGATTATAATGGTTATTTATAACCAAATAGAATTTGTATGAAATTAAATATACAAATGAGATGAATTAGAATTAAATTCGAACCAGAATTTGGAATTTTAATCCTGGGAAGTTGAAAAATATTTTTTAAAGTATATTAAAGTAATGTAGATTTGTTTTAGAAGGATTTGAAAGAAAATCATTTTAGATGGATTTTGAAATAGATAAAGCACTGAACTCACTTCAGTCGCTGGGAAATTATTCTGATGATGATTGCAACATCATCAGTGTTCATTTTCGAGTTTCTAAGTGATGAATTGCTGCCTTAGAAAAAGTTTTGATGGAAATTTGTTTGAAAGAAAACAAATTGGTTTGAATATTCAAATGTTTTGAATTTGAAATGAAAATAAATATATGTATATATTTATGGGATTTCAAAAGAACTTGAAAGGAAAAACCCAGGGATTTGAATTCTGGAGTTTAAATTTAACTGAAGCAAGTTAAATGGATCGAGATAAATAAATTAGTGAAATTCAACTTGAAGAAGATTGAATATAATTTGAATTGGGTGAAGATCATTTAGATTGAATGTGTGAAAACCAAAAGTTTTGGTTAGAGCTAATTTGTTGAAATATGAGGAGTTGAGTTTCAACATAAGTGAATTTTTGAAAAGTAATGAGTTTGTACCATTTTTCCTACATTAGCAATTTCGAGGACGAAATTATTTTAAGGGGGGAAGAATGTAACGACCCAGATTTTTGAACGACTAATTTTTAATATTTAATATGGTTTTAAATATTAAATTGGTAATATAAATGGATTTTTCTATTTATCGAAAAAAAGAAAAAAAAAATTCAAAGCCTATATTTCAGCCGACCTCTATTCTTCAATTCGCAGACCTAAAGAAATCAAGCCACCCTATATTTCTTCCTCGAGCTGTAAAAACTGCTTTATGTCTTCAATATCCAGGGAACAGAAAATTAATGGCATCAGTACATTTGTTCCCTTGTTCGAGTTTATAAATATACCCATCGGCCTTCACAATTTTTCCATCCTCCTGTTCGCGATAAAGAGCAAATACAAATTCCACTTGAAATAAAAAGGGGTCACGCTAGTTTTAGATACTCAAAATCAAATTGAAATCGAGGGCTTTTCGTTCGAAGTAGCAGTGCGACTTGGCAGGGATTCTAGCCAAAGTCGATGGGTTCCGTGGGGTTGCGATGGGAAGAATTGGGGCTACGACGGTCGAAGGATGGGACGACGCGATGTTAAGGAGGTCAGCGGTGGAGAGTGGCACTGTTCGATGTCGTTCTGGGCCGGTAAGGCTAGGGTTTTGATGGACAGTAGTCGCAAGTCCCACAGAAGAATGCGATGTATATCAGAGGGGGAAAGTACGAGGGTGAACTTCGTTGTGCGACTTGGAAGACATGAGGGGCTCGGTCTCTGTGAGTTGGGGAAGACGATGGATTGGTGTAGGGTGTAGCCGAGGGGTTGCACTTCATACGGTGGAAGCTTCGGAAATAGTGGGACTGTTATCCCATGATCGATCTGATTTTCGCAAATAGAGAGGCTGCGATGTATTCGGTGAGAATGGAGAAGAAGAGTTAAGATGAATTTAAGGTAATTTATTTTTAGTTATTTAGTAAATAATATAATAAGGATTTTTATTTTAGAAATTAGTTTTTAAAATGGGTCATTTATTATTTAGGAAATAGTTTATATAAAAGAAACTAGTTGGTAAATATATAAATGGTAAAATAATTTGTTGAGTATGGAAATTGGCACTGACTGCTAAGCTGGGAATATAAAAGCCGAAAGGAAATTATTGAGTAAATCATTTTATGAAACATAAATTATATTGATTAAGTTAGAAGGAATTTAGTAACCATTAAAGGAAGAGGAAATATAAAGGAAAGTTATTTATTTATTTAAATAATTAATTTAAATAAATAAATGTTTAATCGGTAAATTTGGATAAAATCATCGCAGGTGTGAATTTATTCGAGAAAATACATAGCCGAGAAGAAATGGAAATTTATTGGTTGTTCGGCAATTTAAAATCCCTGGTGAGTAAATCTCACTCACCTTTAGAATTATTTTTATTTCATTAAAAATAATTGTTGTTGCTTGTGTGAATGCTTTCTGGTTGTTTTATATATATTAGTTATTTAGGCTATATATATATATATTGGGTTGATTGATTGGTTGGATTCCCGCAGTCTCATTAGCGGATGCCCGCAGTTTCATAGCGGATGATTACCCTATACGCCCCACACTATGATTAGTGGATGACCTTCTATACCGCGATATTCTGCCACGAAGCAGAATGGGTATTATTTATGTGCTAACATCTGTGGATGCAGGAAAACAGGTTGGAGGAATCCAACTGGATTCCTCAAAAATATATTATCTGTTTGTTTATTTGTTTGCATATATATTGTTATATATGATGTGTTAGAAAAATAAATAATTGGTTGTTTTGTGTGTTTAAATATCACTGGGCTTAAGTAATGATATTTTAAAATATCGTAAAAGGATATTTGAAATATAAAAAGGAAAAATTCTATTTTTAAATAGAATTTTAATTTTGAATGGGAATAAAAATATAAACTTGTTTTTGAAAAATAAAACAAGTAGTTCTTTATAAACGAAGTTTATAAATAGTTCTTTTATAACGAAGTTATAAATGAAGTGAAAAGAATTATCATTTGATAATTCAGAAATAGAAATACAAGCGTGAAATTGGGATTTGAAATGAAATTTCAAAATAGGTTTTGAAATGAAATTTTTAAAAATATAACTCAAATGAAATTTGAGTATAACATTTGAATTTTAAAAGGGAATTTAAATATTTGAATTTTAAGAGGAGATGGAATTTTAGAAATTCAAATGGAAGTTCAAATAGAATTTGAATAGACGAAATTAGAATAGAATTTGAATTCAAGGAATTAAATAAGATTTGAATTCAAAGGAATTCGAATAAAGAAATTCAAATGGAGATTTGAATGTAGAATTTCAAAATAGAGTTTGAAATATAGTATTTCAAAGAAGAATTCAAATATGAAATTTGAATAGAGATTTCAAAGAAGAATTCAAATATGAAATTTGAATAGAGATTTGAAATAGAAATACAAGTATTGAGTTTGAACATGGAATTGAATATAGAAATTCAAGTAGAAATTGAATATGAGATTTCAAAATAGAATTTGAAATAAACTTTGAAAATAGGATTTCAAAATAGGAAATCCAAATAGTTTTGAAATGAAATTTGAATTCAAGGGAATTCAAATGAATTTGAATAATAGAAATTCAAAGGGTGTTGAAAATGATTTTGAATAATGGAAATTCAAATGGTGTTGAAATGAGTTTGAATATTAGAATTCAAATGAGGCTGGAAATGAATTTGAATATTAGAATTCAAATGAAAAATGGAATTTGAATATAAGAGATTCAAATTGAATTCAAATAGGATTTGATCTATGGGATTTGAATATGAAATTCAAATGAGTTTTAAACTATGGAATTTCAAATATAAAAAGGAGTTTGAATATTTGAATCTCAATAGAATTCAAATATAGAAATTTGAATATAGAAGTTCCAATGGAATTTAAGTATAAAGTTTGAATAAGAGAATTCAAATGAATTCAAACATCAAATTTGAATATAGGGAATTCAAATAGAAATTCAAATATTGAATTTGAAAAGGAATTGGGATTTGAAATATAGAATTCAAAAGAAGATTGAAATTGGAATCAAGGGATTCAAATGGAGTTAAATGAAGTTGAATTCATTTAAAGAAGTTTAACGTTATATATATAAATATAATTAAAACGAACTCGCCGCAGCGCTGCAGTTCGTAAAATAGCGATTCGAACTTCAATCGAGTATACAGGACTCAATTGAAGTCGAAATTCTGCGAAACAAGAAACGTCGGGACCGGTTTGATAATAGTTTTCAAATGGAAGAGAAAAATCTGAATTTCGTCGTATAGATTTTGAGTTATGTCAAAATCAAAATTTCAAAAATGCAGCGCCAGAAACCATTTTAAACCATAATGGATTTTATATATAAATATTGGGATTTTTAAGCAAATAAAAATCCGGATTTCCATTTTAAAAATCTAGATTTGAGTTAGAAAATAAATGCGAACTCAAGTGAAGTAAAGAAGATGATTTTGAAACAATAATCATATTTTTGATTATTGAATAGAATTACTAAAGAAGAATTAGTTAATCGAGTTTGAACTAAAATCGAACTTTGAAAAGTGAAATTTGGGATTGTAAATATATATTCGAAATCGAATATAGAACTAAAATTGGAATTTGAATCCAATTGATTGATAAGTAAGTGGAAATATATTTGAAACGTGTTATATTCAATTATACAAGCGAGATAGGCAGAGAGTTAGTTAAAGAATTACTTTAACGAATTGAGTCAAACGAGTGTACGAAGTTGAAATAAATGGGACAGGTATAGACATACAGGAGACAGGTATGAGGCAAGGATAATGCAGGTATATAAATAATGTGCTCAACAAAAAGGTACATGTTTAAATTCATATATGGGTTTTATGCGCCGTATCGGCAAGCCGCTTGGCTTTTCCTTTTTCTTTTTGATTGAGGAAGATACCGGGAAGCTATTTGAAATTTCCCGATGCTCCCGATACAGGGGAGGTTATGGCGAAATTTTCCGGAAATTTAAGGAGTTAGAATATTTTTAAGATATTTTGATAATGTGAAATCATTGTATCGACGTATCGAATTCGATAGTAAAGTGAATATAAAAATCGGATGTTGTAAACAAAAAGGGATAGAGATCAGTAATTGAATTGTTTTCAATTGTAGATAGAGACATTTTCTAATATATAGAAAATAAAAGAAGTTAAATTTTGGAAACGTTTTCCAAATGGCATAAGAGGCAAGAAGATTATTGAAAATATTTGGTTAACAAATATTGATAGAGAAAATGGAAAAGTGATTTAATTAATGAAATATTAATTAAAGGGCCCAGTGATTTGTTTGATATGTTTGGATGAAACACTTGTTTTTATTCGATAGTTAAATCACAGACTATCGAAGTTTTTGACCATCGTTGTCAATATGGAGAGACCGGTTGGATTATTATCCGAAGAACCACTCCGTATCGGCATAAGCGTTGCGAACCAAGATGCTGAATATATTGAAGACGGAGTAAAGTGCAAGGGCTTTTCTATTAAATAGAAATAGTGCCTTCGGTTTCGTTCAATCCCAGAACGAACGTATATGGACGAATGTCTGACAGAGTTTTTCCAATGATCAAATGGGTTGGTCTGTATGAATATATATGGTTGCAACGGATTTATCCCTTAGCATAATATCCAGAATATTTGTGCAAACTCAACTAGTGATTAACGGATCTGACAATGTGGCATTCAAAGTGATTGTGCTATTAATGAATGGTAAGTATGCGTAGCCTCAGGCCTCAACAACCGGGAAAGGACAAAAATCGGGCAGGCAGCATGGCTATGTGGGTCGCACCCATTAGGGTGTATAATCACCTAGCTAGAGAAATTCCTTTTGTTTCTAAATCTATCGATTCTGCCCATTCGGGAACGGTGGTTTGAGTCCAACCGTTGGTGATATACATTCGATACACTCAAGCGAAATGAGTGGTCGGTCATGTGTGGGCCGGGTTGCAAGATGTTCTTGTTGAACCCAGGTGTATTTGCCTCTAGAGATACATCATCGGAAGGTGGTTCCATACCTTGTCATGTTGGAAATCCAATCTCCAATAAGCGCCATGCGGTTTTTGATTTTAAAATATATATATGTGGAGCGTGAGATGCAAGCGTTCTGCTATTTGGTTATTTACTTGAAGTAGACATTATTATAATATCACTGGATTTTTGTATCAAAGTGTTTTGGGTTATAGTAAGGTAAAACCCGTCCATGTTTATGTGTGGGCTGGTCTTACTATTATCTTTTCTTTTGAAAGGATTTTTCAAGTTAAACCAGTGGTTGGAGTTTACTCACACCAGTCCCATGACTGACCCAGAGTTTATTTTGTTTTGTTTTCCCTAAACTCTTGGGTGCCCAAATTTGTACGGGCAGTCAAGTGTTTCAGGCTTTTACAGATACACTGGGAGGAGCTTGAAGCAGGAGGCTTCAATGTTAGTTATTTAGAGTTACTTCCGCTGAATCAAATGTTATGTGTACTCTGATGATGGTATGTATATATGTACAAAAACAGATTTGTATTTCGAAGCTTATGTTATATAATATATTTATTCGTTCCGCTGTGAGTTGTGATCTTCGTTTTTCTTCTATTCTAATATTTCTTTCTTCCTATTTCTCATCCTCTAACTTCTTTCTAAAAATGAGTCGTATTTCTGTGTTATTTGGGTTGGACGTGTGGTGTATTTAGTCAACTCAGGTAGCACGGATTTGCGGGCCTTTACAAAGGCGGGGCACGATTACTGGACTGATGTAAGCGACCAAAGCGATGGCTGAGTGGTACAGCGGTGCGGGTCCAGGCGGGCTACGGACGTGCACGTAGTCCGGTATTGGACAAACTCGAGGCACGGGTACCAGTAGGTTTAGACTGTGCATTATTGCTTCAGTGTCTGGGGTTGACACCCGAGGGCTTGATACACCCGAAGGTGGACCCAGCACAGTCTGACTACATCCATATGTGGGCCGTATGGACACCAACACTTGACGTGTTAGGCTTATAGGGAGCCGATCGACTAGACCGTTTGGTTGGACCTTATATTAAGGTCACTTCATGTTATTGGGTCAAAGCTTGGGCCAAGGGATAAATACCTGTTATGTTGGTTTGCTAGTACACCGTGGTGCAAAACTTAACCTTGTTTATGCGATGACACCTCTATCTATCTTGTAGTTAATTTATCATGCCAGTATGTTGTTATCTATGATCATCTCAGTTTCCATCATGCTGTTAACTTTATTAGTTTATAGACTGATCGTAGCAGGGCTTACCAGTCTTTATGACTGACCCGTTTTCTTTTCGCTTCTTTTCTTCCGTTTCCCCCCCCCCCCAGGTTCTCAGGGTGGGAACATTGGTGCTTAGCTTGGATCGCTTAGCTTGCTTGCTGGATTAGCTCATGTACGTTTGGATATTGAGCCCGCTATGGTTTATCACTCTTATTTGGGGATAGTACTTATGTATTTCAGTTTATCAGATGATGTTTTTTTATCTAGACTTGTAATTTTGGGAAATTGACATTTTAATGTACCAGACTTGTGTTTTGAAATGGTTTAAAAATCTTCCGCTGTTTTATCTACTTACTCTGTTTATTTACATATATATATATGTCATGTCCTGCCTTGTTATATCATTATGCATGTTTACCTTGCTTTAAAACGCCCCACCAAAGTCAGAGTTGCTTGCAAGAGCCACCCTGGCGGAGGTGGGGTGTTACATTTGGTATCAGAGCATATGGTTTACGAGAAGGGATAGAAAGGTTTTTAAAACTTTTGAAAAACTATTTTCAAAACCAAGTATAAAGTATTTTCCATAGAAAAGTCTAGTTATTTTTAAAGGCTATTCCCCAAAAGCCATTAGCACTATCCTTTGACCCCTCGTTTGAACTCTTTTCTTTTCATTTCCAGCATGTCTGATAATCTCATCTTGCCCGAAGGAGTAACAATACCCGATTGGTTTCGTCGGTACTTGGAAGTCACGGCACCGGTCCCGGGTTTCTCTAATGTTGTCTTTCCAGTCAAGGCCGCTGTTCCTCCTCCTCCTTCCGTAGCTGATGTTCCTCTTCTCCCTCAGCCTCCACAAGCGGATTTTGCGGAAACTTGTAAGAACTTTAAGATGATGGGTGGCAAGGATTTTAGTGGAACAGAGACTTTTGTAGAGGCAAGGAATTGGTTGAAAGAGACCGAAGATCTTTTAGCCACCTTTGATATAGGTGACCGCAGGAAGGTTTTATTAGCAGTATGGTTGCTAAAGGAAGAAGCTGCATGTTGGTGGGTAGTCACCACCGCTACTAGGCCAATTGAGACTTGGGATGACTTTAGAGGAAGGTTTGGACTGAGGTTCTTATCCCTGAAGCAAGGGGACATGACTATTAGGGAATACATAGATAAGTTTAATCAACTGGCTCGGGTCGATTTAGACTTGGTTAATACAGCTCAGAAGAAGGCCCTACACTTTGCTCTAGGATTAAACGAGCCATTACATGGTTTGGCCATGTCTCATATACCCTTGGGGGCGACTTTCGAGAATTTGGTGAATATGGCCCTACTTCAAGAAGAAGATAACAATGACAAGAAAGAGGTCAAGGCGAATGAGTCTCAAGGTAAGAGGGTAAATTCCGGGAAACGAGGCAAGAATAACAACAACCGCAAGGACAAGCCAAGAGAGAATAGGAAATGCAACTTCTGTGGTAAAGTTGGACATATATCCAGGGAATGTAGGAAGAAGAAGAGAAAGCGGGGCGAATGCTTTCATTGTGGTGAGTTTGGACATCTCAGCAAGGATTGCCCGAGGAAACAAAGGCAAGGTCAGACTCAGTATGCAGGACTATCTGGAGGGCGAGTTCATCCCCTCAACACCGTTCTTCCAGCTCATGATAGAGGTAGTGTTTCTGTTGGAAGTCTTGTTTACATTTTCTGATTTTCCCTGTTCGTACTTTGTTTGATTCTGGCACATCGCATAGTTTTATTTCATCTGATCTAGTTGAAAGTTTGCACCTAAGTACTAGTCTAGTTGATGATCCCGTATGTGTTTCAAATCCAATTGGGGGTTCTGCCCGTTTGTCTGTGGTCTGAGTGGATTTGAAAATTTCTATCTTGAGTATAGAATTCTCGTGGGATGTTTATATTCTCGGTTTCAGGGGATATGGATTGGTTTTGGGCATGGAATGGTTGTCCTGTTTTGGAGCCATTCTTGGTTTTTGTATATAGGGTTGTGAGGCTCATGACTCGCCTCGGGAATACCCTAGAAATTTCTAGCAACCCTATGGGTCCCGTCATGTTATGTTATCTTGAATCCCTCAACTCGTCTATCGATAGTTTGCAATCTGTGAGGGTGGTCCGAGAATATCCTGATATCTTGGGGGAAGTAAAGGGGTTACCCCTAGACGTGGGATAGATTTCCGCATTATCTGGTTGGTAATACCAAGCCAGTTTCGTGGCCGGTTAGGCACATGACCTCACGAGATGAGAGTTAAGAAAGCAAGTCAAGGAGTTGCTTGAGAAGAACTTCCTGAGACGAAGCATTTTCGAGTAGGGTGCTCCAGTAGTATTCGTTACTAATGTGGACAGTTTGCTTCGCTTATGTGTTGATTATCGTGAGAAGAATAGACAACCGTTACCAAGGATCGATGATTTGTTTGATCAGCTTGTAGGAGCATCTGTTTTCTTTTGATCTAGCTACCGGATTCCATCAGCTTAGGATGGCTGAGGATGGAATTGACAAGACTGCGTTTAGGACTCTAGATGGATTTTTAGAATGGCTAGTCATGCTATTTGGTTTGACTAATGCACCCGCATATTACGTGAACTTGATGGGTAGGGTGTTTAGGGAGTCCTTGAACAAGTTTGTCGTGGTCGTCGTAGACGATATTTTGATCTCCTTAAAAGAACGAGGAAGTGCATGCTAGACATCTCAAGGAGGTGATGGATACGCTTAGAGCCACCAGTTGAAGGTCAAGTTCTCCAAATGTCACTTTGGAGGAAAGAAGTTGGATTTCTTGGGCACATAGTTCCTAAGTAAGGCTTAGCGGTGGATTCCGCTAAAGTGGTTGCGGTTTAAGACCGGAAAACTCTGAGGAGGGCAATTGAAGTAAGAAGCTTTCTCCGTTTGGCTAGTTAGTTAGCATTCCCTGAGCTTAGACTTACTCTTCTGGATCAAGAAGGGGGTTTCACAGGAAGAAGACTCGCAGTTAGTCAAGAACATGGACCAGTTGATTCGAGGCGAGATGTTAAGTCACCTCGCTAGATATATTATAGATGACAAGGGATGACTAAGGCGCGATGAGAGATTATGTGTTCCTCGAGTGGAAGACTTGGTAAAGAAGGTTCTTGAAGATGCGCATCACTCGAGGAGGTGGCCGAGTTGGTCTCAGGATGCATGTTGTGCCACCAGGTTAAGGCCAAGTCATAGAAGCCCGGCGGGCCATTACCTCCATTGGAGGTTCCGCAAGGGAAGTGTGAAAACATCTCGATAGATTATGTGGATAGACTACCTAGATCAAAGAAAGGGAATACGGGTATGTGGGTCATAATAGGTAGACTCACGAAGAGTGCTCATTTCAGTCCGGTGAAGAGCGAGAGGACTGCATCATGGTTAGCAACGGTTTACCCTCAAGAAGTTGGCCAGTTTTGAAATAGCCTACAGGAAGCCATGGGTAGGCAATTGAATCTAGGTATGGCCTATCACTCATAGGCGGATGGTTCATTCCGATTAAGCATGAGTTATAGAAAATCACGTTTATAAGGGCAATTGGCAACGTGGATTGGTATTTTCAAGAAAAGTTCTGCTGCGTGGAATACTTTATAGTAAGTAGACGAGATCCAGGATTCACTAGTGAATTTTGGAGAGCTTGCATGAAATCATGAGGTTACAGTTATGTTTAAGCCAAGTATACAGAAAGAAGAATGAGTGGAAAAGGAAGACGAGAGGCGATAATGAAATGAGTTCCAACTCAAATTTGGGAAATAGGAGTTAGGAAGCCAAGAAATCATGAAGTAAAAGACGGTCAAAGCACAGTGGAGTTAAGCTCAAGGAAACGTGACTAAGAACAGTGAAGACTAGATACGCGCATCATATCTCTTTTTAAGAGTGCATCCTTGATCCTTGTTTTCCTGTGGAGCTTGCTTACAAGTTATCTTTTGTATATATCCTCTCGGTCCCATTCTCGATCTTATTTCTGTTGTAAACTCCATAAGGGGGTTATGACTCATCGGTTAGTACTATATGTCAGAGTTTGAATGGATTTCTTGTAATCCAAAAAGGAGTTTATCTTGCTTATCTTCTAAGATCTCTTTTTAGCATATCTCTCTATCCATGTTTATCTAGTTTATCTAGTTTATCGTGTTTATCTTGTCATGAGAACCTTAGGTAGAATCCTTTGGATGAAACATGTGTTTGAGACATGTTATGTTTGATGGTTGCAAGTGGTTGCAAGTGTTTGCAAGTGGTTGCTCGTGGATGCATTATACACAATTAGGCACTAGATCGGCTCGCACACTCCTCATATTGCATATGCATGAGTGTTTATGCTTATTCATGGATGAAAATTGTGTGTTATCACATGGATGTTGCATATGGGTGTATGTTATGTGCACACATATAGATGATATACATTATGTTAGGAATTGCATACATATGGATTCATTTCACCAACATAATTCGCATTGATGATATTTGCATTAGATAAGTACATATACACACGCCTCTGCATATGTTCATCCAGCATTTAGAATCTTGTAAGGACAATGATTGCTCGTGGATGATGCTTTGAGTAGATGGATGATTGGATGGTAGGATACGTTCTTCCTAACTTGAAGATTTCGGGGACGAAATCCTTTAAGGAGGAGAGAATGTAACAACCCGTATTTTCAATAACCTGTTATAACATAAATCGAGGCAGAATTTAATTCTAAAATCTGAATCAAGGGAAACGGGCTATGCCATTGCGTTCGTCTCGGAAAAATACGCGAAATAGAGTCCGAGTTTTCGAAAATCGGAGTCCGTATGACCCAGTTAAGGCCCATTGAAGTTTTCATAAATTTCCATGTCAAAAACAGATTTGAATTTCAAGTTCAAAGTTGGAAATTAGGGCAAACTGGCGCAGGCGGGAAAACTCCCGCCAGGACCCCCATGTCGACAGGGTCCCCAGGGTGTCGACAGCCCTGTCGACAGCCCTGTCGACACAGGGTGGCCGGGCAGTTTTGCCTGGCGCACCATTTTGGGTCTGGGTCTGGTCTTGTGGCTTGGTTCTGGAGAATTCCAAAATCTGATGGACCTAATTCAACTAGGGTTTAATCCTATGGTCTAAATCACTAGCCTAATCTATAAATAAGACCCTAACCTACCCTACCCTAAATCATTCATTATTCATTCTAGTAACTAAACTATGTCAAAATCCATCCTCTCATGGCCTCCACTCTCTTCATACAATTCCTAAAACAAATTCCTAAGAGATTTCCATGCATACAAGTGTATTTAGGCTTGTATGATCCTCTTTAGCTTGCATTAAAGTCTTGTTTCTCTATTGTCATCATAAAGGAGGAGTCTTGATCAAGTTTGCTTGCATTTTGGGGTTTTATTTTGTTGCATAAGGGGTTTCTTACATTTGCTATACTCATTTGAGTCCGCACAAGCATCGTAAGCCCTCTTACCTTCATTTTAGAAACTCTAAAGTTAATATGTGATGAAAGTTGGGATTTATGCATGTTTATGCAAGTTCATTATGCCATGATTTGCAAGTTTAATAAGTTATGCATGCTTATGCAAGATCACTATGACATGTTATGCATGTTTAATAAGTTATGCATGCTTATGCAAGTTCACTATGCCATGATTTGCAAGTTTATTGAGTTATGCATGTTTATGCAAGTTCACTATGCCATGATTTGCAAGTTTATTGAGTTATGCATATTTATGCAAGTTCACTAAGCCATGATTTGCAAGTTTATTGAGTTATGCATGTTTATGCAAGTTCACTATGCCATGATTTGCAAGTTTAATAAGTTATGCATGCTTATGCAAGTTCACTATGCCATGATTTGCAAGTTTATTGAGTTATGCATGTTTATGCAAGTTCACTATGCCATGATTTGCAAGTTTAATAAGTTATGCATGCTTATGCAAGTTCACTATGCCATGATTTGCAAGTTTATTGAGTTATGCATGTTTATGCAAGTTCACTATGCCATGATTTGCAGGTTTATTGAGTTATGCATGTTTATGCAAGTTCACTAAGCCATGATTTGCAAGTTTATTGAGTTATGCATGTTTATGCAAGTTCACTATGCCATGTTATGCATGTTTAATAAGTTATGCATGCTTATGCAAGTTCACTATGCCATGTTATGCATGTTTAATAGGTTATGCATGTTTATGCAAGTTCCATATGCCATGTTAGGCAAGTTTAACATGTTATGCATGTTTATGGTAATATGCAAGTTCACTATGCTAAGTTATGCAAGTCTAACATGTTATGCATGTTTGTTGTGATATGCAAGTTCATCATGTATGTTATGCCAAGTTCCCTCTTCCTATCCTTTATGCGTTATTACGAATATGTAAGCGATAGAATGACGTTGGGGGGGTTTGGGTAAACTTAAAATACATGAAAATATAAGATTGGGAATTTACCTATTAAGTTAGGTCTACCCCTTGGGAATTTACCTATTAAGTTAGGTCTACCCAAGTAATTGTTGACTTGTAATTATGTTTTGAAATAAAGTGGACATGACACTTAGAAAACATAAGTGTGGCCAACTCGAGGTTGGGTTGAGGTTGTAGCGTAATTCTACCCGGAACCTACCGGCTTAACTAGTGGCTACAAACAATAGGACCCAATGTGAGAAGTAGGTCATGTGGTGCCAAGACCCGAGGTTAGACCAAGTTGTGGTGTAAATCTACCCGGAACCCACCGGCTTAACTAGGTAACCACAACAAAGTCTAATGTGAGAGGTTAAGGTGCATTAAATTAATTAATGCCTCATGATTAGGGTTAAGTCAGGGTCCACTAATACTTAACCAATTTGGGGGTTCGAGGGATTGAAATGGGGTTAAGTTGTGAACTGTCGGTTACACTTAACCAATTTAATCCATTTGGGGGTTCGAGGGATTGAAATGGGGTTAAGTTGTGAACTGTCGGTTACACTTAACCAATTTAATCCATGATTAGTGAAGGGTTAAATCGCACTTAACCCTCTTAGGAAACCCTAGCAACGTGGTCTGTTCCAGCAGTAATCCCAGTTTGGTATCATCACAACCCTAGAGGCTAGGCTAAGGCGGGGCACGATTACTGGACTGATGTAAGCGACCAAAGCGATGGCTGAGTGGTACAGCGGTGCGGGTCCAGGCGGGCTACGGACGTGCACGTAGTCCGGTATTGGACAAACTCGAGGCACGGGTACCAGTAGGTTTAGACTGTGCATTATTGCTTCAGTGTCTGGGGTTGACACCCGAGGGCTTGATACACCCGAAGGTGGACCCAGCACAGTCTGACTACATCCATATGTGGGCCGTATGGACACCAACACTTGACGTGTTAGGCTTATAGGGAGCCGATCGACTAGACCGTTTGGTTGGACCTTATATTAAGGTCACTTCATGTTATTGGGTCAAAGCTTGGGCCAAGGGATAAATACCTGTTATGTTGGTTTGCTAGTACACCGTGGTGCAAAACTTAACCTTGTTTATGCGATGACACCTCTATCTATCTTGTAGTTAATTTATCATGCCAGTATGTTGTTATCTATGATCATCTCAGTTTCCATCATGCTGTTAACTTTATTAGTTTATAGACTGATCGTAGCAGGGCTTACCAGTCTTTATGACTGACCCGTTTTCTTTTCGCTTCTTTTCTTCCGTTTCCCCCCCCCCAGGTTCTCAGGGTGGGAACATTGGTGCTTAGCTTGGATCGCTTAGCTTGCTTGCTGGATTAGCTCATGTACGTTTGGATATTGAGCCCGCTATGGTTTATCACTCTTATTTGGGGATAGTACTTATGTATTTCAGTTTATCAGATGATGTTTTTTTATCTAGACTTGTAATTTTGGGAAATTGACATTTTGATGTACCAGACTTGTGTTTTGAAATGGTTTAAAAATCTTCCGCTGTTTTATCTACTTACTCTGTTTATTTACATATATATATGTCATGTCCTGCCTTGTTATATCATTATGCATGTTTACCTTGCTTTAAAACGCCCCACCAAAGTCAGAGTTGCTTGCAAGAGCCACCCTGGCGGAGGTGGGGTGTTACATTATCGTACCAATTTGAATTTTCCCGCGAGAGATGCGAAGAAGACAATGCTTATGAGATATTAGGATATTTAGATTATCTTAGTACGTGATTGGTTCGACAAATAATGATTGAGTGAGATATTAGAATGAAGAGGTAATGTGTTATTAGGAAGTATACAAAATTTAATGAGTTTTATTTTTCTAATTATAGTATTAGGAAGAATATATTGGGGTGTCCTTAGCACCATACTAATAATATTACAGTAGTCATTTTCCTGAACAAAAAATGCATCATATTACATGTTAAAAAATGCCTATGGTTTATTGGGAAGCTTGTAGGAATAAATCTAGAGCACAACAGTCTAATTTATAGCTTAAAAAATTGGAATTAACATAATTGATAACTAAGTTCTTTAATCCTAAATGGATGAAAGAATACGACAATGATGATAATATAAATTAAGTGGATTGGCTATTATATAACATGGTTGAAAACTAAAACATTTGAAAACCCACCCTAATTTTCTCTGTTTCATGAATAAAACATGTAAAAAGAAATGCTTTTAGTATGGAAAATAATTTTAGATACTTAGAAACCAAAATAAATGGATATTCTCATAATTATAATTTTGCATTGGTGAAAGAAAAGAGAAAGGGGAAATAAAATTATGCATGGTTATTATGAGCAGGAAAATATTTACAAGGAAAAAACTAAGGGCTTTTTTATTCATAAGGATAGCCCACTAAAAATTTAACCATAAGGACAATAAACTACAATAATTTATTCGGCCGCTGTTTACTTTTCTTCATCAATCTGCTATTGCCGTCGATCTCATCATTGATTATGAACACGATTTTTTTTCTGTTTTGTTTCGATCTCCAGCAATCATCTTCAAACATCCATACCAAAATCGATCATGCACGTACTGATTTGGGAATTCGTTCAAGAGATTTGCCCTAATTTTGTCGATTTGCCCTAATTTTGTCTGAAAAACTTCATCGATTATTGAAGATGCCGAGGATTTTGATTCGATAGGCAGTAAATATGGTTTCGTTATTTTTGATTCTGCGAATTCGTCGTAGAAAATCGAACGAGAGAGATGAACAAGAAAAAATCGCTGGAAAATTCTTTTTTTTATGGTGAAATTAGCAGCAGTTTTTAGGTATCATTTTTCTATTTTTTATTTTTCGTGTTTTAACAGTGTTATGCTTTTGTGATTGTAATTTTGGTGCTATATCAGTTTTCTATATTTACTATTGCATTAGCTTTGCAACTCAATCGAAATTATGTCATTTTAATCAATCAAAGTGGGATGTAAACATTTTTTGTATTAGTTTTCCTTTAAAATAACAAAGCAGTTTTTAGGTATCATTTTTTATATTTTTTTAGGTATCTTTTTTGTATTTTCTAGTTGAATTTAATTATAGCAGTTTGTAGGTACCATTTTTATATTTTTTTGGGTATCATTTTTACTGTATTCACTGTGCTATGTTTTTTTTTAGTTATTTTTGTTGTTGTATTAATTTTGTTGTTGTACTGTTGCACTAGCTTTGTAATTAAATTGAATTTATTTCATTTTAAATAATCAGACTGTGATTCAAACATTTTCTGTATTACTTTTGTCCTTAAAATATTAAAGCATTTTTTAGGTATCATTTTTTTAATTTTTTTAGATATCATTTTTACTGCATTCACTATGCTATGTTTTTTCAGTTACTTTTTGTTCCTGTATTAATTTTGTTGCTGTACTGTTGCACTAGCTTTGTAATTAAATTGAATTTATTTCATTTTAATCAATCAAATTGTGAATAAATCATATTTCTCTGTGATGTAAGTAATTTTTGTGCTACTTTTTATTTAAAACATTACTGCAATTTTTAGGTATCATTTTTTTATTTGTTTGGGTATCATTTTTACTGTATTCACTGTGCTATGTTTTTTTAGTTACTTTTTGTTGCTGTATTAATTTTGTTGTTGTACTGTTGCACTAGGTTTGTAATTCAATTGAATTTACTTCATTTTAATCCATCAAATTGTGAATAAATCATATTTCACTGTGATGTAAGTAATTTTTGTGCTACTTTTTATTTAAAACATTACTGCAGTTTTTAGGTATAATTTTTTAATTTTTTTGGGTATCATTTTTACTGTATTTACTATGCTATGTTTTTTTAGTTACTTTTTGTTGTTGTATTAATTTTGTTGTTGTACTATTGCACTAGGTTTGTAATTCAATTGAATTTACTTCATTTTAATCCATCAAATTGTGAATAAATCATATTTCACTGTGATGTAAGTAATTTTTGTGTTACTTTTTATTTAAAACATTACAGCAGTTTTTAGGTATCATTTTTATATTTATTTGGGTATCATTTTTACTGTATTCACTGTGCTATGTTTTTTTTAGTTACTTTTTGTTGATGTATTAATTTTTGTTGTTGTATTGTTGCACTAGCTTTGTAATTCAATTGAATTTATTTCATTTTAATCAATCAAATTATGATTCAAACATTTTCTGTATTACTTTTGTCGTTAAAATATTAAAGCAATTTTTAGGTATCATTTTTATATTTTTTAGGTATCATTTTAATGACTTTGTGCATGCGAACTGTGGCAAGTAGGTATATTTGTGTTGTTTGCTTTGGTAATTGACTTTTTTTGATACACAACATTAATTCTAACTGATACCCACTGTTAAAAAAATTAACACCCACCTACTCAATTCAAATTTCACAAAAATAATATTTATTCTCACCAATACCAACAGATTAAAAAAACAATTGCACTCAATTCAATTCAATTATCACAAAAATTAGTTTATTCTCAGTAATACACAATAATAACCACTCGTATCATATGATACCTACAACTATACATAACTGATATACTAGGATACATTGTTTTCCTATAGAATCTAAGTACATACAGCAGTGCTCCCCATTCCAAGCATGCATTCATGCATTTACGTTTACTTGTACTCAATCCAGCCTTGAATTTAGGTAAATTCCAGTAGCATGCAGTATCTGCAAGTATTTCATACACAATCAAAACTTATACCAACATAATACTGTAAATTCAACTAGAAAAATATAAAACTGATACCTAAAAAAAATGATAATTAAAAACTGCTTTGATGTAAATTCTTGTTGAAAATATAAAACTGATACTTAAAAATAAATATAAAAATGATATCTAAAAACTGCTATGATGTAAATTCATGTTGAAAATATAAAACTGATACCTAAAAAAATATAAAAATGATACCTAGAAACTGCTTTGATATTTTGAAGGAAAACTTGTACAAAAAATGTTTATGTCCCACTTTGATTGATTAAAATGATATAATTTCGATTGAGTTGCAAAGTTAATGCAACAGTACAAGTACAAAACTGATATAGTATCAAAACTATAAACAAAACAGCATAACACTATTAATACAAGAAAAATGATTTCTAAAAAATAGCAAAATGATAACTAAAAACTGCTGCTAACTTCACTATTAAAAAAAAGTTTTTTCCAGCGATTTTTTTCTCCTTCATCTCTCTCATTCGATTTTCTACGATGAATTCATGAAATCAAAAGATCACGAAATCATATTTACTGCCAAATGAATCATAGCAATCGAATTTACCCTAATTTACCATAATTTCGTGAACGATTTCAGCAATCGAATGCGCGCACGATCGAGAAATTTGATGGAAGAGGCGGAAGTTGTTTGCCGGAGAAGATTAGGTTTTGATGGAAGAGGCGGCCAGTGACATGGTGGAAGTTGATCGTCGGAGGTGTCTAGAGTTTGACGGAAGAGGTGGTCAGCGGCTAGGGTTTTCAGTGAAAAGATGGAAACGATAAAAAGAACGTAATAAAAGAGGGGTTATGTTGGGCTGACCTATTTACTGTCCTTATGGATAAATTATTAATGGCTTGTCCTTTTGGATAAATTTTTTAATTAGTTTGTCCTAATAAAATATTTCCCCTATTATGAGCAGGTCTAAGAAATAAAAATAAAAAATATACATGTCTTAAAAATTAAACTATGCACGAAATAAATTACACTGATTATTTATGGTACACATTCTTCAGTTAAAATTAAACATGGAAATTTTCCATTTTATACAGAAATTTCATCTACCATAAATAATCTACAATATTAGTGCAAAATGTGGCAGGTAATTAATTACACTGGATAAGCCAGTGCAAAATTATGGCAGTTGTTCCTGTGTAAGATACATCACCTGTAATGGTCATTTCATGGCAGTTAACTATGACATATAAGTGCCAATCGATTATGTCACCTATAATTTTCTCTTATTTGTGCTAATTTCATAAAAATATTTTTTTTAATCACCGGCTATATTAGGGTCATTGACTTCTAAATTTGGAACTCTTGCTATTTGTAATCCAAAAATTTATCACTGACCATATCAACACAAGAAAATAAAATTAAAAATGACACATAAACAAAATAAGACAAAATTATAAAAGAATTCCAAATCATTGCCTAAGCAATACATATTTGATGTTCTTATAAATAAATCATCATTATGTAAATTATACGTAGTTAATTAACTTCTATAATCTTGCCATATGTATGAATACCTATAAAAAAATGTTAGTATTGTAGAAATTTAAAAGGCAACATCTTATTATATAAAAAATTTAAAAAAATAACATATATACCATATAAGCCAAACACATAAAATAAAACTACTAAATGGAAATACAACAATGAAGATAATTGATAACTAAGTTCTTTAGTGCTCCTAAATGGATGAAGGAATACGACAATGATAATAATAGAAATTTAGTGGATTGGCTATTGTACAACACGGTTGAAAACTAAAATATTTAAAAATCCACCCTAATTTTCTCTGTTTCTTGAATAAAACATGTAAAAAGAAATGCTTTTAGCATGGAAAATAATTTGAAGATACTTAGAAACGAAATTAAATGGATATTCTTTTAATTATAAGTTTGCATTGGTGAAAGTAAAGAAAAAAGGGAAATAAAATTATGCATGGATATTATGAGCAGGTCTAAGAAATAAAAATTAAAAATATACATGTCTTAAAAATTATAACTATGCAGAAATAAAAGTTACACTAATTATTTATGGTACACATTCTTCAGTGAAAATTAAACATGGAAAATATCCATTTTACATAGAAATTTCATCTGCCATAAATTATCTACTATATTAGTGCAAAATTGTGGCAGGTAATTAATTATACTGGATAAGCCAGTGCAAAATTATGGCAGTTAATTTTGGCAGCTGCTCCAGTGTAAGATACATCACCTGTAATGGTCATTTCATGGCAGTTAACTATGACATATCAATGCAAATCGATTATGTCACCTATAATTTTCTCTTATTTGTGCTAATTTCATATAAATATTTTTTTATCACCAGCTATATTAGGGACATTGACTTCTCAATTTGGAACTCTTGCTATTTATAATCCAAAAATTTATTACCTACCATATCAACACTAGAAAATATTTTCATATAAATATTTTTTATCTCTTGAATTTGAATTTATTTTATCTTGTTTTTTAGGAAATTTAATTTGAGAAAAAAAGGAATTGACTTTCAAGCTTGTTAGGTTTGGTTTTGATTAGGCGTCTAACTATCAGCTTACTGTTGTATTTACAGAGTAAAGACCAATGTCAACTGTTTTATTAAATATTATAAAATATGCACCGTTCAACCAACCCAAATCCTAGTTTGTAAGTGTTGACCGATTTTCTGCTTAGTTGGAATAGCTGATCCAACCGATTTTGTCGACTGGTCAATAATTTTCCTAATCATTTACTTTTGAACTCAAATTTTTAAACGTTAATAAATTTTCCTATTAATTCCGATTTCAATTATATATAAAACTTGTTTAGAAATTATTATGAATACAATGGTGCTAATTTCATAGGGAAATTCAGATGTTTATAAAAATTATATTTTTATGTATTTAAATTTAAATTAAATTCTCTTTTATTAGTTTTTGGTTAAATTTTCGTAGGGTGTTACATGAATAAAAGGGGGCATTCGAGTCTCTGGACCGTTATTTCATTTATTCTAAAGAAGAGTCACAAAGAGATGATATGTTGCATGTTTCTTTCATGAACATGGTACTAAGATAGTTCCATCCTTTTAGAATTACCTTTCATCATAATGGTGGGAAAAATTATGGTAAAATGAACAATGCGAGGAGGGAAAAAAGAAGAGGAAGGAAAATAAAAACCATTTTTAGTTTTATATGTTAAAACCATTTTCCTCATGTACTGTTTTTGTAAACTCAATGCAATTTATTAAACAAAAATTAAAAACTACATAACAAATTATATTTTATTTATTGTTAAAATAACATGTTATACAAAACTTTTTCAAACTTAATTGTGATAAATTAATTACAAACTAAAATGTTATTCAATTATCACTATCTACATATATTTATAGCTATTAATGTCTTAATCGAGAGAAGAAAAAATCCAAATAATATAGATGTGAATAATTCATATTATGTAAGATATAATATTTTTTTAGCAAAGCCGACCGGTTTTTATAGTGTTCCGTAACACTCTTTTATTTATTCCAAAATAAAAAATACAAATGAGTTCAGGTGATATGCTTTCTACATATCAACTATGTTTGGTTTTTAAGGTGGACTGTCCACAGGCTATAGAGTTTAAAGTGTTCCATCCACCATAACATGGCTTCACGCAGGAAGCACATCCATACTGACCAAGTCAGTTACATACTATTACATATCCATGCATCACAATGAAGTCATATACATAACGCATACAAATGATATACAATTCAACTAAGGTATGCGACAAGATGACATATTAGCGGCTGAAAAGACAGCTCCATAAAATTGCAGACTTAACATCTCGAGCTCCATACCATAGCATGTAGTAGAGAAGTAGCATACAGTATCAAACTATTCCAACTTGTACGAATTGAATCAGGGAAAAAAAATTCACCATACACACAAACGAGAGCGTTGAGCTTCACCTGAAGTGCCTAAGGTGGAAGATGAAATAGCATACCCAAAGACAGTTCCATACGCGCCGAAAACAGTGCGAGATCTGAGATCCAAAATATCAGTGAAAATAAACAAGCACCTCACCAGCACTACAGTTTAGATAAGATGAGTCTAAAGATAATAGTGGCAAAGGAGCTCAGTTCGATTTCATAGATAGATCTACAACGAGCTCATAAATTCTTGAAAAGGCAAAACATGCCGGAGCAGATCAATTTTCATCAGGATCCAAAAACCAGAACAACAGAAACACAAAGACTCAACACCAAAGACGAACGTAAACAACAACAACGACCAATCTGTCGTACCAGCTCCAAAACAAACAGCAAAAGCACTTTACAAACTTGAAGGTGCAAACCAGCACCGAGATTTCGGTCTAAATCAACCCGTTCACCAAGAGGTAGGGTAAGATCTGCCTTTGGAAGACCACAGGCGAAAACGACCCTTTGAGGTAGTTGCAAACCGAGCTCAAGAGCATCAGAAGTCCACGATCAATTTTAGCGAAACAAAAATTGTGAGCATAGATTTAGGGTTGAACCGGAGATTTGAAAGCTCGACCCAGGCGACAAAGGAGAAAACTGAATAACACAACAGATTAGGGGAAGAGCTGGAGAAGAAAAGAAGAGGCGATTAGGTTTAGACGTGGAAGAAAAAGAAGTCGGTTACTGTGTGCCCAGTCCCCATGGCGACCCTCAATGCGAAAGCTTTTAACAAACCGTAATATATAATTATTATATGTATGACTGAATAAATAACTTTATCATTCTTGTTGTATAAGAATTTGTATGTACATTTAACTCTCATTTTTGTAAAAATATATAAACGAAAGAATTAATGTTAAATAATTTAAGTTATTTATATATTTTATAATCAACACAACTAATTCAGTTAAAGAGTTGAATGTAAATGGGATGAAAAAACAAAGAAAAGCTTTGTACGTATTTGTAACCGAGAGGAGCTTTTAATTATTACTTAGTTTTAGTTTTTAAACAATTTTATCTTTGTAGTCAAACATATGTTTCACGCTATTATAAGGATTATACTTACAATTTTGATGATTACAAAATTTTATTATGTAGCGCCAAAATGAATTGTGATTTGGGTAATATTTGTAATGTATTAAAAGACGGAATATTAATATTTTTTTAATTAGGGATGTCAACGGATGCTTTTGGATATGGATAGTGTCATATCCGTATCCGAAATTATTCTCGGATATCGGATATTCGTATCCATTTAATTTTCGGATATCGGATATCCGTATCTGCTTAATTTTCAGATACGAATGGATATCGGATATTTATCCGCTCCGTCGGTAACTAATAAATTTAAGAGTATAAACAAAAAAGTTTGGATCAACATAAAATAATTTTTATACTAATGTTTATAAAAAAAAGGTAAAGAAGTATCATGATGAAACATTGTTTTATACTAATATCTATAAGCATATCAAAAAATATTCCGAAATTAAACGCTAAAACTACCATTTTTCACTAAAAATGAACAAAAATTTATATCATAGTAACATCTGGCAGTTACAAAATAATTATTAACTCTATTTTTCTATTTTAAGTAATATATATTACATCAATTAGTCTGAAGGATATTTTTCGGATACGGATACCACTATAACCATATCCTTAGCTATAAAGCTTTTCAGATATCCATATCCGCTTTTCGGATAATGCCAGATAACAGATATTTTTCATATTTTCGAATATAGATTCAGACGGATATCAGATTTTTCGGGTATTCATTGTCAACCCTATTTTTAATTAATTAATATGTGTGTTCATATCTTAATATTGTAAAATATAAATTTGTCTTTTTTTATTTTGCATAGCCGACCGATGTTTTAGGTGATTGCAAACACCATTTCTTATAACTAATAATAAAAAATACAGTACAATATAGGTGATTGTAGTTAGCAATCAGCTATTCGGTTTTTAAGGTGGACCGTCCACTACCTACGACATTTATTATGGGTCGTCCACACTAACTAAACAAGATTACAGCACAGGAGCTAGTATAAACACTAGACTACTATAATTTCAATCATACTCCACGCAGAGAGACGGTACATTGCATAGTTTACATACTCCACAAAGAAGCCCAATTACATACGAATACCAAATATACATAGATAGAACATAGTATTGCCCAATCCATACTAGCTCTGTGTATTCGGCAAATGACATACGAGCAAAGAAGATGCACCATTTGACCAAAAAAGCTAATTACATTATTTTGTGGGCTGGCCCATCATGTTGAAGTGAGACTGCCCAGAGCAGGCAGATCACTAAGATAACATGTCATAATGCAAAAGAAAAAATCCAAGCGGCCAGTACTCTCAAGAAAGCAGCATAGCAGGGAATTCACTGCCGATATAGATGGAAAAATTCTGTGCCTAAGTGTAACAACCCGGAATTTTTGAACCAATTTAAAAATTTTATTTTAGTTATTTTAATGGGTTTTGAATATTTAAAATGATTTATTTTAAATAATAACGACTAAAAATTTATTCTAAACGAAGTTAGAACGATAAATTTATTTTAATTATAAAACGAGTCTGAAATGGCGCGGTAGTTTGAAAATTCGATTTTATATATATAATTCAATATAAGTCAGAATTGGACGAAACAAGAAATATTTGAATCTGTTTAATTATATCTTTCTAACTAATGTGAAAAACTTAGATTTCACTTTATAAATTATAAGTTATGTCCAGTTTGAAATTCAGAATAGTCGCTATGGAATTTATATATATTTTTAATTATATATAGCCCTTGGAAATAGCCATTTTGCAAACGACCTTCATTTTCGACAAAACCACTTTTGTTGGATCTGGATAGTTAAATTATTGTTAGATTCCAATTTTCATAATTTTTGGAATTAATATGAGCGTGGCAAAAGAAAACGTGTTTTGTCAATTTCATATAATATGGATCGACCAGAAAATGGCCATTTTTCAAACGATCTCCAAATTTGACGAAATTAGTTTTGTTAGGATCGTATCATCAAAACATATCTATATTTATTTTTCTGGAATTTTTGGAGTTAGTATGTGTCCCCGGTTAACTAAAATGTGCATTCAAATTCAATATATATTGATTTATATTTTAATTTTGAGAAAAACTAATCGAAACAGTCGAATTGGCTTACAGGACATATCTCATTGTGTCCGGAATGGGGGTATTTAGTTAGAGGCGACAGTCGTTGGACTTGATTTAGAGTTCGGATGGATAAACTGGTATAAGTGGAATTAAATAATAATTTAATATTAAAATATATTATATTATATATATAATACAAGGGAAACCCTCGTTCCCTTTTTTGATTACCGTAGCCACTAGAAATGATCAAGGGCGAAAATGCTCTCCCCTTCCTCTCCTTCTTTCTCTCGATCCGATCACTAACACCCACAACTTATAAAGGAAAAAATGGCGAGCTAGGGTAGATCTAAAAGATCAACGGTCATGATCTTCTTTTGTTGCGTCAATGGGAAGAAATCGAGCCTCAAAACTGGCTAGTTCGCACACAAATTCACGCGTGAGGTGGAAGTCGAGTTCGCCAGAGGTCCTTGCGATAGAAGGCGGAGGGAAAACTATGGCGTCATGGGTTTGGATGGTGGTTCTGACCACCGTGGCGGCGGCTAGGGGAAACCCTAGCCATTGAGTTGGGTTTGAACGTGGTATTGCATGTAAACATCTAGAGGAATGATGTGTGCATGGAAGAAGACAATGAGGAGGAATGTTATTAAAGAAAGGTTTTGTTATTTTATTTTATTTATTTTTGCTTAAGCTAATTGTTTTATTTAACTAAAATCAGTTTTTTAATATAAATACATTGTTCTGAAAAGAAAAATAAACATTGTTTTGAAAAGAAAAATATACATTGTTTTAAAAAGAAAAATATATATTGTTTTGAAAATAAAAATATACATTGTTTTCAAAATAAAAATAGCATTGATTTTATAAAAATAAAAATAGCTTTGTTTTTAAATGTGATTTCTATACAAAATAGTATTGTTTTTAAATTAAAATTAACATTGTTTTTAAATTAAAATTAGCATTGTTTTTAAAATAAAATTATCATTGTTTTTAAAATAGAAATAGCAATATAAAAAATATAATTTTTATATATACATAACGTAAATAAAAATATGGGTTTCTAAGAATATAATGTTTGAAATAAAAATATGATTTTCACATATATAACTTTGTTTTAAAATATATAAAAAGTATTGTTTTAGAAAATGAGATTTTTATATAGAGCTTTGTTTTAAAAATATGATTTTTACATATGTGGTTTTGGAACGGATTTTTAAAATTGGAATACCATTGCTTAAAGATAGAAATAGCATCGGTTTTTATTATATAAAATAGCATAGATTTTTAAAATAGAAAGAGCATTGTGTAGAAATGTAATTTTTATATAAAATACCATTTTAATTGAAATGTGATTTTTTTTATATAGAAAAATCAGTGTTTCTAAATAAATGAAAAGCATATAATGAAAATGGAATTTTTATATGAAAAGCATATAATAAAAATGGAATTTTCATATATGGAAAAACATTGTTTTTAGAAATGAATTTTTATGTGAAAAGCATTGTTTTTAAAATGTGATTTTATTTAATATATATTGCATTAATTAAAAATGTGATTTTTAAAATGTAAACATCGTATTAAAAATGTGATTTTTAATATAAACTACGTGAAACAGATTACGTTGGAATCACGGTGAAGAATACAACGCGCTGGAGCAAATCCAAACTATTCAAAAATTCAGAAATAAAACGGGCATAGTGGAAACCAAAGGTGAGAACTCCTTCTCACTCTTATTACTTTGCAGTTAAATATATACTAGGATGCAGACGGTGCTTAGTAGCACCCGACACCATTAATTGTACAAACCATGATTATTTGGTCGGATTGAATTGACTGTATTGTGTGTTGATTTTGATGCTAAAATGTTAAAATATTTAAAAAAAAAAAATTATTTTATGGTAGTTGAAATTAAATTATAAACACTAATTTATAATTTTAAATAGTAAAAATTGGGTAATTAGGAAAATAATTCAAATTGAATTAGAACTGGTTAAATTTATTAACCAATAATTATTTTAAATAGATTGTTGTTGTTTGAAAACCCCACACGGGTATTGGAATGATATTTGACATACATTAGTCCCAATATTTAGTTGTATGTCAATCGATGGATTGACAGTCTGTGATGAGCATTATTTATTTATTTTAATGCTCACAAAGTTGTAAATTTCACTCTGGATGTGAATGGACTGTTTGATGATTATTTATCATTATTGTTGCATACATACGATGTATGAAATCCATATAAATGAAATTATATGGTAAATAATTGAATCACATTCCGATTCAGAAATAAAGGACATTTTAAAATAAAATGCTTTAACAATAAAAATCACATTTTTATTGTATGTATAAACAAATAAAAGAAGCATATGTTAAAATACGTTTTTGTTAGATAATTAAAAATGTCATCTTTAACTTGTTAATGAAAATAAAATAATCATTTGTTGAATTATATTTTGGTAAATTAAAAAATGTCATCTTTAACATGTTAATGAAGTAAATAAAAAATTCATGTAATGAATAAAAATTTTGAATAATAAAAATATCATTTTTATTGAATGTATAAACCATATAAAATATTAATGTGTTGAATAAAAATTTTGAACAATAAAAATAGTTATGTAGTTAAACGCCTTTTTGTTTATTGATCGAGTTATTCATTTTATAATGAATATCGAAACGAAGTGATTTCAAAATTTAATATTTTGAAAATATTATCATTTTAATATGATAAAGATATAGAATATTCAATTTTGATTTAGAATTGAAAATAAAGTTGGAATCGTTTTAAAATGAATATATAAATGATTTATAAAATATGTTTTAATTGGAAATCGACGAAATATATATAACACACACACATATATATACTATACATATTAAATGGCTTGAATAGAACACGCCGCACAACGACCGTTCGCAAATTTCGACCATTAACTTCAAATTGATGTAACGGGAGATCCGACCGTCGGATTTTCCTAAAGCTAGAACCGTTGGGTTCGTATTGAAAAGAGCTTTCCAATGAATTAAGAAGTTTGAAATCTAACGGTTGGATTTGGAATTATGTCCAAATCAAATTTGAAAAAGGTCTCCATGGATGCAGTTCGGTGGCCATTATTGGAAACCGACTGTATGGGCCTTAATAAAATTATTAAAAATATGGAAAAATTATGAAAAATCATAATTAATAATCTGGGAAGATTTTGGATGAAAAATTCCATATTTGAAAAGATAAAAATATGTTTTATCGGAATGAACTAGTTATTAACTAGAATAATAATCCAATTATTTTAGAAATAATAAATTGGATTTGTAAGGGTTTTGTTATAATCAAATTTTCCAATGTATGAATTGAAGTGAAATTGGATTTTGAGTTTGTCGTGGATGGTGTTTTAAATGACACTGTTCTTAAACCCAGTTGAGAAAAGAATAAATCTTTTAAATTAAGATTTAGTGAAGTTTTCCAATTCATTGATATTTAATTGGAATTGAATAAAAAAATTGGTCTTTAGGTTGTCGTGAATGGTGTCTTAAATAACACTGTTCTTAAACCCCGTGTGAAAAGAATAAATCTTTTAATTAAGATTATTAGAGTTTCCAATTATATTTGATAATTGGAATAAAATGAAATGTGAATTGGGTTTATTGTGAACGGTGTTTTTAAAGACATTCGTTCTTTAACCCGATTAACAGTGAAAATATAATTTAGAATTTATAAATCTTTTATTAAGATTTAAATAGAAATTTTCCAAAGTAAAGATTTCCAATTTAATAAAAGAATTTGGAATTGAATGGAATTCGATTTAATAATAATCGAGATGAGCTTCTGTGAATGAAGACCATTACTATATATGGAATTTAAAAAGGCCTTGTCGTTATTCTATTTATATTATTAGTCTGGGTTTATTGTGAACGGTGTTTTTAAAGACATTCGTTCTTTAACCCGATTAACAGTGAAAATATAATTTAGAATTTATAAATCTTTTATTAAGATTTAAATAGAAATTTTCCAAAGTAAAGATTTCCAATTTAATAAAAGAATTTGGAATTGAATGGAATTCGATTTAATAATAATCGAGATGAGCTTCTGTGAATGAAGACCATTACTATATATGGAATTTAAAAAGGCCTTGCCGTTATTCCATTTATATTATTAGTCTGATATGGAAATTTATATCGATTATATATTGATCTGTTTTCCATGAAGATTCCATAGTTAATAGAAGATGATTTGGGTTTATCATGAACTGTGTTTTAAATGACATTGGTTCTTTAACCCAGTTAAATATAAGATTAATTCCTTAAATTTGAATGATCATTAAGTAATGATTTTTGAGATTAAAACCGAACTAGAGTTTTAATGAATCTTTAATTAGATTAAGATGGGAATGAGATATTTAAATTAATCGAATTCTTGAAATGATCGAGAATGGAGTACCTCCAGTTTTACTCCAGGCGATAGTTAAATCTTTAATTAGATTTGAATGTAAAAACGGTAATTAATTTTACTCAGAACACAGTGGGTGTTAGATATGGAGTGATACTAGTTTTGCTCCATGGGATGAATAGGGTGGGATTGAAAAATAATAAATGATTACTTTGGTAAGGTTCGCTAATCCCGACTAGTTGGTAAACCTTAGTTTGGTTTAGAATTGATAAAAGATAAAAAATCTTTTGAAATTGATATCCAAGTGAAGATCAAAGAATAAATTTAAAAGAATTTATCCTTGATAATATTAATGGGAACATTTCCCTAATAATGTGAATATTTTATTAAAAGAATATTCTGAATTGGAATGAGGTGTTTTTTTATAGCACTTGATTATTGATTATAAAATACGCGAGTTATTCGGAAAGACCGGGTTTAACCCATTCTGAATAATTACTATGACGACTAAAGTCGATGATGAAGACGGTGGTTGAAGACTTGAGATCTTCACATCGTTTGGATGATTACTGATGTCTTGATTGGACTGTACACCCAAGACAAGGTAATAAGTGGTGATAGCCCAGACGTACTTGGAGATCGACGGATATGCGAGGACCTTTCTCCTGTATTGGACATATGGGACGAGGAATAAGGTGCCTCCGGTTTTGTTTAGGCCCAGAACGGACTTGTAAATGGATGTGTGTTTGACATTGGTTTTCATTCTGTGCTAATTGATTTCTATTATATATATATATATCTGTTTGGTAGCGGAGAATTTATTCTCTTGCTTAACACCCATCTCTGAGACGTACGAGCTTAAAGGTTATATATTGATAAACATAAGTTATATGGCGTGAATTGTCAGTGTGGCATGCCAATATGCAAATGATCAAGACTTTTACTGAAAAGCAGAGTCTTGTGGATGATGACCAAGCACAACTTTAGTTAGCATAGCTTTGTGTATAGCGATATTTCGCGAGCCTCACACCCCGGTATGAACTAGAAACGGGAGAAGACTGCAGGGAGAACATGCGTTTCTTTCTAGTTATGAGTGGTGTCATGGTATGGAGCCCAAACATTTTACTTATGTGGATGATGGAATGAGGCGCCTCGGATATTGAGTCCCTAGTGGCTTAGATTTTATTCTCCATAGGGCAGGGAAACACATTGTTCAAGAATTACTAATCCATTAAAGTATTTGTGGACCGGCCCTGAAGATCTAAGGGCTCACCTGAGTCTGAGTCCTGAGGCACGGGCTAGAGTGTCTCGAATTTGGTAAGGACGATCCCTTGCCTTGGTTCATGATGGAAATCCAACTTCTAATACGACATCATGCGGTTTTGATTGTAGAACTAGTATGGGACATGATATACGGTACCCATGCCATCTAGGATTGATACATTTATATTTGAAGCTGATTTTGACACTATGCACGTATAGTAATATCAAAATAATTTGTTTTAAACGTATCAAGCATGTTTAGCTATTATAAGGGAAAACTCTATATTTCGTCTTGCATTGTGTGATGGGACATGAGTCTTATAATAGCTTCATTTTTCAAAAAGCATTGCGTTGTTTTATTTTAAACTAAGATTCATGTGGATTGAACCTGTTCCGTGTTATACGGCATAGTCCCATGATTTTCCCCACTTTTGAAGTAAAAATTTAATAACTGTTTTAGCTCTCGCACCAGTCCCATGACTGACCTGGAGTTTATTGTTTCAGCCTAAACTCTGGGTGCCCCTATTTTCCCCATGGGCAGCTAGTAGTTTTGGTTTTGCAGATATTATATTCATAGGAATGGATTTACAACTGAAGCTATATTCGGAAAGCTCTATATCTGTGTATTTCTTTCAGTTGTGTTATGTATTATTTTTCCGCTGCTTTGTAATTTAAATCTCTGATATTGTATTTCCAATGAGTAATATTTATTCGTACCCTGATATATTCTTGTACTCTGATGTAATTGTTGTAATAAGCAATGAATTGTTTTATTGTTTGTGTTCTGATGCGTCGTGTTCTCAACTCAATCCGGGCTTTCCCGAAAGGGGAAGTTTGGGTCGTTTCAGTTTGGTATCAGAGCTTTGGTTTACAGAGCTCGAGAACAAGACACATTAGAACCGAACAAAAGAATTCATCAGAAATAGGATTAGTAACATCCAATAAGAATAACTCGTTAGAGATAGGATCAGTTGTATCCTTGAACAAGTGTGAAGAGTGTTATTTTTAAAATAAAAAGGAAAACAAATTTGTTTTGAAAATTTAAATCTTATTATACGTATTTGAGTATTTTATTTTAAATTGATTTTGGACAATTTATTTTAAATTTAAATCTTATTATACGTATTTGAGTATTTTATTTTAAATTGATTTTGGACAATCGATTATATGAAGATCTTGCATATACGCCTAGCTAGCGTGTATTCGAAGTCTCAAATATACTGGAAAGATATAGAATCACACTCTAGTCGCCCGGGGATGATTCTACTGATGACTGTACAACATCAATAGTTTCTTTTTGAGTTTCGAAAGTGGGATATCTATATATTTCCAATTGACTGGTGTGAGAACCAAAATAATAGATAGGGTATATTACTGTGATTTGCACTAAAAATATGATTTTTGACTATATATAAAAGTTATATATATATATTTAAAAAGTTAATCAACTAATTGGTTGTTGGTTGTGATGTTTGGTTATTAGTTTAACAAATAAAAATATTGAAATGATAATTAATTTAACGAATATGAGAATGAATGATAAATTTAGTCAAATCGAATAAAATATTGAACTGAGTTGAAAATTGATTTAAATAGCATGCATATACATGTACATACATTAAAAAGGTCATAGCAAGGAAGCTAAAAAAGAGGAATAAAATTGTATGCCCGACAAATAGGTACATATTTACTGTATTTCTTGGGTTTGATATTTTATGAGCTGATTGGCCTTTTATTTTTATTTTGGGAATAATGAGGGCCCTATGAGGCTAGTTGCGGTTTTAAAGGTCTCCCCGTACAAAGGAGGTTATGATGAAATTTTTCAGAAATTTAGGACATTAGCCAAATTTTTGAAAAATTAGAAAATCCTTAGAAACTGAAAAATTGAAGAATGAAAGCCATGTTGGAAGTTGAGTTTGTTGGTTAAACAACTTTTAGCTCCGTTCCTTTTCGAGGATGAAAAGATTTTAAGTGGGGGAGATTGTAGCAACTTGGAATTTCTGAACTAATTTAAAATTTTCATTTTAGTTATTTTAATGGGTTTTGAATATTTAAAATGATCTATTTTAAATAATAACGACTAAAAATTTATTTTAAACGAAGTCAGAACAAATAAATTTATTTTAATTATAAAACATGTCTGAAATGGCGCGGTAGTTTGAAAATTCAATTTCTAATTTCAATTTAATATACATAATTCAATATAAGTCAGAATTGGACGAAACAAGAAATATTTGAATAGTTTAATTATATCTTTCTAACGAATGTGAAAAACTGAGATTTCACTTTATAAGTTATGTCCAGTTTAAAATTCAGAATAGTCGCTATGGAATTTATATATATTTTTAATTATATGTAGCCCTTGAAAATAGCCATTTTGCAAACGGCCTCCATTTTCGACGAAACCACTTTTGTTGGATCCAGATTGTTAAATTATTATTAGATTCCAATTTTCATAATTTTTGGAATTAATATGTGAGCGTGGCAAAAGAAAACGTGTTTTGTCAATTTCAGTTGAATTGAATCGACCAGAAAATGGCCATTTTTTAAACGATCTCCAAATTTGGCAAAATTAGTTTTGTTAAGACCGTATCATCAAAACATAGCTATATTTATTTTTCTGGAATTTTTGGAGTCAGTATGTGGCCCCGTTTAACTAAAATGTGCATTCAAATTCAATATATATTGATTTATATTTTAATTTTGAGAAAAACTAATCGAAACAGTCGAATCGACTGATGGGATATATCTCATTGTGTCCGGAATGGGGGTATTTAGTTAGGGGCGACAGTCGTTGGACTTGATTTGGAGTTCGTATGGATAAACTGGTATAAGTGGAATTAAATAATAATTTAATATTAAAATATATTATATTATATATATAATACACGGGAAACCCACGTTCCCTTTTCTTATTGCCGTAGCCACCAGAAACGATCAAGGGCGAAAATGCTCTCCCCTTCCTCTCCTTCTTTCTCTCGATCCGATCACTAACACCCACAACTTATAAAGGGAAAAATGGAGAGCTAGAGGAGATCTAAAAGATCAACGGTCATGATCGTCTTTTGTTGCGACTGTGGGAAGAAATTGAGCCTCAAAACTAGCTAGTTCGCACACAAATTCACGCGCGAGGTTGAAGTCGAGTTCGCCAGAGGTCCTGGCAATGGAAGGCGACGGGAAGGACTACGGCGTCGTGGGTTTGGATGGTGGTTCTGACCACCGTGGCGGCGACAAGGGGAAACCCTAGCCATTGAGTTGGGTTTAAACGTGGTACTGCGTGTAAACATCAGGAGGAATGCTGTGCGTGGAAGAAGACAATGAGGAGGAATGTTATTAAAGAAAGGTTATGTTTTTTTACTTTATTTAATTTATTTTTGTTTAAGCTAATTGTTTTATTTAACTAAAATCAGTTTTTTTAATATAAATACATTATTTTGAAAAGAAAAATATACAATGTTTTGAAAAGAAAAATAGACATTGTTTTAAAAAGAAAAATATACATTGTTTTCAAAAAAAATTGCATTGATTTTATAAAAATAAAATAGACTTGTTTTTAGATGTGATTTCTATACAAAATAGTATTGTTTTTAAATCAAAATTAACATTGTTTTTAAATTAAAATTAGCATTGTTTTTAAAATAAAATTATCATTGTTTTTAAAATAGAAATAGCAATATAAAAATATGATTTTTATATATACATAACGTAAATAAAAATATGGGTTTCTAAAAATATAATGTTTGAAATAAAAATATGATTTTCACATATATAACTTTGTTTTAAAATATGTAAAAAGTATTATTTTAAAAAATGAGATTTTTATATAAAGAGCTTTGTCTTAAAAATATGATTATTACATATATGGTTATGGAATAAAAATGGGATTTTTAAAATTAGAATAACATTGCTTTAAAATAGAAATAACATTGGTTTTTATTATATAAAATAGCATAGATTTTTAAAATAGAAAGAGCATTATGTAGAAATGCATTTTTTATATAAAATACCATTGTAATTGAAATGTGATTTTTTTATATAGAAAAATCATTGTTTTTAAATAAATGAAAAGCATATAATAAAAATTAAATTTTCACATATGAAAAACATTGTTTTTAGAAATGAATTTTTTATGTGAAAAGCATTGTTTTTAAAAAGTGATTTTATTTAATATATATAGTGTTGATTTGAAATGTGATTTTATTTAATATATAGCGTTGATTAAAAATGTGATTTTTAAAATGTAAACATCGTATTAAAAATGTGATTTTTAATACAAAGTGCGTGAAATAGATTACGTTGTAATCACGGTGAACAATACAACGCACTGGAGCAAATCCATACTATTCAGAAATTTAGAAATAAAACGGGCGGAGTGGAAATCAAAGGTGAGAACTCCTTCTCACTCTTATTACTTTACAGTTAAATATATACTAAGATGCAGATGGTGCTTAATAGCACCCGACACCATTTATTGTACAAACAATGATTGTTTGTTTGGATTGAATTGACTGTATTATGTGTTGATTTTGATGCTAAAATGTTAAAATATTAAAACTAATTTAATATTATTTTATGGTAGTAGAAATTAAATTATAAATACTAATTTATAATTTTAAACAGTGAAAATTGGGTAATTAGGAAAATAATCCAAATTGAATTAGAACTGGTAATATTTATTAACCAATAATTATTTTAAATAGACTTTTATTGTTTGAAAACCCCACACGGGTATTGGGATGATATTTGACATACACTAGTCCCAATATTTAGTTGTATGTCAATCGATGGATTGACAATTTGCGATGAGCATTATTTATTTATTTTAATGCTCACACAGTTGTAAATTTCACTCTGGGTGTGAATGGACTGTTTGATAATCATTTATCTTTATTGTTGCATACATGCGATGTATGAAATCCATATAACTGAAATTATATGGTAATTGACTGAATCGCATTCCGATTCAAAAATAAAGGACATTTTAAAATAAAATGCTTTAATAATAAAAATCACATTTTTATTGTATGTATAAACAAATAAAAGAAGCATATGTTAAAATACATTTTTGTTAGATAATTAAAAATGTCATCTTAACATGTTAATGAAAATAATCATTTGTTGAATTATATTTTTGTACATTAAAAAAATGTCTTCTTTAACATGTTAATGAAGTAAATAAAATATTCATGTATTGAATATAAAAATATCATTTTTTATTGAATGTATAAACCATACAAAATATTCATGTGTTAAATAAAAATTTTGAACAATAAAAATAGTTATGTAGTTAAACGCCTTTTTTTATCGATCGAGTTATTCATTTTATAATGAATATCGAAACAAAGTGATTTCAAAATTTAATATTCTGAAAATATTATCATTTTAATATGATAAAGATATAGAATATTCAATTTTGATTTAGAATTGAAAATAAAGCTGGAATCGTTTTAAAACGAATATATAAACGATTTATAAAATACGTTTCAATTGGAAATCGATGAAATATATAATATATATACATATATATTATGGCCTGAATAGAACGCGCCGCGCAGCGACCGTTCGCGAATTTCGACCATTAACTTCAAATTGATGTAACGGGAGATCCAACTGTCGGATTCTCCTAAAACTGGAACCGTTGGGTTCGTATCGAAAAGATCTTTCCAATGAATATAAAAGTTTGAAATCTAACAGTTGGATTTGGAATTATGTCCAAATCAAAGTTGAAAAAGATCGCTATGGATGCAGTACGATGACCGTTATTGGAAACCGACTGTATGGGCCTTAATAAAATTATTAAAAATATAGAAAAATTATGTAAAATCATAATTAATAATCTGGGAAGATTTTGGATGAAAAATTTCATATTTGAAAAGATAAAAATATGTTTTATCTGAATGAACTAGTTATTAACTAGAATAATATTCCAATTATTTTAGAAATAACAAATTGGATTTGTAAGGGTTTTATCATAATCAAATTGTCCAATGTATAAATTGAAGTGAAATTGGATTTTGGTTTTGTCATGAACGGTGTCTTAAACAACATTGTTCTTAAACTCGGTTGAGAAAAGAATAAATCTTTTAAATTAAGATTTAGTGAAGTTTTCCAATTAATTGATATCTAATTAGAATTAAATAAAAAAATTGGTTTTTGGGTTGTCGTGAATGGTGTCTTAAATAACACTGTTTCTTAAACCCCGTGTGAAAAGAATAAATCTTTTAATTAAGATTATTAGAGTTTCCAATTATATTTGATAATTGGAATAAAATGAAATGTGAATTGGGTTTATTGTGGACTGTGTTTTTAAAGACATTCGTTCTTTAACCCGATTAACAGTGAAAATATAATTTAGAATTTATAAATCTTTTATTAAGATTTAAATTTCCAAAGTAAAGATTTCCAATTTAATAAAAGAAATTGGAATTGAACGGAATTCGATTTAATAATAATCGAGATGAGCTTCTGTGAATAAAGACCGTTATTGTAAATGGAATTTATAAAGGCCTTGCCGTTATTCCATTTATATTATTAGTCTGATACGGAAATTTATATCGATTATATATTGATTCGCTTTCCGTGAAGATTCCATAGTTAATGGAAGATGATTTGGGTTTATCGTGAACTGTGTTTTAAATGACATTTGTTCTTTAACCCAGTTAAAGATAAGATTAATTCCTTAAATTTGAATAATCATTAAGTAATGATTTTTGAGATTAAAACCGAACTAGAGTTTTAATGTATCTTTAATTAGACTAAGATGGGAATAAGATAACTAAATTAATCGAATTCTTGAAATGATCGAGAATGGAGTACCACCAGTTTTACTCCAGGTGATAGTTAAATCTTTAATTAGATTTGAACGTAAAAAGGGTAATTAATTTTACTCAGAACACAGTGGGTATTAGATATGGAGTGCTACCATTTTGCTCCATGGGACGAATAGGTTGGGATTGAAAAATAATAAATGATTAATTCGGTAATGTTCGCTAATCCTGACTAGTTGGTAAACCTTAGTTTGATTTAGAATTGATAAAAGATAAAATAAATTATTTTGAAATTGATATCCAAGTGAAGATCAAAGAATAAATTTAAAAGAATTTATCCTTGATAAAATTAATGGGAACCTTTCCCTAATAATGTGAATATTTTATTAAAAGAATATTTTGAATTGGAATGAGGCGTATGATGTGTTTTTTTTATAGCACTTGATTATTGATTATAAAATACGCGAGTTATTCGGAAAGACCGGGTTTAACCCATCCTGAATAATTACTACGACGACTAAAGTCGATGATGAAGATGGTGGTTGAAGACCGGAGATCTTCACATCGTTTGGATGATTACTGATGTCTTGATTGGGCTGTACACCCAAGACAAGGTAATAAGTGGTGATCGTCCAGACGTACTTTGAGATCAACGGGTATGCGAGGACCTCTCTCCTGTATTGGACATATGGGATGAGGAATAAGGTGCCTCCGGTTTCATTCAGACCTAGAACGGACTTGTAAATGAATGTGTGTCTGACATTAGATTTCATTCTGTGCTAATTGATTTCTATTAAATATATATCTGTTTGGTGGCGGAGAATTTATTCTCTTGCTTAACACCCTTCTCTGAGACGTACGAGCTTAGAGGTTATATATTGATAGACATCAGTTGTATGGGGTGAATTGTCAGTGTGGCATGCCAAGATGCAAATGATCAAAACTTTTGCTGAAAAGCAGAGTCTTGTGGATGATGATTAAAGCAAAGCTTTAGTTAGCATAGCTATGTGTATAGCGATACTTCGCGAGCCTCACACCCCGGTATGGACCAGAAACGGGAGAAGACTACAGGGAGAACATGTGTTTCTTTCAAGTTAGGAGTGGTGTCACGGTATGGAGCCCAGACATTTTACTTATGTAGATGATGGAATGAGGCGCCTCGAATATTGAGTCCCTAGTGGCTCAGCGTTTATTCCCCATAGGGCAGGGAAACGTATTTTTCAGGAATTACTAATCCATTAAAGTATTTGTGGACCGGCCCTGAAGATCTAAGGGCTCACCTGAGTCTGAGTCCTGAGGCACGGGCTAGAGTGTCTCGAATTCGGTAAGGACGATCCCTTGCCTTGGTTCATGATGGAAATCCAACTTCCAATACGACATCATGCGGTTTTGATTGTAGAACTAGTATGGCGACATGATATATGGTACCCATGCCGTTTAGGATTGATACACTTATATTTGAAGCTGATTTTGACACTATACACTTATAGTAATATCAAAATAATTTTTTTAAACGTATCAAGCATGTTTGGCTATTATAAGGGAAAACTCTATCCTCCGGCTTGCGTTGCATTGTGTAATGGGACTTGAGTCTTATAATAGCTTCATTTTTCAAAAAGCATTGCATTGTTTTATTTTAAACTAAGATTCATGTGGAGTAAACCCGTTCCGTGTTATACGACGTAGTCCCATGATTTTTCCCACTTTTAAAGTAAAAATTTAATAACTGTTTTAGTTCTCACACTAGTCCCATGACTGACCTGGAGTTTATTGTTTCAACCTAAACTCTGGGTGCCCCTAACCGAATTTTTAGTTCTCACACCAGCACCCAAGGAATACCTCCTCCGAATTTGGACGATTTATGTGAGATGATACCAGCAAAACAACCAAACAATTGAGCCTTTAACTGACTCTGGCTATCCTCACAAATCTTGCCCCAAAACTATCATTGGTCGCATAACTGGCTTTGCACTAACAACTAGATATATGCGGAAGTCTATCTCAAGTTTTAGGGGGGAAACCCCTAACCTAATCAAAAACATCTACGTACTCATGGATTACTCTAACGGATCGCAAATCGTTGGTAGATGCATCAAGTGATTCTAGGTAGCTAGCACAAACTGATCCCTTAGGATCGCACGAAATCTCGAGGGTATTCCCGAGGCAAGTCGAAAGTCTACCTACCCTCTTTCACAATTACTAACTAACCAATCCATGCCTAGAATCAACCCATAGCCCATGAAACCGAAAACATAAGTATCTCAAATCCTTATAAACCAAAGATAATTGAGCCGAATCACAAATTGGATTTGAGACAATAATGGGATCTTCTACTATACAAGTACTAAGGTGTAGAGACTCAGCTATGGAAGCAGATATAAATGAATGTGAAGTGCTAAAGTCAAAAAGAGTACTAACAAGATGAGAAAGAAGAAAAACTAAACTTTTTCAACAGAAATCTTACTACCTCTCTCTCAGGTACGCCGGCGGTGAGAGCATGCATTTGCCCTCCTGAAAATCTTGTCCTTTGTTCTTGCCTTTGCCCTTAATTATACGACCCATTATACCATAATAAAGATACTTCCTCTTGCTTTAGGTTTTACTACTTTTTCCTCCCCTCCTTTGTGAACCAAGTCTATATCCATGAGTTCTTTATCCTTGGGTTGTGCTCCTTAGCCAAACTCCCTCATTCTCATTTTGCTATCCTTGTGTAACATGTTGACAGGTCTCTTGAAAGCTGCCTCCATCACACGGAAAATCCTACAAAGCTCGATAGAAAATTAGCCGCAGGTGAAACTACGACGGCTAAAGATGGAAGTTGGGCATTTCTCTGCCATTTGACAGGTGTCGTAGTCTCATCAAGCCTACGGAACCATGCCGCAATGAGGTTAACTCCCAAGAATCCAGGAGCCTCAGAGACTCAGGAAAGATGGAAACAAGGATTCAAACAGAGAATAAAAAAGATAGTGCATACGGCTTTGGGGAATATGACCGTAAAACAAAACTTTTCTTTTGAAAATGCTTCTTTTAAAACCATTTTGAAAATAATTTTTCAAATCTTTTATCTGATCCGGTAACCTTCAGCTCTGATACTAAGTGAAACACCCCACCTCCGTTAAGATCACTCACAAAGGGAATGCCTTAACTTTGGTGGAGCATTTTAGGTAAAAGATGCAGATAAATTACAAGATAGACAAATAAAGCAGCGAAAAATAAAGGCATTTTTTAAACAACTTAATTCAGTCAAGCTTTTACAACAATTGTCTTAATCATACTTAAAAGTAATACGTAGAAATTCTGTCTTGATTCAAAAACTTCCAAATACAAAAGAAGCATAAAAATAACAATGATATTCGCCAATAAAGCATGAACCATCCATAGAAGTGGAAGAGAGAGTCCAAAGTAATACATCGACTATCTTCGAGCTTGGAAAGAAAACTGTGCTAAGTGATAACATTTCCTCCCTGTGAACCTGGGGGGAAACAGAAAAAAAGAGGCGAAACAAAACTAGATCAGACATGAGTCTGGTAAGTCCAGTGACTTTCAGCATATAAACAGGCAAAAACATCATGACATGAATAAACTGAATATAAGACAATACCGTGATAACAGGGATAACAAGATAACATAGGATAAGCGTAAGGTATGATGAGGCAAGATAAAATGAATGCGCTTCCATTCTTTCTCTGCTTCGCAACTACTTTGTTATTCTGATTTCTATATCTATCTCTGCACCACCTAACTAGTGTCCCAACTAGTAATCTGTATAAAATGATAACGTGATCCCAATCCCCGTAATTGTGGTAGCCTTCAGGTGTACATCTATCGTGAGGATTCCACCTCAATCAGCCTAATTGCCATGAACATGTTAGATGTACCCTTACTACCCTATCGATCGACTCCTTACTTGATTAATGTTCCATGTGTCTGTGTCAATCGGCCATCTCTTGCATGTAGATACCCTGTGCTAGTCCCACCATAAGGTGTATCAATCCTTACAATAGCGACCCGACACGATTCAAGATGAACTGTGTATAACTACTGGTAACCAATGCTTGCTTTTTCCCACTCCGCAGTACGTGCACGCACGTAAACCGTCGGAACCTACACTGACGTACCCCCTGCCGCTGCTTTGACCACTTATAATCAGCCCAGTAATCGTGCCCCACTCTGCCTAGTTTCAGGGTACCATGATACATCTATGTGAGTTACTGCTGAAATGGGTCCCCGTTACTAGGGTTTCCTGCTGGTTAAGTTTGTGGGCTTATATATACAAATATTACCCACCTACACAAGATGTACTTAACCCTCCCACCGATTCTAGCATGTTTTCTTAACGGTTAAGTTTGTGGGCCTATACGTATTAATATTACCCACCTACACGAGATGTACTTAACCCTCCCATCGATTCAAGCATGTTCATTTAACGGTTAAGTTTGTGGGCCTATATTTACTAATATTACCCACCAACCCGATATGTAGTTAACCCTCCCGCACATTATGTCATATTGGTTAAGTGTAGTCCATTCATGTTAACTTAACCCACTTATTCATCATGTCATGTTGGTTAAGTGTTCCTTATTAACTTATCCTCATTCGTTCATCATGTTATATTGGTTAAGTGTTCCCATGAACTTAACCCTAGTCATTCATCTTGTTCATTAGCATTAATCGATTTATTAATGCACCAACCTCTCACATTAGATATGTGTTGTTGCGGTTACTTGGTGTGCCGGGCGGTTCCGGGAAGTTTTACACCACAACTCAATCTAATCTCGGGTTTTTCTTGGGTATGATGCACTAACCTCTCACATTAGATAGGTGTTGTTGTGGTTACTGGATGTGCCGGGCGGTTCCAGGCAGTTTTACACCACAACTCAATCTAACCTCGGGTTAGGCATATTCATCTTTTCACTAATTCACATATTTATATGTAAATTATTCACAATTGTTGTCAATTTCAGATTATGCCACATTTTCAAAAATGTCCAAGTCTAGATTTACATGTTAATTATCCCAACCAGTCATGTTTCAATTCTCAAGTTATGCCCAACAAAGCTAGTTACAAGTTATGGCTCCCAAATTCAATTTCGAGTTATTACTCAAATTAGGCTATATCTAATCTTCCCAAGTTTGTACTAATAGTCATGCCCCAATACCCCAAGTTTGCAACAAAGAAAAATTATGCCCCAAATCATGAGTTACAAAATTATGTTCCACCATTACCAAATAGACTATTCCCTATTACCCCCGCATTCCAATCGTACGCATAATAAGTTTCAGTCTAGATTCCAAGTTAATCTGGATTCATAGAATAAAGGGGACGAAAGAGGAACATAAACGAGAGTAGGCATAAAACAGGCATTAAAGCGGTAGATCTGTCAAATGTTTCGGACCTAAGAGGATTACAGATCTGTTAGAGTTGGGGTATAACAAAGATAGATCTGAAACAAACTGACAGAATAGACATATAGATCTGATATAAATAACATCATGGACCTAAAAAGGAATTAAATATTAGATGTCCAACAAAGATAGGCATGATTGAATAATAACTTCCTAGGCATATAAATCATTTATTCAACAGAAAGATAGGAATTAATCTAAAAGATTTGTCTTATCATCAAGCATGGACTTAGATCCATTTCATTATATGCCAAAATCACTATTAGGTGTTTAAATCTGAAATTTACTTGGACTTACATGTTTGCAGTTCAATTTACGCCCCAAATCCCAAGTTATATGTCCAATATACTTTATGCCTCAAATCTCAAGTTATATGTCCAATACTTTATGCCTCAAATCTCAAGTCATATATCCAATACTTTATGCCTCAAATCTCAAGTCATATGTTCAATACTTTATGCCTCAAATCTCAAGTCATATGTTCATTACTTTATGTTTTAAATACAACAAGTGTTATGTCCTCAAATCCGTTACAAACTAGATATGCCCAATTATACATAATTTTAAAACTTTTTCCAATTTTGGGGCTAGTCATGTCCAAATCATATATTATGCCCAATTTTAGCGCTGGCCATGTTCAAGTCATATATTATGCCCAATTTTATTTCCAACGTACGTTCATCTCTTATGAGATTTGGCTCGGGCTCGCAGTAGCCTGGCTATAAAACAGAAAGGGAAGAAGGAAAGAAGAGGTAAAGAATGGACATAATATTATCAATGAGATAGATCCAAAGGATATAGAAAGACAGATAGAAATAGGCATAATCTCAGATCCAGATTTACTACAATGTCAGAATCACAATTAACTTTTATTTCTGAAAGTAACGTCAACTTACAAATTACAGAACGGTCTTGAATTCTAGGATCTGTATTCTGAAACTGAATAGCTCTCCCTTGAAGTAGACTAATAGTTCTTCTAATTTAGATTTGATTTGATTCTTAGAAATAGTTGTTGAAGTCGTTGAATTAGCCTTTGAATCTCTACTTGAATCCTAAACTTGATTTCTACAAAGAGCTTGAGCAACATACCCTCGTCTTTGATTTATTTTGGTATGAATTAGGGTAGAGTATAGGCAAAATGAAGTTGTAAGGAGAGAAAGTGAGGTTTGGGGATGTTTAAATAGCTTAGGAGCAACGAACCTGGTCAGAACAGGCGTCTAAATGCAGAAAAACGAATCTGTCCACGGATCTAGAAAAGGGGGGGGAGGTCGACCCCATGGTCGACCTGTTCTAACCAGGTCGACCCCTAGGTCGACCTGGGTCCTAGGCAGGAAATTTCCCGCCCACCCCGGGTGTGTAATTTGAATTTCGAAACTTTAAATTTGAATTCGGCTGGTTTTTATTTAAATCTCTGAAACTTCTGAAGGTTATAACTTCTTCATACGGAGTCCGATTTACGCAAACTCGGACTCTATCTCAAGCAGAATTCCGAGACAAATGCAATGGCGTAACCTGTTTCCCTTAATTCTACTCTTAAAAATTTAGTATACTCTGATTTGTTACTTTGACGTTCACAGAAAATACGGGGTGTTACATTCTCCCCTCTTTAAGCGATTTCGTCCCCGAAATCTTCAAGTTAGGAAGAACGTATATCCTAACATCCAACATCCATCTACTCAACCATTCAATCACAGGCTTCCATTGTCCTTAAAAGGTTTCTAATGCCATATGAACATATGCAGAGTGTGTGTATATGTCTCTTATCTAATGCAAAATCAGGCGGTCTACTGATCCAGTTGACCTCCTTAATGCGAATCATGTTAGTGCCATGAGTCCATCATGTATGCAATTATTCCTAATCGTACTTTATAACTTTCACATGAGTGCATAGTCATTCATACAAATGCAACATCCATATGATAACAAATCAAGTTTCAATCTATCCATATAAAAGTTCACTCATGCATATGCAATATGAAAGTGACTGAGCCGATCTAGTGCCTAATGTGTGTATATGCATCCACGAGCATCCACTAGCAACCACTTGCAACCATCAATCATAACATGTTTCAAATACATGTTTACATCCAATGGCTTCTACCTAAGGATCGAATATATGACCTAGAGGATATATTTAAAAGATAAAGACTAACATGTAAATAAATATTACAGAAAAAGTGGAATCAAGGATATACCCTCAAAAAAGGGTATGATGCGCATATCTAGTCTTCAGTCTTCTAAGTCGCATCTTCTTGAGCTTCACTCCACTGTACCTTATCTAATTTAACTTCATGATTGCGAAGCTTCTTGACCTCCATTTCCAAAACCCACTAGTAAAGATAGGACCTCGATCACTTACTATGCTAGAGGGTATCCAATGTAGTCGAACTATCTTTCCAAGATAAACAGGTGCTAACCATGATACCAAGTGAATATACTAAGATGATTAAAGATCTCTCCTCTACTTAGCTTATCCTCTACCTACCTCTTTTAAGGTCAGTCTTACTTAGGGCGCCTGCCCCAATCATTTATTTCTCACGCAAACCATCCTAGTCGAACTCGACATCCCTCAAGTACAAGCCCCAAAGGCCTAAACCAATATCAGACAAGCACCCAAGGAATACCTCCTCCGAATTTGGACGATTTATGTGAGATGATACTAGCAAAACAACCAAACAATAGAGCCCTTAACCGACTCTGGCTATCCTCGCAAATCTTGCTCCAAAACTATCATTGGTCGCATAACTGGCTTTGCACTGACAACTAGATATATGCAGAAGTCTATCTTGAGTTTTAGGGGGGAAACCCCTAACCTAATCAAAAACATCTACATACTCATGGATTACTCTAATGGATTGCAAATCGTCGATAGATGCATAAAGTGATTCTAGGTAGCCAAGACAAACTGATCCCTTGGAATCGCACGAAATCTCGTGGGTATTCCCGAGGCAAGTCGAAAGTCTAACTACCCTCCTTTCACAATTACTAGCTAACCAATCCATGCCTATAATCAACCCATAACCCATGAAACCAAAAACATAAGTACCTCAAATCCTTACAAACCAAAGATAAATGAGCCGAGCCACAAATTGGATTTGAGACAATAATGGGATCTTCTACTATACAAGTACTAAGGTGTAGAGACTCAGCTATGGAAGCAGATATAAATGAATGTGAAGCGCTAAAGTCAAAAAGAGTACTAACAGGATGATTAAGAAGAAAAACTAAACTTTTTCAATAGAAACCTTACTACCTCTCTCTCAGGTACGCCGACGATGAGAGCATGCATTTGCCCTCCTGAAAATCCTGTCCTTTGTTCTTGCCCTTAATTATACGACCCGTTATACCATAATAAAGATACTTCCTCTTGCTTTAGGTTTTACTATTCTTTCCTCCCCTCCTTTGTGAACCAAGTCTATATCCAAGAGTTCTTCATCCTTGGGTTGTGCTCCTTAGCCAAACTCCCTCATTCTCATCTTTGCCATCCTTGTGTAACTTGTTGACAAGTCTCTTGAAAGCTACCCCTATCGCATGGAAAATCCTATATAGCTCGAAAGAAAATTAGCCGCAGGTGAAACTACAGCGGCTATAGATGGAAGTTGGGCACTTCTCCGCCCTTTGACAGGTGTTGTAGTCTCATCAAGCCTACGGAACCATGCCGCGATGAGGTTACCTCCCAGGAAGCCAGGAGCCCCGGAGACTTAGAAAACAAGGATTCAAACAGAGGATCAAAAAGATAGTGCATATGGCTTTGGGGAATATGCCTTTAAAACAAAACTTTTCTTTTTAAAATGCTTCTTTTAAACTCGTTTTGAAAATAAATTTTCAAATCTTTTATCTGATCCGGTAACCTTCAGCTTTGATACCAAGTGAAACACCCCACCTCCATTAAGGTCACTCACAAAGGGAATGCCTTAACTTTGGTGGAGCATTTTAGGTAAAAGATGCTGTAACGACCCAGGGATTTTCAATCTCGAAAATCGACATAAAATCACCATGTCGACCATTCAAGCATCGAAAACACTGGATTGATTTGAGAAAGAAATTAGAGGGTAAGAAAAGAAAGAAAGAAATATTAGAATAGAAGAAAGAAGAAGAACAACACATCAGAATCTCACAGCGGAACGAATAAATATAATATAACAAATCCTTTATACAAAGAAACTGTATATACATACCAATCATCAGAGTACACATATATCAGACACAGCGGAAACAACTTTATATATCTAGCGGTGAAGCCGCCTGCTTCTAGCTCCTGAACTCCAAGCGAAACCTAACCTGGAACATACTCGGTCTGACCCGAGCACATTTGATTTAAAACAAAATACACCGGGTCAGTCTGGAATACTATCAGTGATAAATTCACAGAACACACAACTTGTTTAACTTTGGAAAATCCTTTCTGAAATCAAAAGGTAATAGTAAGACCAGCCCACACATAAACACGGACGATTTTTACCTTACTATAACCCAAAACGTTTTTGAAATCATAACTTATCTGATATTAACATAATGGCTAAATACAAATAAATAACAATCTAGAGGAACGCTTGCATCTCACGCTCCCCATATATAGTATACAAACCAAAACCGCAGACGCTTATTGGATATTGGATTCCAACTTGACAAGGTATGGGACCACCTTCCGAACGTGTATCTCTAGAGGCGAATACACTGGGTTCAACAAGAACGTCTTGTAACCCGGCCCTCACATGACCGACCACTCATTTCTCTTGAGTGTATCGAATGTATATCACCGACGGTTGGGATCAGCAACCGCCTCCCGAATAAGGACAACATCGAATATAGATTAAAGAAGCAATAGGAATTTCTCTAGATAGGTGATCATACATCCTAATGGGAGCGACCCACATAGCCATGCTGCCTGCCCGATTTTTGTCGTTTTCCGGTTGATGAGGCTTGAGGCTAGAATTCCTTTTCAAACATCTGGCCACGATTCACTTTGAATGCCACATCGTTAGATCTGCCAGATCACACTTGATTGACGTCCACAAAAATACTCTAGTTATCTAGCTAGAGAATAACCATTTCTCCGCCATTAACTATGGTACGTTTGGAGAAATCAACGCATGTAATTCCTTTTGGAAATACTCTGTCAGACATCCGTCCATACAAGTCATACAGGAACAGGATGAACCGAAGGTACTCTCCTACTGCATCTCATATAGGAATCACCCCAAGGATCAGTAGCGAGAAGTCCTTGCAACCCGTGGATTCCAACCACGACAGAACCACAGTTTATCTCTTGGAGCTAACCAAAGATTATTAGCGGTTCTTCCGCTTATGAAGATCCACGGTCTTCAAAGCTCCATCTCGATCATCTTCTGATCTTCACGTATTTGTTGGTCGGAATGTTTTCGAATATAAATTCGATCCCGGTCTTTCCATACCAACAATCGTATTGGACAGATTTGATAGTCGGTGATTTAACTATCAAAATATATAGTGTTCAAACATGACACCTCAATGAGTTTACTAGTTCAATATTCAACATTACTTGGCCCTTTAAAATTTAAAACAAACTAATTCAATTCTGCCTAATTAAGACTTCTAACCCTTTTAATATTTAAAATATGATAATTGAATTCTTAATTAATATACTAATGATATAAACCAAATTTCCTCTGATTAACTCTGACTGATTTACTTTGATCGATTAACTCTAACTTGACTACTCGACTTATTAAACTCAATTGGACTGACTTGACTTGATTACTTCTATTGATTAACTAATATTCAACTTACTCCATTCGCTCGACTCTAGATCGCAGCGATCACAATGGTTACGCCTGATTCCCTCAGGAAACATCCGACCGCCGTAGGCTATCTACAACCCTGCGAATTACGCTAGCAGTCGTACGCAATGGCAACTTTTCCTGAATAACTATGTTTGACTAACTCTAACTATATTCGATCAACTCTAATTGAATAACGATATGTTTAATTTAAATTAAAAATCAAAAATTTTATTTCCTTTGAAACTAATATTTCAATATTATTTAATTCCCCAAACCTCGCATTTGAATTCGATATTCCTCGTATAGTATAAAACCAATTCCAATACCTTCACTCACTTCCAACTGATACCATTCCTCGATAATAGTGAAGTCAACCAAGTTGGGGTATTTTATTTACCTCTCAGATCTTGATCGACCCCGTTCTTACCTCAGAATAATATTAGTTTAACTACTAACATCAAAATCCCATTTCCCTTTTTGGGTTTCAAATCTGGTCTTTAAAACCTTCCCTTTAATTGAAATCCTCGTTAAAGGTCTTTTTACTTAATTTCTTTGTTTAAGTAAACATCCCTTAAAACACCACTAAATCTTCAAGTATTCTTTCATTAATAACCCCTTGGTTTATAATATAAATCCCTCGACAAATAATTTTGATTCCATCTATTTATACCTATTTATAATGACTTTTATCGCCCTTTGGTTAAACCTCATTGTCAATTAATCACCTGTTAATTGAATTCCCTTTTATCAATCTTGTTTGGAAACTTGGATTTATAAATCTCTTTAATAAAATCCTTATTTGGTTTTGATCGAACTTAGCGACGCTTAACCATTTCTTAATTAAATACCAATCAAAAATCATTTGTTTAATTATTATCAATTTAAAAATAATCATCTTTAACACTAACTATATTAAAAATAGTTAACTCTGCTATTAACCAAAGATAGGATAACTATTACCTTTGAAATCTCATTAAAGAATAATTCATCTTATTAACACTAACAATCCGATAATTACTTTAACCTATAGTTAACCAAAGGTTAACTAACCTTAACACCCTTTGTTAAATATGACGAATATTTAGAAAATTCAAAGAATCAAATTAATCCCATTATCGACATCAGTTAAAAACAGTTGGTTTTGTCGACCTTACATCTCAGTTAACCATTAACTGTATCCTCTTGTCATTTGCCCTTTTTGAATTAATCAAACAACTTAATTAATTTTAAAAACACAATTTAATTGTTTTAAAACAATTATTCTATTTTTCCAACCCGTAAGTAAATTCTGTGGGTTTCCTCTGCTTTTAAACTAGTATAACCCTTTAAATAATCCTTCTTATAACCCAATTTAAAATACTTATTTATAAATTCTAATTTAATTACTTATATAGACTAATTTCAAATCTTTAAATTCAGTTATAAAATAATTTATAACTGTAAACAACGTCAATTTTCTTAATAGTAAACCGACGTTTAAAACAATATAATTTAGGCCATTCGTGCCAATTACTCAGTCAACATAATCGGTTGATTTTAAACACAACCACGATGAATATATATATTCAACTATCAACATTCGAACAAGTTTTAGTGTCAGTCAGGGTGAACAATGCATATATATGCACAACAAACAAAAGTACAGTTTATTTGAGGAATCCGGTCGGATCCCTCCAACCTGTCCTTTTCTGCATCACAGATATCAGTTGATGAAAATATATGAATTAAATAAATAACGGAATATAAATAACTGCAACCAATCAAACCATAACAACCAATTTGCATCCATCGCATCCAATCAACCAATTTATACTGTAAATTGTAGATTATATTTTTCTATGGATTTATCACATCACAGGACTCCAGAAGGTGTGAGAATTAACTCACTAGAGTTTGTTCTGATCGACGGTTGACGCGTTTGTTGCATCTAACTTGAGACGAACGTCCAAAATTAGTTGAATTTTCAACTGCGTCAGATTGACTCCTAGTCAGTGTCATCGGGTAGGTCTCGTCCCTGCGATCCCAGCGGATCTAGTTTCATCAGATTTCGTTATCGTATGAGGAAGTTATGCTAAATTAAAGTTTGTATAGAATATACGATTTTTAACTTAACCATTAATAAATAATTTAATTAAATAATTAAATAATCATTATCTAATCATTTACCTTAATTAACGTTGGAGCCTGCCACGTCATTAGCGTCCACAACAAAACGCGTCTTCCTCCTCAAAACTTCCTGAACCCGTATCCCTCTTTCTTGTGAAACTCGACGGAAAAGCTCCAGGCCATCAAACCCCTATCGCACCGCCATACCTTCACCGGACCACCACTGGACCGTCTCATCATCACCGCGCCACCAAGGGCCCCACTCGCCTGAAGCCGCTTGCCCCAGTTCAACCTCCACCGCCAGTATTTCCGGTTTGCTCCAAATCTGATCATCGGCCAAATCCACCACCGTCGCTCCACCTGACATAGCTCCACCACCACCTACCTGACATCCGTGCCACCCAGCGTCGTTCCCCCTCCAGACCTGATGCCATCACCACCTCCAGTCGTTGGAAAATGGCCAAAACCCGACCATGACATCAAAACCGAACCCAAAAATGACCACCTCAGTTCATCTCACGATTTCTCTCACCACAGGCAATGTTAGACCCCGAGACCACAGCCAAATCGAAGCTTTATCTCCCCTCTACAAAACCCCTAAGGTCTCGACACCTAAAATTGACCTAAACTCCCCAATTTTGAAGAAGAACGAAACTGATTTTCATCGGTTTATGGCGATTTCCGACCACCACACTACACCGTTCGGCCCTAACTTTTTAAAGCATGTAAATCTCGACCCGATCTACAACTTTCGTTCAGATCCCCTATATAAATTTTTGATGGATTGGAAGATACAAATGATTTTGCGTTGAGGGGTTTTATTACAAAATTACATGATGAATAATGGAATTGGCTGACCATTTCTGATCATAGGGGTTTATATAGTGTAGAGAAAATATATTTTAAGTTGATTTGACGAGTGACGCTGACTAACAATTTTTATTTCGTACCTATCGCTATTTCGAACATCGTTTATTCGCTGCTGCGCTCACATACAAACCCCGTTCGAGACGCGACTGGACGACATAGTATATTTTGACAATACGGTCCTAACGAAACTTGTTTCGTCGAATTCCGAGTTCGTTTATTCGAATGGCCTTCGTTCACATTCAAATGGTCGTTTATATTTGTATTTTATTTCGCCACGCTCACAAATTAACCCCGATTGACGCGCCACTTGAAATCTAGCAATAATTTACTGTTGCGGTCCCAACAAAATTTATTTCGTCGAAAACAGAGGTCGTTTGAAAAATGGCCCTTTTATAACTGGCCAATTCAAAGAAAATAAAACAATTTTAAAGTACCTCAATATAATAATATGAAAATATCGAAATTGGCCATACACGACCAAAATTTCATATACTACTCAATTAAAATAGCTCGGGTTGAGTTTGAAGCCACATCGGTATTTAAAATATTAAAAAACCCTTATTCTATATAAATATAGCGCTATATATATAAAGGAAATTCCATAGCGTTTTTTTTTAATTTGATTTGGACATAAAATAAAATCTACACGACGAAAACTGGATTTTTTTTCTCTGCCATTGGAAAGATATCGTCAAGCCGGTCCCAACGTTTCTTGTTTCGAGGAAATCCGAGTTATTTTGAACCCGGTACGACCGATTGAAGTTCAAAACGCCAAATCGCGAACTACCGCGCCGCTGCAGCTCGTTATTTAATTAAATTATAATCCATATCGCTCAACCGTCGTTTTCGAATTGAAATCGTCACTATATCTTCAATATAACCAATATTTGACCACGTTAAACTGCCCGGTCACAATATATTTCAAATTCTATATTTCCCCAAATATTTTGGAAATTAAAATATTATTTTATTATTTATTTAAATAATATATTCAAAATATAATCGTTAAATTCGATTATTTAAATTCAAACCAATATTTTAAATAAATAAAATAATTAAAATATTCCAAATAAATAGGCAGAAAATACGGGTTGTTACAGATGAAGATAAATTACAAGACAAACAAATAAAGCAGCGGAAAATAAAGGCATTTTATAAACAACTTAATTCAGTCATGCTTTTACAGCAATTGTCTTAATCATACTTAAAAGTAATACATAGAAATTCTGTCTTGATTCAAAAACTTCCAAATACAAAAGAAGCATAAAAATAACAATGATATTCGCCAATAAAGCATGAACCAGCCATAGCAGTGGAAGAGAGAGTCCAAATCAATACATCGACTATCTTCGAGCTTGGAAAGAAAACTGAGCTAAGTGATAACATTTCCTCCCTGTGAACCTGGGGGGAAACGAAAAAAAGAGGCGAAACAAAACTAGGTCAGACATGAGTCTGGTAAGTCTAGTGACTTTCAGCATATAAACAGGCAAAGCATCATGACATGAATAAACTGAATATAAGACAATACCTGATAACAGGGATAACAAGATAACATAGGATAAGCATAAGGTATGATGAGGCAAGATAAAATGAATGCGCTTCCATTCTTTCTCTGCTTCGCAACTACTTTGTTATTCTGATTTCTATATCTATCTCTGCACCACCTAACTAGTGTCCCAACTAGTAATCTGTATAAAATGATAACGTGATCCCAATCCCCGTAATTGTGGTAGCCTTCAGGTGTACATCTATCGTGAGGATTCCACCTCAATCAGCCTAATTGCCATGAACATGTTAGATGTACCCTTACTACCCTATCGATCGACTCCTTACTTGATTAATGTTCCATGTGTCTGTGTCAATCGGCCCTCTCTTGCATGTAGATACCCTGTGCTGGTCCCACCATAAGGTGTATCAATCCTTATGATAGCGACCCGACACGATTCAAGATGCACTGTGTATAACTACTGGTAACCAATGCCTGCTTTTTCCCACTCCGGAGTACGTGCACGCACGTAAACCGTCGGAACCTACACTGACGTACCCCGTCTTTGATTTAGGTTGATATGAATTAAGGTAGAGTATAGGCAAAATGAAGTTGTGAGGAGAGAAAGTGAGGTTTGGGGGTGTTTAAATAGCTTAGGAGCAACGAATCTGGTCAGATAGGGCGTCTAAATGCAGAAAAACGAATCTGTCCACGGATCTGGAAAAGGGGGGGAGGTCGACCCCCAGGTCCACCCCATGGTCGACCTGTTCTACCTGGATCGACCCCCAGGTCGACCCCCTGGTCGACCTGGGTCCTTGGAGGGAAGTTTCCCGCCCAGCCCGGGTGCGTGATTTGAATTTCGAAACTTTAAATTTGAATTCGGGCTGGCTTTTATTTAAATCTCTGAATCTTCTGAAGGTCATAACTTTTTCATACGGAGCCCGATTTACGCAAACTCGGACTCTATCTCAAGAAGAATTCTGAGATGGACGCAATGGCGTAACCCGTTTCCCTTAATTCTTCTCTTAAAAATTTAGTATACTCTGATTTGTTACTTTGATGTTAATAGAAAATACGGGGTGTTACAAGTTTATTGTTTCAACCTAAGCTATGGGTGCCCCTATTTTCCACGTGGGCAGCTAGTAGTTTTGGTTTTGCAGATATTATATTCACAGGATCCTGGATTTACAGCTGAAGCAATATTCGGAAAGCTCTGTATTCATGTATTTCTTTCAGTTGTGTTATGTATCATTTTTCCGCTGCTTTGTAATTTAAATCTCCGATATTGTATTTCCAATGAGTAATATTTATTCGTACTCTAATATATTCTTGTACTCTGATGTAATTGTTGTAATAAGCAATGAAATGTTCTATTGTTTGTGTTCTGATGTGTCGTGTTCTCAACTCAATCCGGGCTTTCCCAAAAGGGGAAGTTTGGGTCGTTTCACTAAGCATCCCTTGGATTGCCAGCAAACAATGGAGAAACTCATCTTGCAAAGACCCGAAAATACCAAACGCAAGGACTAAGCATATGAACAAATTTACATGTCAAAGATCCGTGCAAACTCAACCTAGTGAGAGCAACCAAGCACCAGATCAAAACAACAATTTGCAAACAAAAACACAACCCCAAACCCATGATCGACCAACAAGATGGAAATAGAGTGTACATTGAATACCCTTTAGAACTTACGAACCATTACAAACGAAGAACAATCTCTGCCGAAACGTGAATATATTTATTGAGAACTTACGAACCATTACATTGAATACCCTTTGGATTGAAGTATAAAATATCACGAAAGAATTAAGGAGGGCACCAAATAACTGCAGAAATGTTAAATGCAGGTATCTAAGTGGAAATTGTTTTGTTTAATTTATGATAAATTTATTGAGATAAATGTATAATATATTAATTTTTTTATAGTTTAAATATATTTAAACTATGGGACTTATTTAACTTTATATTTGGAAGAAAAACTGTATTTTACATATATTTTTTGTTGATGTGAACATAATGTACATTTTAAAACATCACTGTTAGCGTTAATTAGACGAATAATTATAATTTATGGATTGAATTCGTTTGTTAAATTCAAATCACATAATTAATTTAAACATATTGACTTTAATTTACAATGTTAAGTGATATTGTGCAGTGTTTTATACATAGCTAAATAAATTTTGAAATATAAGTGTTTGACATTGATATTACAATGCAATACATGGTAAATATATTGATGTAAATGAGTTCAACTTTACACTTGTGATAATTATTTATGCGTATTGTTTATGTTATGTGATTGACATGTTTATATTTTTTTTTTTTCATTTTGTTAATATGAATACGGTTAATTTTGACGTGATTTGTTAGGGAACCAATGAATAATAGTTTGCTAAAGTTATTTAAATAGTTTTAATGTTATGTAGTTAATTATAAAATATGGTACTAAATGTAAAATATCAGAAAAAATCGAGAGAGACTTAAATGATTATACAAAATTTGAATTGTAGGTACTTGAAGCCATAAAACATAATTTTGTCATTTTCAGTATTTAAAAGAAACGTAAGTTAATTAAATTCATTTAAGTTACCTAGATTTAGGGCTTTTAATTAATTTAAATATCTGTACTTAAATATAAAATGTTAGGAGCGAGCTGTTAATAAATAATTGTGTAAACTTTGAAATGTTCAAATCAAAATGTATAACGATAGAAGAAGTAAAATAATGCGAGAGAAATAGTAAATAAGTGCAAAGTGATAAACTCATTTAAAAATAAAACATAATATTCAAAGAGAATTATTGAAGGAAAAAAGAGAAAACTCCTATAATTAAGCTGCAATTAAGTAGAGAACTTTAAAAGGTACTACTTACTTGCTATTATTTAATAAAGGACAAATTTTCGTTCGGGACTTGTTTTTGAAACAATTTCGCGTTTGGGACTGATTTTCAAACTCATTACCAAATAGGGCTGGTTTGTGCACAGTCAGCACATCTTGTAACTGTCAGAATTTGGAGCAACTCATAGTTGCGCTTTTCCATTTTTTTTATTATAGGCACAACTTTGATTTGCGCCCATATGACTTGCAAATTTTACTATACAACTGCCTTGGTTTTTTTGTCTTATTATATGGACGTAACTTTGAGTTGCGCCTAACTAAACAGAAAAAAACACAACTTTGAGTTGCTCCAAATTCTACAGTTACAAAATACGCTGACGTGGCTGTTGACTGGGCAGAAAACAGCCTAATTTACTAATAAGTTTGAAAATAGGCCTTAAACACGAAATAGTTTCAAAAACTAGCCTAGTTAAATTGTTTCCAAAGCAAAAATCTCATTTCAAACCAAACACTATTAGGCTTCGCGCAGAGCTACATGAAGTGACCGTCCGTGGAGACATTAAGCTCAAATATCGCAAGGCACTCGGAGTTTCCACCCATTAGTTTTTCTCTTCGATTCTGAAATCTAATTTTCAAGTAAATCTGTGAAAATGGTAAGGTTTTCCCGCTTTTCAGTTCATGAAATTTTTCATCATAGTTTTGATTTGCATTTAAATTGAGCTATGAAATCTGACTTTTGGCTCGTAACTTGATGTTTCCGCAGCCTCTTAGACTAGAGATCAAGGTATTTTTCTTCTTCTGAACCTGTTTTCCTTTGATAGATCTGGTGAGGCTAATGTAATTTTTCGAGCAAATATAGAGAAAACTTGCGCAAAGATCAGAAAGAGTGAAATCTGTCGATTTGCATCCAACAGAGCCATGGTATTTTATTTTGCTTATTTTAGTTTTTTCCTATGCGTCTGTTTGATTCTTGGATATATGATATATGATGCAGGATTCTTGCAAGTCTTTATTCAGGGACTGTTGGAGTTTACAATCATCAAACACAGGCAAGTTTATAGCAATTTTATGCATATATTTCGTTGAACTGAAACCTGTAATACATCACTGCACCGCGAGTGCAGAGCCAACCATTGATCAGTGGTGACCATGTCCCCAGTGGAAAAACCGGGGGAAAGGGCCTCTATAGATTGGGATATTTTAGGCAAATATTTTGAAAAAGGAAGCATCAGATCTGTATGCAGAAATTTCATTTCGTATATAGCCATTTTATGCATATGTTTCAGTGCGTAGAGCGAAATTTTGTAATACATCGGTGCACCTGTTAGTGCAGATCCAACCATTGATCAGTGGTGACCACGTGCCCAATGGCAAAACCAGGGAAAAGGTCCTCTATAGATTGGGATTATTTAGGCAAATAATTTGAAAAGAAAGCATCGGATCTGGATGAGAACAAGCTAAAAAATTTAACTACTAAATTCTATTATAGTTTGGATGGGCTTAATGGAATTTGAGGTAGTTGGAAGAAGGAGAGAAGCAGCACTAGAAGAACATGACTGTTTTATTTAATTTCACATTAACATAAAAGCCTGAACATCTATTTATTTACATTTTGCATATATTTAAATATTGTCTCTCAAGATATTTTCTGTTATATATATATATATATATATATATATATATATAAAGCTATAAAGATTACTGGTAAAATATAATTTTATAGGCTTCGCATGAATATATCAATACCCGTGGACTGAAGTAAGTTGATCATTTTTACATTGCCATTGTATAAAATAATACTCGAATAAATACAAATGATAAAGGAACGTTTGGTTTTAATTGAGAAATAGTTGAAACTAAAATTAAATATCATATTTTCAGATGTTATGAGTACTTTCTTCAAGTTTTTACAATGATTTAAAATGTGTTAATTAATTTTTATCAAAGATAACATTCAATTCAAGTGAAATCGGCATCCCTGTTTTTTGTTTTCTGGCCAAACTGTCCACATGAGCACATTTTTTTAACAAATTTACCATTCTGTTTTTCTAGTGTAATGGCAAATTTTTGTTCTTATTTAAAACGATTTTTTTTTCTTTCAAGTTTTAACATTTGTCCCAGTTGCCAAATCAATTATAGCTTCTAATATCTCTTATCTTATTTTTATTTTCTTTACTTTTCCATCATTAGCATTTTAAATGGTTTATAATTTTGCAGGAACATCATGCTTATATTATTTAGGTATATTTGAATCAATGAAAATAGGTTCCGTCCCTTATTTTCAAACTTAATGCATGAAAAGCGTTTCTAAAAAATATGATATTTAAATCACACCTCTAAACTGCAATAATTTTCTCTTTTATCTTCTTTTTGGAAAAATCAAATCTGCACTTAATCGTAGGTTTTTATCACCGACCTTTGTTTTTTCGCTGCAAAATTCCAAATGTCTATGGTTTTCACTACAAATATTTGCCTGCTGAAACAAAAAATAGTAGTATTTTGTATAATATGGTTTTCAGAAGGGACGGCTGTGTGCTCTGTAACTTAAAGAAGGTATGTACAAAACTTCTCTTTTAACTAAATGGTTAAACTTCTCTTTTAACTAAATGGTTGGGACTTAGCTCGCTGCGTTCACTGTAAGTGATGTGTCAGTTCACTAATTATAAAACAATTGTTTTTTAAAGAATGCTTTCTAAGACACAAGGTCCAGTAAATGGTGGTTCGGTGAATGTGCGTTGCATACTTTAAATGGGGGCTGAATTGAGAAATGTTGAAAGTAAGACTATTTTTAATATCTTTTTAGATGATAGTTGTCGTACTATTAAATAATTTATAATGTTCTAAAATAAATATGCAGTATTCAAATATAAAGGCATAATAAGTTAAATTAATTTTATAATTAAAAACAAAACATACAACCTTATTAAAGAAGCCTTATGCCTAGCTTAAGTTGGCCAAAACACAATTCAGACTCTTCATTTTGAATCAAAATTTTCTTTTGATGCATATGTACGTTGTAAAATATTGTGATTACTCATTCTTTTAGCACCTGAAATAGCAAATAATCTATTGTATATGCATTGGTAAATACTGTATTGGTGATGTTAATAACAGGTAATCTTTTTTTTAAGCTCAATATGTTTTTTGTTGCATTTTACGTTAGTTTACTGGTATATCAATCAATTCAAAACGAGATTCAAATAGTACATGATAAAGTCCAAACTTCAAATTGAAAGGTGATTTACTTTGTAAAATGTAGGCTCAAAAATCCATATATTAAGGCTTGTACTTTGTACACACTTTGAAATTGATGTTTATATTTAAACTTTTACATCTAAATTATAAACCTAAATTTCAATTTTCTATTTTGTTCCATATTTATTATGTTTAGAAAACATTAGAATATAAATTTTGGGTCCAAATTAACTGACTGAATATATAACGTTATCGATCCATTGTAGATTCAACTGAGTTTGAATTGGAATACAAATCAAATCATAGAAAGAAAGATCCAATTTAAAATGAAATTTAATTATTAAGAGTTTAAGATCTTTGATAACGCAACATAAATCTATCAGTCTCTAACACTGATTTTAAACTTAATGGTACAGTCAATATTATAATGTTTTTTTTTTCCAGTATTGGTAACAATGATCATTAATCTAACAAACATGTTAACTTGTGAACCCTATGCAGATTGACCCATCCTACTAGGAAATTACAACTGCTAATAATTTCTGTATAGAAGATTTGAAATATTCAAACTTGCGACTTCCATGTTACTAGCATGTAACTCCTGTTTTGCACTTGAAAATATTGTAAACAACATCGTTATAAAGTCAATTATTTTGTCTGCAGATTTGATTTTCGTTATGTGATGTGTATACTTTTGTTTATGTATAAAGTACAGTTGAACAACTATTTTTTATGTAGATATTGATGTATAGAATGATTTTTTTATTTTGTTATGAAATTTAAAATTGTTATGTGAATAAATGAATTTTAATCACTTCCATTTAATTAATCAATTGAAAATTCAAAGTTTGTTCATTTTTGTGGGGACAGACATTTATTTACATAAATTTGAACTTGTTACTTGTGTAATAAATTTATTAAGATAAACGACATATATTAATACTTTTGTGTTTTAATGAATGATAATTATGAAAATGTGAATGGCCAATGTAAAATATTCATGATAATACTAAAGAGAGTGGACAAATAATTTGAAGATTTGAAGAGTTAAAATGAAAATATTGATTAAGTAAACTGAACGAGGATTTTGAAAAATATCGGAGACTCCAATGATAATAGGAGAAAGTTTAAAAGAGATGAATTAACGTTTTTGCTTTACTATCATATAATAGATGAGGAAATGATCCTGTCAAATGATTGTGTGTTCTGTAAAGATGAAGTGTCAGATTAATAAAAATAGGAAAATAATTGAATATTAGAGTAGTAAATTGTTATTACAATTTATTAAATGATTCGACATAATTTGAAGTTAAAAACTTGTGTAATACAACCACATATTTGAAGCTGTAAATTGATGTAATCTATGACACCAATTCAGAATATGATAGCAATTTTTTGTTGAGGAGGATTTCGATTCAAGACCGCTCAAATCAAACCCCCAAACAGCGGAAGACGAGATTGTGATAAACGTGCAAAAACAACCAATTAATATCTCAAAACAATCTCAATCCAGTCCGATAGCCAATCACAATCACCAAACAAGAGAAATAATAGAGTAATAATGACAAGTAAATCACACAAGGATTTATAGTGGTTCCACTAACGTCTTGTTAGTGTACGTCCGCTTTGAGCGATTTTTTTTATTAATATCAATAGAAGTACAAGAGATTGATTACAATGATCAAATGCACTAGAAAAAAATGATTTTGTGGAGATGAGAATTGAAGACGATAAGGATTGCCAAAACCCTAATTGGAATAAACCTAGGTCAGTCTCTTGATTAATCCCACTATTTCCTTTTGAATATGAGAATAGCTTATATAGGGAGAGACTAATGTTTGGCAATGTTCCAAATTGCCTTTTGAACTTTCACAAATCAACCTGTAATGTCCACAACTCGAAATAGCCCATAAGTCACCTCGGACGTCTGTCCGATAATGGTCAGACGTCTGTCCCGAGGCTTGGAAAAAATATTTCTACATAGCTCAGACGTCTGTCACCTTTTCTCAGACGTCTGTCATGACACTTGCTTCCACTTAAACGTCTGTCCAAATTGGTCAGACGTCTGTCGCAACTCTCAGGTTGCACAACACTCTGGCTCAGACATCTGTTGATCTTCAATTGATTTCTTCTTCTTCTTATGCTAGGTCAATGCATTCCGTGAGCATACATGACTTTTTTTTTTGGGCAAATGCCAAACACACAATACTATCGATCTTGACGTTCTTCTTTTGCACATTCACATGCACATGCCAAAGGATCAAAGGTTAAAAGAGTTGTGTTTAACATGTTGCATTATTTTTGAGATATCTTAAACTGAATTTATGGAAGGTTAATTTTATTTGCAGACCATGGCAAAATCATTCGAGGTTACTGAGCTGCCAGGTATGCTACTTGTAGCGTATACTTAAAATCGCATTTGTGAAATTAGTTTATTCTTATATGCTTCTAACATATTTCATTGTCGATTTTCAGTGCGGTCAGCAAAATTTATCACACGCAAGCAGTGGATTGTAACTGGAGCTGATGATATGTTCATTCGAGTCTATAATTATAATACAATGGACAAAGTCAAGGTTTTTGAGGCGCACACCGATTACATCAGGTGTGTCGCAGTTCACCCTAACCTTCCATATGTTTTGTCGTCGTCTGATGACATGTTAATTAAACTTTGGGATTGGGAGAAGGGTTGGATGTGTACACAAGTTTTTGAAGGACATAGTCATTATGTGATGCAAGTCACATTCAATCCAAAAGACACTAATACCTTTGCTAGTGCTTCTCTAGATCGCACAATAAAGGTATCACTCCTATCACACAATTTTTAGATCTGCTTTCTTCTGATAGTTTTAAACTATCGTCTTTGTAGTCATCTTCTATGTATAATGAAATTACCTTAGTTAAAAAACGTCACTGACCTTCATTATACCAGTAATCTTCTATGCATAATGGAAAAACCTTAGTTAAACTTCACCGACCTTTATTATAATTGTAACAATGTAAAGCATTTTAAAGACTCAGCATATCATTCTCAAATTTATTTCACGGAATGTTTTTCAAGAAAATTGACTTGTTTTCAAAATAGGATTTTAATTTTTAATTTTTATACCAAATTTAAATCACGAATCGTAAATTCAGAGGGTTTGTATTTTCATGGTTTTATATATGCTTGTATGCAAGAGATTTCACTCTATTTAGGTTATTATATAGCATATATGCATGTAAACATAATTACTTTGTCCTTAGCAATATTTTGTAATTTTTGAAGTTGGTTTTGAAAGAGAAGCTTCTACATCTAAACCTAAACTTAATTTTTCTTTTTTGTTTTACCTAAAGTGTGAGGTATTTAGATGGTACTTTGAAATTTTGTTGGTGCTGTACCGGTACCCTCTGTTACCAAAACCGAAACTGAACACGGTTTCAGTTAGGATTGTTTTTAGAACATCAATATAAAAATCAGCTAGATCTATCCAAATTGAACAAATTACCAAGCAAAATCAAGCATCGTCTTCAGCACTCTTCGTCTTCGACCTTGATTTGAATGAATTGAAGATTTTTTTTTTAGCTGCAGTACCTTTTTTTTTCATTTTAACTCGCTGCTAGCGTGCGTCAACATTGATTTTGAGAGCAGGACCATACAAATGTCTTGTGCAGCAGAATCCTAGCGATAATTTAATTTATTTTCAGTTGGGCTGGAATGTGAAATATGACAGTGGGAGCCTGTTTGATAATTTTTCATTCTGATTAGGGTTTAAACTTTAAACGAAGAAGATTTTGAGTGGACTGGGTTTTAGAATGGAGACGGGTCTTTCGATTTGATATGGTTTGTTGGTTTTGGCTATAAATGATACAGAATAACTATTGGCCTTGGCCACATTTGATTTAGTTTAGTTTAATTTAATTTAATATGATGTAATATTTTGTGATTTTAATTTAACTTTGTTTATAATGTTGTATGTTATATGCTATTTCTTTATAGAATATATTTTATACTTTATTTACAAAGATCGATATTACATTTTCATTAACCAACCATTCTAAACTTAAGAAGGAGGCCGGAACCAAAACCAGAACTTTCGAAATGTCCGAAATTTTCAGAAACTAAGAAAATGAAAAATGAACTAAACCAAGACCGGAACTGAGTTCTCGGACCTTGGTTTTACGTTTATTTTGTTTAGAAACAATAATTTTGAATTGTAGTTTCAAACGAATTATTTTTCCAACATGAACTGCATGATATTTTTTTTCAATTAAATATTAGATTGAGTTTTGAATTGGAATTGGGGAGATTCAATTCAAACAAGATTAAATGGTAAGAATTTCAATATTTTTGAAAACAATGCACCCAACACATTTTACAATCTTTTTGTCAACCTGGTTTGATATTATTCTTTTCAGGTTATCTCTAACTCAATGGATACAATATTTTCAAATATCATCTGCAAACACATGACAAACTATATTTAAATTCTCATCACAACAAACATTTTTTTTTTTTAAACGATCAATAAAATGCGAAGGTTGACTTTACATGTGTACGAGCACAATTTTCTTTCAAGGCCATCTTATTCATCTATCAAGCAAGCTGAATATAGCCATAACATGTGAAGCTGTTTGAAGTATATTCAGCTCAACAAAAAATATTGTTAACTTAATGTTAATTCCTTTACTCGTATTAATCTTATTCTTTCTTATTCATTTGCTAATAATATTTTATCATTTGGAAAAAAGGGAACGTGAATATCTTACGTGCATATCTCTTTGAAATCCTTTTATCATGGTTATCATTTGAGTGAAAAGTCCTGCACATTGATATGGGAAACTAAATATCAAGGCTCCCACCAAAAGCACACCAAATATATTTTCTAGCTTTGTCTTACAATGTCTAGCTGATAGTTTAAGCAAACAACTTTCAACCTTCAACAGAGTATTTTATCCATGGGTACTGCTTGCACAGGCGAAATTGTTGGTCTTCAATGCTGTTATTAATAATAATCTGAATGCAGATATGGAACCTTGGTTCTCCTGATCCAAACTTTACACTAGACGCCCATTCGAAGGGGGTGAATTGTGTTGATTATTTTACTGGTGGTGATAGGCCATATTTAATCACTGGTTCTGATGATCACACTGCCAAGGTCTGTTTATTAAACTTTTTTTAGTTATACAACATCTTACTTAGTTTAAGTGCTTTTTTCTTATTAACTATTATGGATTCAGGTCTGGGATTACCAAACCAAGAGCTGTGTTCAAACTCTTGAGGGTCACACACACAATATTTCTGCTGTTTGTTTTCATCCTGAGTTGCCAATAATTATAACTGGTTCGGAGGATGGAACTGTTCGGTTATGGCATTCAACAACATATAGGTTGTTTTTCCATCCTCAGATCAGAAGAATTTTTTACCTATCGTCAATGTCTGATTTTTATTTATTTTTAATATTTTTTTGGCACACTTTATTGATATACGTCAGTTAATATCGCCTTTTAACCAGTTGACGTAGAAAAAATATGGAGCTTACATATATGCATTGTCACGAGTTGATTAGTTGATCAAACTGTCTCCCTTGCAAATCATTTTTCTGATTTTCTTCAACTTTGACCTCTATTTCACCTTTTTCCCTAGCCTGGAGTGTTGGTTGGTGCGTGCTGAATACTATGTTTTCTTTGCTTTTAGCATATAACAATTTACGACGTACACAAATTACATTCAGATTTCAACCATGCCATTTGTAATACAGAACCACATGATTCTCAAAATAGAAATTTATGTACACATGTTCTTTTTTCATTTCCCTGTTCAAATCAACATGATAATTAAATATGTTTTTGACAATCCATGCAGAGCCTTTACACAGTTGAACTCAAGAAAAAGCCAATTGAATACTTCCATTCTTACAGCTCATACTTGCTTAGTTTCCTGTTTAATTTCCACCCTTTTGTTTGTAGGCTTGAGAACGCTTTAAATTACGGTCTCGAAAGAGTTTGGGCTGTCGCATACACGAAAGGCTCAAAGAGGTAAATTGTCATTTTATTTGTGTAAAATTCAACTTCTGTAACATTTCAGTTTGCATTCAGCTTTCTCCAACTGTGCAAAAATGTTTCACAAAGTATTTACAAGCACTTTGGTTCATAGTTATGAATGGCGCCGTGCGCGCGCCATGGCGCACGGCGCGGCGCGTCATCTGCGCCATTTCTTCTTGTGGCACGACGCATATGAGAAGGCGCGACAAAAGGCGCATGGCGTAAAATAGCGCGCCTTTTGTTTTGTTTTTTGTTTTTTGCTTGGTTTTTGTTCATTTTTTCAGTTTTTGCATTTCACATAAAATTATTGTTGATTATATTATTGCGTTTGCTAACGTTTTGTATTTGGTTTTTATTTATTTTGTGCGTTCTGATGGATGGCTTTTCTACAGTTTTTTCCTTGAAGAAAAACAAATATATCGATATTGAAAATATATTTTATTTTATGTAATATTCTTATATCAAATGTAATATTGCTTGTACAGAAAACATGTATTCCAATTGATTGTGTATTTTATTTCAAACAGTTTGTAGATGCACCAAATAGATTATCAATAAATATTTATCACTTTATTTTTATTTATTTTGCATAAAGTTATCAATTCATCAGAGAAGCAATATTACCAACCGATATGCTATTCTTCATCACCAATTGTCCTTTGTGTTGCTAAATATAACCACATCATCATAAAATAAAAAGACTTGATATAATCTAATTGTCCTTATGAATCCGATGATGCAAATGTTTATTTGGAATATATGTTTGTTGAATCGGATTCGGAATTCTAGTTTATTAGTAATATATATGATTATTTTGAATTTTGAAAATTATTATGTTTGAAATTCTATACTAATGATGTCAAATATGATGTTTCTTTTTGCAAAATAGTAAAAACTTTGATTGCATATGTTTTAGCAAAAAAACCGAACTTTTAAATTTGTTGTTATATGTTAAATTTAAAAAACAAAATGCGCAGTAAATCAGAAAGGTGCGCGCCATTTGCCGCGCCGTGCGCCAAGGCTCCAGACTGATGTTGCGCCTTTTTGCGCCGTGCGCCATTAGTATAGGTTCGGCTTTGAGTCCCCATATTTTTTGCATTAGTGATGGATGAAATCACAAAAGATATACAAAGGAAGATTCCCTGGTGTATGCTCTTTGCCGATGATGTTGTGCTGATTGATGAAAGTAGAATATGGGTTAATCGACAACTGGAGTTGTGGAGGGAGACCTTGGAATCAAAGGGTTTCAGGCTTAGCAGAACTAAAACAGAGTATATGAAGTGTAAGTTTAGCAGTGTCAGGTCAGATGACAGAGTTGTTACCCTGGCCGGTAGAGTAGTGTCCAAGAAGGAATCATTTCGATACTTGGGATCTATGTTGCAGTTTGATGGAGAGATTGATAAGGATGTTAGTTTTAGAATTTAAGCAGGATGGGTGAAATGGCGACTAGCATATGACATTCTCTGTGATCGGAAGATTCCTCAGAAGCTTAAAGAGAGATTTAAGTAACTGGAGTTTATCGGAAGAGCTGGTAGTTGATAGGAGTGCATGAAAATTGGCAATCCATGTACCAGAACCTTAAGGTTTTTTTTTAGACTTTATTTCACGTTTACTGAACCTTTTTATTTTTTATTACTATTTTAGATTTTATTTCACTTTTATTGAACATTTTTACTTATTATTATTATTATTTAAAAAAACCCTTTATCGGACGACTTTTTATTTGTTTGGTTATTTTAAACCCTTTATATATATTATTATCATCATTATTAATTTTATTTTATTTTAATTTTGGGTTTAATATCTAGCCAACCCCAATTTGTTTGGGATATATGGCTTTATTGTTGTTGTTTATTTCTGCAATGCTCCTGGGCATCAATTATTATATAGAAAAGTTTGTGATGTCGCTGTAGTTGTATGTGGTTTATTCTTTATTGCTGGCCAAATTCACAGAGTGGTAATTGGGTACGATGAAGGGACAATAATGATAAAACTTGGGCGTGAAGCATCTGTGGCTAGCATGGACAGCAGTGGTAAAATAATATGGGCAAAACATAATGAAATTCAGACTGTCAACATCAAGTCTGCTGGGACTGATATTGAGGTTGATTATTATTACGTTTAACTGTATATCACAAAGGAAATGTCAACTATAATCTTACATAGGATATGAAATCAAAATGCTTGTCCAGGTTGCAGATGGAGAAAGATTGCCGCTAGATGTTAAGGAATTGGGTAGCTGCGATCTTTATCCACAAGTAAGATACAACTTAAACCAGATAATTGGTTTGTCTTATCTGTTTCTTTTTGGCTATGAAATTTTACCATGCTCGGAGTAAATACTACAAAAACTACATTGTGTGTAGTAGTTGCCATGCAGTTTTGGCATACATATTTTAATGCTCATCTAACCTGTTTATTCTATGTTGTAACTATATAACTTATTGGGGATTAAAGTTAATGTTCTAGGTTTAAAAAATAAGCAAGGCACTGAATAAATCATTCCTATCATAAGTAATCTCCCATTATATATATATATATATATATATATATATATATAGTTGCATTTGGGGTGCCTCCAAATATGGGTGCCATGGAGCGTTCCTCTCTCTCTCTCTCTACACACACACACACACACACACACACACACACACATATATATATATATATATATATATATATATATATATGAGCATTTTGGGGCACCCCTCCCTGTTTTGCATCACCCCTATCCCACCATGTGCTACACTAACCCAAATCCAACAAGAATTTGTAGGTGTTCAATCCATATATATATATATATATTATCATCTATCCAAAATTTAAGCTCGTACCGACATTTGTAACATTTTTAAAATCTTAGCTCAATTATTCACTGTTCAGACATTTATTCGAACCGTTAAATTTAAACATCACATATATTATTTTACGAATGTCGGATCGAGCTCAAATTTTGGATAGATGATAATATATATGTGGATTGAACATCTGCAAAATCTTGTTGGATTTGGAGCAATGTAGCTCACGGTAGGGCAGAGAAGCTAAAGGGGCGCTGCAAAATTGGGGTGCCCCGAAACGCTCCTCATATACATACATACACAGTTATACGTTAGTTTGGTTACACCTCCCCTTCCTAGTTTTCACCTGTGTTATCAAAGCGTGCTATGGCGAAGCGCACTTCTTGCGCTATTGTACTTATAGTAGCGCAAGAGTTCCCTATAACGCAAAAATAGCGCGCTATTTTATCATATCATATCGCATAGCTCTAAATAGCGCGCTATTTTGTTTTTGTTTCCTTTTCAAATGTTTGGACAGTGAATTAAGCCCAAAATAGCATGTTATTGTATTTATAATGACTCAGAGGAAAAATGCCGTAGAGTATGACTTGAAAGAAGAAATTGATGATCGTTTAAATAATGGTTATGATTTAGATAAAACTAGCGACTATGTTTTAAAAATTTAAAAACATAATATAATTTCTAAGTTTTGTTATTGTACACTTGAATCACGTTTAACTTTTGTTTATTTGAATCTTGTTATTGTAGACTCATATATTATTTCCACTTGATCTTATTTTCACTTCACAACTTTTCTTATTTATAATTTTTTTCTTAGTACTTGTTAGAAGATTTTTTTTAACATTTTGTAATTTGTACAAAAGTGTATTTTCATGCATTTTTTCTTAGAGTTTTATATCACCATAATTGATAATAGAAATAAGTTTCATTATAACTCACAATTATAAAAATAAATTTCAAATTTGTAAGACACAAATATATTATAACCATCAATTATTTTGAATGAACAATATGAACTTATCAAATTTTCTGTAACATAATTACATTTTACATTAAAAAATATTTAATACATGCATAAAGTATGGTAGTGCTTGTATCTGGAGTCTTGAACGGTTTGGATATGACGCAAAATACACAAAAAAAAAAAAAAAAAAAAATCAATTAGGCAACGTATACTTGATTTTTTTAATGAACGCAATAGTGCATGCTATCACATAGCGCAAGCCTTGCGCTATAGACTACACTTTTCACCACAAATTCAGATTTAAATAATAGTACTTTCTACGGTGGAGTGAGAAGGGAGAGAAAGGTTTATTATATGGCTTCCATAACTTTTCATGGAAGATAAATTTCTTTACTTTGTTGCCATGTCTGATCAAATGGCTTCTATAACTATTCACATGTATAAGGTCAACAAAATTCATGCTCTGGGATCGTTTGAAGGTCAGAAATTAGTTAGATGTATTCTACCTATATCAAGTTCTTATACTTCATACCATGTCTGTTAAACGAGACAACCACATATGCTTAACTGACTACTTTTTCTTCTTTATATAGAGCTTAAAGCATAACCGCAATGGTAGATTCGTGGTAGCTTGTGGAGATGGGGAATATATAATTTACACAGCGCTTGCATGGAGAAATAGATCTTTTGGCTCTGCCCTTGAACTTGTCTGGTCAGCAGATGGTGAATATGCTGTTAGGGAAAGTACGTCAAGAGTAAAAATATTCAGCAAAAACTTCCAGGTGTTGCTCTCCCTTTCTCCCACTCTCTATCTGTGTGTGTGTGTGTGATTGTGCTCGTTTCATGATGAATTTTTTTTTCCTAGTTATTTTCTTGCTTGTCCACATTCATAATAAAAAAAGAATCACCAAAGCAGTAATTTGGTGTAATGAAATAGGGGATGATTGTACCCAGTACCCACACGCTAAAAGTTTATGTTGTCCGCCTTTGTTCAGGATATCCACTTTCCATTGCAATAGAAAAACGAAAACTTTTTAATTAATTGAAATGAAATATGCTGATATAATTAAACGGGCACATGACAACACAAGTAATTAGGGACATAAAATCTCTGCTCAACTGATTAGGCTCTTTTAGGTAGACGTGTTCAACAGATTAATAACTATAAATGGTTGGGTTAAGGTTGATCTAATTTTATATGGCTCGAATGAACCAGTCCATATAACTCACTAAAATATGGATTGGCTCTTTACTTACCACTTGTATTAATTAATTGCCTGTTTTTCACTCTTTCTTTCTCTTCCCATTTACTATATTATTTAATTCAAATGTGTGAAGGAAATTAAGGGGGTTAAAGGTGTATAGCCAAATTGAGGTATAACAGATCCTTACATACACACACACACACACACACACACACACACATATATATATAGTAGTTTCATTTCCCAATGTTTACTGCTTTCCCATGGACCTAATCGTTAGGTGCACGAGACATGGATCAGAAGCTTAGCTCATTCCAGAGTGATACTGATGACATGTTTTTCTAAGTTTTCTTGCTCCTGCGCACCTTCGTCCGCCTTGTGTTAAGCTTTTTATCATTCCGGCATCGAGCTATTTTTTCGTAGGACCTCCCCTACAGTATCGTCACCTTAGTGAGTTTAACCTCGAGAGGACTTTTTGAAAAGATGAAAAACAGAAGACCGAGGATGATCCTCGTAGTTATATGATAACTCCGGATTTGGAAAAGGGGTTAGAGTAAACTTGTCTGTTTTTCATGTTTAAACAAAACATGAGTGAAAAAAGTCGTTCTTCCAACCCAATAAGTGACTTTTCCCGAATGAGCTCCTTTGTGTAATACAACAAGTAGTTGACCTTACCTGCGCTTCCCGCTCTGGAGTCTGCTTTTGGCGGAAATAGTAATCTTGCTTATTTTGGCGATCCACAATATAGAAGAAACAGTTCGAAAATTACAAATTATGAGACCGTAGAGGTGGATTCAGGTTGATCAGAGAATATCTCTCTTTTGTCCGTACAGTTCCAACTCCAGTCTAGCCGGCGTATCAGAGAGAGAGAGAGAGTTTCATTGTCGTGCTGTTCCTGCAAGCGCTAAGTAAGCGCAATACCCGAAGTTGACTTCTAGGACTTCTAGTTCAGGGAAAAGCGTTCAGTTCAAGCGAATTAGGTCTCTTTCTTTTTCTTTAAGCCTGAAGGTTGGATCTATTCTCAATCGGCGAAGCCTCACCGCAGGACGAGCTTCGCTGCCCTAGCCCTTGAACGAGTGGTTTTGGGTAAACAAGTAAGGAAGATTATTTGATCGGTGATATGGTTCGTGCTAGCGGCTTTAGCGCTAGTAGTACACTCATCCATTGCTTGACAGCTTGATTCCGAGCAGTCCCCTTTTTTTGCAATACTTAATAACTAGGAAGCAGGGGTGCGGCTTCTGGGTGACGTACTGCGTAACGGGTATGGCTGGGGTGCGGCAAGAGGTGCGTACAGGGTGCGTCATGTGGCGTGTCCCCGTATTTGGGCTGGGGGGGGGGGGTTGCTGACTTGGGGTGCGTCGGTGGCATGAAAGGTAAATTTCAACTCCTTTCTAGGAAGAGTGAGCAATACTTGAAAGGAGAAATAAAATCATGGGATGTTGGAGACGATCAATTTGATCCACTTGATGGTGCCGAGGAGCTTGAGATAGCGAATTTTTCACATGATGAACCAGAGATGGAAGCCATGATTATTCAAGACGATGAATATCAAGTACGAAATTTATGTTTCATTTTTTGTCTTTTAACTACTACGGTTTAAGGATGATGAAGTAGTGTATTTGACTATTTGGTTTAATTTTAATGAAACTATTAATTTTCGTAGTAGATTTTATCATATATACATACATACATACATACATACATATATATATATATAGATATAATTTTTACACATGTCGTATCCCCCTACACCCGAATCCTTGTATTTTCATATTTGTCGAATCTACGTGTCCCTGTACTATGCACCCGCACCCCCGCACCCGTATCCTTGCTTCCTAGCTTAATAAGGCCTCTCATGGCCAAATTCTTATGAAAGTCTTCTCCACCATAGAATTCGGCCTCCGGGGCGGGGGCTTCTATGATGAAGGCGGCACAAAGGAGGCTCGAGGGCTTGTTAAGGAAGGCGGCAAAGGGCCGGGGGGGGGGGGGGACGAAAGGTTTTTCTGGTCCCCCCTTCGCCGGTGGCTTTCGGAGGTCGCCTTACGTTGGAAACAAAGGATGTTATCGGATGGATCAGAGACTTCAAATGGGACTAGCCATATATTGTTGTCTTCTCTAATGAGGAGGAGCAACAAAGAGTTGCAGATATGTTGGGGTGCCAGTTGGCGACATTGCCAATGATATACCTAGGACTACCCATCAACAACACATTGAAAACTGATTTGCATGGGGTAGTTGAGAAACGTGGTAAGAGGTGAAAATTCTGCCACAAATATATATAATACAACAATTTAACAAATAACTCATGTAACCCCCGAGAAAAAAAAGAAGAAAAAAAAAGAATCAAATTGAGTTATGAAATATCGAATTTTACATTAACAAATATTCATTACAAAGAGAATTCCCCATAATTCTAATGTCCTTGGTAATCTGCAAGTGACAAAAATCAAAATATTAGCAACTCAAAATAGAATATATTTCACACATAGACATGTTATGAATTATAATACATATTCCTTAACTCTACGATTCATGATTTGAATCCCGTTTCGATTCAAATTTTGAACTTTACGATTTACGATTTGAATCTCATTTTGAAATCATTGATATATACACATACACACACATATACATATATGACTTGGATCAGTAGCATCGTTTGTGGTCTCATGATGTCAACCACAAGCTTATATTTAAATATTTGGTCCATGTGATAGGAGAAAAGAAAAATATATATTTAAATAGAACCTTGTGAGTCTGTGGCTGATATCAAGGGCTACAAAATGTGGATTAATAAAAGGTGCTATTAATCTCTCTCTCTCACACACACACACACACACATATATATATATATGTATATATGTATGTATGTATACATATATGTATATATTAGCTGTTTGGACACAAAATAGAATACTGTCGATGACAAAATATATGAACCATTAGATCTTTTTGCCCTTATATAGATGGAAATCAAGAGGCGATTCAATGGTGAAGATCCATTGCGTCACTAATTATGTTTGCATTTCGTGTCACAATAGTTTTTTCTTATGCGTGCACACACAAAATATTGGTATGCTTTTATTAACTTTTAGAATAACAGTACATTGTCAGGGTAGCGTACTAACTAGAATAAACCTAAAATAAACATGCGTAAAACCTAAAATACATAAAAAGCGAAATACAAACATGAAGTAAATGCAAAATAAACTAAAACTGGACTGCAAGTGAGTTCCTCCTGCACTTCGAAATATAAAAGCAAGTTGCTCCACTATTGCACAGTTACACCAACGTTCCTTGTTAGCTCCATCACTGAGCAGTTATCGCCCACTACATTCATGAGCAGGAATTGTTTAACGTCATTATGGACTAAAATAACTAATAGAATGTTTCTCTTCAGTTCATCGATCCTGTCTCTGACCATAGAACTTAATGTTGTCACTAGCAGTATGGCTTCGAAAGGCAAATGACCTTGAATGACATGACCTTGAACGATCCTGTCTCTGGAAGCCATCTCAAAACAGGATTCTAGTTCCTGCTATTCAAAATCATAATTTTGTTACACATGACCTTGAACGTGAAAGTAGCCTGAGACAGTAATTGATTCTGCACATACTTCTTAGTTATGCCGTTTCAAATTATCTGCAAGTAACATCGGTAGTTATATCATTTTAGTGAATCCATTACCAATCTCTTGATCATTTTAATGTTCCATTTACATCCAGTAAAGGTTGAAAACGTAGATCGCTTATACTAGATTTCCTTTCCATTAATTGGCCAATACACTTGACAATGAAGACAAAATCGCCAAAGAAATCATACAAGCCCAAAAAATTGATAATTGAAATCCAATGGGCCATCAAACAAGATAATCACCCCAAATTATTCGTTGAGAACAGAGATATGTTTCTTGTCCTTGTAAATCGAACAAAGCTGCGGCATTTCAGATCCAATTCGAGGGATCAGTTTTGAGAAACGAGATCTTCAGCATTAATTGTTATAAAGTGGGATCGATTTCACCAAGTCACCCTTTCTCTGAAGTCTTTATCCTCTGTAATTCAAGGGAACCACCAGATCCGGATCTACACAAGGTTCGAATTGAAGAAATGGAGAATTTGGAAAGATGTTGAAAACCGGGGAGGGGTTTCACCGAAGGATCCATTGCTATGAATCTCGATCTACAACAGAATACGGTTTGGAGTATAAATTAAGTTGAATTTTGCGAAAAACTACGAGTCGCAATTCGCTTGGTAGTTTCTCTCCCCATGGGAGAGAAACCCCTTTTAACAAAAAAGATAAATTTATTTATTCACTCTACGCGTGTGTGTGTGTATGTGTATATATATATATATATATATATATAGAGGCAGGTTCAATGGCACCCCAAAAATGTGGCACTCCTTTAGCCTACCACTTTTCCACCACACAATTCCTCTCTCTCACCTTTCACTAACTCTCTCACCTCCCACCAACTTTAATTAATATAAATGAGAGGTGGAAAGTAGGGTTTACATATTTATTGGAGCAAGAACTTTCCTTACAACAACATCCAAAATAATCAATAGATACCAAAGTTTTAAAATGCGAAAGGCGTACATGAGACGTTTTTAGGTCTACGAGCACTGGCGGAACAACCACAGGCCAGAGGGGGCCACAGCCCCTACAAATTTTTTCTTCTTCAAGAAATTGACTTGTTTTTAGCCCATTTTGTCCACACATGATCACATTTTACCACATACATGGCCCCTTCAAGCTTTTCAACCCCTTCATTGATTCATTTCTGGTTCCGACTTTTACCGAGTATATATTTTTATTATAGATTAAAAATAAATAAACGAAACTCAAATTAAGTAAGGAAATTTTGACATTTTAAATTAACTAATGCAAAAAATAAAAAACAAATAATTTAAGATCCGGCTTTTACCGAGTGTATATTTTTATTATAGATTAAAAATAAATAAACGAAACTCATATGATTTAAATTTTGATTTCTAAAGACTATTTGAAGATTACATCAAACTCCAATTTTGATACGTTCTATCAATTCAAATTGATTTGCAAAATTTATTTTGAGATTTAACAAAGTATATTGAATAACATTGTTTAAATGACAATGAGAAAATTCATTATATTGTTCATGATTATTATTTCATAAACAATCTTACTTGATCATAAACAAATAATTTAAGATCCGGCTTTTACCGAGTATATATTTTTATTATAGATTAAAAATAAATAAATGAAACTCATATGATTTAAAATTTGATTTCTTAAAACTATTTGAAGATTACATCAAACTCCAATTTTGATACGTTATATCAATTCAAATTGATTTGCAAAATTTATTTTGAGATTTAACAAAGTATATTGAATAACATTGTTTAAGTAACAATGAGAAAATTCATTATATTGTTCATGATTATTATTTCATAAACAATCTTACTTGATCATATCGATATTGAAAGGTAAAAATGCTAATTTTTATTTTCTTAAATTTTGTTTTTTTTATTTCCATTAAATAATTAAAGTTTAATGATATTTATCTATGTCAATATCTGCAACTAAAGGTTAAAAGGTTTTTAAGTCATATGCCTCAGTTGTGCAAGGCGTACGCTTTATGCGCTTTGTATGTCTCTAGTTGTTGAGGCGTAAGCTTTAGAGGTAAAAAGCCTTTTGGAATAAGCCTCAAGGCGCGTTTTATCTCTTATTTCCTTGAGGCGGGCCTTGAGGTGAATATCGAGGTGGGTTTTTTTAAAACAATGATAGATACTCAAAGCCCATCTGTAGAATTCTTTTTCCTGAACAATGGTTGGTAGGCAAAAATTTACACTTCTTTAAATTTCATGAAATAAAGCAAACTCATACATGTTTCACTTTAAAAAATAAATCAAAGAATATTTTTAAACGAAATATATTTGAAAAAATATTATCAAATAAAATAAGAACATTGTTAAAGAAGACTTCATTTTTAGAATATGGGGATTTTTATATTTTTGTTAAAGGGACTTCAGTTTTAGAATATGGGGACTTTTTTAAAAGAGATAAAAACTGTGGTTAATCACTAAAAAACCAAGGGTGGTTGCGGATTTAACTTTTTTTTGTTAATGGGGCGCACATTTTTTGTGCACCCTCTAACAGTTTTCTAAGAAATAAAAAAATGACCTCCCCACTTATCCAGCTTTGGATTACCTGCAAACAACTACTTTTTCCCATTGTTTTTGAGGTGTGTCATTTCAAAAGTATGTTTCTTTTTCAAATAAGTGCATATTTCTTCATAGACTCCTATATTCTTTATGCTATATATATATATATGTATATATATATACATATATATATATATATATATGTATGTATGTATTGAAATTGAAATTAATCTTTTGTTTATAAAAGGGGTGGGGCCTTGACTCAATGGTCAGGTCACCCGAACGGTGATTAGGGTGCCAAAGTTTGCATCCAGAAACAGCCTCTTCGCAATGCGAGGAAAAGACTGCGTGCAATCGACTTCCCTAGAGCCCGCTGTGCACTGGGTTCCACCTTATCTTCTGTTTTTTGTTTTATTTTTAAGGCTGGTATTATTTTATAAATGACAAAGTCAACACATTTATCAAGTCAGTAAACTCATGTAAGACCCATTTATGAAATGTGTTTAAGTGAGTCGGGTCAAATGGAAATGGGTCATTGTTTGTTTGATGATTCTACCTTCAGGCGTGCAGATTTCTTAGAAGCCTAACATGGTTTGTGTATATGTAACAAGTTTTATCAACAGAACTATCTTATTTTTGGAATTAGAATATTTACCCATCGACATAGTTCCTTTATTCACAAGCTGTTGCAAACTACACATAAAACTTGTGGTTTTCATATATGCGATCTTTATTTAAAGCCTTTATGGCATTATACACACATACAGGGACAAGTAACCTATCTGCTATTGTCATATGACTCATATCAATAAATTTATTGCTGCTGCATATACGTGTGTACTATTGATGCCATTTATGTCCTAAGGTCTCATGTTTTTCTACTGCTTTATGGTACTAGTTTATTATCTCCTCTCTTTTTTGATCTTTTTTAATCTAATCCAATCTACTGCCATTATCATCAAATGTTTTTGCATCTGTAGGAAAGAAAAAGCATACGACCCACCTTTTCAGCCGAGCGCATATTTGGTGGAACTTTGCTGGCAATATGCTCCAATGATTTTATTTGTTTCTATGATTGGGCCGAGTGTAGATTGATACGCCGCATTGATGTTAATGTGAAAGTAAGCATATTCTCATCTTTGAGTGCACCTTATATACCATCTTCGATGACACATGTAATTAACTCTAAATTTGTTCCAGAATCTGTATTGGGCTGATAGTGGCGACTTACTTACAATCGCGAGTGATACTACATTCTACATATTAAAGTATAATGTAAGTATTCTTATGACATGTTTACTTCTGGCATATGCGTATTAGACTTGAAACACTGAATTTTGTACAGGGAGATGTTGTTTCTGCTAATTTTGAAAGCAGAAGTTCAGCCGATGAACAAGGAGTTGACGATGCATTTGAAATGCTTCATGAAATAAATGAGAGGGTACGAACTGGATTCTGGGTCGGTGACTGTTTTATATACAATAACTCTTCAGGGAGACTAAATTATTGTGTTGGCGGAGAGGTAAATTCATAAACCTGATATTTGATAGTGATAACATTATGTTAATTCACACAGCAAGTTCCCTTTGGTAGGTGTCCACCATGTTCCACTTGGACAGACCTATGTATCTCTTGGGATATCTTGCTAGTCACAGTAAAGTTTATCTCATTGACAAAGAATTTAAGTAAGTTCAGTAAATGTTTTGTTCATGAAATAGTTGCCTCAAACTGACAACTGAAATGACTATTTCACTTCAGTGTTATTGGGTACACTTTGTTACTTGGATTGATAGAGTACAAAACTCTTGTAATGCGTGGAGATTTAGAGCGTGCAAATGAAATTTTACAGTCTATTCCCAAAGAGCACCATAATAGGTATATCAAAACAAATTTCCATGAAATATCATTTGTAAATTGCAGTTTCACTTGTTCCTGGTCTTGTAATATTTTTACCGGGTTATATTTCTACAGTGTGGCCCATTTCTTAGAATCTCGAGGCATGCTAGAAGATGCATTGGAAGTGGCTACAGATCCGGACTATAGATTTGATCTTGCTGTGCAACTAGAACGACTAGATACTGCACAAGTACAATACTTTATCTCTTTTTAACGCTGAGTACTAATGCTAATAGGATTATTTAAAATTTTGGGTTTTTGTCAAATCTTATAACACTATTATTTTTTAGTAAAAAATACAAGTATGATTATGGTTAATAGTGGATGGTGTCATCTGTTATATCTCAACAATTTCATTTCTACTGAACCTCCAAAATTGCCCTTCTACGTACGGTGGTAATGGAGAACAAGGGTTACAATATCATACAGTTTACATAATTTACATAACTACAGTTTACATTCATATTTCAGTGCAACATTATTTATCATGTCATCTGAGTGGACGACTTTAACAGCCTCTAGATATCTGAAATCCGCATCTACTTCGACCAAAACAGCGGCTCATTCTTTGTGGTATTATCCATTTTAATTGTATTTCCCAATGCGTTTGCGATGCCACAATCCCCCTTTACACTCCAGTAAGCCATATTCAAATCCATCTGCCGAATCCAAATTGTCAGTACAAAAACAATATCATGATGTTTTCCATAAAAGTTTTAAATTGTGTGTACAAGGACCTCATTAGGTGTTGCATCCATTTTCAGTTTTGTTTTCAATGGCCTATTGTATATATGGTACTATTAGTGATGTTTTGGCTATTATGTCTTACTTTTGTCATCAAAAAATGATTTTTTTTGTAATTTATACAATATATAAAATAACATATCTTAAGTTTTTGAAACATGCGTAACCAGTAAGTTTATGCTTGGAAATAATTAGAATTTATTACACTCAAAAAATATGTATGAAATGTTTGGAAACCTACATGTAGTTACAAAAAAGATGTTTTCTTGGAAATAAATTGGAGTTTGATTTAATTTTTTTTTCCATATCATGTCATGTAGGTTTACTATAGATAGTCCACACATGGTTGAATTAATGCATACATATTATGATTAGATGCAAGCCCACCTGGGCATGCCTATATGCAAAATTTGTACATAAAACATTATTGTTTGTTATAAGTTGGATTTGACTATTCATGTACGTTGAAAAAAATTTATGAGGCAATTCAAGTGCGTTGGCTATATCCGAATGTGTTGATATGGTAAGCGATCATTTCGTCAATTTAACTGTCATCTTTTCAAATATCTATGCTATAAAATATGGCTCAACAATCAAATGCATGTCCACCTGGACGTGCATATATACTCGTATTTAAGAATACAATTTAATTTTTTAACCTTTTACATCCATCTATTTTCTTAGTCAGTGGTTACTCGTGTGGAGAATTTTTTACAGGCTATAGCCATGGAAGTCCAAAGTGAATCAAAATGGAAGCAGCTTGGAAACCTTGCACTGTCTGCTGGAAAGGTAGTACATATTGTTGCTGTTACTTGATGTTATTATTTTGTTGTTTGTTTAATTTTATTTACAATTTTTGCTTAAATTATAAAATTTTATTTATGTAATATAAACATAGTGGCACCTGGTCTCAGTTTCTCAAAATTACAGTCTGCAGATGGTACCGCACAATCAATCAACAAGTAATGGATTTGAGTGGCTTATTACTATGAAAATGATTTGTAGTATGAAAATAAGTAAAGAAATAGAATTTGGTGTGCAGTCAATAATCACCACTATTTTGCAGTTAGATCTGGCCGAAGAATGCTTATCAAATGCAATGGATTTGAGTGGCTTGCTACTTCTTTATTCATCACTTGGCGATGCTGATGGAATTGCTAAACTTTCTACTCTTGCTAAAGGACAAGGGAAAAATATTGTTGCCTTTCTTTGTTTATTTTTGCTAGGAAGACTGGAGGGGTGCTCTCAATTATTGGTCGAGAGGTATGTCTATTTAAAAAAAAAGGCCTCATGCTTCTGTGTCTGTAATACTAGCTCTTAAATCTTTTTTTTAGCAATCGTATACCCGAGGCTGCATTGATGGCACGTTCTTATCTTCCAAGTAAAGTTTCTGATACTGTCAAAGTTTGGAAGAATGATCTCAAAAAGGTCCATTCCTGTGTTATCATTACTTAAGGTCTAGTATTTATTTTACGTTGGTATTGTGTTGCGCTGAAAGAGCCACCAATAGCATCTGCGAAGCTTATTTACATTTTCGAAAAAGACAATATTGGATCATGTCAAACTCAAATAGAGACTAAGCATCAAATTTCCAAACAATTTGTGAATACAGTCATTTTTTGTTTGTATGTTGTAGAATGCCAGTGCTTAAATTATTGTTTAACCCATGCATAAATTTGTTTGTTTTCATTTCAGTGTGCATAATCGATAATTAAGATCACAATTTGAAGTTATTTTGATTTGAAACCATTGGTACTAAATTATTCACGTGATAAGCATTGATGAATAACTGTTCCAGGCCACGTCCAAATGCTATTTCACCCGAAAGTATTGAAATATAATGTTAGACATGCAGTTTAGTGCAATATCTTTTCAAACTCAATAAACTGCATCAAATTAAGGCTCATCATTATGTAAACAGAACAGAGGAAAAAAAGATAACAGAGGACAAATTTTCAGTAATCACTATTCTGATAGAGACGTACTTTAATTGTAAAATCATAATGTCCCTTGCACTGAATATTTTGTATGCATCAATCCTTTGTACAGATGAATCCTAAAGCTGCCGAGTCACTAGCAGATCCGCAAGAGTATCCAAATTTGTTTGAGGATTGGCAGGTTGCTCTTGCTGTTGAATCTGGTATTGCTCAAAGAAGGTGACCATACTGAAATTTTATCTTCACTTGTTTGTTTTGCTTTTTGTAGCTTGTACCAGCCCATGATAGTTACTTTCCAATCACTTTTCATCTCATCCTCGAATAATTTAGTTTTTCGTTATTACTGTATAATTTTAGTATTGTTATGATATAGTGACATTAAGTTCTTGTGTGAATATTTTTCTTTCTTACAGGGTGTCTGGGCTAGTTCTTTAAGAGGATTACATTTCATAACCGTGTTTCATGAACTTTATGACTGCAGTTATTATTTAATAAATCAGCAGGTACAGTCACCTGTTACTGGATCAAACTAGTATTTATTTCATGTGTTAAGTTATGAACTTAGAATTTCTTAATTTATTTGACATTGTATCCTTTATTTATCAAACATGTGTATGTGTTTTTTTTTTTTTTTTTTTTTTGATGAAAGCTAGTATATAAGCATATTTGACCTTATAAACGGTGGCTCAAGATTTTGGCCAGTATGCCAGAATTCCACCCATTCCGGTCCAGTTCCGGCATTGACCAGACCGAAATTTTGAGCAAATTTCGTTTCCTTTTATCTACCATAAAAATATATAGGACAAATTGACACGATTAATCCCAAATTTCACGTGTATTCCCATATTAGTCCAGAGTTTGGATCCTTTTTAGTTAATCCCAAGTATTGGGGTCCCTTCCCATATTGATTGCAATTACCTGTTATAGTAGGTTTCAAGTTTTAGCCTTTTCAAATCAAACGTGAATTCATTTCTTCTTGTTCGTTCTTCTTTCATATTGCTTCAATTCTTTGTTTCTTTTTCGAGTTCAATGAGAACTCGATCAAATTCTTTTAATCTGCATGTATGAGATGATGTATGCAGGTACATGATTTAATTTGTTTTACACAGGGAAATACACTGTATACAACTCTATCAGCCAATTCGCATTCCTTTTTGCTGGAACTATCACGAATATTTTTCAGCGGTTCTACAGAACAGCAATTTGCAAACTTCCTGCACGTGAAAACAACAATGGCGGAATCATGTTCCACCAGTAAGCAAATCAATTTTTTCATCCTTAACAGCCAAAAGATTCCTAAACTGACGGACGATGAACTGGTATGGTCTTTTTCATCATTAGCCCAAATTCCAAATATTTCGAACATTCAAAAATCACAATCGGTTAATGCTACCACACCAGCATCTCAAGACAAGACACCAGTTTCTAGTAACTGGTACAAACTGGAAAACTGCTCCGGATGCTAATTACGCTCGTGCAGACTACCACCTAACAAGACCACATACGGAAGAAATCTCCAATACTAAATAAGGCATATCCGACCCTCCTACTTGAACAATCGGTTATCAACGAAGACTCACCGATAGCGAACTTGAACAATACAGAATCCGACCCTCCTACTACTAGTAACAGCAAAAAAAAAAAAAAAAAAAAAAAAAAAAAAAAAAAAAGTAGTAACAGCAAAAAAAAAAAAAAAAAAAAAAAGAAGAAGAAGAAGAAGCAATTTTAGAGAGGGAGAATCTACGATTTGAGACACAGGACGATGAGCAGAAACTTAACAAACGGGACAGATTGGAGAAGCAGCTGCTTACAAGTACTTTGCGGAAAGGTGTGGTGCTGAAAACGTGATAAAGTTTTCATTGAACTCGAAAAAGAAACAAAGAATTGAAGAAACAAATTGAATTAAGGAAAAACAACGAAAAAGAAGAAATGAATTCGCTTGAAACCGGCTATAACAGGTTAACAAGTAACTGAGATCAATATGGAAAAGGACTCTCAACACTTGGGATTAACTAAAAATAATCCGAACTCTAGATTAATATGGGAAGACAAGTGAAACTTGGGATTAATCGTGTCAGTTTGTTGAAATATATATAATTACTTACCTGATTTATATCTGGTGACATCTGCGCGCAAAACAAAACATAGAGCGAAAGAAATGAAGGCAACCGAGCATCCACTTTGAAATCCAGTACATAGAGAGACAAAGGAGGGGGAATTTAGCATGGAGAGTGTGTTATGTAACAACGGTCGGAACAAAGCCCCCATTTCTTCTACATAGGGCGCACGCATATGAGTTGACACACATCCTTTTAACAAAAGGAATTTGTTACGTGCGTACCAACTCATATTTGTACACAACTCCTTCAATTTATTCCGTGATATGAGATTTTATATTCAAACCGTCATTCCTACATTAACAACATGCTAGGCAATTCTAATAGTCTCCCCTTTGACTCGCATCCTACGAGTATCTTTTGAGAGTACTGCCCTGCCTGCATGACCCGGTCCGTAACCTTCGGCTCTGATATTATTGTTATGTAACGACGGTCGGAACAAAATCCCCTTCTTTCCACATAGGTCGCACGCATATGAGTTGACACACACATTCTTGTAACAAAAGGAATCCATGTTATTATGTGCTTACCAACTCATATTTGTACACAACTCCTTCAATTTTTTCCGTGACATGGAATTTTATATTTAAGCCGTCATTCCTATCGTAACAACATGCGAGACAATCCTAACAGAGTGAGTAATTTTCAGTAGGTAGAGAAACATTTCCGTTTGGAGTAGAATTGGTATAGACACCCAAGATAGATTATGTAGAAGAGTAAAAAACGCAGTGAGTAAAAGTTAAGCAGAGGGATAACAGCAGAAACAATAAAGAAATCGCACAAGCTATTTATACCGGTCCAACCTTTAACTGGTTACGCCCATTTTGAAGATTTAATCACTTTATTGTTGATTTTAGATGATTATAAAGCTCCGATTGGTATGGATTCAGTGAGTACAATAATACTTGAAAGAAAACAAATGCCAAAAGGATCTTTTACATAAATCATTCATCGAGTATTTATAGGCAGAGACGACTATGGATCATCCTGAAATTTCGCCAGGAGAAGCTCGGTTTGATGGTAGGACAACTCAAAAAATATGGGTTCACAAATCGCACATTGATCGGATCGTATTGATCACTATGTGTAGGGGATCGATATCAATCCTTCATAATTGGGAATAAAAGGTTGCGAATCCTAGGGTATGTTCTTTTAGATGTTGATGTTGTGATTCTAATGTTTGTTTGCATTGTTGTTTAGGTGTTTTCTTGAGATATTGATGGATCTTGATAGAATTGAACTTGTTTGGCTAAGTCATCGGATGCATACCTGTCTCTTGCCTAGGAACGTTACCTAATCCATACTTAGAACATTTCAAGATATTGTTCTGTTGAGTTCACTTGACCATTGTCTCATGACTTGATATTTGGACTTTCAGATCATCAATTAGAGTTGTCTGTCTCGATAACAGTTGAGTCATACTTGTCCAATCAATCAGATATAGTCGGGCCAAAAGGTCATATAAAACTTGCCCTTTAAAGTACATCTTATTGCGAACACGACGTGCTTTGAATTGAGACAAGTTAAGATCATCAGAAAGGATTCCACTTCGCTTCTTGAGTGGTCATTATCATTTCAATGAGTTGCTTTTGCGGAGAGTCGTGCATCTTGCGGTTCATAGTGTCACCTAGTTGATATGTGACAGTATAAGTATGAAATTGTACTATGCTGGTACTCATCGAATTGATTAGTTTAGCTAGTAAGCCTTGGTGATTTGAATTGGACCATTCTCTGAAGACACTATTTTAGATCTCGAAAATATCGTTCGGTAGTTGTTTGAGATCTTATTTTGGTCTCCTCTCGAAACGAAATAACAAATCTCATTGTAAACCTCGTTTTGAATACATCGTCTGAGATATGACAATATAGAGCGATATATCGACTGAGATGAGATATTGAAATATCGATCGAATATTTGTTTTTTTTTTTTGGAGCTAAAATTTAAAGATATGCCTGACCCAAAACAATAATAATTAAAACTCGAATTTAGCTGCTATAATCTCATGCTATGCTATTTTAGTAGTAAACCCCTCCTCTTTCAATGGCTAAAATTAACCTTATTTTTTTTTCTAAATCGACTTATCTCATGTGAGACATCTCGAGTCACTTAAAGAATGGCCTTTTAAGATATATTGACTCTTTTGCTAGCTAGCTTGTTGAAAGCCGTATTTTATTTTGGTTTACCATGATGTTCTTTTTGCTTGAATGTAAATAGAAGACTTGAAAAGAATCATGTTTAATATTTAATATCCTATGTATATCTTGCATGTTATATGACTATATCGTATATTCTTATATGTTCTACCATGTTAAGAATTTTCACATTTGTCACTTTTTTCGTGCATGTTACTTATAGAACTTTATATTTTATGTTATGCTTATGCAGAACTATGTAATATTTTGGATCTTTTTTATGTTATATGTATAACATGTTCATGAATCATAAGTTTTAAGCAATAATCGATTTGATTGTGTTATTTTTGTATTTTAAACATATTATGATTTAAGAATATGAGTGTTCTTTTATAGATTAATAACAATGAAGTGATTTTATAATTCTAGTTTAAGTTATTATTTTTACAGTTGCATTAAAAACATCAATTTTTAACATATTATATATCCTGAGATGGTTTCGAAAGTCCAAGACAAATGTCCGAGTTGGACTCGTATTATCTGAGATCCTCATGGATACGAGATCAAATCTCTAAAACTCCGAGACGAAACACAACCAATATCCAAAATTTAAAACTTTGATTGAAGCTTTAGGTAATCACCCAATTTCTGTCAAGTCAAGAAATCCGATGTTGGCTGTATACACATATCCGTACATTTATGCATACACGTTGGTCATTGGCTTCTAAGTACGTTCAAACGTAGATAAGTCGTCGGCAAGAGGAGTCATGGAAACACATACACGTATATGCATGTGTTTGGGTACGATCCCCTTGGTATATGGATCAGTACCGATCCATTATGCTATAAGACTTAGAAGAATTCTGGATTTGAGAGAATAACAGGCTCACTTTGTCTGTAAGTCATTTGCTTTATTTCTCCTTCCCACTTTGTTTTCAATCTTTGAGTCATACCGACCTCCAAACCTCCGTTACTAATCTCCAGAGCTTGAGATAATCGAGCAATTCATCCGCCACTCACCACCGTCTTGATTGTGAACCCTTCCACGTCCCAAATCACCACTTTCTCTTCAGATCTGAAGTTCGCCACCTTCGGTACAAACCCGATCCATTGGCATGTAGGTGGGTTTAGCTTTAATTTCATATGACTTGTGTTGCGATTTGGATGATGGGTTGGAACTATTGATGAGGGCGACAGTGAGATTGAGAAGAAGAGGTGTTCGATGGATTTGGTGGTGGAATTGAAGATGGAGTTAAGAGTTTGATCGTGAATGTTGAAATGGGATTTAATGTTCGAAGTCATTCGACAATTTATGGACTCGGTGGAGATAAAGAGCGAGTTGTGCTCCTTTGAACTAAAACTCTCTGCAGACTTGGCATACAAAGAGCTGGTGAATCACATAATATTTGAATAGCTTTTATTAACAAATTATTTGGCAGGCTTGAGCTCGACAATCAAGGATGCATATTCAGTTTCATTATTGATAGCCGGAAAGATGAGTTTTAGTGCGTAACAGATCAAGCGTGTTCTTCAGGAGTCACTAACATTATTCTAGCGTCAAAATATCGATCGTTGTTCGCTCCATTTGTGTACACTTTCATTGGATGGTTGGTTCTCCACTGCTCTTCGAATAATCGTTTGGTGCAGTGAACTCGGTTATAAAGTCTGCCAATGTTTGTCCTTAAATGACCCTTCAAGGGAGTTATGTGTTGTCGAATTTGCTCAGTTCGTTGTTTCACTTCAACAACCTTCCAAACGTCTCAGATCATTATAAGACCTAGTATGGTTGTACGATGTACTTTAATGAGATAGGTTTGGAAATATGTGTGGAGCTTTCTGGATGAGACTAATAAGCAATAGGCAAAGGTTTGGGTATTTTCTTTGTGTCTAACCTTTTGCCAACATAGTAGACTGATATTTCGATCTAGTTTTCCTCGTATACAAGCATAAAGGTGATAACATGTATTGAAACAACTAAATAAACAAATATCATCATTACCCAACCGCTTTGATAGAAGAAAGGTTTCTCCAAATAATTCAGTAAGTTCTAGAACGCGTCGATGCACTTTTGTGTCTATGCACAGTTTCGCTTTTCCTTTTGATTAGATCGACAAAGGAAATGTTATGTAACGACAGTCGGAACAAAGTTCCACTTCCTTCCACATAAGGCACATGCATATGAGTTGACACACACGTCCTTGTATCAAAAGGAATTCCTGATGTTACGTGCCAACCAACTCATATTTATACAATACTTCTTCAATTTATTCTATGATGTGAAACTTTATATTCAAACCACCTTTCCTTAGCAACATGCGAGACAACCCCAACAGTCTCTCAATTGACTTGCATCCTACGAGTAACTTTTGATAGCATTGTCTTGCCTGCATGACTCGGTCCGTAACCTTCAGCTCTGATATCATTGTTAGGTAACGACGGTCGGAACAAAGCCCCCCTTTCTTCCACATAGGACGCGCACATACGAGTTGACACACACATCATTTTAACAAAAGGAACCGCTGATGTTACGTGCATACCAAATCATATTTATACATCACTCCTTCAATTCATTCCGTGATATGAGACTTTATATTCAAACCGTCATTCCTTCCTTAACAACATGCAAGACAATCCTGACACTAGATGCATTTGTCAGTTGGTATGAAAATAAATTGATTCATAGCGGCAACCTTTCCATTTAGACTCTGAATATCTTTGATTGTCTCGGGATGTTTGATATTCCAACAATATTCTCGGGGTTGGCTTCAATATCGGATGAGCTTACGATCGACATTTTGGTCAACCACAATATTGTTCGTCATCGTTCTCATCTCCTTGCCATGAACTCCTTTCACAGTTAAGCATTCCTCGTATTCAATGTGTTTGACAACGTTTATTTATTCTCCCATTTTCCCCATCTTTTGTCAGTCCGATGTGGCCCTCATATAATTGTAATGGTAACTATCCTCTTTTGTGGTTCTCTTTGATCGGTAGCTCTAAGTATTACCTGGTCTCTGTTAGGGTCTGAAGTCCCTAGCCCTCAATTCTGCTAAGCCTTTACGTACTGGTCTTTCTTCTCACTGATTAGCTTATTTTTGATGTGACGACATTCGTTGGTATCGTAGTCGTACATCTCGTGTAATCTACAAAATTTCTAAGCCTTTCTTCCATTTCGTCGATTATCTAGGAACGGGTTTTCGGTATTGAACTATATTGCAAGTCTCAAGGTAAATATTCTCCAGTGAGTTGTTTAGCGGAGTGTATGTATCAAAACAAAGACATCCTTGATCATTTTCTGGAGTCACTTTTCCTTCTGCGGCCCTCGTTACCGTTGCCATCTCTCCTATGATCATTACGCTTGTTCTTATTGTGTACATTGACTTTAGCTTTCCCAGAGCTTCATTCTGACTGTTTTATGGGTTACGTTAGTTTGGACTCCTTCAGTATTTTGTCCAACTTTGTCTCTTCTCAGTGTCTGGTTCATCTCCTCCTTCCTTGAGTATTGGGCCGCTTTATAGTTTTGATTCAGCATAGAAGGAGGCTTTACTGCCAATTAACTGCCAAAATCAAATTCAAGATACAACTCCCTAATAAGTGCCATCAAAGCTACTTCATGAGTTGGGATGTCAGCTTCTATGATAACATTAAATCGTTCAAAAAAGCACTTGAGAGACTCTCCCGGCACTTGATGTAAGTCCAACAGAGGCATAATGTGTTTGACGCGAGCCACGTGGATACGAAATTGATCTAGAAACTTTCTTGCTAGTTCATCAAAAGAAGAATTTGAACGTGGTGGTAACTTGGTGAACCACGTTGTTGCCACATCCTCAAGAAAAATAGGAAAATACCTGCTCTTCGCTACATCAATGGCTCAAGTTGTACCCATATGTCATTCGTATCCGTGAGATGCTGCTTGGGGTTGACATTTCCCACATAGGTAGACATCGTTGGCATGTTGAACCTTCGTGGGTATACAACATTCAAGATGTTGCCTGCGATTGGGGTATGATTTTTGTTAACTCTCAATTCTCGTTATTGTATCCTCTGTTTTCACCGATGATCTGCCTTATCATCGCCATTAGATCTTGATTTTGGATGTTAGTCGTCTGTTGGTGGTCGTAGTCCGCCTCATGTGCTCGACCCATTTCACACCTGCTAGCTGGATTACGTCTTCTTAGTTCTTTTTCTTTAAGGAGAACCGCTTGAGCAACATTTTGTCTGCCATTTTTCTGCAGTAAATTGGCAGTATTTTCTTGATTACCATCCTCCCGGTCGGTCACCGGACGAGTAGGAAGTAAATTGTGGTTAGGTCGTCCCTGGGGACCCCCCCTCTACGCGGGATCGATATCGATCCCTGCATAAAAATTAGCATCGGTTCAGTGCTGCTGGTTGGGGTCAGCTCGGAATTTCTGAGCAGATGGTCTAGCTCCTTATCGGTTCTCTGGCATCCGTCTTTGTGGTAATGACCAGAAGAAAAAGATGATCTTTCGGATTCGTAGTCCAAAAAATTCAGTTCTCTCGTTTATTTATCAAGTTGTTGAGCGTTCAACTGGTTGATTTGATTAATCAAATCGATGTTTTGTATCTGCAAGTTCAGTTGTTGCTGAGTATCCGTAAGCTGTTTCATAAGATTTCCAGGTCTGCTCTGGTGACAGGATCATTTGGGTTAGGAACAACAACACTGATAGTTGCAGCAACAACATTCTGGGTATTCTGCTCGATCTATTGTACAAAAGCATTCTCTCGATCATCATTAGCAGTTGCAGCACAGGTGGATGTTGCTTTGTTCTTAGAAGCCATGGAAGGTAGAAGCTTCCTTTAGATTTTTTGAGATTCGAGTATAAAATGAAAACTTGTAGGAGGAAGATTAGGGTCGATATCACGATCGTAGAGGTTCACAAGTAGAAGATAAAATTTCCTTATGTCTACTTTGAAGATAATATCATTTTCCTGTTGATTTTAGATGATTACACAGCTCGGATCAGTATGGATGGGGTGAGTACAAGAATAAATAAAACAAATGCCCAAAGGATCTTTTACACTGATCGTTCATCATGTGCCAATAGGCAGAGACAAACATAGGTTTTCTTGAAATTTCGCAAGGAGAAGCTCAGGCTAAAGATGTGACTGTAATATGGGCCCACAAATCGACTGTTGACCGGGTCAGTACCGATCCCTATGTGTAGGGGATCAATACTGATCCCTCGTAATTGCGAGTCAAAGACTGCGATCCTTGTCGTTTTGGGTGTTGGTATCTTGATTCTGAAGTTTGTTTGCATAGTTGTTTATGTTTTTTTTTTTAATATATATTGAGGGATCTTCCTTGAATTGAACTTGTTTGGCTAAGTCATCAGATGTAAAACGATCCCTAACCTACAGAAGATACTAACCCGTACTTAGAACATTTCAAGATGTGTTCTGTTGAGTTCACTTGATCTTTGTCTCGTGGTCTTGTCTATACTTGATATCCGAACCTTCGCATATCACTCTGGATTGTCTGCCTCGATAAGCTAGCCGGGTCAAAATCCCATGTAACAATTCCAGTAATTTGAGGCTAAGGAACCATATTGTTATAGCTAAAGCGAAAGGAACGATGGACGAGCTTTGTTTAATTTGTTTCTGCCAATAATTTCAATGCAAATCTAGAATTTGTTTTGGAGGGTGATTGGGCCTGTTGAATTATGGAATATAATAAACTCTTGATCCAGTGACAATTATACATGTTAGATTAAATTACAATAATATGAAATTACAGTAGCTACTAGCATGTGTGTGTATAATATTAAATTATACATGTTAAGATTAATAAACCAGGGACCACAATTTAAACGGAATATTTGAGTTTTTCGAATCATAACCGAAAATTTAGAAATTTCTGACGACCGGAACGGAAGTGAAAAGCGGATTTTTGAACCTTGATACACATATGGCCAATAACATCTTCATCTTCAGCATGCCATTTGTGTTTATTTTATATATGTTGTATGTTTATTGGTAAATATAACTGATACTAATACTACTATTGCCGAAGGATGGTTTGTATATTACATATTTACATATGTTTAAATCAGTTTCAACTTTACTACTCGATGTTTGGTCATATTTATACAGTAGTTGAAAGTTCCATGATTAGTTGTAGTACTACCTCCTGACCATCTGTTCTGTACAGCTCATACATATATGATTTACACCTCTTTTATATTTTTTTTTTCTTTTATGTGAAATATCCGATAGTTTTCTTTGTGAACTACAAATTTTAATGTCAACTTTAACTTTAATTATTCGATTTCGGTATAGTTTTGTCTTTCTTGAATTCAAAAGATCTACGGTTAGATATAAATTTTAGGCTGAAATGACAAGTGAGTTTATTTTGTATCACTCATTTATTTCCAACATATATTTTCTTTCTCAAATATTTATCATTAGATATAATCTTAGTATTAAATCATTACCATGTGGTTTTTATTTTTTTATTTTTTTATTTCATGCATATAAATGTGTGTAGTACATAACCTTATGCACTGGTCCAGAAAGAAACATTGATCTTGCTATTTAAGAATGAACATTAATTTGTACCAAAATAATCCAGATTGATTTATCTACAAAAAGATATTGTAATTTTTTTTCTTCTGAAAATGAATTAATATGACCTGAACAATGTGTTAAAACATTATTTAATTTAAATTTATTCTTATTAGCCAAAAATAATACATTTTTGGGAAGATATTGAATTCTTTTGCAAATACATGTATATTGAATTTATTTGCGAATTTTTCATAGGATCCTCAGATTATCGACCGTTAAAGGCAGAAGTTTGATTTTCTTCACAATGACAAGGAAAACTTTCCTTGGTTGGTTTGATTAAGAACTGAACACACACTTACATATGGAAAAGGTTGCCACGCCCCTCTTCAGTTCACTCCATCTAGCCTTGCAAAATAGCTACACAATTTTAAATCAAAAACTTATACATATGTTCTTACTTGAATCAAATCATATTCACGAAATTTTGGAGTATCCTAGCCTATTCAAATAAATACTTCAAACAGCAGTTGAAATAAATGTTGTAGCAGTTGAAAATGACTTGACATTTTGAGCCTAATGGAAGTTTTGAAATAATCTCAATTTTCATGGACATGATGTTTACAGTGTGGATTTGAGCATCTCTAAAGTTTCATTTGATTTTGAATTGTTTAGGTCTAAAGATCGTAGTGGTGTTAAATGAGGTGTACCAAAAGAGAGGTGTAGCGGATCTGTAACAACCCACATCCGTTAAGATCACTCACAAACGGAATGCCTTAACTTCAGTGGAGCGTTTTAGGTAAAAGATGCAGATAAATTACAAGACAGACAAATAAAGCAGCGGAAAAATGAAGTCATTTTATAAACAATGTGGTTCTGTCAAACTTTTACAACAATTGTCTCAATTATACTTAAAAGTAATGCATAAAACTTCTGTCTTGATTCAAAAACTTCCAAGTATAAAAGAAGCATAAAAAAATACAATGATTTTCCCCAATAAAGCATGAACCAGCCATAGCAGTGGAAGAGAGTCCAAAGCAATACATCGACTATCTTCGTGTTTAGAAAGAAAACTGAGCTTAAGTGGTAACATTTCCTCCCTGTGAACCTGAAAAGGGAAGGGGGAGGGGGGGGGGGGGAAGGGGGGGGGGAGAGAACGGAAGAAAAAAGGCGAAACAAAGTAGGTCAGACATAAAGTCTGGTAAGTCCAGTGACTTTCAGCATGTAAATAGGCAAAAACATCATGACATGAATAAACTGAATATAAGACAATACCGTGAGAACAAGGATAACAGTATAACATACAATTAGTATAGATATGATAATACAAGAGAAACTGAATGCGCTTCTTCTCTTTCTCTGCTTCGCTACTACCTTGTTATTCTGATTTCTATATCTCTGCACATCCTAACTAGTGTCCCAACTAGAAATTTGTGTAAAATGATAATATGATAACGTGATCCCAATCCCCGCAATTATGGTAGCCTTCAGGTGTACATCTAGTATGAGGATCTTACCTCAATCAGCCTAATTGCCATGAAGATGTTAGATGTAACCTTACTACCCTATCGATCGGCTCCCTACTTGTATTAATTTTCTTTGTGTCTGTGTCAATCGGCCTCCTCTTGCGTGTAGATACCCTGTGCTGGTCCCACCATAAGGTGTATCAATTCTTATGATAGCAACCCGACACGATTCAAGATGCACAGTGTATAACTACTGGTACCCAGTGCCTGCTTTTCTCACTCCGGAGTACGTGCACGTCCGTAATCCGTCGGAACCTATACTGACGTACCCCCTGGCGTTATTTTGACCGCTTATAATCAGCCCAGTAATCGTGCCCCACAAATTCAAATTCAAGTTATTACTCAACATAGATTACACCATATCTTCCCAAATTTGCAGTAATAGTCATGTTGCACCGTACAAAATATTCTCCAAAAACCCCCAATCATGATTTACAGTATAAACTATGCCAAATTATAACCTTTAATTACAGTGGATGCCAATTACCCAAAATCCCACTTTAGGCGCGTTCACATTTAACAGTTATCCCTATATTACTATAGGTTTTCATGCCTAAGCTATACACAATAATCTCCTTCTTCCAAGTCATAAACTATCATATATATATATATATGCCCCAAATTTTAGGTCTTAAACCACAGCATGTACTATACCTTACATGTTTACAGTTCAATTACGCCCCAAATCCCAAGTCATATGTCCAATATACTTTATGCCTCAAATCTCAAGTCATATGTTCGATACACTTTATGTTTTAAATACAACATGTGTTATGTCCTCAAATCAGTTACAAATCAGCTATGCCCAATTATACATAATTTAATATTTTTTCCAATTTTAGCGCTGATCATGTCCAAATCATATATTATGTCCAATTTTTCCCAACGTACGTTCATATCTTATGAGATTTGGCTCCAGCTCGCAGTAGCATGGCTACAAAAAAAACAAAAAGGGAAGAAGGAAAGAAGAGACAAAGAATGGACATGATAATATCAGTGAGATAGATCCAATGGATATAGAAAGACAGATAGAAAATAGGCATAATCTCAGATTCAGATTTATTACAATGTCAGAATCACAATTTAAATTTTACTTCTGAAAGTAATATGAACTTACAAATTATAGAACGGTCTTGAATTCTGGGATCTGATTTCTGAATTTGATTAGCTATTCCTTTGATGTAGACTTTAATTGTTAACTTGAAAACTCTAATTTGATTGATTAAGGTGGAGGCTAGGTCACTTCAGGTTTTAGCAGCATATGAACGCCGAGAAATCAATAGGTTTAAGGGTCTTTTTATATGTGTATATGGAGATTTAGAGCCTTCAGATCAGTCTAGAAGTCATCAGAATCGTCCAGAGCAGAATACCACGTCACAGCGAATCATAAAGCGACACGTGGCGAAACACGTCATCGGCTAGATCTGGACCAACAGGGGTCGACTCCCCTATAGGGGGGTTGACACCTATGTCGACTCCCCTTGGGGGTGGGTCGACACCTTTGAGCGGGAAATTTCCCGCTCAGCCTACTTTGATCCAAATTCGAGATTTGAACCCTGTTTTGACTTCTGGAATTATTTTATATGTATATATATACTTCCTTGGGCGTATACAAATTTCTGAGGCTTATAACTTCTTCATACGGTGTCCGATTTACGCAAACTCGGACTCTATCCCAAGTAGAATTCCGAGACGAACGCAACGGCGCAATCCGTTTTACTTAATTTCCACTTTTAAAATTAAGTATTTTTTAATTTGTAAATTTAACATCCACAGGAAATACGGGGTGTTACAGGATCCTTACCCTGTGTGAATACACATGTATTCATATTGCTAGAAGGAAATTTTGATGGAATCGCCATGCATGCATTATTTTTCTAGAATTTCAGCAATTATTTTACTATCTAGAGTGACTTAAATAGAACTCTCTACATTGGTTAAACTTGATCGATGGTGGCCTTAGTGCACAATTAGTCTTTCAGTTGTCTTTTTCATATTCACGTCCTTTTGCACAAGCAAAGCATTTTTTTTCACGTTAATATTTAATATTTTATCAGGGGTACTTATTTGCCTGCGGCAGAGTATTCAACTCATGTTGAGAAGAGTGTGAATCTTGTGGAACAATTCAAAAGCATGCAAATGGGTGAAGAACCCATTGAGTTTGGCGATTCGGTGCTGGAGGTATGATAGTATTATTCTTACGATCAAGCACTTGTTACTTTGTAGTCAGCACAACAGTTTCATACACGTGCTGTGCGTACAAATCAATATTACAGATGCCAATTGAGAATGGCGAGGAAGAAGTCGAGGAAGAAGCAGCTGAAATCAATGTGGATGCGTCTACAGATAATGATGTTGTCGCCAATGGGGACGATGACGATGAAGGATATGGTATGAACAATGAAGGAAATTCTCCAGCCTAAAGAAATTGGTTGGTCAGCGTTTAAACTTTACCAGTTTTTATACTTTATTTTTCATCAAGATAAAAATCAAACGAAAAATTGTTTTTAATTTTTTTCTTTTAAAAGTTTGAATTTACATTTCTGCATCAGCAGTCTATATTGAAATTTTACATTCCTTAGTTTTGTGCTTACTAACATACTGAATTGGATTTTTGAATTACTAATTTGTTCAATATGTTCTCACCAAGTGGTTGTTATTTGAAAATCAAATAACTTTAATTTCAATAATCAATATACCCAATGCTAATGAATGTTATGCTCGATATTCAATAGTAACCTCACAATGTGAATCGCTTGGGGATGAAATAGGTGTTGTCAGTTCCCTTGGTTCTCTCTCTTTGTTGGATGGCCATTTCTTTACCTCATAATAGTCTTAGCTGAAGACTGTTTCTTTGCTTTGCAGTGCTTACACCTCATCATTAGAGACGTTATCTCTTGACGAGCATTGTTCTCTGTTTATTTTTAAGGTATTGCCATTTTCGCCATTTCTTTCCTCACAAATGCTATTATCGGTTATGTAGCTTAATGTTGTGTACTTCCGATATTATGTTTGTCGACTATTGGTAACATATTGCACACTGTTAATTATACCTATACCTAAACGTGAGTTGCCATGTCGTTTTACACATGTACATGGTTTTTCTGGACCTTAGTCATGCATTTTCTGCTTAAACGTCATCTTTATAAGAATTACCTCTTCAACAGTTTGAATACATGCCACAATCATTACTTTTAGTTGCCGTTTAGTTAGTGTTGTGGTTTTTTAAAAAGACGGTTTGCCTATGGTCCTATTAAGTTTCAAAATACACATAAAAAATCAATGTAAAAACACCACCAAACTTCTAAACATAATTTATAATCATCTTCGTATTTATGTGAGAAAATCATTAAAAAGCATTAGAAAGAAAAAAATCGAAAAATTCATGCTTAAGCAAAACTTGGTTGAAAATATACGGTTTTTCGAAAAACTGCAGACATTAACGTAATTATAAACAATAATTGCATACTTTTATGCAATTTTTGTTGAATGCTTCGAAATTGAATCGATGCTCAATCATTGAAGTTTTCTAAGCGAAGAATTTTTTATGTTGGGTAAAATCGTAGACGTAAGATTTGAGACTTTTTTTTTTTCTATAGAGGTTTCCTTTAGGGTTCAATATGTTCGCATCGATGCTCAATCGTAATTTACCAATTTGTTCAAACTGCAGACATTAACGTAATTATAAACAATAATTGCATACTTTTATGCAATTTTTGTTGAATGCTTCGAAATTTTAAATTTAATATTTGCACTTATTCAGCAATAACATCACATTATTGCAGAAAATTCATAAAAAAATAATATAAGTTGCATACAATTGAAAAATAGCTTACTTCAAAAATAAAAAATAAAAATGAAGAAGAAGAAGAAGAAGACAAAAATGCAATTTTACTAAACAATTGCAGACATGTCTGCAGTATTTTGTCTAGGTCCGGCCTTAAGGAAAGGCTGCTAAGACAGCCGCCTAGGGCAACTCCAGGAAGGGCAACAAATATGGCAGAGGTTGCGTTAGTGTTTAAAAAATACTTGAGCAATAAATGTTTATGAAAGCAAAATTGGTGTGGTGGCATGTAGTTATGGCTTGTATTCAAGCAACTTTCATGCTGCCCGCACTTGAATTTTGGTCCTCGTATTTTCTTCACCTTTGGTTATCTGGTTGGGCTATGGCAATCCAACTGGTTGGGCCGGGTTTGATTTTGTCCACTGGAGTAAAAGTTTTGCAGATCTGTTTGCGCTTTTTTACAGTAAGTATAGATATTTCTACACATTTTTGTTTTTTTTCAGTAATCTTCTTTTGGTATTTACAATATTTTTTCTTAGCACTGAAGCAAAAAATCATGGAAATAATATTATTACTGTTTTAGGGATCTAATATAAAATTTGAATAGAGATCCGCCTTTAATAAAGTTTTATTACTACTGTTTTAGGTATGATTATCATGTGGCAAGTTTTTGGATGTCTTTGTAATGGTCACAACTCACAAGCGACTGATCATCTGCCATCCAAACGCTGAAGGATTTGTACCTGCCTCTGCCTTCAGTACCCAGCATTCTTTATTTTTGAAAACTGTATTTTCTTAGTAATGTTTTCTTCATCAGTTTCGAAAGTATATCCTACAGTTTTTAGCATACATAATATTCAGTGAGTTACAAGTGGCTTTATATTTGTCTTCTGGTATAGTTATAGCATTAGATTCTTTTGAATGAATTTTGTTTAAATCTCATTATGATATTCCCCTTATTTCTTTACTTTTGACATTGTAGCTTGATACTTGATTCAAGAATTTATTGTGGTACCGTATACTAAAGTTGTGGAATTGTCTGTCAAGATGTGCATTTGCATTGAATTCTTTTTAGTTTGAATCGATGCTCAATCATTGAAGTTTTCTAAGCGAAGAATTTTTTATGTTGGGTAAAATCGTAGACGTAAGATTTGAGACTTTTTTTTTTTTTTTTTTTTTTTTTTTTCTATAGAGGTTTCCTTTAGGTGAATTTTTATCATGCATAAGTCCGCGTTACTGCTCATTAGACTCACCATTGACGAAGTTGCACAGTTAGGTGGGTACTAGGAAATCTGAGTACCAAGCATGCATGTATGTAGCAAGAAGCATCCATAGGTACATGCAACGCATACATAAAATATACGTATGTATGCGTGTGGTTGTAGGTAATTGTTTGTGTGAATTTGGGCCAACATTGTTATTTTGTTGATAAATTTGTGCGTTGTTATTAGAAAATTTGTGCTAGGTTTAACAAACTTGGCTTGTTCTATTACTACATAAAAAAATACTTTATATGCACAAAAAATTATAATAAACTGCTATATATCATATATTATTTTAGATAACCATGTCTTTTATTAAATTATCCTTGTTTTTGTATCTTTCGTCTTTCTCATTTAACCAAGGTTGGAAATTTCATATATTAAATAGAATGAAACTTTAACAAGATAAATTTTAGTTCTTGTAGCTTTTTTAAGCTTCTCAAAAATCTATCAATTCCCGATAAATTAACTCTAATTTAAGAAAAAAAAAAGATGCAACATTTTAAATTAAAACATTATTTTTGAGTGTTCTCTTTGTTGATAGGTTTTATGGTGAAATAATTCATCAATATATCTAGTTTGCATAAAATTTCAGTACTTTCAAGATTAATTTAATTTACTATAAACAAAAGTTTTAAGAAAGCAAGAGAAAATAATATCTTAATAATAGTTTTTTATAATATAATAATATTATAAGTTTGGTACATGAATAGAACTTGTCTATGCTTAAATATATGTAATAATACCTTGTATTTGGGTTTTTTCATAACCTTCATAGCATTATATTTGTAGAGTGCTGTTTGTGGTAAATCAAGAACAAAGCCATAGATGGTAAACTAGAAAAATTGATTACGTTTAGTTTTGATCTCGAGGACAAAATATTCAACATGGTGATGATATATTTAGTTGAAAATTCATGGTAGAATTCACAATGAGAACACGGCGACCAATAAAGCGACAATTGTTAATGGTGATGAGTGCAAGCAAAGCTGATGCTAAGACCGAGACTGTCGGCAAGATTAAGGTTTTTCTAACTGTTTTTCTTTTTTCTTTTCCATTTTCATTTTTAGTGCAGGTGCATCGTCGGTGGTGGTGGAGATCAGTGCACCGTTGCCTAACTAAAACTTACAACATTTTTACACCTGTGGAGGGTGTAAAAGCGTATCGTTGAAGGAAAATTTGACATGATGGAAAATATCGAAAGGCAAAAATGTCATGCAGATAAAATCATGTTAGCAAGATGGATAACTTTCCAATTTATAGATCATTCTAGTATAAAAAATAACGTTGTTTAGTTTTTATATAACACAATTTAAGAACACCTTTATCAATACAGTTTGGACTTGATTTATGCCAAATCAAATGTGCGAGCATTGAACTTTAGGCTTATTTTCTAAATGTCGGTTTGTTAGAGTTGGTTGAGATCAATAAAACTCTGAATAGTTCCTCTAAAGACATTAACCATTTCGAGGTTAAATTACAATTGGATGGCTGAAATAAGTTTTGTTAAGTTGCACAACTCTAAATGACTAAAAGATGTGATGATTCCTTGATAACATGTATGTAGAGGTGGCAGCTATACCCGACGGATCCGGACGGTTTTGATTTTAGACGGGTCGGGTTTTGTCGAATTTGGACTGTACATTTCAAAAATTTGGACTCGACCCAATCCAAACTTCGGTTCGAGTTGGATTATAACACTAAAAATACATGTATTTCAATGTTTTTTTGATGGTTCTTTCTGGTTGGATCAGTTGAGATAAGATTTAATCTGCTCTTAATTATATTTTTCATCACCTACATCCGATCTGAGATCCATCGGATTCATTCGGGTTTGGATCTTTTCAGGTCGGGTTGATTCAGTTTGAATTTTCAGTTTTTCGTTCTAATCGTCAGTGATTCTCTCCCTATGCATATAAATCTAGAAATGGAAGTTTCTGTGGATGCACAAGATAGACGTGACCTGGCCTGCAACTAACAAAAGAAAAATATCTAGACGGCTGGACCATTCATTACTTCATTATATGCAAGCATAAATCCGTGTACTATCGAAGAACTGTCGGTTGCTCCTGTATACGAGAGCATTAAACGCCATCGGTTGAATTAGAATAAATGCTTTCTTCTTTTGTTTGGACGTTCAATACACAGTACAAGTGGCGAACGTGTGACATTTGGGTGGTGTGTTTTGTCTGAAAAATCTGAAATCGGTCTCCATTAGTATTTGAAAACCAGATAAATATTCGATATCTAAAGAAAATCATACGGATGCAGATACATGGACATCCACATCTGAATATTATTCATTCGATTTTTGTCAAGATAATGCTAAAATTAAATGTATTTTAGTACAATGAAAGATGTTTGTTTAGCGCTTTCTGAAGTCAGATGTATTTTAGTACAATGAAAGATGCATTATCCACATCCGAAAGTATCCATTGACAACCCTATATCTAATGATAAAAATCTTTAAACTAAACTAAAAATCAACAACAATGAAAATTAAAACAAGTCAACCAATCTAAGTTTGATTGGTTCGGTTGCTTATTTGATTTAACTAAATTTAAAATGTTTGTTTAACACTTTGTGTTTTGAATATTCATCGTAATTTGAAATAAAATATAAATATATGATTAATGTATCCTTATCTATTATTCTTATGTTTGTAATAGTAATTTTGATACATACGTGTTATGTAAAATTTATTTTAATCGCTAAACTAATCTAAAAGTTTTTGTTATAACATTTGTAATTCTGAATATTTAATAATTTAATAGAAGTTTGATTAAATCGAATTAATTTTTTTTGAATCGCTTATAAACCAATTTAATTTCCATGCTAAATTTATTGGTGAGTAGTTTACTTGGTTTAAGCAACTATTACCTGCATGAACCATTTTTCTTTCATATTTTTTATTCCCCACCTGAAGGTCTACGTTTCTACAAACCATGCATTTTTCTACTTTTTATTGTTTCTAGTTGCTAACTTAAATTTATTAGTGGTGAGGGGTGTTAGAAACTTACAAATTTGGTCCCGTTTTGTTCATTCGGATATTTTATTTGACATTTGGGTTGTAGGCTCCTTCTGAGTTTTAATTTTTGTGACCAAATTGGGATTTTCGTGGTTGTTTCTGACCTCGTATTTATCGATTATTTGTGTATATATATATATATATATATATATATATATATATATATATATATATATATATATATATATATATATATATATATATATATATATATATATGTGACTTAGATGAAGTGTTCAATGTTGATGGCAACAACTCTACGAAAGTAGTGTGGGGGCAAATTATACTTAAAAACTATGAAATGGAGAAAAGAACAAGCATCAAGTTGACTAAGAACGCGTGGCTTTTCCAGAAAGTGATCCTATCGTTTCTGGAAGTCATCTTATTTCACATAAATACGTTTTACAACGAATTATATTGAAACTAAGAATTTCAGCAATGCTATTTTACCCAAAAGTCTTTTTGTCATCTTTGCTGGGACATCCCATGAATTCAGCCTTGAAAATAAGAGTTGGATCCAATTTTATTTTCTCTATTTCGTATTTTTTTGACAAAATAAGATTTGGTCATTGTAGCATTGTTCTTGGCATTAACACCACGTGGAATGTACTATTAGTTGAAATGCGAAAGCGTTTAATTTACGATATAAGATCTATTTGTGCGTAACGTTAACATGATACTCAAAGAAAGCAATTAAACGTGATATTTAAGCAAAGTTGAAAATGAAACGGTGTACGCATTTGTAGTTTCAAACGAGATATTTAAGTGGAGCATTTTAGTTTATAATTTTAATTAACTGAACTACAGTTAATTAGTTATTTGTTTTATTGTGTAATATGTTAAAAGATTTTATAAATTTTTACCAAATGTTATCTCATAAAAAGGGGAGTGCAGGGCGACAACTCCTAGGTGAAGATGTAGGGGCAACGCCCTTGCTAATGACGTTGGACTTGACCGGTCAGCCCGTGGAAGTCCAGATAGCAGAGCCCTATACGAAATACACTTTATTGACGGTTAAATTTAAATTCAAACAACAACAAAAAAATCCATTAGCAAGCAGTTGTGATCGTCCAAAATTCTAGAATAACGTTATCAGATAACGATCTTGAAAGTAAACGATTCGTTCGTATCTTTGAACAATTTATCTTATATGATTGAGAAAATAATATGTGTTTAGTTGGATTAGACAAAATATTTAAGCATCTGAAGAGGTGAGAGGGTGGGGGGAGGAATTAAAAATTTAGATGTTAGTTTCGGATGCGTCCGACATCAAGTGCTCGTTTTCCTCATATGAAAAAACATGTCATTTTGACCAATTTACAAGTTCGGCACGTTAAATACTGAAATTGGCCAAAATTTACATGTGAACAGTGCCACAATATTACTTATTTAAATACCAGTGCAACTAAAAAGTCAAGTAATAAATTGCACGAGAACATAACGATGAAAAGAGAAAAAGAAGAAGAAACATAAAGTTAATGTGCTCTGGATATGTATCTTACATCCATGAAGATCCAACAACTGCTTATTTTTTCACTTTAAGAGAAATGACAATATGAGAAAAGTATGAATAACTCAACAGATTTTGCTAACACTAATTTTCTTTTACAAAGATAAGGATTTTATTGGTAATATTTTGTTAGATAACACTCTTCTTGGTTTTTATGTGCTGAAAAAAAAGCAAATGTCTTCATATTTATACGTGCAACGATGTTTACTGTCTTGAAGATAAGGAACGAATGTTTTCAGATATGTTTGATTTGATTTCAAAATAAATTTAGCTTATTTATGTTTGTTTGCGCGTATATCCTCATTTGAATGATTTCTCAAATCAGTAATATTTTTTTGATACTAATTAATTAATTTTCCAATTTATTTCTCATGTTTGATTGATTGCGGGAATCAATCGAATGTGGAAATAATTTGGAAAAATAATCAAATGAGAAAAGTTAAAAAAAAATCATCCAAATGAGAAAAATTATTGTAGAATGATATGATTTTTTATAACATTTCCTTCGGTGCAAGAGTGTAAATTCGCAAATTGTTATAAGGTATAAGAAGCACGGATGTTGGGTATTCTAGCCCATATTTGGCGTAATTTTATGCAGGTATATTTGGCATAATTTTATGCAGACATATTTGGCATAATTTTATGCAGGCATATTTGGCATATTTTTTTATGCAGGCCATGCTTAATTTGTGAGTGAGATTTATTGGTTTTGTCTTTTTCCCAGATTTGTTGTGCAAGCATGCCTTTTGTGCAACAATATCTTTTCTTTTCAAGAAAGATATTTGGGAGATTACTCACATTTTTGGTATGCACATTAAAAGAAAAGAGGGTTAATATAACCGGATCTGGTCACATAAGGCAGTAGCAGTTTTTGGTCATTTATCATCTTCTTCAAGGTGTTTTGGTCTTCAAGATTGAGCTTTATTCTTGCTCTATTCACCGCTGGCCTGAAGTGCACACATAGGGTGTTCTCTTACACCTTTTTTTTTATCTCTTATTGTTTTTGGAGTTCGGTGATTAGAAGCGAATCTTTTGTAAACATTTTGGGGCTGTTTTCCCTTTTTGGTTTATCAATAAGAGAAGAGGGTAGACTCCTTAAGAGGTCTCGTGGTTTTTACTCTTCACATCGAAGAGGTTTTCCATGTATAAAATCTTATGTCTTGCTATTTTACTTTCATTGTATCTTTTTTATTTGAATGGTGTGTTGATTGATTGTCTTGTGTGTGATATTGTGGGTGTAGCTTGAAGTAACCCCTAATCGATCCTATCAAATTGGTATCAGAGCTTGAGGCTGGTTATTTATCACACTATGGAGTCGAGCAGTCATAGCTCAATGATTAAGTTGACATCAACCAACTATTCTATTTGGAGACCTATGATGGAAGGCTTGTTATATTGCAAGGATTTACATGACCCAATTGAAACCGTCACTAGTTCGATTGGTATTATCTCTAAACCTTCTAAACCCGATAAAATGGAAGAGAATGAATGGATAAAGTTGAAAAGGAAAACTTTAGGAACCATTAGACAATGGGTTGACATTAGCATTTTTAACCATGTGTCACAAGAGACCGATCCATATGATTTGTGGAAGAAATTAGAAGGTTTGTATGAGAGGAAAACCGCTCATAACAAAGCTTCATTGATTAAAAGGCTTGTTAATCTAAAGTTGAAAGGTGGAAAGTCAGTTTCTGAGCATCTTAGTGATTTCCAAGACATTATTAACAAGTTGACAACTATGAAGATCATTTTTGGTGATGAATTGCAAGCTTTGTTCTTATTGAGTTCTTTGCCAGATAGTTGGGAAACTTTAGTTGTGACCATTAGTAATTCAGCTCCAGATGGTGTGCTATCTTTGGATGTGATCAAAGAAAGCATGTTTAATGAAGAAATTAGAAGAAAGGAGATTGGAGTTGACAATTCACAAGCCCTTGTCGTGGAGAATAGAGGAAGAAGCAAGAGCAAAGGACCCAAAGGCCGTGATAACTCAAGAGGAAGATCCAAGTCTAGTGATGGAAAGAACCACTTCATATGCAACTATTGCAAGAAGCCTGGCCATATTAAAAAGTATTGCTTTCATTGGAAAAGAGAACATGGGAAGAAGAATGATTTTCAGAAAGAAGGCGATGATAAAAATGTTGCAGCAGTAGCCTCTAAGACTGATGATGATGTCACTTTAATGTGCGCAACTAATGAATGTCATCATGTTAGCAGTACAGATTCTGAGTGGTTGGTTGATACAGGTGCTTCATATCATTGTGTTCCTAAGAGAGAGTATTTTTTGAATTATCAAGAAGGTGATTTTGGCAGTGTCAAAATGGGTAACCAGAGTTCAACAAGCATAGTTGGGATTGGTGATATTCGTGTGAAGACTAATGTTGGATGCATGCTTACATTGAAAGGTATACGTCATATTCTGGATTTGCGTCTTAATTTGCTTTCAGCTCATATTCTTGATCAAGAAGGCTTTCGTCACACATTTGAGAGTGGCAAGTGGAAATTATCCAAGGGATCCATGACAATTGCAAGAGGCGAGTTTTGTTGTTCTTTGTACAAGACATATTTGACTGTATGTTTTGGTGAGCTCAATGCAGTGGAAGAAAAACATTCTCCTAATTTGTGGCATCGAAGATTGGGACACATGAGTGAAAAGGGTTTGAAATGTTTAGCAGATAAATCTCTTATTCCTGTCAATACTACAATTTCTCTTAACCCTTGTGATCATTGCTTAGCAGGAAAACTACATAGAGCTTCTTTTGCTAGAAAGTCTACAAGAAAGCAGGCAAAGTTGGAGCTTGTACAATCGGATGTATGTGGTCCTATTGAGGTTGAATCCAATGGTGGCAACAAATATTTTTTCACTTTTATTGATGATGCTACTAGAAAGACATGGATTTACATTTTGAAGACCAAAAGCCAAGTGTTTGAAACTTTTCAGAAGTTTCATGTTATGGTGGAAAGAGAGACAGAAAGCAAGTTTAAGTGCCTTCGTTCAGACAATGGTGGAGAGTATACTTCACATGAGTTCAAGAATTATTGTGCGCAATATGGTATTCGACATGTGAAGACAGTTCCAGGCACTCCCCAACACAATGGTGTAGCTGAGAGGATGAATAGAACCATTATGGAGAAGGTGCGATGCATGTTGAAGATGTCCGATCTACCAAAGTCATTTTGGGCTGAAGCAGTGAATACAGCAGTTTATCTGATCAACCGTTCTCCATCTATTCCATTGGGGCTTGACATTCCAGAGAGAGCATGGAAGGGATGTGATCCTGTATATACACATCTTAGAGTATTTGGATGCAAGGAATACATGCATGTGCCAAAAGACCAAAGATCAAAGCTGGATTCCAAGACTAATCCATGTGTTTTTGTTGGCTATGGTGATGAAGAGTATGGGTTCAGGCTATATGATCCAGAAAAAGGAAAGGTAGTAAGAAGCAGAGATGTAGTGTTCTTTGAGCATGAAAAAGGTGCATAACTTCTGAGTGCAAGGTATCATACTAGCTCAGATTTTTTTTATTGATACTACTGATGTTTCTTTGTCCCCTACTCGTGGTTTTGTTGAATAGCCAATACAGGCTGATCTTGATGCAACACATGAAGGTGTTGATGATGCACAGCTTGATGGTGCACATTTTGATGATGTTCATGATGAAGCTCAACCAAATGGAGAAATGGCTTGTGAGCAGGGGGAGCAAATAGCCCCATAAGTGGATGATGCTCAAGTTAGAAGGTCAACCAGAACATAAACCATCTACAAGATATCCAAGCACAGATTATATCTTAGTTACAGCTGATGGTGAGCCCGAGAGCTTCCAAGAAGTGTTGTCTAGTCGAGACAAGAATCTTTGGCTTGAGGCTATGAAAGAGGAGATGGATTCTTTGATGAAGAATCAGACTTTTGAGCTAGTGAAACTTCCAAAAGGCAAGAAAGTTTTGAAAAACAAATGAGTTTTCAAGAACAAGAAAGATGGTGAGAAGATAGTAAAGCGCAAAGCTAGATTGGTAGTCAAAGGATGTAATTAGAAAAAAAGGCATTGATTTTGATGAGATTTTTTCACCAGTTGTCAAGATGACTTCGATCAGAACCATTTTGGGTTTAGCAGTAAGTTGTGACCTTGAATTGGAACAACTTGATGTAAAAACCGCATTTTTACATGGTGATTTGCTAGAAGAAATCTACATGGAACAACCTGAAGGATTTGGAGAAAAGGGAAAAGAAAAACTTGTTTGTAAGTTGAAGAAGAGTCTTTATGGACTTAAGCAAGCACCAAGGCAGTGGTATCACAAATTTGATTCATTTATGACAAGCAATGGTTACAAGAGGACTGTTGCAGATCCTTGTGTGTATTTTAGAAAGTTTCCTGGCGATATCTTCATTCTTCTTCTTTTATATGTGTATGACATGTTGGTAGTTGGACAAAACTTAGAATTGATTATCAACTTGAAGAAAGATTTGTCCAAGTCATTTGACATGAAGGACATGGGTCCTGCAAAGCAAATATTAGGCATGGAGATTGTTCGTGATAGAAAAGCTAGGAAGTTGTGGCTATCTCAAGAAAAATATATTGAACGTGTGCTTGAAAGGTTCAATATGAAGCATGCTAAGCCGGTTTGTACACCACTCGCATCTAATTTTAAGCTAAGTAAGAGGGATTGTCCAACAACGGAGAAGGAAAAAGCAAGTATGTCTTCTATTCCTTATTCATCTGTAGTTGGTTCATTGATGTATGCTATGGTGTGCACTAGGCTAGATATTGCACATTCTGTTGGTTTGGTGAGTAGATACTTATCCAATCCTGGTAAAGTTCACTGGGATGCAGTAAAGTGAATTTTCAGATATTTGCGTGGTACTTCTAGATTTTGCTTATGTTTTGGAGGTAGAAACATGTTCTTGAGGGGTATACAGATGCAAACATGGCTGGTGATATTGATAGTAGAAAATCTACCTTAGGTTATGTGTTCACATTTTCAGGGGGAGCCATTTCTTGGCAGTCTAAGTTACAAAAGTGTGTGGCTTTATCTACAACCGAGGCAGAGTATATAGCAGCTGTGGAAGCAAGTAAAGAGATGCTTTGGTTGAAGAGGTTCCTTCAAGAGTTGGGTTTGCAACAAGAAGAGTATATAGTATTCTGTGACAGTCAGAGTGCTATGGATTTGAGCAAGAATTCCATGTATCATGCACGCACTAAGCATATTGATGTTCGGTATCATTGGTTAAGAAATGTGATTGAAGAAAATATGCTCAAGTTAAAGAAAATTCATACAAACAAGAATGGCGCAGTTATGTTGACTAAAGTGGTTCCAGGAAACAAGCTTGATGTTTGTAGCAAGCTTGTGGGAATGAGTTTCAAATGATGATTGAAGCATGCACATCTTCCCCAAGTTGGGTTGGAGGGGGAGATTGTTGGGTATTCCAGTCCATATTTGGCGTAATTTTATGCAGGCATATTTGGCATAATTTTATGCAGGCATATTTGGCATAATTTTATGCAGGCATATTTGGTATATCTTTTTATGCAGGCCATGCTTAATTTGTGGGTGAGATTTATTGGTTTTGTCTTTTTCCCAGATTTGTTGTGCAAGCATGCCTTTTGTGCAACAATATCTTTTCTTTTCAAGAAAGACATTTGGGAGATTACTCATATTTTTGGTATGCACATTAAAAGAAAAGAGGGTTAATATAACCAGATCTGGTCACATAAGGCAGTAGCAGTTTTTGGTCATTTATCATCTTCTTCAAGGTGTTTTGGTCTTCAAGATTGAGCTTTATTCTTGCTCGATTCACCGCTGGCCTGAAGTGCACACATAGGGTGTTCTCTTACACCTTTTCTATCTCTTATTGTTTTTGGATTCCGGTGATTAGAAGCGAATCTTTTGTAAACATTTTGGGGCTGTTTTCCCTTTTTGGTTTATCAATAAGAGAAGAGGGTAGACTCCTTAAGAGGTCTCGTGGTTTTTACTCTTCACATCGAAGAGGTTTTCCACGTATAAAATCTTGTGTCTTGCTATTTTACTTTCATCGTATCTTTTTTATTTGAATGGTGTGTTGATTGATTGTCTTGTGTGTGATATTGTGGGTGTAGCTTGAAGTAACCCCTAATCGATCCTATATACACTGATAATGTCTAAGTCATCCAAAATTCATATAATAATCCGATAGGTCAATTTGGATTTTCTTTGTTAAAGTGATTACATTAAAAAGAGAAATGAATTGGTACTTAGATACCTATTTTTAAATTTGAAGAACAACATTGCTCAAAAAGGTAGGTTTTGAAGTTTTTCTAAAGTGGTTTTGAGAGTGGATCGTCCATTATCGCACATGTAAGTTAATTTCATTTTTTGGTTTATAGTGTTCTAAGATTATTTGTAAAACGTGATCCAACAATTGTTATGTTGGATCTTTTGAACACAACCATGAGGCATCAAACCAATTTTATTGAGTTGCTATTACTAGCTACTCACTTTGATATATTGACGAATTAGATAATTCATTTTACATTATATCAATTGGTCGATCAAACCAAGTGACTCGTAGTTGGCTACCAAACTGCTATCATTATTTAGTTCTAGAAATGGCCATTGAACTCATCTTCTATATCTTGAAATTTATTTTGTTTGGTATGTATAAAAGGCGAAAATTATATATGTGGTCTCACATTTTATTTTTATTCAAGATACAATATTTTCAATAGCATAATATTATTTAGATTATAACTGATTTTCCAAATTTAAAAGTGTTAAGCCAACATTATGCTTAATTTTCAAGAAATAAAGTAGAAGCTAAATGGAAGATGTACATCAAGAAGTCTAATGATCAAATGTGAAAATAAAATCTTAGGTGTTAAAGAGGATTTTAGAGCCTTATAATTAAGTAGAAACTAAGTAGCATAATCAAAAGTTCGATCAAGGAAGTCTTATGATCAAAGATTTCTCATTGTAACTATGTGGCATTTCGGAGTGGGTCTCTTGTATCATTTTAACTGTTTTCTCTTTGCTGATAAGCAATGAGTTTTGTCCAACAGAATGTTGATATACAGATTAATTTATAGCTTTGATAGAATAATTACTTCATTTCTCCAACAACACTTTGTGCTTCATATATTTGGTGGCTTCGTAACTTTGGTGCTTTATATCTTCTATAGCTTTATAATCACAATAACTTCATAACTCTGAAAGTTCTACACCTTTGGTAGCTTCACATCTTCGTAAGCCTCATAACTTTGATAGCTTTGTATCTTCATTAACTTTCCTAACCATAAAGGCTTCATATCTTCGACATCTTAACATCCTCGATGGCTTTATTTCTCTGATAGCTTCATTACGTTGATGGCTTCATACCTCATAATTTTAGTGGTGATTATATTTTTGCTAAACTAATCATGCGCTTGATTTACCATCTGTTTTCAATGATCATTTTACATCTTAATAGCTCTACTAATGCTAAATTTTCTTTTCTGCTTGAATAAATTAGGAATATCATTATTGTTGGACTTGCAGTAGTACATAAAGTGTTTAATCCGTGAATTCCAACTTTTTAACCATTTGGGTCTTATTGAGCCTATAAAGCCTAAATTAATTTTTTAAAATAAAACCATTTTTTATTTAGATGGTTAATAAAAGAGTTTTGTATGGTTATATAGGCATAAAATGCACATATACACATGCACGTGTACGTATACATTTACATAGCATAGACGATTTAGTAAACATGTAGCTAAGTGTTGGAATTTACACTTCAACGTAGATTTTAGCCCCTTCATGTACATATTTTTTTTGCTTATATAATATAATATTTTTTGGCAAGACAACTGGTTTTTATAGTGGTCCGTAACACTAATTATTATAACAAATAATAGTTAAAAAAAGTACAGGAGATTGACAAATTATCAACTTACTACAAATGGTTTTTATAGTGGATCGTCCACTTTACATAGACTAGTTACAGAGCCGGAGCTAAACAAAATATGTAGACTACGTATCACTATCACCACATAGGGCGAAACACTATAACGTAGGTTTTCAAGGAATAACCAATGGAAAACTAAACATTTCAGTTGCCTAATCAATCTCTTATCTTCATGCAGAAAGAAAGACTTTAACATACAAAATCACGTATAATAATACTGTAAAAACAACACATTATAGTGAGCTACTCAAATAACATAAATTAAACAAGGTTTGAAGCATGGTTGTACTTATGTCTTGACAATATCCCTAACACTTTCATCAGATAGGAAAGAAGAGCTTTACTTGGACAAAAAATGAAGCAAAACCAGCAACTACCACTTGCATAGGCTTTACATGTTGAAACAACAAATTTGACAAGCAAGGAAACTTGAAAGAAAGCACATTGCATAACACAACAGCCAACACAAAGATTCCTAGGCTGTCACAAAACACCTACAGTAGAAATAATGAGGAGATGGAGGTAAAAGCAAGACGACCCTCCAAGTTCAACGAAACCTATAGCAAAGCTCCACTAAGATTGTTGAATATGGTAAAGATGGTGCAACAAAGTAACAACACACCATAACTCATAAGAACCTTCCCGAACAACCATATCCAAATACAAAAAGAAGCAAAATAGAAATAGCCTAACCGCAACACAACATCTACCATACAACACAAACAACAACACTCAACTACACAGATTAAGCCCTAGTCGAATCTGTAACGTCCCGTAATTTTACGGTATAATGATTAATTAATTTAAATAGTGATTTAGAGATTTAAATGGTCGTTTAATTAAATAATATTGAATATTTAATTAATATAAATAATGGAATAATATATTTAATTTCCGAAATAGTCGGAAATAGCAGAATTCACAATAGTGCGTGAGTTGGATTGTTTATAAGATATAATTCAGTTTAGAATTTCATTATAATAACGAATATATTTAATAAATGATGGTTGAACGTATTAATTATAATTTAATTATAAGCGAGCCCATAATGGCGCGATAGCTCATAATATGGAGTTTTGAACTTCAGTTGAAAATACAGAATCCGTTTTAAATAGGATTTCTGTGAAATAAGAAACGTTTGAATCTGTTGAACGATATTTTTCTAATGAAAGGGAAAAATCGATATTTCATCTATTATTTTATGAGTTATAATCAAATCAAATTTTCAGAAAGTCGCTATGGAATTTGTATATAATTTATCACGATATATAAAGGGATTTTTATTATAAATTAAATATCGATTTAATCAGGATTTGAAATATCGAGTTATATATCCAGATGTATTGATTGTGGAGCTAGATAATATTCTATGTGAATAAATACGATAATATTAAATTATTATTATTTAATTTATAAATATATTAATATTTAAATTAGTTTATTTAAACCTTAGAAAATAGCCATTTTTGCAAACGACCTCTGTTTTTGATGAAACGAATTTTGTTGGATCCGGAATATTAAATTATTGTTATATTTCAAATTTTGTGATTTTTGGAGTTAGTATGTGACCGTACGGGATTTTAATATGAAAAACAGTCGATAATTTGACTTTAAAAATACGCTATGTGAGCAAACAAACTCGAAATTCGACGAAACAAGTTTCGTTGGGTCTGTAATGTTGGACTGTAGCAGTATGTCCGTTTTCATCGAATTTGGGTATTGTATGTGATCATACAGATTTTTAATGAACAAATACAAATGGCAACAGACTAAAAATAAATAAAATAATATCTTTGGCTTACTCTATAAGCTACGTGCTCCTATAAATGTACACTTTCCTATCATTAACCCTAGATCATTTCCTTCCCAAGTCAACAGATAAATCCACCGCTACCAAAATGTGAAACGTGAGGAAAAACCATCTCTCAAAAATCATATCATTTCAAAATAAATTCTATAAATCAATCTATAAGCATATTTGTATTGCTGGGATCCTCCTCTTCAATTCGGTATACATTGCATGAGATTTCATGACATGTTTGTTCGATCAAAAATAGACCGTGGATTATGCAGATATAGGGTTGGTATTTTGATGAATGGAAGCATCGATTTGAAGAGAATGTTGTTAACGAGTTCATACACCGAAGAAAAGGAAGTGGGTAGAATTTGGTTGGTTTTCATACGAATAAAGTTCACATGTTTTACTGGGTTCGCAGGAAAGGGTGTGGGAGTCCGCTTTCCAATGAGGAGTGCGAGTTGTTGGAAATGGGGTTAGAATTGAAGACGAAGGGAAGGAGAGTTGGATGGTAGCTTCTGTTTGATTTTTCATTTAGTATTGAAGGTTGCGGTGGAGCTTTAAGAGGTTGAAATGGCTGTGTTTTGGTACCTGGAGAATGATGGAAAAGAAGAGGTAGAAGGGTGCGTTATAAAGGGGTGGGTCTGTTTTCTAAATGAGCCGATTTTTGAAAAGGTTAAGCCTGTTTTAAATAAATAAATTAGCCTAGTTTTAATTTAAAATCCATTTAAATATTTATGTAAACTTGTAATAACAATAACTTGGTCATATATTATTGGAATTCAGCAAAACAAGATTCGTTAGGATCTTATGGACGAGGGCTACACAATGTAACTGATTCGGAGTGAATTGGAGCTCATTACAATTTATAGCGAAATAAATTGATTGATCTGAATCGAAACGACGATCACTTATCGTTGTCTAACGATAACTGACCAATGTGAGTAAATCTCACTAACTCTGCTCAGTTTATATTTTCATAACGTATTTTTAGAATTGATAAATGATGGTTGATTGTTGTGTGTTGATTGTCTGGATGAACTGCTAATTAATTGGTTGAAATTATAGATCTGTTATATATATATATAAATATATATATATATATAACATTAATTAAATATTGATTCTGTTTATTAGAATATTTCGTATTGAAATGTAATTGATGTTAATTATATTGTTTAACATCTGTGGATGCAAGGAAACAGGTTGGAGGGATCCAACTGGATTCCTCAATATTTGTAATACTATTTTTTTCATATATTGTGATGTATGATGTGATATATAATCTGTGATTGATTATGATGACATTGGTCTTTTTATTTGGTAATTTTAAATACCATAAGAAATACTGGAATGTAAAAAGGGAATTTTGAAAGTGTACAATGAAAATAAAATATTTATATAAAATAATAGAATTATAAAAGGAATTATTTGGGAAACAAATAGAATTATAAAAGGAATTATTTGGGAAATAAATAGAATTATTAAATGAAATTGGCGAGATATAAAAGAACTATGAGAATTATGGATTTAAAGTAGATTGTAAATAGAAATCTGTTTTAACAGATAGAACCGAGAAGATTAATTTATAAATAATGTTTTATAAATTAAATAAAATATATAAGTCTGAAATTATTGAGAGAAGTAAAATCGGTTTCAACACCAATATTTGAAATCGAATGTGAACGTAGCAGTTCTAAATGGGGTTATATATAAGATTTTTACGAATAGTCTATAAATAGAATTACAAATAGAATTTGGAATTGGGATATTGTTTTTAAATGCGAAATCAAACTATTTTGAATGTACAGAAGATATATTATTCATATTAAATATGAATGAGATATTTAAATAACGCAGATAAGAATATTTATAAAGGAATTTGGGGTTTGAAATAGGAACTTAAATGGAATTACTAAAATTAGAAATTGTAGTTGAGTTGAATGGCTTTCTGGGTATCAATCTGATGTTGGTTTCGACCTTCTAGGTTTATACTTGGGAAGTTGTTCTCTTACTAATTTACAGTTAGAGACTGATAGATGTGGGTGTAGCGACCCGGAAATTTCGACTCTCGAATCCAGACATTTATACACTCCATGTCCTAATTCAAGTATCGAAATCCCAGAAAGCTAATAGAAAGAAATAAGAGGATGAGAAATAGAAAGAAAGAAAGTTAAGAATAGAAGAAAGAAGAAGAACAATAACACACAGTCTCACATCGCAACGGAATAAAATATAATACAGAAATAAATCTTTATTGAAAGACTTGAAATAATACTTACAATCATCAGAGTACAGTGGACATTCATCACATCTGGACAATTATAACAGCCTGTCCCCATTTTAACACACAGCGGAATAATTTCTATATATGAACCATACGTCTGAACTCCTCCAACTCGTCTCCTGGAATTCGTATCCTATCCTGAACCTGTACAACTCGGTCTGACCCAACAGGGTCTGACCTGAGCATTACAAACGCACAGGTCAGTCTGGTGAACCAGCGTGAGAAAAACTCACTAAGTTATTGGTAGCATCCAACTTGATTTTAAAGTTAAAAATCATTGCGAAAGAAAAAGATAATCGTAAGACCAACCCACACAGAAACACGGATGGTTTTTACCTTACGATAACCCAAACTATTTGTGAAATCAATATTTTATTGTGATATTATAATAGTGTCTAAATACAAATATATAGAACCTAGCAGAACGCTTGCATCTCACGCTCTACATATATAGTATACAATCAAAACCGTGGGCGCTTATTGGAGAATGGGTTTCCAACTATGACAAGGTATGGGACTGCCTGCTGATAGTGTATCTCTAGAGACGAATACACTGGATTCAACAGGAACGTCTTGCAATCCGGCCCACACATGATCGACCACTCATTTCTCTTGAGTGTATCGAATATATTGTCACCTACGGTTGCTAGCAACATAACCGTTCCCAGGAGATACAGAAGCGAAAGAAGTAACAAATATGAATATTCTCTAGATGGTGACAATGCACCCTAATGGGCGCGACCCACATAGCCATGCTGCCAGCCCGATTTTTGTCATTTCCCAGTTGTGAGGCTTGAGGTTATAATCATCTTTCTAGATCATTTGACCCATTCACTTTGAATGCCACATCGTCAGATCCGTTAGAAAATCACTAATTGACGTCCACAAAAATACTCTAGTAGTTAAGCTAAGAGAAGTGCCCTTCTCCGCCACCAACTATAGTACGTTTGAAGAAATCAACGTACGTGACTCTTACAGAAATACTCTGTCAGACATTCGTCCATACAAGTTGTCCTGGGTCTGGACAAACCGAAGGCACCCTCCTACCACATCCTAGGAATCACCCTATAGATCAGTAGCTAGAAGTCCTTGCAATCCGTAAATTCCAACCACGACAGAACCATAGTATATTTCTGGCCGCTAAACCAGAAATTCTAAGTAGTTCTTCTGCTTTATGAAGATTTACGGTCTTCGAATACTCCGTCTCGATCAACGACTAATATATTCAACGTTTACATATTTGTTGGTTAGAATGGTTTTCGAATATAAATTCAATCCCGGTCTTTCCGTACCAACAATCGCTTTAGGCCAGATTTGATAGTCGGTTATTTAACTATCAAATAAAAACAGTCATTCATCCATAAAAAGAAAATTTCATTTAATGATTCAATAATCGCCTCTTTAATTAATCATTCGTTAAATTAAACTTCTTACTTTCCTCAACATCTGAAATATCCATTTCTCTTCTTATATTAGTATAAGAATATTCAAAACCGTTCATTTTAAATATTTTTGGAACACACTTCTCGTTTTGGCCATTAGTCCTTAACCATAAGATTAGTAAAAGAATAATTCTCTAAATGTCAATCCCGAAAGCCGAAACCAACATCAGATCGACATTTAGAAAACCATCCATCTCAACTAATCTCCGACCAATTTCTAATTTCCATTAACTTCATTTCTTACTTTCTAACGAAATAGAATTTCCAAAATATCAATTACCATTTGAGATGTTTGTCTCAATTTATAGCTATTCAAATATTTTACTTATAAATAGTATTTACAAACCTTGTTGCAATCTTTAAATATATTCCCTTAAGGATTCGATTTGCAAAATATTTGCTAAATATTCATTTATAAATTGAAACAGAATTTTTCTTATAACGATATATTTTTATTAACCAACTCAATTCCATTTACATTTGTAAATCAAGTCTTAACAAGGATTTAACCCATAAATAAGTTTTTACAAAAATTTGTATATGTTTAACTGTTCATTCCATTCTATTTATAACTTCTGTTCTGAAACATTCGTATATCACTTTCATTTGCAAATGACAATAATTATTATATGATATAATTTATATTATATAATTCAAACTAGTTTTATTTAAAACCAATTAGAATTTAAGATTTCAAAACCCTTTTCTAACTTACATCTACAAATTCATATTTTCACATCACTTACTTTATTCCCTTTATTTACCTTAATCGTGAATAATAATTTCAATACAAATCCATACTAGACTCGATTTCATAAATCAAGTTCAATCTCATTATAACTTCTAATTTAGAGTTATTCCATATATTCCAATTTATCATTTCCATTGAACTTGGATAATTCAAATCCACAAATAATACAAATTCAAACCCAATTTCCCCTGATTTTCATATTCACATTATATTTCTGAATTCTCTAATAAAAATAATAAAAATAATTCACTCCTTTATAAATATTGTTTATAACATCAACTTGTCGTCTTATTTGTTAAAAGCAAATCTTTACTGTTCCATTCCATTTATAATTCAGTTTCTAAATAAATATTCTATTTGAAATAAAATTTCCTTTTAATACTTTTATATATTCAAATTCTGGTTTTAAAATCCATCTATTGTTTTGTCATTCAAAAACAAAGGTCCAAGGTGAATACACATTCAAACAGGGTCATATACTATCGCAGGTTATCAATCATATCATATAACAGCATATATGTGAAAACAAATAAATAAATGTTGAGGGATCCAGTTGGATCCCTCCAACCTATTTTTCCTGCATCCACCGATTTTAGTCAAACAATAATAATACCCATCCTGCTTCGAGGCAGGATCTCGCGGTATAGAAGGTTTGCGGGGCGCATAGGGAAATCATCCGCTAATTGTACTGCGGGCATCCGCTAATAATACTGCGGACATTATCCAATCACCAATATTATTATTATTATAATATTATTATATAATATTATCACTTTATATCAAGCAATTATCATCCAATAAGCAAACAATAAAATTTGAACTATTAAAAATAGTTCCCAATAATTTAACTGAGTGAGTATAACTCACCTCGATTTTTCCTTTGCTGAATATCATGTTAAATTCTGGATTATCGCGTCTACCAATTGTCTCGACTCAATGATTTTATCAAGCTTCTACGATTTTTATAATTTTTATTTAACGGTTAAACTCTATACATTTTAAATTAAATACTAGCACAAATAAATTTATTATTCTATGAAATTTTGGAAAAACGAATACCTTACTGATATTGATCAACTATGAAGCCACTCAACAATCACAAACTTCCGTTAGCCCAAAGTTTGCATCATCACTCTTCAGTATTTCACCAAATGCTTCAGAGACAACAATCATTTACTTGCTATCCCCTATACCGATTTCTAAACTGCTGCTCCACCACAAATAAACAATCCCAACATCATTGAAATTTCTTCTACCATGTTGTACTCTTATAGGCTCTTATTTTCTAGATCAATTACTTCAGTGACAAACTGTGTACGCCTCTATCATCTCCAAAATAAACATAGACCAAACTTCTCATATACTTTTTTTCCTTCCACTATCGAATTCTCCATTTAGAGCCAGTTCATCATCCAAAACCCAAATCAACACAATCCCTTACTCCAACACCCTACTTCCTCAAAACAGCACCAGCTTTACCAAATTTCTATTGCCGAGTAAAATAGCAACCTTCCAAAAAAACAAAATAGATCGAACTCTCCCTTTAGTACACTTCAGTTCCTCCGTGCATCACGCTCCTCCATTACCCCTTCGAAGTACCATAAATTCACATTCGATTTGTACCCCTTCATTTATTAATTCGCAGTACTTAGTTTAGATATTACCTTAATTAAAAGCGAACACAGTAAAACTGTAATGCCCATGTTCCATCCCTGTCACGCCTTCAACCATCCACCCAAATCACAGACTTGATTTTCAGATCGCGTTTCCCCAAAATACCACTGTCGCAACCTTCAAACCAACCAGATTTGCATCGGCAACTCCAACAAACCACCCCGTCGCACTCTTCTAGAATCACCGCGCCCTCAACATTGAGTCGAGTTCTTAGATCTCGCGACGATGATTGTCTTAGTGTCGAGCTCCGGTGCTCCTTGCAATTTGAATTGCGATCCAGAATTTGAGCTTCCTTTTTCTTCTTCTTTTCTTTATAATCGATGGATCGGTTTTACTAGAGAAAGAAATTGAAAGGGGAAAAACTGAATTAGAAGACTTCAGTTGGTTTGAGGATGGTAGAATAGCGAAGACCACAGCTTCTTATATAGGCGATGATAAGAACAACGTCTCCTTTCAGATAGGTTAGGCGTTGACATTAGGGAGGGAGGCTTGCAGCGTCTTTGACGGATGGAAAAGTAGAAGAACAGTGTACGTGATTTGAAATAACGAAGCAGCTAAGTTAGGATAGCTTTGCAGAATTTTCTTCATATGAAAGGAACATGACGTAGCTGAAAATAGGGGAGAGAGCAGCTACATTAGGATAAGGTTCAGAAGAAACTTAGTTCGAAAGGAGTAGGGAGTACGTGATTTTGACAAGAGAAGGGTAGCTGTTTAGTATAGGCTAACAGAAGAAACTTCGATGGAAAGGAATAGGGTGATAGCTAAAAATTTGCTTGTGCCGTACGAGAGATAGGTCGGCTTAATATACATTTTAAATTTTATTTGGGGTTACTCTGGTATGATTCTACCTTATTTAAAATATCATATGTATTCAAACTCCTATTTGAACACAACGAATGATATTCCTAGGGTTGTACCACCGTTCTGAACACACTGGAACGTGTTTCGTGGCCCAATTCGACCGTATGGTGAAGATATAAATTTAAACTGACGATTAAAATTAAATTCGATTTAATTATTCTTCGACGTTTACTGATTGTATGTTAAATAAATAAATTTAAATGTCCTGAAAATACAAAATTCAGTAACAATACACTATTTTTAAACTGATGGAATTTATCTTGTCGAATTCTGAAATCTTTTGAAATATCACTACATCAATAATAATAAATTGATTTCAAACACTTTATATTTATCGAATAAAATATTCTTATTTTATAAATTAAATAATTGAACTCTATATAAATCTCTAATTTAAATTCAAATCAAATATTAAATCGCTTAAATCGTTCAACGTTAACCGTTGAAAAATACGGGACGTTACATTCCTTCCCCCTTAAAAGAATTTCGTCCCCGAAATTACTAAGTAGAAAAGTTGCCACATCTTATTCACTTCCCACGATCCACTCATGCAACTTGACACTGATCTCAACATCCTTAGTCTCCAACAACCAACTCATCAGTTCACTCAAAAATCCTTAGCTTCAATTTCCAATTGAACCTTAACTTTTTGCTAACAATTTTTTTTTAATTTGTTGAAAAATTTTCTAACTCCATAAATTTTCGAAAAATTTCGCCAGCACCTCCTTTGTACGGGGTTACCGGAAAAATTCAAACCATGCCACACAGGCCTTCTCCAATCAAAAAGAAAATCAAAAAGCCATGTGGCTTGCCGATTCGGTGCATAAAACCTCATATTGAATTAAACATGTACCTTTTTGTCGAGCAACTCATAATGTTCTCATATATCTGCTTCCATCTCAAAACCTGCTCAATCATATACACCTGCATTTTTGACTGACTATAAACAATTTAACCCCTTACTTCCAATTTGCCAATTCATCCACTAACTGGTTTTCTTCTCTCACTCGTTATAGTTTAAACACCAATGTTCAAATATAAATACATATTTCTTATGAACATGTCAAGTTTTATTTATAATTCCAGTTCCAGGTTCGAGTTTTCAATATACGAGTCCATTTTCATTTGAGTTCAAATTCCCATTCAATTTCAATCAAACTTAATTTGATTCATTCTTCCAAATCGTATTCGGTTATTTTAATTGGATTTGTTTCACTTTACTTCTTATTCCATTTGACATATTCCAATTATATGTATCGAGCCCATTCAATTTATTGGTATTGAATTCGTGAGTTTTCACTTCATGTTAATTTCCATTGTTTTAATTCACCGATCATAACCTTAACCAAGTTATAATTTATAACGACTAATTGATTCCTCACATTAGCCATCTTCATTTCATAATCTGATTCTTATTGCAAAATCCCTTTTATTCAATTCTCTTGGATTCTTGTTTATTTAACACTCAAATTCCAAATTTTATAGATGGGATTCTAAATTATATTCTCTTATAATACTTCCATTTGAATTAATAATCGTTTTAATTTAAAACTATTCCATAGCGACTTTTTCGAAAAAAAAATTGATGTTGACATAACTCAAAGTCTAAAATGTGAAATATCAATTTTTCTCTTTCATTAGAGAATTAAAATCCCATAGATCCGAACAATTCTTGTTTCAAAGAATTCCGACTCGTATTGAATCCAGTATACTCAATTGAAGTTCAAATCGTCAATTTACGAACTATCGCGACGCTGCGAGTTTGTTTTAATTTAATACAATTCCAATTCAAATTCATTTCAACTTGTTTTGAAGACAAGTTCTGATTCATTCAACTCATTTATTGGAATTTTCTTCCTTAGCATCCAATTTATTCATATAACTTCATTAATTGTGGGTGGGTTCCTATCCAACCAATCCGACAATCAATCAGCAAACAACGCACACCAAATTGGATACATATTCAACTTTAATATTACCTTATTTGTGTTTATTTTAGCTCAACATAGTATCTTATCATTCAGTTAATATCAGATTAATTTCTAATCCAATATTATTCCTTATTTCCATCAGCTTTCAAATTTTATTTTCAATCCGATTTTTATTTTAGACGTCATTTATTTTATGTTCTGGTATATTAAACCAATTTACTTCAATAATCGTATTTGAATTCCATTCATACAAATCAAACAATCCAATACCAATCTAATATAAGATAACTAGTTCTTTTTATATAAAAATATAGTTTAGGCAAAATTATTTCATTTGCCCTTTTTCAAAACAATATTGCGTCAGTCAACAGTTCAAAAATTGAACCGATCAAATAACACAATACAAAACATTTTATTAATTCGAATCTACAAATACGCTCTCATATATATATATATATATATATGTGTGTGTGTATATATTTATACACTCAAACTCAATCTAGGGTATTACTAACCCCATCTCTATCGAGATATACCACAGAGCCAAGGTTATTCCTAAAACATTGCTCTGATACCAATTGTAGCGACCCGGAAATTTCGACTCTCGAATCCAGACATTTATACACTCCATGTCCTAATTCAAGTATCGAAATCCCAGAAAGCTAATAGAAAGAAATAAGAGGATGAGAAATAGAAAGAAAGAAAGTTAAGAATAGAAGAAAGAAGAAGAACAATAACACACAGTCTCACATCGTAGCGAAATAAAATATAATACAGAAATAAATCTTTATTGAAAGACTTGAAATAATACTTACAATCATCAGAGTACAGTGGACATTCATCACATCTGGACAGTTATAACAGCTTGTCCCCATTTATAACACACATCGGAAAAATTTCTATATATGAACCATACGTCTGAACTCCTCCAGCTCGTCTCCTGGAATTCGTATCCTATCCTAAACCTGTACAACTCGGTCTGACCCAACAGGGTCTGACCGAACAGGGTCTGACCCGAGCATTACAAACGCACAGGTCAGTCTGGTGAACCAGCGTGAGAAAAACTCAATAAATTATTGGTAGCATCCAACTTGATTTTAAAGTTAAAAATCATTGCGAAAGAAAAAGATAATCGTAAGACCAATCCACACATAAACACGGATGGTTTTTACCTTACGTTAACCCAAACCATTTGAAAAATCAATATTTTATTGTGATATTATAATAGTTTCTAAATACAAATATATAGAACCTAGCAGAACGCTTGCATCTCACGCTCTACATATATAGTATACAATCAAAACCGCGGGCGCTTATTGGAGATTGGGTTTCCAACTATGACAAGATATGGGACCACCTGCCGATAGTGTATCTCTAGAGACGAATACACTGGATTCAACAAGAATGTCTTGCAATCCAGCCCACACATGACCGACCACTCATTTCTCTTGAGTGTATCAAATATATTGTCACCTACGGTTGCTAGCAACATAACCGTTCCCGGGAGATACAGAAGTGAAAGAAGAAACAAATATGAATATTCTCTAGATGGTGACCATACACCCTAATGGGCGCGACCCAAGTAGCCATGCTGCCTGCCCGATTTTTGTCATTTCCCGGTTGTGAGGCTTGAGGTTATAATCATCTTTCTAGATCATTTGACCCTCATTCACTTTGAATGCCACGTCATCAGATCCGTCAGAAAATCATTAATTGACATCCACAAAAATACTCTAGTAGTTAAGCTAAGAGAAGTGCCCTTCTCCGCCACCAACTATAGTACGTTTGAAGAAATCAACGTACGTGACTCTTACAGAAATACTCTGTCAGACATTCGTCCATACAAATTGTCCTGGGTCTGGACAAACCGAATGCACCCTCCTACCACATCTTAGGAATCACCCTATAGATCAGTAGCGAGAAGTCCTTGCAATCCGTAAATTCCAACCACGACAGAACCACAGTATATTTCTGGCCGCTAAACCAAAAATTCTAAGTAGTTCTTCCGCTTTATGAAGATTTACGGTCTTCGAATACTCCGTCTCGATCAACGACTAATATATTCAACGTTTACATATTTTTTGGTTAGAATGGTTTTCGAATATAAATTTGATCCCGGTATTTCCGTACCAACAATCGCTTTAGGCCAGATTTGATAGTCGGTTATTTAACTATCAAATAAAAACAATCATTCATCCATAAAAAGAAAATTTCATTTAATGATTCAATAATCACCTCTTTAATTAATCATTCGTTAAATTAAACTTCTTACTTTCCCCAACATCTGAAATATCCATTTCTCTTCTTATATTAGTATAAGAATATTCAAAACCGTTCATTTTAAATATTTTTGGAACACACTTCTCGTTTTGGCCATTAGTCCTTAACCGTAAGATTTGTAAAAGAATAATTCTCTAAATGTCAATCCCGAAAGCCGAAACCAACATCGGATCGACATTTAGAAAACCATCCATCTCAACTAATCTCCGACCATTTTCTAATTTCCATTAACTTCATTTCTTACTTTCTAACGAAATAGAATTTCCAAAATATCAATTACCATTTGAGATGTTTGTCTCAATTTATAGCTATTCAAATATTTTACTTATAAATAGTATTTACAAACCTTGTTACAATCTTTAAATATATTCCCTTAAGGATTCAATTTGCAAAATATTTGCTAAATATTCATTTCTAAATTGAAACAAGATTTTTCTTATAACAATATATTTTTATTAACCAACTCAATTCCATTTACATTTGTAAATCAAGTCTTAACAAGGCTTTAACCCATAAATAAGTTTTTACAAACATTTGTATATGTTTAACTCTTCATTCCATTCTATTTATAACTTCTGTTCTGAAACATTCGTATATCACTTTCATTTGCAAATGACAATAATTATTATATGATATAATTTATATTATATAATTCAAACTAGTTTTATTTAAAACCAATTAGAATTTAAGATTTCAAAACCCTTTTCTAACTTACTTCTACAAATTCATATTTTCACATCACTTACTTTATTCCCTTTATTTACCTTAATCGTGAATAATAATTTCAATACAAATCTATACTAGACTCGATTTCATAAATCAAGTTCAATCTCATTATAAATTCTAATTTAGAGTTATTCCATATATTCCAATTTATCATTTCCATTGAACTTGGATAATTCAAATCCATTAATAATACAAATTCAAACCCAATTTCCCTTGATTTTCATATTCACATTATATTTCTGAATTCTCTAATAAAAATAATTCACTCCTTTATAAATATTGTTTATAACATCAACTTGTCGTCTTATTGATTAAAAACAATCTTTACTGTTCCATTCCATTTATAATTCGGTTTCTAAATAAATATTCTATTTGAAATAAAATTTCCTTTTAATACTTTTATATATTCAAATTCTGGTTTTAAAATCCATCTATTGTTTTGTCATTCAAAAACAAAGGTCCAAGGTGAATACACATCCAAACAGGGTCATATACTATCACAGGTTATCAGTCATATCATATAACAGCATATATGTGAAAACAAATAAATAAATGTTGAGGGATCCAGTTGGATCCCTCCAACCTGTTTTTCCTGCATCCACGGATGTTAGTTAAACAATAATAATACCCATCCTGCTTCGAGACAGGATCTCGCGGTATAGAAGGTCATCCACTATATATATTGGGGGGTGCATAGGGAAATCATCCGTTAATGGTACTGCAGGCATCCGCTAATAATACTGCGGGCATTATCCAATCACCAATCACCATTATTATAATATTATCACTTTATATCAAGCAATTATCATCCAATAAGCAAACAATAAAATTTGAACTATTAAAAATAGTTCCCAATAATTTAACTGAGTGAGTATAACTCACCTCGATTTTTCCTTTGTTGAATATCCTGTTAAATTCTGGATTGTCACGTCTACCAATTATCTCGACTCGACTCAATGATTTTATCAAGCTCCTACGATTTTTATAATTTTTATTTAACGGTTAAACTCTATACATCTTAAATTAAATACTAGCATAAATAAATTTATTATTCTATGAAATTTTGGGAAAACGAATACCTTACTGATATTGATCAACTATGAAGCCACTCAACAATCACAAACTTCCGTTAGCCCAAAGTTTGCATCATCACTCTTCAGTATTTCACCAAATGCTTCAGAGACAACAATCATTTACTTGCTATCCCCTATACTGATTTCGAAACTGCTGCTCCACCACAAATAAACAATCCCAACATCATTGAAATTTCTTCTACCATGTTGTACTCTTACAGGCTCTTATTTTCTAGATCAACTACTTCAGTGACAAACTGTGTACGCCTCTATCATCTCCAAAATAAACATAGACCAAACTTCTCATATACTTTTTTCCTTCCACTGTCGAATTCTCCATTTAGGGCCAGTTCATCATCCAAAACCCAAATCAATACAATCCCTTACTCCAACACCCTACTTCCTCAAAACAACATCAGCTTTACCAAATTTCCATTGCTGAGTAAAACAGAAACCTTCCAAAAAAACAAAACAGATCGAACTCTCCCATAAGTTCACTTCAGTTCCTCCGTGCATGTGATGACCCCAAACTTCCGATCGCCGAAAGTAAGGATAATCATTTGGAATACAACATATTTATAACAACAACAGATCTTAGATAATATCATAACACATAATTATTGCAGCGGAAAGATATTAGTCATAAACATCTCATCAACAGAACCACAAAGTACGCATTGCCGGTTCCGGTTTTGGGAAAATCCAATGGTCGGATCTTTCAGTATAATCGTTTAAAGTTACGATTGCCGGTACACGATCTGCCGCACGCGTTTCGTTAAATTTATATTTATTAATATATAAAAATATTTATAAATATAAATCGTTTAGCGATTTCAACTAATTTAATTTATTCTTTTTATCGCACCTAAAGTGACGATAAAATTAACATTTCTAATTTCTACTCCTTTATCGCATCTTGACATGATGATAAAAATGTGTTTCCTAAATTCATATATTTATTTGCAAATGGTTAGCAAATAAAAATACACTTATTTAAAATGGTGCTTTTATTTTATTCTACATGTGCATAAATGTGATTTTCACTTCTTCTTATTTATTCACGCTACCATGTAAATAAATGGCTTCATTTCCTTATTTATTTAGCTAAATGTAAATAAATGCTTTTATTATAATATGTTCTTTTTATTTACATAAAATAAAGTAAATTCTTTCATTCCTTTTTAGTATTCCTGTTTACTCATACCAAATGTAAATAATGTCCTTTTTGTCTATTTCATTTTTAACATATAAAAAGGTACTTTTCTCTAATTCATTTTTAATACATAAAAATGTACTTTTCTCCTATTCATTTTTTATACATAAAAATGTACTTTTTATCCTACTCATTTTTAATACATAAAAATGTACTTTTTATCCTATTCATTTTTTTAATACATAAAAATGTACTTTTTATCCTATTCATTTTTTTAATACATAAAAATGTACTTTTTATCCTATTCATTTTTAATACATAAAAATGTACTTTTTATCCTATTCATTTTTAATACATAAAAATGTACTTTTTATGTTTCTTTATAAAATGTAAATATTTTATATCTTTTTCTTTTACATTGAAAAATGTAAATCTTTTACTTTTTACACTGAAAAATGTAAATCTTTTACTTTTACATTGAAAAATGTAAATCTTTTACTTTTTCATTGAAAAATGTAAATCTTTTACTTTTACATTGAAAAATGTAAATCTTTTACTTTTTACATTAGATATTTTCCTATCTAACACACACATGTCAATTTGGTGTCAAAATATGAAAATAAAAATATAATGGTTTTTGTCTAACCATTTCCATGATTTATCCAATGTCGTGATTTCCAATGTCAACACAAACAACACAACATATGATTTGGTGTATAATTCTCATGAATCAAAACAAAGGTCTCATCTTTATTTTATTTTGTAAATCAAAATAAAATATCTAATCTTTATTTATCTTTGAATTGAAATTTTAAAAGATTTAATCTTTCCTTACATTATAAATCATAAAACAAAATAAAGATTCAACTTTTTTGTTTATTTTACAAATCAAACAAAAAATCAAACTTTCATTTATTTTGTGAATCAAAGGTGAAGATTTACCTTCCTTTGTATTTTGTAAATCAAAATAAAAATTCAACCTTTCATTTTATGTTGTGAATCAAAAATAAAGATTCAAACTTTCTTTATTTTACAAACCATAGAACAAAATAAGGATTCAACTTAAATTTTTGTGAATCAAAAATAAAGATTCACTGTTCTTTTTATTTGTAAATCAGAATATAAATCCAACTTTTTCATTTTATTTCAAAATACTCTAACTTTCTTTTATTTTGTAAAACAAAATAAAAATTCAAACTTTATTTAGTAAATCAGGATAAAAATTCAATTTTTCATTTCTAGAAAGAAATAAAAACAAAATAAAAATGAAATAATAAAGATGAGAACTTTATAGAGATTACATCAGAATTTATAGATCTAAACTAACATGGCTATATCATGACATCACAACACATCTCAACAACCATACAACAATCACAACAACGCAGATAAAAAATAATAACATACAGATCGTGATTTCATAATTATAATTAATTTAATAAATCAGAATTCACACAGAAATGTTGCTTCTCTTTGAATTTGACCAAAATTAGACTGGCTCGGAACTGTGCTTAATCAGTATAGAAAAATAGCCCTCTGAATTACGATCCTAACGGTCCTGAAATCGTCGAATTTCGAGTTCAAACGAAGGAGTTATGATCAAATTAAGATGGATGGTATTTATATTACTTAATTAATTAATTAAAGAGATAACCTTTCTTCCTCCTTCTGTTCTACAGGCCGACACTTCCAGAAATTGTTCAAACTTAGGGCTTAGGTTTGCTCGCAGATCGAGGCTTGAGAGGCCGATCAGACAGGGGGGTGCTGGGGAGGAACGGCCGGCGCTTCGATGGGGGGTGGTGGCGGCGAGCTCGGTGCACCCTGGTGGGCCCGACGACGGTGCAAAGCCGTGGGTTTTGGGGCGGAAATTCTCGGGGCTCGGGCAACTAGGGATTGATCAGGTGGTATGGAAATGAAGAGGGAGAGAAGAGCTTCGACGTGGTGTCCGGGTTGAGTTCTAATTCGTAGGGATGAAGGAGAAATTAGGAGGAGAAGTTTCAAGCTCCCATGGCCATTGAACGAAGGGGGCGGCGGCTACAGAAGTGAATAGTGTTTTAGGGTTTAATTTTCCTCTATTATTTATAATATTTAATTGCTATTTTTCAAATAAGTCCGTAACTTTTAAACCGATCCATTTCCAGTCCAGTAGAAAGCGACCCTAGCCAATAACTCATATTTCGGATCCAACGGGACAGGTCCCGTCAATTCAAACGGCTGTCTGTGGCCTGTTTTATTTAAATTTAATAATTAAATCTTTTATTAATTTAATTTGTCTGCATAAATAAATTCACCGAGGCCACATACGGACTCAGAAAAATCCAAAAAAATATATTTAGCTTCGTTATGACGATACGGTCCTAACAAAATTAATTTTGTCGAATTCTGAGACTGTTTGAAAAATGACTATTTTTCAGTCGATTAAATTTGACTAAAACCGACAAAACACATTTTCCTTCGCCACGCTCACATACTAACTCGGAAAATTCTAAAAATTGAAACCTAGCAATAATTTGACATTCCGGTTCCAACAAAAGTGGTTTCGTCGAATACAGAGATCGTTTGAAAAATGACTATTTTCACTGGCTTTAATATTATTTAAAAAATGAAAATTTTAATTTCTGCCACATTTTTCCACCAAATTATTTAAAATAAATTTTTTAAATTGGTTCAGATTTTCCGGGTCGTTACAATCTCCCCCACTTAAGAGTTTTTTGTCCTCGAAAAGGAAACAAAGTAAAGTAAAGTAGGAAACAAGACGGAAAATGTAAATTGGGGTAACCGAACCTTAATCCAAAAATTATTCGGAGATGTCCACTCTGCACTTGGGGTAAGCCTTTTTGATGCTATCCTCTGTCTCCCAAGTACAGTCTCTAGGATCCCCACTCCATTGAACCTTGACTAGGTTGATCCTCTTGTTCCTCAAAATTTTGGTCTCTTTGCCAATGATCTTTATCGAGTCTTTTCTCACCGTTAGATTCGGAGCAATATCCAGAACCTATTGATTTAATTCATCCTCAATCAGATCTGGATCATGCTCATGCTTGCAGAGTTGAGATACATGAAATACATCATGCACCCCTGGCAACCAGTCAGGCAGCTGCACTCTATAAGCGAGAGTACCAATCCTTTCGAGAATAGGAAATGGACCAATGAATCTCAGTGCTAATTTTCCCGTCTTCCCAAAACGAATCACGCCTCTCAAAGGAGAAACCTTCAAGTATACTCGATCACCCACAGAGAATTCTAAATTTCTTCTTCGCTGGTCTGCATAGCTCTTCTGTCGGCTCTGAGCAGTCAGCAAGCGCTTCTTAATCAAGTCAACCTTATCCGATGCTTCTCGAACCATGTCGGGGCCCAAGACTAGTCGATTGCCTGACTCCACCCAACATGCCGGAGATCTGCATGCCTGCCATATAGTAATTCAAACGGTGACATCTTCAAGCTTGCTTGGTAGCTATTATTATAGGAGAATTCCACCAAGTGCAAGTGATCCTCCCATGAACCGCCATAATCAAGAATGCAATCTCGCAACAAGTCTTCCAAAACACGGTTCACTCTCTCAGTCTAGCCATTTGTCTGAGGGTGATAGGCAGAGCTCAGATTCAACTTGGTCCCAAGCACTTCTTGGAAAGCTTCCCAGAATTTGCTGGTAAATAATGGATCCCGATCACTGACAATACTTTTGGGAACCCCATGTAGTCTGACTATCTCTTTAAAATAAAGCTGTGTCAAACTACGAGCTGTTCTATTGGACCGAACAGGGATGAAATGGGCAGAATTTGTCAAGCGATCCACAATCACCCATATGCTATCATTCCCTTTTCTGCTTCGGGGAAAGCCATCTATAAAGTCCGTAGAAATTTCCTCCCACTTCCAACCTGGAACTCCCAGTGGTTGCAATAAACCGGCCAACTTTTGTTGATCACTTTTAACTTGCTGACAAGTGGGACATCTAGCAACGTAAATAGAAATATCTCTCTTCATTGCTTTCCACCAAAAGGTGCGCTTAAGATCATGGTACATCTTATTTACACCTGGATGGACGCTGATTTTAGATTTGTGGCACTCATCCATAACTTCTCTTTTTAGCTCAGCAATGTCTGGCACACAAATTCGCCCTTGCAATCTAAGGGTCCCATTACTGTCAATCTGGAAACTTGAGGCCTCACCCTTCCGAACTCGCTCACAAAGCTTCTGAATAAATTTATCATTCTTCTGAAGAGCAGAAATTTTATCAATCAAAGTAGGAGTGATAATGAGACTGGCGTGAATGAGATTGTTGCTTTCTGCATTCTTTCTACTGAGCGCATCGGCTACAATGTTGGCTTTTCCTGGAGTATATAGGATATCCAGGTCATATGATGCAAGAAATTCAACCCAGCGTTGCTGCCTCATATTCAAATCTCTTTGGGTAAAAAGATGCTTCAAGGATTTGTGATCCGTATAAATTTCGAACTTCTCACCCAAGAGATAATGCCTCCATATTTTAAGAGCAAACACAATAGCCATTAGCTCAAGATCATGCATGGCGTAATTCTTTTCATGCGGTTTTAGCTAGCGGCTAGCATTTGCGACTACTCTGCCTCTTTGCATCAGCGCCACACCAATACCTTAAATAAATAAGGGATAACATGTTAAAAATGAGATTTGACATTAAAGGAAAATGTTATCTCTGACATATCGATGTGTAAAAGAAACAACCTTGTTTAGAAGCGTCGGTCCAGAGCGTCAAATCCTGATTGCCATCTATGATGGTCAACACAGGAGCATTGGTCAACCTCTTCTTTAGCTCTTGGAAAGATGTATCGCATTCCGGTGTCCAATTGAATTTCGTATGCTTCTTGGTCAGGTTTGTCAATGGACAAGCTACCTTCAAAAAATCTTTGACAAATTTCCGATAATAGCCAGCCAGTCCTAAGAAACTTCTAACCTCTGTGGGAGTTCTAGACTGCTTCCACTCTTGGATGGCTGAGATCTTTCCTGGATCTACTGAGATGCCATCCTTTGATACAACATGGCCGAGGAATTTCACCTCTTCTTGCCAGAATATGCATTTAGAAAATTTGGCTTTCAGCACATTTCTTCGCAAAATCTCCAAGACTTCTCTCAGATGCTGTTCGTGCTCAGCAGTGGATTTTGAAAAGATGAGGATATCATCAATGAACTCGAGCACAAATTTATTTAAAACATCTCTGAACACTCTATTCATCAGATCAACAAAGTATGCTGGAGCATTACATAGACTAAAAGGCATTACTAGCCATTCATAAAAGATATCCAGTCCTCTGAAAGCAGTTAAAGGAACACACTCTTCTGCAATGCGAAGTTGATGGAAGCCTGTAGCTAGGTCCATCCTAAAGAATGCTCGTGCTCCATGCAAGCGGTCAAGTAAGTCATCAATGCGCGGTAGTGGGTATTTATTTTTCAGTGTTTGTTTGTTGAGATCAGGGTAATCCACACATAGCCTGAGGGTACCATCTGATTTTGGGACGAACACCACTGCTGCACCCCATTCTAAGAAGCTAGGGCTGATCAGACCCTTCCACAAAAGTTGCTTGGTTTGATTTCTCAGCTCCTCTTTTTCTTTTGGTGACATTCTCCGAATAGGATGTACAACAGGCCTTGCATTCAGAGCTAATTCAATTCTGAAGCTGATTTCTCTATGCGGGGGGTAAACCCTCAACTTCTTTGAATACATCAGCTTAATCTTTGACGACAGGGATATCCTTAATAGAAGTAGGGGTAACTTCTAGAGAAGACCAGAATGTTTTTCTGTCGGTGGCTGAGCCGTGGCACAGTATAGATATGGTATCTCCAAACTTGGGTTTGATCTTAACTATTCTTTCAGCGCATACTAACTCAGCCTCATACTTTGCTGCCAATCCATACCAAGTATGACATCATAGCCGGAGAAACTCATTATGATCAAATCAAAGGGAAACTGGTAGCGAGAATAAGAAACAGGTACTCTACAATACTGATCAAGAATAAGAGAACCTCCTATCGGACTATTAGCTCTAATCAAATTTTTGAGTTTTCTTGGTTTCAGTTTCAACTTTTTAATTGCACCATTAGAAATAAAGCTTCGCGCAACACCAGTATCAAATAAGACAGTAATAGGGATGTTCTTAATATTAAGAGTACCTCCTAAGACATCGGGTTTACCTGGCCCCTCAGTCGTAGCTGGTGCATCTGCTCCCTCATAAACATGTGCTACCTGAGCATTCTTTAGAAGTGGGCAGTATGCCTTAATGTGCCCCTTTTGATGACAATTGTAGCATTCCCTCTTGTCCTGAGAACTCTGGCCACGATTCTGGGAACTCTGACCACGGTCTGACTAGGGCCCGAATCATTTCTCTTGACCTTTTTAGGTGCTCTACACTTGTAATCAAAATGTCCAATCTTGCCACAGTTATAGCAGGTTACCTTGCTCATGTCCCTCTTCTTCCCTTGGGGCTTAGCGGTAGAAGAATTGCTCTCCTCCGGTTTCTTGTTTGCCTGTTCCTTCTGGTTGTTGCCTTGGCTTTTCACTCTATCCTGCGGTCCGGACTCGTCATTTTCCTCGTAGCGGCATGCCATCTCTACAACTTCATTGAAGGGAAGCTTGATATGAGCAGTGACTCGGTTCAAATATTTCTTTGACAGACCCTTGATAAATTTCTTATTCTTCTCTACCCGATCTTGAACCAAACCAGGAGCATATCGTGAAAGCTCATCAAACTTCCTCACGTACTCAGAAATGGTCATATTCCCTTGTTGTAGGTTAACGAACTGCTCGCGCAGGCGCTCTCTAGCTTGTGGGGGTACATACTTCTCATTGAAAAGTTCCTTAAATTTGGCTCAAGACATATTGGCCACGTCATTGCAGATCTTGACCGTATCCCACCAATGCCCGACTTCATCTTTTAATTGCCATACTGCCAGGAAACGCTTTCGCTGATCTTCTAGCTCTAAGCCCTCTAGGATCTTTTCACAATCCTTAAGCCATGCCTCTGCCTGAATCGCAGACTCTTGCCCCGTGAAAGGTACACCTCCTAGGTTTTTGAATTTCTTTGACATTCTCTCCAAATCGAAGGGCTTTGGAGGTGGAGGTGGTTGTGCTACGACCTCTGAAGTATACTGTTCCTGAGTGATGGGGGTCTCGTCTCTAGCTTGCCCTCCAGCTCCCACTCGGGCTCCTCCTCTGGCCCCGCCTCGAGTTCCACCTCGGGCTCCGCCCCTGGCTGTTCTTGCTCTAGTACCCATTTAAATCAGTCTGTACCATCAAGGAAAGAGTCAGACCAACAGAAATGAGAATTTTCAAGAAAATATAAAATAAGGACAAGATGAAAAAGAAAATGATGTAATGACTTATCAATATGTGTGATTCTACTGTGCTCATTCTAGGACATTACCAGTCCTATTTCTAATAAGCTACTCGCCTCAGAATAATGTGGATTCTATCTAGACGAATTGTTCTAAATATGTTATATTCCGAAGCTAAGGTTAACCTTAAGCTCTGATACCAACTGTGATGACCCCAAACTTCTGATCGCCGAAAGTAAGGATAATCATTTGGAATACAACATATTTATAACAACAACAGATCTCAGATAATATCATAACACATAATTATTGCAGCGGAAAGATATAAGTCACAAACATCACATCAACAGAACCACAGAGTACGTAGTTTACAGGATACAACTTAGCAAAATAAAAGTCTGAATCAAAGGAAATAAGTTCCAACTCCAAACGTACATCAAAATCCAAGATAGAATAAAGTCTCTAAAAGCAGAAGATAAAATAAAAGAGAGTCTTCGCTTTCTCCTTCCAAGTAGTCTTCAATCTAGAAAATGTCTCACTAAGAACCTGTCACTTGGCTGCCCGTGTAAAGAGAGGGCACCCGAGTTTGCGAAGTGAAACAAACATCGAGTCAGTCATGGGACTGGTATGAGAAAATCTTCCTATACTAACTATCAATATGGCGAATCACAGGACCACGCCGCTAACACGGAACATGTTTACTCCATTGGATTGCCAGTGCATAATTTAATAAAGTTTATATAAAACAACGAAATGACTTTTGAAAAATGAAATCATCATAAGACTCAAGTCCTATCACATAATGCAACGCACACAGGAGGATAAAATTTTCCCTTATGATGATCAAACATGCTTAATACGTGTAAAGTAATATTTTAATATTATTATTAGTGTCTAAGCAGTATTAAAATACTTCAATATAAATATATCAATCCTAGACGGCATAGTACCCAGTCCTACTATGTCGCCGTATATAAGTTACAATCAAGACCGAAATGTCATATTGGAAATTGGGTTTCTGTCATGAAATCGAGGCTAGGGATCGTCCTCTCCGATTCGAGACACTCTAGCAAATGCCTCAGGATTCCCCGTAGTGAACCCTTGGAGCGGTAGGGCCGGTTCCCACCTAACGGTAGTGGATTGGCAATTCCTGAACACACGTTTCCCAGTCCCTTTGGACCTATAGTATGACCACTTCCGGCCTATAAAAAAAACCCGAGGTACCTCAATCCATCATCCACATAAGTAAAATGTCAGCCAGTTTAAGCACTGACACTACCCCTAGCTAGAAAGAAACGTGTGCACTCCCTACGGTTCATATCCCGTTTTTGACTCATACCGGGGTGTGAGGCTCGCGAAGTCACGCTATACACAAAGCTATGCCTAAACAGACTATGCTTTGATCATCAACCACAAGGCTTGCTTTTCAACAAAAGCCTTGATCATTGCATCTTGGCGTGCCACATTGACTATTCAACGCCATGCGATCGATAACTATTACTATATACCAGGGTGTTAAGTAGAGAATAAATTCTCCACCACCAAACAGACATATATTAATACAAATTGATTTAATTACATGGAGTGAATTCCAACGTCAGACACGCATCCATTTACAAGTCCGTTCTGGGTCTGAACGGAACCGGAGACACCTAATAGGTTCTCGCTTATCCGGACAATCAACACATTCATCCGGACAACTACCGCTTCAACCCCGTCCTGAGAGCAAGTCAGTCCAAGGAATCAGTAGTTGTTGCCCATTCGATGTGAAGATCGTCGGTCTTCAACCATCATCTGCTTATATCCTTGATTTAATCGCCGTGCAATTATTTCAAATGAGTTAAACTCGGTCTTTTCAAATAATTTTCGCATAATTATCATTTAAAACATTTCATATATATTTATGACTATTTATTACTTTTTTTGTTTATAAATAGCTCAAAATAAATAAACGATGCTTCGGGTCAGTGGCTGGCCCTGGCGCTGTTTTTACCAGATTTTGATTTACGCATATCTTACGATCTAACTGTCGGATTTTGATGAAATTTATATCGTTGGAAAGCCCTTCCCAAAGCGGTCCTAACGGTTCCGGTTTTGGGAAAATCCAATGGTTGGATCTTTCGGTATAGTCGTTTAAAGTTACGATTGCCGGTACGCGAACTGCCGCGTGCGTTTCGTTAAATTTATATTTATTAATATATATAAACATTTATAAATATAAATCGTTTAGCGATTTCAACTAATTTAATTTATTCTTTTTGTCGCACCTAAAGTGACGATAAAATTAACATTTCTAATTTCTACTCCTTTATAGCATCTTGACATGATGATAAAAATGTGTTTCCTAAATTCATATATTTATTTGCAAATGGTTAGCAAATAAAAATACACTTATTTAAAATGGTGCTTTTATTTTATTCTACATGTGCATAAATGTGATTTTCACTTCTTCTTATTTATTCACGCTACCATGTAAATAAATGGCTTCATTTCCTTATTTATTTAGCTAAATGTAAATAAATGCTTTTATTATAATATGTTCTTTTTATTTACATAAAATAAAGTAAATTCTTTCATTCCTTTTTAGTATTCCTGTTTACTCATACCAAATGTAAATAATGTCCTTTTTGTCTATTTCATTTTTAACACATAAAAAGGTACTTTTCTCTAATTCATTTTTAATACATAAAAATGTACTTTTCTCCTATTCATTTTTTATACATAAAAATGTACTTTTTATCCTATTCATTTTTAATACATAAAAATGTACTTTTTATCCTATTCATTTTTTTAATACATAAAAATGTACTTTTTATCCTATTCATTTTTAATACATAAAAATGTACTTTTTATCCTATTCATTTTTTATACATAAAAATGTACTTTTTATCCTATTCATTTTTAATACATAAAAATGTACTTTTTATGTTTCTTTATAAAATGTAAATATTTTATATCTTTTTCTTTTACATTGAAAAATGTAAATCTTTTACTTTTTACATTGAAAAATGTAAATCTTTTACTTTTACATTGAAAAATGTAAATCTTTTACTTTTACATTGAAAAATGTAAATCTTTTACTTTTACATTAAAAATGTAAATCTTTTACTTTTTACATTAGATATTTTCCTATCTAACACACACATGTCAATTTGGTGTCAAAATATGAAAATAAAAATATAATGGTTTTTGTCTAACCATTTCCATGATTTATCCAACGTCGTGATTTCCAATGTCAACACAAACAACACAACATATGATTTGGTGTATAATTCTCATGAATCAAAACAAAGGTCTCATCTTTATTTTATTTTGTAAATCAAAATAAAATATCTAATCTTTATTTATCTTTTAATTGAAATTTTAAAAGATTTAAACTTTCCTTACATTATAAATCATAAAACAAAATAAAGATTCAACTTTTTTTGTTTATTTTGCAAATCAAACTAAAATTCAAACTTTCATTTATTTTGTGAATCAAAGGTAAAGATTTACCTTCCTTTTTATTTTGTAAATCAAAATAAAAATTCAACCTTTCATTTTATGTTGTGAATCAAAAATAAAGATTCAAACTTTCTTTATTTTACAAACCATAGAACAAAATAAGGATTCAACTTAAATTTTTGTGAATAAAAAAAAAAAGATTCACTGTTCTTTTTATTTGTAAATCAAAATATAAATCCAACTTTTTCATTTTATTTCAAAATACTCTAACTTTCTTTTATTTTGTAAAACAAAATAAAAATTCAAACTTTATTTAGTAAATCAGGATAAAAATTCAATTTTTCATTTCTAAAAAGAAATAAAAACAAAATAAAAATGAAATAATAAAGATGAGAACTTTATAGAGATTACATCAGAATTTATAGATCTAAACTAACATGGCTATATCATGACATCACAACACATCTCAACAACCATACAACAATCACAACAATGCAGATCAAAAATAATAACATACAGATCGTGATTTCATAATTATAATTAATTTAATAAATCAGAATTCTCACAGAAATGTTGCTTCTCTTTGATTTTGACCAAAAAATAGACTGGCTCGGAACTGTGCTTAATCAGTATAGAAAAATAGCCTTCTTAATTACGATCCTGACGGTCCTGAAATCATCGAATTTCGAGTTCAAACGGAGGAGTTATGATCAAATTAAGATGGATGGTATTTATATTAATTAATTAATTAATTAATTAATTAAAGAGATAACCTTTCTTCCTCCTTCTGTTTTACAGGCCGACACTTCCAGAAATTGTTCAAACTTAGGGCTTAGGTTTGCTCGCGGATCGAGAATTGAGAGGCCGATCAGACAGGGGGTGCTGGGGAGGAACGGCCGACGCTTCGATGGGCGGTGGTGGCGGCGAGCTCGGTGCACCCTGGTGGGCCCGGCGGCGGTGCAAAGCCGTGGGTTTTGGGGCGGATATTCTCGGGGCTCGGGCTACTAGGGATTGATCAGGTGGTATGGAAATGAAGAGGGAGAGAAGAGCTTCGACGTGGTGTCCGGGTTGAGTTCTAATTCGTAGGGATGAAGGAGAAATTAGGAGGAGAAGTTTCGAGCTCCCATGGCCATTGAACGAAGGGGGCGACGGTTACAGAAGTGAATAGTGTTTTAGGGTTTAATTTTCCTCTATTATTTATAATATTTAATTGCTATTTTACAAATAAGTCCGTAACTTTTAAACCGATCCATTTCCAGTCCAGCAGAAAGTGACCCTAGCCAGTAACCCATATTCCGGATCCAACGGGACAAGTCCCGTTAGCTCAAACGGCTGTCTATGGCCTGTTTTATTTAAATTTAATAATTAAATCCTTTATTAATTTAATTTGTCTGCATAAATAAATTCACCGAGGCCACATACGAAATCAGAAAAATCCAGAAAAAAATATTTAGCTTCGTTATGACGATACGTTCCTAACAAAATTAATTTCGTCGAATTCTGAGAGTGTTTGAAAAATGGCTATTTTTCAGTCGATTAAATTTGACTGAAACCGACAAAACACATTTTCCTTCGCGAGCACATACTAACTCGGAAAATTCTAAAAATTGAAACCAAGCAATAATTTGATATTCCGGTTCCAACAAAGTGGTTTCGTCGAAAACAAAGATCGTTTGAAAATTGACTATTTTCACCGGCTTTAATTTTATTTAAAAATGAAAATTTTAATTTCTGCCACATTTTTCCACCCAATTATTTAAAATAAATTTTTTAAATTGTTTCGGATTTTCCGGGTCGTTACAGTGCATCACGCTCCTCCATTACCCCTTCGAAGTACCATAAATTCACATTCGATTTGTACCCCTTCCTTTATTAATTCGCAGTACTTAGTTTAGATCTTACCTTAATTAAAAGTGAACACAGTAAAACTGTAATGCCCATGTTCCATCCCTGTCACGCCTTCAACCATCCACCCAAATCATAGACGAGATTTTCAGATCGCGTTTCCAATAAATACCACTGTCGCAACCTTCAAACCAACCAGATTTGCATCGGCAACCCCAACAAACCACCCCATCACACTCTTTTGGAATCACCACACCCTCAACATTGAGTCGAGTTCTTAGATCTCGCGACGATGATTGTCTTAGTGTCGAGCTCCGGTGCTCCTTGCAATTTGAATTGCGATCCAGGATTTGAGCTTCCTTTTTTCTTTTTTCTTCTTTTCTTTATAATCGGTGGATCGGTTTTGCTGGAGAAAGAAATTGAAAGCGGAAAAACTGAATTAGAAGACTTCGGTTGGTTTGAGGATGGTAGAATAGCGAAGACCACAGCTTCTTATATAGGCGATGATTTGGGCGATGATAAGAACAACGTCTCCTTTCAGATAGGTTAGGCGTTGACATTAGGGAGGGAGGCTTGCAGCGTCTTTGATGGATGGAAAAGTAGAAGAACAGTGTACGTGATTTGAAATAACGAAGCAGCTAAGTTAGGATAGCTTTGCAGAATTTTCTTCATATGAAAGGAACATGACGTAGCTGAAAAGTGGGGAGAGAGCAGCTACATTAGGATAGGGTTCAGAAGAAACTTAGTTCGAAAGGAGTAGGGAGTACGTGATTTTGACAAGAGAAGGGTAGCTGTTTAGTATAGGCTAACAGAAGAAATTTTGATGGAAAGGAATAGGGTGATAGCTAAAAATTTGCTTCTGTCGTACGAGAGATAGTTCGGCTTAATATACATTTTAAATTTTATTTGGGGTTACTCTGGTATGATTCTACCTTATTTAAAATATCATATGTATTCGAACTCCTACTTGAACGCAACGAACGATATTCCTAGGGTTGTACCACCGTTCTGAACACACTGGAACGTGTTTCATGGCCCAATTCGACCGTATGGTGAAGATATAAATTTAAACTGACGATTAAAATTAAATTTGATTTAATTATTCTTCGACGTTTACTGATCGTATGTTAAATAAATAATTTTAAATGTCCTGAAAATACAAAATTCAGTAACAATACCCTATTTTTAAGCTGATGGAATTTTTCTTGTCGAATTCTGTAATCTTTTGAAATATCACTACATCGATAATAATAAATTGATTTCAAACACTTTATATTTATCAAATAAAATATTTTTATTTTATAAATTAAATAAATGAACTCTATATAAATTTCCAATTTAAATTCAAATCAAATATTAAATCGCTTAAATCGTTCAACATTAACCGTTGAAAATACGGGATGTTACATGCGGAGATAGTGATGCGTGAATTTGAAATGGATACGTTTTCCAAAGTTAATAACATTTATTTTCAAAATTTCGAAAATAAGGATTTACGAATATATGGAAACGGGAAATGGGGAAATGAATAAATTAATGATAAATTAATTTAAAAGGGGAAAATGTTGATTGATGATTGATCAATAAAATTTCCATTTGAAAATAAGATCATTGTGTGCATGTATGTTTCCTTTGGTAGTTAAATAACCGACTATCAAAGTTTTGACCATTTTTTCGTCGTCGATACGGAGAGACCGGAATCAGATTTATTATATGAAAACCACTATGTATGCGCGTTAGCGTTGCGAATCAAATACCATGAAGATAATTGAAGACGAAGTTTATGCAAGGGCTGTTATGGCAAATCCTAGGTAGAAATTGCCTAAGATGGGTTTACAGAATAATGCATTTGGTTTGTCCAGTCCCAGGACAACCTGTATGGAAGAATGTTTGACTGAGTATATTTAATAGATCGTGTAAGTTGATCTCTTCAAACATATTTACGTTTAGTGGCGGAGGAATTCGTTTCTCTTAGCTGTATACCCATGTTATTTTTGGAGAAATCTATTTGTGATTTGGCGGGCATGACGATGTGACATTCAAAGTAAATAAAGGTGTGATCTGTCAAAGATAAGCGTGGCCTCAAACCTCACAATCAGGAAATGGTATAAAATCGGTTAGGTCGCGTGGTTAAGTGGGTAGCTCCCGACTAGGGTGTATTGTCACCTGATCTAGAGAAATTCCATTTACTTCTATAATCTATTTCGATGCTGTCCCTTTCGGGAAACGGTTGCCGATCCCAACCGTTTGTGATAATACATTTGGTACACTTGAGCGAAATGAGTGACCGGTCATGTTTAGCCTGGGTTACAAGATGTTCTTGTTGAACCCGGTGTATTCCTATCTAGAGATACACTGTCGTAAGGTGGTCCCATACCTTGCCAGTTGGAATCCATTACCCAATAAGCGCCCACGGTTTTGGATTATATATTATGTATGTAGAACGTGAAATGAAAGCGTTCTGCTAAATGATTTTTATATTATGGTTGATAGACACTATTGTAATATCGGAAGAGATTTGATATAAAGAACATTTTGGAATATCATAAGGTAAAAATCATCCGTGTTTATGTGGGGATTTGTAACGGCCCGCCCCGCACCAGTCGGCATTTCCTCTGAAAGTGCGCTGTACACATGCCCGACTAGCCCGGAACGGTCACCAAAGAAAGGAAAGAAGAGAATGAACTAATCAAGAACCTGTAGAATGTCTCACAACGCAAGGAATAAAATATAATAATAACATACATGACATAAAATAGGTGAGACATTACATAAGCTGTAACTAAACATCATGGCAGCAGAAAATCCAAATACAGCTTATGTTCCACATCATCATTATTACAACTTCAAAACTGTCTCAAAAGCAAAAGGAAGGAAGGGTGCACTACTAATGCCCAAAGTAGTGACCAGCAGCGACACAGGGAGAATATATATATATATATCATACGTGCAAGCCTCCTACTCGTCTCCGGTACAGCTACTCGTGCATCACCAGCTAACTTGTCTCTAGTCTGCTCGTGAGAGCACCCAGAGTAATAAGAAGAGACATAAAACTCTGGGTCAGACAAAAGTCTGGTATGAGCGATAAGCAGCAAAACAGAACAATAACAGGTATACTAAACCATACCTGAACCTAGACCTGTAACCAAAGAGTTAGCACTACATACTGTACAATACTCTAAGGTGCCACTAACACATGGTGTAAAGAATACGGGGGTGGGGGTGTGCATGTCATAGTGATGGCAAATAAATAAAACATAGCAACCATCCTCACATCTCTCACTCAGTGTGTAAAGCATACGATATCCACCACTTTGATCATTAGACCCATCGAAGTAGTGACGGAGTTCGACTTGTACGACTACAGCTACTACCAAGCATATCCCATGGGATCATGACCAAACCTTTTCAAATGACCCCACTTCATTGGTCTACAACCCACTAGTCGTACCTAGGCCACTGTGGCCCTGAATCCGTTCACGTACCTCCCATACATAGTGATCCAAAGTCATAGACATCGACAACCCCTTAGCACACGTCCCGCAGCAAAGTCCAATCATGAAGTTAACTCCTTGGTTCCCAACTGGATCCTGAGTACAAACTTCTCCTTTGGACTACCTTTGCATCTCGGGTTTTGGTCTCCTCCGGATCAGTTCTTCACATCACTTCGGATTGGTCCTTCCCTCTTTGTTCAGTCCGTGGCCATCAACTCTGTTCGGGTCGGGTCGTGCTTCCCCCTTTGGATCGGGTTGCGGTACTCCACCTGGTTCGGGTCGTCGTGCATCAGTAGTTCGTGGCAATCCCTCCGGGTCGGGTCGTGCTCTTCAGGTCGGGGTAGCTCCACAGCTCTGTTCAGTTGTGCTTCAACTCAAGCAGAGTCGGATCGTGATCCCTCATCAGTTCATGGTCCTGGCATCAGTCCAACAACTTCACGGTTCAAGGGGAGATGGGCCATAGTTCAGGTCGTGCTCAACCATCGGGTCAGGTCGGGTAAAGAGGGGCGATCCGGTCTGGTTCAACTGATTTCCTACACTTCTTTCCAGCGACTGTTTTATGCCATTCAACGGCATTTTCGACCGATCTAACTGTTCCAATCAATCACAAAGCATACCATACAGTCATAGCAATATGTAGAAACGACCATAAACACCAAAACATCAATTTGATAAGTTAAAATGGATCAAACATAGCTAAAACCCCATATTTTCCCTTAAGCATGTTTAAGCCAAACTAATGATAGGATTAGTAAAACTTAACCAAATTAACCCAAGTTTCTAACAGAGGTCTAAAACATCATTTCTAATTTTATGAATATTTTTCCAGATTTTTAACATGTATAAATTCGCTAATTATCACTAATTACCCTTAATTAACCATAATTAGTGAGTAACTATGCAAATCACTCACCTTTTCCACAAACAAATTACCAAATCCGAAATGATTCTCTGTTTGGCGCTGTTCCCAAAGCTATACAGTAGTTCTACCTCGATTCTTGTGCTAATCCTCTTTGATTTGATGTAGATTTGACTTAATTAGTGAGTAGGAGGTGATTTGGGGTGTTTTAGAAAGTGAAGGCCATAGCTAAACTTGAAGGAACAAAAAGTGGCAGCTGGAAAATGATAAAAACTGAATTTCCTAACCCTATCAGCCTCCCCATAACCCTAATCCCGAAATGGGTTATGGGCCCACTAACTAATCGGCCAAATTAGGCCCGGTTAAGCTGCTTTTCACCATCTGAAACTTGTTTCAGCCATATCTCCCAAACGGTGAGTCCGTTTGGCTAATGTGACCACTTTACGGAAAGGTAAACCATCATCTGGATCTAATGGAAGTGGTTTTAGGTCAAAACTCCTTTCCAATCAAAAGTTACGGCCGAAACAAGATCAGCTCGGGGCAAAACGGTCATTTAAAAATCGACAAAAATCATGAATATGGAAAATGACCCCAATAGTCGTCTCCCAAAGTTACCTGATCATATGACTTCGCATGTGAAAGAAATAAATATTCTACGATCCTTCGATGCGTAGAATGCGGGTCGTTACACTCCCCCCCCCTCTTTAAGAAATTTTGTCCCCGAAATTCCTTAACCCAAAACATACAAAGGATCCCACATGCCTACCAGCCACATACAACAATCAAACATGCAAAACAAATAAAACAAACCTATCCTAGCATGCAGAAAGACTAAATCAAAACTAAAATCTTACCAGGTGAAGAGTTCTGGATACGTCTTCCTAATGCTCTCCTCTGTCTCCCAAGTACAGTCATTCTCATTCTCGCCCCACTGAACTTTGACTAGATTCACCGCTTTCCTTCGAAGTTGCTTCATATCGTTCCCAACAAAACGTATAGGCTTGCGGTTCCCAACCGCCTCGGGTTCAACTTCGATATCATCCAACTGATCAGGTGAAATAGTCACATCTGGGTCGTGTATGAACTTCCTTAACTGGGAAACATGAAATACATTGTGAACTCCTGCCATCTTCTCTGGTAATTCAACTTTATATGCCAAATTCCCAATATGCTCGAGAACTGGGAATGGTCCGATAAATCTTGGTGCTAACTTGCCTCTTCTGCCAAATCGTATCACGCTCTTCAACGGAGAAATCTTGACAAACACCCAATCGCCAATAGAGAACTTTAATTCCCTCCTCCTCTTATCAGCATAACTTTTCTGCCTATCTTGGGCAGCCTTCATTCGCTGTTGGACAACCTTAATCTTAGCTGAAGTTTCTCTTATCACATCTGGTCCAAGCATAAACTTCTCACCAGTTTCTAACCAACATGACGGTGAGTTGCACGGTCTTCCGTACAAAGCTTCAAATAGATCCATACCAATACTGGATTGATAACTATTATTAAATGCAAACTCTACCCGATGCAAATGGTCATCCCATGATCCACCAAAATCCAATACACAGGCTATCAAGAGGTCTTTTAATAAACGATTCACCCTCTCTGTTTGACCGTCGGTTTGAGGATGATACGCGGTACTGTGATGTAATTCTGATCCTAACGCCTCTTGTAAGCTCTTACAAAATCCACTAGTGAATAATGGATCTCGGTCACTCACAATGCCTTTGGGTATTCCATGAAATCTCACTACCCACTTTACATATAGTTCAGCCTACTTAGCTGCCGTCCTGTTTGACTTGATGGGTATAAACCTTGCACTCTTTGTCAATCGGTCCACAATCATCCAAATGCTATCATGGCCCGATCTAGTCCTTGGTAATCCATCAATGAAATCCATCGATACTTGTTCCCATTTCCATTCTGGAATTTCTAATGGTTGTAACAAACCACTAGGCTTCTTTTGCTCAACTTTAACCAGCTGGCAATTCATGCATTTGGATATAAACTTCCCAATGTCTCTTTTCATCCCTTCCCAGTAGTAGGTCTGCTTCATGTCTCGATACATCTTGCTACCACCGGGGTGTATAGTCAGTTTTGAGTGATGACATTCTCTAAGCACTTCATCTCTCAATCCATTGACATTGGGTACAACTAGTCTTCCATTCTTCCTAAGCCATCCATCTCGATCAAGCCCATACTTTCTCATCCCTTCGTCGATTCTCATCTCTAACTTTGAGATGATTTCCAATAGGTTAGGATCGTTCCTCTGACTGGAACCAATCCGCTCCATCAAAGTGGGTCTGATCGTCAAACTTGCTAACATTTCTGGATCCAATTCGCACTTTGGTCTGAAATCATACCCTGCGATGTACTCCAGTTGCTTCCATTCTAGAAACATAGCCCCTAAACTGGCATGTCTTCTACTCAATGCATCAGCCACCGCATTGCCCTTTCCTGGTATATATGCAATGTTGAAATCATAGGAAGTTAAGAATTCTAACCATCTTTGCTGTCGGAGATTTAGATCCTTCTGAGAGAGGAGATACTTTAACGATTTATGATCGGTAAACAACTCGAATCTTTCTCCCAAAAGATAATGTCTCCATATCTTCAATGCGAATACGATCGCTGCTAATTCCAATCATGGGTAGGGTATCTTTTCTCGTGCGGTTTCAATTGCCGACTTGCATAAGCTACAACCCTACCTCTTTGCATCAATACAGCACCTAGTCCGGTACCACATGCATCTATGTATACCATCATCTCTTCATTCCCCTTACGAATGACTAACACTGTTGCACATGTCAACTTTTCCTTTAGACTCTTGAATGCATTCTCGCACTTTTCATCCCAGACGAAAGCTTGATTCTTCTTGGCCAACTGAGTCAACGGTGCTGCTATCTTGGAGAAGTCTTGGATAAACTTACGATAATATCCAGCTAACCCCAAGAAACTTCTTATGTTTGTTGCATTCTTGGGCATAGACCAATCTTGTACCGTAGCCACCTTCGCAGGATCCACGACATTACCATTCTTTGAAACAACATGGCCCATGAATCACACTTCCCTTCTCCATAAGTGACACTTAGAAAACTTTGTTTTCAATTGGTGTTTTCTCAACACCTCCATCATTATCCTCAAATGTTCCTTGTGTTCTTCCTCTGTCCTCGAATAAACAAGTATATCGTCCATGAACACAAGAACAAACTTATTCAACTGATCTCTGAATACCCTATTCATAAGATCCACAAAATATATTGGCGCATTGGTCAACCCAAATGGCATGACCAACCACCCATAAAATCCAGACGGCGTTCGAAATGCCGTTTTAGCTATATTCTCAGCTTCCACTCTAAGCTGATGAAAACCTATCGCGAGATCCAACTGAGAGAATACTCTCGCGCCACTCAACTGATCAAACAAATCATCTATCCGCGGTAGAGGATACTTATTCTTCCTCGTCACCTTATTCAGCCCGCGGTAATCCACACACAATCGAAGGGAACCATATGCCTTGGTAGCAAACTCAACTGGTGCTTCCCACTCAGAAACACTTCTTATGATAAATACCTTCTTCAAAAGATCACTTTCTTGCACCCCGAGCTCTCGCTGCTCCCTTGGCGCCATACGACGAAGTGGCATTACTATAGGTCTGGCATGTTTCACTAAATCAATACGGAACTCAATCTCTTGATGTGGTGGAAGCCCGGTCACTTCCTCGAGGACGTCCAGATACTGGCCAACCACGGGCAAACCTGACAATTCATCATGCAGGATGTCGAGGGAATTTAGAAAACTGGCCATTACCCCATCACTAGGTAGACCACCAAACACTACCCTCCGCCAATCATCCGCTCTAGCTGTCACCAAAATGCCCTCACAGTCTACCACCACCCCGTATCTTTGGAGCCAATCGACTCCCAAAATAATGCCAAACCCAGTAAAGCCCAAAACAAAGCAATCACAAACAAACATGCATCCATGACTCGATAAGACCACGTTACGACAAATCATACTAAGGCTAGTCGAACCACCAATCGGGTTCGTCACCACTAAAGGTCTATCGACGATCTCGGGTTCCAATCCCAACCTATCAACCAGGTCACTAGATATGAAGGAACTGGAAGCTCCGGTATTAAACAAAACTCTAACAGGAACATCATAAATAGAAAGCATACCTTGAATAACGACATTCTTTCCCTTCTCCGCCGCAGTTGGGGCATTCGACGAAGAAGGAATAGCATTAAGGGCATATGCTTTCACTATCTGCTTTTCTTTGGGGGTTGCGGACACTTGTCCTCGTGGTGTCCCACTTGGCCACAGTTGAAGCACTTCCTGTTTGCTGGCTTTGCTCGACAATTACTAGCATAGTGGCCCTTCTTGCCACATCTAAAGCACTCAACATCTTTCTTCTTCTTCTGGGCATCCTTATTCTAGTTCTGCTTCCTCTTCTTCTGAGAACCATTCTTGCCTCCACCGCATGCTTGCGGTTTTGGCTCCTCTGCAGACGCGACCTCAATCTTCGACTTAGGGTAAAGACTCTCTGACCTCAAGGCTTTCCCCACAACCGATTCAAACGTCTCATCGATGTGGTTAATAAGCCTTTCCCCCAAGTACTGATCCAAACCTGTTATAAACTTCTCATTCTTCTTCTCGGGAGTGTCAATGAGGGATAATCCATACTTCGATAAAGTATCGAATTCAGCAATGTACTCCGAGACAGCTCTGCCATTCTGCTTGAGTTCCAAGAATTTCTTAAACAGTACTGACTTCTAAGGAGCTGGAATGAACTTATCGCTAAAGCGAACCTTAAACTGATCCCAAGCAATCTGATCCTCGTGAGTAGCTGCATTTATGGCATTCCATCAATTCATTGCCCGTCCTTGCAGCTGACGGGATGCTATCTTTCTTTTCATCGCATCCTCAATACCCAAGTCTTCGAAGATACGCTCGCAGCTATCCATCCAATCTTGAACATCCGTGGCCGATTCCGTTCCTTGGAACGGCTTTCCACCAAGACTGGTGTAATCCTTGTTCAGCTTGGCGAAGTCGGCCCTAGGCGCCTGCACCACTGCACTACCACCATTAGCAATATCAGGGACTGCCCTCGAAACGTCCCTAAGCATCTTTCTCATGAAGTCGGTGAACATAGCCCTCATGTCAGGAGCATTCCCATTGTTGGCTCCTCTACCAGCACCCCTCGTATATCAGCTCATCGTTCAATCTGTAAAGAGAAAACGATTAACCATCCTCTTTGTGGTGTCAGTGCAATGCGACTTCATCCTTAGCTATACTAATTGTACATATATATAGCTTTTAAAAACCAAAATAATCACAAATACGCGCTCTCATATACGTATTATCTCTCCCTAGTGTCTTTCCCTAGGTTAACTACGCAACCTGGCTCTGATACCAAGTGTAACGGCCCGCCCCGCACTAGTCGGCATTTCCTCCGAAAGTGTGCTGTACACATGCCCGACTAACCCGGAACGGTCGCCAAAGAAAGGAAAGAAGAGAATGAACTAATCAAGAACCTGTAGAATGTCTCATAGCGCAAGGAATAAAATATAATAATAACATACTTGACATAAAACAGGTGAGAAAACACATAAGCTGAAACGAAACATCATGGCAGCGGAAAATCCAAATACAACTTATGTTCCACATCATCATTATTACAACTTTAAAACTGTCTCAAAAGCAAAAGAAAGGAAGGGTGCACTACTAATGCCCAAAGTAGTGACCAGCAGTGACACATGGAGAATATATATATATATATCATACGTGGAAGCCTCCTGCTCGTCTCCAGTACAGCTACTCGTGCATCACCAGCTAACCTGTCTCTAGTCTGCTCGTGAGAGCACCCAGAGTAATAAGAAGAGACATAAAATTCTGGGTCAGACAAAAGTCTGGTATGAGCGATAAGCAGCAAAACAGAACAATAACAGGTATACTAAACCATACCTGAACCTGAACCTACAACCAAAGAGTTAGCACTACATACTGTACAATACTCTAAGGTGCCACTAACGCATGGTGTAAAGAATACGGGAGTGGGGGTGTGCATGTCATAGTGATGGCAAATAAATCAAACATAGCTGTAACACCCCACCTCCGTTAAGGACACTCACAAAGGGAATGCCTTAACTTTGATGGAGCATTTTAGTAGACAGAACAGAAATTTACAAGAAAGATAAAAAATACTTGAGAAATTATAACTTTATTACAGCGGAAAACAGAAATCAGTTTGGTTACATCTTTCCAGAAAAACTCAAGTACATAAATATCAGTCTTGTTCAGAAAAACATCAGAGTACAAAACTTTAAAATCGTAATCCCCACATAACAGAAGCTATAAAGAGCCAAGCCATACTTTAAGCACTTCAAGCAGAAGGAATCCGGATCAAGCTAAATTATTCCCTCCTTGGATAACCTGGGTGAACGGAAGAAAAAGGGGCAAAAACAAGCAAGGTCAGACATAAAGTCTGGCAAGTCCAGTGACTTTCAGCATATGAACAGATAATAATAATCATGGCATGCAAATAAAACTAGATGAGAGATAACAGTAACAGGAGCAGCAGATGTACTTAGGTTAAATAGAAGAAACAAAATAATATTACTTTTCATTTCTCTGCACTAATACTAGTATAACAGGATTAGGTGTCACCCTAATGTCTAAACAGAAGCAGAAACGGGAACAGAATAATTTCCACAGAAACAGAACGCTAATAATGGGCCTTTACCACCCGAACAGAAGGTACAGAAACAGATTAATCCCTACGAAAACAGAATGTAGAATTAGGTGTACACTAGTAAATGGGCCTTTACCACCCGAACAGACGGTACCACGCAGAAACAGACAGGTGTTGCCACCCAACAGAAATAGACGGTACCAACATAAACATACAGAACTAAGTGTACCCTAAAACCCTACCCCAAGCAATCGGCTCCCTAATACATAAATACCCTGTGTCGACTCCACAGTAGGGTGTATCACTCCCTAAAGGGACAACCAATTGGCACAGACCTATTTACAGATGTCACGGCGTCTTCCATCCTCAGAGGCAGACCGGGATCCATGCACGCACATGACCCGGTTGGAACGCACCATCAACACCCCTCGCCATTATCAGAATGAACCGCTTATAATTAGTTCAGTAAGCGTGCCCGGACCCTACCTACTGTTGGGTCAAAGTGTTGATACCAGAAAGGGTTACTGACTAATATGGGTCCCGAACAACAGATGACACAAGTAATTTCCCTCCTAACCTTGCGTCCCCAGACTAACAGATTTCAGATTTACTTGTTTACAAGTTCAGACATACAGAGTTCAGATCAACTAGTTCACAGATCAGACAAGTTTTCAGACTAATGGATCAGATATACGGATTTAACAGATTTACAGATTTGTCTAACTTTGTAATTGGGCCTACAGATTCACAAAACGAGTTTGTTTAATTCATTAGTCCAATTGGTTTAACCCTATCCACCCAGCACGTTTTAGACATCATATTTATCCCAGATTTGCATTAATTAAATATTAATGCACAGACCTCTCACATTAGGTCGGTAGCTTGTGGCCGCTGGATATGCCGGGCGATTCCGGGCAGACTTCTGCCACAAGCCAGACCTAACCTCGTGTCTAAGCATATTTTGGTTATGCCTACGACCTCTCACATTAGACTGACAGTTTGCGGTCGCTGGTTAAGCCAGTTAGTTCCGGGCAGGCATCTACCGCAAACAGAGTCTAACCTCGTGTCATAGGCAATTCATTCCAATATAGATTTTTCAGATATCAGACTAATTCCGTTTATTTAACAGATTAAACTTTTTTACAAGTTACAGCAGATTATTCGAGGTTCTATAAACAAGTTTTGCTCAAATTTTAAGACGAGCCTACAGATTCACATACTTCAAATTTCAGCATTTCAGTTCCAACAGATTACGTCATTCAACAGATTAAACAGATAACAGATCTTGCAGCTTAGGCCATTTAGCAGATTTAACAGATAAGGCAATTTAACATAATTAGCAGATTAGGCAATTCAATCTAATTAGCAGTTTAGGCAATATAACAGAACTAGCAGATTAGGCAATATAGCAGACTTAGTAGATAACAGATTTAGCAGATTATATATATCTAAAACTCTATTTACATATATTGGCGAATCATAAATTTAGCCTAAACTTACATGCCTAAATCAAGATCATAATTCATAATACAATATATGTCCCAAATTTTAGCCTTAATATTCCCATTTACAGTTCATGTCAAATTCTGGTTCACCATTTATGTCCATGACTAATACACATGTAAATCATTCTCTATTATAGCCAACTCAGATTATGCCAACATATTTGCTATGCCAGATTTACTTAATTAAGCTACGCCCAATCCCCGTATAACATGTTTCCACAAGTTCTCTAAATACTCATGAAATGGCCCTATAGGCTCGATGTACATAACAGTGAATGGGAATAAACTAGCAAAGTTACATAATAAATATGAGATCTAACATCATTAAGGGAATAGGCATAAGAAACTAACTACAATTGTTATAGGCAACTAACCACAATATTCATGGGCGACTAATCACAATAGTTTCTTATTAAATGTCATAGGTAATAGTCTCATAGTCATGAATCATAGTCATAGGCAATAGTCTCATAGGCAACAGTTTCATGTCCAATTATGCACTATTATTTGTCCCAAAATTTAGCGTTTGTGCGTTAATCTCTTATGAGATATGGCGCAGGATCGTAGTAGCCTGGCTATATAACAGAAAGAAGAAAGAGGTACAAAATAGTCACAGAAAAACAGATATGATATACATAACCTTAGACTCAGATTTATAATCATGTCACAATTATAATTAAAGTTTATAGCGGAAAATAACTGTACTTGCCTTTCGTGGTTTTAAGAAAGGATAATAAACTGTTGTTGATGCAGAAATGCTGAATTGTTCCTCTTTAATTGTTGTCGTAGCTCTAAACTTGGATTTGAGATTTGATTTAGCTTTTAATTCTATTCAGGTTGGAAGAAGATTCACCAGTCCAAGTTTTGATTCCAGCAGGGTAGCGACGCCATTTTTTATTTTTAATTAGAACAGAGGAAGAATATAGGCAAAATGAAATTGTGTAGAAAAAATGAGGCTAGGGGGCTGTTTATATAGGATTAGGCGGACGAATATAGACAGAAACGAGACCGGATACATCAGAATGAACCAGGTTAATAAAAACTGGGTTTTGGGAGCAGGTCGACCCCCAGGTCGACACAATGGTCGACCTGGCCCCTGGGAGGTCGACACTATGGTCGACCCCCAGGTCCATGGGCGGGATTTTCCCGCCCAGCCTGTTCTGGGATTTTGAATTCGAATTTGAATTCGAATTTTCGAGCTGTTTTTGATTCTGAAATTCTCTGAAACTTCGGAGGGACATATCTCCCTCATACGGACTCCATTTCTCGAAAACTCGGACTCGTTTCCAAGAAGAATTTCGAGATGAACGCAATGGCGCAACCCGTTTCCCTTGATTCTTATTTTATAATTTAATTATTCTCTGATTTGTTACTTATACATTCACAGAAAATACGGGGTGTTACATTCTCCCCTCCTTAAAGGATTTCGTCCCCGAAATATTCAAGTTAAGAAGAATGTGTCCTACCATCCAGTCATCCATCTACTCAACCATCATCCACAAGCATCCATTGTCCTTCGAAAACTTCTAATGTTGTATGAACATATGCAAAAGTGTGTGTATATGTTCCTTATCTAATGCAAAGATCAGGCGGTCCACTGATTCAGTTGACCTCCTTAATGCGAACTATGTTAGTGTCACGAGTCCAACATGTATGCAATTTTCCTATTTGATACATATTATTCTTATATGAGTGACAACCATTCATTCATATGCAACATCCATGTGATGAGTCAATCATTTTGCATCCACAGAAATTGAAAATGCTCACACATCCATATGCAGTATGAGAGTGTATTCGAGCCGATCTAGTGCCTAGTGTGTGTATATGCATCCACGAGCAACCACTAGCAACCACTTGCAATCATCAAACATAACATGTCTCAAACACATGTTTACACCCATTAGTTTCTACCTAAAGTTCGAAGATTTGATCGATAGGATACAGTCGAATGATGGAAGCGAGTACAGATAAAACAAAAACTTGGTTTCCATTAAACCTTGGTTGAGAGACAAATTCCCCTAAGTATCAACCCGAAGACCGAAATCAACATCATATTGATACCCAGAGGATTACCCTCTTTAGACAATGTCAAAACTGGAAATCTCAACCTTATCAGAAATATTCAGATATTTACAGATTTCCGGTACAGAGCAGATTACTAAATGATTCTTAGGAAACTAAGCATGATAAAAACCCAGAATGTATGCGTCATAGTCAAATTAACGCTCAACACAGATACCCAACTTACCACGCTTAGATGAGTCATAACCCTTATGGGTCTGACTCTACAGCGGAATCAGAAACAATACTAGTATTCAAGTGCAGAGTATCGATTACAGAATCGAAATGCCAGAATTAGAAAAGAGTTTTAACTCAAAAATCATATAAAGAAATCAAACCTCCTACATAAAGTTTTCCAACTTCTATCCTATCCACTAGCCTCGAGAGTGTTCGCTTGCCTTCCATAAGTCGGTCCTGCCCTCTGCCCTTGCCCTCGTTTCTTCGGATAGTCCCTAGTGAAGTGTCCCATCTCACCATAGTTGAAGCAAGTGCCCTTACTTTTTCTGCAATCTTTGTTCAGATGAGTCGAGCTTCCACAAGTAAAGCACTTTTTCTCCTTCTTATCTTCAGACTTTTCACCCTTCTTTTGTGTTTCCTTTTTGGGCCATGCTTTCTTGTTCTGTTGTTCTTCCTTCTTTGCCTCTTTCTTGCCGTTGTCTACCTCGTGCAGTAGTGCCATATCCACCAATCTCTCGTAAGTAGCTCCCATGGGTACATGGGTCATGGCTAGGCTGTGTAGTGGCTCGTTCAATCCTTTAACAACGCAGAGAGCCTTTTTATGCTGGGTGTTGACTAAATCTAGTCCGAACCTAGCCAGTTGGTTGACCTGGTTGACGTATTCCTTGACCGTCATACTTCCTTGCTTAAGAGATTAGAACTTTTCCAGTTGTAGACTTCGTTCAGCTTGCGAGAGGAATTTCGTCTCAAACCTTATTCTGAAATCCATCCATATTTCAACCGGCCTCTCGGCGTTAGTGACTTCCCACCAATAGGAAGCTTCGTCCTTGAGCAACCACACCGCCAATTGTACCTTCTGCCTATCGTCCACATCGAAGATAACGAACAGATCCTCTGTTTCTTTGAGCCAGTTCCTTGCTTCTACGAATGATTCAGTTCCCTTGAAATCCTTTCCACCCATGGCCCTAAAATCTTTACAGATCTTCGAAAAGGCAATTGCACGAGGAGGGGGCGGAGGAGGAGGAATCACTGCAGCTGGAGGAGGAATATTTGTTGGGCCTGCATCGTTGGCCCTAGCCTCTAAGTACCTCTTGAACCAGCCAGGTATTGGCACGCCCTCTGGAAAGTTAAGATTCCCAGACATGCTGGAATGAAAGAAAAAGATTTAAAACGGAGAACGGAAAAGATAGATATATGGCTTTTTGGGGATTATATTTTTCAAAATAAACTTTATTTTTGAAAATACTTCCTTTTAAAACCTTTTTGAAAATAGTTTTCAAAAACTTTTTATCTAATCTGGTAACCTTCAGCTCTGATACCAAGTGTAACACCCCACCTCCGTAAAGGACACTCACAAAGGGAATGCCTTAACTTTGATGGAGCATTTTAGTAGACAGAACAGAAATTTACAAGAAAGATAAAAAATACTTGAGAAATTATAACTTTATTACAGCGGAAAACAGAAATCAGTTTGGTTACATCTTTCCAGAAAAACTCAAGTACATAAATATCAGTCTTGTTCAGAAAAACATCAGAGTACAAAACTTTAAAATCGTAATCCCCACATAACAGAAGCTATAAAGAGCCAAGCCATACTTTAAGCACTTCAAGCAGAAGGAATCCGGATCAAGCTAAATTATTCCCTCCTTGGATAACCTGGGTGAACGGAAGAAAAAGGGGCAAAAACAAGCAAGGTCAGACATAAAGTCTGGCAAGTCCAGTGACTTTCAGCATATGAACAGATAATAATAATCATGGCATGCAAATAAAACTAGATGAGAGATAACAGTAACAGGAGCAGCAGATGTACTTAGGTTAAATAGAAGAAACAAAATAATATTACTTTTCATTTCTCTGCACTAATACTAGTATAACAGGATTAGGTGTCACCCTAATGTCTAAACAGAAGCAGAAACGGGAACAGAACAATTTCCACAGAAACAGAACGCTAATAATGGGCCTTTACCACCCGAACAGAAGGTACAGAAAAAGATTAATCCCTACGGAAACAGAATGTAGAATTAGGTGTACACTAGTAAATGGGCCTTTACCACCCGAACAGACGGTACCACGCAGAAACAGACAGGTGTTGCCACCCAACAGAATCAGACGATACCAACAGAAATAGACAGAACTAAGTGTACCCTAAAACGCTACCCCAAGCGATCGGCTCCCTAATACATAAGTACCATGTATCGGCTCCACAGTAGGGTGTATCACTCCCTAAAGTGACAACCAATTGGCACAGACCTATTTACAGATGTCACGGCGTCTTACATCCTCAGAGGCAGACCGGGATCCATGCACGCACATGACCCGGTTGGAAAGCACCATCAACACCCCTCGCCATTATCAGAATGAACCGCTTATAATTAGTTCAGTAAGCGTGCCCGGACCCTACCTACTGTTTGGTCAAAGTTTTGATACCAGAAAGGGTTACTGACTAATATGGGTCCCAAACAACAGATGACACAAGTAATTTCCCTCCTAACTTTGCGTCCCCAGACTAACAGATTTCAGATTTACTTGTTTACAAGTTCAGACATACAGAGTTCAGATCAACTAGTTCACAGATCATACAAGTTTTCAGACTAACGGATCAGATATACGAATTTAACAGATTTACAGATTTGTCTAACTTTGTAATTGGGCCTACAGATTCACGAAACGGGTTAGTTTAATTCATTAGTCCAATTGGTTTAACCCTATCCACCCAACACGTTTTAGACATCATATTTATCCCAGATTTGCATTAATTAAATATTAATGCACAGACCTCTCACATTAGGTCAGTAGCTTGTGGCCGCTGGATATGCCGGGCGGTTCCGGGCAAACTTCTGCCATAAGCCAGACCTAACCTCGTGTCAAAGCATATTTTGGTTATGCCTATGACCTCTCACATTAGACTGACAGTTTGCGGTCGCTGGTTAAACCGGTTGGTTCCGGGCAGGCTTCTACCGCAAACAGATTCTAACCTCGTGTCATAGCCAATTCATTCCAATACAGATTTTTCAGATATCAGACTAATTCTGTTTATTTAACAGATTAAACTTCTGTACAAGTTACAGCAGATTATTCGAGGTTCTATTAACAAGTTTTGCTCAAATTTTAAGTCGAGCCTACAGATTCACATACTTCAAATTTCAGCATTTCAGTTCCAACAGATTACGTTATTCAACAGATTAAATAGATAACAGATCTTGCAGCTTAGGCCATTTAGCAGATTTAGCAGATAAGGCAATTTAACATAATTATCAGATTAGGCAATTCAATCTAATTAGCAGTTTAGGCAATATAACAGAACTGGCAGATTAGGCAATATAGCAGATTTAACCGATAACAGATTTAGCAGATTATATATATCTAAAACTCTATTTACATATCTTGCCCAATCATAAATTTAGCCTAAACTTACATGCCTAAATCAAGATCATAATTCATAATACAATATATGCCCCAAATTTTAGCCTTAATATTCCCATTTACAGTTCATGTCAAATTCTGGTTCACCATTTATGTCCATGACTAATACACATGTAAATCATTCTCTATTATAGCCAACTCAGATTATGCCAACATATTTGCTATGCCAGATTTACTTAATTAAGCTACGCCCAATCCCCGTATAACATGTTTCCACAAGTTCTCTAAATACTCATGAAATGGCCCTATTGGTTCGATGTACATAACAGTGAATGGGAATAAACTAGCAAAGTTACATAATAAATATGAGATCTAACATCATTAAGGGAATATGCATAAGAAACTAACTACAATAGTTATAGGTAACTAACTACAATAGTCATGGGCGACTAATCACAATAGTTTCTTATTCAATGTCATAGGTAATAGTCTCATAGTCATGAATCATAGTCATAGGCAATAGTCTCATAGGCAACAGTTTCATGTCCAATTATGCATTATTATTTGTCCCAAAATTTAGCGTTCGTGCGTTAATCTCTTATGAGATGTGGCACAGGCTCGTAGTAGCCTGGCTATAGAACAGAAAGAAGAAAGAGATACAGAATAGTCACAGAAAAACAGATCTGATATACATAACCTCAGACTCAGATTTATAATCATGTCACAATTATAATTACAGTTTATAGCGGAAAATAACTGTACTTGCCTTTCGTGGTTTTAAGAAAGGATAATAAACTGTTGTTGATGCAGAAATGCTGAATTATTCCTCTTTAACTATTGTTGTAGCTCTAAACTTGGATTTGAGATTTGATTTAGCTTTTAATTCTATTCAGGTTGGAAGAAGATTCATCAGTCCAAGTTTTGATTCCAGCAGGGTAGCGATGCCATTTTTTATTTTTAATTAGAACAGAGGCAGAATACAGACAGAACGAAATTGTGTAGAGAAAATGAGGCTAGGGGGCTGTTTATATAGGATTAGGCGGACAAATCTAGACAGAAACGAGACCGGATACATCAGAATGAACCAGGTTAAAAAAATATGGTTTCGGGAGCAGGTCGACCCCCAGGTCGACACTATGGTCGACCTGGCTTGGCCAGGTCGACACCCAGGTCGACACTATGGTCGACCTGGCCCCTGGGAGGTCGACACTATGGTCTACCCCCAGATCGACCTGGTCCATGGGCGGGAATTTTCCCGCCCAGCCTGTTCTGGGATTTTGAATTCGAATTTGAATTCGAATTTTCGAGCTGTTTTCAATTCTGAAATTCTCTGAAACTTCGGAGGGCCATATCTCCCTCATACGGACTCCGTTTCTCGAAAACTCGGACTCGTTTCCAAGAAGAATTTCGATATGAACGTAATGGCGCAACCCGTTTCCCTTGATTCTTATTTTATAATTTAATTATTCTCTGATTTGTTACTTATACACTCACAGAAAATACGGGGTGTTACATAGAAACCATCCTCACATCTCTCACTCAATGCGTAAAACATACGATATCCACCACTTTGATCACTAGACCCATCGAAGTAGTGACGGAGTTCGACTTGTACGCCTACTGCTTGTACCAAGCTTATCCCATGGGATCATGACCAGATCTTTTCAAATGACCCCACTTCATTGGTCTACAGCCCACTAGTCGTATCTAGGCTACTATGGCCCTGAATCCGTTCACGTACCTCCCATACATAGTGATCCAAAGTCATAGACATCGAAAACCCCTTAGCACACGTCCAGCAGCAAAGTCCAATCATGAAGTTAACTCCTTGGTTCCCAACTGGATCCTGAGTACAAACTTCTCCTTTGGACTACCTTTGCATCTCGAGTTTTGGTCTCCTCCGGATCGGTTCAGTTCTTCACATCACTTCGGATCGGTCCTTCCCTCTTTATTCAGTCCGTGGCCATCAACTATGTTCGGGTCAGGTCGTGCTTCCCCCTTTGGATCGGGTCACGGTATTCCACCTGATTCGGGTCGTCATGCATCAGCAGTTTGAGGTAATCCCTTCGGGTCGGGTCGTGTTCTTCAGGTCGGGGTAGCTCCACAGCTCTGTTCAGTTGTGCTTCAACTGATGGTCACCAAGCAGAGTCGGATCGTGATCCCTCATCAGTTCGTGGTCCTGACATCAGTCCAACCACTTCATGGTTCAAGGGGAGATGGGCCATAGTTCAGGTCGTACTCAACCATTGGGTCGGGTCGGGTAAAGAGGGGCGATCCGATCCAGTTCAACTGATTTCCTGCACTTCTTTCCAGCGACTGTTTTACGCCATTCAACGACGTTTTCAACCGATCTAACTATCCCAGTCAATCACAAAGCATACCACAAAGTCATAGCAACATGTAGAAATGACCATAAACACCAAAACATCAATTTGATAAGTTAAAACGGATCAAACATAGCTAAAACCCCATATTTTCCCTTCAGCATGTTTAAGCCAAACTAATGATATGATTAGTAAAACTTAACCAGATTAACCCAAGTTTCTAATAGAGGTCCAACGAATTTTATGAATATTTTTCCAGATTTTTAACATGTATAAATTCGATAATTATCACTAATTACCCTTAATTAACCATAATTAGTGAGGAACTATGCAAATCACTCACCTTTGCCACAAACATATTACCAAATCTGAAATGATTCTCTGTTTGGCGTTGTTCCCAAAGCTATATAGTAGTTCTACCTCGATTCTTGTGCTAATCCTCTTTGATTTGATGTAGATTTGGCTTAATTAGTGATTAGGAGGTTATTTGGGGTGTTTTAGAAAGTGGAGGCCATGGCTAAACTTGAAGGAACAAAAAGTGGCGGCTGGAAAATGATAAAAACTGAATTTCCTAACCCTATTAGCCTCTCATAACTCTAATCCCGAAATGGGTTATGGGCCCGCTCACTAGTCACCCAAATTAGGCTCGGTTAAGCTGTTTTTCACCATCTGAAAACTTGTTTCAGCCATATATCCCAAACGGTGAGTCCGTTTGGCTAATGTGACCATCTACGGAAAGGTAAACCATCATCCGGATCTAATGGAAGTGGTTTCAGGTCAAAACTCCTTTCCAATCAAAAGTTATGGCCGAAACAAGATCAGCTAGGGGCAAAACGGTCATTTAAAAATCGGCAAAAATCATGAACATGGGAAATGACCCCAATAGTCGTCTCCCAAAGTTACCTGATTATACAACTTCGCATGTGAAAGAAATAAATATTCTACGATCCTACGATGCGTAGAATGCTGGTCGTTACATGATCGGTTTTACGGTTGTCCTTTCTTTTAAAAGGATTTTAAAAGTTAACAAAATGGTTGGAGTTTACTCACACTAGTCAAATGACTGACCCAAAGCTTATTTTGTTTTGTTTTTCCCAAACTCTTGGGTGCCCAATTTTGTACAGGCAGTCAAGTAGTCGGGATTTTATAGATACTTGGAGAGCTGGAGCAGAAGGCTTTAGGATTATATAGCCATTGTTTATTTCTGCTGTGTTGTACTCCGATAATGTTACTGTATAAATGTTGGTTTTGTTTCAAAGTTATGTTACATAATATATTTATTCGTTTCGCTGTGAGATTCGTGTTTACTCTGATGTTGTACGTATGTTCTTCTTCTATTCTAAACTTCTCTCTTCCTATTCCTCACCCTCTATTTTCTTTCATTAACTATCTGGTGTTTCCGATACTTGGGTTATGGCAAGTAATACGAGTTTATGTATTATTGTTGGAATTCGGGTGTCAAATTCCATGGGTTGTTACAGTGGTATCAGAGCTGAAGGTTAAGTGATTGCCTTGGCTCTATGGCATAACTCGATAGAGATGGGGTTTGTAATACCCTAGATTGAGTTTGAGCGTATATATATATATATAAGCACGTACTTGTCATTTAATATAAAATGATTTTGTATTATGGAGCTTTATTGGTTGGGTTGTTTATGAGTTCTGGTCGATCAGTTTGATCCACTGTATTGGTAGGAGTTTCTAAACACTTGAATACGATGAACCGACACAGTTTGTTTTGAAAAAAGGGTAAACGAAATAATTTTACCCAAATTATATTTTGATATAAAAGATTTATATTGGAATTATAATAGTATATTCGATGTGTTGGTTCTTATTATAATAGAATGAGATTATAATTGAAATGGTTTCATAAATAACGAATTAAAATTTGTATAGGTGTTATCAGATGGATTAAATCTAAATTTAAATCAGAACTTGGAATTTAAATTCCGGAAACATGAAAAGTGTTTGTAAATGGATTTGGATTAAATATACGGGAATTTTAAAATCCTGAGAGATTTTAAATTGTTTTACGATTATCGTGAATGGTATTTTGGAATAGATTTCAAAATGAAAGTGTTTAAATATGATTCTTGAAAAGTGATATAGTATTGAACTCACTTCGGTTGCTGGAAAATAATTCTGATGATGACTGCGTAGCATCGTGGGTGTTCATTTTCAAGTTTCTAAGTGAAGGATTACTACAAAGATATTGGTTTTGAATTGTTTTGAGGAATAGGAAACAAGTTGTTTTGGATCATAAAAAGGATAGTTTGATTTTTGAGATGGTAAACGGTTTAAAATCCCCAGGGAAAGAGTGTTTGAATTAAAGCCAAATTAAATAGAAATTTGGAAAAGCAAATTGAAATTGATTTGGATTAGAATGATATCAAGACAAATTGGATTTGTGAGATTTGAATTTGAAATGTAATTGGATAATCGAGTTTAGAGTTTGGAATCAAGAATGGATTTGAGATTGAGAATGAGATTTGGTTTGGGTATAAACGAATAATTGGTTGGGGATAAAATTGATTGGAATTTGATTGAGATGGCATTGGTATATACTGAATTGGTAGCAAATGGAAAGGATATAATGATATGCTCAACAAAAAGGTACAAGTTTATTTGTATATGAGTTTGGTGATTTATGAGCCTATTTGGCAAGCCGCTTGGCGTTTTGATTTTCTTTTGGATTGGAGAAGGCCTAGAGAGGCGAGTTGTAGTTGTACCGATCGAGCCGTACAAAGGAGGTGCCAGCGAATTTTTTCAAAAATTTAGGGTGTTAGAAATTTTTGTCAATAGGAATAAAATTTATATTTTAATTGAAATTAATCAGTCCAGTTGAAACTGAAGTTAAAAAGGTAAACAAATGATTTTTACCCAGTTAATAGGGTTTGTTTCTACCTTAGTAGTTTCGAGGACGAAATTATTTTAAGGGGGAAGAATGTAACGTCTCATATTTTTACAGTGTAATAATTTATTTATTTAATTATTTAAATAGTGATTTAGAGATTTAAATGGTCGTTTAATTAAATAATATTGAATATTTAGTTAATATAAATAATGGAATAATATATTTAATTTTCGATATAGTCGAAAATAGTAGAATTCGCAATATTGTGTGATGGATTATTTATAAGATATAATTAGTTTAGAATTGCATTATAATAACGAATATATTTAATAAACGATGGTTGAACGTATTAGTTGTAATATAATTATAAGCAAGCTCATAATGGCAGGTAGTTCGCAATATGGAGTTTTGAACTTCAATTGAAAATACATAATCCGTTTTAAATCGGGTTTCTGCGAAACAAGAAACGTTCGAATCTGTTGAACGATATTAACTAATGAAAGAGAAAAATCGAGATTTCATCTATTAGTTTGTGAGTTATGATCAAATCAAATTTTTTAGAAAGTCTCTATGGAATCCATATATAATTTATAACGATATATAAAGGGGTTTTTATTATAAATTAATTATCGATTTAACCGTGATTTGAAATATCGAGTTATATATGTAGATATATTTATTGTGGAGCTAGATAATATTCTATGTGAATATATATGATAATATTAAATTATTATTATTTTATTTAATTATTTTTAAATATATTAATATTTAAATTGGTTTATTTAGACCTTAGAAAATAGCCATTTTTGTAAATGACCTCCGTTTTTGATGAAACTAATTTTGTTGGATCCGGAATATTAAATTATTGTTATATTTTAATTTTCATGATTTTTGGAGTCAGTATGTGGCCGTATGGGATTTTTAATGTGAAAAACAATCGATATTTTAACTTTAAAAATACGCTGTGTGAGCAAACAAACTTATAATTCGACGAAACAATTTTCGTTGGGTCCGTAATGTCGAACTGTAGCAGTATTTCCATTTTCGTCGAATTTGGGTATTGTATGTGATCATACAGATTTTTAATTAACAAATACAAATGGAAACAGACTAAAAATAAATAAAATAATATCTTTAGCTTACTTGTAAGCTACGTGCTCCTATAAATATACACTTTCCTATCATTAACCCTATATCATTTCCTTCCCAAGTCAACAGATAAATCCGCCGCTACCAAAAGTGAAACGTGAGGAAAAACTATCTCTCATAAATCATATCAATTCAAAATAAATTCTATAAATCAATCTATAAGCATACTTGTTTTACTGGGATCCTCCTCTTCAATTCGGTATACATTCCATGAGATTTCATGACATGTTTATTCGATCAAAAATAAACAGTAGGTTATGCAGATATAGGGTTCGGTATTTTGATGAATGGAAGCATCGATTTGAAGAACGAATGTTGTTAACGAGTTCATACGCCAAAGAAAAGGCAGTGGGTAGAATTTGGTTGGTTTTCTTGCGAATAAAGTTTGCATGTTTCACTAGGTTCGCAGGAAAGGGTGTAGGAGTCGGCTTTCCAATAAGGAGTGCGAGTTGTTAGAAATAGGGATAAAATTGAAGATGAAGGGAAGGAGAGTTGGATGGTAGCTTCTATTTGATTTTTCATTTAGTATTGAAGGGCACGGTGGAGCTTTAAGAGGTGGAAATGGCTGTGTTTTGGTACCTGGAGAATGATGGAATAGAAGAGGAAGAAGGGTGCGTTATAAAGAGGCGGGTCTATTTTCTTAATGGGCCAATTTTTGAAAAGGTTAAACTCGTTTTAATTAAATAAATTAGCCTAGTTAGGATCGTATGGACTAGGGCTGCACAATGGAACTGATTCAGAGTGAATTGGAGTTCGTTACAGTTTATAGCAAAATAAATTAGCCTAGTTAAATAAATAAATCAGCAAAACAAGATCCGTTAGGATCGTATGGACTAGGGCTACACAATGGAACTGATTCAGAGTGAATTAGAGTTCGTTACAATTTATAGCAAGATAAATTGCTGGATTTGAATCAAATCGACGATCGCTTATCGTTATTTAACGATAATGGACCAATGTGAGTATACATCACTAACTCTGCTCAGTTTATATTTTGATAACCTATTTTTGGAATTGATAAATGATGGTTGATTACTGTGTGTTGATTGTCTGGATGAACTGTTAATTAATTGGTTGAAATTATAGATCTAATTATTTATATATAACGTTAATTAAATATTGATTCTGTTTATCAGAATATTTCAAATTGAAATGTAATTGATGTTAATTATATTGTTTAACATCTGTGGATGCAAGGAAACAGGTTGGAGGGATCTAACTGGATTTCTCAATATTTGTAATACTATTTTTTCATATATTGTGATATATGATGTGATATATAATCTGTGATTGATTATGATGACAATGGTCTTGATATTTGGTAATTTTAAATACCATAAGAAATACTTGAATGTAAAAAGGGAATTTTCAAAGTGTACAATGAAAATAAAATATTTATATAAAATAATAGAATTATAAAAGGAATTATTTGGGAAACAAATAGAATTATAAAAGGAATTATTTGGGAAATAAATAGAATTATTAAATGAAATTGGCGAGATATAAAAGAACTATGAGAATTATGGATTTAAAGTAGATTGTAAATAGAAATCTGTTTTAACAGATAGAACCGAGAAGATTTTATAAATAATGTTTTATAAATTAAATAAAATATTTATCATTTTATAAATGAAATATATAAGTCTGAAATAATAGAGAGAAGTAAAATCGGTTTCAACACCGATATTTGAAATCGAATGTGAACGTAGCAGTTGTAAAGGGGGTTATAAATAAGATTTTTACGAATAGTCTATAAATAGAATTTGGATTTGGGATATTGTTTTTAAATACGAAATTAAACTATTTTGATTGTATATAAGATATACCATTCACATTAAATATGAATTAGAGATTTAAATAAATATTTTGCAGATAAGAATATTTATAAAGGAATTTGGGGTTTGAAATATGAATTTAAATGGAATTACTGAAATTAGAAACTGATTGGAAATTAGTCGAGTTGAATGACTTTCTGGGTATCGAACTGATGTTGGTTTCGACCTTCGGGGGTTTATACTTGGGAAGTTGTTCTCTTACTAGTTTACAGTTAGAGACTGATATATGTAGGAAGATAGTGATGCGTGAATCAGAAATGGAAACGTTTTCCAAATTTAATAACGTTTATTTTCTAAATTTAGAAAACAAGGATTTACAAATATATGGAAATGGGGAAATGAATAAATTAATGATTAATTAATTTAAAAGGGGATAATGTTGATTGATGATTGATCGATAAAATTTGCATTTGGAAATAAGATCGTTGTGTGTATGGATGTTTCCTTTGATAGTTAAATAACTGACTATCAAAGTTTTGACCGTTTTTCTATTGTCAATACGGAGAGACCGGAATCAGATTTATTATCTGATAACCACACTATATGGGGGTTAGCATTGCGAATCAAATACGATGAAGATAATTGAAGACAAAGTTTATGCAAGGGCTGTTCTGGCAAATCCTACGTAGAAATTGCCTAAGATGGGTTTATAAAATAGTGCCTTCAGTTTGTCCAGACCCAGGACAACCTGTGAGTATATTTAATAGGTTGCGTAAATTGATCACTTCAAATGTATTTACGTTTGGTGGCGGAGGAATTCGTTTCTCTTATGCAACAACCCGGAAAATCCGAACTAATCTAAAATTTTAATGGATTTTGAATATTTAAAATGATTTATTTTTAATAATAACGACTAAAAAATTATTTTAAGCGAAGTTAGGACGTAAAATTTTATTTTAATTATAAACAATGCTTGAAAAGGCGCGGTAGTTTGAAAATTCGATTTTAAATTTCAATTGAATGTACAGGATTCATAATAAATCAGATTTTACTAAAACCAGAAATATTTAAATCTGTTTTATTATATCTTTCTAACGAATGTGAAAAATCTAGATTTTATAACGAGAATAAATAGTTACGTCTGGTTTAAAATTTAGAATAGTCGCTATGCAATTTAATATAAAATATAGCCCTTAAAAATAATCATTTTGCAAACGACCTCCATTTTCGACGAAACCACTTTAGTTGGATCCGGAATGTCAAATTATTGCTAGATTCCAATTTTCATAATTTTTGGAATTAATATGTGAGCGTGATGAATTTAAACGCGTTTGGTGCTTTTAGTTTGAATTGGATCGACCACAAAATGGCCATTTTTCAAACGGTCTCCAAATTTGACAAAATTAGTTTTGTTAGGACCGTATCGTCAAAACATAGCTAAATTTATTTTTCTGTAATTTTTGGAGTCAGTAAGTGGCCCCGGTAAAATAAAATGTATGTTTAAATTTAATATATTGATTTTTATTTTAATTTTGAGAAAACCTGATCGAATTGGCTTACGAAACATATTCCATTGTGTCAGGAATAGGGGTATTTAGCTAGTGGCGACAGTCGTTGGGCTTGTTTTGGAGATTGGACGCGATTTTCACTTTTAAAGAAAAAAATAGAATTAAAATAATATTAAAAAATTATATAAATAACCCTATGTTTGCAAACCTTAACTCATTTATAACGGAGCCTCCATTCACTGAATCCATGGCTGCGACGTTCCTTCCTTCTCACCCATTTTTCTTCCTCCTCGATCATCATTTCAAAAACGTTTCAATGACAATCTTATAGATCTACGTGAGGTTGACCTAACTGACAGTCAAGATCAAAAATCGCTCAACCAATTGTCTGAAATTGCGATCCAAAGTGGAGGACTTCGATCTTGTTTTCAGGCGCAGCGGGATGCTCGAGTTCATCAGGTTTCTGGAGAAAGGAAGCCCAGGCGAAGGAGTACAGGGTGGCGAACTCTGATGGGGGACCGACGGCTCTGGTAGCATGCGATGGTGGATTAATTTGGGCGGCGATGGGTTCAAAATTGGTCTCAGGAGAAATGAAGAAGATGGCCTGTTTATTTCCTTAAGCTAAGTAATTAGTACAAGTGAATAAGGGTTAAGTTTTTATTTAAAATTATATAAACTTTAACTTATTCAATTCTTATGAGAATCGAACAATTCAAAAAGCATTGCAACCATGATAACAAGCTCTACACGATGGAAGCAGAAAGGTTTAACACAGATAATCATTTTGAAACGGCCCGAACTTCCCCGGTAAGGAAAGCCCGGATTGAATTGAGAACAAACCACATCAGAACGCAAGCGGAAGAACATTTCATTGTATATTACAACAATTCCATCAGAATACAAGAATATACGGAGTATGAATCAATATTATACAACAGAAAATATCAGAGATTACAATACATTACATAGCAGCGGAAAATAATACAATACACAACTAGAAGTAATACGCGGATACAAAGATTTCTGAGTATCGTTCCAGCTGTAAACCAGGATCATGTGAATATAAATCTGCAAAACCAAAACTACTAGCTGCCCGTGTCAAAATAAGGGCACCCAGAGTTTAGGTTAAAACAATAAACTCCAGGTCAGTCATGGGACTGGTGTGAGAACTAAAACAGTTATTAATCTTTATTTTTAAAGTTAGGTAAATCAAGGGACCACACCGTAAAACACGGAACGGGTTTCCTCCCCAGAATACCAGTGCATAAAACAAATAGCGCAATGCTAAATAAAGAAAAATGAAGCTATTATAAGACCCAGTCCCCATCACACAATGCAACGCAAGCCGTAGGATAGGGTTTTTACCTTATAATAGCCAAGAATGCTTGATACGTTTAAAACAAATCATTTGATACTATTATAAGTGCATAGTGTATAAAACAACTTCAAATCATAAGTATCAATCATAGACGGCATAAGCGCCCTATCCCACTATGTCGCCATACTAGGCTCTACAAATAAAACCGCAGAATCACGTATTTGGAAATTGGATTTCCATCTATGAACCGAGGCCAGGGATCGTCCTCTACCGATTCGAGACGCTCTAGCCCGTGTCTCAGGACCCAGACTCAGGTGGGCCTTGGATCGTCAGGGCCGGTCCACCGATGTGGATTATTATGCCTGAACACTGCGTTTCCCCACCCTATGGGGTGTCAATGAGCCAACGAATGACTCCATCGGACCCGGATCCTCCGATCAAATCGAGGTGCCTCGCAACAACAACATCCACATAAGTCAAACTCGTCTGGGCGTGTAAAACCACTTACGCCACTTCTAGCTAGAAAGAAACGCATGTCCTCCCTGAGGTCCGTCTTCCGTTTTTGGTTCATACCGGGTGTGAAACTCGCAAAGTAAACGTTACACAAAGCTACGCCACAAAGGCCGTGCTTCGATCATCAACCACAAGACTTTGCTTTTCAACAGAAGCCTTGATCATTTGCCACTTAGGCATGCCACACAGGCAATTCACTCTATGCGTTTGATATCCATCAGTATATAACCCCTGAGCTCGTACGTCTCAGAGAAGGGCGTTAAGAAAGAGAATAAATTCTCCGCCGCCAAACAGATATATTTAATAGAAATCAATCACACAGACTAAAATCCAATGTCAGACACACAGTCCATTTACAAGTTCATTCTGGGTCTGAACGAAACCGGAGGCACCTAGTACCCCGCATATCCATCGATCTCCAAGTACGTCTGGACATCACCAACTGATTCCCTCCTCTTGGGTGTACGGCCCAATCAAGATCATCAGTAATTATCCAAACGACGTGAAGACCTCCGGTCTTCAACAACCGTCTTCATCTTCGACTTATCGTCGTATCAGTTATTCAGAATGGGATAAACCAGGTCTTTCCGAATAACTCGCGTATATAGTAAACAAGTGTTACACAAACACAACATACGCCTCATTCCAATTCATCAGTCACTAACCGTAAATTAACAAGAGAATAATTCCCCAAATATTAACCCCGAAGGCCGAAACCAACATCAGATCAATACCCAGGAAACCGTTCTGCTTAGCTAACCTACAATTAGTTTCTAAATTTCACATTCTTAGGGAAAAGTTCCCATTAATTTTATCAAAGATAAATTCCTTTAAATTTATTCTTTAATCTACCTTTGAATAACAATTCAAACTAGTCGGGATTAACGAACCTTACCGAAGTAATCATTTGTTTTAATTTCCCAATCCCAACCTATTCATCCCATGAAGTAAAACTGGTCATACTTCATATCTAACACCACGGTGTTATCGGCAAATTCAATTACCATTTCACGTTCAAATCTAATTAAAGATTTAACTATCGCCTGGAGCAAAACTGGTGATACTCCATTCTCGATCTTTTCAATCTAATTAAAGATTCATTAAAACTCCACTTAGTTTCAATCTGTAACTGGATCAAAGAATCCATGTCATTCAAAACACGGTTCACGATAAACCCAAAATCACATAACATTTCAATCAGTCCCTAACCGTAAATTAGCAAGTGAGCAGTTCCCTAAGTATTAACCCCGAAGGCCGAAACCAACATCAGATCAATACCCCAGAAACCATTCAACTTAACTAATCTCCAATTAGTTTCTGATTTTCTTAACTCCATGGGTCTAAGAACAGTATTATTAAAGATACCGTTCACGACAACCGAAAATCACATTCGGTTAATTATCGGGTTAAAGAACAAGTGTTATTTAAAACACTGTTCACAATAAACCCAAAAATCAATACCAATTCAATTCCAATTAAATATTATTTAATTGGTACACTTCATTAAATCTAAATAAAAAGATTTAATCTTTTTCTCAACTGGGCTTAAGAACAGTGTTAATGAAGACACCATTCACGACAAACCCAAATCACATTTGATATTAAATACAAGGCTCTAAATAGAAAATATATCGGCTTATATTCAATATCAAATTCTACGAACAAAAAATATCGTATTGGAAATAACGATATAAATATATCTTTCAAATTCCCATCACAATACATGTATCATCACGAAATCCAACATCGAAATATTCCAGAGATAATTTCAATTCAAATTCATTCCAATTCAATTATTGGAAATTCTGGTTACTTTTAAAACCCTTTTCAAATTCAATTTATTTATTTAAAAATAAATATAATTATAATTCTAGTTCAAACCTAGTTCATTTCGATAAAAATCTATTTTTATCTTTTCAAATATGGAGTTTTTCATCCCAATTCTTCCCAAATCATTTCTTATGATTTTACACACATTATTACTATTTTTAATAATTTTATTTAGGCCCGTACAGTCGATTTCCATCAACGGCCATCGAACTGCACTTACAGCGACCTTTTCCAAATTTGATTTGGACATAACTCCAAATCCAACCGTTAGATTTCTAATTTCTAATATTCGTTAGAAAGCTCTTTTCGATACGAACCCAACGGTTCCATTTTAGGAGAATCCGACGGTCGGATCTTCCGCAATATCCATTTGAAGTCAATGGTCGAAATTCACGAACTACCGCAGCGCGGCACGTTCTATTCAGGCCATTATATTATATATATAATATATACTTCGTCGATTTCCTTTTAAAACGTATTTTATAAATCGTTTTAAATTCGTTTTCAAAACGGTTTCAACTTCTTTTTCAAATTCAAATCAAAATTGAATCTTCCCTTACAAATTCGTTTTAAATTCATTTCAAATTGATTTCAATTCAAATCGATTTTCAGTTCAATTTCAATACGTTTTAAACTCAATTCAAAACGATTTCAATTCTATTCCAATCTAATTCGAATTTCAATCCTATTCAGTTTAATTCGAATTTCATTTCAAAATATTCGATTTTGAAATCACTGTTCAATATTCGTTATAAAAACGAATATAATCGATATAAATATCGTTCACGTCAAAATGGCGTCAATCTAATCAATACGGCTTCATATATTCTATTTTCAAATATTCTATTTCAAATATTTCTTTTTCAAATATTTCTATTCAAATATTTCTTTTTCAAATATTTCTATTCAAACATTTCTTTTTCAAAACTGGAATGAGGCCCAATCAATTACCATATAATATTAATTATATGGATTTTCTACAACACATGTATACAATAACAACGATGAATAATCAACCATCATCCAAAGTGCATTCTACACTGTATAAGCATCAAATATAAATATTTAACGCTCATAACAGTCTGTCCATCAATCGATCGACATACAACTAATTATTGGGACTAGTGTATGTCATATATCATCCCAATACCCGTGTGGGGTTTTCAAACAATCAAACACAGATTTTATTTGTGCAGTTGGGCGATGTGTAAAATTTACCGTCCCAATCAATATCAGTCAAATGTGTGTATATAAACAAACCGTCCGATTTGTTTATAAATATTTATTTCATATACACATTAAAAATTCTATTTTCAACTATAAAATATTTTTAACTATATAAATATTTTATTTCATTTCACATCACATCACACAATCAACTACACATCAAAATCAAACAAACAAGCATACAAGCCGTCCATGGTCTGTGGACGACGGGTGTCGGGTGCTACTAAACACCGTCTGCATCCTAGTATATATTTCTAACTAGAAAATAAAATAAAGTGAGAAGTTCTCACTGAGGGTTCCACTTCGCCGTGCTTTGCTGTTGAACTGCTGAACCGTCTGGATCTGATTGAAATTCCCATGCAGTCCTTATCACGTTGTTCAAATAAAAATTATATTTTTACTACTTCATTCAATAAATAAAAATCGTATTTTTATTTCTACTTCATATATAAAGATCGAATTTTTGTATTTCACAAACGATAAAAATCATATTTTTATTATTCCTATGATATAAAAATTATATTTTTAACCTTTCTATAATATAAAAATTATATTTTTAACCTTTCTATAATTTAGAAATTATATTTTTATCCTTTCTATAATATAAAAATTATATTTTTAACTAACGAAAAATCACATCTTTATGATAAAAAATAATCTCTTTTTATATTGTTATAAAGGTCGAATCTTTCCTTATATAAAATTTATATTTTCACCTTACAAAAATCAAATCTCTATCTAAATAAAAAATCATGTTCTTTTAATCGATGTCCACATATATAAAAATCAAATTTTTATATAGCTCTTCATATATTAAAACCCAAATTTTTATATGGTTCTTTGTAAAATAAAAATCAAATCTTTCAAGTGATAAAAATCGAATCTTTTTATTTTAAAAATATATACTTTCCTTATCAAAAATATAATCTTTTCAGCATCAAAGCCCTAATCTTTTCTCTTTTTTTTTGTTTTAACCATAACGTTCAAGTTATATTTTCAAAAATAATGTTCTTTCTATACTTTTCAAACCATAATTTTCTTGTTTTTTTTAAAAAAAAAATCAAATTTTTTCTTTTAAAGTTATTTATTTTGAAGATCAGAAGTTATACAATGCCTGAAGATAAAAATAAAAGAGAAATAAATAAATTAAAAAAAAGTAGAAACACTCACTGTATTTCGATCGGAGCTGGGTTTCGGTGCCGGAGTGGCAGCGCACGGGGTAGGAGGGATTCAGAGGAGGTCGGATCAATATGATTTGGGGCTGATTTCTCGAAATGTAGAAGGGGAAGGAGAAGAGGGAGACGATGAAGCAAGAGGGGGAGGTCATGGCGGAGGCTGCACGCGTCGGTGGTCCGCTCTGGTGGCAGGCGACGGCTCAGGCGATGTCATCGGGCGGAGGTAGCTGTTTTCGCTACAGTCTGGTTTAGGAGGAAGGGGAAAAGGGTGCGTGGAGGAGGAGGAGGCCAAGGAAGGGGAGGCGCGTCTGAGGAGGGGCGAAGTTCACCGTCGATCGACGGAGGTAGGTCAGGATGGCGGCATCGACGAGTCTTTTTTTTAATGTTTTAACTGAATGGTATACGGGGGGGTGGGGGGGGGTCAACGCTATAAGGAGGAGAAAAGGTTTATTTTTATTTAATTTAATTAATTTTCAAAAAGCAAGTTTAAATTTCAACCTCGAAACGAGACCCACCGCCTGTTGTCCCTAGCTAATTAACCCCATTCCGAACACAATGGGATATGTATCGTAAGATGATTCGATCGTTTCGATCAGTTCTTGTCAAAATCAACATATAACTCTATATATTGAATTTGAACGTGCATTTCAATTTACTGGGGTCACACACAGCCTCTAAAAATTCCCAAAAAATATTTTCTAGCTTCGTATTGATGACACGGTCCTAACAAAACTAGTTTCGTCAAATTCTGAGACCGTTTGAAAAATGGCCATTCTCCAGTCGATTAAAATCAACTTAAACTGGTCAAACGCGTTTTCCTTTGCCACGCTCACATATTGAATCGGAAAATTAAAAATTTTGGAATCTAGCAATAACTTAACATCACGGGTCCAACAAAAGTGGTTTCGTCGAAAAACGAGGTCGTTTGCAAAATTTCCATTTTTAAGGGCCAGAATTCCATAGCGACTATTCTGAATTTTCAACTGGGCATATCTTTTGATTTCCGCTATGAAATTTTGATTTCTCAGATTCGTTGGAAAGATATTTTCAATTAGATTCTAATATTTTTGGTTTCACTAAAATCCGGTTTATTTTGCACCCGGTACATTCATTTGAATTTTGAAATCGAATTATCGAACTATCGCGCCATTTTCAATTCCTTTTATAATTATAAATAAATATTTTATATTCTAACGACGATCTATATAAATATATACATTCGAATTCTATTCAAAATAAATTTCTCGTCGATATTATTTAAAATAATTCATTTTAAATAATCAAAATTCACTAAATTTGCCAAAATAAAAATTTTAAATTGGCTCGGATTTCTGGGTTATTACAATCTCCCCCACTTAAAACTTTTCGTCCCCGAAAAGGAACGAAGCCGAAAGTTGTTTCACAAATCAACTCAACTTCCGTTATTTTCATTACGGCTTAAGTTCTTCAACTTTTCAGTTTCTAAGAACTTTTCAAATTTTTCAAAAATTTGGCTAACACCCTAAATTTTCGAAAAATTTCGCCATAACCTCCCTTGCACCGGGAGCACCGGGAAAATCCCGAAATTGCCATACAGACCCTCTGATCTCAAAAAGAAAAAGAAAAAGCCAAGCGGCTAGCCAATCGGCTCATAAAATCATCATCACCCAAACAAAACAGTAAATTATGGTAAACATGTACCTATTTGTCGGGCAAACAATTTTATTCTTCTGCTCTAGCCTCCTTGCTATGACCTGTTCAATGTAAGTACATGTATTTGCAAGCAAATGCGACCAAATTTCAATACACTCACTATTTGATCAATTTGGCTATAAGGTACAAATTTTAATTAATCAACCAATAATCAACAACACAACCATCAATCAATTAGTTGTTTAGCTTTTCAAATTCATAACTTTGATATATAGTCAAAAAATCAGATTTTTGATGCCAAATCACAACAATAGGCCCCATCTAATTTTGGTTCTCAAACCAATCAATAGGAAATATATAGAAATCTCACTTTCGTCACTCGAATATAAACACTGATGATGAGGCCTCATCATCAGAATCATCTCCGGGCGACTAGAGTGTGATTCTATATCTATCCAGTATATTAAAATTTCGAATACACGCGGATCAGACGTATATGCAAATTCTGTATCTGGATAGTCCAAATAAATATAAAATAAATAATCAAATACGAATAATTGATTTAAATTTTCAAAACAAAACTTGTTTTCAATTTCAAAAATATACTCTTCACACTCGTTCTAGGATACTATTGATCCCATCTCTAACGAGTCATTCCCATTGGATATTACTAATCCAATTCTGATGAATTCTTTCGTTTGGTTCTAATGAGTCATGTTCTCTAGCCCTGTAAACCAGAGCTCTTATACCACGATGAAACGACCCGAACTTCCCCGGTAAGGAAAGCCCGGATTGAATTGAGAACAAACCACATCAGAACGCAAGCGAAAGAACATTTCATTGTATATTACAACAATTCCATCAGAATACAAGAATATACGGAGTATGAATCAATATTATACAACAGAAAATATCAGAGATTACAATACATTACATAGCATCGGAAAATAATACAATACACAACTAGAAGTAATACGCAGATACAAAGCTTTCTGAGTATCGTTCCAGCTGTAAACCAGGATCCTATGAATATAAATCTGCAAAACCAAAACTACTAGCTGCCCGTGTCAAAATAAGGGCACCCAGAGTTTAGGTTAAAACAATAAACTCCAGGTCAGTCATGGGACTGGTGTGAGAACTAAAACAGTTATTAATCTTTATTTTTAAAGTTAGGTAAATCAAGGGACCACGCCGCATAACACGGAACGGGTTTCCTCCCCAGAATACCAGTGCATAAAACAAATAGCGCAATGCTAAATAAAGAAAAATGAAGCTATTATAAGACCTAGTTCCCATCACACAATGCAACGCAAGCCGGAGGATAGGGTTTTTACCTTATAATAGCCAAGAATGCTTGATACGTTTAAAACAAATCATTTGATACTATTATAAGTGCATAGTGTATAAAACAACTTCAAATCATAAGTATCAATCATAGACGGTATAAGCGCCCCATCCCACTATGTCGCTATACTAGGCTCTACAAATAAAACCGCAGAATCACGTATTTGGAAATTGGATTTCCATCTATGAACCGAGGCCAGGGATCGTCCTCTACCGATTCGAGATGCTCTAGCCCGTATCTCAGGACCTAGACTCAGGTGGGCCTTGGATCGTCAGGGCCGGTCCACCGATGTAGATTATTATGCCTGAACACTACGTTTCCCCACCCTATGGGGTGTCAATGAGCCAACGAATGACTCCATCGGACCTGGATCGTCCGATCAAACCGAGGCGCCTCGCAACAACAACATCCACATAAGTCAAACTCGTCAGGGCGTGTAAAACCACTGATGCCACTTCTAGCTAGAAAGAAACTCATGTCCTCCCTGAGGTCCGTCTCCCGTTTTTGGTTCATACCGGGTGTGAAACTCGTGAAGTAAACGTTACACAAAGCTACGCCACAAAGGCCGTGCTTCGATCATCAACCACAAGACTTTGCTTTTCAACAGAAGCCTTGATCATTTGCCACTTAGGCATGCCACACAGGCAATTCACTCTATGCGTTTGATATCCATCAGTATATAACCCCTGAGCTCGTACGTCTCAGAGAAGGGCGTTAAGCAAGAGAATAAATTCTCCGCTGCCAAACAGATATATATTTAATAGAAATCAATCACACGGACTAAAATCCAATGTCAGACACACAGTCCATTTACAAGTTCGTTCTGGGTCTGAACAAAACCGGAGGCACCTAGTACCCCGCATATCCATCGATCTCCAAGTACGTCTGGACGATCACCAACTGATTCCCTCCTCTTGGGTGTACGGCCCAATCAAGATCATCAGTAATTATCCAAACGACGTGAAGACCTCCGGTCTTCAACCACCGTCTTCATCTTCGACTTATCGTCGTATCAGTTATTCAAAATGGGATAAACCCGGTCTTTCCGAATAACTCGCGTATATAATAAACAAGTGTTACACAAACACAACATACGCCTCATTCCAATTCATCAGTCACTAACCGTAAATTAACAAGAGAATAATTCCCCAAATATTAACCCCGAAGGCCGAAACCAACATCAGATCAATACCCAGGAAACCGTTCTGCTTCGCTAACCTATAGTTAGTTTCTAAGTTTCACATTCTTAGGGAAAGGTTCACATTAATTTTATCAAAGATAAATTCCTTTAAATTTATTCTTTAATCTTCCTTTGAATATCAATTCAAACTAGTCGGGATTAACGAACCTTACTGAAGTAATCAATTGTTTTAATTTCCCAATCCCAACCTATTCATCCCATGAAGTAAAACAGGTCATACTTCATATCTAACACCACGGTGTTATCGGAAAATTCAATTACCATTTCACGTTCAAATCTAATTAAAGATTTAACTATCGCCTGGAGCAAAACTGGTGATACTCCATTCTCGATCTTTTCAATCCAATTAAAGATTCATTAAAACTCCACTTAGTTTTAATCTGTAACTGGGTCAAAGAATCCATGTCATTTAAAACACGGTTCACGATAAACCTAAAATCACATAACATTTCAATCAGCCCCTAACCATAAATTAGCAAGTGAGCAATTCCCTAAGTATTAACCCCGAAGGCCGAAACCAACATCAGATCAATACCCCAGAAACCATTCAACTTAACTAATCTCCAATTAGTTTCTGATTTTCTTAACTCCATGGGTCTAAGAACAGTATTATTGAAGATACCGTTCATGACAACCCAAAATCACATTCCATTAATTATCGGGTTAAAGAACAAGTGTTATTTAAAACACTGTTCACGATAAACCCAAAAATCAATACCAATTCAATTCCTATTAAATATTATTTAATTGGTACACTTCATTAAATCTAAATAAAATGATTTAATCTATTTCTCAACTGGGCTTAAGAACAGTGTTAATGAAGACACCATTCACGACAAACCCAAATCACATTTGATATTAAATACAAGGCTCTGAATAGAAAATATATCGGCTTATATTCAGTATCAAATTCTACGACCAACAAATATCGTATTGGAAATAACGATATAAATATATCTTTCAAATTCCCATCACAATGCCTGTATTATCACGAAATCCAACATCGAAATATTCCAGAGATAATTTCGATTCAAATCCATTCCAATTCAATTATTGGAAATTCTGGTTACTTTTAAAACCCTTTTCAAATTCAATTTATTTATTTAAAAATAAATAGAATTATAATTCTAGTTCAAACCTAGTTCATTTCGATAAAAATCTATTTTTATCCTTTCAAATATGGAGTTTTTCATCCCAGTTCTTCCCAAATCATTTCTTGTGATTTTACACAAATTATTACTATTTTTAATAATTTTATTTAGGCCCGTACAGTCGATTTCCATCAACGGCCATCGAACTGCACTTACAACGACCTTTTCCAAATTTGATTTGGACATAATTCCAAATCCAACCCTTAGATTTCTAATTTCTAATATTCGTTAGAAAGCTCTTTTCGATACGAACCCAATGGTTCCGGTTTTAGGAGAATCCGACGGTCGGATCTCCCGCAATATCCATTTGAAGTCAATGGTCGAAATTCACGAACTACCGCAGCGCGGCGCGTTCTATTCAGGCCATTATATTATATATATAATATATACTTCGTCGATTTCCTTTTAAAACGTATTTTATAAATCGTTTTAAATTCATTTTCAAAACGATTTCAACTTCTTTTTCAAATTCAAATCAAAATTGAATCTTCCCTTACAAATTCGTTTTAAATTCATTTCAAATTGATTTCAATTCAAATCGATTTTCAGTTCAATTTCAATACGTTTTAAACTCAATTCAAAACGATTTCAATTCTATTCCAATCTAATTCGAATTTCAATCCTATTCATTTTAATTCGAATTTCATTTCAAAATATTCGATTTTGAAATCACTGTTCAATATTCGTTATAAAAACGAATATAATCGATATAAATATCGTTCACGTCAAAATGGCGTCAATCTAATCAATACGGCTTCATATATTCCATTTTCAAATATTCTATTTCAAATATTTCTTTTTCAAATATTTCTATTCAAATATTTATTTTTCAAATATTTCTATTCAAATATTTCTTTTTCAAATATTTCTATTCAAACATTTCTTTTTCAAAACTGGAATGAGGCCCAATCAATTACCATATAATATTAATTATATGGATTTTCTACAACACATGTATACAATAACAACGATGAATAACCAAGCATCATCCAAAGTGCATTCTACACTGTATAAGCATCAAATATAAATATTTAACGCTCATAACAGTCTGTCCATCAATCGATCGACATACAGCTAATTATTGGGACTAGTGTATGTCATATATCATCCCAATACCCATGTGGGGTTTTCAAACAATCAAACACAGATTTTATTTGTGCAGTTGGGCGATGTGTAAAATTTATCGTCCCAATCAATATCAGTCAAATGTGTTTATATAAACAAACCGTCCGATTTGTTTATAAATATTTATTTCATATACACGTTTAAAATTCTATTTCCAACTATAAAATATTTTTAACTATATAAATATTTTATTTCATTTCACATCACATCACACAATCAACTACACATCAAAATCAAACAAACAAGCATACAAGTCGTCCATGGTCTGTGGATGATGGGTGTCGGGTGCTACTAAACACCGTCTGCATCCTAGTATATATTTCTAACTAGAAAATAAAATAAAGTGAGAAGTTCTCACTGAGGGTTCCACTCCGCCGTGCTTTGCTGTTGAACTGCTGAACCGTCTAGATTTGATTGAAATTCCCATGCAGTCCTTATCACGCTATTCAAATAAAAATTATATTTTTACTGCTTCACTCAATAAATAAAAATCATCTTTTTATTTCTATTTCATATATAAAGATCGAATTTTTGTATTTCACAAATGATAAAAAACATATTTTTATTATTCCTATGATATAAAAATTATATTTTTAACCTTTCTATAATATAAAAATTATATTTTTAACCTTTCTATAATTTAGAAATTATATTTTTATCCTTTCTATAATATAAAAATTATATTTTTAACTAACGAAAAATCACATCTTTATGATAAAAAATAATCTCTTTTTATATTGTTATAAAGGTCGAATCTTTCCTTATATAAAATTTATATTTTCACCTTACAAAAATTAAATCTCTATCTAAATAAAAAATCATGTTCTTTTAATCGATGTCCGCATATATAAAAATCAAATTTTTATATAGCTCTTCATATATTAAAACCCAAATTTTTATATGGTTCTTTGTAAAATAAAAATCAAATCTTTCAAGTGATAAAAATCGAATCTTTTTATTTTAAAAATATATACTTTCCTTATCAAAAATATAATCTTTTCAGCATCAAAGCCCTAATCTTTCTCTTTTTTTTATTTTAACCATAACGTTCAAGTTATATTTTCAAAAATAATGTTCTTTCTATATTTTTCAAACCATAATTTTCATGTTTTTTTTAAAAAAAAATCAAATTTTTTCTTTTAAAGTTATTTATTTTTAAGATCAGAAATTATACAATGCCCGAAGATAAAAATAAAAGAGAAATAAATAAATTAAAAAAAAAGTAGAAACACTCATTGTATTTCGATCGGAGCTGGGTTTCGGTGCCGGAGTGGCAGCGCACGGGGTAGGAGGGCTTCAGAGGAGGTCGGATCAATATGATTTGTGGCTGATTTCTCGAAATGTAGAAGGGGAAGGAGAAGAGGGAGACGATGGAGCAAGAGGGGGAGGTCGTGGCGGAGGCTGCAGGCGTCGGTGGTCCGCTCTGGTGGTAGGCGACAGCTCAGGCGATGTCATTGGGCGGAGGTGGCTGTTTTCGCTACAGTCTGGTTTAGGAGGAAGGGGAAAAGGGTGTGTGGAGGAGGAGGAGGCCAAGGAAGGGGAGGCGCGTCTGAGGAGGGGCGGAGTTCACCGTCGATCGACGGGGGTAGGTCGGGATGGCGGCATCGACGAGTCATTGTTTTTCTTTTTTTTATGTTTTAACTGAATGGTATATGGGGGGGGGGGAGGGTCAACGCTATAAGGAGGAGAGAGGGTTTATTTTTATTTAATTTAATTAATTTTCAAAAAGCAACTTTAAATTTCGAACTCGAAAAGAGACCCACCGCCTGTCATCCCAAGCTAATTACCCCCATTCCGAACACAATGGGATATGTACCGTAAGCTGATTCGATCGTTTCGATCAGTTATCGTCAAAATCAACATATAACTCTATATATTGAATTTGAACGCGCATTTCAATTTACTGGGGTCACATACAGCCTCTAAAAATTCCCAAAAAATATTTTCTAGCTTCGTATTGACGACACAGTCCTAACAAAACTAGTTTCGTCAAATTCTGAGACCGTTTGAAAAATGGCCATTTTCCAGTCGATTAAAATCAACTAAAACTGGTCAAATGCGTTTTCCTTTGCCACGCTCACATATTGAATCAGAAAATTACGAATTTTGGAATCTAGCAATAACTTGACATCACAGGTCCAACAAAAGTGGTTTCGTCGAAAACCGAGGTCGTTTGCAAAATTTCCATTTTTAAGGGCCAGAATTCCATAACGACTATTCTGAATTTTCAACTGGGCATATCTTTTGATTTCCGCTATGAAATTTTGATTTCTCGGATTCGTTGGAAATATATTTTCAATTAGATTCTAATGTTTTTGGTTTCACTAAAATCCGGTTTATTTTGCACCCGGTACATTCATTTGAATTTTGAAATCGAATTATCGAACTACCGCGCCATTTTCAATTCCTTTTATAATTATAAATAAATATTTTATATTCTAACGACGATCTATATAAATATATACATTCGAATTCTATTAAAAATAAATTTCTCGTCGATATTGTTTAAAATAATTCATTTTAAATAATCAAAATTCACTAAATTTGCCAAAATAAAAATTTTAAATTGGCTCGGATTTCCGGGTTATTACACATTTTCAGTTTTTCATTCAAATTAACATTGAAATTGTCTTTAGTTTTAATTTAAATTATCTTTGAATTTTATTTTCAGTTTTTTTTAAAAAGTAACTTCGTTTATAAAGAAAAAGAAATGTATTTTTTTTAAAATAAATAGCTTTAAATATAATATGATTTTTAAAAATATAAATAACATTGTTTTTTCTTAAAAAAATAGCATTATATAAAAAAATGGTTTTTATATAAACAACCTTAGAATAAAAATATGGTTTTTATTTATTATTTTTGAATTAAAAAATAGCATTGTTTTAAAATTATAAAATAAGCATTTTTTAATTATAAATTCTTAGAATAAAAATAAGATTTTTATATAATATACCATAGAAATAAAAATTGTGATTTTTAATTTATGTAACAATGGTATAAAAATATGATTTATATATAGCATAAATAAAAATATGATTTTTAATGTGTATAATATTGTATAAAAATGTGTTATATATATCAAAATAAAAATACGATTTTAAAAATATAATTTTTATTATATATAACATAGTATAAAAATATGATTTTTACATAACTAACGTTGTAATAAAAATTGGGTTTTTATATGTACAACTTTGAAATAAAAATATGATTTCTGTGCATATGCCATTGAAATAAAAATATGATTTTTATTGTATGAAGAACATTATAAAGGTCGGATTTTATATATAATAGAATAACAATAAAAATGTGATTTTTATCTATATAGCGTTAAAATAAAAATGTGATTTTAATATAAAAATCGTGTGAAACAGGTTGTGATGAAACTGACTGGAAGCAGAGCGGAATCCAAATAGTCCAATAAAGAATGGAGGAGTGGAAACCAAAGGTGAGAACTCTTTCTCACTCTATTTATTTTAAAGTTAAATATATACTAGGATGCAGATGGTGCTTAGCAGCACCCGACACTATTTATTGTACAAACCATGATTGTTTGTTTGGACAGTATTATGTGTTGTTTGTGATGTTGAAATGTTTAATGTATCAAAAATAAAGTTAACATTAATATAGTGGTTGAAATTAAATTATAAATATTTATTTATAATTTAAACAGTGAAAATTGGCTAATTAGAAAAATAATTCAAACCGAATTAGAATTGGTTAAATTTGTTAACCAATAATTTAATTAAATTCACTGTTGTTGTTTGAAAACCCCACACGGGCATTGGGATGATATTTGACAGACACTAGTCCCAATATTTAGTTGTTTGTCAATCGATGGATTGACAGGCTGTGACGAGCGTTATTTATTTATTTTAATGCTCATACAGTTGTAAATTTCACTCTGGATGTGAATGGACTGTTTAATGATTATTTATCGTTATTGTTGAATATATGCGATGTATGCAATCCATATAACTGAAATTATAAGGTAATTGATTGAGTCGCATTCCGATTCAGAAATAAAGAATATTTTTAAATAAAGAATATTTTTAAAATAAAGAATATTTTTGAAATAAAGGATCTTTTAAGATAAAGAATATTAACAATAAAAATCAAACTTTTATTGTATGTATAAACCAATAAAAGAAGCTTATGTTAAAATACATTTTTTGTTAGATAAAAAATGTCATCTTTAACATGTTAGTGAAGAAGAAAAAGAATCATATGTTAAAATATTTTTGTTAGATAAAAATATTATTTTTAACATGTTAATGAAGTGAATTAAATATTCACGTGTTGAATAAAATTTTTAAACAATAAAAATATCATTTTTATTGAATGTATAAACTATTTAAAATATCCATGTGTTGAATAAAATGTTTGAACAATAAAAATAGTCATATAGTTAAATGCTATTTTAACCCGAACGGGTCTATTAGTCGATTTTATTCATTTTATAATGAATATCGAAAAGAAGTGATTTCAAAATCGAATATTTTGAAAATATTATCATTTCAATATAATAAAGATATAGAATACTCATTTCTGATTTGAAATTGAAAAGGAAGTTGGAATCATTTTAAAATAAATTTATAAATTTTCTATAAGTACGATGTAAATGGAAATCGATGAAATATACTATATTTATATATATATTTAATGACCTAAATAGAACGCGCAGTGACCGTTCGCGAATTTCGACAATTAACTTCAAATTGATGTAACGGGAGATCTAACCGTCGGATTCTCTTAAAATCGGAACCATTGGGTTCATATCAAAAAGAGATTTCCAATGAGTATAAAAGATTTGTAATCTAATGGCTAGATTTGGAATTATATCCAAATAAATTTCAGAAAAGGTCGCTATGAATGTAGTTCGGTGACCGTTATTGGAAACCGACTGTAAGGCCTTAATAAAATTATTAAAAATATGAAAAAATTGTGTAAAATCATAATAAATGATATGAAAAGATTTTGGGTGAAAAATTCCAAATTTTAAAAGATAAAAATATATTTTTATTGAAATGAACTGTTTAAAAACTAGAATAATAATCTAATTATTTTTAGAAATAAATAAATTGGATTTGAAAATGGTTTTAAAATAACCAGAATTTTCCAATGAATAAATTGGTATGGATTTGAGTGGAAATTATATTCGGAATATTTCGATAATTGAATTCCGTGATTATACGGATATTGTGAGGAATTTGGAATATATATATATATCATTATTCCCAATACGATATCCGTTGGTTTCAGAATTTGATATTGAATATAAGCCAATATAATTCCTATTCAGAACCTTATATTTAATATCGAATTGGATTTTGGGTTAGTCGTGAATGGTGTCTTCAATAACACTATTCTTAAACCCAGTTAGGAAAAGAATAAATATTTTAATTAAGATTTAGAGAAGTTTACTAATTAAGTAATATTTAATTAGAATTGATTGAAATTGGATTTTTGGGTTTATCGTGAACAATGTTTTAAATAACATTTGTTCTTTAACCCAATTAACAATGAAGATATGATTTGGAATTTATAAATCTTTTTATTTAGATTTAATGGAAATTTTCTAAAGTAAAGTTTTCCAATTTAATATATTAAATTGGAATTGAATGGAATTCGATTTGGTAATAATCAAGATGAGTTTCTGTGGATGAATATCGCTACTATATATGGAATTTAAAAGGTCTTGCCACTATTCCATTTATATTATTAGTCTGATATGGGAATTTATATCGATTATACACTGTTATGATTTCCGTGAAGATTCCTTGGTTTATGGAGGATGATTTGAGTTTATCGTGAACTGTGTTTTAATTGACATTGGTTCTTTAACCCAGTTAAAGATAAGATTAATTTCTTAAATTTGAATAATCATTAAGTAATGATTTTTGAGATTAAAACCGAACTAGAGTTTTAATGAATCTTTAATTAGATTAAAATGTGAAAGAGATAATTAAATTTATTGAATTCATGAAATGACCAAGAATGGAGTACCACCAGTTTTACTCCGGGCGATAGTTAAATCTTTAATTAGATTTGAATGGGAAATGGTAACTAAATTTACCGATAACACAGTGGGTGTTAGAAATGGAGTACTACCAGTTTTGCTCGATGGGATGAATAGGTTGGGATTGGGATTAATAAATAAATGATAACCTCGGTAAGACTCGTTAATCCCTACTAGGGAATAAACCTTAATTTGGTTTGGAATTAATAAAAGATAAAAATGGAATCTTTAGAAATGATATCTAAAGGAAGATTGAAGAATAAATTTAAAGGAACTTATCTTTGATAAAATTAATGGGAACCTTTCCATAATAATGTAAATATTTGAATAAAAGAATGTTCTGAATTGGAATGAGGCATATGATGTGTTTTTATAGTACTATATTATTGATTATAACGTACGCGAGTTATTCGGAAAGACCGGGTTTAACCCATTCTGAATAATTAATACGACGATTAAAAGTCGATGATGAAGACGGTGGTTGAAGACCGGAGATCTTCACATCGTTTGGATGATTACTGATGTCTTGATTGGGCTGTACACCTAAGACAAGGTAATAAGTGGTGATCATTCAGATGTACTTGGAGTTCAACGGATATGCGAGGACCTCTCTCCTGTATTGGACGTATGAGACGAGGAATAAGGTGCCTCCTGTTTCGTTCAAACTCAGAGCGGACATGTAAATGGATGTGTGTTTAACATTGGATTTCATTCTGTATTAATTGATTTCTATTAAATATATATCTGTTTGGTGGCGGAGAATTTATTCTCTTGCTTAACACCCTTCTCCGAGATGTACGAGCTTAGAGGTTATATATCGATAGACATTAGTTGTATGGCATGAACTGTCAGTGTGGCATACCAAGATGCAAATGATCCAGGCTTTTGTTAAAAAGCAGAGTCTTGTGGTTGATGATCAAAGCACATCTTTAATTAGCATAGCTTTGTATGTTGTGTTACTTCACGAGCCTCGCACCCCGGTATGAACCAGAAACGGGAGAAGGACCCCAGGGAGGACATGTGTTTCTTTCTAGCTAGATGTGGTGTCATGGTATGGAGCCCATACATTTTTACTTATGTGGATGATGGAAAGTGAGGTACCTCGGATTGAGTCCCTAGTGGCTCTTGATTTACGCCCCATAGGGTGGGAAAACCTATTGTTCAGGAATTAATAATCCATTAACGTATGTGTGGACCGACCATGGTGCTCCTAAGGGCTTGACTGAGTACTTGCCTGAGACATGGGCTAGATTGTCTCGAATTCGGTAAGGACGAACCTTGCCTTGGTTCATGATGGAAATCCAGTTTCCAGTATGGCATCATGCGGATTTGATTGTAGAACTTGTATGGCGACATGATATATGGTACCCATGCCATCTATGATTGATACATTTATATTTGAAGCTATTTTTCAAACATTATGCACTTATAATATCAAAATAATTTATTTTATAGCGTATCAAGCATGTTTGGCTATTATAAGGTAAAACTCTATCCTCCGGCTTACGTTTCATTGTGTGATGGGACCCGAGTCTTATAATAGAATCATTTTTCAAGAAGCATTGCGTTGTTTTATTTTTAAACTAGGATTTATGTGGAGTAAACCAGTTCTGTGTTATACGGCGTGGTCCCATGATTTCCCAAGTTTTAAAGTAAAAATTTAATAACCGTTTTATTTCTCACACCAGTCCCATAACTGACCTGGTGTAACAACCCGTATTTTCCATAACCTGTTATAACATAAATCGAGGCAGAATTTAATTCTAAAATCTGAATCAAGGGAAACGGGCTATGCCATTGCGTTCGTCTCGGAAAAATACGCGGAATAGAGTCCGAGTTTTCGAAAATCGGAGTCCGTATGACCCGATTAAGGCCCAACGAAGTTTTCAGAAAATTCCAAAGTAAAAACAGATTTCAAATTCAAACTTGAATTTGGGAAATTGGGCCATATTGGGCCAGGCGGGAGAATTCCCGCCAGAGTACCCAAGTCGACAACCCTGTCGACTTGGGAGTCGACTTGGTTAGACCAAGTCGACAGCCCTGTCGACTGGGCTGTCGACTTGGCTCAGACGGGCTCTTTAGCCTGGTGCACCATTTTGGGTTTGTGTTGAGCTTGGGGGCCAGATTCGGTTTTGAGGGCTGAGATTGGAACTAGGGTTTAATCCTATGGCCTAAAACACTAGCCTAATCTATAAATAAGACCCTAACCTACCCTAAATCATCATAATTCATTCTAGCAACTAAACTATGGCAAAATCAATCCTCTCATGGCCTCCACTCTCTTCATAAAATTCCTAAACAAGTTTTCATGAGATTTTCCATGCATACAAGTGTTTTTAGAGTTGTATGATCATCATTAGCTTGCATTCAAGTCAAGTTTCTATCTTTGCATCATAAAGAGAGAGTTTTGATCAATTTTGCTTGCATTTTGGGGTTTAATTGGTTGCATAAGGGTCTTCTTACATTTGCTATACTCATTTGAGTCCGCATAAGCATTGTAAGCCCTATTCTACTTTCATACTTAAACTTTAAAGTTAAATGTATGATATGCGAATTTATATGCAAGTTTACTATGATGTGTTATGCAAGTTCATCAAGTTATGTTATGCAAGTTTGATATGCAAGTTGTCATATGATATGCAAGTTGTGTTATGCAAGTTTGATATGCAAGTTGTCATATGATATGCAAGTTATGTTATGCAAGTTTGATATGCAAGTTGTCATATGATATGCAAGTTTGATATGTAAGTTGTCATATGATATGCAAGTTATGCTATGCAAGTTTGATATGCAAGTTGTCATATGATATGCAAGTTATGCATGCTTTTTGAGGCCTAATGCAAGTATATGAACATATGTGTATTTCATATGCCACCATGTTGAACTTGTGGCTTCAACCCTTTTATGTCATGATTATGCCAAGTTCCCTCTTTCTATCCTTTATGCGCTATTGCGATATGTAAGCGATGGGATTGCGTTTGGGGTTGGGTAAACTTAAAAGACATAAAAACATAAGCTTGGGAATTTACCTATTAAGTTAGGTCTACCCATTGGGAATTTACCTATTAAGTTAGGTCTACCCAATTGCTTGAAAATTTGTAACATGTTTTGGAAACATGGTGGACATGACACTTAGAAAAGATAAGTGTGGCCAACTCGAGGTTGGGTTTGTAGCGTAAACCTACCCGGAACCGACCGGCCTAACTAGTTGCTACAAACAATAGGACCCAATGTGAGAAGTTGGTCATGTTGTACCTTGGACCCGAGGTTAGACCAAGTTGTGGTGTAAAGCTACCCGGACCCGCCCGGCTTAACTAGTAACCACAACAAGGTCTAATGTGAGAGGTTAAGGCGCATTAATTAATTAATGCCTCATGATTAGGGTTAAGTCATGGTCCATTTAATACTTAACCAATTTGGGCTTGGTAGATTAATCGGGGTTAAGTCGTGAACTCATCGTTACACTTAACCAAGTTAATCCATGATTAGTGAAGGGGTTAAACCGTACTTAACCCACTAGAGAAATCCTAGCAATGGGGGTCCACTCCAGCAGTAATCCCTAGTTTGTATCATCATGACCCTAGGGACTAGGCTAGGGTGGGGGCACGATTACTGGACTGGAGGTAAGCGACCAATAAACGACGGCAGGGTGGTACGCCGGTGTAGTTCCGGGCGGACTCTGGTCGTGCACATAGTCCGTAGCCGGAGAAAACATGCACGGGTACCAGTAGATCGGGACTGTGCACTCATGTTCATGGTGTCCAGGGGTTGACACCCTAGGGCTTGATACACCCGAAGGGTGGACCCGGCACAGTTCGACTACAATTATGCTTGGGCCGTATTGACACCGACACGTGACGAGTTAGGCTTAGGGAGCCGATCGACTAGACCGTTTGGGTTGGACCTCGTGGTAGGGTCACTTCATGTTATTGGACCTCGTGGTAGGGTCACTTCATGTTATTGGACCTCGTGGTAGGGTCACTTCATGTTATTGGACCTTGTGGTAGGGTCACTTCATGTTATTGGACCTCGTATGAGGGCCACTTCATGTTATTGGGCCAAAGCTTGGGCCATGGGATCAATACTTGTTTATTCAAGTCATGTTAGTTTGCTAGTACACCTGTGGTGCAAAACCTTAATCCTGATTATGCGATGACACCTTTATCTACCTTGTTAGTTAATCATCATGCTAGTATGTTGTTATCCTTATCCTGCTGCTCATACCAGTTAACTTTATCAGTTTACATTGATTGTAGTAGGGCTTACTCAGTCTTTTTGACTGACCTGTTTTCTTTCACCTCTTTTCTTCCGTTTCCCCCCCCAGGTTCTCAGGGAGGGAATACAGGAGCCTAGCTTGGATTTTGGATTGCTTGCTTGTGGGATTTCAGCTCATGTACGCTTTCTACATGAAGCTAGCTATGGTTCTCACGTATTTTGGGGATAGCACTTATGTATTTCAGTTTTCAGATGATGATGTTTTATCTAGACTTGTTTATTTGGAAAATTGATATTATGTTGTACCAGACTTGTTTTGAAATGGTTTAAATCTTCCGTTGTTTTATCTATGTTATTTACTCTGTTTACATATATACATATGTTCTTGTTCTACCTTGATATATCATTATGCATGTTTACCTGATTCAAACGCCCCTCCAAAGTCAGTGCCCTTGTGAGAGTGGTACTGGCGGAGGTGGGGTGTTACAATTTGGTATCAGAGCATATGGTTTACGAGAAGGAACAAAAAGGTTTTTAGAAAACTTTTGAAAATCTATTTTCAAAACCAAGTATAAAGTATTTTCCAAAGAAAAGTCTAGTTTATTTTCAAGGCTATTCCCCAAAAAGCCATTAGCAAGATCCCTTCGTTTTTCTCCATTCTGAATCTGTCTTTTTCTTCGTTTCAGTATGGCCGATAACTTTGCTATTCCGGAGGGAGTGCACGTACCTGTTTGGTATAGGAGACTTTTGGAGGCTAGGGCGACCGAAGCCGGCCCCGCAGATGTTCCTCCTCCTCCTCCAGTAGTTAATATTCCTCCTCCTCCCGTCGCTAATGTTCCTCCTCCTCCTGTCGCTGAGGTTCCTCTTCCTCCTCCTCCTCAGCATCCTCAGGCTGACTTCGCAAAGACTTGCAAAGATTTCAAAGCAATGGGTGGCAAGAACTTTCAAGGCACTGAGACTTTTGTAGAGGCCAGAAATTGGTTGAAAGAGACCGAGGATTTATTTGCCATCTTTGGGTTGGACGATCAGAGGAAGGTCTTGTTGGCGGTTTGGCTTATGAAGGATGAAGCCGCTTATTGGTGGGAAGTCACCAATGGTACTAGGCCTGTTGAGACTTGGGCCGATTTCAGGGCAAGGTTCATGCTTAAGTTTCTATCTTCTGCTGAGGAGAATGTGCAAATGGAGAGGTTCATAACTTTGAAGCAAGGAGATATGTCTGTCAAAGAATATGTGAACAAGTTCAATCAGTTAGCTTGTTTTGGCTTGGATATGGTGAATACTCCCCAGAAGAAGGCTCTTCGTTTTGCTAGAGGATTGAATGAGCCGTTGCAGGGATTGGCTATGTCACATATTCCCCATGGGGCCACATTTGAGAGCTTGGTCGATATGGCGTTCTTCAGGGAGATGTCAAGAAAATTTTTACTCAAGCCAAGAAGACTGATTCCCAGGGAAATCAGGGTAATCCAAGTGGTCAAAGCAGTCAAGGCAATCAGAACAAGAACAAGAGTCAAGGCAACAAGGGGAACAACAACAAGGGCAAGAACACCAAGGGGAAGTGCCATTATTGCGGTTCAGCTGGGCAACTTATCAAGGATTGTAAGAAGAGGAAAAGGAAGAATGGTGAATGCTTTTTCTGCGGTGAGACTGAACATTTCAGTAAGGATTGCCCAAAGAAGCGAGGGCAAGGCCAGGGTCAGACTCAGCGTGCTGGACCTTCAAGAGGGAAAGTTCATGCTCTCAATACCGCTCCAGTTCCCGATCGAGGTAGTATTTCTGTTGAGAGCCTTGTATATATTTCTGATTTTCTAGTTCGTACCTTGTTTGATTCTGGTGCATCGCATAGCTTTATCTCATCTGATCTTGTTGATAGTTTGCACCTTAGTACTAGCTTGGTAGATGATCCCGTCTGTGTCTCAAATCCTATTGGGGGTTCCGCCCATTTGTCTATGATATGTGGGGATTTGAGGATCTCTATACTGAGTGTAGAGTTCTTGTGCAGTGCTTATGTTCTTGGTTTCAGGGGATACGGATTGATATTGGGCATGGATTGGCTGTCCAGATATGGAGCCATTCTTGATTGTGAGCATAGGGTTGTGAGGCTCGTGACTCGCCTCGGAAACACCCTAGAGATTTCTTGTGATCCGAGAGGTCCCGTCATGTTGTGCTATCTTGAATCACTCGACTCGTCAATGGAGACTCTTCAGTCTGTGAGAGTGGTTCGAGAGTATCCGGATGTTTTTGATGAAGTTAGGGGGTTGCCCCCTAAGCGAGAGATTGATTTCCGCATTTATCTGGTGGATAATGCAAAGCCGGTTTCTTTGCCTGTTCGGCACATGGCTCCGCGTGAAAGGCGGGAGCTAAGTAAGCAAGTGAAGGAGTTTCTTGAGAAGAACTTCATTAGACGAAGTATATCTGAATGGGGAGCGCCTGTGGTATTTGCTACCAAGGCAGATGGTTCTCTCCGACTTTGTGTTGACTATCGAGAGTTGAATAAGCTGACTAAGAAGAACAGACACCCGTTACCGAGGATTGATGATCTCTTTGACCAGCTTGTCGGTGCTTCTGTTTTCTCTCAGCTTGATCTTGCTACTGGATTCCATCAGCTCAGGGTAGCTGAGGATAGTATAGACAAGACTGCGTTCAGAACTCCAGATGGATTCTTCGAATGGCTTGTCATGCCGTTCGGCTTGACTAATGCACCCGCATATTTCGTGGACTTGATGAGTAGGGTGTTCAGGGAGTTCTTGAACAAGTTTGTCGTGGTCTTCGTAGATGATATTCTGATCTTCTCTAAGGATGAGGAAGAGCACGCAAGGCATCTCGTGGAGGTGATGGATACGCTTAGAGCGCATCAGTTGAAGGCCAAGTTCTCCAAGTGTCACTTTTGGAGAAGGGAAGTTAGATTCCTTGGGCATATAGTGTCTAAGCAAGGCTTAGCGGTAGATCCCGCTAAGGTAGTTGCAGTTCAGGATTGGAAGACTCCAAGGAATGCAACCGAAGTGAGAAGTTTTCTAGGTCTTGCGGGGTTTTACCGGAAGTTCATCAAGGACTTCGCGAAGATATCCGCTCCTCTTACTAAATTGACGAAGAAGAATTTAGTTTTTGCTTGGAGCATAGAATGCGAGCTTGCTTTTCAGAAGCTCAAGAGAGCTCTCACATCAGCACCTGTTCTAGCTTTGCCCGATGGAGGGAAGTTATTTACAGTATACACCGATGCATGTGGCACGGGGTTAGGAGCTGTTCTGATGCAAGAAGGAAGAGTGATATGCTTTGGCGGTAGACAAATCAAGGTGCATGAGAAGAATTATCCCACTCATGACTTAGAGTTGGCAGCAATAGTATATGCACTCAAGGCTTAGCGCCATTATCTTTTGGGAGAAAGGTTTGAGCTTTATACCGATCATAAGTCATTGAAGTATCTCTTTTCTCAGAAGGATCTGAATCTGAGGCAACAAAGATGGATGGAATTCTTGGCGTCCTACGATTTTGAGATAGCTTATACCCCTGGCAAGGGGAATGTGGTAGCGGATGCATTGAGTAGAAAAAGGTTGACTCTGAGTCCTTTATTCGTTGAGATGAAGAATTTAGAGTATGTGGCAACCTTTGATTTCTCTTTGGCGATTGAGTCGATGACCGGTTCTTTAGCATCTCTGGAACTCAGACCTACCCTTCTTGATCAAGTTGGGGCTTCGCAGAGAGAAGACCCTCAGATAGTTGAGATTATGGATAAGCTGATTCGAGGAGAGGCGTCTAGTCATCTCGCTCGATATTCTATTGATGACAAGGGATGGCTGAGGAGAGATGGAAGGTTATATGTTCCAATGGTAGAAGATCTAGTAAGAAAAGTTCTAGAGGAAGCGCATCGCTCTAAGTTGACCATACATCCAGGCGGAGATAAGATGTATAAAGATATGAAGCACATTTTCTTTTGGCCTGGGATGAAAAAGGATGTGGCAGAGTTCGTCTCTAGATGTATCATTTGCCAGCAAGTTAAGGCCGAGTCAAAGAAGCCCGGTGGGCTATTGCATCCTCTAGACGTTTCACTATGGAAGTGGGAAAGTATCTCCATGGATTTTATCGATGGGCTACCAAGGTCAAGGAAAGGGAATACGAGCATTTGGGTTATTGTGGATAGACTTACGAAGAGTGCTCATTTCATTCAGGTAAAGAGCAAGAGGACCGCATCTTGGCTAGCGTCTGTATATCTTCGTGAGATTGTGAGACTTCATGGAGTCCCTTCTAGTATTGTCAGTGACCGTGACCCAATCTTTACAAGTCAATTCTGGAATAGCTTGCAAGAAGCCATGGGCACGAGGTTGAATCTAAGTACTGCTTATCACCCACAGACGGACGGTCAAACCGAAAGGGTGAATAGAGTACTCGAGGATCTGTTGAGGCTTTGTATTCTGGATTTTGGTGGTACTTGGGAAGACCACCTTCCTCTTGTTGAGTTTGCATATAATAACAGTTATCAGGCAAGCATAGGGATGGCACCATTTGAAGCTTTATATGGGAGGCCGTGCAAGTCGCCTACATGTTGGTAGGAGACTACAGATAAGCTTATACTTGGGCCTGATATGATCAGAGATACATCCGAGAAGATCGAGTTGATTCGGAGACGGATGAAAGCGGCCCAAGACCGACAGAAATCCTATGCTGATAAGCGAAGAACTGATTTGGAGTTTGATGTTGGGGATATGGTTTTCGTGAAGGTTTCTCCTTTGCGGAATGTGGTCCGATTTGGAGCCGTTGGGAAGTTAGCACCGAGGTTTGTTGGACCATTCCCTATTATAGAGAGGATCGGGCAGATGGCTTATAGAGTGAAGTTGCCCGAAAAGCTTGCCGGAGTACACGATGTTTTTCATGTCTCGCATCTCCGGAAGTGTTTACACGAATCGGCAGAGGTTGTTGAGCCAAGTGTTCTGAAGGATGTAGAAGTGGAGAAAGAAGCTACCTTGAGGAGAGCTCCGATTCGTATCTTGGGGACGGAGACCAAGAAGCTAAGGAATCGAGAGGTCAAGTTGGTGAAGGTTAAATGGGGTGAAGCCGAAGAAGACGCAACTTGGGAAACCGAGGAGAAGATGCGTGGGCTTTATCCATTCCTTTTTGAGGGTACACTCTCAATCTCTTTTCCTTGTTAGCATATCTTTCTCTTTGTTATCCATATTTATCTAGTTTACCGTGTTAATCTTGTCATGAGAACCTTAGGTAGAAACCATTTGGATGAAACATGTGTTTGAAACATGTTATGCTTGATGGTTGCAAGTGGTTGCAAGTGTTTGCAAGTGGTTACTCGTGGATGCATTATACACGATTAGGCACTAGATCGGCTCACACACTCCTCATATTGCATATGCATGAGTGTTTATGCTTATTCATGGATGAAAATTTTTGTGTTATCACATGGATGTTGCATATGGATGTATGTGATGTGCACACATATAGATGTTATGCATTATGTTAGGATTTGCATACATATGGATTCATTTCACTAACATAATTTGCATTGATGATATTTGCATTAGATAAGGACATATACACACACCTTTGCATATGTTCATACAACATTTAGAATCTTGTAAGGACAATGATTGCTCGTGAATGATGTTTTGAGTAGATGGATGATTGGATGGTAGGATACGTTCTTCCTAACTTGAAGATTTCGGGGACGAAATCCTTTAAGGAGGGGAGAATGTAACAACCCGTATTTTCCATAACCTGTTATAACATAAATCGAGGCAGAATTTAATTCTAAAATCTGAATCAAGGGAAACGGGCTATGCCATTGCGTTCGTCTCGGAAAAATACGCGGAATAGAGTCCGAGTTTTCGAAAATCGGAGTCCGTATGACCCGATTAAGGCCCAACGAAGTTTTCAGAAAATTCCAAAGTAAAAACAGATTTCAAATTCAAACTTGAATTTGGGAAATTGGGCCATATTGGGCCAGGCGGGAGAATTCCCGCTAGAGTACCCAAGTCGACAGCCCTGTCGACTTGGGAGTCGACTTGGTTAGACCAAGTCGACAGCCCTGTCGACTGGGCTGTCGACTTGGCTCAGACGGGCTCTTTAGCCTGGTGCACCATTTTGGGTTTGTGTTGAGCTTGGGGGCCAGATTCGGTTTTGAGGGCTGAGATTGGAACTAGGGTTTAATCCTATGGCCTAAAACACTAGCCTAATCTATAAATAAGACCCTAACCTACCCTAAATCATCATAATTCATTCTAGCAACTAAACTATGGCAAAATCAATCCTCTCATGGCCTCCACTCTCTTCATAAAATTCCTAAACAAGTTTTCATGAGATTTTCCATGCATACAAGTGTTTTTAGACTTGTATGATCATCATTAGCTTGCATTCAAGTCAAGTTTCTATCTTTGCATCATAAAGAGAGAGTTTTGATCAATTTTGCTTGCATTTTGGGGTTTAATTGGTTGCATAAGGGTCTTCTTACATTTGCTATACTCATTTGAGTCCGCATAAGCATTGTAAGCCCTATTCTACTTTCATACTTAAACTTTAAAGTTAAATGTATGATATGCGAATTTATATGCAAGTTTACTATGATGTGTTATGCAAGTTCATCAAGTTATGTTATGCAAGTTTGATATGCAAGTTGTCATATGATATGCAAGTTGTGTTATGCAAGTTTGATATGCAAGTTGTCATATGATATGCAAGTTATGTTATGCAAGTTTGATATGCAAGTTGTCATATGATATGCAAGTTTGATATGTAAGTTGTCATATGATATGCAAGTTATGCTATGCAAGTTTGATATGCAAGTTGTCATATGATATGCAAGTTATGCATGCTTTTTGAGGCCTAATGCAAGTATATGAACATATGTGTATTTCATATGCCACCATGTTGAACTTGTGGCTTCAACCCTTTTATGTCATGATTATGCCAAGTTCCCTCTTTCTATCCTTTATGCGCTATTGCGATATGTAAGCGATGGGATTGCGTTTGGGGTTGGGTAAACTTAAAAGACATAAAAACATAAGCTTGGGAATTTACCTATTAAGTTACGTCTACCCATTGGGAATTTACCTATTAAGTTAGGTCTACCCAATTGCTTGAAAATTTGTAACATGTTTTGGAAACATGGTGGACATGACACTTAGAAAAGATAAGTGTGGCCAACTCGAGGTTGGGTTGAGTTTGTAGCGTAAACCTACCCGGAACCGACCGGCCTAACTAGTTGCTACAAACAATAGGACCCAATGTGAGAAGTTGGTCATGTTGTACCTTGGACCCGAGGTTAGACCAAGTTGTGGTGTAAAGCTACCCGGACCCGCCCGGCTTAACTAGTAACCACAACAAGGTCTAATGTGAGAGGTTAAGGCGCATTAATTAATTAATGCCTCATGATTAGGGTTAAGTCATGGTCCATTTAATACTTAACCAATTTGGGCTTGGTAGATTAATCGGGGTTAAGTCGTGAACTCATCGTTACACTTAACCAAGTTAATCCATGATTAGTGAAGGGGTTAAACCGTACTTAACCCACTAGAGAAATCCTAGCAATGGGGGTCCACTCCAGCAGTAATTCCTAGTTTGTATCATCATGACCCTAGGGACTAGGCTAGGGTAGGGGCACGATTACTGGACTGGAGGTAAGCGACCAATAAACGACGGCAGGGTGGTACGCCGGTGTAGTTCCGGGCGGACTCTGGTCGTGCACATAGTCCGTAGCCGGAGAAAACATGCACGGGTACCAGTAGATCGGGACTGTGCACTCATGTTCATGGTGTCCAGGGGTTGACACCCTAGGGCTTGATACACCCGAAGGGTGGACCCGGCACAGTTCGACTACAATTATGTTTGGGCCGTATTGACACCGACACGTGACGAGTTAGGCTTAGGGAGCCGATCGACTAGACCGTTTGGGTTGGACCTCGTGGTAGGGTCACTTCATGTTATTGGACCTCGTGGTAGGGTCACTTCATGTTATTGGACCTCGTGGTAGGGTCACTTCATGTTATTGGACCTTGTGGTAGGGTCACTTCATGTTATTGGACCTCGTATGAGGGTCACTTCATGTTATTGGGCCAAAGCTTGGGCCATGGGATCAATACTTGTTTATTCAAGTCATGTTAGTTTGCTAGTACACCTGTGGTGCAAAACCTTAATCCTGATTATGCGATGACACCTTTATCTACCTTGTTAGTTAATCATCATGCTAGTATGTTGTTATCCTTATCCTGCTGCTCATACCAGTTAACTTTATCAGTTTACATTGATTGTAGTAGGGCTTACTCAGTCTTTTTGACTGACCTGTTTTCTTTCGCCTCTTTTCTTCCGTTTCCCCCCCTAGGTTCTCAGGGAGGGAATACAGGAGCCTAGCTTGGATTTTGGATTGCTTGCTTGTGGGATTTCAGCTCATGTACGCTTACTACATGAAGCTAGCTATGGTTCTCACGTATTTTGGGGATAGCACTTATGTATTTCAGTTTTCAGATGATGATGTTTTATCTAGACTTGTTTATTTGGAAAATTGATATTATGTTGTACCAGACTTGTTTTGAAATGGTTTAAATCTTCCGCTGTTTTATCTATGTTATTTACTCTGTTTACATATATACATATGTTCTTGTTCTGCCTTGATATATCATTATGCATGTTTACCTGATTCAAACGCCCCTCCAAAGTCAGTGCCCTTGTGAGAGTGGTACTGGCGGAGGTGGGGTGTTACACCTGGAGTTTATTGTTTTAACCTAAACTCTGGGTGCTCATATTTTCCACAAGAGCAGCTAGTAGTTTTGGTTTTGCAGATGTTATATTTACAGGATCCTCGATTTACCATTGAAGCTATATTCGTAAAGCTCTGTATCCGTGTATTTCTTTCAGTCGTGTTATGTATTATTTTTTTGCTGCTAATGTAATTTAAATCTCTGATATTTTCCAATGTATATTATTTATTCACACTCTGTTATATTCTTGTACTCTGATGTAAATTGTTTGTAATTAGCAATGAAATGTTCTTCTATTTGTGTTTTGATTTGTCGTGTTCTCAACTCAATCCGAGCTTTTCCGTAAGGGGATGTTTGGGTCGTTTCAGTTTGGCATCAGAGCTTTGGTTTATAGAGCTATAGAACAAGACACGTTAGAACCGAATGAAAGAATTCATAAGAGATTAGATTAGTAATATCCAATGAGAATGACTCATTAGAGATGGGATCAGTAGTATCCTAGAATGGGTTTCGAAGAGCGTTATTTTGAAAATAAAAATGAAAACAAATTTTGTTTTGAAAATTTTAACCTTATTAAACGTATTTGAATATTTTATTTTAAATTGATTTGGACAAGCAGTACAAAAAGATTTTTCATATACGCCTTGCAAATGTCTATACGAAGCCTCAAATATATAGGATGGATATAGAATCACATTCTAGTCACCCGGAGATGACTCTGATAATGCTACAGCATTATCACTACATATTTTCGAGTGTCGAAAGTGGGATATCTATATATTTCCAATTGACTGGTGTGAGAACCAAAATTAGACAGGGTTATTGTTGTGAATTGGCATCAAAAACATGATTTTGAATATATATATATAAGTATATGTTTGAAAAGCTATTCAACTAATTGATTGTTGGTTGTGTTGTTTGGTTATTAGTATAACTAATAAAAATATTGGAATGATAATTAATTAAACCAATATGTACATGAAAGGTAAATTAGCCTAATCGAATTAAATATTGAACTGAATTGAAAATTGATTGAAATAGCAAATATGTACATATATATGTGTGATCAGGGCATAACATGAAAGCTAAGAAGAGGAATAAATTTGTATGCCCGACAAATAGGTACATGTTTACCATTTCATTGGGCTTGATAATTTTATGATCCGATTGGCCTTTCCTTTTTCTTTTGGATTGATGAGGGCCCTGTGAGGCAAGTTGTGGTTTTAAATATCTCGCCGTACAAAGGAGGTTATGGCGAAATTTTTCAAAAATTTAGGGATTTAGCCAAATTTCTGAGAAATTAGAAAATTCTTAGAAACTGAAAAGTTAAAGAATAAAAGTCAGGATGAAAGTTGAGTTGGTTAGTTAAACAACTTTTAGCTCCGTTCCTTTTCGAGGACGAAAAGATTTTAAGTGGGGGAGATTGTAACAACCCGGAAAATCCGAACCAATTTAAAAATTTTATTTTAGAAATTTTAATGAATTTTGAATATTTAAAATGATTTATTTTAAATAATAGCGACTAAAAATTTATTTTAATCGAAGTTAGAACGTAAAATTTTATTTTAATTATAAACAGAGTTTGAAAAGGCGTGGTAGTTTGAAAATTTGATTTTAAATTTCAATTGATTGTACAGGATTCAAAATAAATCGGATTTCAGTAAAACCAAAAATATTTAAATCTGCTTAATTATATCTTTCTAACTAATGTGAAAAATCCAGATTTCATGACGAGAATAAAAAGTTATGTCCAGTTTAAAATTCAGAATAGTCGCTATGGAATTTAATATAAAATATAACCCTTAAAAATAATCATTTTGCAAACGACCTCCGTTTTCGAGAAACCACTTTTGTTTAATCCAGAATGTCAAATTATTTTAGATTCCAATTTTCATAATTTTTGGAATTAATATGTGAGCGTGGTGAATTTAAACGCTTTTGGTGCTGTCAGTTTGAATTGGATCGACCAAAAATGGCCATTTTTCAAACGGTCTCCAAATTTGACAAAATTAGTTTTGTTAGGACCATATCATCAAAACATAGCTAGATTTAATTTTCTGTAATTTTTGGAGTTAGTATGTAGCCCCGATAAAATAAAATGTATGTTTAAATTTAATATATTGATTTATATTTTAATTTTGAGAAAAACTGATCGAAACGATTGAATTGGTTTACGAAACATATTCCATTGTATCCGGAATGAGGGTATTTGGCTAGAGGCAACAGTCGTTGGGTTTGGTTTGGAGTTTGGACGCGAATTTCACTTTTAAAGAAAAAAATAGAATTAAAATGATATTAAAAAATTATATGAATAACCCTACGTTTGCAAACCCTAACTCATTTATAACGGAGCCGCCATTCACTGAATCCATGGCTGCGACGTTCCCTCCTTCTCGCCCATTTTTCTTCCTCCTCGATCATTATTTCAAAAACGTTTCAATGACAATCTTCTAGATCTATGTGAGATTGACCTAACTGATGGTCAAGATCAAAAATCGCTCAACCAATTGTCTGAAATCGCGATCCAAAGTGGAGCACTTCGACCTTGTTTTCAGGCACGACAGGATGCTCTAGTTCGTCAGGTTTCTAGGGAAAGGAGGCGTGGGTAAAGGAGTATGGGGTGGCGAACTCCGATAGGGGAACCGATGGCTCTGGTAGCGTGCGGTGGTGGACTAATTTGGGTGGCGATAGGTTCAAAATTGGTCTCAGGAGAAACGAAGAAGATGGCCTGTTTATTTCCTTAAGCTAAGTAATTAATAAAAGTGATTAAGGGTTAAGTTTTTATTTAAAATTATATAAACTTTAAATGACAATAACTTATTCTATTCTTATCAGAATCGAACAATTCAAAGTGCATTGCAACCATGATAACAAGCTCTACACGATGGAAGCAGAAAGGTTTAACACTGATAATTATTTTCAGATTTTCATTGAAATTAACATTGAAATTGTCTTCAGTTTTAATTTAAATTAGCATTGAATTTTATTTTCAGTTTTTTTTTTAAAATAAGTAACTTCGTTTATAAAGAAAAAGAAATGTATTTTTTTAAAAAATAAATAGCTTCAAATATAATATGATTTATAAAATATAAATAACATTGTTTAAAAAATAATATAAATAGCATTATTTAAAAATATGGTTTTTATATAAACAACCTTAGAATAAAAATATGGTATTTGTATATTACTTTTAAATTATAAAATAGCATTGTTTTTAAATTATAAAATAAGCATTGTTTTGATTATAAATGCTTAGAATAAAAATATGATTTTATGTAATATACCATAGAAATAAAAAATGTGATTTTTAATTTATATAACAATGTTATAAAAATATGATTTATGTATATATGCATAAATAAAAATATGATTTTTAATGTGTATAATATTGTATTAAAGTGTGATATATATATCAAAATAAAAATATGATTTTAAAAATATAATTTTTGTTATATATAACACAATATAAAAATATGATTTTTATATAAATAGCGTTGTAATAAAAATTGGGATTTTATATGTACAACTTTGAAATAAAAATATGATTTTTGTGCATATGTCATTGAAATAAAAATATGATTTTTATTGTATGAAGGACATTATAAAGATTGGATTTTTATATATAATAGAATAACAATAAAATGTGATTTTTATCCATATAGCGTTAAAATAAAAATTTGATTTTAAATATATAAATCGTGTGAAACAAATTGCGATGAAACTGACTGGAAGCAGAGCGGAATCCAAATAGTCCAATAAAGAATGGAGGAGTGGAAACCAAAGGTGAGAACTCTTTCTCACTTTATTTATTTTACAGTTAAATATATACTAGGATGCAGACGGTGCTTAGCAGCACCCAACATTATTTATTGGACAAACCATGATTGTTTGTTTGGACTGTATTGTGTGTTGTTTGCGATGTTGAAATATTTAACGTATTAAAAATAATGTTAACATTAATGTAGTATTTTAAATTAAATTATAAATATTTATTTATAATTTAAACATTTAAAATTGGCTAATTAGAAAAATAATTCAAACCGAATTAGAATTGGTTAAATTTGTTAACCAATAATTTATTTAAATTCACTGTTGTTGTTTGAATACCCCACACGGGTATTGGGATGATATTCGACATACACTAGTCCCAATATTTAGATGTATGTCAATTGATGGATTGACAGGCTGTGATGAGCATTATTTATTTATTTATTTTAATGCTCACATAGTTGTAAATTTCACTCTGGATGTGAATGGACTGTTTAATGATTATTTATCATTATTGTTGAATACATGCGATGTATGAAATCTATATAACTAAAATTATATGGTAATTGCTTGAGTCGCATTCCGATTCAGAAATAAAGAATATTTTAAATAAAGAATATTTTTAAAATAAAGAATATTTTTGAAATAAAGGATCTTTTAAAATTAAGAATATTTTAAAATAAAATGTTTTAACAATAAAAATCACATTTTTATTGTATGTATAAACCAATAAAAGAAGCATATGTTAAAATACATTTTTTATTAGATAAAAAATGTCATCTTTAACATGTTAATGAAGAAGAAAAAGAATCATATGTTAAAATATTTTTGTTAGATAAAAATATTATTTTTAACATGTTAATGAAGTGAATTAAATATTCATGTGTTGAATAAAAATTTTGAACAATAAAAATATCATTTTTACTGAATGTATAAACTATATAAAATATCCATGTGTTGAATAAAATGTTTGAACAATAAAAATAGTTATGTAGTTAAATGCCATTTAAACCCAAATGGGTTTATTGTTCGATTTAATCATTTTATAACGAATATAAAAAAGAAGTGAATTCTGTAATAACCCGGAAAATCTGGGCCAGTTTAAAATTTTTATTTTGGCAGTTTTAATGAATTTTGAATATTTAAAATAGATTATTTTAAATAATATCGACGAGAAATTTATTTTGAATATAATTCGAATGTATATATTTATACGCGCCGTCGTTAGAATATAAATATTTATATATAATTATAAATAGAATTGAAAATGGCGCGGTAGTTCGATAATTCGATTTCAAACTTCAATTGAATGTACCGGGTGCAAAACAATCCGGATTTTAGTGAAACCAAAAACATTAGGATCTAATTGATAATATCTTTCCAACGAATCCGGGAAATCGAAATTTCATAGCGGGAATCAAAAGATATGTCCAGTTTAAAATTCTGAATAGTCGCTATGGAATTCAGGCCCTTAAAATGGACATTTTGCAAATGACCTCGGATTTCGACGAAACCACTTTTGTTAGGACCGTATCGTCAATACGAAGCTAGAAAATATTTTTCTGGAATTTTTCTAGTTAGTATGTGACCCCGGTAATTTGAAATGTACGTTTAGAATTCAATATAGTGATTTAAATGTAAATTTAACGGAAACTGATTCAAATGATCGAATCAACCCACAATACATATCCCATTATGTTCGGAATGGGGGTAATACGCTATGGACGACAGGCGGTGGACCTCGTTTCGAGGTCGTATGTGGAAGTCAACTTTTTGCCAAATTAAATAATTAAATAAAAAAAACCCTCTCCTCCCCTATACGTTCTGGCCCCCCTCCCGTTCAAAAGGAAATTCAGAATAATAAAAAAAAGGGAATCGAGCGATCGACCGAAAGGGGGAAACCCTTGCCGCCCACCGCCGCCGCCGCCAGAGGTGGTGCAGCCCCCCTTCGCCATCCTCCCTTCTTCTTCCTCCTCCCCTTCTCTTCCTTGACCGCGTCGCAGACCCCCCCATCAGAAATCGAAGCCGCCCTCCTTCCACAGCTCCCCGCCGCATGGCGACAGCCCCCCTAGCCACCGACAGCTCTGACGCGACCGCCCTCTCCCCATCGAGCACCCCTCCGACAGTTCTTCCCCCCTTTTCACCGTTGACTGTAAGTCCTCCTTTTTATTATATATTTTTTATATATAAATTCTGATTTATTTTGTTTATAAATAATCAAGTTTGATTTTTAAAGGCAAAATTTGATTTTTATTTGTTAAAAGGTATGATTTTTATATTTTTAAAATATTAAAAATATAGTCTTAACTATATAGCGATTATAAAAATATGATTTTTATATTTTTAAAGTAGTAAAAATATAATCTTTTATATTGTAGAAAGATAAAAATATGATCTTTGCATAGTAGGAACTATAAAAATATAATCTTTACTATATAGAAGTAGTAAAAATATGATTTTCATATTTTTAAAGTAGTAAAAATATAATCTTTTATATTGAAGAAAGATAAAAATATGATCTTTGCATTGTAGGAATATTAGAAATAACATCTTTTTATAGGTAGCAAAGTAAAAATTTGATTTTTATATATTGAATAGCAAAGTAAAAATTTGATTTTTATATATTGAATAGCGAAGTAAAAATTTGATTTTTATATATTGAATAGCGAAGTAAAAATTTGATTTTTATATATTGAATAGCGAAGTAAAAATTTGATTTTTATATATTGAATAACGAAGTAAAAATTCAATTTTTACATATGTAGTGAATACGGGCAACGAAAGCGACAAAAGGCGAGATTGACGAAGATTTCTATCAAAGAAGAGTCAATAGGATTGGATGGCTATTGGTGAGAATTTCTCACCTTTCAATTTCTTTTCTAGTTATATATATATACTAGGATGCAGACGGTGCTTAGTAGCACCCGACACAATCGTCCACAGACCATGGACTTGTTTGTTTGGTTGCATAAATTAGTTTGATGATTTGATTTGAATTTGATTGTTTGGTGAATTTGATTGATATGTGAATGGCGTGGGCCTTCACTAGACCGGGGATAAGGCTAGGCCTCGTCCCGTTTCTAGTATCGTGCCGTTATGCCGCCGAAATTTTCTAAAATAAGTTAGAAAAATAAAAATATCATTTTATTTAAAGAATGAACTGAATAGAAATTCATGTGTTGAAATAAAATATTTTATCGTTAAAAATATAATTTTTAACGTGGAAGTAAATAAAATATTCATTTACAAACCGGACGGTTTGTTTATGTGCACCTATTTGAAGGACATTGATTGGGTCGATAAATTTTACACATCGCCCAACTGCACAAATAAAATCTGTGTTTGATTGTTTGAAACCCCACACGGGTGTTGGGATGAAATTTGAAGTTCATTCATCCTGATTGATTAAATATGTCGATCGATTGATTGACAGGCTGTTATAAGCGTTAGATATCTATATTTGATGCTTATACAGTGTAGTGCACTTTGGTTGATGGTTGATTATTTTTCAATGCTATTATATGTGTGTAATGTATGAAAATCCATATAATTAACATTATATGGTGATTGATTGGGCCTCATTCCAATTTAGAAAATAAAGAATAATATAAAATAAAGGTTCATGTGTTGACAGTACTCATCCATTGAGATTGGTCATGTGTTGAACGAAATATTTTGATAATAACAACTATTTTAAAAAAGAAATATTTGAAATAGAATATTTGAAAATAGAAATTTATGAAGCCGTGTTGATTAGATTGACGCCATTTTGACGTGAACGATATTTATATCGATTTTATTCATTTTGAAATGAATTGAATTGAAAACGATTTCGAAATGAATTGAAAACGATTTCGAAATGAATTGAATTGAAAACGATTTCGAAATGAATTGAATTGAAAACGATTTCGAAATGAATTGAATTGAAAACGATTTCGAAATGAATTGAATTGAAAACGATTTCGAAATGAATTGAATTGAAAACGATTTCGAAATGAATTGAATTGAAAACGATTTTGAAATGAATTGAATTGAAAACGATTTCGAAATGAATTGAATTGAAAACGATTTCGAAATGAATTGAATTGAAAGCGAATTGAAAACGAATTCAAATTGAATTGAAAGCGAATTGAAATGAATTCAAATTGAACTGAAATTTGAATTGAATAGAAATGAATTTTAAAACGAATTTATAAAGAAGAATTCAATTTTGCTTTGGATTGAAATAGAAGTTGAAATTGTTTTTGAAACGAATTTAAAACTATTTATATAATTCGTTTTAAATAGAAATCGACGAAATATATATTATATATATAATATAATGGCCTGAATAGAACGCGCCGCGCCGCGGCAGTTCGCGAATTTCGACCATTTATTTCAAACGGACATAACGAGAGATCCGACCGTCGGATTCTCCTAAAACCGGAACCTTTGGGTTCGTATCAAAAAGAGCTTTCTAAAGAATATTAGAAATTAGAAATATAACGGTTGGATTTGGAGTTACGTCCAAATCAAATTTGAAAAAGGTCGCTGTAAGTGCAGTTCGATGGCCATTGATGGAAATCGACTGTACGGGCCTTGATAAAATTATTAAAAATAGTAATAATTTGTGTAAAATCATAAGAAATGATTTAGAAAGGATTGGGATGAAAAACTCCATATTTGAAAAGATAAAAATAGATTTTTATCGAAATGAACTAGTTTTGAACTAGAATTATAATTCTATTTTTTTTTAATAAATAAATTGAATTTGAAAAGGGTTTTAAAAATTAATAACCAGAATTTCCAATGATTGCATTGGAGTGGATTTGAATCGAAATTGTCATTGGAATATTTCGATGTTGGGATTCGTGATTACACGGATGTTGTTATGGAAGTTTGAAAGATATCTATTTATATCGTTATTTCCAATACGACATTTGTTAATCATAGAATTTGATATTGAATATAAGCCGATATATTTTCTATTCAGAGCCTTGTATTAATATCAAATGTGATTTGGGTTTGTCGTGAATGGTGTCTTCACTAACACTGTTCTTGAACCCAGTTGAGAAAAGATTAAATCTTTTTATTTAGATTTAATGAAGTGTACCAATTAAATAATATTTAATTGGAATTGAATTGATATTGGTTTTTGGGTTTATCGTGGACAGTGTTTTTAAATAACACTCGTTCTTTAACCCGATAATTAATGGAATGTGATTTTGGGTTTATCGTGAACCGTGTTTTAAATGACACTGATTCTTTAACCCAGTCGAAGATTAAAACTAAGTGGAGTTTTAATGAATCTTTAATTAGATTGAAAGGATCGAAAATGGAGTATCACCAGTTTTGCTCCAGGCGATAGTTAAATCTTTAATTAGATTTGAACGTGGAATGGTAATTGAATTTACCGATAACACCGTGGTGTTAGATATGAAGTATTACTAGTTTTACTTCATGGGATGAATAGGTTGGGATTGGGAAATTAAAACAAATGATTACTTCGGTAAGGCTCGTTAATCCCGACTAGTTTGAATTGATATTCAAAAATAGATTAAAGAATAAATTCAAGAAATTTATCTTGGATAAAATTAATGGGAACCTTTCCCTATGAATGTGAAATTTAGAAACTAACTGTCGGTTAGCTAAGCAGAATGGTTTTCTGGATATTGATCTGATGTTGGTTTCGGCCTTCGGGGTTAATATTTGGGGAATTATTCTCTTAATTAATTTACGGTTAGTGACTGATGAATTGGAATGAGGCGTATGTTGTGTTTGTGCAACACTTATTTAAAATATACGCGAGTTATTCGGAAAGACCGGGTTTATCCCATTCTGAATAACTGATACGACGATAAGTCGAAGATGAAGACGATGGTCGAAGACCGGAGGTCTTCACGTCGTTTGGGTAATTGCTGATGATCTTGATTGGGCTGTACACCCAAGAAGATGGAAACAGTTAGTGATCGTCCAGATGTACTTGGAGATCGATGGATATGCGGGGTACTAGGTGCCCCCGGTTTCGTTCAGACCCAGAACGGACTTGTAAATGGACTGCGTGTCTGACATTGGATTTTAGTCTGTGTGGTTGATTTCTATTAAATATATATCTGTTTGACGGCGGAGAATTTATTCTCTTGCTTAACGCCCTTCTCTGAGACGTACGAGCTCAGGGGTTATATATTGATGGATATCAAAAGCATGGAGTGAATTGCCTGTGTGGCATGCCTAAGTGGCAATTGATCGAGGCTTCTGTTGAAAAGCAAAGTCTTGTGGTGATGATCAAAGCACGGCCTTTGTGGCGTAGCTTTGTGTAACGCTTACTTCGCGAGTTTCACACCCGGTATGAACCAAAAACGGGAGACGGACCTCAGGGAGGACTTGCGTTTCTTTCTAGTTAGAAGTGGCGTCAGTGGTTTTACACGCCCTGACGAGTTTGACTTATGTGGTTGTTGCTGTTGCGAGGCGCCTCGGATTGATCGGTCGTTCTCGAACCGATGGAGTCATTTAGTTGGCTCACTTACACCCCATAGGGTGGGGAAACGTAGTGTTCAGGCATAATAATCCACATCGGTGGACCGGCCCTGTCGCTCCAAGGCTTGCCTGCGCGCTTGCCTGTGGCTCGGGCTAGAGAGTCACGAATCGGTTGAGGACTATCTTTTGCCTCGGTTCATAGACGGAAATCCAATTTCCAAATACGTGACATTTGCGGTTTTAATTGTAAAACTAGTATGGCGACATGATATATGGTACCCATGCCGCCTATGATTGATACTTATGATTTGAAGTTGTTTTATACACTATGCACTTATAGTAGTATCAAATGATTTGTTTTAAACGTACTAAGCATGTTTGGCTGTTATAAGGGAAAACCCTATCCTCGGCTGCGTTGCATTGTGTGATGGGACCTGGGTCTTATAACAGCTTCATTTTTCTTTATTTAGCATTGCGCTGTTTGTTTTATGCACTGGTATTCTTGGGAGGAAACCCGTTCCGTGTTATACTGCGTGGTCCCTTGATTTACCTAACTTTTAAAATAAAGAATAATAACTGTTTTAGTTCTCACACCAGTCACATGACTGACCTGGAGTTTATTGTTTTAACCTAAACTCTGGGTGCCCTTATTTTGACACGGGCAGCTAGTAGTTTTGGTTTTGCAGATGTATATTCACAGGATCCTGGTTTACAGCTGGAACGATATCCGGAAAGCTTTGTATCCGTATATCTCCTTCTAGTTGTGTATTGTATTATTTTCCGCTGCGATGTATTTAAATGTAATTTAAATCTCTGGTATTTCTGTGTAATATTCATTCATACTCTGTATATTCTTGTAATCTAATGCATTGTTGTAATATACAGTGAAATGTTCTGCTGTATGCGTTCTGTTTTGTCGTGTTCTCAAACGATAGGGCGTTTCGAACGGTCTGGGTCGGTTTAGCGACTGGTTCGGACCGAGCGAAATTCCTGCTCTTCACAATTTCAAAGCCTAATATTTTGAAAATATTATCATTTTAATATGATAAAGATATAGAATATTCAACTCTGATTTAAAATTGAAAAAGAAGTTGGAATCGTTTTAAAATGAATTTATAAATGTTTTATAAATACGATTTAAATGGAAATCGACGAAATATATATATAATATATATTGTATATATATTAAATATTTAATATATATATATATTAAATATTTAATATATATATATATTTAATGGCCTGAATAGAACACGCCGCGTAACGACCGTTCGCGAATTTCGACCATTAACTTCAAATTGATGTAATGAGAGATCCGACCGTCGGATTCTACTAAAACTGGAACCTTGGGTTCGTATCGAAAAGAGCTTTCCGATGAGTATAAGAGATTTGAAATCTAATGGTTGGATTTGGAATTATGTCCAAATAAATTTCGGAAAAGGTCGCTATGAATGTAGTTCGGTGGCCGTTATTGGAAACCGACTGTAAAGGCCTTAATAAAATTATTAAAAATGTGGAAAAATTGTGTAAAATCATAATAAATGATTTGGAAAGATTTTGGGTGAAAAATTCCATATTTGAAAAGATAAAAATATACTTTTATCGAAATGAACTGTTTAATAACTAGAATAATAATCCAATTATTTTTAGAAATAAATAAATTGGGTTTGAAAATGGTTTTAAAATAACCATAATTTTCCAATGAATAAATTGGAATGGATTTGAGTGGAAATTATATTCGGAATATTTCGATAATTGGATACCGTGATTATACGGATATTGTGAGGAATTTGGAAGATATATATATGTATATATATATCGTTATTCCCAATGCGATATCCGTTCGTTTCAGAATTTGACATTGAATATAAGCCAATATAATTCCTATCCAGAACCTTATATTTAATATCGAATTGGATTTTGGGTTTGTCATGAATGGTGTCTTCAGTGACACTATTCTAAAACCCAGTTAAGAAAGGAATAAATCTTTTAGTTAAGATTTAGAGAAGTTTACTAATTAAGTAATATTTGAATAGAATTGAAATTGGATTTTTGGGTTTATCGTGAACAATGTTTTAAATAACATTTGTTCTTTAACCTAATTAACAGTGAAGATATGATTTGGAATTTATAAATCCTTTTATTTAGATTTAATGGAAATTTTCCAAAGTAAAGTTTTCCAATTTAATATATTAATTTGGAATCGAATGAAATTCGATTTGGTAATAATCGAGATGAGTTTCTGTTGATGAAGACCACTATTATATATGGAATTTAAAAGGCCTTGCTGCTATTCCATTTATATTATTAGTCTGATATGGCAATTTATATCGATTATACACTGTTATGATTTCCGTGAAGATTCCATAGTTTATGGAAGATGATTCGGGTTTATCGTGAGCTGTGTTTTAATTGACATTGGTTCTTTAACCCAGTTAAAGATAAGATTAATTTCTTAATTTTGAATAATCATTAAGAAATGTTTTTTGAGATTAAAAATAAACTAGAGTTTTAATGAATCTTTAATTAGATTAAAATGTGAAAGTGATAATTAAATTTATCAAATTCATGAAATGACTGAGAATGGAGTACCACTAGTTTTACTCTGGGCGGTAGTTAAATCTTTAATTAGATTTGAATGGGAAATGGTAATTAGATTTACCGATAACACAGTGGTTGTTAGATATGGAGTACTACCAGTTTTGCTCCATTTGATGAATAGGTTGGGATTGGGACTAATAAATAAATGATTACCTCGGTAAGACTCGCTAATCCCGACTAGAGAATAACCTTAATTTGGTTTAGAATTAATAAAAGATAAAATGGAATCTTTTGAAATGATATCTAAAGGAAGATTGAAGAATAAATTTAAAGAAATTATCTTTGATAAAATTAATGGGAACCTTTCCCTAATAATGTAAATATTTGAATAAAAGAATATTCTGAATTGGAATGAGGCATATGATGTGTTTTTATAGCACTTTATTATTGATTATAAAGTACGGGAGTTATTCGAAAAGACCGGGTTTAACCTATTTTGAATAATTACTACGACGATTAAAAGTCGACGATGAAGACGGTGCTTGAAGACCGGAGATCTTCACATCATTTGGATGATTACTGATGTCTTGATTTGGTTGTACACCCAAGACAAGGTAATAAGTGGTGATCATTCAGATGTACTTGGAGATCAACGGATATGCGAGGACCTCTCTCCTGTATTTAACATATGGGATGAGGAATAAGGTGCCTCTGGTTTCGTTCAGACCCATAACAGACTTGTAAATGGATGAGTTTCTGACATTGGATTTCATTCTGTATTAATTGATTTCTATTAAATATATATATCTGTTTGGTGGCGGAGAATTTGTTCTCTTGCTTAACACCCTTTTTCTGAGACGTACGAGCTTAGAGGTTATATATTGATAGACATTAGTTGTATGGCATGATTTGTCAGTGCGACATGCGAAGATGCAAGTGATCAAGGTTTTTGTTAGAAAGCAGAGTCTTGTGGTTGATGATCAAAGCACAGTTTTAATTAGCATAGCTTTGTGTATAGCGTTATTTCGCGAGCGTCACACCCCAGTATGAACTAGAAACGGGAGAAGGACCCCAGGGAGGACATGCGTTTCTTTCTTGCTAGAAGTGGTGACATGGTATGGAGCCCAGACATTTTTACTTATGTGGATGATGGAAAGTGAGGTATCTCAGAATTGAGTCCCTAGTAGCTCTTGATTTACGCCTCATAGGGCGGTGAAACGTATTGTTCAGGAATTACTAATCCACTAGCATATGTGTGGACCGACCCTGGCGCTCCTAAGGGCTTGACTGAGTACTTGCCCTGGGACATGGGCTAGATTGTCTCGAATTCGGTAAGTACGATCCCTTGCCTTGGTTCATGATGGAAATCCAATTTCCAATAAGACATCATGCGGTTTTGATTGTAGAACTAGTATGGCGACACGATATATGGTACCCATGCCGTCTATGATTGATACATTTATATTTGAAGCTGTTTTTTAAACACTATGCACTTATAATATCAAAATAATTTGTTTTATAGCGTATCCAAGCATATTTGGCTATTATAAGGTAAAACTTTATCCTCCGGCTTGCGTTGCATTGTGTGATGGGACCCGAGTCTTATAATAGCTTCATTTTTCAAAAAGCATTGCGTTGTTTTATTTTTAAACTAAGACTCATGTGGAGTAAACCATTCCATGTTATACAGCGTGGTCCCATGATTTCCCAAATAAATTTAATAACTGTTTTAGTTCTCACACCAGTCTCATGACTGACTTGGAGTTTATTGTTTTAACCTGAACTCTGGGTGCCCATATTTTCCACAAGGGCAGCTAGTAGTTTTGGTTTTGCAGATATTATATTTACAGGATCTTGGATTTACCGCTGAAGCTATATTCGGAAAGCTCTGTATCCGTGTATTTCTTTCAATCGTGTTATGTGTTATTTTTCCGCTACTAATGTAATTCAAATATCTGATATTTTCCAGTGTATATATTTATTCGCACTCTGTTATATTCTTGTACTCTGATGTAAATTGTTTGTAAAAAGCAATGAAATGTTCTTCTGTTTGTGTTCTGATTTGTCGTGTCCTCAACTCAATCTCGGCTTTTCTGTAATGGGAAGTTCGGGTCCTTTCATATTAGTTGTATATCCGTGGTATTTTTGGAGACATCAGTTTGTGATTTGGCGAGCATGACGATGTGACATTCAAAGTAAATAAAGGTGTGATCTGTCAAAGATAAGTGTGGCCTCAAACCTCACAACCAGGAAATGGTATAAAATCGGGTAGGTTGCGTGGCTAAGTGGGTAGCTCCCAATTAGGGTGTATTGTCAGCTGATCTAGAGAAATTCCATTTACTTCTATAATCTATTTCGATGTTGTCCCTTTCGAGAAACAACTGCTGATCCCCACCTTTGGTGATAATACATTCGGTACACTCTAGCGAAATGAGTAACCGGTCATGTTTAGCCTGAGTTACAAGATGTTCTTGTTGAACCCGGTGTATTCCTCTCTATAGATACACTGTCGGAAGGTGGTCCCATACCTTGCTAGTTGGAATCCATTACCAATAAGCGCCCGCGATTTTTGATTATATATTATGTATGTAAAACGTGAGATGAAAGCGTTCTGCTAAATGATTTTTATATTGTGGTTGATAGACACTATAGTAATATTAGAAGAGATTTGATATAAAGAATATTTTGGAATATCATAAGGTAAAAACCATCCATGTTTATGTGGGGATCGGCCATACGATTATCCTTTCTTTTAAAAGGATTTTAAAAGTTAACCAATTGGTTGGAGTTTACTCACACCAGTCATATGACTGACCTAGAGTTTATTTTGTTTTCCCTAAACTCTTGGGTGCCCAATTTTGTACAGGCAGTCAAGCAGTCGGGATTTTACAGATACTTGGAGAGCTAGAGCAGAAGGCTTCAGGATTATATAGCTATTGTTTATTTCCGCTGTGTTGTAAGTGTTGTACTCTGATAATGTTACTGTGTACATACTGGTTTTATTTCAAAGTTATGTTACATAATATATTTATTCGTTCCGCTGTGAGATTCGTGTTTACTCTGATGTTGTACGTATGTTATTCTTCTTCTATTCTAAACTTCTTTCTTCCTAATCCTCACCCCTATTTTCTTTCATTAACTATCTGGTGTTTTAGATACTTGAGTTTTGGAAAGTAATACAGATTTATGTATTATTGTTGGAATTCGGGCGTTAAATTCCCCAGGTCGTTGTAGAATCACACAACAAAAACACCAACAACCCAACAGACCAGGTCCAAAAAATGACCAACAATGTCTCGAACTGCTTGTTAAGAACTAAGACGTTGATGATGATGGTTTCGATGACAACAGCGTTGTTTCAATGGTGTTTCAATTATTACTGTTATAAAATATACACGAACATTATTTTCAAGAATATATATATATATATGTATGCAAGAAATTATGAAGATTTTTATAATTAAAGACTGTACAGTTCATAGAATCAAGATTTCAAAGTAGAAGAGTTCAAGTATCAAGACACATGAGTATCATGAAATCAAGAGTTCAAGAATTAATGGTAAATGTGCCATGATATATTATTAAAACTCCGATTAGCACTGAGTTCTAATTTTAAACTTAATTCTAATTTCAAATTTTTTTTCAAAACTATTTATTTGCTTTTAAATTAAGTTTTCAAATGATTTCAAAATTGCTTCCTTATTTATAAATATATACTTCTTTATTTTGAGAAATATTTTTAACTTATGAAATTTATTTTTAATTCTTATTTTTAAATTTATGCTTAATAGGTTGTTAACTTAAGTTTAACCTACAAATTTATTACTGGTTTTATTATATTTATTTATGTTTTTAAATTCAATATTTATATTAAGTTTTAATATATTTATAGTTTTATAGTTATACTTTTATATCATTTTATATTTGTTTCTTAACTATTTTTATTTGATATTTATATAAGTTTTAAATTAGATTTTACTTTGAATAGAATGTTTTAATATAAAGGAATATAGTTTGTTTTAATCTGGACTCACCGTAATTTATTTAAACATTACTTACTTTGTTTTAAAATTCATTTTTTTATTTTACACTAGCATATGTCAACATCCTTGTTTATATATGTCGACATGCTAGCCGTTAGGTTATTTTTAAATTTTGAAAAGAAGTGTTTTTTGAATTCAAACCTTTTTTGAAAGGTGGTGGCAGTTGGAAAACTATAAATACCTTAAAGAATTCGAATTTTTTAATTACTTTTCGTCTTCTTCTTCCTCTCTAAACATTCCACCATTATTACACTTAATTTCTTAACTTTCTACACTTATACTCTACCGATTTCAATAGAAATCATATCATTCTTCTTCTCTTTTAATTTTAAATCAAAATCTCTCTGGATTCGAGTGCTACTCCAGATTTATAGGCTGTTTGTAGTCAAAGATCTCAAGATCAAGTCCTATCGAATCAATACTAGAAAAACTAATAAAAGAAGGGTGCGGTCCTATCCCACAGAAAGTGACTGGGTGAGATTATGTCCCAAAAATCGGTTGGATGTGAAGTTTGTAGCCCGTAAATCAATTAAGTCTCACTGTATTTGGAATCAGTAGGGGTGTGCACTTGTACCCCTGATATCAAGAATTGTAATTGGATATTGTTGAATAAAAATCCACATCAACCCAGCGTTGTGTAAGACTGGATGTTGGGGAGTCCCGAACCAATATAAAATCCCGATGTACTTTCCTTTTACTGCTTTTATTTTTATTTTTTGCATTTTGTGATTGATTCCGTGTTTGTTAATATCTCTACATATTGTTTTGTTTATCCAAAAAGATTTCCAGAAATTAATAAATTCCATAAAACACTATTCACCCACTCTAGTGCTTAACTTGCCTTAAGATCTTTAATCCGCATCTCCAACAATTGATATCAGGGCATTAGTTTTCAAAGATTTCATAATCCGAATTTGGAAAGTTTAAATGACAACCAACACTGGAATTGTCAATGATGGTAGTTCATTCATAGAGGGTCATTCACTGTTAGACCACTACTAATTAATTATAGTAATTATGCATATTGGGCATATAGAATGAAAATTTATTTAAAATCCATAGGCATAGACACTTGTAATATCATAAAAACCCAATATATTGAACCCATCATTAATTTTGCATAATGGACTAATGATCAGAAAGTCACTACACAAAATAATTTTAAGGCTATGAATTTTTTTTCTGTTCATTAGATAGGAATGAATTTAACAGGGTATCTGTTTGTAAATCTGCATATGAACTCTGAATAACTTTGCAAGTGACTCACGAAGTAACAAGCAAAGTTAAACATACAAAAATAATGCGTTAACCAATCATTTTGAGTTATTCAAAATGACTCAAAATGAGTCTATCTTCAATGTGTACTGCACATTCAAGGAAATCGTGCATTCACTAATGACTTTGGGAAAATGGTATTCTAAGGAAGATCATGTTAAAAAAGTTCCGAATCCATTAACATCATATTAGGATCAAAAGACATTTCAATTGAAGAAGCTAATGATACGAGTACAATGAAAATTGGTGAAATAATCGGTAATTTAATATCGTTTGAAGTTCAGATGCATGGAAGAAAAGTAAACAAGTCATTAGAAAAGAAATCAATAGCATTTAAAGCATCCACTGAAGATTCAAACTCAGATAGTGATGATGATGAAGTGACAACACTAATGACAAGGAATTTTAGAAAATTCCTGAGATACAGAAAAATAAATAATTTCAAGAGGAATGAGCAAAGAAACACTATGAAAAATAATGAGATTCCGAAAAATGTCAGATGTTATAACTACGATTAATTAATCCATCTAAAAAGATTCTGCCCGTATTCTGAGAATCAAAATCAATTGATAAATGATAATTCATTAGAGAAAAGAAAAAGAGCGTATGTAGTAACTCTAGATGATTCAGATTCATCATCAAGTGACGAGGAACAAGAAATGAATAATTTGAATATGTGCTTCATAGCAATTCGCGAATCAGAAGAAATCAAAGAACAAATATAAAATAGGCACGCCTTGATAATCATTTAATTGCTTAAACGGTTGTTTTATTTTTTGCCCCATTTAAAATTTGAACTCAAAATTTAAAATAATAATTATTTAGTAAAATAATAATAATATAAATTATTATTTTTATAATAAATATTATCCAAGGAAATAATTAAATAAGAATATAAAGTTATAAACAATTCAAATAGTCAAAATTCAAAAGTCACTTTGAAAACACCAAAGGGTATGTCAACATACTTATATATACATGTCGACATATACTTGACAGCTGGATTTTGAAATTCAAAATTTGAATTTCACTTTTGAAATTCCCTCCACCTTTTCACCAAACCAAACATGACTGAAAAGGTGTCAATTAAACCAACGAATTGTCCTTTGATCTCTACATTTACTACCTATTCCTATCATCTCTTTCTACCTTTAATTCAAAAATTCAATACTTATCTTCATATTCTATTCTCTTCAAAACTATTCTCTAATGGCTTCCTCAGTTACTCCAAAAACAATGAGACTAAACAAGATTATCAAAGTCTTCAACAACTCAGATGTTATCCAAGATTACATTGGTTATGTAAACTTTGGTAAAGTCGACACGAGAAAATTTGTTATCTTTAGTGATTTTGCTAATTATGAAATTGAGTCTCCTTTTTGTCAAGAAGGAATTTTAAGTCTTGTTGATTCTTGGGATAATGATGAAGTTTGTTATTCCAATCTTGTGAAAATATTTTATTCAAACTTAGATCGCAATTTTAGCAAGGAAGTGAAGATGAAATATGGAGTAGTGTTAAAGGAATGCAAATTATTTTAGATTATGATGTTTCAAGTAGCATTTTGGGTTGGAAGAATCCGAGGATGGATATTTGGGATTTTAATATCAATGAAAGTGATTTAGAAACTTTTCATCATATTTTTGAAAATGACGAAAATATGGAATTCAAAAACCGTTTTTATCATCCAAAAGCAATTATTCTCAATCTACTTCTTCAATATACTATCCCCCTCGACCCGGAAATTTTAACAACTCTAATATGAAAGTTAACAAAGCCCTATTTGCTATTTTTGGAAATTATGACATCAATTGGGCTAAAGTGATTTTAAGTGCGTTTTAACCAAAGGAAATATCAACAAAAGAAAATACATTATATCATGGGGTTTATCTTACACGTATTTTCAAATATTTTGCTGTTGATTTCAAAAGAGAAGAGTTCATTTCTAGAAAAGTTTTTAATGCCCGAAATATTTCTCTTATGAAGATTTCACTTATGTTTCATCTATATGAAACATATGCGGAAAAACGGGCAAGATTTGAACAAGAAGAAGAAACCAATCAAATGGATATCAAAGAAGTGGAAGAAGATACCTCTTTATAAAGCATTGAATTTCCCGTTAATCCTTCCAAGAAAACCATTCTCAAAAAATCAAATAATTCTAGCCAAGAACCAAAAGACACTTAAGAGATTATTTAGTATGAAATTCGAAAATATTTCTACTAAAATAAGTAAGTTCTTTGGCAAAGTAGGAAGAAAACTTGGCTTGTCATCCTCTTCTTCCTCCTCCTCCGCTGAATTCTAAGTTTAAAATCCTATTATATTTGCTTGAATTTCAATTTCCGCATTTCTATCTTATGTTATATACTTGTTTCATGTTTCGTTATCATTAGTTTGAAATGAAGCTCTTTATTTCTGTCAATTCTTGTTTAAACATCTCTGGAATAGTTATTAAAACAATAAAAACAAGTTTATATAAGTCGAAACGTATCACAATATAACAAAATTCTTTAAAAATTGAAAATATACATGCATATATCGAGATATGAGTTTATGCATGTCGACATATAACTATATAATTTTCAGAATTGTTTGAATTTGAAAACTTCTCTAACCGACTCACGTCTATTCAATTTAAACGAATTTCAAAGCCTATTTATACACTTATCTTCCATAAAAACTTATCCATTTATTCCTCAAATACTTCCTTTCACTATTTCTTAATAAATTCAAAACTATGGCTATTCAAAATCCATAATCTATGTGAGGACCTTGAAGAAATCCATAATTCTTTCAAGAATATCCTCTCAATCATTTTCCATAATCAACGTCACTTAGAATTAAGTCAAACACAGATGATCAAACAACAAGAGAAACATTTTGATACAATTCGATGGATGATCGCTTCTCTTTCAAAAGATGAAGACAACAACATCACTGGAGCACCTCTCAGCGAAGACAACGAAGATTGGGATGCTATAAAGGCTAATCCAATCTTCAGTGGAGATGGTCGGGTTGAAGTTCCTCGAAATGTATGAATTTGTTTTCAAAAGTTTGTGTAATTTGATTGGTTTGCTTTAAAATATGAACTTGTAAATAAATAACTTTAGGATTGGATTGATATGTATTGATTTGATTTGAATGGTTTGTATGATATGAATGGATTGGTTTGATTTAAGTATTTAACAGACTTTATATGTAACAACCTGGAATTTTGACAATAAATAGTTATTTAATTAGAAGCTCAAAAATAGGAATTTATGCAAACTTTAACCGTATCGTTCGTCTTGAATTTTTATTAACTTTCATGTTTGGAGTTTTGCGAACAGAGTCCATATGAAAACGTTATGGAAGAAATACGAAAAACGGACGAAAATAAATAAACAGAATAACTAATGTATATTATAACTTGTTTAACCAAGCTGGCTTGGGCAACTGATGTAACACCCTGTAACAACCCGGAAAATCAGGGCCAATTTAAAATTTTTATTTTGGCCATTTTAGCGAATTTTGATTATTTAAAATGAATTATTTTAAATAAAATCGACGAGAAATTTATTTTGAATGGAATTCGACGTATATATTATACGTCGTCGTTAGAATATAAATAATTATATATATAATTATAATAGAATTGAAAATGGCGCGGTAGTTCGATAATTCGATTTCAAACTTCAATTGAATGTACCGGGTGCAAAACAATCCGGATTTTAGTGAAACCAAAAATAATGGAATCTAATTGTGGATATCTTTCCAACGAATCCGACAAATCAAAATTTCGTAGCGGGAATGATAAGTTATGTCCAGTTGAAAATTCTGAATAGTCGCTATGGGATTCAGGCCCTTAAAAATGGACATTTTGCAAACGACCTCGGATTTCGACGAAACCACTTTTGTTGGGTCCGCAGTGTCAAATTATTGCTAGATTCCAAATTTCATAATTTTTCGAATCAATATGTGAGCGTGACAAAGGAAAACGCGTTTGACCAGTTTCAGTTGATTTTAATCGACTGGAAAATGGCCATTTTTCAAACAGTCTCAGAATTCGACGAAATTAGTCTCGTTAGAACCGTATCGTCAAAACATAACTAGAAATAATTTTTCTGTAATTTTCAGAGGTCGTATGTAGCCCCGGTAATTTAAAGTGTACGTTTGAATTTAATAATTAAATGATTTATAATTAAAATTAAAGAAAAACATATCGTAACAGCCGAACTGGGTTACGAAACATGTTCCATTGTGTCCAGGATGGGGGTATTTAGCTACGGGCGACACTCGCTGGGTTTGAGTCGGAGTTCGTATGAGTGAACGGGCTTTATTTGAATTAAATAGAATTTATTAAATTAAATAAAAACCTAAATACGTCTATAAATACGGAATACACCGTATACCCTAACACGATTCTTCACAGCCGCCTTGTTCCTTATCCAATGGCCGATTCTTCATGATTTTAATCCCTATTTTCTTTCAATACGATTCGAATTGGATCTCAATCCAAACATAAAACCAAAGCACTCCTTCCAATCTTCAATCCTGTACGGTTGGATCCCATGTAGCGTCGTATTTCGTCCGAACCAGACCCGCAAACATTCGCCGTTAGGACCGCCGCCAGGCCTCCTGGTCGCCGTCGAGTTGGGGGCCACCACCACCGTTGGAGGCGTCGTTCCTCCCTCCCCAGCGTGGTGTCTTCCGATCTGTCCCTCGTGCCTCGGCCCGCGTGCAAAGTTCAAACCTAGGATCGGACTGAAGTTGAATACATCGACTGTAACTATTTGAGGAAGAAGGTGTTACTTATTTAATTAATTAATTATTTAATTAGTTTAAATATAATCAAATCTTTTAATGAACGTATCTTGTTCACACGTTGATGAAATTCGACGAAACAGGTAGCGTTGGACTCGTGAGGCTGAGATCTACAATGCTAGACTAACCGGGGTGGATTCTGAACGGATTGGATTTTGGCAAAAAATTTGATTCTGAATTATTCAGAATAAATAAAAGAGAAAAAAACCCACTGTGAGATTTCTCAGTTTTATAAATATATTTATTTATTTCTTTATTCATTTATTTAAATGGATCGTGATTGTGATTGTATATTGATGCACCATATAAATTGATTGACTGACTGTATTGATGATGAGTTGTTGAATCAAATTCTTGTAGGATTTAAAATAAAATCTTTGAATTGGTTAAGTAAAAATACCAATTATGTTAGAACAAAAATGTCAATTTGTGAGATAATTTCATGTTAGAATTGAAAAGGCATTTTTAGTGATGCTTGACATGTTGGAATTGAATCGTCACCTTAGTTTCAAATGACATGTTAGAATTTTTTTTTCTTCATATTATATAAAGTTAACACTTTTGTTAGAATTGTTATGTAAAAATATATATATATATATATTAACATTTTGATTATAAAATGTGACACTAGAGAAAATGACATTTTCTTTGTGTGTCATTAGGTTAAAATGACAAATTTTGTTAAGAAAGGTCTAAAAATGACATTTTTATTTACAAATATTATGATAGCTTAAGAATGTCAAAATGTTACATTAAAAGTGTTTTCATATTAGAATGTCATTATAATTAGAAATGTCATGAGATTTAAGAATGCCATTTTGATGTAAAAATGTTATATTAGAAAAAATAACCTTTTTGCATAAAGATGTACGATAGGAAAGAAATTTCATTTTTAGTATAAAAATGTACATTATGAAAGAAATCACATTTTTGAATAAAAATGATCATTAGGAAAGAAATTTCATTTTTGTTTACTTGAAAAGAATGAAGACAAAATCACATATTTTGTTACATAAAAAGGATTTGAACAAAATCCATACCTTGGTTACATAAAAAGGATTTGAACAAAATTCATACTTTGATTACAAAAGAAAGAATAGATAAACAAAATTTTCATTTGTTGCATTAGAAATGTATGAACAAAATCATCATATTTGTTTACATTAAAAAGAATGGATTTGATATTGTATATTGTATACATTAAAAAGAATAAAATAAAAATGGACATTATTACATTGTCAATTTGTTAGGTATAAATGGACATTATTACATTGTCAATTGGTTAGAAATAAGAAATAACATTTTTGGTCTTAAAACGTTACATAAGTTGAAGACAAAATATTCATTTTGTTAATTAGAAAATCTTGAGAAACAAAATATTCATTTTGTTAAATATAAAAAGATCAAAACTTGATTAGAAAACATTAGATTATTCTTAGGTAAATAAATAAGATAAATAAAAGAAAAGCATTTATTTACTTTTTAAAAATAATAAATAAATAAATAAATAAATAAATAAAAACATTTATTCCATTTTCTTTGTGTATGCTTAGCCCGAGGTTGGATTAAGTTGTGATGTAAACCTGCCCGGACCCGCCCGGCTGTCCAGTAATCACAACAATATCTATCCAATGTGAGAGGTTAAAGCATATTCTAATTTTCTAAATTTACATTTCATATATGTAAATTTCTTCAAAATATTTAGTGTAAATAAGATAAAACATAGAAAGAAGAAGAAAAACATTTATTTACATTATATAAATAAGAGATTAAATAAATTACATTTTTATATGTAATTAAAAGAAAATGTTTTACACAGAAAAGAAAATTACATTTTATGTAATTAAGATTATAAGGAAGAAATTACATTTTATGTAATTGAGAATAAATAGAATAAGAATTTCTTTACATTTTTTTTCCCTATGTAAATATAAAGAATAAAAATAATAGTTAGGTGAATAAGTATTTATTTACATTTTCTTATGCAAATAAAAAGTGATTAAAAGAATAATTATATGAATAGGATTTATTTACATTTTTCTTATGTAAATAAAAAGAACCAATTTGTAAATGGTAATTATTTACATTTTCTTATGTAAATAATAAAAAAGAAAGGTTAGAAAAGAATTAACATAAGATATTCTTTTATGTTTAAAAGGAATATTAGAAAAGAAGTAAAGAAATACAATTATTTATATTTACTATGTAAATAGGATTTGCAAAGGAAATTGAAAACTATTTATTTACAAATAGTGTAGATAAATATGAATGAAGAATTAGATACATTTATTTACAATTAATGTGAATAAATATAGCAAAAGAAAAGTAATACATTTATTTACATTTAGGTAAATAAGAAAAAGATAAGAATATATTTATTTACATTTGGGTAAATAATTAGGATAAGAAAAAGATATAATTTATTTACATTTAGTGTAAATAAACTAAAAATATAGAAAACATATGATTTATTTATGTTTAGGTAAATAAAACAAATGTAGAAAAAGTATGATTTATTTACGTTTAGTGTAAATAAAACAGAGATATTAAAAGTGATATTTTTATCGTCATTATAGGTGCGATAAAAAGAATAGACTTTTGAAATTGACATCGCCAAACGACTTATATTTATATTCATATAAATATAAATTATAAATTCAACGAAACGCGCGCGACAGTTTGCGTATCGGCATTCTTAACTTCAGACAGTTACACCGAAAGATCCGACCGTCGGATTTTCCCAAACTGGAACCATTAGGACCGCTTTGGGAAGATCTTTCCAACGATATAGACTTCGTCAAAATCCAACGGTTAGATTTCAAGTTATGTGTAAATCAAATTTGGTTGAAAACAGCGCCAGGGTCGCCCATTGACCCGAAGCGTCGTTATATTAATTTAAGTTATTTTTATTTAAATAAAAATAGCGATAGGTCGTTATCAAATACCAATAACGATATGAAATGATTTTAAATTTTATATATACGCGAGGATCATTTGAAAAGTCCGAGTTCAATCTCATTTCAAATGATTTATACGACGTTCTAAGTCGAAGATTTGAAGACGGTGATTGAAGACCGACGATCTTCACATCGAATGGATGCGTTGCTACTGAGACCCATGAGAGGAGTAGCTACCTTGAAGGGGCGACAGTAGTAGCCGTCCGGACGTAGTGTTGATTGCACGGATTTGACTTTCGCCCAGACCCAGGGCATAAGTTTATAAATGGAATGTATGTCTGACGTTGTAGTCCTTTATACTACATTCGTTGATCTCTCTTAATATATATCTGTTTGGTGGTTAACACCCTTCTTTGAGACGTACGAGCTTAGGGGTTATATATTGGTAGAAATTAATGGTATAGTATGGACTGACAATGTGGCATGCTAAGATGCATTGATCAAGGCTTTTGTTGAAAAGCAGGCCTTGTGGTTGATGATCAAAGCACGGCCTGTTTAGGCGTAGCTTTGTGTATAGCGTGACTTCGCGAGCCTCACACCCCGGTATGAGTCAAAAACGGGATATGGACCGTAGGGAGTGCACACGTTTCTTTCTAGCTAGAGTGGTGTCAGCGACCTGCCAGCCCTGACATTTTACTTATGTGGATGATGGATTTTGAGGCGCCTCGTTATTTTTATAGGCCGTTGGTGGTCATACTATAGGTCCAAAGGGACCGGGAAACGTGTGTTCAGGCATAACCAATCCACTGCCCATAGGCGGGGACCGGCCCTACCGCTTCCAAGGGTTCACTGCGGGGAATCCTGAGGCATTTGCTAGAGTGTCTCGAATCGGAGAGGATCTTGCCCCTAGCCTCGACTCATGATGGAATCCAAATTTCCAATACGCCCTTGCGGTTTTGATTGTAGAACTAGTATTGGCGACATGCTATATGGTAACCATGCCGTCTAGGATTGATACTTATGATTCAAATCTTTTTATTAAAACATATATACACTAATAATAATATCAAATCCGTTTTATACGTATCAAGCATCTTTTGACCATTATAAGGTAAAACCCTATCCTCTGGTGTGCGTTGCATTGTGTGATGGGACCTTGGTCTTATAATGGTTTCATTTTTCCTAAAAGACATTGCGTTATTTCTCGATTTACTTTGGTTTATGCACTGGCAATCCATAGGAGTAAACCCGTTCCGCGAAAGTGGCGTGGTCCTTGGATTTGTCTTATTAGTTATATTAGTTTAGAATTCTCACACCAGTCCCATGACTGACTCGTAGTTTGTTTCACTTTGCAAACTCGGGTGCCCTCTTTTCCACACGGGCAGTCGAGTAGCTTTTTGCAGATATCTCTCTCTTTAGCAGGATCCTGGATCGAAGCCTAAAGCTGTGTCCAGAGCTTAGAAGTCTTCCGCTGTTTAATGTATTAAATCTATTGTAATTTATCTTCCGCTGTAGTTTACTTTATTTGTACTCTGATATTCTATACTCTGATGTTATATTATTGTAATGTAATAAAAGTCTGCTGTTATTGTTCTGATGTATTGTATTCCCAAAGTTAAAGTATTCGAAAATTTCCAACCTTTGGGTCAGACCTGTGTGGTTTATGGTCGATTCAAAGAGCGGGAATTTCCGGGTCTTTACACACCCCTAAGTCCCACATTGTGGAAGCCTGTGTGAAGTGGGTACTTACATAGTAGAGCTCATCTCGTACTAACGCCGAGGCCTTTTGAGGAACAAAACCCCACACCTATATGGTGGCTAAGTTGTGGACAATATCTTGCATGAACGGAGGTGCGGGTTGTTACAACTGATGTCTAGGCGGTCGACTACAGCGGTCGACCCTTCAGATCGACCTACTAGTCGTCAGTCTTCCCAGTGGCGGCTAGGTTTTGAAGGGTTAGGTTAATTTGTTTATATAACAAATTGAAGAATATATCTTAAAACTAATCCGACATTTCTAGGCCATTTCCACCCCTATAAATAAAGGGATAGAGCCTCATTCTTTTCCATTCAAATCTATGGAGGCAGCGGAGCTCTGCCATTTTTCTTCCCCTTCTAACCTAATTTCTAAAATAAAAATATGCTCATACATACCAAATCAAATCAAGTTCATATGAAATTGGGAAGATTATTAGATTCAATGGAAGAGGATGCTCAATAATAGATTCTTTGCTCCCTTCCCTTTTTCTTACATTTCTACAGATATAGAATTTTCCCCTTTCTAGATAAATTGTAGATTTATAAGAATTTGAGGATTGTAAGCCTAAAGGGTTCGAAACTTAAAATTTGGAATCTATAAGGTGAGTGGGAAATTTACTAATATAATTATAATGACTTATCTATTTCATTTGAATTCAATCTTTGTTTTATGCCAATCAGATCGTTTATTTGAATATTGTAAATTTATTGTTAACCATCAGATCTGATTATAAATATGGTTAAAATTGGTGAATGATAAGTTGTGATTTTGGGTAACATGAATTGTAGGATTCTTAAATATTTTTCCTACATATTCCTACAGCTATGTCATGAAATATGTTGTACATGTTACATAACATTGTGGATCCGAAAATCAATCCCATTAAACATAAATTAGCCGCAGTTACATTCCAGATCTTTAGTTCAGTGTTGAAATATAAAATATGTGAATTTGGGTAAAAAAGATGAAATTTGTGTATTATGTGATTGTAAGAATAAAAGAAATATTCATGTTTATATTCAGTATTGTTGGGTTTTGGCTTAAGCATTGTAAAACATGTCGTTTTCCTCCTTTTGAATAAAGAGGCACTATTTTGAAATCACAAGAGGCATGATAAGAAGGATTAAAAAGGGAAAAGTGGTGCGAAGGTATATATATAAATATAAATACATATATTTGTGTGTAATTTGCGTCGACTATTCCAAAATATATATATATTTACATATATTTCTTGTGATTTGGAAATATGTCAATTCCACAAAATAGGCATTATTTACAATGATTACAGCTAATAGTCATTTGTGAGACTTGAAACCTTTTGGCAAGTTTGAATATAAAAAAGGAAATGTTTGGTTACCAATTCATTAATTTAAAAAGAATAACAATAAAGATATAATAATAATAATAACTACGTTGACGCACGAAAACATATAAATAATATATACATATTATCCATCCAAATCAGCGTAAAACGGTAAGGTATACATTGTATGGAATGTTTGAATGTTTGGATAAGATTCAAGTGTAGATGTAATCCATTTTGAATTAATATATCTGTGGTGACCATTTGTAACAATCAATATAATTAATTTCCATAAATGTGACTGCAAATCAATAAATAACCATTGTAACCAATATTGATTAGGGGAAAATAAACGTGATAAGAAAATGGTTACAATTCCTAAAATCAATTAGGATAAATGTTGTAAACCCAATAAGGAAATTTGAATAATAACCACATTTAGACACGAGGTTAAGCCAACTTATGATGTAAGTTTGCCAGGAACCAATAGGCAAATCCAGCAACCATAGGTAGTCAGCTTAATATGAGGGGTCTAGTGCATAAACATAACCATATTAAGGCACCAGCTTAAGTTCACTTGTGGTAGAAGTCTGCCCAGAACCAATTGGCAAATCCAACATCCACAAGTAGTAAACTTAATGTGAGAGGCCTGGTGCATATATATATATATATATATAACAATCAAGTAATAAATAAATGAACAAAAATAGAAATTGTCCGTTGGGATATAACAAATAGATAACTTGGGGCTGATAAATAGTTGCCTTAGGAAAATATGATCGTTATGGTCATAAAGGGCAATAATAAGGAAATAAAAAGGGAAATGGGTGCCATAAGGAAATTTATAATTGTCATTTAAACACTAAGTCCAAATTAGGGAAGGTATTAAATAATTATCCTAGGGAGAAAGGGAATATAACCTTGCTTATTAATAATAATGAAAATAGAAAATATAGTTGGACTTAGTAGGTTAATAATGTAAGATTTTATTAACCATATAAACCCATGACGAAAATAAATGGTGTAAGTATAGTATTTTCATATAAAGGGACTAAATGGGAATGACTTAATAACGTAACCTACTTTATCCCAATAGGGAAAGGTGCTAAAGGCAAATAGGGGATGAACTAATAACCTTCGCGTATAATCTGCTACCTGGGTCCTAAATGGCTAAGAGACCAGGGTTGAAGAGTCCACCTGAGAATAGGTCTTTCAGTTTAGGGATCTTAAATGGCAGGTGCTTAGGCTTACCCAAACCTGGAAAATAAAACGTCAGATATGGCTACCTATCCAACGAGTAGTAATAAGCGACTAAGGAGGTTATCTAATAATGTTAGCTAGAAGGTATAGCGAACGACAAAATACTATCTCTCACCTTATGCGGGGTAAGGGTATATGCGTTAGTGATAGAAGCCTTGACTAGTAGGCCCCGTAGCTAGTGCCCTATAGTTCATGTTAGCGTTAAGTAACTTATCGAGAAATAATAAGTGACTAATCGATCCTCCTAGGGTCTTAAGCGATTAGGAAGGATTCACCCTATTAATCATTGATAGTGAGGCAATAAATAAAGAAAGATTAACGAATGAAAGTATATAGATATAGAAATTCCTTAATTAGGGGTCAAATCTCGATATATTCAACCATTTAAGCTCTGGTATAAAGGCTTCACAAAAATATGTGGAAAGGTCCTATCTCGGTAATATAATTTGGGAATACTACTTTGGGAAGAGTAGTAGAGTCGTGCGTAAACATAACAAGGTTGGTTTAGAATCACTAACCTTGTTAGACATACAGCTTGTGTTGAACCAAACGGGATATATCTGTGTTATAGTCATAGGCCTAATTATATTAAATGGGCCTTGAGCGACTAAGAGTTGAAATACATTGAGTTCAGGTTTCTGGCCGATTCTATCTTACCCCACAGTACATTGGCAATCTCGTCGTGAAGTGCATGAGGACGACATATGGTGGATTCTGTTGATTCAAGATTTGGAAACTGGAATAAAATATATTAACATAAAAAGCTAGCTACAACCGAGATAGTCATAAGTTCCTGGTTTAGTTTCGTTGGTAGTTCTAGTCTAGACCATTTCTTGATCCAAAACAGGGAAAGGGTCCACGTTAATATGTCGTATCCATTTCGGAAATATAATTACGAGGTATATCCATTTGTTACTTCGTTAAAATTCTGAATCTACCTTTGTTGAGATATTCAATTGAGTTCTCAGCCTTGAATACGAGGAAACTTATTTTTAAAACTATTTGAAAAATAAAAATGGATTTCAACGGTTTTGAAGTACGGTTTCGAAAAGTAGTTTGTAAAGATATGGTTTTAAATTTTAATCTATTCGTGTTTCAAATTTTAGAGCTATGGTATAATTTTAATAAATATAGTCTGATTGGTAGGAAAGATGGAATTGGGAAGAACAAAGAATATGCCACTAAACATGAAAGCAATTATTTCTTCCTTGTTATTTTTAGTATCCATTTTCCCGTATATTGGATAGTTTATTGAAGTTGCCAAAAATTAACCCTTAAGATTCTAAAGCTCTAACATTTTAGGAAATGAAAAGGTTTTTCCTATTTGAAATATAAAACTGGAATATAAGTAATATTAGTGATAATAAATTAGGTTTATAAATACGAAACCATTAGTTTCAAATAAATTTCACTTTTGGAAAAGATTTAAAATTTTCTTCGAAAAGGCCAAAGAAAATCTTTCGTTTGGATTTTGGTGTATTTGATTTCGTGAATCATCTGTTTTTTCCAGCTAGGTAATGGGAAAGTCCGTTTTAATTTATATTACGAATTTCTAGCTGAATTATTTTTGGAATTCGTTCGTTCTTTGTGTATTCGCGGCATCGGTATTCGTTCGTTCATTATGTATTCGCGACATCGTTGTTGAGACTATAAAGCTTTGGAGTTTGTTAGGAGTTTAACTGCAGTCTTTAATATACCACGCTGATGAGGATAATTATTTTTTGGATCGTATTGAATCTTAAAAGATGACACAGGACAATTAATATTTTAATCCGTCCTAATAAGGTCAAGTTTCAATCTTTATCCAAACCCAATTAATGGCTGCTCGTTTAGTGTTATGCAAGAATGATCAATTAGTTGATGAGCTGTGGTATAACTTGGACCTAGGACTCAACCATACAAGTTGCGTCCAAATTACCCCCTTAACTTCTTCTTTCGTCCTTCCTTCCTCGTCTCGCTGAACCATATTCCTATCCTTCTTTATTGCCGCCTCATCTCCTCATTTTTCGCGCTTGTTTCCGCATTAGATCTTGCCTCATTAATACTCCAAGATCTAATTTCTTCTCTCAGAGCATTTCTTAGTCTATAATACCTATTTGCGCTATCCGATCTTGCTTGTACCATTTAAGTCTCAACCTTAGGGAAAGATCACTTGGTTGGATCAGAATGAGGAAAAAGGTCTCACCACTTTTGGGCTAAGAAAATTTGGCAAGGCAGTTGGGCTTGCACCGGCCCATTGCTTCGAGATCTTAGAATATGGTTGTTGTTTGTGCTGCATCTTCCTTTGCTATACGTTGTTAGAATAGGTTCTTTCAAAGGGGATCGTCGTTTCAGAGATGAAGATTAAACTATTTTTGGATGGTTTTTCTAAGGAGAATCTCGATGAGAGTTTTAGAGATACCCACGTATTATGCGGACTTGTATGGTCTTTTGTTTGACCATCTTTGGAGATTTTGCAGCAAATCTCTTTTTCTTGATGTCGGTTGTTGTGTTTGGGAATCTATGTTCGAACTGTCCGTGTAGACGTGTGACCATTTAGCACATTGTTCTATAAATGGGAAGTTATGACTAGATTCATCTCATGATGTGGAATCAATCATTTGCTTGATCGGTGGCGTAACCATCATTTAGTGTCGCATCATATTTGTTTCAGCTTGTTGTTCTTGTGTGTTGTCTCATGGAATTACTTTACGTAAATTTTCCTATTCACAGGTATTTGTAAGCAATATTAGGTGGGTTTCGATGAGAAGCAGTGTTGTCATAGGTTTCTTTTCTCATCACTAGTTCTCTCTTAGAAGAGATGGTGATGTGGGAACCTCCAACAACACCAACAGTATTTGTATCACGAGATTGAGCATTTTTGCTACCATGGTATGGTTAATTAAAATTGGCTTGAGCTCTAGACGTGGAGAAAGACATCTCAGTGTTTATAGACATTTTTTTGGGAGGTTTTGGTGTTGTTTTGTCGTTGCCTTTGTTGTTATCCCTTTCCAGCACCAGGTTGTTGGTTTTATTGTGATTCGTGCTTGTAACTGTTAGTTTTGTTTAAATCGCACGACTTAGAGTAATGAGATTTCTACGTTTGGAAATGTTTATGCATTCACGCATGCCTGTTTGAATGAAATCTCATAACTACAAGTTCTCCTAGGGCTGGAAAGATTAAAATTCTGTGTTGGATAAATTTTAGTAAAGGAATGGTTCTATGTCATGGGTATATAAATAAATAAACCACTGTTCCTTATCAAAACTAAAATTTGTTTTGTCTTTTGTGTGATTTTAGTTTTCGCATTTTTGGCGTAGCTGGCTTCCTTTTCTCCAACATGTGACTTGAATCGTTTAAATTTCAGCAAAATACATTCTTGAAAGTTTATGGGAAATGGTGTTTGAAAAAAAACCAGTTTCTATCATTTTCTTATTTTATAGGAAAGAGAAACGGTTTTGGAAGGAAAATTTCAAAATAAACATGACAAGTCTTTAAGTGGAAATTTATTTTTGTGAGAAATTTTGATTTTTGGTCACATGAATGCTGTAAGAAGATTTTTAAATGCTTTGTGTGCGCATTGTAGCAGTGCAATAGGACCGATGATATGATAAAAACATTAACAGTAACAAGTAAAGGCTGTTTTAGCCTTGGAAACGCTGTTTTCATACTTTTCAATGATGCACACGATCTATTATTTAACTCGTTTTACGTTTTAGAGCTTTTTTTAAGCCTCCTTTACAGTCTATAGATGGAAAATTTTGGATTATTTTGGGTAATTGAGGTGAAAATTCCACCATAGGGCGGAAAATGGAAAAAATTTAAGCGGGAAAATGTTAAAATTCTTCGCTTTGATTTCCTTTTTCCGGTTTAGAAGAAATCGAATAGGAAACGATTAGATTGCATGACGTTTTGGATAGTAGGGTTTGGATGCAAAACTGGTGGCTTCACACTTTTATTCGTAATTGTGTGAAGTTAATGGATGAAAAAGAATTTTCAAAATCTGCATTCATTTAGAGCTGCCAGTATGTATAGGATGTTTTCCACCATGTTTTTGAAAGTGTTTTAAAAGTCTCAATGCATACATATAGAGGGCCCGATTTAGAATCATCTTGCATGCATATTTTATGGTTGAAACGCATTAAGTACACCATACACATATACACATGGTTGGAAAGTGGATGTATACAAATTGGTTGCGTAAGATAGGAAAACTAGTTATCAGAATTTCAGGACGAAATTCCTTTTAAGGGGAGAAGAATGTAACAACCCGGAATTTGGACAATAAATAGTTATTTAATTAGAAGCTCAAAAATAGGAATTTAGGCAAACGATGGAATTTGACCACGAAACTTTAACCATTGCGTTTGTCTCGGAAATCTGGTCAACTTTCATGTTTGGAGTTTTGCGAATGGAGTCCATATGAAAAAAGTTACCGACGAAATACGAAAAACCGACGGAAGTAAATAAACATAATAACTAATATATATTATACCTTATTTGACCAAGCCAACCTAGGCAACTGAGGCATACGCGGTCAACCGCCCAGGTCGACCTACTGGGCGTCAGGCTGCCCAATGGCGGCTAGGTTTTGAAGGGTTAGGTTAATTTGTTTATAAAACGAATGGACGGATATAACTTAAAACTAATCCAACGGTTATAGGTCATTTCCATCCCTATAAATAAAGGGGTAAAGCCTTATTCTTTTCCATTCAAATTTATGGAGGCGGCGGAGCTCTACCATTTTTCTTCCCCTTCTAAGTTAATTTCTAAAATAAAAATATGTTCATACATATCAAATCAAATTAATATTCAATTGAGAATATTGTTAAATTCAATGGAAGAGGATGCTCAACAATAAATTCTTCACTCTCTTCTCTTTTTCTAATATTTCTATAAATCTAGAATTTTCCCCTTTCTAGATAAATTGTAGATTTATAAGAATTTGGGGATTGTAAGCCTAAAGGGTTCAAAACTTAAAATTTGGAAGCTATAAGATAAGTGGGAAATTTACTAATACAATTACAATGATTTATCTATTTTGTTTGAATCCAATCTATGTTTTATGCCTATCAGATCTGTTTATCTGAATATTGTAAACTTATTGACAACCATCGGAACTTATTATAAATATAGTTAAAATTAGTGAATGATAAGTTGTGATTTTGTGTAACATGAATTGTAGGATTCTTAAATATTTTTCCCATATATTCCTACAATTATGTCATGAAATATGTTGTACATGTTACATAGCACTGTGGATCTGGAAATCAGTCCCACTAAACATAAATTAGCTGTAGTTGCATTCCAGATCTTTAGTTCAGTGTTGAAGTATGAAATACGTGAATTTGGGTAAAGAGATGAAATTTGTGTACTATGTGATTGTAAGAAAAAAGAATTATTCTTGTTTATATTCAATATTGTTGGGTTTTGGCTTAATCATTGTAAAACATGTCGTTTTCCTCCTTTTGGATAAAGAGACATTATTTTGAAATCACAAGAGGTATGATAAAAAGGATTAAAAAGGGGAAAGTGGTGCAAAGGTACATATAAATATAAATACATGTACTTGTGTGTAATTTGCATCGACTATTCCAAAATATATATTTACATATATTTTTGTGATTTGGAAATATATCACTTCCACAAAATAGGCATTATTTACAATGATTACGGCTAACAGTCCTTTGTGAGACTTGAATCCTTTTAGCAAGTTTGAATATAAAAAGGAAATGTTTGGTTACCAAATCACTAATTTAAAAAGGATAATAGTAAATATAAAATAATAATAACTACATTGACCACACGAAAACATAGAAATAAATATATTTATATTATCCGTCCAAATCACCGTAAAACGGTAAAGTATACAATGTATGGAATGTTTGGATAAGATTCAATTATGGAGTTATGTATAAATGTAATTCATTTTAAATTAATATATTTGTGGTGACCATTTGCAGCAATCAATATAATTAATTGCCATAAATGAGACCGTAAATAAATATATAGCCATTGCAACCGGTATTGATTGGGGGGAAAATAAATGTGATAAGAAAATGGTTACAATTTCTAAAATCAATTAGGATAAATGTTGTAAACCCCAATTAGGAAATTTGAATAATAACCGCATTTAGACATGAGGTTAAGCTCAACTTGTGGTGTATGCCTTCCCGGAACCGACCGACAAATCCAGTGACCACAGATAGTCAACTTAATGTGAGGGGACTAATGCATAAATATAATCGTATTGAGGTACGAGGTTAATTTCACTTGTGGTAGAAGTCTGCCAGGAACCGACCGGCAGATCCAGCATACACAGGTAGTCAACTTAATTTGATAGGCCTGGTACGTTATATAATATATATATAACAGTCAACTAATAAATAAATGAACAAGAATAGTAATTGTCCGTTGAGGTACAACAAAAAATAACTTGGGATTGATAAATATTTGCCTTAGGAAAATATGACCATTATGGTCATAAAGGGCAATAAAAAGGAAAAAGGGATATGTGTGCCATATGGAAATTTATGATTGTCGTTTAAACACTAAGTCCAAATTAGGGAAGACATTAAATAATTATCCTAGGAGGAACGAGAATATAACCTTCCTTATTAATATAATGAAAATAGAAAATATAGTTGAACTTAGTAGGTTAATAATGTAAGATATTATTAACCATATAAACCCATGACGAAAATAAATGGTGTAAGTATACTATTTCCATGTAGAGGGACTAAACGAGAATGACTTAATAACGTAGCCTATTTTATCCCAATAGGGAAAGGTGCTAAAGGAAAATGGGGGACGAACTAATAACCCTCGCGTATAGTCTGCTTCCTGGGTCTTAAATGGCTAAGTGAATGGGGTTGAAGAGTCCACCTTGGAATAGGTCTTTCAGTTTAGGGGTCTTAAATGGCAGGTGTGTATGGGCCTACCCAAACCTAGAAACTAAAACGTCAGATATGGCTACCTATCCTATGGGAAGTAATAAGCAACTAAGGAGGTTATTTAATAAGGTCAGCTAGAAGGTATAGCGAACGATAAAGTCCCATCTCTCACCTTATACCGGGGTAAGGGTATATGCGTAAATGACGGAAGCCTTAAATAATAGTCCCTGTAGCTAGTGCCATCTAGTTCATGTTAGCGTTAAGTAACTTATCGAGAAATAATATGTGACTAATCGGTCCACCTAGGGTCTTAAGTGATCAGGAAGGATTCACCCTATCTATCATTGACATTGAGGCAATAAATAAAGAAAGATGAGTGAATGAAAGTATATAGATATAGAAACTCCTTAATTAGGGGTCAAATCTCGATATAGTTAACCGGTTAATCTCTGGTAAAAAGGCTTCACAAAACTATGTGGAAAGGTCCTATCTCGGTAATATAATTTGGGAATACTACTTTGGGAAGAGTAGTAAAGTAATGTGTAAATATTAACAAGGTTGGTTTAGAATCAGTAACCTTGTCAGGCAACAGCTTGGGTTATATCAAACGGGATATATTTGTGATATAGTATGTGTTGTACATTTCTTAGTCATCAGAGTTTGTTGTTCTGGCCTCCCTCCTCACTACAACCTCCCAGGTTTCCTAAAGAAGGTCGGGTTCTCACAGAAGATTAAGTTTGGCATTCAGTTATTGTTCTCCCTCATGCTTGGTATTGGCAAAGTGGCTAACTTTGAAAAAGGTAGTTACTTGAGTTAATACTAGTTTATCCTATTTTGTTTCCGCTATGAGTTATATTTATCGTACTCTGATTATGTTCATGCTCATTTATTGCAGGCACCATATATACGTGCCCCATGCTTGGATGTGTTCAAGTTTTGATTTTTATCAAAATTTGGGTTCAGAAAAGTGCGGGGTGTTAGTAGTTTTAGGGTGAGTTAATAGAGAAAGGGGGAGTGACCGAAGAATCAAGACATCAGGTATGAATATTTTATAAACCAAGGTTATCATCATCAAATGGGGGGAGATTGTTAAGGACTGGGATGTTGATGATGATGGTTTTGATGACAACAACCTTGTTTCAACTTTGGTTCAGTTATTATTGTTATAAATTATACACTAATAATATTTTCCAGAATATAGTGTGTGTGTGAATATATATGTGTGTGTAAACAGGGAATTTATGCAGGTATTTATTATTGAAGACCGTACAGTTCAGAGAATCAAGATTTCAAAGTAGAAGAATTCAAGTTTCAAGACTAATGAGTATCAAGAAATCAAGAGTTCAAGAATTATAGGGTAAATGTGTCTAGACATGTTGTTAAACTCTGGTTAGCACTGAATTCTAATTTAAATTTAATTCTGATTTCAAACTTAATTCTAAATTAAAGTTCTTTTTTAAATAATTTCAAAATTATTTACTTGTTTTTAAATTTAATTTTCATATGATTTCAAAATTACTTCCTTATTTATAAATATATACTTCTTTATTTTGAGAAATATTTTAACTTCTAAAATTTATTTTTAATTCCTATTTTCAAATTTATGCTTAATAGATTTTAAACTTAAGCTTTACTTACAAATTTATTACCAGTTTTATTATAATAATATATGTTTTCAAATTCCTTGTTTATATTAAGTTTTAAAATATTCATAGTTCTATATTTGTACTTTTATATCATTTTATATTTTGTTTCTTAATTATTTTTATTTCAACTTTATCATTTTATGTAAATTTTGAAAATAAGAGTCTTTTGCATTCAAAACTTTTCTGAAAGTTTGTGGCTGTTGGAAAACTATAAATTCCTTCCAAAATTAGAATCTTTTAATAAATCTTCGTCTTCCTCTCTAAGCGTTCCACCATTATTATATTTAATTTCTTAACTTTCTACACTTATACTCTGCCGATTTCAATAGAAATCATATCATTCTTTTTCTCATTCAATTCTAAATCAAAATCTCTCAGAATTCAAGTGCTACTCAAGCGTCATAGTTTATTTGTAATCAAAGATCTCAAGATCAAGTCCTACCAAGTCAATACTGCCAAAAAAGATAAGAAAAGGGTGTGGTCCTGTCCCATATAAAATGACTAGGTGTGATTATGTCCGGAAAATCGATTGGGTGTAAAGTTGTGGTTCGTAAATCAACTAAGTATCATTGTACTTAGAATCAGTAGGGGTGTGCCCTTGTCACCATGAATTAAGGATTGTAATTGGATATTATTGAATAAAAATCCACAACAATCCAACATTGTGTGGGATTAGATGTAAGGGAGTCCTGAACCAGTATAAAATTCGAGTATGTACTTTCCTTTTCCTTTTGTTTTATGCATTTTGTGATTGATTCTATGTTTGTTAATATCTATGATTTGCATACTATTTTGTTTATCTAAAAAGATTTCAAGAAGTTAATAAATTCCATAAAACACTATTCACCCCTCTAGTGTTTAACTTCCTTATGATCATTAATTCGCATCTCCAACACTGCAAACAAGCCAAATTCACAAACAACTCACCACAGTACGAACCTAACCAGCACGTCAATAAGCATCGATCCGTAGCCAAGTACGCTTGCCTTTTTTAGGGGACATTGAGGTAAGAATGTACGTGTAAAAATAACGAGTAACAAAAGAAGAAATCATGAACAAAATGTGAACTAGGCAGAGGAGAAAAAAGGTAGAACATTGAGGAAACACTGTAGGGATAAAGGAGGAAATGGAGTGAACAATTGGAAAAGTTTTTTTAACAATAATCCCGAGAGATGAAGGCCGAGAACATTGATCTGAGAAGCAGAGAGGAATAGATCTAGATTTGATGCAAGTTAAAGGCAGTGCTAATCCCACAACGACGAAAGCAGGAAGAGATAAGAGTAGAGAGGATAGAGGAGTAGAGTGAATCGAAAGAAAAGGAAGAGGAAGATGGAAGGAGAAATCAGCAGAAGTGCTGGAGACTAGGAAGAAAGGGGAAAACAGTTCATATCGCCATTGTGAAAAAAAAAGCAGTTGCCTTCGAAGATTTGAAACGATACATAATATAATATTAGTACAACATAAAACATATATGTATGTGTGTGTGTGTGTGTATATATATATGTGTGTGTGTGTGTGTACGAATAGCTATAAAATAAGTACATTTACATATATATGCACTCATATGATAAACAATACTTATAATTTAAATATTAAATGATTTTGAAATTTAAATTTAAAATTAGATCTTAATTTAAGATCTTTAAATTTTAAATTCTGAATTTAGAATAGATTTTAAAATTATATATACTTATACACACATATATAATTTTTTTAATCCAAAAGTTTATTTATGCCTATATTAGTAAAAATATTTAAATTATATAAAGGTTATGTAGTTATGGAAAAAGTATTATAATGTATGTATACACACACTCACATATACTTTTAAAATAAAAATATATTTTGAGAAACTAATTCTGGCCATATATTACTATATTAAAATCATTATTTTTAAATTTAAACCCACTCAAATTTAGTTCCTGTTGACACCAAAAATTGGCACAACACCTAAGAAATGAATTTGTAGAGATTAAATGAAGAAAAACGTAGGAAAGAGCGATCACACACATATTTATGATGGTTCGGTGTTAACGAGCCTATGTCCACTTTATAATTCTTCTTGTATTAGATAATCTATTACATTCGAATAGTTACAATGGTGATATAATCAGAGAAATGCCAAAAGTCCTTTTTTCTATGTCAAGAAGGCCTATTTATAGATGCCAAAACATTCAAATTGGCTGAGACACATGTCCTTTGATCAAGATTTTAGAAGATCCTGAAGATGAGTTCTTTTTGGCTTGATTTGAGTTGGTGGCAATAGGTGGCATTTGACTTCACAAAAAGGAGTGTTTAATTGCATTCAAATAGAGCGAGACCGATTATTCAGGGGGATATTTGGCACAGTGCCGGAATAAATCTGACTTAGTCAGCTCGGAAGTCGCGGGTTCCAACCAATGCACATGTTGGACCCTTGTGCCTGACTCAAGGCTTAGGTGTCGATCGACGCGTCCATGGATCGGTCGATTCCGCAACTAGGATTACACGGGCTTTCTTGCCATTTGGGACACATTCCTCGGTTCCAATGGAACTTGACGGCCTTGCCAAAAGGCTGGTCAACACTTTGCTTCCCAAAGTATGTCGTGTTAAGAACAGGGCATGCTTTGAATAATTCATTCAGGAGCATTTTTTGCTACAATGACGATTGGAAATATGCATCTACAATAGCTGGAAAGATTCTTTATGAGTTATGCGGTCTAAGGGCCGACCGAATGTTTCGGGAACCAACCAATAATTCGAAAAACATTAAAGCTCCGCGGTTACGCGTCCATTCAGTCTGTTCTTGCTTAATGATGAATTACTACCTCGGTCCCTATACCTAATTCAATAGTCACATCTACGGAAGACGAAGAGTCCCCTCGTCTCATTATAAAAGGCTAGCCCACCATCTTCAATTACTTTTCACTTTTTACCACAGCCGATTTCATCGCTTTAGAAGATTGGGAAAAATTCTCTTTGCCAAAAAATCGAGATCTTCCTTTCCGATTCTTCCGCAGGTACCAATATTCTTCTTTCTCATTTCTTTAAGCACTGATCTTGCACATAAATGTTTTCTATTTTTTCCTTTCCACCTCAATTTGCACTCTGTATGCTCTACGATATGGGTTGCCGGCGTTGAACTCACTGGAATGGTGGTTTAGTGACACGACGATGGTCATCTAGGTTGCTGACAATGTAGGCGGTGGTAATTGGTGGTGAAAATGGAGTTATCTTTGTGAAAAAGTTCCCCGCCTACCCAAAATTTTCAAATTTCAAAGTATAGGACACATGGCCATAAGATAGAGGAGATGATAGCACGCTTAGGAATAGGCAGGGATAATGGTCCTCGACATGATCATGTGGAAGAAGATAAAGGAGAGTGTTAAAAATTAATACTTGCCAACTCAGTGTCGAAGAATAAGTGGTTGTTTTCACCAATCTTGCGAATACTACTTAACCTTGAGTCGATAAGGTCATGGATTGGCTTCTATGGGGCTAAAAAGCCATAAAGTCAGACATGTTCTTGACTGCGACTTCTAACTCAAACTGTGATGGCCACCCCTCACCATCAGACATTTCCCTTGAAATGCGTTGCGCCAATGCCCGGCTGGCACGAGACGATCGTCAAGAGAAAGGGGTTTGCAACTTTGAATCATCAAGAACCTATAATATATATCACAGCGCATGGAATAAAACATAATAATAACATAACTTGATATAAAACAGGCGAGATAGTGCATAAGCTGAAAACTAAACCATATTCATTAGAGTAGCAGAATCCAAAATACAACTTATGATCCAAACCATTATTATAACTTCAAAATACTGTCTCTAAAAGGATAACTATTGCTACGAATATGATCCAAGTGGTGATTATTATAACTTCAAAATATTCGGTAGGGTAACTATTGCTACGAACACTTACCCTACTGCACTGGTCCATAGTCAATAACCCTGACAAGTTAACCAGTCCACAAAATCCTGGTCTGGTTCGTCTACATTCCCCCGCTCTCAATGATGAACCAAAGTTATAGATATCGATAATTCCTTTGCAGACGTCCTGCAGCAAAGGCCAACTTTAGAAGTTAATTCGCTGGTCCCCATCTGGATCTTGAGTAACACTTCCCCTTTGGACTCCCTTTGCATCTCAGGTTTTGGTCGAATTGTTGTTTGGTTCGGTTCGGCTCTCTTCCTCCTATCCAGGCCGGTTCGGGTCTCCTCCTCCTATCCGGTTCGGTTCGGGTCTCCTCCCCCTATCCAGTTCGATTCGGGTCTTCCTCCTATCCAGTTTGGTTCGGGTCATCCTCCTCTTATCCAGTTCGGTTCGGGTCTCCTCCTTCTATCCGATTCGGTTCAGGTCTCCTCCTTCTATCCGGTTCGGTTCGAGTCTCTTCCTCATATCCAATTCAGCTCGGGTCTTCCTCTTATCAGGTTCGATTCGAGTCTTTCTCCTATCTGATTCGGTTCAGGTCTCCCTCCTATCCGGTTCAGGTCTCCCTCCTAACCCATTCGGATTGGGTTTTCCTCCTAACCGGTTCAGATCGGGTCTTCCTCCTAACCGGACCTGAAACTCTACAATTTTTTCCAGCTAGCTATTTCCACCGAAGGACGGTGTTTTCAACCATTCTAACTTTCCTATGCAATCATAAAACATCCCAAACAATAGTAACAACATATAGGTTCAATCCAAAACATCAAAACATCAAGCATATAGATTATTTTAGATCAAACATACCCAAAATCCATGATCTTCCCCTTAACCATATTTAACCAAATCCAACAATAGGTTAGCAAACTTAATCCAAATTAACCCAAATTTATATCAGTGACATAAAATAATATTTTAGAATATTTACATATTTTCCCTAATTTTTCTGGGTCATTAATTCGTTAATTATCACTAATCACCTATAATTAGCCATAGTTAGTGAATAAACATGCTAATCGCTCACCTTAGCCACAAATGAATATTAGATCTGAAACTTATATTGATTAGGCATGGATTCCTATGTAGTGCAGCAGCTCCAACTCCGATTTGGTGTTAATCCGACTTGATTTGACGTAGATTTGCTTAATTAGTGATTAAAACGGTGATTTGGGATAGATTTAGAAGATGAAGACCATTATTAGGGTTCAAGGAATGTTGGCAGCTAGAAAAATGAAAGGGAATGTTTCTTCAAACACTTTCAGCCCTCCCATAAGCCTAATCCCGAAATGGGTTATGGCCCTAGCTGCTAATCACCCTGTTAACCCCGTTTAAGCTGTTTTCCATCTTCCAAACATTATTTCAGCCATATCTCCCAAACGGTTAGTCCGTTTGATTAATATGACCACTCTACGGAAAGGTAAACCATCATCCGAATCCAATTGAAGCGATTTCTCGTCAAAACTCCTTACCAATCAAAAGTTATGGGAAAAACAAGATTCTCTAGGGGCAAAATGGTCATTTAAAGTTCGGAAAAAATCGTGAATGTGGGAAATGACCCTAATAGCCATTTCCCAAAATTACACAACCATACGACTTTGTATGAAAATAAAATAAATATTCTATGATCCTCCGACACGTAGAATGCGGGTCGTTATACTCTCCCCCTCTTAAGAAATTTCGCCCCCGAAATTCCTTAACCAAGAAAACATACAGTGGTTCCCCGCATGCCTATCAGCCATCTACAAACAATCAAACAAACATAATAACACACCAAGCCTATCCTAACATGCAGTTTACTAACAAGGGAGTAACTATATCACGATTTAAATCTTACCAGGTAAAGAGCTCTAGATATGACTTCCTTATGTTCTCCTCAATTTCCCAAGTATAGTCATTCTCATTATCGCCCCACTGAACCTTGATCAGTTTCACCATCTTCCTTCGAAGTTGCTTCATATCGTGTTCAACAATATGAACTGGTCTGCAGTTTCCAACTGCCTTGGGTTCTGTCTTGATATCATCCAACTGATCTGGTGAAATAGTCATATCAGAATTGTGCACGAACTTGCTTAACTGAGAAACATGAAATACGTTATGACTCCCGCCAATTTGTCAGGTAACCTAACTTTATACGCCAAATTCCCAACTTGTTCGAGAACTGGAAATGGACCAACAAACCTTGGTGCTAATTTACCTCTACTACCAAATCGAATCACGCTTTTAACGGAGAAATATTGACAAATACCAAGTCGCCAATGGTGAATTTCAAATCTCTTCATCTTTTATCAGCATCACTCTTTTTCCTATCTTGGGCAGCCTTCATTCGCTGTTGAATAATCTTGATCTTATCTGAAGTTTCTCTTATTACATCTGGCCCAACCACAAATTTCTCACCGGTTTCCAACCAACATGGTGGTGAGTTCCACAGTCTTTCGTATAAAGCTTCAAATGAAGGCACACCAATACTGGACTGAAAACTATTATTATATGCGAACTCAACCAAATGCAAATGGTCATCCCATGACACTCCAAAATCCAATATACAAGCTCTCGAGAAATCCTCTAATACACGATTCACCCTCTCTATTTGACCATCGGTTTGGGGATGGTATGCGGTACTGAGATGTAATTCTGGCCCTAAAGCCTTTTGTAAGCTCTTCCAAAACCCATTAGTAAATAACGGATCTCGGTCACTCACAATAATTTTAGGTACTCCATGAAATCTCACTACCCACTTTATATATAGTTCCGCTAACTTAGCTATTGTTCTATTCGACTTGACCGGTATAAACCTTGCACTCTTGGTCAATCGATCCACAATCACCCAAATGCTATCATGATCCAATCTAGTCCTCGGCAAACCGTCAACGAAATCCATTGAGACTTGTTCGCATTTCCATTCTGGAATTTCCAGTGGTTGTAACAAACCACTAGGCTTCTTTTGTTCGGCTTTAAATAACTGGCGGTTCATGCACTCGGATATAAACTACCCAAAGTCTCTCTTTATCCCTTCCCAGTAGTAGGTCTGCTTGTTGTCTCGATGCATCTTGTTACCACCAGGATGTATAGTCAGTTTCAAGTGATGACATTCTCTAAGCACTTCATCTCTCAATCCATTAACGTTGGGTACAACTAGTCTCCCGTTCTTTCAAAGCCATCCCTCCTTATCAGGCCTATACTTTTTCATCTCCTCACCATCGATAACCATCTCTACCTTGGATATAATTTCCAATAGGTTAGGATCATCCCTCTGACTGGAGCTGATCCGCTCAATCAAAGTCGGTCTGATCATCAAACTTGCTAACATCACTGGATCCAATTCGCACTTAGGCCTGAAATCATATCTCGCGATATACTCCAATTGCTTCCATTCAAGAAACATAGCCCCCAAACTGGCATGTCTCCTACTCAATGCATCAGCTACCGCATTGCTCTTCCTGGGTATGTATGCGATATTGAAATCATATGAAGCCAAGAACTCTAACCATTTCTATTGACGAAGATTTAAATCCTTTTGGGAGAAAAGATAATTTAAAGACTTATGATCGGCAAACAACTCGAATCGTTCTCCCAAGAGATAGTGTCTCCACATCTTCAAACCGAACACTATCGCTACCAATTCCAAATCATGGGTGGGATATCTTTTCTCATGCATTTTTAGTTGCCGACTAGCATAGCTACAACCCTACCTCCTTGCATCAGTACAACACCTAGTCCGGTACCACAGTCAACCGTGTATACCGTCATCTCTTCATTCACATTAGGAATAACTAACACTGGTGCACACATTAACTTCTCTTTTAGGGTTTTAAATGCATTCTCATACCTTTTGTCCCAAACAAAAGCTTGATTCTTTTTGGTCAGCTGAGTTAATGGTGCCGCTATTTTGGAGAAGTCTTGGATAAACTTACAATAATATCCCGCTAATCCTAAGAAACTTCCCACATCCATTGCATTCTTGGTCATAGACCAATCTTGCATTGTAGCCACCTTCGCAGGATCCACAGCAATACCATTCTCTGAAACAACATGGCCCAAGAACCTCACTTCCCTCCTACAGAAGTGACACTTAGAAAATTTCGCTTTCAATTGGTGTTTCCTCAACACCTCCATCACTGTTCTCAAATGTCCCTTGTATTCTTCCTCTGTCCTTGAGTAAACCAAGATGTCATCCATAAATACAAGAGAAAACTTATTTAACTGACCTCTAAAAACCCTATTCATAAGATCCACAAAATATGCGGGTGCATTGGTCAACCCAAATGGCATGACCAACCACTCATAAAATCCAGACGGCGTTCGAAATGCCGTTTTAGGTATACTCTTAGCTGCTACTTAGAGCTGATGAAATCTTGTCACGAGATCCAACTGGGAAAACACTCTTGCTCCATTTAGTTGATTGAACAAATCATCTATGGAAGAGGATACTTATTCTTCCTAGTCACCTTGTTCAACTCGTGGTAATCTACATATAAGCGAAGGGAACCATCGGCCTTGGTAGCAAATACAACTGGTGCTCCCCACTCGGAGACTCTTCTTCAAATAAATCCCTTCTTCAAAAGATCGCCTACTTGCACTTCGATCTCTTTCTGCTCCCTTGGTTCCATACGACGAAGTGGCATTACTATAGGTCTGGATTTTTTCACTAAATCAATCTGAAACTCGATCTCTTGGTGTGGTGGAAGTCTGGTCACTTCCCCGAAGATGTCCGGATACTCGCCAGCAATAGGCACATCTGATAACTCATCATGCGGGATGTCGAGGGAATTTAGATAACTAACCATCACCCCATCGCTAGGTAGGCAACCCAATACCACCCTCTGCCCATCATCTGCTCTAATGGTCACTGAAGACCCCTCCGATCTACCACCACCCCATATCTTTGGAGCCAGTCGACTCCAAAAATAATGCCAAACCCAGTAAAACCCAATACAAAGCAATCACAAACAAACATGCATCCATGACTCGATAAGATGAAATTGCGAAAAATCGGACAAAGGCTAGTCGAACCACCGATCGGGTTCATCACAACTAAAGGTCTATCTACAATCTCGGGTTCCAATCCAACCTATCTAGCAGGTCACTAGATACGAAGGAATGGGAAGCCCCGGTATCAAACAGTACTCGAACAAGAACATCATAAATAGATAGCATACCTTGGATAACGACACCCTTTCACTTCTCTGCCCCTGTTAGGGCATTCGACGAAGAAGGAACAACGTTGATAACATATGCTTTTATGATTTGCTCCTCCTTAGGCGGTTGTGGACATTTATTCTTGTGATGTCCCACTTGGCCGCAATTGAAGCACTTCCTGTCTGCTGGCTTTGCTCGACATTCTCTGGCATAGTGGCCCTTGTCGCCATAGCTAAAGCACTCAATATGTTTCTTATTCTTCTTTTTCTGACCATCCTTGGTTTAGTTCTATTTTCTCTTGTTTTGAGAATTCTTATTTCCTTCACTGCTTGCCCGCGGTTTCGGCTCCTCTGCAGATGTAACAACGACCTCAGTCTTTGACTTAGGGTAAAGGCTCCGATCTCAATGCTTTTCCCATAACAGATTCGAAAGTCTCATCTATATGATTTATCAGCCTTTCCCCTAAGTACTTATCTAGGCCAGTTATGAACTTCTCATTCTTCTTCTTGGCAGTATCGATAAGAGATAATCCATATTTCGATAAGGTATCGAATTCAGCAATATATTCCGGCAATGCCCTACCATTCTGCTTAAGTTCCAAAAATTTCCTAAACAATTCTGATTTCTGGGCAGTTGGGATAAAATTATCACTGAAGCGAGTCTTATACTAATTCCAAGTAATTGATCCTCTGGAGAGCTTCTTTAATAGCATTCCACCAATTCATTGCCCGTCATTAAAGTTGATGCGATACTAGCATTCTCTTCATTGCATCATCGGTCCCCAAATCATCAAAGATGCGCTCACAACTATCAAGCCAATCTTGAACCTCTGTAACTGATTATGTTCCATGGAACGGCTTCCTACCAAGACTGGTGTAATCCTTATTAAGCTTGGCGAAATCGGCTCTAGGCGCCTGCACTACTGCACCACCACCATCAGCAGCATTAGGAGCTGCTCCCTGTGCATCCCTAAGCATCTCTCACATGAAGGCAGTAAACATCGTCCTTATATCAGGGACATTCCCATTGTTGGCCCCTGAACCCGCTTCCTCTTCAACTCCCGATGCGGTGTTCCTTATCGTACTCCTCATATTTCAGATCGTTCAATCTGTAAAGAGAAAATGATTAATCATCTCTTTAGTGGTACCAGTGTAGGGCGACTTCATCCATAAATATACTAATAGTATATATAGCTTTTGAAAACTAAAATATCTCAAATTCGCGCTCTCATATACGTATATTATCTCTCCTTGATGTCTTCCCCTAGGTTAAACTACGCAACCTATGCTCTGATACCAAGTGTGACGGCTGCCTCGCACGATCAGACATTTCCCTTGAAATGCGATGTGCCAATGCCCGATTGGCACGAGACGATCATCAAGAGAAAGGGGTTTGAAACTATGAATCATAAAGAACCTGTAGTATATCTCACAACACATGGAATAAGATATAATAATAACATTACTTGATATAAAACAGGTGAGACAGTGCATAAACTAAAAACTAAACCATATTCATTAGAGTAGCGGAATCCAAAATTCTGCTTATGATCCAAACCATTATTACAACTTCATAATACTGTCTCTAAAATGAAATGAAAGAGGTACACTACTAATGCCCAAAGCAGTGACCAGCAATAATACGGGGAGAATATATGTAAATATTACGTGGAAGCCTCCTGCTCATCTCCGGACAGCTACTCGTGCATAACCACCTTACCTGTCTCTAGTCTTCTTATTTAGGAGCACCCAGTGTAATAAGAAGAGACATAAAACTCTGGGTCAGACGAAAGTCTAGTGTGAGCGATAACAACTCTATATAACTGAACAAAGCAATAACAGGTATAAATAATTATACCTGAACCTGGACCTGCAACCAAAGAGTTAGCACAACAAGATGTACAATACTCTAAGGTAACACCAACATATAGTGTAAAAATGGAGGTGTGCGTGTCATGGTGATAGCAAACATAGCAATCATCCTTACGTCTCTCACTCAGTGCGTAAAGCGTACGATGTCCACCACTTTGATCACTAGATCCATTGGGGCCATGACGAAGTCCCACTCCTTACAACTGTTGCTACGAACACTTTGCTCTTTGGGGCCCTGATGGAGTCCCACTCCTCCATACAACCTCTGACCCCACTGCATAGGTCCGTAGTCAATAACCCTAACGCGTTAACCAATCCACACAACCCTGGCTCTGGTTTGTCTACATGCCCCCTCTCTCAATGGTGAACCAAAGTTATAGATATCGATAACTCCTTTGCACACGTCCCGCAGTACAACCCAACTCTAGAAGTTAATTCGTTGGTTCCCATCATATGCTGAGTAATACTCCCTATTTGGACTCCCTTTGTATCTTGGTTTTTGGTCGAATTGGTGTTCGGTTCGGTTCGGGTATCTTCCTCCTATCCGGACTGGTTCGGGTCTCCTCCTCCTATCCGGTTCGGTTCGGATCTCCTCCTCCTATCTGATTCGGTTTGGGTCTTCCTCTTATACGGTTCGGTTCGGGTCTCCTCTGTTCGATTCAGCTCGGGTCTCCTCCTCCTATCCGGTCCGGTTCGGGTCTCCTCCTCCTATCCGGTTCGGTTCAGGTCTTCCTCCTATCCAATTTGGTTCGGATCTTCTTCCTATCCAGTTCGGTTTGGGTCTCCCTCTTATCCAGTTCGGTTCGGTTCTCCCTCCTAACTTGTTCGGATTGGTTCTTCCTGCTAACCAGTTCGAATCGGGTCTTCCCCCTAACCAGCTCAGATCGAGTCTTCCTCCTAACCGGATCTGAAACTCTGCAATTTTTTCCAGCAAGCTATTTTCGCCAAACGACAGCGTTTTCAACCATTCTAACTTTCCTATGCGATCATAAAACATTCCAAACAACAGTAACAACATATAGTTTTAATCAAAAAGATCAAAACATATAGGAAATTTTAGATCAAACATACCCAAAATCCATGATTTTCCCCTTAACCGTATTTAATAATACGATTAGCAAACTTAATCCAAATTAACCCAAATTTATATCAGTGACATAAAATTATATTTTAGAATTTTTACAACTTTTTCCATATTTTTTAAAGTCATTAATTCGTTAATTATCACTAATCTCCCCTAATTAGCCATAATTAGTGAATAAACATGCTAATCACTTACCTTAGCCACAAATGAATGTTAGATCTGAAACTTATATTGATTTGGCATAGATTCCTATGTAGTGCAGCAGCTCCAACTCTGATTTGGTGTTAATCTGACTTGATTTGATGGAGGCCATTACTAGGTTTCATGGAATGTTTGTGGCAACTAGAAAAATGAAAGGGAATGTTTCTCCAAACCCTTTCAGCCCTCCCGTAACCCTAATCCCGAAATGGGTTATGGGTCCAGCTGCTAATCCCCTTATTAAGCCCGATTAAGTTATTTTCCATCTTCCAAACTTTATTTCAGCCGTATCTCCCAAATGGTAAGTCCGTCTGATTAATGTGACCACACTACGGAAAGGTAAACCATCATACGAATCCAATAGAAGTGGTTTTAGGCCAAAACTCCTTACCAATCAAGAGTTATATGCGAAAAAAGATTTGCTAGGGGAAAAACAATCATTTAAAATTCGGCAAAAATCGTGAATGTGGGAAATGACCCCAATAGTTGTTTCCCAAAGTTACACGACCATATGACTTTTTATGAAAATAAAATAAATATTCTATGATCCTCCGATATGTAGAATGCGGGTCGTTACACAAACTGTCACTTTTGTACACACGTTGAGGTTTTATGGTTTTCTCGATCTGACCGAGGCTTTTTTTGCATCTTAACTCATAATGTCGGGACGACACATCACTCATGCTCTCGAGGCTGAAAGGGAAAAGGCTATGTCCGTTGCCAGGGACTTGGGCAGTTCCTTAGCTTCTACTTCCAGGACCGACCCTGATTCTGGACTTGACGTCGGTGTTCATAGTCGACCATTCGATCATTCTCATGTTATGGAAACCGGAGAGTCAAGTGGGGCAGTAGTTGCGCCCGATACTCTCCCCAATGCCAATTTTATAATAGCTCTAGAAGACTCTCAGCCCGGTACAACAACCTATAAGCAGTTGGACAACCTAAGTGCGAAACATAAGCTTCCACGAATCGACTTGCTTGCTCCTAAACATGGGGATCTCCCTCATGATCCACCGAGCGGCTTCATGGTGATTACTCGTCCAATGTATACTGCTGGTGCCATTCCTCGTTTTCTCCATTCATACTTAACTTTTTAAGGCAAATGTATCTAGCTCCCATAAATTTCATCCGATCACATACACCAACCTGTTGTCTTTATGAGTTCTTTACATGAAATACTTGAATCTAGCCCCCATGCTCGACGAAATAGTATTTTTCTTCAACCTTAAGCATCAAGAGCAGACATCTCCTTCTTTTCTTTATCTTGAGGTCGTCCGTTCTCAAAAAAAAAAGGCATCCACAACAAGCTCGATGATGCCGTGCATGCTTGTTTTTCTTTAAACACCTACTGGGATGTGCATGCCGCTGGCTCCAATGCCATAAGTTTCTTAACTCGGATCGATTTGATCACATGCAAGCCTCTTGTACAAATTGTTTTTGTGTAGGTAATGAGCCGTCACAGCCCGAAGGAGGAGTGTTCCAAGACCGCTTTGATAAGTTGGCTGCCATTAAAAAGGATAACCATCATTACATGGTTCTTTTAACCAATGTGAATCTTCATCATTATCATCTCCTGGACACAATGATACTTCTTCATTCAGCATTTAGTCGAACGTCCCCCCTCCTCGAAAGAAATCAACCGATGTCATGGTCGTGCCTACAATCGAGGGGTCGACTATTCATCCCTCGTCCGGAGGGGAAAAGAGTATCCATCATCAGGTCAAGATGAAGAAGCTGACTTTTAATAGATTGATGGTGCGGGAGGTTGGTGCTCCAGAAAAGGAGCCGGAGGTTGGTGCTCCAGAAAAGGTTCGTGTCGGGAGAACTGAGGGGGAGTTTGTCGATCAACAACTAGAAGATTCTGTCAATGGAGCAAATCCTACCCCTGCTCACAGTCCCCAAGAAGAAGAATCGAGACCCCCTTTTCAAGAGTTAGAAAAAGTGGATATACCTGATGCATTTATTTCTTCTTAGAACTTGGACCGGAAGACTTTTTCAATACCGAGTTTGTGGAGAATTTAGTGTCAACCGACCCGAAAATCACAGGAGATATCTATCGTGTTTCGAGCCCAAGTCAGTTTAGAGGAAAGACTTCTCATACATAGTACTAGAATTGTTCGTCACAACATATTTTCGCATATATGTCAACTGATATTTCATTGTTTTGATACAGGTGCGGTTGACGAAAGGTATTACCATACCAATCTTGACTTTCTTCTGGAAGGGGAAAGGCCTCTGGGTCGATCCCGCTGCAAGTCATGCAATAATGTGATCATAGTGACGACCATCGTGAAGAGAAAGACAAAGAAGAGAGGAAGAAAAATAAAAAAGAGATGAAAGCTCAAAAGAGGAAGAGGCAAGAGAGAGAAAATGGAGGCCATAAGGAGAAGGAAGGGTAAATTTATAAGACATGAGGTAATCTAAAACTCCAGAGCATCGATCTCTGCTCCATCCCCGGGGTGACATACCGAAGGATGGTAATAAAGCCCCTAATGAAGTTGCCCAAGTCATCCCACTTTCTTGGTCGACCCTTCTCCTGAGGAGTGGCCGGTCAGACCACATGTCCATGAATCGATCCCTCTTCCTAGTTATCCTGACAAACGTCCTTAGGAGCCAGATAATCTGAATCGAGAGAGGGGTCCCACCAATCAAACTGCTCTACTTTGCTGGTATCGATCCGATCCACATGTTGCAACTGTTTCCTCTGAACTTGCACGACCAGACCAGGTCGAATGTTGACTCCGCACTGAATAATATGATGCTATGTATGCTTATGAAAAACAAGTGTGCAAAATGGCCAGGAAGAGAATGTCAGTGAATGTTGGTTTGAGGAGAGAGCTGGATGCTGACAAGACTAATTTTGAACTACTTCAAAAGAGGGTAGCGAAATATAAATCCGAGGAGATTGCTACTAAGGAAGAATATCAAGAGAGTTCGAAAAAATTAGAGGCTCAAATTGAGTCAGCGAGCTAAGTGTGCAAGACCTTGAAAACCAAAAATGAGAACTTGAAGAAGGACAAGGATCGGCTGGAGTGGAAAGTACAAGATTATAAGGCCCGCCTCAGCTCATTCGAGTTGGCTAAAGAGAAGGCTGAGAATGTTGTTACTGCTGCCATTGATAATGTTAAGAACGCTCATCTCCCGCGAAAGACCAAAGTCCACGTGGTTAAGGCCGAACTCGCCGTTGAGAAGAGTGAGACGAACAAGAAATTTGGTGCCAACATTCTTCGGTTCTTTGCCCGTGTTCTTTGTCATAGAAACCTAGCTTAGGAAGAAAATTACCAGCGAGTGCTGACTGATGCATGGGAAGTGTTTATGAAATAGGAGATTGAGGCGAAAAAGGGTTGGTCAGTGGACGAGGAGGCTCCGTTTGACCAGTATTTGCATGATGATGAGTATGAGGTATTGGCCGAGGGAAAGGAACACGTACATGCATTAAGAGATGCTGCCCGATATGTGATTAATGGAAAGTCGGTCCCCGAAGCTGGCACAATCATAGTCATAGCTCCTCTCCCTCCTCCAAATGTTGAATTCGGATGCTTTTCTACTCCCCTCCTTCTAAATCAATCTACTGGTCTGGTAGAGGAATATAGTCCCGATGACCCCCTCCTTGCTTTGCTCAAGGGAGGCATGGCTACCCCAACTTCACCAAAAATGGCTTCAGACTGCCCGACGGAGTCTATGGCCAAAGGTAATTTCTCTTTTTCTTGAATCTATCGACCACCTGTCTCCTTGTTCATTACTTTTGCTTATTTTGTCATAGGTACATTGTTGGTGAAAGATGTCACCAAGGCAGAGATTAATGCATGGAAGAAGAACCCAGTTGCCATCCCTGGTAATGGTGAGAAGAGGACCGAGGCTCCAAAGAAGTTCAACATTGATGAGATTCGATCAGAGGATGGTGATGTAAACTTCATAAAGGAGATCAAAGAAACCGGCCGTCCATCTATGGCGGAGATAAAGGCTAGGATTGAGAGAAAGGTTTCTTCTCTCAAAGTCGAACCATCAGACAAACCACTCAACATTCCTCCCCTTCGATATATTCCATCGACTTCACTTTCTTCTGGCAACGCGGCTTCCTTCCCATCTCTGGCAATCCCGAGCAGAAGAAAAAATGTCATCACTGCATCCAGCTGGTCTACGTCTTTTGGTAGCATGCTCAAGAGTTCGAAGCTTGGCATGACTACTGAGGAGATGCAATAGTGGGTTAGGCAGAAAAAGATGGAGGACATCAGGAAATGTGGTGACAAGCCACCCCGAGTGTAGGGCCTTTTAGTTATATGTGTATGACTAGCCCTTTGGATGTTGTATACGAGTGCAGCCCTCGCAATTTTTGTCTTTATCAAGTCTTATTTTGTGGACGAAGTTCGATGTACTTGTAAATATGATTCAATGCGTAAGAATGTTTCTTTGTTCCAAATAATTGTGTTATTAATGTTTCTAAATATTTGAAAGAATTTCAGGGGAGCAATACTAATATTCCTAGTCTATTCCGTACTTTGGAAGCTATTTAAGCGATTTTTTCCTGTTAGGTCACTCTCATGTGCCCATGCCCCTAGCATTGCGGGGGGTTTGGTTTGATAGCCAAGTTGTCCTATTGACCCTGAGATCGGGCCAACTAATTCGAGACTGAACGATCTTCATTAGGAGCACAAGTCTTTTTATACTCTTCCTCTAGTCATTGAGGGTTAGAGTTCTTTGGGATCGAGCGGTCTTCAGTCGGGGTGCACCTTTCATATTCTTCCGTTTTTTCTACTCCTTCTCAAGTCGAGAGAATCATAGTTGTTTTTAAACATCCAGTCATGCTATTTGTACCGGTGTCATCCTCACTCTTAGCCAATAAAGTGGGACCCGAGAATTTGACCATCGACACTAGCTTAGGGTAAGTTTTCCTGGATTCTTTTCGGACTTCCCAAAGAGGTCGGCTCGTTATGTCATGGGTCGGCATGTTGGGATGTCAGAATTCAACATAATGTCGGTCGAATAACAACATTCAGTCATTACATTAATACGTCAGAGCAGGAAAGGAGATTTTATTCATAAACTATTGCGAGTGATAAGTCACATCTTATTACAATACTAAAACAGAAAAAATAAAAAAGGAAACTGAAAATTTTAAGAAAGAAAAGATCACAAGTGCTCCGCATTCCATGCTCTCTGAAAAGGCGCCCCATCAACAGTCGATAGCCTGAAGGTGTCATTATCAAGCTTATATTGGATGACATAAGGCCCTTCCCATTTGGGTCCCATATGAATGGGAGTTGGGAGTATCCATTTTAGGATAACATAGCGAACATCGAAGGTCTTATGTTAGACTTTCTTGTTGTAATATCGGGAAACCTTCCGCCGACGAGCCTCGACGCGAAGGTTTGCTTCTTCTCCTTTTTCATCTACTGCATCTAATGATTGTAAGAGAAGGGCTTTTTTTGATAATGGATTGTAGTACGTAGTTCTATGAGAAGGAACTTCAAGTTCGATAGTGATGACAACTTCCAATTTGTAAGACAAGGCAAAGGGAGTTGTCCAATGGCAATCTTATGGGTGGTCCGATATGCCCATAAGGCTAGAGGGAGCTCGTCGACCCATTTGCCTTTAGCTCGTTCTAATCGATTCTTCAAAATAGAATTGATGATTTTGTTGCTTGCTTCGACTTGTCCATTAGATTGTGGATGCGCAACCACGGTGTACTTCTCGATATGATATCGCTCACAAAAGTCTTGGAATTCAGAGCTGTCGAATTGGGTCCTATTATCTGTGATAATAGTCCGAGGTATTCCACATCGACATATGATAATTCTGAAATAAAGTTGATGACATGCTTTGTTGTAATCGTGGTCGTCTTCTCGTCTTCTTCCCACTTTGTAAAATAATCTACCGCCATGATCGCATACTTTGCACCTCCTTTTGAAATTGGCAGGCTTCCAATGATGTCTATCCTCCAAATGGAAAATGGCCAAGGGCTGACCATTTAGTGAGCTCGGTTGGTGGGGCTCATGGAATCTGTCTTAAACTATGGCATTTATCACATCGTTTGGAATAATTAGCTGCATCCTTGCTGATAGTCGGCCAGAAGTACCCATATCGTAGAACTTTCTTAGCCGGAGTTGCCTTCCGGTATGTGCACCGCAATCCCCTTCATGCACTTCTCTCAATATTCTCTTGACATCTTCGTTGGCCATACACCGAAATGTGGGCAAAGAGAAACCCCTTCTATAGAGTTGGTCTTGCTGGATGACGTACCTAGAGGCCTGCCACACGATAGCCCGTCTTTCATTCCTTTTTTTAGGTTGAGTGTCACATAGGAGAAAATTCTTAATGAGAGTCATCCAGGACTCTCTTTTAGGATCGACTTCAGCTTGGTCGACTTCCATCTAGTAGATGCTTGGGATAACCAAAGTCTCTATAGAACTCTATTTCACTCGGGCTGTCTGAACTAGTGAGTTTTGCCAACCTATCTACCTTTTAATTTACTTCTCTGGGAATGTGCGAGATGCTATATCGATTGTAGTCATGCAAAAATATCTCGACCTACTTAAGATAGGTGGAAAGTTGAACTCCTTTGGTCTGACATTCTTTCCAAACCTGAAATACAATGAATTGTGAATCACAAAAAATTTCAAGCGATGTTATTCTTAAGTGCCTCGCGAGTTTGAGCCCGGAAATCAGGGCTTCATACTCGAAGTCATTGTTTGTCGCCAAAAAATCCGGTCTCTGGGCATAATAGATCGACCGCCCCTCAGAAGATAATAACACTACGCCAGCATCCGAGCGTCGGTCATTATGAGCTCCATCCGTGTACAGTTTCCAGGTTTCTGATCTCGACTCTGTATCCGGGGGCTCGGTACTATCCTCCAAGTTTCATCCTCCGAAGTAGTAAATTTGGCTATGAAATCGGATAGTGCTTGCCCCTGGATGGATTTCCGTAGAAAAAAAGTCAGGTCGAACTGGCTTGACTCAATGTTCCATTTAAGTGGTCTTCCGCTTACCTCGGGTCATTGCAAAACTTGCCGAAGAGGTTGATCAGTGAATATTTTGATACGATGAGCCTGGAAGTAATGTCGAAGCTTCCATGATGCAATCAACAAACTATAGGCGAGCTTCTCAATCATCGGATAGTTGTGTTATGCCTGTGTCAATTTCTTGCTTACATAATAAACTGGTCGTTATATCTGGTCTTCTTCACGGATTAGGACCGAGTTGATTGCATGTGTGGACAGTGCCAAATACACAAACAAATCTTCATAGTCGATTGGTTTGGACAAGATAGGAGGTTTCTCTAGGTGGTTGAGCAGGTTTTTGGAAAACTTCGACACAGTTAGACGTCCAAGCAAAGCTCCGTTTTTCTCTTTTGATCAAATCAAAGAAGGGCAAGCACTTATTGGCTTCCTTGGATTTGAATCGACCCATTGTTGCAATCTTTCCTACCAGGCTCTGTACATCTTTGATTCTTCTAGGTTCCTAAATTCTTTTAATGGCAAAAATCTGACCGGGATTTATTTTGATTCCTCAAGCTAACTTTGAAACCTAGAGATTTTCCCGACGCTACTCCAAAAGTACACTTCAAAGGATTTAGTTTCATTCCATACCTTCAGAGAATGTTGAACATTTCTGACAAGTCTTTAACATGGTCAAATGATTGTCTCGACTTTACTAGTATATCGTCTACATACAACTTCATCGTTCTTCCTATCTGATCGTGAAACATTCGGTTGACCAAGCACGGATATGTGGCTCCGACATTCTTCAAGCCAAATGGCATGACTACATAACAATACAGCCCAAGATCTGTTATGAAGCTAGTATGCTCTCGGTTTGGGACGTGCATGGTAATCTGATTGTACCCTGAGTAAGCATCCATAAATGAAACGAGTTCATGAACCATGGTTGAGACGACCAGTTGATCAATCCTGGGCAATGGAAAACTATCCATAGGGCAGGCTTTATTCAAGTCAGAGAAATCGATGCAAGTTCTCAACTTCCCATTAGCCTTTTTCACAAGTACTAGGTTAGCTATCCAGTCAGGATAAGTCGAGTCTCAAATATACCCATTAGCTTGTGGCTTTGCCAATTTCTTCTTTTAGATATGTGGATCTCTCTAGCCCGATAATCTGCCTCTTCTGCTTTGTGGGAGTGTATTTTGGATCAATACTGAGGGAGTGAGTTATGATGGAGGGTGAAATCCCACACATGTCGGCATAGGTCCATGCAAGCACGTCAAGGTTTGCATGGAGGAACTCAGTCAACTCCCTTGTCCGGAGGGGGTCGAGATGAGACCCGATCTTCAAGACCCTGGTGGGGTCGTCTTCGTCGATCGAAATCTCTATGGTAGCCTCATTCAGGTCTACCTTCCTACATCCCGGATCTTCGTATTCTCTTGGATCGATAGCCGCGAGCTCGCATATGGACGGTCCTGGCCGGGATGTTTTCCAGTAATTGTTATGCTTCCTTCCCCTCTGCGGGGGAGAGGCATTTTTAAATTCTTTGCTACTTTTGCTACGTAGCTGTTTCCATTCTGCCAAGTACCAAGCTCGTCCTGTTACTTGATCTCCACGTACTGTCCCGATTCCATCGTCAGTCGGGAATTTCAAAAGCAAACACAGGAGCAATACATACTCTTAACTCAGCTAGGTCTGGTGCCCTAGAATTGCGTTATATTAGGAGTTTATGTTCATCACAAAAAGGGTAAATTTCTAACTCTCATGCGGTCTCCGTCTCCCAATTCTACAGATAGCTTGATCTGGCCGACCGACTCAGTGGACGCACTTTCCGAACCATATATCTGGTCGGTACATGGCTCCAAGTCTTTCAATTCCAGCTTCATCTAATCATAGACCTATTTATATAATATATTCACCGAGCTTCCATTATCGACCAGGACCTTTCGTACCATGGTTGGGTCTATGATGGCTGTTACTACTAATGGGTCAACAGTCGGGGACTCTATACCGATCGACTCACGATCACGGAAGATGATGTCATCGGTCATCGTCCTTCTTTGCTTGATGGGACTTGCAGCTTCTGGGATGCTTGTCTCCGCAACATCCATATGTTTTGCAGAATTTACATAACGCTCCATTTTCTGTATGCTATGTCCTGCTGGATGTGGTCCTCCAGCAATGGCGTTGATCACTATCCCCTTTCCTTTTTCTTGGCTATGGCTCTAGGCGTCGCCTGGCTTTGCTTAGGTGCTGAAGTCCCTTGCCCCTTGTCTCTCGGGGAAACTTTGTGTTCATCGAGCTTCCCTTCCTCGATCGACTTCTCGATGAGGGTGACGACATTCATTAGTTGTATGCCCATAGATCTCATGGAATAAGTAAAGTTTCCCAGTTGCTCGCTCTTTCTCGGTAGGCTCATGCAACGACAGTTTCTTGTATTGGAATGTGCTGCAAGTGTCGAGATAAATATTCTCCAACGTGTCATTCAACGCTGTGTAGGTTTCAAAAACTTGAGCCATGGTCGCTTTCTGGAATTCCCTATTTGTTCAGGATTTCATTGGCTTCCTTTGACTTGTTCTTGTTTCGCTTGCCATAGTTTCCAATATTCACTTCAACCTACCTTGAATTGTCCCCAGTTGCTTAACTGCTACATTGCTCTGGATGGGTATGGTTGATACATCTTTCAGCCCATCCTCCTCATCTAGCTGTGCATCCTCTTGCGCAATCGGATGTTGTCCTTTTCATAGAACACCTCAATTGATGTGGGGGGATTTCCAATCAGATACTTCCCAAACTCTGTCCTCTTGTCGATGCCATCTACCATAGCCATCAACACCGTCTCATGATTTGGATTACTTACTTCGGTCACGGCTCGGTTGAACCGATTAAGGTAGTTCCTCAGAGACTCGCCTCTTCCCTGTTTGACTGTGGAAAGAGCCATGACATGCTTAGACTTAGAGGCAAGGAGACAGAACTGGTTAAGGAACTTCCCGGTTAAGTCTTTGAAGTTTGGGACCGACCTCAGGGGTAAACGGGTGAACTAAATAAGTGTTATCCCGCTCTGGAAAATTGGGAAAGCTTTGCATTTGATGGTGTCTGGAGCTACTGCCACCTCTATATTTCACGAGTATCTCATCAAATGCCATTGCAGGTCGGTGGTTCTATCGTAATGGTTCATCGGGGGCATATTGAACCTTCTGGGGAATTCTGCCTGTAGGATGTCATCAGTGAAAGGTGCATGGATTCGGTCGATTCTCTAGTCTTCTTCTTGTAGCGCTTACTATCATTCATAATCCAATGACCATGGCGGTCAGATCTGGAGGGATAATTGTACATCGATTAGCTCTTTGAACGACCGAACCCTCCATGCCCCCTCTCTAGGCAACGTCATGTAAGTCGCCGTTTGGGCGGTCCCTCACAGTCCCCGTGCATCTCGGTCAATCACAAGATGCCGAGGAGGAAGGACAGGAGCTCGGGTTGCCTAATCGTTGTTTTGGCGAGTTGAGGGAGAGGAACTTCGATCCTGTCATGTTGTGGGATTGGTGTTTTCCACACCTTCCAGAATGACTTGAGTTTGACCTTCTGTTCCTGCCCGATTCGAACGTCCTCCCAGCTGCAACTGTCATATGTTTTCGGGTCTTTCCAATAGGCGTCATGGTTGACGTTAACTTCTACTTCCCTCGGATGATGATGAGCTCACTGAGTTCTGGTCCAGCCGATGAGGGGCAAGTTGATTACTTCCGAATTCTTCCAATTGCCTTGATATTCGATTCATATCCTGCCTCATTGCAGCATTCTCTCGGGTGTGAGCATTCAAGGCCCCCATGGTCTCCCGAGCTGATTCAATACGTTATGAACTCATCACGGATGGAAAAAGTTGAGAGGGAAGCTGGACCTACTGTAGAAAGTTGTTCTGTAGGTGGCAGGCAAGGTAGGCCCGCATTGGGCTTTGGAGTGGTTGACCCTCCAGCCACATCTGCTGACATCGCAGCAATAGGCTACTTTCCAGTGGAACGCATTGATGATTTTACAACCAAGATTCAACAATGCTGAAGAAAACAAACAGCGGATTTCGTCTCAGACTTGGCAATCCGAAAATAGAGCAAAATCCTTCAAATGTTGAGAATATCAGTTTCTCAGTGAAAATACCAAAGTGTTGACACCAAAAATTGGCACAACACCCAAGAAATGAATTTGTAGAGATTAAATGAAGACAAACAAAATGAAAAATGTAGAAAAGAGCGATCACACATAGATTTATAGTGGTTCGCCATTAGCGAGTCGACATCCACTTTATAATTCTTCCTATATCAGATAATCTATTATAATCAAGTAGTTAAAATGGTGATATAATCAGAGAAATGCCAAAAGTCCTTTTTTCTATGTCAAGAAGGCCTATTTATAAATGCTAAAATATTCAAATTGGCCAAGACACATGTCCTTTGATCCAAGATTTTAGAAGATCCTGAAGACGAGTTCCTTTCAGCTTGATTTGAGTTGGCAGCAACAGATGGCATCGGACTTCATCAAAAGGAGTGTTTAATTGCATTCGAATAGGAGCGATACAGATTCTTTACGGGGATATTTGGCACCGTGACAGAATAAGTATGGCTTAGTCAGTTCGAAAGTCGCGGGTTCCGACCAGTTCACACATTGGATCCTTGTGCCTAGCTCAAGGCTTGGTGTCGATCGACACGTCCATGGATCGACCGATTCCGCAACAAGGATTACACAGGCTATCTTGTCATTTAGGCCATATCCTCAGTTCCAATGGACCTTGACAGCCTTGCCAAAAGGCTGGTCAACAGTTCCCTTTTAAATTTAGAATTCATAACAATCATTTGAAAAAAATCATTTTATTTTTTATTTTTGTACAATACTAAATTTGCAAACTGTATACATACAATTGTATAATAACAAAATTTAATTTAGAGTTTTAAAATTACAAATGCTAAAAATAATTTTTAAATCAAAATAAAATTATGCAATGTAGTTTATTTATTTATTTGTATACTTAAGAAATAATATATGTAATACATATAAATAACATCTTGAAATTTGTGTACATAGTTATAAATACACACATATTATTTAAAATTTTAATTTTAATGTAAAATATTTTTTGAATTAATTTTAACTTCGCATTTTTTTACTAATATGGTTGAAAGTAAAATGGCCATTTACATAAAAAATATTCATCGTTAATAATAATATTACCTATTTACGAATCAATAACAAATGAATATAAGAATTCATGATATAATCGATCCTACTCAGATATAATAGCGTTAATAATATTATTACCTATTTACAAATAAATAACAAATGAATACAAGAATTCATGATATAATCTATCCTAGTCAGATATAGTAGCAGAATTGAGAATATCTATGAAATTAATGTAAATAAAAGTATTACGTCAATTTCTTTCTATTTATGACGCTTTGAATGTCGAATCAATGGATCTCCTAAAATCAAACTTAGGACTCTTCACGAAAGCACTAAAAGAGAACTACCTTTTTTTAGTTTAAACTTGTTTTTGGCTTGAAAAATGAAGAAGAATGCTAGGCGTGTGTGGCTTATAGGGGAAGTGAAGGAGTGGGTAGACTAAGCTTAAAACAAATGGGAAAGTGGGTTTAATCTAGGAAGCAAAAAGAAAGTGTAACAATCCAAAGTTCGATAGGTCGAATTTTTTTCAAAAATCCTAATCTATCGAAGCTCGAGTTAGCTTGTCTAGTATCCTTTAGAAAAGATAGAGATAAAAAATATATTAGAGATCGATAAAACATCTCACATCGGAATGGATAAAATATAATAATCAAATATATCCTTACCTAAAATAATACTACTGTCTAATAAGTATCCAAAGGCTACCAAATCTATGTCATAAACCTATCTACGAGTATGTTACGGGGAGGGGGTCAAAACACAAAGTTCTAGTGATTGGACAAATTATACATTCTAAAATAACCTTATATATACCGTTTAATTATGTTTTCATAATTATTAGGTTATTAGGGTTAACAATGCTCAAGGCTCTAAACTCACATCATATCCATCTACTCCCTAGCAGATTAACCTAATATGGTATAAATGCAGCTATACCCAACATCTCAAGGTACTTCCAATAGTACCCTACTCATACGATCTATGCCATAACGCCACAGAAGCGTATGCAACTTTTATCCTATGCCAAACGGCGTACGAAAATCAAAATCATTACGTCACATAATCGCACAGAACCACCAATGCTATGACACATATACATATCTTCTTATCCGAACTCCTCAATCGAATCAAGTCTGAACACAGAGTAATGCTCTACAGTCTATAATACACCACCCAGTATGTGTATCTAGACCCTCACATGAACGTACTGTCTATTGTAACCCGAGTCCCGTAATAAGGCTGCATCCTACGCACGAAATTCGGTCGGGAGCTTTCAATATTTAACGCACGAAAATAGAGTCCTGTAATGTTAGACCACATTTATGACTTAAGCTTATATGCTTGTCTAGTGTTCCCTTTGCACATATGTGTTGTGTATGAATTGGATTGTTTGTGTGTGAACTACCCAATTTATGAGTTTTGAATTCGTTTATACAAATTCTAGTGTAAATATTTGTGTATGATTGATTCCTGTGATGTTAGTTGTTTCTGTGAGTCTTCGAAGTTTTATTGATGCTTGGATAATGTTTTAAGATTTCACCATTAATGTATGCTCGTTCGGGAGCATCGAATATCGAATTTTACTTCAAAATGAAGAAATCATCATTTTTAAGCAGGGTCAGTCGACTGAATAAGGGAGGGTCAGTTGACTGAACCATTGGTTGCTATTTGGTTCATTTTCGACCAGTTTTAGTCAACTTAAATACTCATTCGGTCGACTGAATGACCAACCAGTCGATTGAATGGAGTTATTCAAACAACCGAATTGCTATATACAAATTGTACACATTATTTTGTATAAGTCGATCGACTGAACACTTCATTCAGTCGACTAAACTTGCTTTTCAACTGTTAACCAATGGGGACCATAGTCAACAGTTTAGGTTATTCCAGGCTTATTCCCGGTTGAATTTCGAGCTTTTTGCTCTTTTCCTCTGACTTTTCAGTTGCTTTAATCCATATTTCGGTAGATCGGTTAGATGGACTTTTGATTTATTCATGTTAAATGAATTTATAATCGATATTCGTGGAATTTGATTTACGTTATCAAAGCTTGAATTTTGAGATTGACTGTTATTACAATCAATATTTTATGTGATTTTCCACTTTAAACTATAAAGGGTTTTATATTATTTGTAGATACCAAATCTCATAATAAAATGGTTTCTAATCCTACTTCATTATATGAAGTTATTTTACAATCTACTAGTACATATGTTATAAACCTTTTCCTCACTCGTCTTTGAAATTCAATTAAATGTCTTAGTAAAACAAGTGGTATGTAATGCTTTCATTTTCTTCAAAGATTAATTCTTGAACTCTTTCGATTGAAAACTGTGGAAATGATTGACACGAACGTAAATCCCTGACCGACCTAGACCAAAAGAGAACCAGATTATTTGAGAGCATGACGCATCGGAATGCAGAACAATTTACATCAGATTGCGAGAATATCAGAGTACGAATAAATAATACACAACGGAAAAGTAGATATTAGAGAATAAATTCATAGAGCTGGAAATAAAAATGTATAAATACAATGCACAGCGGAAATACATCAACCACCACAACTAAAAGAAATACACGGATACAAAGCTTTCCGAATATAGCTTCAGCTGTAAAGCAGGATCCTGTTAAAAAAAAATTTCAAAACAAAAACTACTAGCTGCCCGCATGGAAAATATGAGAACTTAGAGTTTAGGTGGAAAACAATAAACTTTAAGTCAGTCATGGGACTGGTGTGAGAACTAAAAACAGATTTTAAAAAATATAGGGTAATTCATGGGACCACGCCGTATGTCACGGAACGGGTTTGCTCCACATGAATACTAGTTTAAAACATAAAAAAACATAATGCTTTTTGAAAAATGAAGTTGTTATAAGACTCAGGTCCCATTGCATAATGCAACGCAAGCCGGAGGATAGAGTTTTACCTTATAATAGCCAAACATGCTTGGTACGTCTTAAAACAAATATTTTTGATATTATTATAAGTGTATAAAACAAGTTCAAATATAAATGTCTCAATCATAGACGGCATAGGTACCATATATTATGTAGCCATATAGGTTTATAACAAAAATCGCACGATGTCGTATTGGAAATTGGATTCCATCTATGAATCGAGGCAAAGGATCTTCCTCATCCGATTCAGGTCATCTCTAGCGAGATGCGCATGACCAGCACACGTGGCCCTTGGACCTTGGAGGGTCGGTCCACACTTACTTTTGTGGATTGGTTATTCCTGGAAAATACATTTCCCGGTCCTATCAGACCTGTCACCTGGTCAATATGTCGACCAATCATATCTAAGGTGCCTCATCATCCATTATCACATAAGTAAAATTCTGGGTTCCATACCATGACATCACCTATAGCTATAAAGAAAAACATGCACTCCTTGCTGTCCCTAATCCCATTTTTGACTCATACCGGGGTGTGAACCTCACAAATTAACACTATACACGAAGCTATGCTATATTAAAGCAGTGCATCGATCATCATCCACAAAGCTATGCTTTTCAACAAAAGATTTAATAACTACATATCAGTATGCCACATTGACAATCCATACCATACAACTGATGTCTACTAATATATAACATCTAATCTCGTACGTCTCAGAGAAGGATGTTAGCAAGAGAATAAATTCTCTGCCACCTAACAGATATATATTTAATAGCAATCAATCAATATGTAACGAAATTCAACATCAGACATACGATCCATTAATAAGTCCGTTTTGTTTCTGAAGGAAACCGGAGGCACCTTATTCCTCGTCCCATATGTTCAATAAAGGAGAGAGGCCTTTGCATATCTGGACAATAAATAAGCATGTCCGTACAACTACCACTATAACCCCTTTAAGGCAGCAACTCAAATCCAGGGAATCAATAGTAATCCATTCGATGTAAAGATTGTCGGTCCTGCACCATCTTCAATATCTTTGACTTTTAATCATCATAACGGTTATTCAGAACAGGATAAACCCGGTCTTTCCGAATAACTTGTGCATCTTATTATCAAATGATATATAAACACATCATTCCAATCCAGAATAGTCTTATATTCAAATATTCATAACTCTGTGAAAGGTTCCCATTAATTTTATCAAAGATTTACATCATTTAAACCTTTGTTTAATCTTCCTTTGGATATCATTTCAAAAGATTTTACATTATCTTTTCACAGCTTAAACCAAGTTAAGGTTTATATAACTAGTTGGGATTATCGAGCCTTACCGAAGTAATCTTTTATTTCATTTATCTCAATCCCAACCTATTCATCCCATGGAGAAAAACTGGTGGTACTCCATACTTAACACCCATAGTGTTATCGGTAAATTTAATTACCACTTAACATTTCAAATCTAATTAAAAATTTAACTATTGTATGGAGTAAAACTAGTGGTACTCCATTTCGAACAATTCTTGAATTTGGTAGATTTAGTTACTTTTTTCTTTCATTTCAATCTAATTAAAGATTCATTAGAACTCCAACTTAGTTTTAATCCCAAAAATCACTATGATGATTATTCAACCTTTAAAAATTGATCTTGTGTTTACTTGGATTAAAGAACAAATATCATGTAAAAACACCATTCACAATATACCCAAAATTATCTTCCATTTAATATGGAATCTTCACGGAAATCTGAACAATTTATATTTGATATAAATTTCCGTATCCGACTGATACTATAAGTGAAATAACGACGAAGCCTTTTAAATTCCATAAATAGTAAAGGCCTTCCTTTACCGAAGCTCATTTTGATTATTATGAATCGAATTCCATTCAATCCCAATTTAATTAAATATATAGGAAAATCTTCTTAATTCTTAATTAAAAGATTTATTCCATTGACGAATAGGTTCAAGAGCAATATTATTTAAGATACCATTCACAACAAACCGAAAATCCAATTTGATATTAAATATAAGGTCTTAAATGGAATCATATCGTCGTTCATTCAATATCAAATCCTGAAACCAACAGATATCGTTATGGAATAACGATATCAATATCTTCCAAATTCCTCAACGATATCCCTATAATCACGGAATTCAATACTGAAAATATCCGAAGATAAATTTCATTCAAATCCATTCCAATTTAGATGTTGGAAACTTCTAGTTTTGTTACCATTTACCATCCAATTTATTTTTCAATTTATTAATTTAAAATCATTGGATTACTATTCTAGTTGTTAACTATGTCATCAGATGAAAACATCTTTTATCTTTTCAAACTTGGAGTATTTCATTGGAAATCTTTCAAAATCATTTATTATGATTTTACATAATTTATTTATATTTTTAATAATTTTACTAAGGCCCTTACAGTCAGTTCCCAGTATCGACCACCGAACTACATTTATAGCGACCTTTTCCGAAACTAATTTGGACTTATATTAAAATCTAGCTGTTGGATTTCAAAAATTCTCATTTTATTGGAAAGCCCATTTCATTACGGTTCCAACAATTCTAATTTCAGGAGAATCAAATGGTCGGATCTCCCGGTACATCAATTCGAAGTTTTGGGTTGACGTTCGTGAACTGTCGTTGTGCGACATGTTCCATTCAAGCCCGAATCCGGTTTATAAAATTTAATTACAATCAAAGCGCTTCACAACCATTTTTTAATTTATATAAAATATATATAATCATTTTTGAAAGCTCGTTTCAGTCGTTTATCTTTAAAATTGCACATTTCACTATTCAGTCAATTTTAATATTTTTATGTCCATCCAAAATCGGACATCAAAACCAGACTTCAACTGTTAATTAAATATTACATTAAAATATTCATTTTATTCCGGATTGAAATGAGATTCAATCAATTACTATATAATTTGAGTTATATGGGTTCCATACATCACATGTATTCCACAATAGTTATAAACAACTATTAAACATCTAATTCACATCCAAAGTGCACTTACATCCATATAAGCCTTAAATAATTATTTAATGCTCATATCGATCTGTCAATCAATCGATCAAAATCCAATTTAAACACTTAGGATTAGTGTAAATCAAATATCATCCCAATACCCGTGTGGGGTTTTCAACCAATAATTAATTAATAAATTATTTATTCCATCTATTGATATTATTTAAATGGATGAACATAAACAAGCCATTTGACTCGTAAATGGATTTTTTTTATCCAATTTCAACAAGCACAAATAATTTAAAATCATTTTTAACATGTTAGTTATTCCAAATTCACATTCAAATCATAACATAAATAATCATCCATTGCCATTTAAGGCGCCATAAAGTGTCCATCCACATTGTTTGAAACACGAGTGTCTTATTTTCAAACAACACTTCTAATAACAAATAAACTTGGTGAATAGTTCATGCGTTGAATTCAAGGGATATCGCATGTAACAGATAAAAATCAGCATATGCAATCAATATGTTTCCAGTTATAAAAATAAATAACTATACAAAATATTTAAGTGAGAGAGTCCTCACATTGATCGGTTCGAAAATTGTTTAAATAAAGATTGTTTTAATTAAATTAAACATAACGTTTAATTTAACCAAAACCTATAACTTGCTCCAAATTCCTTCCAGTCAATTCTATAATGTAGTGCTCAACGTCACGGTTCCAAGTTTCCAATTTCGTTCCATTCTGTTTTCGTATGAAGAAGATATTATCATTACATGTTTTAACACGAGTTAATATAATTTAATTATATATTAATACTAATCCCCCCCATTAAATTTTAATTACTTCATTAGGCTTAATTAAGCCTTCGTCTTCTCCAGGCTTAGGACAAAATAAAACTCACCTCCCTCATCATCACGTCACACTATCCTTGAGCCATCGGAGCACCTTCGACCATCGTCAATCGAAGCGCCGTCCTCCCCACTCCCTACAGTGGCCACCTCGACCAACTCGCCCCACCATCAGCCGTGTAATCGGCTTCGAACGTAGAAACTTCTAGTCTCGAAGTCGAACACCACACAACACTAAAACCCATCAATCACGTATGAAATTAAAGCCCTCCTCTTACTCTCCGTTTTTTGTTTTATAAATTTTGTAAATCATTTCTGGAATTGACATATCTTAACGAATTAACGTGTTGATTTTCGGCATTAAAACAAGAAATGGCGGTGCATATGAGTATGGGAGATTAGGGTTAGAATTTTAAAGGTTATATGTATATTTTATTATTATTATTTAATTCGTCAATTACTTGTTGATCGCTCCAAACTCCAAATGAACTCCAAGAACTGATGTCCCAAGCCAAATACCCCTATTCCGGACATAATGGAATAGTTTCATTAGCTAATTCGATTAGTTTTTATCAAAATTAAATTATAAATTAATATAACATTAAATATTGAATTTTCACGTATGTTTTAATTTACCATGACCACACACTGACTCCAAAAATTACGAAATTTGAAATCTCGCTATGTTTTTCAAATACGGTTCTAATAAAACTAATTTCATCGAATTTGGAGATCATTTGAAAAATGACCTTTTGACTAGCTTATTGAATTCAACTAAATTTACAACACGCGTTTAAATTTACTATGCTTTCACACTAATTCCAGTTGACTTGAAATTTTAAACCTGATAATAATTTGACGTTACGGATCAAACATAATTGGTTTCATCGAAAACGGAAATCATTTGCAAAATGGCTATTCTTAGGGACTTATAATATTATTTAATTCCAAATTGATCCAAATTAATAATAAACTGATTATTATTATCACATATATATTCTAGTGAAATGTTATACAACTATAAAATAATCATACTTGAGTTTATAACTCAATATTATAGTTTTCTAATCTAGCGGTGCTCAATTTTACTTAGAAATCCTTTTGTTTAAATTAAATAAATCGTTATAATTTATAAATGATTTCATAGTGACTATTTTAATTTGGACGTAACTTATAATTTACAACTTGGAATCTCAATTTCTTGCATTTGTTAGAAAGAAATAGTTAGTTAGATCCTCACATTTCTTGTTTCATCCAATTCTGAATTATATTGAATTATGTATACTCGTTTAAAGTTCTAAAACTAAAATTTCAAACTACGGCGCCATTACGAGCTCGTTTTATATATATTATAAAATTTTACGCTCAAACTTCATTTTAAATTAATTTTTAGTCGTTTATTCTCAAAATAAATCATTCAAAATATTTAATTTTCATTAAAATCAATTAAAATAATTTTTAAACTGGTTCTGAAATTCCGGGTTGTTACAATGATCGTTCTGTTTTCTAGTGGAATATACAACTTGTTCGTAAATATTCAAAAAGAGCAAGTGGTTATAGAATATGTAGCTTAACTCTTATATTTACTAGCTCAGAGTAATTACACTATACTAGATAAATTATGATCTTTTTGAGGTTTAGACTAGCTTTATGCGATGTCTTTGAGTTTTGGAATTTATTCCACAGTTTGAGGAACTTCACTTCATATTTCGTGGTGGATCTTCGGATCATTTTGATGAACATCAGTTCAGCTTTCATGGTGGATCTTCGGATCATTTTGAGGAACTTTGGTTCATCTTTCGTGGTGATCTTCGGGTTCGCAAGGATCCTCAATTCATCTTGTGTGGTGTGTGTGTGACGATCTTCATATCGTTTTGGTTATTGGACTGTATTGGTCTACGGATCATTTTCATCTAGGATCATATTGAAATTTATAGGCTCTAGACTTGTGGACTTTTTAGGCACCCTCTTGTGATGATCTTCGTATTGTTTTGGTCTAGACCGTATTCGTGTTTTGATATCATGTTATCAATTTCGTGTTGATTCGATAGAGGACATCATTTCTTATGAGTAGCTATATAATTTAGAATGTGATATTCTCTTGTAGCTCTGAGGTTTCTTTGAGATATTGTGTAGACATTCTTGGGGTTTCACATTTACGTGTGAACATTAGTTTTAGTGTGTATATGTTATCATTTGTTTATATCTCTTATCCTGTCTCATTTTATTATGATAAGTGCAGCTAGACTTATCCGTTTATAGTTTATTTTCCTGTAAATAAAACTCGAGTTAGATTAAGGTATTATAGGTGCTTCCTCATGACTTTTAGCAGGGACCACCTCTTGACATTTGGCAACTACATTATCATTGTAGTAATTTTGGTTTATATGTATGAGACATCTATGTATACATATTCTTTTGGCTAGAACATGTACCTATTATTTGGTTGTATAGTGGATCGAGTATGACGACTATCTTTGTATTTTCACTTATGTGTTACATTCATATCTATTTTCGCCTTAGTGATGTGAATATCTGTATCTGACTCTGATTATATTTTTATATATTTTATATTGATTTCAAATTATATATAGCTACTTTATAGTGGATTTGAACCTGAATTGGAAGTGTCAGAGTTCCTTATGATATTTAAAAGGTTGGACTACATTATCTGACATGTTTAACATGCGTTAAAAGCTATTATACAGATGGTCGCTCCTCAATAGCCTTATTCTTCAGGTTAGTTGACAACATTGCTTTCAATGTCCTTGGCTAACGCGAGTATAGGGGCCGGCATCATAGTTTGGATGCAAAATTGGTTGCTTCACACTTCTATTCGTAGTCGTGTGAAGGTTTTGGATGAAAAATGTTTTCAAAAGCTGCATTCATAGGGAACTTCCAGTCTATTTTAGAATGTATAAATCACGTTTTCAAAAACATTTTTAAAATGAAACGCGTATATATAGGAGGTTCTGATTTAGAATCATTATGCATACATATTTTGTTGTTGTAATTCATTACGTACATTGTGCACATGCACACGTTTGGTTTCAAAATTGGGCATACACTAGTTGGTTGTGTAGTTAAGGATAATTGGACACTACCAACATGACTTAGTCATTGGTAAAATTTCGTGGCGAAATTTATTATAAGGAGGGAAGAACGTAATACCCTGGAATTTGACGATAATTAAATTAGTTATTTAGTTATATTCCAAAAATGGATAAATGATGGAATTTGACCACGAAACTTAAACCATTGCATTTATGATGGAATCCTAGTCATCTTTCATGTTTGGAACTTGGCGAATGGAGTCCATATGAAAAATTTATGGATGAAATACGAAAATGGATGAAAAATAAATAAATAGAAATAAATAATATATTTATTACCGATTATCGCCTACCTCACTAGAGGCAGGAAACCAATGTGGTCGACCTAGGGATTGACACCCTGGCCACTGCACTCCAGTGGTAGCTAGGGTTAAAGGTGTAATAAACTTTATATATATACACACACATAGAGATTTTTTTTTGGAATTAAATCTAATGGTTTAGGGTTATTTCTACGCATGTAAATAAAGGGATAGACCCCCACTTGTTTGCTCGTATTTTGTAAAGGCAGCAGCGACGCTCTGCCATCCCAAATTCTCCAATCTAAATTTAATTTACATTTGTGCGAAAGGATTGAAGAGATTGAATATAGATTTGTGCAAAAGGATTGGTTCTACAAATAGATAATCTAGTTTATTAATTTTCCTCCTTCTTTTCAATTTTTTCTTTCAGATCTATAAATCTTAATATTGTATATATCCCCTTTGTATACAAATTATAAGTCCGTAAGATTTGGAAATTATAGGCCTAAAAGATGTGTTTAGATTTGGGTAGCTTTTAGGCGAGTGGAAATATATGCATTGTTTAAAATATCATATATAATTTATTTGTTTAAATATTGGTTTTATGCCTAGAATATCAGATTTATTTTATTAATGTTAAATCTGAAATAATATGTGAGGTTAAATATGGATTTGCAGGCCTCTTAGTTTAATACTCTTGTATTGCCAACAATTTATCTTGGATTGTTTATGGTTATTGTAAACACCCTGAATCTGGAAAATCAGTCCCAAAATATTGTCAAATGTGTAATGTTGTTACTCCATATTTATAGGATTTGGGTGTAGATATATGATTTGTGCAGTATTTCTTTTAGAATTATAAACTTGTTTGTGTTTAACATTGTTTGGGGTTTTTACTTGATTGTTGTAAATTTTCCCTTTTTGCTGTTTTTGTATAAAAAAGTATTATCTATAAATAATATAAACAAACCAAATAGGAAAAGATGTGTGAATTCACGTATTTTACTACGTAGTTTACAACATTTATTCCAAATAAAAGAATACATATTTCCTTGTGATTTGAAATATACCAACATTTCTCTTTTAAATAGTTTTGGGCAAAATTTACATTAATTGCAGTAAATAACCTTTCCATGAGATTTTATATCTTAAGCAAGATTAAACATAAAAAAAGATTTATTCTAACTGTTAGCTTAGACCAGAATATAAAATAATAATAACAATAGTAAAATATAAATAGTAACTACGATAACATCGCGCTTAGAATATAAATATATAATTGTTACAATCTTATCCATCCAAACCTACACTAATAACTCTATTATAATTGAATGGATGATTATGTGTTCAAATTTGAATGATTTCCATTTGATTGGAATAAATATATGGAAATGTTTCCCATAATAAATGGAAATAACACTACAGCAAAAATACCATATTACAACTGTAGTTTTACACCTGTTACAAAATGTCAGTTGTAATAAAGGTTTTTTACAACGGACATTTCCTGGAAGTTGTAATAAACTTATTTTTAACAACTCTTTTGTTCTGCCTATTGTAATAGATGCTTCTTTTCTGTCAATTGTAATAGATGCCTATTTTTAACAACTCTTATTCTTTCCCAGTTGTAATAGATGTTTATTAAAACCTTTCATTTTCAAATAATAACAAAAAATAAAAAATTAATGTTAAATTATAATCACTGTTAAATAAAAATAATTAATTTTAAATACAAAATAACAAATATTGACAACTATAATAACTAATAAATAGTATTAATAATTTTAAATACGAAGTAACTAATAACTAGTAACATGTACATAGTAATTAATTTTTAATATTCAATCATAACTAAGAAGAAATAAGTACTAGCTAATAATAGTTATTATTATAAGTAATATTTAATGTTTAGATGGAATTTTCTTTATAATCTATAATTTATAAATAATTCGCTATTCAATGCTATAATTTATAATTAATTATAAAATTTTATAACAAATGTTGATTAATTAGACGATAGTTAAGTAACAATCTGAATGATCCCACTACATCAGGAACCTTTCAACGTTGCACAAAAGCCATTACTTTACGTTCCGCTAGCACTAAAAAGGCGACTCCTAGTAGAAGTGGTTGAATTAAACCAAGTATTAATAATAGTTAAAATTAAATTTTCACATTAAAATGATAGAAACAATACGTTTTAAGATATTTTACTTATATTAAATAATAAATGACAATAATTTATCTACTGAATTACATGAAAAATTAATTATAATTTTAATTGTACTCAAACGAATAATCATCGGATGCAAATCTGACCATATCTATATTTATATCTATTTTTCCAATATCAGATAATTTTTATTTTTCAAATACAGATACGGATGAATTTTGATTTTTTTAAATATTTATTATTTACTATTGAATGTTATATGGTATGGAATACAAATTCTCTTTTAGCTCCAAATTCAAATTTCCTTTTAGCTCCAAAACAAAACTTTTGGGCTCTAGACCAGTATTTTCTTGTATAATTTTTTAGTCTCCCTCCTGTCTCCCTTTCCCGTAACTTCTGCACTCAATAGTCTCCAAAAGCTCTTTCGCCAAATCCAAACCAAACCCGTTAAGAAACAAAACCCTAATCCCTCATTTCTTATTTCTGAATCTCGTCCATTTCTCTCCCTTATTTCCCCATTTCCCTTTCCCCCGCCCTAGCTTTCCTCATCTTCATTAGTCTACTCCTTTTTCAATTTTCCAGTTTCCTTTTTTGACGATTGAAAGATTCCATTTCAGATCCAATTTTTTCGGTAACAATCGTCTTGTGCCCTCTTCGCTTTCCTACCCTCGTCTGCCATCTCTGTTTTGAGCCCTACTTCAAACTTGTTTTTAACTAGGCCACTCCACCTGTCTCCTTCGTAGAGATCTACCAAGTTCCTGGTGTTGGTTTTGGATCGAGAATTGTTTGGTGAGCTGGATTTGCTTGTTTATGTGGTTTCTGAATTGGTCCTTTGGTTACTACTTGGTGTAGAATGCTGGATCCGACTTGTGGTTGGTTACTACTGGTTGCGCCCTATGAAATTTTTACAAGCATTTGTTGAATTTTTTTTCAAATCTTTGCTGCTCTTAGGCTTTTACTTTGCCATGCCACTGTTTTTTCTCTGCTTCGTCTGAGTTCCCCTTCCCTATTTCTACCTGTTTTTATTCCTTGTCCCTTTGACCTTCTCGCGCCATTTTCAGCAAAGTAGGTCTCCTTTACATATTGTGTAGTCATAACAAATCTTTTGAGATTTGAGTTTGGTCCTTGGTTCTTAGCACGAGCTTGGCTCAGTGTTGCTTTTGTGTCAATTTGGTTTATCTGTGAATGTGGTTCTTCGGGTTGAGGTAGGTGTTTAGGTGTTTTGTCTTATGGTTAGTAGATTTTTTGGTGGTTTGGTTATGGTACCTTCTTGTGGCGGTTTCTGGCTTTTCTTTTGTTGTCTTCTGTTTTTTGGGTTGGAAGTTCCAGAAGCTTTAATTGATTTAGTATCTTTAGCCTGAATTTTTCTTGAATTGGGTTACTCTATTTTGGTTTATAGTGCATTTATATGCTCTTGTAGCTTGCAGAATTTAGAGGTTTGTTGTTCATAGTTTTTTTATATCAACTAAGGTGCATCTGGAAAATATGTGGCTTCTAAAAAGATCTCCAAGTAATTTTGAGTATACTACTATAACGTGGAATATACTCTTTAATTTTGAGTATGGTCAATAGAAAGAGATACTAACAAAGGTGAGTCCTGATAAGAACTTGGTTAGATGAACAATGTGTGTAGAAAATGTAATTTGAACTATTTCATTTAAAAACATATTATATTATGCAGAGAAGATATTTATCTTAATGCATTTGGCAATGAAAATTTTCAGCTGACATGCTTTTAAATCAGCTTGCAGAATCAATTTTGCATCATTATACTTGAAGAGATCAATGGACATGATGAGTACCCTCTTTTAGAAGCTTTGAAAGAAGATTATGCTTCAGGTTATCACGCCTCAAAGAAAAATAAGGTACATTTTTGACTGATACGAGATTTAGATCATATTTCATTTACAGAAATAATATTGATTTAAACGAACTAGAACTAACTCAAATGTAACAACCCGAAAATCTGGGCCAGTTTAAAATTTTTATTTTGGCAATTTTAGCGAATTTTGATTATTTAAAATGAATTATTTTAAATATAATCGACGAGAAATTTATTTTGAATATAATTCGAACGTATATATTATATACGTCGTCGTTTGAATATAAATATTTATATATAATTATAAATAGAATTGAAAACGATTTCGAAATGAAATGAATTGAAAACGATTTCGAAAGGAAATGAATTGAAGACGATTTCGAAATGAATTGAATATAAAACGAATTCAAATTGAATTGAAAGCAAACTGAAATGAATTCAAATTGAATTGAAATTTGAATTGAATAGAAATGAATTTTAAAACGAATTTATAAAGAAGAATTCAATTTTGATTTGAATTGAAATAAAGATTGAAATTGCTTTTGAAACGAATTTAAAACTATTAATAAAATTCGTTTTAAATAGAAATCGACGAAATATATATTATATATATTATATATATAATATAATGGCCTGAATAGAACGCGCCGCGCCGCGGCAGTTCGTGAATTTCGACCATTTATTTCAAACGGACATTACGGGAGATCCGACCGTCGGATTCTCCTAAAACCGGAACCGTTGGGTTCGTATCGAAAAGAGCTTTCTAATGAATATTAGAAATTCAAAATCTAACGGTTGGATTTGGAGATACGTCCAAATCAAATTTGAAAAAGGTCGCTGTAAGTGCAGTTCGATGGCCGTTGATGGAAATCGACTGTACGGGCCTTGATAAAATTATTAAAAATAGTAATAATTAGTGTAAAATCATAAGAAATGATTTGGGGAAAAATTGGGATGAAAAACTCCATATTTGAAAAGATAAAAATAGATTTTTATCGAAATGAACTAGTTTTGAACTAGAATTCTAATTCTGTTTATTTTTAAATAAATAAATTGAATTTGAAATGGTTTTGAAAATAACCAGAATTTCCAATGATTGCATTGGAATGGATTTGAATCGAAATTTCCTTCGGAATATTTCGATGTTGGATTTCGTGATGATACAGATATTGTTATGGGAATTAGAAAGATATATATATATCGTTATTTCCAATGCGATATTTGTTAGTCGTAGAATTTGATATTGAATATAAGCCGGTATATTTTCTATTCAGAGCCTTGTATTGAATATCAAATGTGATTTGGGTTTGTCGTGAATGGTGTCTTCACTAACACTGTTCTTGAACCCAGTTGAGAAAAGATTAAATCTTTTTATTTAGATTTAATGAAGTGTACCAATTCAATAATATTTAATTGGAATTGAATTGATATTGATATTGGGTTTATCGTGAACAGTGTTTTAAATAACACTCGTTCTTTAACCCGATAATTAATGAATGTGATTTTGGGTTTATCGTGAACCGTGTTTTAAATAACACTTGTTCTTTAACCCGATAATTAATGGAATGATTTTTGGGTTTATCGTGAACAGTGTTTTAAATAACACTCGTTCTTTAACCCGATAATTAATGAATGTGATTGTGGGTTTATCGTGAACCGTGTTTTAAATGACACTGATTCTTTAACCCAGTCAAAGATTAAAACTAAGTGGAGTTTTAATGAATCTTTAATTAGATTGAAATGATCGAAAATGGAGTACCACCAGTTTTGCTCCAGGCGATAGTTAAATCTTTAATTAGATTTGAACGTGAAATGGTAATTGAATTTACCGATAACACCGTGGTGTTAGATATGAAGTATAACCAGTTTTACTTCATGGGATGAATAGGTTGGGATTGGGAAATTAAAACCAATGATTACTACGGTAAGGTTCGCTAATTCCGACTAGTTGAATCGAAATTCAAAGGAAGATTAGAGAATAAATTCAGGAATTTATCTTGGATAAAATTAATGGGAACCTTTCCCTATGAATGTGAAATCAGAAACTAACTGTCGGTTAGCTAAGCAGAATGGTTTTCTGGATATTGATCTGATGTTGGTTTCGGCCTTCGGGGTTAATATTTGGGGAATTATTCTCTTGATTAATTTACGGTTAGTGACTGATGAATTGGAATGAGGCGTATGTTGTGTTTGTGTAACACTTATTTAAAATGTACGCGAGTTATTCGGGAAGACCGGGTTTATCCCATTCTGAATAACTGATACGACGATAAGTCGAAGATGAAGACGATGGTCGAAGACCGGAGGTCTTCACGTCGTTTGGATAATTACTGATGATCTTGATTGGGCTGTACACCCAAGAGGATGGAAACAGTTGGTGATCGTCCAGACGTACTTGGAGATCGATGGATATGCGGGGTATTAGGTGCCTCCGGTTTCGTTCAGAACCAGAACGAACTTGTAAATGGACCGTGTGTCTGACATTGGATTTTAGTCTGTGTGATTGATCTCTATTAAATATATATATGTTTGGCGGCGGAGAATTTATTCTCTTGCTTAACGCCCTTCTCTGAGACGTACGAGCTCAGGGGATATATATTGATGGATATCAAACGCATGGAGTGAATTGCCTGTGTGGCACGCCTAAGTGGCAAATGATCAAGGCTTCTGTTGAAAAGCAAAGTCTTGTGGTTGATGATCAAAGCACGGCCTTTGTGGCATAGCTTTGTGTAACGTTTGATTCGCGAGCTTCACACCCGGTATGAACCAAAAACGGGAGAGGACGTCAGGGAGGGCATGCGTTTCTTTCTAGCTAAAAAGTGGCGTCAGTGGTTTTACACTCCCTGACGAGTTTGACTTATGTGGTTGTTGCTGTTGCGAGGCGCCTCGGTTTGATCGGACGATCTGGGTCCGATGGAGTCATTCGTTGGCTCATTTGCGCCCCAAAGGGCGGGGAAACGTAGTGTTCAGGCATTTTAATCCACATCGGTGGACCGGCCCTGAGGATCCAAGGGACACTCGAGCTCTGTTCCTGAGACATGGTAGGCTAGATTGTCTCGAATCGGTTGAGGACTATCTTTTGCCTCGGTTCATAGGTGGAAATCCAATTTCCAAATACGTGACTTTGCGGTTTTATTTGTAAACCTATATATGGCGACATAGTGGTATGGGGCATTCATGCCGCCTATGATTGATACTTATGATTTGAAGCTGTTTTATGCACTATACACTTATAATAGTATCAAATGATTTGTTTTAAACGTATCAAACATTCTTGGCTATTATAAGGTAAAAACCCTATCCCCCGGCTTGCGTTGCATTGTGTGATAGGACCTGGGTCTTATAATAGCTTCATTTTTCTTTATTTAGCATTGCACTGTTGGTTTTATGCACTGGTATTCTTGGGAGGAAACCCGTTCCATGTTATACGGCGTGGTCCCTTGATTTACTGAACTTTAAAATAAAGATTAACTGTTTTAGTTCTCACACCAGTCACATGACTGACCTGGAGTTTATTGTTTTTAACCTAAACTCTGGGTGCCCTTATTTTGACACGGGCAGCTAGTAGTTTTGGTTTTGCAGATTTATATTCACATGATCCTGGTTTACAGTTGGAACGATATCCGTATATCCCCTTCTAGTTGTGTATTGTATTATTTTCCGCTGCTATGTATTTAAATGTAATTTAAATCTCTGATATTTCTGTGTAATATTCATTTATACTCTGTATATTCTTGTAATCTGATGCATTGTTGTAATATACTATGAAATGTTCTTTTGTATGCGTTCTATTTTGTCCTGTTCTCAAAACAATTCGTTCTTTCTCTTCTCTTCGGAGACCGGGGAAGTTCGGGTCGTCTCATCAAATAACAAATAGAAAATACAGGTATAAAATGGAATGAAACACTTTCATTATTATCCAATCAGTTCATTAAATTATGTTCGCACACCCAGCCAATGGCTATAAAAATTTCATGGATTGGTAAAAAAAAAAAAATCAAGTGATGGAGAATCTGGAAACACTAAAGGATAGGAAAAAACCCTCTGTTTGGGGACGAAGCATCCATCGGGTTTTCAGCAAAGCTCCATTCATTGTAGTCCAAATACAAGAAATTCTTCCTTACTCATCTTAGTAAAGAAGTAAGCCATTCAAATTTATGTTCATCACAAGGAATAGTTAGTCCCATATCACCTGCAGCAGCTTGTCTTATATGCACACCCTTTATCTATAAATTGAATGTTGACAAATATTTCACATTCATTCTTTGTAATACAAGTATACAACCATTAGTTGGTCAGATCTGGATAAAAGCGGATCTGAAAAATGATAGGACCGGAGCGACTTCTATTTGTTTTGTTCGAATCTTCCATCATTCAATTCAGTTTTAGGCATGATGGCCAGGCTGCTATCCTTTCTGACATCTATGCCCGCAGGGTTTTCTTTCACTATTTTTTCGTTGTATAAGACTATTTTGGTTGTTCTTCAGATTTGACATTTTAGAACTTTTATATGGTTTTACGACATCTATGGTTTACTGTTATTCTATACTTCAATATCTTAAATAAGCTACTTCATACAAGTATTTTTTTATCTTCAGATATACAAATTATGTAGACTAAAAAAGGTTCCCTTAGAGAGTTCGTGGGTAAGAATCCTTTCAGCACTGTTGTGGCTATTGTGGTACTGGTATGGATATATTAAATATATTAGTAGTAACACTTCGAACTTATTATTCGTTGTCCTGTAATTGTGAAGAGAAGAAAAAATATTTGTAAACTATAGAATTCTGATGACTTGGATAGGAGTGAACGTGAATCTTAAGCATAGACAACTGGTTCAAATTTGAAGAAGGGTTGCCAAATTAATTAAATTCTGCTTGCTCTAGGACTATTATTTTCAAAATAAGAGTTGCTAATAACTTATTTGCATATTGAGAAATTATCAGTGTAGCCTCATGTTTTAAATAGAATGTACCAATGTTATCTTTTGTTTCTTGTTTTTGTCATGCAGCAAGGAAGAACTGGACATATTCCTTACAGTGACTCAAAACTCATATGGACATTGCAACCATTGCCGGGAGAAAAATTCTCGAATTGCCATTGTATGCAAAACGATCCCAACATGATGCCACATACAAAAATCTAGAAATACTCTTTTATTTACTATTTGTGGTAAGAAGTGGCTACAAGTGCATAAGTTAATGTTGGCTATGTTTTTTGTAACGTGTTTTATTTGGTGATGTGAATGACTATTTTTGATTGTTTTATTGGGTATGTACTGTATTTTAATCGAATGATATGATTATTAATATATATGAATGAATTCGATTTAGTTATATTTGTTGCATTTATATATGAATTATATTATTACTAGTATATAAATGAATTTTATTATTATTAATATGTGAATAATTGGTGTATATATTACTTGTTGGGATCTAAACGCAGCTGTCCATTATAGCTGTAACAAAATGTATTACAAGCATCAGAAATAGTTGTGAAAATTCCAAAGTTACAACCGTGTATAACAGTTGTACTAGCTACTACTACAACAGTGTATAACAGTTGTAATAGGGTATATGACAACGGTTAGTTGCAACGTTAGCACACTGTTGTAAAAGATTTTAGTCTATTACAACTCCTTAATATATGACAGTGGAATCACGGTTGTAAAAGGTCTTTTACAACTGTTTTACACCGTTCTAATATGGTGATTTTGTTGTAGTGTAAATATTTTTGACCGTTATAGCACTAAATGTGGAGTTGATGGCAATAATCAAAGGTTACCAATAAGGGAATAAATATAGTAACGTTTGGAGAAATAAACTGAACAAGTAATAAATGCCAATTTATATGTGATTGGCAATAGGTGTTATAACTCCAATTAAAGGAATTAATAAAAATAAACTTATATATATTCATTTATATAAGAAGCAATGAAAGCAAATAATTATATCAATATTTGGGAGTTACCAAAATTAGAATTAGTATAATTGAATGAGACTGATATGAAAAGGCATTTAATAGGTGGTGTAATTCCTTAGGAAATATGTCCGTTAGGGTCATTTATGGTATATAATACGATAACAATAAATATAATTAAAAGTGGATTTAATGGGTATTAATAGTCGTATTAGATGCTAAGTCCAATGAGGAAATAAATATCCAAATATCCTGGGATAGGTAGATATAGAGAGTTATCCTTATCTTATTCTAGTTTGATTCTTGACTTAATTTCTTTAATTAGAAATAAGGATTGGATTTAGTAGGTTAATAGTGCGAGGTCAGTGGCTTTATTCGACATAAGTCTACACTTCCCAGCAGTCACATATTTATATACAACTGGTGTAAGATATCAGTAACCATAGGAACCCACCTATATCCTGATTTTTTTACATCTAGTATTGAGGTATTAAGTGGTTATAGGGCCCACCTCCCTTTTGAAAGAAGAAACAAAAAGGAAATAATTCATTGCATAACTTACTTCGGATTGGAGGCATTAAGTAGTAGGATCCATCTGTTGGGTATTAAGTGATTTGAATCACCCTTCCCCATAAGGGCAGAGTCATTTAGGTCCACCCTTAAATGGTATCAAGTGATCAAACAAATCACCTCCCTAAATAATAAGTACTTTAATGGTTAATTGGGTACGAGATCGGTAATCCTCATGATAGTCCGTTTCTTCTAGGTAGTAAGTGACTAGGGTTAAAGTCCTCCTTGGGATAAGATATCAAATATCTGCCACGGAGCTACCATAGATTTTCCTATCACGAGGGAAATATTAAGTGGCTTGAGGATTATCCAATAAGGTTAGCTAGATTATAACACAGGGGTCCATCGTTGTAACGACCCAGAAAATCTGAACCAATTTAAAAAATTTAAATTGGCTAAAATAATGGATTTTAAATATTTAAAATAAATATTTTAAATAACAGCAATGAAAACTGAGTTTGAATCGGCAATTGAAAACGAATATAATTAATTCTAATTATAAACAAGGCCTGAAATGGCGCTGCAGTTTCAAAAATTGAATTAAAACTTTGTCGGACTGTACCGGGTGCAAAACAAAACGGATTCGAGTGAAACCAAAAATATTTAAATCTGTTATTGAATACCTTTCTAACGAATCTGAAAAATCGAAGTTTCGTAGCGGAAAGCAAAAGTTATGGCCAAATGAATTTTCAGAAAGGTCGCTATGGAAATTATATAGCCCGTGAAATTGGCCATTTTGCAAACGACCTCGGAATTCGACAAAACCACTTTTGTTGGATCCGGGATTTGAAGTTATTACCAGGTTTCAAATTTCATAATTTTTGAAGCTAGTATGTGAGCGTGGCAAAGGAAAACGTGTTTTGGTCAATTACAGTTAAATTGGATCGACCAGAAATGGGCCTTTTTGCAAACGGTCTCAGAATTCGACGAAACTAGTTTTGTTGGGACCGTATCGTCAAAACATAGCCAGATTTATTTTTCTGGAATTTTTTGAATTAGCTTGTGGCCCTAGCAAGTTGAAATGTACGTTCAAATCGAATATTGAATGTTTTATATTTTAATTTGAAGGAAAACTGATTGAAACAGTCGAATGGGCCTACGAAACATATCCCATTATGTTCGGAATGGGGGTAAAACGCTAAGGACGATAGTCGTTGGGTTTAGATTGGCGGTCGTGTCAGAAAACCCCTTTTAAAACCCATCGGCCAATCATATTTTTTATAAAAAAAAGGAAAAAAAAACTTTTCTCTCTCCCCGTATCAGCTGCGATGAACGACGGAAGTCAACCCCAAGCTTCTCTCCTCTGTTCCTCCTCCTACACGCACCAAAACACCATGGCCCTTTGGAGTTTTTCGTAGAGCCGAGCTTCCTCTTCAAATCCATGGTTGTTGCACCCCCCCCTCGTCAAGTAAATCGTGAGATCGCCTCCTCCAAAGTTGCGCCGTTCGAAACCCCGCCGCAACCACCTGCCGTCATCGCACCTGACGCGGTCCCCACCACTTGGCGATCCACGCGAAACCCGATCGTGGAACCATTGCACGGATTGATCAAAAAATTCAAACCTAGTTTTGAACGTTTTATTGAAGGTACGGCTGAAATTATTTTCAACAGTTTTAACACCTTTAAACCATTGCAAAACTTTGAAAAATCATATCTTTTTGCTGTGTTATCGAAATTCAGTGAAACAAGAGACAGTGGACTCGTGTGGACGTCTTCTACATTTTAGAAGAGACCGCATATTTTTCTGAGCCTTCTGCTATTTTTGGTGGAGTGGAACCCAATGTGAGATTTCTAATTTATAAACGATATGGAAAACGACGATGTATAAATTATATAGTCGATGTATGGGTTATATAAGCGTTGTACACCTCATGTATAAGCGTTGTATAAGTTGTATGTTCGATGTATAAGTTATATATGCGTTGTGAAAATTATATATGTGTTGAAATAGAAGTGAATTGCTATATATATATATATATATGCCCCTCGTCCACAAACCATGGACGATATTTATTGGTTGTGATTGGTGTGAAAATTGATTGATAGCGAACGGTTGATTGGAATTGTTTGTGGTTGATATTGATTGATTGTGGTTGAAAAATACCCATTTGTGGTTGAGAAATATTTGGTTGAAACCACATAGGATTAGTTTGTGGAAATGAAATAAATATACATGCCGCCTGCGTGCGAACTAGATGCATTTATCCCCATTGTCAAAAACCGCGAGGATTTAAGGTAGAGCGAGGAGCCGTACTAGGAAAGGTCCCGGTTTTAACTACCCTGCCGTTATGCTGCCGAAATTTTGAATAACATTCATGTGTTTGAATTATTTTCATTTGTTGAAACTATACTTATTCGTTGAATAGAAAGCCTTTTTGTGTTGAGTCGATATTCATTCGTAGGATAGAAATTCATGTGTTGAATGGTATTCGTGTTTTAAATATAAAAATCACATTTTTATCATCTATACGAACTATATAAAATAATCTTGTTTTGAAAGAAATTGTTTTATAATAAAAAGATCCAATTTTATTACCTATATGAACTATATAAAATAATAGTGTTTTGAAATGAATTATTTTACAATAAAAATCACATTTTTATTATATACATGAATTGTTAAATATAGTGAAGTGTTGAAATAGAAGACAGTTAGGTAAAAATATCATTTTTATCAAATGAATGAAAAGAATATAGCCTTGAAATCGAAGAATCGATATATATATATAAATAGAATTAAAATATATCGAATAACGACGCTGCAGTTCGTATTTTGAAACTGTGATTTCAAACGATTATACGGGAGATCCGACCATCGGATTTTCCTTAAATCGCAATGGTTGGGTTCGCTTTGGAAAAATCTTTCCAACGACACCAACTTTGTAAAAATCCAACGGTTGGATTGTCTGGAATGTTTGATTCAAATCTGAAGAAAAACAGCGCCAAAATCGATTATATTTATATATAAATATAAATATAATTATATATAATCGAATAACGACGCTGCAGTTCATATTTTGAAATCGAAACTTCAAACGATTATACCGGGAGATCCGACTGTCGGATTTTCCCGAAACTGGAACCGTTGGATTCGTTTTGAAAAGATCTTTCTAATGAAGTAAATTTTGTGAAGATCCAACGGTTAGATTTTCAGATATGTGTAAATCAAATCTGAAGAAAAACAGCACCACGGCCGTGTTATGGCCTGAAGCGTCGTTTTGAATAAATTGGCTATTTTAAAATAAATAAAAATAGCGATAAATCATTATAAAATAGTATAAACGATATGGATGTGAAATATAGAAAACTAACTGAAGGTTGGCAAAGTCGAATGGTTTCTTGGGTGTTGATCTGACGTTGGTTTCGGCCTTCGGGGTTAATATTTGGGAAATCGTTCTCTTACTGATTGACGGTTAGTGACTAATGAATTGAAATGATGCGTATGTATGTTAGCGTTGCACTTGTTTATTATATACGCGAGTTGCTCAGAAAGACCGGGTTTATCCCATTTTGAATAACTGAATCGACGATAAGAAATCGAAGATGAAGACGGTGGTCGAAGACCGGAGATCTTCACCTCGTTTGGATGGTAACCGAGACCCTGATTGGGAGGCATCCCGAAATATGGATAATGAGTGGTGATCATCCCGACGTACGTGGTGATCGATGGGTTTGCGAGGTATATAGTGCCTCTGGTTTCGTTCAGACCCAGAACGGACTTGTAAATGGACTGTGTGTCTGACATTGGATTTTATTCTGTGTTGATTGATCTCTGTTAAATATGCATCTGTTTAGCGGCGGAGAATTTATTCTTTTGTTTAGCGCCCTTCTCTGAAACGCACGAGCTCAGATGTTGTATATCTATGGACATCAGTCGCATGGCATGAATTGCTAGTGTGGCATGCCTAAGTGGCAAATGATCAGGGCTTCTGTTGAAAAGCAAAGTCTTAAGGTGATGATCAAAGCACCGCCTGTGTGGCGTAGCTTTGTGTATAACATGAATTCGCGAACCTCACAGCCGGTATGAACCAGAAACGGGAGGAAGGACCTCAGGGAGGGAATGCGTTTCCTTCTAGCTAGAAGTGGCGTCAGTGGTTTTACATGCCCTGACGAGTTTGACTTATGTGGTTGTTACTGTTGCGAGGCGCCTCGGTTTGATCAGACGATCCGGGTCCAATGGAGTCATTCGTTGGCTCATTTACGCCCCATAGGGCGGGGAAACGCATTATTCAGGAATTTAATCCACATCGGTGGACCGACCCTGACGATCCAAGGGTCACTCGAGCTCTGATCCTGAGACATGGGCTAGATTGTCTCGAAGTCGGTAAGGACTATCTTTTTCCTTGGTTCATGACGGAAATCCAATTTCCAAATACGTGACGGTGCGGTTTTGATTGTATACCTATATATGGCGACATAGTGGTATGGGGCATTAATGCCGTCTATGATTGATAGTTATGATTTGAAGTTGTTTTCAAAACATATAAACACTAGTAATAATATGAAATTCTTTTGTTTTATTCGTATCATGCATATTTTGGCTATTATAAGGTAAAACTCTATCCTCCGGTTTGCGTTGCATTGTGTGATGGGAACTGAGTCTTATAATGGCTTCATTTTTATAAAAAGCATTGCAATGTTTAAAAGAATGATTTGTTTTAGAGCACTCGCAATCCAATGGAGAAAACCCGTTCCACGAAAGTGGCGTGGTCCTGTGATTGGCCATATTTAAAATGTGTTGAGTAGATTTCTCATACCAGTCCCATGACTGACTCGTAGTTTGTTTCACTCTCAAACTCGGGTGCCCCTTTTTCTACACGGGCAGCCTTGTATTCAGGTTTAGCTGGTTCTTTCTGGATAGCTGGAGCTAAAGATGGATTCTATCACTTATCTCTTTTTATGCTGTTCAGCTCCTGTTGTACATATTATGTCTGTTTCCGCTGTAGACATTTATGTATAGCTGAACTGTATTTGTACTAAGTATGATCCTGTATACTGTGTAACTCTGATGATTACTTTTATCCAGTATATTCTATTGTTCATTATCTGGTGTATTTATTTAATTTTGTTCTGCTATGATCTGTTTCTGTGTTATATTCCAAAGATTACCCTTGTCTCCGTCTGTACGGGAAATGGGGTTGTCACAACGTGGTATCAGAGCCTTGGTTAAGCTTAGTTCTGGAATATAACATATTGACGAACTCATCAGAAATAGAACCAGTAGTGTTCTAGGATGGGTAACTCTATACAGATAGGATAAGTAATATCCTAGTATGAGTAAAGAAGAATGGAATTACACCTCGATAGACACATCTACATTTGAAGTATGTGTTTCTATATTTTAAATTATCTTTTCTGTGACCTGACACTTGATCTTCCATTTGCAGAAGTACTAGAAAAATGAGTGTCGGAAACAGGAGAAATGTAGAACCCGATCTAGAGGCTCTATTAAAGAGATATCGAAATCTGAATGGAGCACAGTTCTCGGGCAATGAATCTATAATTCAGACTCAAGCTTGGATGAGTTCTGTCGAAAGAATATTTGAGCATATCCAGTTGAGAGATGATCAGAAAAGATTAGTAGCCTCTTGGGCGCTCAAAGAAGAAGCTTTGATCTGGTGGGAAACAATCATCAAAGATAATCCAGAAGGTGATATCACCTGGGACAAATTCAAAGAGATTTTCCTAGAAAGATTTACTCCTCCTGAAGTGACGGAGCGATTATGTGATGAATTTTCTTATCTGATACAAGGTGATATGACCATCCCAGAATATCATAAGAAATTCAACGAACTTGCTCACTTTGCTCCTCATCTGATTCAAGATCCAAAGAGGAGGAATTTGAGATTTATTCATGGCCTGCAAAGGAGATATCAGAATAGTGTAATGAGGAATGTGAAGCTTCCTTTTTCAGAAATGATATACATGGCTTATCAGTATGAAGATCTCCATAAGAAAGGAATGTTGCGCGACGAAGAAGAAGTCTGTTCTAGTGACAAAGAAGAGTCTGAAACTGATCGTCCTAAGACCAGTACGGTGTCTAAGGTGAGTAGGAAGCCCAAAGTAAATCAGAAAAGGGCCAGATCGGAAAAAGAACCAGCAACGACTGCCATATGCAATAACTGTCGTAAGCCAGGGCATTTTCAGGGGAATTGCAAACCCTCGAAAAAGCGAATAAAGATTGGATCTAAATTTAAGGAGAGATTTCAAGAGAATAGAAAATGTGGTGGATGTCATCAGACGGGTCATCTTTTAAAGGCCTGCCCGCTATTCAGAAAACCTGAAACAGTACATGTAAATGAAGTGGCAGAAGTGCCTGCATCTTCGTCTGCTCAAGAGAGGCCAGATGTTTTAGAAGGCACGCTAACTGTCAAAGATATTCCAGTTAAAGTACTGTTTGACACAGGCGCGTCACGAAGCTTCATTTCAAAGGATGCAGCTAAGAAACTGGATTTGAATTTGAAAAAGCTCAAGGAACCAATGACTGTCCAGAATCCGGTTGGAGGTTCCATTGATCTCAGTTGGGTTTGTGGAGTGCCGGTTTCTTTCTCTTGTTATTGGTTTCCTACCATCGCGGTCGTCATGAATTTTAAAGAGTTTGATCTTATCTTGGGGTTAGACTGGTTGATCAAATAAGAAGCTGAAGTTAAATGCGCCGACAGAGTCGTAAAGGCGAGGATTAAATCAGGTGATTATATAACCATTCCCTGTGAAGGTCAGAATGCTAATAGAAAAGACTTCTGGGCAGCTCTCGATGTTTCTCCAGCCCAAATAGAAAATATCCCTGAAATCACAGAGAATATTCCCGACCTAGTGAAAGATATTCCTGTCGTCAAGAACTATGCGGATGTGTTCGAAGAAGTTGTTCTCTTACCTCTGCAAAGAGAAATAGATTTCAAAATTGCTTTGATTCCGAATGCAAGGCCGGTAGTTCACGCTATTCGAAGAATGTCCTTGAAAGAGAAAGAGGAATTAGACAATCAAACACGACAGCTAGTATGGAAGGGTCTGATCAGGCCTAGTTTCTCTGATTGGGGTGCATCAGTGGTGTTTGTCCCAAAATCTGACGGTACTCTACGTCTATGTGTGGATTATCGTGATCTGAACAAACAGACAATAAAGAACAAATATCTATTGCCGCGGATTGATGATTTGTTGGATCGATTAAATGGCGCACAAGTATTTTCACGAATGGACCTAGCTACAGGTTTCCATCAGCTTCGTATCGCCGAGGAGTGTGTTCCTTTGACAGCATTCAGAGGTCCAGACTTATTCTACGAGTGGTTAGTAATGCCGTTCGGCTTAGGTAACGCTCCAGCCTATTTCGTCGATCTAATGAACAGAGTATTCAGAGGAGTATTGAATAAATTTGTTCTGGTTTTCATTGATGATATCCTTATCTTCTCTAAGTCAGAAAGCGAGCACGAAAAACATTTGGAATAGGTATTAGAAATTCTCAGAAGGAATGTGTTGAAAGCAAAGTTCTCCAAATGTATATTCTGGCAAGAAGAAGTCAAATTTCTTGGCCACGTAGTGTCAAAAGAAGGAATTGCAGTGGATCCCAGTAAAATCACTGCTATTCAGAATTGGAAACAGCCTCGTACGCCAACAGAAGTTAGAAGTTTTCTCGGGTTAGCCAGTTATTATCGGAAATTCATTAAGGATTTCGCGAAGACATCTAGTTCTTTAACGAAACTGACGAAGAAACATTCGAGATTCAACTGGACTCCGGTATGTGAGGAAGCTTTCCAGGAGCTGAAATTAAAACTGACAACTGCTCCAGTGTTAACAATAATAGATGGCAATGAGGATTTGAAAGTCTGGACTGATGCTTCTAGAGAAGGCCTTGGAGCAGTGTTAATGCAACGAGGTCAAGTGATTGCGTATGCTAGCCGTCAGTTAAAACCGCACGAAAAGAACGACGTAACTTATGATCTTGAGTTATTGGCTATAGTATTCTCTTTGAAAAACTGGAGATACTATCTTCTCGGTGAGAAATTCGAGCTGTATTGTTTGCGAACAAATTATACAATTGTAAACAACTGTAAAATCCGTTCGGCCTTCCTAAACAACAAGGATTGTTGTAGAGGGTGTCGAACTCTGGGACCAAAAATAGTTTAATTAATAAATCCAATCAAGTTATTCCAAGATTTTGATTGATTGAAAACACAGAAAATAACAGCAATTAAATAAAGAAGAGAGATTTATCTAATAAGAGAAAGCAATTAGGGGATAATGACATAGATTATATTCACACTCATCAATAGCCAACAAATTAAATATAGATCTAATTCATGTTTCTGTCACAAACACGAATCAACGATAAATAGATTTTTAGAAACAAATAAGTAAACAACGACAAGCATAGCCTATGCAGGAGCTGAGCTCTTAAACAACCATAGACTATCAGGACAAATTCACAAATTAATTTCTAAAAACCTAAAACTAGATCTAAATCTGATAATTGTTAGATCGAACACGAATATACCCTGTGAAGGAGCATAGCTCTTAAACGATACAGAATACGAAGGTTCAGATCTAACCCTTGATTCAGATATAGATCTACATATATAAAGTCCTCATCTATTGGCTATGTGATTCATGTTGAATCATATCTATTAGCGTCATCACCCCCTAATCAAAGGGGATTAGCTAGACATAGCTAAAGAAGAGGAAAAACAGAAATTAAATAACATGAACATAAATAAAACTAAAACTAAATAGAAGAGAGGAAGAAGAGTTTTATTCCAAGAGAAAGATTACAGAATAAAACTAAGTGTATTTTACAATGAATGAGATACAATGTACTTATAGCTGATATTACAAAGACTTCTTGGCAAATTCCACAATGTGGGACTAAAGAATTAGCCCAAATGACACATAAGCTAGTGTGAACGGGGTTGTAGAGTAAGAGGCCTTGTAAGTGAGCCAGTGTGAACGCGTAGAGTGCGTGAATGAGAAGCCTTGCAAAGAAGCTAATGTGAACGCAGCATGAGTAATCATTGAGCCAAATCTTCTTAACTGAACTCTATTTGCAACCGTTCTTTAAGCTTTACACTCTTCAAGCTTTAGTAATTTCAAACTTCACTCTTTTTAAGCAAATTCTTCATGCTTTATCCATCAAATGCTCTAAACCATGCTTTTTATCAACAATCTGAAAACACAGCTATAAATACACAATATCAGTTATTTTAAATAGAAAACTAGATAAATAAGCGGATAAAATATACACATTTACGTGTATATCAAATACCCCCACACTTATCTTTTTATTCGTCCTCGAATAAACTAAACTAAGATATGTCACACTTTCGTAAGAAACATGATTGCATTTAGCGTATGCAACAAGCCGTTAAACCCCTAGGTGTCCCTAGTAGGACGAGTGTTGTCTCGTGAGGGTTTTCAGCGGATACTACCCACAAAATCCAAAGCGTCTTACGTACGTGGATTAATCAAACAATATATTTAAGGTCTTTCACATTCCAAGGACTTTACCTAACTCCAATAATAACGGTTTAGCCCCAAATTGTCCATCCCATAATTAGTGCAAAAATGAACAAAATTTTTCAAGCTGAATCGTAATTCCTTGATAACACTGTAATTGTCTTGAAGGTTAAGAGCGTGGTGTCAATCCAAGTTCTACACATCGACAATGTGCACCCAATCATTTATTCAATTTTTTTTTTTTTTGAATAATTTTGCACCACTGTAACTGTACTGTATTGGATATGAGTTATGCATAGATGAAGGAAAATATTGTAAGTTCTAAAAATATTATAGATAAGAGGGCAAGTGTATTAGTTGAATTTCAAGCTACAAAAGATAAAGTAGTACTAAGGCACATATGAACATTTTTATTTCCTTTCATCTTGTCTACTACAATCCTCACTTCCAAGTACAGTAGAATGGATGTGGATGGAATGGAATTGAATGCTTTTATAGTCAAGAATGATGAATGACTAATTTTTTTCAGAGTGACTCTCTCTTTATTTCATTTTTTTTCTTTCTTTCCTTCTTTTTTTTTCTTTTCCCTGATGAATGATGAATGGAGATGGAATGATGACGTACATGATTTCATTTGATTCCTCCTCTATTACCAACACTTCATGAAAGGAAAGTTTTGTGCCCTAGTTACTCTACTTCTATAACCTTAATTCAATACACAAGTCTGGATTGATGTTATACAAAAAGCTGAAAGGAATGATAAGCAAAGTTTCGTAAGATAGATAACCCATATAAAATAAGATGTGGTATATGGTTATCCTACCTAAAAACAAGTACGGAGTGGGTGGTGTAATATTGGTATAAAAAGTGACGTTTTTGACCTTTAAACAAAGGTTCTTGAGTATACCAATATAAGATAAACTTGTCGAAACATGGATGTAAATCGACTAAAACTTGGGTTTGAATAATGTGGGGTATCGAAGAAGAACGCTACAATGAGTCATTTCTCCTTAACTGGGCCAAGTGGATTTTAGAACTTATGATTTTGAAAATTTGAGTGAAAAGAAAATATTATGCATGAAAACGAACTCATAAAATCCAATGTAAGTGCAAAATCATTATTATTTGACTTTTTTTTTTTGATTATTTTTACTTACACGTTCTAACATGTATAACAAAGGTTGACACGCTTACTCCAAAACACGACTAACGTCTGCACAGTCTCAAGCTAGCATCTTATAAAGACACATTACGACTCAATGAATAAATAATGTTCATTCTCATCACCCAAAAATTCAACTTATCAAACAAGAACCAAGGTGTTATTTATGAGTTTAAGTTAATCCTTGTTCAATGAATGACCTAGTTCATAAAATTTGATTGCTGATGTAATGTAAATCCCCCCCCCACACTTGAGTGTGACTGTGTCCTCACAGTCTTAATCAGACATATCTTAGTGAAAGGAAAAATAAAATAAGAGACTATTTACATATGTACAAAAGAGGGTTAGTGCGTCTTACCGAATGTAATGTGGCTCATGGAGGACCACGAGCTCTTCCTTTTGGTTTGGTATTGGTTCCAAATAAGGTTTAAGGCGTTGACCATTGACCTTATAGGAAGATCCATCAGCTGGATTCTCAATTTCTACCGCACCATACGGAAAAACGGTCCGCACAGTGTAAGGTCCTGTCCATCTAGATTTTAACTTACCCGGAAATAGATGCAATCTTGAGTCATACAAGAGAACTTTTTGTCCTGGCATGAAAGTTTTACGTAAAATTGATTTATCATGAAAAACTTTCGTTCTGTCCTTGTAAATTCGTTCATTTTCATATGCATCATTTCGAATTTCATCAAGTTCATTAAGTTGAAGCTTCCTATGCTCACCTGCTTGTTCTAAATCAAGATTTAAAGTTTTTATTGCCCATAATGCCCTATGTTCTAGTTCAACTGGCTGGTCCATGGCTGATATTAAGGGGATTAGTCCTTCGATTGTCCAACATCGAATCCACCTTATAGATGATGCCAAACCCACTCGGGATCCCCAGCGTCGACTAAACCCTCTCATGAAAGAAGCAGTTCGTGCTGAAATCCTTAAATGTCTAGACAATGGAATCATCTACCCAATTTCCGATAGTCAATGGGTTAGTCCGATTCATGTTGTACCTAAGAAATCAGGGATTACCGTGATCCAAAATGAAGCTAACGAGCTTATCCCAACCCACACCCAGACTGGTTGGCGTGTTTGCATTGACTATAGGAAACTTAACGCTGCAACACGTAAGGATCATTTCCCTCTGCCATTTATCAATCAAATGTTAGAACGACTAGCCGGTCACGAGTACTATTGTTTCCTTGATGGGTACTCGGGATATAATCAAATCCCTATCGCTCCTGAGGACCAAGAGAAAACTACTTTCACGTGTCCATTTGGTACATTTGTGTACCGACGTATGCCTTTTGGTCTCTATAATACACCTGCAACCTTTCAGAGGTGCATGATTAGCATTTTTTTCTGATATGATCGAGCGATTTTTGGAAGTGTTCATGGATGATTTTTCCATCTTCGGGGATTCCTACACTGAGTGTTTACATCACCTGGACCTTGTTCTTAACCGTTGCAAAGATAAACACTTAACGCTTAATTGGGAAAAGTGTCACTTCATGGTTAAACATGGCATTGTTTTTGGACATATCATCTCTAACAAAGGAATTGAAGTATACAAAGCCAAAATCGAAGTTATCTCGAATCTTCCCATTCCCAAATCCGTTAAGGACATCCGATCCTTTTTAGGTCATGCTGGTTTTTACCGTCGCTTTATAAAAGATTTTGGCAAAATCACTCGACCTTTGACCAATCTTCTTGGTAAGGATGTTCCTTTTGACTTCAATTCTGATTGCATTTCATCTTTTGAGCGTCTGAAAAATGAACTTGTCTCTGCCCCGATCATTTGCTCTCCTAATTAGAAGCTGCCTTTTGAAATCATGTGTGATGCCTCGAATTTCGCTGTTGGCGTTGTCCTAGGACAACGTATCGATAAGATTCTTCACGTCATTTACTATGCGAGTAAGACTTTGAACGATGCCCAAATCAATTATACGACCACTGAAAAAGAACTTTTGGCAGTTGTTTTTGCTCTAGAAAAATTCAGGCCTTATCTAGTTGGCTCACACATCACGGTTTATACCTATCATTCCGCACTTAGGTATCTTTTCTCTAAAAAGGATGCTAAGGCTCGTCTCATTCGTTGGATCCTTCTACTTCAAGAATTTGACCTTACCATTAAGGATAAAAAAGGATTTGACAACGTTATTGCGGACCACTTGTCTCGTCTTCCAAATGCCCCGTCTTCTTCTCTTCCGATCAACGAGAATTTCCCTGATGAACAGCTGTTTTCTCTATCCACTGATCCTTGGTTTGCTGACATTGTAAACTACTTAGTCACTAAGCAGACCCCTTCTTTTTGGTCTAAGCAGGATAAACACAAATTCTTTTCCCAAGTGAAACATTTTTATTGGGACGACCCCTATCTTTTCAAGTATTGTCCTGATCAAATCATTCGAAGGTGTGTTCCCGACGCTGAAACTCACAGTGTCCTCTCTTTCTGTCATGACCAAGCCTATGGTGGTCACTTCGGTCCCAAAAAGACAGCCGAAAAGGTTCTCTAATCGGGTTTCTACTGGCCCAACCTTTTCAAAGACGCGTACGAATTTTGCAAAACTTATGATCGATGTCAATTCTTGGGGAAAATTTCTAAACGGAATATGATGCCCCTAAACCCCATTCTAGAGGTCGAAATTTTTGATGTGTGGGGTATAGACTTCATGGGACCCTTCCCTAATTCTTTTGGGAACCTGTACATCCTCTTAGCTGTCGATTATGTTTCTAAATGGGTCGAAGCTGTTCCATGCAAAACAAACGATAACAGGGTTGTTGTGCGCTTCTTGAAAGAAAATATCTTCTCTAGATTTGGCCGCTGACAATTAAGCCGCTCACAATTGAGCCTATTCCTCAACCAATTTGTTCGGTTGAGACGTCCCCGGCAACGGCGCCAAAATTTGTTTGCGAACAAATTATACAATTATAAACAACTGTAAAATCCGTTCGGCCTTCCTAAACAACAAGGATTGTTGTAGAGGGTGTCGAACTCTAGGACCAAAAATATTTTAATTAATAAATCCAATCAAGTTATTCCAAGATTTTGATTGATTGAAAACACAGAAAATAACAACAATTAAATAAAGAAGAGAGATTTATCTAATAAGAGAAAGCAATTAGGGGATAATGACATAGATTAGATTCACACTCATCAATAGCCAACAAATTAAATATAGATCTAATTCATGTTTCTGTCACAAACACGAATCAACGATAAATAGATTTTTAGAAACAAATAAGTAAACAACGACAAGCATAGCCTATGCAGGAGCTGAGCTCTTAAACAACCATAGACTATCAGGACAGATTCACAAATTAATTTCTAAAAACCTAAAACTAGATCTAAATCTGATAATTGTTAGATCGAACACGAATATACCCTGTGAAGGAGCATAGCTCTTAAACGACACAGAATATGAAGGTTCAGATCTAACCCTTGATTCAGATCTAGATCTACATATATAAAGTCCTCATCTATTGGCTATGTGATTCATGTTGAATCATATCTGTAGGATCGATAATAACCCTAGAGGGGGGGGGGGGTGAATAGGGTTTTAACAAAAAATAAAACAAACTCAGAGATATAAGATAAGCAGCAAAGAAAAAATCACACACAAAGATACCCAGCTTCGGCAAACTGTGCCTACTGCTGCCTTTCTAAGATTTCTACTAGGAGATGCAAACAGATCCCGCTTACAATCCTATGCAAACTTGCAACTCCTGCTCCTGTCTGACCCTAAGCTTAAAATCCTAGACTGGTCTATGAACCGTAGACCCGATTTTCCCAGACTACTATCCAGTAATCTGTATTCTGGTTTTATGAGAAACTTGAAACAAGAAACCTTTTAAAAAAATATCAAACAATTACAAAAGAAGATTCAAAAGAAGAGACCAAATTAAAAGGCACCCCCCTTTAATCTAAGACTTGGCTTAGCCAAGTATACAATTGATCAGCTCACTTTCTTTTATTTGCACGACCCCCTTTTTCATTTGATAATGGCGGCTCTTCGAAATTTCTCTAGGGTTTCTCTGGAGGCTTCTCAAATCGGTTCTGTACTTGATGTTTTGAGTAATCTCTGAAACTCCAATTCACGTTGAGGTTCTAGATCGATTCCTGGTGGCTCCCTGAATTTCTGATTTGAGGTTTCTACTGACAAAACCAGTGAGTAATTTCTGACCAAAATCGCTTTCTACTCTCTGAATTTTGTGAGTGTATTTGCCTCTTTGTTTTGTTGTATCCTTTGTCGATGATGAATGGTGTGTTTATATAGGGTTTTTGAAACCCTTGCTCTCTGATTTCGCATTAAAGACTTGGCCTGCTTTGATTTGGCTACTTTCCCTTTTGGCTGCGTGATTGAATTTGTAGCCTTGATTAAAAATGAGTCAACTTGAATTAGTCGCTGTGAATTTTCCCACTGATTTGTTTCGGTCTTTGAATTCCTGAAATTATTGACAAGAAATCTGGAAGTGTTAAATATGCTGCCTTTAAAAATTGACAAACATCCTTGACTCATTCTGCTTTTGGTTGCAAAATTATTTGAGTAATTTTCTGTCGAATAAACTCTTGCCAAAAAGGAAAAAATTCTGTGATTTCTGGAAAATTTCTTGCCATAAAAAATTGCCTTTGTTTGCTGATGAACCTGGTATTGTTCTTGGCCTTGAATGTATTTACCGAACTGATTTTGTTTGTTGCCTCAATTTAAGTTGCTTTCCATGGTATTGACTTCATTTCTGGAATCTTATAAAACTTGAATAATTCCTTACCAAAAAAAAAATGATTGAGCAGAGATCATTTTACCCCTCATTAATTTTACTGAATTAAATGAGTAGCTGCCTTGAGACTTGAGTTCATACATACTGTTTTGTACAACCATACTTCACTTAGCCGGACATATATACCCATGCTGACTCATATATATATATATATATATATATATTATAGTTGCCATTTTAGCTTCTTGAAAAAAACGTATGGAATGCTCGAACACTTGATCTGTTGCACTCATGTTTTCCAGCTTGTTCATGCTGCTATGCGCATTTCCATTTCTTCTCGACCATTCTGTTTTCTGTGTATATACACATGCATATGCTGTTGCACACATGTACACTTGCATGGTTACTTTTGCTCGGCCTTCATTTTGGAAGTTGTTCCTTTTTCTAACTGGAACACGCTTTTGCTGTCTCCACCATGTACAATTGATTTCTTACAGCTCAACCATGATTTGTATTATGTTGCCATACTCCATTTTGTATATTCAAGAGTTGTTGTAGTTGATCCATGCTGTGCTCACTCATATTTGCACCATGCTTTGTGAACCTGACTTGCTCCATTTGTGTATGGATCGACCACTTTTACTCTCCACTTTGTACCCGAGACTTGAATGTACCAATGCTGAGATGTCTGACCATGCATCTTCACTTTGATGATTCTTGTGTGTTCATATGAGGCTGTATGATATGCCATTTAGCTCGACCATTTTTCTGAACCATTTTGTTGCCATTCACTTTGTTCTTGAAGCATGAGTTTTGCTGCTTAGACTATGTTGTATACATCCATGCTTGTGCCATTGATAATGCTCCACTGCTTGACCTTGCTTATTTTTGGCTCCATGTTGACTTTGGTGATTCACACAGCTTTTGATTTTGTTGAAGTATTTCCATTTTCTTTTTTATTTTTATCTTGTCTTGTGACCCTAGAGAGAAAAGAAAAAAAAAACAGCAGTCAAACTGTACTGTGTTGAGGTTGATCAGAATCAGATGGTTCTGATCAGCAAACCAGTATGGTTATGGCGTGGCTGTTCAAGTCTGAAATATGATGAGAGAAACACACAGAAAACTGAGACAAATAGAGAATCACAAACTATAAAAATCTTATTTGTTCAGTGTTTATTTTAGTTCCAGTGTACTGTGTGTATCTTTTCTTGTGCGACAGGTTTCAGGATGATGCAACAAAAACTTGGGATAGCAAGAGTGTGCAAAGCAGAGTGTATCCAGCAGAGAGTTGTGTATGAAGTGCAGACATTTGAACTGGATTTATTTGTAATTGTGAATTTGAAACAAAAGAAAATGTAATAAGTGAGAGTATGTAATTGTTTTGTGGAATAAAAATATATTATTGGAAGACAAAAACTTGTGTAAATTTCCTGTATTTTTTGTAAAGCATCATCAACCAATAATACTAATTATTTCAGCATCAAACACATCAGTAAAAATCTATTTGTTATCATCAAACAAAAAATCATATATTCAACAAACTCCCCCTTTTGATGATGACAAACAGACTTAAGATTTTTAAGGATAACAGAATGTGTTTGAAATGAACTCCCCCTATATTTGTGCTCCCCCTACCAGTTGTAAACAGACACAAAATAAAAAAAAGAAAATAATTAAACACTTAGTATTAATGGAAAAATAAAATCTATAGATGTCTGTAAACAACACAACAAAATCTTAACTTCTTCTCCCCCTTTGTAATCATCAAAAGATGAACAGTTCTGAACATTTGCAAAATACATGGACCGTAGTTAGAAATCAAGTTGTTTTGACAGAATCAGAGCTGTAAACCCCAAGCAATCGGATAAAAAATCATAATAATTCATAAATTAGGAATACATTTCACACAAGCAGAGGATGGAATGAAGAGTTATTTAATATATATCAGAGAGGATTTTAACAGATCTATATAAAAAAAATATACATCAAGAGCACACTTAACCACTCATAACCAGAGCTTGGATTTTTAAATGGGATTAGTTGCAGCATGAAAATAAGTAAACTCATAACCGTTCATGACCAGAGCTTGGATTTTTAAATGAGGTCAGAGAACTACTTATTATATATATATATAATTTTTTTTTATATATAAAAATCCCCTTAATATATATAAAACAATGATGGATGGTAGAAGGGTGATAGTGGCAGAGATGGTTTGTGAAAAAAAATTCCTAAAATACTCATATTATAAGATATATTCAATCATATCAGAGTTGCAGACAAACTTTCATCCATCTCATATTCTGAAATCTTGTACAGTCACAATAAGAAAAATGTCCAAAGAAAATGTTCTTTTCTTGATGTTTTGAGGACTGGATTATTTGTCAGAAGATGGTATTGATAACAGAACATCTTAAGAGAAAATTTACCCAAAATTGCAAAGAGATTAATTTATTTCTATAATTCCTAAATCCAATCGTAATCTGCAAAACCTATCTTCTGGAAGGGGTTTTTTGAAAATATTAGCAAGCTGAGATTCTGTCGGAATAAATTCAATACAAATGTCCTCATTAGCAATGTGATCTCTAAGAAAGTGGTGTCTCACATCAATGTGTTTTGTGCGTGAATGATGTACAGGATTACTTGATAAATCAATTGCACTCTTACTTTCGCACTTTAAAGGAACTCGTTTATAGTAAAGCCCAAAATCAGATAAAGTCTGCATCATCCATAAAATCTGTGCACAACAGCTTCCTAAAGCAATATATTCAGCCTCAGTGGTGGATAAAGCAACACTATTTTGTTTACGACTTGACCATGAAACAAGTGAATGACCTAGCATGAAACAAGTTCCATTAGTACTCTTCCTATCAGTGAGTGACCCAGCATAATCAGCATCGGTAAACCCAACTAAATTAAAGTTGTCACAGGATGGATACCATAAACCAAGATTTGGTGTGTGTATCAGATATCTCAGAATTCGTTTTGTGGCCTTTAAATGAGATTCTTTTGGATTAGATTGAAAACGAGCACATAAACAAACAGAAAACATAATATCGGGTCTAGAAGCAGAAAGATAAAGAAGTGAACCGATAATACCGCGATATCTTTTCTGATCAACAGCAACACCTTTTTCATCTTTGTCAAGCTTGGTTGTTGGACTCATTGGTGTTTTCATTGGTTTTGCATCTTCCACTCCAAATTTCTTCAGTAACTCCATTACATACTTTGTTTGAGAGATAAAAATACCTTTGCTGCTCTGTTTGATTTGAAAGCCAAGAAAATACTTCAGTTCTCCCACCAAGCTCATCTCAAATTTGTCCTGCATAACTTTTTCAAATTTTTCACACAAGACATCATTAGTAGCACCGTAAATGATATCATCAACATAGATTTGAACAATCAAAAAATCATCACCGTCATGCAATAGAAACAGAGTTGTGTCAGCACACCCCTTTTTAAAACCGTTTTCCAAAAGATAAGTACAGAGACAATCATACCAAGCTCTAGGAGCTTGCTTAAGGCCATACAATGCTTTTTCTAGTTTATACACATGATTTGGAAAATCGGGATTCTCAAAACCAGGGGGTTGTTCAACATAAACCTCTTCTTTTAGTTCTCCATTCAGAAAGGCACTTTTCACATCCATTTGTTTTAGTTTAAAACCTTTAAAACATGCAAAGCCCAACAAGATTCTAATCGCTTCTAACCTAGCTACTGGGGCAAATGTCTCATCAAAGTCAATGCCTTCGATTTGATTGTATCCCTTAGCAACCAACCTAGCTTTGTTTCTAATTACATTTCCAGACTCGTCAAGCTTATTCTTAAACACCCACTTTGTTCCAACTACTGGATAGTCTTTTGGCCTAGGTACCAAGTTCCAGACTTTGTTTCTCTCAAACTGGTTAAGTTCTTCTTGCATAGCTAACAACCAAAAATCATCATTAAGAGCAATATCATAAGAACCTGGTTCTATTTCAGATACAAAAGCATTATGGATACAAAAAGTACAGACATCCTTATTGAGAGAGGAACGTGTACGAACCCCAGCTGTTGGGCTTCCGATTACCAAATCTGGAGGATGACTGGGCTTGAATTTCAGTCTTTCAACATTTGTTGCTGCTTCAGTGGCTTCTTCGTTGTTTGCTTCAACATCGTTGCTTTCTTGTTCAACTTCTTGTGCACCACCATCATCTTTCTCATCTTCAGAGATCATATCCACATCTGATTCATTGAACTTTACATTGATGGTTTCCATAATTGTCCTTGATTGTTTATTGAAGATTCTGTAAGCTTTGCTTCTTGAGGAATAACCCATGAAAATTCCATCAATCGTTTTTGGCTCAAATTTCCCAAGCTGTTCTCCTGTGTTCAAAATATAACAAGGACATCCAAACACTCTAAAATACGAAATGTTAGGCTTTTTGTCAGACCAAAGTTTATATGACGTTTTATTAAGTATTGGTCTAATCATAACTCTGTTCATTACATAGCATGAAGTATTTACTGCCTCAGCCCAGAAGATTTGAGGTAAATTATATTCACATAACATAGATCTAGCCATTTCTTGTAATGTACGATTTTTCCTTTCAACCACCCCATTTTGTTGAGGTGTTCGTGGAGCGGAAAATTCATGTTTAAAACCATTTTCTTCACAAAGTTTTTCAAAATATAAATTTTCAAATTCACCTCCATGGTCACTTCTCAAGGTTTTAATTGAAATTCCCTTTTCATTTTGAACAAGTTTTGAAAATTTTGAAAAATAATCAAAAGTTTCAGATTTTTTTGGCTAGAAAGTAAACCCATGTAAATCTAGAGTAATCATCGACCAATACATAACAATAGCGTTTACCATTTAAGCTAGCAATGTCAGTAGGTCCAAACAAATCCATATGAATCAATTCAAGTACGCGTGACGTACTAACAGCATTTTTTGGACGAAAAGATGAACGACTAAATTTTCCCATAGTACAGGCTTTACACACTTTGTTATTTTTGAATTTCTGATGAGGTAAACCTCTGACAAGTTCATTTGTTTCCAGTCTTTTAAGAAGACCCATACTTGCATGTGCTAGCCTTCTGTGCCATAGAATTGCCTCCTCTTCTGTTGCTATCAAGCACCTAGAAACAGTTACATCATCGAAAGAGAGTGTGTAGACATTTCCAATTCTTTTCCCTGTAAAAACAACCTTTCCAGAGGATATTTCTATGATTTTGCAAACGTTACTATCAAACACAACATTCATTCCTTTATCACAGAGTTGACTGATAGAGATAAGATTGTGAAATAGATTATCAACATATAAGACATCGGTTAAGGCAAAAATACTGTTACCTACTTTTCCTTTACCAATAATTTTACATTTGCTGTTGTCACCTAGAGTCACATTCCCACCTTTATGTTTTTCAAGGCTAAGGAACAATCTTTTGTCTCCAGTCATATGTCTGGAGAAACCTGAATCCAAATACCATTTCTGCTGCTCATTAGCCCGCCAACATACCTACACGTACAGAGAAGAGGATGACCCAGAGAATCTTCTAGGTCTAAGCATATCAGTAGTAGAAAAATGATAATCATAAGATTCTTTTGGCACCCAGATTTGATTTTTCCTTTTATTTGTGGTCCAATTATGATAATTGTGTGCCAAGTATTTAGGAACCCAAACCTTTTTGAACTTCTGAATCTTATTGCAGTTTTCATGGCTGTGACCAATTTCTCCACATTTTACACATTTGAGAAAGATACCTTTATTGTCAATTTTAGTCATTTTTTCTTGTATCTTTCCAAAGCCAAGTCCTTTTCTATTATTTGCAAATAGTTGGTTTCCAAGCAACATGTTAAAAGATGTTTGACCAATTGAGAATTTATTCAAAGTAACTTCAAGATCTTGAACTCTCGTTCTTAATATTGTGTTCTCGTTCACAAGTGAAGTGTAGTTCTTTCTTTTAGTGTCATCTTCTTTTAGAGTCAGATTTACTTTTTCAAGATTTTCCATGGTGCACTTGAGTGTTGAGAGTTCTAGATTCACAGCCTTACAAATTTCACAATCTAGATTGTTGTTTTTTGAAAAGTTTTCAAGTTCAGATTTCAGCTTCTTATTATTGTAAATGAGATCAAGGTTTTTTTCTTTCAGTTTCTCTGCTTCAGATTCTAATGTGTCAATAATTTCAGAAAGATGTTTACACATTAAAACTAGATCGTTATAACTGTATACCTCAGTGGTTTCTTCGTTGGCATCTTCTAGATCTGACTTTGCCATGAAGCACAGGTTGCTTTCTTCCTCACTGCTGTCTGAATCTTCTTCTCCTTCCTCGTCATCCCAAGTTATAGCAAAAGCTTTCTTCTTCTTCTTGTTTCTTTGGAGAAGTGGACAATTTGGTTTTATGTGTCCCGGCTTTTGACAGTTGTAGCAGAGTGGTTCGTCTTCTGAATTGTTGGTCTTTGATTTATTTCTACGAGGTTTGAATTTTCTCCACTTCGTGAGTTGTCTGACTGCCATGGCAAGCTGTTCAATAGGATCTTCACCATCACTGGTAACGGTGTTGGACAGAGCTATTGACTTCTTCTTCAGATCTGAGTTGTTGCGATCTTCTCTTGCTTTTAGCTCCATTTCATACGTCATTAAATTCCCGATAAGCTCTTCCATGCTTAGCTTACTCAGGTCTTTAGATTCTTGAATAGCTGTGACTTTTGCTTCAAAGTTCATTGGCAAAACACGCAAAATCTTTCTCACAAGTTCCACTTCTGTATAGACCTTTCCAAGAGCTCTAGCATTGTAGACCAGCACAGAGAAGCGTCCATACATGTCCTTGATGCTCTCATCCTTCTGCATGATGAAGTTTTCATATTCATTGCTGAACATGGTAAGACGGGATTCTTTAACCTGAGAAGTTCCTTCGTGTGTGACTTCCAGAGTATGCCAAATTTCCTGGGCTGTATTACAATGAGAAATTCTGTTATATTCTGTTTTATCAAGAGCACAAATCAGAGCATTCATAGCTTTAGAATCTATAGAGTATAGTTTCTTATCATTCGTATCCCACCTACTTTTTGGTTTAGGTGTTACAATTCCATTAACAGTTTCAGTAGGGGGTTTATATCCAGTTTCAATGATATCCCAGACATCATAATCAACAGACACAAGATAGATTTTCATCCTAGCTTTCCAATACGCATAATCACCATCATTGAACATGGGTGGTCTAGCAATAGATTGACCTTCAGAAAAAGCATTGTTCATTGAAGTCATGATTCTAGGGTTACAACCAGGCTCTGATACCAATTGTAGGATCGATAATAACCCTAGAGGGGGGGTGAATAGGGTTTTAACAAAAAATAAAACAAACTCAGAGATATAAGATAAGCAGCAAAGAAAAAATCACACACAAAGATACCCAACTTCGGCAAACTGTGCCTACTGCTGCCCTTCTAAGATTTCTACTAGGAGATACAAACAGATCCCGCTTACAATCCTATGCAAACTTGCAACTCCTGCTCCTGTCTGACCCTAAGCTTAAAATCCTAGACTGGTCTATGAACCGTAGACCAGATTTTCCCAGACTACTATCCAGTAATCTGTATTCTGGTTTTATGAGAAACTTGAAACAAGAAACCTTTTAAAAAAATATCAAACAATTACAAAAGAAGATTCAAAAGAAGAGACCAAATTAAAAGGCACCCCCCTTTTATCTAAGACTTGGCTTAGCCAAGTATACAATTGATCAGCTCACTTTCTTTTATTTGCACGACCCCCTTTTTCATTTGATAATGGCGGCTCTTCGAAATTTCTCTAGGGTTTCTCTGGAGGCTTCTCAAATCGGTTATGTACTTGATGTTTTGAGTAATCTCTGAAACTCCAATTCACGTTGAGGTTCTAGATCGATTCCTGGTGGCTCCCTGAATTTCTGATTTGAGGTTTCGACTGACAAAACCAGTGAGTAATTTCTGACCAAAATCGCTTTCTACTCTCTGAATATTGTGAGTGTATTTGCCTCTTTGTTTTGTTGTATCCTTTGTCGATGATGAATGGTGTGTTTATATAGGGTTTTTGAAACCCTTGCTCTCTGATTTCGCATTAAAGACTTGGCCTGCTTTGATTTGGCTACTTTCCCTTTTGGCTGCGTGATTGAATTTGTGGCCTTGATTAAAAATGAGTCAACTTGAATTAGTCGCTGTGAATTTTCCCACTGATTTGTTTCGGTCTTTGAATTCCTGAAATTATTGACAAGAAATCTGGAAGTGTTAAATATGCTGCCTTTAAAAATTGACAAACATCCTTGACTCATTCTGCTTTTGGTTGCAAAATTATTTGATAATTTTCTGTCGAATAAACTCTTGCCAAAAAGGAAAAAAATTCTGTGATTTCTGGAAAATTTCTTGCCATAAAAAATTGCCTTTGTTTGCTGATGAACCTGGTATTGTTCTTGGCCTTGAATGTATTTACCGAACTGATTTTGTTTGTTGCCTCAATTTAAGTTGCTTTCCATGGTATTGACTTCATTTCTGGAATCATATAAAACTTGAATAATTCCTTACCAAAAAAAAAAATGATTGAGCAGAGATCATTTTACCCCTCATTAATTTTACTGAATTAAATGAGTAGCTGCCTTGAGACTTGAGTTCATACATACTGTTTTGTACAACCATACTTCACTTAGCCGGACATATATACCCATGCTGACTCATATATATATATATATATATATATATATATTATAGTTGCCATTTTAGCTTCTTGAAAAAAACGTATGGAACGCTCTAACACTTGATCTGTTGCACTCATGTTTTCCTGCTTGTTCATGCTGCTATGCGCATTTCCATTTCTTCTCGACCATTCTGTTTTCTGTGTATATACACATGCATATGCTGTTGCACACATGTACACTTGCATGGTTACTTTTGCTCGGCCTTCATTTTGGAAGTTGTTCCTTTTTCTAACTGGAACACGCTTTTGCTGTCTCCACCATGTACAATTGATTTCTTACAGCTCAACCATGATTTGTATTATGTTGCCATACTCCATTTTGTATATTCAAGAGTTGTTGTAGTTGATCCATGCTGTGCTCACTCATATTTGCACCATGCTTTGTGAACCTGACTTGCTCCATTTGTGTATGGATCGACCACTTTTACTCTCCACTTTGTACCCGAGACTTGAATGTACCAATGCTGAGATGTCTGACCATGCATCTTCACTTTGATGATTCTTGTGTGTTCATATGAGGCTGTATGATATGCCATTTAGCTCGACCATTTTTCTGAACCATTTTGTTGCCATTCACTTTGTTCTTGAAGCATGAGTTTTGCTGCTTAGACTATGTTGTATACATCCATGCTTGTGCCATTGATAATGCTCCACTGCTTGACCTTGCTTATTTTTGGCTCCATGTTGACTTTGGTGATTCACACAGCTTTTGATTTTGTTGAAGTATTTCCATTTTCTTTTCGATTTTTATCTTGTCTTGTGACCCTAGAGAGAAAAGAAAAAAAAACAGCAGTCAAACTGTACTGTGTTGAGGTTGATCAGAATCAGCTGGTTCTGATCAGCAAACCAGTATGGTTATGGCGTGGCTGTTCAAGTCTGAAATATAATGAGAGAAACACACAGAAAACTGAGACAAATAGAGAATCACAAACTATAAAAATCTTATTTGTTCAGTGTTTATTTTAGTTCCAGTGTACTGTGTGTATCTTTTCTTGTGCGACAGGTTTCAGGATGATGCAACAAAAACTTGGGATAGCAAGAGTGTGCAAAGCAGAGTGTATCCAGCAGAGAGTTGTGTATGAAGTGCAGACATTTGAACTGAATTTATTTGTAATTGTGAATTTGAAACAAAAGAAAATGTAATAAGGAGAGTATGTAATTGTTTTGTGGAATAAAAATATATTATTGGAAGACAAAAACTTGTGTAAATTTCCTGTATTTTGTGTAAAGCATCATCAACCAATAATACTAATTATTTCAGCATCAAACACATCAGTAAAAATCTATTTGTTATCATCAAACAAAAAATCATATATTCAACAATATCTATTAGCGTCATCACCCCCTAATCAAAGGGGATTAGCTAGACATAGCTAAAGAAGAGGAAAAACAGAAATTAAATAACATGAACATAAATAAAACTAAAACTAAATAGAACAAAGGAAGAAGAGTTTTATTCCAAGAGAAAGATTACAGAATAAAACTAAGTGTATTTTACAATGAATGAGATACAATGTACTTATAGCTGATATTACAAAGACTTCTTGGCAAATTCCACAATGTGGGACTAAAGAATTAGCCCAAATGACACATAAGATAGTGTGAACGGGGTTGTAGAGTAAGAGGCCTTGTAAGTGAGCCAGTGTGAACGCGTACAGTGCGTGAATGAGAAGCCTTGCAAAGGAGCTAATGTGAACGCAGCATGAGTAATCATTGAGCCAAATCTTCTTAACTGAACTCTATTTGCAACCGTTCTTTAAGCTTTACACTCTTCAAGCTTTAGTAATTTCAAACTTCACTTTTTTTAAGCAAATTCTTCATGCTTTATCCATCAAATGCTCTAAACCATGCTTTTTATCAACAATCTGAAAACACAGCTATAAATACACAATATCAGTTATTTTAAATAGAAAACTAGATAAATAAGCGGATAAAATATACACATTTACGTGTATATTATGTATACAGACCATCAGTCACTGAAGTATTTGTTCACTCAGAAAGACCTGAATTTGAGGCAGCAACGTTGGCTAGAGTTCCTTGCAGCATATGATTTTGAGATTCTATACACTCCAGGGAAAGCCAATGTCGTGGCCGATGCGCTGAGCCGGAAGAATGTAATGATCGCCAGCTTTATTATTACGACTTCCTTGATTGACAAAATATCTATTCTTCAGAAGGAGGATGACTTTACTAAGGATATGATCAAAAGGATTCAGAAAGGAGAACCCTCATGTTTTCAAATAGATGACGACGGGATCCTGAGATTGAAAGGAAGGATTTGTGTTCCTGGCATCCGCGAGCTCAAAAGGGAAGTGTTAGACGAGTGTCACAAGTCCAAGCTGAGTATCCATCCTGGTGTGGCCAAAATGTACAACGATCTCAAGCGAACATTCTAGTGGAAGGCTATGAAAAGTGACGTTTCAATATATGTTAGCCGATGCCCTACTTACCAGCTAGTCAAAAGCAACCAACAGAAACTGGCGGGATTGTTACAACCGCTAGACCTTCCTGGTTGGAAGTGGGAACATATTTCTATGGATTTAATTGATGGTCTGCCCAGAACCAGAAAAGGGAATGATAGTATTTGGGTGATCGTAGATCTCTTCACGAAGACCGCCCATTTCATACCTGTCAGATCAAACAGAACTGCTCAGAGTCTGGCGCAGATATATTTCAAGGAAATAGTTAGACTACATGGAGTGCCGCTCAGTATAGTCAGTGATAGAGATACAATATTTACTAGTAAATTCTGGGAGGCATTTCAAGTAGAGCTGGGAACAAAGATGAATCTAAGCACCGCTTATCATCCTCAGACGGACGGTCAGACTGAGAGGGTGAACCGTTTACTAGAAGATCTATTGCGGGCTTGTATTCTAGATTTTGGTGGATCGTGGGAAGAACATCTGCATTTGGCTGAATTCTCATATAATAACAGCTACCAGGCGAGCCTGACAATGTCGTCATTTGAAGCGTTGTATGGTAGACCGTGCCGATCTCCTGCTTGTTGGGTCGAACCCGGTAATAGACTTGTAATGGGGCCCGATATGATCCGAGAAGCTGCCGACAAAGTCGATTTTATCAAGAAACGATTAGTGGTCGCTCAAATCCGACAAGAGCTATGCCGATAGAAGAAGAAGAGATATATCGTTTGCAGTTTGCGACTATGTATATTTGAAAGTATCGCCGATGAGAGGAGTAATCCAGTTCGGTAATACTGGAAATTTGGCGCCCAAATTCATTGGTTTGTTTCCTATTCTGGAACGGATCGGAACTCTCGCTTAAAGGGTTAAATTGCCTGATTGGTTGCCTGGAGTTCATGATGTATTTCACATATCTCAACTTCGAAAGCACGTTCATGATCCAGACTTGATCGTGGAAGAAGCAGCTCAACAGGATATTGAAATTACTCCAGAACTAGCTGTGAGAAGAGAACCGCTCAAGATTATCGGCAAGGAAACCAAAGAACTGAGGAACAAGAAGGTTCACTTAGTCAAAGTGCAATGGAGTGGAGATCCACGAGATTGTACTTGGGAAACTGAGGAGAGCATTCAGAAAGCCTATCCTAGATGCCGAGTAGATATCTCTGATTGACTCCGGTGCAAGGTACATTTACCATACTTTGCATTACCAATTAGTTCTCTATTCTGTTGTTATTTTCTTTCCATGGATGTGCACTTTTAATTCTATAGTCTGAATGATTTTAAAAGAATATAGAAATTGATTTGTATGATTTTGAAAAGTTAAAAACAATTTGATTGTTGCTTGTGTTGTGTGATAGTAAATTTGGATTAATTAAATTATAGAAACGATAGTTAATTTAATTAATAAGAGAATAATGGTAGAATTTATTCATTTAAATCACACATTGAACTGATTAGAAAATAGATAGAAATATATACATGTGCATTATATATGTCTGAACAGGTAAATGGATAGCTGTTGAGTAAAGATTTTATTTGCGTGCCCGACAAATAGGTAAACCTTAATGAGTTGGATGCGAAATATTATTATATCAACTCCTGTGAATGCCATTGGATGCGGAGTGCTGGTTATTCTGTGTGTAAAAATAAATGTCGCCATAGGATAGTAACAATTAATTTTGAACTACATTACATGGCATACTTCTGGAAGATAGGCATACTTCATCATATACCACATAAGCATTTGGAGCTTGTGTGACGAGGTGGAAGATTTACCATACGAGCGAGAGGCTTGTATGGCGATGACTATATTTTACAGGCTGAACTGATGACTAATATGGACTATTTAAATTGTAACGATAAAATTGCCAGATTAATAAAAACCTCACACGGGTCTGGAGTTGACAATAACCACGTCTCTCTAGTTATAAGATACGACACATGGACTATTTATTTCCCACACCTGACGAGGTGACGAGAATTTATCCTCTGGAGCATTTAAAATACATACTCCCTCAGGCTTTGACTGGGTGACGAGAATTTATTCTCTGGAGTTATTATCAATACACGCTCCCCTGTAAACACCAGAATATATCACTATAAATATGTGTATGCTTATTAGGATTTATTGGGTACCTAATACGGCCCAATAAATTTCCAAACCTCTCTCCGTACAAAGGAGGTTATGACGAAATTTTTCGAAAATTCCGGGTGTTAGCCAAATTTTTGAAGAATTTGAAAATTATCAGAAACTGAAAAGTTGGAGAATGGAAGCCAGATTGAACGTAGAGTTGATTAATCAAACCACTTTCGACTTTGTTCCTTTTCGGGGACGAAAAGTATTAAGTGGGGGAGATTGTAACGACCCAGAAAATCTGAACCAATTAAAATTTTTTAAATTGGCTAAAATAATGGATTTTAAATATTTAAAATAAATATTTTAAACAATAGCAATGAAAACTGAGTTTGAATCGACAATTGAAAACGAATATAATTAATTCTAATTATAAACAAGGCCTGAAATGGCGCTGTAGTTTCAAAATTTGAATTCAAACTTTGTCGGACTGTACCGGGTGCAAAACAAAACGGATTTGAGTGAAACCAAAAATATTTAAATCTGTTAGTGAATACCTTTCTAACGAATCTGAAAAATCGAAGTTTCATAACGGAAAGCAAAAGTCATGGCCAAATGAATTTTCAGAAAGGTCGCTATGGAAATTATATAGCCCGTGAAATTGGCCATTTTGCAAACGACCTCGGAATTCGACGAAACCACTTTTGTTGGATCCGGGATATGAAGTTATTTCCAGGTTTCAAATTTCATAATTTTTGAAGCTAGTATGTGAGCGTGGAAAAGGAAAACGCGTTTTGGTCAATTACAGTTAAATTGGATCGACCAGAAATGGGCCTTTTTGCAAACGGTCTCAGAATTCGACGAAACTAGTTTTGTTGGGACCGTATCATCAAAACATAGCCAGATTTATTTTTCTGGAATTTTTCGAATTAGTTTGTGGCCCTGGCAAGTTGAAATGTACGTTCAAATCGAATATTGAATGTTTTATATTTTAATTTGAAGGAAAACTGACTGAAACAGTCGAATGGGCCTACGAAACATATCCCATTGTGTTCGGAATGGGGGTAAAACGCTAGGGACGACAGTCGTTGGGTTTAGATTGGTGGTCGTGTCAGAAAACCCCTTTTAAAACCCATCGGCCAATCATATTTTTTATAAAAAAAGAAAAAAAAACTTTTCTCTCTCCCCGTATCAGCTGCGATGAACGACGGAAGTCAACCCCAAGCTTCTCTCCTCCGTTCCTCCTCCTACACGCACCAAAACACCATGGCCCTTTGGAGTTTTTCGTAGAGCCGAGCTTCCTCTTCAAATCCATGGTTGTTGCACCCCCCCCCCTCGTCAAGTAAATCGCGAGATCTCCTCCTCCAAAGTTGCGCCGTTCGAAGCCCCGCCGCCACCACTGCCGCCGTCGCACCTGACGCGGTCCCCACCACCTGGCGCGCCATTCGAAGACCTTCGACCTCGCGAAACCCGATCGTGGAACCATTGCACGGATTGATCGAAAAATTCAAACCTAGTTTTGAACGTTTTATTGAAGGTGCGGCTGAAATTATTTTCAACAGTTTTAACACCTTTAAACCGTTGCAAAACTTTGAAAAATCATATCTTTTTGCTGTGTTATCGAAATTCAGTGAAACAAGAGACAGTGGACTCGTGTGGACGTCTTCTACATTTTAGAAGAGACCGCATATTTTTCTGAGTCTTCTGCTATTTTTGGTGGAGTGGAACCCAATGTGAGATTTCTAATTTATAAACGATATGGAAAACGACGATGTATAAATTATATAGTCGATGTATGGGTTATATAAGCGTTGTACACCTCATGTATAAGCGTTGTATAAGTTGTATGTTCGATGTATAAGTTATATATGCGTTGTGAAAATTATATATGTGTCGAAATAGAAGTGAATTGCTATATATATATATATACGCCCCTCGTCCACAAACCATGGACGATATGTATTGGTTGTGATTGGTGTGAAAATTGATTGATAGCGAATGGTTGATTGGAATTGTTTGTGGTTGATATTGATTGATTGTTGTTGAAAAATACCCGTTTGTGGCTGAGAAATATTTGGTTGAAACCACATAGGATTAGTTTGTGGAAATGAAATAAATATACATGCCGCCTGCGTGCGAAATAGATGCATGAATCCCCATTGTCAAAAACCGCGAGGTTTTAAGGTAGAGCGAGGAGCCGTACTAGGGACGGTCCCGGTTTTAACTACCCTGCCGTTATGCTGCCGAAATTTTGAATAACATTCATGTGTTTGAATTATTTTCATTTGTTGAAACTATATTTATTCGTTGAATAGAAAGCCTTTTTGTGTTGAGTCGATATTCATTCGTTGGATAGAAATTCATGTGTTGAATGGTATTCGTGTTTTAAATATAAAAATCACAATTTTATCATCTATGCAAACTATATAAAATAATCTTGTTTTGAAAGAAATTGTTTTATAATAAAAAAAATCCTATTTTATTACCTGTATGAACTATATAAAATAATAGTGTTTTGAAATGAATTGTTTTACAATAAAAATCACATTTTTATTATATACATGAATTGTTAAATATAGTGAAGTGTTGAAATAGAAGACAGTTAGGTAAAAATATCATTTTTATCAAATGTATGAAAAGAATATAGCCTTGAAATCGAAGAATCGATATATATATATATAAATAGAATTAAAATATATCGAATAACGACGCTGCAGTTCGTATTTTGAAACCGTGATTTCAAACGATTATACCGGGAGATCCGACCATCGGATTTTCCTGAAATCGCAACCGTTGGGTTCGCTTTGGAAAAATCTTTCCAACGGCACCAACTTTGTAAAAATCCAACGGTTGGATTGTCTGGAATGTTTGATTCAAATCTGAAGAAAAACAGCGCCAGAATCGATTATATTTATATATAAATATAATTATATATAATCGAATAACGACGCTGCAGTTTGTATTTTGAAATCGAAACTTCAAACGATTATACCTGGAGATCCGACCGTCGGATTTTCCCGAAACTGGAACCGTTGGATTCGTTTTGAAAAGATCTTTCTAATGAAGTAAATTTTGTGAAGATCCAATGGTTAGATTTTCAGATATGTGTAAATCAAATCTGAAGAAAAACAGCGCCACGGCCGCGTTATGGCCTGAAGCGTCGTTTTCAATAAATTGGCTATTTTAAAATAAATAAAAATAGCGATAAATCGTTATAAAATAGTATAAATGATATGGATGTGAAATATAGAAAACTAACTGAAGGTTGGCTAAGTCGAATGGTTTCTTGGGTGTTGATCTGATGTTGGTTTCGGCCTTCGGGGTTAATATTTGGGAAATCGTTCTCTTACTGATTGACGGTTAGTGACTAATGAATTGAAATGATGCGTATGTATGTTAGCGTTGCACTTGTTTATTATATACGCGAGTTGCTCAGAAAGACCGGGTTTATCCCATTCTGAATAACTGAATCGACGATAAGAAATCGAAGATGAAGACGGTGGTCGAAGACCGGAGATCTTCACCTCATTTGGATGGTAACCGAGGTCCTGATTGGGAGGCATCCCGAAATATGGATAATGAGTGGTGATCGTCCCGACGTACGTGGTGATCGATGGGTTTGCGAGGTATATAGTGCCTCCGGTTTCGTTCAGACCCAGAACGGACTTGTAAATGGACCGTGTGTCTGACATTGGATTTTATTCTGTGTTGATTGATCTCTGTTAAATATGCATCTTTTTGGCGGTGGAGAATTTATTCTTTTGCTTAATGCCCTTCTCTGAAACGCACGAGCTCAGAGGTTGAATATCGATGGACATCAGTCGCATGACATGAATTGCTAGTGTGGCATGCCTAAGTGGCAAATGATCAGGGCTTCTGTTGAAAAGCAAAGTCTTGTGGTGATGATCAAAGCACCGCCTATGTGGCGTAGCTTTGTGTATAACGTGAATTCGCGAACCTCACAGCCGGTATGAACCAGAAACGGGAGGAAGGACCTCATGGAGGGCATGCGTTTCCTTCTAGCTAGAAGTGGCGTCAGTGGTTTTACATGCCCTGACGAGTTTGGCTTATGTGGTTGTTACTATTGCATGGCGCCTCGGTTTGATCGGACGATCCGGGTCCAATGGAGTCATTCGTTGGCTCATTTACGCCCCCATAGGGTGGGGAAACGCATTGTTCAGGAATTTTAATCCACATCGGTGGACCGGCCCTGACGATCCAAGGGTCACTCGAGCTCTGATCCTGAGACATGGGCTACATTGTCTCGAAGTCGGTAAGGACTATCTTTTGCCTTGGTTCATGACGGAAATCCAATTTCCAAATACGTGACGGTGCGGTTTTGATTGTATACCTATATATGGCGACATAGTGGTATGGGGCATTAATGCCGTCTATGATTGATAGTTATGATTTGAAGTTGTTTTCAAAACATATAAACACTAGTAATAATATGAAATTCTTTTGTTTTATTCGTATCAAGCATATTTTGGCTATTATAAGGTAAAACTCTATCCTCCGGTTTGCGTTGCATTGTGTGATGGGAACTGAGTCTTATAATGGCTTCATTTTTATAAAAAGCATTGCGATGTTTAAAAGAATGATTTGTTTTAGAGCACTGGCAATCCAATGGAGTAAACCCGTTCCACGAAAGTGGCGTGGTCCTGTGATTGGCCATATTTAAAATGTGTTGAGTAGATTTCTCATACCAGTCCCATGACTGACTCGTAGTTTGTTTCACTTTCAAACTCGGGTGCCCCTTTTTCTACACGGGCAGCCCTGTATTCAGGTTTAGCTGGTTCTTTCTGGATAGTTGGAGCTGAAGATGGATTCTATCATTTATCTCTTTTTATGCTGTTCAGCTCCTGTTGTACATATTATGTTTGTTTCCGCTATAGACATTTATGTATAGCTGAACTGTATTTGTACTAAGTATGATCCTGTATACTGTGTAACTCTGATGATTACTTTTATCCAGTATATTCTATTGTTCATTATCTGGTGTATTTATTTAATTCTGTTCTGCTATTATCTGTTTCTGTGTTATATTCCGAAGATTACCCTTGTCTCGGTCTGTACGGGAAATGGGGTTGTCACAATCGTGGGAAGGTCATAAATGACGAGGAGCCATCTACCTAGCCCGTGGGTAATAAGTGACTACTTACTATCTCTCGCTTTATGCGGGGTTTAGGGATATGCATGAATAATAAAAGCCTTAAATTAGTAGGACATAGTAGATTGTATCCTCTTATTTATATTAGTATGTGGTAAACACCTAATAAGGTATTAAGTGATTGAAGGATCCGACTTTAGGTTCTGTTGATCGTGAGGCCATAAGTGGCTATATAGAGATGACCCACTTCTTTTATTAATATGGTATTAAAGTGTTCGAGAGCTCACCTCTTAGTTTTGGTAGAAGTTTGAATGTCGGTTTAAAGCATCATACTTATGCTATAAGTTCTATCTCGGTATAATACGATAACATATCTTTGGGTAGTGCTACCTTGGGTATGGTAGTTAATCATTGTGCACAATCTTTACAAGGTTAGGTTAGAATCACTAGCCGTGTTAGACATATAATTTTGGATGAAACCAAATGGGATACATTTGTGTATTTTATATAGTGCTATAAATTTTCTACTCATTAAGACTTGTTGTTTTGTCCCCTTCCTCATAACAACTCTCAGATTTATCTTGGGGAAGACATGTCTTCATAAATAGTCAAATTTGTTTTTCGGTTCTTGTTCTCTCATGCTTGGTATTGATGTGGCGATTCGATTTTAAGGTAGTTGTGTAAGTCGATACTTCTTATCCTATCTTTTTTCCGCTTTGAGTTAGTTTTATTTTACTCTGATTATGATCATGCTCATTTTTTTGCAGGTACCAGATTTATGCTCTTTGTGCTTGGATGAGTTTGAGTTTCGATTTTTAATGAAATTTGGGCTTAGAAAAATATAGAGTATTACAGTTACACTCCCACCACCTTAGGAATTTTAACCCCTATAAATCCTCGACAAACACAAGCAGCTAAGGTTATCCTACATGCATACTAGCCGCTAGCAATCATCAAACACTTCAACCAATCAGTCATACAATCAATAAAATAAAACCTATCCTAGCATGTAGAATATTGATAATATTGGATACAATAGTGCAAGTAGAGACAATAAATGGGCCATACCAATCGAAGAGTTCAAAATAGGGCGCCATTATACTCTCTTCAGTCACTCATTTGCAACTGATATCATTCTCACTGCATTGCACCTTTACTAGCTTATATATCTTCCTATTAATTTTTTATGTGTCTTGCTCAGCAACACAAAGTGGCTTACATGGCAAAGAAACTTCTAGCTCCACCTATACATCTTCTAGCTGATCTGGTGGTATCACTATTCATGAGTCGTGCACAAACTTCCATAGATAAGAGGGATGGAAGACATTTTGCACGCCCCATCTTCAGAGGTAGGTCGACCCTATATGCCATTTTCAATCATCTTTATATTTGAAATGGTCTAACAATTCTAGCCGTGAACTTCTCCTTTCTTCTAAAATAAACAACATTCTTCAAAGTTAAAACCTATACAAATACCATATCTCTAACAAAAATTCCAAATCTCATCTTCTCTTATTTGCATAACTCTTCTGTTAGTCTTGAGAAACTTCCATTCATTGCTGAATAATCTCTATCTTTTATGATTCCTCACTAATCATCTTTGGCCCAGGTATTGGCATCTACCCGCTTCCTACCATTGGTGCTTTATAAGCTCGTCAATACCACACTTTATATGGTGCCACGACAGTATTCTATTGGAGAATGGAGTTTTGACGACAACGACCTTATTTCAATTATCATTGATTATAAAATATATACTAACATCTCTATCTAGAATATATAAACATATATATATATATGCAAGATTTATATACAGGACTTACATACTGAAGACTGTACAGTTTTTGAGTTTCAAGAGATTCATAATTCAGAATTCAGAGGAGATTCAAGACTCATGAGTTATTAAGTTTTCAAGAGTTCAAGACAATTATAGTAATAGAGTCTAGTTTATATGTAAGACTCCGAATAGCACTTCAGGTTCAAATTCAAATTCAAATTTTCAAATTCTATTTTTCAATTTTTGATTTTCAAAATTCAGATTTAGATTCAAATTGTTTTGCTATCTTACTTATGGTTTCAAATATAAGTTTTAAATTTAATATTCGTGTTTATATAAGTTTATGTAGTTTTATATTTATATAGTTTTATAGTTCATAATTATATAGTTTTAAACTTTATAAATTTATAAATATGTTTATATAATATATTACTATGATTTCATATATTTTTACACTTTATAATACTCATTTATATCACTTAGTTTTAACTTAAGAATTTCCAGAATTATATATATATATAAACACTTGAAAAATAGTTTAAAAAATATTTTACACATGCTTATTTCGACATACATATATGTCTATGTCGAATACAACTGCCATTTTTTCAATATTCAAAGGAAGTGTCTTTACACTATTTGTAATGTTCCAAAAGCGTCTTCTTTTCTCACTCTCTACTCATTATTATTTGAATCGAAGTGCTATTGAAGAGTTTTAGTGTTGTTGTAATCATTTGGGAAGTGTTTGGGGAAAGGTGTGTTCCTTATAACCTTGAAATCAAGGAAAGGGAGCGGTGGTAATCTTGTAGCCGTGAAATCAAGAGTGGTCGGAACGGTGTTAACCTTGTAGTCGGGAAATCAAGGGGATTGTACTTGGATATTGGTAACAGTAATAAAACTCTACGCAATCCAACGTTGTATGGGACTAGACGTAGGAGTAATCCGAACAAGTATAAAATCTGGTGTGTTCTTTCCATTTCTGCATTTTATATTTATTTGTTTTTGTGTTTGTATTTGATTCTGTATCTGTGATCATCACTTTTGTGTGTAATTCATATAGTAGATCATTTAAGTTTCAGTTTTTTTGTAAATTCCTTGGAAACGCTATTCACCTCCCTCTAATTTAAACTCATAATCTGGTTTTTGAAATTTGATTTCTAAAATTTAAAATTTTAAAATTTGATTTTTAAAATTTAAAATTTTGAAATATGAAGAATTTTGAAAATTTTGATATATGGATATGTTACGAAATCATCATGATATTATTGTTTAAAATTGTAGTTAGTTATTTTGAAAATTTATTTGGTTATTTGAAAAGTTGTTTTTTTTTGCAGGAGAAGAGTAACGACGGTTGGTGAAAAGACATCAAGAGGAAGAAACAGATATATATATATATATAATGTGAATTATCAAATATATGAGTACTAGTTCAACGTACAACTTTTAATTTTCATCTACAACTTAAGTTCATACTGTACTTCTCTTCATTTTCTTCGTAATGCCGCTGGTTTCATGTGAATCCGTCATGAGTTGACAAAGTAATGATCAAATGAAGTTTTGGTGAATATAGAGAGAAGGAAACCAAAACTGTCAATGATTATCTTCAAACTGTATCCACAGATTGTAGCCCATGCATTCCTCTTCGACTTACCTTTTGTTTCATCCAATTCTGTTGAAAAATTAGGGAGATATGGCTTCTAAAAGATTGATCGTGTGACGTCCTGCCCCGCACCAGCTGACATTTCCAATGAAAGTACGTTGTGCCGATGTCCAACCAGCACGGGACGGTCGCCAAAGAAAGGAAAAGAAGGGAATTTGAACTAACAAGGAACCTGTAGAATGTCTCACAGCGCATGGAATAAAATATAATAATAACACACTTGACATAAAACAGGTGATACAATGCGTAAGCTGAAAACTAAACCATGATAGCAGCGGAAAATTCAAAATACAGCTTATGTTCCACATCATCATTATTACAACTTTTTAAACTGTCCCTAAAGCAAAATAGGAAAGGTACACTACTAATGCCCAAAGTAGTGACCAGCCGCGACACAGGGAGAATATATATATATATATATATATCATACGTGGAAGCCTCCTGCTCGTCTCTGGCACAGCTACCCTTGCATAATCACCTGACTTGTCTCTAGTCTGCCCATTTAAGAGCACTCAGAGTAATAAGAAGAGACATAAAACTCTGGGTCAGACAAAAGTCTGGTATGAGCGATAAACAACAAAACAGAACAATAATAGGTATACTAAACCATACCTGAACTTGGACCTGCAACCAAAGAGTTAGCACAACAAGATGTACAATACTCTAAGGTGACACTAACATATGGTGTAAAGATACGGGGGCGGGGGTGTGCATGTCATAATGATGGCAAACAATCAAGCATAGCAACCATCCTCACATCTCTCACTCGGTGCGTAAAGCATACGATATCCACCGCTTTGACCACCCAAATCCTTGCTATGATCACTCTGACCCATGGAGTCATGACGACTCCACTACACTGGCTCATAGCCACTAATCCTTGCTATGTCCACTCTACCCCCATGGAGTCATGATGACTCCACTGCACTGGCTCATAGTCATGCTACGATCACTCTGCCCCACGAAGTAATAACTACCCCACTGCACTGATACGTAGCCTAACATCCGTCTCGGTGGTGAATCAAAGCTGTAGATGTCGATAACTCCTTAGCACACGTCCTGCAACAAAGCCCAACTCATGAAATTAACTCGTTGGTTCCCAACTGGATCCTATATCTACTTCCTATCTGGACTTCCTTTGTATCTCGGGTTTTGGTCGAATTGGAGTTGGCCTTCAGAAGAGTCATCGCGTAGTAGAGGTAGAGGTCCAAACTCGGTTCGGTTTGGTCTATCCAGTTCGGTTTGGTATGTGGTGGTCAGGATCCCCATTCGGTTTAGCTTAAATCCCCCTCCTTCGGTTCGGTTCGGGTTCACTTCCTCCATGTGGTTCGGTTCGGTGCTTGGCTTCTTGGTTCCGTTCGTCCCTCCTGCTCCAGCTTGCTTACTCTGATCCGATCCCACGTTCCATTCCGACCCGATCCGATCCTTAACCTAACTCCAACTTTTTGCAAGTGGTCTTCCTTCTTGCTAGGCCTTCCCTGGTGCCAAGTTCCGATCCGAATCAAATCCCTTGCCCGGTCCTCCTATCCGACCCGAGCCTTATATCCGATCCGATCCGAAACCCTGCACCCTTCCTGCAACTTTTCCAGCGACTGTTTTACGCCACATGACAGCATTTTCGATCATTCTAACTATTCTAATCAATCACATAGCATACCATATAGTCATAGAAACATATAGAATTGACCACAACCACCAAAACAACAATTTGGTATGTCAAAATGGATCAAACATGCCCAAACCCATATTTTTCCCTTAAGCATGTTTAAGCAAATCTGATGACAGGATTAGCAAAACTTAACCAAATTAACCCAAACTTCCAACAAAGGTCTAAAACGGTGTTTAAGAATTTCTAAATATTTTTTCAGAATTTAATCATGTATAATTTTGTTAATTAACACTAATCACCCCTAGTTAGCCGTAATTACTGTAGAAATAGTGCTAATCACTGACCTTAGCCACAAATAAATCTTAGATCTGAACTATCCTCTGATTTGGTTCAAATACCAAGACAACACAACAGCTCTCCTTCTAATCTGATGCTATTTCTCCTTGATTTGGCATTGATTGGCTTAATCTTCAATTAGAAAGCGATTAGGAGCGATTTGGGATGAAATTAGAAGGTGGAGGCCATGACTAGGGTTAGAGAAATGTTTTAAGTGGCTGAAAAATGAAATAAAAATCGTTTTCCTACTGTTCTCAGCCTCCCCATAACCCTAATCCCGAAATGGGTTATGGGCCCTCTTGCTAATCAACCTAACTAGGCCCGGTTAAGCTGTTTTTCACCTTCTAAACCTTGTTTCAGCCATATCTCCCAAACGGTTAGTCCGTTTGGCTAATGTGACCATTCTACGGAAAGGTAAACCATCATCCAAATCTAGTGGAAGTAGTTTCAGGTCAAAACTCCCTACCAATCAAAAGTTATAGCCGAAACAAGATCAGTTAGGGGCAAAACGACCATTTAAAAATAGGCAAAAATCATGAACATGGGAAATGACCCCAATAGTTGTCTCCCAAAGTTACATGGCTATACGACTTTGCATGAGAAATATCCCCTGATGCGTTGAATGCGGGTCGTTACATTCTTCCCTCCCCCCCCCCCTTTAAGAAATTTCGCCCCCGAATTCCTTAACTAAGAAACAAGTAAAGGATCCTGCATGTCTACCAACCATTCACAACAATCAAACATACAAAACAACAAACAAGCCTATCCTAGCATGCGGAAAACTAAATTGCAATTAAAATCTTACCAGGCAAATAGTTCTGGATACGTCTTCCTAATGCTCTCCTCTGTCTCCCAAGTATAGTCATTCTCATTCTCGCCCCACTAAACTTTGACTAGATCCACCGCTTTCCTTCGAAGTTGCTTCGTATCGTGCTCGACAATACAAATCGGCTTGCGGTTCCCAACTGCCTCGGGTTCTTCTTCGATATCGTTCAACTGATCAGGTGAAATAGTCATATCAGGGTCATGCACGAATTTTCTTAACTGGGAAACATGAAATACGTTATGAACTCCTGCCATCTTCTCTGGTAATTCAACTTTATATGCCAAATTCTCAACTTGCTCGAGGATCGGGAATGGACCAACAAATCTTGGTGCTAGCTTTCCTCTCCTTCCAAATCGAATGACATTCTTTAATGGAGAGATCTTGACAAATACTAGGTCGCCAACGGAGAATTTCAAATCCTTTCGCCTCTTATCAGCGTAACTCTTCTGCCTATCTTGGGCAGCCTTCATTCGCTGTTGAATGATCTTAATCTTGTCTGAAATTTCTCTTATCACATCTGGTCCAAGCACAAACTTCTCACCAGTTTCTAACCAACATGATGGTGAGTTGCATGGTCTTTCGTACAAAGCTTCAAATGGAGCCATACCAATATTGGATTGATAGCTATTATTATATGCAAACTCTACTATATGCAAATGGTCATCCCATGATCCACCAAAATCCAATATGCAAGCTCTCAAGAGATCTTCTAATATACGATTCACCCTCTCTGTTTGACCATCAGTTTGAGGATGATACACAGTACTGAGATATAATTTTGACCCTAGAGCCTCTTGTAAGCTCTTCCAAAATCCACTAGTAAACAACGGGTCCCGATCACTTACAATGCTTTTAGGTACTCCATGAAATCTTACTACCCACTTCAGATATAGTTCCGCTAACCTAGCTGTTGTTCTATTCGACTTGATGGGTATAAACCTTGCACTTTTAGTCAATCGGTCCACAATCACCTAAATGCTATCATGGCCCGATCTAGTTCCTGGTAACCCATCAATGAAATCCATTGAGACTTGTTCCCATTTCCATTCTGGAATTTCTAATGGTTGCAACCAACCGCTAGGATTCTTTTGCTCAGCTTTAACTAGCTTCCAATTCATGCATTTGGATATAAACTTCCCAGCGTCTCTTTTCATTCCTTCCCGGTAGTAGGTCTGCCTCATATCTCGATACACTTTGTTACCACCGGGGTGTATAGTTAGTTGTGAGTGATGACATGATCTAAGCACTCCATCTCTCAATCCATTGATATTGGGCACAACTAGTCTTCCATTCTTTCTAAGCCATCCATCTCGATCAAGCCCATATTTGTCCATCTCCTTATCGATACCCATCTCTAACTTGGAGATGATTTCTAATAAGTTAGGATCGTCCCTCTGACTGGAACCAATCCACTCAATCAAAATGGGTCTTGATCATCAAACTTGCTAATACTTCTGGATCCAGTTCACATTTTGGTCTGAAATCATACCCAGCGATGTACTCCAGTTGCTTCCATTCTAGAAACATAGCCCCTAAACTTGCATGTCTTCTACTCAATGCATCAGCTACTACATTGCCCTTTCCTGGTGTATATGCGATATCGAAATTGTAGGAAGCCAAGAATTCTAACCATCTTTGTTGTCGGAGATTTAGATCCTTCTGAGAGAAAAGATAATTTAATGACTTATGATCAGTAAACAACTTGAATCTTTCTCCCAAGAGATAATATCTCCACATCTTCAACGCGAACACAATCGCTGCCAATTCCAAATCATGGGTAGGATATCTTTTCTAATGCGGTTTCAGTTTCCGACTAGCATAAGCTACAACCCTACCTCCTTGCATCAATACAACACCTAGTCCAGTACCACAGGCATTTGTGTATACCGTCATGTCATCATTCCCTTTAGGAATGACTAACACTGGTTCACATGTCAACCTTTCCTTTAGACTCTTGAATGCATTCTCGCACTTTTCGTCCCAGACGAAAGCTTGATTCTTCTTGGTCAACTGAGTCAACGGTGCTGCTATCTTGGAGAAATCTTGGATAAACTTACAATAATATCCAGCTAACCCCAAGAAACTTCTTACGTCTGTTGCACTCTTGGGCATAGACCAATCTTGTACCGTAGCCACCTTTGCAGGGTCCACGGCAATACCATTCTCTGAAACAACATGGCCCAGGAATCTCACTTCCCTTCTCCAGAAGTGACACTTAGAAAACTTTGCTTTCAATTGGTGTTTTCTTAACAACTCCATCACTATCCCCAAATGTTCCTTGTATTCTTCCTCCGTCCTCGAGTAAACCAAGATGTCGTCTACGAACACAAGGGAAAACTTATTTAATTAATCTCGGAATACTCTATTCATAAGATTCACAAAATATGCTGGTGCATTAGTCAACCCGAATGTCATGACCAACTACTCATAGAATCTAGACGGCGTCCGAAAGGCCGTTTTAGCTATACTCTCAGCTTCCACCCTAAGCTGATCAAAACCTGTCGCGAGATCCAACTGGGAGAACACTCTCGCGCCACTCAACTGATCAAACAAATCATCTATTCACGGTAAAGGATACTTATTCTTCCTCGTCACCTTATTCAACTCACGGTAGTCCACACACAATCGAAGGGAACCATCTGCCTTGGTAGCAAACACAACTGGTGCTCCCCACTCGGAAACACTTCTTCTGATAAATCCCTTCTTCAACCGATCGCTTACTTGCATCCCAAGATCTTGCTGCTCCCTTAGTGCCATACGACGAAGTGGCACCACTATAGGTCTGGCATCTTTCACTAAATCAATACGGAACTCAATCTCTCGGTGTGGCGGAAGTCCGGTCACTTCCTCGAAGACGTCCGGATACTGGCCAGCCACTGGCACATCTGACAACTCATCATGCGGGATGTCGAGGGAACATCATAAATAGAAAGCATACCTTGTATAACGACATTCTTTCCTTTCTCCGCTGCAGTTGGGGCATTCAAAAAAGAAGGAACATCATTAAGAGCATATTCTTTCACAATTTGCTTTTCTTTAGGGGGTTGCAGACCTTTATCCTTGTGATGTCCCACTTAGCCACAGTTGAAGCACTCCCTGTCCGCAGGCTTTGCATGACATTCTTTAGCATAATGGCCCTTCATGCCACAACTAAAGCACTCAACATCTTTCTTATTCTTCTTCTTCTGGCCATCCTTGGTCTGATTCTTCTTTCGCTTATTCTGAGAACCATTCTTGCCTTCACCGCTTGCTTGCGGTTTTGGCTCCTCTGCAGATGCAACCTCAGTCTTCGACTTAGGGTATAGACTCTTTGATCTCAAAGCTTTCCGCAAAATCGATTCAAACATCTCATCGATGTGGTTAATAAGCCTTTTCCCTAAGTATCCATCCAAACCAGTTATAAACTTCTCGTTCTTCTTCTCGGCAGTATCTATAAGGGATAACCCACATTTCGATAAAGTATCAAACTCAGCAATATATTCTGAGGTTGCTCTACCATTCTGCTTAAGTTCGAAGAACTTTCTAAACAATTCTGATTTCCGAGCAGCTGGGATAAATTTTTCACTGAATCGGGCCTTAAACTGATCCCATGTAACTTGATCCTATGGAGTAGCTGCCCTAATAGCATTCCACCAATTCATCGCCCATCCTTGCAGCTGACGGGATGCTAGCTTTCTCTTCGTCGCATCCTCGATACCCAAGTCTTCAAAGATACGCTCACAGCTATCCAACCAATCTTGAACTTCTGTAGCCGATTATGTTCCATGGAATGGCTTCCCACCAAGACTAGTGTAATCCTTGCATAGCTTGGAGAAATCGGGCTTAGGCGCCTGCACCGCTGCACCACCACCATTTGCAGCATTGGGAACTGCTCCTTGCACATTTCTAAGCATCTCTCTCATGAAGTCAGTGAACATCGTTCTCATATCAGGAGCATTCCCATTATTAGCTCCTCTACCCGTACCCCTAGTATATCGGCTCATCATTTAATCTATAACGAGAAAACGATTAACCATCTCTTCAGTGGTGTTAGTGCAGTGCAACCCCATCCTTAAATATACTAATAATATATATAGCTTTTGAAAACCAAAATATAACTAATACGCGCTCTCATATACGTACTATCTCTCCCTGGTGTCTTTCCCTAGGTTAAATACGCAACCTAGAGCTCTGATACCAAATGTGATGGCCCGCCCCGCACCAGCCGACATTTACAATGAAAGTGTGCTATTCCAATGTCCAACCAGCACGGGACGGTCGCCACAAAAAGGAAAAGAAGGGAATTTGAACTAGCAAGGAACCTGGAGAATGTCTCACAGCGCATGGAATAAAATATAATAATAACATACTTAACATAAAACAGGTGAGACAGTGCATAAGCTGAAAACTAAACCATGATAGCAACGGAAAATTCAAAATACAGCTTATGTTCCACATCACCATCATTACAACTTTTCAAACTATCTCTAAAGCAAAATAAGAAAGGTACACTACTAATGCCCAAAGTAGTGACCAGCAACGACACAGGGAGAATATCTATATCTATATATATATATATATATATCATATGTGGAAGCCTCCTGCTCGTTTCCGGCACAGCTACCCGTGCATAATCACCTGACCTGTCTCTAGTCTGCTCTTTTAAGAGCACCCAGAGTAATAAGAAGAGACATAAAACTCTGGGTCAGACAAAAATCTGGTATGAGCGATAAGCAGCAAAACAGAACAATAACAGGTATACTAAACCATACCTGAATCTGGACCTGCAACCAAAGAGTTAGCACAACAAGATGTACAATACTCTAAGGTGACACTAACATATGGTGTAAAGATACGGGGGTGAGGGTGTGCATGTCATAATGATGGCAAACAATCAAGCATAGCAACCATCCTCACATCTCTCACTCAGTGCGTAAAGCATACGATATCCGCCACTTTGATCAACCGAATCCTTGCTATGATCACTCTACCCCATGGATTCATGACCACTCCACTGCACTGATCCATAGCCACTAATCCTTGCTATGTCCACTCTGCCCCATGAAGTCATGATGACTCCACTACACTGGCTCATAGCTATATTACGATCACACTGCCCCATGGAGTAATAACTACCCCACTGCACTGATACGTAGCCTGACATCCGTCTCGGTGGTGAATCAAAGCTATAGACGTCGATACCTCCTTAGCACACGTCCCGCAGCAAAGCCCAACTCATGAAGTTAACTCGTTGGTTCCCAACCGTATCCTGAGTTCTACTTCCTATCTGGACTTCCTTTGCATCTCGGGTTTTGGTCGAATTGGAGTTGGTCTTCAGAAGAGTCATCGCGTAATAGAGGTAGAGGTCCAAACTCGGTTCGGTTCGGTCTATCCAGTTCGGTTCGTATGTGGTGCTCAGGCTCCCCATTTGGTTCAGCTTAAATCCCTCTCCTTCGGTTTAGTTCGGGTTCACTTTCTCCATGCGGTTCGGTTCGGTGCTTTGCTTCTTGGTTTCGTTCGTCCCTCCTACTCTAGCTTGATTACTCCGATCTGATCCCACGTTCCATTCCGACCCGATCCGATCCTCAACCCAACTCTTTGCAAGTGTCCTTCCTTCTTACCAAGCCTTGCCTGGTGCCAAGTTCCAATCCCAATCAAATCCCATGACCGGTCCTCCTATCCGACCCGAGCCCTATATCCGATCTGATCCGATCCGAAACCCTGCACACATCCTGCAACTTTTCCAGCGACTGTTTTACGCCACACGACGGTGTTTTCGATCATTCTAACTTTTCTAATCAATCACAAAGCATACCATATAGTCATAGCAACATATATAATTGACCACAACCACCAAAACAACAATTTGATATGTCAAAACGGATCAAACATGCCCAAAACCCATATTTTTCCCTTAAGCATGTTTAAGCAAATCTGATGATAGGACTAGCAAAACATAACCAAATTAACCCAAACTTCCAACAGAGTCCTAAAATGGTGTTTAAGAATTTCTAAACATTTTTCCAGAATTTAATCACGTACAATTTTGTTAATTAACACTAATCACCTCTCATCAGCTATAATTAGTGTAGAAACAATGGTAATCACTCACCTTAGCCACAGATAAATCTTAGATCTGAACTATCCTCTGATTTGGTTCGAATACCAAGACAACACAGTAGCTCTCCTTCCAATCTGATGCTATTTCTCCTTGATTTGGCGTAGATTGGCTTAATCTTCAATTTGAAAGCTATTATGAGTGATTTGGGATGAAATTAAAAGGTGGAGGTCATGGCTAGGGTAAGAGAAATGTTTTAGGCAGCCGAAAAATGAAATAAAAAATGTTTTCCTAACGTTCTCAGCCTCCCCATAACCTAATCCTGAAATGGGTTATGGGCTCTCTTGCTAATCACCCTAATTAGGCCCGGTTAAGCTATTTTTCACCTTCTAAACCTTGTTTCAGCCATATCTCCTAGTCCGTTAAGCTAATGTGACCACTCTACGGAAAGGTAAACCATCATCGGGATCCAATGGAAGTGGTTTCAGGGTCAAAAATTCTTATCAATCAAAAGTTATGGCCGAAACAAGATCAGCTAGGGGCAAAACGGTCATTTAAAAATCGGCAAAAATCATGAACATGTGAAATGACCCCAATAGTCGTCTCCCAAAGTTACATGGCTATACAACTTCGCATGAGAAAGAAATAAATATTCTACGATCCCCTGATGCGTAGAATGCGGGTCGTTACAGATCGAAAAAGAAAAACGGGAAAAAAGGAAGAAGAGAGAGTTTATGAAAGGAAGTGGACGTTAGACCTATTTATAAAAGAATGAAGTGTCCATTCATTTGAAATTCAAATTCAAAACCAAGGTTTTTGCGCCAAGTTGGTTGAAATACTAAATCTTCATTAACTTTCTCATATAGTATTCAAATTCAGCAAATGAATATACTATGCTGATCATAAAAATGAGCTTGTCAATAGAGCAGATTTCATCATCAAATTCAGGAAGATGTGAATGTATGATTCATGACAATGGAAGAACAACAAAAAGAAGGATTGCAAAAATAGGAAAGCTTTACAACTATTTCATAATTAAATTTAGGTATATACATCTATGCACATAGTTAGGTATATAAATTTATTTTTTTGAAATTCAAGATAATTTGGTTTATATATCGATACACCATGGTACACTTATGGATATACCAATCTTATTAAAAAAAAAATCTTATTCTAAATTTAAATTTTATTACTTTTTGATTTTGATTTGAAAGAATTGAAAGGACATCTGTTCAATACGAAAATGTATGTTCAAACACTAATTATCAATTTTGTTTATCTACTTATGTTTCATATACTTTGTTTCAAAAATATATATATTGAAATTATAAAACTATATATAGTGCATAGATATATGCTTGAAATATTTTTTTTTCTCAAACATTTTATATTATTATAAAATATAAATTTATATATCTTTTATATGTAGTTTAAACATACATAGTTTAACTTATATTTTTCATATAGTTTCATTACAATTTTGGGTTACATTATCATAGATATTATTTGTAACTAAATACTAATTTTGATTTCTTGGTTTATTAAGATTTAAAAAACTTGTATATTTTGGGGGGTGTGTGTGTGTATATATATATATATATGTGTGTGTGTGTAAATTTTATGCCTTAAATATGTAGTTTAAATATAAGAAGTTATAGTTTTACAATTACATTACCGAGATTCACCAAAAAACTATTTTTCATAACTATAGAATTCTTTTAAAATTTTAACATATAAATGATTATTTGACAAATTAATATATTTTGATTTCTAAAGTTTAAATTTGAAATTGATTAGTATCAAAAGATAAATAATATATTAAATTTTAAGTCTTTTTAAAATCAGTTTTTATATATAATTATGAATATATGTTTATAGTTTACTACATATGATAAAATTAAATATTCTCTTTAAGGATCTTCAATGTTTACTATATTATTTTTAAAGAAGCATCCTACTATATACCTCCATATTTCTCATAAAATTATTTTGAATATTTTGCTATTTATCATGAATATATTTTTAATAATCATCTGTATTATTCTTTCAATCTCATTCATTTGTATCATTTACCTCAGTCTAGAAATTAATATATTTACCTTTTTTGATTGAATCAAAACTTCATTAAAATCAAGTTAGATAATAATTTAAATATATATAATAGTTAGATAGTACTTTAAATATATATAATAACTAGATGGTGGTTTGAATATATTTTACCGAAATGGATATCATCACCAAATCATTTTACATATTATCATTACACATCATATCATTCATCATTATAAATTAAAATAAGTCACATAATAAGTTGCATTTCATTTAATATATCATTGCATATTGCTTTGCATATGGCTTACATTTCATACTACATTATAACCAATATACTGCGCACACACTGCATTACATATTAACTTTTAACTCCATACGTAACAAGTATACTATAAGGGAATTATTGTCTTCGAAATAAATAGGAATATTAAACACATAACATATTTATTTTGACTTGTTTGGCTTTACTAAATTATTTGAATTGTTTGGATTGATTAATTTGTTTGACTTGTTTGGCTTGATTTGACTTGTTTGGCTTGATTAATTTGTTTGACTTGTTTGGCTTGATTGTTTTGTTTGACTTGTTTGAGTTGGTTGGATTTGATATATGTGTTAATAGGCTTGAAATATACTTATACATATTTAGGTATTAAATAAAATAACTATTTCACATTTTATTACATATAGCTTTTCTAATATTAAATTAAGGGGGGTATTTATAGTTTCTAGGATTAGTTGAAGTTTCAAGAAGTATTTTTGAATAGACATGTATTTTTGCTTTGGTTGACTTAATTGTTTAGATTGATTGTTTGGATTGCTTGTTTGTTTGAGTTGCTTGTTTATTTGAATTGCTTGTTTGGATTAATTTTCTTGTTTGAATTGATTATAAATATTGATTGGTCTACTTAGTTTATTATGCTTCTATTTAGTTTATTAGAATAGTATTGTAACACCCCGAAATTAGATATACTATACCGTAAAGATAATTAATTAAAGGATTAATTAATTAATGAAGAAAAAAAATGAATATATATATATGCAATTATGTTAAGAAGGTATAAGTTTAAACATGTGCATTGAAAAAATGCATGCGAATTTATTTAGGCTACAGTAAAAGAAAAATTAATGCAATTAATACAAAAAGCGGAAGGAAATGTGTGGATGCATGCAGTAAAAAGAAAGAAAAGAAGAAGAAGATAAATACAGTCAATTTATTTGGGAAGGAAAGATTTGTGCATGTATAAATAGATATACATGTAGGTAAATTCATTATGCATTGACTTTGTATGTTACGAGGAAAGTAGAAAAAAAAGGGAATTAAATTATATACTCGATTTCCACTTTTTAAAATAGGTAAGCAATCAATTTGCATTAGTTGTCAATATTAGAATTTATGAATAGGTGCGTATATATATATACAGATATTTATATATATGGGCAATTAATGTATACAGTAAAGGAAGAAAATGTAAACATGAATAGATTGAAATTAATTTGTAGATGTGTGTTAATATGGCATTGATTGAAAAACATATAATTGACCATAGTTTATATATGTGTTTGTGCTAATTTGTCATTCATATTAATTGATATTAATTAAAGAAAATATGTTAATTGGGCATTTATGTTCATTTGTAAAAGCATGTTATTTGACATCAAATTGTAAACATGTTAATAGGGTATTTTTAGGAAACCATGTAATTATCTAAATTTGTATAAATGCTTATGCTAATTTGTCACTTATGTCAATTAACATTAAGAAGAATTTATTAATATGAGGAATATAGTAAAATTGTTATTCAATGTTAATTGACACCAATTAAGAAGAATACGCTAATCGAAGAAAACATGCAATTAGATGTTTAAGTTCAATTCATATTAATTTAAGGGAAGAAAAATAGAAGGTTATTAATATATATGAAATACATTTGCTGACTCAGCACTAGGTGTACGATGCGGATTAAAAACTTAATATCTAAAGGCTAGAATTAATCTAAACTTCTGTATAAGCATACATAGACTCAAGCTCTAAACCTAAACTAAATTAGTCTTTTAGCTACCATGCTGCTGCTGGAATAGTTCACCTTCTTCTTAAAGCTAAGGAATTGTGAGACAAGATTGTAGAACAAATGGTGAACGAATTTATTCTCTTTTTTAATCCGTTCTTTTTTAGTACAATTTCTTTCACAAAATAATTAATAAATTAATTATGATGAGTTATAATTTGGGTTATAAGATTGTACCTGTTGAATCACTGACCGATATGATATTGTCTATTTTGTGAATATACACTAGTTGTTGTATTATGTACAAAGATTCATGATGTTGGTTCATATGCCCGTTTTTGTTAACTTATGTTAGTGGATCCATTTCATATGTCTAATCACATATGTTTAATTTGATTCATTTTTTTTATGAAATTTGTTTATATGTAAATTTAGATATAAATCATATGCAAGTTTGTACGCGAATCATATGTAAGTTTATATGTAAATCTTAGTTTAAATGTCTAAATTACATATGCAAGTTTAATACAAGTTGGTATGTAGATCATATGCAAGTTTATGCGAAAACCATGTTCATATATGCAAGTTCACCTTTATGTGTATAGATCTATGCAAATCATATCTTATATAGTTTGATCCATTCCAGTTTGTAGTTTATGCAAATTATGCCTATTGCCTATGTAAGTTATTGATTATGCAAATTTTTGTTAATATGAATTATAATCATGCAAGTTTCGATCCATGCTACACTATTCTTATATGCTAGTTAGATCCATTTTATGTGTTATGCAGGTTGTGATGTTTCTTTTCTTCTTATGCGTTAGACTATTTTCGAGTATAACATATTTCTTGAATTACACGTACGAACGACGTGGGGATATTGGGAAAATATTAAATATTGAAGTTGTGAAATTGACATAAAATGGCTTAAAAGCATATAATTAATTTTAGACATTAATTGACATGATTTATATGCCAAGAAATTATGGACATAATTTAGGTGATAATTATGGACATAAATTAAATTGGAAATTATTGACAATTTGAAATAGGGATATTAATTCAAATTGGGGTTAAATAATTATGTGTAGTAAATAATGCTTAAGATACGAGGTTAGACCCGTTTTTGGCATAAGACTGCTCGGACCCGCCCAGCATATCCAGCAACCACAAATGGTAGTCTAATGTGAGAGGTCAAAGGTATAAATTAAATGCGTAGTAAATGCCTAAGACACGAGGTTAGATTTGTTTGTGGTATAAAACTGCCCGGACCTGCCCGGCACATCTAGCAACCGCAAACGGCAATCTAATGTGAGAGGTCGTAGGCATAATTAAAATATGCTTAGACACGAGGTTAAGTCTGGCTTGTGGTGGAAGTCTGCCCGGAACCGCCCGGCATATCTAGTGGCCACAAGCAATCGACTTAATGTGAGAGGTCTGTGCATTAATAATTAATTAATGTTGATAAAAGACGAGTATGAATGACAAACAAAAGATTGGTTGAGTTGAGTAATTCTCTGAGTATCGATCTGATGTTGATTTCGGTCTTCGGGGTTGATACTTAGGGAGTTATTCTCTTAACCAATGTATCTGTGAACAAAGATGTACTTAATCCTAAATTAAGTAAAACATGTTATACGATATATATATATATATATATAGGATACATAAAACATGTAAAGTGGGTAGGGTTAAGACCAGCTTAACCAATAATATATATTAATCTAATAAGTGGGTAGGGTTAAGACTAGCTTAACCAATAATATATATTAATCTGATAAGTGGGTGGGGTTAAGACCAGCTCAACCAATAATATACATATTAATCTAATAAGTGGTTAGGGTTAAGACCATCTTAACCAATAATATATATTAATTTGATAAGTGGTAGGGTTAAGACCATCTTAACCAATAATATATATTAATCTGATAAGTGGGTAGGGTTAAGACCAGCTTAAGCAATAATATATATTGATCTGATAAGTGGATAGGGTTAAGAAACTCTTAACCAATAATACATGTTGATTTGATAAGTGGGAAACATGGGTGACATTTGGGATATAATTATAAACACTTAACTAAGTTGAAACATGTAAGAAGACATGAATAAGAGGGGGTTAAGTGGGAAATCCTAGTGGGGACCAAGCATAGATGGAAAGCTTGTGTCAAGTGTGGGGACCCTTTTCAACCCAGTAACCCATTTAGTATCCAATTGAGCTCGATCTAGGTCGAGGGCGGGACACGGTTACTGGATTTGATTGTAAGAGGTCAAAACGGGTTAGCGGTGGCAACGCAAGTCCAACAAGGTCATGTGCGTGCGTGGGCCCAGGTTGGTAGGTAAGACGTTGTTGCATCGTGTAGGTATAAGCCGTGCATTTCAGTCATATCGGGTTGCCACTTTAGGGAGTGATATACCCTACTGTGGGACCAACACGGGTATCTATGAGTTAGGGAGCCGATCGAATGGGGAAGGTAGTGGGTACGACTAGCGGAGATAGGAGTAGGCGGCACCTATGAGGATAGCTAGGAGTATGACTACCATATTACGAATAAATATTGTAATTAGAATGGGCAGGGTAGCGGGTACAACTAGTGGAGATAGGAGCAGACGACACCTATGAAGACAACTATAGGTACACGAGACTACCATTATCATTATTATGATTACTATGTTCAGTAGGCGAGATCAACTCTTAGAGTGACTAGTATCGGTGTAGTGTAGTATTTATCCTATAGTGATTAGAAGCGCAATTAACATTGTCTTATTCATCTTGCTTACCTGGTCATGCCTGCTAGTTTCACAGTCATCCCTTATTTTCCAATTTATGTCTTGTCATATTACTATAATAATTATATTGTTAAAGTTATTAGACTCGCCAGACTTTATGTATGACCTCGTTTGTTTTATCCTCTTTTCTTCCATTTTCCCCCAGGTTTTCAGGGAGGAAATATTCAAGTTTGATTCGGATTTCTCTCAGCTTGAGGTACTAGAAGTTCTTGAAGAACTGCTTGGCTTTGATTCTACCTATTTAAGGCGTTTTTGTTGGGGATTATGGCTTTAAAATTATGCACTCTGAAGGCTTTTGTACAAGACTGGTATTATGTATTTGGTTTTGATATTTGAAGATGTAACTCAACTTTATTTTTGATTCCGCTGCAATAAAGTTATAAATTTTTCAAGTACTACTTTATGTATCTGCCTTGTAATATTCTGTTATGTTTACTCATAATGCTCCACGAAACTTAATGCATTCCCTTTGTGAGTGACATTAACGGACGTGGGGTGTTACACTTGGTATCGGAGCGGAAGGTTACCAGATTAGATAAAAGTTTTTTTGAAAACTATTTTCAAAAAGGTTTTAAAAGGAAGTATTTTCAAAAGGAAAGTTTATTTTGAAAAATATAATCCCCAAAAGCCATATATCTTCCTTCCGATTCTCCGTTTTGGATCTCTTCCTCTTTCCTTTTTGAAACTCTTCCTCCGCGTATAGACGCTTTTTCTACGATATGTAAGAACTTCCGTACGATGGGCGGAAAACCGCTTCATGGGACTGAGACGTTTGTCAAAGCTAGAAGGAAGTGGAGGACTTGTTGGTACCTTTGAGATAGACGATGGGAGGAAGGTTCAACCAGCTGCTTGGTTAATGAAGGTTGAAGCTTCATTTTGGTGGAAGATTACAAATGGAGAATGTGCAGGAGAGACATGGATAAAACACACGACAAGAAAGTAGATCCAAAGAAAGGCGGTAAGGATAACAAGGGGGACAAGAGAAAAGGAAGTGCCACACTTGTGAAATACCTGGCTACTTAAAGAAAAAGAAGACTAGTTGTTATCATTACGGAGAGATAGGACATCTTATTAGGATTGTCCAAAGAGGCAAGGGCAAGGGTAAGGACAAAGTACAGGATCTTCTGGAGGGCAGATGCGTTCCCTCACGGCTGGTATACCTGATAGAGGTAGAAACATCTCGGTTGAAATTTGGTTTTCCTTTTTGATCATCCTGTTCGAACTTTGATTGATTTTGGTGCTTCACATTAGTTTGTGTCTGCTTTGTTAGTTGAAACACTGCACCTAAATACTAGTCTAGTTAGGGATCCCATGGTAGTCTCAAATCCTATTGGTGGTTCGGCTCATTTATTTATGGTGTGTCGGATTTGAGAGTGTCTTGGGCGTTGGGTTTGAATGCAATGCCTCTGTTCTTGACTTCATGGGCAATGGCTTGATTCTAGGCATGGATTGGCTAGCCAGATACGGTGCCGTCCTAGACTGTGTAAGAAGGGTAGTTAGATCGTTGACTCATTGTGGAAAGGCCCTTGATATTTCTTGTGATCCTAGGGGTTCAGTGACGCTTAGCTACCTAGAATCTCTTGACGCGTCCAATGATGATTTGGAATCTGTTCTATGGTCCGTGAGTATGGTGACGTCTTAGATGAAGTTCGGGGTTTACCCCCGAGGCGTGAGATAGACTTTCGTATATACCTAGTAGATAATGCAAAGCCAGTTGCATTACCAGTACGATACATGGCTTCGAGAGGGAGAAGAGAAGTGAGGTCCTTAGGACACATGGTCTCTAAGGAAGGGATAGCTGTGGATCCCGCAAAGGTGGTGGCAATCCAAGATTGGAAGAATCCTAGAAACGCAACGGAGGTAAGAAGCTTTCTAGGGCTAGCGGGCTATTATGGGAAGTTCATTAAGGACTTCGCGAAGATATCAGCCCCACTTACTCGGTTAACGAAGAAGAACTTGACTTTTGCTTGGGATGTTGACTGTGACGATGCTTTCCAACATTTGAAGGGGGCTTTGACGACAGCTCCAGTTTTGACTTTGCTAGATGGGAGCAAACCGTTTACAGTATATATCGGTGCTTGCGGGACAGGGCTTGGAGCAGTTTTCAATGCAAGAGGAAAAGGTGATATGCAAAAGGCGGTTAGTACAAGCATCGCTTATCGTCCACAGACGGATGGACGGACAGGAAGGTGTGAATAGAGTCCTTGAAGATCTTTTGAGATTATGTATCCTAGATTTTGGAGGGACATGAGAAGAGGCAACTAGCTTAGTAATTTTCATGACGTGTTTCATGTGTCACATTTGAGGAAGTGTTTACATGATACGGCGGAAGTAGTGGAGCCGAGCACGGTTAGAGAAGTGGAGCAAGATGCCACGATTATACGAGCTCCTACATGCATCCTTGGATCGGAGGTCAAGAAGTTATGCAACCGAGAGGTCAAGTGGTTAAATTCCAATGGGAAGATGATCAAGGAGATGCGACTTGGAAGACGGAAGATAAGATGCGTGCGCTGTACCCTTTCGTTTTGGAGGGTATATTCTTAACTTCTCCTTTTTTCTATCACTTTGTTTATACTTGTTCTATTGTTTAGTATGTCCTCTCGGTTATATCTTCGATCTTTAGTTAGGAAAAATCCTATGGTTGTAAACATGTGTTTGAGACATGTTATGTTTGATGGATGCAAGTGTTTGCTAGTGGTTGCTCGTGGATGCATTTACACACACATTAGGCACTAGATCGACTCAATCACTTACATATTGCATATGGATGTGTGCAATTTTTTTTATGGATGTAATATGGTTGGCTCATCACATGGATGTTGCATATTGGTGGTGGTTGTGCACACATATAGAATTTATATGTATTATTAGGATTCTTTTGCATACATATTGGATACATGGCACAAACATATATTGCATTAAGGAGGTCAACTGAATCAGTGAAACGCCTGATTTCTGCATTAGGATATAGGAACATATACACACACTTATGCATATGTTCATACAGGCATTAGAATTCTTCTAAGGATAATGGATGCTTGTGTATAATGGATGAGTAGATGGTTGTGGTTAGTAGGATGGTAACATTCTTCTTAATTTGAAGATTTTGGGGATGAAATCCATTGAGTAGGGGAGAATGTAACACCCTGAAATTAGATATACTATACCGTAAAGATAATTAATTAAAGGATTAATTAATGAAGAAAAATAAAAAAAATGAATATATATATATATGCTATTATGTTAAGAAGGTACAAGTTTAAATATGTGTGTTGAAAAAATGCATGCGAATTTATTTAGGCTACAGTAAAAGAAAAATTAATGCAATTAATACAAAAAGTGGAAGGAAATGTGTGGATGCATGCAGTAAAAAGAAAGAAAAGAAGATAAATACAGTCAATTTATTTGGGAAGGAAAGATTTATGCATGTATAAATAGATATATATGTACGTAGGTAAATTCATTATGCATTGACTTTGTATGTTACGAGGAAAGTAGAAAAAAAGAGGAATTAAATTATATACTCGATTTCCACTTTTTACAATAGGCAAGCAATCAATTTGCATTAGTTGTCAATATTAGAATTTATGAGTAGGTGCGTGTATATATATAGATATTTATATATATAGGCAATCAATGTATACAGTAAAGGAAGAACATGTAAACATGAATAGATTGAAATTAATTTGTAGATGTGTGTTAATATGGCATTGATTGAAAAACATGTAATTGACCTTAGATTATATATGTGTTTGTGCTAATTTGTCATTCATATTAATTGATATTAATTAAAGAAAATATGTTAATTGGGCATTTATGTTCATTTGTAAAAGCATGTTATTTGACATCAAATTGTAAACATGTTAATAGGGTATTGTTAGGAAACCATGTAATTATCTTAATTTGTATAAATACTTATGCTAATTTGTCACTTATGTCAATTAACATTAAGAAGAATATGTTAATTTGAGGAATATAGTAAAATTGTTATTCAATGTTAATTGACATCAATTAAGAAGAATATGCTAATCGAAGAAAACATGCAATTAGATGTTTAAGTTCAATTCATATTAATTTAAGGGAAGAAAAATAGAAGGTTATTAATATATATGAAATACATTTGCTGGCTCATCACTAGGTGTACGATGCGGTTTAAAAACCTAATATCTAAAGGCTATAATTAATCTAAACTTCTATATAAGCACACATAGACTCAAGCTCTAAACCTAATCTAAATTAGTCTCTTAGCCACCATGCTGCTGCTGGAATAGTTCACCTTCTTCTTAAAGCTAAGGAATTGTGAGACAAGATTGTAGAACAAACGACGAACGAATTTATTCTCTTTTCTAATCCGTTCTTTGTGAGTGCAATTTCTTTCACAAAATAATTAATAAACTAATTATGATGAGTTATAATTTGGGTTATAAGATTGTGCCTGTTGAATCATTGATCGATATGATATTGTCTATTTTGTGAATCTACGCTAGTTGTTGTCTTATGTACGAAGATTCATGATGTTGGTTCATATGCCAGTTTTTGTTAACTTATGTTGGTGGATCCATTTTATATGTGTAATCACATATGTTTAATTTGATTCATTTTTTTTATGACATTATTTTATATGTAAGTTTGGATGTAAATCATATGCAAGTTTGTACGCGAATCATATGTAAGCTTATATGTAAATCTTATTTTACATGTCTAAATTACATATGCAAGTTTAATACAAGTTGGTATGTAGATCATATGCAAGTTTATGCGAAAACCATGTTCATATATGCAAGTTCACCTTTATGTGTATAGATCTATGCAAATCATATCTTATATAATTTGATCCATGCCAGTTTGTAGTTTATGCAAATTATGCCTATTGCCTATGTAAGTTATTGATTATGCAAATTTATATTAATATGAATTATAATCATGCAAGTTTTGATCCATGCTAGACTATTCTTATATGCTAGTTAGATCCATTTTATGTGTTATGCAAGTTGTGATGTTTCTTCTTATGAGTTAGACTATTTGCGAGTCTAACATATTTCATGAATTACACATACGAAAGACGTGGGGATATTGGGAAAATATTAAATATTGAAGTTGTGAAATTGAAATAAAATGGCTTAAAAGCATATAATTAATTTGAGACATTAATTGGCATAATTTATATACCTAGAAATTATGGATATAATTTAGGTGACAATTATGGACATAGAATAAATTCAAAATTATTGACAATTTGAAATAGGGATATTAATTCAAATTGGGGTTAAATAATTATGTGTAATAATAAATGCTTAAGACACGAGGTTAGACTCGTTTGTGGTATAAGACTTCCCGGACCCGCCCGGCATATCCAGCAACCAGAAACGGTAGTCTAATGTGAGAGGTCAAAGGTATAAATTAAATGCGTAGTAAATGCCTAAGACACGAGGTTAGACTTGTTTGTGGTATAAGACTGCCCGGACTCGCCCGGCAAATCCAGCAACCGCAAACGGCAATCTAATGTGAGAGGTCGTACGCATAATTAAAAGATGCTTAGACACGAGGTTAAGTCTGGCTTGTGGTGGAAGTCTGCCCGGAACCACCCGGCATATCCAGCGGTCACAAGCAATCGACTTAATGTGAGAGGTCTATGCATTAATAATTAATTAATGTTGATCAGAGACGAGTATGAATGACAAACAGAAGATTGGTTGAGTTGAGTAATTCTCTGAGTATCGATCTGATGTTGATTCCGGTCTTCGGGGTTGATACTTATGGAGTTATTCTCTTAACCAATGTATATGTCAACTAAGATGTACTTAATCATAAATTAAGTAAAACATGTTATACAATATATATATATATATGTATATATGATACATAAAACATTTTAAGTGGGTAGGGTTAAGACCAGCTTAACCAATAAATATATTAATCTAATAAGTGGGTAGGGTTAAGATCACCTTAACCAATAATATATATTAATCTGATAAGTGGGTAGGGTTAAGACCAGCTTAACCAATAATATATATTAATCTGATAAGTGGTTAGGGTTAAGACCAGCTTAACCAATAATATATATTAATTTGATAAGTGGTAGGGTGAAGACTAGCTTAACCAATAATATATATATATTAATCTGATAAGTGGGTAGGGTTAAGACCAGCTTAACCAATAACATATATATTGATCTGATAAGTGGATAGGGTTAAGACAAACTTAACCAATTATACATGTTGATTTGATAAGTGGGAAACATGGGTGACATGTGGGATATAATTATAAACACTTAACCAAGTTGAAACATGTAAGAAGACATGAATAAGAGGGGGTTAAGTGGGAAATCCTAGTGGGGACCAAGCATAGGTGGAAAGCTTGTGTCAAGTGTGGGGACCCTTTTCAACCCAGTAACCCATTTAGTATCCAAGTGAGCTCGATCCAGGCCGAGGACGGGACACGGTTACTGGATTTGATTGTAAGAGGTCAAAACGGGTTAGCGGTGGCAAAGCAAGTCCAACGAGGTCATGTGCGTAAGTGGGCCCGGGCCGGTAGGTAAGATGTTGTTGCATCGTGTAGGTATAAGCCGTGCATTTCAGTCATATCGGGTTGCCACTTTAGGGAGTGATATACCCTATTGTGGGACCAGCATGGGTATCTACGAGTTAGGGAGCCGATCGAATGGGGAAGGTAGTGGGTACGACTAGCGGAGATAGGAGCAGGCGGCACCTATGAAGACAGCTAGGAGTACAACTACCATATTATGAATAAATATTGTAATTAGAATGGGCAGGGTAGTGGGTACAACTAGTGGAGATAGGAGCAGACAACACCTATGAAGACAGCTAGGGGTACACGAGACTACCATTATCATTATTATGATTATTATGTTCAATAGGCGGGATCAACTCTTAGAGTGACTTGTATTGGTGCAGTGTAGTGTTTATCCTATAGTGATTAGAAGCGCAATTAACGTTGTCTTATTCATCTTGCTTACCTGGTCATGCCTGCTTGTTTCACAGTCATTCCTTATTTTCCAGTTTATGTCTTGTCAAATTATTTTAATAATTATATTATTAAAGTCATTGGACTCGCCAGACTTTATGTCTGACCTAGTTTGTTTTCGCCTCTTCTCTTCCGTTTCCCCCCTCCCCAGGTTTTCAGGGAGTAAATATTCACGTTTGATTCAGATTTCCCTCTGCTTGAGGTACTAGAAGTTCTTGAAGAACTGCTTGGCTTTGATTCTACCTATTTAAGGCGTTTTTGTTGGGGATTATGGCTTTAAAATTGTGCACTTTAAAGGCTTTTGTACAAGACTGATATTATGTACTTGGTTTTGATATTTGAAGATGTAACCCAACTTTAATTTTGTTTCAGTTGCAATAAAGTTATAAATTTTTCAAGTACTACTTTATGTATCTGCCTTGTAATATTCTGTTCTGTTTACTCATAATGCTCCACAAAACTTAATGCATTCCCTTTGTGAGTGACATTAACGAACGTGGGGTGTTACAAGTATAGTCATAATTTTTGGGGGAGTTATAATATTTTAGGTTTAGAGGGAAATATACGGTTATTCAATTCAGGGAATATTATATAGTCATTTATCACATATATTTAGTTTAGTCTAGCATATACTACTATAGGTATAGTATAGTATAATATAGTCTTGTATAGGGTACATTTTTATAATGACAAAGGGGGGAGAAATTATAAAATAAGATATAGTTAAGATAGGGATAGTTTAAGGAGGTGTTAAGGAATTCATGGTGAAAGGGGAGTAATCAAGGAAACAGATTAACAGGTATGGATATTTTATAAATCAAGGTTGTCATCATTAAAAAATGGGAGATTGTTGGAGAATGGAGTTTTGATGACAATAACCTTATTTCAATTATCATTGATTATAAATTATATACTAATATGTCTATCTAGAATATATAGACATATATATGCAGGATCTATATACAGGACTTAAGTACCGAAGAGTGTACAGTTTTTTAGTTTCAAGAGATTCGGAATTCAGAGGAGATTCAAGACTCATAGTTATCATGGTTTCAAGAGTTCAAGACAATTATAGTAATGAGCCTAGTTTATATGTAAGTCTCTGAATAGCACTCCAGATTCAAATTCAAATTCTGTTTGTCAAATTCAAATTTTCAGAATTCAAATTTTAAATTCAAATTGTTTTTCCATCTTATTTATAATTTTAAATATAAGATTTAAATTTAACATATATGTTTATATAAGTTTACATAGTTTTATATTTGTATAGTTTTATAGTTTATAAATATATAGTTTTATACTTTATAAATTTATAAATATGTTTATATAATATATTACTATGATTTCATATGATTTTACACTTTATAATACTCATTTATATCACTTAGTTTTGATTCAAGAATTTCCAGAATTATATATATAGTTAAACACTTGAAAAATAGTTTAAAAAATATTTTAAACATGCTTATGTTGACATACATATATGTCTTTGTCGACATATGACTATCATTTTTTCAATATTCAAAGGAAGTGTCTTTTCACTATTTGTAACATTTCAGAAGTGTTGCAACCTTTCGAATCTTATAAATAGGGGTTGATTTCGAATTTTTCATCATTCTTCTTCTCCATCTTCACCCCACTTCATTACACCATCAATATTTATTATTATTATGATTTCTACAGTTCTACTTTGCCGATTTCTACTCTAATTACATAAAACTTCTTTTCTCACTCTCTACTCGTTACTCTCTGAATTGAAGTGCTATTAAAGAGTTATAGGGCCGTTGTACTCATTTGGGAAGTGTTTGGGGAAAGGTGTGTTCCTTATAGCCTTGAAATCAAAGAAAGGGAGCAGTGGCAATCTTGTAGCCGTGAAATCAAGAGTGGCCGGAGTGGTGTTAACTTTGTAGCCGGGAAATCAAGGGGATTGTACTTAGATATTTTATAATAGTAATGAAACTCTACGCAATCCAGCGTTGCACGAGAATGGACATAGAAGTAATCTGAACCAATATAAAATCCGATGTGTTCTTTCCATTTCTACATTTTATATTTATTTGTTTCTGTATTTGTGTTTGATTCTGTGTCTGTGATCATCTCTGTTGTGTGTAATTCATATAGTAGGTCATTTAAGTTTTAGATTTTTTGTAAATTCCTTAGAAACACTATTCACCGCCCTCTAGTGTTAGTCTTGCCTTAAGATCCGCATTTCGCTTTCCCTAACATATTCGAATGATAACTATTGTTTTATGTGAACTTTACCAAATATAAATATTCCTAGCAAGACCCTCTAACATTTATGATATAGGCTCGCAGAAGGTTTTCCCATATTAAATTCACTTTCTTGGTCTATCCATCCATCCAAGGATGGTAAAATGTACTAAAATGCAGCTTGAATTCCACTCGCTCTATTAAAACCTAGTAGTAAGCATCAGGTCTCTATCACTCACAATGCCTTTTGATACACCATCAAATCAGACAATACACTTAACATTCAATCGACCAGCTCAAACTGCTATTCTATCATCTTAACAAACATGAATCTTGCTCTTTTGGGTAGTTGATCTGTAATAACCTAATTGGAATGATCCTAAATCCCAACCTAGAAAAGGCTCAACGGTACTTAGAGTGACTCTAAACAAGTCATGAGTTTCTATAAGAAATAAATAAAACCAGAGCCAGACTAGAATGTAACCAGATCACACAGCGGAATAGATAAAATATAGTAATGAAATAGATGTACTATATCATAAAACATGATAATTTCAAATACATCAGATCCAAAATATTATAGATACTAGGTCAGGGTACATCAGTATTATAATAAATGAGATACAATTAGATAACTATAGTAAGCTCCATCACCATGATCCATTATCTTCATTATCATCTAGTACGCTCAATAGAACTTCCCTGCCTAACATGTGTTATGAAGAGGAAGGGGTCAGAATAAAAGTTTTGGTGAATAAAAATTTTAAGCTTAAAAAAGAAACCTTTTTTCTTATACTTAGATATATAAAATCTATCAGGGTTATGTCTAGGCGAACATAATCACATGCACGAATATTTTGTGTGTGAGTGTATACACACACACACACACACACACACACACACACACACACACACACACATATATATATATATATATATATTAATGGAAGGAGTGAACCCTTTGGTCACTTAAGTCTAGATAAAATATGAGTGTATTTCTATGATCACTTAATAACCTAGGGCAGATACCTACGATCACTTAATACCCCTTAGTGGACCTAGTCACTTAAGATCTCATTTCCTAGTAGACTAGGTAATATATATTCTCCCAAGATAATGTGAGAGGTAGTAAACAACCATTTAATACCAGGTTTTAGGTAGACAACTCTCTTTCATTTATGAACCTCTCAGCGGACCCTACATTATTATCTAGTTGAAATTATAGGTGAACTCCTAGCCACTTAATAGTTCACTTAAACACGCAGTTTCCCTTACATGCTCGACGAAACTCTTAGTATCCCATCCCTAGGTTTGCACCCACCTTAGCCCCTAGATAAGATGCAAAAAAACTTTTGGAGATCTACCTAACTCATTCGAGACTATTTCATGCCTCATAACTATTAGAATTAGGTGGAATCGTAGACCTTTTAATCCCTAATAAGGGTGGGCTTTGTGACTACAATCCAAATTCCAGGGATAAACGCTTAGGAGAGGAATGAGTTTAACCACTCAATACCTTCATAAGGTGCATTAATCACTTAATAACTTCTTGAGGCAGGTCTATCACATGATAAATGGCCCATAACACTGGATTTCCCACATTAACCAGACTTCTTATAGCTGCCGGTAGCCTGATTGTCTGAACAGACTTCTACAAAAATTAGGGGTTAACCTCGTGCCCAAATGTCATTTAATATTACTAAATGCCATTTACACTTGGAAAAGATACAAATTCCTAATTGGTACATTTAATACAAAATTCCTAACTAAACGTGGTAAATATAATCAAAGTTATGTAGATTATGTTATATAATAATTATACATAAATGCATAATAATTGGCGCACATGAAGGAAAATGCACTAAATGATGAACTTTCAACCTTTACCTAAAAAAAGATATAAAATACAAGTTATATTTCCCAAATTCATAATATGGCATAAAAGACCTTTTCTCAGAATCAGAGCATTAATAAAGAAGCGATCATTACATAAGAAAAGGTAGATTTGTAATCCTAAGATTTTTAAATTATGTTAATAAAATAGAGACAAAATAAATAGATAACGTTATATACATTATTTCTAGTATAATTTTACCATCTTTTCATGTTGAGTGATTTTTAGACAAAAACAGGGATTTTAGTCACATGTGGTTCATTGTACCCAAATCCACTACTTTATAACAAAAATAGATATTTGATTACGTATAATTTATTGTGCCTAAATCCATGTAAGTCTAGAATTTACAGTAGAAGGGAAAGAGAATAAATAGTAATATATTTTTATTTTTGATAAGAACAACAATAAGGAAATCCCTTTTCATTTATATTTGTTGTCAAGACTCAAACAAAAAACTCAAGTTGACAATTCCGTGAAATTTGAGATTTGAGGGATTTTATATTTTTTCATGAACCCCAAGCCCCATAGGCATAATCAATCCAGATTTATGTACTACAAAGTCATAGAAAATAGGCAAACTTAAAAATTCCACTCATAATACCAAAAATAGAGAAAACAATGTAAATTTCCAGATCTAGATTGTAGCCACACGTAAACATTTCCAATTTATTCTTCCTTTAAAATTACATATGTTAGATCTAGTGATTCCAAGAACAAAATAGAATAAAAAACAAAATAGAGTAGAATGAGGAAAAGAGGAATAACTAACCTTCTCTGAAATTAGATTCTAACGCTGACAGAGACGAAGAAGAAGTGTTAGACCAAAAAGTGGTTCTAACACCCAATTGACTATGATTTTAGAGAATAACAACACAAAACAGATAAAAAAGAGAACCCCCACACATAATTTATAATGGTTCGGCGTTAAAGAGCCTACGTCCACTTTATAACTTTCTGATTGGTGAATCGATTACAAGTACAATAGTAATAGCTCCTCAACATCACTAATACAATCAAATATCTCTCAATAATATGTGGAATTATATTCAATAACTCGGAGTATAATCTGAATAAATAAGAGAAGATGTAATAATGGTGGAGTTAGAGTCATTAAAATGCCAAAAGATCCTCAAAAATGGCAAGTGGAGGTGTATTTATAGGCGCAGAACAAAGGCGGGTCGGATGACGTGTAGGCCCCATCCTGTAAATCTCAGATTCAGGTGTGTTATGATGAGGGCAACACATCAACATCGTGGGTAGGTGGGAAGTAACCGCTCTGGGTATGTAGCGACGTGGCATTTAACTGCTTCAGAATTATAGTCATTGGATTGGGTCGGTAGAGGGGGTTCCGAACAGATCCAGTGTTGTGCCTGATCCTTTGTGGATGGATGATTTGACGTCGACCCGATCCTACTACTTAGCTTTTGATGAGAATGAAAATAGTAACTGATTTGATCCGATACCTCCTCTCACATCTGACCCAATGAATTCTTCTTCTCGATTGGCTATGTCTTTCACCTTTAAGTGTATCCAACATTCAATTCTCAAGCTTTATGTAGCCTGACTACAAAGCAGGCTAACATTTTGCCCCCTCGATGTATGTTTCATCGGGGATGAGACGTGCTTTGAAAAGCTGTTAACTTTTCTGTTCGTGAATAAGTAGTAACCATTTTGTCTCTAGAGTCATGACTCCTGGCGAGGCCATGCTTCCTAATTTTGTTGATACATCTATAAATATGGTATCCAATTTCCAGTCATTTTTAATTGCATTCAACACACTAGAGCTTCTAATCAGGACATAAGCGATCTTTCAGGTAAATTCTCTAATTTTTGTTGCCTTAAAAATTTTCAAATACTCAATTCTATAAAAACTATCTCATTTGTCTGTGCTTACACATTTATGTAACTTTGAGTAACTTCCTTGAATCCCTTTGTTTCTAACCTTGTTCGAGTTCATCCATACACTGTTGGGGTCAACATTTATACTACGGGTTAGTTCGGGACATTTTAACCCACTTACACATTTTATCCATTCGCTACTGGGTTGTTCTCATTACTTCAGTTAATGGGCTGGTTTAGCCCATCTTGTTGAAGAATACGAAGAGCACTCTTGATCTACTATATAATTCGCTCTCCTCTTCTTTTCTCATTATTCACCGTTGTCTTCCTAATTTTTCCAAGAAACCCTAATTTCTAAAACTTCAAAAACCCGACTAATCTTTAAATTAAATTCGTAGGTGGGTGTAAAATATTATTTTCCTTGATCTAGTCATTTCTTTTGTGTAAATAATACTTGACATTCACATCAGTTTGTGTTGTTTTTTCTACGTCAACGTTGAAGTCGACATCGGAGTTCTCTGGTCCGTCGCCGTTGTCGTTAGTGACTTCGCCGTCGCCTCAAAGTGGTGGTGTCGATTTGAGTCCGGCGCCGAGAATATTGATTCATGAGTGTGTTTTCGAGCTTGATGAATAGAAAACGTGAATATGGGGCTTTCGGTTGGATAGAAGAAGAAATGAGATGATGAGTTGAGAAGAGGAGGTGTTATTGGATCGGGTGAGGTGGAATTATGGCAAAGGGATGGAATAGGGTATACCTAGGTAGTTCGGATCGTGCTGAGCTCTTTCGACCTGTTCTACAGCTCCAGCGTCACTTCAACCGGACCCGGCTTACTTACCTGAAAGCTCCGATTCGATCTGACGTTGGTCCTCTTACATTTTCAATTCGATCCGCCATTATTTCCTTTTTTAAGCCCGAACCGACCCGATGACTTCAAGCGAAACATATATACAACTTAACATTATCAAGTTTGGTTGAATTCACTGCCTTAGTGATGATGACTCACGAAATAGTCTTGCACATAATTTAACCAAATGTGAACATAGCCTACGAATTCGTGGACAATTAGGATAGAGCCTTCAGAACTGGATATTCCGAACTTAATGAACACATGATCACTTAATTTTTTTATACTGCATTCTATTCTGCTTACTTAGTACTTTTTGATTTCAACACTACACACACCGGCATAGATTAGCACATACATACACACACGGGGGGGGGGGGGGGGCACGAGTAGCCATACTCTAATTTCTATCATCTCTTGGATAACACAGCAATATGTCTGGAAGACGCTCAGCTAGATTGGCAGAGAAGACCGAAGCTTCAGTGCCATCTGAAAATACCAATCCTGAGGATGTTTCATCTTCTTCAAATCCAAAATGGGATAGCGCAGGCTCAGACTATGAGATAGCAATCCATGAGAGTGGAAAATCGTCTGGAAGTGAGGTTTCCACGGATTAAGAGGTGGAATGAGGAGTGGGAGACAATCGTTCTCCTGGCGAATTTAAGGAAGCAATTATCTTAGAGGCACCTAATGATTCTGTTTGCTCGATAATTGATGAACCCAAGCTCAGACGCCTATGTTTAAAACATGGAATTCTCCGAGATGATATCAAAGTGGATGATGAGAAAGATCGACCTTATAAACTACTTGACGGATATATGGCGTTAGTCGATTGATGTGTATTATAGGGGCCATCCTCCATTTCCACCATTCATCATCGATTTTCTAAGACGAATGCAGATTAACTCCATGCAACTTCATCCCAACGCTTATGCCTATCTACATATATTATATATCGCTTACAGGAATATTCTGGGGGTAGAGCTTACTTTTGAAGACGTAAACTTCTTCTATCATTTTAAACATCAAACAAAGGAAACTCTATCTTTCATATACTTCGAGTCTATGCCGAAGAAGAAAAATATTAATGAAGGATTCAATAGGAAAGTAGGCGATGTGAAGCCTGAATGGTTTTATATCAAGCATCAGATGGGATGTGCTAGGTGATGGCTCTAGTCATGTAAGTCTCAATCTTTGACATTTTGACTTTGATTATTGCAGCAAGTGCATTAACCCATCTTATTATTTTGTAGCTACTAACCTGAAGAAGGAGGTGCACCAAGTGCATTTGGATCGCATGAAACATTTGCTTAATGGTGACCTCAAACAGCTAAACATCAGAGAATGTTTGGTGGATGACTATCTTCGTCGTCATCATTTATTTGATATGAATCGGAACACAGGCCACAGAGGTGGTGCTTATGTATACGTGCTCCCAGTTGAGGGAAAGGCTGCAACTTTGGTCGAGAGGGGGGAGACTTCGAAAGGTCAAGAACTCGCAGGCCCTATCTAGGAATTGCAGTTGGGAGATAAAGGGTCAACAAGAGAGGAAAATGCAATTGTACTCCCGAAAAGTCCTTCTCCATTGCCACTTCAGGATGATCGAAACTTTAAACATACCTTCCAGAGATAAACAACAAGACGACAATTCGAAAGAAACCTCTATTGTTGAATGGTAGCCTTCTCTAAGAACTCCATCTCCCGCTAGGTATCCTATTGGTGGATCTTCCTCAACTGATCCCATGTTTGAGGGATTATCGAAACTTCCCTTACGAGACAAGATTTACACTTCCAAGGATATCGGGACAGGGTCATTTTTCCTTTCTTCCGGGAAGACACCACTCTTGTAAAAGCTGGGGAGATGACGTAGACAATCCAAACTCCAAGCTCTAATCTGTCGGGGGGATCACTTAGAATATATGCACTACACTTGCACCGCACATCACAACACTTGTGTACTATATTAACCCTGATTTCTAATGTTTGTTTATGTAAATTCACAGGAGATATGCTGTGTCACCGCTACTCCCTTAGAGACGTTCTCTCAAGCTTGCCTCGGTCCGATTCTGATACCGAACACGATCAGCATGAAAGTCGTGGTAGAGATGATCGGAGGCATCGTTCGCCTCAGCCTTACCGATCTTCTCGTTCTCCATCTCCGCATCATTCGGTCTCGGAGAAATATAAAATCCATCCTGTTCATTGTGAGGGAAATAAATGTCCCTAAGGCCCCAACTTCTTCCAAAGAACGACCTCGTCAGGAAAAACCATCAAAAAGAAGTTTTGAATCAAAAGATATGAAAAAGGAGCCTAGTGAAGAGGTGGAGAAGAGCAGAACAACTTTTGTGCCATCTAAGCGTTGGAATATCAATGTCACAACAACAAGGCCAGTTATATTTGATGATGAAAACAAGGCCAAGCTGGAGATTTTGAAGAAATAATTCCCCGGTCATCATTTTGGGAACATGCACTTTGTCCCAGCTTGTTAACACTGTTAAAACACAGTTCAAAGTGCCAGGTTGGTCCATTCAGAACGGATCGGGTCGGTTTCAAGACATTGGATTGGTCTAGTCAAATATAGACTGGGCTGATACCATTTTCGGGTCGGCCTCAATTATATGGTTCAGTCAGTTACATTGGGTCGGTCCACATCAATGGACCAGTCATTACAGAATGGATCGGCTCCTAAGTGATACCGTGGACCCGATATGCTTACAGAAGAGTTCGCCTGTTATAAAACGTTACATATAAGTTGGGCTACTCATAAATGGCATGTTAATACGCTATGCACGTAAATGGGTCCTTTAAATATGTGTTGAGCGCATGGCAAGGTCCGGAGCATGCACGGAATTATCACCAAAGACATGAGAGAGCTCATGGTTGGATCCGTATGAAAAAACAATACAAACATGTATGCATGAAAGTGATAAACCATTTACGCATATACATGGATCAAGTCCACAGCAGTGATATAAAATAAAGGTTTGATTCCTTCGCATATGACATACAACTTGGCAAAGCACGTCATAATGGATCAGCTCCAATTGTCTTCTAGTTTGAATCGGCCATTCCCATTCATTTTAGTGACAGAATAACGCAGTATATGTGAGAACCATGTGAAAACACGGACACGCAAACAGTAAGGGATCAAAACAGCACATGGCATCATATAAAAGTGGAACACGTGAATCAAATCGGTACCTTGAACTCAATCGGTACCTTGTATATGTGATAAAAGTGGAACACGTGAATCAAATCGGTACCTTAAATCTATACTGGATCGGTCACTTATAAAAGAGGTGGCAAATATAGTAAATGAAGGTGGATCAGTCCTATGGCATATGAAGAAAGTGGGCCAGTACATCGAACATTGGATCGGTATATTAAATAACAAGTCAGATCGGTATAGTACATTCAACGAAACTGGAATAGTACATTGTGTGCAAGTGGATCGGTATGCTCCTTCATATATGTATTGGTACTACCTCGATCCAAGTCTACCCCGATCCAACTTTACACCCGATCCAACTTCATACCCGATCCAAACCCTATACCTCATAATTACGAAACTGCCACTACCTTCAAACTTCTTCTATAAATAGCCCCTTGCTTCACAATTCAAGGGAGGGAATTCTTGACCCTGAAGGGCTGCCTAAACCATTCCTACACCTCTCTAAAAGCTTCAAAACATCATTAATGGCCTCCAAAAATTCTCTCCTCCTTTCTCCAACATGAGATGGATCTTATCTTCTCCAAGCACCGTTAATTCATACTCCGATCTACTCCAAGTGATCTCCAATCGCCATAGATCCTCCTTAATGCACGGATCTAAAATCATTTTCATGATGGAATCAAGGAAAAGTGTATAATTACACGATCCAATCCGTTCCTCTTTGAATCCAAGTGTGATCTAAAGCATAAAGAGAGCAAAAGTGGTGAATTGTCTCAAAAGTGGTCAAGTATAATTAATGCGATGTATGAGATGTAAAAATTTGTAATTCTCTCCATAATGATGAAGAATGATTGAAAAGTTGACATAGATTCACATTGAATCGAACCATTATAAAAATCTCATCTTCTTACTGCTTTTACTTTTATTTTGTGTTCGTGGCTTCACAATTTCATACCATTTACTTGGGGACGTGCTTTTCTAGCATCATTTGGTGTTTGACCGTTTTTGGTTAAAACACAGCTCTTAAGCCAATACCTTCCGATTGGGCAGATGAGGTCAAGGCCAAGATAGACCTTTTAGGAACACAATACAAGGAGATGCGTAAATATATATTTGCGGTCGCTTTTCAAGATCATTCGTGATCTGTTAGTTGATGTAAATAACATGAAAGATATGGCTGAATACAATGCGAAAGCCATTGAGAATACAGAAAAGGAGCTCGAGGATGCCCAAGCCAAGCTTGCCCTCGCACAACATGGTGTTGACAATGACAAGAAACAATACGAAGAGTTTCAAAAGCGCTACCATACCGAGCTCGAATCTCATAGCCAGGAACGCATAGACTTTAAGAAGTAAGTCGAGGATGCTAAGTCTGAGAGCACTGAGGCGAAGTCATCTTGCATCCGCCTTGAGCAGGAGAAGGCAGAGTTATTGAAGAAGAATGCTGATCTGGAGGCCAGACTGGCAGAAGTTGAAGTAAGGGCGGTTCTAGCTGAGGGGAATGCAAATATTGCTCTTAAGCCTATCGCCGATGCTAATATGCAATTTGCCAAAGCCCATAAGGAATTGGATGAGTATAGTGAGCTCGTGATAGAGTTCTTTGCTCAAGTGATCTGATATCGAGACATTTCTTGGATTAAGGACTATCCAACGACCCTTGTCTATGTGTGGGACAAAATTGTTGACTGGGAAAAAAGGCAACTTAAGGTGGACACTATCGATGCGGAAAAACTCATGGAGAAATAGCTGAGAGGTGAGGAGCCAGAACGTTTGGCTGAAGGGCGTAAACTAATTTCTGCAGTTATAGAGGACGAGAAACGCCAGATCAAGGGAAAAGAAACTATTGAAGTTGGTTCTTCATCTGTCGCTTTTGAGGCTACTGAAGCAGAGGGGCATGATCCCGATCATCCAAGGATCCCTAAGGCGCATGTCCTATCTCCAATCGTTGAATAAATCGCTTGAAGGTATCTCTACCTTCTCGCCTCAATTTTTTAAGGCCATTACAACTTTCTACCGAATTGTAGGGCAAACGATCAAAAAACCCGAGTTTTCTCATGAGCCAATAACTGTTGTTTCTCGTTCTTCAGTTGCAAAGCCTTTTGAGGAGACTGAGGAAAAACAAGAGGAAGTTACCGAGAAATCCATCGTATCGTCTAGTGCGGGAGCTCCCGAGGACGGAGAAATGATAGCGTCTTTGAAGGACGACTGCGGTGATGATGGAAATGAGGGAGATGACAACATTGTTGTAACTGGGGTCTCGGTAGAGGCTGAAAACATGACTTTGGCTGAAATGAAGGCAATGAAAGATGAGCTTTTGAAAGTTAAAGTGGAGGAAAAACCCAAAGAACCCCTTGACATCAATCCCCTCCAAGCAATTCCTCCTCAGTCCGAATTGGTTGTCAAGCTTTCTACTCAATCAATCACTAGAAGCTTATTTCAGAAATCCTCTATTGATCCAGGTGCAACTCCTTCAGATAGAGGAAGGAAGAAACGTTTCCTTACTGATGCTGAGTGAGAGGAGAAAGCTAGGATTAAAGCAGCCAAAAAGCCCAAAGCTTCTCTGAAGCCCAAGTGAAATGATGTTCCGTCTTTTCATTTTTGTTTTTCCACTGGCCTTCTATTGTTGTAGCGATTGCGGCCCTCGCGCTTTTAGTTTGTTCCTATATGTAAACCTGCATTTTTTGTAAATAAAGTAGTTTGTTTTCATGCAGCATCAAATATTTGCAAGTGTGTCATTTATTTTAATCGAGTGCATTCATGATCAAGATACCACTAATATAAGTATTGAACAATAAATCACATTGTAAATCAGACAAAGGTTTCATCCCATCATCCCTGCAAACAATTATTTATCTAAACTATCAATATTAGGCTAAGTAATAAAAAAACAGGGGGGTGTGATGTGTATGTGTATGCCCCCAATCAAACTTGAATAAAGTGCATGGCCCGGGCTTGTTTGGGATTGACCAGGATCAACATTAGATTGCCCCCAATCCTTCAGTGGGGTAGGAAACTATCTTTATCGTCACTTTCTCTTGGCGCCTTTATACTCTCCTTTCGTATGTCCAGGTAAGAGTGTGGTCAAGGCGGTCTTTAATCACGGTGCACCATCACGCCTTGGGGACGTTGTCTTCCCGTCCTTTATACTTTCTCTCGGATCACGAAAGTTAGAGTTGTAGATGCCATCTTCCCATCCTTTATATTCTCTCTCGGATCATGAGAGTTAAATTTGATCATGCAAATGATCATTTTGCTTGCTCTTGATTTAATTCAAGTCATATATTCCAGATCAAGAGCACAACATTCACAGGGCACAAAGAAATAATGCAAGAAAAGTAAATGACGTGCGATGTTTTTATATTGGTTCGGCAAATCATAGCCTACATCCACTTTATAATTTTTTGTTCATATCAACTAGACTGTTTTAGGCAAGTCATGCCTTTTTACATAGTTTATAAAACAAAAGAATCGGCACAATCTTAAGTCAAATAGTGCCGCAAGTGTTGGGCATTCCATGCTCTGGGGATTTCATCGCCATCCACGGTCGTCATCTTGTCCTTTATCAAGTTTCCGCTGAACGACATACGGTCCTTCCTATTTCGAACCTAGAAAAATGGGGGTTGGGAAGACTTGTTTCAAAACCAAATCTCCAGGTTCAAAGGTTCGAGGTCGAACCTTCCTGTTGTAATATTGAGCTACTTCGTGTTGGTGCCTCGAGGCATACACGTCCGCTTCATCTCTCTTTTCCACAATCGCATCCAAGGACTTAAGAAGAAGCGTTTTATTCGTCATTGGATCATAATAGGTCCTTCTATGAGAGGGAACTTCCAATTCCACTGGGATGATCGCTTCTGTTCCAAAGGAAAGTGAGAAAGGAGTACGACCAGTCGCTGATTTTTAGGTTGTTCTATATGCCCACAATGCTAAGGGCAATTCGTCAACCCACATAGCTTTTTCTTGCTGTAATCGCTTCTTAAGAATGGATTTAATGATTTTGTTTACTGCTTCAACTTGTCCATTCGATTGTGGGTGAGCTACTGCGGTGTACCTCTTCTCGATCTTATATTTTTGGCATAAATCATTAAATTCCATACTGTCGAACTGGGTTCCGTTGTCCGTTATGATCAAGGTTTTAAATCTCAGATATCAGTCGCGTTTCGTCTTGGGGATTTTATAGACACGGTCTAGTATCAGGGGAGATCTCGAACGAGATGAGTCTAACTCAGGAGTTCGTCTCGAATTTTCATCTCGGGTTTGAAAGTTCATATCGGAACAATCTAGGGGTACATGATATGTTAAAAATGATATTTTAACAAAATGATTTTTATGAATGCATTCAGAAACATAGTAACTTAAACTTAAAATGCAAAATAACTTTATTATTCTTTATTTTGTGAAAGATCATTCATACTCTAAATCGTAATATGCTTAAAACAGGAATATTATCAGATAGGAAACATTAAAAGGATCCAAAATATTAAAAAATTCAGCATAAATAGACCATAGAATACATAATTTCATAAGTAACATGTATGTAAAAGGCAGAGTATGAAAATCATAAGCATTGTAAAACATATACGAACATATAATATAGTCATTTAACATGAAAAATGTAAAATAACAAAAGATTGGTATGGCTTGATTTGAGTTTCTTAATTATAGTTCTAGTTCAGGCACAAATTTAAATTTTAACAAAAAACTAAGATCTCGGACGATATTCCAGTATTTCGTCTCGGCCGATATGTCATTCGATATTACAATATCTCGGGCGATATATTCGAAAGGAGATTTAGAGTGATATTTGCTGTTTCGTTTTGGAAGGAGCCCAAAACAAGATCTCGGAGGAGATCTCGGGCGATATTTGTGAGATTTGAAACAGTGGTTATGATGAATTTGGGAATCCCGAATCGTCAAATTATGTTCCTGACAATAAAATTAATCACCCTCTTTGTTGTGATAGTAGTTAATGGCTCGGCTTCTGCCTATATTGTAAAATAATTTACGGCCACGATTGCATACTTTACTCCACCTTTAGTGATTGGTAAGCTTACAATGATGTCTATCCCCCACACAGCAAATGAACACATGCTCACCATTGAATTAAGTTGACTGGGAGGTGCTCTTGGGATCTTAGCAAATTTATGGCACCTATCACAGTGTCGTGAGTAATCAGCTATATTCCGATTCACAGTAGGCCAGAAGTAGTCATACCGCAATATTTTCTTTGTCAATGTTTGACCTCAGGTGTGATCTCCATGTTCACCTTGAGCACTTCTGTTAGTACACTTTTGATGTCGTCATGTGCTACACATCGGAGTAAAGGCATAGGGAATCCTTGACGGTAAATAACTTCATCCTGCACGACATATCTTAAAGCTTTACGAACTACGACTCATCTCTTACTCTTTTTAATTGGGAGTGTTCCGTCTTGTAGGAAGTTCTTTATTGGCGTCATCCATGACTCTGTTTTCGGTTTGGTCTCCAGAACCGCATCAACTTCCATTTGGTCAATGCTTGGGGACTTTAGTACCTCGATCGGGACCATCTCTGTTGCTCCTGTGTTATCGGAACTTGGTAATTTAGCAAATATATCTGCTTTTTGATTTTTTGTCCGCGGAATGTGGGATATGCTAAACATTCCACGCAGTCCAATAACTCTTCTACCTTTTCCAAGTAAGAAATAAATCGAGGTCCTTTCTCTTGCAACTCCTTCTGAACCCGACAAACAACAATTTGAGAGTCACATAAGATAACAAATGCCGCTACGCTCAATTCCTTAGCAAGCTTCAGCCTGACAATCAGGGCTTCGTACTTGAAATCGTTGTTAGTAGCGGAAAATTCCAGTCTGAGAGCATAGTAAGTTGGTCGTTTTTTAGGACTTATTACTACAACTATGGCGCCGGACCGTCGGTTGTTTCTAGCACCGTCTGTGTACAGCTTCCATATGCTAGATTCCAGCTTTCGTTCTGAGGGGCTGGCTTCTTCATCCGGAACATCCTCTTCAGGTATCGTGAACTCATCTATGAAGTCAGCTAATGCCTAGCCCCTTATTGATTTTCTAGGTTGGAAGTTTAGGTCGAATTGACTTAGCTCAATGTTCCACTTAAGCAATCGTCCAGATGCTTCAGGTCGTTGTAGGATCTGTCAGAGTAGTTGATCGGTATATACAACAATTGGATGAGCTTGGAAATAATGGCGGAGTTTTCTGTAAGAAATCAGTAGGCTATAAGCAAGTTTTTCTATCTTCGGATAGTTGCGCTCCGCTGCCGCCAACTTCTTGCTCACATAATATACTGACCTCTGAACTTTGTCTTCTTCGTGTACCAGGACTGAACTGATGGCATGAGATGACACTGCCAAATATACGAACAAATCTTCATGGTCCACTAGCTTAGACAATATCCGAAGTTTCTCTAGAAGATCCAATAGATTTTGGTAGGCTTCATTACAATCCGGGATCCATTCGAAGTTTTGTTTTCCTCGCTAAATCAGGTCAAAAAAAGTAACACACTTGTCGGTGGCCTTGGAGATAAATCTGCTCAATGCCGCAACCTTCCCTACCAAGCTTTGGACATCTTTGATCTTTTGTGGCTCTTTTATGTTCCTGATCGCTGCGATCTGATCGGGACTAATTTCAACTCCGTGAGAGCTGACTATGAAACCGAGGAATTTTCCTAACGCGACGCCTAAATGAGAATTTCAGTGGATTAAGCTTCATTCCATATCGTCAGAGGATACCGAACATTTCCACTAAATTCGTTGTGTGGTCGGACGATCATCTGGATTTCATGAGCATGTCATCCAAAAAAACTTCCATCGACTTCCCTATCTAATTATAGAACATTCGATTCACCAAGCGTTGGTATGTTGCTTCGGTATTCTTCAATCCGAAGGGCATCACCACATAGCAATACAATCCCAAGTCTGTGATAAAACTGGTATGCTCCTAGTCTGGCACGTACATGGGAATCTGATTATAACCTGAATATGCATCCATAAAAGAAAGAAGTTTGTGTCCCGCTATGGAGTCTACCAATTGGTCTATCCTGGGGAGTGGGAAGCTGTCTTTTGAGCATGCCTTATTTAGGTCTGAAAAACCAATACATGTGCGCCACATCCCATTGGCTTTGTTAACTAGGGCGTGGTTTGATATCCAGTCAGGATATGTTGAGTATCTGATGAACCCATTATCTCTTAACTTCTCCACTTCTTATTTCAAAGCCCATAACCTCTCCGGGCCCAACATACCCCTTTTTGTTTCACAGGAGGATGTTTTGGGGTTATGCTTAGAGAATGAATCATGATCGATGGAGAGATTCCACACATGTCAGCATAGGTCCAAGCAAACACATCCACATTCACTTTCAAAAAGTCTGTTAATTCCCTCGTTTGGAGGGGATCTAATTGAGATCTAATTTTCAAGACCTTTGCCACATCGTCGTCATCGATCGAAATGTCTATAGTTGCCTCATTGGGGGTTGCCTTCCTGCATCCCGGTTCCTTGTCCTCTCTAGGATCAATGTCCTCGGGCAGGTCGTCAGGAGACTCCGTCGACGGTATTCTCTTTACTTGCTATGCCGAACCCTCCTCAGCAGGAGGGGAAATATTCTTGGGATCTATTTCTTTTCCATTGCGAAACATCTTTTATTCTGCCATATAACAAGCTCTTCCAGTGACCTGGTCACCACGAACCATTCCTACTCCGGATTCGGTTGGGAGTTTCATCAATAGGCACCAGGGCACGATGTAGGCCCTGAACTCTGCAAGGGCAGATCGGCCTAAGAAGGCGTTGTAAGGCGAATCAATATCTATAATCACGAATGGGAGGATCCTTACTCTTCAGCGATCTTCCTCTCCTAGTTCTACAGATAAGTCCACCATACCAATCAAAGCAGTTGATGATCCATTAAAGCCATGTATCCAACTTGTACATAGCTTTAAATCCTTCATTTCTAACTTCATTTGGTCAAAAGCTTTTTCAAACAAGATGTTAACTGAACTCCCGCAGTCCACAAGTACTTTTCGTACCAATGCAGGCCCGATGGTGGTTGTTATTACCAACGGGTCGATGCTGGGTGTTTCAACTCCTACCCTTTCTCTGTCACGAAAGATAACGTCATCTGTTGCTGTCTTTTGCTGTTTCACTGGCGAATCCTCTTCGAGATTGCTGCACTCTCCCATTTCTGGGTGTTTGGCGGCATTAACATACTGTTCCATTGCTCTATTGCTAGACCCAACCGGATGTGGTCCCCCGACCATAGTGTTAATGACTATGCCTTTTCCCTTCTGCTATGCAGTAGATTTAGAAGCAGGCTGGTTCTGATTCGGTGCAGATCCTCCTTGCCTCCTATCCTTGGAGGCAACCTTGTACTTATCCAGCTTCCCTGCATGAAGGAATTTTTCAACAACATCCCTCAAATGACGACACTCATTCATAGAGTGACCGTAATTCTCATTAAACAAGCAGAACTTCCCGGTTTCACATTCTTTTTTGGTTGAATCTCAAGGTGGGGGCTTCTTATATTGGACAACATTGTAAGTATCCAAATAGATATTCTAAAAGGTATCATTTAACGGCGTGTAGTTTTCAAAAGACTAAAACCGAGGCCTCTTCTTGGAATCATTCCTCTGATACCTATTTCTTTTGCCCCCATTCCCGCCCTGGCGGTCATTCCCTCCATTCTTGTTGCCAACAGTCACCTCAACCTTTCCTGCGCTGTCTCCGGACGCTTGATGGCGACATTGGTCTGAATGTCTTCTCTGGGGATTCCGTCAGACTTTCTCCTTCAGTTGGCATATATTTCCTTTCGTCGCAGACGAATATTTGCCATTTCATGGAAAAACTACTTGGTTAATGGTGGTTTTCCGACCAAGTATTCCGTGAACTCGATTCCCTTATCAACTCCATCTATTAGTGCCATCAAGATGGTTTGCTCATGTGGGTTACTCACCTCTGTAACTGCCAGATCGAATCAATCCAAATATGATTTTAGAGTTTCTCCAGGAGCTTGTTTGATTGTAGACAACTCAATGACACTCTTAGATTTCCAGGCGTGGAGTCGGTATTGATTCGTGAAACTCACATTTAGTTCTTTAAAAATGGAGATCGATCTAGGGGGAAGTCGGGTGAACCACATCTATGTGATGTCTTCGAGATATATTGGAAAAGCCTTGCACTTCACGACATCAAGTGCTGTCGCGGCGTTCATATTCCCTGAGTACCGCATCAAATGTTGCCTTCGGTTGGTCCTTCCTCCATATCGATCCATCGTGGGCAGATTCAATCGTCTAGGGAACCAAAAATCTAGGATATCATCCATAAAAGGTGTATGGCTGCGATCGATGCCCCAATCCTCGTTAATATAGCCTCTGCTGCCGGCCATAATTTGGTGTACCATTGCTTCCACTTCAGCATTGGATAGCATCGGCTCGGGATCTGCACTACTGGTTCTTCTAATATATCCAGTTCCCATATCAAGTTGTGTTCTCTGACTCCTTGCGTGAGTAGCATTTCCTTGCCCCCCACTGTCCTAGTCATTCACAAGATGGGTAGGCTGAAGGAGCTGTCGCTGAGTAGGATTACTTATGTTGGGATCCTTGAGAAGGACACGAGATCCCTGCATCGGCAACAACATAGGCTCTCTCAAGCTAGGGTCATCAGGTCCCAAGACACGGGCTACATCTTCGCGTGATCCCAATGAACTAAATGTCATTTGCTCGAGGTTCTTAGGTCTCTCATATGGCCTTCTCAGACGTGGATGTCTTTCCTCCAAAGAAGATGAGTGGTCCGCATCAAAACGATGAATCGAAGAAGGTGTTCTATGTCTACTAAGCTCGTCTATCTATCTACTCATTGCATTCATATTTTCTTGCATAGCAGCACTGTCACGTCTTTGGGCCTCTAAGGCATCATTAGTTTTATCCAACATATCGAGTAGGCGTGAGAATTCCATATGCGAAACAGGCGCAAAAGCAGTAGGTCGATTACTAGTTGTCACGACTGGTGCTGGAGCATTAGCATTAGCTCGAGTGGAGACACCAACTTCAACTATAATCGGGTTGTGGTAGTACCATCAGATCGGCTCAGAGGAGCATTACTGGCAATATTCAAGTCTTCGGTTCAGATCGGTCTGGCACCATCGGATCAGGTCGGGTTTTTCCCTTCGGATCCGATCCGGACCCCCATGACCTGTAACTACAACCGCTTGCTGATCTTCACTAGCCTCATTCTCCTGAGAAGTTTGAATTTCCTTTCGTTTTCTTGGAGCAATGAAATCTGAGTTTTTTGAAATCAACAAAAACTTCAAAAATAGCGAAAAAGCGGACTAACATCTTCGGATTTGAGAATCCAAAAAGTAGAATGGTAATCTGAAACGGTGAGTTCAACTCTCAGTGAAAGCACCAAAATGTTAGACCAAAACGTGGTTCTAACACACAACTGACTATGGTTTTATAGAATAACAACACGAAATGGATAAAAAAGAGAATCAACATACATAATTGTGGTTTTGTGTTAAAGAGCCTACTTCCACTTTATAACTTTTTGATTGATGAATCAATTACAAATACAGTAGTAATAGCCCCTCAACCTCACTAATACAATCAAATATCTCTCAATAATTTGTGAAATCATATTCAGCAACTCAGAGTATAATCTGAATAAACAAGAGAAGACGTAATAATGATGGAGTTAGAGTCGTTAAATGCCAAAAGATCCTCAAAAATGGCAAGTTGAGGTGTATTTATAGGCGCAGAACAAAGGCGGGTCGGATGCCATGTGGGCCCAATCCCGTAAATCTCAGATTTGGGTGTGTTATGATAAGTACAGCACATCAACATCATGGGTAGGTGGGTAATAATTGCTCCGGGTATGTAGCGACGTGGCATGTAACTGCTTCAAAATTGTAGTCATTTGATAGGGTCGGTAGAGGGGGTTCTGAATCAATCTGATATTTATCAGCTATGTCTGATCCTTTGTAGATGGGTGATTTGACATCGACCCGTGCACTCCGACCCAATCCTACTCCTTAGCTTTTGATGATAATGAAAATAGTAACTGATCTCTTTGATACCTCATCTCACATTTGACCCAATGAATTCTTCTTCTCGATTGGCTATGTCTTTCACCCTTAACTGTATCCAACATTCGATTCTCAAGCTTTATGTAGCCTGACTACAAAGTAGGCTAACAAGAAGAAATAGAGGTAGAAAGCCATATAATTTGTGAACTGAGAAAGGGAGCTAAAACTTTGTTTGTAGGTGTTAAAATGTGTAGGAGCCATTTGATCAAAAATATAAGATTCAAGCTATACATGACAACTAAATCCAAAATAGTATAACTAATCTAGTCATCGCCATCAATTCAAATTTCTAATTGATTAATTAATTAATAATCATTAGATAATTTCATTTATATCTTTTAAACCAATTCCCACTTTTACAAGTATATGTTGACATATAACTTTAAATTTGAATACAGAATATTCCTTTATGCCAATCTTATTTGTTCTATTTCAGTGGGCTTGAAGGTAAATGTGGACAAAACTAAAATCTATTTCAATAGTTCTGCTATTAATACACGATATATTTCCGCTCTACTGGGTTTTGAGCAAGGCTCACTGCTAGTTAAATATTTAGGCATTCGTTTGTCTTCAAACTACTTTCACTTCACAGAATGCCAATTTCCCATTTATAGAGTTTAATCAAAAATACATGGATGGTAGTCTAAATTTCTTAGCTTTGCTGGAAGAGTGGAATTAATAAAATCAATAATAACTTCTATAATATATACTCTGCTGGTTATTTGTATACCAAAATCCAGAAAATACATTAGAAAAAATCCATTATTTATGTGCTAATTTTTTTGGGGTGGTGCCAAACACAAAGTGTCCTAAATTAATTTGTGTAAACCTATGCTAGATGGAAGAATTGGCTTTCGTTCTTTTTCAAACCTCAAAAAGGCCTCTTGCATGAGCTTTTGTGAAATTTTTTGACTAAAGAAAATTTGTGAAGTAAGTGGATGCATATAAGGTATTGTGCTTGTAAACACTTCTGGCATATGCATGTGAACAACAATGCCTCAAGAACATGGAAGAGTATGCTTCTTCTACAAACTAGTGGGAAGCAGTTCATGAACTACTGGACATCAAACTTCTTTATGATTTGAGTCATGACTCAACTGGGAATGTCTAGTCGACTTATTAGGCATTAATAGTTTTCAAGTGTGGGAAGTGATAGTGAGACAAATAGCTTAATTATTCATCACAATCAATTAAACTCCTCGCTACAAGTGGCTAGAAGAGAAGTAAAATCAGAGGTTCAGACAATTCATTAACATGCAAATAATATATCTGATAGCTACGAGTGGTGTGATGGTAGTGGTTTCTCTTTGTCAAAGGCTTGGAATAAAATAAGAGATAAGGAACAATTTAACCAATATTATACGGTTATTTGGCATGCGAAAAAAGTATACAGGTGTCCTTCCTATCCTACTTGGCTATCAATGATCGACTAAACACTACAGACAGGCTACAAAGATTTGGAATAGTTACAAATTCTGTTCCTCCTTTATGCGAGAAAGATTAGGAAATTGACCAACATCTGTTTTTTAATTGTGAATATTCTGCATACATGTGGTCTTCAATGAAAATCAAGCTTGGAATTTTATCAAATACCTTGCAGCTTATCGAACCAAAGTCAAATATGTTGTTATCCAGTCCAAAAAACGAACAAATCAGAAACGTTGCTTTCGGTTCATTTACCGCTAAAATATATTTCATATGGCAAGAACAAAATTCTAGAATCTTCAACAACAAGAGCACTCATTACACAACTGGGGCAATACAAATTGAGAAGGAGGTTCTCTTCCTATTTCGCGATAATCGCTCTTCATCTTAATAACGAGGGACAACATTGAGCATCAGCAAGAATAGGGAATAGAACTGTACAATTATGGTTAGTGGGATTTAAAAGAAGAAGCATTTGAATTAGCTTGGTTTTTGGGCTTTTGGGACTTAATGGTGCATTATTTAGATGTATCTAATTTTGTCTTTTCCACCTTCTTACCCCGCTTGTACAACTAATATACTGAGTTTATATATGCTCTATTTCCTTACAAGGCATTCATCTAGGTTAGGAGTGGTACAAGGTTATGGAGAGACATATAAATGAAGTATATGATTGGTATTTGCAATAAAAATGTATCAAAAAATAAAAATCTTATTTGTTCTATTCCATATTTATCCAACTTATTTGAAACTCAATTTTGTATTCTTATTTTATATTAAAACTTTGTTATATAATCACCTTTTTCATACAAACTTCGTTTTAAACAACAAAAATATGAAAATGGATATGAATCTCACCACGTACACAGTTGTGATATTTTCGTGGTTGAATTTCCAAGTATTAAAATATCTATATTTTTAAATATAACTTATTATTGTCTTGGTTATGTACTTTAATTAGGGTATATTTTATAGCGTATTAAATTCTCCTCCCTTAAATAATTTTCGTAGAGGCGAAAAACACAACTCGCTCTAACATACATGTTATACAACGAAGTTATTTATCTATCTATCTATATATATATATATCCATAAAACAACCATACTTAATGTGATTATGTACTACAGACATATGTAAGTGAGCTTTGTCCAAACATGAAAGTGAAATTCATGAAGTTATATGTATGCAAGACATTTTAGTATGCATATAATTTCTACATGAGTGGTTGATGCAGTTGTGTCACAACCAATTCCTACCATCCAATTTGGCAACAACATGGCAACCAAAAGTATAAATTTAGAGGAAATAATTACCCATGCAAAGCTCAAGATGAGTTTCCTTCATCTTTTCCTCTATTTCCATGTGCTTTCCACATCATTATCTACCCACTGTACTTGGATGATATTTATGAATTTGTTGCAAAGCCTTTTAATTATGTGCTGCATAATGTGTGCAGTGGCACAAAGTACCCAGGACTCTATCTCAAACATCTTTAGGTCCCCAATCCGATCAAGCTCAAATTTGATGGAGGAATCATAAAGGCACTTCCTAAGGTGAGAAATGTGGAAAATGTTATGGATTCCGATCAGTTTCTCGGGGAGCTCCACATGATAAGCCAGTTTACCAATTCTTTGATCCAATAAATCTGGAAGCTAACTTCCCAGTCATTTCGAACCAGATGGTTTTCCTAAGGGGAGAAACTTTTATGAAGACCAAATCAAAATTATTAAACTTAATTTCCTTCTCCTCTGATCAGCATAATTTTTTTGCCAACCTTGGGCAGCCTTTATTCTTTGCTGAATCAAAAGAACATTCTCCATGGAATTGTGGCTGTGGTCGGGTCCTAGTAGGATATTGGCAACAATTTCATACCAATAAGTTGGCAATATGCATGGCCGCCTATATAATGATTCATAAGGGCCTATACCAATTGTCGCTTGAAAACTATTGTTATACCCAAATTCGACCAACGATTAATTCTACTCTAAGCTCCTTATAAGTCAATGATGCAAGCTCTCAAAAGCTTCCAAGAACTCTGCTGACTTTTTTAGGTCTGTCCATCGATCTGTGGTTCTTTGATTAAGTGCCATGTCTGAAGGCTCGATCACCACAACAAAAATACCATAATATAACTGTAGTTTTACAACTGTACAAAATGTAAGTTGTAATAAATGTTTTTTACAAATGTCATTTTCTGGAAGTTGTAATAAACTTATTTTTAACAACTCTTTTGTTTTTCCAGTTGTAATAGATGCGTATAACAACCTGTCCTTTCTGTAAATTGTAATAGATGCCTATTTTTAACAAGTCTTATTCATTCCCAGTTGTAATAGATGTTTATTAAAACCTTTCATTTTCAAATAATAATAAAAAATAAAAAATTAATATTAAATTATAACCACTATTAAATAAAAATAATTAATTTTAAATACAAAATATCTAATATTACAACTAACATGAAATAGTTAGTAATGGATGTAATAATAATAACTAATAAATAGTATTAATAATTTTAAATACGAAGTAACTAATAAATAGCAAATAACTAGTAACATGTATGTAGTAATTAATTTTTAATATTCAATCATAACTAAGAAGAAATAAGTACTAGCTAATAATAGCTATTATTATAAGTAATATTTAATGTTTAAATAAAATATAATTCTCAAAAAATTCATATTATATTTAATATAGTTTTTACTTATTAATTCTAACTTATTATATTTGATTTTATAAATTTGGATGGAATTTTCTTTATAATCTATAGTTTATAAATAATTCACTATTCAATGCCATAATTTATAATTAATTATAAAATTTTATAATAAATGTTTATTAATTAGATGATAATTAAATAATAATAGTTAAAATTAAATTTAATATTAAAAGTGATAAAAATAATAATACATTTTAAGATATTTTACTTATATAATATAATAAATGACTATAATTTTATCTATTAAATTACACGAAAAATTAAGTATAATTTTAATTGTAATCAAAAGAACAATCATCGGATGCGAGTGTGACCATATCTGTATTTAAATTTATTTTTCTAATATTAGTTAATTTTTAATTTTCAAATATGGATACGGAAGAATTTTGATTTTTTTTGAATATTTATTATTTACTATAGAATGTTATATGGTGGGGAATACGAATTCTCTTTTGGCTCCAAATTCAAATTTCCCTTTGGCTCCAAAAAAAAAACTTTTGGGTTCCAGATTGGTACTTTCTCGTATAATTTTTTAGTCTTCCTCCTGTCTCCTTTTCCCGTAACTTCTGCCCCACTAGTCTCCGAAAGCTCTTTCGCCAAATCCAAACCAAACCCGTTAAGAAACAAAACCTTAATCACTCATTTCTTATTTCTGAATCTCGTCCATTTCTCTACCTTATTCCCCCTTTCCCATTCCCCCGCCCTGGCATTCCTCATCTTCATTAGTCTGCTCCTTTTTCAATTTTCCAATTCCCTTTTCTGACGATTGAAAGATTCCATTTCAGATCCAATTTTTTGGTGACGATCGCCTTGTGCCCTCTTCGCTTTCCTACCCCCACCGTTTTGCCTTCTCTGTTTTGAGCCCCACTTCAAATTTGTTTTTAACTTGGCCACACCACTTATCTTCTTCGTAGAGATCTGCCAAGTTCCCGGTGTTGGTTTTGGATTGAGAATTACTTGTTGAGTTGGATTTGCTTGTTTATGTGGTTTCTGATTCAGTCCTTTAGTTACTGCTTGGTGTAGTATGCTGGGTCCGACTTGTGGTTGGTAGCGGGAACTTTTGTCTCCAATTAAGTAATCATCATCCATAAGTTGACGATGGGTTTTTTATATGGGCCGGTTATACCCTGTGAAATTTTTACAAGCATCAGTCGATTTTTTATTCAAAGCATTATTGCTCTTAGGCATTTACTTTGTTACGCTACTGTTTTTTCTTTACTTCGTCTGAGTTCCCCTCCCCTATTTCTACTTGTTTTTCTTCCCTGTCCCCTTGACCTTCTTGCGCCATTTTCAGCAAAGAAGGTCTCCTACACATGTCATGTACTCATAACAAATCTTATGAGATTTGAGTTTGGTCCTTGGTTCTTAGCTCGAGCTCGACTCAGTGTTGCTTTTGTGTCTATTTGGTTTATCTGCGACTGTGGTTCTTCGGGTTGAGGTAGGTGTTTATGTGTTTTGCCTTGTGGTTGGTAGATTTTTTGATGGTTTGGTTACGGTACCTTCTTGTGGCTGTTTTTGGCTATTCTTTTGGTGTCTTCTATTTTCTTGGTTGGATGTTCCAGAAGCTTTGGTTGATTTAGTATTTTAGCCTGATTTTTACTTGAATTGGGTTATTGTCTTTTGGTTTGCTCTTGTAGCTTACAGAATTTAGAGATATATTGTTCACTTTTCTTTTTAAATCAACTAAGGCGCATCTGGCAAAGATGTGGCTTCTAAAAAGATTTCCATGTAATTTTGAGTATACTACTATAACTTGCAATATACTCTTTAATTTTGAGTATGGTCAATAAGTAGAGATTCTAACAAAGGTGAGTCCTGATAAGTACTTGGTAGGATGAACAATATGTGTAGGAAATGTAATTTGAACTATTTAATTTAAGAACATATTATTATGTAGAGAAGCTATTTATCTTAGTGCATTTGGCAATGAAATTTTTTCAGCTGATATGGTTTTAAATCAGCTTGCAGAATCAATTTTGCAACATTATACTTGAAGAGCTCAGGGGACATGATGAGTACCCTCTTTAAGAAGCTTTGAAAGAAGATTATGCTTCATGTTATCACGGCTCAAAAAAAAGGTACATTTTTGACTGATACGAGATTTAGATCATATTTCATTAACATAAATAATATTGATTTAAAAGAACCAGAACTAAGTCAGATAGCAAATAGAAAATACTGGTATAAAATAGAATGAAATGCTTTCATTATTATCCAATCAGTTCACTAAATTATATTCACATACTCAGCCAATGGCCATAAAAATTTCATGGATTGGTCGAATAAAATCAAGTGATGGAGTATATGGAAACACTAAAAGATAGGAAAAAGACCCTCTGTTTAGGGACAAAACATCCATTGGGTTGTCTGTATAGCTCCATTCATTGTAGTCCAAATACAAGAAATTCTTCCTTACTCATCTTAGCAGAGAATTAAACCATTCAAATATATGTTCTTCACGAGGAATAGTTAGTCTCATATCACCTGTAGCAGCTTGTCTTATATGCATACCCTTTATCTATAAACTGAATATGGAGGAATATTTCATATTCATTCTTTGTGATACAAGTATACAACCATTGGTTGGTCGGATCCAGATAAAAGCGGATCTAAAAAATTGTAGGATCAAAGCGGCCTCTATTTTTTTTCGGGATCTTCCATCATTCAGTTCGGTTTTAGTCATGATGGCTAGGTTATTATCCTCTCCGACATCTATGCCCGCAAGATTTTCTTTCACTGCTCATCATTCACTATTTTTTGTTGTATAAGAATGTTTTGGTTGTTCTTCAGATTTGACGTTTTAGAACTTTTATATGGTTTTCTTTCCGGCATCTATGATTTACTGCTATTCTATACTTCAATATCTTAATCAATTTACTTCATACATGTTTTTTTTATCTTCAAATATACAATTTCTGCAGACTAAAAAAGGTTCCATTAGAGAGTCCGTGGGTAAGAATCCTTTCAGCGCTTTTGTAGCTATTGTGGTACTGGTACGGATATATTAAATATCTTAGTAGTAATACTTCAAACTTATTATTCATTGTCCTACAATTGTGAAGAGAAGTAAAAATATTTGTAAACTATAGAATTTCGATGATTTGGCTAGGAGAGAACGTGAATCTCAAGCATTGGCAACTAGTTCAAAGTTAAAAAAGGGAAATTTAGCCTTAGCGCGTAATACATTGGGCGTTCTTCGGGGGAGATGAGCACGACTCCGGCCCCAGAGAATTTTCCATTAGATGAGCCGTCTACGAACAATTTCCACTTGGCGTCGGGAATTCCAGCATTTGTCGTGGGTTTCTGCTCGGTGGCTGTGAACTCCACGATGAAGTCTGCAAGGGCTTGGCTGAGGATGGCTCATCGGGGGATGAAGGTTATCTCGAACTGGCTTAACTCTATGCTCCACTTTGGTAATCGCCCCGATGCCTCGGGCCGTTGTACGACCGGACGTAGCGGTTGGTTAGTGAAAACTTTATGGGATATGACTAGAAGTACGGTCGGAGCTTTCTAGAGGAGATCAATAAGCAAAATGCCAATTTTTCTAACTTTGGGTTGTTCTTCTCTGCCCCCGTCAACCGCTTGTTGACATAGTAGACGGGCCGTTGAGTGCGATCCTCGAGGCGTATTTGTACCGAGTTGATTGCCTGTGCAGAAACAACCATGGAAATGTATAAGTCCTCATTGTCTATAGGCTTAGAGAGGATAGGTGGTCGTTCTAAGTGGTCCAGGAGTTCCTTGAATGCGGAGACGCATTCTGGCGTCCACTCAAAGTTGCACTTCCCCTTTTGGAGTAAATCGAAGAAGGGAATGCATTTGTCGGTGGCGTTAGAGATGAACCGACTTAAAGCGGAGACCTTTCCATTCAGACTTTGGACATCCCTGATGTTCTCGGGGATATGGATGTCCCGAATAGCTTGGATTTTTTTCTGGGTTAGCTTTGATGCCCCTAGAATTGACAATGAAACTCAAGAATTTTCCAGAGGCGACTCCAAAGGAGCACTTCAGGGGGTTGAGCTTCATGTCGTACTGGCAAAGGACATCGAACATTTCGAAGAGGTCGTGGACGTGATCGCTTTATATTTTAGATTTTACTAGCATATCATCCATGTACACCTCCATAGACTTTCTAATTTGATTTTTAAAGTGTTGATTAACCATTCGCTGATAAGTGGCATCGGCATTTTTAAGGCCAAAGGGCATAACACGGTAGCAGTAGAGCCCAAGGTCGGTTATGAAAGAGGTATGATCTTGGTCGTGGAGTCTCATCGGGATCTGGTTGTAGCCTGAGTAGGCGTCCATGAAGGATAATAGCTGGTATCCGATGGTCGAGTCGACTAGTCGATCGATCTTCGGGAGCGGGAATCTGTCCTTGGGGCATGCTTTGTTTAGATCGGAGAAGTCGATGCATGTTCGCCACTTACCATTAGCCTTCTTAACCAGAACTGGATTGGAGACCCATTCGAGATAATCAGCCCCACGGATGAAGTCATTGTTGAGAAGACGACCTACCTCTTCTTCGAGTGCCTCGGACCTCTCGGGCCCTAGGAAACTGCGCTTCTTTTTAACTGGAGGTATTCTGGGATCTAAGCCAAGGGAATGGCAAGAAATTGCGGGCTCGATGTCTTTCATGTCGAAGTGAGTCTATGCAAACACATCTGAATTGGCTTTCAGGAAGCATATAATGTCTTCTTTAATAGCTGGGTGGAGTTGTGACCCTGCCTTCAACACCCTCGTTGGGTTGTCGAGGCTGACGGGAACGTCCACTGTGGATTCGACCGGGGTAGCCCTCTCGTATTCGGGTTCTTTGTCCCTCCGTGGGTCGAGATCATCGGAAAGACAGGAGTGGCGCCTGAGCCAGGGCCCAGACACCGCTGATTGCTATGCCGAGACGTTCTTGGCACAGGAAGGAACGGGCATAGCTTTGCCTTTATCCTCATTACATGCATTCTTCCATTCTATGGCATAACTTTCCCTGGCGCTTACTTGGTCGCCCTTGACAGTTCTGATCCCATTTTCCATCGGGAATTTCATTAGGAGAGACCATGGTTCCATGTAAACTCGGAATTCGGTGAGGAAGGGGCGCCCTAGGACAGCGTTGTAGGGGGAGTCGATGTCTATGACCATGAAAGTGAGAATCCAGACTTGGCTCTGATCCCCCTCGTCTAGTTCTACGGGCAGGTCGATCATCCCTACGGGGGAACTAGAGGCCCTATTAAAGCCGTGAATTGCGGCGTGACATGGATTTAAGTCGTTCGTTTCCAATTTCATCTGGTCATTGGCGGCATTAAAAATAATGTTGACCGAGCTTCCAGAGTCGATTAAGACCTTCCGAACAGAAGCGACACCGATCTGGGCGGTGATGACTAGTGGATCGGTGGTCGGTATTTCCACCCCTGTCGATTCCCTTTCTCGGAAGATGATGTCGTCCCGCATAGTTTTTTGTGGCTTGGATGGGACAGACTCAGGGAGAGTAGAGCAGGCTTCGTAAGTAGCATGTTTTACAGAACTACATATTCCTCCATTTTTCGAAAGTGGTTGTTATGTGTGGGGTAAGGCCCACCGCATATGGTTTTGATCATGATTCCTCATCTTGGGTTAGATGGTCATGGAGCTCCCTTGACGGCTGCTTGTGGAGTTGGTGGCAAAGGCTGCGAGTTTGCTTCGACGGGAAAGGGCTCTTGGACATATTGCTCAAGCCGTTTCTCGCGTATAAGTTTCTCGATTGCATCCGTAAGTTGGTGGCATTCATTGGTGTCATGCCTGTATACGTCATGGTATCGATAGTACCTCCCGGTGTTCTTCTCGCGGTCAGTTGATTCTCTGACTCGCGGCTTCTTGTATGGTAAGTCGTTACATGTTTCCAAGTAGATCGTCCCTATGTCTTCATTCAACGGGGTGTAGGTTTCGAAAGCTTGGCGAGGGCCGGGCTTTCTTAATCCTGCTAGGGCTTGCCCGTTGTTTCGTCCATCTGGCCTGCCACTGTTAGGTTTTTGCCTTTGGGTACCTGCCCCCTGTTTTGGTCGAAGGGCTCCCCGCCTTGCCTACCTCTGGATTGGTTTTTGGCGGTATCTGCTTGAGGGTCATAGGGACGACTTGTGGCGAAAAGACGGTTCCGCCTTGCCTCTTCTTGGAACAAGTATTGGTCCGCCTTCTCATAGAATGCGTCGTGGCTTTTTGGCTGCTTTCGATCGACCCAGGCTTTGAACACTGAAGTAGGAGGGCACCTTTTGCTAGTTGAAAGAGTATGGTGCGAGGATTTGGATCTTCAACCTCGGCGAGAGCTGTGTTGAACCGAGAAAGGTAGCTCCTAAGTGACTCGGCGGGCCCCTGGTATAGGTTGGATAAGGTGAGGGCATTCTTCGGAGTTGGGATATGCACCCTGAATTGCTTGACCAGCTCCGTTGCTAGTTGCCCGAAGTTGTTAATGGAATCGAGAGGGAGGCGGGATAACCAAAGTAGAGTAGTACCGGACAGGAAGACCGGGAAGCATTTAAATTTGGTTGGATTGTCGCCTCGGCTCGAGTCCATCTGCCATTCATAGCGATTCCAAAAGGTACAAGGATCAGTGGTGCCATCGTATAGTGGCATTTGTGGCATGCTGAAGTGCCTTGGCCACTCGGCTTCATATACTCTTCTTGTGAAGGGGTTACGCCTAATGTGGGATTCCCATGCGTCGTGTGTGCCTCCTCGCATTTCCCTCATGACCCTTCGTACCATGTGGGGAAGGTAAGTTGGATGGGGATCCACCATTGGGATCCTTGGATTTTGACGCGGCTCCGAAGTCCTATTGTGAGGCCGTCTTCCATGATGGATGTCCAGATCGTCTTCCTCCATGTCCACGACATCTATGATTGGGTCTTGTGGATGGTGAAGTGGAGAGGGGTGATGTGGGTCCTGTTCTGGAGGAGCACGAGTCGTTGGAATAGCGGACCCTTCACCTCGATTAGCGGCCATTTGGTTGTGTCGAGGAAAAGGTTGGTTTGTAGGATCTGGTCCGTCATTGATAATCAAGCGAAAGCAGTCTCGCTACTACGCCCCATCGTTGTAAGTGACTGTGGTTCGGTCTCCATTGCTGTTCCCATTCCCATTGGCATGACCGCTACCATTGTTGAGGGCATTGGTATGAGCAACGACGTGGTTGATGAGGGTGAATCTTCTCTTTTGGTATGGGCGCCTTGACTCGAAAGAGGAAGTTTCCAAGGTGGTTGGTCGGGGTCGAGCATTGTTCCGAGTTAGTTGAAGTTGGGCGACAATGCGTTGACTTTTCTAAAGTTGTCGCATAAGGTCAATGTTATTCCTTAATGCTTGGTTGAGCTCGACTGCCATGTTTTCATATCTTTCATTAAGCGCGCGAATTTGAGCTTGCGTAACGAGCACTTCGGGGTCCACCACAGGAGGGATGGTTTCATTAGCGGTCGGGACATCTACCGGTTAAGGTTGTTTGGGAGGTACTGGCCTCAGCTACGGCTGAAGAGCCGACCATTTCATTCTTTGACTTCTTTACCATCGTAAGCGGACCCGACAGCGGGTTGTGCAAGGAACCCTAAGCTTGTCGAAGTCGAGATGATGATGCGGAAGAAAGACGCAAATGTTGAATTCAACCTTCTCAGCGAAAGCACCAAATGTTGATGGCAAAAAATGTCGCAAACACCAAAGATTCCTATAACTAGGAATAGTTAATTTAGTTGCAAGACTAAGTAAGAGAAAGCGGTAAAAGACACGAGTATTTATAGTTGTTCGGCCGCGGATTAGGCCTACGTCCACTTTGGAAGGATGTTGCACTTTTATTAATCACTCAAGAATTACAAGGTAGAGCCTCGCTCTTTACATCTCATTACATTTTCTTGTGGGTTAGGTGATGTCATCATTCTCATGGATGACGTCATAATTGACATATATAAAGGAATATATGAAAAAGAATATTTAACTCTCCTTCTTCCTCAAATAGGAGATGCCATTAATGGAGTTCACGAAGCTCTAGGAAGGTCTCATGTTAAGAAAATCCAACCCTTTGAAGTGTGAGGCCATGGGCTATTTATAGGAGGGGAGTAGGTAGAATTCGGTGGAAAGCAGGATCATATGCAGAAAATTCGAGCCCGCACCCTCACGCCCCGAAATTTCGAATCCGGGTACGGGTTCGAAATTTCGAGTCCTCTGGGTTTGAAATTTCGAACCCAGATGCGAGCGCATAAAATCTCGCTCCGTTTGGCTCAAGATCTCGAACCCAGCCGTGGGCTCGGGATCTCGCGCCTAGCTGTGGGTGCGAGATTTCGCACCCCCTGGGCTCGAGACCTCGCTCCCACTGGGTTTGAAATTTCGAACCTAGGAGTGGGTTCGAAATTTCGAACCCAGGCATGGGTGCGAGAATTCGCACCCGGCTGGGTGCGAGAATTCGCATCCGGCTGGGTGCGAATTCCGCGCCATGCCCGGAAGCGGTTCTTCCGAAGGGCCCGAGGGTCCCGGGACTGGGTGATCGAGGCTCATAACTGTTTTGGGGTCCGAGGCCTTGGCCTGTGGACACCTTTGGCATGCCATGTGGCCACAGGTGGTCTAATCCGTTCTTGATCCTGTTTCCTTCACTCCTGTGTGTTCCTTTTCGGCCTCGGCTTCATGAGGTACATTGAGCTGAGCGTGTCTGATGCTCTCCTTGGAACCGGACCAAAAAACCGGTTAACAATTAACAAGCCTGCATAACCTCAACTGTAACACCCCACCTCCGCCAGTGCCACTCTTGCAAGGGCACTGACTTTGGAGGGGCGTTTAAACAAGGTAAACATGCATGCAGATATCACAAGACAGAACATATAAGTAAAAACAGAGTAAATATAGCAGCGGATAAAAACTAGCATATCAAAACCATAAGTTAAGTTACAACACAGTACTTGATCATTATTTTCCATAAACAAAGTCTAGAAACATAAAACTGGAAACTGGAAAAGGAAAACATAAAGTAGCTATCCCCAGAGTAGGAAACCATAGCAAGCTCAAGTCCAAAGCATACATGAGCTATCCAAGAAAAGCTGCTAAGATCCAAGCTAAGTGCCGGTATTCCCGCCCTGTAAACCTGGGGGGGGGGAACGAAAGAAAAGAGGCGAAAGAAAATGGGTCAGTCAAAAGACTGGTAAGTCCTACCTACTATTGTACGACAACTAATAAAGTTAACTGTATATGTAAACAAGGATGAGTCATAGGATGATAACTGGCATGGTAAAAAGTCAACAAGATAGATCAAGTGTGGCACCGCATATACAAGGTTGAGGTTTGCACCAAGTGTACTAGTTTCACAAGTCATGTCAAGTGTAAACAAGAAGTGATCCCCAGGCCCAAGTTTGGCCCCACATTATGAATGACCTAAATCAAGGTCCAACTAGCACGGTCTAGTCGATCGGCTCCCTAAAGCCTAACTCGTCAAGTGTCGGTGTCTTACGGCCCAACTACGAAGTGTAGCTAAACTGTGCTAGGTCCACCCTAGGGTGTATCAAGTCCTAGGGTGTCAACCACTGACACAAACCAAGCACGCACAGTTTAAACCTACTGGTGCCCGTGCCTGCCTTTTCAACTCCGGACCATGTGCACGACCATGGCCCGCCTAAACCTACACCGGCGCACCTACACAGCCGTCGTTTTGGTCGCTTACATGTCATCCCAGTAATCGTGCCCCACCCTAGCCTAGTCCCTAGGGTATCATGATACAACCAAGAGGGTTACTGGTGCAAAGGACCACGTAACTAGGGTTTCCTTAATGGGTTAAACGTGGTTAACCCAACTCATCCAAGTACCAAGTTGGTTAAGTGTACCCAAGGTTCATGACTTAACCCTACCAACCCATCGTGTTTAATTGGTTAAGTATTCAAGCGGTCCATGACTTAACCCTACCATGTGGCATTAATTAATTTAATGCACCCAACCTCTCACATTAGACCTTGTTGTGGTTACTAGTTAGGCCGGGCGGGTCCGGGTAGGTTTACACCACAACTTAGTCTAACCTCGGGTTTCACGTGCAACATGACCAACTACTCACGTTGGGTCCTATTGCTTGTAGCCACTAGTTAAGCCGGTCGGTTCCGGGTAGGTTTATGCTACAAGCTCAACCCAACCTCGAGTTGGCCATCCTCATGTTTTCTAAGTGTCATGTCCATCATGTTTTCAAAACACATTACAAATTTTCAAGCAATTGGGTAGACCTAACTTAATAGATAAATTCCCAATGGGTAGACCTAACTTAATAGGTAAATTCCCAAGCTTATGTTTTTATGTCTTTTAAGTTTACCCAACCCCAAACGCAATCCCCTCGCTTTACATATCGCAATAGCGCATAAAGGATAGAAAGAGGGAACTTGGCAAAATCATGACATAAAGGTGTTGGAGCCACAAGTTAAACATGGTGGCATATGAGACAAAGATGTGATCATAAACTTGCATATCATGTTATCAACTTGCAAAATATTCATAAGCATGCATAACATCATTTTAACTTGCATAGTGTTCATATGCATGCATAACATGGTTTCAACTTGCATAAGGTTCATATGCATGCATAACATCAAACTTGGCAAATAGGCGGAACATGGCCATAGATAGCATGAGATAAGAACTAGTAACATGCATATAACATTATATGCATGTTAATACAAGGTTTATGAGAGTTTCAAAGTTGCATCATGCAACATTTCCAACCAAAGATCATATCTTTCTATGCATAAAGCCAGGGTAATGACTTTACTAACATGCATAGAGTAAGCTTATGCATAAAATCATAAGATCAAAGCACATATCATGATTAACCCCAAACTCAACTTGCAACATAACATATTAACTTCATAGTTAAAATACAAGAGTAGAAATAGGCTTACTATGCTATGAAGACTAATCAATATCAAATTAGATTGAGACAAAGCCACTTAGTACTCTACAATCCCAAAATAAGCTCCTATGAAAACCCTTGTGAAAAATCTTGGCTTTAAAGAGGAAAGGTTGAAACTTTGCCTTTGAATGAGGCTTAGAAACTCTCATGCAAGCTTAAATTACTCAAATAAACATGGAAACTCTCATATGCATGAAGGAAGAGATTATGACAAGAGGGTGGAGGCCATGAGTGAGCATTTGGACATAGTTTAGTTATAGGATTGATTTATGAGTGTTTAGGATAGGGTTAGGGTCCTTTTTATAGATTAGGCAAGTGTTTTAGGCCATAGGATTAAACCCTAGTTCCAATCTCGACCCTTAAAACCGAATCTGGCCCCCAAGCTCAACACAAACCCAAAGTGGTGCACCAGGCAGAACTGGGCGTCTGAGGCAAGTCGACAGCCAAGTCGACAGGGCTGTCGACCTGGTCAGACCCAGTCGACTCCCAAGTCGACAGGGCTGTCGACTTGGGTACTGTGGCGGGAATTCTCCCGCCTGGCCCAAACTGGCCCAACTCCCAAATTCAGATTTGAATTTGAAATCTGTTTTTACTTAGAAATTTTCTGAAAACTTCGTCGGGCCTTAATCGGGTCATACGGACTCCGATTTTCGAAAACTCGGACTCTATTTCGCGTATTTTTCCGAGACGAACGCAATGGCATAGCCCGTTTCCCTTGATTCAGATTTATAAATTAAATTCTGCCTCGATTTCTGTTATAACAGGTTATTGAAAATACGGGTTGTTACATTCTCCCCTCCTTAAAGGATTTCGTCCCCGAAATTCTCAAGTTAGGAAGAACGTATCCTACCATCCAACATCCATCTACTCAAAGCATAATCCACGAGCAATCATTGTCCTTACAAGATTCTAAATGCTGTATGAACATATGCAAAGGTGTGTGTATATGTACTTATCTAATGCAAATATCATCAATGCAGATTATGTTAGTGAAATGAATCCATATGTATGCAATTCCTAACATAATGTATAACATCTATATGTGTGCACATCACATACATCCATATGCAACATCCATGTGATAACACAAAAAAAAAATTCATCCATGAATAAGCATAAACACTCATGCATATGCAATATGAGGAGTGTGTGAGCCGATCTAGTGCCTAATCGTGTATAATGCATCCACGAGTAACCACTTGCAACCACTTGCAGCCACTTGCAACCATCACGCATAACATGTTTCAAACACATGTTTCATCCAAAGGGTTTCTACCTAAGGTTCTCATGACAAGATTAGCACGATAACTAGACAATCATGGATAGCAAAGAGAAAGATATGCTAAAAAAAAGAAGATTGAGAGTGTACCCTCAAAAAGGAATGGATAAAGCCCACGCATCTTCTCCTCGGTTTCCCAAGTTGCGTCTTCTTCGGCTTCACCCCATTGAACCTTCACCAACTTGATCTCTCGATTCCTTAGCTTCTTGGTCTCCGTCCCCAAGATACGAATCGGAGCTCTCCTCAAAGTAGCTTCTTTCTCCACTTCCACATCTTCCAGAACACTTGGCTCAACAACCTCTGCTGACTCATGTAAACACTTCCGGAGATGCGAGACATGAAAAACATCGTGTACTCCGGCAAGCTTCTCGGGCAATTTCACTCTATAAGCCATCTGCCCGATCCTCTCTATAATAGGGAAGGGTCCAACAAATCTCGGTGCTAACTTCCCAACGGCTCCAAATCGGACCACATTCCGCAAAGGAGAAACCTTCACGAAAACCATATCTCCAACATCAAACTCCAAATCAGATCTTCGCTTATCAGCATAGGATTTATGTCGGTCTTGGGCCGCTTTCATCCGTCTTCGAATCAACTCGATCTTCTCGGATGCATCTCTGATCATATCAGGCCCAAGTATAAGCTTATCTGTAGTCTCCCACCAACATGTAGGCGACTTGCACGGCCTCCCATATAAGGCTTCAAATGGTGCCATCCCTATGCTTGCTTGATAACTGTTATTATATGCAAACTCAACAAGAGGAAGATGGTCTTCCCAAGTACCACCAAAATCCAGAATACAAAGCCTTAACAGATCCTCGAGTACCCTATTCACTCTTTCGGTTTGACCGTCCGTCTGTGGGTGATAAGCTGTACTTAGATTCAACCTCGTGCCCATGGCTTCTTGCAAGCTATTCCAGAACTGACTTGTAAAGATTGGGTCACGGTCACTGACTATACTAGAAGGGACTCCATGAAGTCTCACAATCTCACGAAGATATACAGACGCTAGCCAAGATGTGGTCCTCTTGCTCTTTACCGGAATGAAATGAGCACTCTTCGTAAGTCTGTCCACAATGACCCAAATGCTCGTATTCCCTTTCCTTGACCTTGGTAGCCCATCAATAAAATCCATGGAAATACTCTCCCACTTCGAAAGTGGAACGTCTAGAGGATGCAATAGCCCACCGGGCTTCTTCGACTCGGCCTTAACTTGCTGGCAAATGATACATCTAGAAACAAACTCTGCCACATCCTTCTTCATCCCAGGCCAAAAGAAAATACGCTTCATATCTTTATACATCTTATCTCCGCCTGGATGTATAGCCAACTTAGAGCGATGCGCTTCCTCAAGAACTTTTCTTACTAGATCTTCTACCACTGGAACACATAACCTTCCATCTCTCCTCAGCCAACCCTTGTCATCAATAGAATATCGAGCGAGATGACTAGACGTCTCTCCTCGAATCAGCTTATCCATAATCTCAACTATCTGAGGATCTTCTTTCTGCGAAGCCCCAACTTGATCAAGAAGGGTAGGTCTGAGTTCCAGAGATGCTAAAGAACCGGTCATCGACTCAATTGCCAAAGAGAAATCAAAGGTTGCCACATACTCTAAATTCTTCATCTCAACGAATAGAGGACTTAGGGTCAACCTCTTTCTGCTTAGTGCATCAGCCACAGCATTACCCTTGCCAGGGGTATAAGCTATCTCGAAGTCATATGATGCCAAGAATTCCATCCACCTTTACTGCCTAAGATTCAGATCTTTCTGCGAGAAGAGATACTTGAGTGATTTGTGATCAGTATACAACTCAAACCTTTCGCCTAAAAGATAGTGGCGCCAGGACTTGAGTGCAAAGACAATCGCCGCCAACTCCAAGTCATGAGTGGGGTAGTTCTTCTCATGAACTTTAAGTTGCCTACCCCCATAACATATCACTCTTCCCACCTGCATTAGAACAGCGCCTAACCCCGTGCCACATGCATCGGTATACACGGTAAACATCTTACCGCCATCGGGTAATGCCAAAACTGGAGCTGTGGTAAGGGCCCTTTTGAGCCTTTGAAAAGCGAGCTCACACTCTAAGTCCCATGCAAAGACTAAGTTCTTCTTCGTCAATCTAGTGAGAGGGGCTGAAATCTTAGCGAAGTCTCTAATGAACTTCCTATAATAGCCTGCCAGACCGAGAAAGCTTCGCACTTCGGTTGCATTCTTAGGAGTCTTCCAGTCTTGAACTGCAACCACTTTCCCGGGATCCACAGCTATACCCTGCTTAGAAACTATATGCCCAAGAAACCGGACTTCCTTTCTCCAAAAGTGGCATTTGGAGAACTTGGCTTTCAACTGATGGGCTCTAAGCGTATCCATCACTTCCCTGAGATGTCTAGCATGCTCTTCCTCGTCTTTTGAGAAGATCAGAATATCATCCACGAAGACCACGACAAACTTGTTCAAGAACTCCCTGAACACCCTACTCATCAAGTCCACGAAATATGCGGGTGCATTAGTTAAGCCGAACGGCATGACAAGCCATTCGAAGAATCCATCTGGAGTCTTGAACGCAGTCTTGTCTATACTGTCTTCAGCTACCCTGAGCTGATGGAATCCAGTAGCAAGATCAAGCTGAGAGAAAACAGAAGCACCAACAAGCTGGTCGAAGAGGTCATCTATCCTCGGTAATGGATGCCTATTCTTCTTGGTCAGCTTGTTCAACTCTCGATAATCAACACATAGACGAAGCGAGCCGTCCGCCTTAGTAGCGAACACCACAGGAGCACCCCATTCGGAAATGCTTCGCCTAATAAAATTCTTCTCAAGTAGCTCCTTGATTTGCTTACTGAGCTCTCTCCTTTCACGCGGGGCCATGTGCCTAACTGGTAAGGAGACTGGCTTAGCGTTATCAACCAGATAAATGCGGAAATCTATCTCTCGCTTAGGGGGTAACCCCTTAACTTCTTCAAAAACATCAGGGTATTCTCGAACCACCCTTACAGATTGCAGATCATCAATAGACGAGTCAAGAGATTCAAGATAAAATAGCATGACGGGATCTAGCGGGTTGCAAGAAATCTCTAGGGTATTACCAAGGTGAGTCATGAGTCTCACCACCCTATGCTCACAATCGAGAATGGCTCCATAGCGGGATAACCAATCCATGCCCAAGATCAACCCGTATCCCGTGAACCCGAGAACGTAAGCATCACACGAGAATTCTACGGTCAAGATAGAAATCCTCAAATCCATACAGATCATAGATAAATGGGCTGAACCCCCAATCGGATTCGAAACACAAACGGGATCCTCAACTAAGCTAGTACTTAGGTGCAAACTTTCAACAATGTCAGAAGAAATAAAACTATGCGATGCGCCAGAATCAAATAAGGTGCGAACAGGATAATCAGAAATATAAACAAGACTTTCTACAGAAATGCTACCTCGATCCTGAACTGGAGCGGCGTTGAGAGCATGCACTTGCCCTCCGGATGAACCTGCACGTTGAGTCTGTCCATGCCCCTGCTTCTTAGGGCAATCCTTGCTAAAATGTCCTGTCTCTCCACAGTGAAAGCACCCACCCAATTTCATTCACTTCTTCCTACAGTCCTTGGCTATGTGCCCAACAATCCCACAGAAGTTGCACTTTCTTGGGTCCTTTGCCTTGTTCTTGTTGCCCTTGTTGTTCTTGTTGTTCTTGTTACTCTGATTACTCTGATTCCCTCCCCACTTGGAGTCTGTCTTCTTAGACTGAGTCTCATTGGGCTTGACTTCTTTCTTCCCATTCTTATCCTCTCCCTGCAGCAATGCCATGTCTACTAGGCTCTCGAAAGTGGCCCCCATGGGTATGTGTGACATGGCTAGACCTTGTAATGGCTCATTTAACCCTCGTGTAAAACGTAGAGCCTTCTTCTCGGGAGTATTGACCATGTCCAAACCGAATCGGGCAAGCTGGTTGAACTTATTCACATACTCTCTCACTGTCATGTCTCCTTGCTTCAAGGCTATGAACTTTTCTAGTTGCAAATTTGCCTCTGCAGACGACAGAAACTTAAGCCCAAACCTTGCCCTAAAGTCGGCCCAGGTTTCTACGGGCCTAGTAGCATTGGTGACCTCCCACCAATAAGAAGCCTCCTCCTTTAGTAGCCAAACCGCCAACAGAACCTTTCTACGGTCCTCTATATCAACGATGGCAAATAGATCTTCGGTCTCCTTCAACCAATCTCTTGCTTCCACGAAAGTCTCTGTCCCAATAAATTTTTTGCCACCCATGGCCTTGAAGTCCTTGCAAACCTTGGTGAAATCGGCTTGCGGTTGCTGAGGAGGAGGAGGAGGGGGTGGAACCTCAGTGATAGTGGGAGTGGTTGCTGGACCTGCGTTGTTGGCCCTAGCTTCCAAGTACCTCCGGAACCATCCGGGAATGGTGACTCCCTCAGGAAGATTGAGATCGGCCATGCTGAAAAAGGGAAAAGATAGATTTAGAACGAGGAAACGAAGGATAGTGCTTATGGCTCTTGGGGGATAGCCTTTCAAAATAAACTAGACTTTTCTTTGGAAAATACTTAATTGGTTTTGAAAATAGCTTTTAAAAGTAACTTTAAAACCCTTTTTGCTCCAATCTCGTAAACCTTATGCTCTGATACCAAATGTAACACCCCACCTCCGCCAGTGCCACTCTTGCAAGGGCACTGACTTTTGAGGGGCGTTTAAACAAGGTAAACATGCATGCAGATATCACAAGACAGAACATATAAGTAAAAACAGAGTAAATATAGCAGCGGATAAAAACTAGCATATCAAAACCATAAGTTAAGTTACAACACAGTACTTGATCATTATTTTCCATAAACAAAGTCTAGAAACATAAAACTGGAAACTGGAAAAGGAAAACATAAAGTAGCTATCCCCAGAGTAGGAAACCATAGCAAGCTCAAGTCCAAAGCATACATGAGCTATCCAAGAAAAGCTGCTAAGATCCAAGCTAAGTGCCGGTATTCCCGCCCTGTAAACCTGGGGGGGGAACGAAAGAAAAGAGGCGAAAGAAAATGGGTCAGTCAAAAGACTGGTAAGTCCTACCTACTATTGTACGACAACTAATAAAGTTAACTGTATATGTAAACAAGGATGAGTCATAGGATGATAACTGGCATGGTAAAAAGTCAACAAGATAGATCAAGTGTGGCACCGCATATACAAGGTTGAGGTTTGCACCAAGTGTACTAGTTTCACAAGTCATGTCAAGTGTAAACAAGAAGTGATCCCCAGGCCCAAGTTTGGCCCCACATTATGAATGACCTAAATCAAGGTCCAACTAGCACGGTCTAGTCGATCGGCTCCCTAAAGCCTAACTCGTCAAGTGTCGGTGTCTTACGGCCCAACTACGAAGTGTAGCTAAACTGTGCTAGGTCCACCCTAGGGTGTATCAAGTCCTAGGGTGTCAACCACTGACACAAACCAAGCACGCACAGTTTAAACCTACTGGTGCCCGTGCCTGCTTTTTCAACTCCGGACCATGTGCACGACCATAGCCCGCCTGAACCTACACCGGCGCACCTACACAGCCGTCGTTTTGGTCGCTTACATGTCATCCCAGTAATCGTGCCCCACCCTAGCCTAGTCCCTAGGGTATCATGATACAACCAAGAGGGTTACTGGTGCAAAGGACCACGTAACTAGGGTTTCCTTAATGGGTTAAACGTGGTTAACCCAACTCATCCAAGTACCAAGTTGGTTAAGTGTACCCAAGGTTCATGACTTAACCCTACCAACCCATCGTGTTTAATTGGTTAAGTATTCAAGCGGTCCATGACTTAACCCTACCATGTGGCTTTAATTAATTTAATGCACCCAACCTCTCACATTAGACCTTGATGTGGTTACTAGTTAGGCCGGGCGGGTCCGGGTAGGTTTACACCACAACTTAGTCTAACCTCGGGTTTCACGTGCAACATGACCAACTACTCACGTTGGGTCCTATTGCTTGTAGCCACTAGTTAAGCCGGTCGGTTCCGGGTAGGTTTATGCTACAAGCTCAACCCAACCTCGAGTTGGCCATCCTCATGTTTTCTAAGTGTCATGCCCATCATGTTTTCAAAACACATTACAAATTTTCAAGCAATTGGGTAGACCTAACTTAATAGGTAAATTCCCAATGGGTAGACCTAACTTAATAGGTAAATTCCCTAGCTTATGTTTTTATGTCTTTTAAGTTTACCCAACCCCAAACACAATCCCCTCGCTTTACATATCGCAATAGCGCATAAAGGATAGAAAGAGGGAACTTGGCAAAATCATGACATAAAGGTGTTGGAGCCACAAGTTACACATGGTGGCATATGAGACAAAGATGTGATCATAAACTTGCATATCATGTTATCAACTTGCAAAATATTCATAAGCATGCATAACATCATTTTAACTTGCATAGTGTTCATATGCATGCATAACATGGTTTCAACTTGCATAAGGTTCATATGCATGCATAACATCAAACTTGGCAAATAGGCGGAACATGGCCATAGATAGCACGAGATAAGAACTAGTAACATGCATATAACATTATATGCATGTTAATACAAGGTTTATGAGAGTTTCAAAGTTGCATCATGCAACATTTCCAACCAAAGATCATATCTTTCTATGCATAAAGCCAGGGTAATGACTTTACTAACATGCATAGAGTAAGCTTATGCATAAAATCATAAGATCAAAGCACATATCATGATTAACCCCAAACTCAACTTGCAACATAACATATTAACTTCATAGTTAAAATACAAGAGTAGAAATAGGCTTACTATGCTATGAAGACTAATCAATATCAAATTAGATTGAGACAAAGCCACTTAGTACTCTACAATCCCAAAATAAGCTCCTATGAAAACCCTTGTGAAAAATCTTGGCTTTAAAGAGGAAAGGTTGAAACTTTGCCTTTGAATGAGGCTTAGAAACTCTCATGCAAGCTTAAATTACTCAAATAAACATGGAAACTCTCATATGCATGAAGGAAGAGATTATGACAAGAGGGTGGAGGCCATGAGTGAGCATTTGGACATAGTTTAGTTATAGGATTGATTTATGAGTGTTTAGGATAGGGTTAGGGTCCTTTTTATAGATTAGGCAAGTGTTTTAGGCCATAGGATTAAACCCTAGTTCCAATCTCGACCCTTAAAACCGAATCTGGCCCCCAAGCTCAACACAAACCCAAAATGGTGCACCAGGCAGAACTGGGCGTCTGAGCCAAGTCGACAGCCAAGTCGACAGGGCTGTCGACCTGGTCAGACCCAGTCGACTCCCAAGTCGACAGGGCTGTCGACTTGGGTACTGTGGCGGGAATTCTCCCGCCTGGCCCAAACTGGCCCAACTCCCAAATTCAGATTTGAATTTGAAATCTGTTTTTACTTAGAAATTTTCTGAAAACTTCGTCGGGCCTTAATCGGGTCATACGGACTCCGATTTTCGAAAACTCAGACTCTATTTCGCGTATTTTTCCGAGACGAACGCAATGGCATAGCCCGTTTCCCTTGATTCAGATTTATAAATTAAATTCTGCCTCGATTTCTGTTATAACAGGTAATTGAAAATACGGGTTGTTACATCAACATTTAAAACAGTCTTAGTTTGTCGGGTTCGTATGACCCCCCATTGATTCAAGCAAGTTTACTTAACCCTTTACCTTTATATTGTAATTAACGAAAGTAATCTACAATCTTGTGTCCCCGGATTGTAATTAACAGAAGTAATCTACAATCTCTCACCCTAATTTACATGTTCATATTTTCCTGAGTTACAGTTTAATGGTTTATATAACCCCCACGGATTAAACATGTTAAGTATTACAGGTTAACAGGTTGTTATCATCCCCTGTTCACGTGTGTTAATGCACCACACCTCTCACATTAAGTTGACCACTTATGGATGCTGGATATGCCATACGGCTCTGGGTAGACTTCTACCACAAGTTGGACTTAACCTCGTGTCTTAGCACCGTTACGTGCACCTTTACGCACTAGACGCCTCAAATTAAATTAACCAATCATGGATGCTGGATTTGCCGGGCAGTTCCGAGCAGACTTCTGCCACATATGTAATCTAACCTCGTGTCTAAGTGCGTTACAGTTTCTATTTACTGTAAATTTAGGCATAATCTGTATAAACCAGGGTTCGGACAGACCGTTTTTTTTTTAAATTCCAATATACCAAAATCCGAGTTGGTTTGCCCCGGTATCTTGCAGAAAAAGTAGAGATATAAAAATATATCAGAGCTCAGAAAACAACTCACAGCGGAAGAGATAAAATATAATGTAAACAATTATAGCCTTACCGTATTAATAATACTGCCTAGCCAGTATCCAAAGCTATATCATCTCTATCATGAACCTAACCTGCGAATTTTGTGAGGAGGGGGTCAGAACATAAGTTCTGTGTGAATGAATTTAAATTTCACCTCTGGATAATCCTACATATACCGTTCAATTACTTCTTCTTATTTATTAGGTTATTTGTGTCAACAGCGCTCCACGCTTACACACGTCGTACCCATCTACCTCCTAGTAGATTAACCTAATATAGTGTATATGCAGCTACCCCCAAATTAATGTATGCCCCATGGTACCCCACTCACACGGTCTTCACAGTATCATCGCAGGAACATACACAGTCCCTCATCCTATACGTAAGCATAACGATTGCCATCCTCGAATAATGCCCTCTAGTCTACGATACGATACACCACCCAGAGTAGACATGTGTGTACCTAGACTTTCCCACGTACGTATCGTCAAACAAATTTGATGCCTAACCCGCACACCTATCGTGTGTGCGTGCCCAAGTTCCGTGGTAGGGCTACACAGGGAACTTGGTCGGGAGCTTTCCTTGTATTTGTGCAGGCCCACCTTTAAGAGCCTCTTACACAAATATCCCTAGGGTCTATTTTTCTGTGGTGGTTATGGCCCACCTCGGCCCCTCCCTTAACTAGTAAAAATACAAGAGCTAAGCGACAAGCCCGTAAGCAATCAATTTAAATGTCCATGTGGCGTTAACAATCAACCATCGCCTCAATAGTGAAAGGTCTATGGCTTTTGGGTTTAGCTCTAGTCTTTCCGCATCTCGCTGGCTGCCGATGACAGGTTCTCGACGACCTATACTATCTTTGTTGGTCCTTACCCTCCGCCTCCGTAGTGAGGCAGCCGCCGAGCTACCCTAAATGTCACCATGTCACAGCATTCTGACTGCCATTCTATCGATGCAGTCAAGGCCCACCCACCTGATAGTTCCGCGCAGACCCATCCTTTGCGATGCTAACCCCGAGTCTAGCCCACCACAAAGGACTACCAGGAGCACCTTTAACGTCTTAGGAAGCATGTGTGCTTCCCCTTCCAGTCCGTCGGAGCCGCCAGAATAATCAGATTAACGTGCGCTCCCCTTATGCCTTACGACACCATGATGATCTACCTCGTTGAGCTATTCATCCTATAACGTACGGATTGTTCCAAGCGCCTCAGTTTAATATGTCATTAGACCCTACGTCTAATCATTAATTACGCGCTTGCTCCACCTCGTTAGTTTTCTTATTAACTTGGTTATTCTCATTCATAATGACTTCCTTTTCAAGTTTACCAAGTTACCCTTGCTTATTAATTCCATTTATAACTTAATCCATTTAAGTTCATTAATAAGCCTATAATATGTTATTCTCATAATTTATTCATTGTCCCATCTTACTATAACATGTTCTACTTAATTTATAATTAAGTACATCTTAATTCACATTTACCTTGGTAAAAGAACAACTGCCTAAGTATCAACCCCGAAGACCAAAATCAACATCAGGCTGACACTCAGAGAATCACTCAACTAACCAATCTTATGTTATCTTCATTCGTAGATTTATTCTTTCCCTTACAGATTACTTAACTTACAATTAAGTACAACTTACCTTATTACATAAGTTATTTCATTTTTCTTTATCTTTCATTATAACTTACCTTATTCCATGAGTTATGATTCCCACTAGTCCCTAGGACAAGTTTACCTATTATCTTTCCTTTTCTTGAGTTTATTCATAATCGGTTATTATCATTCCCCATTCGTTCCCCTTTCCTTACAATTGTAATTATCTTTCATTCAATTTAATTTTTTCAATTAATGACAATTAATGGTATTCGTCGGTCTTGCCATTTACATATTTTCATATATGTGTACATATATGTACTAAACCTCTCACATTAAGTCTACACTTGTGGATGTTGGATTTGCTGGGCATGTTCGAGCAGTCTTCTACCACAAGTTGACTTAACCTCGTGTCTTAGCACAACTACTTGTTTCATTTATGCACTTTGACCCCTCACATTAGGTTCAACATTAGTGGTCGCTGGATATGCCGATCGGGTCTGGGCAGACTTCCACCACTAGTGCAACATAACCTTGTGCCTAGGCGCGGTTCTGTTTTAGGCATATTCATCTCTATTACATTATTTATGTTCATATCAAATTGCGCCTCCAATTTAAAGTCTTAAAACATAATACATGTTTATTCCCCAATTTAGGTTTATGCTTACAATTCTACCAATAAGTTATGCCTATAATTTATATGCATAAATTCCAATTCACATTCATAATTCCAATTCAATTTATATGCATAATTTTTAATTTACATTCGTAATTCCAATTCAATTTATATGCATAATTTCTAATTCACATTCATAATTCCAATTCAATTTATATGCATAATGTCTACCATAGTTATGCCATTAACCCCATCATAATTTATGCCCTCTAATCTCTTAATATGAGTCGCATGTCTTTCCATATGTAATTAATAATATGTAGATCTCAAATAGTGCATCTTTTACCCAATGTCTCAATTATCCTAATTTATAGGTTCATAAAATGGATCTATACAACAGTATTCGTCTTAAATATTCAAATAAATGTACATCTCAACTGATTGAACATAATTTTTATTTTAGCGCAAATACCCATCGCATCAATTAACCTTTTCAATACATTTATTATAAATATCCATGGGGAATGATTAAACGATAAACATACTATTATTCACAAGGGTTAATTCAAACCCGCTCACCTTGATTTGTTTTCCCAATCCTAAATCTAGTCTATCATTCCACAATTTACTCTTAATTGGATTCAAAACTTTGCTTTGATTAATCTTTCATTAACGTTGATCCTCTCCTCCAGATATGGATTCATAATTTTCCAAGACTAATATTTAGTTTCAGAATAGATTTGAGAAGAGAGAGAAAGAGAGAGAGAGAGGAACCCATGGCAAAGCTCCAACGCAGCCACCAAGTTATGAGGTTTAGAGTTAGGTCTCGGGATTTATTTATAGGTGTGGTAGAAAGCTATGGGCCTTTAGATTTAATTAAAACTCCATCAGAACTAACCACATCATCCGACCAATAGGAAATGGCCACGTTGCAGCGCTCACCAATAAAAACAAGCAACATGTACCGTATGACGTGCAGGACTGTTAACACCCTTACTTGGGTGTCATCCCCCTTACGTATATATATATATATATATGTATATGCATATTTATATTTATATATATTTATTTATTTGAAATTTGATTTATTTATTCTCATATAAATCAAATTCCAAATATCCTTTCTTTGTTTTCTTCCTTGTTCGCGTGCAACTTCTATTTCGAATTATGTTCATATGCATTCCACTCTTGCGCGTATGCTAAACTTTTGTACGCTAACAATTTCAAATTTCAAACCAACTAATATTTTTTTTCCTCTTTTTAAACATTCTCTCAATTAAACCCCTTTTTAATCCTTTTCATACTAAGCCACTTTTTAACTGCTTTCGCACTAACTGACTGACTAACTGAGCTACTAAGTCTTTTGTTAACAAGACTTATGACAATGCTGGATATTATCCTTTTTCTCATTCCTCTTTTTCACGCTTTGTTACATTATTTAAATTAAAGAATTCTCTTTCATTTTAAATCAGTTTTCTACAAACCATAGGTCTAAGTTGACTAGAAAATCGCCAAGAACGCAATGACACTAGTCTCGTGACCAAATTCTGGAAGCTCTTCAAATTTACCTTTTAATTTCTTTTTAAATGTTCGCATGTAATTTCCACTTCATTGTATTGCATTCCTTCTCAATTCGTATATTGCATGTGATTTCCTTTATTATTTTTCCTTCATTTCACCCCATGAACTTATTACATGCAATTACATTCATTATTTAATTTTTCCTTCAAATATGTCTATATGCATACAATATATACATATATGCGTATTTTTAATTGTCATTAAAAATGCGGGGTGTTACATTCTCCCACCCTTAAGAAATTTCATCCCCGAAATTTGGTAACGGTAAAACCAAATAATCCCTCGCATAATATACATCCATCCTGTGTGCATCCAATTTTTGCAACCATTGTGCACATGTGCATAATGCAATACATCACAATAATACATGTATGCCTAAGCGGTACCTCCTAATGTATATAAATTTTTCAAAAATCCTTTTAAAATATGATGCTCACATCCTAAATATACTAGCAGTTCTATATGAATACAATATTTTGAAAATTAAAACACCTTTTTCATCGAAATTTTCCTACACTCTTACTGAATAAGAGCGTAGTTCATCCAATTGTTGCATCCAAAACGCTACCAACCATCATTAAATTTCAAAATTTCGAAAAATCTAACTTTCTAAATTTGATTTCTTATGTTACAAAAAGGTATAAAACGAATTATTTTTACATCTTTCGTTTTTCTTTTATGTAAGTTTTCCAATTGCACTTGAATTTTATGTAACTATTCTATATAGATTTCCTATTTTCCTATCCAAACACTACATAAGAAACTTTTTTTTTCTTTTTTTTCAACTTATCTTGGAAATTTTTCATTTTTATTCATTTATTTTAAGATTTTCATTTTCTTTTCCCGTCATGTTAGTTGCTTTTTTGAATTTATTGTTTTCTTTTTAGTTAGGCTATTTTTCTTCCTTTCTTAGCTTATTTTGATTAATCCAATGATTTAAGTTTATCCTTTTCAAATAAGCCTTTCCATCTTTCAACGTCCTACACAAATAATACTAAGGGCCAAGAATCTTAAGACTATTTCACTTAAGAAAAGTCCAACCTCAAACTCTCAAAACTTACTTGCCCTTCACTATCTAGTAGTCTCTACTAGTCCTTGTTGTGTATTACTAGCCTATATTTTTTTCAAGTAACAATCCTACGCTTTACAATGCTTATCCAATCTATGCAAAAAAAAAATCATTATTCCAAGATAGTCCTTACTATTTACTTCATAGCTTCAAACTTTTTTTTCAAAAATTAAAAATGCCAAAACTTTTATTTTCTTCTTAAAACAACAATCAAAATTTATTGTCAAAAGAATAAAGATTTCAAAACTTCTTACAAAATGCAAAATTTTGTATGCTTTACTTTTTAATCCTTTCATATATTATAATATGAAAACTAATGAGCTATACATGCTCTATAATGTACACCTTTGCATGAGAGAATTCTTTTTAAAACAAGAAATCATTGTTTTCAAAAACATACCCCATTTTACTTTAAAACCCAATATGCACTAAATATGTTCTTTTACATATTTTTCTCAGACATAAAAAATACTTTTAAGAATAAAACTTGGAAACAACCCAAACTGTTTTGTCAAAACTTTTACGTTTTCAAGTTCTTAAAAGTTAACAAATGGGTTAGACTCAAAGTGGTCTCCAACACAACTAGGTTTTCCTAGACACTCACATGAAATTAATTCTCTCAACTATAAATATTCTTAATCCATTTTCCACTTTTTAATCTTTCTCTAATTTATAAGGTTTCACTACCAAATCCACTATTCTGAAATACTTAATATTTCAGTTACTAACATATGGGATACATCCTCCTTTTATACCAACCATTTTGTACACTTTCCACCAACTTACCTAAGGGTCTCAAATTTCCATATTCATTCTTTTAGTGTACAAATCTAATATCCCAACTCTTTCCATTTAGTAGTCTCCTTTATGGATCTAGGTTTATATATAATATATTTATATTTTTGAAAATACAAATACATTCACTCACTATCGATTTAGGAATCCTAAACCTAAGCTCTGATGCCAAGTGTAACAACCCAGGTTCTGACAAACTGATTTTTCTTTCAAAATTCCAATCTACCAAAACCCGAGTTGGTTTGCCCTGGTATCTTGCTAGCTGCCGATGATAGGTTCTCGACGACCTATACTGTCTTTGTTGGTCCTGACCCTCCGCCTCCGTAGTGAGGCAGCCGCCGAGCTAACCATAATGCCACCATGTCACAGCATTCTGAATGCCATTCTGTTGGTGCAGTCAAGGCCCACCCACCTGATAGTTCCGCGCAGACCCAACCTTTTCGATGCTAGCTTCGAGTCTAGCCCACCACAAAGGACTATCAGGAGCACCGTTAACGTCTTAGGAAGCCTGCGTCCTTCCCCTTCCAGTCCGTCGGAGCCGCCAGAATAATCAGATTAACGTGCGCTCCCCTTGTGCCTTATGACACCATGATGATCTACATCGTTGGGCTATTCATCCTATAACGTACGGAATGTTCTAAGCGCCTCAGTTTAATATGTCATTAGACCCTACATCTAATTATTAATTACGTGCTTGCTCCACCTCGTTAGTTTTCTTTTTAACTTGGATATTCTCATTCATAATGACTTCCTTTTCAAGTTTACCAAGTTACCCTTGCTTATTAATTCCATTTATAACTTAATCCATTTAAGTTCATTAATAAGCCTACAACATGTTATTCTCATAATTTATTCATTGTCCCATCTTACTATAACATGTACTACTTAATTTATAATTAAGTACACCTTAATTCACATATATCTTGGTAAGAGAACAACTCCCTAAGTATCTACCACGAAGACCGAAATCAACATCAGACTGCCACTTAGAGAATCACTCAACTAAACCAATCTTATGTTATCTTCATTCGTAGATTTATTCTTGCCCTTACAGATTGCTTAATTCACAATTAAGTTCAACTTACCTTATTACATAAGTTATTTCATTTTTCTCTATCGTTCATTATAACATACCTTATTCCATAAGTTATAATTCCCGCTTGTCCCTAGGACAAGTTTACCTATTATCTTTCCTTTTCTTGAGTCTATTCATAATAGGTTATTATCATACCCCATTCATTCCCTTTTCCCTACAGTTGTAATTATATTTCATTCAATTTCATTTATTTCCATTAATTATAATTAATGGTATTAGTCGGTCCTGCCACTTACATATTTTCATATATGTGTATATATATGTATTAGACCTCTCGCATTAAGTCTACACTTGCGGATGCTGGAATGGCTGGGCAGGTCCGTGCAGTCTTCTACCACAAATTGACTTAACCTCGTGTCTTAGCACAACTACTTGTTTCATTTATGCACTTAGACCCCTCACATTAGGTTTAACATTAGTGGCCGCTGGATATGCCGATCGGGTCTGGGCAGACTACCACTTCTAGTGCAACCTAACCTCGTGCCTAGGCGCGGTTCAGTTTTAGGCATATTCATCTCTATTCCATTATTTATGTTCATATCAAATTGTGCCTTCAATTTAAAGTCATAAAAAATAATACATATTTTTTCCCCAATTCAGGTTTATGCTTATAATTCTACTAATAAATTATGCCTATAATTTATATGCATAATTTCCAATTCATAATTCAATAATTTCTAATTTACATTCATAATTCCAATTCAATTTATATGCATAATTTCTAATTCACATTCATAATTCCAATTCAATTTATATGCATAATTTCCATCATAGTTATGCCATTAACCCCATCATTATTTATGCCCACAAATCTCTCAATATGAGTTGCACGTCTTTCTACATGTAATTAATAATACGTAGATCTCAAATAGTGCTTCTTTTACCCAATGTCTCAATTATCCTAATTTATAGGTTCATAAAATGGATCTATACAACAGTATTCGTCTTAAACATTCAAATAAATGTACATCTCAATTGATTGAACATAATTTTCATTTTAATGCAAATATTCATCGCATCAATTAACTTTTTCAATATGTTCATTATAAATATCCATGGGGAATGATTAAACAATAAACATACTATTATTCACAAGGGATTATTCAAACCCACTCACCTTGGTTTGTTTTCCCAGTCCTAAATCTGGTCTATCATTCCATGATTTACTCTTAATTGGATTCAGAACTTTGCTTTGATTAATCTTTCATTAACGTTGATCCTCTCCTCCAGATATGGATTCATAATTTTTCTAAATTAATATTTAGTTTCAAAATAGATTTGAGAAGAGAGAGAGAGAGGAAGCCATGGCAAAGCTCCAGCGTAGCTGCCAAGTTACGAGGTTTAGGGTTAGGTCTAGGGGTTTATTTATAGGTGTGGTAGAAAGCTATGGGCCTTTAGATTTAAATAAAACTCCATCAGAACTAACCACATCATCCGACCAATAGGAAATGGCCACGTTGCAGCGCTCACCAATAAAAACAAGCCACGTGTACCGTATGACGCGCAGGGGTGTCAACACCCCCGCTTGGGTGTCATCCCCCTTACGTATATATATATATATATGTATATGTATATTTTTATATATTTATTTATTTGAAATTTGATTTATTTATTCACATATAAACCAAATTCCAAATATCCTTTCTTTGTTTGCTTCAATGTTCGCGTGCATCTTCTATTTTGAATTATGTCCACATGTATTCCACTCTTGCACGTATGCTAAACTTTTGTACGCTAACAATATCAAATTTCAAACCAACTAATAATTTTTTTCCTCTTTTGAAACATTCTCTCTATTAAACCCCTTTTAACCCTTTTTATACTAAGTCACTTTTTAACTGCTTTCACACTAAGCCACTTTTAAGCTATTCCCTCAAAACAAAAACATGACACTGGCGGGGATCGAACTCAGAACCTCTTGTATACGAGTCACATATTCTAACCAACTGAGCTACTAAGTCTTTTGTTAACAAGACTTATCACAATGCTAGATATTATCATTTTTATCACTCCTCTTTTTCACGTTTTGTTACATTATTCAAATTAAAGATATCTTTTTCATTTTAAATCGGTTTTCTACAAACCATAGGTCTAAGTTGACCAGAAAATCACCACGAATGCAATGACGTTAATCTTGTGACCAAATTATGGAAGCTCTTAAAATTTTCCTTTTAATTTCTTTTTAAATTTTCGCATGTAATTTCCACTGCATTGTATTGCATTCCTTCTCATTTCATACATTGCATGTAATTTCCTTTATTGATTTTTTCTTCATTTCACAGCATGAACTTATTACATGCAATTATATTCATTATTTATTTTTTCCTTTAAATATGTCTATGCATGCAATATATACATATATGCGTATTTTTAATTCTCATCAAAAATGAGGGGTGTTACATTCTCTCACCCTTAAGAAATTTTGTCCTCGAAATTTGGTAACGGTAAAATCAAATAATCCCTGGCATAATATACATCCATCATGTGTGCATCCAATTTTTGCAATCATTGTGCACATGTGCATAGTGCAATACATCACAATAATACATGCATGCCTAAGCGGTACCTCCTAATGTATACAAATTTTTCAAAAATCCTTTTAAAATATGATGCTCACATCCTAAATATACTAGAAGTTCTATATGAACGCAATATTTTGAAAATTAGAACACCTTTTTCATCCAAATTTTCCCACACTCTTACTGAATAAGAGCATATTTCATCCAATTGTAGCATCCAAAACACTACCAACCATCATTAAATTTCAAAATTTAGAAAAATCTAACTTTCTAAATTTAATTTCTTATGTTACAAAAAGGTATAAAACGGAAAAAATTTACATCTTCCGTTTTTCTTTTATGTACCTTTTCCAATTGTACTTGAATTTTATGTAACTATTTTATAAAGATTTCCTATTTTCCTATCCAAACACAACTACATAAGAAACTTTCTTTTTCTTTTTTTTTCCAACTTATCTTGGAAAATTTTCATTTTTATTCATCTTTTCTTAAGATTTTCATTTTATTTTCCCGTCATGTTTGTTGCTTTTCTGAATTTATTGTTTTCTTTTTAGTTAGGCTATTTTTCTTCCTTTCTTAGTTTATTTTACTTAATCCAATGATTTAAGTTTAACCTTTTCAAATAAGCCTTTCCATCTTTCAACGTCCTACACAGCTACTACTAAGGGCCAAGAATCTTAAGACTTTCACTTAAGAAAAGTCCAACCACAAACTCTCAACACTTACTTGCCCTTCACTATCTAATAGTCTCTACTAGTCCTTGCTATGTATTACTAGCCTATATTTTTTTTCAAGCAACAATCCTACGCTTTACAATGCTTATGCATTCTATGCGAATTTTTTTCATTATTCCAAGATAGTTCTTATTATTTACTTCATAGCTTCAAACTTTTTTTCAAAAATTAAAAATGCTAAATCTTTTATTGTCTTCTTAAGACAATAATCAAAATTTATTGTCAAAAGAATAAAGATTTCAAAACTTCTTACAAAATGCTACTTTTTGTATGCTTTACTTTTTAATCCTTTCATATATTATAATATGAAAACTAATGAGCTATACATGCTCTATATTGTACACCTTTGCATGATAGAATTCTTTTTAAAACAAGAAATCATTGTTTTAAAAAACATACCCCATTTTACTTTAAAACCCAATATGCACTAAATATGTTCTTTTACATATTATTCTCAGACATCAAAAATACTTTTAAGAATAAAACTTGAAAACACCCCAAACTACTTTGTCAAAATTTTTACATTTTCGAGTTTTTAAAAGTTAACAAATGGGTTAGACTCAAGGTAGTCTCCAACACAATTAGGTTTTCCTAGACACTCACATGAAATTAATTCTCTCAACTATATATATTCCTAATCCATTTTCCACTTTTTAATCTTTCTCTAATTTATAAGGTTTCAATACCAAACCCACTAATCCGAAATACTTAATATTTCAGTTACTAACATATGGGATACATCCTCCTTTTATACCAACCATTTTGTACACTTTCCACCCAACTTACCTAAGGGTCTCAAATTTCCATATTCATTCTTTTAGTGTACAAAAATAATATCCCAACTCTTTCCATTTAGTGGGCTCCTTTATGGATCTAGGTTTATATATAATATATTTATATTTTTGAAAATACAAATATGTTAACTCAATATCTATATAGGAATCCTAAACCTAAGCTCTGATACCAAGTGTAACAACCCAGGTTCTGACAAACCAATTTTTTTTTCAAAATTCCAATCTACTAAAACCCGAGTTTGTTTGCCCTGGTATCCAGCAGAAAAGATAGAGATATAAAAATATATCAGAGCTCAGAAAAACATCTTACAGTGGAAGAGATAAAATATAATGTAAACAATTATATCCTTGCCATTTTAATAATACTGCCTAGCCAGTATCCAAAGCTATATCATCTCTATCATGAACCTAACCTACGAATATTGTGAGGAGGGGGTCAGAACATAAGTTTTGTGTGAATGAATTTAAATTACACTTCTGGATAATCCTACATATAACGTTCAATTACTTCTTCTTGTTTATTAGGTTATTTGTGTCAACAGTGCTCCATGCTTACACACGTCGTACCCATCTACCCCCTAGTAGATTAACCTAATATAGTGTATATGTAGCTACCCCCAAATTAAGGTACACCCCATGGTACCCCACTTGCACGGTCTTCACCGTATCATCGCAGGAACATATGCAGTCCCTCATCCTATATGTAAGCGTAATGACTGTCATCCTCGAATAATGCCCTTTAGTCTACGATACACCACCCAGAGTAGACATGTGTGTACCTAGACTTTCCCATATATGTATTGTCAAACGTATTCGATGCCTAACCCGCACACCTATCGTGTGTGCGTTCCTGAGTTCTGTGGTAGGGCTACACACGGAACTCGGTCGGGAGCTTTCCGTATATTTGTGCATGCCTGCCTTTAAGAGCATTCCACACAAATATCCCTAGGGTCAGTTTTCTTATGGTGGCTATGGCCTTACCTCGGCCCCTCCCTTAACTAGTAAAGACTACAAGAGCTAAGCGACAAGCCCCTAAGCAATCAATCTAAACATCCATGTGGCGTCTACCCTCAACCACCGCCTCGATAGTGAAAGGTCGATGGCCTCTTGGGTTTAGCTCTAGTCTTTCCGCATCTCGTTGGCTGTCGATGACAGGTTCTCGACGACCTATACTATCTTTGTTGGTCCTGACCCACCGCCCCCGTAGTGAGGCAGCCGCCGAGCTATGCTTAATGTCACCATGTCACAGCATTCTGAATGCCATTCTGTCGGTGCATTGAAGGCCCACCCACCTGATAGTTCAGCGTAGACCCAACCTTTCTGATGCTAGCCCCGAGTCTACCCCACTAAAAAGGACTATCAGGAGCACCTTTATCATCTTAGGAAGCCTGTGTGCTTCCCCTTCCAGTCCGTTGAAGCCGCCAGAATAATCAGATTAATGTGCGCTCCCCTTGTGCCTTATGATACCTTGATAATCTACATCGTTGGGTTATTCATCCTATAATGTATGGAATGTTCCAAGCGCCTCAGTTTAATATGTCATTAGACCCTATGTCTAATCATTAATTACGCGCTTGCTCCACCTCATTAGTTTTCTTATTAACTTGGTTATTCTCATTCATAATGACTTTCTATTCAGGTTTACCAAGTTACCCTTGCTTATTAATTCCATTTATAACTTAATTCATTTAAGTTCATTATTAAGCCTATAACATGTTATTCTCATAATTTATACATTGTCCCATCTTACTATAACATGTTCTACTTAATTTATAGTTAAGTACATCTTAATTCACATATATCTTGGTAAGAGAACAACTCCCTAAGGATCAACCCCAAAAACCGAAATCAACATCAGACTGACACTCAAAGAATCACTCAACTAAACCTATCTTATGTTATCTTCATTCGTAGATATATTCTTTCCCTTACAGATTACTTAATTTACAATTAAGTACAACTTACGTTATTGCATAAGTTATTTCATTTTTCTCTATCGTTCATTATAACTTACCTTATTCCACAACTTATAATTCCCACTTGTACCTAGGACAAGTTTACCTATTATCTTTCCTTTTCTTGAGTTTATTCATGATAGGTTATAATCATTCCCCATTCGTTCCCTTTTCCTTATAGTTGTAATTATCTTTCTTTAAATTTCATTTATTTCCATTAATTACAATTAATGGTGTTCGTTGGTCCTGCCATTTACATATTTTCATATATGTGTATATATATGTATTAGACCTCTCACATTAAGTCTACACTTGTGGATGCTGGATTTACCGGGCGGGTCCGGGCAGTCTTCTACCACAAGTTGACTTAACCTCGTGTCTTAGCACAACTACTTGTTTCATTTATGCACTTATACCCCTCACATTAGGTTCAACATTAATTGCCGCTGGATATGTCGGTCGGATCCGGGCAGACTTCCACCACTAGTGCAACCTAACCTCGTGCCTAGGCACGGTTCAGTTTTAGGCATATTCGTCTGTATCCCATTATTTATGTTCATATCAAATTGCGCCTTCAATTTAAAGTCTTAAAACATAATACATGTTTACTCCCCAATTCAAGTTTATGTTTATAATTCTACCAATAAGTCATGCCTATAATTTATATGCATAATTTCCAATTCACATTCATAATTCCAATTCAATTTATATGCATAATTTCTAATTTACATTCATATTTCCAATTCAATTTATATGCATCATTTCTAATTCACATTCAGAATTCCAATTCAATTTATATGCATAATTTCCACCATAGTTATGCCATTAATCCCATCGTAATTTATGCCTCTGAATCTCTCAATATGAGTCGCATGTCTTTCTACATGTAATTAATAATATGTAGTTCTCAAACAGTGCATCTTTTACCCAATGTCTAAATTATCCTAATTTATAGGTTCATAAAATAGATCTATACAACAATATTCATCTTAAACATTCAAATAATTGTACATCCCAACTGATTGAACATAATTTTCATTTTAGCGCAAATATTCATCGTATCAATTAACTTTTTCAATACATTCATTATAAATATCCATGGGGAATGATTAAAGGATAAACATACTATTGTTCACAAGGGATAATTTAAACCCACTCACCTTGATTTGTTTTCCCAATCCTGAATCTGGTCTATCATTCCATGATTTACTCTTAATTGGATTCAGAACTTTGCTTTGACAATCTTTCATTAACATTGATCCTCTCCTCTAGATATGGATTCATAGTTTTCCTAGACTAATATTTAGTTTCAGGATAGATTTGAGAAGAGAGAGAGGAAGCCATGACAAAGCTCCAACGTAGCCGCCAAGTTATGAGGTTTAGGGTTAGGTCTTAAGGTTTATGTATAGGTGTGGTAGAAAGCTATGGGCCTTTGGTTTTAATTAAAACTCCATCAGAACTAACCACGTCATCCGACCAATAGTAAATGGCCATGTTGCAGCGCTCATCAATAAAAACAAGTCACTTGTACAGTATGACGCGCAGGTGTGTCAACACCCCCGCTTGGGTGTCGTCCCCCTTACGTGTGTATATATATATATATACATATTTATTTATTTGAAATTTGATTTATTTATTCACATATAAATCAAATTACAAATATCCTTTCTTTGTTTGCTTCCTTGTTCGCGCACAACTTTTATTTTGAATTATGTTCATATGTTGCGCGCATGCTAAACATTTGTATGCGAACAATTTCAAATTTCAAACCAATTAATATACTTTTTTCCTCTTTTGAAACATTTTCTCAATTGAACCCCTTTTTAGCCCTTTTCGTATTAAAACACTTTTTAACTACTTTCACACTAAGCCACTTTTAAGCTATTCCCTCAAAACAAAAATATGGCACTGGCGAGAATCGAACTCAGAACCTCTTGTATACAAGTCGCATGTTCTAACCAACTGAACTACTAAGTCTTTTGTTAACAAGACTTATGACAATGCTAGATATTATCCTTTTTCACATTCCTCTTTTTCACGTTTTGTTACACTATTTAAATTAAAGATATCTCTTTCATTTTAAATTGGTTTTCTACAAACCATAGGTCTAAGTTGACCAGAAAATCGCCACGAACGGAATGACTCTAATCTCGTGACCAAATTCTGGAAGCTCTTCAAATTTTCCTTTTAATTTCTTTTTAAATGTTTTCATGTAATTTCCACTGCATTGTATTGCATTCCTTCTCATTTCATATATTGCATGTAATTTCCTTTATTAATTTTTTCTTTATTTCACCGTATGAACTTATTACATGCAATTATATTCATTATTTAATTTTTTCTTTAAATATGTCAATGCATACAATATATATATATATATATATGCATATTTTTAATTATCATTAAAAATGCGGGGTGTTACATAATCATTCTTAAACAATTATTTATATTTCATGCCCCTACCCTCAAGTCATAAATCATCATGTACTATATGCCCCCAAACTAAAGTCTTAGATCATGGTATACGTTATGCCCAGAAATCCCAGTCATGTTTTACAATACAAGTTATTCCCCCAATTCATCATTCCCAACCATCCCCAATTTCGTTCGTTCGCATATTTCAGCGATAGGCCTAGGCTCGAAGGTAACCAGGTTATAAAAATAAAAAGGGAAGGAGGGAGAGAAGAGAAGAGAATAGAAATGGATATAATAACAGAATAGGTATATGGTGATAGAATTAGGCAAAATGACAGAATAGGCATATAAGGACTAAACAGTAGATCAGGTGTACAAGTAATGGCAGTTCTGTTTAGTTATGATTCAGGTGATTAATAGACATTGGTTTAGATCCAAACTTATAAACATGTCAGGATTACTTATTATAAGTTTATATTTAAAAGCAACATAAACTCACAGTGACTGGATCTAAAGAACTGAGAAAAGAGTGTTAATGTTGTAGCAAAGATTCTTGTATACGTATAAGTCGTTGTTGTAGAAGAATAGGCTAATTCAATCTGAGTTGGGGCATCATCTCGTTATCTCCATTGTTTTGGGTGAACAACAAAATAGAAATATGGTCCTTATAGCCTCAAACCAACGAATCAGGTTAAGAAACAAGTCCAGGTGCAAGGTAGGGTTCTAGCTCGGATAAGGGGAGGGTCGACCCCTATAGGGTGCGAGTCGACCCCCAACGGGCCAGAATCCCGCTCGATCTCCCGCTCTGCTTTTTCGAATTATTTTGAATTCTAAACTTGATTTGTATATATATAATTCTCTTATACATATAAAAACTTCTAAGCCTAATATCTTCTTTATACGATGTTCGTTTTATGCAAACTCGAAGTCTATCTTAAGCAAAATTCCGAGATGAACGCAATTGTACATTCCATTTTACTTAATTCTCAATGTTTAATTAAGTATTCTTTAGTTTATCGTGTTATTTAAAACTACGGGGTGTTACAAAACCACGCAAACAAGTCTAGCTCTTGGTTCTGGTCCGTTGGGCGGATCACATGGGATATGCACTACACTTGCACTGCATGTCACAACATTTGTATATTATATTAGTCCCGATTCCTAATGCTTGCTTATGCAATTTTGCAGGAGAAATGATGCATCATCGCTATCCCCTTAAAGATGTTCATGCGAGCATACCTAGGTTTGATTCTGATACAGAGTATAATCGAGCTGACAGCTGCGGGAGAGACAATCGAAAACATCATGATTCACATTGCCTTTACTCTTCACGCTTTCATTCCCCTCGCAAGTCAGATATTGATAAACGTAAGAGTATTCAAGGCCGTCACAAAGGGGATAAGCCACCATCTAAGGCTCCAACCCTTCCAAAGGAATCACTCTTCCAGGAAAAAACAGTACCGAAGCACTTTGATCCACAGGAAAAACCAAGGATTCAAGCAAAGAGCAAGAAAGGAAAAAAACGGCTCTTGTGCCCAGCAGGCGGCGAAATATCAAAATTTCTACAACGTGGCACATGATACTTGACTCCGAGAATAAGGCTAAGTGAAGATTCTGAGGAAGCAATTTCCAAATCATCATTTCGGGAACATGCCTTTCGTTCCAGCCCTTGAGCCGGTGTCTTTAGATTGGGCGGACGAAGTCAAAACTAAGATTGACTTTATTGACAAATAATACAAGGAAATGCAAAAGTATTCACGAAATTTTTCCAAAATCATCCAAGACTTGTTAGACGATGTGAGTCACATGAAGGAAATGGTTGAATATGATGAGAAGGCTATAAAGAACACAAAAAAAGAGCTTGAGGATGCACAAGCCCAACTCGCCTTAGCGCAGCGTGGCATCGATAACTATAAGAAACAATACGAAGAACTGCAGTAGCACTACTATACTGAGCTTGATTCCCATATCCAGGAGCATGTAGCCTTGAAAAGCAAGTTGAGTGTGCTAAATTAGAGAGTGTTGAGGCAAAGTTATCATTTTCTCGCCTCGAACAGAAAAAGGCAGAGTTAACAAGGAAGACTCCGAATTGGAGGCTAAGCTAGTAGAGGCTGAAGAGAGGCAGTCTTAGCCAAAGGGAATGTTAATATTTCTAACATGTCTGTTGCTGATACTAGTGCACAACTTGCCGAAGCTCCGGAAGAAATAGACGGCTACAGTGAAATTATGATCAAGTTTTTTGCTCAGGTGATCCGAACTCGAGACATTCCTTAGATCAAAGATTATCCGACGACTTTGTTCGATGTGTGGGATTAGATAGTCGATGATGAAAAGCGGCGGCTTAAAGTCGTCGACACCATTGACGACGAAGAGCTCATGAGAACATTTTTAAGGGGTAATGAGACAGAGCATTTGCCTGAAGGAAGGAGGTTGATCCATGTAGTTATGGAGGAGGAGAAGCGTGAAGCCAAAGGGAAGGAAACTCTTGAAATGGGCACTAGTTCTTTATCTGCCGCCCTGGGGCTAATGAAACAGAAGGGTATGATCCGGATCGCCTTGAGATTCCAAATCAGCACTCCTATCCCCAATCATCGAGTCAGCTCCTGAAACTTCTGCTACTCCTGCCGACAAGTCGTCTGAAGGTATCTCCACCTTTTCGCCTCAATTTGTTAAAGCTATTATTGCATGTCGCTACATTGCAGAGCAAACAATTGAAAAGCCCATGTTCTCTCCCGATCTAATAGTTATTGCTTCTCATTCTTTAGGTGCAAAGCCTGTTAATGAGACCGAGGAGAGGCAAGAAGAGGTTGTTGAGAATTCCATCGTGTCGTCTAGTGCCAAATTTCCCAAGGACGGAGATGTGATAGAGGCATTAAAAGATATTGACGGCGATGAAGGTGAGGTGGATGAGGATGTTATTGTGACCGGAGACTCAGGTGGGCATGACTTTGGCGGAAGGAAAAGAAAAGAAAAATGAGCTTCTAAAAGCTAAAACTGAGGAAGAGCCCCTCAACATTCACCTCATCCAAGCGGTTGCTCCTGGGTCTAGGTTGATTGTTAAGCTTTCTTCTAAGTCAATCACCAGACAGATTGCAAGAATCCTCTGGTTATCCAATTGTACCTCCCTCAGATAAGAAAAGGAAAAAAGCGTATTCTCACTGATGCTGAAAAAGAGGAGAAGGAGATGCTTAAGCCACTAAGAAATCTAAGTATTCTCCAAAGCCTAAGTGAAATGTAGTCTGGTCTATTCATTTTGCTTTCCACTGGCCTTCGATTGTTGTAGCGAGTGCAGCCCTCGCACTTTTGATCAGTTCCTTTGTGTAAGTCTGCAATTTTGTAAATAAAGTAGTTTTCCTGTAATGTCAAATAATTGCAAGCTTGTCATTTATTTCAATCAAATACAGTTGTGATCGAGACATTTCTAATCTAAGTAAAAAACAATAAATCACATCATAAATCAGACAAAGGTTTCAATTTAGCATCCCTGCAAAGAATAATCTCTGCAATAAAAATCATTACTAAGCTAAGTACTTAAATAACAGTGGGTGTGATGCGTATGCCCCCAATCAATCTAGAATATAGTGCCTGGCCAGGGGTTATTCGGGGTTGATTAGGACCGACATTAGATTTCCCCTAATCTTTCCGTGGGAAGTGCAGGACCAGCTTTCATTCTTGCCCCCAATCCTTCAATGTGGTAGGAACCCATTTCACCTTCACTTGTTCTCGGCGCCTTTATACTCTCATGTCATAAGCCCAAGTTAGAGTGTGGTTAAGCCAGTCTTTAATCGTGGTGCACCATCATGCCTTGTGGATGTCGTCTTCTTGTCCTTTATATTCTCTCTCGGATAATGAGAGTTAGAGTTAATTACGCGAACGATCATTCCATTCGTTCAAGTTTCCTTTATGCATCCTATCTCAAAGGGTGAGACCTCGCCTATTCGAGTGCCATTTCTGCTATCGATTTTAATTCAAGTTCTATGTTTCAAACCAAGATCAAAATAATCACAGGACACAAAGACATAAGTGCAAGATAAGTAAACGACACGCGAATTTTTATAGTGTTTCGGCCAGATCATAGCCTACGACCACTTTATAACATTTTGTTTATATCAACTAGATTGTTCTAGGAAAATCGTGCCTTTTTACATAGTTTATAAAACGAAAGAGTCGGTACAATCTCTTGTGTCATTTACTACGTTCCGCACTTACTTTTTCGACCGAAACTATAATTCCTTAAGTAATTGGAATCTTGGGTGTTTACTACATTTTTTGTTGTCAACACTTTTACTTCTTCATATGATAAAAGTCACTGGACTCGCCAGACTTTATGTTTGACCCATTTTATTTCCCTTTCTCTCTCTTCATCTCCCCAGGTTCTCAGGGTGGGAATGCCCAGGATTGATTAGGACTCTCTCTACTATTTGTGCTTGGATTTGGATCTGCTTCGATGTATTGTTTTGACTACTTGTCTACATTATTATGGCTATTACTGGGGAATATGATTTTACATTTCTGTACTCTGATGGTTTTTAGCACATGGCAGATGTTTTGTTTTGATGTACTTGGTTTTCAGTATTTTAGACTGATGTTAAACTGGTTTTGAGACTACGAAGTTTTTCTGATGAATAATGAAGTTTTAAATTTCTGTTGCTATTTTATATCTTTCTTGTGATATTATGTTTCTGTTTACCTATAACGCTTCACAAAACTTAATGCATTCTGATGAAGAGTGACATTAACGGATGCGGGGTGTCACATTTGGTATCCGAGCTGAAGGTTACAAGATCGGATAAAAAGGTTTCGAAAATTGTTTTCAAAAGTTTTCAAAAAGAAAGTATTTTCAATAGAAAAGTCAATTTTTTGAAAAACATATTCCCCGAAGCCATATGAAATACCTTTCGATTCTCTATTTGAATTCCTTTTCCTTTTCTTTTCAGCATGTCCAAGGAACCGAATCTTCCCGAGGGCATTCAGATATCTTCTTGGTTCCGTAGGTATCTTAAGGCGCGCCTACCGGAGGCCAAGTAGATGCCCCTCCCCTAGCTACAGCCGTTGTTCCTCCTCCGCGAGTGGATAATTTCTCTAAGATATGCCAAGTTTTCTATGCTATAGGAGGAAAGCCATCCGAGGGAACTGAGAGCTTTGTGGAAGCACAAAATTCAGCTCTTTGAGGTTGATGGCTGTAGAAAGATATAGTTGGCTGCATGGTAGCTTAAGGATGAGGATCCGTTCTAGCGGAAAGTGACGCAAGCAGGGCATCCATTTGATACTTAGGATGATTTCCGATAAAGATTTTAGATGAAGTTTCTTTCTCAGGCAGAAGAGTGTATGCAAATGGAGAGGTTTCTGGCATTTAAGCAAGGAAGCATGTCTGTCAAAGAGTATGTCAATAAGTTTAATCAGTTGGCAAGGTTTGGTCTGGAGCTGATAAATCCCCCGCACAAGAAAGCTTTGAGGTTTGGGAGAGGATTAAATAAACCTCTTCATGAGTTGGCAACATCTCATATTCCAATGAGGGCAATTTGTGAGAAACTCGTGGACATGGCATTGATGCATGAAGAGGATAAAGACGAAAAGAAAGAAAGACTGATGAGATGCAAAACAAGAAGGTATGGCCTAAGAAAGAAGAGTAAAAGAAAGGTGGAAAGAACGACAAGGCTCAAGGCAAGAAAACATGAATGGTTTAGGAGCTTGGGTCATTTGGTCAAAGATTGTATAAAAAGGAAGAATGCTTGCTTCAACTGTGGTGAGGTCGGACACTATACTAAGGAGTGCCCAGAGAAGCTAGGACAGGCCAAAGGGCAGGATCTTCTGGAGGGCAGGTGCATGCTCTTGAGGCCAGTGTACCGGACAAAGGTAGGAAAGTTTCTGTTGAAGGTTTGATTTCTCTTTCAATTCTTCTAATTAGGACTCTTTTTTATTCCAGCGCTTCTCACTCTTTTATATTTAATTATGTGGTTGAGTCTCTAAACCTTAGTACTAGTATTATTTCTGATCCCATTATTGTCTCAAACCCCATTGGGGCATGGCTCATCTGTCTATGATACATTGGGATTTGAGGATATCTGTGTTGGGCGTCGAGTTTGAGTATGACACATATGTGCTTGGTTTTATGGGCTATGGTCTGATTCTAGGGATGGATTGGGTAGCCATGTATGCTTCCATTCTAGACTATAAGAGGAGGGTCGTTAGACTTTTGACTTGCCGAGGAAGGACTCTCGAGATTTCATGTGACCTAAAGGGCTCTGTCACGGTTTGTTTCCTAGAATCACTTGATGCTTTTGTCGATGATTTGCAATCTGTACTTGTTGTCTGTGAGTATTCGGATATTATTGATGAGGTCAGGGGCTTACCTCCAAGGCATGAGATTTATTTTCGGATGTATTTGGTGGATAATGCGAAGCCAGTCACATTACCTATGCGCCAAATGGCTCCTAGGGAAAGGAGGGAGCTTAACAAGAAAGTAGGGGAGCTACTTGAGAAAGGGTTTATTAGGCGAAGCATATGAGAGTGAGGTGCTCCAGTTGCCTTTGCAACAAAGGCGGATGGCTCGCTTCACTTATGAGTGGATTACATGGAGTTGAATAAACTCACTAAGAAGAATAGACACCCACTTCTGAGGATTGATGATCTGTTTGACCAGCTTGTTGGCGCATCTATTTTCTCTCAGTTAGACTTGGCCATGGGGTTTCATCAGTTAAGGGTGGACAAGGACAGTATAGACAAGACCTCTTTCAGTGTTGTAAATGGTTTCTTCGAGTGTCTAGTCATGCCTTTTGGGTTGACAAATGCACTCGCATATTTTGTGGATCTAATGAGTAGGGTGTTACGGAAGTTTCTAAATAAGTTCATTGTGGTCTTTGTGGATGACATTCTAATTTTCTCAAAGAGCGAGGAAGAGCATGCCCTACATTTAGGGGAGGTTTTGAGGACTCTTCGAGCACGCCAGCTTAAGGTGAAATTCTCCAAATGTCACTTTTGGAGAGAGGAACTAAAATTGCTAGGGCATGTGGTCTCTAAAGATGGGATAGTTGTGGATCCTACGAAAGTAATTGCAGCTCAAGATTGGTAGATTCCCAAGAATGCAACAGAGGAGAGGAGTTTTCTTGGGTTAGCGGGCTATTATATGAAGTTTATCAAGGACTTCGCAAAGATATCAGGCCCACTCACCAGACTGACGAAGAAAAATGTGACCTTTTCTTGGAGCATTGATTGTGAGGATGCTTTTCAACGATTGAAGAGGGCTCTAACAACAGCCCTAGTTTTGACTTTTCTTGATGGTAAATTAGTGTTCATAATGTACACTAATGCATGTGGTCTTGGGCTTGGCGCTATCTTGATGCAAGGGGAAGGGTAGTATCCTATGGTGGTAGATAATTGAGAGTTCATGAGAGGAACTACCCTACCCATGATTTGGAGTTGGCTACTATAGTGTTTGCGCTTAAGACTTGGTGACATTATCTACTTGGAGAGAGGTTCGAGTTATACATGGATCATAAATCTCTCGAGTATTTGTTCTCACAAAGGGATCTCAATTTGAGACAACAGAGATAGATGGAGTTCCTAGATTCCTATGATTTTGAGATTTCTTATACCCCTGGCAAGGGTAATGTGGTGGCGGACGCGTTGAGTAAGCAGAGGATGACTTTGAGTCCTCTATTCGTAGAGAGGTGGAGCTTGGAGTACATATCGACCTTCGATTTCAGACCATCTATGGATTTTACACCTGATTTGTTGGCATCCTTAGTGGTGCGACCTACTCTTTCGGGTCAGATAGGATCTTCGCCGCGAGAGGACCCACAGATAGCAGACATCTTGGATAGGCTCAATAGAGGGGAGACTTCTAATCACCTTAGTAGATATCCCATGAATGATAGAGGGTAGTTGCGATGGGATGAGAGACTTTATGTTCCCCGAGTTAGGAGTCTTTTGAAGGCAGTCCTTGAGGAAGCCCGTTATTCTAGGATGACTATCCATCCTAGATGTGATAAGTTGTATAGAGATATAAAGAGGGTTTTCTTTTGGGCTGGGATGAAGAAAGATGTAGCGGAGTTTGTCTCTCGATGTTTATTTTGCTAACAAATTAAAGCCGAACAAAGGAAGCCTGGCGGTTTGATTCATCCTTTGGAGGTCCCACATTAGAAGTGGGAAAGCGTCTCTATGAATTTTATCGATGTATTGCCTAGATCGAGGAAAGCAATACCAGTATCTGGGTTATAGTAGACAGGCTTACTAAGAGCGCTCATTTCATTCCTGTTAAGAGTGAGTGAACGACAGCTTCGTTGGCATCAATTTATCTTTGTTAGATAGTCCGTCTGCATGGAGTACCTTCTAGCATAGTGAGTGATCGTGACCCCATCTTCAGTAGTGAGTTCTAGAAGAGCCTTCAAGAGGCATTAGGTAGACAGTTATGTTTGAGCACAGCATATCACCCTCAGACCGATGGGCAGACTAAGAGTGTGAATAGAGTTCTTGAGGATCTTTTGAGGATGTGTATCCTAGACTTTGGAGTGACTTGGGGTTGAATTCGCCTACAATAACAGTTATCAGGCTAGTATAGGCATGGCACCCTTCGAGGTATTGTACGGACGACCTTGCATATCATGGACTTGTTGGTGGGAGTCTACAGACGAGCTTCTACTTTGACCTGAGATGATTAGGGAAACTTCAGAAAAGATTGATCTTATCCGTAGACGCATGAAGACAGCTCAAGACAGGCAAAAATCCTAAGCAGATAAGAGAAGGACTGATATTGAGTTTGAAGTGGAAGACATGGTTTTCATCAAACGTATATCTCTGAGGAATGTGGTTCGCTTTGGATCTGTAAGGAAATTGGCACCAAGGTTTGTAGGGATATTTCCCATAGTGGAAATGATAGGTCAAATGACATATAGGGTGAGACTACTAGAGAGATTGGCGGGTGTTCATGATGTTTTCCACATTTCTCATTTGTGGAAGTGTCTACACGATACAGTAGAGGTGGTTGAGCTGAGCATGCTTGAGGTAGTAGAGGTAGAACGGGAGGCGATAGTTAGACGAGTTCCTACCTACATACTTGGATCAGAGGTTTAGAAGCTTCGCAACTGAGAGGTCAAGTTGATGAAAGTTCAATGGGGAGAAGACCACGATGATGCAACTTGGGTGACTGAAGACAACATTCGCGCTTTGTACCCTTTTCTTTTCAAGGGTATGTTCTTAACTTCTTTTTCCAAGCTTTTATTCGTACTTGCTTCTGTCATTTGAGTATATCCTATCGATTGAATCTTCGACCTTTAGTTAGAAACCAATGGTTGTAAACATGTGTTTGGGACATGATATGTTTGATGGATGCAAGTGTCTGACTAGTGGTTGCTCATTGATGTATATACACACACGAGGCACTAGATCGGCTCAAAGCACTCTTATATTGCATATGGATATGTGTGCAATTTTATTTTTACTAGATGGAAGTAGATGTATCATCATATGGATGTTGCATTTGGATGGATGACTATGCACACATATAGCGTTTACATGATATACAAGGACTATTTGCATACATGTTGGATTCATGGAACTAACATACATTGCATTAAGGAGGTCAACTGAATCAGTAGACCGTCTGATTTTTTGCATTAGAATAGGAACATATATATACACACCCCTTTGCATATATTTATATAAGCATTAGAAATCTCTTAAGGACAATAGATGCCTGTGATTAACGGATGAGTAGATGGTTGATGGATGTTAGGATAAACACTCTTCTTAACTTAGAGATTTCAGTGATGAAATCCTTTAAGTAGGGGAGAATTTAACACCCCGTAATTTTAAAGGACATTATAACAGTAAAATAAAGAATACTTTGAATATTGGGAATTAAGTAAAACAGACTATACCATTGCGTTCGTCTCAGAATTCTTCTTAAGATAAACTTCGAGTTTGCATAAAACGAACATCATATGAGGAAGATATGAAGGTTTGAAGTTTGTATACATATAAAAGCCTTATGTATAAATAAAAGTAATCAGAATTTTCAAAAATAAATCAAACAGCGAGCTGGAAAACTAGGGGGAACTAGACCCGTTTGGTCTGACCCACGCCTGGGATGGGTCGACCTATAGGTCGACCCATGGCCAAATGTGTGACACCCCACGTCCGTTAATGTCACTTACAAAGGGAATGCATTAAGTTTCGTGAAGATTTATAGGTAAACAGAAACAGAAATATTACAAGACAGATATAAAAATGATAGTGGAATTAAAAACTTTATTTAACATAAAGAAACTTGGTCTGAAAACATCACATGTCTGAATTATATAAAAACCGTTACATCATTGAAACTACTGTCTTGTACTTTAAAAACATCATAGTACATAAAAGAAGCAAAATTCCTCAAATAAAACATAGCTATAGTAGCAAGGGTAGGGGCTTGAGACATACATCTAAACAGCTCCAACAAAATGAAAGCAGAACCACGGTTAAGCCTGAGTATTCCCACCATGAGAACATGGGGGAGGTGGGGAGGGGACGGAAGAAAGAAGAGGAAACAAAAAGGATTAGACATAAAGTCTGGAGAGTCCAGTTACTTTTAGCAAGTAAATAAGCAAAAGTGGCCTGACAGGCATATAAATTGGATAAGAGAAAGATAACTACATATAAGGCAGGTAGGACGAGGTAAACATGATAGAGTGTATACTTCTCTTAAGATTACTCTGTACTAATACTAGTATAACCAGAATGAGATGATCCAACAACTATAAAATGTTAGACTTAGGCATACATCCCAATGTATCCTAACCACTACCCTAATCGATCGGCTCGCTACTCCGCGTAGATACTCAGTGCCAGCCCTCGTGTAGTGGCAACCTTTCGCTGATATGCACAGCCATACCTACAGATGTCACGATTGTCTTAGCCCCTTCTGCCCGGCCAATGCATGCACATGCCCCCATTCGGTTTGCTCCGCCCACACCGTCCTCCTTGTTTGGATCTCTTACATTCATCCCAGTAAGCATGCCCCAACTCCAACCTAGTTCGGAGTACTCGTTTGATACCTATTAAGGGTTACTGACTGAAATGGGTCCCACACAAATTGATACATGCTCCCCCCCTTGTCTTGTATCCCCACTAGGATTTCCATCGGTTATGTATACCACTAGGTGTCTTTAATTACACAACCCTGTCATTTCTACAAGTTATGCTTACCCTAAAAAGGTGTCTTTTAATTACATAGCTTTATTATTTATGTCGGTTATGTATACCACTAGGTGTCTTTGATTACATAACCATATCAAGTTAAGTTTGTGGGCTTATATGTAAATATTACCCACCTCCTCAGATTTACTTAACCCATCCACTATTCAACCAAATTTACTTAACCCCAACTTAATTTTATATTCATACAATCCCTATGGATTCAAATAGGTTAAATATTCAAGGTTTATTACCATATTTTCATTTATGGTTATCGTATGCTAGACCTCCCACATTAAGGCTACCATTTGTGGATGCTGGACATGTCGGGCGGGTCCGGGTAGACATATTACACAAATTGGTCTTAACCTCGTATCTTAGCATGTCTCGTATTTGTACACTTAGACCTCTCACATTATATTCAACATTTGCGGTCGCTGAATATGTCGGTCGTTTTCAGGCAGACTTCCACCACAAATGCAATCTAACCTCGCGTCATAAGTGTCGTTAAAGTTTCTAATTACTGTAATCCTAGGCATTTCATTATTAGTCAATTTTTACTATGCCGTTATAGGTTTCATGCCCCATTTTCCCAACTATGTTCATAATGGATTATATGTCCAAATTCATTTAAACATTATTCAACTTATTGCAAATTCCCCATTTACAAGTTATGCCAAATTAATATTCGCATAATTTATTCAAGTCATGCCTAAACATCTAATTTTAGGTTATGCCCAATTTCAATAATTTCCCTCATTCCTCGTTTAACGATTCGCTTATTTTAGCGGCATGCCTAGGCTCGAAAGTAGCTAAGCTATAAAAAAAGGAAAAATATAGAGGGAATAAAACAAAGATGAATATACTAACATGGATGACATAAAATGACAAATTTTAGGCATGAACATACAGTGGCATTAGTGATAATATAGGCATGATAAGATCTTGGTGATAATTAGGATGTCCAACTGATGATATGTCCAAATTAACCACAATCATGATAGGTACAAGACCAAAATAGTGAATTAGATCTATAATCAAAAGTAGATCTGACATAATAAAGGTTAAGATCCACTTCATATTTATGTCAGAATGTCATAGATCCACAAGTTTCAACAGATCCGATATGATAAAGATTGAGATCCAAGTCATAACTAATTCAGTATGTCATAGATTCACAATTTACAATAGATCTGGTATAATTCAATCATAGGAATAAATCCAAAATATAGTCATGCCATGTTTACTTTTAATTATTTAAATCTAAAAGTAACTTAAAACTTGCAATGTTTGGATTTATATAATAGAACTAGAAGAGAAGATTGTTGAGTCATAGATCTACACTTGAATCTCTTAATCTTTGATTGCAGAAGAAAAAAAGAATCTGATTCAGTCCCGGCTCTGATAGCATTTGGCCTCTATTGATTTCCAATGAAGAAAGCAAGAGAAATGAGCCTGTATATATAGCTGTCAGCCCCAGAAATCGACTTGCCACGTCACCCTAGGTGGGCCGACCTTGGTGTCGACACCCCCCTTGGGGGGTCGACTCCCCTAGGCGGAAATATTCCTACTCCCCCCAAATTCGGGAATTTTGAACTTTTTCGAACTTTCTGGACCTGTTCTTGAATTCTTAGACTATATATATATATAATTATCTTGCATATATACAAACTTCAAACCCTAATAACTTCTTCATATGATGTCCGTTTTATGCAAACCAAATGTCTATCTTGACCAGAATTTCGAGACGAACGCGGCGCAGTCAGTTTCCCTTAATTTTGAGTATTAAATTAATTATTATTTAATTTATCCTCTTTTAATGTTGTTAAAATACAGGGTGTTATATTCTCCCATGCTCAAAGGATTTCGTCCCCGAAATCTCCAAGTTAAGAAGAATGCATATCCTACCATCAATCACCTATCTACTCATCCATCAATCACTGGCATTCGTTGTCCTTAAAGACTTCTAATGCTTATATGAACATATGCAAAGGTGTGTGTATATGTCTCAACACTAATGTGAAAATCAGGCGATATATGGATCCAGTTGATTTCTTTAATGCAATGTATGTTAGTGCTATGAATCCAATATGTATGTGAATAATCCTATTATAACATGTAAGTTTTATATGTGTGCACAAACATTCGCCCAAATTCAACATCCATATGATGATACATTCAATTTCATCCATAAAAAGAAGAAAAATGCACACAAATCCATATGCGGTATGAGAGCGATTGAGCAGATCTAGTGCCTAATGTGTGTGTATATGCATCCACTGGCAACCACTAGCAAACACTTGCATCCATCAAACACAACATATCTCAAACACATGTTTACAATCATGGGACTCCTACCTAAAGGTCAAAGATTCGATCAATAGGACATACTTAAATGATAGAAACAAGCAAAAATAATGAACCTTGGAAAAAAGGAGTTAAGAACATACCCTCAAAAAGAAAAGGGTATGAAGCACGAATCTTTTCTTCGGTCTCCCAAATTGCATTCTCTAGGTTATCTCCCCACTGAACCTTCACCAACTTGATTTCTTTATTGCGTAGCTTCTTAACTTCTGATCCAAGAATACGGGAAGGAACTCGTCTGACTGTCGCCCCCGTTCCACCTCTACTTCTTCCAATACACTCGGCTCAACTACTTCTGTGGTATCATGCAAACACTTCCGTAAGTGAGAAATGTGGAAAACATCATGAACACCGGATAGTCTCTCTGGCAGCTTTATTCTATAGGCCATTTATCCAACCCTTTTTGTTTTGGGAAATGGCCCTATGAATCTTGGTGCCAACTTCCCTACAGATCCAAAGCGAACCACATTCCTTAGAGGTGACACTTTAATGAAAACCATATCTCCTACTTCAAATTCAATGTCAAACCTTCTCCTGTCTGCGTAGAATTTCTGCCTATCTTGAGCGGTATTCATTCGTCGTCTAATAAGATCAATCTTCTCGGACGTTTCTCTAACCATATCTGGTCCAAGCAATAGCCTTTCTGCAGATTCCGACCAACAAGTTGGTGATCTACAGGGTCGTCCATACAATGCTTCGAAGGGTGTCATGCTAATGCTAGCTTGATAACTGTTGTTATAGGAAACTCTACTAAAGGAAGATGCTCTTCCCAAGTTCCTCCAAAGTCTAGGATACACAGTGTCAAAAGATCTTCAAGAACTATGTTCACCCTCCCTGTTTGCCCATAGATATGAGGATGATAAGCGATGCTCAAACGTAACTATATGCGTAATGCTTCTTGCAAACTCCTCCAAAACTCACTAGTGAAGATGGGGTCACGCTCGCTTACAATGCTGGAAGGTACTCCATGAAGATGGACTATCTCTCGAACATATATTGCCACCAACCAAGTTGTCGTCCTCTTACTCTTAACTGGAATAAAATGAGCACTCTTAGTAAGTCTATCTACCACCACCCAAATACTAGTGTTGCCCTTCTTTGATCTAGGAAAACCATCTACGAAATCCATAGAGACGCTCTCCCACTTCCACTGTGGAACCTCCAAAGGATGAAGTAAACCACCGGGCTTCTTTTGCTCAGCTTTGACTTGCTGACAAACTAAACATTGAGAAACAAACTCTGCCACATCTTTCTTTATCCCAGCCTAAAAAAACCCTCTTCATGTCCTTATACATCTTATCACCGCCTGGATGAATAGTCATCTTAGAATGATGGGCTTCTTCTAGGTCTGCCTTTAGAAAACTTCCAGTTTGAGGAACACAAAGCCTTCCATCTCGTTGTAACCACCCTTTATCATCAAAGGAATATTTATTGAGGTGACTAGAAGTCTCCCCTTTACTGAGCCTGTCCAAGATGTCTGAAATCTATGGATCATCTCGCTGTGAAGCTCTTATCTGATCCATAAGAGTAGGTCGTATCTCTAGTGATGCAAACAAACCAGGCAAAATTCGGTGGAGGGTCTAAAATCAAAGGTCGATATGAAATCAAAGTTGTTCCTTTCCATAAACAGAGGACTTAAGGCCATCCTCTGCCTACTTAGTGCATCTGCTACAACATTACCCTTGCCAGGGATATAATCAATCTCAAAATTATAAGAAGCTTGGAATTCCATCCACCTTTGTTGTCTTAAATTAAGATCCTTCTACGAGAACAAATACTTGAGAGATTTATGATCGGTGTACAACTTGAACCTCTCTCCAAGAAAATAATGACGGCACATCTTTAGCGTGAATACCATGGCTCCTAGTTCTTAATCATGAGTTGGGTAGTTCTTCTCATGGACTCTTAGCTATCTTCCTCCGTAACATACTACCCTTCCTTCTTGCATCGGAACCGCATCAAGCCCCGTATCACGTGCATCGGTGTAAACTATAAACACCTTATTCCCATTGGGCAAGGTCAAGACTGGGGCTATTGTTAGAGCCCTCTTCAGTCATTAGAAAGCAACATCACAATCTATATCCCACGAAAATGCCAAATTCTTCTTTGTTAGCCTGGTGAGTGGGGCTGATATCTTTGCGAAGTCCTTAACGAACTTCCTATTATAGCCTGCTAACCCCAAAAAGCTTCTCACCTCCGTTGCATTCTTTGGAATCTGTCAGTCCTGAACTATAACCGCCTTTGTGGGATCTACTTCTATCCCTTCTTTAGAAACTACATGCCCTAGGAATCTCACCTCCTTTCTCCAAAAATGGCATTTGGAGAATTTTGCCTTAAACCGATGCGCACAGAGAGTTTTCAAAACTTCCGTTAAATGTTGGGCATGCTCTTCATCACTTTTTGAGAAGATCAAGATATCATCAACAAAGGCCATGACAAAATTATTTAGAAATTCCCGAAACACCCTACTCATTAGATCAACAAACTAGGTGGGTGCATTCGTCAGCCTAAAAGGCATTACAAGCTATACAAAGAAACCATTTGGAGTCCTAAAAGCAGTCTTATCTATACTATCCTCAACCACCCTCAACTGATGAAACCCCATGGCCAGGTCTAACTGATAAAATACCAAGGCACTAACAAGCTGGTCGAACAAGTCATCTATCCTCGGAAGTGGGTGCCTATTCTTCTTTGTGAGCTTATTCAACTCTTTATAGCCCACACACAAATGAAGCGAACCATCTGCCTTAGTTGCGAATACTACCGGAGCACCCCATTCAGATATGTTTCTCCTGATAAATCTTTTCTCAAGTAGCTCCCCTACTTGCTTACTCAACTCCCTCATTTCCCTTAGAGCCATATGGTGCATGGGCAATGCAACTGGATTTGCATTATCTACCAAATATATGCGGAAATCTATCTCGTGCCTTGGTGGTAAGCCACGTACCTCATCAAAAACATTAGAATAATCTTGGACTACTGGAACAAATTGCAAATCGTCGATAGATGCATCAAGAGACTCTAGGAAACTAAGCATAACAAATCCTTGCGGGTCACAAGAAATCTTGAGGGTCCTCCCATGACAAGTCAGAAGCCTAACAACCCTCCTCTCACAATCTAGAATGGCACCATACATGGTTAGCCAATCCATTCCTAGAATCAAACCATAGCCCATAAAACAGAGCACATAAGCATCGCACTCAAACTTGACGTCTAAGATAGATATCCTCAAACCCCGACAAATCATGGATAAATGAGCCGAACCACCAATGGGGTTTGAGACAATAACGGGATCCGCTACCATACTAGTATTTAAGTGTAGAGATTCAACCACAGAACTAGATAAAAATGAATGCGAAGCGCTAGAATCAAAAAGAGTTATAATAGGATGACTGGAAAGAGAAATCAAACCTTCCATGGAAATTTTCCTACCTCTATCCATAGCATTAATCGCGAGAGCATTCACCTGCCCTTCAGAAGCTCCTGCCCTCTGGCCTTATCCCTGTGGTCCCTGTTTCTTCAGGCACTCCCTAGTAAAGTGTCCGACCTCTCCACAATTAAAGCAAGTATTCTTCCTCCTTTTACAGTCTTTGACCAAGTAACCCTCTCGCCCACAACTGTGACATTTCCTCTTATCCTTAGCCTTGTCATTCTTTCCACCTTTCTTTTGTTGTTGTTGTTGTTGTCCTTTCTTAGGCCATACTTTCTTATTTTGCGTTGTATCCTCAGCTTTTACTTCCTTCTTTTCTCCCTTGTCTTCCTCATGCATCAGGGCCATATCAACAAGCCTTTCAAAAGTAGCTCCCATTGGAATGTGGGAGATAGCTAACCCATGAAGGGGTTCATTTAACCGTTTAGCAAACAACAAAGCTTTCTTATGCGGAGTATCTACCAATTCCAATCCAAATCTTGCTAGCTAGTTGAATTTATTCACATATTCTTTAACGGTCATGTTTCCTTGTTTAAGCGCCAAGAATCTCTCCATCTGCATGCTTTTCTCATCTTGGGAAAGAAATTTCATTTCAAACCTCATCCTAAAATCATCCCATGTCTCTACCGGGCGCCCAACTTGGGTAACCTTCCACCAAAACGAAGCTTCACCTTTCAATAGCCAGGCAGCTAACTGAATCTTCCTCCAATCTTCCACTTCAAAAATTACGAACAAGCCCTCGGTCTCCTTGAGATCCTTGCCTCTACGAATGTTTCGGTTCCACGGAATGGCTTCCCTCCTATGGCACAGAAATCTTTGCAGATCTTAGCGAAATTATCTGCTTTTGGAGGAGGAGGAACGACGGGTGCAGTTAGGGGAGGAACATTTCTTTAGACTTCAGCAGGCGCCGCAACCTCTAGATACCTACGGAACTAGCTAGGTATCAAAATGCCCTCTGGAATGTTAGGTTCCCCAGACATGCTGAAACGAAAAGGAAAGAGATTTAGACAAAGGATCGAAAGATAGTACATATGGCTTTAGGGAATATGTTTGTAACGACCCGTATTCTACGCATCATAGGATCGTAGGATATTTATTTCTTTCACGTACGAAGTCGTATGGTCATGTAACTTTGGGAGACGACTATTGGGGTCATTTCCCATGTTCATGATTTTTCCCGATTTTTAAATGATCATTTTACCCCTAGTTGGCACTGTTTTGGCCATAACTTTTGACTGGAAAGGAATTTTGACCTGAAACCACTTCCATTGGCTCCGGATGATGGTTTCTCTTTCCGTAGAGTGGTCACATTAGCCAAACGGACTCACCGTTTGGGAGATATGGCTGAAACAAGTTTCAGATGGTGAAAAACAGCTTAATTGGGCTTAACCGGGTAATTAACAGCTAGGCCCAAAGGGGAATTTCGGGATTAGGAGTTTAAAAGGGCTGTTAGGGTTTGGAGAATACCTTTTTCTCATTTTTCAGCCGTCACTATTCATTCCTCTTGATCTAGCCATGGCCTCCACTCTCTAAATCTCTCTAAAAACACCCAAGACCACTTCCTAATCAAGGATTAAGGCTTAGAGGCATCAAATCAAAGAGGATTAGCACAAGGACCGAGGTAGAGCTGCTGTTATATATTGGAATTCGTGTAAATCAGAGGTTTACTTCAGATCTGAAAGTTTTATTGTGGCAAAGGTGAGTGATTTGCATAGTTTTTGCACTAATTACGGTAATTAAGGGTAATTAGTGAAGATTAGCGAATTTATACACTAATAAATTCTGGAAAAACGTTTAGAAATTCTTAAATAATATTTCATGCCTCTGTTAGAAAATTTAGACGATTTGATTAAGTTTTGCTAAGTATATCACTTGATTTGCTTAAACATGCTTAAGGGAAAATTTGGGGTTTTGACCATGTTTGATCCACTTTACATGCTATGATTTGTGTTATGGTGTTCGTAGTCGAAACTATACGTTGCTATGACTGTATGAGATGTTTTGTGATTGTTTAGAAGTGTTAGTTTGGTCAAAAACGCCGTCGAATGGCGAAAGACTGTCGCTGGAACGAAGTGCAGGAATTTACCCGGATCAGATCGCCCCCCTATGAGCATGATCTGATGGAAGCTCACGCCACGATCCGTTCCACTTCGAAGGCCACGAACCGATGCAGCGCCATGTCCAAACTGAAGTACCTCGATCCGAATCGCTCCAGCTTGGTGGACCACGAACCGATCAGAAGGTGCGATCCGAGATGAGGCGCGATGATCCAGACGAGGTAGCACGACCCGAACCCAATGGGTTGCCAGCGCCACGAGCTGTTGAGGCGCGATCCGTATGGTGCGACACGATCCGATGGAGCTGGAGCACCACGAGCCAGCAGGAACTCGATCCGATCCGATTGAGGAGGCGCATCACGAACCGAACCATCCAAGGGAGCACGATCCGAGGAGAAGACTGAATGAAGACCGATCCGGAGGTGAAGACTATAACCCGAGATGCAAAGGAAGTCCAAATGAGAAGTTAGAGCTCAAGATTCAAATGGGAATCAACGAGTTCGCTTCATGGTTGGGCTTTGCTGCGGGACGCGTGCCAAGGAGTTATCGACGTCTATAGCTTTGGACCACTATGGTAGGAGGTACGAAGGCGGGTTCAGGGCCATTATGGCATAGGTAGGACCAAGGGCTACAACCAATGAAGTGGGTCATTGAAATGTTTGGTCATGACTCCATATGTTTAGCTTGGTCACAGCAGGGTTTCTACAAGTCGGGATTCGTCGTTACCTCAGTTTGTCTAGTGTTCCAAAGTGGTAGATGTCGTACGCTTTACGCACTGAGTGAGAGATGTGAGGATGGTTGCTATGGATGATTTGTTTGCTATCATTGTGACATGCACAACCCACCCCCGTATTCTTACACTATTTATTATGGCACCTTAGAGCATTGTACGGTATGTGGTACTAACTCTTTGGTTGCAGGTCCAGGTTCAGGTATGGTTTAGTATACCTGTTATTGTTTTGTTTAGATGCTTATCGCTCATACCAGGCTTTATGTCTGACCCAGAGTTTTATGTCTCCTCTTATTACTCTGGGTGCTCACACGAGCAGACTAGAGACAGGTTAGCTGGTGATGCACGGGTAGATGATCCGGAGACGAGCTGGAGGCTTCCACGTAATATATATATAGTATTCTCCCCGTGTTGTTGAAGATCGCTGCTTGGGCATTGGTGGTGCATCTTCTACTTTAGCTTCCTTTTTGTTTAGAGACAGTAAATTTGGAAAATTGTAATAAGCTGTATTTGAATTTCCGCTGCTCTGATGATTGGTGTTGATTTTAGTTATCAGCTTATGCACTGTCTCACCTGTTTTATGTCAAGTATGTTATTATTATATTTTATTCCATGCGCTGTGAGACATTCTACAGGTTCCTTGATTAGTTCATTCCCTTCTTTCCTTTCTTTGGCGACCGTTCCGTGCTAGTCGGGACATGTGTACAACGCACTTTCGGAGGAAATGCAGGCTGGTGCGGGGCGGGCCGTCACACTTGGTATCAGAGCTCTAGGTTGCGTAGTTAACCTAGGGAAGTTATCAGGGAGAGATAATATACGTATACGAGAGAGCGTATTTGTGATTATTTTGATTTTTAAAAGCTATATATATACTATTAGTAGTATATGGATGAAGTCGTACTGCACTAGCACCACTATGGAGTCGTTAATCGTTTCCTTTTTCAGATTGACGATGAGCCGATATGTTAGAGGTACCGGTAGAGGGGCCAATAATGGGAATGTTGCTGACATGAGGACGATGTTTACTGACCTCATGAGAGAGATGCTTAGAGATGTACAGAGGGCAGCTCCCAATGGTGGAAATGGTGGTGGTCCAATAGTGCAGGCACCAAGAGTCGACTTCGCCAAGCTGAATAAGGATTATACTAGTCTTGGTGGGAAGTCATTCCACGGAACGGAGTCAGCCACGGATGTTCAGGATTGGTTGGATAGTTGCGAACGTATCTTCGAGGATTTGGGTATCGAGGATGCGATGAAGAGAAAGCTAGCGTCCCGTCAGTTGCAAGGGCGGGCAATGAATTGGTGGAATGCTATAAAGGCAGCTACTCCCGAAGATCAGATTACTTGGGAGCAGTTTAAGGCTCGCTTTAGCGAGAAGTTCATTCCAGCTGCTCAGAAGTCAGTGCTGTTTAAGAAGTTCTTGGAGCTCAAGCAGAATGGAAGAGCTGTCTCAGAGTATATTGCTGAATTTGACACTTTTTCAAAATATGGGTTATCTCTTATTGATACTGCCGAGAAAAAGAATGAGAAATTCATAACTGGTTTGGATCAGTACTTAGGGGAAAAACTTATTAACCACATCGATGAGACGTTTGAATCAATTGTGGGGAAAGCACTAAGATCAGAAAGTCTCTACCCTAAGCCGAAGACTGAGGTTGCATCCGCAGATGAGACAAAGCCACAAGCAAGTGGCGGAGGCAAGGGTGGTTCCCAGAATAAGAGAAAGCAGGGTCAGACTAAGGATGGCCAGAAGAAAAAGAATAAGCAAGATGTGGAGTGCTTCAGCTGTAGTAAGAAGGGCCATTATGCTAGTAATTGTCGGGCCAAACTAGCGGATAGGAAGTGCTTCAAATGTGGCCAAATGGGACATCACAAGGACAAGTGTCCACAGCCCCCTAAGGAAAAGCAAATGGTGAAAGCCTACGCTCTTAATCCTATTCCTTCTTCGTCGAATGCCCCAACAGCGGCGGAGAAGGGAAAGAATGTCGTCATTCAAGGTATGCTTTTTGTTTATGATGTTCCTGTTAGAGTTTTGTTTGATACCGGAGCTTCCAGTTCTTTCATATCTAGTGACCTGGTAGATAGGTTAGGATTGGAGCCCGAGATCGTCGATAGACCTTTAGTAGTGACGAACCCGATTGGTGGTTCGACTAGCCTTAGCGTGATTTGTCGTAATGTGGTCTTATCGAGTCATGGATGCATGTTTGTTTGTGATTGCTTTGTTTTGGGCTTTACTGGGTTTGGCATTATTTTGGGAGTAGATTGGCTCCGAAGATACGGGGTGGTGGTAGACTGTGAGGGCTTTTTAGTGACAGCTAGAGCGGATGATGGGCGGAGGATAGTGTTTGGTGGTCTACCCAGTAAGGGGGTATTGGCTAGTTTTCTAAACTCCCTTGACATCCCGCATAGTGAGTTGTCAGGTTTGCCCGTGGTTGGCCAGTATCCGGATGTTTTCGAAGAAGTGACCGGACTTCCACCACACCGAGAGATTGAGTTTCGTATTGATTTGGTAAAAGATGCCAGACCTATAGTGATGCCACTTCGTCGTACGGCACCAAGGGAGCAGCGAGAGCTCGAGGTGCAAGTCAGCGATCTTTTGAAGAAGGGATTTATCAGAAGGAGTGTTTCTGAATGGGGAGCACCAGTTGTGTTTGCTACCAAGGCGGATGGTTCCCTTCGTTTGTGTGTAGACTACCGCGAGTTGAATAAAGTGACGAGGAAGAACAAGTATCCTCTACCGCGGATAGATGATTTGTTCGATCAGTTGAGTGGCGCGAGAGTATTTTCTCAGTTGGATCTCGCGACAGGTTTTCATCAGCTTAGAGTGGAAGTTGAGAGTATAGCTAAAACGGCATTTCGGACGCCGTCCGGATTTTATGAATGGTTGGTCATGCCATTCGGGCTGACCAATGCCCCAGCATATTTTGTGGATCTTATGAATAGGGTATTCAGAGATCAGTTGAATAAGTTTGTCCTTGTGTTCGTTGATGATATTTTGGTCTATTCGAGGACAGAAGAAGAACACAAGGAACATTTAAGAGTAGTGATGGAGGTGTTGAGAAAACACCAACTGAAAGCAAAGTTTTCTAAGTGTCACTTCTGGAAGAGGGAAGTGAGGTTCTTGGGCCATGTTGTATCAGAGAATGGTATTGCCGTGGACCCGGCGAAGGTGGCTACGGTACAAGATTGGCCTACGCCCAAGAACGCAACAGATGTAAGAAGTTTCTTGGGATTAGCCGGATATTATCGTAAGTTTATCCAAGGTTTCTCCAAGATAGCAGCACCATTGACTCAGTTGACCAAGAAGAATCAAGCTTTTGTCTGGGATGGAAGGTGCGAAAATGCATTTAAGAGTCTGAAGGACAAGTTGACGAGCGCACCAGTGTTAGTCATTCCTAAGGGGGATGAAGAGATGACGGTATACACGGATGCCTGCGGTACCGGACTGGGTGCTGTATTGATGCAAGGCGGTAGGGTTGTAGCTTATGCAAGTCGGCAATTGAAACCGCATGAGAAAAGATACCCTACCCATGATTTAGAATTGGCAGCGATCGTGTTCGCGTTAAAGATGTGGAGACATTATCTCTTGGGAGAAAGATTTGAGCTGTTTACAGATCATAAGTCGTTGAAGTATCTCTTCTCCCAGAAGGATCTAAATCTCCGGCAACAAAGGTGGTTAGAATTCTTAGCTTCCTATGATTTCGACATCACATATACACCGGGAAAGGGAAATGCGGTGGCTGATGCGTTGAGTCGAAGACATGCCAGTTTAGGGGCTATGTTCCTTGAATGGGAGCAACTGGAGTATATCGCGGGGTTTGATTTCAGACCAAAGTGCGAATTGGATCCAGAAATGTTAGCAAGTTTGACGATCAGACCCACTTTAATTGAGCGGATCGGCTCTAGTCAGAGGGACGATCCTAACCTATTGGAAATCATCTCCAAGTTAGAGATGGGTATCGATGAGGAGATGAACAAGTATGGGCTTGATCGAGATGGATGGCTTAGAAAGAATGGAAAGCTCGTTGTACCCAATGTCAATGGATTGAGAGATGAAGTGCTTAGAGAGTGTCATCACTCAAAACTGACTATACACCCCGGTGGTAATAAGATGTATCGAGACATGAGACAGACTTACTACTGGGAAGGGATGAAAAGAGACGTTGGGAAGTTTATATCCAAATGCATGAATTGCCAGCTAGTTAAAGCCGAACAAAAGAAGCCTAGTGGGTTGTTACAGCCCTTAGAAATTCCCGAATGGAAATGGGAGCAAGTCTCGATGGATTTTATCGATGGTTTACCGAGGACTAGATCGGGACATGATAGCATTTGGGTAATTGTGGATCGATTGACTAAAAGCGCAAGGTTTATACCAGTCAAATCGACCAGAACGGCAGCTAAGTTAGCAGAATTGTATATGAAGTGGGTAGTGAGATTTCATGGAGTGCCTAAAGGCATTGTGAGCGACCGAGACCCATTGTTCACTAGTGGGTTTTGGAAGAGCTTACAAGAGGCTCTAGGGTCAGAGTTATATCTCAGTACCGCATATCATCCTCAGACCGACGGTCAGACGGAGAGGGTGAACCGTATTTTGGAAGATCTCTTGAGAGCATGTATATTGGATTTTGGTGGATCATGGGATGACCATTTGCATCTAGTAGAGTTTGCATATAATAATAGCTACCAATCCAGTATCGGTATGGCTCCATTTGAAGCTTTGTACGGAAGACCGTGTAACTCACCATCATGTTGGATAGAGACTGGCGAGAAGTTTATGCTTGGACCAGATGTGGTGAGGGAAACTTCAGGTAAGATCAAGATCATTCAACAACGAATGAAGGCTGCCCAAGATAAGCAGAAGAGTTATGCTGATAAGAGGAGAAGAGACTTAAAATTCTCCGTTGGTGACTTGGTGTTTGTCAAGATTTCTCCGTTGAAGAGCGTAATACGATTTGGCAGGAGAGGCAAGTTGGCACCAAGATTTGTTGGCTCATTTCCTGTTCTTGAACTAGTCGGGAATTTGGCATACAGAATTGACTTACCGGAGAAGATGGCGGGAGTTCACAATGTATTTCATGTTTCCCAATTAAGGAAGCTTGTGCACGACCCTAATATGGCTATTTCACCTGATCAGTTGGACGATATCGAGGTTGAACCTGAGGCGGTTGGGAACCGTAGGCCTATGCGTATCGTTGGGAACGATACGAAGCAACTTTGAAGGAAAGCGGTGAAACTAGTCAAAGTCCAGTGGGGTGAGGATGAGAAAGACTGTACTTGGGAAACAGAGGAGGACATAAGGAAGAAGTATCCAGAACTCTTTGCCTGGTAAGATTTTATTAGCGATTTTGTTTTCCGCATGCTAGGATAGGCTTGTTTGCTTGTTTTGCATGTTTGATTGTTGTATGTGGTTGTTAGGCATGCGGGATCCTTTGTATGTTTTGGGTTAAGGAATTTCGGGGACGAAATTTCTTAAGGGAGGGAGAGTGTAACGACCCGTATTCTACGCATCATAGGATCGTAGGATATTTATTTCTTTCACGTACGAAGTCGTATGGTCATGTAACTTTGGGAGACGACTATTGGGGTCATTTCCCATGTTCATGATTTTTCCCGATTTTTAAATGACCATTTTACCCCTAGTTGGCACTGTTTTGGCCATAACTTTTGACTGGAAAGGAATTTTGACCTGAAACCACTTCCATTGGCTCCGGATGATGGTTTCTCTTTCCGTAGAGTGGTCACATTAGCCAAACGGACTCACCGTTTGGGAGATATGGCTGAAACAAGTTTCAGATGGTGAAAAACAGCTTAATTGGGCTTAACCGGGTAATTAACAGCTAGGCCCAAAGGGGAATTTCGGGATTAGGAGTTTAAAAGGGCTGTTAGGGTTTGGAGAATACCTTTTTCTCATTTTTCAGCCGTCACTATTCATTCCTCTTGATCTAGCCATGGCCTCCACTTTCTAAATCTCTCTAAAAACACCCAAGACCACTTCCTAATCAAGGATTAAGGCTTAGAGGCATCAAATCAAAGAGGATTAGCACAAGGACCGAGGTAGAGCTGCTGTTATATATTGGAATTCGTGCAAATCAGAGGTTTACTTCAGATCTGAAAGTTTTATTGTGGCAAAGGTGAGTGATTTGCATAGTTTTTGCACTAATTACGGTAATTAAGGGTAATTAGTGAAGATTAGCGAATTTATACACTAAAAAATTCTGGAAAAACGTTTAGAAATTCTTAAATAATATTTCATGCCTCTGTTAGAAAATTTAGACGATTTGATTAAGTTTTGCTAAGTATATCACTTGATTTGCTTAAACATGCTTAAGGGAAAATTTGGGGTTTTGACCATGTTTGATCCACTTTACATGCTATGATTTGTGTTATGGTGTTCGTAGTCGATACTATACGTTGCTATGACTGTATGAGATGTTTTGTGATTGTTTAGAAGTGTTAGTTTGGTCAAAAACGCCGTCGAATGGCGAAAGACTGTCGCTGGAACGAAGTGCAGGAATTTACCCGGACCGGATCGCCCCCCTATGAGCACGATCTGATGGAAGCTCACGCCACGATCCGTTCCACTTCGAAGGCCACGAACCGATGCAGCACCATGTCCAAACTGAAGTACCTCGATCTGAATCGCTCCAGCTTGGTGGACCACGAACCGATCAGAAGGTGCGATCCGAGATGAGGCGCGACGATCCAGACGAGGTAGCACGACCCGAACCCAATGGGTTGCCAGCGCCACGAGCTGTTGAGGCGCGATCCGTATGGTGCGACACGATCCGATGGAGCTGGAGCACCACGAGCCAGCAGGAACTCGATCCGATCCGATTGGGGAGGCGCATCACGAACCGAACCATCCAAGGGAGCACGATCCGAGGAGAAGACTGAATGAAGACCGATCCGGAGGTGAAGACTATAACCCGAGATGCAAAGGAAGTCCAAATGAGAAGTTAGAGCTCAAGATTCAGATGGGAATCAACGAGTTCGCTTCATGGTTGGGCTTTGCTGCGGGACGCGTGCCAAGGAGTTATCGACGTCTATAGCTTTGGACCACTATGGTAGGAGGTACGAAGGCGGGTTCAGGGCCATTATGGCATAGGTAGGACCAAGGGCTACAACCAATGAAGTGGGTCATTGAAATGTTTGGTCATGACTCCATATGTTTAGCTTGATCATAGCAGGGTTTCTACAAGTCGGGATTCGTCCTTACCTCAGTTTTCCTAGTGTTCCAAAGTGGTAGATGTCGTACGCTTTACGCACTGAGTGAGAGATGTGAGGATGGTTGCTATGGATGATTTGTTTGCTATCATTGTGACATGCACAACCCACCCCCGTATTCTTACACTATTTATTATGGCACCTTAGAGCATTGTACGGTATGTGGTACTAACTCTTTGGTTGCAGGTCCAGGTTCAGGTATGGTTTAGTATACCTGTTATTGTTTTGTTTAGATGCTTATCGCTCATACCAGGCTTTATGTATGACCCAGAGTTTTATGTCTCCTCTTATTACTCTGGGTGCTCACACGAGCAGACTAGAGATAGGTTAGCTGGTGATGCACGGGTAGATGATCCGGAGACGAGCAGGAGGCTTCCACGTAATATATATATAGTATTCTCCCTGTGTTGTTGAAGATCGCTGCTTGGGCATTGGTGGTGCATCTTCTACTTTAGCTTCCTTTTGTTTAGAGACTGTAAATTTGGAAAATTGTAATAAGCTGTATTTGAATTTCCGCTGCTCTGATGATTGGTGTTGATTTTAGTTATCAGCTTATGCACTGTCTCACCTGTTTTATGTCAAGTATGTTATTATTATATTTTATTCCATGCGCTGTGAGACATTCTACAGGTTCCTTGATTAGTTCATTCCCTTCTTTCCTTTCTTTGGCGACCGTTCCATGCTAGTCGGGACATGTGTACAGCGCACTTTTGGAGGAAATGCAGGCTGGTGCGGGGCGGGCCGTCACAATGTTTTCCAAAACAGACTTCTCTTTTTGAAAAATGCTTTCTTTTAAAACCTTTTTAAAAGATAGTTTTTCAAAAACTTTTATCTAATCTGGTAACCTTCAGCTCTGATACCAAGTGTGACACCCCACGTCCGCTAATGTCACACGGTAAGGGAATACATTAAGTTCCATGAAGCGTTATAGGTAAACAGAAACAGAAATATTACAAGACAGATATAAAAATGACAGCTGAATTAAAAACTTTATTTAACATAAAGTAATGTGGTTTGAAAACATCACATGTTTGAAATATATAAAAATTGTTACATCATTGAAACTACTGTCTTGTATTTTAAGGACATCAGAGTACATAAAAGAAGTGAAATTCCCAAATAAAACATATCCATAGTAGCAAGGATAGGAGCTTGAGCCATACATCTAAGCAGCTCCAGCAAAATGAAAGCAGAATCACAGTCAAGCCTGAGAATTCCCTACGTGAGAACCTTAGGGGGAACGAAAGAAAGAAGAGGAAAGAAAAAGGGTCAGACATAAAGTCTGGCGAGTCCAGTTACTTTTAGCAAGTAAATAAGTAAAATAGCAAGACAAACATATAAAGTGGATAAGAGAAAGATAACAACATATAAGGTAGGTAGGATAAGGTAAACATGGTAGAGTGTATACTTCTCTAAAGATTACTCTACACTAATGCTAGTATGACCAGAATGAGATGATCCTAACAACTATAAAATGATAGACTTAGGCATACATCCCAATGTATCCTAACCACTACCCCAATCGATCGCTCCCTACTTCGCGTAGATACTATGTGTCAGCCCCACCATAGGATGTATCACGTCCTATAGTGGCAACCCTTTGATGATATGCACAGCCATACCTATAGGTGTCATGGTCATCTTAACCCCCTCTGCCCGGCCCATGCACGTATATGTCCCCGCTCGGTTTGCGCCGCCCACTGTCCACCTCGTTTGGATCTCTTACATTCAGACCAGTAAGCGTGCCCCAACTCCGAAATAGTCCAGAGTGCTCATTTGATACCTATTAAGGGTTACTGACTGAAATGGGTCCCACACAAATTGATACAAGCTTTCCCCCTTGTCTTGTATCCTCACTAGGATTTCCATCGGTTATGTATACCACTAGGTGTCTTTAATTACACAACCCTATCATTTCTACAAGTTATGCTTACCCTAAAAAGGTGTCTTTAATTACATAACTTTATTATTTCTATCAGTTATGTATACCACTAGGTGTCTTTAATTACATAACCTTATCAGGTTAAGTTTGTGGGCTTATATGTAAATATTACCCACCCCCTCATATTTACTTGACCCACCCACTGTTCAACCAAATTTACTTAACCCCAACTTAAGTTTATATTCATACAATCCCTATGAATTCAACTAGGTTAAGTATTCAAGGTTTATTACCATATTTTCATTTATGGTTATGGTATGCTAGACCTCCCACATTAAGCCTACCATTTGTGGATGCTAGACATACCAGGTGGATCCGGGCTGACTTATTCCACAAATTGGCCTTAACCTCGTGTCTTGCACATCTCGTATTTGTACAGTTAGACCTCTCACATTAGATTCAACATTTGCGGTCGCTGGATATGCCAGTCGGTTGCGGGCAGACTTCCACCACAAATGTAATCTAACCTCGTATCATAAATGCCATTACAGTTTCTAATTACTGCAATCCTAGGCATTTCATTATTAGCCAATTTTTCCTATGCCGTTATAGGTTTCGTGCCCCCATTTTCCCAATTATGTTCACAATAGATTATATGTCCAAATTTATTTAAACATTATTCAAGTTATGCCAAATTCCCCATTTACAAGTTATGCCAAATTAATTTTCGCATAATTTACTCAAGTCATGCCTAGACTTCCAATTTCAAGTTATGCCCAATTTCAATCATTTCCCTCGTTCCCCATTTAACGCATTCGCTTATTTTAGTTGCATGCCTAGGCTCAAAAGTAGCCAGTTTATAAAATAAAAAGGGAAAAAGATAGAGGGAATAGAACAAAGATGAATATACTAACATGGATGACATAAAATGATTGATTTTAGGCATGAACATATAGTGGCATTAGTGACAATATAGGCATGATAAGATCTAGGTGATAATTAAGATTTCCAACTGATAATATGTCCAAATTAACCACAATCATGATAGGTACAAGACCTAAACAGTGAATTAGATCTAATAATCGAAAGTAGATCTTACGTAATAAAGGTTAAGATCCACATCATATTTATGTCAGGATGTCATAGATCCACAAGTTACAATAGATCTGATATGATAAAGATTGAGATCCAAGTCATAACTAATTCAGAATATCATAGATTCACAATTTACAATATATCTGGTATAGTTCAGTCATAGGAGTAAATCCAAACTATACTCGTATCATGTTTACTTTTAATCATTTAAATCAAAAAGTAACTTATAACTCACAATGTTTGGATTTTGAGAATAGAACTAGAAGAGAAGATTGTTGAGTCACAGATCTACACATGAATCTCTTAATCTTTGATTGCAGAAGAAGAAAAGATCTGATCCAATCCAGGCACTGACACCATTTGGCCTCCATTGATTTCCAATGAAGAAAACAAGAGAAATGAGCTTGTATATATAGCTGCCAACCCCCAGAAACCAACTTGCCATGTCAGCCTTAGGGGGTCGACCTTAGTGTCGACACCCCCCTTGGGGGGTCGACCTAGGGGTCGACACCCCCCTCAAGGTGTCGACTCCCCTAAGCGGGAATTTTCCCGCTCACCTCGAATTCTGGAATTTTGATCTTTTTCAAACTTTCTGGACCTTATTTTGAATTCTTGGGCCCTATATATATATAATTATCCTATGCGTATACAAACTTCAAACCCTCATAACTTCTGCATACGGTGTCCGTTTTATGCAAACCAAATGTCTGTCTTGACCAGAATTTCGATCGGACGCAATGGCGCAGTCCATTTCCCTTAATTATGAGTATTAACTTAATTATTATTTAATTTATCCTCTTTTAATGTTTTTAAAATATAGGGTGTTACAACGTGGGTCGACCCAGGGTTCGACCTATGTGAGGGTGGATCGACCTAACCAGGATCTGGCCGAATTCTTTCAACTAATTCTAGATGTATTTTTACTTGGATTCGTTAAGGGTAGGCTATATATAAGATAACATTTCTATTGTTTTTCTACACCTAAAACAATGGAGACAATGAGATTTTGCCCCAACTTGGATTGAATCAGAGTATCTTCTTCAATAACAGCCTACATTCATACAAGAATCTCTTCTGCAACATTAACATATTATTCTCTGTTCTTTAGATCCAATCTCTGTGAGTTCATGTTACGTTTAGATATAAAAATTTAATAGTAACCCTGACACTTTTATTAATCTAGATCTAAACCTATGCCTGTTAAGAATCTAATTCATACCTAAACTATTATGCTATTGCATGTATTCTTCTGTACACCTGATCTGCTGTTCAGTTCTTTTATGCATATTCTGTTATTATGCTTATTCTATTATCATATGCCTATTTTGTTATTATGACTATTTCTATTCTTCTCTCTCCCTTATTCCCTTTTTATTTTTATAGCCTAGGCTACCTTCGAGCCTAGGCCAATATCGCTGAAATATGCATACGAACGAAATTAGGATAAAATGGGAATGGTTGGGAATGACAAATAAGGGCATATCTTGTAATATGAATCATGAATGGAATTTTGGGGCATAACCTGTACTGTAAAATGTGACCAATAACTGGGGTATATCTTATACTGTGAGTTATGACTTGAGATTTGGGGCATATAAAATCTGTAGGCTTAATTATAGATTAAGCGGAACTTGTAATAAAATTCTAAACAAACTGTGAAACCTGTTCAATATGTTGAGGTTAATTAAACCTTTTTAATCTGTGGGGTTATATGAACCTGTTAACATGTGAAACTTAACCTGTTAATTTGTGGGGGGTTAGGAAATATGTTAATCTGTAGGCTTAATCTATTAAAAATCCTAGTTAATTGGGTGTCATAAGTTAGGGGATTGACTTGTGTCATATGTTGTGTGGGACCCATATCAGTCAGTAACCTATTCTGGTATTAAACGGGGACCTCGCACTAGGTAGGGGCCAGGGCACGCACATTGAACCGATTATAAGAGGTTCATCTGAAAGGGGGGTGTATACGAGCGCATTCCAACGGAGTCATGTGCGTGCATGAGTCTGGTCTGCATGGGGAAAATAAGCCGTTGTAGCACCAGTAAATAGGTATATGTCCTTCTATAGGTTGCCACTTTAGGAAGTAATACAACCTACTGTGGGGCCGTCATAGGGTATTTATGAGTTAAGGAGCCGATCGATAGGGGTAGTAATTAGGGTACATCTAGTCTTGTCTGTTCCGTGGGGTACCTGTATTTCTGTTTGGGGTAACGGGTGTTATTTCTGTTTAGGTATCGGTAATTTCTGTTTGGGGGTAAAACCCATTACTAGAGCACACCCATAACCACCATTATGTTCCTATGGGGATCATTCTGTTTCTGTTAAGTAGTTGAGGGATACCTAATTCTGTCACATATCTATTATACTAGTATTGTTGTAGAGAAAAGTATTTGAGAAGCATAACGTACTCTATTTATTCTGCTTATCCTCTTCAGTCTTTTTAAACCTAGTAAAGGATGATGTTATCGCTCATCCAGTTTATATGCATGTCATTATACATTTACTTCTTTATATGCTAAAGGTCACTGGCCTCGCCAGACTTTATGTCTACTTCGTTTTGTTCCTTTTCTCTCTCTTCCCCAAGTTCTCAAGGTGAGAACGCTCAGACTTGATTAGGACCCTCTCTCCTGTTTCTGCTTGGATTTGGATCTGCTTCGATGTATCGCTTAGACTACTTGTCTACCTTATTATGGCTATTACAGGGGATTATGATTTTACATTTATGTACTCTGATGGTTTTTAGTGCAAGGTAGATATGTTTTTTTTTTTGATGTACTTGATTTTCACTATTTTGGACTGATGTTGTAATTGGTTTTGGGACTACGAAGTTTTCTGCTGAATAATGAAGTTTTCAATTTTTGTTGCTATTTTATATCTATCTTGTAATATTCTATTTCTGTTTACCTATAACGCTTCACAAAACTTAATGCGTTCTGATGAAGAGTGACGTTAACGGACGTATGGTGTCACAACATGGGTCCAAGCGAGCATATCCAGGTTCGCTCGTAGAAAATCGGCTAACTCCCTTGTTCGGAGCAGATCCAAGTGAGATCCGATCTTCAAGACCTTTGTCAGGTTGTCGCCACTGATCGAAATGTCTATTGTTGCCTCGTTAGGTGTTTCCCTTTTGCTTTCTGGATCTTCATCCTCTCTGGGTTGTATGTCCTCAAGCAGATTGTCGGGCGACTCTTCTGGCAATATCTCCTTAATTGGCTTTGTTGAATCCTTCTTTGCAGGTAGGAGGTACCCTTTGGTTATATGCTATCTCCGTTGCATAGCATTTTCAACTCAGTCATGTAGCAGGCTCTTCCTTTAACTTAGTCACCATGGACCATTCCTACTCTGGCCTCAATCGGGAACTTTAATAGTAAACACTAGGGTGCAATGTAAGCTCTGAACTCTACGAGATCCATTCTGCCCAGAAAAGCATTGTATGGCAAATTAATATCCATAACAGCAAACGGAAGGATACACATTCTCCTACAATCTCCTTCCCAAGTTCTATGGACAATTCTACTGCTCCCATGGTGACGTTGATGTACCGTTGAAGCTACAAATCCAATCTGTGCATGGTTTCAAATCTTTCGCTTCTAACTTCATCTGGCCAAAGGCTTTTTTAAACAAAATGATGAAATAACTCCCACAATTAATAAGGGTTTTTTGTATAAGAGCCGGATCGATGGTAGTAGTTGTCACCAATGGGTTAACACTTAGGGTCTCCACCCCCACACTTTCTCTCTTTGAAAATAACATCATCTGTCATTGTCCTCTGTTGCTTCGCTGTAGTGATATCTTCAAGGGAACTGCATTTTCCCACCTCTGGATGTTTATTGGCTTTAACATACTGTTCCATAGTTCTATTGCTAAATTCAGCGGGGTGCGGTCCTCCGACCAGGGTATTAATGACGATACCTTTCCCTTTTTGTTTAACGGTAGGTTTAGGGGCAGGTTGGTTCTGATTCGGAGCAGATCCTCCTTGCTCCCTATCCTTGGGGGTAACTTTGTACTCATCTAACTTACTTGCTTGAAGCAACTTTTCCATAACATCCCTGAAATGGCGACACTCATTCGTGAAGTGGTCGTAAGTCTTGTGAAACAGTCAGAACTTTCTGGTTTCACGCTCTTTTCAGTGGAATCTCTGGGTGGAGGTTTCTTCTATTGGACAACATTGTTGGGATCCAGATAAATGTTCTCTAACGTACCATTCAGCGACGTGTAATTTTTAAAAGATTGAAACTGAGGCCTCATCTTGGAATCGTTTCTCCAATTCTTACTTATTACTACCATTCCCACCTTAGCGACTACTTTCTCTGCCCTTGTTTACGACATTAACTTCAACTTTTCCCGCATTATCGCCAGATTGCTTGATGGCGACATTACTCTGAATATCTTCTTTCGGGGTTTCCTTGGACCTTATTTTTGGTTGGCATATATCTCTTCTCATCATAGGTGAATATTAGCCTTTTCATAAAACAACTCCCCAGCTAGCGGTGGTTTCCCGGCCAAATATCTCTCGAACTCAATTTCTTTATCGACTCCATCTATTAGTGCTATCAGGATGGACTTCTCGTGTGGGTCACTCACTTCTGTGGCTGCTAGATTAAAATGATCCAAGTACGATTTTAAAGTTTCTCCAAGAGCTTGCTCGATTACAGACAGCTCGATGATGCTTTTGGATTTCTAGGCGTGGAGCCGAAACTGAGTCATGAAGATCCTGCTTAGCTCTATGAAACTGGAGATCAATCGAGGTAGGAGTCGGGTGAACCACATCAGTGCGACATCTTGGAGGTATATCAGAAAAGTCTTGCATTTTACGACATCAGGGGCTGCAGCGATGTTCATGTACCAAGAGAATCTCATCAAATGCTGCCTTGGGTCAGTTCTCCCTCCATATTAATCCATAGTGGGTAGGTTGAATCATCTGGGGAACTGAAAATCCAGAATGTCATCAGTGAAAGGTGTGTGGTTACGATCGATGCCCCAATCCTCATTATTGTAACCTATGCCATCGGCCATAATCTGATATACCATAGCTTCAACTTCTGGTTGGTCATCATTGGCTTGGGTTCGGAACTTTTGGCTCTTCCGACACTTCCAGCTCTGGCATCGGGTAACGTCCTCGGTCCCTGGTTGGAGCAGAATTCCCTTGTCCTCTACGGTCCCGGTCGTTCATAGGATGAGTAGGCTGAAGAAGTTGGCCTTGGTTAGGATTAGTTATATTCGGGTCCTTAGGAAGGACAAAAGACCACCGCATTGGTGGCAGCATTGGCTCTCTCAAGCTGGGGTCATTAGGTCCCAAGACCCTGGCTTCGTCTTTGCAGGATCCCAATGATCCAAATGTCATTTGTTTGAGGTTTTCAGGTCTCTCATACTGTCTTCTTGGAGGACTTACATTTTCTTCTGGGGAAGATGAGTAATCTGTTGTAAGGCGATGAGTCGTAGAAGGCATTCTCTGCCTACGAAGCTCATCCATTTGCCTAATCATTGCGTTCATGTTCTCCCGGATTGTGGCACTCTCATGCCTTGGGGCTTCTAAAGCGTTGTTAGTTTTATCCAACATAACGAGAAACAACGAAAAATCCATCAAAGAAACAGGGGCAGAATCAGGGAGTTGATTGTTGGTAGTCGCAGCTGGAGTTTGAGCGTTTGGATCAGCACGAATAGGAACATCAATACTAGTAGATGGACTCGGGTCGCCCCATCGGGTCGAGTCGCGACCTGACATTCAGAAACATTCAGTCCTACACTACGGGCTTGGGTCGTTGCAACTCCCTCGGCTCGGTTCGCCCCCTACTAGCTGATTGCCTATAGGCCGCTACGAGCAGGTACCTTCTAGCCAATAGCCCTGATCCAATGACCTTGACCTGAGCCATCTACCTTGAATTTGTAAATGTGTGAATCAATCCTCATCCTCGATCGAGGGTTCTTCAGACTTTGCGTGGCCTGGTCATGAAGCAGGCCAACAGTTTTCATATATAATATGTTGAAAATGGTGAAAGTATGAAGAAGTTACAAGCAAATGAAATTGGACAGTAAAATGAAAATATGTATACATATAAAATCAGATGAGTAATATACATATATCCAAAATATATTAAAATAAAATATAAATGTGTTTGAATTTCAAACGGAGGATAAGATAAAGGGGATAGAGGATATCTTAAGTAAGGAAAGAGATTAAGCAAATAAGGTAATGTGTTATTTAATTAAACACCTTAGCGTTATATACGTTCATTGGGCATTTCAGTGACTAGGAGGTCAACCGCCAGTCGACCTTCCAGGTCAACCGCCAGTCGACCTTCCAGGTCGACTGCCTAGTGGTTGGAACGTCCAATGAATCTTTGTTTGGTTAGGTTTTTTAGGGGAATATATAAATATATGGCTATGATTGCTTCTTAATAATCTGATGTCCTACACTTACACAAGCAACTACATAGGCCCTCAAAACTCACAACTAAATCCTAGCCACTCTCTTATCTCCACCTCCATATTATCCTTTTGCCAATTACTGAATTCCAGAAAAGGATAGGAATTTCTCTTCAATTCCTCCAACCTCCATTCCTATATTTTCTTTAATCTAAATTCATGTAGATTTTAGTATAAATTTTGGAATTTAGTTTTATATATCCATAAGATTCTAAAGATGATTCTTATGTATATTAGAAAGATTTGAGCGTATTTATCACGAACGCTAAATCAAGATCTGAATCTACAACAAAAATCCTATTTGTTTTCCTTTTTGATCTATGAGTGGAATATGGGCAAATTCTATTATTTAATCAACGATAACATCAATACAAAAACCCTAGAATCCTCTATTTTATGATTGCGTAAGAATTGTCAATTTATTAGGTTAATGGATTTGGATCTTAATATTGAATTGAGAGTAAAAAAAGGGTGTTGCGTTTCTACTTTATGTAATTTACACTTATGTAAACATTTGATTGTAACCTAAAAGGGTTTAAATTTGGTTTAATTCATGACTTGACTAGGTCTGGGTTCTATTTTGAATCCAAATGTATTCATACTTGAAATCTATCAAATGTAAACATTTTTTTGTGTAATACACCAAAAAGGGGTGAATTAGATAAAGTGGAGCTTATAAATATACATGTATATATTTATGGATATATGTGTATATTATACTATATTCTTGATCCATTATTAAAATCATTCCAGTAAGCCTAGGATGCAAGTTGAAATTTGTATGTATGTTGTGAAAGTCTATGATAGGATCGTATGTGTACCTTAACTATAGCAAGTAGTGAAATCAACTAGTATATAAAGATGCAAATAAAGTAAGAAGCAATCACACCATTATTTTATCCTGGTTCGGACCTCCCATCTTACATCCAGTCCCAAAGCTCCCCTTCGGCTTTCTTACTAACACAAAACTTCCTTCACTTCACCCGAAGGAATAGGCTTACAAGTGATAAATTGCTTTGACAAAATTGTGTTCTTTGCAACACAGATTTTGACCGACTTGTACAAGTTTCTCTTATAATCTCCTAGAGTTAATATGAGAGTTTGAATATCTTCAGAGTATAGAAGAAGTTGAGTGCTTGATTGAAAACTTAGTGAATAATAAGTATAGAGAGCTTTCAAAAGTTATACAATAGATCTAGAAAGAATTAGTGATTTGAAACCCTGAATCAGTATATATATTTATAATAAGTGAAAAAATTTCATGAAAGATTATAACCTTTGAAATAAAACTCTTCATCTAAAAAGTTGTGACTTTTTAAAAAAATCATTTTGAAATGAAGAAGAAGGTTGTGATTTTTGGGAAAGAAGAAATACCCTTTCACAAATATAAGTCGTATGTCAGGTCAGACGTCTGTCCATATGGTCAGACGTCTATTCATGAATATTTGATATAATTTAAATACATGAACAGACATCTGTCCATACAAAGACAGACGTCTATGTTGTCAGAAATTTTTCCTAAAACCTTTAAAAGACATCTGTTCCTATAGGACAAACGTCTGTGTTGAGTCTTGGAATAACTTCCTAGCTTTAGCTTCAAATGACTGATCTAGCACAGACTTATATATATATATATATATATATATATGCAACTTCTCATATGATCACAAGGAGATTGTACATTTAATTCTAATATATAATATAACCTTTGTGATGTTCTTGAGTATGTCTTGTAATCTTTAATCATGAGTTCTCCTTCTTCTTGATATCCTACATTATTACATAACACAATATTTGTTTTCCTATAATCGTATAGTTGTTGTCACTAAAATCCAAAGTAGAGGATCTAACATTCTCCCCCTTTTGATGATGAAAACTATACGGTTTTAATGCTCTCCCTGAGTTAATGATCCCCTTTTTCTCCCCCTTTGGCTGCATCAAAAAATAATCATACATGTGTAAATCATCATACCAAAGCATCGGTTTAAGCACATAAAGTTACGAATACAAACATAGAGTGTTTAACACATACAGTTACTAACACAAACCATAGAGTGTCTAATTAAAGATAAGTAGAAACATAACATAGACTAACGATAAGCGTGATGATGATGGACTTAAGAACCCGTAAAATAGCCTCACAAGTCGGATGATTAGTCATTGTATTGTTGCCATTGTGATTGTCATTGTACGTAACATTTTATTGAATAGATAGCCCATTGAAAGCATGTTCTCTATAGGGGAGGCATAGTCTGGTGGCCAATCACTCTCCTTCTCCTCTTCTTCTTCTTCACGAATTGGATCCTTACCAGGTGCATGGGGTTCGGGAGATGGAATATGAGTACTTGAACCCGGCGGAAGATCCTAAAAAGCTAGTTGGGGAGGAGGTGGAGTTGGAGATGCCGAAGAAGACCTAGACGAAGAACGTCCTCAAACCTTGCAGATTATTTTGCCAAGTGTAGTAACGACCTTGTCTAAGGTTTTCTCAACCTTAGTCATTCGTGTTGAGAAGGAGCATTCTAGTCGAGTGACTTTCTTTCCTAAGACTTGTTGATTATGAGAAAGAAGTCGTTGATTCTGTAAGGTAAAATCATGAATATTTTCCCTAGATTCTACCACAATTCGTGTTTCTTGTATTTCTGGATCGGAGTAATATTTAGTGGGTTCGCTTTGTTCGGCCTGAGTTTCATGCCTATGACGTCTTTGGGGCTGTGGAGGTTGAATTGGTTCTTAGGGAAGATTTTGTTGTTCTTGCCATTGTTCGAATGTGATAATTTGTAGAGATCTAATAGGTGGATTCATAAGAGCTGCAAAGCGTATTCCACTAGTTTGAACTTGTATTTCTGAATATGTTGAAAGATAAAGCGTAATTTCTTGTAATCGAAATATACGCATAAGACATGCAACATACGGAATACTTTGTTTAACAGGGCTCCAAAAATTCTTTATCTGATCAAAAATATATTGAGCCAAATTCACCTGTATGGCCAAATATTGCATATAGAGCTTTGTGATCCTGACTATAAACTTGTTTATGACTTCCAAGAAGTGGAAATAGTGTATTGATTAACATACAATTGATTAGTCTTGGCCTAGAACAAAATCGTGAAGGAGTCATTCGTGTAAACGTATCCTACCAAATTTGATGAGCAACTCGGTCTCTAGGTTTATATCTCATATCGGGAATATCTTGTAATTTTACCCCAGTGAAAGATGTGTTTAGAATCTGACAATCATCTCAACATTAATCTTAATTACTTGTTCATAAACCATCGACCAAATCCAAATTTCTGGATCCGAAGGAGACCAAATTTCTAGTGAACAAAGATTAACAAAAATTAGGTAAATGGCAAGAGTATCTATCATTCCTTTCTTGTTTTCACCTCCACTAAATTTGAAAGTCTTGTTCATGTGAGTATATTGTTAACGTCATAGTGAGATAACTGACCTAGAGGATAAAAAGGACCTAAATGAATTGATTTTTTTCTTGAGTGATTCGAGCAATTTTTGTCCTCCTTTGGCGTTCATCCAATCGGTGCTTTTTTCCCTATTGCGTAATTTACAGTTTCTTCAGGCTAATGAGACGTTGTTGCTTCAACATCTTTGTTTCTTTGAAGCCGTACGATTTTTACCTATTAGGTTGAAATTTTGTGGAGACTGGGAATTGGGCATTTTGGAATTTAAGGTTAGGGTTGAGTAATTGTAAAAGTGAAAAAGATTATTTACAGGGGTAAAAAATGGTTTAGATAAAAAATCAGATGTCTATTGACATGGTTACCTGACGTCTGTGTTGTCAGTAAAAAACTTCCCGAGACTATAGACATACGTCTGGTAGAAAGTAATCAAATGTCTGTGTTGAAATGGATTTAGACATGAAAATTTGAAGTGCGACAGACAACTGACTTTGATTATATCACAGTTCTGTCTTTATAGGGTTTTTAACCCGAAAGATTGTACAGACATCTGATAAAAATTTCAAACGTCTGTGCTGAAACCAAATCTATATATTATTTTGATTCAATATCAGATGTATGATTTTTTATAACAGACGTTTGTCTTATATATTCCTCTTCAGCAAACAATTAAACTTTTATTATTAAAAAAAATTAGTTAAACACTTTTAATATTGCATTATCTCAGTGCAATGCTTACTAAATACAAGAAATAAAATATTTATTTATAAGACGAAGATGTAGTATTGTGGAGTCTTCTTTTTTAAACCCTCATTCTTGTTGTAGTTCCTTTCCCGTGAGTTTGGTGAATAAGGTGGCTTCTATGGAGACGCCCATGGATTGACTGGATCCCCTGATGTACGATAGGACAAAGACAGATCAAGTGGGTTGACAGATGTTGGAAGAGGTTCAGAAACATTTTCTATTTTTGACCCACAAAACTTTATTGCAATTTGTTCTAGGAAACTTAGCCGAGTATATATTTTTTTTGTTCGAACTAGAGCTCTTTTTAAAGACGTAGTTGATGCTCTTGAAAGTGATGAATTTCATCAATCTTTCGTTTAGTATTTGGTGAAGTAAATCAAGCTTTCTGAACCTTCTTTGAATCTGGTGTGTAACTAGTCTGATAATCCTCTCATTTGTACACGGGTTCATGTCTGTATATTGACGTAGGTGGATGCGGAGTCATTGCGGAACTATCGGTAATGATAGCGATATTAAGGGAAGACGCAAAATTGTTTAACATTGTATTGAAAAGATATACTGGAATATTGTTGAAATTATTTTTAGAAGAACAATTTGTATTTATAATGGAGTGTTTACTATTATTATTTCGTAAAAATAGATAACTTTTTATTTTTAGACCACATATTAGAACAGAACATGAGTAAGTATAGGACACTTATTCTAATTTTAGAACATACTAATTTCATTTTTTATGAAGACGAAATTTTATAATTCAGAAAATGAGCAGATGCCTAATTCTCATCATAAGTTTATGAAAGACGTCTCATTTAAAGGTTTTGTGAATATGTCAACAATTTGTTTATCTACACTAACAAATTCTATCGTTATATTACCTTTCTCAACATGATCTCTTAGAAAGTGGTGTCTAATCTCATTATGTTTTGTTCTAGAATGATTAATAGGGTTCTTAGATAAATTAGTAGCACTAGTGTTATTGCAAAATATAGGTGAGTTAGTTAAATGTTTTCCATAGTCTTTTAACGTTTGTTGCATATAGATTACTTGTGCACAAGCAAGAGCAGTAGATCTATATTCTGCTTTACATGTTGAGAGTGAAACTGTATTTTGTTTCTTACTAAACCACGAAACAAAAGGTTGACCAATAAAATGACATGTACCACTTGTGCTTTTTCTATCTGTCTTGCAGCATCCGAAGTCTGCATCACTATATGAACAAGCTCTAAAGAGCTACCGGTAGGATAGAAAAGCCTATAATATTTAGTGTTGGTTAAGTATCTCAAAATTCGTTTCATAGCTCTAAAATGTGATTCTTGGCTGTGATTGAAATATCGCACAAAGGCAAATACTCATCATAATGTCTGGTCTACTAGCAGTTAGATATAAGAGTGACATTATTATACTACGATATAATTTTTGATCAAAATCTTTTTCGTTGTCATCTTTTAAGTGAACGGCTGTGCTCATTGGTGTAGGTTCACTTGTAGTGTCTTCCATTATAAAACATTTTAGTAAATCATTAAAGTATTTTTCCTGATTTATAAAAAATGCCATTCTTAAGGTATTTAATTTGTAATCCTAAGAAAAAATTTAATTCACCCATATGTGTCATTTCAAATTCATTCTTCATTATATTAGAAAAATCTTCACATTGTTTTTCGTTTGTTGATCCAAATATTATATCGTCAACATAAGTTTGAACAACCAGCATGTCGTTTTGAGTTCTTTTTATGAATAATATTGTATCTACCTTACCAATTTTAAAACCAGAGTCAATTAAGTGTGATTTTAATCTTTCATACCAAGCACGAGGTGCTTGTTTTAAACAATATAAAGCTTTCTTAAGTTTGAAAACATGATCAGGAAATTGCTTATGAGCAAAAAGCGGAGGTTGTTCGAAATAAACTTGTTCTTTTATATAACTATTTAACAAAGTACTTTTAACATCCATTTGAAGAATTTTTATATTATGATGAACACCAAATGCAAGTAGAGTACATATTGCTTCAAGATGTGCTACTAGAGCAAATGTTTCCTTGTAATCAATTCCTTCTACTTGATTGTAAACTTGAGCAACTAAACGGGCTTTTTTATGAACTACATTACCATTTTTGTCTATTTTATTCTTATATACCCATTTTGTTCCAATTATTGATTGATCTATTGGTCTTGGTACTAGTTCCTATACCTCATTTCTCTCGAATTCGTTATTTGTGGCTTCTTTATAATTTTTGGGTTCTAATGAAGAAATAAAGGCTACGTGACTCATTTGATATAGTTGATGTCTTGTAGAAACTCTTGAATTTATATCACCTATTATGTTATTTGTGGTATGATCTTTTAAGATTCGTGGAGGTGATCTTAGAATGGTCAATCAATTGAATAAATTTGAGTCATTATCATTTTGAATTTTCAGTTTCTTCATAATCACAAGTTTTAAATGTATTTAAAAAGTTTTCATCAAATGAGACATGTAAACATTCTTCAATCATACTAGTTAGTTTATTAAAAATTCTGTATTCTTTACTTCGATCAGAATAACCTATAAAGGTTCCTTCACAGGCCTTAGGATCGAACTTTTCTAAATTATCTTTTGTGTTTTAAATGAAACATTTTGAGCCAAAGGTTCTAAAATATGAAACCTTAGGTTTCTTTCCAAAAACCATTTCATAACATGTATTTTTTGTCACTGGTCGTAAAGTTACTCTATTTAATACATAACATGTTGTAGCTACTACTTCAGCCCAAAATTGTTTTGATAGACTGTTAAGTAAGGTTCTAGTGCATTCTTGTAAAGTTCTGTTCTATCTTTCTACAACACCGTTTTGTTGAGGTGTTCGTGGAATAGAGAAATTATGATTTATACCTTTTTAATTACAAAAATCATTAAACAACTCATTTTCAAATTCTCCTCCATGGTCGCTACGAATATTTTTAATTTTGAGATTTAATAAATTCATTATCCATTTAGCAAAAAATTTAAAGGTACCAAAAGTATTACTTTTATGTTTTAGAAAGAAAGTCCACGTATATCTTGAAAAATCATCTACAATTTCAAAAACATATTATGATTTAGTAACCAAGTTTGAGTAGGACCAAATAAGTCTAAATGTAATAATTCTAGCGGTTATTTTGTAGAAATTTTATTTTCTAATTTAAATGAGCTTTTTCTTAATTTACTAATCTGACAGGCATCACACAAATTATTTATTTTAAAATTGATCTTCGGTAATCCTTTAACTAGTTCATTTTTACCTAGCTTATTAATATATTTAAAATTTATGTGACAGAAACGTTTATGTTATAGCCATGGGTCATCATGATTAACATTGAGACATAAATCTGAATTTTCATGTTTAAAACATAGATATTTTTATTTTTAAGTCCTTCAAAAATTAAGTTCTTATGATTATCAAAAACATTACATTTATCTTTCTCAAAACTAATTTGAAATCCTTTATCGCATAATTGGCTAATGCTTAAAAGATTATTTTTTAGATTTTTAACTAATAAAACATTAGTAATAATGGGAGAATTGGATATACCGACATTGATGACCTCTCCAATTCCGGTGACATATCCTTTTGAATTGTCGCCAAATGTTATTATGCCACCATCCATATATGTTATATTTGATAGCATATCTGTGTTTCCAGTCATGTGCTTGGAGCAGCTACTGTCTAGAATCCTTTCTCGTTTTGTCTTGATTTGGGTACTAAAAGATAAGAAAATTTAATTAGTACCCACTTCCTCCGTTAGGGTCCTAAATGTTAGATGGAGAAGGCAGCCATACCTATGTGGGTGTATAAACATAATTTGAATTATGAACTACATTATGTAAGAAACTCTTAATATATTTTTTCCTAATGAATTTGTTATGTGATTTAGGAATCCAAATTTTTACCTCTTTGGTTATTTCAACTTTTTTATCCCATTTTTTTATCTTTCTTAGGCTCTTCTATATTTTTTTGAGCATTCTTCTTTTTTACTTTTTTATACATAATGCTATAATTTTTAGTGTTTGATTCAGCCTAATCCATTTCAATTTCCAGATGGTTTTGAGTTTTTTATTAAATGATCTAAACTTTATTTACCTTTGTTAAATCTAGATACATTAGTAGTAATTTTTTCCAACTCATCTTTAAGTTTCGAAATCTCAGATAAAAATATTATTGACGTCAAAAGTTGGTCACTAGTGGCAGTCAACCCTCAATCGTGCGAATGACATACGAATAACGATTATAGAGTGTAGAGAAGTAAACAGAACAACGAACACACACAAGATATTTATAGTGGTTCGGCAAAAGTCAGTGCCTACGTCCTCTTTACATATATTGACTTTCTTTTGATACAAATACAAAGCTTTTTCTTTTGGGAATGAAGAAGAAAAAGAATGTCTGTTTTTTGAACTAGCCGTGAGAATCGGAAGTCTTAAGGGGAAAGTAGAGTATCCAAAAAGAAGCCCCTTTCTTCTTTGAGCTTTGTGATATTTATAGGCGAGGTGCTGGGCTGAGCGGGCTGCTATGTGGCCTTCCTCTTTTTCGGAGCTCAGATACGTGGAGCTCGTTCTCTGGTAGCAATCATGGTGGTAAGACCCATTCCACTTCTCATTAATAGTATCCTCGGAGATAGCGGCTTATGTGGCACCGAGGTGAGGTGCATCAAAAGTAGAGCTCTATCTGGATATGGTTGATTGCCTTTATTGCCTTGAAAATTGGGTGGAGCATTTAAAAGACTCAGCTGGATATTTCCATGCAGATCCGAGATACTTGGTCGATGCACCTTTTATGGGAGTGATTTACTCGGTCGACAGGGGAAAGAAAATCTTCCGGAGTGAGCGAGTTATTGGCTGGAGGGAACTAGCTCGAGTCGGTGCCTCAAGAGGGCTTGTTTGGACCGAGCTTTGGCTGGACCTTCTAGGGTATGAGCTATCTGAATTAGCTAGTTGCACATTGCTGAAGGGAAATTTCTGAATATTGGGCTTCGATTTGATCTATGACATCTTTTGCAAAAAACTTGGTTAACACTTTGCCCCTCAGAATACATCTTCTTCGGTAGAGGGAGGCGTGTTCTGAAATGTGACCCGAAGCACAATTTCTCAGGTAGCTATTGTCATACCATACCATATTAAGGCTAGAAGTCCGACGGCCCCAACGATTGTATTAAGACCAGAAAACTGACGACTAAAGAAGTTCGTATTAGGGCCAAAAGGCCGACAATCATCGAGGACTGTATTAAGGCCAGAAAGGCGGTTGTAAACTTCAGTCGAGAGATTTAGTACCTACAGAAATTGCATGAGTTGTTCTCGGTCTAGGGAAGGCTTTTAGTTTCATTTGGGGAGATTATTAGTCATGCTCTGCTTGAAAATAAGGACGAGAAGTAGTTACACTTGGCTTGGAGGAATGGCGAGTATTAACCATACTCGTCTTATAGAGGTGGCGAGTATTAACCATACTCGGCTTAAAGAGGTGGCGAGTATTAACCATATTCGGCTTATAGAGGTGGCAAGTATTAACCATACTCGACTTATGATAAGTGTTTTCTGTGCTCGACTTAGGTAAGGTCATTTGGTATGTTTTAGAAGGGGAGAGTATATTCCATACTCGACTTAAATAGATCTAACCGTACTTGACTCAAGGAGTAGGTTTTCAGAGATGGTGGTAGGCTTTCACGCTGACCATATTTAGGAGGGGCGAGCGTTTGTCATGCTTGGCTTAAATCATTCAAACATAACTTGTGCTTGCAAAAGAAAATTCATAGTCGCTTAAGAACTATTACAGAGAAATGAAAATAAATTCCAAGGGGGACAACTGTTGATTCCAGAGCGCCGGGAGCTAAATCCTAACTCGATGTGTACGTCAAAGTGTCCATTATTGAAATAGAAATACATTGAAAAAGAAATCTAAACTTAATTAATGATAATGCTGTGATTGCTAGTCTCGGGGTCCTTTCCGTTTCTAGGAGCTCGGGGACCAGCCTGAGGAGCTTGGGTAGAGGATTGTGGCGGTATGGCCTATGTGTTCTTCTTGACATATTCGGTAAGCTCCTCTCGCTTGACCCTATCCTCGATGAGATCGTGTAAATGCTTGCATTCACTAGTACTGTGACCAGCGATATTGTGGAACATGCAGTGCTTTCTAGATTCGAGCTCATTTTGGGTTGGCTCTCTTCGAGGAGGTCTTGGGAAAGGCAGGAATCCTCGTACGTCAAGGTAGATGTCGAGTAGGGAAGAATTGAGACTGGTATATTGATCATACTTACTTTCTCTTCGAGGTCGTACATTGTGCTCATTCTTATCCGGGGCCTTTCCTCTTCCTTTATTCTGGCCATTAGTGTTGGATGGACCTCCTTCTTTGGTGGCTAAGACCTCGAGGCTCTCCATCGCAATGATGGTGTCTTTTGTTGGGGAAATCACTCGGCCTCGGCATAGAAATCTTCTATATCCTTTGGGGGATCTCTAGCTAAAGAGATTGAGAATTTTTGTTGATTCTGAACTCCTGCAATGGCGGCCATAAGCACCATCGATGGCTTGGGTCGATCGACTGATGCTACGACAGCGTTGAATCCTTCGAGGAAGGATCAAACTGTTTCTCCCCGGCGTTGTTTGATGGTGGTCAGGAACATGACGCTTGTAACAGCCCGCATTTTACGTATCGAAGGATCATAAAATATTTTTATTTTTATTTCTTTTTCTGAGGGTTGGATCATTCTCATCTTTTAATATGTTGCTTATGGGGATGTGAGACATGTCCATAATTTTTACCGATTTTGTTTGTGACCATTTTGGCCATGTCAGCCTTGTATAGGGAATAACTTTTAACTCGGGTTGAATCAGAGGGTAAAACCTGTGCCATTGGAAAGGAATTGATGATTGCCTTTCCGTGGAGTGGTTACATTAATGATTTGGCTCAGCGGTTTGGGAGAAATCGCCGTTTTAAGGTTTTTCAATTGGCTATTCAGGTTTTGGAGCCTTAGTGGAATCCAATAAATAGGGGGTGAGAGTGGAGGGAAAAAGTTTACTTTCCCATTCTCTCATTTGAAGGCATTGATCTCCTTCTTCCTCTAACACCTTTCCACCATTAAAAATCCAAATTTAAGGAGGGAAATCGAAGATCTTAACCATTCGAGGCTAGATCTACATCGTTTCAAGGGAAAATTCATCGGATCAAGGAGTTTGGTTCGAAGTATTCGCTATTAGGATTTTTATTTCTATCATTTTAGCTTGTTTTGGTAAATCAGTGAGTGATTTACATCTCTACATGAATGCAATGAAGTATATGAGTGTTTATGCATGTTTCTCATCAAATTGGAATGTTTTACCATAGATTTACACCATTACATGTTCATTTTTATATGCATCACCGTATGATCTAATCTAACAAGTTTTACTCGTTAATTTCATGTCATTTTACAAGTTTATGTTAGTTATATCTCTCATTTTGATCATATGTTCATTTTAATGTTATTTGGTGAGATTTACATCATTTTTGTGGTAATCGTCATATTCATGTGGTTAGTAATGTTGTGATATGTATATGATTGCGTTTGATGATTTTGATTGAGTTGGTTTCGTTGGATTTGTCGTTTGGCGAAGTTTTGGTCGAAATCGGAGTTGAATTGTAACATTCAGAAGTTGGATCGGGCAGAAGTTGGATCGACCGGAAGTTGGATCAGACCATAGTTGGAATAGACCAAAATTGGATTGGCCAGGAGTGGCTTGGCCAGAGAATTGGATCAACCGGAATTGGATCGGCCAGAGAATGGGCTCGGCCATAATCGGCTCAGCCAGAATTGGCTCGGCCAGAGTTGGCTCGTCCAGAATTGGATCAGCCAGAAGAGACTCAGAATAAAGTGACTTGGACACTTCCGATGATGATGTGACTTCAAAGTAAATTCAATTGGGAAGTTAGGAAGTGCTAAAATAATGCTATGGATTGCTTTGAACCATATAAAGATGTTGGTTGGTTCAACGATGATGGTGGCTTCGACGAGAGTCCAGAAGGGGATGTTCGAAGTGTTGGAGTGTTCGTTGGTCGAGAAGATGCAACGAATGTAGATTCAACTCAAAGGTCGTGAGTTGGTGGATAATGGTTACTTGAGAAAGTTGCTCGAGCTATGAAAAGTCGTCAAGATGGATGACTAGAGATGAGAAGGCTAGGGGATTATCGTTGTCGTAAGTTCTAGTACCCTGGGTCTTGGGGAAAGGACTAATTGTCAAGGTTGGACATATGGAGTTTATGCTAGAACTGGGGTTACCATTAGCCCTTGACATATGGCAAGGTTGGCCGTCATACGATTAATGATAGTTTCAAAGCAGGATTGACGGTGATAGCCAGAGTCAGTCATGGATGATTAGTTGTTCTGTTTGTATTATCTCACATAGATTATCCAAAGTCGAGGGAGATGTTCTTTGAGTGCTTAACTGATATTAGTTTAGGTCTCTGGGGAGAGTACTTGGGGGATGTTAAACTCGATTAGGGTTGTCTGTGTGAGACTTATATAATCTGGATATTATGAGTGATTTCCATGATTGAATGGGTGTTCTGGTTTCCATGGATGAATGGTCGAATTGTTTATAGTAAAGGCTATCACGGTCCGATGTAGGGAAAATAAGGTTGAGTTCTTCTTTGGTGTCTGTAACACCCTACCTCCGCCAGGATCACTCACGAGTGATTGCACTAGCTTTGGAGGGGTGTTGTCTAGGTAAACATGCACAGAGATATCACAAGACAGAACATAGATAAATAAATAAGTAAAGCAGCGGTAGAAATTTAAAAACCATAGTTAACCATTTCAAAACCAAAGTCAACTTACATCAAAGTACTTAGTCATCATTTTCCAACTACCACAAGTCTAGAAACATAAACTGAAAATAACATAAAGTAAACTATCCCCAAAATAGATGTGGTGAAGCCATAGCAAGCTCAAGTCCAAACCGTACATGAGCTGTCAAGAAAGCAAGCCAAATGTCCAAGCTAAGCACTAGTGTTCCCTCCCTGAGAACCTGGGGGGGAACGGAAGAAAAGAGGCGAAAGAAAAAGGATCAGTCATAAAGACTGGTAAGTCCTACCTACTATTAGTATAAAAACTAATGAAGTTAACTAGACATGAGAAACTGAGATGAAACATAAAGATGGTAACTAACTGGCATGATAAATAGATAACAAGGTAGGTCAAGTGTGGCATCGCATATACAAGGTTTAATTTTGCACCAATAGTACTAGCATTCTAACCCATGTCAAGTATAAACAAGAAATGATCCCTTGGCCCAATATCATGAGATGACCCAAGTCAGGGTCCAACTATACGGTCTAGTCGATCGGCTCCCTATAAGCCTAACTCGTCGAGTGTTGGTGTCATACGGCCCAATCACGGAATGTAGTCAACTGTGCTAGGTCCACCCTAGGGTGTATCAAGCCCTAAGGTGCCAACCACTGACACAAATCAAGAATGCACAGTCTAAACCTACTGGTGCATGTGTCTGTTTTTTCAACTCTGGACTACGTGCACAACCATAGCCCGCCTGAACCTACACTGGCGCACCTACTCAGCCGTATTTCTGGCAAGTTAACATCAAGGTTATGAGGGGATCTATGTTGCATTATGCATAATCCCCAAATAAAACTCATAGCTTTCTACCCAAAAATCAAGATGAACGGTACTAGGTTCATGATAGTTCCACAATCATAGATCAAAAGAGTCATGAATGGATCTATGCATACAATGATAGACCCAAGACAAGTATTACACAAAAATCCCATTTCAACTTGCTACATGTTCATATTAATTTCATAGTTTAAATCTAAGAGTAGAGTGGGGCTTACAAATCGTGGCTATGAGAACTAGAACAAAATAGAACAAGATAGAGACGTTGTAGAAGCTCTAGGAATGATGTAGCAACACTAGAAGCCTTGAGAAATAAGTAGCTCCTTTGATTTGATGGAGAAAGATTGCTCCTTTGCCTTAGCTCTAGTTTAGAACTCTCAAGCTCTCATGATGAAGATGGAGGCCATGATTAGGGAGCATTTTGGCAGCACTTAGTTGTTAGGATGATTTGTGGTGGTTTAGGCTAGGTCTTAGGGTGTTTTTATAGGAGTAGAGACGTTGTAGAAGCTCTAGGAATGATGTAGCAACACTAGAAGCCTTGAGAAATAAGTAGCTCCTTTGATTTGATGGAGAAAGATTGCTCCTTTGCCTTAGCTCTAGTTTAGAACTCTCAAGCTCTCATGATGAAGATGGAGGCCATGATTAGGGAGCATTTTGGCAGCACTTAGTTGTTAGGATGATTTGTGGTGGTTTAGGCTAGGTCTTAGGGTGTTTTTATAGGAGTAGAGACAAGTTTAGGCCATAGAATTAACCCTAGTTTAGATCTAAACCCTCAAAATCCGTCATAGGCCAACTGAACAGACCCAAAGGAGCAAACAGGTGCACCAAGCCAACATGGCCGACCAGGGAAGTCGACCCCCAGGTCGACACCCAAGTCGACTGGGCAGTCGACCTGGGGCTGGGGCAGGTCGACTCCCCAGTCGACACCCCAGTCGACCTGGGGCTGGGCGGGAAATTTTCCCGCCCAGTCTGTCTGGGGCTGAATTTTGAATTTTCTGAAATCTTCTATGGGCCATAACTTGGTCATACGGACTCCGATTTACGAAATTTCGGACTCGTTTTCAAGCAGAATTTCGAGACGAACGCAATGGCGTAACCTGTTCCCATTGATTCTCAACTTATAATTTAATTCTGTCCTATTTTCTTGTTTTAACATGTTATAAAATTCGGGTTGTTACAGTGTCGTGGGTAGATTAGTATGTTTATCTATCTCTTCTCATACACTTTATTGTTGAAGTTTGTTAGTTGTTTTATCGCTCACTAAGGCTATTGTCTGACTCAAGGTTTTATGTTTCCTCTTATTACCTCGAACTATTCATCCGGTTGTGGATGGGCAGACTAAGTAACAGGTGACAAGTAATGCTTTAGTGAGGACGACGATGCTGATCGATGGCGAGCAGGAGGCTCACGTAACGGTTTTACTACTATCTAATATGTTAGATCCAAAATTGGCTCTAACACTCAAACTAGTAAAGATTCTAATGAAATGAAAACTAAAACGAAGAAAACACACAATTTATAACGGCTCGGCGTTAAATAGCCTACGTCCACTTTCTTCTTTTTTGATTGATGTCTTGAATGCGAGTACAATAATGATTTTCACTCGATTCTCACTCATTTCATACATTGATTCACTCAATTTCCTTCACAATATGATTTGAAAGATGATTGTAGGCTGAATAAGTTGATGAAATTCGGGTTGCAAAGGAGTTTCAATCCTGAAAGTCCCAAAAGATCCTTCCAAATGCCTCTTGACGTGGTATTTATAGGTGGAAAATTCCCCTGGAGTGGGATCGGTTCGGATCCACATGTCATCAATCCCGCCACAATCGGGTTTGAATTTGATGATGACAGCACACCAGGTTAGTGGCAAACATGGGTAGATCATGGGTATAACCGCTCCGAGTATTAAGAAATCATGGGGTGAAACCCTCACTGCAAGGGATCGGATCGGCTGTTCTATAGAGAATGGGATCGGATCAACCTATCCGAACCGATCCGGTCTTTGGAGAAGCTCTTCCTTTTTCCGCTCCCCTCTAATTTGTTTTGGCATAAGGATCCGATCCGATCCGGTCTTTGGAGAAGCTCTTCCTTCTTCCGCTCCCCTCTAATTTGATTTGGCAATAAGGATCCGATCCAATCCGGCTTGTTTTCCTTCCCTTTCTGCCTTGTGCTGATTTGTTTTCGCTCGGGGAAACCAGATCCGATTATCTGGCAGGGTACTCTTCATTGTTTTGACTCTTTAACTTTGTGTAGCCTAGTTCACAAAGTAGGCTAACATTTTTTCCCCTCAAGGGATGCTTCTATCGAAGATAGAGCGTGCCTTGACATCGTCTATTCATTGGTCTCTGAATTTGAATCGTTAAATAGTCATCCCCGTTCATTTGTAGAGATGTGCCGCTTCATAAGGTTGTGCCTTGCCTATAAATACACCAAAAACATTCACAGATTCCCTCCTTTGTTTTTGACAAGCTTTAGGAATTCTGACTGATGTCCAGTGATTCTCCCAGGTAGCCTTCTTATTTATTTTTCTTTAAATTCAACTTATACAACACTTCAATGTGTATGGCTTCATTTGGGTTCGGACTCCGACCAGAACGGCTTTCTTTCTCGTCTTGCTTAGCATTGGGTTAACAGGCCAAAATGATTTTGTGGGCTTGCATTCGGGTATGAACGGGGTAAAAAGGCTGGGAATACGAGGGGACACAAATAAGCCTATATAAATCTACCGCCTATCTCCTTCTTCCTCCCTTTCTCCTATTGCTCTCGTCTAACAGATTTAATATTGAAACCCTAACTTTCAAAAACTCCAAAATCCTCTCGTTACTCTTCGAATTAAACACTCTGGTAGGTTTAAAACTTCGATTTTTCTTGTAATAATCGAGTTTAGTTAGAATTTGTGGTCAATTTGAACGATTTGTCATGGCTTTTGTTTGGCTTCGACGCCGTGGCCTCCTCCCTCGCCATTGTCGTTGGTGACTCCGTCATCACCTCAAGGCGCTAGGAGATAGGATTTCACATGATAAGGGGTAAATTGGTCAATGGTGATTTCGCTGTGACATGCTTCTCAAAAAAGGACGGGTTTTTTAAGAAGGAGATGAGTTCGGTTTTGATGAGGAAGGGGAAGAAGAAGAAGAAGAGGATAATGAATGGGATCGGTTCGGGTGAGGTAGCATAGGAGTGGAAATGGGAAGGGAATTTACTTGACCGGATCGGGTCGGATTAAAAAGCAAAGATAAGGAGCAAAGCTCACTTAACTGGGTCGGGTCGGAATGAGAAACAAGGAGGAAGAGAGGTGTGGATACTCAAGTCTATCCGGACCGCTCCGAGTGCCTACTTCCGAACCGATCCGGTTTTCTTGGCTGGTTGTGAACGTTTGCTTAAGACCAAAACATAACTTCCTCCCCCGATCTGATCCCAACAATTACATCCGAACCGAACCGAAGCAGTCATGTTCAATGCGCAAGAATTTGTTCAACTGACTAAACCAATACTTGACACAACCTTCAACTTAAAGAACAGTTAGCATAGTGCCTTACGAACATAAACGAGCATCAAGAACTATTCCGAACAATACTTCTTTATCGAACCTTTTCATTACACTCTTATGTGTTTACTTTGCATCCTTTGCACACATAGCACACACTTTAGTTCACACACATACACGGGGGAATTCGGGCTATCTTACTCTAACTTATGTTATTGCTTCTTCAGTAGTTTAGTGATCATGGCAGAGAGACATTCGTCTAGGTTAGCAGAGAAGATAGAGGTTGTAGAAACTACCGAGAAATTTACTCTTGATGACATATCCTCTCCCTCAGACCCTGAATGGGACGATAAGGGCCCAGATTATGAAGTAGAAGCACACAATAGTGAAATACCTTCTGATAGTGAAGTTTCTCTTGGCGATGAAGAGGAAGGAGGGATAAGAGATAATCGAGCTCCTGATGAGTGTTAGTCTGCCATTATATTGGAGTTACTCAAAGATTCCGTTGAATCGACGATTAATGACAACAGACTTGTTCGAATATGTCTAAAGCATGGGATACTGAAAAGAGATACCCTGGTGCCATCAAAAGAAGATCGCCCCCACAATCCTCCGAAATGATTTATGTCAGTTACCCGATTGATGTGTATGGTTGGGGCTATTCCACCATTTCCGCCTTTTGTTGTCGACTTTCTAAGACAGATGCGGATTGCCCCCATGCAATTACATCCCAACTCTTATGCTTATTTATACACCTTATATATAGCATACAAAGAGGTTTTAGGTATAGAGCCTACCTTCGACAACGTCCACTTTTTTTATAATTTCAAGCATCGGACTCAAGAAACTCCTTCCTTCTCATATTTTGAATCAGTCCCAAAAGGAAAATTATTATAGCTCCGTTTAGCAGCAAGGCTGGCGATTCTAAGCTCGAATTGTTTTATATCAGGCAGTAGCCGGGGTGCACCAGAAGATGGACCAAATCAAGTAAAGCACCGATTTTCTAGATCTCAATTTCAAATGTTCATGCCAACACATTAACTTGCTTTCTTTTTTATTCGCAGTTGATAACCCAAAGCAAATATCGGATCAATTGTACTTTGATCGTTTGCATCGGCTTCTCAATGGCGATTAAAAGTTTCTAACTATCGACGAAGTTCTTAAGGATGAGTATCTCCATCATCACGGGTTACTATCCATTACCCGTAGCATAGGTCATGGGACAGGTCCATATGTGTACATACCCCCGGTAGACATTATTCCTGAGATGCGCGATGGCTCGAAAGGTCCAACAATACCTCTTCAGACTTCACCTTCTCCATCTTCAACTCAGGACGACGAGTTGCCAACATAGCTGAAAAGCATAGAGAAGGGTATACTGTCCCTGATGACGCTATTTCTCCTGAGAAGTCAACATCCCCTAAAGAGCTGCCAACAGATGCTTCTCAAGGAGATGCTCCTACTACCGACGATTCCACATTCAAGGGTTTAGGAAACCTTCCCCTGCCTGAAACCATCTATACTTCAGAGGACTTTGGCACGAACCCTTTAACTTTCGCCTCTTCAGAGGAGACTACTCCCGTGAAGACAAAGAGCCCGCTCACGCTAGTCTGGCTTCAGACTCGGGTTTGTTGGGGGGAACACCACTTAGGATGCACTCAACACATTAGCACCACACATCACAGCACTCACTTCTTATGTAAACACTGATTCTGAATTCCACTTACATTGTTGCGCAGGTACAATGTCTCGCCCTTACTACGATGTCAGAAAAATGCGCCGTAGCATGTCTAGGCCTCCTTCCGATATCGAGCATGATCACCATGAGAGTCAGGGAAGAGATGACAGAAGGCCTCATGATTCTTATCGACCACACACCTCGCTCTCTCGTTCCCCCGTCCGGTCGGATCCAGATAGATATAAGAGGTACCAGAGTCATCGAGGAGAAGACACGTCATAGACTAAAGACCGAACTTCTCCTCAAGACAAACACAGTCGGGAAAAATGTCCACCGAAACATACTGATTCACAAGACAAACACAAAGTTTCTGAGAAGCGATCTGGAAAGGGTGATACAGCCATCGTCCCGACTAAGCGAAAACACGTTGGATAACATACTGTAAGCCTCCACCACTGGATGCTGATTCCAAAGTTAAGCTGACATATCTGGAGAAGCAGTTCCCAGATCATTACTTTGAGAATCTGACTTTTTTACCTGCACTTGAGCCTATTTCCTCAAAGTGGGCAGATGAGGCTAAAGCAAAGATTGACACAGTTGAGAAGCAATACTCGGAGATGTTCAAATATTCACGCAATCTCTCCAGAATTATTCGGACTTTAATTACAGACGTTGATTCAATGAAAAAGGTTGCGGATTCCAATGAGAATGGCTTGAAAATTTTGGAGAAGGACCTAGAAGACACACAGGCTCAACTCGTCATCGCTCAACGAGACGCCAACAATTTCAAACAGCAATTTGAGGAGTTACAGAAGCGTTATCATGACTTGCTGGAATCTCATAGTCAAGAGCGTTTAGAGTTGAAGAAACAAGCGTAAGACGCTAAGTCGGACAGTGTCAAAATGCAACTGGCTTATAATACTCTTGAGCAAGAAAAAGCCGAGTTAGCGAGAAAAAATGTTGAACTGGAGAAACGAAACGCTGACTTGGAGTCCAAGTTAATGGAAGCCGAGAATAGGGCTGCCCTAGCTGAGGGGAATGTAGAGAACGTCATTAAGTCTGCTGAAGAGACCCGTAGACAGCTATCAGAGGCTCAGGAAGAAGTGCACGGTTTTGGCGAATTATTGATTGAATTCTTTGCGCACATAATTCGTCGCTGAAACATCTCTTGGATTGAAGACTATCCAACTACCTTGGTTCACGTATGGAGTCAAATCATCGAATGGGAGAAAGAGGAACTTAAGGTAGACTTCGTTGATGAAGATAAACTTATGGAGAAGTATCTGAGAGATGATGAACCGGCACGCCTGGCCGAGGGGTGTCGCCTCATTGCTGCTGCTATGGAGGAGGAGAAGCGCCTGGCCAAACAAAAGAATATCCCTGAGGCTGGTTCTTCTTCTGCTACCTATGAAACTACTGAAGTCGAGGGATATGATCCGAGAACCCGAGAATTCCTAAGGCGTCTCTTTTATCTCCTATACCCGAATCAGCATCAGGGATGGTAGTCACCCCAATTGAGAAACCATCGGAAGGTATTTCTACCTTTTCACCTCAATTTTTCAAGGCCGTCTCCACCTTTCATCACATAATTGGGCAATCAATGGAGGATCCTTTATTTTCTCTCGAGTTGATAACTTTTGCTTCTCATTCTGTAGGTGCTAGACCAGCTTAGAAGATTGATGAGCCTCAGGGATCCTCTATTAGAGAGGAATCCGTGAAAAAGGCTCAGGGAGGACAGGATAAGGCTACTACTGCCAAATCCGGAGGAGGCACTGAACTGTCTAAGGCCAACACTTCTCATGATGACGAGATGATAGATGCCTTAAAAGACGATGGTGGTAATGAGGGGCATGATGAAGATCTTGATGTGGCTATAATTAGGGATTCAAAAAGTGCCGATGACATTACTTTGGCTGAAATGAAAGCCGATCAAGACAAACGCATGCATCCAAAAGCTGAAGACTTGAACCCTGAAAGCCTTAAGCCCCTTGCAGTGGTGGATCCTAGATAAAGGTTAGTCGTTAAGCTTTCAAATAGGTCTATTATAGAAGAGCTTGCTAAAAAATCTTCTCTTGATTCCAGTGTTCAGACTCCTGGGAAGAAATCCACCGATTCTGGTACTTCAGCTACAGAGAAGAAGAGGCCAAAGCGTCTTATGACTGATGCTTAAAAAGAGGCTAGAGCTACTCGTAAGGCTGCCAAAAAATTCAAGTCTGCTCCAAAGCCCAAGTGATGATGTGCTTTGTTTTATTTTGATATTCAATTGGTCCGCAATTGTTGCAGCGAGTGCGGCCCTCACATTTTTTGCTTGATTTCCTGTACAAACTCACGTGTTTGTAAATAAAAATAGTTTATTTCCTGCAATGTCTGATAGTTGTTAGTTTAGTACTTAAGTAAAAATGTAAATAGACAGCATATCATATTACAGTTATATAATAAAGTCATTGTTGAGGGGAATATGTGTACACATATATGCCCCCAATCAATCTTGGATAACTAAGCAAGAATTATTCAAGATTGATTAAATTCAAAATCCAATTGCCCTCGATTCTACGACGGGGCCATATTCCTTTCGTCATTGATGCCTATTCTTTCTAGCATCTTTATACTCTCCTGTCTCATAACCAGGTTAGAGTATTGTTGAGGCGGTCTCTCATCCGGGTGCACCATCACGCCCCAAGGGACGTCGTCTTCCCGTCCTTTACACTCTCTCTCGATTCATGGGAGTTAGAATTAAGAATGTCATCTTCCCTTTTTTTGCATTCCATCATGCAAGCGGTCATTTTGTTCGCTCCTGCACATAGGTTATCTCCAATTTTCCAGATTTAATTTAATGTTTCGTATTTCATGGTCATAATAGAATGATTGTCAAATATATAAATAATGCAGGAAAGTAAATAACACACGATATTTTTATAGTGGTTCAGCTAAGTCAGCCTACACCCACTTCATAATCCTTTGTTCATATAAACAGACTTTTTAAGGCAAGTCGTGCCTCTTTACACAGCTTATAAAAACAAAAAGGAATACATTTCATATTTAGCTCAGATATCGTCGTAAGTGCTGAGCATTCCAAGCTCTGGGATTCTCTTCACCGTCCACGTTCGTTAGCTTGAATTCTCCTATATCAAGCTTCAGTTGGTGTTGTATGGCCCTTCCCATTTTGGACCCAATTGGGTCGAAGGTGGGAAGACTCATTTCAGTACTAGATCTCCTAGTTCAAAGGTTTTGAAGCGAACTTTCCGGTCATAATAACGTACTACTTGATTTCGATGTCTCGAGGCACGTAAGTCTGCTTCGTCTATTTTTTTCTTCAATCATATCAAGAGACTCTAGGAGGAGTGTCCTATTTGTCATTGGGTCATAATACGCGACTCGATGAAAAGGGACTTCCAATTCTACCGGAATCACTGCTTTTGACCCAAAGGAAAGTGAATAGGGAGTATGGTTGGTAGCCGTCTTAAAGGTTGTCCTGTAGGTCCATAAAGCTAGTGGCAACTCGTCCACCCATTTTGATTTGGCCCGCTCCAACCGCTTCTTCAGAATATATTTAATGACCTTGTTTATAGCTTCGACCTGGCCATTTGACTGCGGGTGAGCTACTGCAGTGTATCGTTTATCAATCTTGTACTTCTGGCAGAAGTTTCTGAATTCGATGTTGTCAAACTATGTCCCATTATGGATTATGATGGTCTTCGGTGTCCCAAATCGACAAATAATGTTTCTGACCACAAAACTGATTACTTTTCTCGCCGTGATGGTTGTTAAAGGTTCAGCTTCCACCCATTTTGTGAAATAGTCCACGACGACGATCGCGTACTTAGCTCCTCCTCTGGCAATAGGTAACACTCCAATAATGTCAATTCCCCACATGGCAAACGGCCATGGGCTTACCATCGACTTGAGCTGAGTCGGAGGCGCTCTGGGTACTTTGGCAAATCTTTGACATCTGTCGCAGTGTCGTGAATAATCAGCCACGTCTTTATTCACGGTAGGCCAGAAATATCCATACCGTAATACTTTCTTTGCTTGGGTTTAGCCCCCAGTGTGGTCTCCACACTCACCTTCATGTATTTCTTGCAGTACACGTTTAATGTCGTCGTGTGCGATACACCGTAATAGGGGCATTGAAAACCCTTGGCGATAAAGGATGTCGTCATGTAAAACGTATCTTGCAGCCTTGCATCTTACAGCTCGTTTTTCGCTTTTTTTCAACTGGAGGGTTCCATTCTTGAGAAAATTTTTGATCGATGTCATCTAGGATTCTCTCTCTGGGTTGACTTCCAAGGCTAGTTCCGCTTCCATTAGGTCGAAACTCGGTGATTCCTAAACCTCTATCGGAACCATTTCAGTTTCTTTGGGATTAGCAGAACTTGCCAGCTTCGTCAGTCAATTTACTTTCTGATTTTCTGTTCTTGGAATGTGCGTTATGCGGTAATGCTCCAAACTTCCCAACAACTCCTTTACCTTTTTGAGATAAGTAACGAGTCGAGGTCCTTTAGCAGTAAATTCTTCTCGAACCTGGCATACAACTATCTTGGAATCACAATATATATCCAGTGTCTTCACTCCCAATTCTTTAGCGAGTTTCAGCCCGGCAATCAGGGCTTCATACTCGGAATCGTTGTTAGTAGCAGCAAACTCTAATCGTAATGCATAGCAAATAGATCATCCTTCAGGAGTTATTAAAACAACTCTAGTGCCGGACTTTCGATCATTTTTGGCTCCGTCCGTATATAGCTTCCATGGACTAAGCTCTAACTCTTGGTCCAAAGTAACTACCTTGTCACCCACCGTTTCCTCTTCGCGAATTGTAAATTCAGCTGTAAAGTCAGCCAATGCCTGCCCCCTTATTGATCTTCGTGGCTGAAAATTCAAATCAAATTGACTCAGCTCGATGTTCCATTTAAGTAACCACCCCGATGCTTCGGGTTTTTGCAACACTTGTATCAAAGGTTGATCGGTATATACAACTATTGGGTGAGCCTGAAAATAAAGGCGAAGTTTGTGGGAAGCAATCAGGAGGCTATAAGCAAGCTTTTCTATCTTCGGATAATTACGTTCCACAGCAGCTAGCTTTTTGCTCACATAATATACAGGCTTCTGGACTTTATCCTCTTCACGTACTAATGTCGTACTGACGGCGTGAGATGATATCGCTAAGTAGACAAACAAATCCTCATGTTCCATGGGTTTTGATAATATTGGAGACTTTTCTAATAAGTCTAATAGATTCTGGAACGACTCCACACAATCGGGGTCCACTCAAAATTTCGCTTTCCTCGTTTTATGATATCGAAGAAAGGTACAGACCTATCTATAGCTTTGGAGATAAACCTACTTAATGCAACAACTTTTCTGGCCACGCTTTGAATGTCTTTGATCTTTCGTGGTTCTTCAATATCCCTTGTTACTGCTATTTGGCTAGTATTTATCTCAATTCCTCGAGAACTCACAATAAACCCAAGGAATTTTCCAGATGTGACCCCAAACGAACATTTTAGGGGGTTTAACTTCATCCCATACCTTCGAAGAATATCAAACATTTCAGCTAAGTCCCTTATATGGTCGGAAGATTGTTTAGACTTCACAAGCATGTCATCCATGTAAACCTCCATAGTTTTCCCAATTTGAATATAAAACATGCGGTTGACCAGGCGCTGATACGTAGCTCCTGAATTCTTTGAACCAAATGGCATTACCACATAACAATATAACCCCAAGTCTATGATGAAGCTTATATTATCTTGATCTGGTATGTGCATGGGAATTTGATTGTACACAAAATAGGCGTCCATAAAGGATAAAAGCTCGTGCCCGACCGTCGAATCTACTAGCTGATCAATTCTGGGGAGAGGAAAGCTATCGGCAGGCCTTGTTCAAATCAGAAAAGTCGATACATGTACGCCACTTCCCGTTTGACTTTTTGACCAAGACAGGATTCGATATCCTGTCGGGATATTTCGAATCCTTAATGAATCCATTATCTTTTAATTTCTCTACCTCTTCTTTCAAAGCTGCTGACCGCTCTGGGCCTAACATCCGTCTCTTCTGTTTGACTGGTGGGTGCTTTGGATTAATACACAAAGAGTGGCTCATGATGGCAGGCGAAATCCCACACATGCCAGCGTGAGTCCAGGCAAACACATCCAGATTTGCCTTTAAAAAATCAGCCAACTCTTTTGCTCGAAATGGATCTAGTTGCGAGCCGATCTTTAGTACTTTTGTCGAATTTGTCTCATCAATAGGTATATCTACTGTTATTTCGTTGGGAGTCGCCTTCCTATCCTCGGGTTCTCTATCCTCTCTGGGATCTATATCCTCGAGCACATCTGACGGCGACTCTCTTGGGGCAGGACCCCTTAATTACTATGCTGAGTTCTCCTTTGGAGGGGTAGGATAGTCCTTAGTTTCTATATTCAACCCCTTCATTAGCATCTTCAATTTCGTCATGTAACAAGCTCGTCCCGTAGCTTGGTCGCCCCTCATCACCCTAATTCCTGAGTCAGTTGGGAATTTAAGCAGCAAGCACCAAGGTGCAATACATGCCCTAAACTTGGCAAGGGCCGGTCGGCCTAGGAAGGAATTGTAGGGAGACTCCACATCCAAAACTAAAAACGGCAGGATCCTCACTCTCCGGCGATCTCCCTGCCCTAATGTCACTGGTAATTCTACATAGCCCATCGGAGCCGTCGACGCTCCGTTTAAGCTACGTATCCATCCTTCGCATGGCTTTAGATCTTTTTCTTCAAGTCTCGTTTGTTCGAAAGCTTTCTTGAAGAGGATATTGATCGAGCTCCCATTGTCCACTAACACTTTATGGACTAAAGCAGGGCCAATTGTCGTGGTAATTACTAGTGGATCGTTAGTTGGGGATTGAACTCCGCAATCATCTCTACTGCGGAATACGACGTCGTCTGACATCGTCTTTTGTTGTTTTACTGGAGTAATGTCTTCGAGGCTACTGCATTCTCCTACCTCAAAATGCTTGGCGGCGTTGACGTGCTGATCCATTGCTTTGAAACTACGACCAACTAGGTGGGGTCTGCCTATAATGGTACTAATAACGATCCCCTTACCTTTCTGCTGGGCTATGGGTTTTGAAGTAGGCCGGTTTTGGTATGGGGCTTGTCCCCCTTGCCCCTTGTCCCTTGGGGCAACCTTGTACTCGTCTAACTTCCCTTCCCGCAGCAATCTTTCAACTATATCTCTCAAATGACGGCATTCGTTGGTGGAATGACCGTGGGTTCCATGGAACAAACAAAACTTTCCCGTTGCGATCTCTTTCTCAGTGGAGTCTCTGGGTGGTGGCTTTTTGTACTGCAATATGCTATATGTATCCAAGTAAATATTCTCCAACGTATCATTTAACGGCGTGTAGTTTTCAAAAGTCTGGAATCTGGGTCTTTTACTAGAGCTATTCCCTCGGTTTCTGTTCCTTCTGTTGTCGTTCCCAATCCTGTTGCTATTACTCCCACTCTGGTTGCCAACGTTTACTTCAACCTTCCCTGAACTGTCACCAAATTGTTTCACAGCAACATTACTCTGGACACCTTCCCTCGAGGCCCCTTCGTACTTTCTCTTCCTACTTGCATGAGCTTCTTCTCACCTTAAGCGGATATTAGCTTTTTCATAGAACAATTCTCTAGTAGGAGGCGGTTTCCCAGACAAGTAATCCCCGAATTCTGTGTCAGGGTCTACCCCTTCTATCAAGGACATCAGGATAGTAGGCTCATGAGGATAACTAACTTCGGTGATGGCCAGGTTGAAGCGGTCTAAATATGACTTCAAACATTCTCCTGGGGCCTGTTTAATCTGTGACAACTCTATGATGCTTTTGGACTTTCGAGCATGAAGTCGAAACTGATTCATGAAGCGCTCACTCAATTCTGTGAAATTTGATATCGACCGAGGAGGGAGTCAGGTGAACCACATTAACGCCATGTCTTCAAGATAAATTGGAAAGGCTTTGCATTTTACAACATCTAGAGCTGCTGTAGCATTCATGAACCATGCATACCTCATCAGATGCTGCCCTGGGTCCGTTCTTCCTGAATATCGATCCATCTGAGGCAAATTGAATCGCTGAGGGAACTGGAAATCCAATATATCATCTGTGAAGCGGGTATGAGTTCGCTCAATGCCCCAATCTTCATTAGTACACCGTCGGCTCTCGGACATAATCTGACGCACCATTGCCCATACATCAGCATTTGTTAACGTCTGCACAGGTTCTCTAGGTCTGATGTTTGGGTTACCCCTGGGTTCCTTATTAGGGGATAACCTCCTATTTCTAGCGGTGGCTGCTCTCTGCGCTCCCGGTCGATCTCAGGAGGTAGAGGTTGAAGAAGCTACTATTGCGTAGGGTTGGTAATATTATGATCCCTGGGTTGGACGTGGGATCCACGCATGGGTAGCAACATAGGCTGTTGTAGGCTTCGGTCATCAGGCATTAACACACGAGCGGCGTCTTCTCGGGATCCTAAAGATCCAAAATTTAACTGATCGAGATTCTGAGGTCGTTCAAGCGGCCTTCTCTCACGAGGGCGTCCCTCGTCTGAAGAAGACGAATCATCTGCAGCAAGGCGACATGTTGGGGAAGGTGTCTTCTGCCTCCAGAGCTCTTGGAGTTCTCTACCCATAGTGATCATGTTTTCCTCCATGCGAAGGCTGTCATGCCTTTGGGCTTCCAATGCCTCCTTAGTACTCTGGAGCATGTAAAGAAAGCATGACAAATCTCCCTGTGTGACGGTGCAGATGGATCAGGCTGAACATTAGTCATCTGGCTGGAATCAGAGCGCTGGTGGGAGCTCGAGTAGAAGTTCCAGCTTCATTCTAGTTCGGATTGGAGTGCAGTGGCTTGGCCAGAGCTGTTCGGATTGGGAGAATGAGTGCCCTCAACTTCATTGGACCGGCTCGGATCGGGGTCTTCCATCCGGTTCAGATCTTCCTGACCGGAGCGGCCTGCTCCAGAGTCTTGAGCACGTGACCTCGTTAGCAGGATGGCTTGTTGATCTTCTCTAACATCGTTTCCCCTAGCGCCTTGCACTTTTTTCCTTTTGACTTGGCCATAATATTCGATTCTTCAACAGTTAATCAACAAGTATTTAAAGATGTCAGAAATAGAGGATTAACTTCTTTGAACTTAAGGGTCCAAATAGTAGAATGATAATCCCAAAAAGCTAAGAATTCGAAGAGGTCTCAGTGAAAGCACCAAAATGTTAGATCCAAAATTGGCTCTAACACTCAAACTAGTAAAGATTCTAATGAAATGAAAACTAAAACGAAGAAAACACATAATTTATAGTGGTTCGGCGTTAAATAGCCTACGTCGCCTTTCTTCTTTTTCGATTGATGTCTTGAATGCGAGTACAATAATGTTTTTCACTCAATTCTCACTCATTTCATACATTGATTCACTCAATTTCCTTCACAATATGATTTGAAAGATGATTGTAGGCTGAATAAGTTGATGAAATTCAGGTTGCAAAGGAGTTTCAATCCTGAAAATGCCAAAAGATCCTTCCAAATGCCTCTTGATGTGGTATTTATAGGTGGAAAATTCTCTTGGAGTGCGATCGGTTCAGATCCACGTGTCATCAATCTCGCCACAATCGGGTTCGGATGGAATTTGATGATGACATCACACCAGGTTAGAGGCAAACATGGGTAGATCGTGGGTATAACCGCTCCGAGTATTAAGAAATCGTGGGGTGAAACCGTCACTGCAAGGGATCAGATTGGCTGTTCTATAGAGAATGGGATTGGGTCAACCTATCCGAACCGATTCGGTCTTTGGAGAAGCTCTTCCTTCTTCCGCTCCTCTCTAATTTGTTTTGGCAATAAGGATCCGATTCGGTCTTTGGAGAAGCTCTTCCTTCTTCTTCTCCCCTCTAATTTGATTTGGCAATAAGGATCTGATCCGATCCGGCTTGTTTTCCTTCCCTTTCTGCCTTGTGCTGACCTGTTTTCACTCGAGGAAACCAGATCCGATCCGATTATCTGGCAGGGTGCTCTTCATTGTTTTGACTCTTTAAATTTGTGTAGCCTAGTTCACAAAGTAGGCTAACATAATAATTGGATTTCTACTGTTTGTTTTCTGAGTGATGTAGTGAGGCTACTTTGTACAAGCACTATTTCCAAGTTGTGTATATTACTTTCTGGTTGTATGAAAGTCTAGTGTTTCTGCTTCACTGTTTCTACCTATTGTATATGTTCTATTATATTTTATCCTTGCGCTGTGCTTACGACAGGTTCCGCTTGTGTTTGCCTACTGTGATGATCGTCCATGACTGCATGGCACACCCTTCAGTGCATTATTCCTCTTGTATAGTGCGGGGGTTATGGGCGGTCATCGCATTTTGTATCAGAGCTCTGGTCAATGATTTTTGGCTAAAGTTTGGAGATGTAACTACGTATGAGAGACGTACTTTTAGATTTCAGTTGGATGCTTACTATGTACATTAGCATACATAGTAGTAGCGGTTGTTTTCCTTTAGCAGTTTTTCTTGAAAGTGGTTAATTATTCTAAATTGCAGATTTAGAATGAATAGACGATCATCAAGACACACTGCTAGGGGAGCTAATACTGGAAGGGGAAATGGTGGTGAACCTAATTACCCGGCCTTATTTGAAGCCGTGGCAGAAACAGTTTTGCAAAGGGTACCCGCTCCAGTGGCAGCAGCGATAGATGTGGGTGTGCGAGTTCCTAGAGTAGTAGATTTTGCAAAGTTGTGCAAGGACTTTACATCTCTAGGGGGAAACAACTCCAGGGAACTGAACCAGCTGAAGAGGTTCAGAGGTGGACGGACTCATGTGTCCGAATCTTTGGAGACTTGGGTATTGAGGATGCAATAAAGAGAAAGTTTGCATCATGGCAACTGCAAGGCAGGGCCATGGAATGGTGGAATTCTGTTACGCTCGAGACTCCAGAAGAAGAAATTTCAAAGGAGCAATCCCAAGCTAAGTTTGAAGCAAAGTTTATCTCCACAGCTCATAAATCTGCTCTATTCAAGAAGTTCGTAGAGCTGAAACAAAATGGTCATTCTTTGCTTGACTATATTTCTGATTTTGAAGCCTTGTCTAGATATGCTCATTCATAAATTGATACACCTTATCAGAAGAACGAGAAATTTGTCATGGGTTTGGATACTTATATCGGAAAGCCATTAGTGGACCATCTTGATGATTCATTTGAGAAGATTGTGGAAAAAGCTATTTGTCACGAGAGCTTTTTTCTAAGGAAGCAAATGTTGTCGCTGCAACCAAAGAAGTTCAGAAACCACAGCTGGGTGGTAATAATAAGAAGAGGAAGCAGCAACAGCACAAGGGAAAAGATGGTCAAAAGAAGCCCAAGAGTGAGGTGGTTTGCTTTAACTACCAATAGAAAGGCCATTTTGCTAGTGAGTGCAAGAATCCCAAAGCTGAGAAGAAGTGCTTCAAGTGTGGGAAGCCTGGGCATGAAAAGAAGGACTGTCCAGAATCAACTAAGGGCAAGCAGGTTGTGAAGGCGTATGCTTTGGAAGTCATGCCATCTTCTTCAAGAGCTCCTACTGCATAGGAGAAGGCAAAGGGTGTCATGGTGCAAGGTATTCTTTCTGTTAATGGTGTTTTAGTTCGAGTTTTGTTTGATACTAGAGCATCACATTCGTTCATTTGCAATGAGATTGTTTGTCGCTTGGGTTTGGAACCCGAGATTTGTGATAGACCATTGATCGTGACTAATCCAGTTGGGGGTTCCTTTAGTTTATGCATGATTTGTCGTGGTCTACTGTGGTCGAGTCATGGTTGCTCTTTTGTGTGTGATTGTTTTTTTCTTAACTTCGCGGGGTATGGGATCATCTTGGGCATGGATTGGCTCAAGAGTTATGCGGCAAGGGTGAATTGCGAGAAGCTAGAGTTGCGGGTCGGGGATGTGGAAGGGCAAAAGGTGTTGATTAGAGTAAGCGCGAAGACGGGGTCTTCGTGAGTTATCTATATTCTCTTGGGATTCCGCAAGAAGACCTATCATTAGTGCTGATCGCTAATGAGTACTTAGATGTCTTTGACAAGGTCAAAGGATTGCCGCTGCATCATGAGATCGAGTTTAGGATCGATTTGGTCAAGGGCGCTAGACCAATCGTTATGCCACCTAGGCGGATGGCGCCTAAGGAACAGCGAGAGTTGGAGGTGCAAGTTAGAGACCTTTTGGGAAAAGGATTCATTCGGAGGAGTGTATCCGAATGGGTTGCACCGGTCTTATTTGCAACCAAGGCGGATGGCTCATTAAGATTGTATGTAGATTATCGTGAGCTGAACAAGGTGACAAAGAAGAACAAGTATCCGTTGCCAAGGATAGATGACTTGTTCGATCAGCTTCACGAAGCCAAGATGTAATCTCGGATGGATTTGGCAACGGGATTTCACCAGTTTAGGGTGGCTAAGGATAGTGTGCCAAAGACTGCTTTTAGGACACCATCCGGTTTCTTCGAATGGTTGGTGATTCCATTCAGGTTGACTAACGCGCCAGCGTATTTTGTGGATCTTATGAATAGAGTATTCAGAGACCAGTTGAACAAGTTTGTGCTTGTGTTCGTGGATGATATTCTAGTTTATTCTAGAAATGAGGAAGAACATAAGACGCACTTGAGAGTTGTGTTAGAGATCTTGCGAAAGCATCAGCTGAGAGCTAAGTATTCCAAGTGTCACTTCTGGAAGAGTGAAGTGAGGTTCTTAGGTCATGTTGTTTCTGGAAATGGGATAGCGGTTGACCCCGCTAAAGTGACAACAATCCAGGACTGGGATAGACCTAAGAGTCAATGGATGTTCGGAGTTTCCTTGGGTTGGCAGAATATTACCGACGATTTATCAAGGATTTCTCCAAGGTAGCTGCACCGTTGAAAGAATTGACGAAGAAGAACCAAGTGTTCACATGGGATGCAAAGTGTGAACAAGCGTTTGGAATCCTGAAGGAGAGATTGACGAGTGCATCTGTGTTGACCACTCCAAGTGGGAATGAAGAGATGGTGGTATATACTGATGCATGTGGTACTGGACTTGGAGCAGTTTAATGCAGAAAGATAAGGTTATGGCCTACGCGAGTAGACAACTAAAGTCGCATGAGAAGAATTACCCGACTCATGATTTGGAGTTGGCGCCAATTGTGTTTGCTCTGAAGATGTGGAGACATTACCTGTTGGGGGTTCGATTCAAGTTGTTTATAGATCACAAGTCATTGAAGTATCTTTTCTCCCAAAGGGACTTGAATCTTCGGTAGCAGAGATGGTTAGAATTTCTGGCGTCATATGATTTTGGCGTAGCCTATACTCTAGGCAAGGGTAACGCAGTTGCAGATGTGTTGAGTCGAAGACATGCAAGTTTGGGAGTGATGTTTTCGGAATGGAAGAGCCTCGAGTACTTGGCAAGGTTCGATTTTAGGCCAAGGTGTGAATTGGAACCTGAAATGTTGGCTAGCTTGTCGATAAGACCTACTTTTATCGAAAGGATTGGCGAGAGTCAAAAGAAAGATGCGAAGCTTGTCGAGTTCATTCAAAAACTGGAATCAGAAGATAAAGAGTTGGAGGTTGATCGAGAAGGTTGGCTTTGAAAGCAAGGGCGATTAGTTGTTCCTGATATCGACGGATTGAGGGATGAGGTTCTGAGAGAATGTCATCACTCGAAGCTGACAATTCATCCCGGTGGTAATAAAATGTATCAGGATATGAAGAGAGTCTACTACTGGGAAGGGATGAAGCGAGATATTGGGAAGTTCATTTCCAAGTGTATGAATTGTCAGTTGGTGAAAGCTGAATAGAAGAAGCCGAGTAGTTTGCTTCAGCCATTAGAAGTTCCTACGTGGAAGTGGGAGCAAGTATCGATGGATTTTATTGATGGACTACCTGGAACCAGGGCTGGAAACAAAGGGATTTGGGTCATCGTGGATCGTTTGACCAAAAGTCTGAGATTCATTCCTGTCTAGTCGACTATGATGGCATCAAAATTGGCTGAACTTTATGTGAAATGAATAGTTTGATTCCATGGTGTCCCAAAGAGTATAGTAAGTGACTGAGATCCACTATTCACGAGTGGATTTTGGAAAAGTTTGCAAGAAGCTTTGGGAACCGAGTTGTGCTTTAAGTACGGCTTACCATCCCTAAAATGATGGTCAGACTGAGAGAGTCAATCGAGTTTTAGAAGATCTCCTGAGGGCTTGTGTATTAGACTTTGGAGGATCGTAGGAAGACCATCTACATCTAGTTGAGTTTGCGTATAATAACAACTACCAGTCAAGCATTGGGATGACACCATACGAGGCGTTGTATGGAAGACCGTGTAATTCTCCAGTATGTTGGTTAGAAACTAGAGATAAGTTAGTACTTGGTCCAGAGATGATTAAAGAAACCTCGGATTGTATCGAAATCGTTCGGCAATGAATGAAAGCGACCCAAGCTCGTCAGAAGAGTTACACCGACAAGCGTCGTAAGGACTTGGAATTTGACATGGGCGATAAGGTTTTGTGAAAGCTTCGCTATTGAAGCACATGGTTAAATTTGGTAAGAAAGGAAAGTTAGCTCCAAGGTATGTTGGACCATTTCCGATAGTCGAGCGAATTGGAAAGCTCGCATATAGATTGGAGTTACCCGAGAAGATGTCGAGTGTGCATAATGTGTTCCATGTGTCGTTTCTACGAAAATTCGAGCACGATTCGAATGTGGTTGTATCTCTAGAGCAATACGAAGACTTAGAAGTAGAGACCGCAGTTCCGAAATCTCGTAAGTCGCTTCGTGTAGTGGGAAATGAAACGAAACAACTTAGGAGGAAAACAGTTAAGCTAGTCAAGGTACAATGGAGTGAGGATGGAGACGATTGTACATAGGAGACGGAAGAGAGCATGAGAATGACTCATCCGGAACTCTTCGTCGGTGGGATCCTTTGATATCGTATCGTCGTTATATCATTGTATCTTATTGTTGTTTGTTAGAATTCCATGTGCTAGTATAAGGCTATGAATGCATGGCTTGATGGTTACTAGTTTGGATGACAGAATTGGCTTCTCATGGATGATAGGCATGCAGAATCGTTGTGATTACTTGGGGGCGAAATTCTTAAGGAGGGGAGAATGTAACAGCCCGCATTTTACGTATCGAAGGATCGTAAAATATTATTATTTCATTCTCTGAGCATTGGATCATTCTCATCTTTTAATATGTTGCTTATGGGGATGTGAGACATGCCCATAATTTTTACTGATTTTGTTTGTAACCATTTTTCCCCTGTCATCCTTGTACAGGGAATTACTTTTGACTCAGGTCGAATCAGAGGGTGAGACCTGTGACATTAGGAAGGAATTGATGATTGTCTTTCCGTAGAGTGGTTACATTAATGATTTGGCTCAGCGGTTTGGGAGAAATCGTTGTTTTAAGGCTTTTCAGTTGGTTATTCAGGTTTTGGAGCCTTAGTGGAATCCTTTAAATAATGCGTGAGAGTGGAGGGAAAAGTTTACTTTCCATTCTCTCATTTGAAGGCATTGATCTCCTTCTTCCTCTAATACCTTTCCACCATTAAAAATCCAAATCTAAGGAGGGAAATTGAAGATCTTAACCATTCGAGGCTAGATCTACATCGTTTCAAGGGAAAATTCATTGGATCAAGGAGTTTGGTTCGAAGTATTCGCTGATCGTATTTTTATTTCTTCCATTTTAGCTTGTTTTGGTAAATCAGTGAGTGATTTACATCTCTCATATGAATGCAATAAAGTATATGAGTGTTTGTGCATGTATCTCATTAAATTGGAATTTTTTACCATAGATTTACACCATTACATGTTCATTTTTATATGCATCACCTTGTGATCTAATCTAACAAGTTTTACTCGTTAATTTCATGTCATTTTACATGTTTATGTTAGTTTGATCTCTCATTTTGATCATATGTTCATTTTAATGGATTTTGGTGAGATTTACATCATTTTTGTGGTAATCGCCATATTCATGTGGTTATTATTGTTTTGATATGTTTATGATTGTGTTTGATGATTTTGATTAAGTTGGTTTCGTCGGATACGTCGTTTGGCGAAGTTTTGGTCGAAATCGGAGTTGAATTACAATATTCAAAAGTTGGATCGGGCAGAAGTTGGATCGGACAGAAGTTGGATCAGACAGAAGTTGGATCAGACAGAAGTTGGATCGGACCAAAGTTGGCTCGGCCAGAATTGGCTCAGCCAGGATTGGCTCGGCCAGAATTGGCTCAGCCAGAGAATTGGCTCGGCCAGAATTGGCTCGGCTAGAATTGGCTCAGTCAAAATTGGCTTAGCCAGAATTGGCTCGGACTAAAGTGACTCTGACACTTCCGATGATGATGTGACTTCAAAGTAAATTCAATTAGGAAGTGCTACTATAATGCTATGGATTTCTTTGAACCTTATAAAGATGTTGGTTGGCTCAACGATGATAGTGGCTTCGACGAGAGTCCAGAAGGGGATGTTCGAAGTGTTGAAGTGTTCGTTGGTCGGGGAGATGCAACGAATGTAGATTCAACTCAAAGGTCATGAGTTGGTGGATAATGGTTACTTGTGAAGGTTGCTCGAGCTATGAAAAGTCGTCAAGATGGATGACTAGAAATGAGAAGGCTGAGGGATTATTGTTGTCGTAAGTTCTAGTACCTTGGGTCTTAGGGAAAGGCCTAGTTGTCAAGGTTGGACATATGGAGTTTATGCTAGAACTGGGATTACCATTAGCCCTTGACATATGGCAAGGTTGGCCATCATATGATTAACGATGGTTTCAAAGCAGGATTGGCGGTGATAGCCAGAGTCAGTCATGGATGATTGGTTGTTCTGCTTGTACTATCTCACATAGATTATCCAAAGTCGAGGGAGATGTTCTTTGAGTGCTCAACTGATATTGGTTTAGGCCTCTGGGGTGAGTACTTGGGGGATGTTAAACTCGATTAGGGTTGTCTGTGTGAGACTTATATAATCTGGATGTTATGAGTGTTTGCATGATTGAATGGGTGTTCTGGTTTCCATGGATGAATGGTTGAATTGTTTATAGTAAAGTCTATCACTGTCCGATGTGGGGAAGATAAGGTTGAGTTCTTCTTTGGTGTCGTGGGTAGATTAGTATGTTTATCTATCCCTTCTCATACACTTTATTATTGAAGTTTGTTAGTTGTTTCATCGCTCACTAAGACTGTTGTCTGACTCAAAGTTTTATGTTTCCTCTTATTACCTTGGGTTGTTCATCCGGTTGTGGGTGGGCAAACTAAGTAATAGGTGACAGGTAATGCTTTAGTGGGGACGATGATGCTGATCGGTGGCAAGCAGGAGGCTCACGTACCAGTTTTACTACTATATAATAATTGGATTTCCGCTGTTTGCTTTTTTGAGTGATGTTGTGAGGCAACTTTGTACAAACACTATTTCCAAGTTGTGGATATTACTTTTTGGTTGTATGAAAGTCTAGTGTTTGTGCTTCACTATTACTACCTGTTGTATATGTTCTATTATATTTTATCTTTACGTTGTGAGTTTACGATAGGTTCTGCTTGTGTTTACCTACTCTGATGATCGTCCATGACTGCCTGACACACCCTTCACCGCATTATTCCTCTTGTATAGTGCGGGGGGGTTATGGGCGGTCGTCACAACGCTCTTTGGCCGGGAGATATGAACTTTGAACTGCTCGATGAAGCGAGTGACCAGCGTATTCTAGCTATTGATCAACTCCGTTTTTAGCTACCGAAACCACATGCCGACGATATCTGTGAGGAAGAGTGGGAAGCACTTGGCCATGACGTTGGTCGATGCAACGAGCACTTCCGTATGTCGCATGTATCACATGAGATGGATGGTCAGGTAAGTCTGACCATTATACGGTTCAATGGCTAGAAACTTGAAGTTCGGAGGATTGCAGGAGTTCCTGACCTCCCCATTGAAGGGGCAGCAGTGGATGTTATCTATATCCTGCTGGGAAGAATTTCCCCGAGTGAAGGGTCGGACTATGCTTGTAAGTTGTCTTCCATCTCTGAGGATTCGTTGCCATGAATCCACTCTATATTCAGGAGAGTTCCAACACTGGGGTCCAACAAAAGCATGCTCGGATGGGTGTCCGCTGGTTGGGCTCGACCTCCAAGATTTGAGTGAAGGTGAGGGTGAGGGTTCATCGCGGCTATTGTTTCAGGACCGACTGGCCCATCTTGAACCTGATGAGAGTTGGATCGAGCAATACCCAAGGCTGGTGGTCCAGGCTGATCTAGCATAGCATGTGATGTTAGGAGTTCTTTGATGTCCTCGCCCGAGGTGATATTAGGAGGATATGCGTAGCATTAGCATTTGATCTGGTAAGAATCGGTATGGTCGGGTGGTCTCCCTGGTTCGAAGGTAAGGTCGCCCCAACTCTTCGTTGAAGGGGAAGTGTGGTTAGATTAGTCTGTGGTATGATTCCGGGTTGTGAAGGAAATGGCATTGATTCTGATGGGCAAGGTAATCACTCGACTGGTCTGGGGGGTCGAGTTATTCCTAAGAGTTGAGGCAAAGTGGTCGAACGACCTTGGTCTTGATCGCGAGCCTCCTGTGAATCTGCAGCTGCGGCTACACTGGTCACTGGAAGTGATACTCCTGGCTGTGATTGGTCGAGAGGTGGAGCCGAACCAGGAGGAAGCAAAGGTGGGATCTGATCAGTGGCCTGATTCTGTGCAGAGTGAAGATCAATTGTTGCCCCAGTCCCGGTTGGTGGAGGAATTGACGTTGAAGGGTTTAGCCCCATCTCCACTCAACCGAGAAGGTGGTCCATCAATTGCTGTTGTCGTTTGAGGAGTTTACCCTGAGATGTCATATGGTTTCTGAACTCGATCATGATTTTATCCATGTTGTATTGGGTAAGATATCGGGGTATATCTTCATGAGAAGAAACTTCCTGACTTGCTTCTGCAGCGTTTGTATTGGCTGCATCGACATTAATAGGACGAGAAGATGTTGCATCATTCTTTCATTTGTTCACCACAGATTGAAACTTGCAGAAGGTCGTAGGTTCGCCCCCTACTTGGCGTGCCAAAGTGTTGACGTCAAAAGTTGGTCATTAGTGGCAGTCAACCCTCAGTCGTGTGAATGACACATGAATAACAATTATAGAGTGCAAAGAAGTAAACAGAACAGGGAACACACACAAGATTTTTATAGCGGTTTGGCAAAAGATAGTGCCTACGTCCACTTTATATATATTGACTTTCTTTTGATTACAAATACAAAGCTTTTTCTTTTAGGAATAAAGATGAAAAAAGGCTATTTTTTGAATTAGTGCCTACGTCCACTTTATATATAGTGCCTACGTCCCTTTTCTTCTTTGAGCTTTGTGATATTTATAGGTGAAGTGATGGGCTGAGTGGGCCGCTATGTGGCCTTCCTCTTTTTCGGACTTAGACACGTAGAGCTAATTCACTGGTAGCAATCGCAGCGGTAAGACCCATTCCACTGCTCACTAATAGTACCTCGGAAACAGCGGCTTACGTGGCACTCGAGGTGAGGTGTATCAAAAGTAGAGCTCTGTCCGGATATGGTTTTTCGCCTTTATTACCTTGAAAGTTGGGCAGAGCATTTGAAATACTCAGCTGGATATTTCCATGCAGATTCGAGATACTCGGTCGATGCGTCTTTTATGGGAGCTATTTACTCGGCCGACGGGGGAGAGCGAATCTTCCGAAGTGAGCGAGTTATTGGCTGGAGAGAACTGGCTCGAGCTGGTGCCTGAAGCGGGCCTATTTAGACCAAGCTTTGGATAGGCCTTCTGGGGTATGAACTTTCCAAATTGGCTGGTTGCGCATTGCTGAAGGGCACATTTCTGGATATTAGGCTTCGATCTGGTCCGTGACAGCTTTTGCCAAAAAGTTGGTTAACGGATATTTCTAGATTACTACATGAATTTATTTTTCTATCCACAGTATATTTATTTTTTATTTTATCTTCTCCTAATTCAATAGATAAAGTTTCATTTTCCAAGGATAGCTTTTTATTTTTGATTAATGCATTTTCCAATTCATCTTCTAAAATTGTTTTCTCATCTTTTAAATAAACCAGTTTCAATTTCCATCCTATTTATTTTAGCAACAAATTCTTTATTTAACTTCTTTTGTTCTCTAAATTTGTCATCTAATTCCGTGCTAATTTCTAAAATTTCATTATAAGTGAGTTCAGGACATATCTCATCTGTATCTACTATAAAACATACATTGGCTTGTTCCAAGTCACTGTCACTGTCACTATCAGATGAAAATGAATTAGAGTCATCCCATGTAACTTGAAAAGCTCTTTTTTCCTTAAATTTCTCGATCTTTTGCTTTCTCTTATCATTCTTCGGACAATCTTTCTTTATATGGTCAAACTCATCACAATTGAAGCACTTAACCATAGTCTTATTTGTTGAACTTAGTTTATTACTCTTCTGGAATTTGGTCATCTTTCGTAATTTATTGAATTTGTTGTAGTTTTTAGCTGTGAATGCTATCTCCTCTTCATCTAAATCTGTGTCATCATTATTTACTGGAAAAGTAATATTTTTCTTTTCTGTATTCTGTTCTTTTCTTACTTGCAAATTAGATTCATAGGACAATAAATTTCCAATTAGTTCTTCAACTTTGAGTTGAGAAAGATCGTTAGCCTCTTCTATGGCTATGACTTTTCTTTCTTATTCGTTAGTTAGAGAATTCAATATCCATGTGACTAAATCAGAATCAATGAATTTTATTCCAAGTGCCATTAGATCATGCTTAATTGTTTGGAATTTAGTGTACATATCACTAATGGTTTCTCCGGCCTTCATTTTGAAAGATGAAAACTGATTTCGTAAAATTGGTATTTTTGTTTGCTTAACTTTTGTAGTGCCTTCGTGAGTGTTTGGTAGAGTTCTCCATGTATCATAAGCAGTAGTGCACATCATGACACGTGAATCATTCTTGTCTAATGCACAAAATAAAACATTCATGGCTTTTGATTTGTTGGAAGCTGCGGCTTTTTGGACATCGGTCCACGCACTCAATTCGGTGGTTGGTACTTCATATTTCTTTTGAGTGGCAGCCCATATTTCCAAACCATTTGCTTCCATAAAAATTCTCATACGTGTTGACCAATATGCATAATTAGATCCATCAAAAAGTGGTGGTCTTTGTGTTGATTGACCTTCTTGAAATATGCTATTAGTGTTATTACTTGCCATATTAAATCAATGATGCAAATAAAAGTTACTATAATTTTTCTAACCTTGCTCTGATACCAATTGAAAGTCTATGATAGGATTGTATGTGTGTCTTAACTATAACAAGTAGTGAAATCAACTAGTATATAAAGATGCAAATAAAGTAAGAAGCAATCACACTATTATTTTATCCTGGTTCGGACCTCCCATCTTACATCCAGTCCCAAAGCTCCCCTTCGGCTTTCTTACTAACACAAAACTTCCTTCACTTCACCCGAAGGAATAGGCTTACAAGTGATAAATTGCTTTGACAAAATTGTGTTCTTTGCAACACAGATTTTGACCGACTTGTACAAGTTTCTCTTATAATCTCCTTGAGTTAATATGAGAGTTTGAATATCTTCAGGGTATAGAAGAAGTTGAGTGCTTGATTGAAAACTTAGTGAATAATAAGTATAGAGAGCTTTCAAAAGTTATACAATAGATCTAGAAAGAATTAGTGATTTGAAACCCTGAATCCATATATATATTTATAATAAGTGAAAAAATTTCATGAAAGATTATAACCTTTGAAATAAAACTCTTCATCTAAAAAGTTGTGACTTTTTAAAAAAATCATTTTGAAATGAAGAAGAAGGTTGTGACTTTTGGGAAAGAAGAAGTACCCTTTCAGAAATATAAGTCGTATGTCAGGTCAGACGTCTGTCCATATGGTCAGACGTATGTTCATGAATATTTGATATAATTTAAATACATGAACAGACGTCTTTCCATATAGAGACAGACGTCTGTGTCATCAGGAAATTTTCCTGAGACATTTAAAAGACATCTGTTCCTATAGGATAGATGTCTGTTCCTATAGGACATATATCTTTTCCTATAGGGCAGATGTTTGTTCCTATAGGACAGACGTCTATACTGAGTCTTGGAATAACTTCCTGGTTTTAGCTTCAGACGTCTGTTTATAAAAAACAGACGTCTGATCTAGCACAAACTTATATATATATATATATATATGCAATTTCCTATTTGATCACAAGGAGATTGTACATTTAATTCTAATACATAATATAACCTTTGTGATGTCCTTGAGTATGTCTTGTAATCTTTAATCATGAGTTCTCCTTCTTCTTCTTCTTTATATCCTGCATTATTACATGACACAATATATATTTCCTATAATCGTATAGTTGTTATCATTAAAATTCAAAGTAGAGAATCTAACATATTGTATTTTCCATTCACTGCTATCTGTTATTATGTTATTATGCCATTATGCCTAAAATCTAGCAGTCAAGATATGGAAATTAACTTGTATACCTTAATTTAGGCAAGTTGGCAATTTTTGTCTTGTTAGGATGTCCTCTCATTCATACGAACATTTTCGTTATTTATGCGTTATAATTATTATACTTATTAGTGTAAGCAATGTAACTAACGTAATTAACGTAATAAATGCGATTAGGATAGAATTCGAATTTGAAATGTCCCCTTATATATATATATTGATTGATTGTGTGTGTATAGAATGGATTTGCATATATTAATAATGACACATAGACACGAAGTTAGTTTCCATTTGCGGTATAAGCCAGGATGGAACCAACCAGCAAATCCAGCAACCACAAGTAGGCCCAACTTATGTGAGAGGTCTGGGTGCCATAGGCCATTCATACTTAGTACCTTATGATACTAGGACCTAGGTTAAACATACTTGTAGTAGGAGCCTGCCCGGAATCGCCCACCATATCCAGCATCTACAGGTATACGGTTTAATGTGAGAGGCCTAGTGCATATATATGTATATATATAAGTCTATTGTGTGTGAAAATAGGCAGGTTTACTATACCTTGAGAAGGTCTTAAGTGGATTACTCTCTTCTTATCTAATTTGGGTATTAAGTAGTTAGGACTAGGATCCCTTCGAAGGTTTATTCCTTGGAGAGGAACCAAAGTCATGGGACTCACCCTTACTAGAATTTAAGTAAGTCTACGGGCCCTCCTTCTCTAAAAGTGGTTAGGCATAAGTGGTAACGGAGTAAGGTAGTTCATGGGGGATGTCCAGTTCCTATATAAGCCGATAGGGGCTCAACTAGGGACGGGATTGGTATATAAAAGATATGTGGTCATTTTATGATCACCAACAGTCTAAGGGAAGTTTTAAGCGATATGGGTGTTATATCGAAATATCAGTTAAGCAGTAAAGTTCGCAATACTACTTCTCATATTACAATTGGGAGTATAGACTTAAGAACGTTGACATATTAGGACGGGGTCTTAAGAGTCTAGAGTCTGTCATAGGGTTATAAGAGATCATAAGAATCCACATTTAATAGGGCCATAAGTGATCGACAATGTCGCCTCGTTCGGTCTTTAACCTAAAAACACTAATGAGCGATTGACTTAGATATCCACCTCATTGGTTAGATACTTGGTGTTTGTGCAAATGTTGTGTGCTGCATAGACATACCTTGACATATGTAACCTGCTAAAAATTAGGGTATGGACTTTAAGTAAACACCATATTTCAGTCACACGGAACTTTATATTCTGACCCCTCTCCTTAACATATCCAACAGGTCAGGAGATAGGGTAGAATCCATGTACGAAATAATGATGGGAGATGAAGAAGAAGTCGTTATGGAATTATTAGTTTTTATTGTTGTACTTCTTATGGAAACTTTTGAGAATGAATTTATTGATGTACCCATGGAACAAATGTAATATTGATTGTTATGTTGGAATTTTGTGATTTTTGATAAAAAGCGGTACATCTTATTTCAGTATTTTATTTTCTCCTTCTGTTGTGTGAGATTTCTATTCGAAGTGTGTATATATAGTATCTATGCAAAGCTAATTCCTTACAGGAACCAATGACCCATTTAGAATGGTTCTAAGTTTTGATGGGCCTTTTCTGGGTCGGAATTTAGGCCCATTATAGGCGGGTTATTTCATCCATTATTTTACTTTTACATTTTACTGCCGCCTGATTCCAATTTTTCTCCAAGAAAACCGACAACCCTTTCTCACTAATAATTCAATAACATCTTGCCTGCTTAAACCATAGTCAAGAATTGGTTCTTCTTTTCTTGTTTTAAAACATGATTCTACACGATTCCGCATATAAATCCATCCTTTTGTCTTAATCCGTATTTGATGTAATTCTTAGTTGAAATCGCCACCGTCGATTTCGTCAAAGTGGTAACAATACGGAATGACGATGATTATGAGTGGAGCTTGCAAAAAAGCAATGATGAAAGGAAGGGAAGCAGAATGGTCTTCATGTTTGGATGAGAAGATGGAGGGATATCTCATCCTTCGAGAAACACTGAATATCTTGGCCTAGCTAATCTCGGGGCCACGTGGTAGAAAGAGAAGGCTGGATTGGATGGATGTGGATAGGTGAAGACGTGGGCCCACATTATTTGACATGCATAAGAAGACAAAGTCAACTCCGGGATTGCTGAGGCAGGGCGATCGATCCAATACACATATGATTGGGAGCATCTAAGCATTCGAATCGATGGTGATATAGGGTGAAAAGGTGCTATCTGCGGGTTCGATTAGTAACAATGATCGAACCAAGCTTTCCAGAAATGGGGTCAAGTTGTGGGTTAGTGGAGTTACTGATGAAACTATAGGGAATCAAACCAGAGTGGACGATAGGATCTAGGAGAGATGTTTACAAATATTTGAACAATTGGTTCGACTGGTCGGACCAAAACTTGGTAGATACATGCATCTACCATAACAACTACAACTGGGTGATTCGAACCAGGATACACAAATTCGAGTTAATCGAACCAAAATGGGGTCGAACCAAGACTGATCTACTTGACACTTAGGACTAAATACAAGATCTTATTAACTAACTATCTTTTCTTGCATATTTTGGACAGTTAATATAGAGCCTTGGCCTAAGGAATTAGAACTCGAAGATAGACTGAACATCACAGACTTATGCACGCTTTAGTTTTTAACATTTCTTACTTCTGCTATTATCTCCACTGCACGCACATGCTCTTATACACACACATTGGGGGGTTATTGTCTTAACGTTCTAACCAATAGTATTTCATGAATACTATAACCAAAAATGAGTAGAAGGTATAAAACCCGAGGCTCCGGAGTAGGCAGGGGCAAGGTTCTTCCTACTCGCCCAAACTTGGAAAGTGACTCTCTACTGAATCGGAAACTAACCCTAATCCTCATCCCGAAGTCAAAACTTAGATTCAAAAAGAGAATCCATCACCCACCAAAGAAGTAGGAGTTACGAGCAGAAAAATGGAAGTAAGGGAAGCACCTGACACTCTTCCTAGTGCCATATTCTTAGAGAAACCCATAGATTCTTAGCCTTGTACGATGAGCAATAAACAGTTAAAAATGTTAAGCGCCAAACACAACATTCCTTAGGGCGATTTCCGAATTCCCAATGAAGATGAACATCCTCATAATCCACTAAAAGGCTTTATAGTGTTGACTCGCCAAATGTGTACCATAGGAATCATCCCTCCGATCCATCCCTTCGTTGCTGATTTCTTGAGGCGTATGAAGCTGGCGCCAATGCAGCTTCATCCCATTGCATATGATAACTTATTGTCATTAAATGTTCTATATATGGAGTACCTTCACCAAGCCCTAATGTTTGAATACATAGTATTTTTCTTCAACTTCAAGCATAGGGAAGACTATACTCCTTCTTTTCTTTGAAGATGCCCTTCGCAGAAAGATCATTGAAGACGTACATAGCAAATTGGGGGATATTAGACACGACTGGTTCTATGTCCCCCAACAACCTGGATGCACCCTATGTTGGGCGAAATGTAGTAAGTCTTATATTTCGATTAAACGGGACATAAGAGGAATTCTCATGTCAACTTATATCTTATAGGTGATAAACCAGCTATGTCGATAGGTAGGGAGTTCAAAAAGCGCCTGGATACTCTAGTCGGTCTTGACGTGAAGCGTCGAAGTATTAAGACATGCGTAACTGATGCGCTCCTACATCGCTACCGCCTTCTTGATGCTAGTAAAACGTTAGTATCTCCCGTGTGCCGAGCCTCTCCATTAGTTGCTCCTCAAATTAGTATGTCCCCCGTCGAGGAGACTTCGAACATTGCCACTGACGTGCCCTTAGTCAGAGGGCAATCTTCTCAGCCTTCGGCCAGAGAGAATGTGGTTGTCGCCATTCTCTTCTGGACGAAGGTGAAGAAAGCTGCCAAGAAGAAACTTATCTGGGAGGCCGATCTTCTCAAGCCTCGAAGACGCCTAGTCATGAATGTAAGTGAAAAAACTTTCGAGGAAAAGATTGAAATAGAGCCTCGGGATACCCTCTAGGGGGTTTAATTGTCAGAAAATATCCTTCTCATGCACAAGGTGGCCAAGAGGAAGAAGTAGGTTCTCTCTTTCATGGCTTAGGGAATTTGGACATTCCAGAGAACATCCTTTCCTCCCAAAATATGGATTCAACTTCTTTCTTCCCTAAGTCCGTGGAAGACATAACTCCTGTCAAGTCTAAGGAGGGAACAACCACAAGTTAAATTCCAAGCTCTGGTCCGTGGGGGGAGGGGGTCACTAGGGCATATACAACACAAGCACTGCACATCAAAGCACCATTTTTTCATGCGCATACTAAGTATTGACTAAAGTCTTCTCATTGTATTGCAGGTACCATTAAAGAAGGATATTACCACGACTGTTTTAGCTCCCTTCTGAAGAAAGTTGGTCATGTTAGTCCAACTTCTTCTTAAGGAAAACAGGACCGAGAAAGTGATGATAGATGAGATCGCGAGCACAGAGAGAAGGAGAGAGAGAGTGGAAGTAGCGGGAGAGGAAGGAGCGGGAGAGGAAGGAGAGAGAAAAGAAGGAGAGGGAAGAACAGAAGGATTGCAAATGAGATAGAAAGAAGAAGGACAACAGAGAGAAGGAAGTACCTTAGGAAAAGGGTAAGGGCAGGGAGCGTGAGCTAGGTAAACATCGTTCCTTATCTCGTTCTCAAGACAGGATCCCTAGGGGTGATGGTAAGACTACAAGTGAACATTCCCAAATCCCCCCTCCTCACCCAAGGCCTCTGATAGATCCTCCCTACAAGTCGCAACTAGCTAGTTACCGTGAACAAGACCGTACTTCCTTCACCAAACGTCCTGATAAAAGTCCCTAAATATTAATATCATCGGCCCATGAGAGGACTCCTGCTAAAAGGATCAATGAACTTGTGGAAGCTTCCCCTCCTTCACTTTGCCTATATCAAATTTTTTCCTGATCTTCAACCATCCCCAGAAAACTTCGGCAATCATATTAGGCCAGGAGTTGTTTTGCTTTAAATCAATATGATGCAACGCATACATATTCAAGATGGTTGTGCGAGGTTGACAGGACCATGGAGGTGGAAATTAAAGGAATGTGGATGGAATTGGACTATGACAAGAAAGACCCCGTGACGTTAAAGGAGTACTTGAAGGAGCGTGAGCCCGAGTTGGCCATTCTTAAAGAACAATTTGAAAAGACCAATTGGGACTTGAAAGCAAAACCTAGCGACTTCATATTGAACTTGATCGCTAGTCATTCCTTACTTGAGTAGCCCAGGATGATGTAAAATTAGTGAGGAAACAATGCGAGTCTCTTAATATTGAAAATGGGTATTAAGGAGCGATAGGAGGCGTCTAGAATTAGAGGTACAAAATCTAAAATCTAAACTTATTGCTACTGAAGTAGCCAAAAAATAGGCACCAGACAATGCCAATGTCGCAATTGAGAATGCTAGTAATTCCCAGCTCCAACATGGGATTGAGATCCAAACTCTCAAGGCTGAACATGCAACAAAGGCTGATGAGATTCATCATGCATTTGGTGATAATATGCTTTTGTTTTTCTCCTAAGTCCTTCACCATAAGAATCTCTCTTGGATTTACGACTACTCGCAGACTATGGCGGATGCTTGGGAAGTTTTCATAAAAGTAGAAAGGGAGGTTATGGCAGGTTAACCAATGGATGAGGAGGCTTTAATAAACAGATCTTACGAGGTGATGAACCAGAGGCATTAGCTAAGGGGAAAAAGTTTACAAAGGAAGCAAAAGATGTAAGTGGTATGATATTAAAGGAAAGGCAGTCATGCGAGGCGAGACCAGTGTAAGTAGAGGTGATGCATCCACTATTCCACTTACCGGCGTTCCAACTGTTGGCTAACCAGCCATTCCTCTCCCCTCGGTTCGGTCTATGTGGAACGTGGATGAGTATAATATGGATGATCCCCTTTTGTTCTCGAAGAAACCACTCACTCCTATCACTGAAGTTAAGACCCACTCCCTCCTAAGTATTCTTCGGTTGACGGTATATCACTACTCTCCTCTTAATTCCATAAAGTATTCATACCCCATGATCCGACGGTTGGACTTCCTATCGGGAGTCTTATAATTACTCCAGGTCTAATTGTTGCTCTTCCTACATAGGTACACTAGCGGCGGAGACTACCACTAAGTCGGAAACCGGAGTGACAAAAGAGCAACAATAGGACCCTGTTGCCGGAACAGGCAAAGACGAGGAGATGATTGATGCTCTGAAGGAGTTAGATGGTAACAATACTCAGCCAAAATAGGAAGAAGTGGTGTTTATTAGGGAGTCCAGCAAGATTAGTCTACTAACCCTCATGGAGATGAAAGCCAGAGATGAGGGTAATGTCACTTCCCTTAAAGTTGAACAAGTCGTTGATCCTCTAAATATCAGGCCTCTCCAAGTTATCCCCTCCTTCAAGTGATTCATTGGACAAAGAAATGCTTCCCCTGATTCGATTTTTCATAGAAGAGGAAGCATGACGCATCAATGTACGAACTCTCCAGTTCCTCGGGCAGCAAGCCTAAAATGCAAAGGCACCTCATGACCACTGAGGAAATCTTAGAGTTGATTAGGCAAAAGGAAATGGAGGAGGGTAAGAAACCTAGTGATAAGCCGCCCAAGGCTTAGTGTTCTTTTGTTCATATGTTGTTTTAGGCCTTTTGAATGTCATTGCGAGTGCGACCCTCGCAGTTTTGTCTTGTTTAGCCCCCTTCTCTGTAAACAAAGTTTTCTTCAATGTAAACAACGTTATTTGCTTGCAAGTAATGAACTGTTATGTTGGGCAAATTGAATATCACCAGTTCAAGTAATAAATAACATGCCATAAAATAACAAGTGTGGCCAATACCTGTGGGAATGACATAGATGCTCCCCAACAAACTTTGAATTCCATGACTTATTTGAGCCAAGTTCGTAGTTAGTCTATGAGCCAATACTTATGCCCCAAACGTCATTAGGGACTAAGTTTATACCAGTTCGGACGCCCGGTCCTTTGCACTCTCCCAAGATCGATCTGGGTTTAAGTTCAGAATCGGACGGCCTTATGTCAAGGCATGCAAGTGCTTTCATACTCTCTTCTTAGTCACCAGGAGTTAGAATTTTAGGGATCGAGCGGTCGTCAATCTGGGTGCACCTATCACACTCGCCCATGGTTTTATACTCCTTCTCAACTCGTGAGAGTAAGAGTTAGCTAAATGGGCAGTCGTGCCTTTTGGGATAGTATTGTTTCTACACTTTAGTCTATAAGGTGGGATCCGACGATTCAAGTGTTGATGTCAAACTCAAATTTAGTCAATCCTTATCCGGCCAGTTGCCGAATTGGAATGGCTCGTCGAGATACGAGCCAATGAATATTGTTGAGGAGTTTACTACCCCCTTAGTTTAGGCTTCACTTAGGTAGGTCGAATCACAACACATGGTCATAGTATTAAGAATAATAGGATAAAGCACGGAAAGGAGCTTTTATTCATAGTCAATAGTAGGTGGCAAAACACGCCTTATTATAGTGTTAAAAATGAAATAAAAGTTCAAAGAAAGATAACATCGTAAATGCTCAGTACTCCATGATCTTTGAAGAAGCTCACCGTCAACAGTCGTTGGCCTGAAGGTTCCATTATCAAGCCTCAGTTGGATGACATAAGGTCCTTCCCACTTCAAGCGCATATGAACGGGAGTCGAGCAGACCTGTTTTAACATGATGCGACCAAAGTCGAAGGCTTTGGGTTGAACCTTCTTGTTGTAATATTGGGAAACTCATCATCGATACGCCTCAGTGCGCAAGTTAGCTTCTTCTCTTTTTTGTCAATCATGTCCAATGATTCCAAGAGAAGTGCCTTATTTGATAGTGGATCGTAGCAGGTTGTTCTATGGGAAGGGACCTCGAGTTCTATTGGAATGACCGCTTTCGAACCATAGGATAAAGCAAAAGGCGTGTGGCCCATGGCAACCTTATGGGTGGAACGATAAGCTTAAAGAGATAAAGGTAATTCATCGACCCATTTGCCTGTGGCTCACTCTAAACTATATTTCAAGATGGACTTGATAACTTGGTTGACAACTTGGACTTGCCATTGGACTACATATGTGAGACCTCCATGTATTTCTTCTCGATACAATATCGTTGGCAGAAATCTATGAATTTTGAGCTATCAAATTGGGTTCCATTGTCTGTTATGATGGTTTACGGTAGTCCAAATCAGCATATGATATTTCTAATGACAAAGTTAATTATCCGCTTTGTTGTGATCGTGGTTAACTGTTCGGCTTCGGCCTACTTTGTAAAGTAATCTACAGCAAAGATGGCATACTTTACGTCAACTTATGAGATCGGAAGACTCCCGATAATGTACATCCCCCAAACAGCGAATGTAAAACCCCAAAATTTAATACACTATAACCATGCTTAAAGATAATAATTTGCAAATAACTTAATTAAATATTCAGAATTAAGTGAAATCGGCATTACTGCTGTGTTCGTCTCGGAATTCTAGTTCAGATAGACCCCAAGTTTGCGTAAAACGGATAACGAAGTTATAGGCATTAGAAATTTGTATACATATAAGGAGTTTATATGTAAGTATAATATATAAATAATTCAAGAATTTTCGGATGACATAAGCGGGAAAGGAAAGCAGGAAATCCGACCGTTGTAGGATGACCCACATACAGCTTGGGTCGACCTATGAGTCGATCCAAGCTTTGATGGGTCGACCCCCAGGTCGGTCGATCGACCCCCTGCAGATCTGGATGGATTCATCCAGTGAATCTAGACTGTTTTGCGGACTGTATTCATTTCCGAGTCTGTGCTATGTGTACGGTTAAGATAAAAACCCTAGAATCTAAAGGTTAAGGTTTTGACTCTGTGAATCTACAAATAGGTGGTTTCTCTCATTCAAAATTATACCATTTCTTCATATCTTCTGCCTCTATGAAATTATTCTGAAAATATAAAAATATAATAGAGGAATGCTGCTGAGATCTAGATCTACAGTGACAACATTCAGGACTTGCATACATATAACTTGGATTGGACTTTTTACGGCAAATTGTTATATTTGTATAGGAGATTTATTATCTTCTTCACCAAGACCCATTTTGAGTTCCTGTCATTTTCAGATTTGATTTCTTAGACGATAACATGAAAGTTAAATAAAATTAGGTTAGGATGTACAATGTTAGTAAGATAAATGTTATACATGTTTTCACTGTTAATCACCTATGCCGTTCTGGTATGTAAAATATATGCCTTTGCTGTTGGATAATTAAAAAGTTATATGTATCTATCTTTCTTTTCCCATTTTCTATGTTTTATTTTTATTTCCAGTCTTTCCTATATGTCTATATGATTTGATTCTATTGTCTTTCCTCCGTTTTCCCTTTTTATTTACGCCAAGCCTAGGCCTTAGGAAGACTAGGATATATCCGGTTAGTGTATGCATATAATTAGGGTAATAATGAATAACATAAAAGAGGAATTTATGGGACTGTTTAACTATAATGTGGAAAAGGGATAATATACGCATGTTTAGACTTGTTACAAACTGATAAAAAGGGATATTGTGTATATACTTATGGTAAATGGATAATATGCATAAACCAATATATGTTGTGATTTGGGAACATAGTTGATGAATAACATGCATATGAATTGGACATGTTTGATTTGTCTTAAAACAGACATTAAGTAAATGGCATGTTAGAATATGGTAAGTACCAAATGTAGGTTAATAAACTGAAATGTTGTAGAAGTTGTATACATCTGGGCAAGTGCTTTGAGGAAGGGTTGTACACAATGACATGTAAAAATTACAACCACGCTTTTTAGTAAGCCTAAGCCTTCTACGTTAAATATGAGTGTTAATAAGCTAAGAAGTCTCTTGTTTTTAGTTGTATCGGATTTTGGGGACTCTTAAATCCTAGTTTTGAGGGCGCAAGCTTAGGGGGTTTAGCTTGTGTCAATATGCTGTTTGGAACTCAAATCAGTCAGTATCCCTGTTGGTATTTTGCTAGAGGAGGCCTCGCACTAGGTAGGGGCCAGGGCATGCTTTACTGTACTGTATAGTAAGAGGTTCATATGGGGCGTGGGTACGGGAGCGTTCCAGCAGAGTCATGAGTGTGCGTGGGTCCAAAGATGGAAGATAAGACGATGTAACACCAGTAAATAGCTATGTGTTATATAGTTGTTGGGTTAGGGAATGATACATCCTTTTGTCGAGGATGACATAGGGTATTTACGTAGTAGGGGGTTGATCGATTGGGTAGTAACTAGGGTATACCTAATCCTGTTGTTGTGTAATGAGGTTAACACCTAATACGGTTATGTAAATCAGGGTACGCCTAATCCTGCTGTTTAATTCTGTTATTAATCCTACTGATATGTAATCATGTTAAACTTGTTATACTAGTATTGGTGCAGACATACCTGTTTTAGGGATATAAATGTGAAGCATTACTCGATCATCGCTTATTCTTGTTATTCCTATCTATCATGTTGTTCTGTTTAGTTTATTTGTTATTTTTTATGACATTGTACCTTTCTCATTTAGTCTTATTTGCCTGTCTTGATATTTCTATTTTATGCACATTTGAAAATCACTAGAACTCGCTAGATTTTACGTCTGACCCTTTTTCTTTCGCCTCTTTCTTCCTTTTCTCTAGGCTCTCAGAGTGGAAGCACCAAACAGTGACTAGGGTTTCCTTTACAGCTTGGACTTGGATTTCTTGAGATATACCGTTCTGACTTGCTCTCTACTATAGTACGGCTTATGGCGAGGGATATGATTTTATGTACTCTAATGCTTTGGTTTATGGGATGTTTTTGAGACAGATTTGATGTAATTGGTTTTGTTGTAACTTATTTTAGAATATGGTTTATTTTAATAATGAAGTTTAAAAAATTTCACTGCTTATTATATATATGTCTTGTAAATTTTCTGTAATGATTACCTATTGCGCTTCATGAAACTTAATGCATTATCTTATGAGTGACACTACAGAACGTGGGATGTCACATTTGGTATCTGAGCTGAAGGTTATAAGATCAGAGAAAAAGTTTTTAAAACCATTTTCAAAAGAGAAGTATTTTCAAATAGAAATCTGTTATTGAAAAACATATCCCCTTAAGCCATAGTCAATATTCTCTCGATCTCTTATTGAATCCTTTTTCTTTCCTTTTCAGCATGTCTGGGGCGACCAATCTTCCTGAGGGCATTCTAGTACCGAGATGATTCAGTAGGTATTTTGAGGCTACAACACCTTCCAGAGGTCAAGGAGATGCCCCTTCTCCAGCTGCAGCCGTTGTTACTTCACCCCCACGAGTAGAGAACTTTTTTAAGTTGTGCAAAGACTTCTGCGCTATGGGAGGAAAATCATTTTGTGGTACCAAAAGCTTTATTGAATCACACAATTGGCTGTGAGAGATAGTGAACTTGTTTGGGCTTTTCGAGATCGACGACTGAAGGAAGATACAGGTGGCTACATGGCAACTAAAAGATGAGGCTTCCTATTGGTGGGAAGTAACACAAGTTGGACAACCCATAACTACTTGGGATGATTTCAGGCAGATATTCGAGATGAAATTCTTATCTCAGGACGAAGAGGGATTACAAATGGAGAGATTCTTGGCTTTAAAGCAAGGAGACATGTCTGTTAAGGATTATTTAAATAAGTTCAATCAGCTGGCTAGATTTGGACTGGACTTGGTGAATATGTCCCACAAAAAGGTGCTTAGATTTGCGAGAGGGTTGAACCAACCTCCACAAGGACTTTCTTTATCTCATATACTGATTGGGGTGACTTTTGAAAGGCTAGTTGATATGGCACTTATGCACAAAGATGGCAAGGATGAGAAGAAAGACATTAAGACTGAGGAAACTAAGGGCGAGACATAGAATGGGTGGCCCAAAAAAGGAAATCAAAAGAAAGAAATAGGTGGAAAGCCTGACAAGGCTTAGATCAAGAAGTATCAAGTGTCATGGTTGCGGAGCTATGGGACATTTTGTAAAGGAATGCATATAGACAAAGAAAGCCTAATTTAATTATGGACAAGTAGGACACTTCAGCAAACAATGCCCTAGCAAGTAAGGACAAGGGGCATGAACTTCTGGACAAGTGCACGCTTTAGAGGCAAGTGGACCTGATCGAGGTAGGAAAGTCATGGTTGAAGGTTTGATTTCCCTTTTTGACTATCCTGTTCGAACCATGTTTGATTCTGGCACTTCACATTCATTTATATCCAGTTCTTCAGTAGATAATCTGCACCTTAATACTAGTTAGTCTTTGAATTTGTAGTGGTCTCAAACCCCATTGGAGGATCGGCTCATTTATCCATGATGTGCAGGGGTTTGAGAATTTCTATCTTGGGTGTCGAGTTCGAATGCGATGCATATGTGCTAGGCTTTATGGGATATATTTTGATTCTAGGCATGGATTGGCTAGCCATGTGTGGTACCATCCTTGATTGGTAAAATATAGTAGGTGGACTGCTTAGTTCTCATGGTAGAACTCTCGAAATTTCCTACAATCCACGGGGGTCGGTGATGCTCAGTTTTCAAGAATCACTTGATACTTCCATCAACAATTTACGATCTGTACCCATAATCAGAGACTACCTGGATGTTTTTGAGGAGGTTAAGGGGTTACCTCCAAGGCATGAGATAGACTCCTAGATTTACTTGGTAGATAATGCGAAGCCAGTTGCTCTACCAGCATGTCACATGGCTTCTAGGGAAAGGAGAGAGCTCAACAAGCAAGTAGGGGAGCTATTCGAGAAAGGTTTTATTAGGCAAAGCATTTCATAGTGGGGAGCTCCAATCGTCTTTGCATCTAAGGCAGACGGCTCACTTCGTCTATGTGTGGATTATAGGGAGCAGAATAAACTCACTAAGAAGAATATACACCCGCTACCAAGAATTGACAACCTGTTTGATCATCTAGTTGGCGCATCGGAATTGACAACCTGTTTGATCAGCTAGTTGGCGCATCGGTTTTCTCGTAGATGGATCTGGCTATAGGATTTCATCAGTTGAGGGTGGTAGAGGACAGCGTTGATAAGACTGAATTCAGAACTTCAGATGGTTTCTTTGAATGGTTAGTTATGCCTTTTTGGCTAATCAATGCACCCACCTATTTTGTGGACTTGATGAGTAGGGTGCTTAGGGAGATTCTGAACAAGTTCGTGGTGGTCTTTATGGATGAAATTCTGATCTTCCCAAAGGACGAGGAGGAGCATGCACAACATTTGGAGAAGTTCTACGCAATCTCAGGTCACTTCAACTTAAGGAGAAGTTTTCTAAGTGTCACTTTTGAAGAAAGGAAGTAAGATTCCAAGGGCATGTGGTCTCCAAGGACGGGAGAGCAGTGGACCCCGTGAAAGTCATTACAGTTTAAGATTGGAGGACTCCAAAGAATGCAATAGAGGTGAGAAGTTTTCTAAGGTCAGCAGAACATTATAGAAAGTTTATCAAAGACTTTGCAAGGGTATCGGCCCCTCTTACCCGGTTGAGGAAGAAGAACTTGGCTTTTTCGTGGAGCATTGATTGTGAGGTTGCCTTTCAGAGATTGAAAAGGGATCTTACAACAACCCTAGTTCTGAATTTCCCAGATGGAAGCGAGATGTTTATGGTCTACATAGATGCTTGTGGAACAGGGCTTGGTACCATTATAAAGCAAGGGGGAATAGCAATATGGCATGGTAGTAGACAATTAAAGGTTCATGAGAAGAACTACCAGCCCATGATCTTGAGTTGGCTACAATAGTGTTTGCATTGAAGTCTTGGCAACATTATCTACTTGGAGAAAGATTTGAGCTATACATGGATCATAAGTCGCTTAAATACTTGTTTTCACATAAGGATCTCAATCTTTGGCAACAATGGTGGATGGAGTTCCTAGCGTCCTACGACTTCGAGATAGCTTATACCCCAGGCAAGGGTAATGTAGTGGTGGACGCATTGAGTAGGAAGAGGATGACTTTGAGTCCTCTATTCATAGAAAGGCGGAGCTTGGAGTACATCTCGGCCTTTGATTTTAAGCCATGTACGGATTTCACTATTGGATTGTTACCATCACTGGATATGCGACCTACTCTGTTGGAGCGTATTGGATCTATGCAGCAGAAGGACTCGCAGATTTCAGACATCTTGGACATGCTTGGCAGAGGGGAGACTTCTAGTCACCTTGTTAGATGCACTATAGACGATAAAGGGTGGCTAAGAAGAGATGGAAGACTATGTGTCCCAAGGGTTGGGTAATTGCTGAAGGCAGTGCTTGAGGAAGACCATCATTCTCGGATGACTATCCATCTGGGTGGTGATAAAATGTATCAAGACATGAAAAGAGTTTTCTTTTGGACTTGCACGAAGAAAGATATGGTGGAATTCGCAACTTGATGCTTGACTTTCCAAAGAGTAATGACTGAACAAAAGAAACTGGGTGGATTGCTTTAGCCATTGGATGCCCCATAATGGAAGTGGGAGAGCGTCTCCATGGATTTCATCGATGGATTACCACGATCAAAGAAGGGCAATATGAGCATTTGGGTGATAGTGGATAGACTTACGAAGAGCCCTCATTTTATTCTTGTTAAGGGTAAGAGGACGGCGACATGGCTGACATTAATATATCTTCGAGAGATAGTTCGATTGCATAGGGGTACCTTCCAGTATAGTAAGTGACCACGACCCCATCTTTTCTAGTGAGTTTTGGAAGAGCATACAGGAAGCATTTGGTATACAACTATGTTTGATCACAACATACCACCCTCAGACAAATGGACAAACGGAGAGGGTAAATAGAGTTCTTGAGGATCTTCTAGTACTATGTATCCTAGACTTTAGAGGGACTTGTGAGGAGCACCTCCCATTAGTGGAGTTCGCCTATAACAACAGTTACCAATTGAGCATAGGCACGGCACCCTTGGAAGCATTGTATGGATGACCTTGTAGATCTCCAACTTGTTGATGGGAGTCTACAGATAGACTTCTGCTTGGGCCAGAAATGATTAGAGATACTTCCAAGAAGATTGATCTTATCTGCCGAAGAATGGAAGCAGCTCAAGACAGACAGAAATCATATGCCAACAAAAGGAGGATCGAGCTGAAATTCATAGTGGGAGATATGGTCTTCATTAAAGCGTCACCGCTAAGGAATGTAGTTCGCTTTGGCTCGATAGGGAAGTTAGCACCGAAATTTGTAGGGCCATTCCTGTAGTAGAAAGGATAGGACATGTGGCTTATAGGATTAAGCTATCGGATAGACTGGCGGGCGTACACGATGTGTTTTGTGTTTCCTATTCAAGGAAATGTCTCCATGATACATAGAGACAGTAGAGCAGAGTACACTTGAGAACATGGAAGTTGAAAAGGAAGCATCAGTAAGACGACTTCCTACTCATATCCTTGGATCATAAATTAATAAGCTACGTAACAAGGAAATTAGACTAGTAAAAGTGCAATGGGGAGAAGATTGCGAAGATGCCACTTGGGAACCCAAAGATAGGATTTGCGCATCTTATCCTTTTCTTTTTGAAAGTACGTTCTTGACTTCTTTTCCAAGCTTTTTCTTTGCATTTGCTTCTATCATTCAAGTATATTTATCCTATTGTTCAAACCTTTCGATCCTTAGGTATAACCCAATGGTTGGAAACATGTGTTTGAGACATGTTATGATTGATGGTTGCAAGTGGGTGCAAGTGTTTGATAGTGGTTGCTCGTGGATGCATATACACACACTAGGCACTAGATCAGCTCAATCACTTACATATTGCATATGAATGTGTGTTCATTTTCAACCGCCTGATTTTCACATTAGTGTGAATCATCATATGGATGGAAATGAGTGAATCATCATATGGATGTTGCATTTGGATGGATAATTGTGCACACATATAGAGTTTATATGTTATAGTAGGATTATTTGCATACACTTTGGACTCATGGCACAAACATATATTGCATTAAGAAGGTCAACTGAATCAGTCAACCGCCTCATTTTCACATTGGTGTAAGGATATATACACAACGCCTTTGCATATATTCATACAAACATTAGAAATTTCTTAAGGACAATGGATGCGTATGGATGATGGATGAGTAGATGCTTGCAAGTGGATGTTAGGATAGTAACATTCTTCTTAACTTGGAGATTTCGGGGTTGGAATCCTTTACGTAAGGGAGAATGTAACACCTCAAAATTTAATTCACTATAACCATGCTTAAAGATAATAATTTGGGTAAAACTTAATTAAATATTCACAATTAAGTGAAACCGACATTATTGTTACATTCGTCTCGGAATTCTGGTTAAGATAGACTCTAAGTTTGCGTAAAACAGATAATATATAAAGAGATTATGGGCATTAGAAGTTTGTATACATATAAGGAGTTTATATATAAATAATTCCCTATTTTTCGAACAACATAAGAGGGAAAGGAGAGCAGAATCGATGTGGGACGAACCACATACAGGCTGGGTCGACTTATGGGTCAACCCATGGGTCGGTGGGTCAACCCACTACTGATCTGGGCAGATTTGTCCAGTGAATCTAGATTGTTTTGCGGACTGTATTCATTGCTAACTCATCAGTATGTGTAAGGTTAAGATTAAAACCCTAGAATCTAAAGGCTAAGGCTGAATCTGTGAATCAATAAATAGGTGGCTAATCAGCGCTATGTGTACGGTTAAGATTAAAACCCTAGAATCTAAAGGTTAAGACTGAATCTGTGAATCAATAAATAGGCGGCTTCTCCCATTCTGACTTACGCCATTTTTTCATATCTTCTGCCTCAATGAAATTATTCTGAAAAATATAAATATATAATGGGGGAATGCTGTTGAGATCCAGATCTATAGAGACAACATTCAGGACTTGCACACATAAAACTTGGATTGGACTTTTCTACGGCATATTGTTATATTTATATAATAGATTTATTCTCTTCTTCACCAAGATAAATGTTATACATGCTTTCACTCTTAATCACCTATGTCGTTATGATAAGTAAAACATATGCCTTTGTTGTTGGATAGTAAACAAGTTATACGTATCTATCTTCCTTTCCCATTTTCTATGTTTTCTGTTTATTTTTAGTCCTGCCTATATGCCTATGTGATTTGGTTCTACTCTCTTTCCTATGTTTTCCTTTTTTAATTACGTCAAGCCTATATCCGATTAAAGTATGCGTATAATTGTGGTAATAATGAATAACATAAAAAGAGGAATTTAGGCATGCTATTAAATTGGAATTGTTTAACTATAATGTGGAAAAGGGATAATATATACATGTTTAGACTTGTTGTAAACTGATAAAAAAGGATAATGTGTATATACTTGTTGTAAATGGATAATATGCATAAACTTATATATGTTGTAATTTGGCAACATAGTTGATGAATAACATGCATATGAATTAGACATGTTTGATTTGACTTAAAGCAAACATTAAGTAAATGACATGTTAGAATATGGTAAGTACCAGATGTAGGTTAATAAACTGAAATGTTGTAGAAAGTTTATACATCTGGGAAAGTGTTTTGGGGAAGGGTTGTACACATAATGACATGTAATAATTACAACCACGCTTAATAGTAAACCTACGCCTATTAGGTTAAATATGAGTATTAATAAGCTAAGAGGTCCCTCGTTCTGTTGTTGTATCGGGTTTTGGGGACCCTTAAATCCTAGTTTAGGGGGCATAAGCTTAGGGGGTTTGGCTTGTGTCAATCTGTTGTTTAGAACTCATATTAATCAGTATCCCTGTTAGTATCTTGTTAGAAGGGGCCTCGCACTAGGTAAGGGCCATGACACGCTTTACTGAACGAGATAGTGAGAGGTTCACATAGGAGGCGCGTACGGGCACGTCCCGGCGGAGTCAGGAGCGTGCATGAGTCCGAATAGGGAAGATAAGACACTGTAATACCAGTAAATAGGTCTGTGTTATATAATTTATGGGTTACGGAGTGATACACCCTAGTGTCGGGGGTGACACCGGGTATTTACGTAGTAGGGAGATGATCGCTTGGGTAGTAATTAGGGTACACCTAATCCTGCTTTTGTGTAATTAGGTTAACACCTAATATGTTTATGTAATTAGGATACGTCTAATCCTGTAATTTAATTCTGCTATTAATCATGTTGATATGTGATCAAGTTGAACTTGTTATACTAGTATTGGTGCAGACATACCTGTTTTAGGGGTATAAATGCGAAGCATTACTCGATCATAGTTTATTCCTGTTATTCATGTATATCATGCTGTTCTATTTAGTTTAACTGTTACCTTTTATGACACTATACCTTTCTCATCCAGTCTTTTTACTTGTGTTGGCATTCCTATTTTATGCACATTTGAAAATCACTGAAACTCGCCAGACTTTATGTCTGACCCTTTTTCTTTCGCCTCTTTCTTCCTTCCCTCCCAGGTCCTCAGAGTGGAAGCACTCAACAGTGACAAGGATTTCCCTTACAGCTTGGAGTTTGATTTCTTAAGATGTATCATTTTGACTTGCTCTCTATATGGCTTAGGGCAAGGGATATGACTTTATATACTCTGGTGGTTTGGTTTATGAGATGTTTTATGAGACAGATTTGATGTAACTTGTTTTGTTGTAACTTTATTGAGACTGTGCTTTATTTTACTAAAGAAGTTTAAAAAAAATTTCACTGCTTATTTTATATGTATCTTGTAAATTTTCTGGAATGATTACCAATTGCGCTTTACGAAACTTAATGCATTCTCTTATGAGTGACATTAACAGACATGGGGTGTCATAGCGAACGACCAAGGATTGACCATTTGGGTAAGTTATATCAGAGGAGCTCTTGGAATCTGGACAAATCTCTAGCATATGTCACATCATTTGGAATAGTTTGCTGCATCCTTGCTAACGGTAGGCCAGAAGTAAACTATCGTAGCACCTTTTTAGTCAAGGCTTGTCCTCTAGTACGGGTGTCACATTCCCCCTCGTGCACTTCCCGCAACACTCTCTTGATGTCATCATTAGCTACGTAACAAAGCATAGGGAATGAGAACCCTCTCCTGTAAAGCTCATCTTGTTGAATGATATATCTCGAGGCTTGCTGTATGAGAGCTCGCTTTTCATTTTTTCTTCCATTTTGGAAGGATCCCGTGCTGGAGAAAATTCTTTATGGGGGTCATCCATGATTCATTCTCAGGCTCAATCTCTAAGGATTAATCAATTTCCATCTGATCTACGCTTGGAGCGCTAAAGATCTCCATGGATACTATTTCTGCTTCTCTCTGGTCATTGGAGCTAGCCAATTTCACCAATCTGTCTGCCTTTTGGTTTTCTTCCCTAGGAATGTGGGAAATGTATGCTGATCAAAGTCGCTTAATAGCTTTTCAAGCTTCTTAAGATAGGCGACAAGTCGTGTTCCCTTGGTTTGGTATTCTCTCCGAACCTGAAAAACAATAAGTTGGGAATCACACAAACTACCTAACACCGCTACTTTCAATTCCCTCGCGGGCTTTAGCCCGTCAGTCAAGGCTTTATACTCAGAGTCGTTGTTGGTAGAGGGATATTTAGTCTTAGGGTATAATAAATTGATCGTCCTTCAGGAGTCAATGGCACCACTCTGGCGCCGGAATGCCGATAACTGCGAATCCCAATTGTGTATAGCTTCCAAGTGTCCGATATGGACATGACATTTGGGAGTTTAGAATCATCTTCTAGGTTGTCACCCTCAGGGGTAGTGAATTCGGATATAAATTCAGCTAGTGCTTGCCATTGGATGGATTTACATGGAATGAAAATAGGGTCAAACTGACTCAGTTCGATGTTCCATTTAAGTACCCTCCCGGATGCCTCAGGCAGTTGGAGAACTTGTCGTAGCAGTTGGTTGGTATACACCTTGAAGGGATGAGCCTGAAAGTAATGACGGAGATTCCTTGATGCAATCAGCAGACTATAAGCAAGTTTCTCAATCTTTGGATAGTTATGCTCAGCTCCCGTTAATTTTTTGCTTATATAAGAAATTGGCCACTGCACCCAGTCCTCTTCGCAAACTAAGGCTGAGCTAATAGCATGCATGGACACTAGAAGTACACAAATAAGTCTTCATGGTCGACATACTTAGATAAGATAGGGGCTTCTCCAGATGATCAAGCAAATTCTAAAAGGATTTGACACAGTTAGGTGTCCAAGCGAAGTTACGCTTTCCTATCTTTATCAATTCAAAAAAATTAAGACACTTGTCTTTAGCTCTAGATATAAACCGTTCCAGGGCTGCAACCTTTCCTTCCAAACTTTACACGTCCTTGTCTGAGGTTCCTAAATGCCTTTGATTGCTAAGATCTTATCGGGATTGATTTCCATTCCTCGTGAGTCGACAATGAAACCCAAGAATTTTCCTGATGCAATACCAAAAGAACATTTTAAAGGATTGAGCTTTATGCCGTATTTTCAGAGAACGTTGAACATTTCTGACAGATCTCTGACGTATCCATATGATTGCTTTGACTTTACCAACATGTCATCTACATATACCTCCATCATTTTCCCGATCTGATCATGGAACATGTGGTTGACTAGGCATTAATAAGTTGCTCCAATATTCTTTAGTTCAAAGGGCATAATCACATAAAAATATAACCCAAGATATGTAATGAAACTGGTGTGTTCTTGGTCTGGGACATGCATTGCAAGATAGTTATATCCCAAGTATTCATCCATAAACGACTGGAGTTCGTGTCCAGCTATTGGGTCGACGAGTTGGTCGATCCTGGGGAGCGGAAAACTGTATTTGGGGCAGGCTTTATTTAAATTTGAAAAGTCAATACAAATTCACCATTTCCCATTAGACTTCTTCACAAGTACCAGGTTATCAATCCACTTGGGATTGGTTGCATCCTGGATGAACCCATTGTTCTGAAGCTCTTCGATATCCTCTTTTAAAGCTACCACTTCGGGTCGAGCATCCGTCTTTTCTGCTTGATGGGAGTGTACTTCGGGTCAATGTTAAGTGAGTGAGTCATGATGGAGGGTGATATCCCACAAATGTCAGCATGAGTCCATGTAAACACGTCAAGGTTTGAACAAAAGAACTCGGTCAATTCCCTCGTTCGGAGGAGATCAAGTTGAGATCCATTCTTCTAGTCAGGTCGTCGTCCTCGATCGAAATCTCCACTGTGGTCTCATTTGGGGTTGCCTTTCTATATCCTGGCTCCTCGTCTTGTTTTGGATCAATATCCTCAAGCTGGCAACCAGACGGTCCTTGTTGGGAAGTTTTCTTTAGTTGTTATGCCTCCATCTCCTTTGCAGGAGGAGGATTGTCTTCTGGCTCCGTATTTTCTTTTTCTTGGAGTTCTTTCCATTCCGCTGAGTAATATATCCGTCAGTTACTTGGTCTCTAGGTACGGTTCTGATCCCACCGTCTGTTAGGAATTTCAAGAGAAAACACCAAGGTGTGATGCAAGCTCTAAATTCGGCTAAAGTAGGCCGACCTAGTTGTAAGGAGAGTTTATTTACATCATAAGGAATGGGAGTATCCATACCCTTTTACGGTCTCCTTCACCCACTTCTACTGGAAGATCAACAATTCCATCTAGTTCAGTGGATGATCCATTAAAGTTGTGTATCTTGTCAGTGCATGGCTTCAAGTCTCTCAATTCCATCTTCATATGATCATAGGCTTGTTTGAATATAATATTCACTGAACTTCTGTTGTCAATAAGGACCTTCTGCACTGTGGTGGGTCCAATAATGGCTGTAATTATCATGGGTCAATACTTGGGGTCTCTACCCCACCGATTCTCTATCGCAGAAGATAATGTCATCTGTCATTGTCCTCCTTTGTTTCAGGGGACTAAAGAGCATGGGAATGTCAGACTCTCCAACATCAAGATGCTTTGCATAGTTTACATACCATTCCATAGTTCGCATTCTATATCTCACCGGATGTGGTCCTTCGACAACAGTGTTAATCATAATTTCTTTAGCTTTTTCCTGGGCGACAGCCCTAGGTGCCGCCTGACCTTGCTTGGCGCTACGGTCCCCTGCCTTTTATCTCTCGTGGAAACCTTGTACTCATCAAGTTTCCCTACCCTGATCAGTTTCTCGATAATATCCCTGAGATGACGGTATTCATTAGTTGCATGTCCGTAAATCTCATGGAACAAGAAGAACTACCCGATCACTCGTTCTATTAATGTGAATTCCCATGAAGGCAGTTTCTTGTACTGGACTGTGCTGCATGTATCAAGGTAAATATTTTCCAACATGTCATTCAATGTTGAATAGCTCTCAAATACATAAAATCGAGGACATTTCTTAGAATTTCCCTTTTGACCATGGCTTCATTAGTGCCTTTTTGTTGGTTTTCATTTCGCTTGCCATGATTTCCAACATTTCTGGAGTTGTCTCCGGATTGCTTGACTACCACATTACTCTAAATGGCTTTATTGGGCGCATCTTTTGGCCCATCTTCTTCGTCCAACTATGCATTTTCTTGTCATATTCGAATGTTAGCCTTTTAGTAGACTAATTTGATTGTCATGGGAGTCTTTCCAATAAGATATTCCCAAACTCAGTCTTCTTGTCGACTCCATCTACTATAGCCACTAAGACGTTCTCGTGATTGGGACTGCTTACCCCAGTGACAACCATGTTGAATCGACTAAGGTAATCCCTCAAAGATTCGACTCTTGCTTATTTTATTGCTAAAAGGGCCATAACATGTTTTGTTTTGTAGGCCTGAAGGAAGAATTGGTTCAGGAATTTCTCACTTAATCTTCAAAACTCGGAACTGATCTCGGGGGAAGTCGCATGAACCACATGAGTGCTACTCTGCTAAGGAATATCGGGAAGGCCTTGCACTTGATTGTGTTAGAGGCTGCAGACGTTTCCATGTGCCTTCAGCATCTCATTGGATGTTGTTATGGATCTGACGGTGGTTGTATAGTGACTTATCTGGGGAAAGTTAAACCTTTTCGGAAACTCATCTTGCAAAACATCATCCGTAAACAGGGTGTGGCTATGGTCGATTCCCAATCATTGTTTTTTAACCCCTACTGTCATCCATGATTTATCGCACTATGGCGGTTAGATCTGGTGTATTGAATACATCCTATCAGCCTCCTCAACCTATGGGTTCTCCTTGCCCCACTTCAGGCAACGTCGCTCAAGTCGCCGTCAGGGTTAGAACTCCCTTGGCCCCGATTATCGCGGTCATTCACAAGGCGCTCAGGAGGAAGAATATGAGCTTGGGTTGCTTGATTAGTGTTTTGGTGGGATGAGGGAGAGGCACTCCGATTCTGTTAGATCATAGGGTCGACATCCTCCGGGTCAATCAGTTCGACCTGGATTTGAAAAGCTATGTCAAGTTGGTTTGTACGTCCTTCCTATCGTAGTTGTTGCACATTCTTAGGTCTTTCAAGTGGACATCATGGTTGGGGCTGGTACTGATTCCTTTGGGTGACGATGAGCCTTCCGAATCCTGATCTTGCAATTGAGGGGAAGATTGCCATTTTCTGAATTCCTCTCATTGCCTCAACATACGGCTCATGTCTTATCTCATCGCAGCATTCTCCCAGGCTTAGGCGTCCAACACTGCTGTCGTTTCATGCAGTTGAATTAGTATAGTCATAAAGTCATCACGAGTTGCAAATACCTAGGAAGGAGCTTGATCTGATGTAGATTGTTGTACCATAGAAGGCAGTACGAGTTGGTTCAACATCGAACCTGGAATGGTCGACCTGGTTTAGGTTGAACCGAGTGTCGGAGCCATCGTTAAAGGTGTAGGAGCTTGCTGTTGCTATTGCTTTTCGGAAGCACGCATTGAACCCTTGGAAACCATTGCTTGCTGATGTTGAAAGAAACTTAGGATTTCGTCTTGGACTTGTTAATCCAAAAGTTGAGCAAAACCATTTAGATGCGGAGAATATTAGCTTCTCAGTGAAAACACCAAAGTATTGACACCAAAAACATGGTACAACACCCAAGGAAATGGAATATAGTTAATAAAAGTGAAGATGAATAATGGAAAATGAAGAGAAATGCAATCAAACACAAAATTATAGTGGTTGGCATCAACAAACTTACGTCCACTTTATAGTCTCTTGTTTATACGAAATACAAAAGACTACTTTTATTATTAATCGCAAGTACAACACTGTGACAATACTACGGTGACAAGAGATTGGCCAAAAGTGCCTTCCATAGAGTTCTAAAGGGCTATTTATAAAAGCTACAGTGCCCAGGTCGACTAGGACACATGTTGCTCATCCTAGGATCATAGGAAAAATATGGAGAATAATCTTTTTTGCATAGAAAAATATGGTCCAATCATACAACGACAGTGACAGTCGATCTGATGTTCTTGGAAGCCACGAGTGGTCAAACAGGAGAAGGAACGAGTCTCCAGGAAGATACCATGTGTAGGAACAGGTTTGGATCGACTTGATCGGACTGAATGCTAGTTGATCCGACTCACTTTCTTATTAGACTTCTGCTTTTTGTGAAGAGATTTTAGGTTCCAGTCGAATTATCTTCTGGTTGACCCGAACGTTCATCGAGCCAAGCAGCGATGGTTAATTTCTCATAGGCCTATGTAGCAACAGCCCAGGTTGGCTAGCATCTTGGCCGAGCCCATTTGAGAGACTACACTTAATGTTAATTTAGCTAAATTCTCGGGCGCCAAGACAATCTTTGCGGCCTTTCCAAAAGGTTGGTCAACATACTTATCATGTTAAGAATAACAGGGAATGTGACAGTAAATATACCATTACCCAAAAGGTATAATTCTAAATCCACTCACCAGATTGCTTTCTAGTCCTTGAATTTGATTCAGATATGCTATTTTGTGGTCTTTCTAACTGAATCTAGTATTAAGATAACCACAGATTTACAAATTTGATACTAAAAGGGGAGCAAAAGAAAGAACCCTAAATAAATCAGATTCCCAGGACTTACCTCAAGTTGATTAGAAATCTAAATGCCTATGTTTTATATTTACATCCTTTATATTCAATTGTTGAATCAGAACCCCTAAAAGCTAATATTCTAATTTATCAAAGATTTGGAAAAGAAAGAAAATGGCAGAGCCTTAACATTATCTTAGAAAATATGAGTTTGAGGCTGGACCCTGCTAGTCTATTTATAGGTGTACAGGAATTTCTGGTCTGTCTGATTTAATAATATAAAATCCAAACCATTTAAGTCAAAAAAACACGTCAGCACAAAAGCAAATGTGGCACCGAGTGGGTAAACCCATGTGTCGACTCACCTTATAGGTGCATCGACCCTATGGTCGACCCATGGGTTGACCCACATGTCGAACCACCTTATAGGTGTTTTGACCCTATGGTCGACCCATAGGTCGACATACGTACGCTCTAGGTTGACCCAATGCCTCGGTCTGAACGTGATTTCAATAGCTATATATTTTTATTTTAGCATTATGTTTAAAGTTCGTTTTAATTCCTAATATCTCTTATGCAAATTATTATTTTCCACTTATAACACTTATCTGATTTCAAATTTTGAATTTATGTGCATACAATCTTTTAAATCCTTATTCATTAATAACTTTCCTATACGGACTCCGTTTTGGGCAAGTTATATATTAATACGAATCAGAAAATTGGCACGATCACAGTGGCATATTTTTCAGGGATAAATCCTGAAATCATAAATTTTTGACATTTTCATTTTATTTTTATATAAAATACAGGGTGTTACTTTCCCCCATCCTCAGGAAATTCCATCCTCGAAATTCGATAAAAATGGAGAGATGTTCGCCTACGTATAAATTCCAACCATTATGTGTACATCCAATTTTTCAATATCTGTGCACTTGTGCAAAGTGTAATACAGCATAATAATACATGAATGTAATGAATGCCTAAATGGTACGTCCTATATGAATGCAAATTTTCTTCAAAATCTTTTTGAAAACATGGTTCACACATCCTAAATATACTGGCAATTTCTGTATGAATGCAATATCTTGAAAATCAAAATACTTTTTCATCCAATTTTTCCTATCCTCTTACAAACCAAGAGCGTAGTTCATCCAATTTTTGCATCCATACCCTACAAACTAACTTCACATCTTCTGTTTTTCCTTTATGTACCTTTTCTATCTGTACCTGGATTTTATGCAATTATTATTTGTAAAAATTTCCTATCTTTCTACCCAAGCACAATTTACATAAGAAAATTTTCTTTATTTTAAATTTTGTTTTCTGTCTTACTTTGGAAAAATCCAATTCTTTTCTATTTCTCGAAATTTTCCATTTATCTCCATTGCCACATTTATTGCTTTGCTTTTACAGTTGGCATCATTATTTGTTTTCTTTTAGTTATGTCTTATATCATTACTTTTCCCTTAGCTTATTTAACTTATTCTACTAATCTAAGCTTAGTCTTTAAATAAGCCTTCTAATTATTTCCAAATTAAAGTAGGAAAACAAGCTCACTGCATAGCTACTAGCAAGAGCTAAGAATCCTAGGACCTTGTCCCCACTGACAAGGAAAAGTCCAAACCATCGGATTTAAGCTACACGCTTTCCCACTACCATCCACTTATCACGGCTAGTCCTTGTTGTGTACTAACAGTCTTTTCCAAGCAACAACCTAGGCTCTATAGTGCTTATGCACTCTGCAGGAATTTACTATTACTCCCAAATAATTCTTGCTATCCATTTTGTAGCCTCAAAAGTTTTCCTCATCTTTCATAGGTACTAATCCTTACCTACTACATGATTTAAAAAAGTGGTTTGGATTCATCGTTTCATTTTCCTTCCAAGAACTAAAAGCTCCAAAACTTTTTTTTTCTTCATTAAAACTTATTTTTTCCAAGCCATAAAAATATGATATCTAAAAAACATAACTTTTTTTCAAATCATAAAAACCGGAGTAGACAAGGACAACTGTTTCTTAATTAATTTCACAACAACCCATTTTTACTACACTAGTTCAATTACTTACAACAAAGTGCAAACATCTACTCTATTCTAATATTTTTTTCAACTTGCTCACCAAAATTTATGTCGAAACAATTGTTAAAAATTTATGTCAAAAGAATAGAGATTTTTCAAAATTTTCCTTGGTGAAAATTTTAGTTTTTGACAAAACGCAATCTTCTCTATGTTTTGTTATTTAATTCTTTCATTCTTTATAGCTTAAAAACTATTGAGTTATACATGTTCTATAATGCACACATTTTTCTAAAAGAATGTATTTGAGAAAAAAAAATCATAAGAAATCACCATTTCTAAAATACACCCCATTTTTTTAAAACTTGATATGTATTTTTCAAATATGTTACTTACATATTTTTTCAAACATCAAAAACACTTCTTTTTGTTTCAAAAAAATGTTTATACACAATTTAGCTATACATATTTACAATTGTAAACTTTTAAGGTCAAAATTTGAAAAACACGGCAGCTACCACCCAAAAGCTTTTAAAATTTCAAGTTCTTAAAAGTCAACAATAAGACTAGACTCAAAGAGGGTTTCTAACTTATATAGACCTTCCTAATTATTCCCACAAAGTCATTTCTCTTTAACATATATTCCTAATCCATTTTTTTTTTACTCATTCCCTATTTATAAGGCTCTACTACCAAACCCACTTATCTGAAATACTAACATTTCATATTGTAACATATGGGATCCATCCTTTTCCATTAAAAAACACATTGTACACTTTTCAGCCAAACCACCTAAGGGTCTCTTATTCTCAAATTTTCATAACCGTTTCTTTAGTGTACATAACTGATATCCCAACTCCTAGTATAAGTCTCTCTTCTTATTTAGTGGGTTCCTTTATGCATCTAGGTATATATATATATAATATTTATATTTTTAGAAATAAAACATGTTCACTCGCTATCTATACAGGAATCCTACACCTAAGCTCTGATACCAGATGTAACAACCTGAATTTTGGCAGACCGGTTTTTGCCCTTTCAAAATCCCCATCTATCGAAGCTTGAGTCGGCTTGTCTGGTATCCTGCAGAAAAGACAAAGGTAATAAATATATCGGAGCTCGGTAAACTTCTCACAATGGAATGGATGAAATATATTGTAATCAAATATAGCCTCACCTAAGTAACAATACTGTCAAGCCAGTATCCAAAACTATCAAACCTATGCCATAAACCTAACCTGCGAGTATGTTTTTAGGAGGTCGTCGTAAAACAAAGTTCTGGTGACTAGACAAATTATACATTTTAAAATAACCCTGCATAAACCGTTCAGTTATGTTTTCTCCTTTATTAGGTTGTTTTGGTTCAATAACACTAAAGGATCTATACTCACGTCGTACCCATCTACTCCCAGGTAGATTAACCTAATATAATATATATTTAGCTATACCCCACATCTCAAGCTATTCCCATGGTACCCTTCTTGTATGGTCTCCACCATCATGCCACATAAGCATATGCAACATCCATCCTACGTCGAATGACATTCATAAATACACATCATTATGCCACGTAATCACACAAAACCATTATCGCTATGCCACACAAGTGTACAGATCATCATATCCAAATTCCTCGGTTGAATCAAGTTTTAACACGGAGTAATGCCCTGCTGTCTACAATACACCACACACTGTGTGTATCTTGACCCTCATACGAACATACTCTCTACTGTACCCCAAGTCCCATAATAGAGCTGCATCCAATGTATGGAACTCGGTCGGGAGCTTCCCGTATCTGTAAAGGCCTGCCACATTAGGCCTACAGTACATATATCCAGAGTACGATCTGCACTGTCACGGTGGCTATGTCCCCACCCTTGCATCCCCCCTCAACTAATGAAAGACTACATCAAGAGCTAAGTGAGTGCCGCTATCAAACAATCTAGCATCTAGTTTGGCGTGTCCTACAACCAACGTCTTGATAGTGAAAGATCAATGGTCTCTAGTTTTAGTTCTAGTCTTTTCGCGTCACACACTGGCTGCCGATGACAGGTACCCAACGATTACTATCCTGTATTGGTCCTGACCCGTCTCTCTTGAGGCAAATCTCCGAATCACCCAACGCCATCCTCCACAGACTTCTGACTTCCAAAACACAGTTGCAGTCAGAGTATACTCACTAGGTGGTACTGCACAGACCAAACCTCTACGAGTACAACCTAAGCATGCACCGCCCACCATGGAGCACCCTACCATGTCTCTGGAAGCCACATGCTTCCCTCTAGTTCTGCAGAACAATCATAAAGAATATCAAGCAGATAATCAGATGGACGTGCTCCTCTCGTGTCTCCAAAACCATGATGATCTACCCCGTTGGGTTCTTTACCTTCATACGTGCGGACTGGTCCAAGTGCATCACACAAATGTGTTATTAAACCCTATATCTAGTCTTTTAATCGCATGCTTGCTTTATCTTATCAGATTGCTAATTAACTTGATTATACACATATTCACTTTTATTCAAGTTACTAGGTTTCCCTTGAGCCACTTGTAACTCATTAGAACAGACCCCTTTATAAATTAGTTTATTAATTAGACAAGTTTAACTTAGTCATGCTTAAGTTCATTAATAAGACCAATGATGTAATATGTTGTTTCTTAGATTAAAATTGACGAAAGTAATCTACAATATTTTACCCACATATTGTAATTAACGAAAGTAATCAACAACCTCTTTTATTCCGCTTATAAATCCAGTGTTTTTACTCAACCCGTCTAAAGTTCATTAATAAGCCCAGCTTTGTAATATGTTATTCCTTAAATTGTAATTAACGAAAATAGTCTACAACCTTTTATCCTCTGATTGTAATTAACGAAAGTAATCTACAACCTTTTATCCTCGGATTGTAATTAACGAAATTAATCTACAACTTCTTGTTGTTTACTTATTAACTAATTTCTCTTAACTACAGTTTACTAACAATTTCTCTATTCATTTATTATAACCCAAGTTATAATTCCACTTGTCCCTAGGACAAGCCTACCTATTATATTAGTTTCTCATTCATATAATTAATTACAATAAGTTATAGTCCCCATTCATCACGTTTTCCCTTGGTTCATTAACATTAACCAAACTTTTACTGTTGTAACATCCATTATTTACCGTCTTGTATTTTTTCATTATTTCAGGAAAATATTTCATACACCTTATTAGACTGATTAGTGGAAAGATGTAAAAATCCATTTTCATAACGCACATCAATCAAGATCCGTAGTTGCAAGCCATTTCTTTTATTTTCATCGTGGACATACATGTGCAATATAGTAAAAGAATCTCTATTTCACACTAATCATTTTTTTCCTTTCTTTTATTGAAACTACGTTCTTAGTAATTTTACCATTATGGAAATGTATTGATTTTCCCAAATCCATCTAGCTAGTCCATTACTAATTTCCCCTTTTTATTTTTTGAGTTAGACGTTAATTCATGTTTGCATTTACCATTTCCAAATCCCTATTAATTTTTCTATACAAATTAGGCATATATACTCTTTTTCCTATATTACCCCATTTCACTATAAGCTTATTAACAACATATCTGAATTACTGTCAAATTAACATGTTCTCCAAGTAACAGAACGGAGAATTACCAATACGTCAATGGCGATAGAAACAGATTCTTCTTCTTGGATTAAACATTTCCCAAATCAACCTTTCTCGAACAGGAGTGGGAAGAGGGCTAGGGCTAAATTTTCACGCCCTATTTTGGCGTTCAATTCTAATCCGGTTGTACGATGTTATCGCAGCGGTGGGATCGGGCATATGGCGAGTGGATGCAGGTGGCAATTAAGATGTTATAATTGCGGTGGATTAGGACATCGTCGAGATGTATGTTCATCTGTCTCAAAAGGAAATATTACAAATGTGCCAAATATGATTGAAGGATTCAATATATGTTCGCAACTACTTCAAGAAGGGAGGAAGAGTTTTGGAAAGGTCAATACTGAGGCAAGTTATCGAACCCTGAGTTCAGGAATGATTTTGCTAAAGAACTACATTAAAATACAGGACCAGATCCAAATTGTAAAGAAATGTCAAGAAATAGGAATTGGGAAAGATGGGTTCTTTAGACCTAAATTCGCTAACGGCGCCAAAATGAATTTGTATATGATGTGCTTCGGCAAAACTTGGAATCCACAAACAAAAGGATATGATGATGATTCGCCCCATGAAATTCCGGATGAAATGCTGAAGCTGGTCAGGGAAGCCATAAATACTGTGCATAATGAAATCGAGAGGAATGAGGGCAGCGCAGAAGAACTTCCGAAGATGAACCCCGATACTTGCATTGTTAATTATTACAATTTAGAGGGCAAGTTGGGGCTTCATCAAGACAAGGACGAAAATCATGATAGTTTACTAGCCGGACTTCCAGTAGTTTCTTTCTCCATCGGAGATGCGGCAGAGTTCTTATACAAGGATATGGAGAATGATTCAGTGGTGAGAAAGTTATTATTAGAATCAGGTGATATCTTGATATTTGGTGGTAAATCACGAGACATCTATCATGGCATTTCGAAAATATACAAGGATACGGCCCCGGAGGAGCTTATTGAGGAAACTACTATGAAACCAGGGCGTTTGAATCTCACATTCTGACAATGTGTACTTCAGCCGTATGAAGATGACCTGCAAAACTCAAATGTCGTAAGTGTTGTTCATCAGAAACATTATTCAGGTTATGTACTTTCAGGTTCTTCTAACGCATCTTCATATGCTGATATAGCGAAAAAGTATCCTATTACTTTGAACTGGAATTTGGCCTCTGCTAAAAATCCTATTCATAGGAAAAAGGATAGTGATCGTTTTTGTTTTAAATGTGGGGATTTGTACCACTTAGCAAAGGAATGCCGTAATGGAATACGATGTTTCAACTGTGGATTTTTGGGACATAGAAAGTTTAACTGTCCGAATAGGCTAAGAGGAAAATCAGTTATAGATTTACTGCACTTAAACTGTTTGAGTATATGTCAGAAAATTATATCGCTTTCGGATCTTTACAAATTGGATTTTTCTGATAAAATGAATGAAGGGGGGTATATGTTATTGCTTTTAGGATGGCACTTAGAGAGTTTAGTTGATGGAATTGTATGGGGTAAAAGGTTTGATAGTCATGTAGTTTTTCCTCCTTTGCCTCAACCGTTAACAAGGAAGGATCACGCTATGTCATTTTGTATAAATCTTCTGAAGCTTCGTAGGATATATGCGGATTCGTCGTCCAATAATAAGAGGAAAGCTAGTTTGATTACAAACGAGATTCTGAAACATTTTGACGTCATTAATACCATTATTAATTGCGAGAAAAAGGCTGTAGCCTTTCAGTATATTCCAGTAAGTAATGACAGTACCCATTTGGAAATTGATTTGAACGTACCAAAAGTGGGTGATAACTCACAAGAGATCAATGATCAGGCTAAGTACTTGAATTTGGTTGTGGATGAAGGGAAGTTCACTGATGAGGATTTGGAGGATTTGGCAGGATATATTAGGGATGGGGGGAGAGTGGATCCTTTGTTGTATGATCCTGAGGTATTATATTGTATGGGTCATGAGGAGGCTTATTGTTGTTCCGAGAGTATGGTCAGTAAGGTAGGGGGTAAAAGATTTGATGACAGGTGACGATTTAATAGACTTGAGCGGGTATGGGGTGGTTGATGATGTTGGTGTTATGAAATCCAGCTCAGTTATTGTTGATGAAGGGAATCGGAAAGTGGCCGATGATATTGTTCTCTCGAACAACTTTGAACTTTTAGATAATTATGAAGAGGAGAATGATATGTATCAGTTTGTTTTAGGTGATACTGTAACACAGTCGGTCACAGTGATAAATAAAGAAGCATCTCTGGTTTTTTCTGAAATACATAGAAGAGGATACAGAGTTGGCCGAGTTAAATTAGGAAGACAAGTCAACAGGCAAGACAAAATTCGTATTAAGTCTGGGGATAAATTCAGTAAGGAATTATTACTTTCCTCAACTGATGTGGTGAGCAAAAATAATGATAGTAGTTACATACAAAATCCAGACTATGCTTTTGAACTTTAGGCTGTTGGGTCCGAGTGTAGTGGGGGGTATGAATATTCAGATTATCATCAGTTTGCTGGCCGACAGGATAGTATGGATAAAGTAGTATCTGAGGATTATGGTAATAAAATCAAAGTTGGTAGTAGGTCGGATACTATATTGATAAGCTTGAGTATTCTATCATGTGGTCTTTCTTTCTCATGGGATAGAGATATGGGTTTAGGTCTGTTTAGTATGTGGGGTGTCAGACTTCGATCTGTGTTTTTGAGACCGAGTTATGGTGTGACTTCTTGGTGGTTTGATATGCCTCGATCCGGGTTCGATTCATATTTGGATGCTGATGTAGATCACAGATCTACAGTTAGTGTTGGAATGCGAGATACTAGTGACTCCCAGAGTAGCGATATGTGCAGTACTCAGTCCAAGAGGAGGAGGCGTAGAAGAGAGATGCCCAGTTCGGGATTGATTCGGCGTAGTGCTAGGATCAGAAATAGTGCATCGTCAGCTCGAGGTAGGTTCCCATCTCCAAATGCTAGTAGTAGTTGTTTGGATTTGGGCTCAGGTATAACTCCAATTTTTGGTAGTGATTACACTCCGTTTGCTTTGGGTAGTCTTACAACTAGACAATTATTTCAGCTTGCCAGTGATACGGCTTTTATTTTTTCTGATATTGAGGTTGATGCTGAGTTCATTAGGAATAAGGAACTAGAGCGAGTTTCTTCCTTGAGTAGATGAGGATAGTTAGTTGGAATGTTAGGGGTTTAAACGAACCTAAAAAATGTGCTAAAGTTAGATCATTTTTTAGAGATAATCACATTGATATTGTATTGCTTCAAGAGACAAAAATTGAATGCCCTGATTTTAATTTTTATGTAAGGTTAGGTGGATCCCTTTTCCGTAATTGGGCGTGTTTACCGTCAATAGGTACTGCCGGGGGTCTCATGATTGGTTGGAAGGAGAACCAATTTAGACTTGTAAATGAATTCCCCAAATTACATTCTTTGCACATTATTTTGTCATCACTTACTGATAATGTTTTATGGGGTATCACTAATGTTTATGGACCCCACACTAAGATTGAGAGGAGAGTTTTATGGGACGAATGTTCAAGTTTTAGGAATCTTTCCCCCAATCATTGGATTGTGGGGGGGATTTTAATGTCACTAGGTTCTTAGATGAGAGATCACCTCGTGAAGGTGATTTCTCTGACATGGAGGAATTTAACGAATTTATACTAGATAATAATTTAATAGAGATTCCATTGGGTAATAGATTGTTCACTTGGTCGAATGTCCGTGATAGTCCTTCATTTGCCTTACTAGATAGATTTTTTATTAGCTCTGAGGTAGAGGATAGTTTTTCAATTTGTAGAGTAAAGGGTTTGGCTTTTTTACACTCCGATCATTGTCCTATCATCCTTACATGTGAATCGAACATATCTGTTAGTAGCAGTTTTAAATTTGAAAAGATGTGGTTGCTTGATCCTAGTTTTACCAAGCTTGTTACTGTTAAGTGGAAATCCTTGTTTTACTTTAATAATTTATATAGTGGCAATAGTGCAAAGATTTTTGTTGCCAAGTTAGGAAAGTTAAGATTTTTTCTCAAACGTTGGAATAAATTCGTTTTTGGTAGTGTAAGAATTAAGAAGAATAAGATTATGTGTGGGTTGTTAGAATTAGATAAAGTTAGTGAAATAAGGATCCTTAATTCCAATGAGAAGGACATATATAGTAATCTCAGACAAGATCTTAAGCTGATCTTAGAAAAAGAAGAGATTATGTGGAGGCAAAGGTCTCGTATACATTGGATTAAGGAAGGAGATAATAACACAAAATTCTTTCATAGTGTGGCAAATAAGAGGAGACGAGATAATAGGATTAATTCAATTATTGTCAATGATGTGGAATTGACTCTACAAAAGGATTTAAATGAAGCTTTCACAAGTTACTATAAACAGATATTTGGTTTAAAGATTAAGAGAAGAACAAATGTTAGATGGAATGATTTATATCCATATGAAACTAGGATTAATCTTGATAGTTTAGACGTACCTTTTTCTGAGTAGGAGATTTGGAAGACAATTAATGATATGCCTAGTGACAAAGCTCCTGGGCCTGATGGTTTTTCTGTTAATTTTTACAAGCAATTTTGGGATGTCTTAAAGCCTGATTTAATTGATTTATTTAATGAATTTTATAATGGGGAACTACGCTTAGGTAACTTTAACTTTGCAAACGTAATTCTTATACATAAGAGAGAGGGGGCCAATTCTCCAAAGGATTTTAGGCCTATCTCTCTTATAAATGTTTCTGTCAAGATCATTTCAAAAGTTCTAGCGAATAGGTTGAGTAGTAAGATGGATGATCTTATCGACTGCTCCCAAACTGCCTTCATTAAAGGTAGAAATATAGTGGATGGAGTGGCAGCAGTACAGGAATATATTAATGTCTGTTATAAGAATAATATATCATGTGCCATCTTGAAGCTAGACTTTGAGAAGGCATTTGACTCAATAGATTGGGATTTTATATGCGAATTATGCCTTGCTAGGGGTTTTAGTATTAGATGGACTAATTGTATATTGTTATTGCTTAAGTCCGGTTGTTCCAACATCGTTGTGAATGGGGTAGTGGGTAAGAAGATACAATCTAAGAGGGGACTAAGACAAGGGGACCCCTTATCGCCTTTTCTGTTTAACTTAGCGGTTGATGTCTTCTCTAGAATTATTAAGAGAGCGGGGAGACTAGGTGTCCTAGGTAGTGTCGGGAATGAGGAATTTAATAATGAATTATCAATCCTTCAATTCGCCGATGATACATTGCTATTTTCTTCCTACTTACCTGAGCATATCATTGCTCTTAAATTTATCCTTTATTGTTTTGAGATGTTATCTGGTCTTAGAATTAATTTTGATAAAAGCGCCGTTATGATTCTTAATGATTTTAATAACGTTGAGTCTTTGGTAGCCAGCACTTTGAACTGTTCGATTATGAAATTTCCTTTTGATTATCTAGGTTTTAAAATTAGACCGTCAAAGCTTAAGAAGGAAGATTGGATAGTCATCATCGATAAGATTAGTAATAGACTATCTAGCTGGAACAATAGATTCCTGTCTAGAGCAGGTAGATTAGTTCTAGTCAATTCGGTTCTAACGGCTATCCCCTCTTACTGGATGGCTGTTCATCGATTCCCTAAATGGGTCATTGAGAAGATTGATAGAATTAGGCGTAATTACCTTTGGAATGGGGATTCTAATTGTAGTGGTTATAAATGTCTGGTTAATTGGGACATATGTTGTAAACCTAAGAATGAGGGGGGTTTGGGGATCATAAATTTACATAATTTTAACTCTGCCCTGCTCGCTAAATGGTTATGGAAATATAGATGTCCAGATGTGAAAGCTTCATGGAAGTCTATCGTTTCCAAATCCTATTATTCAAGAGGAGAATTTTTTATTGGAAATACTGGTGGGTGGGATAATAGACTATCTCATTTTTGGAAGTCCGTTTTGTATTGTTTTGACTTTTTTAACTTAGGTTGCAAAGTGTTAGTCCATTCAGGAAACCTTACTTATTTTTGGCACGATGCTTGGATATCTAGAGTACCGCTAAAAATTGAATTTAGTAAGCTTTTTAACATTAGTAGATTCAAGGATGCTTTAATTAAGGATGTTTACAAATCGGATCTAGATCCTCCATGGGAATTCTCCTTCGACAATATTTTAGAAGAAGATTTATTAAGACAATTGGCTTTACTTAAAGCTAAGTTAGCTTTATACCATTTGGACGAGAATGTAGATTCTATAAGCTGGGGCCTAGACAAGAGTTTCGTTTACACTGTCAACTCTATGTATAATTTTATTAATTTTTCTGGTATCTCAATATATCCCTTTAAATTTATATGGAAATCAAATTCTACACCGAAAGCAAAGTTTCTAATGTGGTTGATCATCCATAAGAAGCTTAATACGATAGAGTTGTTAAAAAGGAAAAATGTTATTTTTGATGTAAAATGTTGTTTTTGTAATACTGCTAAGGAGGATGTTGACCATTTATTCTTCTCTTGTTATTTTACCTTTTCTATTTTTAATATGATTATTAGAATTTTTTCCTTTGATTGTTTAAATTCTTTTAGGAGTTGTACTGATTATTGGAATGGTTATAGATTATGTTATAATTCAAGACAGAAATACATATTGGATTCTTTAGTAATATTCATAAGTTGGTTCATTTGGGTTGAGAGGAATCAGAGAATATTTCATACAATCTCTGTATCTAAAGATATTTTAATCATCAACATAGTTAATTTCTGTCTATTTTGGTTGTCTAATTCAAACTTTAAACTATTTGGGGAATTGAAATTTGGGCGGTTTTTGATTAAAGTCAGATATAACTTGAGTTTATTCATTCGTATCAATAGATACTTTAGAGGCGATAGACCTCGTCTGGGTTGGTGATTTCATTTTACTTATGTCGTCACTTTTCTCTTGTTTGTTTGATGTTTATGTCCTCTTTAATCATGTATATATGGATTTATGCCTATATAAATATATAGGCATATACCCATATATATGTGTAAGTTACTGATTTTTGTTTAAGTTTTACAGATTACAGGTTGTAGATGTTAACTGAGGAGCTTTTGGGATTTGCTGTTTGGAGTGATCTTATTTGATGTGCTTTGGATATTTAGGTTTATGAGGAGTAGTGGTGTTTGTATTATTGGTGATTTGTTACACCACTTGTTTTTGGCATATAGATGGTATATGTATGGAATAGATATACTCATTATCGGGTGGTGGCCTTGCCGGAATTCGATAAGGGAGTATGATGGGTGGTGGCCTTGCCGGAACTCATCTATCTATTATCCCGTACATTACTATCTGAGACTCCCATATTGGGTCTGTATATGGATAGTTGTATCATCTTATTTTTATTATATATATATGTATGCTCTCTTCCTTCTGGAGGATCACACATTTTTTGCTCAAAAAAAAAAACATGTTCTCCAAGTAAATGCCAAATTAACATGTTTTCCCAAATTACTGTCAAATTAATATATTTTTTGTAAATTCCACAATTTCAGCATTACAGTAATCCTTAATCCAAAAAAAGATTAATAGAATGGATTTGTACAACAATAATATTCTTAATGTACTTAAAAGTAAGTTATATCGCAATTACGACAAATTATAATTGCTTATTGTTGACGTCAAAAGTTGGTCACTAGTGATAGTCAACCCCTATTCGCGTGGAGAGCACACGAACAATGATCATAAAATGCAAAAAGCAAAGAAGAAAAAAAGGGGAGCACACACAAAGAATTTTTGTAGTGGTTCGACAAAGACTATGCCTATGTGCACTTTATATATTCTATTGCTTTTGATTACAAGTACAATGTTTTTTGTGTTTGAAGAAAGAAGAGAACATAACTAATTTTGAGTTAGCCGTCTGAGAAGCTTAAAGGAGAAAACTAAGAATGCTTTTAGAATCAGGTTTATATCCAAAAAAAGGAAGTCGTCCCCTTTCATCTTTGAGCTTTGAGGTATTTATAGGCAGAGAAGGTGGCCAGAGCTGTTGTGATGTATCCCGGCCTTTTCGGGAAAGCTTGGACATGCGGAATCCATCCCTTGGGTAGAAATGCGGTTGAGGACTGATTCCACTATTCATAAATAGTATCTTCAGAAACTGTGGCCTTCGTGGCATCCATGGTGAGGTGTATCAAAAGTAGAGCTCTGTCCGGATATGGTTGACTGCATTTATTGCCTTTAAAGTCGGACCAAGTATTTGAATGGCTCAGCGGAATATTTCCATGCAGATCCGAGATATCCGGTCGATGCGCCTTTTATGGGTGCGAGATATCTGGTCGTCTTGGAGAGCGATTATTCCGAAGTGAACGAATAATCAACAGGAAGAAAATGACTCAGGCTGGCACCTGAAGAAGACTTGTTTGGTCCGAGCTTTGTCTGCTCGCACATTTCTAGATATTGGGCTTCAATCTTATCTGTAACAGACTTTTGCCAAAAAGATGGTTAACACTTATCATGTTAAGAATAACGAGGAATGTAAACGGTAAATATACCGTTACCTAAAAGGTATAATTCTAAATCCACTCACCTGACTGCTTTCCAATCTTGAATCTGATTCGAATCTGCTATTCCATGGTCTTTCTAACTAAATCTATTATTAAGATAACCACGAATTTACAAATATGACACTAAAAGAGGAGGAAAAGAAGGAAGGAAACATAAATCAGATTCGCATGACTTACCTCACGTTGATTAGAAATCTAAACAGCTATGTTGTAGATTTTCATCCTTTATCTTCAAATCTTAAATTAGGACCCCTAAAACCTAAGATTCTAATTTTAGAAAGATTTGGAGAAGAAACAAAATGGAAGAGCCATGGCATTGTCTCAGAAAATATGAGTTGGAGTCTAGGCTCTGCTAGTCTTTTTATAAGCATATAAGAAATTTTAGTCTCTCGGATTTAATAATATAAAATTTGAATTGTTTAAATAAAAAAACGCCATGCACAAAAGCATATCTGACCCCTGGTGGGTTGACCCATGTGTCGACCCAACTTATAGATCCATGGGTCGACCCACGAGTGCTTTGGGTCGACCTAGTGCCTGGGTTTGAACGTGGTTTCAGCAGCTATAAATTTTTATTTTAATGTTATGTTTGACGTTCGTTTTAATTTCTAATATCTCTTATGTAAATTATTATTTTCCACTTATAACAATTATCTGATTTCAAAATTCGAATTTGTGCATGTATATACGCATATAACCTTTTAAATCTTTATTCATTATTAAATTTCCCATATGGACTCCATTTTGGGCAAGTTATATATCAAAACGAATCAAAAAATTGCCACGAACACAATGGTATATGTTTCGGGGCTAAATTCTGAAATCATAAATTATTGACATTTTCATTTCATTTTTATATAAAATATGGGGTGTTACAAAAAGTATAATGCCCTACATGTTCAAAGCATATACGATCACTACTAATTCTAATTCATAAATTGGGAAATTCCTTTCATACAGATTTAGATGTCGGCTAGCATAAGGGACAACTTTTATTTCTTGCATCAACATTGCTTCTAAACCAATACAAAAGCATCTGTATATATTGTCCATTCATCAATTCCATTTTTCCTCCTTTCTTTAAGACCATCGAATGCATGCTAATAATTAACATCCCATATGAAGGTCGGATTTTTCTTCGTCAAAATGAACAATAGTGCTACAATATTTGAGAAGACTTTGATGTAGCGTTTATGATGTCCCGCCAATCCTGGGAGACTCTTTACATACATCTGTAGCATTTTGGGTTAATTTCAGTTCTGGATCACTATCGCTTTCACAGGATCTATAACTTCTCCTTGTCCTAACATGACATGAACTACAAGCCTCATTTATGCCTTTTAGACATGACACCTAGGGAACTTTTCTATCAGCTTATGCTTAATTAAAATCTCAAACATAACTCTCATGTGCATCCTATGCTCTTCCTTTGTTCTGAAGTAGATCAGAATATCATCCACTAACATGAACTTGTTCAACTAGGATTTAAATGCTGCAACACCCCACACATTTTCGAGCCCAAATTTCGATAAAACTTGAAACTCAAACCCATCCAAGCACGGAGAGTATAAATCTAATACCTACAATTAATGAGCATGAGCATAATCAGAGTAAATAATACTAACTCATAACGGAAACGAAATAAGATAACAAATACCGATTAAGGTGACCACCTTAAGGCATATCACCACATCGATATCGAGTATAAGAGAACGAGAACTGAAACCAAACTTGAACACTTGTTTAGACCAGTCTTCCCCGAGAGTTGTTATGATGAGTGGGTTAGAACAACAAGACCTGCTAAGCAGAAAAATGTATAACATTGTCTACAATATACAAATGTACTCCGTTCGGTCAAAACCAAAACATATGTCTAAAAGGGCTAGTACTTCTACCCTAATCCATTTAGAATTCACGCATGACGACTAACCATAACATCCAAAGAAATATCCCGCACCTAGCGATACCGCAATATCGAGATAGAACGTTTACGCATAAGTATGAAGCCTTATAACCATCATTAACTGATCAAGAGGCGGATAACTAACTCCTAACTATCACATAAGGAGGGTATGTATATATATATATATGTGTGTATGTATATATATGTATGTATGTATAGCCACTAAAGACCTTGCTACCTATGTAAGGTAAGGGTGGATACTTACAATCACTTAGTACCTAGGGTGGACCTTTGTGGTCACTTAATACTTTATACAGTGGCTTGTTCTACTATAATATAAATTAAAGGACAATAGCTACAAATTCCAACTAATCTGAGGATTGTGTCATTTGCGCATATAACCATGCCCCGAATAGGATGAGGGATAGTAAGAAGTCACTTATTACCTCTAGGATAGGTAGACAACATTTCGCTATTTATAACCTTCCCCGGTGGACCACATCTTACTATCTAGCTGGCCTTATTGGATAGCTTCTAGTAGAGTAGGCAAACATTTGGTACCTCCAAAGCGGTCATTTAATATATATTCCCAAAGCGGACCCGTAACCAAATCACTTACTACCTAGAGTAAGTGGACTAATGTGGTAATTATCATGTTCATACCTACTAGCCATTGAATGGGGATGCGAGCTATGCGATCACTTAATACCCTTTAATGGGTGGATCAACTACTTAAGACCTTTACCTCGAACATGCTACACAGTGAATTATTTCCTTTCCAAGGTTTCTCCTTGACGGGAGGCGAAAACTTCACTCTTGAGATAAACCTTGTTTTGGAAAATAACCCTCACTATGTAGTCAACTATCATTACGCAATTAACTATCGTCATGGGTTTCTATGACTAATGATATCTCACATCAGTTGTACATATACCCGACTGGTAGAAAGTGCAAACTTCTATCGGATAAGGTCACTGACCTCGCATCATTAACCTACTAATCCCAATCTTGATTTTTAATTATATTAGTTCTATATTAACTAAAATTAGATAAGGAAAACTTATAAATTCCTATCCTAGGACGTTTATTTATCAATTTCCTTATTGGACTTAGTATTTACTACGAAAATCACTATCATTAATCCACATTTTATTACCCTTACTATTATTAATTAGGGTTCCTTCCAATTATGACTCAGTCATATTCTCCTAAGGCACCAATTAACCGATTATACGCTATTTATTTCCATTAATTAGAATTAATGTCGTTTTATGAACCTGACAGACATATTTCCTAAGGCATTAAATGTCCTTTCCATATCAGTCCCATTTTAAATTCTAATTTATTTACCATAACTCCTTAAATTTTCTATATTACTTTAATTTGATTAGATTCTTATATATATATATATATATATATATGTTCATGGGTATTATTTATTTACTTCCCTAATTGGAGCTACATTTCCTATTCCTAAACCCAAGTCAAATTGAAACCATTTAGGCATGTTTATCCTATTCAATTCATTCCCCAATCAAAGATGGTTACAACATTCCTTATTTTATTTATGACCATATTTATAACAAATTAAATTCATTTATTGCTATAATAGTCATAATACCTATTTCCATTTATTATGGATTATATTTCCATATACATTTCAACAGAAACAGAAACTATTCAAACATACAAAAATAACAAACATTTGTTATAATAATATATTTGCGCTATTTACATGGACTTAGAGGATATATATATTCATTTGTTTATTTATATATCCCTATTAAATTAAGTTACTATATTTTATTTTATAATTATTAACCATTTATATTTTTCTCTAAACTAACGGCCAAAACAAACCATTTTATGTTTAATATTGTTTAAGATTCAAAATCTTATGAAAAGGTCAATGACTGTTGTAACACCCCGTAATTTTAAAGAACACTATAATGATAAACTAAGGAATACTTAATTAAATATTGGGAATTAAGTAAAACGGACTTTGCCATTGCGTTCATCTCGGAATTCTGCTTAAGATAGGCTCCAAGTTTGCGTAAAATGGACATCATACAAAGGAGATATTTAGGTTTGAAGTTTGTATACATATAAGCATAATATATATAAATAAACTAACCCATAAAATCAAAATCACGAAGAGGAAAAAGGGAGGGAAATCGGTCGGTTAGGGGTCGACCCGTCCCTTATGGGCGTCAACCCATGGGCCAACCCCTCCACAAGGGTGTCGACCCCGGGGTCGACCCCACCGACATCTGGGCAGATTCCTGCCTGGAACCAAGACGCAATTCTGAGCATGATTTGTTGAACTTAGGCTATATATAGGACCTCATTCTCATTGTTTTTATTCACCAAAAACAATGGAGACAACGAGGTGCCGCCCCCAACTCAGTTTGAACTAGCTTATTCTTCTTCAACAACAAGTTATACGTATTCAAGGATCTGTGCTACAACATCTACAATCAATCCTCTGTTCTTTAGATCCAGTCATAGTGAGTTTATGTTGCTTTTAGATATAAACACCTAAAAAGTAATTTTGACATGTTTATAAGTTTGGATCAAAGCCTATTCATGTTAGTAACCTGAATCATAACAGATCTGTCATTACTTGTATACCTTATTTACTGCTTAGCTCTCATATTTCTATTCATGATATTCTTATTCTATTAGTTTGCCTAATCATGTCACCGTATGCTTATTATGTTAGTTTTCCTAATCATGTCACTGTATGCTTATTCTGTTAGTATGACCAATCCTATCATCATATGCCAGTTTTTTTTACTATGCCTATTCTTGTTCTCTTCTCTCCCTTTTGCCCTTTTTGTTTTTATTGCCAGGCTACCTTCTAGCCTAGTCCTATCACGGAAATACGCGAGCGCACGAAATTGAGAATGGTTAGGAAAGATAAATTAGGGCATAACTTATGTTGTAAGTCATGATTGGGATTTGGGGGCATAGTCTATACCTTGATCTAAAATTTAATTTGGGGCATAACTTGTATCGTGAATCAGACGGGGATCTGGGGCATAATAAACATGAAAATTGGTTAGTAATGAACATGCCTAGATTTACAGTAACTAGAAACTATAACTGCACGTAGACATGAGGTTAGATTACACTTGTAGTAGAAGCCTGCCCGGAACTGCATGGCAAATCCAACGTCCACAAGTGGTTAATCTAATGTGAGGGGTCGAGTGCATAAATGTACACATAACAGTGCTAAGACACGAGGTTAAGTCCGACTTGTGGTAGAAGTCTTCCCAGACCCAACCGGCATATCCAGCATCCACAAGTGGTAGACTTAATGTGAGACGCTGTGACACCTATAGTTATGGTTGTGCATCTTGTAAACAACGGGGTTGCCGCTTTAGTAAGTGATACATTCTACTATGGGACCAGCACAAGGTATCTACGGGTTAGGGAGCCAATCGATTGGGGGTAGTAATTAGGGTACATCTACTCTTGCTTGTTTAGGAGCCCATTATTATTGTTGGGGGTAAAAACCGTCAATTCTGTTGAGCTACCTGTTATTGTATGGGGTCAAACCTCTCACTAGAAGTACACCTAAGTCTACCATATTGTACTTGTTGGGATCATCTTGTTTTATTATACTAGTATTGGTGCAGAGAAAAGTATTAGAGAAGGGAATTATATTCTATTCTGTTTATCATGTTTACCTTGTTATACCTGCCTTATGACACTATTATCTCCCTCTCCAGTTTATATGCCTGTCATGGTGCTTTTACCTATTTATATGCTAAAATAGCTGGACTCGCCAAACCTTATGTCTGACCCATTTTGTTTCCTCTTCTCTCTCTTCTATTCCCCCTCCTCCCCAGGTTCTCGGAGTTGGAATACTCAAGCTTGATCGGAATTCTTCTTTCATTCTGCTTGGAGCTGCTTAGATGTACCGCTTGATTTTTTATCTTCTCTACTATGGCTATATTTTGGGGATTATGCTCTTTTTATGTATTATTTGTACTCCGATGATGATTTTGGTACAAGATAGAATTTTTATGTTAATGTAATGAGTTTTCAGTATTTCAGACTTATTATGTAATTGGGTTAGAAGCGCAATATATTCTATTCTATTTATCATGTTTACCTTGTTATACCAGCCTTATGACACTATTATCTCCCTCTCCAGTTTATATGCCTGTCATGATGCTTTTACCTATTTATATGCTAAAAGTAACTGGACTCGCCAGACCTTATGTCTGACCCATTTTGTTTCCTCTTCTCTCTCTTCTATTCCCCCTCCTCGCTAAGTTCTCAGAGTTGGAATACTCAAGCTTGATCAGGATTCTTCTTTCATTCTGCATGGAGCTGCTTGGATGTACCGCTAGATTTCGTATCTTCTCTACTATGGCTATATTTTGGGGATTATGCTCTTTTTATGTATTATTGTACTCTGATGATGATTTTGGTACAAGATAGAATTTTTATGTTGATGTAATGATTTTTTAGTATTTCAGACTTATTATGTAATTGGGTTTGGACCACGAAGCTTTTCTATTTAATAAAGTTTTAATTCCACTGTTGTTTCATATATGTCTTGTGATGTTTCTGTTTCTGTTTCTTTTTCTGTTTACCTATAACGCGTCACGAAACTCAATGCATTCTGATAAAGAGTGACATTAACGGACGTGGGGTGTCACATTTGATATTAGAGCTGAAGGTTACCAGATCGGATAAAAGATTTTGAAAATTGTTTTTAAAAAGGTCTTAAAAGAAAGCATTTTCAAAAGAATAGTTGTTTTGAAAAATATATTCCCCAAAGCCACATTATATATCTTTCGATTCTCTGTTTGAATCCATTTTTCCTTTTCTTTTCAGTATGTCTAGGGAACCTAATATTCCTGAGGGTGTTCAGATACCGGCTTGGTTTCATAGGTATTTGGAGGCTACGGCACTTACCAAAGGCCAAGCAGACTCCCTTCCCCCAGCTACAAGCACTGTTACTCCTTCTCCGCATGCTGATAATTTCTCTAGCATATGCAAGGATTTCTATGCTATGGGCTGAAAGCCATTCTGAGGAACTGAGAGTTTTGTAGAAGCAAGGAATTGGTTTAAAGAGACGAAGGATTTATTTGGAATTTTCGAAGTTGATGATCATAGTAAGATTCAGTTAACCGTTTGGTAGCTGAAGGATGAGGTCTTGTCTTGGTGGGAAGTGGCACATGCGGGACGTCCAGTCGAGACTTGGGATAATTTCCAATAGAGATTCAAGAAGAAGTTTCTTTCTCAAGCCGAGCAGAGCAAAGTATGCAAATGGAAAGGTTTTTGGCACTTAAGCGAATAAACATGTCTATTAGAGAGTATGTTAATAAGTTTAATCAATTGGCGAGGTTTGGAGTTAGTAAATACCCGCACAAGAAAGCTTTGAGGTTTGCTAGAGGATTGAATGAACCCCTCCATGGGTTGGCTATGTCTCATATTCCGATGGGAGCAATTTTTGAGAAACTCATTGATATGGCATTGCTGCATAAAGAAGATAAAGGCAAAAAGAAAGAGGCTAAGGTTGAGGAATCACGAAACAAGATAGTATGGCCCAAGAAAGAACAACAACAACAAAAGAAGGGTGGAAAGAACAACAAAGCCCGAGACAAAAGAAAATGTCATAATTGTGGGAGCGTGGGTAATTTGATCAAGGATTACAAGAAAGTAAGAACGCCTTTTTCCATTGTGGAGAGGTCGGACATCTTGTTAAGGATTGCCCGAAAAAGCAAGGATAGGGGCAAAGGGCAGGATCTTCTGGAGGTCAAGTGCATGCTCTCGTGGCCAGTGCGCCAGATAAAGGTAGGAATTTTTTTGTTGAAGGTTTGATTTCTCTTTCTAATCATCATGTTAGAACTCTTTTCGATTCTAAATCTTTGCATTCTTTTATATCTGATTATGTGGTTGAATCTCTGCACCTTACTACTAGTATGGTTTTGGATCCCATTGTTGTCTCAAACCCCATTGGTGGTACGGCTCATTTATCTATGATTTGTCGGGGTTTGAGAATATCTATGTTGGGCGTCGAGTTTGAATGTGATGCATATGTGCTTGGTTTCATGGGCTATAGTTTGATTCTAGGGATGGATTGGCTAGCCATGTATGGTGCCATTCTAGATTGTGAGAGGAGGGTCATTAGACTTTTGACTTGCCATGGGAGGACCCTTGAGGTTTCTTGTGACCCTAAAGGGTCTATCATGCTTAGTTTTTTAGAGTCGCTTGATGCATCTATCAATGATCTATGATATGTACCAGTAGTCTGTGAGTATCCTGATGTTTTTGAGGAGGTTCGGGGCTTACCTCCGAGGCGCGAGATTGATTTTTGTATATACTTGGTGGACAATGCAAATCCGGTTGCATTGCCTGTGCGCCATATGGCTCCAAGTGAAAGGAGGGAGCTCAGCAAACAAGTAGGGGAGCTACTTGACAAAGGGTTTATTAGGCGAAGAATATCTGAATGCGGTGCTCCAGTAGTATTCGCCACTAAGGCGGATGGTTCGCTTCGCTTATGTGTGGATTATGGAGAGTTGAATAAACTCATTAAGAAGAATAGGCACCCACTTCCGAGGATAGATGATCTGTTTGACCAGCTTGTTGGTGCATCTATTTTCTCTCAGTTGGACTTGGCCAAGGGGTTCCGTCAGTTGAGGGTGGCCGAGGATAGTATAGATAAGACTGCTTTTAGAACTCCAAATGGTTTCTTCGAGTGGCTCAACATGCCTTATGGGATGACGAATGCACCTGCCTATTTTGTTGATATAATGAGTAGGGTGTTTCCGGAGTTTCTAAATAAGTTCGTTGTGGTCTTTGTTGATGATATCTTGATTTTCTCGAAGAGCGAGGAAGAGCATGCCCTACATTTAAGGGAGGTTTTGAAAACTCTCTGTGCGCACCAGCTTAAGGATCAAATCTTGAAACTGACATTTCAACTATATGTCCACATCTTATGTGCACATATGAGTCACTAGTTTAAACAAGTCCATTCTTCGAGTGTCACACGGCAAGGCCATATCAAGCCAATCCCGATCCGATTACGCGACATCGTGGAACGATTCAAGCTCGCTAGCTCAAGCCTGAAATCAAAGGGACAAGGGAGCTTGGGAAGTCTTCAAAGTACGAAATGATGATTTGTGTTCCCACGCGCTTGCTAACTTATCATGTCCTTCAAACTAACTTTGAGCCCCTAAAAACCCTAGAAGATTTACTAAGTTTCTATGATACGAAGTCCAATCCCGTATCTGCACATACTTGGCGACTCTTCCCCGAATTTGTACCTTCGTTTCTCGAAATCCACCACTCCACATTCTTTAATGCCGATCCCAGAAACCCTCTCACTTTACATACCTATCCATCCTTCCCTCGGGAACCCAAGAATAACTCGGACATCTGAGGTACAAAAGCTGCATTTTGTATCCTCTATGCCTTATGTTGATTTTCTGTACAAAAGAAGAGAAGAAAGGGAGCAAATACAACTCTTGGATTAGCTTGCCCCAAATGTACATATCGGGATCGGAATTCGGGATCATACACCAGGCTATGGTCACGTTCACTTGTCTTCGAGGCACCGACTACCAAATCAATCCTAACTCAATGACCACTCGCGTACTCACTAAATGTCCAACAATCCGAGTACACGAGCTTGGCATTTGGGTTCGACCTCAGTCCGAAGGCAAATCTATGTCATCACATGCCATGGCATACCCTGAGTATTGTCCTTTTAGTGACGTTCACGTATATGTGTTCTCAAAACTTCGACCATTGGAATGCGCTTGGATCATTGAACGATTGTGTACTTGTGAATCCAAGTGATTTAGCGGAACACACCAAACGATCAAGCTCTAGTTCAATGACGTTTCTATAACTACCTTACGCGATTGCACGCCCAAGCTATGTCTACGACCATGCATACATGCTTTTGGAATCTCTACCGGTCAAACTAACTCGATCCGTTAACTAATTGTGTGCTCATAGGCTCAAATGACCCAAGAGTGCACATCTGATCAAGTCTTGATTCAGCAACTTTACGAAAGCTAACTTGCGCGATCGCATGCGTACAATTTGTTGTTTAATGTCATGTTGCTTATTCCAACTCAGATCGCATCACGCAAAACCACGTGCAAATGTGTGAGTGCATATTCGACTTTGCTTGACAACCAGCCGTTTGTACTTTGGTGCAACTGGGAGTCGGCGACTAACATTTAAGACAGGTTCCAGCTCGAGCGGCAAGATTCAAGTGAGTCAAGACTCTTAACAATGCTGGAATCTCAAACTCATACCAACAGTCTTCAATAATGCGTCTCAACTGCTCTAAAGCAGCTCACTCCCGGTGTACAACTCAACGGAAAGATCACGACCAATTGCTGAGCACGACATGGAGATCTTTCCGACCATTGCCAGACTTGTCTCATTTCAAAGCATGCCACGCTAACACAAGACATACGTTGGGGCAAATGTTAACCGACATTTTGGTCTGGTTACTAGAAGCAGACCAGGCCCACATGACTTGGCCCATCGCGTGGTTCAACGGCCCAGAAGTGTTGCTAACATCTTCAAGAATCAAGCTAAGGCAAGGCCGCGCAAAAACAGTCTCATGGATCGTCAAACTGCTCTCAAACAATACAAGTCATGAATCAAGTGAACGTACTCATAACTATGTGATCTTATCAAGCGAATCATGGTTTTGGCACCAGAAGACTCGAGTCAGAACATTGGCAGAATGCCAGATGCAAAATTCATTAGCATTGAAGTTCGCTCGCCCAACACGTGCTGATTACCTCCAAGAGCTAGCGCAACACACCGATTGGATTCAGAATCTAGCTTTAGCTCCAACTGGCTTTGCATTACAATGCTCTGCATCACCAAGCTTCGCATTCTGCGGCTGGCATAACTATGATTTGCACCATCGTCCCTCGCATCACCATGCCTCGAATCACCATGCCTTGCACCATCTTGCCTCACACCACCATGCCTCGCATTGCCGTGTCTCTCTCCGCCATGCCTCGCATCACCAAGCCTCATCGTGCCTTGCACCACCATGCCTCGCAACACCGTGCCTCGCTTCACCATGCCTCGCACCACCATATCTTGCATCACCATGCTTCGCACCACTGTGCTTCACTCCACTGTGCCTCGCAACACCATGCCTCGCATAACCTTGCCTTGCACCACCGTGCCTCGCAACACCAAGGCTTACATCACCATGAGAGACCATGCCTCGCATCATTATGCGAGACCATGCCCCGCATCACCATGCGAGACCATGCCCCGCATCACCATGCGAGACCATGACTCGCATCACCGTGCCTCGAATCACCATGCCTCGCACCATCATGCCTCGAACCACCATGCCTCACATCACCATGCCTCGCACCACCAAGCCTCGCACCACCGTGCTTCGCTCCACTGTGCCTCACATCACCATGCCTCGCACCACTGTGTCTCGCTTCACCATGCCTTGTATCACCTTACCTCGCATCACCGTGCCACACACCAACATGCCTCGCCTCGCACCAGCATGCCTCGCACCACCGTGCCTCACATCACCATGTCTTGCACCACCGTGCCTCGCTTCACCACGCATCGCATCATCATGCCTCGCATCACACTACCTCGCACCACCATGCCTTGCATCATCGTGCCTCGCATCAACATGCCTCGCATCCCATAACTTGCTCCACCTCGCATCACATCGCAACCCCATCTTCTGATCTAACTTTGCATCCCCTGGTTGTGAGATGCCACATCACATCCCCATATTCTGAATCCATCTAACTCTGCATCCTCTGGATGTGAGATGTCACATCCCTTGGATGCGACATATCGCATCTGTCGCATCCCGCTGGATGCGACATATCGCGTCGCACCGCCGGATGCGATGGATCCCCCTCCCCCGATAGCGGTAAGTCGCATCCCTCTGAGATGCAAATTTTCGCATCCTTAGGATGTGAAATTCGCATCCCTTCATAGGGATGTGAAATTCTATTGTAGTGCATCAGGGGATTCGATTTTCTGGGCTTTGCTAGTTTAGAATGTGAAATCCCACTCCTTTTTATTCTTTTCCCACTCCTTTTTCCTACTCCCATATCTCACCTACTCCCACTTGTTGGAGAATGGAGTTTTGATGACAACAACCTTATTTCAATTATCATTATTAATTGATTATAAAATATATACTAACATTTCTATCTAGAACATACATACATATATATATATATGCATGGTTTATATACAGGACTTAAACACAGGAGACTGTACAATTTTAGAGTTCCAAGAGATTCAGGATTCAGAAGAGATTCAAGACTCATGAGTTATCAAGTTATCAAGATTTCAAGAGTTCAAAAAGAATATAGTAATAAAGTCTATATTATATGTAAGAATCTGAATAGCACTCTAGGTTCAAAATTCTGATTTTCAAGTTTCAATTTCTATTTTCAAAATTCAAATCTTAATTTCAAATTATTTTTCTAAATGATTTCAAATTATTATATCTTACTTATGATTTCAAACATATAAGTTTAAAGTTTTAATATATATATAAGTTTATATATAGTTATATAGTTCTATAGTTTTAAATCATATAACTTTATAAATATGTTATACAATATATTATTATGATTTCGTATGATTTTACACTTTAGAATATTCAATTATATTACTAAGTTTTGATTCAAGAATTTCCAGAATAATATATATGTTTAAACACTTGAAAAACAGTTTTACAATGTTAACCTTGTAGCCGTAAAATCAAAGGTATTTGGAGCGGTGTTAAACTTGTATCCATGAAATCAAGGGTGTGTACTTGGATATTGATAATAATAAAACTTTGTATGATCCAGCGTTATGTGGGACTAAATGTAGGAGTAATCCAAACCAGTATAAAATCCAGTGTGTTCTTTCCTTTTCTGCATTTTATATTTACTTATATATATGTGTCTATGTTTGATTATGTGTTTGTGATCATCTCTATTTTGTGTGTGTGATTCACATAGTAGATCAGTTAAGTTTTAGATTTTCATAAATTTCTTATAAACACTATTAACCCCCCTTTAGTGTTTGTTTTGCATTAAGATCTGCATTCCACATTCTCTAACAATTGGTATTAGAGCATAGATTTTCAAAAAGTTCATAATTTGATTTTTGGAAATATTAAATGAATTTTTTTGAAATGGTTCATAACGCTAGTTTCAATTCATAAATTGCATCAATATTTAAAGAGTCTGCATTTAATTATGTTGAAAATTAAGTGATCTACTGAATTGTTTTCCAATACAGGAAAAGTTGTGTTACATGGCTATTGGAAATTCAAACTCTGAAAAGTTGGGTTATATGGCTGTTGAAAATTCAAATTTTGAAATGGTGTGTTACATGGTTGTTGGAATTCAAATTCTAATGAACAAATGGAGGAAAAAGGACAATGGATAGGATAGTGGTTGTTCAAGACATATGACGTGAAATCTAGAATTATTAAACAATCTAGTATATGAAGATGGTGGAATGGTCAACTTTGAAGATAACTCTAAAGGATATATTGTTGACATTAGCAATGCCAGTAATTCTGAAACTCCTACTATTTCTGATGTTTTATTAGTTCAAAATATAAAACACAACCTACTAAGTATAAGTCAACTTTGCGATAAAGGCTATAAAATAAACTTTGAAAAAGATAAATGCTTAATAGAAGATAGGAATTTAAAAGTAATATTTAAAGGAGATAAAAAGAAAAATATTTATATATTAAGTATGAAAATATCCAATGATAATCTATGTCTTAGGTCCAATACAAGTAACCCTTGGATATGGCATAAGAGATTAAGTTATATAAATTTCAGGCACATCTCTAGGATTTCAAAGTTAGATTCAATGAGGCGATTACCCAAAATGAAATTTAAAGTAAATAATTTATGCGATGCTTATCAATTCAAAAAATTAAAAATAAGTTCATTTAAATCAAAAGAGGATATTACAACCAAGAAACTGTTAGAGTTAATTCACATGGATCTATTTGGTCCATCCCAAACACAATCAATAAATCACAATAGATATGTTTACGTAATAATCAATGATTTTTCTAGATTTACTTACACCTTATTTCTTAAAAATAAAAGAGATTCTTTTGATCAATTTAAAACCTTTTCTAAAAGAATTCAAAATTTATTATCTTTAAAAATCAAAACAATATGTAGTGACCATGATGGAGAGTTCGAAAATGAATTTTTGAAAAGTTTTGTAATAAGAAGGGGATAACCCATAATTTTTCTTTCCCAAGAACCCCTCAACAAAATGGAGTAGTTGAACATAAAAATAGATTAATTCAAGAGTGTGCAAGATCCACGTTATCTGACAGTAACTTACCAAGGAATTTTTGGTCTAAGGCAGTTGCAACAGCTTGTTATATATTTAATAGAATATTAATAAGACCCTCGACTCATAAAACACCATATGAACATTTGTATAATAAGAAACCAAAAGTATCACATTTTAAAATATTTGGAAGTAAATGTTTTATTCTTAATACTAACGAAAATTTAGACAAATTTGACTCTAAATCTGATAAAGGAATATTTATCAGATATTCAGAAAGAAGTAAAGCATATAGAGTTTTTAATATAAGAATTATCACTATAGAAGAAACCTTAAATGTATCCTTTGACGAAAAGTATAAAAATATAACACAACGCAATGAAAATGAATGTGAAAATGAGATTAATGAAACAGATAATCAACCAAATAAAATAATTAGATTATTAAGAGATCATCCTGTAGAAAATATCTTAGGATATATTGAATTTTTTGTTAGAACTAGAAACTAATTAAATAATATAAGTAACTCAGCTTTTATTTCAACTATCAAACATAAGAATCCAAAGGAAGCATCATATGACGATTCATTGATCATTTCTATGCAAGAAGAATTGAACCAGTTTACCCGGAATGATTTATGAGAACTTGTTTCCAGACCAGAGGATAAAACTGTAACTGGAACTAAATTAGTTTAAAAAAATAAAATGAATGAACATGGTAAGATCGTAAGAAATAAAGCATGATTAGTAGCATAAGATTATACTCAATAAAAAGGAATAGATTATTGTGAAACGTTTGCCTCCATAGCAAGATTAGAAGCAATTAGGATATTATTAGCCTTTGCTAATCATAATAATTTCAAATTATATCAAATGGATGTTAAAGTGCTTTTCTAAACGGATATGTTAAAGAAGACGTATATGTAGAACAACCGCATCTTTTTGAAGATGAAATTTTTTTAAACCACGTATATAAATTAAAGAAAGCATTATATGGATTAAATAAGTTCCTACAGCATAAGTTTGTATATAGTTTTAAATCTTATAACTTTATAAATATGTTTATATAATATATTATTATGATTTCATATGATTTTACACTTTAGAATATTCATTTATATTACTAAGTTTTGATTCAAAAATTTCATGAATAATATATATGTTTAAACATTTGAAAAATAGTTTTAAAAATAAAAACACTATACATATGTCAACATACATATATGGCTATGTCGACATATAACTATTAGAAATTCAATTTTCAAAGGAAATGTCTTTTCACTATTTGTAACGTTTCTGAAACTTTGCAACCATTGAGACACCATAAGAAGGGGCTGATTTCGAATTCTTTAATCATCCTTCTTCTCCATCTTCACCCCTTTGCATACCACCATTAATATACATCATTTTCTTGATTTCTACACTTATACTTTGTTGATTTCTACTCAAATTATATAAAACTTCTTCTCTTCTCAATATCTATCAAATAGTCTTTGAATTTAAGTGCTATTAAAGAGTTATATGGCTGTTGTAATCATTTAGGAATTTTTTGGGAAATGGTGTGTTCCTTTTAGCCCTGAAAACAAGGAAAGAGAGTGATGTTAACCTTGTAGCGATGAAATCAAGGGTGTTTGGAGCGTTGTTAACCTTGTAACCGTGAAATCAAGGGTGTTGTACTTGGATATTGATAATTATAAAACTTTGCGCAATCCAGTGTTGCGTGGGACTAGACGTAGGAGAAATCCGAACTAGTATAAAATCTAGTGTGTTCTTTCTTTTTCTGCATTTTATATTTACTATATCTGTGTCTGTGTTTGATTCTGTGTTTGTGATCATCTCTGGTGTGTGTGATTCATATATGTAACGACCCGTATTTTTACAGTATAATAATTAATTTATTTAATTATTTAAATAGTGATTCAGAAATTTAAATGGTTGTTTAATTAAATAATATTGAATAATTAATTAATATAAATAATAGAATAATATATTTTATTTTCGAAATAGTCGGAAATAGCTGAATTCACAATATTCTGTGAATTGGACAATTTAAAATATATAATTTAGTTTAGAATTTAATTATAATAACGAATATACTTAATAAATGAAGACTGAACATATAATTTATATTATAATTATAATCGAGCCCGAAATAGCGTGACAGTTCGTAATTTGGCGATTCGAACTTTAAATGAATATATATAATCCGTTTTAAGTCGGATTTCTATGAAACAAGAAACCTTCGGAGCTGGCGAAGTATATTTTTCAAATGGAAGAGAAAACTCGAGATTTCGTTGTGTAAATTGTGAGTTATGATCAAATCAAATTTTCAGAAAGTCGCTATGAAATTGTTTATAAGCCATAACGGTTACTTAATTTAATTAAATATTGGTTTCGAATTTGGACAAGATCTTTGAGACGTAGCTATAATTTAATTTATAGAATTTTTTTTATAATTTTTAATTTGGAAAATAAACCAATTTTTATTTTTGGAGTATTTTACACCCTATATCAGCATTTCGGTGTTTCATGAAATGAGTTAACTAGTCTATATTATTATATTTTTGGGATCCGGGTACATTACTCGTCTCATTGTTATTTTTATTTCTGCCTGTAACTCTTCATATGTGAACAAATGAAATTTTAAGTAACGGTACTGAAATCATTTAAAAACTTGAGTAATGAATATATATATATATACCATTCCTTAAACCGTAAGCTACTACACCATACTCAAGTAGCATCGCAAACAACATGTCCTTTCTTCGGTTATGAAATCTGACATAGGTTTTCTCATGTCCATACTAATGCGTTTGTCTACCCAAATCGAATTTTTGCTTAAGGACCGAAGTGTACTAGTATGTTGGTCAGTAGGATAACCGTTCATTAGACCTGATGATGCTACTTGGGATAAGACAAAACAAGACGTATACATGACCTTGTACCTTTGTTTGAAGTATTTTAATTACTTAGATTGTAAGTAAATAAAATCATATTTTTCCTACTGAAAATTCACTTCACTCACGTCCGTATACTGTAGGCTAGTTTGCATAGCTGTGAAGAATTTTAAAGCTATAAATAGACCGACCCTTTCTTTACTTCCACTGGCTTCAGGAAACCAAACCCTTGCATGATAACGGCTGCAAACAAATGGAAAACAAATGAAATCATTCACAAATTAAATATCAAAACAAAAACTCTAAAGCTCATGAAATAAATGAAGTAACTGCACCAGGGAAGGCTAATCGAGCTAGCGTGGAGAAGGAGGGGATCGTTCTAGGTTGTGAGTCGAGGGAAGATGGGGTCTTCAAGTCTCGGTTGTGATGGGAAATACAAGAGGAAGGTCAATTCTGTAAAATGGCATGGGGGTGCGTGTGATATAGAGGAATGAACGGTATTATTTATTTGAATTATTTTGGTGTATTGATGGTAGGGAGTTCGAATGTTTGCAGCGATATATTATGAAACCGAAGAGCTGAAATCACGAAGGGGAAGAGGCTGATCAAACTGTATATATACGGTTTGGGAAGAAAGTGGATGACTCGAGTTTTCAGCAGCATAGGAGAAGTGATGTGATCATTTTTTTAGGGTGAAAGTAAGCGTTGGTTCAAACAATTGTTTCATCTTGCTCTCAGTACGATCGCAGAACTAATGGAGCAAAGGTCTCAGACAACCGTAGCATAGTTTCTTTCTGGAGAGGCATAGTGTTTAATGGGAGATGCTGGTTATGACATTTTACACGAATAGGTGATACAGATCACGTGATGTTTAGATATGAGATTGATGAAGGAGCGTGAATTGTTTAAAACAAAAATAAGGTTGTAAGATGATGGCGGTTGCGGATGGATTTTTTGTTATGTAGTTTGATATAGTTTGAGTGAAAAGTGGTTTGGTAATACTGACGATTTGTTTTCGAGTTAGCTCAGTGGAGTGGTAAGCGTTTGGGTGGTGAGTTTTGCTAGGGTATGCAAACAGTAACTAATTGTTTTAATATTGCTGGGTGATGGTCCGCGAGGATGACGACGTTCTATGTTAATCAAAGAGTGTTCAATGCTAGAAGAACAAATAAGGAAGAAAAGGGATGAGAAATGGTATTAAAGGAGGATGATGTGGAAATAGGGTATTAATCGGCAAATGGTGATTAAGTGTTAATTTATTATTTAAATTTTTAGTAAATAATTTTTTAATGTACGCAATCTTTTAAAAATTGTAACTTTGCCGTACAATATCAGAATCGAGCGAAACAAGATCTGTTAGGATCGTATGGACGGCAGCTACCCAGTGGAACTGACTGGGAGTGAATTGGAGCTCGTTACAATTTATAGCGAAATAAATTGTCTGTCTGAATCAACCAACAGTTATAATTATTTAACGATGAACGTCCAATGTGAGTAAATCTCACAAACTCGGATCAATTCATGTTCTTATAACGTATTTTTAGAATTGATAAATGATGGTTGATTGCTGTGTGTTGACTGTTTAGATGAACTGCTAATCTATTAGTTGAAAATATAAATAACGATACATATGTATATATATTGTTAATCAAATATTGATTCTGCTTATCAGAATACTTCATGTTGAAATGAAATTGTTGTTAATTATATTTTTTAACATCTGTGAATGCAAGGAAACAGGTTGGAGGGATCCAACTGGATTCCTCAATATTTATAATACTATTTTTTCATATATTGTGATATATGATGTGATATATAATTTGTTGTTGATTATGTGTGTTTAGATGATATTGATCATGGTTATCTGGTATTTTAAATAGCATAATAAATAATAGAATATAAATGGGGAATTTCAAAGTGTATATTGAAAATAAAATATTAATATAAAATCAATGGATTTTATAAAAAAGGAATTGTTTGGAAAATTAAATAAGAAGTTATGTATAAGATTATTAATAGTATATAAATGTTTTAAAAGGTCGTTTTTGGTACAAATACTGAATGAAGGTAATAAGAGGTAAATAAGTGAGTATATGAAGTAAATATAATATTTTAGGAAATATATAGGATTATAAAAAGAGAATTTTTCATTAGGGAGGTTTAGACCCGTACTTCACACACGGATGTAACATGATAATAATTAAGGGGAATTGGCGAGATATAAAAGAATTATGGGAAGATTTATTTAAAGTAGATTTTAAATAGAATCTATTTTAACAGATAAAGCGAGAAGATTAATTTATAAATAGTATTTTATAAATTAAATAAAATATTTATCATTGATAAATGGAATATATAAGTCTGAGATTTATATAGAGAAGTAAAATCGGTTCCAACACCGATATTTGAAATCGAATGTGAACGTAGCAGTTGAAAAGAGAGTTAATTGGATTAGAGTTATCAAATATATTTATTCGAAATAGACTTATCAAATATAGTTATTCGAAATAGAGTTATTTGAAATAAAGTTATCAAATATTGTTATTTGAAATATAGTTATTCGAAATACAGTTATCAAATATAATTATTTGAAAGGGAGTTAATCGAATATAATTTATTCGAAGAGAGTTAATCAAATATAATTTATTCGGAGGGAGTTTAATCGAATATAATTTATTTGAAAGAGAGTTAAATCTAATATAAGTTATTCGAAAGAGGGTTAAATCGAACAGAGATTATTCGAAAGAGAGTTATACGTTGAAATTCGATTATATCGAATTCGGAAAGTACTATTCACTTTTCGTTTTTAATTAAGATTTATTTATTTATTAATAAATTAGTTGTTTGTTTATTTATCCAAATTAATAAATAAAAGTTATATTCAAGTTATTATATTGCGGAAGCATGGGATTATAACACTATAGTTATAATCAAATGATTTCTGTAAAAGAAGTGGATTCGTAAATAGTATCTGAGAGTTATGAAAGGAAGTTTGTTAAAGATTTAAAAGGCTACTTGTCTATTTCGAGGTTAGAAATGTTGTTCAGTTAAGGTCTGAGAGGTAGTTATATCCCAACTTGATGGACTTCATTTTTAACTAAGAAATGGTTTAAGGTTCGACACTGAAGGTTGGTTAAGTGAATTTAGTTAATGAGTGTAATGGTTTGAGTTGGCATAGCGATGTTTTATTTAGACATCTGTTTAAATCCAATGAAGGAGTTTTGGAAATTTTTTCCAAAAAGAATCAGAAATGTTTTCTAATATAAAGAAATAGAAATGAGAGTAGATATGGAAATGTTTTCCAATGATTAATAACGTATATTTTCTAAATTTAGAAAATAAGAATTTACGAATATATGGAAATAGGATTAGCGAAATGGATAATTGAATGACAAATTAAATTAAAGGGGATCAGTGGTGATTGATGATTTGCTCGGTAAGATTTCCATTTGGAAATACGACCGTTTTTCGTACACATGTTTTTCTTTGATAGTTAAATAACCGACTATCAAAATTTTTGACCATTTCCGTTGCCAATACGGAGAGACCGGGATCAGATTTATTATCTGAAAACCACTCCGTATAGGCATTAGCGTTGCGAATCAAATATGATGAAGATAATTGAAGACGGAGTTTGTGCAAGGCCTGTTCTAGCAAATCCTAGGTGGAAATTGCCTAAGATGGATTTATAGAATAATTCATTCGGTTTGTCCGGTCCCAGGAAAACCTACATGGAAGAATGTATGACATAATATATTTAATATATCGCGTAAGTTAATCTCTTCAAACGTATTTACGCTCGGTGGCCGAGGAATTCATTTCTCTTAGCTTATACCTGTGGTATTTTTAGGGAAATCAATTTGTGATTTGACAGGTATGACGATGTGGCATTCAAAGTAAATAAAGGAGTGATCTGTCGAGATATGTTATGACCTCAAGCCTCATCAACTGGGAAATGACAGGAATCGGGCATGCAGCATGGCTAAGTGGATCGCACCCAAGTAGGGTATATTGTCACCATCAAGAGAATATTCATATTTGTTACTTCTTTCAATTCTGTATCTCCCGGGAACGGTTATGTTGGTACACCAACCATAAGGTGACAATATATTCGGAACATTCAAGCGAAATGAATGGATGGTCATGTGTGGTCGAGTTACAAGATGTTGTTCTTGAACTCCAATGTATCGCTTCTAGAGTACACTGATCGGAAGGTGGTTCCATACGTTGTCATAGTTGGAATCCATTACCCAATAAGAGCCCAAGGTTTTTGATTGTATATTATATATGTAGAGCGTGAGATGAAAGCATAATACTAGATTGCTATCTACTTGATTTAGACATTATTATAATATCAGAAAATATTGATCTTAAGAAATATTTTGGGTTATCGTAAGGTAAAAACCATCTGTATTTATGTGCGGATCCGTCTTACGATTATCATCGCTTTTGAAAAGGATTTGGAAAAGTTAAACCAAGTGTTTGGAGTTTACTCACACCAGTCACATGACTGACCCAGAGTTTATTTTGTTTTGTTTTCCCTAAACTCTTGGGGGGCCAATTTTGTACGGGCAGTCAAGTAGTCGGGATTTTACAGATACTTAGAGAGCTGGAGCAGGAGGCTTCAGGATTATATAGCTATGGTTATTTTCGCTATGTTGTAAGTGTTGTACTCTGATAATAGTATTGTATACCGATACTGTTTTATTCTAAAGTTATGTTATATAATATATTTTATTCGTTCCGTTGTGAGATTCATGTTACTCTGATGTTGTTGTAGTTGTGTTCTTCTTCTTCTATTCTAATTTTCAATCTTATCTATTCTCACCCTCTAACTTCTTTCATTAACTATCCGGTATTTCAGATGCTTGAATAGTCGACATTGAGTTTATGTCGGTTACCAAGATCGCAAATTCCCCGGGTCGTTATAGTGGTATCAAAGCTGAAGGTTAAATAATTACCTTGTCCCTGTGGCGTGACTCGATAGAGATTAGGTTAGTAATATCCTAGATTGAGTTTGGGTGTATATATACGAGTGAACGTATTTGTAGATTTTATAAAAATGGTTTTGTATTGTGGAGATTTATTAGTTGAGTTGTTTATGAGTTCTGGTCGATCAGTTTGATCCACTGTATCGGTAGGAGTTTCTAAACACTCGAATACGATGAACCGACACAGTATGTTTTGAAAGAGGGTAAATTAAATAATTTTACCCCAGAATTTATTTTGGATATAAAGAGAGTATTTATATTGGAATGATTATAACATATTGGATACATTGGTTGTTGTTATAATCGGATTAGAATATAATTGAAATGTTTATGTAAATAACCAATCATAATTCATATAAGTGTAATATATGAAATTAGATGAATTAAATCTGAATTTTAATTTAAAACCCTGGAAATTTGGAAACATGTTTGTAAATAGATTTAGATTAAATATATGAGAATTTTAAAATCCTAGGAGATTTTAAATTGTTTTACAATCATTTTGCATGGTTTTTTGAATTGATTTCAGAATGAAATTGTTTAAATATGAGTTTTGAAAAGTGGTATAGTATTGAACTCACTTGAGTCACTAGTAAATAACTTTGATGATGCTGGCCACTTCCTTAGTGTTCATTTTCAAGTTCTAAGTGACGGATTATTACTTAAGATATTATTTGGAATTTTTTTGGGAAAACAAGTTGTTTTGATTCCGAAAGGGAATATTTGATTTTTAAAAAGGGTAAGTTGTTTAAAACTCCCAGGAAGAGATTGTTCGAATTAAAAATAATTTAAAACGGGATTTGCGAAAGCAAATTGAAATTGAATTAAAACTAGTTAAGTGAAAATTGAATTGAAATAGAACGATATCAAGGAAAATTGGATTCTTGAATATAACTGGACCTATGTGAGGTGAAATGGATTGATTTTTGGAATAGAAGTTAGATTTTGGATTTTGAGATAAAGATAACTGATTTGGGAAATTAATTAGTTAATGGAATGTCGTAATGGAATTTAACAAGGTTAAGTAAATTGGATTGGTGAGTTAAGAGTTTGGAATCGAGAATGGAACTCGAGTTTGAAATGTAATTCGGCTTGGATAAAAGCGTATAATCGTGTTGAGATTTAATGGATGTAAATTGACTGGAAATCGATTGGTATAGATGGATATATGATCAGCAGGTATTGAGTAGAAGTAAGTGCAAGAAATAAAATGGTATGTTCAACAAAAGGTACATGTTTCATTTGGTTTGGTGATTTATGAGCCGATTTGGCAAGCCGCTTGGCTATTTGATTTTCTTTTGGGTTGGAGAAGGCCTAAAGCGGCGAGTTGTAGTTGTATCGATTGAGCCGTACAAAGGAGACGTTGGCGAAATTTTTCGAAATTTTAAGGTGTTAGAAAATTTCCAGAATTTTTGAAAATTTTCGTTAATAAAAATGAATTAATATTTTAATTGAAATTTATTGGTTCAATTGAAACTAAAGTTAAAAAGTAAACAAATAATTTTTAACCCAGTTAATAGGGTTTGTTTTCTACCTTAGCAATTTCGAGGACGAAATTATTATAAGGGGGGAGAATGTAACAACCCATATTTTTATGGTATAATAATTAATTAATTTAATTATTTAAATATTGAATTATAAATTTAAATGGTTGTTTAATTAAATAATATTGAATATTTAATTAATATAAATAATAGAGTAATATATTTTATTTTCAGAATAGTCGGAAATAGTTAAATTCACAATATTTGTGAACTGGACAATTTAAAATTTATAATCTAGTTTAAAATTGAATTATAATAATGAATATATTTAATAAACGAAGATTGAATGTACAATTTATATTATAATTATAATCGAGCTCGAAATGGCGCGGTAGTTCATACTTTGGTGATTTGAACTTTAAATGAATATACAGAATCCGTTTTAAGTCGGATTTCTATGAAAAAAGAAACCTTCGGAGCTGGTGAAGTATATTTTTCTAATGGACGAGAAAAATCGAGATTTCTTTGTGTAGATTGTGAGTTATGATCAAACCAAATTTTCAGAAAGTCGCTATGAAATCGTTTATAAGCCATAACGGTTATTTAATTTTAATTAAATATTGGTTTCGAATTTGGACAAGATCTTTGAGACATAGCTATAATTTAATTTATAGAATTTTTCTATAATTTTTATTTTGGAAAATAAACCAATTTTTATTTTTGGAGTATTTTACACCCTATATCAGCATTTTGGGGTTTCACGAAATGAGTTAACTAGTCTATATTATTATATTTTTGGGATCCAGACACATTACTCATCTCATTGTTATTTTTATTTCTGTCTGTAACTCTTCATATGTGAACGAATGAAATTTTAAGTAATGGTACCGAAATCATTTAAAAACTTGAGTAATAAATATATGTACCATTCCTTAAACCGTAAGCTGTTACACCATACTCAAGTAACATCGCAAACAGCACGTCCTTTCTTCATTTATGAAATCTGACGTAGGTTTAATCATGTTAATACTAATGCGTTTGGCTACCCGGATCGAGTTTTTGCTTAAGGACCAAAGTGTACTAGTATGTTGGTCAATAGGATAGCCATTCATTTGACCTGATGATGCTACTTGGGATAAGACAAAACAAGACATATACATGACCATGTACCTTTGTTTGAAGTATTTTAATTACTTAGCTTGTAAGTAAACAAAAACATATTTTCCTACTGAAACTTCACTTCACTCACGCCCGTATACTGTAGGTTAGTTTGCTTAGCAGTGAAGAATTTTAAAAGCTATAAATAGACCGACCCTTTCTTTACTTTTACTGGATTTACAAAACCAAACCCTTGCGTGATAATGTCTTCAAACAAATGGAAAACAAATGAAATCACTCACAAATTAAATATATAAAAAACTCTAAAGCTCAAGAAATAAATGAAGTTGAAACCGCACCAGGGAAGGCTGATCGAGCCTAGCGTGGAGAAGGAGGGGGTCATTCTCGGTTGTGAGTCGAGGGAGGATGGGGTCTTCAAGTCTCGGCTGTGATGGGATAAATGGAAGGAAGGTCAATTCTGTAAAATGGCGTGGGGTGCGTGTGATATACAGGAATGAACAATATTATTTGTTTGAGTTATTTTGGTGTATTGATGGTGGGGAGTTCGGATGTTTGAAGCGATATACTATAAAACTGAAGAGCTGAAATCACGAAGGGGAAGAGGTTGTTCGAACTATATATATATACGGTTTGGGAAGAAAGTGGATGACTCGAGTTTTCAGCAGCGAAGGAGAAGTGATGTGATCATTTTTTTAATGGTGAAAGTGAGTATTGGTTCAAATAATTGTTTCATCTTGCTTTTAGTGCGATCGCAGAACTTAATGGAGCAAAGGTCTCAGACAACCGCAACATAGTTAATTGCTGGAGAAGCATAGTGTTTTATGGGAGATGTTGGTTATGATATTTTACACGAACAGGTGATACAGATCTCGTGATGTTTGGATATGAGATTGATGAAGGAGCATGAATTGTTTAAAACAGAAATAAGGTTGTAATCTGATGGCGATTGCGGATGGAATTGTTGTGATGCAGTTTGATATGGTTTGAGTGAAAAGTGGTTTGGTAATACTGATGATTTGTTTTAGAGTTGGCTCAGTGGAGTGGTAAGTGTTTGGGTGGTGAGTTTTGCTTGGGTATGCAAACAGTAACTAATTGTTTTAATATTGCTTGGAGATGGTCTGAGAGGATGACGACGTTCTATGTTAATCAAAGAGTGTTCGATGTTAGAAGAACAAATAAGGAAGAAAAGGGATGAGAAATGGTATTAAAGGAGGATGACGTGGACATAGGGTATTAATCGGCAAATGGTGATTAAGTTCTAATTTATTTATTAAATTTTTAGTTAATAATTTTCAAATGTACGCAATCTTATAAAAATTGTAACTTTGTCGTACAATATCAGAATCGAGCGAAACAAGATCCGTTAAGATTGTATGGACGACGGCTACCCAATGAAACTGAGTGGGAGTGAATTGGAGCTCGTTACAATTTATAGCGAAATAAATTGTCTGTCTGAATCAACCAACAGTTATCGTTATTTAACGATGAACGTCCAATGTAAGTAAATCTCACTAACTCTGATCAGTTCATATTTTTATAACGTATTTTTAGAATTGATAAATGATGATTGACTGTTGTGTGTTGACTGTTTAGATGGACTGCTAATCTATTAGTTGAAAATATAAATAACGATATATATGTATACATATATATCGTTAACCAAATATTGATTCTGCTTATCAGAATACATCATGTTGAAATGAAATTGATGTTAATTATATTGTTTAACATCCGTGAATGCAGGGAAATAGGTTGGAGGGATCCAACTAGATTCCTCAATATTTATAATGCTGTTTTTTTTCATATACTGTGATATATGATGTGTATAATCTGTTGTTGATTATGTGTGTTTGGATGATATTGATCATGGTTATTTGGTATTTTAAATACCATAATAAATACTAGATTGTAAAAAGGGAATTTCTGTAACACCCCACCTCCGCTAGGGTCACTCACAAAGGGAATGCACTAGCTTTGGTGAAGCATTATCTAGGTAAACATACATAGAAATATTACAAGACAGAACATATTAAACATCGGAAGAAGAACCAAATTTCATTGCTTTAAAATCTAGAAAGATCTAAAGCCTTTTACATCAAAATGCTATTAAATCCGTTACATCAAAATCTGTCTTGCAATAGTAAAGAAGCATAAAACCATTGTCATAAATCATTCCCCAATAAAGCAGCAAAGCAAGCCATAGCCAAGAGCAATCCAAGCCTTCATGAAATAGCCTTGGAGCTTGGTAAGATCCGAACTAAGCTGTGTTCCCACCCTGTGAACCTAGGGTGGGAGAAACAGAAGAAAAAGAGGTGAAACAAACTGGGTCGGTCATAAAGACTGAGTAAGTCCTAGTGACTTTCAGCATAAAAACAGGTAAAGACAACATGGCATGAATCAACTGAAAGTAAACATAAGCACGATGACAAGATAAGCTACAGGCACGATAACTAAGAATAACATCATAGGATTTCTGTCATGTATAACATTGCAAGTTTCCCATTCAAGATGAACTAAGTATAGTTTCGCAAGATTTCTATCAAGCATCGCAAGATTCCTCTGCTTCAACATTAAGATGATATCTATTTGCTCTGATTTCCTAAATTCTCTGCACCAACTGTACTAGTATCCCAACCCATATCATCCTTTCCATGTATATGTACAGTCCCTTGCCGTATATCATACGGGTTTCATCACGTATTTCTATACTACTTCAACGTAGTGCCACCATTCTTGAAATCGTTGGGACCACCACCCTTGTTCTGGCTAGGTTTCCTTATCATGAGCTATCGCGTGTCAACTAGGATTTATGCCACCTAGGGCCATTAGGGATTATGCTACCTATTGAACATTTACTAGATTCGTTTATGGTTTATGCCACCTAGGACTACTAGGGATTATGCTACCTAACGAATTCCACGTAACGATCTATTAATCGATCGGCTCCCTACAAGTCCTAGCTCGTTCATGTGTCTGTGTCATACGGCCCAATCACGAAATGTAGTCACCTATGCTAGGTCCACCATAGGGTGTATCAAGCCCTATGGTGCCAACCATCGACACGAATCAAGCACGCACAGTGTGAACCTACGGGTGCCCAATGCCTTCTTTTTCAACTCCGGACTACGTGCACGACCATAGTCCGCCTGAACCTACATTGGCACACCAACTCAACCGTCGTTCTGGTCGCTTACAATCAGCCCAGTAATCGTGCCCCACCCTGCCTAGTTCCAGGGTACCATGATACATCTAGTGGGTTACTGCTGAAAAGGACCGCGTAACTAGGGTTTCCGTCCAGTAGGTTAAGTGTTGTCAATTAAATTCGAGACTTAACCCCATCAGTCTAGCATGTCAAGTTGGTTAAGTGTTGTCATTCAAGTTCGTGACTTAACCCGCCTACGTGTCATGTCAAATTGGCTAAGTGTTGTCGTTCAAGTTCATGATTTAGCCCTACGAGTCATGTGTCCAGTTCGTTAAGTATATTCAAGTGGTTCATGACTTAACCCTATCAAATCATCGTGTTAAATTGGTTAAGTATATTCAAGCGGTTCATGACTTAACCCTATCAAATCATCATGTTAAATTGGTTAAGTATATTCAAGCGGTTCATGACTTAACCCTATCATGTGGCATTAATTCTTTAATGCACCCCAACCACTCACATCAGACCTGTTGTTGTGGTCACTGGATATGCCGGGCGGTTCCGGGCAGATTTACACCACAACTCAATCTGACCTCGGGTTTCAAGCGCGATATGACCAAATACCCACATTGGATCCTATTGTTTGCAGTAACTGGATTTGTCGGGCGGTCCCGGGCAGATTTACACTGCAAACTCAACCCAACCTCGAGTTGGCCATTTTCATGTTTATTCTAATGTCATGTCCATGTTCAAGTTTCATGTCGAGTTCGTGTCAAGTTTCAAGGATAAGTTTCATGTCGACATCTAGATTCAAGTTATAACAATGTTCATGTTTCAAGTTTTGCCTATTATCGAGTCCATAATTCATGTTCATAACCAATTCATGTTTTTGCCTATTCTACCCAAATCGTATTCCCATCGCACGTGAACGTGAATCGATCTATACTACAAATAAATCCAAATCTCGAAATAGAGGGAATAGCATCAAAACTGTGATAGGCAAAAAGAGACTAGCATAAAGCGATAAAAGGGGTTAAAAGACTAGTATGATATAACTTGAGATGGTTTCAATATTACTAGCATATAGGATTTCAAATCTAGCAAGATAAGGCGATGGTCATGATAAACGCTGAAAAAGAATAGGCATGCAAAAGCAAGCCAAATACAAGGATAATGGATCCAGTGGTTTTGGTGTACATAATAGCGAATAAACTAAGCAAGTTACACCCTAGGTATACGCTGCCAATTCGGTGCACAACATGGTTTTCAACTATAGTGTTATGGGCATGAACAATCAACTATAATAGTCTTAAGCAATTAACCCCAATAGTCATAGGTAGAAATCTCATAGTTATGAGTCATAAGCGACTCATCACAATAATCATGGATAACTATCAAAAATAGTTCTAGGCAAATGGTCATAGGCAATTAACAGTAATAGTTTCAAAGTCATGGTCATAGATAATGGCCTTATGTTCATAATAATTCTCATAGTCAAGAGTCATAGGTGATTAGCCACAATTGTCTTTGTCATAGTCATAGGCAATAGCCTTATGTTCACTGTCATAGGCATAGGCGTAGTCTTATGTTCGCAGTCATAGTCACAGGCATAGTCTTATGTTCACAGTCATAGTCATAGGCATAGGCAAAATCTTATGTCCACAGTCATAGGCATAATCATAGTCTTATGTCATTAACAATTGTTTCAACGTCGTAGACAATATTCCCAATAGTCAAGATCCAAGAACTTATGTTACAATCTAGTGTTTGAATAATAAACTAGGTCCAACAACATGAATAGGCATGATTCAATCGATAAGAAATAACCCAAAATCATATATTCAAGAAGAGACAGGAACATATCTAAATAGATAATCAAGCTTAGGTCCAATTTCATTTTATTCCATGTCCATATCAAATTTAACAAGTTTCAATCTCAAAGTAACTAGAACTTACAGAGCACAGATCGAGAATTAGAGTGCAGAGATTTGATTCTAGAAACGGTTGTTGCAATTATTGAATCTCTACTTGTTTAGTCTTGTTCTAGTTGAAAACCCCCAATTCGCAATTCCTAGATGTTGTCTTGACGAAGAAGAAGTAGCCATTCTCTCTTTCATTTAAATATTATCATTTTAATTTTCACAGAGGTAGCATAAGGATAGAATGAAATGGTGTAGAGAGAATGAGGCTAGGGGGCTGTTTAAATAGGATTAGGCAGACGAATCTGGACAGAAAATGAGTCTAAATACATCTGAATGCATCAGGTTCAGAAAAAAGGTTCGAGAGGCAGGTTGACCCCCAGGTCGACACTATGATCGATCTGGCCCCTGGGAGGTCGACACTATGGTCGACCCCCAAGTCGACCTAGTCCATGGGCGGGAATTTTCCCGCCCAGCCTGTTCTTAGGTTTGAATTCAAATTTCAAATTCGAATTTCGAGCTGTTTTTTATTCTGAAAATTCCTGAAACTTCGGAGGGTCATATCTCCCTCATACGGACTCCGATTTTCGAAAACTCGAACTCTATTTTATGTAAAATTTCGAGACGAACGCAATGGTGTAACCCGTTTCCCCTGATTCTGATTTTAAAATTTAATTCTGCCTTGATTTCTTGTTTTAACATGTTATAAAAATACGGGTTGTTACATTCTCCCCTCCTTAAAGGATTTCGTCCCCGAAATCTTCAAGTTAAGAAGAATGTGTCATACCATCCAATCATCCATCTACTCAATCATCAATCACAGACATCCATTGTCCTTAAGAGATTTCTAATGCTGTATGAACATATGCAGAAAGTGTGTGTATATGTTCCTTATCTAATGCAAATGATCAGGCCTGATTGATCTTCTTAATGCAAAATATGTTTAGTGCCATGAGTCCAACATGTATGCAAATAGCCCTAATCACATAAACACTATATGTGTGCTCAAACATCCATCCATATGCAACATTCACATGATAACACATTCAATTTCATCCATAAACAAGTATAAACACTCATGCATATGCAATATGAAAATGTGTCTGAGCCGATCTAGTGCCTAATCTGTGTTATGCAACCACAAGCAACCACTTGCGACCACTTGCAACCACTTGCAACCACTTGCAACCATCAATCATAACATGTCTCAAACACATGTTTCACCCAATTGTTCATACCTAAAGATATAGCCGAATGATAGAAGCAAGTAAAAACTTTGTGCCCATTAGGCAATGTTAAAGCTGGAAATCTACGTCACATATATACTGAATAGGAGAAGAACTCCCAAAGTACCATCCCATATCCTATAAAACTCAAAAAGTTTAGTCAAACCAACCGACACCCTCAAGCCCCAACATGTGTTACTAACAGATAAGTCATACTCCCTATGGGGTTTGCAACAGAAATAGGATTGAGAATAGGACCGAGAGGTTATACTTAAAAGATAGCATACAAGTAAGCTCTACAGGAAAAGAGGGATCAAGGATATACTCTTAAAAAGAGATATGATGCGCGTGTCTAGTCTTCAATCTTCTAAGTCGCATTTCCTTGAGCTTAACTCCATTGTGCTTTGACCATCTTTAACTTCACAATTTCGTAGTTCCTTAATTCTTGTTCCCAAAATATGAGTTGGAACTCATTTCACTGTTGTCTCTTGTTCCACTTTTACTTATTCTTCTTCTAGTATACTCGGCTTAACATAACTGCGTACTCATGGTTTCATGCAAGCTCTCCAAAATTCACTAGTGAATCCTGGATCTCGTTTACTCACTATAGGGTATTCCACGCAGAAGAATTATCTCTTGTAAATAAACAGATATCAGCAATGTTGCTAAATGTACTTACTAAAGTGATTTCCTATAACTCATGCCTAAGCGAAATGAACCATCCACCTTAGTGGCGAACACTACTCGAGATCAACAAATGTATTAAGAGATTCTAGGTAACTAAGCATGGCAGAATCCTCAGGGTTACACTAGACTTCGAGGGTATTACCATGGCAAGTCAAGAGTCTAACTACCCTCTTTTCATACTCAAGAATGGCACCAGTACTGGATAACCATTCCATCCCTAGAATCGACCCGTAGCCCAAAAAAATAAGCATTGCTTAGCATAGACATTCTCAAATCCAAACAAGTCATGAATAAATGAGCCGATTCCCTAACAGGATTTGAGACAAAAATGGGATCCTCTACTACGCTAGTACTAAGGTGCAGAGACTCAACTATCGAGGCAGAATTAAAAGGATGCGATGTATAAAAACAAAGTTCCCACGGTATGATAGAAAAGAAAAGCTAAACTTTTAACAGAAACGTTACCACCTCTTCTTAGGTACGCTAGTAGTGAGAGCATACAATTGCCCTCTCGACGATCTTGTTCTTTGCCCTTGTCCTTGTCCTATGATACTTAACTACATGTCCCTTTTTACCATACCAACGATGTTCTTTCTTATCATGGGTTTTATTATTCTTTTACTTTGACCTCTTCCCTTTCACTTTTTCCTCCTTCGTGGATTACGCCTTATCAACAAGTTTCTCATCCTTAGGCTTGTGTTCTTTATCCTCGTTCTTACTATCCTTGTATAGCAAGTTTCTCGAAAGCTACTTCCATCGCACGGCAACCTAACAAAGCTTGAGATAAGATTAGTCGCAAGTAAAACTATTGCGGCTACAGATGGAGGTTGGGCACTCCTTTGCCCTCTGACATGTGTCTTATGCCTACAAACTATGGTGAAAAAGAAAGAGAGAAGAGACTCAAGGAGAGAATTAAAAGATAGTGTATATGGCTTTGGGGAATATGCCTTTCATAAAACGAAACTTTTCTTGAAAATGCTTCTTTGTAAATGGTTTTGAAAATAATTTCAAAAGGTTTTTTAAAAACTTATGCCCAGTGTGGTAACCTTCTGCTCTGATACCAAATGTAACACCCCACCTCCGCTAGGGTCACTCACAAAGGGAATGCACTAGATTTGGTGGAGCATTATCTAGGTAAACATATACAGAAATATTACAAGACAGAACATATTAAACAGCGGAAGAAGAACCAAATTTCATTGCTTTAAAATCTAGAAAGGTCTAAAGCCTTTTACATCAAAATGCTATTAAATCTGTTACATCAAAATCTGTCTTGCAATAGTAAAGAAGCATAAAACCATAGTCATAAATCATTCCCCAATAAAGCAACAAAGCAAGCCATAGCCAAGAGCAATCCAGGCCTTCTGAAATAGCCTAGGAGCTTGGTAAGATCCGAACTAAGCTGTGTTCCTACCCTGTGAACCGAGGGGGGAGAAACGGAAGAAAAAGAGGCGAAACAAACCGGGTCAGTCATAAAGACTGAGTAAGTCCTAGTGACTTTCAGCATAAAAACAGGTAAAGACAACATGGCATGAATAAACTGAAAGTAAACATAAGCATGATGACAAGATAAGCTACAGGCACGATAACTAAGAATAACATCATAGGATTTCTGTCATGTATAACATTGCAAGGTTCCCATTCAGGATGAACTAAGTATAGTTTCGCAAGAATTCTATCAAGCATCGCAAGATTCCTCTGCTTCACCATTAAGATGATATCTATTTGCTCTGATTTCCTAAATTCTCTGCACCAACTGTACTAGTATCCCAACTCGTATCATCCTTTCCATGTATATGTACAGTCCCTTGCCGTATATCATACGGGTTTCATCACGTATTTCTATACTACTTCAACGTAGTGCCACCATTCTTGAAGTCGTTGGGACTACCACCCTTGTTCTGGCTAGGTTTCCTTATCATGAGCTATCGCGTGTTCAACTAGGATTTATGCCACCTAGGGCCACTAGGGATTATGCTACCTATTGAACGTTTACTAGATTCGTTTAGGGTTTATGCCACCTAGGACCACCAGGGATTATGCTACCTAACGAATTCCACATAATGATCTATTAATCGATCGGCTCCCTACAAGTCCTAGCTCGTTCATGTGTCTGTGTCATACGACCCAATCACGAAATGTAGTCACATGTGTTAGGTCCACCATAGGGTGTATCAAGCCCTATGGTGCCAACCATCGACACGAATCAAGCACGCACAGTGTGAACCTACGGGTGCCCAATGCCTGCTTTTTCAACTCCGGACTACGTGCACGACCATAGTCTGCCTGAACCTACAATGGCGCACCAACTCAGCCGTCATTCTGGTCGCTTACAATCAGCCCAGTAATCGTGCCCCACCCTGCCTAGTTCCAGGGTACCATGATACATCTAGTGGGTTACTGCTGAAAAGGACCGCGTAACTAGGGTTTTCGTCCAGTAGGTTAAGTGTTGTCATTTAAATTCGATACTTAACCCCATCAGTCTAGCATGTCATGTTGGTTAAGTGTTGTCATTCAAGTTCGTGACTTAACCCGCCTACGTGTCATGTCAAATTGGCTAAGTGTTGTCGTTCAAGTTCATGACTTAGCCCTACGAATCATGTGTCCAGTTCGTTAAGTATATTCAAGCGGTTCAGGACTTAACCCTATCAAATCATCGTGTTAAATTGGTTAAGTATATCCAAGCGGTTCATGACTTAACCCTATCAAATCATCGTGTTAAATTGGTTAAGTATATTCAAGCGGTTCATGACTTAACCCTATCATGTGACATTGATTCATTAATGCACCCCAACCTCTCACATCAGACCTATTGTTGTGGTCACTGGATATGCCAGACCTATTGTTGTGGTCACTGGATATGCCGGGTGGTTCCGGGCAGATTTACACCACAACTCAGTCTGACCTCGGGTTTCAAGCGCGATATGACCAACTACCCACATTGGATCCTATTGTTTGCAGTAACTGGATTTGTCGGGCGGTTCCAGGCAGATTTACACTGCAAACTCAACCCAACCTCGAGTTGGCCATTTTCATGTTTATTCTAATGTCATGTCCATGTTCAAGTTTCATGTCGAGTTCGTGTCAAGTTTCAAGGATAAGTTTCATGTCGACATCCAGATTCAAGTTATAACAATGTTCATGTTTCAAGTTTTGCCTATTATCGAGTTCATAATTCATGTTCATAACCAATTCATGTTTTTGCCTATTCTACCCAAATCGTATTCCCATCACACGTGAACGTGAATCGATCTATACTACAAATAAATCCAAATCTCAAAATAGAGGGAATAGCATCAAAACTGTGATAGGAAAAAAGGGACTAGCATAAAGCGGTAAAAGGGGTTACAAGACTAGTATGATATAACTTGAGATAATTGGTTACAACATTACTGGCATATAGGATTTCAAATCTATCAAGATAAGGCGATGGTCATGATAAATGCTGAAAAAGAATAGGCATGCAAAAGCAAGCCAAATACAAGGATAATGGATCCAGTGGTTTTGGTGTACATAATAGCGAATAAACTAAGCAAGTCACACCCTAGGTATACGCTGCCAATTCGGTGCACAACATGGTTTTCAACTATAGTGTTATGGGCATGAACAATCAACTATAATAGTCTTAAGTAATTAACCCCAATAGTCATAGGTAGAAATCTCATAGTTATGAATCATAAGCGACTCATCACAATAATCATGGATAACTATCAAAAATAGTTCTAGGCAAATGGTCATAGGCAATTAACAGTAATAGTTTCAAAGTCATGGTCATAGATAATGGACTTATGTTCATAATAATTTTCATAGTCAAGAGTCATAGGTGATTAGCCACAATTGTCTTCGTCATAATCATAGGCAATAGCCTTATGTTCACTGTCATAAGCATAGGCATAGTCTTATGTTCGCAGTCATAGTCACAGGCATAGTCTTATGTTCACAGTCATAGTCATAGGCATATGCAAAATCTTATGTCCACAGTCATAGGCATAATCATAGTCTTATGTCGTTAACAATGGTTTCAACGTCGTAGACAATATTCCCAATAGTCAAGATCCAAGAATTTATGTTACAATCTAGCGTTTGAATAATAGACTAGGTCCAACAAGATGAATAGGCATGATTCAATCGATAAGAAATAACCCAAAATCATAGATTCAAGAAGAGACAGGAACAGATCTAAATAGATAATCAAGCTTAGGTCCAATTTCATTTTATTCCATGTCCATATCAAATTTAACAAGTTTCAATCTCAAAGTAACAAGAACTTACAGAGCGCAGATCAAGAATTAGAGTGCAGAGATTTGATTCTAGAAACGGTTGTTGCAGTTGTTGAATCTCTACTTGTTTAGTCTTGTTCTAGTTGAAAACCCCCAATTCGCAATTCCTAGATGTTGTCTTGACGAAGAAGAAGTAGCCATTCTCTCTTTAAATTAAATATTATCATTTTAATTTTCACAGAGGTAGCATAAGGACAGAATGAAATGGTGTAGAGAGAATGAGGCTAGGGGGCGGTTTAAATAGGATTAGGCAGACGAATCTGGACAGAAAACGAGTCTAAATACATCAGAATGCATCAGGTTCAGAAAAAGGGTTCGGGAGGCAGGTCGACACTATGGTCGACCTGGCCCCTGGGAGGTCGACACTATAGTCGACCACCAGGTCGACCTGGTCCATGGGCGGGAATTTTCCCGCCCAGCCTGTTCTGGGGTTTGAATTCAAATTTCGAATTCGAATTTCGAGCTGTTTTTGATTCTAAAAATTCCTGAAACTTCGGAGGGTCATATCTCCCTCATACGGACTCCGATTTTCGAAAACTCGGACTCTATTTTATGTAAAATTTCGAGACGAACGCAATGGCATAACCCGTTTCCCCTGATTCTGATTTTAAAATTTAATTCTTCCTTTATTTCTTGTTTTAACATGTTATAAAAATACGGGTTGTTACAATTTCAAAGCATATATTGAAAATAAAATATTATTATAAAATCAATGGATTTTAATAAAAAAGGAATTGTTTGGAAAATTAAATAAGAAGTTATGTATAAGATTATTAACAGTATATGAATGTTTTAAAAGGTCGTTTTTGGTATAAATACTGAATGAAGGTAATAAGAGGTAAATAAGTGAGTATATGGAGTAAATATAATATTTTGGAAAATTTGTAGGATTATAAAAAGGGAATTTTTTGTTAGGGAGGTTTAGACCCGTGCTTCACACACGAGTGTAACATGATATTGATTAAGGGGAATTATCGAGATATAAAAGAATTATGGGAAGATTTTTTTAAAGTAGATTTTAAATAGAATCCGTTTTAACAGATAAAGTGAGAAGATTAATTTATAAATAATATTTTATAAACTGAATAAAATATTTATCATTGATAAATGGAATATATAAGTCTGGGATTTATATAGAGAAGTAAAATCGGTTCCAACACCGATATTTGAAATCGAATGTGAACGTAGCAGTTGTAAAGAGAGTTAATTGGATTTAGAGTTATCAAATATAGTTATTTGAAATATTGTTATTCGAAATAGAGTTATCAAATATAGTTATCTAAAATATAATTATTCGAAATAGAGTTATCAAATAGAGTTATTCGAAATAAAGTTATCAAATATAGATATTTGAAATATAGTTATTCGAAATAGAGTTATCAAATATAGTTATTCGAAAGGGAGTTAATCGAATATAATTTATTCGAAGAGAGTTAATCGAATATAATTTATTCGAAGAGAGTTAATCGAATACAATTTATTCGAAAGAGAGTTAAATCGAATATAAGTTATTCGAAAGAGAGTTAAGTCGAATAAAGATTATTCGAAAGAGAGTTATACATTGAAATTCGAATATATCGAATTCAGGAAAGTACTATTCACTATCCGTTTTTAATCAAGATTTATTTATTTATTAATAAAATTAGTTGTTTGTTTATTTATCCAAATTAATAAACAAAAGTTATAGTTAAGCTATTGTATTGCGAAAGCATGGAATTATAACACTATTGTTATAATCAAATGAATTCTGTAAAAGAAGTGGATTCGTAAATAGAATCTGAGAGTTACGTAAGGAAGTTTGTTAAAGATATAAATGGTACTTTGTCTATTTCGAGCTTAGAAATGTTTTTCAGTTAAGGTCTGAGAGGTATTTATACCCCAACTTGATTGACTTATTTTTTAACTAATAATGGTTAAGGTTTGACAGTGAAGGTTGATTAAGTGAATTTAGTTAATGAGTGTAATGGTTTGAGTTGGCATAGCGATGTTATATTTAAACATCTATTTAAATCTGTAACACCCCACATCCGTTAGTGTCACTCGCAAAGGGAATGCACTAAGTTCTGTGGAGCATTTTGGGTAAAAGATGCAGAAAAATTACAAGACAGACAGAAATTGAACAGCGGAAAATAAAACTTTGCTTTATTGATAAAATAATTTGTACAATGGTTTCTTTACAATATCAGAGTATCATCTGTCTTACAAAATAAAGAAGCATAAAAATACATTTATATTCCCCAATGTAGCAAGAACCAGCCATAGCATCTGAAAAGAGAATCTAAGCAAAACTTCGACAAATCTTCAAGCTGGGAAAGAGTGACAGTCCAACTTAACCAGAGCTATACTACTCCCTCCTCTACTACCTGGGGGGGGACGGAAGAAAAGAAGACGAAAGAAAAACAGAGTCAGACATAAAGCCTGAGTAAGTTCAGAAACTTCTAGCATGTGAACATGGAAAAACAAACGACATGAATTAACTGAATACAAGATTACACCATGACGATAGAGTCAACAAGATTAGACAAGGTAGTCACAAGATATGCTAAGATAAGATAAACTGGATACGCTCTAATACTTTCGCCGCTTCGCTATTTCCTTGTTATACTGGTTTCTATATCTCTGCACCGCCTATCTAGTGTCCCAACTAGTAACGATAACGTGATCCCAATCCCTGTATTTTCCATTGCCTTCCGGCATACATTTATTATTTATTACCTAGATTTAATCTAGGGTTTTCTATCAAGTGCTTTCTAGTTTCAACTAGAGTTTACGCTATCTGCTGAACTCTTCTCGGATTCAGGGTTTATGCCCCCTAGTCCAATCGACGCCCCCAAGTCTAGGACCCACTACCTAGAGTGGTATATGTTCCTATACTTCCCCACGCATGTATCGCGAACCGTTATCGCTTGTCTAGATGCACATGTCCTGTAATGTGCAGTCCGAGTCCTGTGTCAGGGCAAGTCAAGGAATACAGAACTCGGTCGAGAGCTTTCAGATATCTGTCGATGCAGATGCTAAGGTCTGTTTTTATTCCAGTGGCTATGGTCCCACCTGACCCCTCCCTCAACTAATGAAAGGCACACCTTGAAAAATGAGAACTATACGCCGGCCCCCGGTGCCCTACTATCCTATGGCCATCCTCACCCATAACTAGATAGCAAGTATATGGTCTTTTGGAGTTCTCCGCCTTTCCGCTTCACGTATCTCGATTGACTCAAGATGGATGGTAGACGACGAGTCGCTATCACAGGGCTACCGTTTGCTCGCCGAATCACGCCGGTCCATCCTAGTCTTTAGGTTGCCATGTATTGCAACCAAGGCATACCCCTGGTTCTTCTACGCACACATTAACCTCTGTGGGCCCAGGCGGATCATCTGCAGCCTCACAGAGGGATACCAAGAGTACCCTCACGTCCCCTCGAAGCCTCGGGCTTCGTAACCCAATTCGTTGGAGCCTTCTTTCTACTCAGACGGACATTCGCTCCTTCCCGTGTTGTACTAAGAATTACTACTTAGTTTTTCTAACTAAGATTTACCACTTAGTTTCCAGATTCATTGTTTAACTAAGGTTTACTACTTAGTTCTCTTTCCCGTCAATTTGGATTGGTTAAGTGTCATTAGTCAATTCAGGCTAATTTAAACCTCTTCATTTATCCTGTTAAATTGGTTAAGTGTTATCAGTAATTCGTGGTGTCTTAACCCTACCACAAACCAAGTTATATTGGTTAAGTATTTATTACTTAACCCTACCCATTCACCCTATATTGGTTAAGTGTTCCTTTTTAACTTAACCTTGCCCGTCTGTTTTCACTAACATGTTATTAATGGTTAAGTATTGTCCCTTCATGTTTTAGACTTAACCCCATTCCTTTATCACAACCTGATGGTTAAGTGTTCAGGTTTACTTAACCCTACGGTCTAGCCCAGCTAACATATCAAATTGGCTAAGTTTATTAGATTTTACTTAACCCCAACCTCTAGTCTAGTTAACATATAAATTTGGCTAAGTGTATTAACTTTACTTAACCCCTACAAGTCTCGTTTTGCTACCTTGAGTTTGGTTAAGTGTCTCTATGGACTTAGCCCTCCCATTCTAGCTTAACTGTGTTAAGTTGGTTAAGTGTTCCTATGGACTTAACCCTCCCATTCTAGCTTAACTGTGTTAAGTGTCAGTCTGAACCTAACCCCACCCATCAGTCTAGTTATCATGTTAAACTGGTTAAGTGTCTTAGTTAACTTAACCCTACCATTCTTGTTCTAGCTTTAACTAAATAAATTAAAGCCACTACCACTCACATTAGACAGATATTGTTGCGACTACTGGATGTGCCGATTGGTTCCGGGCAGGTTTACATCGCAACTCAGTCTAACCTCGGGTTAGGCATATTCGTATTTTCTAAGTTCAAAGGGTTTTGATTAATTTTCAAATCAAGTTTTGAAAGTAACCATCCCGTCCGTCGGATCAGTTAGGGATAGCCAGGGAGAGCAGGAAACTTGTATTTTCCAAACTCAAGCCTAGACACTATCCTCTCTGTCACCCTAGAACTTTCTGGTTTATTATTAAAAGAGATGTCGTTAATAAACCTTTAATTTGTCTAAATTTATATTTCGTCATTCAGGCCAAATTCTATAAGTAAATTATTTCTAATTTACTTATTTCCTAATTACTCTTTTAATGTAAATTGTCTACATTCATTCTTATGGCCCATTTCCCCTTCTAAATCATATTTATGCCTTTTGGTATGTGGACTATACCAAATTAAGTGTCACTAACCATGATTTTGCTAAACCTGTCAATTACTCCCAATTATGGCCAATTTCACATTTATGCCAATATACTTACCGTGCCAAATTAGCTAATCCAATTCCGATTCAACATTCTAATTCTAGACTTATTACTCGTTCACTATTCATGTAAATGCTAGATTTACACGTCAATACTAGATTCAAATTACACACCTTATAATTCATGTCAAATTTATCCAATTTGCATTTCTATGAACATGCCATAATACATGTTCCTAATTATGCCAATTTCCAAGTTAAACTACGTTTTTAGTAAATTTCATATTTTGCCCAAACCGCATTCCCACCGTTCGTATAATCGTGATTCAGTCTAGATTATAAATAAAGCTAGGTTCGTAGAAAATAGGGAATGAACCAAAGATGCTATGCAAAAGATAGACATACTAACTGGCATAAAAAGGTTTGAATAACGACGTCGGTTCAAGAACATGGGTAGACCTAACTTAATAGGTAAATTCCCAAGGTCTAAAACCAAAGATAACCAAGAATAGACAGAATAGATGATCGGGTTTAGACCCAATTTCATAGTCACAAAACTTAAGCAACACTTTCCTAGTCATGAATCACAGGTGTTTAATCACAGATGTCCTTGTTATGTCATAGGCAATAGTTTATATTTCCTAATCAAAGGCATAGGCTTAGTCAAGGAAATAATCCTCATAGTCACAGTCACAGTTATAGGCAATGTTCATAGTCATAGGCAATGTCCATAGTCATAGGCAATGTTCATAGTCATAGGCAAATGTTCATAGTCATAGGCATATGGTTTTAAGGTCCATAGTTTCATAGTCACGGTCTTATTTGTCCTCGAATCATAACAGTTCTTAATTAGGTTCAAGAGTATAGGCACTGATTCGAATAGAGAGAGAGAGATTTGGCATATTCTTTTATTCCTTTAATTTCATGTCACGAATAGAGAAAAACGTTCAAATCTAGAAATAACTGACTTATAGAGATTAGATTAGAACAGAAAGATGGCGTTGCTATGATTCGTAGAAAAACAGTCGTTGAAGTCGTTTGAACCTCCTCTTGAATCCTAGCTTGACTTGAACCTCTTCTTGAAAGTCTTTGAGCAACATCTCCTCGTCTTGATTTGTTTTATATATATTATTCTATTTATTATTTATTTTAAGTAGAGGAGAAGAAGCCATGTTCACTAAGAATCTTTGCAACATAAGGGTAGAGAAGAATTGTGAATAGAGGAGGAGACTAGGGTTGTTTATATAGTGTTAGGCGGACAAACCTAGGCAGAAAACGTGACTAAATACATCAGAACGAACCAGGTGCAGAAAGCTGGAAAAAGAGGGGGGGTCGACCACCAGGTCGACTACCCAGTCGACCTGGGTGACCCAGGTCGACTACCCAGTCGACCTGGGTGCCTTGGGCAGGAAAATTCCCGCCCAGCCCAATCTGGGTCCGATTTGAATTTTGAACTTGACCTGTTTTGGATTTTGAACTTCGCTGAATCTTCCGGAGGCCATATCTCCCTCATACGGACTCCGATTTACGCAAACTCGGACTCGTTTTCATGCAGAATTCCGAGACGAACGCAATGGCGCAGCCCGTTTCCCTTAATTTTGATTTTAACTTTTAATTCTGCCTTGATTTGTGAATCTTAGCGTTACAGAATCACGGGGTGTTACATTCTCCCCCACTTAAAAGGATTTCGTCCCCGAAATCTTCAAGTTAGGAAGAATGTGTCCTACCATCCAATCACCCATCTACTCAACCATCCAATCACAGGCATTCACTTTCCTTAAAAGATTTCTAATGCTTTCATGTTTATATGCATAGTGTGTGTATATGTCTTTATCTAATGCAAAATCAGGCGGTCTACTGATTCAGTTGACCTCCTTAATGTGAATCATGTCAGTGCCATGCGTCCAATCATGTATGCAAGCATCCCTAGTTATGTAAATACTACATGCGTGCACAACCATTCATCCATATGCAACATCCATATGATAACATATCAAGTTCAACTTACAAACAAATACATATTTGTAAATGCAATATGCAAGCGTCCGAACTTGATCTAGTGCCTAATACGTATGCATATGCATCCACGAGCAACCATTAGCAACCACTTGCAACCACCAACCATAACATGTTTTAAATACATGTTTACGTCCATTGGCTTCTACCTAAAGATCGAGGATACGACCTAGATGATATACTTTGGAAAGAGAGAAACAAATATGCGTAAAGCTCCTAAACAAAGAAACCAAGGATGCACCCTTAAGGAAAAAGGGTATGATGCTAGTATCTAGCCTTCTTGAGCTTTACTCCACTGTGTCTGAACTAATTTAACTTCACGGTTGTGAGGTTTCTGATCTCCATTTCCAAAATAAACAGATGTCAATCACGGTACCAGGTGTATGTACTAAGATGGCTTGAGGTTTCTCCTCTTAGCTTATCCATCACGCCATAACTATAAGGGTCGAAAGGTCACTACGTGCTTTTTGGAGTGCCTGCCACAACTATTCATCGCTCACGCAAACCATCCTAGTCGAACTCGACATTCCTCAAGTACAAGCCCCCAAAGGCCTAAACCAATATCAGACAAGCACCGAAGGAATATCTCCTCCGAACTTAGACGATCTACGTGAGATGATATAAGCAAACTCGATAGCTACTCTCAAATCCCTACTAACCAAAAATAAATTGGTCGAACCACCAATTGGATTTGAGACTCTAGTGGGATCCTTCTACTATACAAGTACTAAGGTGCAGAGACTCAACTATGGAAGTAGATATGAACAAATGCGAAGCGCTCAAACCAAAGGAAAGAGTACGAACAACAAAACTAGACTTCTTCCAACAGAACTTTACTACCTTTCTCCTAGGTACGCTTGGTGGCGAAAGTATGTACTTTCCCTTTTGAAAATCTTGTTCCTCGTTCTTGCCCCTTGTCCTTAATTATATGCCCTATCATACCCTAGTAAAGATACTTCCTCTTGTCTTAGGTTTTATAATTTCTTCCTCCTTCGTGAGCTAAATCTACATCCATGAATTCCTCATCCTAGGGTTGTGTTTCTTTGCCAAACTCCTCATCCCCTTCCGTGTGTAGTCATGTTGACACATCTCTCGAAAGCTGCTTCCATCGTACAGAAAACCCTATAAGCTTGAAAGAAAACTGGCCGTAGGTGAAACAACTACGGCTATGGATGGAAGGCAGGCACGACTTCGCCCATCGATGAGGTTACCTCCCAGAAAGCCAGGAGCCCCATAGACTTAAGAAAGAAGGAGACAAGAATTCAAACAGAGGAAGTGAAGATAGTGCGTATGGCTTTGGGGAATATGCCTTTAAAACAAATCTTTTCTTTTAAAAATGCTTCTTTTAAAACCGTTTTGAAAATAATTTTTCAAATCCTTTATCTGATCTGGTAACCGTCAGCTCTGATACCACGTGTAACACCCCACACCCGTTAGTGTCACTCGCAAAGGGAATGCACTAAGTTCTGTGGAGCATTTTAGGTAAAAGATGCAGAAAAATTACAAGACAGACAGAAATTGAATAGCGGAAAATATAACTTTGCTTTATTGATAAAATAATTTGTACAATGGTTTCTTTACAATATCAGAGTATCATCTGTCTTACAAAATAAAGAAGCATAAAAATACATTTATATTCCCCAATGTAGCAAGAACCAGCCATAGCATCTGAAAAGAGAATCTAAGCAAAACTTCGACAAATCTTCAAGCTGGGAAAGAGTGACAGTCCAACTTAACCTGAGCTATACTACTCCCTCCTCAACTACCTGGGGGGGGAAAGGAAGAAAAGAAGACGAAAGAAAAACAGAGTCAGACATTAAGCCTGAGTAAGTTTAGTAACTTCTAGCATGTGAACATGGAAAAACAAACGACATGAATTAACTGAATACAAGATTACACCATGACGATAGGGTCAACAAGATTATACAAGGTAGTCACAAGATATGCTAAGATAAGATAAACTGGATACGCTCTAATACTTTCGCCGCTTCGCTATTTCCTTGTTATACTAGTTTCTATATCTCTGCACCGCCTATCTAGTGTCCCAACTAGTAACGATAACGTGATCCCAATCCCTGTATTTTCCATTGCCTTCCGGCATACATTTATTATTTATTACCTAGATTTAATCTAGGGTTTTCTACCAAGTGCTTTCTAGTTTCAACTAGAGTTTACGCTATCTGCTGAACGCTTCTCGGATTCAGGGTTTATGCTCCCTAGTCCAATCGACGCCCCCAAGTCAAGGACACACTACCTAGAGTGGTATATGTTCCTATACTTCCCCACGCATGTATCGCGAACCGTTATCGCTTGTCTAGATGCACATGTCCTGTAATGTGCAGTCCGAGTCCTGTGTTAGGGCAAGTCAAGGAATACAGAATTCGGTCGGGAGCTTTCAGATATCTGCCGATGCAGATGCTAAGGTCTGTTTTTATTCCAGTGGCTATGGTCCCACCTGACCCCTCCCTCAACTAATGAAAGGCACACCTTGAAAAATGAGAACTATACGCCGGCCCCCGGTGCCCTACTATCCTATGGCCATCCTCACCCATAACTAGATAGCAAGTATATGGTCTTTTGGAGTTCTCCGCCTTTCCGCTTCATGTATCTCGATTGACTCAAGATGGATGGTAGACGACGAGTCGCTATCACAGGGCTACCGTTTGCTCGCCGAATCACGCCGGTCCATCCTAGTCTTTAGGTTGCCATGTATTGCAACCAAGGCATACCCCTGGTTCTTCTACGCAAACCTTAACCTCTGTGGGCCCAGGCGGATTATCTGCAGCCTCACAGAGGGATACCAAGAGTACCCTCACGTCCCCTCGAAGCCTCGGGCTTCGTAACCCAATTCGTTGGAGCCTTCTTTCTACTCAGACGGACATTCGCTCCTTCCCGTGTTGTACTAAGAATTACTACTTAGTTTTTCTAACTAAGATTTACCACTTAGTTTCCAGATTCATTGTTTAACTAAGGTTTACTACTTAGTTCTCTTTCCCGTCAATTTGGATTGGTTAAGTGTCATTAGTCAATTCAGGCTAACTTAAACCTCTTCATTTATCCTGTTAAACTGGTTAAGTGTTATCAGTAATTCGTGGTGTCTTAACCCTACCACAAACCAAGTTATATTGGTTAAGTATTTATTACTTAACCCTACCCATTCACCCTGTATTGGTTAAGTGTTCCTTTTTAACTTAACCTTGCCCGTCTGTTTTCACTAACATGTTATTAATGGTTAAGTATTGTCCCTTCATGTTTTAGACTTAACCCCATTCCTTTATCACAACCTGATGGTTAAGTGTTCAGGTTTACTTAACCCTACGGTCTAGCCCAGCTAACATATCAAATTGGCTAAGTTTATTAGATTTTACTTAACCCCAACCTCTGGTCTAGTTAACATATAAATTTGGCTAAGTGTATTAACTTTACTTAACCCCTACAAGTCTCGTTTTGCTACCTTGAGTTTGGTTAAGTGTCTCTATGGACTTAGCCCTCCCATTCTAGCTTAACTGTGTTAAGTTGGTTAAGTGTTCCTATGGACTTAACCCTCCCATTCTAGCTTAACTGTGTTAAGTGTCAGTCTGAACCTAACCCCACCCATCAGTCTAGTTATCATGTTGAACTGGTTAAGTGTCTTAGTTAACTTAACCCTACCATTCTTGTTCTAGCTTTAACTAAATAAATTAAAGCCACTACCACTCACATTAGACAGATATTGTTGCGACTACTGGATGTGCCGATTGGTTCCGGGCAGGTTTACATCGCAACTCAGTCTAACCTCGGGTTAGGCATATTCGTATTTTCTAAGTTCAAAGGGTTTTGATTAATTTTCAAATCAAGTTTTGAAAGTAACCATCCCGTCCGTCGGATCAGTTAGGGATAGCCAGGGAGAGCAGGAAACTTGTATTTTCCAAACTCAAGCCTAGACACTATCCTCTCTGTCACCCTAGAACTTTCTGGTTTATTATTAAAAGAGATGTCGTTAATAAACCTTTAATTTGTCTAAATTTATATTTCCTCATTCAGGCCCAATTCTATAAGTAAATTATTTCTAATTTACTTATTTCCTAATTACTCTTTTAATGTAAATTGTCTACATTCATTCTTATGGCCCATTTCCCCTTCTAAATCATATTTATGCTTTTTGGTACGTGGACTATACCAAATTAAGTGTCACTAACCATGATTTTGCTAAACCTGTCAATTACTCCCAATTATGGCCAATTTCACATTTATGCCAATATACTTACCGTGCCAAATTAGCTAATCCAATTCCGATTCAACATTCTAATTCTAGACTTATTACTCGTTCACTATTCATGTAAATGCTAGATTTACACGTCAATACTAGATTCAAATTACACACCTTATAATTCATGTCAAATTTATCCAATTTGCATTTCTATGAACATGCCATAATACATGTTCCTAATTTATGCCAATTTCCAAGTTAAACTACGTTTTTAGTAAATTTCATATTTTGCCTAAACCGCATTCCCACCGTTCGTATAATCGTGATTCAGTCTAGATTATAAATAAAGCTAGGTTCGTAGAAAATAGGGAATGAACCAAAGATGCTATGCAAAAGATAGACATACTAACTGGCATAAAAAGGGTTGAATAACGACGTCGGTTCAAGAACATGGGTAGACCTAACTTAATAGGTAAATTCCCAAGGTCTAAAACCAAAGATAACCAAGAATAGACAGAATAGATGATCGGGTTTAGACCCAATTTCATAATCACAAAACATAAGAAACACTTTCCTAGTCATTAATCACAGGTGTTTAATCACAGATGTCCTTGTTATGTCATAGGCAATAGTTTATATTTCCTAATCAAAGGCATAGGCTTAGTCAAGGAAATAATCCTCATAGTCACAGTCACAGTCATAGGCAATGTTCATAGTCATAGGCAATGTCCATAGTCATAGGCAATGTTCATAGTCATAGGCAAATGTTCATAGTCATAGGCATATGGTTTTAAGGTCCATAGTTTCATAGTCACAGTCTTATTTGTCCTCGAATCATAACAGTTCTTAATTAGGTTCAAGAGTATAGGCACTGATTCGAATAGAGAGAGAGAGATTTGGCATATTCTTTTATTCCTTTAATTTCATGTCACGAACAGAGAAAAACGTTCAAATCTAGAAATAACTGACTTACAGAGATTAGATTAGAACAGAAAGATGGCGTTGTTATGATTCGTAGAAAAACAGTCGTTGAAGTCGTTTGAACCTCCTCTTGAATCCTAGCTTGACTTGAACCTCTTCTTGAAAGTCTTTGAGCAGCATCTCCTCGTCTTGATTTGTTTTATATATATTATTCTATTTATTATTTATTTTAAGTGGAGGAGAAGAAGCCATGTTCACCAAGAATCTTTGCAGCATAAGGGTAGAGAAGAATTGTGAATAGAGGAGGAGACTAGGGCTGTTTATATAGTGTTAGACGGACTAACCTAGGCAGAAAACGTGACTAAATACATCAGAACGAACCAGGTGCAGAAAGTTGGAAAAACGGGGGGGGTGTGGGTCGACCCCCAGGTCGACTACCCAGTCGACCTGGGTGCCTTGGGCGGGAAAATTCCCGCCCAGCCCAATCTGGGTCCGATTTGAATTTTGAACTTGACCTGTTTTGAATTTTGAACTTCGCTGAATCTTCCGGAGGCCATATCTCCCTCATACGGACTCCGATTTACGCAAACTCGGACTCGTTTTCATGCAGAATTCCGAGACGAACGTAATGGCACAGCCCGTTTCCCTTAATTTTGATTTTAACTTTTAATTCTGCCTTGATTTGTGAATCTTAGCGTTACAGAATCACGGGGTGTTACAAAATCCAATGAAGGAATTTTGGAAATGTTTTCCAAATAAGAATCAGAAATGTTTTCTAATATTAAAAAAATAGAAATGAGAGTAGATATGGAAATGTTTTCCAATGATTAATAACGTATATTTTCTAAATTTAGAAAACTAGAATTTACGAATATATGGAAATAAGAATAGGGAAATGGATAATTGAATGACAAATTAAATTAAAGGGGATTAGTGGTGATTGATGATTTGCTCGGTAAGATTTCCATTTGGAAATACGACCGTTGTTTGTACACATTTTTTCCTTTAATAATTAAATAACCGACTATCAAAGTTTTTGACCTTTTCCGTGGCCAATACGAAGAGAACAGGATCAGATTTATTATCTGAAAACCACTCTGTATGGGAATTAGCGTTGCGAATCAAATATGATGAAGATAATTAAAGACGGAATTTGTGCAAGGGCTGTTCTGGCAAATCCTAGGTAGAAATTGCCTAAGATGGATTTACTGAATAGTGCCTTCGGTTTGTCCAGTCCCAGGACAACCTGTATGGAAGAATGTCTGACAGAGTATATTTAATATATCACATAAGTTGATCTCTTCAAACGTATTTATGTTTGTTGGCAGAGGAATTCGTTTATCTTAGCTTATACCCGTGGTATTTTTTAAGAAATCAATTTGTGATTTGATGGGTATGACGTTTGGCATTCAAAGTAAATAAAGGAGTGATCTGTCGAGATACGTTATGACCTCAAGCGTCATCAACTGGGAAATGACAGAAATCGGGCAGGCAGCATGGCTAAGTGGGTCGTACCCAAGTAGGGTATATTGTCACCATCTAGAGAATATTCATATTTGTTACTTCTTTCAATTCTGTATCTCCCGGGAATGGTTATGTTGGTATACCAACCGTAAGATGACAATATATTCGGAACATTCAAGCGAAATGAATGATCGGTCATGTGTGGCCGAGTTACAGGATGTTGAACTCCAGTGTATCGCTTCTAGAGTACACTGATCGGAAAGTGGTTCCATACCTTGTCATAGTTGGAATCCATTACCCAATAAGAGCCCGCGGTTTTTGATTGTATATTATATATGTAGAGCGTGAGACGAAAGCGTTCTACTAGATTGCTATCGACTTGATTTAGACATTATTATAATATCAGAAAATATTGATCTTAAGAAATATTTTGGGTTATCGTAAGGCAAAAACCATATGTATTTATATGTGGATCGGTCTTTCGATTACATCGCTTTTGAAAGCTGGAGCAGGAGGCTTCAGGATTATATAGCTATTGTTATTTCCGCTGTGTTGTAAGTGTTGTACTCTGATAATAGTATTGTATACTGATACTTTTTTATTCCAAAGTTATGTTATATAATATATTTCATTCGTTCCGCTGTGAGATTCGTGTTACTCTGATGTTGTTGTATGTTTGTTCTTCTTCTTCTTCTATTATAATTTTCTATCTTATCTATTCTCACCCTCTAACTTCTTTCATTAACTATCCGGTATTTCTGATGCTTGAATAGTGGATATTGAGTTTACGTCGATTACCAAGATCGCAAATTCCCCGAGTCGTTACAATATACTAGATCAATTAACTTTAAGATTTTCATAAATTTCTTATACACACTATTCACCCCTCCCCTCTAGTGTTTGTTTTGCCTTAAGCTCCGCATTCCACTTTCCCTAACACCACCTACTCCATTTCCTATAAATACCCCTCTATATAATTCTTCACAAGGGTTGGCATTTTCTTGGCTTGAGACCTTGGACACTATTAATGGCAGCATAGCCTTTAGGGAAGAAGAAGGCCTCGGACCTCCGATTTTCCCGGTACACCACGGACCTTCGAACTTTCCGGAACTCGGAACCTCCTGGCTCTGCCCGGACCTCGGAACCTCCTGATACCACTCGTGCCCTAGAACCTCCTGACTCCGCTCGGACCCTATAACCTCCCGACACCGCTCGAAACCTTCTGACTCCACCTGGACCTTGCAACCTCCTGACTCTGTGCAGTTAAAGCGCTTAGCGATTCTGTAGAAGTAGAGGTGGAAAAGGATGTAGCAGGGATGAAGCAGGGAAATAGCAGAGTTGCAAAAAGATACATAAGATGTAAAAATAAGTATTTTAAAATTAATTAATTATCATTCTCATACCATTTCTGTAGAAGAAACTAATATCTATTAATCTTATATAATAAAATCAAAGAATATCACGATTACACACATTAGAATTGATGAATATAATAGATATTTATCATATATTAGACATTTATGTGTTTAAATTATCTCTTTACACTAACTTTACCGATATTTTTAAAAAGAGAACTAGTGAAATCAAGCTTTATATATTAATATTGCTAAAGCGGGTGTTACAAAGGGTTGATTTAGCGGGTGCAGCGGAAAATGGCGGGCTTAAAGCTGATCTACTGTTCATCAGCGCTAAATAGAAATAGTGTAGCGATTGAAGGGCGATACTGGCTATAGCGGGGATTTAGTCAGGCTTTAGCAGGGCTTTAACTGCATAGTCCCGACACCACTCGGACCTCAGAACCTCCCGACACCGCTCGGACCTCGGAACCTCCCAACGCCGCTCAATCCATGGAAACTCCTGACTCCACTCAGACCTCGAAACCTCCCGACATGGCTCGGACCCTGGAAATCTCGACACCACTCGGACCTTAGAACCGCCCAACACTGCTCGGACCCTAGAACATCCTGACATCGCTCAGAACTCGGAACCTCCCGACACCACTCGGACCTCGGAAACTTCCAACACCGCCTAGACCTCAGAACTTCCCACTCATCCTGGAACTCGGAAACTCTCGACACATCCCGTACCTTGGAACTTCCCGACTCATCCTGGACCTCGGAAACTCCCGATATGTCCCGAACCTCGAAACTTCTCGACACATCCTGGACCTCAGAAGCTCTCAACACCGTCTAGACCTCAGAACTTCCCGACATTTTTCGAACCTTGGAAATTCTCGATCGCTCCCGGGCAATGGAGATTGTCGACAACAAGGATCAGTAGAATTTCATTATTATTGTATTAACTTGTAATGATATCCATCACTGTACTCTCTTGAATGTGAATAAAATTAGCAAGGCCTTCAAAGTGGACGTAGGTTCAATCTGAACCAATCCACTATAAATTACCGTGTTCTTTACTTTACTGCACATTATTACTGCATCTCGCACACTTTTCCACTCTGGACATATAGTTTCAATTTTTAGGAACTCTCACTCATTGGTGACTATTATGGGCATCAACAAAAATTTCGTACTCGATTAAAATATAAATTTGTACTTTTTTGTCAGGCATTCAACTCCATCTCTTCCGTTTCTTACTAGTTCAGCATATATAAATGCATTCCCAATTGATCTCCAATCAATTTATCCTCAAACCAAATAATTTGCTTATACCCAAGCTCAATTCCATTTCAAACTCAAGTTCCATTTCTCGATTCCAAGCTCTTAACTTACCAATACAATATACTTAACCAAGTTAAGTTCCATTCTCACATTCCACTAACAAATTAATTTGTCTAATTAGTTATTTTCACCTAAAAAATCAAAATCTGATTTTTATTTCAAAAATCAATCCATTTTAATTCACATGAGTTCATATTTAGCTAATAATTTAAGATCTAGATTTTAATTCACTTAAAATCCCTTTTATTTTTTACTTGTTTTTAATTCAAACAATCTCTTCCTAGGAGGTTTTAAACAACTTAACTTTTCAAAAACCAGATATTCCCTTTCAGGATCAAAACAACTTGTTTCCTCAAAACAATTCAAAAACAATGTCTTTGGTAGTAATCCGTCACTTAGAAACTCGAAAATGAACACTGATGATGCGACTATCATCGTCAGAAAAAAATTCAGCGACTGAAGTGAGTTTAATACTATATCAATTTCAAAACTCATTCTTAAACACTTCCATTTGGAACTTATTTCAAAGTATCTTTCACAATGCTTGGAAATCATTTCCAAGTCTCCCAAGATTTTAAAATTTCCAAATATTTAACCCATATCCATTTACAATATTTTCATGTTTTCGAAACTTTTAATTCCAAACTCTGATTTAAATCGAGATTTAGTTCATCTTATTTTATATATTATACTTCTACGAATTCTGATTGGTTATTTATAACCACCTCAATTATGATCTTATTTGATTATAATAACAACCAACACATCCAAAATATTATAATAATCGAAATATTAATCGTTCTTTTACATCAAAATGTACTTTAGGTAAAAAAAAAATCATTTACTCTCTTTTAAAAACATGCTATGTTGGTTCATCGTATTCGAGTGTTTAGAAACCCCTATTGATACAATGGATCATATTGGTCGACCAAAATTCATAAACCACTCAAAAAATAAATCCACACAATATAAAACCATTTTTATACAATCTACAAATACGCTCTCTCGTATATATACACTCAACTCTATCTAAGGTATTACTAACCCCATCCCTATTGAGTTATGTAACAGAGCCAAGGTAATCACTGAACCTTAAGCTTTGATACCACTGTAACAACCCGGCAAATTCCCGATCCTGATGATCGACACAAATACCATATCGACTAACCAAGCACCAAAAACTATCATATTATTAATAGAAAGAAGTTAGAAGGTGAGAAACAAGAAGAAAAGTTAGAATGGAAGAAAAGAAGATCACAATATCGAAAAATCAGAGTAAACACAATCTCACAGTAGAACGAATAAAATATATTATGTAACATAACTTTTGAAATACAAATCACTAACTGATTCACAAACCATCATCAGAGTACAACATAACACATTACAGCGGAAATAAACAATAGTTATCTAATGCTAAAGCCTCATGCTCCAAGCTCCTCCAAGTATATCTATAAAATCCTGACTACGTGACTGCCCATACAAATTTGGGCACCCAAGAGTTAGGATAAAACAAAACAAAATAAACTCTGGGTCAGTCATGGGACTGGTGTGAGTAAAGTACAGACATTTAATTTAACTTTTTAAAAATCCTTTTAAAAGAAAGGGTAATCGTAAGACCGATCCACACATAAATACGGATGGTATTTGCCTTCCGGTAACCCAGAATATTCTTTCTATCAACACTATCCTGATATTATAACAGTGTCTAATCAAATCAATAGCAATCTTGTAGAACACTTGCATCTCATGCTCCACATACATAGTATACAATCAAAACTGCAGGTGCTTATTGGGTAATGGATTTCCAATTATGACAAGGTATGGAACCACCTTCCGATAGTATATCTCTAGAAAGAAATACACATGGTTCAACAAGAACATCTTGTGACATAGTCCACCTTTGAGTGTACCGAATGTAATAAAGAAGCAAATGAGTTTATCTGTACATCAGGTGACAATGCATCCTAATGGGAGCGACCCACTTAGCCATGTTGCCTGCCCGATTTTGGTTATTTCTCGGTTGTGAGGCTTGAGGCCATACTTACCTTTTTCAACATCGCAACATCATTCACTTTGAATGCCATATCGTCAAACCCGCCAAATCATTTGTTGATTTCCCCAAAATATGACAGGCATAAAGCTAAGAGAAACGAATTCCTCTGTCACCAACGTAACTACGTTTGAAGACATCAGTGGAGATGATCCGTTAGACATACCCTGTCAGACATTCGTCCATACTAGTCGTCCTGGGACTGGAACAAACCGAAGGCACCTTCCCATTAATCCATCTTAGGAAATTTCTACCTAGGATTAACAGAATAGCCCTTGCACTTTACTCTATCTTCAATTATCTTCAACATAATTTGATTCACATTGCTTGCCCATACGGAGTGGTTTTCAGATAATAAATCTGATCTCGATCTCTCCGTATTGACTACAGATATATAAAATGGGACAAAACTTTGATAGTCAGTTATTTAACTATCAAAGGAAACATTCATACAATCAACGATCCTATTTCCAAATGGAAATCCTATTGATCAAGCATTAAGAAACACTAAGCCTTTTAAATTAATTTCTTGTTAACTTATTACTTCCAACTTCTCATTTTCCCGCTTTCCATAACTTTCCCCAGATATCTCTCAAAATTTGGCCTCTTACGATTCTTGGAAGACATTTCCATATATATTCACATTTTCTTATTTTCTATATTATAGAAAATATCTCTTATTAACATCATGAAACATTTCAATTTCTTATTCATGCATCACTATTCTTCCACATTCATCAGTCCCTAACCGTAAACTAGTAAGTGAACAACTCCCTAAGTATCAACCTCGAAGGCTGAAACCAACATCAGATCGACACTCAGGATGTCATTTAACTCGATTAATCTCCAGTCATTTTCTAATTTCCTTAACTCCATTTCTTAACTTCTTATCAACAAAATCATTTTATTTTCTATGCTTAGAAAATATCTCTGATTATATTTGGAAAACTTTTCCAAAATCCATTTATATGGATTTAAACGAATGCTGTATAAAACATCGTTACAACGACTCAACCTATTAATCACTTATTAACTAACCGTATATCTAACCAACTTCGCCATCGAAACTTGACCATTTCTTAATCAATGATGAAGTCAATCAAGTTGGGTATAATTACCTCTCAGACCTTAATTGAACAACATTGTTAACATCAAGATAGACAAAGCTCCCAACTTCGAATACCAATAAAACATTCACTCACGTAACTCTCGCACTACAACAAAATGACCCTATTACAACGGTGGAACACCGTTGTAATATACATTTTACAACGTTGGGCAAACCGTCGTGTATTAAGAAGTTGTAATAGACTCATATCTTTTACAACATTTTTACACTGTTGCAACACCGTTGTAATATGTATATTTTACAACTTTTTTCCACCGTTGTAGTAATACATATTACAACATTTTTGCACTGTTGTAGTAGTAATTCCTGCAACAATTAATTATAACAATACGATTTTTGTTTCGTTATACATTACATTTCATATAAAAATAAATATTTATATTGAATAAAATGATACTACACTGATCTGAAATAATCAATTAAATATTGTATTTCAATATTTGAATTAGTACAACTTTCCGATCCACTATCGTACAACTCACTTTTACATAATACAGTCATAACAATACATACATTCCTCACTACAAACTGATCACTCAATGCACTCAGTTACATACGCACTTTCGTATAAATATATATACACATTGACATACACCGAGTCTTTATGCTCCAGCATCCCCAATCTAAGCTTAAACTGTCACCGAATGTTTCTGCGTATGATTTTTCTCCCACTGCAATTATTGCGTACGAAATGTCTTCTTTGTTTTTCTTGATGAAGTGCATGTCTGGGCTTTCATTGTAGACTACTTTGGTAGATGGAGAAACTGTGGATTTAATTGCATCAATAATTCTTGTTCCTGCATAATATATATTCAAACTCAAAATTTAATTGCATCAACAACCATCATACCTCCTCATGCATATTCCCATTTCACTATAATCTGATTCCCATCACTGTCAATTTCTATTGGATATCAATGTGATCCCTTTCACGTCCAACTTAATGACCTGCAATCCTTCATAGGCTGGAACAAAAAAACAAATTAAATGGTTTTAGAAAAAACAGTCAATATTTTTTTAATAGGAATCAACTTAAATTTTATTCGTTTACAGTTTCTCATGTACACTAATTGTTATTTTAAGTAGTGTGGTTTCTGCAAGACCAGTTCTAGTTCAGATGTCTTCTTTTTCTAACCACTTCTCCAAAACCAAAGAACTGTCTTGTGTTGTTGGTTAGTTCTAAAGCCTAGCACAGTTAATATGGATACAGAGAACACATGCAGGTTGAACACTCCTAACATACTAAATCTGATGAGTTTGAACCAAATCCCCAATCTAGACTACAGACCTACAACAAAAATAGACCAGGACGACCTCGACGTCCACAAAATTATCGCAAGTCAACTAATTTTATCACCAATCCAGAAAATTAAACCCACAAAATTACTGAAATATTTCTCACCAATCAAAGTCGCTATCGATGCAAAGTACACCAGGACGACCTCGACATCCACCCAATCACCAGAACGACATCCGAACAACGCCAAGTTAGCTGAAATCGGTCTCGATAGGCGATTAAGGAGGATGAGAAGCTCGGCAAGGCGGCGATAAGGGAGACGCGGATGAAACTGCAGAGCGAACTGAATCAAAGCATGGACAGCTAGGAGGAAGGAGAAAAGCACGATAAGGAGGCGGAAGTGAGCAGAGGACGTATATGATTGGAAAAGAGATGGCGGCGCTGAAACCCTAGTTCCCATTAAAACGTATTTGCTGAGCGTGAGTTAATTATGACTTTGTCAGCGCAAGACCATACCAGTCCACTAATTTTAGGGTTAATTTTTTTAAGATCCCGCTTAAATGAAATCATTTCCGCTGCTTCTCGTTTTTGGCGGGTTGTGTTGTATATAACGTAGTTGTATATAACAATTATATGATTTTTGTTTGATGATAACAAACAAGTATATATTATCTTAAATGTGTTTGTCACTGTACTGTTTTATATACACATCAAACAAGAATATAATATTTATATTTAAGTGAAATACTACTGTATAGAAATTCAAATATTAACACAGTATTTTATTTAAATAGAATATTTTATTTCAATATTCAAACAGTACAACTATTTGTAACTCCACTATTTATACATTCACAGAATATTTGTACTTGTATAAACAGAATAAAATAGACAAGTTCGTTTGACAACAATAAAATGATATTTTATTTCAATCAAACTTGTTTATTACAGACATCAGTACATTTCATATATACACAGCTCCTCACTGCAACACTCATATATTCATTCAGTTTACATTTCATATATATCCATTTTCACTTGTATATACAGACTCATACATTCACTGACTGACACCACACACTATCTTCTTATCCTCAGCTTTCAGTCCAGTCATCACAGTCAGTCCAGTCATCCCCGCTTACCTGTCACACATGAAACAGAAACACACAGTACACTGCAATAGAAATAAAACAGAATATATGCAAATATAAATTTTATTTTTAAAATTTTATTTGCCTCAGTTTTCTGGTGTGTTTCTCATCATTTTTCTGACTTGATCTGATTTATATACTCATCAATCTGTGTCTAGACAACTTGTGATATTCACAGTGATACACTGTAAATACCACAAGGTAGACAGTATGTATATATGATGCAGGGACAGAAAAATATTCTGGATGGCTGCATATACACACGTGCATATATACACACGTGTGCACTACCTCACCAATCCAATGTGCAGCTGAGGAGTAGCCACGAGGACCTGCTCAACTCAGTGCAACATAGTCAACAAAGTCAAAGTAGTCGAGCAAACATAAATGAAAACAATAAACAAGTCAGCAAGCACAAGTGTGTGCTCATGCAATGTCAACACAGCATGGAATGGTCGAGCGCAAGACTAGCAACAATACCAAAGTGACAAAAATGCATAGTTTTTTTTTGCATAGCAGAGCGTCAAAATGTCAAACAGTTCAAGTCATAGTGGATCAGTCTCGACCAAGTATATGCCGCAGCAAGTTTCGACTCAGTCAACACGATAAAACAAACATGCATAGCCGAGTACATGAAGCACAGCAAGGTGTCAAAACATATGTTCAAGCGTGCATGCCCAGCAAGAAAAGGTCAAGCTTGTGATCAGGTATGCAAACAGGGTAGTACAGGTTACAACAATACATAGTGGGAGCATATACATGAAGGAGATCAAGTGGACACAAAACAGCATGGTCGAGACAGCAAAAGCATGTTCAAGGGTGCCAAAGTGATCAAGACTATACAGCAGCAATAGCATGGTTTCTGCATGCTCAAATTTTACGGCAAGACTTTAAACAGGAAGAGCAAAAATACATAAGCAAGTGATGCAGATGGAGAGTGTGTGTGCATAAGTGTATTGCATATACAGCTAAGCAAGATGATTCAAGTACACATGTCAGGTTCGATCAAGTATGAAATAGTTTTTCAAGTTCAGAAAATCAGTAGAGCATGAATACATGTTGCATGTTATGGCAGCAGGTCGAATTACACAATGTTTGACAAGTCTGTCAAACAATTTCCACAAGTTCATGAAGCCAAATTGGCAAGTTTTAAAATGATTTCAGAAATCATGCTTCTATTTCCAGAAAAGAAAATCACAGAAATGCACAAGTTAAGGCAGTTTTTTGTTTTCCAGAAAATCAGTTTTTTTTTGGAAATCTTTTCTAAGCAGATTTAATCAATGCAAGCAATTCTGGATTTATTCATCAATGTTTTCAAAGAAATATATTTTCGATGAATATCAATAAACCTTTTCTGGCAAGTTATCAATTAGCATTCATGTTTTTGAAGTTGTTTCCAGATTTGGAAATTGAGTGATAGCAAGTTTGTTTTAAGAATGCAAATAATATCGACCAGACTCAAATCCAAGGAGAATCATGCAAGTCATAGTATAAATTCAGATCTGTGAATATTTTTTTAAGGCAACAATTCATTCATGAATTAAGTGACACAAAGGAAATTTCAAAGAGCCATGAATTCTGTTTAGATATGTTTACTAAAATCAGTAAACATTTTTTTTGGCAAGTGCATCTTTTTCAGTCTCACATTTAAATCAATCTGTTTTATGGTGAAATCAATTTTTGGCAAGTATCATTCAAATATCACCAAATTCAATCAAAGGCAAATTTCAAGATCAGGTGCATCAGACAATTTGTTCAAATGCCAAGAAACAGTTGCGACATTTTTTTTTCAATCAAGGAATTCACACAACACAAATCATGCCAAGGTGTTTAAATCGAGTAAATCAACAAGGGAAATTCCAACAAAGCAAGAAAGACATCCTCATTCACAATTCACGGCATCCAATCAAAGAGCAAAAGAGGAAAGCAGATTCCTTTTTGGAAATTCACAGCAATTTGTTTTCAAGGAGCAATTCCTTTCTCAGATAATCTCTCAATTCTCGCAAATAAAATCGGGGGAATCAAATCAAGTCATTAAAATACGAAATCAGAGTGTTGATTAGGTTTTTTTCATTTGACCCTATAACTACACCATTTTACATCACAGGCATATAGATCGAAACCACAGAACAGAGAAAATCAAAAACCAAAAACTCGCAATTTCAAAGAGCACAAATCAAACTCAAAAATACTCACATAGGTTTCGATCGAGAAAAGGAGCAACCCCAAAATCGAAGCATCATAGAGCCAAACAATTCGAGCATCAAAGAGATAGCCAATTCATCAAGCAAACGATCGATTTAGGGGAAGATTCAGTGAAACCCTAGTTATCGCAGCCGCCAATTTTGTTTCCCAGAGCAAAAGAGAAAGTAAAGGGATCGGGTGCAAACAAAAGGAAAATGGGCCGGCCGTTTTTTATTAGGAAAAGGGGATGACCCCTTTAATATAAACTCTTTTATTTTATTTTATTTTAGGAACTAGGGTTTACATTTATTTTTGTTTTACATTCTGTTGTTTTATTTAAATTGTGTTATAAAATCATTTCTGAACAGTTCTAGGTCTGTAAAATCTAGGGGGATTTAGTCAAGGAGTTGACTGTCAGTTTCAGAGTCTGTAAATCTGAGTTACGAGTTACAGGGTTTGTAATTCGGGAAATCTGATCTAGGGGTTTAGATCAGTCTAGGGATTTGAGCGTAGGGTTAGAATAGGAGCAGGGTTTGCAAGTGTACATGGTCTTGTATGCGGGAACTGTTCTATCACCTAGTAGAAACCTTAGAAATGCAGCAGTAGGCAGGGTTTTGCCGAAGCTGGGTACATCTGTGTGTGATTTATTTTCTGCATTTCAGTTTCTGTCTTTTTCTGTGATCAGTTTATTATTATATATCTCGTTAAGTTTTTAATTCAGTTAAAAACTGTGAAAAACCCTATTCACCCCCCCTCTAGGGTTATTCTAGATCCAACAAGTGGTATCAGAGCAGGTTATTTCACTAACTCTAGAGTCATGGGTCATTCTAGTTGTCAACCGATAGAGAGTCAGTCCAGTTCATCTCCAAATGTTTTTGATGGAACAGATTTTTTAAACTGGAAATCCAAAATGGAATTTTATTTAAAATCTGTTCATATCAAATGTTGGGATGTTATTATCAATGGATTTGATAGTGTAGACATTAATTTCAATACTCGTGCTATGAAAATCATATTTGATTATCTTAATACTGAACAGTTTAACCTTATCTGTCATTGTTTATCTGCACAGGAAATCTGGGACACTCTCAATACGAAGTATGGAAGATTTGACAACCACAGCTCAAAACCCAATAAAGTCAACTCAGATTCAGAGTTCTGTTTAACAGGATTTACAAATGAAACTTCAGATGAATCAGATGATGGAGAATCAACAAATGTTGAAACCGAGAATTTCTCATATGAAGATCTGGTTTACATGTGTCTTGATTTAACTAAATCTGTTGATAAACTCCAATCTAAAAATAAATCTCTGAAATCTAGGAATTCTGAGTTGATCAGCAAAATTGATGATTTGGAATCACAACTTGAATATGTTAAAAATTCTTCAAATTCTGTTTGCAAAAATTGTTTGAAATTGAAAGCCAATCTTGATAAAAGTATCCAAAAGTTTGAAGATGAAATTCTGATCTTAAATGTGAACAAGACTGAGCTGTCAAATTTGAATAATCTTCTGCAAAAGGAATTTGAAAATTTTAAAACAGATATAAATTCCAAATTTGAAATTGCTGAAAAGGAGAATTTGTTGAAATCAAATTTGATTTTAGAAGAACTTGAAAATGAGATTGAAAAATCCAAGAATTTTGAGTCTGAAAAACAAAAACGACTTGAACTTGAAATTTCTGAATCCCAAACCAAAATAAAGTTACTCAATGATGAAAATTTGGTTTTGAAATCTGAGTTTGAAAGATGTAAGATCACTAAAAGTCGCTGTTCAGATTTAATAAAAGAAAACGATGATCTTAAAACTGAAATTCAACAACTTGAAACAATTCTATCTAAATTTTCAAACGGTGAAAGATCTTTGGATATGTTGTTGAAAAACCAACTTTCTGTTGGAAATAAACGTGGTCTTGGTTTTGGGAAGAATAATGTTTTTGGAAAACAAAATTCAAATGATTTGAAAAATCCCTCAAATTGCTTTGGAAAGAACTACGTTGAAAATTTGAACTCTGAAAATTTCAAAGGTTTTTTGAATCAAAATTGTGATAAACCATTTAAACAATCTTGGATCCCGAATAAAAATAAAACGACTTTGACTAAATTTAAACAGATTTGGGTTCCAAAGGGTACTAAGGTTAATTCTGATGGTTTGTTATACAAACAGGTTTGGGTACCAAAAGTGGTAAACGTATTTCAAAGTGGTTTTACAAATTTTGTTAGACCACTTAATTCACTCAACTACTAGGTACCAGTGAAGGCTGAGGAACTGCTGTGCTGAAAAGAAATTTGAAATCAAGATTGTCTATAATTCTGTGTCATTTACAGTTCCTTAGGCCAACATTTGTTGAGTTAGAGATTCTGCTTTACATTGGATTCTGGTATGATCTCTAAACTCAACTTTGTATATTTTCTTTGTTTTTATTGTCTGTTTTTATTCCTTCCTCTATCTCCTTCTGTTTTTATTTGACACTGCCATATTCTTCTTTGTCTGTACTTCTTAAACTTCCAGTTGCAGAATTCATGATCTTTTTGGAAATATGCTTTATTTGTATAAAATCATCGTGTGTTAATCATTTCCCTTTCCTGAATTTAATTTTGTAAATATCTGCAATCGTTTTTGAGATTTTTTTAATTCATAACAGTGTTGATGTATTCTTGTCATATCTTGAACATTGTTAATTTGAATTCTAAATTTTTGAAGATCTGGATATCTAATGAAATGTCACACACCTTTGTTGTTCTGAGTTTATTCTAATTCATTTTAGAAAAGCTCAAAATATTATACTCATTACAACACTCTGTTATTTATCAGTTGTGATAATTTCATTGATTTTCATATTGGCTTGTATCAGTGATACATCTTGGAATTCATCTTTATTCATGATCATTATATTGAAATATGTTTGTTTGAAATCATCTGAAATTCTAGATATTTTGAATATCACACGATTTTTTTTGAAATCGTCAATCTCGTGTGACTGGTTCATTATATCTCAAAATTTTACATTGATTCATGTGTTTTCAAATAAATTATCCCGATCATGAATATTTTCAAATTTGATGTAAATGACCTGAAATTTCTTTTTGGGCTTGTAAGAAATAGTTTTGAGAAATTCTTGGAATTTTTTTTAAAATGGTCTTTGAAAATCATTATTATTTCATGATTATTTGATTTGAATATATGGTTGTTTAAAATCATTTGAAATTATTGATTTATTGGATCTCACACATATCTTGAATCTGAAATATAACCTGGTGTGATTGATTCATTAAATCCTAATACTTTCACATTTCTTCAAATGATTTAAAATGGAGTATATTTGCAAATCTTGGATCATGAACCACCTTATGTGACCAACATCTTGACAAGTCTGTTGTGATACTGATTTCTATGTGCTGCTCTGATACTGTTTTTTGAAAAATGTCTGTTTTGGAATCATGCTGCTCTGATTATAAGAAATTGATTTGTAAATATTTTTTTGAGGACTGCTTGATTTGGTATCAAAGGCTTATCGTGCTCTGATAAATGAAATTTGTGTGCTTGAGTTGCTTGCTTTGAAATTAAGTCTTTTATGTTGACTGAGGTACCAATGTTAGCCACCGGGGTGTGTTTAAAATTCTCGAGAGCGAGATAACAAGTGGTATCAGAAGTGCTTATATTTATTTCATCCATCTGTTCTGAAGTTTTACTTTGTAGAGACACCATGTGGTATCAGTTTAGAAGTGCTGCATATTTTTTTGTTGTTGTTTCCCTCTTGTCATGTATAGATCAGCATATTCCTCTTGTAATTGATTTTCAATTTTAAAATTATTTATTGATTATTCTTTCAGAAATTGAAATCAATATCCAAATTAAACTATATTTATAATTCATCAAAATTATAACCAGATTTAGAAATTGTGATGAATTGTGACTGCAGTATATTTCACAACAAGAGAAGAATTTTATTTAGATTTTCATGATGGTTGAATATTTATTATAATATCTTTGAACTGGCAATTATTTCACTGCCATCTTCATTACTTATCATCCTTCTGCCATCCGTTATGATTTTATATAAATGTGGAGAGTTTAATTTTTTTAAAATCTTTTTTAAATAAACAGTGAAAATATTTGTGATGGAATTGTGGTTATATTATTATTCAGAATTAGTGATAATTGAATTTTTTTTTCCAATAATCCCGGTACAGTTGGTCATATTTCATAATATAATTAATTTAGAAATTTATTTCACAGTACATTTCTGTACCTACCACATTTTCTATCATCCATATATTGGTTTTATACCAAGGAGTTTTTCTTTTTAAAAGCTGAAATGATATATATATATATATATATATAATAAATAAGTGTGTCTCTAACCTCATTTAAAAATCCAAGCTCTGGTCATGCATGGTTAAGAGACAACTTATAATTTAAGCTGCGACTGACCTCATTTAAAAATCCAAGTTCTGGTTATGCGTGGTCAGTGTGTTCTTAAATAAAAAAAAAATGTGCTAAAAACTGAAATAAAATTGAAATTCTTCTTGGTGTGTAAAAACCAGCCTATCAATCCATCTCTCTAATCTGTGAAATGTGTTAATACCTTATGAAGTATTATGTTTTGTTGATTGATAGCTACTGGGATTTGAGACTATCTGATTTTGTCACTTAAGTTGAATTTAATAGTCCAAATACATCACTATTTTTTGTGCTTTATATTTATAAAAATCTTTTGAAAATAATTGAAAATGAATTGTTTTTTTTTTAAAAAAAAAAAAAAAAACTCTCTCCATTTTATATAAAATTCATTGTATATCCGTCATTTCTCTACAATGTGAAATATGCCACCTGTTCTCAGAATATTATGATTTTTGTTTGACTGATTGTGATTTATGAAGATTGTTCTTCCTCTTATGCTGATATTATATTTCTAGTCACTATTCATCTATATTTTAAAATTCTGAATCCTTTTGATGATAACAAAAGGGGGAGAATGGATTGAGATTTTGATTTATGAGTGAATATTTTATAAATATTTTTAATTTTGGAAATTTATTAAATTCGTTTGTTTCACTCATACACAGTTCTAGGGGGAGTTTAGTTGTAGGGGGAGCATTCAAATAGGGGGAGTTTCACTATTCACGAACAAACACATTTATTATATTCAAAATCTTTTCATTTGTTTGTCATCATCAAAAGGGGGAGATTGTTGTATATAACGTAGTTGTATATAACAATTATATGATTTTTGTTTGATGATAACAAACAAGTATATATTATCTTAAATGTGTTTGTCACTGTACTGTTTTATATACACATCAAACAAGAATATAATATTTATATTTAAGTGAAATACTACTGTATAGAAATTCAAATATTAACACAGTATTTTATTTAAATAGAATATTTTATTTCAATATTCAAACAGTACAACTATTTGTAACTCCACTATTTATACATTCACAGAATATTTGTACTTGTATAAACAGAATAAAATAGACAAGTTCGTTTGACAACAATAAAATGATATTTTATTTCAATCAAACTTGTTTATTACAGACATCAGTACATTTCATATATACACAGCTCCTCACTGCAACACTCATATATTCATTCAGTTTACATTTCATATATATCCATTTTCACTTGTATATACAGACTCATACATTCACTGACTGACACCACACACTATCTTCTTATCCTCAGCTTTCAGTCCAGTCATCACAGTCAGTCCAGTCATCCCCGCTTACCTGTCACACATGAAACAGAAACACACAGTACACTGCAATAGAAATAAAACAGAATATATGCAAATATAAATTTTATTTTTAAAATTTTATTTGCCTCAGTTTTCTGGTGTGTTTCTCATCATTTTTCTGACTTGATCTGATTTATATACTCATCAATCTGTGTCTAGACAACTTGTGATATTCACAGTGATACACTGTAAATACCACAAGGTAGACAGTATGTATATATGATGCAGGGACAGAAAAATATTCTGGATGGCTGCATATACACACGTGCATATATACACACGTGTGCACTGCCTCACCAATCCAATGTGCAGCTGAGGAGTAGCCACGAGGACCTGCTCAACTCAGTGCAACATAGTCAACAAAGTCAAAGTAGTCGAGCAAACATAAATGAAAACAATAAACAAGTCAGCAAGCACAAGTGTGTGCTCATGCAATGTCAACACAGCATGGAATGGTCGAGCGCAAGACTAGCAACAATACCAAAGTGACAAAAATGCATAGTTTTTTTTTGCATAGCAGAGCGTCAAAATGTCAAACAGTTCAAGTCATAGTGGATCAGTCTCGACCAAGTATATGCCGCAGCAAGTTTCGACTCAGTCAACACGATAAAACAAACATGCATAGCCGAGTACATGAAGCACAGCAAGGTGTCAAAACATATGTTCAAGCGTGCATGCCCAGCAAGAAAAGGTCAAGCTTGTGATCAGGTATGCAAACAGGGTAGTACAGGTTACAACAATACATAGTGGGAGCATATACATGAAGGAGATCAAGTGGACACAAAACAGCATGGTCGAGACAGCAAAAGCATGTTCAAGGGTGCCAAAGTGATCAAGACTATACAGCAGCAATAGCATGGTTTCTGCATGCTCAAATTTTACGGCAAGACTTTAAACAGGAAGAGCAAAAATACATAAGCAAGTGATGCAGATGGAGAGTGTGTGTGCATAAGTGTATTGCATATACAGCTAAGCAAGATGATTCAAGTACACATGTCAGGTTCGATCAAGTATGAAATAGTTTTTCAAGTTCAGAAAATCAGTAGAGCATGAATACATGTTGCATGTTATGGCAGCAGGTCGAATTACACAATGTTTGACAAGTCTGTCAAACAATTTCCACAAGTTCATGAAGCCAAATTGGCAAGTTTTAAAATGATTTCAGAAATCATGCTTCTATTTCCAGAAAAGAAAATCACAGAAATGCACAAGTTAAGGCAGTTTTTTGTTTTCCAGAAAATCAGTTTTTTTTTGGAAATCTTTTCTAAGCAGATTTAATCAATGCAAGCAATTCTGGATTTATTCATCAATGTTTTCAAAGAAATATATTTTCGATGAATATCAATAAACCTTTTCTGGCAAGTTATCAATTAGCATTCATGTTTTTGAAGTTGTTTCCAGATTTGGAAATTGAGTGATAGCAAGTTTGTTTTAAGAATGCAAATAATATCGACCAGACTCAAATCCAAGGAGAATCATGCAAGTCATAGTATAAATTCAGATCTGTGAATATTTTTTTAAGGCAACAATTCATTCATGAATTAAGTGACACAAAGGAAATTTCAAAGAGCCATGAATTCTGTTTAGATATGTTTACTAAAATCAGTAAACATTTTTTTTGGCAAGTGCATCTTTTTCAGTCTCACATTTAAATCAATCTGTTTTATGGTGAAATCAATTTTTGGCAAGTATCATTCAAATATCACCAAATTCAATCAAAGGCAAATTTCAAGATCAGGTGCATCAGACAATTTGTTCAAATGCCAAGAAACAGTTGCGACATTTTTTTTTCAATCAAGGAATTCACACAACACAAATCATGCCAAGGTGTTTAAATCGAGTAAATCAACAAGGGAAATTCCAACAAAGCAAGAAAGACATCCTCATTCACAATTCACGGCATCCAATCAAAGAGCAAAAGAGGAAAGCAGATTCCTTTTTGGAAATTCACAGCAATTTGTTTTCAAGGAGCAATTCCTTTCTCAGATAATCTCTCAATTCTCGCAAATAAAATCGGGGGAATCAAATCAAGTCATTAAAATACGAAATCAGAGTGTTGATTAGGTTTTTTTCATTTGACCCTATAACTACACCATTTTACATCACAGGCATATAGATCGAAACCACAGAACAGAGAAAATCAAAAACCAAAAACTCGCAATTTCAAAGAGCACAAATCAAACTCAAAAATACTCACATAGGTTTCGATCGAGAAAAGGAGCAACCCCAAAATCGAAGCATCATAGAGCCAAACAATTCGAGCATCAAAGAGATAGCCAATTCATCAAGCAAACGATCGATTTAGGGGAAGATTCAGTGAAACCCTAGTTATCGCAGCCGCCAATTTTGTTTCCCAGAGCAAAAGAGAAAGTAAAGGGATCGGGTGCAAACAAAAGGAAAATGGGCCGGCCGTTTTTTATTAGGAAAAGGGGATGACCCCTTTAATATAAACTCTTTTATTTTATTTTATTTTAGGAACTAGGGTTTACATTTATTTTTGTTTTACATTCTGTTGTTTTATTTAAATTGTGTTATAAAATCATTTCTGAACAGTTCTAGGTCTGTAAAATCTAGGGGGATTTAGTCAAGGAGTTGACTGTCAGTTTCAGAGTCTGTAAATCTGAGTTACGAGTTACAGGGTTTGTAATTCGGGAAATCTGATCTAGGGGTTTAGATCAGTCTAGGGATTTGAGCGTAGGGTTAGAATAGGAGCAGGGTTTGCAAGTGTACATGGTCTTGTATGCGGGAACTGTTCTATCACCTAGTAGAAACCTTAGAAATGCAGCAGTAGGCAGGGTTTTGCCGAAGCTGGGTACATCTGTGTGTGATTTATTTTCTGCATTTCAGTTTCTGTCTTTTTCTGTGATCAGTTTATTATTATATATCTCGTTAAGTTTTTAATTCAGTTAAAAACTGTGAAAAACCCTATTCACCCCCCCTCTAGGGTTATTCTAGATCCAACAGGTTGGTGCTAAATTTTTGTGACGTGGCCAAAGTTCACCGAAAATTCTGAAAGACAATAGTTAGAAATTAGATTTCAGTACATACTGAAGCGGGCTTGAGAGGCAAAACGAAAATTTTAAGTACACAAAATGTACCGTTTCGGACGGGGCGCTGCCCCGCACCCCGCCGGGGGCGCTGCCCCCTGGACCCCCGCGACCTGACCGTGCAGGTCGAACCCCGTTAGCGGGGGCGTTGCCCCCGCACCCCCACCTAGGGGGGTTGCCACCCCCCCCCCCTGGACCCCCTCCGTAGGGGACATATTCGACAAAAGGTTTTGGTAAAACTTTCAACATTATCAATTATAAATTAAGAGTATTTGGTATTATTTAGTATTATATTTTAATTACTGATTATTTTTATTATTTAACATTAATTTTCAACTTTGGTTAATATTTATTTTCAAACAATTTTTTTTTAATTATTAGTTACTATTATTAATTACTTATCATTATCATTATCTAATAGTAATTACTATTGTTGTTGTTAATTATTTAATAATTTTATTTATATTGTAATTTAATTATAGTTACTTATGTATTATTCATGATTAGCATTAATTAGTATATTTTAATTATTAATTATTTAATAGTAATTATGTAATATTAACGATATTTTTTAATTATTCTTCTTAATTGCTAAGTATTAATAGTAATTATTAGTTATTAATTATAAATAATCAATATAAATGTAATTGTTTAATAATAATTGACTATTAATAGTAATTATTACTTATTAACTATTAATTATTTAATAATAATTGACAAATATAATTTATTCCTAAGTTAATTATTAATTATTATTATTAAGTATCAATATAATTAGTTATTAAATATATATATTATAAACATGAAGTTTGCACTAGGCATCTCAATTACAACGAATAAAATGAAAAGTTGTGATCTATATGTTTATTACAACAGTGCGTTTTGCAAGGTTGTAAAAAAGGATCTATTACAACGGTGCCTTTGCACCGTTGTAAAATTAAAGTTGTAATATGGTAATATATATGTTCTTTACAACAGTGATTATTGCACCGTTGTAAAAAAGAATCTATTACAACGGTGCTTAATGCACCGTTGTAAATTAAAGTTGTGATATGGTAATATATATATGTTCTTTACAACAGTGATTATTTTACCGTTGTAAAAAACATTTATTACAACAGTGTGTTTTCCACCGTTGTAAAAAAGGATCTATTACAACGGTGCTTTATGCACCGTTGTAAAATTAAAGTTGTAATATGGTGTTTTTGTTGTAGTGTCGGATTCAATTTAAGAATTCATTCCGTTAACGGTACATTTATTATAATGATAGCTTTATAATCCATGCTTCTGAAATATTTATCTTTAAAATATAACTTTTATTCATTTATTTGAATAAATAATTCATTAAATTATAAATAAATAAATAAATCTTGAATAAAACGGAAAGTAAATGGTACTTTACTGAATTCGATATAGTCAAATTTCAATTATAACCTTATGGATTATTTAAATTCTATTCACATTCTGAATGTCGGAATACATTTCATCGTTTTCTTTTTAAACAATTTACCTTTTAATTCATTCTTGAATTTACAATCCCAAGTTATCCAATGATAATTAATTCACTTCATTTACAACCACCGCTTACAAATTAAACTACTTGTTTTTATTATTAAAAACAATTTCATATTTTCTAGCCTATTCGAAATTCAGTTTCTATTTTGAAAAAAAAACAGAATTTTCCTTTTAAAACTCAAATTTCATTTTCTTTCCATTAAAATACCAATTATCCTAGGGCCAGTACTATTCAAACATCCAACACAACAAAATCTATCACAAAACATTTAATACATCATATATCACAATATATGAAAACAAAAAATAATAATTTTGAGGAATCCAGTTGGATCTTCCCAACCTGTTTTTCCTGCATCCACAGATGTTGATTAACGTAAATAACACCAATTTCATTTCAATATGAGATATCATGATAAGTAGAATCAATATTTAACCAACGAATTATATATATAAATAAAACTATATCTATAATTTCAACCAATTTATTGGCAATTCATCCAAACAACCATCACACAATATTCAATCATCATTTATCAATTCTAAAATATGTTTATAAATTTATAAGCTATGCAGAGTTGTGAGTTTACTCACTTTGCATATTAATTGTTAAATAACGATTAATTTCTAATAGTTCCGATCAAGCGTTATATTTCGCTATAAATTGTAACGAACTCCAAATCGTTCCAAACTAGTTTCATTGTGTAGGCTACGTCCATATAATCCCAAGGATCTTGTTTCGTCAGATTATGATAATATATGGAAAGTTGAACCTTTCACAAGTTTATATACACAATGCGGTCGTTAGTTATTAATTAATAGTTAATTAAACTTAACTAGGTCATTTAAATCCTTAACCCATCGTTATCTTCTTCCACTTCTGTAAAAACCCACTTTTTCACAGTTGCTACTCCCCTTGGCCGCTACTTAGCTCAACCCTTTCTCCAACATTTATCCACTATTTTCCAAACCATTAACACCATCGTTCTTTTCTCCAAATCTCCTTCTCCTCCATACCCCATATGTTAAACTCAAAGCCCATCTCCTCCTCGCGGTTTTCACGCCTGCACACGCAACCTACAGGAACAAATGACAATAAAATCCACCGAACACCCTGAATTTATGCACACAAGTGTGATTTTACCTCATGAATACAAGTCCGATCTCAAAAAGATCTAAAACTTCTTCAATTTCACCAAAGATTGAACGCTAGCTTACATACTAAACTAGATAGCGAAAATAATAGTGTTCAAACCCCTCCATACTACTATAGAATTGAAGAGAAACCTTCCTGGAACTCAAATAAATTTGTTTGGAGATTTATAGATTTTTACTCGATGTGGTCTTGAATTTCAAAGTTATCGATTCTGGTTTGCTATAATAAGACATGGCGACGTGCGTTTAGACCATTGAAGAAAATAGTTAGGGTTAGGGGATAATAGTAGGATATATATAGAAGTAGGACGAAAATGATATTATAGTCGGTTATTTTATTATTTGTTTGTTACCGCTACTTGTATTTGTCACCTAAAAATCCATATGATCACATATGATATCCAATTTCGATGAAAATGGACATATAACTATAGTTTGACATTATGGACCCAATGAAATTTGTTTCATCGAAATCTGAGTCTGTTTGTTCATACAACATTATTTTAAAGTCAAATTATTGATCGGTTCACATTTTAATTATGCACAGTCACAAAACAACTCCAATTAGTGTGAAATTTGAAATCTAGCAATAATTAGTCATTACGGATTTAATAAAATTCTTTCATCAAAAACATAGGTCGTTTGCAAGATGGCTATTTTTAAGGCTTAAATTAAACCAATAAAATATTAATAAATTCCAAAAACAATTCGATTTAATAATAGTAATTAATATTATCATATATATCCAAATAGAATATTATATAGCTTCAAAATTAATATACTTGGATTTATAACTCGATATTTCAAAATTCAAGTTAAATCGATATTCAATTTATATGAAAATCCCTTTATTATGTAAATAAATCGTTATGGTTTATAAACGATTCCCTAGCGACTTTCTGAAAACTTAATCTGGACATAACTAAAAATCCACAATACGAAATATCGATTTTTCACTTTCATCAAAAAACTATAGTTCAATAGATTCGAACATTTTTTGTTTCAAAGAAATCTGACTATCCTATATGTTCATTCAAAGTTCAAACTGTAAAACTATGAACTATCGTGACGTTACAAGCTAATTTTTAATTTAATTACAAATTATACGTTCAAACTTCGTTTAACAAATAAATTCGTTATTCTAACTCGAATCTAAATTCAACTAAATCTCTTACATTATCCAATTCACACAATATTGCAGATTGAGCTTATTTTCGACCATTTCAGAGTTATATATATTATTCCACTATTTATATTAATTAAATGATCAAAATTATTTATTTCAAGTCATTTAAATTACCAAATTGATATTTAAATAGTTAAATTAGTTAATTATTCAACCGCTAAAAATATGGGACGTTACATATGCACAATAAAAAGAAGTATATGGTAATGGCAGTTACACAAAACTATGACATTGCGAAGAATGTCGACACGACTTTGTAAACTATATCGCTATAAACATAATTCAGTTATGTAAACCCGTCTAGACCTAAAACTTTTCAAATACAAAATTTTTAATAGCTTTACGTTAGTTTGTTTTGATTGATATTTAGTATCGAAAAATTTCAATATTGTTTACATAAAATTAACCTTTAATTTAATGAGATTGACACAACAAGTTAATTTTAAATATAGAATACCTTCAGTAAAACAATGATTCGTTCAAATTCAATCGATAAAGGTTTGACTTTCATCTTCACTCTCTGATTGGTATGTTGAGAGATAAAACGATTGGAAAGTTTCAACTCTAAGATTTAGTTTAATAGAAAAACTTCGATCGATTATACAAAGTTGAGTGATTATTTTTTATTCGTTTTTGCATAACCAACAAAATTGGATTTTCGAACTATTTTTCACTAATTAAATTTCTTTCTAGTTTAAACTATGTTATGGATAATACTCACTGTGTCCACCCTTTGTTTTAAATTTCGTTCACTAATTAAATTTCTTTCTAGTTTAAACGGTGTTATGGATAATACTCATCATGTCCACCCTTCGGTTTTAAATTTCTTTCACTAATGAAACTTCTGTATAGTTTTCACTAATTAAATTGTATAGCAGTATCCTTTGTTTTACAGCCTTTTTACAATCCAAGTATTAAAAGTTGAAATGTATCCATTATTCAAAGTCAAATTATTGCCGTTTGAAACATTAAGTAACATTAATTTAAAAATTAAGGAATAGGACCCGTTCCAATCACCTCCACCGTAATCTCACCGCGTACATAACAACTTTATTCCCCATTTTCATTCATTCAATTCAAACCCTACCCCATATAGCATCACGCCAATTTATTTAACTACTATTATTTTTTTACAATTTAAAAATCTTTTCCTCGGGTTAAATCCAAGCCGTCCAATCTCTACTTATCTTCTTCATATAGCTGTTTATAGCTGTACTCTTCTTCTTTATAACACTCTCTTCTCTCTTTCTCTCTCTTCATTTCTCAACTCATGCTTCCGCTAATTCTGTTCTCTCTTCTCCTTATTGGATCCGCATCCGGATCCGCATTCTCTACCCAACAGATCCGCCAGCGTCAACTTCTCTACTATCTCGACGCCAACGGCGACCGTGGTGAACACGTCACGGTCGATCCTTCTTTCCACTTCGAAAACCCTAGACTTCGCGATGCCTACATTGCTTTACAGGCATGGAAGCTTGCCATCTTGTCCGATCCCTTGAACTTCACCGGCACATGGACTGGCCCTGACGTCTGCTCCTACCACGGAATCTACTGCGCGCAGCTTCCCTCAAATAAGTCCTTGACCGTCGTGGCTGGAATCGACTTGAATCATGGGGACATTGCGGGTTACCTCCCAGAAGAGTTAGGGCTTTTAACAGACCTCGCTTTGTTTCATATAAACTCCAACCGGTTTTGTGGTACCGTACCGAAGACCTTTGAAAAGTTGAAGCTGTTATTCGAGCTAGATTTGAGTAACAACAGATTCGCCGGTAAGTTTCCAATTGTGGTTTTGAAGTTACCAAGTTTGAAATTTCTGGATTTAAGGTTTAACGAGTTTGAAGGAAAAGTGCCAAAGCAGTTATTTGATAAACCTTTAGATGCAATATTTATCAACCATAACAGATTCAGTTCTGAAATTCCTGACAACATCGGAAACTCACCTGTGTCCGTTGTGGTTTTGGCCGGAAATAAGTTCGGTGGATGTGTTCCAGCCAGTCTGGGAAACATGTCCTCAACTTTGAATGAGATTATATTGATGGATAATGGAATTAGGTCGTGTTTGCCGGATTCAATCGGGTTACTGAAGGAGGTGACTGTGTTTGATGTTAGCTATAACGAAATTGTTGGGCCATTGCCAAGTGCTATTGGAGGAATGGAGAGTTTGGAGCAGTTGGACGTGGCGCATAATTTGTTGACTGGAAGTGTTCCAGATGTGATATGCAAGCTACCGCATTTGATGAACTTTACTTATTCGTACAATTTCTTCACCGGAGAGGCACCTTCTTGTTTAAGGTTGCCTAAGTTTGATGATCGGCGAAATTGTTTGAGAGGAAGGCCGAAGCAAAGGGCTGGAAAGCAATGCGCTTCCTTCTTGAAGCATAAGGCTGATTGTGGTTCATTTAAATGCAAGCCTTTCGTGCCTGCTTTACCTCCACCTCCACCCCCTTCACCACCTTCAGCGCTACCACCTCCTTCCCCTCCTATTCATTTAAGTCCTCCTGTTATGCCTTCTTCACCACCACCTCCTCCTCCAGTAATGTCTCCACCACCACCTCCTCCGGTAATGTCACCGCCACCACCTCCTCCTCCGGTAATGTCTCCACCACCACCCCCTCCTGTAATGTCACCGCCACCACCACCTCCTCCTGTCATGTCTCCACCGCCACCACCACCTCCTCCTCCTCCTCCAGTAATGTCACCACCACCTCCTCCTCCTCCAGTAATGTCGCCACCGCCACCACCTCCTCCTGTAATGTCTCCTCCACCTCCACCTCCTGTGATGTCACCGCCACCGCCTCCTCCTGTAATGTCTCCTCCGCCTCCAGTCATGTCACCACCACCTGCACCAATTTACTGTGTTAGATCACCTCCTCCACCACCTGTGAATTCACCCCCGCCACCCCATTATTCTCCTCCACCACCACCTTACTCTTCTCCACCACCTCCACCTTACTCCTCTCCACCACCCCCACCTTACTCATCACCGCCACCACCACCAAATTCACCACCACCTCCTCCAAATTCACCACCGCCTCCTCCAAATTCACCACCACCACCACCTTATATCTATAATTCACCACCGCCACCTGGGCAATCACCACCGCCACCTGGGCAATCACCACCCCCTCCACCACATTCGCCACCTCCACCTCCCCCTTGTATTGAACCACCACCGCCGCCTCCTTGTATTGAACCTCCTGCGCCACCATCACCGTTACCTACTCCTCCTATTTATAGCTCTCCACCTCCGTCATATGTGTATTCATCGCCCCCTCCACCACCTTCACCATCTCCGCCGCCACCATCACCGTTACCTACTCCTATTTATAGCTCTCCCCCTCCACCTCCGTCATATGTGTATTCATCACCCCCTCCACCACCTTCACCATCTCCGCCGCCACCTACACCTGCGTACATTTACAGTTCACCCCCTCCACCTTCACCATCTCCACCGCCACCCTCACCTGCGTACATTTATACATCGCCCCCACCACCGTCTCCATCACCGCCACCGCCTCCTGCTCCATATGAAGGCCCATTGCCTCCAATCATCGGCGTTCAGTATGCATCCCCTCCACCACCTTCTATCCCTTACTATTAAATGATTCTTTACATAAATTAGTCATTTCTCTTTTCATCACAATGCTCCGTTATAAATGTAACCAAGTCCATGATTTCATTCATTTGGGAATTCTTTCTGCTCTGGGTCCAATATAGTTTAAGAGTTCTATAGATAAATGCCAAACATGGGAGTGAATTTGAAGAATGCGGATTTCTCTCAACATTCATTTTGGATTTTGTCGATAATGGAGGTTGTTTTTAATGTGAATAAATCAAAGACGCGCCCATGGAGGGATCTTAGGGCGCAGAGATATGATGATTGTATAGAGCTTGAGCGGGCATTAAGAGCATTTGTGGTATTGTCTACCTCTATTATACTTTGTATTTTTTTCTTCTTAAATTTCATAGCACCATTACTTGTGGATTAGATTCTCCTATTGCGTTCGTTTGTTTGTTCTTTTGTTTGATCACATATGTTCTTGATGTTTCCTTGTGCCGTTATATCGTCATAGTCAGACTTTCTCTATTCATATGTTTATCTTCTCAATAGCTATTATACATCTTGTAAACCGTTCAACTAAGGTATCCGAGATTCCACATTTGCTAGCTGTAAGCAATTCTCTTCTGCTTCCGTTTTCATTCATCAGTTGTAATGCATTGCGCTACACGCAGTGTTTTCGTATTGACTATGCTCCAAATAATCCAGGCTGGACTTGCATATTCTACTCCATTAGCTAAAACACGTCTGTATCAGGAAAGCTGGACTGCTTATAATAATACATTAATTCATCTAGTTGAAGCTTCTTCATGTCTTCATCTGCATTTTTGATGAAAATTTTTATGATTGTAATTGTCGTCTGTGGGGACACGTTCTGCGATTATAAGCCAAATGGTCACGTATTTTGGACATGGAATATTTTCTAATTGTGCTGATTGAGAAGTTTTTCTTTTTCTGTTTTATACCTCCTATCCTTTTCTTTCCAGTTGGGTCCTTTTTTTTTTTTTTTTAATGTCCTAATCTGCCCTTTACGCGGTTAATCGCTGGCTTGCATCTTTCAATTCAATCTGACATGAGATACTAAGAACTAACTAGCGTGTTTTCTCTTATTGGTAGAAAACTCATTTTCTGCTGTCTATTCTTCTAATATTACAAATGTATCGTTATATTACCCATAATTGGTAATATCATTTGTAGAATTTTATGGCTGTTGTGCGTGTTTTGTATTTTTTTTTCCTTTCTAATTTCTTATTTGGATATCTATTATCTACCAACCAGTCAAAATAAGATATGTGAGCAGCTTGTCAACACAGTTGTTTTGAGTTGGCTGTCTCCCTTTTCAAGTCATGACTTAGATTAAATTTTTACCAAACATGATGGCAGGATTGCGTACATTTAGAGTTATAACATTTCAAATTTGACAAAATTCAATAGATGTTCAATCCACGTAAAGAGGATCAATCATGTAAAATTTGAGTTCATTTCAATATTTGTAGCATTTGTAGAATTTTAACTCAATTATCCAAACAATTATTTAAACCGTTAAATGTAAACATCAAACGTGATATAATAAGCTATCAAAGGGAGCACAAAATGTGGATGAAATAAAGCGTGCACTTTCTATCTCTCTCTCTCTGTATACATGTGTGCGGATATGTATATGTATGTAGCATATAGCTTCTGTAATCATTTGGTTTTCACCTTATAACCTGCAATGAGAGAAAACTATATCATTAAATTCGAAGTTTGTGTCGAAATAACGAAATCATAGGACGCTGCACTGTTTGAGGTGTCATTCAATCCTCATGTACATACCGGCTGCCATAATTATTATTATTAAGTTCAACCAAATCAAAAATTGGTACAACTGGGTTAATAAAAGAAGAACCCTACTCTTTCAAGGTTCCTGTAATAGCCACCACCTACAAAATATGTGGAGCCAAGCCGTCGAAGTATCTTTGGCCTAATATTGTAAGGTTAGGTTTCCTCTCTTTTTTGGTGGATTACAATATAGTCGGTGGGTATCATTAAAACCAAATTAGTTGAGGAACTTTTCGTTTTTACATCATTTACAAAATTGAAATTAAGAAGAAAAAATGGTTCCTTAAGTTGTATAGTAATACTGATGATGATGATAATAATAACAACTATAACATTTTCCAAAATATGGAAACAAACTATTTTATCATATACATTTTCCATGTTTATGTTCCCTTCTCAAACAAAGTTCAACTAATGCTGGTTCGCATTTATTTCAACTGAAGTTGTTAACATATTAAATGTTGGAGTCTAGCGCATGGTGTTCCTTCTTTTTTCCTTTTCCAAGCAAGTTCCCAGTTATTTCGAAAACAAGGCATCATTCATGAGGCATTAACATTATCTTCTAAAACTGTTACGCCAAACTCTGTCCCTTTCTATGTTGTACTGCTCCTCAAGTCATGAATTTGATCTATTCAAATCCAATTTAACACTTTACTTGATTTACTGATGCATTTCTGCCGTCTCACATGTCTTCTTGTACTCAAAAATGTATATCAACAAACTGAAATATTTATATTCTCTTTCATGGATTGTGCTTCTCCTTTTGTACCAGTATAAATAATGCAAAATTTTATACCACTTTGATGGGCTCATATTCAGATTCTCCAAGTGTGTAGTGTAAAAATAGCTTTTATTCCCAATAATGTCAAAAGACATGGAACCAAACTTGAACCTTGTTAAAGTTTAATAGAAAACCGGCAGTTTCCTTTTTCTTTTTTAGCTTTTGCTTTTCCATGATTCTCTTGTTTTCATGGTTTTGAATGGCATTCACTTGTACCCACTCCACTTCTTACATATGCCACTTTTTCCATTATATTAAAAAGGAGTAGTAGTTGCTCTTTTTATTTTACTTTTTTGCTTCCTATCCAATTTAATCTTTTATCTATTTGTTTTCCTACACATTTAAGATATAGCATTTTTTTTAAACAGTTTGAAATCAAATGAAAGTGCATGGTACACAATAAAACTATGTGAGGAACCATGTTTAATGTGAAATAATTGTGGAAACATGATGATGAAGAGGGGGTACCCCATATAGATATTGTGATATTGAAGTAGAAGGACAACCCAACCACTCACTCAAAGCAGTGGAAATGCCATGGACCTACATTGCAGCACCTAGGTTTTGTCTTACATATTTTGTAACAATTTTCTTATGGACCCTTTTTATATCCTAAAGCAAGCATTCATGCCTTTACACATATGATACTACCACCTCTTTCACTAAAGCACCACATAACATATTACTTGTACATACATATGTAGTAATACTTTTATTAGAATACAATAATGTACGCGTTAGCATACACCATATGATTGTATGAAGACTAACCAAAGATTTTGTACTCACCTGGGTGTTTAGGTGAAAAAGGGTTTAATAAATATCATTGACTACCATCCATCAATGATTAGACGGCCAAAATAAACAAAAAAACAATGGGTAGACGGCTAATATTTATATGATATTAATCATAAGTATCTAAGACCACCTTCCTTGCTATTCCATGCCTTTTGTATTTTGCAGCTAATTAAGACTTTATTATTAATTCTTTTGTTTGTTTAGTTTCTTGGTGCTAATTAGCTGGCTTAACAACTAGAATCTTCTATAATTTATATGATAATCAAAAGTGATTTGCATACTGTATAGTATCACAATTATCGGCACAATCATTGAGACTGAAGTGATCAAAATTTTAAAGTAGCTACTGAGGTAGCTTTTCTTCCTACATATGTAACAATTCTTGAAGGGTTGGTAGAATTTTTGGAAGGTTGATGAAATGTCAAATTCCACATTTCATCTAACTCTTCATTTACAAAATAGGGTCCTATTGACTTTAATCCATTTCATGGAAATGGATCAAAGGCAACATGTGAAGGCTAATTAATAGTATTTTTAAGGAGTAGGTCCATATACAGGTTTTGATCAAATGCTTTTAACTACGCTCATTAATAACGTGATAATGTAGTTAGACACACACTACTGTTATTCACATGTTAACCCTGCAGTAAGTTTTAAAGCCTAGCTTTGCCAATATATATATATATATATATATATATATATATATATATATATATATATATATATATATATATATATATATATATTGTGCATATAATGTAAGTGATGTAAATATAATATTAGGGCATGCCAATTGTAAACAAAAGAGGCCACGCTGAAACACTTGCCGTTCAGAACTGACATTCTTTTATATTAGCAGAGAAGTTAACATGATATAGGTAGTAAATTAATAGCAAAACGCATGGTTATTTGGTTGACTAATACAAATATTTTGCAGAATGATCAAAATATATGTGAGTTGAGATTAGAAATTGTGTGTAATTTAAAAATGTGGAGGCAATTCTTTTGGAAGCTGCGAATTGGCTGGCATTTAACAGGCGTAGAAATTGAGATACGAGCATGTGTTACGAGTATTATATGTTGGTACAACTGAACAGATTTTGTTATTTAAAATTGGAAGAATGAGTTCTTTTCTCCTTTAAACTATGTTATCTTATGCTCTTCGGATCTGATGTTGTGCACTCCAAACTATTAAGAGTTTTATTGATCTCTTGGTTCTACACAACAGAGAAACCAAAGGAGGCGATTAACATAATGATTTAGTGTTGATTTTTTTTCCCTCTGTATAGTAAACGTTTGTTGGATTGCCGTGGATGATTGGAAATTGTAAGTTGACATTAATAAGGATAATAACGTATCAATCTGTTGATAAGTGTGTCCAATATTAATCTGTTCATTATAGTAAAAAAAAGAAAGAAAAGAAAGAAAGATGAATTAAAAAAAATGAAGGAAAATGTGTTTTTCAATAACAAGTAAATTGATCAAAAATAAATTTTTAAGCGAGGGAATGGAAAGCAACGGATGTTTCACAGTTAAGTTTAGGTGAATTGAGCAAATATTCGACATGTAAACTTTTATGATTTTTTTTCTTTTTCATAACAATACTGAGTGCAAATATTTTACCTATATTTGCAATGCAGTAAAAAAGGACAAAATATAACCAAGAAGAAGAATTGAACGCCTAGCAACTAATGCGTTAGTACAGTTAAAACTCAGCTAAACCAGGCAAAATCTTTGCTATAAAGTTTAACGCCATTCAAAATTTCAAATTTCAAATCTGGATATCGGTTGTGTTTCATCAATGGAATTTTAGAAACTTCATCTCGTATTGGAAGAGATATCCGATAAGATAAGTCTGACTTGGGGGTTGTCTCGGATTTCTATGTCGGACCTGAAAGTTTATATTGGAACAATCTCGGGATTGATGATACGTTAAAAATTGATATTCTTACACAATAACTTTATGAACAATATTATAAAAATTGTAACTTAAACTTGAATTGTAAGATCATTCCATTGTTCTTAATTTACGAAAGAACATTCATATTCATAAATAACAGTATGTTTAAAATAAAAATAATAATATAATACAAATAGATTAGTGCATACAGCTTATGATCCATGAGCATGGATTATCGTTAGACATAGAACATAAAAAAGATTCAATAAACAATTCAACATAAGTAGAACATAAAATACATAATTTTATAGGTAACATGCATGTAAAAAAATGACGAATGTGAAAATCATAAGCATCGTGGAGCACATATGAATATACGATATGGTCTATTGACATGCAAAATATAAGATAACAAGATATTCTCATTGCTAGATGCCTAGATTTCAGTTTTTTTAAATTATTGTTTAGGTTTAGGCATGTGTTTAAATTTTGACAAGAAAATCCAAGATCTAGTCCGATATTTCAATATCTTATCTCGGGTGATATATCATTTGATACTACAATATCTACAACGATATATTCGAAATGAGATTTACAGTGAGATTTATTGTTTCATTTCAGGAAGAGCCCAAAATGAGATTTCAGACAATATTTTTGAGATCTGAAATAGTGGCACTATTTGACCATCACAATTTTGTTAATTTAACGCTGTTAAATAATAAATATGCTTTTAAGCCCTGTGATTTTTATCTACGTCCGCTAAATCAGGTCCATTAACATCAATTTTAACGACATTAATATGAACATGTTAATTTGACTACTATAACAAAATCATCTTATTACGATGTTTATTTTGCAACATTGTATGAAAAAGGTTGTAAATACACCTTTTTAACAATATATTCGAATTTTTTTGTAAAATGCATCTTTTTTGCAAGGTTTAGAAAAATATGTTTGTCTACAACTTTTTCTCTAAAAACATTGTAAAAGATTAACTTTTTACACCTTATTGTGAACTTTGTCATAGTTAATGAGTTGTAATTTACAACTACATATTAATTAAATACTTAAAATTAGTTTTCCACATTTGCCTAAATTGCATTTGAATATGTTTAGCATTGCCAGAAGCATTACAATAATTATAGCTAATAACAAATATTTAATATTTAAATAATTTATAAATGGCAGCTTATAATTAAAAATTGATAAACTAAAACTTAGATATGTAATTGTTTATAGTTTATAGCCAAAGGCTAATAATAAATAATTTATCATTATAATTATCTATAATAAATGAATAATTTTTATATTTAATAATTTATTAAAATGAATTATTATTAACAGGAAAATATTTAGAAGGACAAAGGTGAAGGCCTTTTTATCCATAAGGACAGCCCACTAAAATTTTACTCAGAAGGACAATACACTGAAAATTAATTTCGGCCGCTGCTTTCTTCTTCTCCCTCTCTCACGTCTTTGTCGATTTCATCGTTTATCACGAAATCACCAAAATCACGAAATCATAGATCGCTTAAATCACAAATATGATAATACATTAGAATCAGCCGTCTCAATCGAAGACAAAAATCATGTAATCAAAATCACGACCATAAATCAACCGAAACAAAAACCCTAGAAAAAAAATAGGTCGAACAACAAAAATCCATTCGAAATCACAATTGAATGGAATAAAAATATTTTTCAAACGATGGAAAGCGTATATGAAGAACACGAAATGGTTGAAACAATTTTTTAGGTTGGAAATGTTTTTTTTTTTTTTTTTTTCATTTTACCACTACTACAGTTCATAGGTATCATTTTTCTATTTTTTTAGTTATCATTTTTCCTATTTTAACTTTAAAGCATAGCAGCAGTTTTTAGGTATCATTTTGCTATTTTTGTAGGTATCATTTTTCTTGTTTTTAACTTTAAAAGCAGCAGCAGTTTTTAGGTATCAGTTTGCTATTTTTTTAGTTATCATTTTTACCGTTTTAACTGTGTTATATATTTTTTTTCATGAGATTTTGTTGCTGTGTTAATTTTGAAGTTATATTGTTGTATCAGCTTTGAAACTAAGTCGAACTTTTTTCATTTTAATCAATAAATCTATGATATAATTTTTTTCCCCATTATTTTATCTTTAAAACATTGCATTAGTATTAAGATATCATTTTTCTAATTTTTTAGGTATCATTTTTTCTATTTTAACAGTGTTATGTGTTGTTTTGTTGTGATTTTATTGCTGTGTTAATTTTGAAACTATATTTTTGCATCAACTTCGTCACTCAGTCCAACTTATTTCATTTTATGTTTCATTTCTATATTTTTTAGTTATTATTTTATGTTTCAGTTATATAATTTTTTTTCCATTAGTTTTTCTTCAAATGCAGTTTATATGTATCATTTTGTAATTTTTTAGATATCAGTTTTACATTATTAATTGTGTTATGCTTTTTTTCCATGCAATTTTATTGCTATGTTAATTTTGAAGTTATATTGTTGCATCAACTTTTTAACTCAGTCGAATTTATTTCATTATATTCAATCAAACAGTGATGTAAACATTTTTTGCATTGGTTTTTGTTTAAAACATTGATGGAGTTTGTAAGTATCAGTTTTCTATTTTTTCAATTATCAGTTTTCATGTTTTAACTGTGTTATGTGTTTTTTCCATGTGATTTTGTTCTTGTGTTAATTTTGCAACAGTACACCGTCACAAAAATTATCACATAAAAAAAAGACGTATATGAACATAACACATAAATTACAGTAAAAATGATAACTTAAAAAAATATAAAAATGATACATTCAAACTGTTATGATGTTTAACATAACACATAAACTGCAGTAAAAATAATACCATAAAAATATAAAAATGATACGTTAAAACTGCTGTAATGTTTAACATAACACATAAATTACAGTAAAAATGATAACTTAAAAAATATAAAAATGATACCTTCAAACTGCAGTAATGTGTAACATAACAAAGAAATTTCATTAAAAATGATACCTTAAAAAATATAAAAATGATACCTTAAAACTGCTGTGATGTTTAACACAACACATAAACTGCAGTAAAAATGATACCTAGAAAAATAGAAAAATAATAACTAAAAACTGCTGTTATGTTTTAAAGTTAAAATAGGAAAAATGATACCTAAAAAAATAGAAAAATGATACCTACGAACTGCTATACTAGTAAAGAAAAAAAAAACATTTCCAATCACGAAAAAATTATTTCAACAATTTCGACTTCTTCAACTGCGTTTTTCATCGTTAGAAAAATATTACTATTCAATTCAATTGTGATTTCCAATGGATTTATGTTGTTCGACAATTTTTTTCTAGGGTTTCTGTTTCTCGCGATTTTTGTTTCGAATGCTTTCCTTATCGATTTTGATTTCGTGATGTTTGAATTCGATTTCGAATTTCGATTCTTTTATATTCTGAAATTCGTGATTTCGCAATTTATGATTTCGTTATTTTTTGATTTTGTGATTATTGATGAATTCGACTTACGCGCGAGAGGAGAGAAGAAGAAAGCAGCGGCCGATTTTTATTTTCAGTGTATTGTCCTTTAGGATAAAATATTAGGCGGTTCTCCTTATGGATAAATTTTAGTGGGCTTTTGTCCTTGTCGTTAAATTTCCCTATTATTAATTAGTAAATTATGGTTAACATTATTAATTACATTGAACAAATAATAATTATAATTAATAATTACTATAGAATAATTAATATTAAATGACCAATAATTAATATAAAAAAGTAATAAATAATGACAAGTAATTAAACAAGAAGTAATAATTAATAATTAATGACTAATAGCTAATAACTGATAATTAAAAATAAATGTAATTACTAATAAATAACAAGCAATAATTAATGACTAATAAATAAGAAGTAATATTTAATATTCAATCTCTGTTAGATAATTAATGTTTGTTATTAGATAGTTAACAATTTCTGTATAAGTAATCAATATGTAATCTTTAACTATTAATTAGTAATATTCATCGCCTAATATTTAATACTTAATATTCAATGATTAATAAGTACATTTGATCTTAACCCGTGCGTGTTCTAGTACCATCAGATTCAACTAATAGTGCATTTGCGATGAACAGTAACATGACATTTATGCTTAGAAGATGAGTGAATGGGGTATGCATTTACCACTATAAAGGGAATATTTTAGCAAGGTATTGAATTTTTTATTTTTAATTTAATTATTTTATAGTTAATCAATTATTTGTTTTATTGTGTAATACACATTAAATAAATGCAAATAAAATGAAATAAAGTGCAAAATTTTACTGAAATAAACAAATACGTTTTATTATTCTAAATAAGTAAATTGTAAAATTCAAATTGTTTGGATTTAGGTTAAACTAATTCCATATTGGAAATTTCTCAAAAAATTACCTAAATAACTACTTGTAACGTCCTGATTTTTAGCGATTGAATAATTTATTTATTTAATTATTTGAATACAGATTTAAATGACTTGAATTAAATAATTTTGATTATTTAATTAATATAAAATAGTTGAATAATATATTTATTTCTGAAATAGTCGGAATTAGTTGAATTTGCAATATTGTGTGAATTGGATAATGTAAGAAATTTAATTGAGTTTAGATCCGAATTATAATAACGAATTTATTTATTAAACGGTGTTTGAACTTATTAACTTTAATTTAATTATAAATGAGCTCGTAACGTCGTGGTAATTCATAGTTTTACATTTTGATGATTCATTATAAGTCAGATTTCTTTGAAACAAGAAACATTCGAATCTATTGAACTATAATTTTCTAATGGAAGAGAAAAATGGAAATTTCATATTGTAGATTACGAGTTATGTCCAAATCAAAATTCTAAAATGTCGCTATGGAATCGTGTATAAACCATAATGAATATTTATATAATAAAGGAATTTTAATATATTTTGAATATCAATTTAACTTGGTTTTGAAATATCGAGTTATAAATCCAAGTATGTTTATTTTGAAGCTATATGATATTTTATTTGGATATATACGATAATATTGATTTATTATTATTAAATTGAATTGTTTTTGGATTTAGTTAATATTTTATTGGTTTATTTAGGCCTTAAAAATAGCCATTTTGCAAACGACCTCCGTTTTCGACGAAACAAATTTTATTAAATCCATAATTATTAATTATTGCTAGATTTCAAATTTTGCGCCAATCAGAGTTGTTTTGTGACTGTGTGGATTTAAATTGTGAATCGGTCAATAATTTGAGTTTAAAATAACGCTATACGAGCAAACGGACTCGGATTTCGACGAAACAAGTTTCGTTGGATTCGTAATGTCAAACTGTAGTTGTATGTCCATTTTTATCGAAATCGGATGAATACAAGTAGCGTTACAATAAAAAATTAATAATATAATGTATGAAGCTTGTACAATAAGCTACCCTACCTCTCTATATATATCACATACCTCACTAAACCCTAATCTTTTCCCCCTTCGTGGTCAATAGTCATGGCCGCTACCCAAAAATAGGATACATGAGTTTCAAAATTATATAAATTCAAAATAAATTCCATAAATCATGATATGTATATTTTTGGATCCCTGTCAACTTTCTCTTCACTCTCATAGCAATTTCGTTTGGTTTGGCTACTATTATGTTCGCTGCGAAATATACAACATGCAAGTTCGTGAGTTAGGGTTGAGTAATTTGTGGAATTGGTGCATCATTTTGGGTTTGTGATGTTAGATTTAAGTTTAGAATGTGGAATAACATGCATTGGCAAAGTTTTGGGGGTATTCATGATGTTTTTGTTCGCACGTACTACTAGTTGCGTGACCATGGACGGGTTTGAATGCATTTCTTCTAATAAGTATGAGTTATACTAATTTGGTATGGTGATGAAGAGGTGAATTTTAGTGATTTTAGTTTAATTTTAAAAAAAAAGGGAAGAAGGAGGAACTAGAGTTTGTATGTGTGGCTATGGCCTGTGAAGCTCTGTTCTTGCCTAGTTTGTTGGAGGGGAGAGATAAATTAAGCGGTTAATCAATTTTAAAAGGGTAATTAAGAATGATTATTATCTAACTAATTATATTACATGCTTTAAATTGAATTCAAACTGTAAAATATATAACTTTGTCATTCTTTATCAGAATCTGATGAAACAGGATCCGTCGGGATCGTATGGATGAAGGCTACGCAGTGGAACTAGTTTGGAGCGATTTGGATATTATTGCAGTTTACGACAAAGTAAAACGCTCTATCGTATCTATTGGCCGTTATTAACGATAAACGACCAAAATGAGTAAACTCACTAACTCTGTCCAATTTTATAATTTTATAAATGTATTTTAAAATTGATATGTGATGACTGAATGTTGTGTGATGGTTGTTTGGATAAATTGCAAATAAATTGGTTGAAATTATAAATATAGTTATATATATAAATCATTGATTAAATATTGATTCTATTAATTATGATATGTCATATTAGGATGAAATTTATGTTATTTACATTGATTAACATATGTGAATGCATGGAAACATGTTAGAGGGATCCAACTGGATTCCTCAAAATTATTACTGTTTGTTTTCATATATTGTTATATACGATGTGTTAAATGTTTTGTGATAAATTTTGTCATGTTGGATGTTTGAATAACACTAGCCCTAGAATAATTGGTGTTTAAATATCGTGTGTGTATATATATATATATATATTCGAATGAAAAGAAAATGAATTTGAGTTTTAAAAGGCAAAGTCTATTTTGGAACAAGAAAATGAATTTCGAATGGGCTAGAATGTAATAACTTGTTTTTAGTAAATAAAACAAGTAGTTTAATTTATAAACAATATTTATAAATGAAGTAGAATAATTATCATTGGATAATTTGGGAATGTAAATTCAGTAGTGAACTAAAAGAGCAATTAGAAATCGTTTTCAAAGGAAATAACGAAATTTATTTGGATGTTTGGAATGTGAATGGAATTAAAATAAATCCATAAGGATATATAATTGGTTTTCGACTATGTCGAAGTTATAAAAATACTTAATTTCAAAAATATATATTATATAATTCGGAATGTGACAAGGTAATTAATATTCGGTTTGAAACCGATATTTTATAACCCAATGTAAAGGCAATATAGAATTATAATTTTATGAAATAAAATAGATTAGAAAGTTGATGTGTAAACGAGATTTGATAATTAAAAAGGGAACGTGAACGAGAAATTATAAAATGTCCCGTTAGTTGGAATTTTAACCTATAATGGTATTTATGATTTAAATCAAGCTTTATTGATAAAACGAGTCCAGATTTCTATAAAGGAATAATATTTACGTTTTAAAGTGAATAATGGTTCTGTAGATTGGAATAATTATAAGGAAAATTGATAAGGGTTTGGAAGTGATAGATTCAAAGTGAATTTAGAATGAAAAAGGAAATTGAGTTGACTTGACACGGAAAATTTACTCCGAAGTTCGAAACGTTTATCGATTAGAGATTATTCAAAAGAGAGTTATCGAATAGAGGATATTCGAAAGAGAGTTATACGTTAAAATTCGACTATATCAAATTCAGGAAAGTACTATTTACTTTCCGTGTTAATCAATATTTATTTATTTACTTATTTAATTAGCTATTTTTTTTTGAATTAATGAATAGAAGTTACAATTTAAGATTTTTATATTTCGGAGCATGAATTATAACACTATTGTTATAATCAATGATTTCCATTAAAGAAGTGGATTCTTAAATTGAATCCGAGAGATGCGTAAGTAATGTTTGCTAAGATTGAAGTTCTAAGCTTTGTCTATTTCAAAGTTAAGAATGTTGTTTAGTTAAGGACTGAAAGGCAATTATAACCCAACATGGTTGATTTCAATTTTTTTTACTAAGGAATGGTTAAGGTTCGATGGGAAAATTGGTTAGTGATACGGTTAGTTAATGAGTGACTAATGGATTGGGTTGTCGCAACGATGTTTTATACAACGTTCGTTTATACCCATATAAATGTGTTTTGGAAACATTCGTTTATACCCATATAAATGAGTTTTGGAAACGTTTTCCAAATATAATCAGAGATCTTGTCTAAGCATAGAAAATGGAATGTTGCGGTTGATTTGAAATATAAGAAATAGTAATATATGGAAATAAGAAATATGAATATATGGAAATAAGAAATACGAATATATGGAAATAAGAAATACGAATATATGGAAATAAGGAATACAAATATATGGAAATACGAATATATGGAAATGTTTTCCTGTAATTAATAACATATATTTTTTTATTATGGAAAATAATAATTTTGTGAATATACGGAAATGTTTTCCAATTTAATTAGAGATACTTCCTGGAATATAGAATATAAATAGTTATGATAAATGGAAATATTTTTCCAAGAACTGTGAGCGGCTAAACGAATTTTGAAGAATATATGACTAAAGATATTTTAAAGGATGTTGGGAAACAAATAATTAATGATAAATTAATTTAAAGGGCTCAATGTTGGTTGATGCTTGATCGATAGAATTTCCATTTGGAAATAGTATCGTTGGTTGTATGAATGTTTCCTTTGATAGTTAAATAACCGGCTATCAAAGTTTTGGTCCATTTTATATTTCCGTTGTCAACAGGAGAGACCGAGATTAAGTGTATTATTTGTAAACCACTCCATGTGGGAATAAGCACTGTGAGTCTAATTTGCTGAAGATAACTGAAGACGGAGTGAAATGCCAGGGCTGTTCTGTTATCCTAGGTAGAAATTTCCTAAGATGGATTGATGGGATAGTGCCTTCGATTTGTCCAGTCCTAGGACAAATTGTATGGACGAATATCTGATAGAGTATGCCTAACAGATCATCTCCATTGATATCTTCAAAAGTATTTACGTTGGTTGCGGAGGAATTTGTTTCTCTTAGCTTTATGCCCATGATATTTTGCGGGAAATCAATAAATGATTTGGTGGGTTTGACAATGTGGCATTCATAGTCAATGAAGATTGACATGTCAAAAAGGTAAAAATGGCCTCAAGCCTCACAACTGGGAAATGACAAAAATTGGGAAAGTAGCATGGCTAAGTGGGTCTCTCCCATTAGGGTGTATTATCACCTGATCTAAAGAAAAATTCAGTTGCTTCTTTATTCTATCGTCGCTATATGCTTCGGAACAGTTGCTGATCCCAACCGTTGGTGATAATATATTTGGTACACTCAATGAAATGAGTGGTTGGTCATGTGTGGCCTGGGTTACAAGATGTTCTTGTTGAACCCTGTGTATTTGTAACAACCCGCATTTTACGTATCGGAAGATCATAAAATAATTTTATTTTATTCCCTGAGGGTTGGATCATTCTCTTCTTTTAATATGTTGCTTATGGGGATGTGAGACATGTCCACAATTTTTACCGATTTTGTTTGTGACCATTTTTCCCCTGTCAGTCTTGTATAGGGCATAACTTTTGATTCTGGTCGAATCAAAGGGTAAGACCTGTGCTATTGGAAAGGAATTGATGATTGCCTTTCCGTAGAGTGGTTACATTAAAGATTTGGCTCAGCGGTTTGGGAGAAACCACTGTTTTAAGGTTTTTCTGTGGACTGTTCAGGTTTGGAGAGCCTAATGCGCTGCACTGGGGAGGCCCATTGGTGGGCTGGTGGGACCCTACAAATAGAGGGTGAGAGTGGAGGGAAAATGTTTACTTTCCCGTTCTTTCATTTGGAGGCATTGATCTCCTTCTTCCTCTAACTCCTTTCCACCATTGAAAATCCAAATCAAAGGAGGGAAATCATAGATCTACACCACTGGAGGCTAGATCTACATCTTTCAAAGGAGAATTCATCGAATTGAGGAGTTTGGTTCGAATTGCTCACTGCCCGGATTCATAATTCTATCATTTTAGCTTGTATTGGAGAATCGGTGAGTGGATTATATCGTTCACATGGATTCAATAAAGTGTATGGGTAGTAGATCATGTTTTTCATCAAATTCAAGTGTTTTTCCTTAGATCTATGCATTGGTATGTTCATTTTTGTATAGATCACCCTATGATCCAATTTAGCAAGTTTAGATAGGTAATTTCTATGATATTTCATACTAATGTGCAAGTTAAATCTATGGTTTTTGTTTATATGCATATTTATGGCGATTTTGGTGAATTTGACATTATCGTTGATAGAATCGTCATAGTGATGATATTGTTGATTTCATAACATGCTTGTAATCCTTTTTGATGAATTGGATGAGTTAGTTTCGCCAGATTTATCGTTTGGCCAAGTTTTGGTCGAAATCGGAGTTGAACTGCAATATGCAGGTTTTGGATCGGCCATAAGTTGGATCGGACAGAAGTTAGATCGGACAGAAGTTGGATCGGGCAGAAGTTGGATCGGATCGAAGTTGGATCAGACAGAAGTTGGATCGGATCGAAGTTGGATCGGACCGAAGTTGGATCGGACCAAAGTTGGATCGGACAGAAGTTGGATCGGGTTATTCTGGTCAGCCATTTCTGGTCGGCTATTTCTAGTCGAACACTTCCGATGATGATGCGACTTCAAAGTAAATTCAATTGGGAAGTTAGGAAGTGTTGAAAAGTGTTTGTTGCTAATTATATGCAACAAATGGGGAGACAACTCAAGGATGTATTGAGTTCGTGTGAAGTGACAGCTCTAAGGTATTCTGAGCTAATTAATAGTCGTAATTGATAACGACTAGAAAGACGAAGGTTAAGGATTTTTTCGTAGGTTCTTGCGGACTAAAAGCAGAGGTACAATTGAAGGCCAATTGTAGGTCGAGTGCCTTGGGCGTCGTGTATGGCCTAGACACGTGTTGAATAGTGTGAAGCATGTGTTGAGTGTAGAATGTGGAGTTTTGCTAGAACCAGGGCATCTTGTATGGTCCTTGACAATTTACGACAAATTGTTAGCCAGTCATACGATAACGAAGTTTCCAAAGTAAGGTTGGCGGTGATATCCAGAGTCAGTTATGGACGTTTGAATGTATGTTGTGATCATGATTGAGTTGCTTTGCCATATATAAATGGATGTTTTAATTTCCATGACTGAATTGTTATTCCTTTGGGATGTATGGATTGTAAAGGCTGTCATTGTCATGTAATGGAGGAGGAAATTGAGAGTTCTTCTCTAAAGCTGGGTCGATTAGTTGATTATTTACCCATTCTCATATACTTTATTGATGAAATTTGTTAGCTGTTTTATCGCTCACTAAGACTGTTGTCTGACTCAAGGTTTTATGTTTCCTCTTATTACCTTGGGCTGTTCATCCGGTTGTGGATGAGCAGACCGAGTAATAGGTGGCAGGTATTTCTTTAGTGAGGACGACGATGCTGATCGATGGCGAGCAGGAGGCTCATGTACCAGTTTTATTACTATCTTCTATTTGTTTACGCTATTTTCTATTTCTCTGAGTGTTGTAGTGACGCAAATTGTACAAACACTATTGTTGTTCTCCACGTGTATGAGAAATACTTTCTAGTTATCATGAAAGTTTAGTGTTTTCTGCTTCACTACCACTACCCGTTGTATATGTTCTATTATATTTTATCCTTGTGCTGTGAGTTTACGACAGGTTCCGCTTGTGTTACCTACTATGATGATCGTCCATAGCTGCCGTGCACACCTTTCAGCACATTATTCCTCTTGTTTAGTGCAAGGGTTATGGGCAGTCTTCACATTTGGTATCAGAGCTATGGTCAATGATTTTGGCCAAAGTTCGAAGACGTAATTACGTATGAGAGACGTACTTGTAGATTTCAGTTGGATGCTTACTATACATAGTAGCATATATAGTAGTAACAGTTGTTTTCCTTTAGCAGTTTTTCTTGAAAGTGGCTAATTATTCTAAATTGCAGATTTAGAATGAGTAGACGAGAAACAAGACACGCTGCTAGGGGAGCCAATACTGGAGGGGAAAATGGTGGTGAACCTAATTACCCGGCCATGTTTGAAGCCATGGCAGAAGCAATTATTTGAAGGGTATCCGCTCCAGTGGCAACAACGGTAGATGTTGGTGTGCGAGTTCCTAAAGTAGTAGATTTTGCAGAGCTGTGCAAGGACTTTAAATCTCTAGGGGGAAAACCATTCAAGGGAAATGAACCAGCTGAATAGGTTCATATGTGGATGGATTCATGTGTTTGAATCTTTAGAGATTTGGGTATTGAGGATGCAATAAAGAGAAAGCTTGCATCAAGGCAACTGCAGGGCAGGGCCATGGAATGGTGGAATTCTATTACACTCGAGACTCCAGAGGAAGAAATTTCATGGGAGCAATTCCAAGCTAAGTTTAAAGCAAAGTTTAACTCCATAGCTCAGAAATTTGCTATATTCAAGAAGTTTGTAGAGCTAAAACAGAATGGTCGTTCTGTGCTTGACTATATTTCTGATTTCGAAGCCTTGTCTAGATATGCTCATTCATACATTGATACACCCTATCAGAAGAACGAGAAATTTGTCTTGGGTTTGGATGCTGATATTGGAAAGCCGTTAGTGGACCATCTTGATGATTCATTTGAGAAGATTGTGGAAAAAGCTATTCGTCATGAGAGCTTGTTTCCTAAAGAAGCAAATGTTTTTGCACCTAAGAAGGAACAAAAGCCACATCAGGGTGGTAATAATAAGAAAAGGAAGCAACAACAAAAAGGAAAGGATGGCCAAAAGAAGCAGAAGGGAGAAGTGACTTGCTTTAATTGTTGGCAGAAGGGTCATTTTTCTAGTGAATGCAAGAATCCTAAAGCTGAGAAGAAGTGCTTCAAGTGTGGGAAGCCAGGACATGAGAAGAAAGATTGTCCAGAATCAGCCAAAGGGAAGAAAGTGGTTAAGGCTTATGCTTTGGGGGCAGTGCCATCATCTTCGAGGGCTCCTACTGCTAAGGAGAAGGGAAAGGGTGTCATGGTGCAAGGTACTCTTCCTGTTCATGGTGTTTCAGTTCGAGTTTTGTTTGATACTGGAGCATCTCATTCATTCATTTGCAATGAGCTTGTGTGCCGCTTGGGTTTGGAACCCAAGATATGTGATAGACCTTTCGTAGTAACTAATCCAATTGGGGGTTCGTCAAATCTTTGCATGATTTGCCGAGGTCTTGTGTTCTCGAGTCATGGTTGCTCTTTTGTGTGTGATTGCTTTGTTCTTAACTTCGCTGAGTTTGGGATCATTTTGGGCATGGATTGGCTGAAGAGGTATGCGACAAGGGTGAATTGCGAGAAACTAGAGGTGAGAGTCGGGGATGTGAAAGGGCGAAAGGTGTTGATAAAGTGTAAGCGCGAAGAGGGTGTCTTCGTTAGCTATCTATATTCGCTTGTGATTCCAAAAGAAGACTTGTCATCTATGTTGATCGCTAATGAGTATGAGGATGTCTTTGACGAGGTCAAAGGGTTGCCGCCGTATCGTGAGATCGAGTTTAGGATCGATTTGGTCGAGGGTGTTAGACCAATTGTTATGCCTCTTAGGAGGATGGTGCCTAAGGAACATCGAGAGTTGGAGGTGCAAGTTCGTGACCTTATAAGGAAGGGATTCATTCGGTGAAGTGTTTCCGAATGGGGTGCACCGTTCGTGTTTGCAATCAAGGCAAATGGCTCGTTAAGATTGTGTGTGGACTATCGTGAGCTGAACAAGGTGACTAAGAAGAACAAGTATCCATTGCCAAGGGTTGATGACTTGTTCAATCAGCTTCACGAAGCCAAAGTGTTTTCTCAGACGGATTTGGCAATGGGATTTCACCAATTGAGGGTGGCTAAGGATAGTGTGCCAAAGACTGCTTTTAGGACACCATCCGGTTTCTTCGAGTGGTTGGCGATGCCTTTCGGGTTGACTAACGTGCCAGCGTATTTCATGGATCTTATAAATAGGGTATTCAGAGACCAGTTGAATAAGTTTGTGCTTATGTTCGTGGATGATATTCTTGTTTACTCCAGGAATGAGGAAGAACATAAGACACGCTTAAGGGTTGTGTCAGAGATCTTGCGAAAGCATCAGTTGAAAGCTAAGTTCTCGAAGTGTCACTTTTGGAAGGAGGAGGTGAGATTCTTAGGTCATGTAGTTTATGGAAAAGGGATATGGTTGACCCCGCTAAATTTGCAGCAATCCAGGACTAGGACTGACCTAAGAATGCAACGGATGTTCGGAGTTTCCTTCGGTTGGCAGGATATTACCGACGGTTTATCAAGGATTTCTCCAAGATAGCTGCACCGTTGACAGGATTGATGAAGAAGAACCAAGTGTTTACATGGGATGCAAAGTGTGAACAAGCGTTCGAAATCCTGAATGAGAGATTGACAAGTACTACTGTATTGACCATTCCAAATAGGAATGAATAGATGGTGGTATACACCGATGCATGTGGTATTGGGCTTGAAGCAGTGCTAATGCAAAAAGATAAGGTTGTGGCCTACGCGAGTCGACAGCTAAAGCCGCATGAGAAGATTTACCCAACTCATGATTTGGAGTTGGCAGCGATTATGTTTGCTCTGAAGATGTGGAGACATTACCTGTTGGAAGTCCGATTCGAGTTGTTTATGGATCACAAGTCATTGAAGTATCTTTTCTCCCAAAAGGATTTGTGTAACACCCCACCTCCGCTAGGGTCACTCACAAATGGAATGCACTAGCTTTGGTGGAGTATTGTCTAGGTAAACATGCACAGAAATATTACAAGACAGAACATATAAAACAGCGGAAGAAAACATGATTTTATTACTTTATAAAAGTAGTAAGGTCTAAAACCTTTTACATCAAAGTGCCATTAAATTACTTACATCGAAACCTGTCTTGCAATAATAAAGAAGCATAAAACCATAGTCATAAATTATTCCCCAAGTAAAACAGTAAAATAGCCATAACCAAGAAAAGTCCAAGCCATAGATGATGATCTTGAAGCAGAAAATCCGCACTAAGTAGCAACATTTCCTCCCTGTAAACCTGGAGGGGGGGGGGGGGGATGGAAGAAAAAGAGGCGAAACAAAACGGGGTCAGTCATAAATATTGGTAAATCCTAGCTACTTTCAGCCTAAAAATAGGTAAAGGTAACATGACATGTATAAACTGAAAGTAAACATAAACATGATGACAAGATAAACAGATCAAACTAAGATAACAAGATAAGCTCAAGTATCAAGATAACCAAGGTAACGGGATAACCACTGTGACAAGATAACAAGATAAACTCGGAGTATCATCGCATGTCTAACGTCCTCTGCACCAACCGTACTAGCATCCTAACTCATATCATCCCTTCCATGTATATGTATAGTCCCTTGCCGTATCTCGTACTGGTTCCATCATGTTATTCTGTACCACTAAAACGTATTGTCACCATCCTTGAAATCGCTCGGACTGCCATCCTTGAAATCGCTCGGACTGCCATCCTTGTTCTGGCCAGATTCCCTTATCATGAATTATCGCGTGTTCATCTAGGATTTACGCCACCTAGGACCACTAGGGATTATGCTCCCTATTGGACGTTTTCTAGATTCGATCAGGGTTTATGCCACCTAGGACCACTAGGGATTATGCTACCTATCGAACAACGCCCTTTTTCCACGTAACGATCTAATCGATCGGCTCCCTACAAGTCCTAACTCGTCGTGTGTCGGTGTCATACGGCCCAATCACGAATGTAGCTACTCTTTGCTAGGTCCACCCTAGGGTGTATCAAGCCCTAGGGTGTCAACCACTGACACCATTTCCAAGCACGCACAATGTACAACTACTGGTGCCCACGCCTGCTTTTTCAACTCCGGACTACGTGCACGACCATAGTTCGCCTGAACCTACAATGGCGCACCAAACTCAGCCGTCGTTTTGGTCGCTTACAATCAGCCCAGTAATCGTGCCCCACCCTAGCCTAGTCCCTAGGGTATCGTGATACATTCAAGAGGGTTACTGCTGAAAAGGACCGCGTAACTAGGGTTTCCGTCCAGCAGGTTAAGTGTTGTCATCTAAATTCAAGACTTAATCCCTATCAATCTAGCATGTCAAGATGGTTAACTGTGGTCATTCAAGTTCGTGACCTAACCCGTCTACATGTCATGTCAAGTTGGCTAAGTGTTGTCCTTCAAGTTCATGACTTAGCCCTACGAATCACGTGTCAAGTTGGTTAAGCGTATTCCAGCGGTTCATGACTTAACCCTATCCCAATCATCATGTCAAATTGGTTAAGTATATTTAAGCTTAACCCCATCAAATTACCATGTTAGATTGGTTAAGTATATTCAAGCGATTCGTGACTTAACCCCATCAAGTTACCGTGTTAGATTGGTTAAGTATATTCAAGCGATTCATGACTTAACCCCATCAAGTTATCATGTTAGATTGGTTAAGTATATTCAAGCGATTCATGACTTAACCCCATCAAGTTATCATGTTAGATTGGTTAAGTATATTCAAACGATTCATGTCTTAACCCCATCAAGTTATCATGTTAGATTGGTTAAGTATATTCAAGCGATTCATGACTTAACCCCATTATGTTATCATGTTAGATTGGTTAAGTATATTCAAGCGATTCATGACTTAACCCCATCAAGTTATCATGTTAGATTGGTTAAGTATATGTTAACCTAACCCCATCCACTAGTCAAATTATAACAGTTAAGTGTTACCCTTGTGAGTTTACTTAACCTTACCATGCATCGCGCTATACTAGTCGGGTGTTATCGACCCATTCAGGTTAAACTAAACCATCCTCTAATCGTGTTATCTGGTTAAGTGTCATCAAGTAATCAAGTCCGGTCTTACTTAACCCACCCATCCACGTCATATTGGTTGAGTGTCAATAGTCTAATCAAGTTACTTAATCCACCCGTCCATGTCATATTGGTTAAGTGTCATTAGTTTAATCAAGTTACTTAACCCACTCGTCCATGTCATATTGGTTAAGTGTCATTAGTCAAATCAAGTTACTTAACCCACCCATCCATGTCATATTGGTTAAGTGTCATTAGTCTAATCAAGTTACTTAACCCATCCATCTATGTCATATTCATTTATTATTTACTAATGCATCAACCTCTCACATTGGACTTATTTGCGGTCACTGGATACGCCGGGCGGTTCCGGGCAGAATTACACCGCAAATCCATTCCAACCTCGGGTTCAAGCATTACCACAATCTAATCTTTGCCTACGACCTCTCACATTAGACTATTATTGTTGTGGTCACTGGATATGCCGGGCGGTTCCGGGCAGAATTACACCACAACTCAAGTCTAACCTCGTGTCGAAGGCATCCGTTAGATTGTTAATTTCATATATGTCACCTAAGTCAAAATCCCCACTTTACATATTACTAAGCATATTCCCAAGTTCCCAATTATATATCCATCAAAATGTGTACCCAATTCTAGCCACTTCCCATATGTCCAAATCTCGCCTATTTGCATGTATGTCAAGTTTATGCCAATTTACCCAAATCAAGTTCTAGCCAAAGTTACATTTTTGTCACGTTCATGCCCAAATAAACCCACATCATGGTTCATGTTCCCAATTCCACTTATGCCTAATTTACATAAGCCCAATCCCTTGATTTAACTTACATAGTCCCCAAAACTCGTGATTTAATTCATATGCCAATTCATGTATGCCCCAAACTTGCAAATTACATTGGCAATACCCCAAATTTCCCCTTGTTCATGTTATGAAATCAATTCTACCACACACCCATGTCCAAATAGGTGAAATCCCAACATTCCCCCGTATACAAACCGCCTAGGTCCGAAATCGACCAAGGTTCACCAAAAGAAAATAAATAGGGGAAGGTAGAAGCTTTGCATAAAACAAGATCCGAGAGAAAAACATCATTACATGCATGACAAGGATATGAAAGAGTGATTTGCAACATGCATAGGTCCAAATTAATGTCATAGCAACATCCCCAAAAGTCAAGATCCAAAATGAACGAGAATGAGCATGGATCGATTATCATGCATAGATTCAATTTCAACTTTATCACATGTCATATTCAAGTTATCGTTTCAATCTAAAAGCATCTAGAACTTACAAAGCGTGGCTAGAGAATTATGAGCAAGCATTTGTCGTAGAATGGTGTAGGAATGATGCTCTACTCCCTTGATTTGATGTAGAAAGCTTGCTCCTTTGACATAGATCTAGTTTGAATGCTCGAGCCTTTGAAGTTGGAGATGGAGGCCATGATCAAGAGAGATTTGGACAGCACTTTGTTGCTAGAAGTGATTTAGGTTAGGTCTTAGGGTGTTTTTATAGAAGTTAGGACAAGTTTAGGCCCTTAGATTAACCCTAGTTTAGATCTGAACCCTTAAATCTCATCACAGGCTAGCTGAGCAGACTCAAAGGAGCAAACAGGTGCACCAAGCCAAGATGGCCGACCAGGGAGGTCGACCCCCAGGTCGACACCCAAGTCGACTGGGTAGTCGACCTGGGCTGGGGCAGGTCGACTCCCCAGTCGACCTGTTTGGAGCTGAATTTGGATTTCGGACTGAATTTTGAATTTTCTGAAATCTTCTATGGGCCATAACTTGGTCATACGGACTCCGATTTACGAAATTTCGGACTCGTTTTCAAGTAGAATTTCGAGATGAGCGCAATGGAGTAACCCATTCCCATTGATTCTTAATTTATAATTTAATTTTGCCCTGATTTCTTGTTTTAACATGTTATAAAATTCGGGTTCTTACAATTTGAATCTTCGACAGCAACGATGGTTAGAGTTTCTGGCATCGTAATAACGCAGTTGCAGATGCGTTGAGCCGAAAACACGCAATTTTGGGAGCTATGTTTTCGGAATGGAAGAGCCTTGAGTTTTTGATAAGGTTTGATTTTAGGCCAAGGTGTGAGTTAGAGCCTGAAATGTTGACAAGCTTTTCGACAAGACCTACTCTCATCGAAAGGATTGGCGAGAGCCAAAGCTTGTCGGGTTCGTCCAGAAGCGAAAACTAGAAGATAAAGAGTTCGAAGTCGATCGAGAAGGTTGTCTTCGAAAGCAAGGACGGTTAGTTGTTCCTGATATCGATGGATTGAGAGATGAGGTTTTGAGAGAATGTCATCACTCAAAGTTGACGATTCATTCCGGTGGTAATAAGATGTATCAGCACATGAAGAGAATTTACTACTGGGAGGGAATAAAGCGAGATATTGGGAAGTTCATTTCAAAGTGCGAACTGTCAGTTAGTGAAAGATGAACAGAAGAAGCCAGGTGGGTTGCTTCAGCCGTTGAAAGTTCCTATGTGGAAGTGGGAGCAAATATCGATGTATTTTATTGATGGACTTCTTAGAACCAGGGAAGGAAATGAAGGAATTTGGGTCACTGTGGATCGCTTGACCAAAAGCGCAAGATTCATTCCTGTCAAGTCAACTAGGACGGCATTAAAACTGGTTGAACTTTATGTGAAATGGATAGTTCGATTCCATAGTGTCCCAAAGAGTATATTGAGTGACCGAGATCCATTATTCACGAGTGGATTTTGGAAGAGTTTGCAAGAAGCTTTGGGAACCGAGTTGTGCTTGAGTACAACATATCACCGCCAAACTTATTGTCAGACCGAGAGAGTCAATCGAGTTTTGGAAGATCTTCTAAGAGCTTTTGTATTGGATTTTGGAGGATCATGGGAGGACCATCTACATCTGGTTGAGTTTGCGTATAATAATAGCTACCAGTCTAGCATGGGGATGGCACCATATGAGGCGTTGTATGGAGACTGTGCAATTCTCCAGTATGTTGGTTAGAAACTGGAGATAAGTTGGTACTTGGGCCAGAAATGATAAGAGAGACCTCGGATTGTATCGAGATCATTCAACAAAGAATGAAGTCAGCCTAAGATCGTCAGAAAAGTTACACCGATAAGCGTCGTAAGGACTTGGAATTCGACGTCGGTGATATGGTTTTCGTGAAGGTTTCGCCGTTGAAGCATATGGTGAGATTTGGAAGTAAAGGAAAGTTATCTCCTAGGTTCGTTAGACCATTTCCGATAGTTGAGCAAATTGGAAAGCTCGCGTATAGATTGGAGTTACCTGAGAAGATGTCGAGTGTGCATAATGTTTTCCATGTGTTGTTTCTACAGAAGTTTGTGCATGATTCGAATGAGGTGGTATCTCTAGAGCAGTACGAAGACCTAGAAGTGGAAACCGCATTTGCGAGACCTTGTAAGCCGCTTTGTGTTGTGGAGAATGACACGAAACAGCTTAGGAGGAAGACGGTTAAGCTAGTCAAGGTACAATGGAGTGAAGATTGTGACGATTGTACATGGGAGACGGAAGATAGCATGAAGGCGACTCATCCAGAACTCTTCTTCGGTAGGACCCTTTGATATCGTATCATTGTTATATCGTTGTATCTTATTGTTGTGTGGTAGAATTCCACGTGCTAGGATAAGGCTATGGATGCATGGCTTGATGGTTGCTAGTTCATATGATAGAATTGGCTTCTCAAGGATGATACGCACGTGGAATTGTTGTGGTTGCTTGTGTTTTTTTGGAATTTCAGGGGCAAAATTCTTAAGGGGGGGGGGGGGGGGGAATGTAACAGCCTGCATTTTACGTTTCGGAAGATCGTAAAATATTTTTATTTTATTCCCTGAGGGTTGGATCATTCTCATCTTTTAATATGTTGCTTATGGGGATGTGAGACATGTCTATAATTTTTACCGATTTGGTTTGTGACCATTTTGCCCCTGTCAGTCTTGTACAGGGCATAACTTTTGACTTGGGTTGAATCAGAGGGTAAGACCTGTGCCATTGGAAAGGAATTGATGATTGCCTTTTCGTAGAGTGGTTACATTAAAGATTTGGCTCAGCGGTTTGGGAGAAATCGCTGTATAAAGTTTTTCAGTGAGTTGTTCAGGTTTGGAGAGGCTAACGGGCTGAATTGGGGAGGCCCATTAGTGGGCTAGTGGAATCCTATGAATAGAGGGTGAGAGTGGAGGGAAAAGGTTTACTTTTCCATTCTCTCATCAGGAGGCATTGATCTCCTTCTTCCTCTTACACCTTTCCACCATTGAAAATCCAAATCAAAGGAGGGAAATCATAGATCTACACCATTGGAGGCTAGATCTACATCATTTAAAAGGCGAAATAATCGGATCAAGGAGTTTGGTTCAAACTGCTCGCTGCCCAGATTCATAATTCTATCATTTTAGCTTGTATTGGAGAATCAGTGAGTGGATTACATCTCTCACATGGATTCAATAAAGTGTATGGGTAGTAGATCATGTTTTTCATCAAATTCAAGTGTTTTTCCTTAGATCTATGCATTGGTAAGTTCATTTTTATATAGATCACCCTATGATCCGATTTAGCAAGTTTAGATAGGTAATTTCTATGATATTTCATACTAATGTGCAAGTTAAATCCATGGTTTTTGTTCATATGCATATGTATGGTGATTTTGATATTACCGCTGATAGAATCGACATATTGATGATATTCTTGATTTCATAACATGCTTGTAATCCTTTTTGATGAATTAGATGAGTTAGTTTCATCAGATTTATCGTTTGGCGAAGATTTGGTCGAAATTAGAGTTGAATTGCAATATGTAGGTTTTGGATCGGCCATAAGTTGGATCGACCAGAAGTTGGATCGGACAGAAGTTGGATCGGACAGAAGTTGGATCTGGCAGAAGTTGGATCGGACAGAAGTTGGATCGGACCGAAGTTGGATCGGACCGAAGTTGGATCGGACAGAAGTTGGATCGGACCGAAGTTGGATCAGACAGAAGTTGGATCGGACAGAAGTTGGATCGGGCTATTCTGGTCAACCATTTCTAGTTAGCCATTTTTGTCATTTCTGGTTGGACACTTCCGGTGATGATGTGACTTCAAAGTAAATTAAATTGAGAAGTTAAGAAGTGTTGAGAAATGTTTGTTGATCATTGTATGCAACAAATGGGGAGACAACTCAAGGATGTATTGAGCTCGTGTGAAGTGACAGCTCTAAGGTGTTCTGAGCTAATTAATAGTCGTAATTGATAACGAGTAGAGAGATGAAGGTCGAGGAATTTTCGTTGTCATAGGTTCTAGCGGACTCAAAGCAGAGGTACAATTGAAGACCAATTGTAGGTCGAGTGCCTTGGGCGTCATGTATGGCCTAGACATGTGTTGAGTATAGCATGAAGCATGTGTTGAGTATAACATGTGGAGTTTTGCTTGAACCAGGGCGTCTTGTGTGGTCCTTGACAATTTACGACAAATTGTTAGCCAATCATACGATAACGAAGTTTCCAAAGCAAGGTTGGCGGTGATATCCAGAGTCTGTCATGGACGTTTGAATGCATGTTGTGATCATGATTGAGTTGCTTTGCCATATATGAATGGATGTTTTAATTGCCATGACTGAATTGTTATTCCTTTGGGGTGTATGGACTGTAAAGGCTATCATTGTCATGTAACGGAAAAGGAAATTGAGAGTTCTTCTCTGAAGCTGGGTAGATTAGTTGATTATTTACCCATTCTCATATAATTTATTGATGAAATTTGTTAGCTGTTTTATCGCTTACTAAGACTGTTATATGACTTAAGCTTTTATGTTTCCTCTTATTACCTTGGGATGTTCATCTGGTTGTGGATGGGCAGACTGAGTAACATGTGGCAGATATTGCTTTAGTGAGGACGACGATGCTGAACGATGACGAGTAAGAGGCTCACGTATCAGTTTTATTGCTATCTAGTATTTGTTTCCGCTGTTTGCTATTTCTATGAGTGTTGTAGTGAGGGAAATTGTACAAACACCATTGTTGTTCTCCACGTGATGATATGAGTGGCCGGTCATGTGTGGCCTGGGTTACCGGATGTTCTTGTTGAACCTAGTGTATTCCTCTCTAGAGATAAATTATTGGAAGGTGGTTCTGTACCTTGTCATAGTTGGAAATCCATACCCAATAAGTGCCCGCGGTTTTGATTGTATTTTATGTATGTGAAGCGTGAGATTTTAGCGTTCCGCTAGATTGTTACTGATTTGATTAGACACTATTATAGTATTAGGATAGTATTGAAACACATAATATTTTGAGTTATCGCAAGGTAATGACCACTTGTGTTTATTTTTGGATTGGTCTTACGATTATCCTTTCTTTTAAAATTATTTTTAAAAGTTAAACCAAGTGGTTGGAGTTTACTCACACCAGTCCCATGGCTGAGCCAGAGTTTATTTTTTTTTGTTTTACCCCGAACTCTTGGATGCCCAAATTTGTACGTGCAGTCAAGTAGTCATGATTTTACAATTACACTTAGAAGATCTTGGAGTAGGAGGCTTCAAGATTTTATAGCTATTGTTTATTTTCGCTGTGTTGTAAGTATTATACTCTGATAATTATATGTATATACAGTTACAATTTGTAGTTCAAAAAATATGTTATATAATATATTTTATTTGTTCTGTTGTGAGATTTGTGTCTACTTTGATGTTGTAATATTGTGATCTTCATTTCTTCTATTCTAACTTTCGTTCTTTCTATTTCTTACCATCTATCTTCTTTCTATTAATGTTTTAGTATTTTAAGTACTTGAAGGTCGACATGTTATACGGTGAATGTATTTATGTTGATTTTCGGGGTCAAAAATCTCCCGGGCCGTTATAGTGGAATCAAAGCTTAAGGTTGAGTGATAAGCTTGGCTCTTTGGTGTAACTCGATGGAGATGGGGTTAGTAATATCATAAATTGAGTTTGAGTGTGTGTGTGTGTATATATATATGAGAGCGTAATTGTTAGTGTTATAAAAAATATTTTATATTGTGTTTGTTTATCGGTTGAGTGGTATACGAATTCTATATTGATGTGTTTAGCCGAGTGGTCAATGGGGATTTATATACACATGAACGGGCAAATCGTCATTATATTGTTTCACAGAGTTGGTAAACGAAATAATTTTACCAAGATTTTATATATATTATATAAAAAGGAAATTTCAAACTAATTATAGTTTGACGGATGTTTGGTTGGTTGGTGGCTATACCCGAATAGTTATGAGTACTAACTGCCTGTTGGGATAAGATATTCTTATCTTTTATATAGGTTGGTAAAAAGAATTTAACATAAGTAAAATTGTTTAATATGAATTTAAACCAAGAAGAATCCATGTGAGATAAACTTATATAGAATTAAAAATATATAAGTGAAGCTTATAAATAAGATTTATAAATGGAAAATCGATACAAGTTGAGAATCAAGAATTTAAATTTTCGGTAGATTTGGGAATTTCCCAAAAGTTTTAGAAAAGGGATGATTTGATTATTTTTAAGGAGTTTATGAAAATAAATGGATTTAAAGGATTTTGTAAGCATAATTCTTACTTGGGTCACTGGGAAATGATACCGGGATGGTCATGAACGTCAACGGTATTCATTGTCGAGTCCCTACGTAAGATTTGCAATTTTAAATAAATTATTGGATTAAAACGTATTTAATTTTGAATCCAAAATTTATTATTTTAAAACCTGGAATTTGGTTATGAAATTCTCAACAAATATTATCAAAATGAATTTGATATGGTTGTATACAACCCACTGTAATTTGTGTATGGATTAAATATACAAATGAGATGAACTAAGATTGAACTCGAACCAGAATATGGATTTAATCCCTGGAATGTTGGAAGATGTTTTGAAGATATTATAGAAAAGATTTGAATAAAAATCATTTTAAATGGATTTTAAAAGTGATAAAGCATAGAAATCACTTTAGTCGCTGGAAAATAATTTAATATTAGACTGGAACATTATCGGTATTCATTTTTGACTTTCTAAGTGACAGATTGCTAACATAGTAAGATTGTTAATGAAAATTTGTTTGGAGAAAACAAGCTGCTTTGAGAATTCATTTTTTTTAAATTGCTACAGTTATTTATATGTATAAATATATTTGATTTCACTCTGATTTGAAATAAAATCCAGGAATTTTAGTTTTGAAATTTAAATTTAACTAATGAAGTTAAATTGATTGAAATGGTAAAAGTAAATCAAATGGATTGAAATTAATTTAAGCTAAGTTAAATAATAGTGGATCTGATTAGAGATAATCCCTGGTGATATTGAATATGGTGAAAGAAAGAAAATAAAAATAAAAAAAGAGAAATGTTTGAGATTCGGATTATTAAAATATATTCGACTTATGCATAAAAAAGTGAATATACATTGGATATTGTTAATTATTGGAATAAAATTTGAACTTAAATAGGATAAGTGGATTGATTTTTGATATAGAAATCAAGTTTGGGATATAAAATGGAAATGAACTAATCAAGAAGTTGATCGGTGAATTAGAAACAAAAAGTTGGATTGATTTGAAATCAATTGGAATGGATGAATATATGTTTAGTAAGTATTGAATGGGAGAAAATGCAAGAAAAGAAATGGTGTGCTCGACAAAAGGTACATATTTTATTCAGTATGAGATTTTATGAGCCTATATGGCAAGACGCTTTGCTTTTTGTTTTTTTGGATTGGAGAGAGCTTAGAGAGGCGAGTTGCAGTTGTACCGATTGAGCCGTACAGAGGAGAAGCTGGCGATTTTTTTTGAAATTTTAAAGAGTTAAGGATTTTTTAAGGAAATTTTGATAATTAGTAATCGACTTGTCAATTGTATGAGAGATTAGAAAAACAATTGTCGATAATAAAATTTAGAGGAAATATTGAAGTTGATAAATTGATTTAGAATCAATTTGGAGGATGTAGAAATTTGCAGGAGAGCATATGGGTTGAAGATAAGGATGTGATTACGGGTTGTCCAAATGGTGGGCAGATCATTTGAAATGAATAATGGAAAGTCGGGTATTGATATGAGGATTAAAGGAGCGGTGTAAGAACTCTGTTATGGAGATATGAAGTATAAGATTTCAACCAAGTGGATAGTGAAGAGTTAGAGGAGTTATAGCATCATTACTACTTAGTAATTTCGGGGATGAGATTCTTTTAAGGTGGAAGGAATGCAATGTCCTAGATTTTTAACAATTGAATAATTAATTAATTAAATTATTTGAATATATATTTAAAGATTTATATAACTTGAATTAAATAATTTCGATTATTTAATTAATATAAACTAGTGGAATAATATATTTATTTTTGGAATAGTCGAAATTAGTTGAATTTGCAATATTGCATGGATTGGATAATGTAAGAAATTTAATTGAGTTTAGATTCGAATTATAATAAGTAATTTATTTATTAAACGATGTTTGAACGTATCAATTTTAATATAATCGTAAACGAGCTCGTAACACCGCGGTAGTTCGTAATTTTACATTTTGAAATTAAAATGAATATACGATTCGTTAGAAGTAGGATTTCTTTGAAATAAGAAGCGTTCGAATCTATTGAACTATATATTTCTAAGAAAAATGGAAATTTCATATTGTAGATTGTGAGTTATGTCCAAATCAAAATCCTAGAAAGTCGCCATGGCATCGTTTATAAACCATAACGATTTATTTATATAATAAAAGGATTTTTGTATATATATATATATACATATATATTGAATATGATTTAACTTGGATTTTGAAACATTGAGTTACAAATCAAAGTATGCTTATTTTGGAGCTATATGATATTCTATCTGGATATATACGACAATATTGATTTATTATTTAAAATTGAATTGTTTTTTGGATTTAGTTAATATTTTATTGGTTGATTTAGGCCTTAAAAATAACCATTTTACGAATGACCTTCTTTGACGAAACGAATTTTATTAAATCCATAATGATCAATTATTGCTAGATTTCAAATTTCACGCCAATAGGAGTTGTTTTGTAACCGCGCGGAATTTAAATGTGAATCGGTCAGTAATTTGACTTTAAAATAACATTGTGTGAGCAAGCGGACTTAGATTTCAATGAAACTTGGTTTCGTTTGGTCTGTAATGTCAAACTATAGTTATCATTGAAATTAGATATCATATGTGTTCATACGAATTTTTAAACGATTAATACAAGTAGCGTTACAATAAAAAAATTTAATAATATAATGTATGAAGCTTATACTATAAGATACCTTATCTCTCCATATATATCCTATACCTCACTAAACCCTAAGATTTTTCTTCTTTGTGGTCAACAGTCATGGCCGCCACCCAAAAATAGGATACGTAAACTTCAAAATTTTGAATTCAAAATAAATTCCATAAACCATGATATGTATATTTTTGGATCCCTGTCAACTTACTCTTAACTCTCACAATAATTTCTCTTGGTTCAGCTACTATTATGTTCGCAGCGAAATATACAACGTGCAAATTCGTGTGCTAGGGTTGAGTAATTTATGGGATTGGTGCATCGTTTTGGGTTTGTGTTGTTAGATTTGGGCTTAGAATATGGAATATCATGTATTGGCAAAGTTTTGGGGTTTTCATGATGTTTTTGTTTCCACGTATTACCAGTTGCGTGACCATAGACAGGTTTGAATGCATTTCTTCTAATGAGTGCGAGTTATACTAATTTGGTATAGCGATGAAGAGGGGATGAAGATGTGAATTTTAGTGATTTTAGTTAAATTTTATATAAAGGGAAGAAGGAGGAACTAGAGTTTTTATGTGCGGCTATGGCATGTGAAGCTATGTTTGCGCCTGGAATGTTGGAGAGGAGAGATGGATTAAGCTGCTAAACAATTTTAAAAGGGTAATCAAGAATGATTATTATCTAATTAATTATATAACATGGTTTAAACTGAATTCAAACTTGTAAAATATATATGTAACACCCCACGTCCATTAATGTCACTCACAAAGGGAATGCATTAACTTCCATGGAGGTTTTAAGTGAATATAGAACAGTAAAATTACAACAAGACAGATATAAAATAGTACTTGGAAATTCAAAAACTTTATTTCATTGTAGCAGAAGTCAAAACATGTTTGATTACATCATAACACCATATTCAATGTCAAGTACAATATCTATCTTGATAAAACAAGTACATAATCCCATTACATGAATAGCCATTAAAAAGAAAGATAACAAGCTGGACTTTACTTCAGCAGTCCAAGCTTTCCAGAAGATAAGCGATCCAACTAGACTCCACTAGAACTTGGCCCAACCTGCGGACCTGAAGGGAGAAAAAGGATGGAAAAGAGGGGGTCAGACATAAAGTCTGGTGAATATGATAATTCTACAATACTATTACCAAAATAACTGGACTAAGGCATAAGCTGGAAAACAAGAAAATGTCTATGAAGAGCAGATTAAGGACATAGACAATCGCTAAAGGCAACGTTATAGGCGCTCCTAAATACTAAAGGATAAACACTATACTGCACCACACCAGTCACCCTAAAGATTCATCCCACTTAGCTTCACTTAGAAACTTTCCCAATGGCTTTACGTACCCCTAGCTGACTACATAGGTGCCGCCTGCCCCTATCTCCACTAGGTGTACCCTACTTCCCATTATTCGATCGGCTCCCTAACTCGTAGATACCCGTGCTGGCCCCACAGTGGGGTGTATCACTCCCCTAAAGTGGCAACCTGATACAACGGACATGCACGACTTATACCTACATGATGCAACAACGTCTTACCTACCAGCACGGGTCCACACACGCATATGAAACCCGTTGGACTTGCGTTGCCACCGCTCCCTGTTTTGGCCTCTTATAGTCAAACCCAGTATGCGTGTCCCGTCCTCGACTTGGGTCGAGCCCACAAAGATACGTTTTGGGATACTGGTTGAAATGGGCCCCCACTATTTACCACAAGCATTCCACCTAAGCTTGTCCCCATTAGTCCATCCCACTTAACCCACTTAGTCATGTTCATTTACATGTGTGTTTGGTTAAGTCTAATCGTATTTCAAATGCCTCTAAAGGCAACCACCAAATTCCTCATGCCACCCAAGGCACCTACTTAACCCCCATGTCCCACCTTACATGATTATCTGGTTAAGTATTTCTTAGTTCATTAAGGCCATAACCTCATAAAGACCTCTCACATTAGACTGGCATTTATGGCAGCTGGATTTGCCGGGCGGGTCCGGGCAGTCTTACACCATAAAAGAGTCTAACCTCGTGTCTTTACAACTGTTATGCTTTAGTTTGGGCCTAGGACCTCTCACATTGGGCCGACATTTGTGACTACTGGATTTGCCGGGCGGGTCCGGGCAGGTTTACATCACAAACGGGTCCAACCTCGTGTCCTAAGCATTGATTATTAATAATAATCCACTTTCCCCCAATTTTAATAATTCCCTACTTGAATTATTAATTACTTCCAATTTTTAACAATGTCCATAATTGACTCAATTATGGACATTCATTCATGGTATGCAACATCTTACAAAATTGCACCCAATTTATTAATTCCTAATATTACCCCTACCCCACGTTTGAACGTTTATTCACAAAATATATGTTAGACTCGAATAGCCTAACTCATAGCATAAAAGAGATTATCATAATAACAACATGTATATGTGACCAAATGAATCATAATAAGGGGTGAAACTTGCATATGTCCAACTTGCATAGATTATACATGTCATGGATCTAAAGGTGTCAACTTGTTCAAAAATTCACCTAGTATGATCTCAATCAATTTTCATAAACTTACATATGAACATGTGTGAATCAACATCATCTAATTTTTTAACAACATGGTTTTATATGGGCACACCTAACTCAATAGGCAAATTCCCGTAATCAAGTTTTATTTAATTATAGTTTCAAGTTTATGGGTACACCTAACCTAATAGGCAAATTCCCATAAACAAGATCCATTTAAATTAAGAAAAAAAAACATAACTTTAAGCATGATCCAACAACATCATGATTTTTCAACATAATATAGCATGATTTATAACATGGCATAGTATGATAGTATAACATAGCTTGACATGATTCTCAACATAGCACGACATAGCATAAGAGAATTTACAACATAGCATGACATAGCATATATAATTTACATCATACGACAACATAATAACATAATAAGAGATCCACAATATATAGAATTTACAATTACAAATCACATCACCTTCTTGTGTTCCATTCATAACTGAGTCAAATTAGTTTGTAATAGTCTTGTGAGAATCATCATACTCACCAACAAAAGAAGAGAATTAGAGAGAGAGTTCTTTGGTTTGATTTGTTTTGTTGAGTAGAATTTAGTTGTAGTAGATTAGGCTTCCTCTTCTTAGTTTGTGACGGCTACGCTGAACTCCATGGCAGCAGCATGACGATAGCTTCTCTAATTTTACAAGTGATTTAGGTCTAGGGTCTACCCACTTATTTATAGATTTTAGAATTCATTTAGGCCATTAGATTTAACCTAGAAATAACCGCAGCCGTTCAGACAAGATGGGGTTTATCTTGTTGACTCAGCAATGAGTCAGAAGTGACTTAGCAAACACTCAGCAAATTAATAAACTTCTATTCATGTTTGCATTAACTGCCCATATATATATATATATATATATATATATATATATATATATATATATATATTCTACAACGTACACATTAGATACATCCCCCCTTTTACACACTTATTATTGTTTTTATATACATATTAGATACATCCCCTCTCTTACACACTTATTAATATTTTTATATTCATATTAGATACATCCCCTCTCTTACACACTTATTAATATTTTTATATTCATATTAGATACATCCCCTCTCTTACACACTTATTAATATTTTAGCAACTTTAGTGTTAATAGAAAATTCGGGGTGTTACATTCTCCCCTCCTTTTAGGATTTCGTCCCCGAAATCTTCAAGTCTGGAAGAATGTATATCCTACCATCCAAACGTCCATCTACTCATCCATCATACATAGGCATCCATTGTCCTTAAAAGACTTCTAATGCTTTATGATCATATGCAAAGTGTGTGTACATGTCCTTACCTAATGCGAAATCAGGCGGTCTACTGATTCAGTTGACCTCCTTAATGCAAATTATGTAAGTGTCATGAATCCATTATGTATGCAAAAGATCCTAATTGCTTACATACTACTTCTATATGCGTGCACACCCATTCAACCGAATGCAGCATCCATATGATGGTACAACCATTATACATCCATATATATGCAATATGCAATATGAAGTGACTGAGCCGATCTAGTGCCTAAAGTGTGTGTATATATGCATCCACGAGCAACCACTAGCAAACACTTGCATCCATTTTGCATCCATCATACATAACATGTCTCAAACACATGTTTCAACCATAGGATTATCCTAACTAAAGGTCAAAGATACTAATGAGAGGACATACTAAAGATAAGATAAGATAAACTAAGCGATAAAGGAGAAATTAAAAGACATACCCTCAAAAAGAAAAGGGTACAACGAACGCATCTTCTCTTCTGTCTCCCAAGTTGCGTTGCTCTCATCATCTCCCCATTGCACTTTAACCAGTCTGACCTCTAGATTCCTCAACTTTTTTATCTCCGACCCAAGAATGCATGTAGGAGCTCGTCTAATTGTTGCATCACGCTCTATTTCCACCTCTTTAAGCAAGCTCGGCTCTACCACCTCCGCGGTCTTGTGCAAACACTTCCTCAAATGTGATACATGGAATACGTCGTGTACTCCACTAAGTTTCTCAGGCAACTCCACCCTATATGCCATCTTCCCAATCCTGTTTTTTTTACAGGAAACGGCCCTACAAACCTTGGTGCTAATTTCCCCACGGACCCAAAGCGAACAACATTCTGTAACGGAGATACTTTGATAAAAACCATGTCCCCAATGTCAAACTCAAGATCTGTCCTCCTCTTATCAGCATACGATTTTTGCCTATCATGTGCTGCTTTCATCCTCCTTCGAATCAACTCAATCTTCTCCGAGGTTTCCTTAACCATATCGGGCCCAAGTAGGATTTTATCGGTAGATTCCCACCAACATGTAGGCGAACGGCAAGGCCTTCCATAAAGAGCTTCGAAAGGTGCCATGCCAATACTAGACTGAAAGCTATTATTATATGCGAATTCTACTAACGGAAGGTGCTCTTCCCATGTACCCCCAAAGTCTAGGATACAAAGCCTTAAAAGATCCTCTAGAATGCGATTCACCCTCTCGGTCTGGCCGTCTGTCTGAGGATGATATGCGGTGCTCAAACATAGCTGAGTCCTTACCACCTCTTGTAAACTCTTCCAAAATTCGCTAGTAAAGATGGGATCACGGTCGCAAACGAACTATCTCCTTAATGTATACAGAAGCCAACCACGGAGCAGTCCTCTTACTTTTCACGGGAATAAAATGGGCGCTTTTAGTAAGTCTATCTACTATAACCCAAATCCCCGTGTTACCCTTCCTTGATCTTGGTAATCCATCCACAAAATCCATTGAGATGCTTTCCCATTTCCATAGTGGAACTTCTAATGGGTGAAGCAACCCACCGGGTTTCTTTTGTTCTGCTTTAACTCGTTGGCACACCAAGCATCTAGCGACGTACTCGGCCACATCCTTTTTCATACCGGCCCAAAAGAAAACCCGCTTCATATCTTTGTACATCTTATCCCCGCCGGGATGAATGGTCATTTTTGAGCGATGAGCATCATCAAGAATGGCCTTCCTTAAGTCTTCGTCTTGTGGTACACAAAGTCTATTATCCCTTCGTAACCAACCCTTATCGTCTAGGGTATACCTACGAAGATGGCTTGACGACTCCCCCCCTTTGAGCTTTTCTACTATCTCAACCAACTGTGGGTCGTCTCGCTGTGCCTCACCAACCCGTCCTAGAAGTGTAGGTCTAACCTCCAAGGATGCTAACAGACCGGGTACTAAGTCAACGGAGGGTCTAAAGTCAAACATAGAGATGAATTCTAAGCTTTGTCGTTCAACAAACAACGGACTCAAGGACAACCTTTTCCTACTTAAGGTGTCTGCCACCACGTTACCCTTGCCCGGGGTATATGCTATTTCAAAATCGTAGGAGGCTAAGAATTCCATCCACCGTTGCTGCCTTAAATTCAAATCCTTCTGAGAGAATAAGTATTTTAATGATTTGTGGTCAGTGAACAGTTCGAATTTCTCACCAAGAAGATAGTGACGCCAAGACTTAAGCGCGAAAACAATTGCGGCTAGCTCTAAGTCATGCGTGGGGTAATTCTTTTCATGAACCCTCAACTGCCTTCCACCATAGGCTATTACTCTTCCCTCTTGCATGAGGACCGCGCCAAGTCCCGTCCCACAAGCATCAGTATAGATGGTAAACAGTTTATTCCCGTCTGGCAGCACTAAGACTGGGGCTGAAGTTAAGGCTCTCTTTAAACGTTGGAACGCATCATCGCAATCTTTGTCCCACGTAAAAACCAGGTTCTTCTTCGTTAACCGTGTTAATGGAGCTGATATTTTTGCGAAGTCTTTGATAAACTTCCTATAATAGCCAGCCAACCCCAAGAAACTTCTTACTTCGGTTGCATTTTTAGGGACCTTCCAATCTTGGATGGCCACCACCTTTGCGGGATCCACTGCTATCCCTTCTTTGGAAACCACGTGCCCTAAGAACCGTACTTCCTTCCTCCAGAAGTGACACTTAGAAAATTTTGCCTTAAGGTTATGCGCTCGAAGGGTTTCCAACACTTCCCTAAAATGTAGGGAGTGCTCTTCTTTATTCTTAGAAAAGACTAAGATGTCATCCACAAAGACTACCACGAATTTGTTAAGGTATTCCCTAAAAACCCTACTCATCAAATCAACAAAATATGCAGGGGCGTTTGTCAAACCAAAGGGCATCACTAGCCATTCATAGAATCCGTCAGGAGTCCTAAAAGCAGTCTTATCTATACTATCCTCAGCCACTCTCAGTTGATGAAAGCCAGTGGCTAAGTCCAACTGCGAAAACACTGAGGCGCCAACTAACTGATCAAAGAGATCGTCAATCCTTGGCAGTGGGTGTCGGTTCTTTTTAGTAAGCTTGTTTAGTTCTCTATAGTCCATACAAAGTCTAAGAGACCCATCCGCCTTTGTGGCAAAAACTACTGGAGCACCCCACTCCGATATACTACGTCTTATGAACCCCTTCTCAAGCAACTCCTTTACTTGCTTATTGAGTTCCCTCCTTTCACGAGGAGCCATGTGGCGGACTGGCAAAGATACGGGTTTAGCATTATCCACAAGATAAATTCGAAAGTCTATCTCCCGCTTTGGAGGTAAGCCCTTCACCTCCTCAAACACATCCGGATATTCCCGGACCACTTCTACCGATCGCAGGTTCTCTACAGACGCGTCAAGCGATTCAAGATAACTTAGCATAACGGAATTTATGGGATTACAAAAGATGTCGAGAGCATTACCAAGGCGAGTCACAAGCCTAACTACTCTCCTTTCACAATCAAGAATGGCCCTATTTCTAGACAACCAATCCATTCCTAAAATTAGCCCATAGCCCGTGAAGCCCAATACATAAGCATCACATCTAAATTCAACGCTAAGTATAGAGATTTTCAAATCCAAACATATCATAGTCAAATGAGCCGAACCCCCAATTGGATTTGAAACGACCAAGGGATCCTCTACTAAACTGGTGTTCAAGTGCAGTGATTCAACTAATGATGCAGAGATAAACGAATGAGATGCGCCAGAATCGAATAAGGTACGGATAGGATGATCAAACAGAAAAACTAAGCTTTCAACAGAAATTATTCTACCTCTTTCTTGCAGCGGTGGGGCCGCAATAGCCTGAACTTGCCCCCTTGCCTGCCCTGGTGCCATAAGAGCCTGCACCTGTCCTCCCGAGGTAGACCCTGCCCTCTGCCCCTTCTTTGGACAGTCCTTCACTAAATGTCCCGCATCTCCACAATGAAAACAACCAGTCTTCTTTTTCTTTCTACAATCTTTGCTGAGATGGCCAGGCGTCCCACAATTGAAGCATTTCTTCTTCCCTTTGCCATTATTGTTTTTACCACCCTTCTTATTTTGCTGTTGGGGTTTCTTCTGATCCCCTTTCTTTTCAACTGCCTTATCCTCATGCATAAGTGCCATTTCTACTAGCTTTTCAAAGGTGGCTCCCATAGGGATGTGGGTCATAGCCAACCCTTGCAACGGTTCATTCAAGCCTCTAACGAACCTCAAAGCTTTCTTCTCTGGCGTGTTCACCAACTCCAAGCCAAACCTTGCTAACTGATTAAATTTATTGACATATTCCTTTACTGATGAGCTCCCTTGCTTTAGTGCCAGGAATTTTTCCATATTTAAGTTCTCCTCTTCCCTTGAAAGAAACTTTGCCTCAAACCTTCGTATGAAATCCGCCCATGAATCAACTGGACGTTCCCCGTTAGTGACCTCCCACCAAAACGAGGCCTCTCCCTTCATTAACCAAGCAGCTAAACGGACTTTCCTCCCATCTTCCACTTCAAAGATATCCAACAATTCCTCAGTCTCCTTAAGCCAATCTCTGGCCTCCACAAACGTCTCAGTCCCTTGAAAAGTTTTTCCTCCCATAGCCTTAAATTCCTTGCACGTCTTTGCAAAAGTGTCAACACGAGGAGGAGGAGGAGGAATGGGTGCAACTAGGGGTGGAGGAGTATCCGCTGGGCCTGCAGTGGTGGCCCTAGCCTCCAAGTATCTCCTAAACCACCCTGGAATCGTCACACCTTCTGGGAGATTAAGATCTTCAGCCATGCTGAAACGAAAAAGGAAAGATTCAAAATGGAGAATTCGAAAGATAAAGATAAGGATATGGCTATTTGGGATTATGTTTTTCATAAAAACTCTTTTTAAATAACATGTTTTTTTTGAAAGCACTTCTTCCAAAAATACTTTAGAAAAAAAATATTTTTCTAAAAAAAAAAAAAATTTATCTGTTCTGGTAACCTTATGCTCTGATGCCACGTGTAACACCCCACGTCCATTAATGTCACTCACAAAGGGAATGCATTAACTTCCATGGAGGTTTTAAGTGAATATAGTACAGTAAAATTACAACAAGACAGATATAAAATAGTACTTGGAAATTCAAAAACTTTATTTCATTGTAGCAGAAGTCAAAACATGTTTGATTACATCATAACACCATATTCAATGTCAAGTACAATATCTATCTTGATAAAACAAGTACATAATCCCATTACATGAATAGCCATTAAAAAGAAAGATAACAAGCTGGACTTTACTTCAGCAGTCCAAGCTTTCCAGAAGATAAGCGATCCAACTAGACTCCACTAGAACTTGGCCCAACCTGCGGACCTGAAGGGAGAAAAAGGATGGAAAAGAGGGGGTCAGACATAAAGTCTGGTGAATATGATAATTCTACAATACTATTACCAAAATAACTGGACTAAGGCATAAGCTGGAAAACAAGAAAATGTCTATGAAGAGCAGATTAAGGACATAGACAATCGCTAAAGGCAACGTTATAGGCGCTCCTAAATACTAAAGGATAAACACTATACTGCACCACACCAGTCACCCTAAAGATTCATCCCACTTAGCTTCACTTAGAAACTTTCCCAATGGCTTTACGTACCCCTAGCTGACTACATAGGTGCCGCCTGCCCCTATCTCCACTAGGTGTACCCTACTTCCCATTATTCGATCGGCTCCCTAACTCGTAGATACCCGTGCTGGCCCCACAGTGGGGTGTATCACTCCCCTAAAGTGGCAACCTGATACAACGGACATGCACGGCTTATACCTACACGATGCAACAACGTCTTACCTACCAGCCCGGGTCCACACACGCATATGAAACCCGTTGGACTTGCGTTGCCACCGCTCCCTGTTTTGGCCTCTTATAGTCAAACCCAGTATGCGTGTCCCGTCCTCGACTTGGGTCGAGCCCACAAAGATACGTTTTGGGATACTGGTTGAAATGGGCCCCCACTATTTACCACAAGCATTCCACCTAAGCTTGTCCCCATTAGTCCATCCCACTTAACCCACTTAGTCATATTCATTTACATGTGTGTTTGGTTAAGTCTAATCGTATTTCAAATGCCTCTAAAGGCAACCACCAGATTCCTCATGCCACCCAAGGCACCTACTTAACCCCCATGTCCCACCTTACATGATTATCTGGTTAAGTATTTCTTAGTTCATTAAGGCCATAACCTCATAAAGACCTCTCACATTAGACTGGCATTTATGGCAGCTGGATTTGTCGGGCGGGTCCGGGCAGTCTTATACCATAAAAGAGTCTAACCTCGTGTCTTTACAACTGTTATGCTTTAGTTTGGTCCTAGGACCTCTCACATTGGGCCGACATTTGTGACTACTGGATTTGCCGGGCGGGTCCGGGCAGGTTTACATCACAAACGGGTCCAACCTCGTGTCCTAAGCATTGATTATTAATAATAATCCACTTTCCCCCAATTTTAATAATTCCCTACTTGAATTATTAATTACTTCCAATTTTTAACAATGTCCATAATTGACTCAATTATGGACATTCATTCATGGTATGCAACATCTTACAAAATTGCACCCAATTTATTAATTCCTAATATTACCCCTACCCCACGTTTGAACGTTTATTCGCAAAATATATGTTAGACTCGAATAGCCTAACTCATAGCATAAAAGAGATTATCATAATAACAACATGTATATGTGACCAAATGAATCATAATAAGGGGTGAAACTTGCATATGTCCAACTTGCATAGATTATACATGTCATGGATCTAAAGGTGTCAACTTGTTCAAAAATTCACCTAATATGATCTCAATCAATTTTCATAAACTTACATATGAACATGTGTGAATCAACATCGTCTAATTTTTTAACAACATGGTTTTATATGGGCACACCTAACTCAATAGGCAAATTCCCGTAATCAAGTTTTATTTAATTATAGTTTCAAGTTTATGGGTACACCTAACCTAATAGGCAAATTCCCATAAACAAGATCCATTTAAATTAAGAAAAAAAACATAACTTTAAGCATGATCCAACAACATCATGATTTTTCAACATAATATAGCATGATTTATAACATGGCATAGTATGATAGTATAACATAGCTTGACATGATTCTCAACATAGCACGACATAACATAAGAGAATTTACAACATAGCATGACATAGCATATATAATTTACATCATACGACAACATAATAACATAATAAGAGATCCACAATATATAGAATTCACAATTACAAATCACATCACTTTCTTGTGATCCATTCATAACTGAGTCACATTAGTTTGTAATAGTCTTGTGAGAATCATCATACTCACCAACAAAAGAAGAGAATTAGAGAGAGTTCTTTGGTTTGATTTGTTTTGTTGAGTAGAATTTAGTTGTAGTAGATTAGGCTTCCTCTTCTTAGTTTGTGACGGCTACGCTGAACTCCATGGCAGCAGCATGACGGTAGCTTCTCTAATTTTACAAGTGATTTAGGTCTAGGGTCTACCCACTTATTTATAGATTTTAGAATTCATTTAGGCCATTAGATTTAACCTAGAAATAACCGCAGCCGTTCAGACAAGATGGGGTTTATCTTGTTGACTCAGCAATGAGTCAGAAGTGACTTAGCAAACACTCAGCAAATTAATAAACTTCTATTCATGTTTGCATTAACTGCCCATATATATATATATATATATATATATATATATATATATATTCTACAATGTACACATTAGATACATCCCCCCTTTTACACACTTATTATTGTTTTTATATACATATTAGATACATCCCCTCTCTTACACACTTATTAATATTTTTATATTCATATTAGATACATCCCCTCTCTTACACACTTATTAATATTTTTATATTCATATTAGATACATCCCCTCTCTTACACACTTATTAATATTTTTATATTCATATTAGATACATCCCCTCTCTTACACACTTATTAATATTTTAGCAACTTTAGTGTTAATAGAAAATTCGGGGTGTTACAATATAACTTTGTCATAAGTTATCAGAAACCGGATCATTGGGATCGTATGCACAAAGGCTACGCGATGGAATTGGTTTGGAGCGGTTTAGAGCTCAATGCAATTTATGACGAGACAAAATGCTTGATCTGATCTATTAATCATTTACCGTTATTAACGATAAACGATCAAAGTGGGTAAACTCACTAACTATGTCAAGTTTTATAATTTTATAAACGTAATTTAAAATTGATATGTGATGACTGAATGTTTTGTGATGGTTGTTTGGATAAACTGGTAGAAATTATAGATCTAGTTATATATATATAATATATATAAATCATTAGTTAAATATTGATTCTATTTATCATGATATCTCATATTGAATAAAATTTATGTTATTTACATTAACATCTATGAATTCTGGGAAACAGGTTGGGAGGATCCAACTGAATTCCTCAAAATTATTACTGTTTGTTTTCATATATTGTGATATACGATATGTTAAATGTTCTGCGATAAATTTCATCGTGTTGGATGTTTGAAGAGCATTGGCTCTAGAATAATTGGTATTTAAATACCGTAAAAATGTATATATTCAAATTAAAAGAAAATGAATTTGAGTTTTAAAACGAAAATTCTATTTTTAAACAAGCAATTGAATTTTGTATGGGCTAGAATGTAATAACTTGTTTTTATTAAATTAAACAAGTAATTGTTAGGGATGCGAAATGGATCGTTAAGGCAAAGCAAACACTAGAGGGAGGGGGGGTGAATAGTGTTTGTAAGAATTTAAACAAAATCTAAAACTAATGTGAACTATATGATGAATCAAACACCACAAACAAAATCACAAACACAGATTCAAACACAAATGCAAAATAAACTGAAATAAAGAAGCAGAAAAGGAAAGAACACACCGAATTTTATACTGGTTTGGATTGCTCCTACTTCCAGTTCAGCACAATGCTGGATTGCGCAGAGTTTTATTACTATTTCCAATAGTCAAGTACAACTTCCTTGATTACTCGGCTAGAAGGACACACCGATTCCTACTTCCCTGATTTCACGGCCACAAGGACACACCGATTCTTATTTCCCTGATTTCACGGCTACAAGGACACACCGATTCCTATTTTACTCAACCCAAGCAATTACAAACACCCCTATAACTCTTCAGTAGCACTTGATTCAGAGAGTAGAGAGTGTAGAGAGAAGAAGTTTGATCAAAACGGATTTGAAATCGGTGGAGTATAAGTGTAAAAACTATAAACAAATGATTAAGAATAATGGTGTAGAGAAAAAGGATGAAGTTAGAAAAGAAGAGATGATAAAGAATTCGGTTTTAACCCCTTTTTATAGAGTATGAAAGGTTGCAATGGTTCTGAATCGTTTCAAATAGTGAAAAGATGCTTCCTTTCAAAATTGAAAAAGTGACAGTTGTATGTCGACATGGTGTTTTTGGTATGTCGACATACCCTTGTGTATTTTTGATTTTCAAAGCATTTTTCAAGTGTTTTGATATGAAAATAATTTTGGAAATTCTTGAGTAAAAATCTAGTGTTGTAAATTAATATTATATGATAGAAAAACATATGAAACCATAAATTTAAACTATATAAATATATTTATAAAATTATAAGGTTTTAAACTATAAATATAAAGTATAATAATATAAACATAAAGTATATAAATATATAAAAATTAAGTTTGGAAAACAAAGAAGAATAAAAAATAAAAATGGAAAAATAAAATAGAGAGGATTGAGGATAGAATTGAAAATCAGAATTTCAAAATTAGAATTTGAACCCGGAGTGCTATTTAGAGTCTTACAGAATCTAGACTCTATAACTATATTAATCTTGAACTCTTGAATTCTTGAACTCTTGATATCTTCATTATTCATGAGTCTTGAAATTTCTCTGATCTTTGAATCTTAATCATCTTTATAACTGTACAGTTTTCAGTAATATTTCCTGTATATAATTCCTGTACATATATATATATATTTCTATACAAAAAGTGTTAGCATATATTTTATAATCAATGATAATTGAAATAAGGTTGTTGTCATCAAAACTCCATTCTCCAACAATCTCCCCCTTTTTGAAGATGACAACCTTAGTTTATAAAATATCATACCTGCATATAACTGTTGATGATGTTCCTTTTAATACTCCCCCGTCTGTAAGAATCCTATAAACTATGCCTATATTTTATAATTTCTCCCCCTCTGGCATTATCAAAAAGAAATCCTAAAGGTATTCCCCCTAAATTGTGTAACTTCCCGAATAGAACATAAGTAACTATCCATTAAAAATACTCCCCCTTAATCTATACAAACTTATAATAAAACCTAATATGATGATTAAATACAAACCAATCCAAGTATCATTATTACATATGTTTGTCTGATATATATACAAATCAAACTAAATCAAATCACACCATATGTCTTAATATATACAAGTTTCAAACTATAGAATCCAAATCACACCACACCATATGTTTTAGAATATTTAAACAAATCAATCAAATCGTACCGAATAATTAAACGTTTCTTGGAACTTCAACCCATTCTTTTTGTCCAGTAATTGGAATCTTCTGGATGTCTTTCCACTCTTCTTTATGTGATGTTTGGTTGTTTTCATTTCTGAAACGAGAAGAGATATTCCAACGAATTACATCAAAATGTTTCTCTTGAAATTCTACCATTCTCATTTGAATTAATTCTAGTTTGCACTGATTTTGTAGTACAATGGAGAGAGTTTTCTTAAAACAATTTAAAGAATCATCAAGATTTTCACGTAATTATGGATAGGATTTGCCATGGATTTGATGAGAAATGAATAAGGGAGAGGGAGTAATGGAATAACGATTTTTCTGAAGTAAACATACTTAAATAGGTTTGGAATTCGTTGGATTTTGAATGGACATGAGTAGTTATTTTAATTTTAAAATTTGAAACAATTTTGAAATTTGTCAGTTATATGTCGACATACTCTTTTTATCATATCGACATACTATAGTGAATTTTTTGAAAATTTTGAATTCTTTTGAACTCTTGTAATATTATAATTTGTTTCATAGTTTTTCCAGAAATATAAAGATGATTTTATCAGAAATAGAACTCCACTCATTACTTAATAGAAAGCAAATACATCTAACTAAACAAGACACGCTTTAAATACGAGATTCGAAAGCAAATACAAGGAAATATATAAAGATAGATTAAACTAAATAACCTAGTTTTCGAATGATGATGAGAAAGATGAAATTCCAAGCTTTCTTCCTATCTTGACCATGAATTTGGATATTTTGAAAACCCTCTTGTTAAGCTTCTTTTGATTGTTGACTATTTTTATTTGATTTTGAACAATCGTATCTTTGTAAATTTGCTTCGAGTTAGGATACTCAATACTTTCCAAAGAAGCCTCTTCTTCTTCTTTGACTTCCGTTGGCTCTTGTTCTTGTTGCATTAGAGCTTGTTTGGCCTCAAATGTCTCATATAGTTTAAAGGTGAGAGGAATTTGCATGAGATAAACGTTTGATGCGTCAAACACTTTTTTAGGGACAAATTATTCTCCGTGAAGATCAACATTAAAGTACTTGAAAATGCAAGTGAGATAAACACCATATTAAAGAGTGTTTTCTCTTGTGGATAAATCTATGGGCTTAATTTCATTAAGGATCAATTTGACCCAATTGATAATATATCGACCCATAATGGCAAAGAGAGCCTTTTGGATTTTAAGAGTTGGATTGTTTAAATTTCCGGAACAGGGAGTGATGGTATGTTGAAGAAGAAGGTTGACAATTCTTTTTTTTGGGCGTAAGAAATGATTTTTGGAATCCATTGGGGTGCTATCTTCGAAAATATCGTGAAAGGTTCCCATATCGGTTTCTTGGATAGCAAAAGTTGAGAAATCCAAGCCCACGCTTCAACAATTTAGAATAGTGCCTAAGAGTTTGGCATCGAGAACAATTTGAGTTCCTTTGACACTACTCCAAATTTGGTTTTCGTTGCCTTCGTAAAATCCGCTATTGAGATTTGCATAGAAAATCTTCACGAGTTTGGGATAACATACTTCGTCGTTATCACGAGAGCTAATTAGACTCAACACTTCATTGTGTTCGAAAAGGGAGATGAGATCATAAGAGGGAAAGTCACTAAAGACGGCGAAAGCACCCGTGTTAACTTTAGCATGTGCTAAATAGTTACCATAGGTTCTGATGGCCTCTTTGTCATTGTAAAGATAACCTTTAATGGTTTTGGTTATCTTCAATTTCTGAGATGAACTTGAGGAAGCCATTGAAATGATAATTTTGAAGAGGATAGATATGAAGAATATTGTTTTGAGTTGTGAAAGAAAGGTAGAAATGATAGATGTATATATAGAAATTGAATAGATATATATATTGAATGAATATGAATTGAATAGGCATAACTTTTCATATTGAAAGGACACCTTTTCAGACCTTGGGAGTTGGTGAAAAAATTGGAGGGAAGTTTGAAAGTTTAAACTTTTGAAATTCAAAATTTAATTTCAAAACTGGTTAGATATGTCAACATATACTTTTCTGTATGTCGACATACTTGGCATATTTCAAAAGGAAATTGGATTTATATGTTTTGAAATATACTATTGATATATATTTCAGGTTTAACGATTTCTTGAAATAATTCTAATCCTAATAAACAGTCAAACAATTTTATTTTATTAATCTATTAGTTATTTAATATTATATTATTATTTTGAATTTCAAATTTCAAATTTCAAATTTAATTTCAAATTTCAAAAGTTTGTTTTTAAAGTTTTAAATTTAAGCCAAAACAAACAAACAAAGCAACTATTCATCCAAATAAAATTAAAATCTAATTAATGCGTACAAGGTTTTTAGTTCCTTTTCTTCATGATTTTCTGAACTCTGAATTACCATAAAGCATATATTCGTATTTCCGATTTTTGGTTCTTCATCACTTGATCACGAATCTGAATCATTTAATGTTGCTGCGTATGCTTTCTTTCTTTTCCTTGATGAATTGCCGGTACCCGTTATTTGAGTCAATTTGTCTTGATATGGACAAAATTTCTTTATGTGGCCTGGTTTGTTGCAGTTAAAACATCAGCCATCATTAACTTTTGAATTTCCTTGATTATAACTCTTCCTTCTATATTTTAGAAATTTTCTAAAATGATTTGTCATGAGTGATGTTTCTTCATCATCTTCACTACTCGAGTCAGAATCATTTGTTGTTGCTTTATGTGCAATAGACTTCTTTTCAGTTGATCTATTTTCTTTCTTTTCTATAATTGGACATCACATGACATCAAATTTCCAATTAACTCTTCAATCTTCATTTGGTTGACATCATTGGCTTCTTCTATAGCCAAAGTCTTCTGATCCCATTCTTGAGGTAATGAATTTAATATTTTTCTGACTTGATCTGCTTTAAAATAAGATTTTCCAAGTGCTATTAGCGAATGCACTATCTCTTGAAATCTGCAATACATATCTGAAATAGACTCATTCTCGTTCATTTTGAATAATTCAAACTGATTAACTAACATGCCTATCTTAGTCTGTTAAACTTTACTAGTTCCTTCATGAGTAACTTGTAAAGTTCTCCAGATTTCATAAGCAGTCTTACGTACTGATACTCTATTAAACTCATTCCTATCTAATGAACAAAATAACATATTCATGGCTTTAAAATTGCTTTGTACAGCAGTCTTTTGTTCATTTGTCCATTGTGCAAATGCAATTGTGGGTTCAACATATTCGTTTTGTGTAATATTCCATGTGTCCAATCCTACTGACTGTATATAAATTTTCATTCTACATGCCCAATATGAATAGTTACTACCATTAAACAAGGGTGGTCTAATAGTGGATTGACCCTCTATAAAAGAACTATTATTGCTACCTGTTGGTTGCCATTATCACTATTTTCAAAAATCATATTATGAACTTTTTGAAAGACCTTGCTCTGATACCAATTGTTAGGGAATGCAGATTGGATTGTTAAGGCAAAGCAAACACTAGAGGAGGGTGAATAGTGTTTGTAAGAATTTAAATAAAATCTAAAACTAATGTGAACTATGGGATGAATCAAACACCACAAACACAATCACAGAAACAGATTCAAACATAAATGCAAAATAAACAGAAATAAAGATGCAGAAAAGGAAAGAACATACTGGAATTTATACTGGTTCGGATTGCTCCTACGTCCAGTCCTGCACAACGCTGGATTGCGCAGAATTTTATTACTATTTCCAAAAGTCAAGTACAACTTCCTTGATTTCTCGGCTACAAGGACACACTGATTCCTATTTCCCTTATTTCACGGCTACAAGGACACACCGATTCCTATTTTACTCAACCCAAGCAATTACAAACAACCCTATAACTCTTCAATAGCATTTGATTCAGAGAGCAGAGAATAAAGAGTGTAGAGAGAAGATGCTTGAACAAAACAGAATTGAATTCGGCAGAGTGTAAGTGTAAAAACCATAAAAATGATTAAGAATAATGGTGTAGAGAAAGAGGATGAAGTTAGAGAAGAAGAGATGATAAAAAATTCGATTTATCCCTTTTTTATAGAGTACGAAAGATTGCAACAGTTCTAAATCGTTTCAAATAGTGGAAGACACTTCCTTTTAAAATTGAAAAACTGACAGTTGTATGTCGACATGGTGTTTTTGGTATGTCGACATACCCTTGTATATTTTTGATTCAAAGCATTTTTCAAGTGATTTGAAATGAAAATAATTCTGGAAATTCTTGAGTAAAAATCTAGTGTTGTAAATTAATACTATATGATAGAAAAACATATGAAAACATAAATTTAAACTATATAAATATATTTATAAAATTATAAGGTTTTAAACTATAAATATAAAGTATATAAATATATAAAACTTAAGTTTGGAAAACAAAGAAGAATAAAAAAAATAAAAATAGATAAATAAAATAGAGAGGATTGATGATAGAATTGAAAATCAGAATTTGAAAATTAGAATTTGAATTTGAACCTGGAGTGCTATTTAGAGTCTTACAAAATCTTGACTCTATAACTATATTAATCTTGAACTCTTGAATTCTTGAAATCTTGATTACTCATGAATCTTGAAATTTCTCTAATCTTTGAATCTCTATCATCTTTATAACTGTATAGTCTTCAGTAATATTTCCTGTATATAATTCCTGCATATATATATATATACACACAAAAAGTGTTAGCATATATTTTATAATCAATGATAATTGAAATAAGGTTGTTGTCATGAAAACTCCATTCTCCGACAGTTTAATTTATAAAAAATATTTATAAATAAAGTAGAATAATTATCATTGGATAATTTAGGAATGTAAATTCAATAGTGAACTAAAAGTGAAATTAGAAATCGTTTTAAAAGGAAATGATGAAATTTATTCCGATGTTCGGAATGTGAATAGAATTAAAATAAATCCATAAGGATTTATAATTGGTTTTCGACTATGTCGAAGTTATAAAAATACTTAATTTCAGAAATTATATATTATATAATTCGGAACATGATAAGATAATTAATATTCGGTTTGAAACCAATATTTTATAATCGAACGTAAAGGCAATATAGAATTATAAACTTATTAAATAAAATATACTAGAAAGTTGATGTGTAAACAAGATTTGATAATAAAAGGGCAATGTGAACCAGAAGTTATTGAATGACCCGATAGATTGAATTTTAAAACGTAATGGTATTTATGATTTAAATCAAGACTTATTAATAAAATGAGTCGAGACTTCCAAAAAGGAATAATATTCACGTTTTAGAGCGAATAATAGTTTAAAATCAAATTGTAGATTGGAATAATTATAAGGGAAACTGATAAGGGTTTGGAAGTGATAAATTTAAAAGTGAATTTAGAATGAAAATTAAATTGAGTTGACCTGAAGCAGTAAATTTATTCCGAAGTTTGGAACGTTAATTGAATAGAGATTATTCGAAAGAGAGTTATCGAATAGTGGTTATTCGAAATAGAGTTATACATTGAAATTCAACTATATAGAATTCAGGAAAGTACTATTTACTTTCCGTTTTAATCAAGATTTATTTATTTTCTTAATTAATTAGTAATTATTTTATTTATTCAAATTAATGAATAGAAGTTATAATTTAAGATCTTTATATCTCGGAGCATGAATTATAACTCTATTATTATAATCTATGATTTTCGTTAAAGAAGTGGATTCTTAAATTAAATCCGAGAGTTGTGTAAGCAATGTTTGTTAAGATTGAAGTTGTGAGCTTTGCCTATTTCGAAGTTAAGAATTTTGTTTAGTTAAGGTCTGAGAGGTAATTATAACCCAACTTGGTTAATTTCACATTTTTGACTAAGGAATGGTTAAGGTTCGATGGAAGATTGGTTAGTGTTACGGTTAATTAATGAGTGATTGATGGATTAAGTTGTCGCAACGATGTTTTATACAACGTTCATTTACACCCGTATAAATTAGTTTTGGAAATGTTGTCCATATATAATCAGAGATGTTTTCTAAGCATAGAAAATGGAATGTTGTAGATGGTTTGAAATATAAGAAATACAAATATATGGAAACAAGAAATACAAATATATGGAAATAAGAAATACAAATATATGGAAATAAGGAATACAAATATATGGAAATAAAAATACGAATATATGGGAATAAGAAATACAAATATATGGAAATGTTTTCCGGTAATTAATAATGTATATTTTCTAAATTTAGAAAATAAGAATTTATGAATATATGGAAATGTTTTCCAATGTTAATCAAAGATATCTTCTGAAATAAAGAAAATAAATAGTTATGATTGATGGAAATGTTTTTCCAATAATCGTGAAAGGCTAAACGGGATTCGAAGAATATATGAGTAAAGATATTGAAAGGAATTTGGGAAACAAATAAATTAATGATAAATAAATTTAAAGGGCTTTGTGTTGGTTGATGCTTGATCGACATAATTTCCATTTGGAAATAGGATAGTTAGTTGTGTGAATGTTTCCTTTGATAGTAAAATAACCGGCTATCAAAATTTTGGCCCATTTTATATTTCTGTTGTCAATACGAAGAGACCGGGATTAGGTTTATTATCTGAAAACCACTATGTATAGGCATAAGCGCTGCGAATCAAATATGCTGAAGATAATTGAAGACAGAGTGAAGTGCAAGGGCAGTTCTATTAATCCTAGGTAGAAATTTTCTAAGATGGAATGATGGGATAATGCCTTCGGTTTGTCTAGCCCTAGGACAACTTTTATGGATGGCCTAATAGATCATCTCTATTGATCTCTTCAAACGTATTTACGTTAGTGGCAAAGGAATTTGTTTCTCTTAGCTTTACTCCTGTGATATTTTGAGGGAAATCAATAAATGATTTGGCAGGTTTGACAATGTGACATTCGAAGTGAATGATGATGTGACATGTCAAAAAGGTAAATATGGCCTCAAGACTCAGAACTGATAAATAATAAAAATCGGGTAGGTAGCATGGCTAAGTGTGTCGCTCCCATTAGGGTGTATGGTCACTTGATCTAGAGAAAAATTCAATTGCTTCTTGATGCATCGGAACGGTTGCTGATCCCAACCGTTGGTGATAATACATTCGGTACACTCAATGAAATGAGTGGCCGATCATGTGTGGCCTGAGTTACAAGATGTTCATGTTGAACCCTATGTATTCCTCTCTAGAGATATACTATCATAAGGTGGTTTCATACCTTGTCATAGTTGGAAATCCATTACCCAATAAGCTCCCGCAGTTTTGATCGTATACTATGAATGTGGAGCGTGAGATGCAAGCGTTCTGCTAGATCGTATTGATTTGATTAGACACTATTATAATACCATAATAATGTTGATACAAAGAATATTCTAGGTTACCGTAAGGTAAAAACCATCCATGTTTATGTGTGGATCGGCTTTAAGATTACCCTTTCTTTTCAAAGGATTATTAAAAGTTAAACAAGGTGGTTGGAGTTTACTCACACCAGTTCCATGAATGACCTAGAGTTTATTTTGTTTTTGTTTTAACCAATTGTACGTGCAACCAAGTAGTCCATATTTTATATATACACTTGAAGAGCTTGGAGTAGGAGGCTTCAACACTTTATAGCTATAATTTATTTCCGTTGTGTTGTAAGTATTGTACTCTGGTAATTGTATGTATATACAGCTACAATTTGTAATTCAAAAGTTATGTTATATAATATATTTTAGTCGTTACGCTGTGAGATTTGTGTCTACTCTGATGTTGTGATACTGTGGTCTTCCTTTCTTCTATTCTAAATTTCTTTATTTCTATTTCTCACCCTCTAACTTCTTTCTATTAGCATTCTGGTATTTTCGATACTTAAAGGTCAATATGTTATACAATGAATGTATTTATGTCGATTTTTGGGGTCGAAAATCGATCGGGCCGTTGCATCACTATTAAATAATTGATAATTAACCTTTAATAATTAGTATTCGTATTTGATATATAACATCTAATATTTATCTAATTTACTATTTCAATAGCAATCAGTTAATAATTTCATGCTGCTAAATAATTAGTAATTAATAATAATAATTAATATTTCTCACTTTTTTAATCCTTGATAAGTATTTATCAATTTAAAAGGTTATTAGAAGAGAACTTTAACTTGTAGGTATTAGCTGAATTCTCATTGCTTCCAAGTATGAGGAGATTTGGGCTCCTCAGATTGAGAATTTCATTACCATGTCAGATCGAACATACAACCAAGATCAGATTCTAGGCATGGAGAAATTGATCCTAAACAAACTTGAATGGATTGTAACAGTTCCGACATTGTATGTATTTCTTATTCGCTGCATTAAGGATGCAATTTCTAATAAACAGTTATAACATATGATGTATTTCTTTGTAGAGTTAGGACTACTGCAATATAAAATGATCATGAACCGCCCATCAATGCTAGCAACATCAGTAGTGTATGTAAGTTGATGCACTCTTAATAGCATTCGACCATGGATCGAGCACTAAGGCGACACACTGGCTTTGCTGAGACAGATTAAAGGATTGTGCAAAGATGTTGGTTAACAATCACATTGCTTCACCAAAAGGGAAACTGAATGCGATATATCAGAAATACTCGAGGAGCGAGCACGGTGCCATTGTGTTGCATCCACCTGCAACGAAGGTGTTAGAGGAATCTAAAGAAATAAAATCTTGAAGAGAAGCCTTATGGTATTAGCAGTGTAATAACGATGGAGCTGGGTTATCTATCTTACGATGATGTGAGGAAACACATAGATAATATATGTATTATCTGGTGATATTTTTTGTAAAGAAGCTTGTTTTAATGACAAAAAAAATGACTGGTAATAAAAAATTGATTAATACTTAATGATTTACAATTTATAATATGTATATTAATTGAATAATTTATATTAAATGATTAACAACTATGGCTAATACTTTTTCCAAAGCACTATGGCTAATATTTAATAACTAACAACTATCTAAAAATGAATAAAATAATGGAATAATTACTACATACTAAAAGTCCGAACAAGATTTGTTAAAAAGTTGCTTTTATAACTTTTTAATGAGAAAGAATGTAAAAAAGGTGGTTTTGAAAATATTAAATACTTATGTATTTCTTGAAAAAAGGTGATTTAAAAAGAAAGGGCGATTTTGAAAATTGCTTTTACAACTTAATGTTTAATATTTCAAACAAAATTATAGTCTTGAGAATTTCTAAAATAAAATTTAAAATATTCATTAATTTTGAGAACCAAATTTGGAAATCTTCAAACAATTAAAATTCATTTTTTATATAAAATTGAAGTTTTATAAAGTATTTAGAATTTTTCCAAATCTAAATATGTTATAAAATTCAAAATTTAAACAATAAAAATATTTTGTTATCGCAACAGTAATTGTTACAAGGCCTAAAAACAAAGGACATGCAAGCTGTGAAAATTGAACCTACTATTCAACTTGAAGATCATTTCGAGATCAATTTTGTATGAACCAATAGGCCCTTCAGATTCTTTGATTGTGGTGCCCTTAATTTTCAGTATCGCCTTAATTTGGTCCTCAATTTTTCGTTCATCTCCCAAATTTTATAGCCCACCTTAAAATGTAGATTTGGCCTTCCTACCACTTTCATTCCATAAAAATTAAATCTTTCCTTACAATCAACTGGTAATATCCTAATTTTCCAATTTTTTTAACCATGAGTTTGATTATTTATAGTGTGATACTTCACTCTGATTATTGAGGAAGCCAAAGTTGTCATCTACGCTAATTCTAGATCAGAACTTCATATGACACCTCGCATTTTCAATAACAAAATTATTATCAAAATAATTATAGGAATAATCAATTTTTGAAATTCGAAAAATAAAGAGGGTGATAAAAAGAATTAAAGAAAGAAAGGGAAAGTAATTAACATTAAATTGAAAAGTTCCTTTAAATTGACAATTCGCATCATTAATGATATTAAAAGAGAAACAAATTTAAATAATGTCAAGTTTGGAAGCAAATAATTAATCCTAGAATGGTAACACGCATGTGAACACACATGTATACAAATAAAATGTAGACATAATGTAACATCCTTGAATTTTAGAATCAATTTAAAATTTATTTTAATTTATTTCAATGGAAATTAAATATTTTAAATGATTTAAAACAACTTAAAATTTATTTAAAAACGAAGTTTGAACGTATGAATTTATTTTAATTATAAAACGAAATTGTAACATCACAGTAGTTCGACATATTTAGTTTTGAACTTCAAATGAATATACAGAATTTAATGTAAGTCGGATTTTAGTAAAAAAAGAAACATTAGGATTTATTGGATTATATTTTTCTAACGGAAGTGAAAATTTGAGATTTCATTTTATAAATTGTAAGTTATGTCCAAATTAAAATTTCAAATAGTCACTATGAAATCGTTTATAAATTATAACGATTTATTAAATATAATAAAAGGATTTGTTGTTAAATTGAATATCAATTTAAATAGAAATTGTGATATCGAGTATAAAACCCAAGTATGTTTATTTTACAGTTATAAGACATTTCATTTGGGTATACGTGTAATAATAATTAGTTTATTATTAATTTGGATAATTCTAGAATTTAATAATATTACATAAGCCTTAAAAATAGCCATTTTGCAAACGACATCTGTTTTCGACGAAACCAATTTTATTAGATATGGAACATCAAATTACTGTTAAGTTTAAAATTTCAAGTTAATTGGTTAGTATGTGAGCATGTAAAAGTAAACGCGTGTTGAAATTCAATAAGCAAGTAATATAGCCATTTTTCAAATGGTCTCCCAATTCGACGAAACCCAATTCATTAGAACCGTATTTGTGAAACATAGCTAGATTTCAAATTTCATAATTTTTGGAGTTAGTGTGTTGTCGTGGTAATTTAAAACATATGCTGAAATTCAATATTGAATGTCCTATTGATTGTTAATCCCTTAAAAAAAATCCACATGCACATTGAGAAAAGGATGCAGGACGGGCACCATCAGAGTCGGCCGTGCGTAATGTTATCTCAGGCGCTTAAACGACTCACCACGGAATATGATGCAACCGCACAGAGCAGGACCTAAATATCAAACCCAAGGAAAGTCAGGTCAGACAGTACGACCAAAGATAACGAAACTATATGCTACGAGAAGTACAACCCGATAAAGATCAAGGTCGTATATTCTGTAAGTCGCTCAAACACAAAAGCAAAGCGAATCGCTCATTCAATATAGGCGGGAGCGACCGATTGGCACAACCATACAGACAAACAGCTCCACACAAAGGCGGCAAAAGGTCGAGCGCCCTGGAACCAAGAAGGTTGTTCGTGCAAGGAACGAAGAAGAATTGATTCCAGTCCCACGTTCCGCTCTTATAAGATGTATCAAAGCAATCATTCTCACATGGACGCCCGCTCCTAGGGACTCGCACAACTACTCAAGACGCTCGCTCCATTGAATCGCTCGTACGTGGTAACTAAATGCAACCATGGACAACTGGCTACAACTAGCTAATGGCATGATGGTAATTAATCAAGTGAGCGATTCGTAGCTGGCATCAACAGATTTCAGGTCATTTCCCAAGGGGAGCTCACCTATAAATACACCATGATTATCAACATAAAGGGGATCAGATCTTCGAGACCACAAAGTGCTGCCAAATTCTATCCTCAACCACTGATTCGGCCATGGCGTCAAAAACAGTCTCTTGACCGTGGAAGATGGCTCCATTCTCTTTCTCAATCATCCATCCATTCTCCTTCTCCTAAAAATTTACCATTCTCTTGTGTGATTTTACGATTGAAGTATATAAACGAGGGTATATTGAGTGAATGCAAAGATGTTTGAAAAGAGAGAATTGATGCATTTTGTAATCCTCGTTATAAGATTGAAACTCACCTTCACAGTGGACGTAGGCCTAATTAACGGCTGAACCACTCTAAATCTCGCCTCTACTTTACTTTTTCTCGCATTTTTCATTTTTAATTGCTGATTAAACACGGTTCCATTTAGATCTTTCCAAGTTGGTGAAGTACAACTTAGTAACTTGGGTGTTTAGACCATTTTTGGTGTAAACATTTTGGCGTCCACTGTGGGGCCGTGTTTATAATTCCCTTTCGTAGTTCAAAAGAAAAAAAATCCCAAAAAACACTTTCTCTTTTGAAACCATGGTTGGATCGAAGAAAGGCGGCAAATCTACTAAAGTTACTATGATCAGTGAGGGTGATAATGCTGATGAAGCTACACCTCAAATCTTGAATCAAGGGGCAGGGGGTACCCCTAGGCCATCTATAACACGAGATGAATTGGATGTGGTTGTAACTGGCATGAACGGAAAAATGGATAATACAACGAAAATGATAATGGAAAGGTTTGATGTCCTAACCAATGTTCAAGCCAATTTGTTACCGCCAAACGCTATGGTTAATACTAGTGAAAAATAAGACTCATCAACCTCAGACCCTAGACGACCTCACAGCCCAGTGGGGGACAGGGGAGAGGCCGGCGTTGAGGATCCTAAGGCCAAATCTCCACAGCGCAAAGAAGAACGTGCGGCTCGAACTGTCGCAAGTCCCACTAACGTAACATCCTTTAAAAAGGATGCAAGGCGTCGAAGCTCAAACCGTGGTCGCACTGATAAAAACGTCAGTGCTGATCCCGATGAGTAGGTAGCTGACGAGAGACGCATCACAGACATGATACATCGAATAATTAAGGAGAAGGCATCCCGGGAAGATGAAGAGAAATAAGGGGAGTTTTCCCCCAGCAAAAATTCATTCATAGAAGAAATCCGTCAAGCGAAATTCCCGAAGAAATTTGTACCCCCAACAATAACACCTTATAACTGAGTTGGAGATCCAACCATTGTTCTGTTCAAGTATGACCAGCACATGAATGGAGCTAGGGCCATTGATGAAACCAAGTGCCTATACTTTCCCATGTGTTTGGAAGGTGTGGCCTCATTATGGTTCACCAGACTTCCACCTAAATGTATTGACCAATTTGCTGACCTGGCAAGGAGATTTCAAGATCAATTTCGACTGCAAACCACCAAGGTAAGGGATGTAATGTTGTTAGGCGAAATGGAACAGAAGCACGGGGAAACCATCAGAGCCTTCCTTACACGCTTCCATGCTGCAGCAACGGAGGTTATAGAACCAGAGCCTTGGTACTTATTGGCAGCCCTGAAAGGAGCTATCGATAAGAAGTCAGAATTTGGAAAGTGGCTCAAGATGAAGAAACCAAAAACTTTGAAGAAATTTTACAAAAAAGCTGAGGAATACATGAGTGTGCAGGATGAATCCCCAAGTGTCCAGAAGACTATAGAAAGTAAAGCCGCCAGAGAAGGAAATGGCAATGAGTCCAGGGTTGAGCAGAAGAGTGATGTAGGACAAAAACGGGGAAAAGACGAGAGGAATAGCAAAGGTTATAAGAAGACGCAGTTGTAAAAACCATCCGAGCTAACCCTCCTAAACGAAACCCTAGAAAGAATTTACCAAGCCACAAAGGACTCGGGCATTTTCCCTCAAATGAAGCCGCAGAAGGTAACTGAGCAGCATGCGAATTCCGGAAAATTCTGTCAGTTTCATGGCCAACCGGGACACAACACCAACGAATGTCGACACCTGAGGAGTTTAATTAAAGAACTCATCAGGAAGAACCAACTTTAGCAGTACGTGAAACATCCTCAAAATAATCCAGTTGCGCAAGGACATAACAATGCAGCCAGTCAGCCCAACTTGAGTACGAAAGCCCGAATGCTAGTCGGCTCGAGGCCGATAATCAATGTGATATTTGGAGGTCCCCACCTGGCCGGGAGCAGTTGGGCAGAGATGGAAAGATACGCTAACGAATTGAAGGGTATCATGAAAAAGGAAGGATGCATGTTATTGAACAACGAGCTTCCGATGAAAATGCTCAAAACTTCGACCGAGGATGTGATATTCAAAGATAAAGATGCGGAAGGCATGATTACACCAACCGTTGATGCCATGGTGATCACAATTGGTCTCGGACCTGCGGTGGTATAAAGGGTCCTAGTTGACATGGGGGCATCAATCAATGTGATTTATAAATACTTTCCAAAAAATGAATCTCCCTATGGCAAAGGTGCGCGCGTACCCAAATAAGATCCACGGTTTCACGGGTCAACCTATGCAACCCATCGGAACGATAGATTTACTTGTGGAATTGGCAGATGGGGAACGTTTTCCAAGGTACAAACCTTTGTCCTAATAGATGAGTTTTCATCTTACAACGCATTCCTTGGGAGACCGACTCTTTTGGGTTTCAAGATTGCATTAGCTCCGTGGTACTTGACCATGAAGTTTCTAACCGAAAAGGGAATTGGTGTAATTATGGGCGACCAAATCGCTGCAAGGGACTGTTATGTGACATAACTGAGAGAGGCTAAGAAAAAAGACTCAGGAAAGGATGCGGAGGCTCTTACCCGCATCAAAAAAACCCCTTTATAGCAACTAAAGAAGGGTCCATGCACTAGCGAACATAGTGGAGAGCAAAAAGAGATCGATCCTAGAGAAGCCAGTGCAGAGGACGAAAGGGTTACCTCGGTCGAAGACATAATTCCTGCAGCTGTAAATCCGGAGGACCCAAACCGTGTGTTGAATATAGGATCTCGGCAAAGCCCCGAATTGAAAAAGCAATTGATTGCCTTTCTAAGAGCCAACTTAGATGTGTTCGCATGGAGTCATTCCGACATGTGCGGCATATCTCCAGATATTGCGGTCCATAAGCTAAACATTGACCCGCGCATTCTAGTTGTCAAACAAAAAAGGAGAACCCAAGGAGTGGAGAGGTCACTTTCCTTAAAAGAACAAGTTGACAGATTAATGGAGAATGGTTTCATTAGAGAATCTACCTATCCGAAATGGATGTCCAACCCGGTTCTCGTGAAGAAGTCAAATGGTAAATGGCGGGTTTGCGTAGATTATTTAGACCTGAAAGCTTGTCCGAAAGATAGTTTCCCCTTCCCAGAATCGACCAATTGGTGGATTCTACTGCCGGTCACGAATTGCTATCTTTCATGGATGCATATTCCGGCTATAATCAAATCATGATGTATGGTCCATACCAGGAAGACACAAGTTTCATTACCGATTTCGGTCTATACTGCTATAAGCTGATGCCATTTGGTCCAAAAACGCAGGGGCAACTTATCAGCGACTGGTAAATTCTATGTTTAAAAAGCAAATCGGTAGGACGATGGAAGTCTACGTCGATGACATGTTGGTTAAATCAAGGAGAGAAATAGACCATTTGGAGGACTGAGCCCGAATGTTCGATATCTTACGCCAATATGGCATGAAATTGAATCCCTTGAAATGTTCTTTTGGGGTCGGTTCAGGCAAGTTCCTTGGGTACATGGTCAACGCTAGAGGTATTGAAGCTAATCCAGTTAAAATATCGGATTTAAGAGAAATGCATGCCCCAAGAACCAAGAAGGAACTCCAGCGTTTGAATGGGAAGATCGCAGCCTTAAACCGCTTTATATCTAGGGCGATGGACAAATGTCTTCCATTCTTCGATGCCCTTAGAAAAGGAAAGAAAGAGATACAGTTGACCCATGAATGTCAGAAAGCCTTCGAGGCATTGATCCAACACTTGGCAACACCACCAATGCTATCGAAGCCTAGAGATGGGGAAGACCTGTTTCTATACCTGGCCTCTTTAGCACTGATCAGAGAAGACTTGAAGGTACAAAAGAAGGTCTATTACATCAGCAAGAGGCTATCTGGAGCGGAGCTTAATTATCCAAAACTTGAAAATTTTGCTTATTGTTTGCTCATTGCATCAAAGAAGCTTCAGACCTACTTTCAGGATCATCCCATCAGGGTTCTCACAGACCAGCCATTAAGGCAAGTTCTATCCCAACCAGTAACCTCCGAAAGATTATTAAAATGGAATATAGAGCATAGTCAATACGACATTACGTATCATCCTCGGAAAGCAATCAACGGACAAGCGCTTGCCGATTTTATCCCAGAATTTACCGATCGAGGGGAGGCAAAGGAAGAGGATGATGTTGAGACTAATATCCGGTGGAAATTATTTGTAGATGGAACATCGAACGATCGCTGTTCTGGGGCAGGAGTAGTTCTCGAAACCCCTGAGGGAAGATCCTTATGCTATGCATTAAGTCTAGAGTTTCCGTCAACCAGTAACGAAGCTAAATACGAAGACCTTATCGCGGGAGTAAAACTAGCAAAAGAGCTGCAAATAAAAACTATACAGATCTTCAGCGACTCTCAACTCGTAGTGTGCTAGATTCTGGGAGAATTCCAAGCCAAAATGGGCAACTTGCCAAATTATCTTACCGAAGCCTTGGAATTGTTGGAGACTTTCGAGCATTACACCATATCCCATATTCCTAGAGAGGAAAATACCAAAGCTGATTCATTAGCCAAGTACGCAAGCACAGGAGATGCACAACTAATGGGGTTAGTTCTAGTGGAGATCCTTTCCAGCCCATGCATGAAGCAGACTGAAATGGAGTGGATCATGGAAACAACCGATGAGTCAAAGTCATGGATGTCACCAATTAAAGAATACCTCACAACTAGGGCACTCATGGTTGAAGCCAAACTCCGAAGAAGGATTTTGCGAAAAGCTCCTTTTTACCTTATTCAAGATGGATGACTGTACAGGCAGGGATTTTCTACACCTTTACTTCATTGTGTTACAGAGGAGGAGTCCAAGGCAATCATGGCGGAATTACACGAAGGGGAATGCGGAGGACATACCGGTGGACAAACTTTGGCCAAGAAAATCTTACAACATGGCTACTTCTGGGCAGATATCAATAAACATTCCACGGCCTACACCAACAAATGTGACAGATGCCAAAGGTTTTCCAAGATCCCAAGGATGCCATCCACAATCATAACTCACATGGTCAGCCCATGGCCATTTTCTATCTGGGGCATCGACCTCATAGGAGCTCTCCCCACTGTAAAATCCAATTTTAAATACGCAATTGTTGTCGTTGATTACTTTACAAAATGGGCTGAAGCAGAACCACTGGCCACTATAACTTCGAAGAAAGTTATTTACTTTGTCTTGAAAAATATCATATGCAGGTTTGGGATACCACAAAAGATAATCACAGACAACGGGACCCAATTCAAAAGTGAGGAGTTTCAATGCTTTTGCGCCAAATACAAAATTCCCAAAAGCTTTTGAGCAGTCGCTCATCCACAAGCAAACGGGCAGGTGGAAGCAGTGAATAAAATCATCAAGACTACCATTAAGAAGCGACTAGAGAAGGCTAAAGGTGGATGGGTAGACGAACTCCCACTGGCATTACGGGCGTATCACACTATGCACAAAACTGCGATAGGACATACTCCCTTTTCTTTATCCTATGGCTCTGAAGCCATGATACCGGTGGAGTTGGAAGTCCCTACCCATAGAAGGATACACTTTGACCCCAAAGAAAACGAGAAGCTACAGCTTGAAGCCCTCAACCAACTTGAAGAAAAAAGAAAAGAAGAGGAACTCAGAGTAGCCGCACACCAAAGAAGGGTGGCCAGGCACTTCAATTTAAAAGTCAAGCATAGAACTTTTGAAATTGGAGACTTTATTCTGAAAAAGATAATGACCGGTACCGGGGTCTTCGAACCCACTTAGGAAGGGCCTTATGTTATAAGTCAGAAACTCCAGGATGGTACTTTCAAATTAGCACTACTACAAATCTGCAGTTTTCTGACTCATTTTTGGCGTCGTTGAGGCGTCGCTAAAATTTTTAGTGACTCCATAACGACGTCAAATACACGTCAGAAAAACAGGTGTCACTAAATTACTAGGTGTCGCTATGGTGTCACAAAAATATTGTCACTACAGCGTCACTAAATTTTTCCCACACCATAATGACACAAATGATTTGGCAAAATATTGCGTCGCAATGGCATCATTAAATATTACCGACACCTTTGTGACACAACTAGAATATCAAAATATTGGAGTCGCAACATTGTCACTAATATATAGTGACGCGGTTGTGACGTCTTAGCTCTAATAGACAGTGTGTCGCTATGGGATCATTAAATTTAGTGACTCCATAGCAACACAAATGATTTGGCAAAATATTGCATCGCAATGGCATCGGTAAATATTACCGACGCTCTTATGACACAACTAAAATATCAAAATATTGGTGTCGCAATATTGTCACTAATATATAGTGACGCGGTTGTGACGTCCTAGCTCTAATCGATAGCGTCCGTCGCTATGGCGTCATTAAATTTAGTGACTCCATAGAATTGCAAATGATTTAGCAAAATATTGCATTGCAATGGCAATGAATAAAATAGATCGGGAACGCTTCATTCAAAATTTAACATCATTTAAAACGTTTCAAAAATAATATATCCAAACACAACATTGGTTTCAATATCATTTTGACATTGTTTTGAACAGCAATTTTAAACTTACATACAAAAGAAAAAGGAAAGCAAATGATTTATATAGAACGAAAAAAGTATTTTTTATGTACATCCTTCCATTTGCACTGTTCCCTTAATATGACCACCAACAACATTATTTCAAATATACAATCTAAACAGTTTTTTACACCGAACCCGGAAAACATCACTGTACAAAATTAGATTTAACTGATTACCTAATAAAATGCAGGTCTTGGTCCTAGAATCTATTCATTTTGCTGGTAGTCATATACACGCTCCCTTGCCATTATCGCCTGCAATTTGAAATCCTTAATCACACCTAGAGCTTGTATTTCAAAAGAACATACATATATCCTACAATGAAACAAGTTTATTCACCTGCTGTTCCAGTTAGTACAAATTGTTATGATGGCAAGACAAACTGTCTGAACAAGTGCACCGCTTACCATTCCAATCCAAAGTCTCTTGCCTCGGAGTTGCAATATAAACCCCAACACCACAGCTACTGGAATCCCGAATAGATAATATGCTCCTAGGTAAACATATGCACCTATATGCTGCCATCCACATCCTCTAGCTATTCCTATAATACAAATAAAATATTATATAAATATAAATACATTTATATTCTAAAATACACTTGGTTATGTGCCGGTACTGCAGAACACATCGTTCTGTGTATGTTACAGTACCAAATAGCAAATAGCCAGGAAGGAACTTCAATTACTAGAATTATAGAAAGGGTGCATTATTATCATCTTGCAATAGTGACCATGTGAATTCTGTGTTACCATGTCCAGGCACATATTATATTGCAGAGCCTGCGCACTATTCAATAATTCTTCTATCAAAAAGTGGTATATTTTTCCTTTCTTCAATGCTACTGCATGTACTCTTTAAGTCACTTTACAAAACTTGAAATGTATAATTCCAGATGAAAGTGATTGAGTATTGTCAATATTTAGGACATTTTATTAAGCATGCATACATGATTTGCTGATGAAGTTACTGTATGAGGGATACGTCTTGTACCTATTGGAAGGCGCTGAAGCTTTCGTAAGTGTACTCAAAATTAACACTCCAGTCTGAACCTCTCAGAAGCTTTTTGGAAATAAAATTATAGAGCTCCATGTGCATTTTGTAGACATTATTGAAATCTCAATTGTTTCACTATGTTCACATGGCTTTTGTCAAACATACATTAATGTTTCGGTCATGCTTTTTCAAGAATACGAACATGAATGACTATAGTTGGCCGTTTGAACCAAGATGATCATTTTTGTATTTCATTTGCCAATGGAATTTGGGTTGATGAATCCTTGACTCTGAAGAAATCATTCCAATAAGTTGCTGCTTCCGTCTACAATGCTGCAACCAAAAGCGTTGACTTTTAGGGAAAGCACAAAGAAGCTGCCGAAGAAGTAAACCAATGGATCGAAAGTAAAACAAACAGACTTATCAAGAACATAATGCCTCCTACTGCTGTGAATCACCTGACAGTTTCCATTCTGGCCAATGCACTTTACTTTAAAGCACCATGGCTGCAACCATTTCACATGTATTGGACAAAAAGCGCACCGTTTCATCTACTGAATGGCAAAATTGTGCAAGTTCCATTCATGGCAAACCCAGGAGATTATCAATACTTAGAATCATTTGATCTAAAGGGGAAAAATGACATTTTAAAATGGATTAGCAGATTACCCAATAGCATCGTGGACAATAAAGCAATCGTTGGCGCTGTTCTTTTTACTGAATTAGCGGATTATCTAATAGAGTTATGTATTGACATCTGTTTAATGAGGTGGACGATTTTAATCATCTGATGTCTTTACTCATAAAAAATCCGAGCCTTTCTTTTATTCTTTCCCATTATCCCAAGAAATTTTTATTATATAGATAGATAGATGTTATGTTATTTGATACATCTGACACCAAAAGGTTAATAGATATCGAAAACATAACTAAGTGTTGGGGAGATCTCGGTCTTTCCCGCTTCGTGAAGTTAAGATAGGCAATTAAGATTAAACGTAGCAACGGGTGCACAAGAGTTTATAATTCTCCAATATGGAGATTATTCCACTATACAAAGGAATAGTGGGATTACAAGAATTTGATTACAAAAGTAACTCACACTTGACTCAAGCTTAAGGATGGATACTTCTTAAGCTATCTCTCTTCTCTCTCAAAGAGGCTTACTAACTCTCAAGTATTTTTCTCACTCTAAGAAGTGGATTTCTTTCTTGGATTCTTGGATGATTAGTAATAGGGCTCCTTCTCCTATTTATATTACTCAACCTCCATAATGAATGGTGGAGATTACTTGCATCCGACGGTAGAGATTGATCCTCTAGAATGCTCCACACTCTCTAGGAATCTCTACACTCTTCCATTCCCTTCTTTATTCTTCCATACTCTTCCGAAAGGTTCCAGAAGGTTCCACACGTCTCCAGAATATTCTAAAGGGTTCCACACTCTTCCACAAGCTTCTAGAGGGTTCTACACTTCTCTAGAGTTCTCCGGAACATTTTAGAAAATTCTAGATTTCTCTAGAAACATCTAGAATTTTCTAGAAACTCTCCAATTAAGGAGGGATCCCAACAAAACTCCCCCTCCCGACTTAATTGGGGGGTAGTAGTACGCCGGCACCTTGACAGCAATCTTCAAACTTCTTTGTTGGTACTACCTTGGTCATCATATCAGACCAGTTCTCATCCGTGTGAACCTTGTTAAGGTGTATTTGCTTTTCTTCGAGAACTCCTCGGATCCAGTGATATCTTGTATCAATGTGCTTTGTGCTGGAGTGAATTGTTGAATTCTTTGCCAAGTAAATTGCACTTTGATTGTCACACTTCAAGACATACTTTTCTTGATCCACTCCCAATTCATGCAACAAGTTCTTCACCCGCAACATCTCTTTGCAAGCTTCAGTAGCTGCAATATACTCTGCCTCTGTAGTGGATAATGCAATACACTTTTGCAGTTTTGATTGCCATGAAATAGCTCCCCCTGCAAAAGTGGTTAAGTATCCCGATGTTGATTTCCTTGAATCAGTGTCACCAGCCAGGTCTGCATCTGTATATCCTTCCAACACGGGTTTTCCTTTTCCAAAGCATAAACATCTTTTGGAAGTTCCACGTAGATATCGGAGGATCCATTTGGCTGCAACTCAATGCTCATTCCCTGGGTTAGCCAAGAAGCGACTGACAACACCAACTGCATAAGCGATATCCGGTCTGGTGCATATCATTGCGTACATGAGACTGTCTACTACAGATGAGTATGGTTTCTTCTTCATCTCCTCTTTGTCTTTTTCACTTGTCGGACTCTACTTCGAACTTAGCTTGAAGTGCCCAGCTAGTGGAGTGTTAACCGGCTTTGATTTGTGCATGTTGAACCTTTCCAACACTTTCTCGATATATCTCTCTTGGGATAGCCACAACAGTCTTTTTGATCTATCACGAGTTATTCTTATCCCAAGGATTTGTTTAGCCGGTCCCAAATCTTTCATGGCAAAGCTCTTGCTTAGATCTTTCTTTAAAGCAGCTATCTTTATGCGATCTTGTCCAATGATTAGCATATCATCAACATAAAGCAGAAGTATGAGAAAGTCACCACTTACATACCTCTTTATGAAGACACAATGATCGCTTTCCGTCTTTTTGAAGTCATGTTCTGCCATGAATGCGTCGAACTTCTTGTACCATTGTCTTGGTGCTTGTTTAAGTCCATATAGACTCTTTGTGAGGCGGCACACTAGATCTTCTTTGCCTGGAACTTTGAATCCCTCAGGCTGTTCCATGTAGATCTCTTCCTCTAGGTCACCATGTAGAAATGCCGTCTTAACATCGAGTTGTTCAATCTCCAAATCTTGCACGGCTGCTAGGCTAAGGACAACTCGGATTGATGACATCTTTACCACGGGAGAGAATATCTCTTCAAAGTCAGTACCTTTTTCTTGTCCAAATCCTTTAACGACCAACCGAGCTTTGTAGCGAGGCTTTGAATAGTTCTCTTCGGTCTTGATTCTATAAACCCACTTATTCTTCAAAGCTCTTCTCCCTTTTGGTAGCTCCACTAGTTCATATGTATTATTCTCATGCAAGGATTGCATTTCTTCTTGCATGGCTATTCTCCACTCTTCTTTATGACAACCACTCATTGCTTCGCTATAGCTTTGAGGCTCCCCATCATCAGTGAGCGTAACATACTCCTCTGTGTTGTATCGGCTGGATGCTCTTCTGTCCCTTGAGGATCGTCTTGTCCCCGGTGAGATTGGAGTGCTAGATTGAGGTTCTTCCTGGACCGGTTCATCATGAGTTTCATGATCTTCAGCATCACTACTTTCTTGGGTGTAATTATCTTCATGTCGAACCAAAGTAGTTTCAGTATTCTTATAGCTTCTCAACCTTGGCCTCTCTGAATTATTGATATCTTCAATTGTTTGGTCTTCAAAAAATACAACATCTCTACTGTGAATAACCTTCTTGTTAATTGGATCCCACAACCGGTACCCAAATTCATCCTTAGGTGAATGAAGATAGATACACTCCTTTGTCTTTGCATCAAGCTTAGCTCTCTCATCTTTTGGGATGTGAACAAATGCCCTGCACCCGAACACCTTGAGATGATTATATGAAGCCCTCTTGCCCGTCGAAACTTCCTCAGGAATGGCCCCATCCAAAGGAACTGATGGTGTGAGGTTGACAATGTCGAGCACAGCCATTATAGCTTCTCCCCAAAATGATTTGGGTAACTTAGCATGAGAGAGCACACAACGAACTCTTTCTTCAATGGTTCGATTCATTCTCTCAGCTAGCCCATTCAATTGTGGTGTCTTGGGTGGAGTCTTCTCTAGCCTAATGCCATATTTATTGCAATAGACTTCAAAAGGTCCTCTATACTCACCTCCGTTATTTGATCGTACACACTTGATCTTCCGTCCAGTCTCACGCTCCACTAGAGCTTGGAATTCTTTGAAGGCATCAAGCACTTGATCCTTTGATTTTAACAGGTGCAACCATACTTTTCTTGAATGATCATCAATGAAGGTGACAAAATGTAGAGCACCACCAATGGATCTCTCAGACATCGAGCATACGTCAGTGTGCACGAGGTCTAGAATGTTCTTTATCCTTGTGGGCGGAGAAGATCTTTGGAAAGCAACCCTGTGTTGTTTTCCAGCTAAACAATGAGCACAAGGATGAAGTGGTTTACCTTTCACATTAGGGAGGAGCTATTTCTGAATGAGTATGTGAAGACCTTTCTCACTAATGTGCCCAAGTCATTGATGCCATATGTCCATATCACCAGTAGAGACATTTACTTCTTCTTTGCATAGCTTGGCTTGCATTACATACAATGAGCCTACCTTCTTTCCTCGAGCCATCGTCAAACTTCCTTTGGTGAGCTTCCACTTCCCCTCACCAAAGTAATTCATCAGACCATCATCATCTAGCTTTCCAGCGGAGATAAGACTGAGGCGCATGGTTGGGACATGCCTCACATCTTTCAAAATAAGCTTGCACCCGGTGCTTGTCGTCAGAGTGATGTCTCCTATTCCAACAATCTTGCTTCTATCTTGATTTCCCATTTGCACCGTGCCAAAGTCACCTCTTTGGTAGGATGAGAAGAAGTTTTCATGTGGAGTAACATGGAAGGAAGCACCAGAATCAATAATCCAAGAACTCTCATCGCAAGCAATGTTTAGAATGTTACTTTCACCAACGAGATATAGCAGATCTTCCTTCAATACTATGGCAGTAGTACTCTTTTCTTCTTGCTTCTTCGTTAGGCTTATTTGGTCAGGCTTAACATTACCGGCCTTTTGGTCTCTTTTGAAGCTTCGACATTCCATTTTCTTGTGACCTATCTTTCCACAGTAATAGCATGTAATCTTCGAGTGTGACTTGGATCTTCCTCGAGATTGATGTGGATTTCGGCTCTTACTACGTCCACGAGTTTCATTCCTACCGGGATTGTCAACAACATTAGCTTCGGGATGAATAGACTCATCTCGTTCCATTCTCCTTGCTTCTTCACCAAGAAGGCTGTCACTGACGGTATCCATAGTTAACTTTCCTTCTGGAGCTGAGTTACTAAGTGTAACAACAAGTGTGTCCCAACTTTCCGGTAAGGAACTGAGGAGTAGAAGAGCTTGTAACTCATCATCAAACTTCATATCAATTTTTGTTAGTTGATTTACGAGCCCCTTGAAGTTATTCAAGTGCACAATCATACTATGACCATCCTTATACTCCAATTTCACCAACCGTCGAACTAAATTGGCCTTGTTGCGAGGCATTTTCTTCTGAATCATGGACTCAAGCTCTGTCCATAATTCATAGGCATTTGTATAAGTAGAAACATGCTTGAAGAGAGTTTTGTCAATGTACTTACGGATCATAGCAACAGCCTTTCGGTTCAACAGTTCCCATTGAGCATCACTCCTCCCTGCCACTTTATCTTTGTAGATGATGGGCTCATGCAAATCCTTACAATACAAGTGGTCCTCCATCATTGGCTTCCAATAGGAGTAGTTGTTGGCTGTGAGCTTGAACATGTCTCCATCATGAGCGACATTATCCTCCATCTTGAACTTACACGAGCTTGATTACGGCTATAGATGAACCTGGCTCAGATACCACTGTTGGGGAAATCTCGGTCTTTCCCGCTTCGTGAAGTTAAGATAGGCAATTAAGATTAAAAGTAGCAACGGGTGCACAAGAGTTTATAATTCTCCATTATGGAGATTCTTCCACTATACAAAGGAATTGTAGGATTACAAGAATTTGATTACAAAAGTAACTCACACTTGACTCAAGCTTAAGGATGGATACTTCTTAAGCTATCTCTCTTTTCTCTCAAAGAGGCTTACTAACTCTCAAGTATTTTTCTAACTCTAAGAAGTGGATTTCTTTCTTGGATTCTTGGATGGTTAGTAATAGGGCTCCTTCTCCTATTTATACTACTCAACCTCCATAATGAATGGTGGAGATTACTTGCATCCGACGGTAGAGATTGATCCTCTAGAATGCTCCACACTCTCTAGGAATCTCTACACTCTTCCATTCCCTTCTTTATTCTTCCATACTCTTCCAAAAGGTTCCAGAAGGTTTCACACGTCTCTAGAATATTCTAAAGGGTTCCACACTCTTCCACAAGCTTCTAGAGGGTTCTACACTTCTCTAGAGTTCTCCGGAATATTCTAGAAAATTCTAGATTTCTCTAGAAACATCTAGAATTTTCTAGAAATTCTCCAATTAAGGAGGGATCCCAACACTAAGTGCTTAAGTATGATGGCTAGACACTTACCCAATGGAAAACTGAAGTTTAACTTAGCACTAGCTGTGACATAAAAACAAAATTCTGGACATACTTAAACATCAGGAAAGTCAAGTATTTATGTATAACTATCTCTACATATTGCTTGCACGGTGCTGAGTGTGCATCCCTATTTCGAAAAGAATTCAGGTAAATTTGAGGGGTAACATCCTGCTTTCTATAGCTCGAAGAGCTGAACTAACCGTGCAGGTAGACATATACTACATATGCGAACATAAATAAGAGGAGGGCACATAAATAAGGATAGTTATACTTGTTATTGTCCTAAAAGAATATGTAGAGATATTGTCTTAAAAGAATATATGCACACTCAGCATGGTTAGTTATACTTGTTATTGTCCTAAAAGAATATGTAGATAAATAGGAATACTAAATATGTAGAGATATTGTCCTAAAAGAATATTTAGACATCACAATATAGCATGGAGTATACTATATATGCGAACCTAAATAAGAGGAGGGTATTGTCCTAAAGAGCTTCCAATAACTCAGGATTATTGCTTGCTTAAAAGTTATTTGGCAACTCTGTTTTAAAAACAATATGTGGACTAAATAAATACAATAGGATTCACAGCATACAGTATTTAAACCAAGTATTTCCCTTATAATGGACTACCTATTAACCTCAATTTTGTTTTCAAAAGAATTGGTAGCAACTTCTAAAAAAACAAAATGTAAATAAATATGGTCCAAAGATTATGCTGTCCCCGGTTTAAAAACAACTTTAGCCATGAAGGCAGTTGTAGTAAATGCAACTACTTCGCAGCCATGTTTGTTACTATACACATAATATTTTTGTTGACCCTAAATTCCATCCGTATATCCATGTTAAATTTAAATATTGACATCTCTAGTATATGTGAACTTTGGAAACTAATCTAGAACCCACTAAAGATAAGCATGAAATTAGTTAATAGTGATTGCAATCTAACGCAACTATATATGCATATCCTTGTAAGGTGTAGGGACCGGAATTAGTGCAGTGAAAATGTTTAAAAAATTAGTACTCTGCAGTTTCTCATATAAACAAAAAGGGAATCTAATACAATTCATGAAATAAATAGCTGCCGAAAAAAGGAAAACAGTTATGCTTTTGTGGTTGATACGTCTAAAATTACTTATAGCAAAGTGCGGGACATCAATTTTATAACATTATTTTTTAATAACTAAAAATAAACTTGCCATATTCTTAGAATAGGCAATAGAAGGGAAATGCTACTAATACAAATTCAATGAACGGTAATAAGTGAAGGTACAGATCAATAATAGGAACAAAATATTATCTTAGGAAGAATATGCGTACAAAGTACGCATTACACTTATAGCATACATTCCACCTTTTTTTTTGTTGAATGCATAGCTTGTTATAGAATGAAATTTGTCAAAAGCAGTACCTAGTTAAGCTTCAGCCCAAAAAGGGCAGCAGGATAATGGATTTTAATATATTTTACAACCAAACTATAATATTCAAGATTAAAAATCAAGAGGAAATTATGGCCAAGTAAATATTTATCACAGGATCAACATCAAGTATAACATAAAATATCATTATTGAATCACTAATATATGGACACATTGACAATATACGGATACAACATGCCAAGCACATTTAATTGACTTCGGTTACGTCTCATACACACAAGAAAATTATAGATTAAAGCACTCTACAGACCATATTCGCTCAACTTTGGTGAAAAAATCAAGAGGAAATTAAAGTACTAATTTAACATGGATATACAGGAAATAGGTTTAAGTGCATAAAGAGGGGGATTATGAATGGTTGTACTGCCTTTTTTAGGGACAATTTTTTTGCTAAAAAACAATAATTTGGTGGAAATATTGGGATAGGATAGATATTATACTTGTTCCAAATAGCATGCATCAGTATCTAGCATTATTCGAAATAATCAATGAAAATTCAGTTTAGTTGTTGCAAAGTTTAAAATGGAATGAAAACGTGCTTCAATGAGCAAAAACAATAATATTTTTGTCAGTCTACATGAAATTCAGAGTTAAGAAAGTACCTTGATAACTCCAAATTTTTGGATGGCTCAATTCAAACCATGTCATCATAATATGATAGCTTCTATAACACTGTAGTTCAACATGCTTTTTTGAGAATTTGGAGTCTTGGACCTATATCAAGAGTCTAACAAGGCATCTGGCCTCAGATTCTCTGGCTTCTCTTTCATGTGTTTCTCCATCCTCCCTAAATCTGCAATCATCGTAATATGCTGTAAATAAAGTCCTGCATATATAGTAGCTTGCAAAAACCACTAATTTGTGTTTCAATATGTATGAGCTTAAATTTTCACATAAACGAAAATGAACATGCAAGAAACTTTCCGATACACAAATAAGAGCATGATGAGAGATTACCGGAACTGCCAGGAGTATTATAGCCATCCAAAAAAGAAAGTGCACTGGATTCATCCTCGTTAAAGCAGTTATTTCGGTTATTTTCGGAAGGAATGCTGTCCGTACACAAAGGGGAATTAAAACTCTTATCTGTAGTGCATCTCTTCCGACAACGAGTTTTGCACTCCTGAACTACATCATCTAGAAGACCAGTGCGCTTAAAGGAAAAACTTTCAGATTATATTGTAGCAGCTAAAGGAGACGTAATATATTCTTCCCAGCTCTCATTATCACTATTGCTCCCGAATAGGATTGAAGGGGGCTTAGAGCTAGATGCAGTATTGTTGCAGTCTATGTGGCTATGATACGCGTAACATCATGCTTTTTGGAGATGCTCAGCGCCCTCGGGTGCAGATGGAACTACGGTTGGAATTGCTAGTGACGCCATTAGTCTGCCTTTTCACGTATTTTAGCTCGGTAGAAATGAAGAAATAAAACTGCATGTAACATGAGTAAATGAAGAAATGATACAAACCTGAAACTTAGCGGCATCAAAAACGCGCATCATGCCATCATAAAAATCGTCGTTTGTTGATTGCATGTTGCTTACTTCATCCTAACATGTATAATTATCAGTTATTTCCTCAAAGAGAAACGACTGAACTAGAATTTTCGGCTATATATACAAGTATGTACCTGCTTGATCTTGTGGAATCCATGTTTGAACCAAGTATCCAACAACAGTTAAAGAAATGCCCAAAATAAAAACACTTCTCAAAATCAGACTTCGAAGCAGCCTCATTACCAGTTTATTCCTATTCAAAAATCTGGATTCGAAGATCGATCCAACAAAAGAGAGAGAGAACTACCTCACACTAATCTATGTTTACATGTCAACACAAAGGATGAGCCTAAACAGAAAAACTGAGTACAGCAATTACATGCCAATCATTTATTCTATGTTTACATGTCAACACAAAACATGAGTCCAAACAGAAAAACAACCACCTACCTTACACTAATCAGAGTGCAACAATTACAATTCCCATCCTAACATGCCACACATGGTAAAGTAAATCCACCAACAGATGACAAAATGAAGAAACTTACATATCATTTGATGGACAACTGCCATCCTCAACACTCTGATTTCTATACTCTTGCATAAACTCCATCACATCTATCATACTTGTCTCTAATTCACTCACTTTGGTCTTGAGTGTAGAAATCTCAACATCCTTCGCTTTCATCTCCTCAGAGAGCTTCTGCCTCTCATTTGATTCAATGCACGTAGTGCTGAATGTGTTATTTCTATATGGCTGTATATAAATGATTAAATTAAATCATTAATACATGTACGTACATTTCTTACAATAATAAATACATTGGTCTAACTGCTGGTATAATTTTTAATCCACAAGATAAATAAATTTCAAATGTGTTTGCCTAAGGAGCAAGTGAAATGATGACTTAACGTATTGGACATGAAAGATTGGCTGATCTCGAACTACAAAAAGTACATAATTAAATTGGAATTTGCTAAGGAAACAAGGCTTATGGTTAGTATGGATGAATAGGTACATAACTAGTAACTACTGGATGATGCGTATGATTTTTTTTTTGTAGTTACTCTGAAATATATGATGCGAAATAGATAGAATTCTATAAATATTTTTGACAGTCACTACTAATAATTATATTACATCGCCGCAGTTCGATAAATGGATCTACTGTAAATCTCTAGTGGATATTCTTGGATGGAATCGAGCAGCTATGTTTTAAAAAAAAAACAAGAAAATTGACTGTACCGAATTTAATAACATGTTTAACCAAGAATTACTACCGGAAATCAGAGATGTCAAACATTTAATTGAATGCATCGCAGTTAATAATGCCCAGTATTCTGAAATGACATGTTTGACCCAGAATTACTACCAGAAATCAGAGAGGTCAAACATTTAATTGAATCCACCACAGTTAATAATGCTCACTGTTCTGAAACAAGGCGGGTTAAGGGTAAGACAAATTCTATTTTGCTTCAACATGACATGAGGCTAAGCTTATACTTGAAAAAAGCAAGTACATAAGGTTGGAATGAATTTCATACCGCAGGAATATTGCCAAAACCTGGCCTACGAGTCTGCCTTCTACTCGATCTCGTCTCTCCACTTGAGACGATCTCTTCAAATATACGATCTTTTTCTTCTTGCGTGATTTCCTTGCCTTCATCGCGCAGCTCGGCAACCTTGGCCTCATATTTTCCCTATGTGCGCACATACAAATACATTTGATACATAGATTAATACATACATATATATGCGAGTGTCTGTATAATTATATAGGTATATCAATTTTAGCATATTATACGTATTCAAATATTTTAATCAAAGCTGATAACGTATAGCAAATGTAGCGGATGATTGATCAATCCATCGACTTTTTGAACCATCGGATGGTGTAATGTAACGCATCCGCTTGTACGCCTCCATGTACATAGGCTCTCGCCGATACTCCACTAACTGAAAATAGTTTAAATATATTATCAAACATTATACCAACTATTTATTATTTAAATAATTAATCTAAAGAATTACCAGATCATTTTTGTATTGTGCAGTTGATCTAGAACCGCCAGCATGTACTTTGGGATTGGTTAAGCGGTTCGCTGAATTTTGGGCAGCTCGTTGTTTCACATCCTCTCGTTCCCAATGCATCTTAAACTGATTCCATACCTCGGTAGAAATGCAGCCATGTTTCCTCTTCTTTTTCTTCATTTCCGATACAATGCATCGGTAACATTTTGAGCATTTGATATTCCAAACATGTCTAACCATAGCAAATGAAGTGTCGGGTGCCCAAGTAAATTGATCCTGTATATTCGGTTAAAATAATGATTAACCACACAAAATAACATAATAAACCTGACCAGTCTACAACAGTCTTAATTATTTAGTTGTCATCTCCTTTTGAATTCTCAACTGTAGAAAGTAAGCATTTTGTGTGCACAACTTTGTTATTTACAATAGCACTTTGGTTTGGAAATCAAAGAACATAAAGAACAGGTTACTAACAACAGAATTAAACAAAATAGCTTGCAAAAATTAATCTGCCATGCCAAAATAGGAAGCTTGGGTCTGAAGCAAATAAAATGCTACATTTTTCATATATTGCTTATTATTCCCATTGCTCTTAGTCTAGCTTGTGACTGTTCTTGTTTTATTTGTTTACTGCATTTAATAACTGGTTATACATGATACACTACTAGTTATAAGTTTGAATCTTTCATGAAAGTTAAACTATGATGCTACATCTACTGATCTACCAAAACAGCATTGCACGTCAATAGCAAAATACACAAGCATGGACAAAGTGCAGGTATAGAAAAGTTGGATTGAACTATGGTATGGCGTAAGCATAACGCTATTGTTAAATCTAAAACTATGTGGAAGCCCAGGAGGACAAGTGTGATTTCATAATTATTAATTATAAAATAAAATACTCATCAAGTTACTCAAGTACAAAATATTGTTATTGCAACTGAGCAATATTCTGTCTAGATAATACTTTGTCACTTATGAGGACTATTTTGAAATCCTAATAAGGTTCAGATTGAGGAAATCCTCTAGAGTTAATAGTTAGCATGGATAGTGGATCGGTACTAAATGCAAAACTTGTGGCAACTATTAAAGGTCATGCATGAAACATGACTAAAATTGTACAATTAAAACATGACTAAAATTATGCATGAAACATGAGTAAAAAACGATTTACCTTAAATTCTTCAAACCAAGCATCTTTTACTTCAAAAGGGATAGAAGTAAAATTAGGCCAAAACTGTGTGATATGAGACTTCAGATTTGAGCTAATAGTCCGTGATGTTGCATTAGTATCTGAGAGGTCAAACATGTTGATGTAAATAATTATGTAAATCATTGACAACAACAAAGGCAAGTAATATACTATTAAATGCTATAAATTTTGCTTAATCATTACCACCCATGTGGTAAACACCAATCACCCCAATGCTAGCGGAGTCAACATAAGAAACATGTGCAGATCCCTGAGGTGTATCCTCTTCGGACTGAGATACCTGAGTGTGCTTTGTATCTGGATCCACCAGTGGTGTAGGGATGACATGTACTGTCGAACCCTGCATACTGCCACCACGACCACCAGCAGTACCATGACTACCAGCAGTACCACGACCACCACATCGGCCGCTACTGCTACGCCCACGAGAAGACATATCTGATACAGTATTACATCATATACATCCATATATGTAAAATGAGGTAACATTTGTGAGAATATTCTTGAACATGCTAAAATTCATTAAGCATAAACTGAAAATCAAGAGTCAAGTAAAAGCAAACATCCATACATCCTTAAAATCAACCAAATTATATTACATGAAACAACTAAATCGACATTCTACCAATCCTCAAAATCATCATCACTCCCAATACTTATATTCTCATCTTCTGAGTCGCATTCGTTCTCATTTGCTTCAACTTTTTCATCGTCGTCTTCATCTAATTCGTCTCCATCATGAAGTTCGTTAGTAAGAGGTCCAAGGTCATCAGGTTCGTCTACGACTTCCAATGTTTCGTTGGATTCTAAATCATTTTGGTAAGCTTGATTGTCAGTTGTGATCGTATTTGAGTGGAACGACCATCTTGGTTTTGTTTTAATAACAGTCCACCAATCTAACTTATTGTTGTTGACGGCAGGATAAGGTGCATAATAAACTTGGATTGCTTGTGTCGCCAACACATATGGATCGTACCCCTGATACTTTCTTTTGTGATTTACATCTATCAAAGGATAATTCTTATGTATACGTCTTACTCCAATGGTTGATCTACTATCAAACCAACGACATTTGAATAGAAATGTTTTCAAAGCCGGAACCACGGAGTAAGTTAGCTCAATTATTTCTTCCAACACTCCATAATAATCTGCTATGTCATTATCCTCATTGCCACCTTTAATACAAACACCACTATTAAAAGTCACTTTCTTTTTTCCATACTCTTCTGTGTGAAATTAAAATCCATTCACAAACATGATTGGACAAATTCTATAACAGAACCTTGGACCAAACGCAAGTTTCTTATAACAAATGTTTGTTATTTGATTATCAACGACCTGTTGATAAAAAATTAAAACATGTCAACATCTACTAAATTTTGTATACATGTAAAATATTCAATCTATCATACTTACATATTTTTCAAACCACGACTTGAAATGTTTACTGGGTTCACAATTGGGATTTTCCTCTTCGAACTTGCTGAGAAAATCAATAAATTAAGATACAACTTATGAAATGCAAAAAGAACTGTTTATATATATTACCTAACAAGATTTGTTAATTCATCGCAATTGAGAAGCACAGTTACTTTAGCTAGACTGAAATCCCTATCATGAGTGAAACCTTAACATCCTTCCATTTACCAGCCGGAGGCCCTTGTTTTTTAAATATAGATAATAGATCATCATTTGACTCATCCATATCATCATTTTCATTGCGATGGCCACTGTGAAAGCTTACATTAACGTGATCATCGAAATAATGACTAAAAAATATGGAAGCTTCTTCGATGATATATGCTTGACAAATAGAGCCATCAACACATGCTTTTTGTTTCACTTTTTTCTTTTGATGGCCTAAAAATCTAAGTATAAAAGCATGTAATTATTGAATGTTGATATATAACAAAGCATGTAATTATTGGATGTTGATATATAACAAAAACAAAATTAAATATAAATCTCAGTGGACCTTTCAAATGGGTACATCCATCAATATTGCACCGGTCCTCGCATCAATGCTTCAGATGGTAAGTGTACCGGTAAATACTCCATGCAATTAAAAACTCCAAAGGGGAATATTTTCTCTAGCTTGCATAACAGCTTTGGTATATCTTTTTCAAGCTTCTGCAAATCGTCTTTACGAAGGGTGGTTGAGCATATATATTTGTAAAATAGACTAAGCTCTGTTATGGGCATATAAACTTTTTGTGGTAGAATCTCTTTAAATGCAATTGGGAAAAGAGACTGAAAAAAAACATGACAATCATGACTCTTCATACCAGACAACATAAGCTCCCTCATATCAACGCATCGCTTCATGTTAGAAGCAATTCCATCTGGAAACCTCAAGCATTCCACCCACTCCAATAATTTTATACGACGAGTTTTATCTAACTCATAACAAGCAAGGACTTTGAAGTTTGGATGTGCATGATCAATTTTAAGTTCTGGACGATTGCAATAGTATTCGATATCTTTTCTTGATCTTAAATCATCTTTGGTTTTGCCTTTCGCATTCATGATCGTGTGAAAAAAAAATTCAAACACATTTTTTTCAATATGCATCACATCCAAATTATGTCTAAGTTTAAGATCCTTCCAACATGGTAATTCCCAAAATATACTTTGCTTGCACCAAGTATGATAATCCCCTTTACCTGGAATTTTCGCCTCTTTATTTCCAATCTCGTGTACTTTTGGGTAATCTTTCACGATATCAAATATTTCTTCACCACTCAAAAACACCGGTGGTTGCAGATTATCGACTTTAATTTTTTCATAGTTTTTCTTATCACGCCTAAAAGGATCATTTGTATGTAAAAAAATGACGATGAAGATCCCACCAACACTGTTTACCACCATGTTCAATGTAAATGCTTTGGTTGAATCCATACAAATGGGACAAGATAATTTTCCTGTCGTACTCCATCCTGAAAGCATCCCGTATGCTGGAAAATCACTTATCATCCACAATAAGAAAGAAAATAGTTTGAAATTATTTTTCTTTGATACATCGTAAGTCTCAACTCCCTCTATCCACAATTTTTCCAACTCTTCAATTAGAGGTTGTAAATAAACGTCTATTCCGTTTTTTGGATTTTTTGGCCCAGGAACTATAAGAGTTAAGAACATATATGGATTCTGCATACACATCCATGGGGGTAAGTTATATGGTGTTAAGATAACAGGCCAAGTTGAATATTTTTTTCCATACTAAGAAAATTCTTGGAAGCCGTCTGTACATAAACCAAGTCTGATATTTCGTGATTCTTTGGAAAAATCAGGATATTTAGTATCGAAATATTTCCATGCTTCGCCATCTGAAGGATGATGTAGAAGTCCTTCCTCTCGATCTCGTTCACTATGCCATCTCATGTGATTCGCGGTAGCATGAGATGCATACAATCTTTGTAATCTAGGAATAAGCGGAAGATAATGCATACGGGTGAACGGTACACCTTTACCATTACTTTTTTTCTTTTCATATCTTCCTAGTCCACAGAATGTGCAATGAGTTAGATTAATATCCTTCTTCCAAAATAGCATGCATCCAGTTCGACACGTGTCAATCTTTTCGTAAGGCAAACCAAATGCAGACACTTGTTTTTTTAGTGAATACCAATTTTCTGCTAACCTAGTCTCCAAACCCTCTGGAATCACATCTCTAACCAAACTAATAACCTCATTCATTAACTTTTCTGTATCGTTGTTTGAAGATTTTATAACAACTAACCTGGGCGTTGCTACCAACTCTGTCATTGGACATCCATCAAAAAGTGGTCGTTTAGACGATTCTAACAAATCAAAGAAAATTTTAGCTTTCGGATTAGGTTCTTCTACATCTGATGAATTTAACTACACACTCGGACCAGCAAGATCAAGAACCATTTCAGTCATTCTATTCTGAAGACTAGGTTCATTGACACTAATGTCAATGTTTTCGGTCCCAACTTCAACGAATGGTGCATTTAATGTACTCTTATCTTCACCATGATACTTCCATAGATAATAATCATCCATAAAACCATATTTAGTCAAATGGAACTCTACTTGATGATAGTCATGATGTTTTTGGGCTTTACACCTCTTGCAAGGACATCAAACATCTGTCGTATTTGTCTTATTACAAGATGCCACCCGCATGAATTCATCTAAACCTTTTAAAAAAGGTAATGGAATCGCTCCTTTATGTCCTACATTTTTGTACATCCAATGTCGTCGAACTTTCAAATATTCCATTTTACTGCATATTAATAAAAGCCATATGTTATATTTCATTGTAAAATATAATAAAGTACAAAAAGAAATTTATGGTTATTTTTTATTATTATATTAATTAATAGTTTTTTTGCGGTTATTTCATTTAATCTTTTTTTATTTTTTATTTATATTAATTTTTTCCATACAAATTAATTTAACTGAAACCCTATCACTCATCAACTTTTAAACTAATTATTTATATTAACTTATACTGTTCATTAAAATATCAAACATAAGTACAACATTGGGCACATTTTTTGAAATTTTAGTTTGTTGATTTTTTTGAGATACATTTTCTAATGTCTAATGTCCAATTAATAGGCCGATCAACCTACTTCCCATTACAAACACAACGCTATTTTTACATTCATAAATTATTTCTCATCAAACGTTGCAACAAAATTTTGGCAGTAATTCTCTTTATTCCTCGTATCGTATGCTAATTCACGTACACGAGGAATAATGAGAAAGTGCTATTGAAATTTTGTTACTGTTTGAATTGAAATAATTTATGAAAAGTAAAAATACCACCATGTTTGTAACTTGTCCAATACAAGGACAAATTCAACAAATATTGTATTAGATGAATATTGATGTTCGTTTCATAATAAAAACAAACATCTATATAATGATCACGTACAATATCTGTCAAACGGGACCAAACATTAATCTAAGGACCAAAAAATTACTTATATTATTTTAAATTAATCAACTAAGTCCAATTAACAGGCCAGTCAACCTACTTCCCATTACAAACACAACGCTATTTTACATTCATAAATTATTTCTCCTCAAACGATGCAACAAAATTTCGGCAGCGATTCTCTTTGTTCCTCGTATTGTACGCTAATACGCGTACACGAGGAATAATGAGAAAGTGCTATTGAAATTTTGTTACCATTTGAATTGAAATAATTTATGAAAAGTAAAAATTCATCGTGTTTGTAACTTGTCCAATACAAGCACAAATTCAACAAATATTGTATTATATGAATATTGATGTTCGTTTCATAACAAAAACAAACTTCTATATAACGATCACATATAATATCTGTTAAATGGGGCCAAACATTAATCAAAGGACCAAAAAATTACTTATATTATTTTAAATGAATCAACTAAGTCAAATTAATAGGCCAGTCAACCTACTTCCCATTACAAACACAATGCTATTTTACATTCATAAATTATTTCTCCTTAAACATTGCAACAAAATTTCAGCAGTAATTCTCTTTGTTCCTCGTATTGTATGCTAATACGCGTACACGAGGCTTAACGAGAAAGTGCTACTGAAATTTTGTTACCGTTTGAATTGAAATAATTTAAGAAAAGTAAAAATTCATCGTGTTTGTAACTTGTCCAATACAAGGACAAATTCAACAAATATTGCATTAAATGAATATTGATGTTCGTTTCATAATAAAAACAAACATCTATATAACGATCACATAAAATATCTGTTAAACGGGGCCAAACATTAATCTAAGGACCAAAAAAATTACTTATATTTTTTTAAACGAATCAACTAAGTCAAATTAATAGGCCAGTCAACCTAATTCCCATTACAAACACAACGCTATTTTTACATTCATAAATTATTTCTCCTCGAACGTTGCAACAAAATTTCGGCAGCAATTCTCTTTGTTCCTCGTATCGTACGCTAATACACGTACACGAGGAATAATGAGAAAGTGCTATTGAAATTTTGTTACCGTTTGAATTGAAATAATTTATGAAAAGTAAAAATACCATCATGTTTTTAACTTGTCCAATACAAGGACAAATTCAAAAAAAATTGTATCAGATGAATATCGATGTTCATTTCATAATAAAAACAAACATCTATATAACGATCACATACAATATCTGTCAAACAGGGCCAAACATTAATCTAAGGACCAAAAAATTACTTATAGTATTTCAAATGAATCAACTAAGCCCAATTAATTGGCCAATCAACATTAATCTAAGGATCAAAAAAGTCAAAAGAATAGAAAATTCTATATATGGTACAACACATTACTCGCGAATGAATTAATTTAAGGAAATAATGATTGTGAATCGATCGTAATATCATTAAAACTATGTATATTTTACTCAGTTATATGCATCTTGTATAGGATAACATAGTTGATTGTGGACCACAAGTATCAGCAATAAAGTGATACAGATATTGCTAGAATATCTTTGTAGTTTGAATATCACATAATCAGCTAAAATTGGTCAATTTGAAGTAAGTACTTGTTTGGTTAAGCAATAAAACAAAAAAAATAGCGTCATCATTTCAAACCATATACTCAGTAGGAAGACCAGATACACATTTCGAGGTATTTCACCTTTTTGTTTTCTTAGGTCGACAATGTCAACACTTAGGATAAAAAACCCCAAAAACCACAAAGCCAAAATAGCTCTTGACCTGCATGCTCCTAAGCTCGTTGAAAATTCAAAAAAGATGTTGATTCTTCATGGAACAAAGACAAGTGTTGTGTTAATTGAAGCGATGACTGATATATTTCATTTGAAAAGGGATAGTGCGATAAGGTATACAAAGAAGAATCCAAATGTCAGGCCTTTTGAGAGTGGCGGTGAATCCGCTTTGAATTTTTTTCCCTGAAGACAGATTGCAACTTATTTTTGTTTGATTCACACTCCAAGAAAAGCCAAAATATCTGGTTATGGGGCGCATGTATGACCATCATGTGTATGATCTTATTGAGGTTGGAGTTGAAAACTTCAAACCATTAGAATCATTTGATTATGCGAAGAAAGTGGCACCAAAAGCTGGATCAAAACCTTTCTTTTCTTTTATTGGAGAAGGTTTTTGAAAACGTAGAGGAGTAAAAACATTTGAAGGAAGTGTTACTCGATATGTTTGGAGGAGAGAGGTGGTTGAAAATTTGAACCTTGCTGGTATAGACCGTGTGTTTGTATGCACAACAATATCTATAAACACTATATTTTTTACCCATTATGCCCTTCGACTCAAAAGGTCAGGTACATCTATTCCTAGAATAGAGTTAGTGGAATTTGGGCCATCTATGGATTTTGTAGTTAGGCGTCATCGCCTCCCTAATGAGAGATATAGGAAAGAGGCAATGAAGATTGCTGATAGTATGGCCAAGAAGAATATTAAAAATGTGCATAGTGACGTAGTGCAAGGGAAAACTGGGAAGGTTTATATGGCAGGCCAGTACTTTGGTGAAATTCCTTTAACAAGCAAGATTAAGGGACTGAAAAGGGAATGTCGTGAGGCAAAGTCAAAAAAGGCAACAGATGAAGGTGAAAAATCAAAGAAGCAGAAGACTGAATCCCAATAGTTTGATGCTTGCTTTGAATCATACTATGTATCTAACATGTGTCAGTTTGTGCTCCAAATTTTGTCCCATGTATGGATGTCTTACTATATGTATTCCCAGTAGTAAGGATATGTTTGAATTGTCATTTGGCTTTCAACTTAAAAAAAAGGAAGATCAGATATAGGTCCTCAACTTATATGCATTTTATTGTCAATAAACATCAAGTTATGCATTTCGTTCTCTACACTGACATCATTTTAAATAAAATTAAGTTTTAAACCATGCATTTCAAAAAGATGCATCATGAGATCGCCAGAGTCACCTCACACCTTACTTGTTCAAATAGCTTATATGTTACAATATCATGCATCATAAAATATTCATTTTCTTCGTCAGTGGAACGACTATTTCTATGCGTGATAGCTCGTACAAAAGATAACAAAATTTTTTTTGTGGGGTACATATGTCATAAAATAGCTATTATTTCTTGTGTTACTTAAGTATTACATAATAATAATAATAATAAGGGAAATTTTATTTACATCCACTTAACCTATTAGTTAATCCACCCAAGATTTTAGGAGTAATACCTACTTTTATGGTCCCTCTAATTATTTAAAATCAATTAGTTAATCCACACAAATTATATCTTTCATTTTTTCATTGCTTGGCATGTATACATCATCTTTTTATGAATTGTCACATGAAGTAACTTTTTAATATACAAGCTGAATATTCATGTACTGTAGGATTTGTGTATCCTTTACAATAATATGCATGGTGTCAATATGAACTATCAAGAAGTGAGCACTTTAGGTCAAGTAGTTGGAGAGGAGGATCAAGAATACGTACGTGAAAAATAGAGAAAATGGGTGCAAGAAATCAGTTGAAAATGGTGACCCAGAACACAAAGATGTGAATTGTCAAGAAATTAAAACTTTTGGTTAAGTAGCAAGAAATATTAACCATGAACTCATGCTTCAAAATATGAAAAAAAAAGATGTTGTGAAACTGCTGTTAGTGTTGAATTTGAAGATATAATCATAAATGCAGATGTAAATTGTGAAGACAAAAGCTTTTTAACACCAGAAAGTGGAGATCAGACCTATGAAACTGAAGAATCAAAGCTTGAAAATATGGATACTGGAGAAAAAACTGACGCTTTTTGAGCAAAAGTGAAGGAAATGAATATTTAGTATTCCTATTTGTAACCGCAACACACATCAGAAATATTATTGCACTTATTTTCATTTTTAAGCGTCCAAGTATCAGCTAAGAAGCAATGATATGTTACCTTGACCCAAATACACGCTAACCAATGTACAAAAAAAAAGTGAAAGTAACTCTCTTCATTTGCAGCATATCACAAACAACTATAATACTTCATTCATAAAATAGTGTAATTGAAATGTAAATAAGCATGAGGAAACTGAAGTCTTAAGTACATTGAAATGATTCGGTAGATTCGATCTTCAAATTATTCAATTTCACAGTTAGTATATGCAACGTTAATCATTTTGGAGAGTGGGTATTTATGAATATGAACATGATCAAAGAAATATCAGAAGGTTCTCTAAAAGCATTTTAGATGTCCATCATACAGTATACTATCTATTTTTTTGTTTGTTTTTATTTATGGTAGCTTAAATCGTAATGAATACCTCAAGGTTGTTTGTCTGCTTACACGTTGGTCCATGATTATTTATTTTATTTAGATTAGTTTTTACCCTAGTTAATTTTTTGGATAATCTAATATAACAAGTAGACCGCACAGTCATAAGTGTAAGCAATTATATCTTATATACTCCTCAAATTGGTTGAAAAAATATTACTATATTCAATCATGATTTGTGTAACATCTATAATAATATTTAAAAAATGTTCAAATGCAAAGTTTTAATAATTAACCGCTCTGTTTGAAATATGAATTTGATATTCATGGTTTAGACAAACATACGTTTATATATTTAAACATGGATTTTAAATATGTTCAAAAAAATCCACTTTCATTTAAAAAATTACAGTTGTTTGCTATTTTTCACTATTGATTTATTTGTTTTGATGCTAAATTCTGTGAATTAAAAATTCAGACACACCAGACAAATAAATATGCAATTATGATTAATTTATTTCGTAACTAATACTGTGAAAATATGAGAATACCTAGGGTTAAAAGGAGAAAATAGAGATTGAGTAACCTCGAGAATTAACGATGATAGACTATGCAAAGAATTTCTTGAATAACATGAGATTAAAAACGCAAAAAGGTGGGAATAATTATTAGTAATTTGTGTGGATTAACTAATCGATTTCAAATAAATAGAGAAACCATAAAAGTAGGTATTACTTCTAAAATCTAGGATGGATTAACTAATAGGTTAAGTGGATGTATATAAAATTTCCCTAATAATAACTATTATTAGCAATCAAATTCTTTTGCCATTCTTTTGTCGTTAATACAGAACATGCATAAAAGTTAGAGAGGAAACCCTATAGAATTTTGTTGGCAAAGAGAGTATAAGAATGAAAAAGAAAAGCAAGAAATAGTAAAATAAATATAGAGGAGGAGACAGCCTTATTTCTGGATACAAGGTGCTTATAAGTATAAAATGTTGAGGGCATTTGTAGCATGGCAACAGTGCTTTGGTAAAACTTATTGACTCCACAGTTATAGAATGTAAGTATAAATATCTTAAAGATCAGATTTAACACATTTAAAATAACTATATTACGTGTACAATTGGATAAACCAAGAAGATGGAAATATGAAATAAGCTCTACTGTCCACATCTACATGTTTTATCTCTTTAATATCTTTACCTCATTTTCCAAATATCGAGTTCATCTTAATCACAACACCGTTAAAGGAAGCAAAGAAAAAAATAAAATCACTATTGCTATCATTAACGGTCAAATTACATGGATGAATGACCATTTACGTGAAAATCCTAATTATTAATTTTTATGAGTATTGATGTGAAGAAAGAGAGGCAATAAATCAGTATCAAACATCACTAAGGGCACAGATTGGACGTATATGGTACTGTATAAAACTACATGAAATATGTTATGCTTCAAAATGAAAATGAAGATAAAAAAAATGTCAAATACTAGTGAAAAAGGAAGCGGAAATAAAAAGATTTCAAATAAAAAAGGTAACGGCATATAATTTATCTTCCACTGCAAAGATATAATCGATGCGAAGATATAATCTATCATTAATCTTGGGAAAAAAATGAAAATTACCTGAAGAAATAATCGATCGCTCGCAACAAACGATTTGGGGCTATAGATTAGGGTTTCGAGAAATTGATCGTCTCGACTGTAAATGCTGATTAGGGTTTTTGAGAGCGTTCTGGAGAGGGCGTTGATTAGGGAGAAGAGTTCTGACGAACGATGATTTTTGAGAGGGCGTTGATGAGAAGAAGTAATTTTGACGAGGGTTTACGAGTGTGTTGATTAGTATTTTTGTGAGGCCGTTGATGCAGATAGACGTTCCTTATTTCGGTAAAAAAAGGAAAATTCTTGGGCCAAACAAAATAGACGTGACAAGGGTTTTTGAGAGGACGTTGATCCTTGTTAGACATTAACTTTTCCTTTAATCCAAATAATATTTTTCAGCAAAAAAAAAATTGTCAAATAAAAAAAGAAAAGTAAGGAAAAAAAATCGATGGGTCCGGCTATTATCACCTGTTATTTTCTCTTCACCCCCCAATTGAAATTTTAAACTATTCTTTCCACTTATACCCTTTAATAATAAAATAAATAACTTGTCCAATTTTCTGTGACGATAAAAAATAATAGAATCAGTTATGCATGATGTTTGAGGTTAAATAAAAAACAATAATTAAAATAAAAAATCAAAGGTGTATGTGATTAAAAAATAAAATAAAGATATGAATTACAAATAATGAATAAAATTTGCTAGCAATGATTAAAATTTTAAAAATTGTAGTAAACGGTGTATATAACTATATATTTTCTGACCGAATATAGATCGATAGTGTGCAAGTACTGCAAATAATTAAATCATCACTGTAGGAGGTGTTAATTTAAATAAATCAACGCTCAGATTGGAGTGTTATTAACCCGCGCTAGGCAATCAATGATTTTGTCTACAAATGCTAATTAATTTGATCAAGATGTTAAAGAGAGGGCTGCACAAACAAACTGCAATTTTAAAATATAAGAAGTAAAGAATAAAAAAATGTAGTAAGGGCATTTTTGGAATAAGCTGGGTGGTAAAAGAAAAAGTAGGGGTGTGTGTTTTATTTTCTATTCGCCGGGGGATGAAAAGCAAATAACGAGGTGCGAATAGACGGACCCAAAATCGTTTAGGAAGAATTTTTACACAATAAAATTTTAAAACATGTGTATTTGCGGTAACAGTTCAATAGTATAAACCGTTCTCATCCATATGCATCGACACGTTGTTAAATTTTGATGGTGTCACAAAAATGTAAAGATTTCTCTACGCATTTATGACGTCTTCTTTAAAACAATTAAACATTTGTGGCGTCGCTAAGGCATGGTTAATTACAAATGCGATTGTGACATATTTATGACAATTTAGTGACGACTACAAATTTAGCGACGTCATGCCATTGCAAAGTCATTATGGCGTCACTAAATGCCGTCAGAAATCAACATCTTTTCTAGTAGTGTGGCCACCACAGATGGGAATCAGATTCCACGAGCATGGAACAACGAGCATATTCGTCATTATTTCTTATAGCATGTTGTTCAAATGCATAGAAAATGCTGTAAAGATTTATGAGAATTTTCGCATTCTGAATGATGTACATAAAGTGACTGAATGTGGAGTTCTAATTACATGCATAGCTCACTTATTCACACGCTTCTACTAAAGGTTGACTTCCTTGTGTAGGAAAACGAGCGATCGGGAGGCGCCAACTCAAGGAGTTCCGACTTTCATCAGGAAACAATGGATCTCTCAATACTGGACCAACAAAAGCTTGGTACCAGATTAAAGGAGTCAATGTTGAAGCAAAAGCAAATCAAAAGTCCCACGGTTGAAGTCCCATAGATAAAAACACTGAGCCTACCAAAGAAACACCTTCTTAGGTGCTGGACACAGGTTCTCCAACTTGAGATTTTTTTTTTCAATGAGGCGAACCAGTGTCTGTTTCCTAGGGCAAGGCACAAAGTCAGAAAAACCAACATGTCCCGAAACGGAAAAATTGCCAATCACGGGGAGCACCTTATTGGGTGAAGGGCACGAAATTTATCCTTTCCGAGTCAAGGCTCGATGAGACAAATTAATGTCTGCTTCTCGGGAGGAAGCATAAAATGGGGAAGGATTAAACATGCTGGAAAGACCAGCGCAAAAACAGAAATCCTAGCCGAAAGGGGGTGTCCATTCTTGTTCTTTGTTGTTAACCAAGTCAAACAAAGCCAAGATTGGATTTCAAAAGCAGAAATCCAAGCCATATGGGGGTGTCCATTCTTGTTCTTTGTTGTTAACCAAGATAAACAGAGCCAAGATTGGATTACAACATTGGAGCCCAAGTCCTCCCATGGGGGCACGCATAAAAATGCATCACGAAAATACCTCAAACAAATAAATAGGATATTTAATAAAAATATTAAAATGGCTAAAATTGCCAAAGTTAAAATAATGAAAAGCTTACCAAGTCAAAGCCAAATACTAAAAACTGGATGATCCCAGCTTAATAAGAACGCCGCAAGACTAACCGTAATTCGGTATTAACTAATGAGCGAACGCTCCGTAATACGATATTAACGTGCGAATGAACATCCCGTAATACGATATTAACGCACGATCGCTGCGAAAAACTTAAAAAAAAAATGTTTGTGCATTGTCCAGCAGGGCAAAGAGATATGGCATGGCAAAGACACGAAGAGCATCATAAAACCAACCAGACAACCATTCATCAGGATCGCAGAAGTGTCACAGATCAAACAAAAAATCACAGCCAGCATAACGTTAAGAGCGAGGACTGGCACCCGCTTACACAACCGGTCTTGTAACACCCCACCTCCGCCAGTGCCACTCTTGCAAGGACACTAGCTTTGGAGGGGCGTTAAACAAGGTAAACATGCGTGCAGATATCACAAGACTGAACATATAAGTAAAAACAGAGTAAATAAAGCAGCGGATTAAACTAGCATTTCCAAAACCATAGTCATATTACAACAAAGTACTTGATCATTATTTTCCAACAAACAAAGTCTAGACAAAAGCATAAACTGAAAAACTGAAATACATAAAGTACTATCCCCAAAGTGAAGTGATAAACCATAGCTAGCTCAATGTCCAAAAGCGTACATGAGCAAATCCAGTAAGCAAGCTATAAAGATCCAAGCTAAGCTCCAATGTTCCCACCCTGAGGACCTGAGGGGGGGGGGAACGGAAGAAAAGAGGCGAAAGAAAACAGGTCAGTCAAAAAGACTGGTAAGCCCTACTACTATCTGTCTATGAACTAATAAAGTTAACTGGCATGAGAAGCTGAGATGAATATAAGGATAACAACATACTGGCATGATGATTAACTAACAAGATAGGTAAAGGTGTCATCGCATAATCAAGGTTAAGTTTTGCACCATGGGTGTACTAGCATTCCAACATGTCAAGTAAAAACAAGAATTGATCCCTTGGCCCAAGCTGGGCCCAATATCATGAGGTGACCTAAATCAAGGTCCAACTACTCGGTCTAGTCGATCGGCTCCCTATAAGCCTAACTCGTCAAGTGTCGGTGTCATACGGCTTAATCATGTAATGTAGTTGACTGTGCAGGGTCCATCCTAGGGTGTATCTGGCCCTACGGTGTAACCCTCAGACACCATTCCATGATGCACAGTCCAAACCTACCGGTGCCCGTGTTCAACTTTGGACTTGATGTGCACGACCATGGTCCGCCTGAACAACCGGGGCATCATTCAGCCGTCTCTTTTGGTCTCTTACAATCAGCCCAGTAATCGTGCCCCACCCTAGCCTAGTCCTAGGGTCTTATGATACATCTAGAAGGTTACTGCTGAAAAGGACCACGCAACTAGGGTTTCTTAACGGGTTAAATGTGGTTAACCCGATCCAAACGTGGATTAAATCGGTTAAGAGTACCCAAGGCTCCTGACTTAACCTCGATTAATCCATCAAGCCCAAATTGGTTAAGTGTTAAGTGGACCATGACTTAACCCTAATCAGGAGACATTAATTAACTTAATGCGCTTTAACCTCTCACATTAGACTTTGTTGTGGTTACTAGTTAAGCCGGGCGGGTCCGGGTAGCTTTACACCACAACTAGGTCTAACCTCGGGTTCGAGCACAACATGACCAACTTCTCACATTGGGTCCTATTGTTTGTAGCCACTAGTTAAGCCGGGCGGGTCCGGGTAGATTTATGCTACAAACTCAACCCAACCTCGAGTTGGCCACACTCATATTTTCTAAGTGTCATGTCCATTATGTTTCCAAAACATAATTACAAGTTAACATATCACGTCATGTTACAAAAATCATGTTCATGTCATTATGTTACCTAACCCCAACATAATCCCATCGTTTACATAATCGCAACAACGCATAAAGGATAAAATAGGGAACTTGGCATAACCATGACATAAAGGTGTTGAAGCCACAAGTTTAACATGGTGGCATATGAAATGTACATATGTTCATATACTTGCATATTGCATTATTAGGCTTCAAAAGCATGCATAAAACCAAACTTAGCATATGAGTGATACATGGTGATAAATAACATGTAGAAGTTGCTAGAAGTTCGCATTTAGCCACACATGCAAGTTATCATAAGGGATATGATAACTTTCATGTTGCCAAAATGCAACCTTTAACATAAAGCTTGAAGCTTTAAGCTCACAAACTCAAGTTTAACTTGCATAATGATCAACCAAACTTGCATATAATGATCAACCAAACTTGCATATAATGATCAACCAAACTTGCATATAATGATCAACCAAACTTGCATCATTCATTTAACTTTAGAGTTCAATAAAAAGAAAGTAGAAAAGGGCTTACAATGCTATGAAGACACAAATAAATATTTCTTATAAAGATTGAGACGAAGCCCTTATGCAAGCACCAAAAACCCAAATATGCAAGCTCCAAATGAAAACCCTTGAGCCAAATCAATAAAAACCCTTGCTTTGTAATAGAAATGTTGCAACTTGACTTGAATGCAAATAAGAACACTCATACAAGCTTAAAAATACTTGTATGCACTCAAAATCTCTCATAGAAATAAACTTAGGAATTTTAGCATGAGAGTGGAGGCCATGAGAGGAACAAATTTGACATAATTTAGTTGTAGGAATGAATAATGATGATTTAGGCTAGGCTTAGGGTCCTTTTTATTGAAGATTAGGATAGTATTAGCCATAGGATTAACCCTAGATTCAATCCAAGCCATCAAATCCCGTCACAAGCCTCCAAAACAGGTCAAAACAGCCAAAATGGTGCACCAGGCCGACCTGGGCCGACCAGGCAGGTCGACACCTAGGTCGACCCTGGGGTCGACTCCCCAGTCGACCTTGGGGGGGGGGGGGGGGGGGAGGTCGACTCCCCAGTCGACCCCCTGGGTCTGGCGGGAATTTTCCCGCCACTTCTGATTTTCTGAAATTTGAAATCTGTTTTGAATTTGAATTTTTCGTGAAACTTCGCGAGGCCATATCTTGGTCATACGGACTCCGATTTTCGAAAACTCGGACTCTATTTCGCGTATTTTTCCGAGACAAACGGAATGGCTCAGCCCGTTTCCCTTGATTCAAATTTTATAGTTTAATTCTGCCTCCATTTGTGTTATAACATGTTATTCAAAAATACGGGTTGTTACATTCTCCCCTCCTTAAAGGATTTCGTCCCCGAAATCTCCAAGTTAGGAAGAACGTATCCTACCATCCATCATCCATCTACTCAAAACATCATCCACGTGCAGTCATTGTCCTTAGAGGATTCTAAATGCTGTATGATCATATGCAAAGGTGTGTGTATATGTACTTATCTAATGCAAAAATCAGGCGGTTACTAATACAGTAAACCTCCTTAATGCAAAGCATGTTAGTGAAATGAGTCCATATGTATGCAAATCCTAACATCACTTATAGTCTCTACATGAGTGCACACATCATTCATCCATATGCAACATCCATGTGATAGCATAACAAGTTTTCATCCATGAATAAGCATAAACACTCATGCATATGCAACATGAAAGTGTGTGATCCGATCTTAGTGCCTAATGTGTATCATGCATCCACGAGTATCCACGTGCAAACACTTGCAACCACTTGCAACCATCAAGCATAACATGTTTCAAATACATGTTTCATCCAAAGAGTTTCTACCTAAGGTCCTCATAACATGATTAACGAGATAACAAGATAAACATGGATAGCAAAAGAAAGATAGGAAAAGAGATCGAGAATGTACCCTGAAAAAGGAATGGATAAAGCCCACGCATCTTCTCCTCGGTTTCCCAAGTTGCGTCTTCATCGGCTTCACCCCACTGAACTTTCACTAATTTGACTTCTCGATTCCTTAGCTTCTTGATCTCCATTCCCAAGATACGAATCGGAGCTTTTCTCAAGGTTGCTTCTTTCTCTACCTCAATGTCTTCAAGAATGCTTGGTTCAACCACCTCAGCGGACTCATGCAGGCACTTTCGGAGATGCGAGACATGAAAGACATTATGCACTCCGGCTAGCTTTTCGGGCAATTCCACCTTATAGGCCATCTTCCCAATTCTCTCTATGATAGGGAAGGGTCCTACGAACCTTGGTGCTAGCTTCCCAACTGCTCCAAAACGTACCACATTACGCAAAGGAGAAACCTTCACGAAAACCATGTCTCCCACTTCGAATTCCAAATCTGCCCTTCGCTTGTCAGCATAGGATTTCTGTCTATCTTGGGTCGCTTTCATCCTTCTTCTCACTAATTCAACTTTCTCGGGTGTGTCCCGTATCATATAGGGCCCAAGTATAAGTCTATCTGTTGTCTCCCACCAACAAGATGGTGACCTACACGGCCTCCCATACAAAGCTTCAAATGGTGCCATCCCTATGCTGGCTTGATAGCTATTATTATAAGCAAACTCTACAAGAGGAAGGTGGTCTTCCCAAGTACCACCGAAGTCGAGAACACAAAGCCTCAAGAGATCTTCTAGCACTCTATTCACCCTTTCGGTTTGGCCATCCGTCTGGGGGTGATAGGCTGTACTCAGATTCAATCGCGTACCCATCGCTTCTTGCAAACCGTTCCAGAACTGGCTAGTGAAAATTGGGTCACGATCGCTAACTTTGCTAGAAGGAACTCCATGCAAACGTACTATCTCTCGAAGATAAATAGATGCTAGCCATGATGCGGTCCTCTTGCTTTTTACTGGGATGAAGTGAGCACTCTTCGTAAGTCTGTCAACTATGACCCATATGCTCGTGTTCCCTCTCCTTGACCTAGGCAATCCATCCACAAAATCCATAGAAATACTCTCCCACTTCCATTGCGGGACCTCCAATGGATGTAATAGCCCACCTGGTTTCTTCGACTCGGCTTTCACTTGTTGGCACACCATGCACTTTGAAACATACTCTGCCACATCTTTCTTCATTCCATCCCAAAAGAAAATACGCTTCATATCTCTATACATCTTATCTCCTCCCGGATGTATAGTCATCTTCGAGTGATGTGCTTCTTCAAGAACTTTATGCACCAAGTCTCCTACTTGTGGAACGCATAGCCTTCCATCACGCCTTAGCCAACCTTTATCATCAATAGTATACCTGGCAAGGTGACTAGACGTCTCACCGCGAATCAACTTATCCATGACATCGACTATTTGCGGATCTTCCTTCTGTGAAGCCCCAACTTGATCAAGAAGTGTGGGTCTAAGCTCAAGGGATGCTAATGAACCCGTCATCGACTCAACAGCCGTCGCGAAATCAAAGGTTGCCAAGAATTCTAAGTTCTTCATCTCAACGAACAAGGGGCTCAAAGTCAACCTCCTTCTGCTTAGTGCATCCGCCACAACATTACCCTTGCCAGGGGTATAAGCTGTCTCGAAGTCATAAGATGCCAAGAATTCCATCCAACTTTGCTGCCTTAGATTCAGATCTTTTTGCAAGAAGAGGTATTTGAGTGACTTGTGATCAGTATACAACTCAAACCTTTCGCCTAAAAGATAGTGGCGCCAGGATTTGAGTGCAAAGACAATCGTCGCTAACTCCAAATCATGAGTGGGATTGTTCTTCTGATGAACATTAAGTTGCCTAACCCATAACATATCACTCTTCCCTCTTGCATTAGAACAGCTCCTAACCCCGTGCCATATGCATCTGTGTACACGGTAAACATCTTACCACTATCGGGTAATGCCAAAACTGGAGCTGAGGTAAGGGCTCTTTTGAGCTTTTGAAAAGCAAGCTCACACTCCAAGTCCCATGCAACGACTAAGTTCTTCTTCGTCAACTTAGTAAGAGGGGCCGAAATCTTAGCGAAGTCCCTGATGAACTTCCTATAGTAGCCCGCCAGACCGAGAAAGCTTCTTACTTCGGTTGCATTCCTCGGAGTCTTCCAGTCTTGAACCACAACCACTTTCGCGGGATCCACCGCTATGCCTTACTTAGAAACTATATGTCCAAGAAACCGAACTTCCTTTCTCCAAAAATGACATTTGGAGAACTTGGCTTTCAACTGATGCGCTCTAAGCGTAATCATCACTTCCTTGAGATGCCTAGCATGCTCTTCCTCATCCTTTGAGAAGATCAGAATATCATCCATGAAGACAACAACAAACTTGTTAAGGAACTCCCTGAACACCCTACTCATCAAGTCTACGAAGTAGGCGGGTGCATTAGTCAAACCGAATGGCATGACAAGCCATTCAAAGAATCCATCTGGAGTCCTAAACGCAGTTTTATCAATACTATCCTCAGCTACTCTAAGCTGATGGAATTCGGTGGCTAGATCGAGTTGAGAGAAAACAGAAGAACCAACAAGCTGGTCAAAGAGATCATCAATCCTCGGTAAAGGGTGCCTATTCTTCCTTGTCAGCTTGTTCAATTCTCGATAATCAACACATAGACGAAGCGAACCATCCGCCTTAGTAGCGAATACCACCGGAGCACCCCATTCAGAAATGTTTCGCCTAATAAAGTTCTTCTCAAGCAACTCCTTGATTTGCTTACTGAGCTCCCTTCTCTCACGAGGGGTCATGTGCCTAATAGGCAATGATACAGGCTTGGCATTATCGACTAGATAAATGCGGAAATCTATCTCTCGTTTAGGAGGCAACCCCCTAACTTCTTCAAAGACATCAGGATAGTCTCGGACCACCCTTACAGATTGCAGATCATCGATGGACGAGTCGAGAGATTCAAGATAACATAACATGACAGACCTCTAGGGTTACAAGAAATTTCTAGGGGATTACCGAGGCGAGTCATGAGCCTCACCACCCTATGTTCACAATCGAGAATGGCTCCATAACTGGACAACCAATCCATGCCCAAGATCAACCCATATCCCGTGAACCCGAGAACATAAGCATTACACGTGAATTCCGCGACCAAGATAGAAATTTTCAAATCCACACAAATCATAGACAGAGGGGCGGAACCCCCAATTGGATTTGAAACACAAACGGGATCCTCAACTAGGCTAGTACTTAGGTGCAAACTTTCAACAATGTCAGAGGAAACAAAACTATGCGATGTGCCAGAATCAAACAAGGTGCAAATAGGATAATCAGAAATATAAACAAGACTTTCTACAGAAATACTACCTAGATCCTGAGCTGGAGCAGTGTTGAGAGCATGCACTTGCCCTCCAGAAGGTCCTGCACACTGATTCTGCCCTTGCTTCTTGGGGCAATCCTTGCTAAAATGTCCGGTCTCTCCACAATAAAAGCATTCGCCCGACTTCCTCTTCCTCTTCTTACAGTCTTTAGCTATGTGCCCAACATTCCCATAGTAGTGGCATTTTCTTGGATCCTTTGCCTTGGCCTTGTTGCCCTTGTTGTTCTTGTTGTTCTAATTGCTCTGATTTCCTCCCCACTTGGAGTATGTCTTCTCGGCTTGGGTCTCATTAGCCTTGACTTCCTTCTTGGCATTCTTATCGTCTCCTTGAAGCAATGCCATGTCTACTAGTCCTTCAAAAGTGGCCCCCATGGGTATATGAGATAGGGCTAAACCTTGTAATGGCTCGTTCAACCCTCGTGCAAAGCGTAAAGCCTTCTTCTGGGAAGTATTAACCATGTCCAAACCGAATCGGGCGAGCTTGTTAAACTCATTCACGTACTCCCACACTGTCATGTCCCCTTGCTTCAAAGATATAAACTTCTCTAATTGCAAATTCGCCTCAGCTGATGATAGAAACTTAAGCCCAAATCTTGTCCTAAAGTCGGCCCAAGTCTCTATAGGCCTCGTAGCATTGGTGACCTCCTACCAATAAGCAGCCTCTTCTTTTAATAGCCATGCTGCCAATAAAACCCTTCTATGATCTTGCACATCAAAGATGGCGAAGAGATCTTCAGTTTCTTTCAACCAATTTCTTGCCTCCACAAAAGTCTCCGTCCCTATGAAATTCTTGCCACCCATCGCCTTAAACTGTTTACAAATCTTAGCGAAATCTGCTTGCGGATTCTGAGGAGGAGGAGGAACCTCAGTTATGGTAGGGGTAGTTGCTGGGCCTGCATCGTTGGCCCTAGCTTCCAAGTACCTCCGGAACCATCCGGGAATGGTCACTCCCTCGGGAAGGTTAAGATCGGCCATACTGAAAAAGAAAAAGATAGATTCAGAACGAGGAAACGAAGGATAGTGCTATGGCTTTTGGGGAATAGCCTTTTTAAAATAACTAGACTTTTCTTGGAAAATACTTAATTGGTTTTGAAAATAGTTTTTCCAAAAGGTAAGTTTCAAAAACACTTTTGCTCAAATCTTGTAAACCTTATGCTCTGATACCAGATGTAACACCCCACCTCCGCCAGTGCCACTCTTGCAAGGACACTAGCTTTGGAGGGGCGTTAAACAAGGTAAACATGCATGCAGATATCACAAGACTGAACATATAAGTAAAAACAGAGTAAATAAAGCAGCAGATTAAACTAGCATTTCCAAAACCATAGTCATATTACAACAAAGTACTTGATCATTATTTTCCAACAAACAAAGTCTAGACAAAAGCATAAACTGAAAAACTGAAATACATAAAGTACTATCCCCAAAGTGAAGTGATAAACCATAGCTAGCTCAATGTCCAAAAGCGTACATGAGCAAATCCAGTAAGCAAGCTATAAAGATCCAAGCTAAGCTCCAATGTTCCCACCCTGAGGACCTGAGGGGGGGGGGGAACGGAAGAAAAGAGGCGAAAGAAAACAGGTCAGTCAAAAAGACTGGTAAGCCCTACTACTATCTGTCTATGAACTAGTAAAGTTAACTGGCATGAGAAGCTGAGATGAACATAAGGATAACAACATACTGGCATGATGATTAACTAACAAGATAGGTAAAGGTATCATCGCATAATCAAGGTTAAGTTTTGCACCACGGGTGTACTAGCATTCCAACATGTCAAGTAAAAACAAGAATTGATCCCTTGGCCCAAGCTTGGCACAATATCATGAGGTGACCTAAATCAAGGTCCAACTACTCGGTCTAGTCGATCGGCTCCCTATAAGCCTAACTCGTCAAGTGTCGGTGTCATACGGCTTAATCATGTAATGTAGTTGACTGTGCAGGGTTCATCCTAGGGTGTATCTGGCCCTACGGTGTAACCCTCAGACACCATCCATGATGCACAGTCCAAACCTACCGGTGCCCGTGTTCAACTCCGGACTTGATGTGCACGACCATGGTCCGCCTGAACAACCGGGGCATCATTCAGCCATCTCTTTTGGTCTCTTACAATCAGCCCAGTAATCGTGCCCCACCCTAGCCTAGTCCTAGGGTCTTATGATACATCTAGAAGGTTACTGCTGAAAAGGACCACGCAACTAGGGTTTCTTAACGGGTTAAATGTGGTTAACCCGATCCAAACGTGGATTAAATCGATTAAGAGTACCCAAGGCTCCTGACTTAACCTCGATTAATCCATCAAGCCCAAATTGGTTAAGTATTAAGTGGACCATGACTTAACCCTAATCAGGAGGCATTAATTAACTTAATGCGCTTTAACCTCTCACATTAGACTTTGTTGTGGTTACTAGTTAAGCCGGGCGGGTCCGGGTAGCTTTACACCACAACTAGGTCTAACCTAGGGTTCGAGCACAACATGACCAACTTCTCACATTGGGTCCTATTGTTTGTAGCCACTAGTTAAGCCGGGCGGGTCCGGGAAGATTTATGCTACAAACTCAACCCAACCTCGAGTTGGCCACACTCATATTTTCTAAGTGTCATGTCCATTATGTTTCCAAAACATAATTACAAGTTAACATATCACGTCATGTTACAAAAATCATGTTCATGTCATTACGTTACCCAACCCCAACGTAATCCCATCGTTTACATAATCGCAACAACGCATAAAGGATAAAATATGGAACTTGGCATAACCATGACATAAAGTTGTTGAAGCCACAAGTTTAACATGGTGGCATATGAAATGTACATATGTTCATATACTTGCATATTGCATTATTAGGCTTCAAAAGCATGCATAAAACCAAACTTAGCATATGAGTGATACATGGTGATAAATAACATGTAGAAGTTGCTAGAAGTTCGCATTTAGCCTCACATGCAAGTTATCATAAGGGATATGATAACTTTCATGTTGCAAAATGCAACTTTTAACATAAAGCTTGAAGCTTTATGCTCACAAACTCAAGTTTAACTTGCATAATGATCAACCAAACTTGCATAAAATGATCAACCAAACTTGCATATAATGATCAACCAAACTTGCATATAATGATCAACCAAACTTGCATCATTCATTTAACTTTAGAGTTCAATAAAAAGAAAGTAGAAAAGGGCTTACAATGCTATGAAGACACAAATAAATATTTCTTATAAAGATTGAGACGAAGCCCTTATGCAAGCACCAAAAACCCAAATATGCAAGCTCCAAATGAAAACCCTTGAGCCAAATCAATAAAAACCCTTGCTTTGTAATAGAAATGTTGAAACTTGACTTGAATGCAAACTAAGAACACTCATACAAGCTTAAAAATACTTGTATGCACTCAAAATCTCTCATAGAAATAAACTTAGGAATTTTAGCATGAGAGGAACAAATTTGACATAGTTTAGTTGTAGGAATGAATAATGATGATTTAGGCTAGGCTTCGGGTCCTTTTTATAGAAGATTAGGATAGTATTAGCCATAGGATTAACCCTAGATTCAATCCAAGCCATCAAATCCCGTCACAAGCCTCCAAAACAGGTCAAAACAGCCAAAATGGTGCACCAGGCCGACCTGGGCCAACCAGGCAGGTCGACACCCAGGTCGACCCTGGGGTCGACTCCCCAGTTGACCTGGGGGGGGGGGGGGAGTTCGACTCTCCAGTCAACCCCCTGGGTCTGACGGGAATTTTCCCGCCACTTCTGATTTTCTGAAATTTGAAATCTGTTTTGAATTTGAATTTTTCGTGAAACTTCGCGAGGCCATATCTTGGTCATACGGACTCCGATTTTCGAAAACTCGGACTCTATTTCGCGTATTTTTCCGAGACGAACGCAATGGCACAACCCGTTTCCCTTGATTCAAAGTTTACAGTTTAATTCTGCCTCCATTTGTGTTATAACATGTTATTCAAAAATACGGGTTGTTACAGGTCTTAAAGTTCAAAAAGAAAAATAACCAAGGAGAAGGAGATTACAGATCTCTAACCTTCCTTGGCCTACCTACCTTCCTTTTAGTCGGAGCAGAACAAGATGGAGGCCTATCAGCATGTGCAGAAACTGCCGACTCAACATCCCAAGGGGGAAAGAAGCAACCAAGCTGTCCCTGGACCTAAGAGCCTAGATTAACTTCACCTTATCATTTTCCACAATAGAGATGCGTTCAAGATTGTCCTTGTGAAGTCTTTGGAGGTCGTAGGACAATGTATATGTGCCAGCCATTCATCCGCTTCGCAGAATGATTTTTCAGCAAATCCATCTGTTTCTCAAATTGATGAACAACATTCTCGATGTAACAACCCGGATTTTTGGATATTAATTTTAAAACAAATCTCCATATGAAATCAGTACGACTTCGAATCCACTGGAACAAAATATTTGCATTGGTAAGTTTACTGATTTCCAAATGCATCGTCTGAAAGTAATAACCTTAAAAAGCTATGAATAATACGTTAGTTGAACTAGTACACTTATGTTTGCATTAATGACAATGGAAAGTAAACTTCTAGATGTCTTTGTAGTATATAGGTATATTGTTACATGAAACTATTTCAGTGTGTTATATCTAATTGCACTTAGGTTGGTACGTGGAAACATCATTATGATTTCATTAGTGTGATCGACTATTTCAGCTTGTTCTTTGTAGCTGTGTTATCATACAATATATATATATATATTAATTTAACATTAATTGATGAGCTCCATGTCCCTTTCTCAAATTTGAAGCCAAGACATCATAACACTGTAGGCTGTGGAAATGGGAACTCAACCACATGTCTGTCACTGCAAAGGCTGGCATTTGAAAATTAATGGCACATGGACCATGTACAGCTAGTTAGAAAAAAATTCCTTCTATTCGTACTTCATGAAAACGACCTTGCTTCCATTATTTTATTTATACATGCCTACCAAGCTCTTTGAAATATATATATATATATATATATATATATGTACAATAATAAGCGTGACTGCCAATCTTCTGAACACCAACCAACATTGCTTTCGTGCTCGCCAAACCACAATACCGTGCGTGCCAAACAATCTTCTTCTTTAAATACTGTATGGCTTCATTCTCGTTCTCGCTTCCAGATACAAAATAAATAAAGAAGAGACCATGAAAACAAACGCTCTTCCCTATTCTTCTTACCCAGCACTCATAAAACACGCAGCAGGCCTTTTTCTTTTTCTTTCTTAACAAACGGACGGTCCTCCTCCTCTCTTTTTTTCCCATCTGATCTTCCCATCCTATCATGATATCGCAATAAAGATTAAAGCAATGTTGTTCGCATTTGTGAGCTCCGTCCTCGGTCTGAAGGGCTTGGATTCCGGCGGCCTTGTTAAGCGGCGACGACCCTACAAAGTCAGTACGGTTTTTGGGAAAGTTAAGGGGTTGTGGTGTTCGAGATGGGGTCGGACAAGGGGAGTTATGGAGTTCTTGCAACGGCGGAGGCGTGGCCTGTCTCGATCGGGTCTGGTGATCGAAGTCAACAGAGGCGATGAGTCAAAGGGCTGGAGCAGTTTTCGTTTGGAATTGTATTGCAAAATGATGGGGTATCATGATTTTGAAGGGGCGATTTAGCCTGGGCAACGCAAGACTTTGATTGGGTTAGTTAACCCTAACAACAGTAATTATAAACAAATGGGGTGACTGAGTTTTAGGTGAGGATTTTAATTCTTGTTTTAGTTTGAATTTTATGAAATGATGAGGAACAATTGGGGTAAGATCATCTGAGGCAGTGCCGTGACGTTGGAGTGGCAAGGTGGATTATATGCGGCCATGGCAAGATAAGGCCCAGTTCGAACTAGTTATGAGGAAGCAATATTGTTGATGAAAAGTGAAGTCGAGTTCTGTGTTGCCTGATGGAAAATTACGAAGAAGGATGCAGGTTAATTCTCTTTTCTTATGTTTGTAGCTTGGGAAATAATGCACCAAGGAATACGTAATTATCAACGTTAATTAGTTTGCAACGATGAACAAAGGTTTGTTGGGGAAATCACGATATCATCAATGTGATTTACGGCAAATTGGGTATCGAAACTTGCACAAAGGAATCAGTTGAAAGGGTTATGATGTTATTTCTATCTGTTGGAGAAGGGTACTGGTTGGTTGGTGAAAAACTTTGATATTTTTGAAAGAATCTTGGGTCCATGTATTTGACCAGAGACAAAAATGAGGATGTTGGTATATTTGGGAAATTTGTGCCAGTTTAAAGTTTTCACAGAAGTTATTCACGGCATGTTGGGGTTGTAAAGAGCTGCCTGATAGAACGGGAAGAAGAGATTTGTGGCTTAAACAAGATTAACAAATTTAAATGGTAATAGAAAAATTAATGTTAAAATTAAGGGATTTTTATTAATTAAAGTTAAATTAATTATTGAAATAAGTATAACTTACTTATATGATCACAGAATGGCACAAAACAGATCCCACTGGAATCGTAGCGATAAGAGCTACGTTGTGGAGCTGATTTCGCTGAGAACAGAGCATTGGAATTTCACAATAAAATCAAACGCTCGTTTGATTTTAAATAAAATAAACGGCAGAACCGTCAACTGCGAACCAGGTGAGTAAACTCACTAAATCTACCACCTTTATATTTTTATATAAAAGGGTTTTGATTTATTTAGAGTAATTCAATACTGTTTGATGAGTAGTTGATAAAGTTAGTTGATATGGTTGCATCGTTGATTGATTATTGGTTCTGATTGATGTGGATTGACATATGTGGATGCAGGGAAACAGGTTGGAGGGATCCAACAGGATTCCTCAAATAATTATATTCTTGTTTTTCCATATATTGCATATTATTATGTGACAAATAAATTGTGGTTAATTATGGTGTGTTTGTGATGTTAGAATTACACTGGCCCCGAAACTATTGGTATTTTAAATACCATGAAATTAGATTAGAAATAAAATTGGTTAAAAAGTGAATGTTGAAACTTACTTCGATATTCGAAATATGAGTAGTATTGACAATGATTTGTAATTAGAATTCAACTATATCAAGTGGTTTTAAAATGGTTTATTTTTAGAAACTTTATATTCTATATTTTAGAATTTGAATAAACAGTCCATATTTGGTTTGAAACCAATAATTTATAATAGGATATGTAATCGAGATTTAAGTTACAAACTAGATTTATGATTAAGGAGAAGATTGACTTGAAGACGGAGTTTATAAGGCGAAGTTGGATTTTAAGTTTAGGAAATAACTTAGTAGATAGATTTTAACCTGTAATGATAATTACTTATAAAATCAAGTTCAGATTGATTTAATGAGACGAGATTTCTATAAGAAACGATATTCACATTTTAAAGAAAAAGTGTAATTTTGAATGGAGTCAAAAAGTAGGAACCTGTTTTATTAAAACAATAATTTGATTTTAAACAATTTTTTTATAATATTTGCGTTGAAAATCTAAACAACGATTATAGCGCTGTTGTTATAATATTTGTTTTGAAAATCTAGACAGCAATTATAGCGCTGTTGTTATAATATTTGTTTTGAAAATCTAAACAGCGATTATAGCGCTGTTGTTATAATATTTGTTTTGAAAATCTAAACAGTGATTATAGCGCTGTTGTTTTGTAAATCTAAATAGCAATTATAACGCTATTGTTATAACATATGTGTTATAAATCTAAACAGTGATTGTAAAGTAATCGGTAAATTAAAGGTTTTATAAATCAAATAATTGGAAACAAGGATTATAACACTACCGTTATAATCAAAGTTTTTCCATGAAATAAGTGTGTTCTTAGAATGGATCAGAAAATCGTGTAACGATGTTTGGTTTAAAGTTGTGAACTTTGACTATTTCAAAGTTGAGAATGTTGTTCAATTAAGGTCTGAGAGGTAATTATACCCCAACTTGATTGACTCCATGATTGATGGAGGAATGGTTAAGGTTCGAAAGTGAAGATTGACTAACAGTATGATTAGTTAATGATAAATGGTTTGGGTTATAATAACGATGTTTTATAACATCACAGTAATCTAAAGGATTTTGAATGTTTCCCAAATAAAATGAGGGATATTTTCTAGGCATAGAAAATGAAATGAATTGGTCAACGAGGAATTAAGAAATGGAATATGGAAGTATTTTTAGATATTAATAAGGTATATTTTCTGAATATAGAAAATAAGGATTCGTTAATATATAATAGAAATGTTTTCTAACTGGAATAAGATATATTTTCTTGAATAAAGTAATTAGATATTGGAAATGCTTTTCAAAGAATCGAGAGGGGAAAATCGAGCTTCAAAAGGATACGAAAGATAGGGAAATAGGAATTGGAAATAATAATGTAAGCATGAATTGATTTAAAGGGGCGTAGTGTTGTTTTGATGCTTGATCGATAGAATTTCCAATTGGGAATAGGACCATTGATTGTATGGATGTTTCTTTGATAGTTAAATCACCAACTATCAAAGTTTTGATTTATTTTATATCTCCGTTGTCAATATGGAGAGACCGGGATCATATTTAATATTTGAAAACCACTCTGTATTGATATAAGCATTATGAATCAACTTATGCTGAAAATAATTGAAGACAGAGTAAAATGCAAGGGATGTTCTGTTAATCCTAGGTAGTAATTGCCCAAGATGGGTTAATAGTATGGTGCCTTTGGTTTTTCCAGACCCAGGACAACTTGTAAGGATGAGTGTCTGACAGAGTATTTCCAAAGGGATTACGTACGTTGATTCCTTCAAATGTACGAAGTTGGTGGCATAGAAGGGAAACTTCTTTAGCCTAACAATCTGAGTATTTTTGTGGGAACCAATTAGTGATTTCCAATGGATCTGACGATGTGGCATTCAAAGTAAACGGTGGCCAGATGTTCTGAAAGATAATTCAAACCTCAAGCCTCACAACCCGGAATTGACAAAAATCGGGCAGGCAGCATGGCTATGTGGGTCGCCCCCATTAGGATGTATAATCACCTATCTAGAGATATTTCATTTGCTTCTTTAAATCTATCGATGTTGTCCCTTTCGGGAAATGGTTGCTGATCCCAACCGTTGGTGATATACGTTCGATACACTCAAGCGAAATGAGTAGTCGGCTATGTGCGGGCCGGGTTGTAAGACGTTCTTGTTGAACCCCAGTGTATCGCCTCTAGAGTACGCAGATCGGAAGGTGGTTCCATACCTTGTCATGTTGGAAATCCAATCTCCAATAAGCGCCCTGCGGTTTTTGAATTAATATTATATATGGAGCGTGATATGCAAGCGTTCCGCTAGATTTCTATTTATTTGATGTAAACATTATTATAATATAACTGGATTTGATATCAAAAATATTTTTGGTTATCGTAAGGTAAAAACCATCCGTGTTTATGTGTGGATCGGTCTTACGATTATCATTGCTTCCGAAAGGATTTTAAAAGTTAAACCAATAGTTGGAGTTTACTCACACCAGTCCCATGACTGACCCAGAGTTTATTTTGTTTGTTTTCCCTAAACTCTTGGGTGTCCAAATTTGTACGAGCAGTCAAGTAGTCGGGGTTTTACAGATTCACTTGGAGGAGCTCGAAGCAGGAGGCTTCATCATTTAACTATAGACTATCATGTTTTCCACTGTGTACTAAGTTGTATACGGAAACAGGTGTTTATTACTGTTCCAGGAATAACTGTTGTGCTCTGGTGATGGTATGTATATCTGGTTACTGATTTGTATTTCAAAGTTTATGTTATCTAATATATTTTATTTCGTTCCGCTGTGAGTTTGTGATCTTCGTTTTCTTCTATTCTAATAATTCTTTCTTTCTATTTCTCATCCTCTAACTTCTTTCTAATAATAATTCGTATTTCTGTGTCATTTGGGTTGGACGTGTGCCGTTATTAGTCAACCCAAAGGGTACGGGAATTCAGGTCGTTTCACTCGAGGCGGGCCAACATCTGACCTTTTGCCGTAGTCATGTCATAAAAAAAATTCTGAGAATCAGATGGAGATATATCCATATTCGAAGGTACTCCCTGTAAGCTCCACCCCGGAAAGCTCTTAGCTAGCCTTGGGTTACAAGGTCCAGGTGCATGGCATGGCCTATTAATAATAGCCTGAAGTTCTGAATAAGAAGGGTTGAAGGGAGAGTTTACAAACGGTTGACCAATTGATAAAATCTCGTCCTTTGGGACGTCCAAATCAAAGAAGGTTTCCCATCGACGCGCTCTGGAGATGGAACCATCCTGCAAACAGATCAGGAAATAACCATAAGATTCAAAGGAAAAATGAACATCAGAAAGAATCAACAAACCTGAGCAGCAATAGAGGGAAGTTCGGAATTTTTCCTTTCTAATTTTAGAACCCTATTGAAGGTAAATGAGAGCAAAATTGAATTAGAAATAAGAAAATGAAAGGGAAGATTAAAGGACACACATCATAAAGCACTCCTCACCACGTCAGCCTAATACTCGAGTACTGAAATGTGTGTCTCATCAGAAAGCCAGTTGGCATGTTCACTTCCCCATAATCTAGTCGTTTACAATAATGACAAAACAGTCCAAGCACAACAAAGCAATCTTAGTCCCAGCACGAACGAATCCTCAACAAGTCGGGACAAGCCTACAAAAAAATGTGCAACCAAATACGTCGAAGCCAGTAATTCCGTACAAAAATAAATCACAGACTTAGAGGGGCAAGTGTTAATCTCTAAAAAAAAAATCCACACACACATTGAGCAAAGGATGTAGGATGGGCACCATCAGAGTTGGTCGTGCATAATGTTATCTGAGGCGCTTAAACGACTCACCACGGGACATGATGCAACCGCATGGAGCAGGACCTGAATATCAAACCCAAGGCAAGTCAGGTCAGACAGTACGACCAAAAATAACGACACGATATGCTACGAGAAGTGCAGCCCGATAAAGATCTAGGTCGTATATCCTATAAGCCGCTCAAATACAAAATCAAAGCGAATCACTCATTCAATATAGGCAGGAGTGACCAAATGGCACAACCATAGGGACAAATAGCGCTACACAAAGGCGGCAAAAGGTTAAGCGCCCTGGAACCAAGAAGGTCGGTCGTGCAAGGAACGAAGAAGAATTGATTCCAGTCCCACGTTCCGCTCTTATAAGATGTCTCAAAGCAATCATTCTCACATGGACGCCCGCTCCTAGGGACTCGCACAACTACTCAAGACGCTCGCTCCATTGAATCGCTCGTACGTGGTAACTAAATGCAGCCACGGACAGCTGGCTACAGCTAGCCAATAACATGATGGTAATTAATCAAGTGAGCGATCTGTAGCGGGCATCAACAGATTTCAGGTCATTTCCCAAGGGAGCTCACCTATAAATACACCATGATTATGAACATAAAGAGGATCAGATCTTCGAGACCACGAAATGCTGCCAAATTCTATCCTCAACCATTGATTCATCCATGGCGTCAAGAACAATCTCATAACCATGGAAGACGGCTCCATTCTCTTTCTCAATCATCCATCCATTCTCCTTCTCGTCAAATTTTACCATTCTATTGTGTGATTCTAAAATTGAAGTTTATAAACGAGGGTATATTGAGTGAATGCAAAGATGTATGAAAAGAGAGAATTGATGTATTTTGTAATCCTCGTTATAAGATTGAAACTCACCTTCACAATGGACGTAGGCCTAATTAATGGATGAACCACTCTAAATCTCGCCTCTACTTTACTTTTTCTTTCATTTTTCATTTTTAATTGCTGGTTAAACACAGTTCAATTTAGATCTTTCAAAGTTGGTGAAGTACAACTTAGTACCTTGGGTGTTTAGACCATTTTTGGTGTAAACATTGATTTATATTAAATTTGACAAAAACTGATTAAAATAATCGAATTAAATTACAAAACCTATTCCATTGTGTCCGGAATACGGGTATTTGGCTAGGGACATCATTCATTGGGATTCTTTTAGAGTTCGGACGCAAAAACTTCAACGTTAAGTAAAACTGAAATTAAATAATATTAAAATTTTGGTATGAAATGGATTTTGTAACACTAATCTTTATAACTAGCCACCTTTAATTTGGCCTTCAACGTTAATATGGCCGAAATCGTCTGAAATTTGTGCCTAAAATACTCCCAATAAATGAATCAATTCACGAATCCTTCAACATGAAATTCAAGAGAAAACTGACATCTTTAATTTGGTACGGGTTTGATCATCTTTAATGGATTATTCTGTTCGATTTTTGGTATCGAAGGTGCCACGGTTAATCAGAATTCTGGGTGGAGGGGGAGTTCAAATTGGCAGTTGTGCCAGGCGACGTGTGGTGACGTCGGTGGCTACGGCGTGGTGTCTTCATATCAGTGGTCGGCGACTCCTGGTGGTTGGCGGACGCAGTGATGGGTTCAAACGAGTTTCAGGAGGTTAAACGATGAAGGAAGTAATTAAGTGAAGGTTAAGGAAATAATTATAAATTTAATTATATTGATTATGTAATTAAAGTTTATGTTATCATTTCTTGTTCAAATGGAAACAGAAATCAACAAAACAACTTGTGTTGGGATCGCAAAGACGAGAGCTTCGCAGTGAAGCTGACCGGAAGGAATTTGGAGCAAGTTGCAGTTTTTAGTTAAATTAAACGTCCAGTTTAATTTAATCAAAATAATCGTTTTATAACGATTTCAAACCGATCAAAGTCAGAACTCTCTCACTTAACTATTTTGTTATGTTATTCTAATCATATCGACAAATATGTTAATTGCCTGCGATAGCTTCTCACTTTAATTATTTTATTTGTGTAGTTTAATCGCAAATACACTGTTAAATAATTAGTTGTTAAGTGATCAATTTAATACAGACTTATGATATGATTAGAAAAATAAAAACTTGTAAATTGTTAAGTATGCGAATATGTTAATGATAGCTTATGTTAGAACACTGAATTTTATTTAGTTAATTATCACAAATTATTATACGGTATATGGTAGCTCACCTTACAAGTTGTTTGAAAACCAGATGGATGACTGATTGATTGTGTTATTATTCAAATGTATATTGATTGCCTATGTTTGCAATGTATGCTTCGTGGTTAATGGATGATTTATTTTGCGGTTTATTATTAATATTATTAAACAAAATATAAGAACTATCGACAGAAACACTTATATTATAATTATTGGTTGATGGATGGTAGTTGATATGGATGTGTTTTCATTGTTAACACAAAATTTATATGATAAATATGAAAATTGGAAATTTATTGAATCTCAATCTTTTGGATTTTTAAATGAATTTTATATTCATTCAAATGAAATCTGACAGAAAATTGGAAGTAGGATTTTTAAATCCAAACGGATTTAATACTGAAGTTGTTATAATTTCAAACAACTACTGAAATGGAAAAAAAAGAAATTTGGATTGAAAACGACTTGTTTTAATTCAAATGGGATTTTGAATAGTAATTTCAAAATGTGAAATCGAGTTAAGTATAGAAATGAGTTTTCAAACTCGAACAGATTTTTCCATTGTTCTTATTTATTTTTATAACGATCGTGAGAAAGATTTGGATTTCAAAATATTATATTTAGAAAAATATTAATAATTTAATATTATAATAAAATGGATTATTCAATTTTGATTTAAAATTGAATAGAAGATGGAAATTGTTTTTAAATGAGATCTTAAACGTATTATAAAATACGTTAAAACAGAATCAATGAATTTTATTATAAATAATAAAATGGTTTGAATAGTACGAGTTGCGCAAAGACCATTCGCGAACTTCAACCATTAACAACAAATAGAAGTAATTGGAGATCTGACCGTCGGATTCTTCCAAAACCGGAATCGTTGGATCGATAATGAAATGAGTTTTTTTAAAAAATAAGATTTTTTAAGATCCAACGGTTTGATTTTTAAATATGTCTAAATCTTTGGAAAAGGTTGTTGTAAATGCGGTTCGGTGACCGAAAATGTAAACCGATTGTAAGGGCCTTAATAAAATTATTAAAAATATGGAAAAATTATGTTAAATCAGAATAAATGATTTGAAAATATTTCGAATAAAATATTCCAAGTTTGGAAGGATAAAAGATATTTTTATTTGAATAAGTTGTTTATCAACTAAAATAAAGAACTGAGAAAATTATAATGGTTTTAATATAACCAGAGCATTCCAATGTACAAATTTGATTTGGATGGAAATTATCTTCGGATATTTCAGTATTGGATTCCATGATTATATAGATATTATTATTCCCAATACTGTATCTGTGGGTTTCAGAATTTGATATTGAATATAAGTTGATATGATTTCTATTCAAAGCCTTGTATTTAGTATCAAATTGGATTTTGTGTTTATCGTGAATGGTGTCTTAAATAACACTGTTCTTAAACCCGATTAAGATTAAAAGTGAAATAAATCTTCTAATGAAGATCTAGTGAAGTTTTCCAGTTTAATTAACTAAATAGGAGTTGAAAGGAATTCAATTTATTAACAATCGAAACGAGATTCTGTGATGGTTGATGGACTTATTTGAGGAGCCCATTAGTGGGCTGGTGGGAGGCTATAAATAGGGGGCTAGAGGCTTGGAGAATAGTTTACGTTCTTCATTCTCTCATTTAGTTGAGCTCGTGATCCTCTTTGATCAATAAAATACACTTTTCCACCATTAAAATTCTAGATCTACATAAGAGAATCGAAGATCTACATCGTTTGAAGCTAGATCTACATTAAGTGAAGAGAGATTGCTTCAAATCAAGAGGTTTGAAGCATGTTCTTTGCTGTCCAAATTAAGAATTTAGCGATTTAAAGTTAATTCAAAGGATTGGTGAGTGATAAGCATCTCTCACATAATTCAATCAAGTATATGGGTTGTTTGATCTTATTTTCGTCATTTTAAGTTGTTTTCACCAAGATCTACATCATGGTAAGTATATTTTCATTTGAATCACCATAGGATCTAATTTAGCAACTTAAAACTAATAAGTTCTTATGTAAATTCATATGTTTATACTAGTTAGATCCATTGTTTTAGTCTATGCATTGATTTATCATAATTTAGTGAATTTAATATGATTATTAATGAATAATTGTACTTTTAGTGTTGTTGATGATTTCATAAAGTGTTGATGGTTGAATTAGAAGATTCAGATGAGTTAGTTGCATCGATGTGGTCGTTTGGTGATGGTTTGGTCCAGATTGGTGCTAAATTGGTCAGACCTGGAGTTGGGTCGTTTTTTGATAGCTCGTTGGCTTCTGCCCCAAGAAATGGAAGTTGAGTCATTGGTGATCCAAGGAGTTGGGTTGTTGGTGATCCATAGAGTTGGGTCGTTGATGATCCAGGGAGTTCGGTCGTTGGTGATCCATAGAGTCGGTTCGTTGGTGATCCCAGGAATTGGGTCGTTGGTGATCCATAGAGTTCAGTCGTTGGTGATCCAGGGAGTTGTGTCATTGGTGATCCATAGAGTCGGGACGTTGGTCATCCAAGGAGTTGGGTCGTTGGTGAAACATAGAGTCGGGTCGTTGGTGATCCAGGGAGTTAGGTCATTGGTGATCCAAAGAGTCAGGTCGTTGGTGATCCAGAGAGTTGGGTCGTTGGTGATCCATAGAGTGAGTCATTGGTAATCCAGGGAGTTGGTTCGTTGGTGATCCATAGAGTAGGGTCGTTGGTAATCCAGGAATTTGGGTTGTTGGTGACCCATAGAGTTGGGTCGTTGGTGATCCATATAGTCAGGTCATTGGTGATTCAGGGAGCTTGGTCGTTAGTGACCTATAGAGTTAGGTCGTTTGTGACCTGATGAGCTAGGCTGAAACACTATGAATCGAATATTAACCAAATGATGTATGTTTTTGGCTCGATGGTGGTTGTGGCTTCAAAGTGAATTCAAGTAAGAACGTTCGAAGTGTTGTGAAGTGCTCGTTGATCGTTGTAATGCAATGAAGACGACTCAAGGTGGTGAGCTGTGCATAGTGGTTGCTCGAGAAGGGGATCGAGTTTATGAACAGTCGTCGGGTTGGATGGCTAGAGATATCAAAGGCTGAGGGATTATCGTTGTCATAGGTTCTACCGGACTCAAATCATGGGTATAATAAGGATTCCTAAAAGACTAGAAGTGACTGGTCGGGTACCCTGGGCAACTCGACTGGCCTAGATATGTTTCGTCGTATGGCGTACAGTGTTTTGCTAGAACTGGGGTTTACCATTAGCCCTTGACAGTCGATGGAACGGTGTTTAGCCGATCATACAATTAGCAATGGTTTCGAATCAGGATTTGCAGTGATAGCTAGAGTCATGGATGAATGCTTGTTTGCTCGTATCTTCTTGTGTAGATTATTCGACGTCGAAGGAAATATCTCTTGGGTGCTTGTCTGATATTGGTTTAGTCCTTCGAGGCTTGTGCTTGGGATATATCGATATCGATTAGGATGGTCTATGCTTGACAATTGATTTCCGTGAATGTACTATGCTTTCAAATTGTTGTTGTAAAGGCTATCACTGTCAGATGTGGGGAAAAAGGGTTTGGGTTCTTCTTTGGTAAGGTGGAAGATTGGTTGGTTAATCTGCCTATTCTCATATACTTTATTGATGATGTTAGATAGTTGTTTTATCGCTCATTAAGATTGTTGTCCAACTCAAGGTTTTATGTTTCCCTCTTATTACCTTGGGTTGTTCATCCATTGTATGGATGGGAAGACTGAGTAGATGGTAACAAGTAGTAGAACTTAGTTGACGATGTTGCAGAGCGATGACGAGCTGGAGGCTTGCGTACCAATTTTCTACTATACATATTATGATGTTTTCCGCTGTTTGATGTACTCTATGAGTGTTGTAGTGAGGCTTTTTGTACAAAATTTTATGATGTTATCCAACGATGTTATGGATATTCCTTGATGATATGGAAGTTTAAAATTCCGTGTAATCATGTTTTACTATTATTGCCAATTGTATATGTTCTATTACAATTTATCCTTGTGCTATGAGTTATACGACAGGTTCCACCTATGTTATATTACCTTGATGATCGTCCATGGATGCCTGCACACCTTTCAGCGCATTAGTTCCCTTGTTAAGTGCAGGAGTTATGAGCGGTCATCACAAAGTTCCGGAGAGGAAGGAAACTGATGTGGCTGAGCTTTTGTTTGTTGCGGATATCCCTTTTGAAGAACCACATGCTGACGATGAAAGAGACCTCATTGGGGTGCCAAAGTTTATTTGTATCGACAATGATAATCTCAAGTCCATAAACGTTACTAAAGGTGGAGAAAAACATAGTGGTGGTTCTACTGATGTTGGTTGCACCTCCTTGGCCCTTGATGGTTGAGATGAAGTATGTGACAAAGATTCTGAATTCTTCGGAGGTGGTCTGGTTTTGGTTGAACCACCCAACCTAAATAGAGTGAAAAATATGAGGAAAGATCCAAATTGTAAAAGTGCTTCTTCCATTAAGACTTTACAAGTTTCTACTCCTGTTTCTAAGGTATAATGACTTATATGATATCTTTTTCATTTTTGCTTTCAATAATTGGTCTCTATTCCTTTTCGCATAGACCAAAAGGAGAAGACTAGGTTCTAGGTGTTCCATCCTTAAAAAGGCTCGATCGAAAGTGATTTGTCTTGCCAGAGACCTGAACAAACAAACGAATGAATATAACACATTGCCCAACATATACCATCTTCTTGATAAAAGTGCCACAAAACTATTGCTTTTCAAAGAGAGAGAACTTACCCACAGGTTGAGAACTTCTCGACTGCAGTGTGAAAGGCTTTTGAAAAAAATGTTGAGCTCATGACTTTGTTTTGAACCTCCACACGGTTGAATGCTGGAACCTCCCACTAGTTACCTCTATTGCCAGAGAGTTACCTTTAGACAAACTTAAGTTTAATAAGCATCGATTTGTATGTGAAACCTTTAAGAGATCCGTCTTGTATGAGCATGAGGATTGTCTGTGACGAATGTATTTTCTCAGTTTTTGATGTAATGAATTATCTTTCTTCTAATTCCTTTAATATTTTCTTCAAAGTCTTCCTCTACTTCAAGTTTTCTTTTTAGGGATTTTTTAGGAGATTACGTTAAGTTGAAAAGAGAATTCCAGGAGAAGTCTTTTCTTATTAATTTATTCATTAGCACGATATTGCTTCCTAAGGGACCTTGAGATAGTTTATGATCAATATCCTCGGATCCGCCTTGATTTTCTTGTCAAAGAAAAGGATCAATTCTAAAGAGAAATCCAAATATATCGGTCGAAGCTAACTCGAGGTTATGATAGTCCACCCACCGGAGAATGGGATTATCGCAAGTGTCCCCCCGTTTACACACCCGAAGGGTTTGGAATTCCATTTGATTCCTTGCTTAATCTTTCTACTAACACCTTGAACAGAGTTAAGAGGATCGATTCTTACCCTGAAAATTATACTAACCACCTGTAATGATGCTTTTGAAAATTATACTTTGTTACATATAATCCATGATATTAGAGCTGGGATATTTCTCTCAATGGAGATATATTTATTTTAAAATCCTTTTGTAAATAATTATGCAGAATGCAAGGTACTTGATGTATTATACTTCATATGTAACGATCTCCAGTAATGGTGCTATAAACGAAGTTATGACTTGTAGAGGTGTTACCTAATGCGTAGTCATAGCTTGTGACGAAGATGTTCTCTTTAAAGAGCCCTATCATGTTATTCTGTGCAAACTTAACTCATACAGTTTGATGTTAACCCTTATAGTATATGCATAATGGTTTTTCTATTTTTTGTGAGACTGTGTTTATGTCATAGATGAATGCATGATGGTTTTATCCATGTTTTATGTGCAAATAAGACAACTCTATTTAATAGAAATTCTCAAGGGTTTTCCTTTCGTGAGTTATTTGGAAAAGTGTAACCCTTGTCGTAGGAAAACTTAAGGTACTTGCTTGAGTTCTACCTTGAGCTTATGTTCAAGTGAATATGGTTATTCACATTATATATTTGTTTGATACAATGAACAATAACTTAATGTGCATATGAGTTAAGGAAATCTCCCTGAGCAAGATGGAAAATCACAATCTTCATTTGCACGCTCTTGTATGGCAGGCTCAAGCATTTGCCGTGAGTGTTGGTGATAGATTCCTTCCTCAAGGATAAAAATTAAAATCTTGTGACCAGGTATTTGAGTAGAGAACTCCAGAAATTCCCTTCTGGTAATAACAGAGCTTTGATCCATACTCTAGATTATGGTGTTTGTAATAAGCCCAGGGATCCACCTTTGATCATGACAGAAGCCCTGAACCAAACCTGATTCAGGTACTACGGATGGAAGACTAGGAATCCTTTTCTGGAAATAATAGAAGTCCTGAACCGACCCAGATTTAGGTATTTGGAATGGAAGACCAAAAATCCACTTGCGGCAACAATTGAGATCCCGAACCGACCCAGATTCAGGTATTTAGAATAGAAGATCAAAAATCCACTTCTGGCAATAATTCAGATTCTGAACCAACCTAGATTCAAGTATTTAGAGCAAGACTAGAAATCCACTTCTGGTCATTAGTTTTGTTACCCCACTTGGGGTTTCATTTGTGAAGCAGATGATGTACGTGCTTCTTGAGCCACTCTCTGGGATTTTTTTCGTCAAAGAAGAGGTACGTGCTTTGTTGGCCACACTCTGGGCCTACGCGTCCAACACGCTTGGCTAGCTTATTCACAAGCAGGGCCCAAGGAGTTACTCGACCTCGCTCCAGGAGGCGCCTTATCTTGGCCATCGTAGGCGATGATAATGTCTTAGTTGCTTAACCCAGGCCATCAAAGATGCAGAATTAAGGTTTACTCTTTTGATGCTCTACCCTGGCCATCATAGGAGGTAATAGAGGCTTACACCCCCTCCAAGGGGTGCCTTATCCCGACCATCATAGGCGATGATAAGGTTTTGTGCTCCCTTCTGCGGGTAGCGTGGAACATAATCAGAGATAGGACATGCTCTTCTGCGAGCACAGGTAGGACGTGCTTAGTTCATAGCAGAGGTAGGGCTTAGTCTTCTGGGAGCAGAGGAAGGGCGTGCTAATTAGATGATCCGTCCCGACCATATCTCGTGTGGATCGAAGGCTTACGCTTTCGATGCTTTAACCTGGCTCTTTCTGATTTTGGTGCGGAGAAAGGCTTACACATCACCCCCTCCGAGGGGTGCCTTGTTATGGCCAGCTAGGCGGTGACAAGAGTTTTTATCCATTTGTAGTATGACCCACCTTGTGTTATTTCGAGTTCTGAGAGGGTTTCCATACCCTTGGTTATGTAGATAATTCTTTTCCTAAGGATTTGTGTTGGACTTAGTTTGATCCTTTTACGAAGTCTTGTAATTGGCCTTGATTGAGGAACTAGATGATCATTCCTTCGAGAATTCTACGGTCGTTAGTTTCATGACCATTCATCATATGATAGTGATAGTAAGGCCCTCCCAATTTCCTTTCATACTTGGGCTTCTTCTTTGCGGATGGCCAATAATTGAGTTCATGTCTGGCTAGGAAATAAATGTTTTCCATTGAGATGGTAAGGTGGTGCCCATCAGACAACCTTGGTATAAAGTCCTTTCCTTGTCGTTGCAACTCAACCCTTTTGTTACTTAACCTTATCGCTTTATCCATATCCTCGCTTCTCCCTTTCATGGTACGTTGAGGTTGGAGTGCTATCCTTTTAGTCCACTTAGAGGCAAAACAGTTAAAATCCTACATTATTCATTGTTCGAATATCATTCCTTTGGTTTGCACATCGATTGCCGTTCTTATATGAGAGAAGGGGTTATATTCTTCTGACGTAGAATCACTTAGAGTAAAAATTGGTGCTTGTCCTGTGTAGAAAGGGTAATCATTCCAATAATCAATATCGCATTGTTCCCCTTCCATTTTCCACTTGATTATCCATAAGGCTTCCATCCTCTACCTTTGTTCATCCATCACTCTTGGGTCTATAGTACCTGACATAGCCATTTGAGATCTCGAAGATTCTTGTTGGGAGCTTTTGCTCATAATGTTGCTTGTTCCAAGCTTAGTACAATCCAGGACGGAACAATACAATTACTTATGCGGCTGCTAACCACTAGGTCGGAGGTTTAAGCCCTCCTTCTAGCGCCAAAATGTTAACGATATTTTTTCGTCAACACCAGAGGTAGGTCTATGGAAGTGGACCTAAGGGGAAAATGGGGTTATTTCGTTCCTACAAGCTTGAATTAGTTCACCGTTCCTTAGATATCAAGGTCTAAAGTCTAAAAGATTATTTACTCTTCCCTCAAGTGGTGAGTATCACGCTTATGCGACTTAAGAACAAACAGTTACCTTGGAATAAGGGCTCCTTAAGCAAAACACAAGATAGAAAGCTAAAAGGTTTGTAGGAAGGGATTTGCAAAGATCTTGAGGAAGGGTTTAAACTTATTTAAGAAACCTTTGTCATAGAGAAAGCATAAGGTACTTTGTAAAGTAAATGGCTAAGAAGCTCGTAGAAATCATTCTAAATATTGATCCACTCTTTATTGCTTATTGATTCGGAATACATAAGTGTTTACCAAGGAAATCCCTAAATTGATTTAGAAATTTGGGTTTACTTTAGAAGAAAAGAGTACAAGATTGAGAAATGAGAATTCGACCTCCAAAATGAGACCCGTAGGGTCTTATTACAGGCAAATCGGGACCCCTTTTGTCACTAGGCCAGCAGAAGCCTTTTTCGGGTGCAACAACTAATCGCTTTTCCCTTTCGGTTCTGGTTGCCTTGGCTCTCGGCCACTCCCTTAGCCTTGTTGATGGATGCAATATTGTTTTTAAGGTGCCAATCTCGGTTATTAGAAGAACGCTCTCAGTCTCAAGAGTTTTCCTTTGACGTTGTTTCTTCCTTTAGTATTGATACCATGCCTGTTGGTATGGACAACATTGAGAAAGGCTTTTGGCTTCCGGTTATGAGCTTTCAGTTTTGCTTCTAATTCTTCAAGATGCTCTCCATTATGTTTTATTAGCATGTGTTCCCGGAACCACCACTCCTTTCGGTAGCGACACTAAGAATTAGTGTGGGTAGCTTATCTCTTTGGAAGCCTTGTTGTGCTCTTGGTTGACCTTTGGTTAGGGTTTCGATCTTCTGGAAGGATTGCTTTTGGAGTATTATTAGTTGTCTTTTGAAGTTGCTTCTCGGTGATCAACCTTTCGTTTCAATAGCTGGCTTCAGGAAGATTTATGTTTCGGTTTATTATGCCTTTGACACCTTCATCTTCTATTGTATCGGCATTAAGCCAGTTAAAGCCGATAGCTCTTTCGTATTTTCTTTCCATTTGCTCCCAGCTTTGAGTGGTTTGCTATCGAACTTGAGCTTCCCCTTGATGCCTTTCGTGTCGATGCTATCCTGCCGGCATTCTTTTTCCATACCAACTCCAAGTTTTCTTCTTTTACAACGGTGTCGGTTGCTTGCTATTCTGAATGCTTCCCTTATTCTTTTGGCCATGTCTTGTGCCGGGTCCTTTTTCCGGATTATTCTTCTATGCTTCTGACGGATCGATACCCCTTTATCGTCAGCTTGTCTCGGTGCTAATTTTGGTAGTAACATATACATTCTGAAATAACCCTACATATACTGTTCATTTACATTTTCTTAGTTATTAGGTTATTCGTGTTAATAGAACTCGAGGCTCCACACACACATCGCACCCATCTACTTCCCATTAGACTAAATTAATATAATATATACGTGGCTATGCCCGACATATTAAGGTACACCTCATAGTACCCTCCTTGTACGGTTTCCATCGTCATACCACAAAAGCGTGCAAACCCATCATCCTACGTTGAACCATGTAATGAAATCCCCATCATTATGCCGCATAATCAAACAGAACCACCATCGCTATGCCATGTATGCGTACAGATACTCATATCTGAACTCCTCGGTCGAACCATGTCTTGACATGGAGTAATTCCCTAATGTCTACAATACACCACCCAGTGCATGGATCTAGACCCTCGCACGAATTTACTGTCGACTATAACTTGAGTTCCGTCATAGGGCTGCATCCAATCCATAGAACTCGGTCGGGAGCTTTCGATATCTGTAAAGGACAGCTTCGTTAGGCCTACATTACAGACATCAATATATGGTCTCTCATTTAACAGTGGTCATGGCTCCACCCTGACCCCTCCCTCTACTAATGAATGACTGCATCAAGAGCTAATGACAGGCCTCTATCAACCAATCTAGAATCCAATTTGGTGTGTCCCTAAACCAAAGTCCCAATAGTGAAAGATCGTTGGTCAGTTGGGTTAGCTCTAGTCTTTGGGCATTCCACTGACTACCAATGATAGGTATCCGATGATTATTATCCTTCATTTGTTCACGACCACCTTCTCCCAAAGCGAGGAAAACGCCGAATCACCCAACTCCATCTAACATAGCCGTCTGACTGCCACACCATAGTCATAGCTAAGGTATGCTCTAGTTTGTGTAACAAACGTATCTCTAAGCGACGGTTTCATCATGTTGTTCCTCAGAGGGTCATCTCAGAGTATCCTACCACGTCCCGTAGAAGCCTCGTCCTTCCTTCCAGTCCTACAGAATAATTAGTTAGACATGCTCCTATCATGTCTTCAGACACCACGACAATCTACCAGGTTGGGTTCTTCATCTCCATATGTGCAGACTGATCCATCCATCGCGTTATTAGATCCTTTGTCTAATCTTTTAATCATGTATTTGCTTTAAGTTATAACATTGCTAATTAACTTAACTATTTACACATTCATTTTCTATTCAAGTTACTATTTCATTAGCTTCTATTTGGTCGCTTACTTTCCCTAATAAGCCCCTTGCTGCCGGAACAGACCATATCTATGAGCCACTTATTTTCCCCAATCATTCCCACGCTGCCAGAACGGACTTCCACTTATTATTACGTTAAATAAACTTAATTCTCCTAATTATAAGTTTATCAATAATAAGCATACTTTATCCTTTCTCATTTAATATAACCTCATGTTATATCATTACTGTTAACCGACTTTTTTGTCCGATTCCCAAAAGTACATGAGGCACACTCAACCCAACACAATGCATGGAGCTAAGGCTGAAAGGGACGCTTAGGAGCGGAGGATACAGGTTGAAGAGGAATCACGCCGCCAAGGGCCTCGCAACACCCCTAACACATTTATGAACCAAGGCTCCGAATCCCTAGGAGTTGCAAGCCCGAAACTTGAGATCCCAAACACCCATTCCCATGGCCTCCGCGCCTCTCATAACGTGAACTTCATACCCCTCGGGGAGCGAATTTCCCACCCCTAAGGGGAGTGAAATTCGCACCTTGTAGGGTGCGAAATTCGTACCCTGGGGTGCGAATTTCGCACCACAGGAGGTATGAAATTCGTACCCTTCGAGGTACGAAATTGAACCCCTCGGGGTATTTTGTACCCCCGAAGGATACGAGTTTCACGCCCGACAAGGTGCGAAATTCATATCCTACGGGGTACGAATTTCGCACCCCCATAAGGTATGAATCTCGCACCCCACATGGTGCGAAATTCGCACCCTAAAGCTGGGTGCAAAATAAGCATGGGCGTGGGTGTTAGGTGCGAAATTCTGGGTGTGGTCCCCTATTTTCACCTACTTTTACCTACTCCTACCTAACCCCTCTCCTATAAATACCCCATGGCATCACACTTCAAAGGGGATGGAATTTGTGAGCTTAAGACCTCTAGAGAGCTCCTTTAATGGCATCTTCCCTTGGAGGAAGAAGAAGGGCAAAAGTATCTTTTTCCTAATATATGAATTATATGATAATTATGACATCATATAACTTAGAGATGAATGTAATGAGATGTCATGAGATGGTCTTGGCCTTGTAATTTTGTGTTATCAATAATATTCCAACAACTCTTCAAAGTGGACGTAGGCCTCTCTCGAGGCCGAACCACTATAAATCTCTCATGTTATTTACCGCTTTCCGCTCTTGTCTACACGACCAAATTAAAAATTCCTTGTAATTGGAATCTTGGGTATTTACGATATTTTTTTCCATCAACATTTGGTTCTTTCACTGAGAAAACTCGGATTTTCTCCTTTGTCACACATTGTCATCTCGACTTCGATGAGCATTAGGTTCCTTTGCTAAAACCTACCGCTGAGTCCGTTTACGATGGAAAAGCAATCAAAGAACGCCATGATCGGCTCTTCAGCCGCAGCCAAAGCCGAAACATGCCAACAGCCTCAGCCGGCAGATATCCTAACCACTAATGAAAACTTCCCTCCTTCTGTGGACCCCGAAGCACCCATAACACAAGCTCAGATCTACGCGCTTAGTGAAAAATTTGGGAACACAGCGGTCGAGCTCAATCAAGCATTAAGATATAACATCGACCTTATGCGATAACTTCAAGAAAGTCAATGCATCGTCGCTCGACTTCAGCTAATTCAGAACAATGCTAGACCTCGACCAACTGTCTCGGAAACTTCCTCTTCCGAATCGAGGAGCCCACATCAAAGAAGGAGGTTTTGCCTCATCAACAACGTCGCCATTCGCACCAACTCCCTCGATAACAGTAACGGCAATGGCCACGCCAACGGCAATGGGAATAGCAACGACGACCTAACTACAGTCACATATAGCGAGGGGGCACAATACCGAGTCATTCTCACTTGATCATCAATGACGGACTGGGTCCAACCAATCCCTTCCTCGAGAAAACCCAATGGTCGCCCATCGAGATGATGAACCTACTATTCTAGTGGCCCACGCCTTTCTAGAACAGGATCCACATCAACCCACTCCGCACCAGGATCCGATTATAGAAGTTTAGGACTTGGAAGAAGACGACCCAGACATTCATTTAGAAGACGTCCTCGCAACAGAAGTCCGGAACCTCGCTAAAATCCATGGGTCCCAATGGCAGATCCCCATCCAACTTACCTTCCCGACATGGTCGAAGGATCATGAGGAAAATGTGAGGGAATGTACACGACTCATGGAAGGCCCACATTAGGCGTAATCCCTTCACAAGAAGAGTAAACGAGGTCAAGTGGCTGGGATGCTTCAGCATGCCACAGATGCCGCTCTATGATGGCTCCACCGATCCTTGTGCTTTCTTGAACCGGTATGAATGGCAAATGTATTCAAGTCGGGGAAATGATCCAGTCAAATGCAAGTGCTTCTAGTTTTCCTATCCGGGACCCCTTTACTTTGGTTCTCTCGCCTCCCACTTGATTCCATCAACAACTTCGGCCAACTAGCAACAGAACTAGTCAAGTAATTCAGAGTGCATATCTCGACTCCAAAAAATGCCCTTACTTTGTCCTACCTATACTAAGGACCTGCCGAGATGCTCAAAGGCTACCTCTCCCGGTTCAACATCGCCCTCGCCGAGGTCAAGGATTCGGACCTTCACACCATATTCTTTCAGTTAGCAAAATATGACCTTCCTACTACCGAATTCAGGGCATGGATCGATCGGAAGTAGCCAAAACGTCTCGACGCTTTCTACGAAAAAGCGGGGCAGTACTTATGCCAAGAGGAAGCGAGACGGAACTGGCTCCGACCTAACAAGAAGACACTACAAATAACAACCTCAGAGGAATACAAGTAGGAGAGCTCTCTGATCAGAACAAGGGGCGGGTCCCTATAGGAAGAGACCGAATAATGGTAGGCAAGGCAGCTAGAACAACGGTCAGGCCCCGATCGAACCAAGGAAACCCGGCCCTTGCCGAGCCTTCGAGACGTACACCAAACTGAATGAGGCTTAGAAACAATTTATTTGGAGACATGCACTACATTGCCATACAAGAAGCCACACACCAGAGAATCAACCACCTCAAGAGAAATATTGGAAGGTACTGCCGATATCACGACGTGTATGGACATAACACCAACGAGTGTCGCCAGCTCAAGGATATAATTGAGAAGCTTATCCGCGAGAAAAGACTTGAGCAATACGTTTAATAACCCTTTCCTCCCGAAGAAAGTTCAAAGCCTCAGGCGCCAGCACCTCGGGAGCCCAACGAGATGGCCCCAGGTCCATCTAACCTGAGGTGAGGAATCGTGATTAACACTATATATGGTGGACCTTATCCCACATACGATAGTTTTTGGAAAAAGGTAGAGTATGCGAGTTCCATAAAGCTTGCTACTTATGAGGCTTGCTCCTCTCCCGAAGGATCCGTCCTAGCTAAGCTTCAGAAGACCATTCGGGGCGACATTATCTTCCGTAAAAGAGATTCTACGGGAATCGAAATCCCAACCATCGATCCACTAGTTATCACGACTCAGATCGGTACCATTTCTGTCCGGAAGGTATTAATTGACTCGGGAAGCTCATTCAATATCATTTTCAAAATCACTTACGACCAGATGAAATTGGAAACAAAGGACTTAAAGCCATGTCACGCCACGATCCACGGCTTCAATGGGGCTTCTAGTTATAGATTTGCCTGTAGAGCTAGGCGAGGGGGATCAGAGCCAGGTCCGAGTCCTCACCTTAATGGTTATAGACATCGATTCCCCATACAACGCTTTCTTTGGATGCCCTTTCCTCATTAAGTTTCGGGTCTGCATGTCGCCATGGTCTCTCCTAATGAAATTCCCGACAGAAAACGGGTTTGGAACAGTTAGAGGCGATTAAGAAAACGCCAGAGAATGTTGTGCAATAGAACGGAAGAATGCGCGCAATAAGGACAAGGGCAAAGACATGCCCATACCTTCTTGTGCCAAGACTATTTCACCATAGCAATCAGCGACGTCTGGGACATGGTTCAGGCGTTCCGATGACATCGACCCATGAAAGGACGAAGAGCCCGAATACGAGAGGGCTACTCCGGATGAACCTACAGTGGATATTCCAGTTAATCCCGACGATCCATCAAGGATGCTAAAGATAGGATCGCAACTCCATTCCGCTATCAAAGAAGATCTTGTAAATTTCTTGAAGGCTAATTTGGACATGTTCGCATTGGCTCACTCCGATATGGAAGTCATCAACATAGCGGTTGCTTTCCATTGTCTAAGTATCAATTCCACAATGCCTCCAATCAAGAAAAAGCGCCGCTTCCTAGGACCCGAAAGGTCCAAAGCACTCGAGGAAGAGGTAGACCGTCTACTCAACAACTACTTTATTCGCGAAGCCGACTACCTTGAATGGGTCTCCAATCTAGTCCTGGTTAAAAAAGCCGATGGTAAATGGTGGACATGCATCGACTTCTCCGATTTAAACAAGTCATGTCCCAAGGACAACTTCCCACTCCCGAAGATCGATCGACTAGTCAATTCAACCGCAGGATACCAACTATTATCTTTCATGGATGCCTATTCAGGCTACAATCAAATTCCGATGAACCTTCGCGACCAAGATCATACCTCCTTCATAACTGAACTTGGACTCTATTGCTATCGCGTCATTCCCTTCGGTCTCAAGAAAGCCACGCCACTTATCAGCGAATGGTCAATCGCCTCTTTAAGAACCAAATTGGAAAATCTATGGAGGTATACGTGGATGATATGTTGGTAAAATCCAAAGTGTCAAGCAGTCACGTCCATGACCTCTCTAAAATGTTCGATGTCATTCGCCCGTATGACTTGAAACTCAACCTCCTGAAATGTTCCTTCGGCGTTGCTTTAGTAAAATTCTTGGGTTTCATCATCAACTCCCGGGCATCGAAGCCAATCCCGAAAAAATCCATGCCATTCGGGATATCCGAATCCCCCAGAACATCAAAGTTGTCCAAAGTTTAAATGGAAAGGTCACCGCTTTGATTCGGTTCATCTTTAAGGCCACCGACAAGTGCATCCCTTTCTTCGATTTACTTCGATAGGGAAAACACAACATCAAGTGGACCTAATGTAACAACCCGTATTTTAATAACGAGTTATAACCATAAATCAAGGTAGAATTAATTTTTAAAATAAGAATCAAGGGCAAAGGGTTATGCCATTACGTTCATCTCGAAATTCTGCTTGGAAATGAGTCTGAGTTTTCGAAAATCGGAGTCCATATGACCAAGTTATGACCCTTCGAAGTTTCTGAAATTTCAAGTCCAAAAACAGCTTAGAATTCGAATTCAAATTTCGAAATCAAACCCCAGAACGGACTGGGCGGGAAATTTCCCGCCCAGGACCAGGTCGAACTGGGGGTCGACCATAGTGTCGACCTGCCCAGGACCAGGTCGACCATAGAGTCGACCTGGTGTCGACCTGGGTGTCGACCAGGTTGCCGAGCCCAATTTTGAGTCTGAGTTCACTCTGATGTTTCTAGTCCGATTTCTGTCTAAATTCGTTGGCCTGACCCTATATAAACAGCCCCTAACTCTAGTCTCTCTACACAAATTCTCTCTGGTCTTATGCTGCTAAAACTCTGGTTGAAAAGTTAGAGAAAAAGGAATTGCTTCTTCTCCAACAAGGCTACGTGTAGAATATTGCTGTCTGGGGGATTTCTGTTAGACTCGAGATTCAACATCGCCTCTTTGTTTTCTAATTCTCAAACAATGATCTGTAAGCCCCAGTTACTTTTAGATCTAAACTTTAAACTTAATATGGACATGTTGCAAATTGAAATTGAACCTAAGTATGACAATTATCTTGGATCTATCATTGTATATCTTGGATCTATCATTGTTCATTTTGGATCTAGTATTTTGGATCTACTATTTGTTCACCTTGGATCTATTCATCTTGAATCTTGACTTGTGGTAATATTTATATGAAATTGATTTGGGGCCTAAACATGTTGTAAACCTAAACCCCTCATGTCCATGATGTTAACATGCCTGTGATGTTGTTATTCACAAGTTTGGGGTTATTATCTTATGTCAACTGTTACCATGACTATCACCTTATTTTGCTAGGTTAGATATTTAAGACCACTATTCCATATGCCAATATTGTTGTAGTCATTATCTCAAGTTATACCATGCTTGACTTATAATCACTTTTGCCACCTTATGCTCGTTCTTTCTATGTTATTCCCTAATTAGATTTGTTTGTATCGATTCGAATTCACGTGCGATGGGAATACGATTTGGATAGTTTAGGCAAACCTGAATTTACTATAAACTTGAAACGTGAACATTGTTATAACTTGAACCTGGATATGGACATGAACTTGACATGATTTGACATGAAACATGACATGAAAACTTGACATGAATTTAGACTCGAAACTTGAATCTGGACATGACACTTAGAATGAATTTGAAAATGGCCAACTCAAGGTTGGGTTGAGTTTGCAGTGTAAATCTGCTCGGAACCGCCCGGCGAATCCAGTGACTGCAAACAATAGGATCCAATGTGGGTAGTTAGTCATATCGCACCTAAAATCCGAGGTTAGACTATGTTGTGGTGTAAATCTGCCCGGAACCGCCCGGCAAATCCAGTGACCACAACAACTAGTCTAATGTGAGAGGTTGGGGTGCATTAATGAATTTATGCTACAGGATAGGGTTAAGTCATGAACCACTTGAATATACTTAACCAATTTGACATGAAGATTTGATAGGGTTAAGTCATGAACCGCTTGAACACACTTACCCAACTTGATACATGATTTGGATAGGGTTAAGTCACGAATTTGAATGACAACACTTAACCCATTAGAAACCCTAGTTACGCGGTCCTTTTCAGCAGTAACCCACTTTGATGTATCACGATACCCTAGGACTAGGTAGGGTGGGGCACGATTACTAGGTTGATTGTAAGCGACCAGAACGACGGCTGAGTAGGTGCGCAATTGTAGGTTCAGGCGGACTAGGGTCGTGCACGTAGTCCAGAGTTGAAAAAGCAGGCATTGGGCACCAGTAGGTTTACACTGTGCGTGCTTGATTCGTGTCGGTGGTTGGCACCCTAGGGCTTGATACACCCTATGGTGGACCTAGCACAGGTGACTACATTTCGTGATTGGGCCGTACGACACAGACACATGACGAGCTAGAACTTGTAGGGAGCCGATCGATTAGTAGGTCGTACTGTAGGACCCCGTAATGGGTCATTTCATGATATTGGGCCAAGGGATCATTTCATGGTTAATACTTGACATCGGTTAGAATACTAGTACAGTTGGTGCAGCGAATCTTGAATATGCGATGCTAGACTTGATTTATCTTGTTATCTTAGTTATCATACCAGTCCTGTTATCATCCTTATGATTAATTCTAGTTTTCACATGTCATGTTACTTTTACTAGTTTTTATGCTGAAAGTCACTAGGGCTTACCAGTCTTTATGACTGACCCTTTTCTTTCGCCTTTTTTCTTTCATTCCCCCCCAGGTTCTCAGGGAGGAAATGCTAGCTCTTAGCTTGCTTTCTGTAAGCTCATGTACGGTTTGGTCCTGAGCTATGCTATGGATGCACTTCTGCTATTTTTGGGGAATAATTTACTTTTGTTACCTTAAGTTTATGCTTCTTTATTTAGAACTTGATGTAATGGAATAATTTGTACTTCAGATATATGAGGTTTTGACTCTTTTCTTGAAAGTAATGAAATTTGGTTTTTAATTTCTACCGCTGCTTTATTTATGTTCTGCCTTTTGATATCTCTGTGTATGTTTACCTAGATAATACTCCACCAAAACTAGTGCATTCCCTTTATGAGTGACCCTAGCGGAGGTGGGGTGTTACATTTGGTATCAGAGCAGAAGGTTACCAGGCGGGGCAAAAGTTTTAAAAACCTTCTGAAACTATTTTCCAAAACCGTTTATAAAGAAGCATTTTTCAATAAAAGTTTTATGTTTAAAAAGGCTATTCCCCAAAAGCCATTAGCACTTTCCTTTGTTTCCTCGTTTGAATCTTTTTCTTTTCGTTTTTCATCATGTCTGATCTTAACCTTCTTGAGGGAGTACCCGTACTTGGATGGTTCCGAAGGTACTTAGAAGCTAGGGCCAACGGTGCGGGCCCGGCAGACATCCCTCCTCCTCCCCCAGTGGCCTCGATTCCTCCTCCTCCTCTTGTTACCGCCTTTGCCAAAATATGCAAGGACTTTAAAGCAATGGGCGGCAAGAACTTCGTTGGAACTGAAACCTTCATTGAGGCAAGAAACTGGCTAAAGGAAACTGAAGACTTGTTTATTATCTTCGATGTGGAGGATCATAGGAAAGTTCAGTTGGCAACATGGTTGTTGAAAGAGGAAGCCGCATTTTTGTGGGAAGTCACCAATGCTACCAGGCCAGTTGAGACTTGGGCAGACTTTAGAGAGCGGTTTGGGCTTAAATTCTTATCGTCAGCAGAAGAGAACCTTCAGATGGAGAGGTTCCTAGACCTCAAGAAAGGGGACATGTCTGTTAGGGAGTACGTGAATAGGTTTAATCAGCTTGCTCGGTTCGGTTTGGACTTGGTCAACACGGCCCAGAAAAAGGCTGTACGCTTTGCTTGAGGATTGAACGAGCCACTACACAGTTTGGCCATAACTCATATACCCATGGGGGCGACCGTTGAAATCTTGGTGGATATGGCTCTACTTCATGAGGAAGACAAGAATAGCAAGAAGGAGGTTAAGCCTAATGAGACTCAGAATAAGAAAGTTGACTTCAAGAAGGGAGGCAACAAGAATAGCAAGAATAACAAGAACAACAACAACAATACTAACAAACCACGTGAGACAAGGAAGTGCAACTTTTGTGGTATTACGGGACATCTAGCTAAAGACTGTAGAAAGAAGAAGAGAAATTTGGGTGAATGCTTTCATTGTGGAGATACTGGACACATCAGCAAGGATTGCCCTAAGAAGCAAGGACAGGGGCAGGGGCAGACCCAGCGAGCAGGAACTTCTGGAGGGCGGTTGCATGCTCTCAACACCACCCCAGCTCTTGACCGAGGTAGTAATATTTCTGTAGAAAGCCTTGTTTACATTTCTGACTTTCCTGTTCGAACCTTATTTGACTCTGGCGCATCGCATACTTTTATTTCTTCTGATATTGTTGAAAATCTGCACCTAAGTACTAGTCTAGTTGAGGATCCCGTTAGTGTTTCAAATCCAATTGGGGGCTCCGCCCATTTATATATGATGTGTGTGGATTTGAGGATTTCTATCTTAAGCGTAGAATTCACGTGTAATGCTTACGTTCTCGGATTTATGGGAAACGGTTTGATCCTAGGTATGGATTGGCTATCCAATTATGGAGCCATTCTTGATTGTGAACGAAGGGTAGTGAGGCTCATGACTCGCCTTGGTAATACCCTTGAAATTTCTTGTAACCCTAGGGGTCCGGTCATGTTGTGTTATCTTGAATCTCTTGACTCGTCCATCGACAATTTGCAATCTGTAAGAGTGGTCCGAGAATATCTAGATGTCTTTGATGAGGTGAAGGGGTTACCCCCTAAACGCGAGATGGATTTCCGTATTTATCTTGTTGATAATGTCAAGCCAGTTTCATTGCCCGTTAGGCACATGGCCCCGCGAGAAAGAAGAGAGCTCAGTAAACAAGTTAAGGAGTTGCTTGAGAAAAATTTCATAAGACGAAGCATTTCGAAATGGGGTGCTCCGGTGGTATTCGCTACTAAGGCGGATGGTTCGCTTCGTCTATGCGTAGATTATCGTGATTTAAACAGCTAACTAAGAAAAATAGACACCCGCTACCAAGAATCGACGATATGTTGACCAGCTTGTGGGAGCATCTGTTTTCTCTCAACTCGATCTAGCCACAGGATTCCATCGGCTTAGAGTGGCTGAGGATAGCATTGACAAAACTGCGTTTAGGACTCCAGATGGTTTCTTCGAATGGCTCGTCATGCCATTTGGGTTAACGAATGCACCCGCGTACTTTGTAGATTTGATGAGTAGGGTGTTTCGGGAGTTCCTTAACAAGTTTGTAGTGGTTTTCGTAGACGATATTTTGATCTTCTCAAAGGATGAAGAAGAGCGTGCTAGACATCTCGAGGAAGTCATGGATACGCTTAAAGCACACCAGTTAAAGGCTAAGTTCTCCAAATGCCATTTTTGGAGGACGGAAGTTCGGTTTCTTGGACATGTAGTTTCTAAGCAAGGCATAGCCGTGGACCCCGCAAAGGTAGACCGGGAAGTTCCTAAGAACGCAATTGAAGTGAGAAGCTTTCTCGGTTTGGAAGGATACTATAGGAAGTTCATTAAGGACTTCGCTAAGATTTCAGCTCCCTTTACTAGGTTAACGAAGAAAAACCTAGCGTTTGCATGGGACATAGAATGTGAGATTGCTTTTAAGAGACTCAAGAGAGCCCTCACCATAGCTCCAGTTTTAGCATTACCCGACGGAAGTAAGATGTTTACGGTGTACACAGATGCGTGTGGCATGGGATTAGGCGCAGTCCTAATGCAAGAAGGGAAAGTGATTTGCTACGAGGGTAGAAAACTTAAAGTTCATGAGAAGAACTATCCCACACATGACTTAGAGTTGGCGGCGATCGATTTTGCACTTAAATCTTGGCGCCATTATCTTCTAGGGGAGAGGTTCGAGCTGTATACCGACCACAAATCACTTAAGTACCTCTTCTCACAGAAATATTTGAATCTAAGACAACAACGGTGGATAGAATTCTTGGCATCATATGACTTCGATATAGCTTATATCCCTAGCAAGGGTAACGTGGTGGCGGATGCGCTAAGTAGGAAAAGGTTGACCTTGAGCCCTTTGTTTGTTGAAAGGAAAAGTCTAGAGTTTATAGCAACATTTGATTTTACACCTGCTGTTGATTCATTGACTGCTACATTAGCATCTCTTGAGTTAAGACATACACTTCTAGATCAAGTAGGGACTTCACAGAAGGAAGACCCACAGATAGTCGAAATCATGGACAGGCTGATTAGTGGTGAGATGTCAAGTCACCTCGGTAGGTATGCCATAGATGACAAGGGATGGATAAGGCATGATGGAAGGCTATGTGTCCCACAAGTGGGAGACTTAGTAAGGAAAGTTCTTAAAGAGGTGCACCACTCGAAGATGACTATACATCCTGGAGGGGATAAGATGTACAGAGATACGAAACGCATATTCTTTTGGGCTGGAATGAAAAAGGACGTGGTAGAGTTCGTTTCAAAGTGCATGGTGTGCCAACAAGTAAAGGCCGAGTCGAAGAAGCCCGGTGGGCTATTACATCCTTTGGAGGTTCCGCAATGGAAATGGGAGAGTATCTCGATGGATTTCGTTGATGGACTGCCTAGGTCAAGGAAGGGAAATACTAACATATGGGTCATAGTTGATAGACTCATGAAAAGTGCTCACTTCATTTCGGTGAAAAGCAAGAGGACCGCATCATGGCTAGCATCTATTTACCTTTGAGAGGTAGTACGGTTGCACGGGGTTCCTTCTAGTATAGTTAGTGATCGTGACCCGATTTTCACTAGCTAGTTTTGGAATAGTCTGCAAGAAGCAATGGGTATACGACTGAGCTTAAGCACGGCCTATCTCCCATAGACGGATGGACAAACTGAAAGGGTAAATAGGGTACTAGAGGATCTTTTGAGGCTATGCATTCTTGACTTTGGTGGTACTTGGGAAGACCATCTTCCTCTCGTGGAGTTTGCATATAATAATAGTTACCAAGCTAGCATCGGAATGGCACTGTTCGAAGCCCTGTATGGAAGACCGTGCAAGTCGCCAACTTGTTGGTGGGAGATGACAGTCAAGCTTATACTTGGGCCCGACATGATAAGGGACACTTCTGAGAAGGTTGAGTTGATACGAAGACGGATTAAAATGGCCCAAGATAGACAGAAATCTTATGCAGAAAAGAGAAGGACAGACCTAGAGCTCGAAGTCGGAGATATGGTCTTTATAAAAGTTTCTCCTTTACGCAATGTGGTTCGTTTTGTAGCAGTTGGAAAGCTAGCACCAAGGTTCGTAGGACCGTTCCCTATCACTGAGAGGATTGGGCCGATGGCTTATAAGGTAGAATTACCCGAGCGGCTGGCCGGAGTACACAATGTCTTTCATGTCTCGCATCTCCAAAAGTGCTTACATGAATCAGCCGAAGTGGTTGAGCCAAGCATCCTTGAAGGCGTAGAAGTGGAAAAAGAAGCAACATTGAGACGAGTTCCGATTCGTATCTTAGGAACGGAGATCAAGAAGCTAAGGAATCAAGAAGTCAAGCTAGTTAAAGTACAGTGGAGTGAAGCCCAAGAAGACGCAACTTGGGAAACCGAAGAGAAGATACGCGCGCTTTACCCATTTCTTTTTGAGGGTACATTCTCGATCTCTTTTCCTATAAACTTGAAAACCTTTCGTAACATGCTTTTACTACCTATGTTTGCCTTGTTATCTTCTCGATCTTATCTTGAGAACCTTAGGTAGAACCATATGGATGTAAACATGTGATTGAAACATGCTATGGTTGATGTTTTCAAATGGTTGCAAGTGTTTGCAAGTGATTGCTAGTGGATGCATGACACACATTAGGCACTAGATCGGCTCAGTCACACTTTCATGTTGCATATGCATGAGTGCTTATACTTGTACATGGATGGAACTTGTTATGCTATCACTTGGATGTTGCATATGAATGAATGTTATGTGCACTCATGTAGAGATTATAAATTATGTTAGGAATTTGCATACATGTTGGACTCATTACACTAACATATTTTGCATTAAGGAGGTTTACTGAATTAGTAACCACCTGATCTTTTGCATTAGATAAGTACATATACACCCACTTACTGCATATGTTCATACAACACTAGAAATCTTTTAAGGACAATGGTTGCCTGTGGATGATGTTTTGAGTAGATGAATGATTGGATGGTAGGATATATCCTTTCTAACTTAGAGATTTCGGGGACGAAATCCTTTAAGGAGGGGAGAATGTAACAACCTGTATTTTAATAATGTGTTATAACCATAAATCAAAGCAGAATTAATTTTTAAAATAATAATCAAGGGCAACAGGTTTCGCCATTACGTTCGTCTCGAAATTCTGCTTGGAAACGAATCCGAGTTTTCAAAAATCGGAGTCCGTATGACCAAGTTATGACCCTTCGAAGTTTAAGAAATTTCAAGTTCAAAAACAACTCAGAATTCGAATTCAAATTTCGAATTCAAACCCCAGAACAGACTGGGCAGGAAATTTCCCGGTGAGGACTAGGCCGACCTGGGGGTCGACCATAGTGTTGACCTACCCAGGACCAGGTCGACCATAAAGTCGACCATAAAGTCGACCAGGTTGTCGACCTGGTTGCCGAGCCCATTTTTGAGTCAGAGTTCACTCTGATGTTTCTAGTCCGATTTCTGTCTAAATTCGTTGGACTGACCCTATATAAACAGCCCCTAACTCTAGTCTCTCTACACAAATTCTCTCTGGTCTTATGCTGCTAAAACTCTGGTTGAAAAGTTAGAGAAAAAGGAATTGCTTCTTCTCCAACAAGGCTACGTGTAGAGTATTGCTGTTTGGGGATTTCTGTTAGACTCGAGATTCAACATCGCCTCTTTGTTTTCTAATTATCAAACCACGATCTGTAAGCCCCAGTTACTTTTAGATCTAAACTTTAAACTTAATATGGACATGTTGTAAATTGAAATTGAAACTAAGTATGACAATTATCTTGGATTTATCATTGTATATCTTGGATCTATCATTGTTCATTTTGGATCTAGTATTTTGGATCTACTATTTGTTCACCTTGGATCTATTCATCTTGAATCTTGACTTGTGGTAATATTTATATGAAATTGATTTGGGGCCTAAACATGTTGTAAACCTAAACCCCTCATGTCCATGATGTTAACATGTCTGTGATGTTGTTATTCACAAGTTTGGGGTTATTATCTTATGTCAACTGTTACCATGACTATCACCCTATTTTGCTAGGTCAGACATTTAAGACCACTATTCCATATGCCATTATTGTTGTAGTCATTTATCTCAAGTTATACCATGCTTGACTTATAATCACTTTTGCCACCTTATGCCCGTTCTTTCTATGTTATTCCCTAATTAGATTTGTTTGTATCGATTCGAATTCACGTGCGATGGGAATACAATTTGGGTAGTTTAGGCAAACCTGAATTTACTATAAACTTGTAACATGAACATTGTATTAACTTGAACCTGGATATGGACATGAACTTGACACGATTTGACGTGAAAACTTGACATGAATTTCGACTCGAAACTTGAATCTGGACATGACACAGAATGAATTTGAAAATGGCCAACTCGAGGTTGGGTTGAGTTTGCTGTGTAAATCTGCTCGGAACCGCCCGACGAATCCAGTGACTGCAAACCATAGGTTCCAATGTAGGTAGTTGGTCATATCGCACCTAAAACCCGAGGTTAGACTATGTTGTGGTGTAAATCTGCCCGGAACCGCCCGGCAAATCCAGTGACCACAACAACTAGTCTAATGTGAGAGGTTGGGGTGCATTAATGAATTTATGCTATAGGATAGGGTTAAGTCATGAACCACTTGAATATACTTAACCAATTTGACACGATGATTTGATAGGGTTAAGTCATGAACCTCTTGAACACACTTACCCAACTTGATACATGATTTGGATAGGGTTAAGTCACGAATTTGAATGACAACACTTTACCCATTAGAAATCCTAGTTACGCAGTCCTTTTTAGCAGTAACCCACTTAGATGTATCACGATACCCTAGGACTAGGCAGGGTGGGGGCACGATTATTGGGATGATTGTAAGCGACCAGAACGACGGCTGAGTAGGTGCGCCATTGTAGGTTCAGGCGGACTATGGTCGTGCACGTAGTCCGGAGTTGAAAAAGCAGGCATTGGGCACCAGTAGGTTTACAATGTGCGTGCTTGATTCGTGTCAGTGGTTGGCACCCTAGGGCTTGATACACCCTATGGTGGACCTAGCATAAGTGACTACATTTCGTGATTGGGCCGTATGACACAGACACATGACGAGCTAGAACTTGTAGGGAGCCGATCGATTAGTAGGTCGTACTGTAGGACCCCGTAATGGGTCATTTCATGATATTGGGCCAAGTGATCATTTCATGGTTAATACTTGACATGGGTTAGAATACTAGTACAGTTGGTGCAGCGAATCTTGAATATGCGATGCTAGACTTGATTTATCTTGTTATCTTAGTTATCATACCAGTCCTGTTATCATCCTTATGATTAATTCTAGTTTTCACATGTCATGTTACTTTTACTAGTTTTTATGCTGAAAGTCACTAGGGCTTACCAGTCTTTATGACTGACCCTTTTCTTTCGCCTCTTTTTCTTTCGTTCCCCCCCAGGTTCTCAGGGAGGAAACACTAGCTCTTAGCTTGGATTTAGCTTGCTTTCTGTCAGCTCATGTACAGTTTGGTCTTGAGCTAAGCTATGGCTGCACTTCTGCTATTTTTGGGGAATAATTTACTTTTTTTATCTTAAGTTTATGCTTCTTTATTTAGAACTTGATGTAATGGAATAATTTGTACTTCGGATATATGAGGTTTTGACTCTTTTCTTGAAAGTAATGAAATTTGGTTTTTAATTTCTACCGCTGCTTTATTTATGTTCTGCCTTGTGATATCTGTGTATGTTTACCTGGATAATACTCCACCAAAAATAGTGCATTCCCTTTGTCAGTGACCCTAGCGGAGGTGGGGTGTTACACCCAAGAATGCGTTTTCTCTTTCGAGGATCTTCTGAATCATTTAGAGCGACCACCTATCTTATCTAAGTCTGTGGACCACGAGGACTTATATGTTTATTTGGCTGTTTTTCGTGAAGGCAATCAGCTCGGCACTGGTATGCATAGAGAACTGCATCTAATGATCCGTCTACTACACCAGCAAATAGTTGACGGGGGCAGAGAAGAATTATCTAAAACAAGAAAAGCTGGCCTTCTAGTTATTGATTTCCTCCCGGAAGCTTCGACTATACTTCCAATCTCATCCCATAAAGGTTTATACCGACTAGCCCTGCGACCAGTCCTACAACGACCCAAGGCATCTGGGTGGTAATTAAATTGGAGTATGGAACTAAGCCAGTTTGAGATAACATTCATCCCTCGCCGAGCCATCCTCGGACAAGCTCTCGCCGATTTCATGGTAGAATTCACAGCTCCCGAGGAGACTCCTACAGATAACACCAAAGCTTCTGACACTCAGTGGAAATTGTTCGTGGACGGGTCCTCCAACAGAAAGTGCTATGGAGCCGGAGTCATGCTCATCACCCTGAAGAATGCCCGATATAATACGTGTTAAAGCTAAATTTCCCTACTACCAACAACGACGCTGAGTATGAGGCCTTGATAGCCGGATTCAGAATCGCGATCAAGCTCAAACTAAAGACCATCCAAATCTTCTCCGATTCACAACTCATCGTTCGTCAAGTGCAAGGAGAATATCAAGCTAAGGGGGAACGACTCGTCCTATATTTAACCCAGGTTCAGGAATTGCTCACCCACCTTGACCATTTTGTCATCATGCACATTCCTCGAGAAAAAAATGAAAAGGAAGATTCACTAGCCAAACTGGCAAGCTCTGAGGATCCGTAACTCTTAGGACTCTCCCCCGTCGAATTACTCAATTCTCCAAATATCAAGCAAATACAGATTGAGACAGCCATGAACGCCGAATCCGAACCTGAAACCTGGATGATGCCGATCAAGAATTACCTGCAACATGGGACCCTCCCGGGATGCTACAAAGAAAGACGTGCACTCACCCACCAATTAGATAGCTACCTTCTTATGGATGGGGTGCTCTACCGCAGAGGTTTCTCTGTCCCATTACACAGATGTGTAGCCCATGACGATGCCATCCGGGTGCTCATTAATGTACATGAGGGTGACTGCGGCAACCATACTAGAGGGCAAACCCTAGCAAGAAAAATACTTAGACATGGTTATTATTGGCCAATGCTCGACCAAGACACCGCAAACTACACTCGCAAGTGTGACAAGTGATAGCGCTTCTCCAAGATCCCAAGATCCCCGCCTATAAAGTTGACGCAAATGATCAGCCCATGGTCATTCACTATGTGGGGAATCAACATTATTGGAACTCTTCCAATGGCCAGAGGCGGGGCACGGTACGCTATCATCGTAGTTGATTATTTTACCAAATGGGCAGAGGCCGAAGCTCTCACCACAATCACTGTAACACCCCGAATATCGGCTAATGCTAAAATTCACTAATTGCAGAATAAATAATCTCAGATGTGAGAATTGGGGGAAACGGGCTGTGTCATTGCGTTCGTCTCGGAAAAATACGCGAAATAGAGTCTGAGTTTTCGAAAATCGGAGTCCGTATGAAGAAGATATGGACGAACGAAGTTAGGCAGAAAAACCGAAAACAAGCCAGAATGCACTGGCGCACTTGTGAAGTGCGCCAATACAAAAATGCACTGGCGCACTTGTGAAGTGCGCCAACACATTTTTACACTGGCGCACTTGGGAAGTGCGCCCGTGTCGAGCCAGAAACCTGCACAGCTTTCTGGTTTGACCCTGGCTGGCCTGGTGCACCATTTTAGGGTTTGGTTGTGTTTTGGGCTATTCTCTAGAAGCTTCCGGGATCTGATGGTCCTAATCTAATTTAGGGTTAATCTAATGGCCTAAAACACTTGCCTAATCCTATAAATAAGACCCTAAGCTAGCCCCAAATGATCATAATCCTATCTCCTAACTAAACTATGCCAAAATTTTCTATGATCATGGCCTCCACTCAAAGCCCTAGCCTCCATCCTCTTATAAAACTATTTCTATGAAGACTTTCATGTCCATACAAGTATCTTTGAGTTGTATGAGTGATCATTAGCTTGCATTCATCATCAAGTTGCAAGCTTTATGTTCAAGGCTAGAGTTTTTGGGTGATTTTTGGCAAGGGTTTGATTATGGGAGTGTAGTGGTGAGTTTCTATAGCCCTGATAATCAATTGTTAAATTGATTATGATAGGATATGATAAGATATGGCTATGTTTATGGATAAATGTGCTTATGCAAGTTTAGTATAGTGTATGTTGTGTGTTTTGCAAGTTTTATGCTATATGCAAGTTTAATGCTATGTTTTATGATGCTCACTATGCAAAACACTATGTTGAACATTTATGCATATGTAACAAGTTATGCAAACTATATGTGAGATTATATGCAAGTTGTATGTAACATGTTATGCAAGTTATGTATTTGGTTTTATGCATGCTAAGTATTTGGTTTTATGCATGCTAAGTATTTGGTTTTGTGCATGCTAAGCATTTGGTTGTATGCATACTAAGTGTTTGGTTTTATGCAAGTTAGTCTCTTTTTATGATATGCATGATATATGCAAGTTGCCTCTAAAGTATGGCATGCTATGCAAGTTCATATGCAAGTTATTATGCAAGTTCATATGCAAGTTATGATGCAAGTTCATATGCAAGTTATGATGCAGTTTCATATGCAAGTTTGCCTCTATGTATGACATAAGTACATGTGCAAGTTCATCCCTTTTAGACCTATGACATGTATGCAAGTTGACACCTTTATGATAGGTCTATGACATGAACATTTAAGCAAGTTACCATCTTTATGACGTATGTGATTCATGCAAGTTTGGGTTAAATGCTAGTTGGGTTTAATGTATGCTCATGTATGCAAGTTGACACCTTTTGAACCCATGATAAAGTTATATGCTATGTTGGTCAAACCCATGACATTTGTGATGAATCTTCCCTTTGTTATGTCATGTTATGAGAACGAATTACGTGGGGAACGATGGGGTTAATATGCATGTTAATAAAATGATTTGAAATGGGTATGATTAAGCATACCACAAATTAAATGGACATAATTGGGAATTTACCTATTGAGTTAGGTCTACCCATATTATGAAATTGGGAATTTACCTATTGAGTTAGGTCTACCCATACTATGGAATTGGGAATTTACCTATTGAGTTAGGTCTACCCATATTCTTGAAAACATGATTAATTAATTAGGGATAATTAATACAAATTATGGGGGTGATTAATTAGGTGTAATTAATCGACTAAGACACGAGGTTGGACTCAGTTGTAGCGTAAAACTGCCCGGACCCAACCGGCTTAACCAGTTGCTACAAATGTTAGCCCAATGTGAGAGGTCTTAGCCACAAACTAAATACGTGATTAATGTAAAGACATGAGGTTAGACTCGGTTATGACATAAGGCTGCCCGAACCCAACCGGCTTAACCAGCGGTCATAAAAGATAGTCTAATGTGAGAGGTCTTTATGAGGATCACAGTCTTAATTAATTAAGAAACAATTAACCAAATTAGCATGTAGTGGGGCATGAGGGGTTAAGTGGGTGCCTTGGGTGGCATGTAGTAACTAGTGGGGGTGCCTTGGGTGGCATGAGGAAACTAGTGGGTTGCCTTGGGTGGCAATAGAAAATACGATTAGAATACTTAACCAAAGTGGAACATGTAATTAAACATGATTAAAGGGTTAAGTAAGTGCCTTGGGTGGCATGTGGGAATTAAGTAAGTGCCTTGGGTGGCATGTGGAAATCTAGTGGGTGCCTTGAATGGAAATTAAAATATGATTAATGACTTAACCAAACCTTAACATGTAGGTAGGCATGATTATAAAAGGGGTTAAGTGGGATACACTAGATAAAATAACAAGCTTAAGTAATAGCTTGTGGGGGCCCATTTCAACCAATATCCCAAACGTATCTTTGTGGGCTCGACTCAAGTCGAGGATGGGACATGCATATTGGGCTTGACTATAAGAGGCCAAAACGGGTTAGCGGTGGCAACGCAAGTCCAACGGGTTTCATATGCGTGTGTGGGCTCGGGCTGGTAGCTAAGACGTTGTTGCATCGTGTAGGTATAAACCGTGCATCAGTGTTGTTATCAGGTTGCCACTTTGGGGAATGATACACCCCACTGTGGGACCAGCACGGATATCTACGTTAGGGAGCCGATCAAATGGGGGGTAGTGGGTACACCTAGCGGAGATAGGGGCAGGCGGCACCCATATAGTCAGCTAGGGGTACACGAAACTACCATTAAGATTTACTAAGTACACTTAGTGGGATCAACCTTTAAAATTAGGAATGACTGGTGTGGTGCAGTATAGGAATTACCCTTGGGTGGGTAGATCTGGTGTGGTGCAATCTAGTAATTATCCTTAGGTGGATAAATGCGTCTTTTCGGTTATCTTAGTACATCCTGTGTTTAGTTGGCTACTTAGTGTAGTCATTATCCCCAGAGGTACCGTACCTTGTTTATATCATACCCTAATTACTTTAATGATTGTATTGTTAGGGTTATAGGACTCACTCAGACTTATGTCTGACCCCGTTGTTTCTTTATCTTTTTTTTCCCAACCCTCAGGTTTTCAGAGTGGGCTTAGCACTAGTGGGCTTTGATCAGACTGCTTTATCTATCTTTTGGAGCTTGGACCATGGATGTAAAGCTCGGTTTATCTTTTCTATTATGGCAATTAGGTTATGTAGTGGGATTATGTACTTTTATTTTTATCAGGATGGATATTATGTACTTGACTCTTATTTATGGTTTTGGTGTAACCAAACATGTTTTACTTTCCGCTGAAATGAAATGATGTTTTAAATTCTCAAGTATTACTTATATCTGTCTTGTTGTAATTTTTCTGTTCTATATTCACTTAAAATACTCCACCGATGTTATGGCATTCCCTTAGTGAGTGACCGTAGCGGATGTGGGGTGTTACACGTGGTATCAGAGCTTAAGGTTACCAGAACAGATATTTTTTTTAGGAAAAACTATTTTCTAAGAATATTTTTGAAAGGAGTATTTTCAAAAACATGTCTTTTAAGAGAAAAGTTTTTGAAAGAAAAGCATAATCCCCAATAGCCATATCTATATCTTTCGAATTCTCCGTTTTGAATCTCTTCCTCTCTCGTTTTGAGTTTCCCCTCCGCGTATAGATGATCTTTCTAAGATAGATAAGAATGGAAAACCACTTCAAGGGACTTAGACGTTAGTCAGATTAGAAGTTGGTTCAAGAAGGAGGAGGACTGGTAGGTACCTATTGGATAGACGATAGGAGGTAGGCTCAAATAGTTGTTTGGTTAATGAAGGACGAAACCTCATTGATGGGAGGTTACGAGTGGAGAATGGGAAGAAGAAGGCTAGTAGTTAAACTTTTGGGAGGAATAGGACACCTTATTAGGATTGTCCAAAGAAGCAAGGGCAAGGTATGGAATCTTCTGGAGGGTAGTTGTATTCCCTCACGGCTAGGGTACCAGATAGGGATAGGACCGTCTAGGTTGGAATTTGGATTTCTTTATTATCCGATTCGAACTTTATTAGATTCTGACGCATCGAGTTCGTTTATCTCATCATTGTTAGTTGAGTCACTGCACTTAGACACCAGTTTAGTATATGATCCCTTAGTTGTTTCAAACCCAATAGTGGCTCTATGATGTGTTTGGGTTTGAAAGTTGCTATACTTAGCGTTAAGTTTAGATGTGATGCTTTTTGGGCTTCACGGGCTATGAGTTAGTTTTGGGCATGGACTGGTTATCCAGTAGGGGTGCCGTTCTTGACTTTGAAGGGAGAATTGTTAGGCTCATGACCCGCTTGGGTAACACTCTCAAGATCTCTTGTAATCCCATGGAATCTGTTATGCTAAGTTATCTAGAATCGCTTGATACGTCGGTCGAGAGTTTGCAATCTGTTAGAGTTGTCCGGGAATACTCGGATGTGTTTGAGGAGGTGAAGGGCTTACCTCCGAAGCGGGAGATCGACTTCCGGATATATCTGGTAGACAATGCCAAACCAGTATCTTGGCCAGTGTGCCACATGGCTCCTCGTGAGAGGAGGGAACTCCATAAGCAAGTAGGCGATTTGCTTGAGAAGGGGTTCATAAGACGAAGTATGTCGGAGTGGGGTGCTCCAGTAGTTTTTTCCACGAAGGCGGATGGGTCCCTCAGATTTTGTGTAGGCTAAGGAGAACTAAATAAACTCACAAAGAAGAATAGACACCCATTGCCGAGGATTGATGATCTCTTTGATCAGTTAGTTGGCGCCTCAGTATTTTCGCAGTTGGACTTAGCCACGGGGTTTCGTCAGTTGAGAGTGGCTGAGGATAGCATAGAGAAGACTGCCTTTAGGGCTCCGGATGGTTTCTATGAGTGGCTGGTGATGCCCTTTGGTTTGACGAACGCCCCGCATACTTTGTTAATTTGATGAGTAGGGTGTTCAGGGAGTACCTAAATAAGTTCGTGATGGTCCTTGTGGATGACATTTTGGTCTTTTCTAGGAGCGAAATAAGTTTTCGTATGTGCTTAATAAGTTGAGCAAAGCCAGTTATGGGCTAAACGGTGGTTTTGGAGCAAGACTGGCAAGGACATCCAGAGTTGGATAAGGGCTTAATTATTTAGCCGTTTTTACTAGTATCATCTCACGTAGGTCGTCTGAATTCGAAGGAGGTATCCCTTGGGTGTTTGTCTGATATTGGTTTAGGCCTTTGGGGCTTGCATTTGGGGGATGTCGAGTTCGACTAGGGTGGTCTGCGTGAGAGATGGACAGTTGTGATGATTTTGGATGGGATTCTTAGCATCCTATGAGTTTGAGATAGCGTATACCCATGGCAAGGGTAACGTGGTGACGAATGCCTTAAGTAGAAAAAGGTTGTCCTTGAGTCCATTGTTCGTGGAACAACAAAGCTTGGAATTTATCTCGATGTTTGATTTCAGACCTTCCATTGACTATATACCCGGTTTGCTAGCATCCTTGGAGGTCAGACCTACTCTTTTGGGGCGAATTGGAGAAGCACAGAGGGACGACCCACGGTTGGTTGAGTTGGTAGAGAAGCTCATAAGGGGGGAGTCGTCCAGCCATTTGAGTAGGTACACCCTAGACGATAGGGGGTGCTTGCGTAGAGACGGTAGACTTTGTGTACTGCAAGACGAGGGTTTGAGGAAGGCTATTCTTGATGATGCACACCGTTCTAGGATGACCATTCATCCCGGTGGGGACAAGATGTACCAAGACATGAAGCGGGTTTTCTTCTGGGCCGGTATGAAGAAAGATGTGGCCGAGTATGTCGCTCGATGCTTGGTCTGCCAACAGGTGAAAGCGGAGCAAAAGAAACCAGGTGGGTTGCTTCACCCAGTGGAAGTTCCGCAATGGAAGTGGGATAGCGTCTCGATGGATTTTATTGACGGGTTACCCAGATCAAGAAAGGGTAATACGGGAATTTGGGTTGTGGTAGACAGACTTACTAAAAGCGCCCATTTCATACCTGTGAAGAGCAAGAGGACTGCTCCATGGCTAGCTTCAGTATATCTTCGAGAGATAGTTCGATTGCATGGGGTACCCTCTAGCATAGTGAGTGATCGAGATCCTATCTTCACTAGCGAGTTCTGGAAAAGTTTGCAAGAAGCAGTGGGGACTCAATTATGTCTGAGCACCGCATATCATCCTCAGACGGACGACCAAACTGAGAGGGTGAATCGTGTCCTAGAAGACCTTTTGAGGCTTTGTATCTTAGATTTTGGAGGTATATGGGAAGAGCATCTTCCTTTGGTGGAGTTCGCATATAATAACAGCTTTCAGTCCAGTATTGGTATGGCTCCTTTCGAAGCTCTTTATGGAAGGCCTTGTCGATCACCTACATGTTGGTGGGAATCTACAGATAAGATCTTGCTTGGGCCTGATATGGTTAGGGAGACTTCTGAGAAGATTGACTTGATTCGAAAAAGGATGAAAGCAGCGCAGGATAGGCAAAAATCTTATGCGGACAAGAGGAGGACAGATCTTGAGTTTGAAGTTGGGGACATGGTCTTTGTCAAAGTGTCTCCATTACGAAATGTGGTTCGCTTTGGATCTGTTGGAAAGTTAGCACCAAGGTTCGTAGGGCCGTTTCCTATTAAGGAAAGAATTGGACGGATGGCATATAGAGTGGAGTTGCCCGACAGACTTAGTGGTGTACATGATGTATTCCATGTGTCACATTTGAGGAAGTGCCTACATGAGACCGCAGAGGTGGTAGAGCCGAGCTTGCTTAGAGAAGTGGAAGTAGAGCGTGACGCGACTATTCGACGAGCTCCTACTCGCATCCTTGGGTCAGAGACTAGGAAATTGAGGAATCGAGAGGTTCAACTAGTCAAAGTACAATGGGGAGAAGATGAGGGCAACGCTACTTGGGAGACGGAAGCGAAGATGCGTTCATTATACCCATTCCTTTTTGAGGGTATGTCTTTTAACTTCTCCTTTATCGTTTGTCTAGTACTTTTCTTATCTTTAGTATGACCTCTCGTTAGTACTTTTGACCTTTAGATAGGGCAAACCTATGGTTGAAACATGTGTTTGAGACATGTTATGGTTGATGGATGCATGTGGATGCAAGTGTTTGCTAGTGGTTGCTCGTGGATGCATATGCACACACTCTAGGCACTAGATCGGCTCAGTCACTTCATATTGCATATAATTGTGTGTAGGTAGCTATATTTATGGATGTATAAGGATTGTGTTATCATATGGATGATGCATTTTGGTGAATGATTGTGCACTCATGTAGATATTATACGTGTCGATAGGGTTCTCTCGCATACATAATGGATGCATGGCACTATCATGGTTTGCATATGTTCATACATTAGATAGGGAACATATACACACACTTTTTGCATATGCTCATACATCATTAGAAATTGTTTTAAGGACAATGGATGCCCGTGTTTGATGGATTGAGTAGATGGTTGTTTGGATGGTAGGATATGCATTCCCCTTAGCTTAGAGATTTCGGGGACGAAATCCTTTAAGGAGGGGAGAATGTAACACCCCGAATTTCGGCTAATGCTAAAATTCACTAATTGCAGAATAAATAATCTCAGATGTGAGAATTGGGGGAAACGGGCTGCGTCATTGCGTTTGTCTCGGAAAAATACGCAAAATAGAGTCTGAGTTTTCGAAAATCGGAGTCCGTATGAAGAAGATATGGATGAACGAAGTTAGGCAGAAAAACCGAAAACAAGCCAGAATGCACTGGCGCACTTGTGAAGTGCGCCAACACAAAAATGCACTGGCGCACTTGTGAAGTGCGCCAACACATTTTTACACTGGCGCACTTGGGAAGTGCGCCCGTGTCGAGCCAGAAACCAGCACAGCTTTCTGGTTTGACCCTGGCTGGCCTGGTGCACCATTTTAGGGTTTGGTTGTGTTTTGGGCTATTCTCTAGAAGCTTCCGGGATCTGATGGTCCTAATCTAATTTAGGGTTAATCTAATGGCCTAAAACACTTGCCTAATCCTATAAATACGACCCTAAGCTAGCCCTAAATGATCATAATCCTATCTCCTAACTAAACTATGCCAAAATTTTCTATGATCATGGCCTCCACTCAAAGCCCTAGCCTCCATCCTCTTATAAAACTATTTCTATGAAGACTTTCATGTCCATACAAGTATCTTTGAGTTGTATGAGTGATCATTAGCTTGCATTCATCATCAAGTTGCAAGCTTTATGTTCAAGGCTAGAGTTTTTGGGTGATTTTTGGCAAGGGTTTGATTATGGGAGTGTAGTGGTGAGTTTCTATAGCCCTGATAATCAATTGTTAAATTGATTATGATAGGATATGATAAGATATGGCTATGTTTGTGGATAAATGTGCTTATGCAAGTTTAGTATAGTGTATGTTGTGTGTTTTGCAAGTTTTATGCTATATGCAAGTTTAATGCTATGTTTTATGATGCTCACTATGCAAAACACTATGTTGAACATTTATGCATATGTAACAAGTTATGCAAACTATATGTGAGATTATATGCAAGTTGTATGTAACATGTTATGCAAGTTATGTATTTGGTTTTATGCATGCTAAGTATTTGGTTTTATGCATGCTAAGTATTTGGTTTTGTGCATGCTAAGCATTTGGTTGTATGCATACTAAGTGTTTGGTTTTATGCAAGTTAGTCTCTTTTTATGATATGCATGATATATGCAAGTTGCCTCTAAAGTATGGCATGTTATGCAAGTTCTTATGCAAGTTCATATGCAAGTTATGATGCAAGTTCATATGCAAGTTATGATGCAAGTTCATATGCAAGTTTGCCTCTATGTATGACATAAGTACATGTGCAAGTTCATCCCTTTTAGACCTATGACATGTATGCAAGTTGACACCTTTATGATAGGTCTATGACATGAACATTTAAGCAAGTTACCATCTTTATGACATATGTGATTCATGCAAGTTTGGGTTAAATGCTAGTTGGGTTTAATGTATGCTCATGTATGCAAGTTGACACCTTTTGAACCCATGATAAAGTTATATGCTATGTTGGTCAAACCCATGACATTTGTGATGAATCTTCCCTTTGTTATGTCATGTTATGAGAACGAATTACGTGGGGAACGATGGGGTTAATATGCATGTTAATAAAATGATGTGAAATGGGTATGATTAAGCATACCACAAATTAAATGGACATAATTGGGAATTTACCTATTGAGTTAGGTCTACCCATATTATGAAATTGGGAATTTACCTATTGAGTTAGGTCTACCCATACTATGGAATTGGGAATTTACCTATTGAGTTAGGTCTACCCATATTCTTGAAAACATGATTAATTAATTAGGGATAATTAATACAAATTATGGGGGTGATTAATTAGGTGTAATTAATCGACTAAGACACGAGGTTGGACTCAGTTGTAGCGTAAAACTGCCCGGACCCAACCGGCTTAACCAGTTGCTACAAATGTTAGCCCAATGTGAGAGGTCTTAGCCACAAACTAAATACGTGATTAATGTAAAGACACGAGGTTAGACTCGGATATGACATAAGGCTGCCCGGACCCAACCGGCTTAACCAGCGGTCATAAAAGATAGTCTAATGTGAGAGGTCTTTATGAGGATCGCGGTCTTAATTAATTAAGAAACACTTAACCAAATTAGCATGTAGTGGGGCATGAGGGGTTAAGTGGGTGCCTTGGGTGGCATGTAGTAACTAGTGGGGGTTCCTTGGGTGGCATGAGGAAACTAGTGGGTTGCCTTGGGTGGCAATAGAAAATACGATTAGAATACTTAACCAAAGTGGAACATGTAATTAAACATGATTAAAGGGTTAAGTAAGTGCCTTGGGTGGCATGTGGGAATTAAGTAAGTGCCTTGGGTGGCATGTGGAAATCTAGTGGGTGCCTTGAATGGAAATTAAAATATGATTAATGACTTAACCAAACCTTAACATGTAGGTGGGCATGATTATAAAAGGGGTTAAGTGAGATACACTAGATAAAATAACAAGCTTAAGTAGTAGCTTGTGGGGGCCCATTTCAACCAATATCCCAAACGTATCTTTGTGGGCTCGACTCAAGTCGAGGACGGGACACGCATATTGGGCTTGACTATAAGAGGCCAAAACGGGTTAGCAGTGGCAACGCAAGTCCAACGGGTTTCATATGCGTGTGTGGGCCCGGGCTGGTAGCTAAGACGTTGTTGCATCGTGTAGGTATAAACCGTGCATCAGTGTTGTTATCAGGTTGCCACTTTGGGGAATGATACACCCCACTGTGGGACCAGCACGGATATCTACGTTAGGGAGCCGATCAAATGGGGGGTAGTGGGTACACCTAGCGGAGATAGGGGCAGGTGGCACCCATATAGTCAGCTAGGGGTACACGAAACTACCATTAAGATTTACTAAGTACACTTAGTGGGATCAACCTTTAAAATTAGGAATGACTGGTGTGGTGCAGTATAGGAATTACCCTTGGGTGGGTAGATCTGGTGTGGTGCAATCTAGTAATTATCCTTGGGTGGATAAATGCGTCTTTTCGGTTATCTTAGTACATCCTGTGTTTAGTTGGCTACTTAGTGTAGTCATTATCCCCAGAGGTACCGTACCTTGTTTATATCATACCCTAATTACTTTAATGATTGTATTGTTAGGGTTATAGGACTCACTCAGACTTATGTCTGACCCCGTTGTTTCTTTATCTTTTTTTCCCAACCCTCAGGTTTTCAGAGTGGGCTTAGCACTAGTGGGCTTTGATCAGACTGCTTTATCTATCTTTTGGAGCTTGGACCATGGATGTAAAGCTCGGTTTGTCTTTTCTATTATGGCTATTAGGTTATGTAGTGGGATTATGTACTTTTATTTTTATCAGGATGGATATTATGTACTTGACTCTTATTTATGGTTTTGGTGTAACCAAACATGTTTTACTTTCCGCTGAAATGAAATGATGTTTTAAATTCTCAAGTATTACTTATATCTGTCTTGTTGTAATTTTTCTGTTCTATATTCACTTAAAATACTCCACCGATGTTATGGCATTCCCTTAGTGAGTGACCGTAGCGGATGTGGGGTGTTACAATCACCACCAAGAAGATGATCAACTTCGTTGTACGCAACATCATTACTCGATATGAGGTCCCTTAAGCTATCACTTCTGATAGCGACACTCAGTTCGAGAGCATCGAATTCAAAGCCTTTTGTCAGCGGCACAACATCGAAAAAAGATTCTCGGTGGTGGCTCATCCCTAAGCCAACGGGCAAGTCGAGGCGGTTAACAATGTCATCAAGTCCATCATCAAGAAACATCTAGAAAAGGCTGAGGGCATGTGGGCTGACGAAATTCCTCTAGCCCTGTGGGCCTATAGAACCACCTACAAGACAGCAACCAGACACACTCCTTTCGCCCTTGTCAACGGATACGAAGCCATTATCCCCATTGAGCTCAAGCTTCAATCTCATCGAGTTACTTATTTCGATCCGAAGACAAACCAAGACTTACTTTTGGGGTCACTTGACTTTCTAGAAGAAAAGAAGAACAAAGATGACCTCCGAGTCGCCGCCCAATGGCAACCAGTAGCCCGATACTTCAATTTGAGGGTCCGTCATAAGGACCTCAACGTCAGCGACCTCGTCTTAAAACTGGTCTTTCCTCCACCGATAGGCCTCGCGCTTCGTTGGGAAGGTCCATACTCCATACAACAGAATCTCAGCAATCGATCTTTCAAATTCGCAACCGTGGACGGAGCCAAATTCCCAAGGGCATGGAACAGTGAACATCTCCGCCGTTACTTTACATAACTTAGTACATAGTTGTCTATGCTTTCCACCGATGTTTTTTTCCTAGCGATTCAAGGCATTGTAAAGGCTATTACTGCCAAAGTTATTAGTAGAAACAATGTTCAACTTCCCATCTCTCTTTTGTGTTTGCTCCGCGCATGACACGTTTGATTAATCCTAACAACTAGCTTGTGTCAAACATGCGATCACCATATCGACACCCCGAGGATGGGAGCCGATGATGCCATCCAAGCCTCGAGCCAACATCGTGGTTATACCACACGTGGCTACGACCGACACCCTGAGCACGAGAGCCGACAACGCTACTTGAATCGCCGACCCATGGCACGACCGAGTATAAATAGCCACTAACTCGAACCTCGGCCCCATGCCGAGTTCGAGGATAAATAATTCCACGCCCAAGTCCAAAGCGACTTGGGCCACCCAATGCCAACTTAGAGTAAAGCGAATTTCTCCCCTGGCTACGGGTGCCGGTCGAATCTTGGCGCAGCACTGAGACCGACCTTAAATCGTTTCTTCTCTGAAGCTTTAACACCCTGTATTTCTATGTTTATTAAAGTAATGAATTAAAGGATACTTAATTGTAAAAAACGATAATTAAGGCAAACGGGTTACGCCATTTCGTTCGTCTCGGAATTTTCTTGGGAAAAAGTCCGAGTTCGCATAAATCGGACTCCGTATGAAGAAGTTATGGAGTTTAGAAGATTTCACGTTTGAATAGAAAATTAAATAATTAAATCAACAAAAAAAACAGTTCGAAATTCAAAATCACGTGGATCAGCTGTGTGGGAAAATTCCCGCCCATAGGGGTCGACTCTCCCCAAGGGGGGTCGACATAGGTGTCGACCCCTAAGAGGAGTGTCGACACCCTCACCCAGATCCAAATAGTGACAATTTCTGACTTGTTGCTGAGTCACTAGGGAATAGGTGGAAATTTCTAGATTGCTCTATCTAGTCTGAATGGTTGTGATTGCTCCTAGGTTGATCTAACGGCTCACATAAAACTAAACTTCTATATAGCAACCCCAATCCTTAATCCTAAACCACACAATTTCATTCCAAGGAGCCACCATGCTGTCCATGGTCAACCTAGCATAGCCACCATTCTTCTCTAACTAGGAAGCAAACTAGAAAGCACGTTAGAAGCTACGAATCAAATCTAAATTAGAGAATCAATAGTCTACGTCAAGGGATTGCTTTTCAATTTTAGAAAACAGATCCCAAAAAACAAGATTTTTCTTTGTTTGTAAGTCCTGTTATTCTTTAGATTTAAACAATTAAAAGTCGTGATTTGAAATAAAATGAAACTAGAGCTACGTCTAGTTGTAAGATAATGGTGATGCTAATCCATGTCTATTCTTGTAACGATTCTATCATATATGCCTATGAGACTATTGTGGTTTATTGGACTTATCATGTTGTATGTGAAACAAGTCATGTATTATATAAATTTGGTGACTCTTTCATGTTATGTTACATGCAAGTTCTTAGGCTAAGTCATATATATATATTTAGATCTACATTGTCCTATGTTTAGATCTATGTTAATTGGATCCAAAATGCAAGTCACATTAACATGCCTAATTGGATTTGTGTAATTCTATGTAAGTCCCCGTTCATATGCTTAAGATTCCTATTAACTGGATCCAAAATGCAAGTTCACATTTACATGCATAATTGGATTTGTGTAATTCTATGTAAGTCCCCATTCATATGCTTAAGATTCATGTTAACTGGATCCAAAATGCAAGTTCACATTTACATGCATAATTGGATTTATGTAATTCTATGTAAGTTCCCGTTCATATGCTTAAGATTCATGTTAAAATGCAAGTTCATTGTTTTATGCTAAATTTATATGACACATGTTTAGTTAGATCCTTATTATTTTATGTTGTGGGAATGGTACATGCACCTTTCTTTTCCCTTTTGTATATAAGTTAGGATAAGTTGCGAGCCTAACATTCTATGTGAATTTTGCAAACGTATAACGGGGGTAACGGTGGGAAAAACCTTAAATTTTAAATTGTTGGCATAGTTTGGCCCATAATCATATAAACGATTAGTGGCATAAATTGTATAATTTATATACCTAAAAATTATATATGAACATGATTTAGTGGGTGAATGGGGCATGACTTGAATGGAAATAATTATGGATAATTTACATATAATTATGAAGAGTAAATATGTAAATTAAGTAAAAGACGAATATGCCTATCCCGAGGTTAGATTGAGTTACGGTGTAAGACTGCCCTGAATTGCCTGGCACATCCAGCAACCGTAACAATATAGATCTAATGTGAGAGGTTAGCGCATCAAGCCCAAAAGAACCCGAGGTTAGATTGAGTTGCGGTGTAAGACTGCCTGGAACCGACCGTCACATCCAGCGACCGCAATAATACATATCTAATTTGAGTGATTGGTGCTTTAATGAATGAATTAAAGCTAAGACTGGAATGGTAGGGTTAAGTTAATTAAGGAAACACTTAACTAATACAACATGTTAACTAAACTGATGGGTGGGGTTAGGTTAATTTGAGAACACTTAACCATTTTAACATGTTGATTAGGAAACCCTAGTAACGGGGACCCATTTCAGCAGTTACCCACATAGATGTATCATGTTACCCTGAACTAGGCAAGGTGGGGCACGACTACTGAGCGGATTATAAGCTGTCAAAACAACGGTGAGTGGTGCGTCAATGTAGGTTCCGACGGAGTGCGGGCGTGCACATACTTTGGAGTGGAAAAAGAAGGCACTCGGCATTAGTAGTTATACACTGTGCATCTTAAATTGTGTCGGGTTGCCACCATAGGATTTGATACACCCCATGGTGGGACCAGCACAGGTATCTACAATCAAGCGGGGCCGAATGACACAAGTAGAAAACGTATATGAGTTGGAGCCGATTGATAAAGGGGATGATTCATCTTGAACACATGGTGCTAGTTGAATCACTTGTAAGTGGGTGCAGAGAAATAGTAATGAGTGCGATAGCATATTCAGTTTTATTATCTTATTTCTAGGGTGTTGTCCTAGGTTCAGTTTATTCATGTCATGATCCTTTTTCCTGTTTACATGCTAAATAATCACTGGACTCACCAGACTCATGTCTGACCCATTTTCTTTCGTCTTCTTTTCTTCCATTTCCTCCCCAGGTCCGCAGGGAGGGAATACTTCAACTTAGTTCGGACCATTTCCAGCTTGAAGAGAGTAGATGTATTGCTTGGATTCTCTTTCCTTGGGCTATGGCTTTGGATACTCTCTTATTGGGGATTTATGCTGCCTTACTGTTATTTAAGGCTTCTTTATGTTTTAATCAAGACAGATATTTTGTTGTAATAATTTGGAAGTTTGTTTGAGACAGTTGTTGTAATGTTTTAATTGAACCACGTACTTATGAAATAAATTTAGTTTTTCCGCTGTTCATATGTCTGTCTTGTAAATTATTTGTATCTTTTACCTATAATGCTCCACCGAAGTTAAGGCATTCCCTTTGTGAGTGACCTTAACGAAGGTGGGGTGTTTCAGGAGCTCTCAAGGCTAAGTGGTAGCCCATGGCCACGATCGGACACTACGGGCTGATGATCCGGGCTTCTCTTCTCAGGCGAATAAACGACGTCTGCTGCTTGCCACAACCTGATGAACGACGGGAGAGCAACTCACTGGATGGGTCGCAAATCGTGATGTCCCACGCCATCACTATACTTGGGATTAACCCAGAGCAACCCAAAACAGTAGGCGCCCAGCCTGCTTTCGCAAACTACGGGTTTCCTGAGCCGAGGGAGACTTACTGAAACCAGCGTTCTATCTCACCCCTTTGGAATAATAGACCAAGAGCGCGGTACCCAATCACTTTTATGATAAGTGAACGACAAGTATGCTTATGCAAGTGCAGGACGCTGGAAAACATAAAAAGAACATCCGAACACTTGACATAAACTGAGATCTCTGAAAATTCATATTCTATTTCTACACACACGCATTTAACAAACTACATGTCTAACATCTTTCTTTTCTAATGACAGGGTGTACATGAAAACCACAACATGTCTTGAAAAACCAAAAGTGAGGGTCGTACTCGCGTAAACTATCAGCCTACACTACCAAAATAATAGTAACTTCAAGTTGCTAACACTAATTATGTCCTTTCCTTCTGTTCTTGTGTTTCTTCTTTGCAGATTCGATGCTCGATCGTTCTTTCCCCACGATAGGCCTCTTCTTACCAGATCCACTCCTTCCGCCTCGGCCTTTTAATGAGTGACTGACTCATGAGAAATCGAGAGGCGTCTCTCGTCTTCTCCATCGTCGCTAAAGATCTCAGTGATATCAGTAGGGATGATATGCGGCATAGGCCTGGGGCATCTTCCGGCAGAAAGGTCTACCATAGCATCACTCTTCTCCGGTATCGCCTTGCCTTCCCGCTCCGCCTTTTCCCTGACCTCTTTGGCAGCCTGTCGCGCAGCCAGTTTCTAAGACTTATGCATTGTAACATCATCAGCCTTGGATTTCTCAGAAGTTTCAATGTCCCTCCTCTGGGCTTCGTCATCCTCCTTTTTCTCCTGGTCCCCGTCAGCAGCCCTCTTCTTTTCCTCATCCTCGTCAGCCTTTCTCCGCTCAACTGTCTCAGTAGCTCTCGCCTTAGCATCCTGTCTAGACTTCATTAGGACCTCCTTCCCAGCAGTTTCATCTTGGCTTTGTGTCTCCTCCTTCTCTCGCACTTGGCCGCGATCCGGCCCTTTGAACCCTCTACTAGGTCATGCATCGAAGGCACATCAGCCTCCATTGGGCCTCGGGCAACCACACTTTGTCCATCTATCACCTCTCCATCCTCGATAAGGCCTTCACAAAGACTGGGTATTATCCTTATACCTGAGAAGGTTTCAAGCTGATTACCGCCTTCTCCGAATTGTGTTCAAGCAGGTCCTTGCCCATATTCAGTTGCTTGTGGTATCACGGGGGTAGGGCCCGATGCCATGGTCAGTCCAGGAATGGTTGCACAGTAAAAATACAACCTTTTAGTCCGCAAATTCAGTAACCACGTCATCCTCTGGGATACACGATAAAAGGAATTTACCTCCAGTCAAGGATGGTGTAGAAACGATGGGAAGGGTTCTCATCATAGCAGGTAAGGTGAATCCGGTCTCTCCTAACTCCGGATGCTCGGGGTCGTACTTAGTCGAAACCCTAGCCGAGGCTGCGAGATCAATTTCCATAGTAGATCCAGGAGCCAATATCCAGTAAAAGCTTCCCTCTATGAATGTCTCCGCTACCACCACACTTTCAGTCATGGCAGCTTTCCCCTTTTCAGTGGCAAGCTTCGCCAGCCTCTCCCACTCGGCATCCTCTAGTAATAATCTCCTTCCTTCCTCCAACTTGTCACTCTCCTCGTTGTCAGGAAATCAATCGTGAGTTGGTGTTCATCTAAAGTGCTCACATCCACTTGGCACAAATAGGCTTCATATGGAACCAACCTCTCCCAAGTCCGAGCTAGTTCTCGGGAATAATCGTCAACCCACGAGAGTCCACAGAATCTCAGAACCTTAACATACATATTCCTGATATCTTCCTCCATGGACGATTCTACTCGGAACTCCGTATCTTCCAGCTGCTCCCTCAGTTGATCCACTTCCCTCAGGTGTTCTGCTTTCAGTCCATCCACTGTGCTCAACACATACGGATTACTGGCCTCCGCGTCTTCCTTCGCCTTCTTAATCTCCTCAAGCTTCCTCTTCAGGCTCTCATTCTCCGCTCTCAAAGCATTGTTGTCATTTTGGAGCTGGGTGACTCTTGCGTTATATCCCTTTCCAGACCGGCACATAAATTTTTCTCCATCACGGCCTTGTCCCTCTTCAGGGCCGTGTTCTCAGTATTTAGGTCAACTACATTTTCCATGAAGGAAGAGCGAGAATGATCACCCTCCCTCTTGAGTGTCTCATATCCTTGCCTCATCTCCGCTGCAAATGATGAGATCCACGAGTTAGTATTCAAAGGCACGGGAATGGACAATAGCATGCCCACAGTACAAAAAGCAAACTCACCTATTTCTGCATTTAGATGGACGACGGTGGTCTGCTCTACATCGATAGTTAACTTCTGATTAATGAGTCCCATGTTCCTCCTCCTGATCAGCTCCGATAGATGGTAGGAATATTTGGTAAGTTCGTTGGCTTGGTGATACGCGGCCTTCACATGCATCCATATCTCCCCAGACTCTCTACCAGGAGCTGGACGAAGATCAGGGAGAATCATCTGCTCATCAAAGTAATGTCGATGGAAATGCTGCTTCAAAAATCTCTCCACTCCTCTATGGAAAGCTCTTATATCCAAGACTCCGTCAGGTCTTGCATTCCAGTTGTAGTCGCTCTATTCGACCTTGGCTGTCAAGCAATGGCTCCTTCCGCTTAGTAGTTTGCAAGGGAGCTAAAGGAGCGGTGTGGGAAGGTGTTGTCAAAGACGGACGCCTTAACCCCCCAAGTCGAACCGAGAATCTCCCTCGGAGACTTGGATTGGAGGAGGGGGAGGAGTCGAAGATTGTCGAGGTCTATCCTGGTGACGACTCTCGCCACCGCGATCTTGTGAGGGCGGAACATCACCATACAAGCTAGACCCTCTGTTAAAGGCTCCAAGAAAAGTGCTCTGAGGACGTCGGCAGTCTCCGTGTCCATAATCTCGTCCTCCACACTCTCTGCCATATCACCTGTTAAAGGAAAGAACCAAAGTCGGTCAAGTCGCGCAATCAGATGAGCCTCTTTATTATGCAGTGTTTATGAGTGTATGCCCTTAAAGTTCTCTCCATAAACCAGATTGTGGTCCGCTCGAATGAATTAACCCCTCCGCAGCAATAGTTAGTTCCTCCAAGCTAGCAGTAACTGGCCACGGAGAAAATTCTAAGTCCAGTTGATTAAGGGAATCAAACTGGCCCTCCTCCTCGAGCGAGGCAGTGGTCTCGGTCGGAATCACCGAAGATTGTGGTTTGTCTAACGTTCCTCCCCCCGCCTCTCCTGTCGGAGGCGGGACCGGAATGACCGACAAACCCTCATCCTTGGAAGACCTCTCCTGACGACGAGCCTCGTCTCCTCACACATCTCCTTGGAACTTGATAGCCTTTTTTTGGTTTGGGCCCAGCAGAAGGCAGCTTTCTTTTTAGACCAGGAACCGTGGGACCTTCCATCACCTTCCCTCTTGGTACATTGCTCGCAACCACGGGCCGAATTATAGCTTGATCATCCAGAAGAAGCCCGGCGCATCGAAGGCACTCCTGACTCGTCACCACATCAGTTTTGCGAGACTCTTCGGGGATCACTCAAAGAACATTAAGGCGTTGTTGGTACTCATCGCCGGTGGGCACCTTTGGATTTCCTACGGTAGTCAAAACATGACAAATGATCAGATGCGGGATCGAAGAACTGTATAGGGGAAACAAAGTTTGAAAGTACTTACTCCCTTCTGCCTATCTCCTTGGGCATCCAGGAGGGCAATACACAAAGAACCAAACTTGTTTGAACACCGACGGCCGAGGCCACTTCCCGAGGTGGCAGCTGACGCTTCTAGGAACCATTGGGATGGCGATCCGATAAACGTTCTCCTCAGATGGAAAAAATACCGAATGTCCTCTCCGGCAGGTTCCAAATGTAAATATTCATGATAGAGAACATAAGTGCCCAAGAATGAAGAATAAGCATTTGGATGTAATTGCAAAGGGACAAGGCAGAATTAGCATAGCATGTCCCGAATAAAATCATTGGCCGGGGGCACGGATCCCGCAAAACAAGCTTGCCTGTTCCTGGCAGCCAAACCCTCGGCGGTGCATGAGCCCTGTCACCATCTCCCGGTGCACGGACGTCATCCACCGATACATCGACTCGCAGTGCCACTTTCCTAACTGTTGTAGCATATATGCTCGACGGTACAGAGTTTGTCAGATTTTCCAAGATAACTGCGCCGGGCAACATATCCAGGGCTACCTGAGCCGTCGATGCATCTCCACTAATAATGTCAACATTCTCGACCTCCTCGTGTATGACCGGAGAACGTAATCTCTTAGTTGGTTCCCCGTGTTCTAACACTCCTGTGAATTGTCCATTTGAGACGGAACAGATCCTTCAGTAGTCTCAAGCTCGCTGCTAGCCGAGTGACCATTATTGGTAGAATTAGATGTATGTGACGATGGCGTGGAAGCCTCGGCTTCTAGTCTTTGATCTTGTCTGCATTGCTAGTTGTACTTTAAGACACTAATATTAGACATCGCAATAGAATAACCTGTACCCCTCGTGCTGGTAAAGACTAACGTGCACGTGCATTGTTATGCAAAATAAGGACACACAGAATAAGTTCAAAACAGTCCAAAAGTTCGTTCATAGTTAGGATATATGCTCTATCCTATGTGGAAAGTCAGAATATACGCAATCATACAGTTACCAAGGCGGTACGGGAGGACGATGGACTGGAGCAGTGGGGGCAATCAAGAAAATGCACCCCACCTAAAGCTGAAAGACCCGAGACCCCTAATCTATGTCCGGAGACTCGAACACCCATAGGGTTCGAATACTCCAACCCCTCAGGGTTTGAAATCTCGAACCCCATGAGGGTTCAAAATCTCGAACCCCATCAGGGGTTCGAAGGCTCGAGCCCAGCGAGGCTCAAGAACTCGAACCCCATCGGGGTTCGAATGCTCGAACCGCATTGGGGTTCGGAAGCTTGAACCGCGTTGGGGTTCGAAAGCTCGAACCTCGCTGGCGTTCGAATGCTCGAACCATCGCAGGTTCGAATGCTCGAACCTCGCTGGTGTTCGAATGCTCGAACCCTCACGGTGTTCGAATGCTCGAACCACCGAGGTTCGAAAGCTCGAGCGCCGGCGAGGCTCAAGAACTCGAGCCCATCGAGGTTCGAAGTTTTCTTGAGGCACTCTCCTCTTAGCACTGTCCTTCCCCCGTGCTCACCTCCAAGAATCTAAGGACCCACCTAATTTGCATTTGAAGTCGAAGTACAGGGGGTCGAAGCCTTTTAATGGTGGCTGATCTTGAAAGTTTGAAGAAGAAACTGAAATGAGGGAAGGGGTTATTTATAAGGAAAAGGGAAAATGTCCCTTCGCATTCCCAAACAGGTTCGCAATTTCGAACCTCTCAGGTTTGAAATTTCGAACCCCCTGGGTTCGAAATTTCAGACCTCTAGGGGTTCGAAATTTCGCACCCTAAGGTTCGAGTCTTCGAACCTCTTGAGTTAGAATTTCTTACCTCTAGGTGCGGAAGTTCGTACACCTAGGTTCGAAGTACCAAAAAAAAGAGATCGTACCCCCGGGTTCGAAATATTGCTTCACATGCTCCTGTGCGCGTATTCCCTACACATGCCAATTGACCATCGCAAACACATGGAGGCAATGCACCGCGAATAATTAGCAATGTGAACACGACTTCGCACCAACAGTAACTCGCTCGCAACTCCGCAGCGAACAAGCCCGACGACTAACATCTGTTTTCTCTTAACTTATAGGATAAGTCAACAAGTCGACCACTGTCTCGACTAATACAAATCATATCATGTCAAGACAAGACGTACTTTGGGGGCAAATGTTAACCAGTTTTTTGGTTCGGTTTCCAAAAGTACATGAGACACACTCGAGTCAACGCAACACATGAAGCTAAGGCCGAAAGTGACGCTTAGGAGCGAAGGAGACAGGGTTGAAGGGGAACTACGCCGCTAAGGGCCTCGCAACACCCCTAACACATTTCCGAACTAAGCATCTGAATCCTTAGGAGTCGCGAGCCCGAACCTCGAGATCCCAAACACTCATGCTCATGGCCTTCACGCCTCTCATAAGGTGAACTTTGTACCCCTTGGGGCACAAAAATCGCACCCCTACGGGGTACGAATTTCACACCCAGCAGGGTGCGAAATTCATACCCTGGGGTGTGAATTTCGCACCTTAGGAGGTACGAAATTCGTACCCTTCGAGGTACGAAATTCGATCCCCTCGGGGTAAGAGTTTCGTACCCCGAAGGGTACGAGTTTTGCGCACGGCAGGGTGCAAAATTCGTATCCTACGGGGTACAAAATTCGCACCCCATGGGGTACGAATCTCACACCCCACGAGGTGCGAAATTTGCACCACAAGGCTGGGTGCAAAATAAGCATGGGCGCGGGTGTCAGGTGCGAAATTTTGGGTGTGGTCACCTATTTTCACCTACTCCTACCTAATCCTACCTAACCACTCTCCTATAAATACCCCATGGCATCACACTTCATAGGGGTTGGAATTTGTGAGCTTAAGACCTCTAGAGAGCTCCTTTAATGACATCTCCCCTTCGAGGAAGAAAAAGGGAAAAAGTGTTTTTTCCTAATATATGAATTATATGATAATTATGACATCATATAACTTAGAGATGAATGTAATGAGATGGTCTTGACCTTGTATCTTTGTGTTATCAATAATATTCCAACGACTCTTCAAAGTGGACACAGGCCTCTCTCAAGGCCGAACCACTATAAATCTCGTGTTATTTACCGCTTTCCGCTCTTGTCTACACGACCGAATTAATAATTCCTTGAAATTGGAATCTTGGGTGTTTAAGACATTTTTTCCCGTCAACAGTTACCACAACTATTGTCGTAGGTTTGGTTATTAACTTAGTTCCCTTAACTATTTATTAATAAGTTCTCTTTTCACTTTTCATTATTAATTATAACCTACGTTCTAATTCCACTTGTTCGTAGGACAAGCCTACACATTATATTTCATTACCATTCATATAATTAATTATAATAGGTTTTGTTCCCCGTTCATCACATTTTCCCTTGGTTCCTTGTTATTTCAGCAAAGCGAAACTATTGTAACCTTTCTTTATTTACATCTTTGGAATTTCTATTATTACAGACAATATTTCACACACTTTGTCAAATTAGTTGGTGGAAATGTACAAAAATCTATTTCCATAATATACATTAATTAAGATCCGTAGTTGAAAGTTATTCTCTTTATTACATGTTATATATATTTGATTAGTGTGCAATATGATAAAACCCCTATTTCACACTACTCCTATTTTTTCTTTTCTTTTTCTTTCAACTACGTTCTTTGTAATTTACTGCAATGGTAATTATGGAAATGCAACCCTTTTCCACCCCCAACTAACTCATCCATTACTAATACCCTTTTTCTACGTTATATATATTATTTCCTGTTTTCTAACCCAATTCCAAATTCCAATTTAATTGCGTTGACTTCTATACAAAAATTAGGCTTAGTGACTTCTATACAAAAATTAGGCTTAGTAATTTTATTTTGCTATTTCCGCAATTTACTGTAATCTTTCTTAACCCAACATTTTAATCATATTCTTAACAATAAATTTTGGAAGTATTCACAATTTATCGTCAAATTTACAATCTTAGGAATATACACATAATCATCGTCAAATTCACAATCTTATTATTATAATAATTTCTTAAGCCTAAACAAAAGATAGAGGAAAAAATTTACACAAAAGAAATATTCTTAGTGCATTAAGGGAATGGATTACACAATAACCACAAGAATTCCATTTATTTATCTTGTTAAGAATAAAGGGTAATTACACGATAAATACATTGTTACCAAAAAGCATAATTTAAATCCACTCACCTGTTTGCTTTCCAATTCTAAAATATGATTTGGAATTATAAACCATGGTTTTCCCCTAATTTGATTCAATACTGTAATAACCAAAGATTTACAATTCAAAACCCAAAGGAAAACAAAAGGAATTGAATTGGAATCATATTCACAGAGCTTACCTCGTATGAAAGAAATTCTGATTGCCTACAATCTTAGGCTATAAATTTCATTCTCCAATTCTTGTTTCTAAAGTCCTAAACTAATTTAATTTGATTCATAAGAGGTTTGGAGAAGAAACAAAACGGTAGGACCACCATGTTTTCTTAGAAATAATGAGTTTGTTGACTAGCCCTGGGCGTTTATTTATAGATTCTCAAAAGAACCCGGTCCGTTAGATTCGTGGAAAGCAAACCGTCACTGAAAATAAAACACATCACTCAATCTAAAATAACTCGTGCTACCTGCATAATATGGGTCGACCCAACTTCGTCTTGGGTTGACACTGGTTGACCTAGGCACCCTTGGGTCGACACTAGGTCGACCCAAGCGCTAGTATGGGTCGACCCATACACGTTTAGAACAAACGTTTATAGGTCGTTTAATGCGTGATTATTTCTTTCCTTTATTTGCTTATGAATTAATTTCTTTCCCTATCCCTTAGTCTTATCCATTTCAACTTTCAAATATGAAATTAATATGTGCACATAATTTCTTTCGTTTTAACTTCCTGCATTTTCATTTACTTTTTAATTCAACGGGCATTATCTTTAACATTTATTTCTATTATGTTACATACCATTTTTAACGTGCATTAATTTCATTTCAAATGAGCACAAATAGTATATTAATATGCACATATCTATTGTAAATTGAAACACTATTAATTAACCTTATCTCAAACTTTCTTTTACTACATAATTTTGTACCATTTATGAAACACATTTATATTCCGTGTTTCTTTTGCAATGTATATCTAAATATATTGTTTCTTTGTTAATGTCAATCAAGGTTTTAAATCTCGGATACCGGTCGCATTTCGTCTCGGGGATTTTATAGACTCGGTCTCATATCGGGGGAGATCTCGGACGAGATGAGTCTAACTCGGGAGTTCGTCCCGGATTTTCATCTCGGGTCTAAAAGTTAATATCGGAACAATCTCAAAGTACATGATATGTTAAAAATGATATTTTAACAAAATGATTTTTATGAATGCTATCAAAAACATAGTAACTTAAACTTAAAATGCAAAATAACTTTATTATTCTTTATTTTGTGAAAGATCGTTCATACTTTAAATCGTAATATGCTTAAAACAGGAAAATTGTTAGACAGGAAACATTAAAAGGATCCAAAACATTAAATAATTCAACACACATAAACTATAAAACACATAATTTCATAAGTAACATGTATGTAAAAAGACGAATATGAAAATCATAAGCATTGTAAAACATATACGAACATACAATATAGTCATTTAGCATGCAAAATGTAAAATAACAAAAGATTGATATGGTTCGATTTGAGTTTTTTAATTATAGTTCTAGTTCAGGAACAAATTTAAATTTTAACCAAAAAAACTAAAATCTCAGACGATATTCCAGTATTTCGTCTCGGTCGATATATCGTTCGATATGGTAATATGTCGGGCGATATATTCGAAAGGAGATTTAGAGTGATATTTGTTATTTCGTTTCGGAAGGAGCCCAAAACGAGATCTTGGGCGATATTTGCGAGATCTGAAACAGTAATGTCAATTAATAGAAACATTTCAATTTAATGTCAATTACTTTCCACTTTCTGTCTGTTCATTTGTTTCAATTTCAAACGAATTTTTTTGGTAATTTATGTACATACATAATTTAAAAGTACAAATTATATTTGCACACATTTACATATAAATATTTTCCAATGCTAAACTTCGTATGTACGTAATTTCTTGGTACGAACTCCATTCAGACCATATTATATATGTAAATTTATCAAAAAATACAACGAACACAATGGTACACGTTCCAAAGTCCAATTCCGACAATTCCAAAAATATATGTTTTCCATTCTTTATTTTCTGTAAGTGTTTAATTGAATTAACATTATAAAAATGTTGGGTTTTACAATCACCTTCCGGTAATGTCAAGAAAAAATACAATGTTAACCTTAACCTGTATGCTCACATAGTGTCATCTGCAACATACAAACCTCTGCATTGCTGCTGCTTCTGATGCTTCCCCTTTTCCAGCCTCCCTACCAGGGTATCTTGCTCATAGCAAGAAACATGTGTTGCCGCTAGGTAAGCTATTTGACAATGACTAAGCAAGTTGTGGTGGCTATTCACTACTGATTTCGTTTGGCAGTATGTCGACAAGCAAGAGATTTGGTCATGTTAAATTCTGGTAACTAGGGTAATGTATGTCTAGTTTGATATCTTCCTATGTTATATCTGTTTGCATTGTTGCTTCTTCAGTGTGTGGAAGAATGCTGTATTTTTAGCTATTATGCTTGTCGCACAACACTTGAACACCTTGTAATATTATTTTTAATAATGATATACTGTTACGGATCACTCTAAAATCTGGTTGGCCTTGCCAAAAAAACAAGTTTTATTTTTCACTCATATCACGATTAGAATGTTTTATAAGTTTAAGAATTGTTTTAACAAGTTTTAAAATTAAAACTATAATATTTTTTTAAGTTTTGTTCTTTTATATATTATAAATATATGTTCTAATCTAGATTCCTACTTTATTATAATCTATTACAATATAGGAAAATAGGTTGTTTAATATTCAGAATCACCTCGATCTATTTATATATCATTTCCATTATTTTTTAAAATTCAAAATTTAAATAGTTTAAAAGACATGTCGACATATTGGGATACACCATCTGTAACAACCCAGAATTTTGGCAATAAGAATTAATTATTAGAATCTCAAAAATAGGAATTTACAAAGAATGGAATTTAACCACGAAACTTTTGCTGATGCATTCGTCTCGGAATTTTGGTCAAGTTTCATGTTTGGAGCTTCGCAAGCGGAGTCCATTTGAAAAAGTTACAAACAAAATACGAAAACGGACGAAAAATAAATAAATCGTAATAATTAAATATTATATATCTTATTTAACTAGCCTGACTGGGCAACTGACAACTCGAGCGGCCGACCCACTGGGCGCCAGAATAGGGATGGCAATGGGGCGGCCGCAGGTAGTACCACCCCATCACCCACCTTGTTGGGCGATTTTTTGCCCTGTGCCCACCCCATACCCGCATGGTGTAACACCCGTATTTTTTTCAAATATAATTAAAAATGAAATAAAATATATGAAAATATGCTTATGATAGGTAAATAATGGTGATGCATAAGGAGAATTAATTAATACATGGAAGAGAAGAAAAATTAGTTCGATAACGACGTATGTAACGGAAAAGATAGTAAAATAAGGATAACTAATTCAAGAATCAGGAAGTAAGTAAAATGGACATCACCATTGCGTTCCTCTCGGAAAAATACGTGAAATAGAGTCCGAGTTTTCGAAAATCGGAGTCCGTATGACCAAGATATGGCCCAAACAAGATTTTAGCAGACTTTAAGGCAGACTACCCGTGTCGACTGTAGTGTCGACACCCAAGTCGACCTTCCCCCCCTGTGTTGACTGTAGTGTCGACTCCCCCCCTGTACAGGTCAACTTGGTCGGCCTGGGGTGGCCCAGAACCCATTTTTGAGGCCCAGGATGAGTTTTGATGGTCCGGATTGACTCTAGGGTTGATCTAATGGCCTAAATGAGTTTCCTACACCTATAAAATAACACCTAGACCTAGCCTAACTCACACAAATCATTCTTACACCGTTATGCTGCTAAAATCTCTCTTGAGCCCTGGCCGCCGTCTCCAAGTTAAAGCTTAAGCATCCAAACTCAAATCAAATCAAAGATCAATGCTTCTACAACAAATTCAAGGGGATAGATCAATGACACTGCAACTTTCTAAGACAAATTCACTTCTTAATTCATTAGCCGTTCTCTGTAAGTGCTAGTTATTTTCAGATCTAAATATTTAATTTTAATATGGGCATGAAATAAAGTGGAATTGGATCTAAGTATGTTTATCGATTCAGATCTATTCCTGTTGCTTTTTGAATCTTTAGTTTTGAGACTTGTCTACCTTTATTCTCATGACAAGTTTGTGATTTATTCAGCAGTTTCCTTGATTCGTAATGATGTTATTATCAAGTTGTAATCTTTATGCCTATCATGATGTTGTTTTCTCTCTGATCTATTTATTATGAAAATTTCTACCTTCCCCTATTTATTTTCTTTTGATGAACCTTGGTCAACTTCGGACCTTGGCCTAAAATCGCGATTCGCATACGAGATGTATACGCGGGAATAATGGGATTATTGCCTATAAGAATATGATTAATAATTGGCAACATGAAATTGGATGTTATCATTTTATTTGCAAGTTTGGGGTAGATCTGTAAATTTTGGTATAATCCTGTTATGATAAAATTTGCATAAATATTATATACATGGAATTCGACACCAATTGGATCTATGTAATGTAACATGAAATTTGGTATATATAACATGTATGTAATTTGGCATGTAAAATAAAATTATGAGTTTTGGAGCCTATGTAAATTAAATCAAAAGATTGGGCTTATGTTAATTAGGCATGTGTAGACTTGGAAATTTGAGCATGAAAGCGATTGTAAACTTTATAATTGGCATAAACATGTATTATGAACTTGGGCAACTGGCATGTATTGAAATAAAAAGATTATAGTTTGGGATAACTACATCATGAATCATCGGATTTGGGTTTATTGGGTATGAAACTTGATACATGTAATTTTGGCAAGATCTTGACATATGTAAAAAGGCATGAAACTTGGTATATATGTAAACTGACTAGAATTGGGTACATATATTAGTTGGCATGTAATAGCCTTAAAAGAAGGATAAATATAAATTGAGATAAGTTGCCTTTAATGGCCTAAGATAAATTGTGGTAAAATTGGTATGATTTTGCATACCATTAATTGATGGACATAATTGAGTCAATTATGGACATCGTTAAATTAGGAATAAATTGATAATTTGAATAGGGGAAATAAATTCAAATTGGGGTAAAAGATTATAAGTAATAATCAATGCTTAGGACACGAGGTTGGACTCATTTGTGACGTAAACCTGCCCGGAACCGCCCGACGAATCCAGTAGTCACAAATGTCAGCCCAATGTGAGAGGTCCTAGGTCCAAATTAAAAGCGTAACAGTTGTAAAGACACGAGGTTAGACTCTTTTATGGTGTAAGACTGCCCGGACCCGCCCGGCAAATCCAGCTGCCATAAATGTCAGTCTAATGTGAGAGGTCTTTATAAGGTTACAGCCTTAATGAATTAAGAAATACTTAACTAGATAAACATGTGGTGGGACATGGGGGTTAAGTGGGTGACATGTGGGTGACATGTGGAAATACGAATAGTAATACTTAACCAACGTAACATGGTAATTTGACCAGTGGGTAGGGTTAAGTAAATAAGAACACTTAACCAATATGATATAAATGGGTGGGTTAAGTAATATGATTAGGTTAATCTGGACACTTAACCAATTTAATATGTTGACTACGGGAGTGGGTAAGGTTAAGCAAATGTTTAACCATTATAACATGATTAAACTGGACTAGAGAGTGAGGTTAAGTTAATGAGAACACTTAACAAATACGATGGGTTAATTAGACAGGTGGTTGCGGTTAAGTAGTAACACTTAACTAACATAACAGGACAAGCGGGTGGGTTAAGTTAACTTGAATAAGTTGATAACACTTAACCATTATAATATGACTAGTGGATGGGGTTAAGTTAACATGCACTTAACCAATCTGATGTGATGCGTGGTAGGGTTAAGTTACACATGGGGTTAAGTTAACAAGAAAATTCTTAACCAATGTAACCAGATAGACGAACGGGGTTAAGTTAATAAACCACACTTAACCAATCAAACATAATAAGCGAGAAAGGTTAAGTCAACTAAGGTAAACACTTAACCATGGTAACATAACGAGTAGATGGGTTAAGTACATATCGGGTTGGTGGGTAATATTAGTAAATATATGCCCACATACACTTAACCATTGGATACACATGCTTGAATCAGTAGCGGGGTTAAGTACACATCAGGGTTGGTGGGTAATATCAGAGAATATAGGCCCACAGACTTAACCATTAGAAAAATCTAGTAATGGGGACCCATTTCAGCAGTAACCTACATTAGGTATCAACGGAACCCTGAGCTAGGCAGGGTGGGGCACGATTACTAGGCTGATTATAAAAGGTCAAATTAGCGGCGGTTGGTGCAGCAGTGCAGGTTCTAACGGAGTGCGGGCGTGCACACACTTCGGCGCAGAAAATTTAGCCATTGGGCATCAGTAGGTATAATGCTGTGCATCTTGATTGTGTCAGGGTTGCCATCATGGGACTTGATACACCCCATGGTGGGACCAGCACAGATATCTACAAGTAGGAGGCCGCGTGACACAAACGAGAACTAGGTCAAGTAGGGAGCCGATCGATAAGGTAGTAAGGGTGCATCGAATATATACATGGCCATTGGGGTGATCGAGGTGGAATCCTCATACTCGATGTACACCTGAAGGCTACCATAATTGCGGGGATTGGGATCACGTTGTAATTATTATATAACACGGGCTACTAGTTGGGACACTAGTAGGGGGTACGGATCCTTGTTACACAGGACACTAGTAAGGACACTAGTAGGAATACGGATCATTCCATGTAAGACACTTATGAGGATGCTAGTTAGGTGGTGCAGAGCAAATAGATATCATTTTAATGGTGAAGCTTAGAAAGCTTGCGATGTTATTCTTGATGGAAACCATGCGGTGGGATACTTGATAGGAATTATGGGATGTTATACTTGTTTCATCGTTCCCGAAGTTTATCTTGTTACCTTAGTTTATCTTGTTATCATAATTTATCTTGTTATCTTAGTTTATCTTTCCTACCTTGTCATCATGCTTATGTTTACTTTCATTTTATACATGCCATGTTATCTTTATCTATTTTTATGTTGAAAGTCACTAGGACTTACTCAGTCTTTATGACTGACCCGTTTTATTTCGCCTCTTTTTCTTTCGTTCCCCCCCAGGTTCACAGGGTGGGAATACAGCTTAGTTCGGATCTTACCAAGCTCCAAGATTCTTTCATGTATGGCTTGGATTTCTCTTGGCTATGGCTTGCTTTGCTTTATTGGGGAATACTGCAGTTTGTTTTTATGCTTCTTTGTTTTTGAGCAAGACAGATATCTTAACTATAAAATTGGGTATTGGGAGTTGATGGGCTTTTCTTGTAAACATTTATATTTAATAAATGATTTGAAGTACTTCCACTTTATTTTCCGTTGTTTTATTTATGTCTGTCTTGTAATATTTCTGTTCCAGTACCCATAATACTCCATTGAAGTTAAGGCATTCCCTTTGTGAGTGACCTTAACAGATGTGGGGTGTTACACATGGGTACCCATTAAACGGGTTTTAAAAAAGTTGCGGCTAATGGCGGGTATTCGTGGGTATCCATTATATTTATTCAATTTATTTTTTATCCATTTATTAAAATTATTCAAAAGCACATTTGGTAAAAAAAACACAAATTAGCCCAATACTCAAATGCTAACCTCAAAAAGTACCAATACATATTTAAACCAACATCCAGAAAAGAAGAGAAAACAACAAAAGTATCCATCAAAATATCAACAACCAGTTATAAATTGTTGAGTAAAGGAATGCACACAAATACCGAACAACCAACAACAATGTTTTTTGTATTGACTATTGATAGTAAATCACATTAAATATGGGCACGGGTGCCCACATACATGGATATCTTACTATACGTACCCGCCTCATTAATTAACGGATATTAAAAATACCCATTTATTTTACCTACGAATACACATTTATAAATCCGTTTCATGTCCATGACAGATTTTAACCGTGGATAACCATGGGTACGGATTTTTTTTGCCATCCCTACATCAGAATGCCCAGTGACGAGTAGGGTTAAGAGGTTTGTTTATAACATAATATTAAACAAATGGATAGATATACACTAAAATGCATCTAACGGTCCAAGGTCAATTCCACTCCTATAAATAAAGGGGTGAGGGCTCATTCTTTTCCATACAAATCTGTGGGAAGCAGCGAAGCTCTGCCATTTTCCTCCCTCTTCTAAGCTAATTCTTAATTAAAAATATATTCGTATACAACAAATCACATCCAAATCATATAGAATTGAGAGGATTACCAGATTCAATGGAAAAGAATGTGAATTGAGGCTCAAAATCATATTCTCTCCTCCCTTCCTATTTTCTTACACATCTCTAGATATGAAATTTACCCCCTCTTCAGATAAACTGTAGATTTATAAGAATTTGGCGATTATAGGCTTAAAGGCTCAAACTTTGGATTTGGATGCTTTAAGGTGAGTGAGAAATTTACGAATACAGTTATAATAGGCTATTTATTTCGTTTGAATTAGATATAAAATTTTATGCCTATTCCCATCAGATCTGATCATTAAATTGTCGTAATCGAATTGACACCCGTCAGATCTAATTGTGAACATTGCTAAAACTTGTATATTGTGAATTTTGGTTAGGCATAATATTAATTGTGGGATTCTTAGAATTGTTTATACATATTCCCTACAATTATGTTGTAAAATGTATAGCGGATATTGCAAAGCACTGTAGATCTGGAAATCAGTCCCATTGAAACACCATTTAGATGTAGCTATATTTCAAATCTCTATTTTCAGTGTTGAAAATAAATTGTGTGAATATTGGATAAAATGTTAAATTGTGTGATTGTAATTTTAAAGAATTATACCTATTTGCATTCGATGTTGTTGGGTTTTGGCTTAATTGTTGTAAATATGTCATTTTCCTCTTTTTGAACAAAAAGATATTATTTTGAATTCACAAGAGATAAGACAAAAAGATTGGAAAAGGAAAAAAATGGTGCAAACGTACGTATAAATATAAATATACATATTTGTGCATAGTTTGCATCAACTATTCTAAATATTTATACACACACACGCGCGCGTATATATTTCTTGTGAATTTGAAATATGTTTATTTACTAATAAGGCATAATCTACAGTAATTACAACTAAAAGTCTTTCTTATGATTTGAAACCTTTTGGCAAGATTGAGTGCACAGAAGTAATATTTGGATATTAATTAAAATAAATCATTAAATTTTAGAGTAATAAGAGTAAAAGATAATTACATTGACCGCACAAAAACATAAAAATAAAAATATACATATTATTCATCCAAATCACCGTAAAACAGTAAATCATACAATGTATTAAATGTTTGAATGATGTTCAATTATGGAATCATATGAAAATGTAATCCATATTGAATTACTATATTTGTAATGACCAATGTTGCAATTAATATAATTTATTTCTATAAATGGGACCACAAATCAATGAATAACAGTTGTAATCAATAAATAACAATTGTACACCCCAATTAGGAAATTTGAATTATAATCGCATTTAGACACAAGGTTAAGTTTAAATTATGGGAGAAGTCTGTCCGAAACCGACTGGAAAATCCAACATCCATAGGTGGTCAACTTAATGTGAGGAGTCTAATGTGTACAAATAAATGTACCAAGGCGCGAGGTTAAGTTCAACTTGTGGTAAAAGCCTGCCCAGAACCAACCGACAAATCCAGCATCCACAAGTTATGAGAGGTCTGGTTCACAAATAATATCTGTATGTATATACAGGCAACAAATAAATAAATAAGAATAATAATTGTCTGTTGGGGTATAACAAATAGATACCTTGGGACTGATAAATGGTTGCCTAAAGAAAATATGATCGTTGTGGTCATAAAGGGAAATAAACAAAGAAATAAGAAGTAAATAGTTGTAATAAGGGGATTAAGCGATATTAATTATTGTTTAAATTCTAAGTCCAATTAGGGAAGTAATCAAATAAATATCCTAGGGTAAAAGAGGATATAACCTTCCTTATTTATATTAATGAATATAGAACTTATAATTAAAAGTAGAGTTGGACTTAGTAGGTTTATGATGTAAAAAATATTATTAACCACAGGAACCCGCTACGATAACAAATCTTATGCATATAATATTTCGTGGAGAGTGACTAAATGGAAAAGACTTGATGACGTGGCGCACTTTATCCTAATAGGGAAAGATACTAAGGGCTAACGAGGGTACGAACCTAATAACCTTCTCATATAGTCTGCTTCCTGGGTCTTAAGCTCCTGGGGTTGAAGAATCCACCTGGGATTAGGTCTTTCAGTTTAGGGGTCTTAAATGGCGTAAGTGTATGGGGGGCCTACCCAAACCTGGAAACTAAAAATATCATATATGACTACCTACCCAACGGTAAGTAGTAAGCAACTAAGGGGGTTATCCAATAAGGTCAGCTAGAAGGTATAGCGAGCGATAAAATATCTTCTCCCACCTTATATGGGGCTAGGGAATATGCGTGAATGACGGAAGCCTTAACTAGTAGGGCCCGTAGCTAGTGCCATCTAGTTTATAAGAATGTGGAACAAGTTATCGAGTGGTATTAAGTGACCAATAAGTCCGCCGAACAACAAGTCTGCCTAGGATCTTAAGTGATCGGGAGAATCCACCATATCTGTCCTTGATAGTGAGGCGAAAAACAATAAAGGGTAAATGGATGGAAAGGGGGGTGTGTGTATATATATATCGCAGTTAGGGGTTCACTTCTCGGTCTAATAATCAGCTAAATTATGGTTTAAAGGATTCTTAAATATATGCGTAAATGTTCTATCTTGGTATCATAGCTTGGAACACTACTGTGTGAAGAGTAGTAGGGTCGTGCGTAAACATTTACAAGGTTAGGCTGGAATCACTAACCTTGGTAGGCATACATCTTGGGTTGAACCAAATGGGATACATCTGTGTATTATAATCTATGTTGTACATTTCCTATTATAATCTATGTTGTACAACTACCTAGGTTTTCAAGAGAAGGTCGGGTTCTTACAGGTGTTTTAGTTTGGCTTTAAGTTCTCGTTCTCTCTCATGCTCGGTATTGGCAAAGTGACTTACTTTAAAAAGGTAGTTACTTGAGTTAATACTAGTTTATCCTATTTTGTTTCTACTATGAGTTACCTTATCGTACTCTGATTACGTTTATGCTCGTTTTTTTGCAGGTACCAGATATACACGTCCATGCTTGGATGTGTTCGAGTTTCGATTTTTCTCGAAATTTGCACGTAGAAAGGTGTAGGGTGTTACATTTGGTATCAGAGCCTAGGTTAAACGATCAGAGGAATTAATTAAATTAGGATGTGAGAGATAGTGTAATTTGATTTTCTTTTCCGTTTTTCTTTATCTTTCTTACTCGACTTTAATTTATTTCAACGATTAATTATTTATGGACCTAATTATATAAAAATGGGCTCCAAGTGACTAAGAGTTGAAATATTTTGATCTAGAATTTCTAGCCAATTCTGTCTTACCCCACAGTACATTGGCAATCTCGTCGTGAAGAGCATGAGGACAACATATGGTGAATTATGTTGATTCTAGTTTAGAGACTGGAATAGTAATATAAATAATATAAAAATCTAGCTACAACCGAGATAGTCGCGTTTCTGGTTTTGTTTAGTAGTTCCAATTAAGACCATTACTCGATCCAAAACACGAAAAGTCCACGTTATTGTGTCGTATCCATTTCAAAAATAAAATCACTAGATATATCCATTTGTTACTTCATTGAATTTCCGAATCTACCTTTATTGAAACATTTAATTGAGTTCTTGGCTTTGTATTCGAGGAAATTTTATTTTTAAATCTAGTTGGAGAAAATAAAAATGGGGTTTGAAAGTTAAGAAATATAGTTTCGGAAAATGTTTTAAAGGCTAGTTTTATAAAGATATGGTTTTTAAATTTTAATATATTCAAGTTTCAAAATTATTAGGGCTATTGTGTAATTCTAATTAATATAATCTGATTGGTAGGAAAGATGGATTTAGAAACGATAAGGAATATGTTGCTAAACTTAAGAATAATAAATATCTATTCCTTGTGACTTTTAGTATCCCTCTTCCAATATATATTGGATAATTTTTTGAAATTATCTCAATTAATCCTCAAGATTTTAAAGCTCTAACATTTTTCAACATGAAAAGATTTTTCAGTTTGTAACATAATCTGGAATACAAATAATAACAATAAAATGGATTTATAAATACGAAACTGTTAGATTATAATAAAATTCCAATTTTTGAAAAGTTATAAATTTTTCTTTGAAAAGGCTAAGGAAAATCCTTCATTAAGATTTTTGGGGTATATGATTTTGAATCGTTTAGTTTATGTCGGTTAATAAGGGGAAAATCCATTTTAAATTTTACTTTGGATTTCTAGTTGATTTCCTATTTTAAATTCGTTCGATTCGGCGATCCCGAGTCTTTTTCGAGATAGGGAAAAGGTGTTGGAAAATTAAATTTCTTAACTCAACGAGTGGTGGAAGTTGATATGAGAATTCGATTGGGAGCAGAAGTTATTTCGACATAATAGAAATTTTATTTTAATTTATATATAATTTATATGGACCGTTGGGATGAGATTCCTACCGCTCCTACTATGGGGCAAGAAGTCGACCGCTAAGCGGTCGACTGGCGGTTGACCACCTTCTAGGGACAAGTCGACCGCTCCCCCTTAGTGAGTGTGGCCTGGAACCCGACCCGAATCGGTTGAAATGATATATATATATATATACATATATATATGTATGTATGTATATATATATATATATATATATATATATGTATATATCATTCCAGCCAACTCTTCCTCCCCTAACCCCAATTTCCACCAAAACTGGAACCCAACTCCTTCCCAAGCTCTAATCCAAGCAATCCCCACTCTGTTTTATCCCTAGTTACCACCAAAATACTTCTCATGCAGGTCTCTACCCAATTATACTATAGATTTACAATTTCTTTTGCCTAATTCACCGATTCTTTTGTGGCAACTCGCAGCAACACCCCAGTCTCATTCCTCAGGAAACTACTTGGGTTGATCATGATGAGGTGAAGATCAAGCACACTTAGCCTCGGCTAGATTTGAGTTGCAGGTTGGTTGATCGATGAAGTTCGCCGATCTCACGTCTTTTGGTTTGGAGAGGCTTTTTGTCGCCGTAGGCCTAGCACCCATTCAACGCTTTAACACTTTGAGCACGACATGTATCCGTGTTGTGTCTATCTGTATGATGCCCAGATGGATGCTAACATCGATGACGAATCTTGCGACATACGATTTGAGTTAATGGGAACCCTCATCGAGTTTACTGACGACGACTTAGCTCAGATTTTGGACATCTCGGCTGTCGGAGCCAAGCTTGATGCTATAGAGATAGAAAACCCTCAGATTCTTCAAGGAACCTCCGGCGCCTGGACCACTGCCAATCTGCGACCCGTCACCCGATTAGTTATGCGCATCTTATAACATAACATCATCCCGAAGACGGGATACTTAGAGAAGATTTATCCTTCTATTCGTTGTGCCACCTATGCTATTCTTAGCAGCGTAGCCATCAATTGGGCGTGCGTTCTTATGATCCATCTTTATGATCCCTTCATCGGCACCCCCACAAAGCCATTTTCCTTTTAGTCACCTTCTTACCCGTGTCTTCTAACACTTTCAGGTGAGACTTTCTGGGGAGACGGCGGTGAAGAAGGCACCGACCGCCATTAGCCACGCCACTCCCCGGAAGATGGGAATTCAGCTACCCGATGCTCCTGTCCCCACACCATTGCTCTAGCTCAGCAACCTCAGTAGCCCCTGCATCCTGGCCAGGTGCGTTCAAAGCTCGCCGACCTCCGCACCATCCAGGCCGAGCTCCGAGAGGTTCACGACAAGCCGCGCCGACAGATGCATGAGATTGGCTGTATCTCCACCATGCTACGCTCTTGGCGCGGTCATGGTAATGGATCAGGCTCCCTCCATAGAGGTAGACCAGCCTACAGTGGGTAGTCATAGTCGTTGTTAGTGCATCCATTGCGCATGTTGTATATTGTATCATGTGTTTCACTTTCTAGCATTTTCTTTATCTTTGTTGTTGTTGTTTTTGTAGTTTTGTAACAACTAATATTAAAAAATCGCTCGACTTTGGTTAATGAGATTTCTATTTTTTAAATTGTTTTGTCATTCACACATATTTATTTGAACATAATCTAGTTCATAAACCAACATTTGTCCTAGAGATGGAAAGAATAGAATTCTATGTTGAATAAATTTTAGTAAAGGACCGGTTCCACGTCACGGGTATGTAAATAAATAACTGCTCGCTGTTAAAACTAAAATTTATTTTGGTCTTTTGAATGATTTCATTTTTCGTATTTTCTTGCACAACTGACTTCCTTCTACCGCCAACATGTTACTTGAATCGTTTAAGTTTCCACAAAATACATTTTTGAAGTTTCTGGAAAACGTTGTTTGAAAAAAAACTTTTTATCATTTTTATAGGTAGGTGGAACGGTTTTGAAAAGAAATTTCAAAATCTATATATAAGAAGTTTTTAAGTGAAAATATATTTTTATGAGTAATTTTCGATTTTTTGGTCACATGAACGGCATAAGGAATATTTTCGGATGATTTGTATGCGTGTTTAGCGGTGCAGTAGGACCAATGACATGATAAAAACATTAACGATAATAAGGGAAAGGATGTTTTGGCCTTGGAAACATGATTTCTATACCTTGTCAACGATGCATGCAGGTTATTAACTAACTCGTTTTATGTTTTAAAGCTTGTTTTATGCCTCATTTACAGTCTACAGATGGAAACTTTTGGAGTATTTAGGGTAACTGGGGTGAATATTCCACTGTAGGGCGTGAAATGAAATAGTTGTAAGCGAAAAAATGTTAAATTTTTTCGCTTTTATTTCCTTTTTCCAGTTTAGGAGAAATTAAAAAGGAAATGATTACACTGTGTGACATTTTGGATGCAAAATTGGTTGTTTCACACTCTTATTCATAATTGTGTGAAGATAATGGAAGAAAAAGGGTTTCCAAAATTTGCATTCAAATAGAACTGCAAGTATATTTAGTGTGTTTTGCATAATTCTTTTAAAAGTATTTCGAAATTTTAATGCATACATATAGGAGGATCCAATTTAGAATCAACTTGCATGCATATTTTATGGTTGAATTACATATGCACACCATGCAGATATAAACATGATTGCAAAGTGGATGTACACAAATTGTTTGTGTAGAATAAAATAATAAGTGTCAGAATTTCGGGACGAAATTCCTTTTAAGGAGGGAAGAATGTAACAACCCAGAATTTATGCAATTAAAATTAATTATTCGAATTTCAAAAATAGGAATTTCTATAAACGATGGAATATGACCATGAAACTTTAACCGATGCAGTCGTCTTGGAATTCTGGTCAACTTTCATGCTTGGAGTTTTGCAAACGGAGTCCATATGAAAAAGCTATGGACGAAATACAAAAACGGACGGAAAATAAACAAATCAAAATAGTTAAATATTATATACCTTATTTAACTAGTCTGACTGGGCAATTGACGACCCAAGCAGTCGACCCACTAGGCGTTAGAATGCCCAGTGATGGCTAGGGTTAGGAGGTCTGTTTATAATATAATATTAAACGAATGGACGAATATAAACTAAAATGAATCTAATGGTCCAAGGCCAATTCCACTCCTATAAATAAAGGGATTAGGCCTCATTCTTTTTCACACAAATCTACGAGCAATAGCATAGCTCTTCCTTTTTCCTCCCTCTTCTACCTAATTTCTTAATTGAAAATATATTCATATACAACAAATCAAATCCAAATCATATAGAATTGAGAGGATTACCAGATTTAATGGAAAAGAATGTGAATTGACGCTTCAAATCAGATACTCTTCTCTTTTCCTATTTTCTTACACATTTACAAATCTAAAATTTATCCCCTTTTTAGATAAACTATACATTTATAAGAATTTGGAAATTGTAGGCCTAAAAGGTTCAAACTTTGGATTTGGATGCTTTAAGATGAGTGGGAAATTTACGAATACAGTTATAATAGCCTATTTATTATGTTTGAATTACATCTAAAATTTTATGCCTATTTCCATCAGGTCTGTTCATTAAATTATTGTAATTGGATTGACACCCATCAAATCTAATTGTAAGCATTGTTAAAACTTGTATATTGTGAATTGTGGTTAGCCCTAATATTAATTATGGGATTCTTAAAAAAAATTATACATATTTCCTACAATTATGATGTATTGTGGATGTTGCAAATCATTGTAGATCTGGAAATTAATCCCATTCAAACAACATTTAGATGTAGTTATATTCCAGATCTCTATTTTCATTGTTGAATAATAAATTATGTGAATATCAGATAAAATGTTAAATTGTGTGATTATAATTATAGAAGAGTTATACTTATTTGCATTCGATGTTGTTGGGTTTTGGCTTAGTTGTTGTAAATATGTCGTTTTCCTCTTTTTGCACAAAAAGATATTATTTTGAATTCACAATAGATATAACAAAAAGAATGGAAAGGGGAAAAGTGGTGCAAATGTACGTATAAATATAAATATACATATTTGTGCGTAGTTTGGATCAACTATTCCAAATATATATATATACACACACACATACATATATATTTCTTGTAAATTTGAAATATGTCTATTTACTATTCAGGCATAATTTATAGTAATTATAGCAAACAGTCTTTTTGTAAGAATTGGAACATTTTAGCAAGATTGATTGCACAGTGGAAATATTTGTATATTGATCAAACTAAATCATTAAATTTTATAACAATAAGAATAAAAGATAATTATGTTGACCACACAAAAACATAAAAATAAATAAATATACATATTATCCGTCCAAATCAGCGTAAAGTGGTGAAATATACATTGTATTGAATATTTGAATGTTTGAACGATGTTCAATTATGTAATCATATGAAAATGTAACTGATATTGAATTGATATATTTATGGTAACCATTGTCGAAATATAATTTATTTCTATAAATGGGACCACAAATCAATAAATAACAATTATAACCAATAATGAATGGGGAAAGTAAATATAATAGGATAATGGTTACAATTCTTAAATTAATTAGGATTAATATTGTACACCCCAATTAGGAAATTTGAATTATATATAACCGCATTTTGACACGAGGTTATGTTTAACTTGTGGGAGAAGTCTTCCCGAAACCGACTGGCAAATCCAACATGCACAGGTGGCCAGCTTAATGCGAGGGGTTTAATGCGTAAGTATTTATGTTCCAAGGCACGAGGTTAAATTCAACTTGTGGTAGATGCCTTCCCGGAATCAACCGTCAAATAGAGCATCCACAAGTAGTAAACTTAATGTTAGATGTCCGATTCACAAATAATATACATACATACATACATATATATAACAAGCAACAAATAAATAAGAATAGAAATTGTCTGTTGGGGTACAACAAATAGATAACTTGGGACTGATAAATGGTTTCCTTAGAAAAATATGATCGTTGTGGTCATAAAAGGCAATAAATAAAGAAATAAGAAGTAAATGGATGTAATAAGGGGATTAAGGTTGTTTAAATACTAAGTCCAATTAGGGAAGTAATCAAATAAATATCATAGGGAAAAGAAGATATAACCTTCCTAATTTATATTAATGAATATATAATTTATAATTAAAAGTAGAGTTGGACTTAGTAGGTTAATGATATAAAAATATTGTTAACCATAGGAACCCATGACGATAATAAATCTTATGCATATAATATTTCCGTGCAGAGTAACTAAACGAAAAAGACATGATGATGTGGCCCACTTTATCCTAATAAGGAAAGGTACTAAGGGCTAATGGAGTAGAACCTAATAGCCTTCGCATATAGTTCGCTTCCTGGGTCTTAAGCGTCCGGGGTTGAAGAGTCCACATGCGAGTAGGTCTTTCAGTTTAGGGGTCTTAAATGGCGAAAGTGTGTGGGGCGTATCCAAACCTGGAAACTAAAAACATCAGATATGGCTGCCTACCCAACGAGAAGTAGTAAGTGACTAAAGGGGTTATCCAATAAGGTCAGTTAGAAGGTATAACGAGCGATAAAATACCATCTCTTACCTTATACGGGCAAGGGTATATGCGTGATTGACGGAAGCCTTAACTAGTAGGTTCCATAGCTAGTGCCCTCTATTTTATACGAATGTGAAACAAGTTATCGAGAGGTATTAAGTGACCAATAAGTCCGCCTATGGTCTTAAGTGATCGGGAGAATCCACCATATCTATCCTTGATAGTGAGGCGATAACAATAAAGGGTAAGTGGGTGGAAAGGTGTGTGTATATATGCACACACACACACATAAACACACACACACACACACACATATATATATATATATATATCGCAGTTAGGGGTTCACTTCTCGGTCTAATAACCAACTAAATTATGGTTTAAAGGCTTCTTAAATACATGGAAATGTTCTATCTTGGTATCATAGCTTGGAGCACTACTGTGTGAAGAGTAGTAGGTTCGTGCGTAAACATTTACAAGGTTAGGCTGGAATCACTAACCATGGTAGGCATACATCTTGGGTTGAACAAAATGGGATACATCTGTGTATTATAATCTATGTTGTACATTTCCTGTTCACCAGAATTTTTCTTTTCTGACCCCCTCCTCATTACAACTACCCAGGTTTTCTAGGGAAGGTCGGGTTCTTACAGTTGTTTTAGTTTGGCTTTCGGTTCTCGTTCTCTCTATGCTCGGTATTGGTATAGTGACTTACTTTAAAAAGGTAGTTACTTAAGTTAATACTAGTTTATCCTATTTCGTTTCTACTGTGAGTTATCTAACCGTACTCTGATTACGTTTATGCTCATCTATTTGCAGGTACCAGATATACACGCTCCATTCTTGGATGTGTTTGAATATCGATTTTTGTCGAAATTTGGCTGAAAAAAGTGTGGGGTGTTACACCATGTTGACATGTTGGCCGTTAAATTCAAAATTTATAATGATGGTTCTTATTTGTTTGAACGTCTTCGTGAATAGGTATGGCTATCGCTTTCCAACAAAAACCTAACCAAAATTGAATTTTTTAACTACTTTTAATTATATTCTTTACTCATTCTTCTCTACTCCGTTTCCTTTCAAAATTTCAAGAATCCTTAACCAAACTCTGTTGAAACTCAAAGAGAATCAAAAATATCATCTCCAATTTGTATATGATCCACTTTATAGGCTTCGAAATTTTATTGGTGATGGACTGGCTTCACCGTTATGAGGCTCATATTCAATGTCTTGAGAGGGTTATCCATCTTCGACATCCTCAATTTGTCGATCAAATTTCCGTAGTACTTAATTATCTAGTTTGGATTCTGTAGCCACTTTATATGCTTTAAATCCTAGAGATCATGATAATGATGATGAAGAGCAGGTTAATTCTCGAATTTGTGTTGTTCGAGAATTTCCCAATGTATTTGAGCCTGTCTTAGGAATACCGCCTAAGGGAGCAATTAAGTTCCAAATCAATCTTGTCCCTGGAGCTCTACCTATCACTCATCCTCCTTATCGTATGTCTAATAAGGAAAATGAGGAGATGCGAAAGAAGTTGTCCGAATTAGAGAAGAAGTAGTTTATTCGCTTTAGTTCCTCACCTTCGGGAGCTTCGACAATCTTTGTGAAAAAGTCGGATGGTGCGCTTAGGCTTCGCATCGACTAGCGCAAGCTTAATGCTTTCACTATCAAGAATAAATATCCTTTACCATGGATCGATGATTTATGCGATCAACTTAGTGGTGCTAAGATCTTTTCTCAATTGAACTTGGCTACCGGATTTCTCAACTATGCATTGCAGAGGATAGTATTCCATTGACATCATTTCGTACCGGTATGGATCTTATGAATGGCTAGTAATGCCGTTTGGCTTGATGAACGTTCCATATTGTTCCATTGACCTTATGAACCATGTTTTCAAGGACTTTCTCGATCGATTTGTGCTCATTTTCATTGATGATATTCATGTGTGTTCTAAAATCAAGGAAGAACACGAAAACTGTCTCTGAATTGTGTTGGAAACTCTTAGGAGCAATCAATTGAATGCTAAATTTTCCAAAGGCTATTTTCGGCAATCTAGTGTGAAATTTTTAGGTCATATTATTTTTGAATTCGAAATTTATATGGAACCTCCAAAGTTTGATGCGATTAAAAGTTAGAAGAGACCCGAGAATGTAACGGAAATCCATAGTTTTCTTGGATTGGCGGGCTACTACCGTCTGTTCATAACAGACTTTCCAAAAATTACAGTACTTCTCACCAGTTTAACTAAGAAGGGAGTCAAATACATTTGTTCGGACAAATGTGAAACCGCTTTTCAAACACTTAAAGAGCTTCTTTCTAATGCCCCAGTTCTTATTATTCCTGAAGGGAATAAAGAATTGATTGTTTATACCGACACTAGCCGTGTTGGTTTGGGCGCCGTGCTCATGCAAAAAAGAGCGTGTTATCGCTTTTGCTTCTAGGCAACTGAAACCAGCCGCAACTCGATATGCCACTCATGGTTTTGAGATAGCAGCTGTCATTTTCCCCACATCATATTTGGTGCCATTATCTTTTAGGAGATAAGTTCATTCTCTACACCGATTATAAGTCATTAAAATATTTGTTTTCACAAAAGGAGCTTAATTTGCGGCAACAACATTAGCTTGAGTTTCAAGCTTCATATGATCTTGATATTCTATAAACTCCTAGAAAAGGAAATCGTGTTGCTAATTCCCTTAGCCAAAAGCATCGAGTGATAATGTCTATGATGATATCCGAGTGGAAAGACCTCGAAACTTTGTCTACCTATATGATTCAAAGTTGTGGCTACAATCTGAATTTCACTCTTATGTTATGTAGCCTTGGGGCTCATCCCTCTCTTTCAGACTGCATTCATGAAGCTCAAAAGCTCATATCAAGGATGAATCTTGTGTCGATGAGTTGAAAATTTTCAATATTGATTCTTGTGGAGGCATCCAATCATGGTGATCTCTACAAGTATATTTTAGAGAATTCTCATCATTCTAAATTTTTCGTTTATCCCGGAAGTAGCAAAATATATACGGACATGAACAGAATTTGGGAAGCAATGAATTTTCATGTCTCTAACTTCGTCAAGCATTATATTACATTTAAACACATTAAGGCCGAACACCAAAAGCCCGACGGGTTATTGCATCCTCTTGACATCCCCGTATGGAAATGGGATCATATATCTATGGAATTTATTGATGGTCTTAGCCGTTCTCGGTTTGGCCATGATACTTTATGGGTTAATGTGGATAGATTAACTAAATCCACACACTTTATTCTTGTTTGATCTAATCGAACCATCCCTCTCTTGCCAAACTCTATGTTAACGAGATTGTTGAATTACATGGGGTCCCCACTTCAATTGTTAGTGAACGTGATCCACTATTTACTCGTGGATTTTTGAAGAGTCTTCAAAAAGCTTTGGGAAAGCTTATCATCCTCAGTCCGATGGACAAATGGAGAATGTGAATTAAATTCTTGAAGATTTCTTCATGCTAGTTGCTTGATTTTGGTGGAAGTTGGGAAGATTATATATGTAACAACCTGCATATTTCGCGATAATATATTTAAATATAGCGTCATTAATCATTAATCGTGTGTATGTATGAAAAGTCACATTTTGCATACAGATGAATTTGGGCTCGAAACTACTTCCATTGTGTTCAAAATGCCGTTTACGAGATCGAAAAAGATAAACATCGATATGTTTAGAGTTTCCGGAAATTGGGACTTTGGGAAGGGGCTTTGGTTTGTAAACCTAGCCCATTAACCCACCTTATAACCCACCTAGCTCACTCCTCCTTCATTCATTTCCTCCTACTCCACAAAATTAGAAATGGGGAAAGTGAATTTAAAATTTCCTAAGTGCTAGCTTGGTTTTAGGAATCCAATTCATGTTGAAATCTAGTGGAAATCGATATAGAAGAGAGGTAAGCTCAATCTCTATCTTCTCCAACTCAATTCCTCTTCAATTCTTATGATTTCCTAAACCTAATTCTTAGGAAATATTGTATGTTCATGTGTAGATTGAAGAATTGTGTGATATATTTAAAGAGAGGCTGATTTGGCTATGTCTTCATTCATCTCTTCACTTGCAATAACCAAAGGTGAGTTCCTATAAACTCACATATATACCTCAAGCATTCATGCTTGTCTAGTGTGCTCTTGGCACATATATATTGCTTATGAATTTTGTATTTGGTCGTGTTGGTTAGTTTATGTTTTAACATTTCTAATTTATGAGTTTTGATATCATTTTCGATGATTTCTATTGTGATTCTTGGTGTGCATGTGGATTTGGGCATTATAAGTTTTTTCGGCAAGCCTTCGATTCTTCATTTTTGCATATATAAATTTATAAGCCTTCGGGCGTTTGTCAATATCATTTTGAGCATGTTATCTAGGCAAAATAATGCTCAGGCCCAAATTCAGACGTCTTAATATTATAGGTCAGACGTCTAACCTTCTACTAATAATTAAAAACAGAAGGAGCTCAATTCAGAAGTCTGAATTTTTCCATTTAGACGTCTGAATTTCAATTCAGACGTTTGAATCTCAGAAAGAGACATAAGTCTCTGGAAACTCAATTTAGACATTTAAATTTTTATTTCAGATGTCAGATTTCTGTTTTCCTGCCATTGACCAGTGGAGACCATAGCCAACAATTTAGATCCATTTGAGCTCTTTCCCGACCGAGTTTCGAGCCATTTCGCCTTTTGTGACTTTTCGATTTCTCTGGTTCATAGATTTATGCGTTTTGATTTCATGAACTTTCGATTTATTTGTGGTGAACGAAATTATAATCGATAGTCGTGAGATTTTGATTACATTATTAAAACATGAATTCGTAGTTCGGTCATTATTACATGAGATTTTCCACTTTGAAATTATATAAAAGGCCTGTATACTATTTGCATTTCTTTTATTTAAATGGTTTTTAAACCTACTTCGTTATACGAAGTTATTTTACCCAATAGTTTTTCAATCTACTAGTATATACTTATACAAACTTTTTCTCGTTCGTATGAGAAATCTAATTAAATGCCTTAGTAAAAACAAGGACAATGAACCCTTGCATTTGTTTGACGATTAATTCTTCAACTCGTTTGATTGAAAATCAGGGCAATGATTATTTTGTATTTCTAGTGGAATATACAACTTGTTCATAAATATTCGAGTAGATTAAGTGACTATGGGACCTGTAGCTCAACTTTTATACTTACTTGTTTGCCATAGTTTACACTATACTTGATCAATTTTGATCACTGATTATCTTTTGATCACCTTGTGTAACTTCGGTTCATTTTGAGTATTTAAATGATTTCGGGATCATTTTGAAGAAGTTCGGTTCCTTTTGGATATCATAATGGTTTTCAGATCATTTTGAGGAACTTTGGTCCATTTTTGTTGATTTATGCTTTTGATGGCCTTCAGACCGTTTGTGCGTGGTTGTGACCTGCGGTCTTCTGACCATTTGAGGAGCTTCAGCTCAATATTATAAGCTGGCTACCTAGAGATTACATCTCGTTTGGTATATACGTGTTAGGTAGTCTTCGGGGTCCTGATTTGGGATAGGCCTTACCCCCCTTTTTGATATTTCTGGATTTTTTATTACTGATTTCTGGAATTTGAGTTTATTGATATTGAGTTATCAATTTTTGAGTTAATTTGATATGAGTATCATTTCTTGTGAGTAGTTATATGATTTTTGAATGAGGCAATCTTTATAGCTCCGATATTGGTTTGTGAGATATACCGTAGACATTTTTGGGATTCACACTTATGCATGGCATTGTTATTATCGTATGCATGTCTGCATTTATTTTTATCTCTTATTATATCCTAGTTTATGAGATAAGTATGGATTGACTTATCCGTTTAATGTTTAACTTCATGTAAATAATAGTTGGGTCAGACCGAGGTATTTCAGGTGATTCTTCTTGACTCCAGCATTGACTATCCTCCACTTTTAGGCAAACTACTTTAGTGTTGCACTATTTTGGTTATATGCATGCGAGACCAAGATTCTTTTGTATACATACTATTTTGGATAGCCTTTGTACTTATTATTTTGTCGTATAGTGGATCTACTATGACCATTAACTTTATGTACACACTTATGTGTTATATTCATATCTATCTCTGCCATTGTGATGTAAATATCTGTGTTTGACTCTAATTATATTGTTATGTTATTTTATATCAATTTCAGAATTATATATAGCCATTATATAGTTGTTTTGAACTTGAAATAGATGTGTCGGATTTCCTTTTGAGACTATAAAAGTAAGACCACATTATCTAGCATGTTTAATCCTTGCTCAAAGCTATTATACAGATGGTCGCTCCTCAACAGCCTTATTCTTCGGGTTAATTGACACCATTTCTTGCAATGGCCTTGGCTAACGCGAGTAGTATAGAGGTGGGGCATTACACTTGGTATCAGAGCCAAGTTCGGAACAATATAAGATATTATGGCGAGGGTCATTGTCTTAAGTCTCTTTTAGGTAACAGTGATTTAGAATTTAGTTTGAGTCTTAGGACCCATCATATCCTATCTTATATCATGATCCTTATTTGAATAATCAAATTTATTCGACTTCATCGTTGTGAAATTTTGGCCTAGAAAAACTTTGAGTCCCGTTTCTTTCTTCGGGTAGGAATTCATATTATTTCCAATTTTTGGGTAGAAATAACTTTTGGGACTTAGTTTTGATGATTTCCAAACTATTTTATAAAATGGAATAATTTTGGCCAAGTAAAATACTAATCCGCTTGAGATTAGCTTTGCAAGGATAAAACGAATAAATTATTTCCGCCAAGCACTATGAAATGTTTCTGTTTATTTATTTATGATTACGAATTTAGGTCGTAAATAAGGGTTGCACCTTTGATTATTTATTCACCAATTTGTGCCCTTATTTGGATGTAATTTGTTTTATTGTGTTGAGTTGCCCATTGAGTATGTTAGGAATTCTAATCGAGAAGTGAGATACTGCAATATCGATAGTAATTTCTAAACACTCAGATGAGATAATTCTAACACAACACTTATATCAAATATTGATGATGTGCATCACCATTGAACTTTAACATTAGCAATTTTATATAAATAAATGGCGAGGCAAATAATTAGTATTGATTGTTAATTTGCAACCGTATGGATTTTAATAAGATAATGATTTGAGATTGGGATATGTATGACAATTATATATATTTGTTACACCTTTCGTAGTTTGAATTTTTTAACTATGAAATTTGAGATATCTTATTTTTGCTAAGGAAACTAATGCCTATAGGGGTACCATCCTTTTTATTCTTCATGATGATGTCTTTAGTTTTCTTCGGGTAACAATTTAGTATTCTCTTTTTCTTTTGAGTGTTACTTGTTTCAAACAAGTAATTACATCTTTTAGATTGAATAAGGAATTTAATTAAATGTCTTGGTAAAAACGAGTGGGTCGACACACTTATGTTAACTTCGTTGGTCAATTTCTGGTCTTAATCAGTTGAGAATCATTTTGGTATTATATGCATCGACGAGAGGTCACATGTATTGTATATCTTTATATACACCGGTATTGATCTTTTTAAAGCTCGTGTGGTGTATATCTTTATGGACATCGGTAGGGAGCTTATGTGTTGTATATCGTCATATACATCGGTAAGGAATCGATCACATGTGTTGTATATCTTTATATACATCGGTGTTGATCATTTTGGGTTGGTCTCGTGTGTTGTGTATCTTTATACGCGTCCTTGAGAAATCTCATGTGTTGTATATCTTTATGTACACTGACGAGAACCTCACATATTCTATAGTGGATAAATGGCTAACAAAACTGCTTTTTGGAGGTGTCAGCAACCATGCCGTCATGGACAAAACTGCTTCTGGGAGGTGTCAGCAACCTTGCCATTATAGACAAAATTGCTTTTGGGAGGTGTCAGAAACCTTGTCATTATAGTCAAACTGCTTTTTGGGGAGGGGGTGTCAGCAACCTTGTCCGTATAGTCAAAATGCTTTTGGGAGGTGTTAGCGACCTTCTCGACACCATAGGTGTTGGACCACCTTGTCGAAAGACAAAAAGGCTCTATATGATGATTTATAGTGGATTTTGCAATTTTTTCATAAATACTTGAGTTAGGTCAGTGGTTATGAGACATTTGGCTAAACTCGACTATTTATTAGTCTATTGTAAATTATGCTTCCTTTATTGATCCTTGACGATCACTTTATGATTTTTTGTCTTTTGATCATTCGTGGAGAATTTGTGTTCCCCAGTCTTGTGACACATTCTATAGATAAATGGAGAAACTGCTTGTGCTTTGGAGGTATTAGCGACCTTGCCGTGGCTGACAAAACTACTTGATGAGGTGTAGCAACCTTTCCGTTATGGTGAAACTGCTTGGGGAGGTGTCAGTGACCTTGTCGAGGCCATTTGGTGTTAGCAACCCTATCATTGAGGCAAAACTGCTTGGGGAGGTGTAATCTATGCGGATTCACCTCATGTTGTCTATTTGTCCATTTGGAGTATGGGAACCGTTGAGTAACACATTGGAATATATGGATTTGTATGCTCACCCTAGTTATGGCTTGAGTATCGTTCCATTTTACTTTCATCTAGATTTATTTGAGTGACTTCTAGAATTAGGGTGATTCGAGTTTTCAAATTATCTCATTTTTTGAAAAGTATTAAGCTATATTCTTCTCATTGGTCTTAGCCTCTTTTTTGTTCTGGATTTTGATTCTTGATCTCCGAGCTTTCGTGATGTGGTAATCTCGTGCGATCCCCAATTTTTATCTCCTAAATACTAAAAGTAGATTTAGTATTTCGATAAATCAACTTTGTAAAATGTTGGTATTCCTTTGTGATATTATTCTTGAGGCTAACTTCGGTAGATGTTAAAACCATATTTTTTATGGATATGAGTACTCTTTTATGTGACTATTCTTTCCATGCTTATTTTCATGTATTATTTGTTCTAGTTTCGTGGTAACATTTTCAGGCTTGTGATCTATTTTTCGAGAGTATCATTCGTCTTCGACATTCCATATTTTAGGATGAGCACCTTAATCAGTAATTGAGTTTGAAATTGATTTTCATTTTTTCATGACTCATTCTTTTTGCTCGCCTTCCTTAGTGATAGACCAATAAGGCAAAAAAGGGGAGCTATTTTGTAGAGTGATCTGATGGAATTTTATGGCTTCACAACCACTGCAAGCTTAATCAATTCCATGCCTTGGATCGATCACCTATTCAATAAGTTAGTAGTGCTAAAGTCATTCCACTACTTGACTTAGCAATTAGTTTCGCCAACCCTTCATTTTCATCCTCGTATTATCATTTAGATTAACAAATATTCTAGTTTATTTTGTTAAACTTGATGAATTAAAGTTTTCGAGGTCATAACCCGATTAGTTTGACCTCATCCTTATTGGTGATATCTTTATGAATTTGAAAACTAAACTTTTCAAGTTTTATGAAATTCTTTCAACTCCCACCATTTATCATGTCTCATGATTTAGAAGTTGTTCGTGAAATATAGAGGACATGCTGATATTTCAAATTTGAGATTTTTGGGGTTTATTGGAACTTAGAAGTTCCAATTTATTTATTTTTAAAAATATTAGAGGAGGTGCTAATATTTCCCATTTAAGGCGTGTAACCTGGATTTTTATTTCTTGATCTTATTTCTGAAACACCCCACCTCCATTAAGGTCACTCACAAAGGGAATGCCTTAACTTTGGTGGAGGTTTATAAGTAAAAGCCACAGATAAACTCAAGACAGATATGAATACACATATTTTAAACAGCGGAAACCAAACAAACTTTTATTTCATCAATACGTGTATCAAACAAAAGATTTCCATAATTGTTTCAAAACACTTCCAACATTACAACCTCATAACTGCCTTGATTATTAAAGAAGCAAGAAAACATAAATAAAGTGACAAAAATCCCCATAGTGTTATCCAAAGCCATTATCCGAGCAAGAAAGATCCAAATCATACATCTACGTTCTTGGTGCTTGTAAAGAGTCTGACTGAGTTGAGCAGTTTCCTCCTTGTGGACCTGGGGAGGGGGGGGACGAAAGAAAAGAAGACGAAAAGAAAATAGGGTCAGACATAAAGCCTGAGTAAATCTAGTAACTCTTCAGTATGTGAATAAGAAAAGGGTATGATGGACATAAACTAAAAATAGGAAAGTGTCACAAGCTAAGGAAGTGTCGAGTGTACTATCGCACCCATACTATATCTCTGCACCTACTTGAGTTTATTCTAACTGGCACCCCGTGGTGAGGGTGAAGTGATCCCCATTCTTATTAAAGATCGGCTCCTACTCGCGTTAACATGTATCATACGGCCCCCAAGATTTGTAGATACCTATGCTGGTCCCACCATGGGGTGTATCAAGACCCATGGTGGCGGCCCCGACACAAAACTAGAAGGCATAGGTTATACTACTGGTGTCCCCAGTGCCCTGGTTGTTTGCTCCGGAGTGTGTGCACGCCCACACCTCGTTAGACCTGCACTGTGCACCCACCGCCGTCGTTTGACCGCTTACAACCAGCCCAGTAATCATGCCCCAACCTGCCTAGTTTCAGGGTACCATTGATACCTAACTTTGGGTTACTGCTGAAACGGGTCCCTCGTTACCAGGATTTTCTAGTCAAACATGTTAAGTGGTTAAGTGTCTGTATTTACCTAACCCCACCCATCAATTCTTGTTAACATGTCGAATTTGGTTAAGTGTTATAGTTGACTTAACCCTACCATCTGTCCTTAGCCTCTTAGGAGCACCAGACCACTCACATTAGACAGGTATTGCTACGGTTACTAGATATGCCGGTCGGTTCCGTGCAGGTTTACACCATAGCTCAGTCTAACCTCGGGTCCTTATTGGGCTCAATGCTTAACCAACCACATTGGATAGGTATTGTTGTGACTACTGGACAGCCAGGCGGGTCCGGGCAGGTTTACATCACAACTCAATCCAACCTCGGGTTAAGCATGTTGTGTTTTCTAAATTTACATATTTTATTACTTCAACTATATGTAAATGTCATATCTTTTATTTTTGGGTATTTCAATTCATACCGCTTATGTGTCATAATCGTTGGCATGTGCCAAACATGCCAACATATATTTTCATATTTTACACCCAACGTTATTACCCCCATTTGTTTGCAACGTTATAACATGTGTTGGGCTTGTCACAATTCAGCCCAACTTTATAAACGTGAGAAAAAGGGGTAATCAAGAACATGTAATACATAAAGGTGTGTGGCGCATGAACTTGCAATTTGGCGATTCAACTAACATATAACATGGGTCATGTGAACTTGCATTCAAATCAAAGTATGACTAAGTAGGTGACATATGAAATGGCATAGTTTAGGCAATTACAAACTTGTGTTTAAACATCTTTAACTTGGCATAATATCGACCACAAAACTAGCATGTTATATATTCATCAAAAATGTTCAATTTTTTACATCTAATCATATAGCCTATTTCAACACGAACTTGCATAGTTTATGAAATCTAAACGATGTTTGACATAGAACCAATTATAATTTGCAAATAAACATGAACTTGCATAGTTTATGAAACATAGATCCAATTATGCTTGCAAACATAGATCTAATTATACTTGCCAATAAACATAAGAATGATATCATAGGTTTTGGGTCATGTAGGCATAAAACGTCTATAACATGTTTACATAAATTCTGATTTAGACTAAGGAAATATACATAGTCCATGCCATCGACATATACAAAAAGGGATCAATTTCTAGTTTTTGCCACAAGCTTGCAAGTGCTATTGTTTGTCACATACAATTGTTCAATAGGCTTGCATCAATTAATTTATGCCGCAAACATCAATACACAAGTCATGATAGAACCATCACAATACATAAAGATTATAACAACACGATTCTATCTTCATTTACATCGAATCACATCACAGTTTTTATTCATATTTTGAAAGGTCACTATACTTACAACGTGTGATGAATTCTTGTTTTCTGATTTCTGTTATTCTGATTTGGAGATGCTCTCCTTTGGGTAGCAAAGTTGCGTTGAATGATTTGACTAAGCTTTGATCTTCTTTTAAATTGATTCGTCTCTTAGGCTTGTTGGCTTGTCTCTAGGCTTTCTAATTGACGGCCATTCCTAGTTCCTCTCCAGCAGCATGACGGCTTTTGCATTCTATTATTTGTGTGAATTTAGGGTTAGACTTGAGTTGTATTTATAGAATTTTAAATTGTTTTGAGCTGTCGATGAAGCTAGGGTGAATCCAGACCATCCATCTCAAGAGAGGCCAATAAGAAAGAGACATGTAAGCCCTAGTGGCTCAGCCAAGCATCAGAATTCGACCAGACCCTGACCAGGCCAGCCAGGGCCTGACCAGTAGGTCTTTCTAACCTGGGCGCACTTGGCAGGTGCGCCAGGCCAAAATTGTACTGGCGCACTTCCTAAGTGCGCCAGTTCAACTTTGTTCAGGCGCACTTCACAAGTGCGTCAGTGCATTCTGACCCGTTTTCCGGTTTTTCTACCCTACTTCGTTCGTCCATATCTTCTTCATACGATATCCGTTTTACGCAAACTTGAACTCTATCTCAAGTAGAATTTCGAGACGAATTCAATGGAGTAACCCATTTCCCTTGATTTCATCATTTATAATTAATTATACTTTAATTCGTGAAGCTTAACATTATAGAATTCACGAGGTGTTACATTCTCCCCCACTTAAAAGGATTTCATCCCTGAAATCTTCAAGTTAGGAAGAATGTATATCCTACCATCCAACAGTCCATCTACTCAACCAACAAACACAGGCATCACTGTCCTTAAAAGACTTCTCTTGCTTCATGATCATATGCATAGTGTGTGTACATGTCCTTATCTAATGCAAAAATCAGGCGGTCTACTGATTCAGTTGACCGCCTTAATGCGAATCATGTAAGTGTCGTGAATCCATTATGTATGCAAATTTTTCCTACTCATAATTCTACATGAGTGAACAACTATTCATACAAATGCGACTACCATATGACAACATATCAAGTTTTCAACCATATACATATAAGAATACATATATGCATATGCAGTATGAAGTGATTGAGCCGATATAAGACCTAGGTTGTGTGTGTATATGTATCCACGAGCAACCACTAGCAACCACTTGCAGCCATCAACCATAACATGTTTCAAATACATGTTTACATCCAAAGGGGTTTCTACCTAAAGATAAAGGATAATATCGAGGAGATATACCTAAAAAGATAGATACAAGCACAACTTAAGAAAAAGAGAGGTCAAAGATGTACCCTCAAAAAAGAAGAGGGTAGGCAGCGCGTATTCTGTCCTCAGTTTCCCAAGTCGCATCTTCCTCGGCGTCACTCCACTGAACTTTAACGAGTTTGACTTCGCGGTTGTGTAGCTTTTTCACTTCAGTTCCTATAATGCGAGTTGGAACTCTCCTCACAGTTGCTTCGCGTTCCACTCCGGCTTCTTCTAGAATGCTTGGGTCCACCACTTCCGCTGATTCATGTAGACATTTCCGGAGATGAGAAACGTGAAAGAAGTTGTGAATTCCAGCCAATCTTTCAGGCAGATCTACTCTATAAGCCATTTTCCCAATCTTCTCGATGATAGGGAACGGTCCTACTAATCTTGGTGCTAGCTTTTCTGCGGATCCAAAGCGAACGACGTTCCTTAAAGGGGACACCTTAAGGAAAACCTTGTCCCCAACCTCAAACTCAAGGTCGGTCCTTCTTTTGTCGGCGTAGGATTTCTGTCTGTCTTGGGCTGTCTTCATTCTCCTACGTATCAAGTCCACTTTCTTTGAAGTTTCTCAAATCATGTTTGGCCCAAGTATAAGCTTATCTGTAGACTCCCACTAACAAGTTGGTGATTTGCACGGTCTTCCATACAAGGCTTCGAAGGGTGCCATGCCGATGGTAGCTTGGTAGCTGTTGTTGTAGGAAAATTCCACTAAAGGAAGGTGATCCTCCTACGTCCCTCCAAAGTCAAGAACGCAAAGTCTTAAAAGATCCTCTAAAACTGTATTCACCCTTTCCGTCTGGCCATCTGTTTGGGGGTGATAGGCCGTGCTCAAACATAGCTGTGTGCCTACAGCTTCTTGCAGACTCCGCCAAAACTCACTTGTGAAAATAGGTTCTCGGTCACTAACAATGCTGGAGGGTATCCCATGGAGTCGAACTATTTCCTTGGGATAAAGAGATGCTAGAGATGAGGCAGTCCTTCTACTCTTGATAGGTATAAAGTGGGCGCTTTTAGTAAGCCTATCCACTATTACCCAAATGCTAGTGTTGCCTCTTCTCGACCGAGGCAGTCCATCAATGAAGTCCATTGAAATGCTATCCCACTTCCACTGTGGGACCTCTAGAGGGTGAAGTAGTCCTCCAGGCTTCTTTTGTTCCGCCTTGACCCGTTGGTAGGTCATGCACTTAGAAACGAAATCTGCTACGTCTTGCTTCATGCCACTCCAAAAGAAAGTCCTTTTTATATCCTTGTACATCTTATCACCGCCAGGGTGTATAGCCATCTTGGAATGATGCGCTTCCTTGAGAACCTTCTTTGTCAACTCCCTTGCTTGTGGGACGCATAATCTTCTGTCTCGTCTCAGCCAACCCTTATCATCGATGGCGTATCTATTGAGGTAACTAGAAGTCTCACCCCTAATAAGTTTATCAATCACATCCACAAGCTAAGGGTCTTCACGTTGGGCAGCCCATATTGAGTCTAAGAGAGTAGGGCGTACTTCGAGAGATGCTAACAAACCCGGTACAAAATCCGAGGAGGGCCTAAAGTTAAAACTGGCTATATACTCCAAGTTTTGCCTTTCCACAAAGAGAGGGCTTAGGGTCAGTTTCTTTCGGCTCAACGCGTCTGCTACCACGTTGCCCTTTCTGGGAGTATAGGAAATTTCAAAATCATACGAGGCAAGAAACTCCATCCATCTTTGCTGCCTCAAGTTAAGATCCTTCTGGGAGAAGAGATATTTCAACGATTTATGGTCAGTGTATGATTCAAACTTCTCACCTAGGAGATAACGGCGCCAAGACTTAAGTGCAAAGACGATGGCGGCCAACTCAAGATCGTGGGTTGGGTAGTTCTTTTCATGAACCTTCAATATTCTTCCACTATAAGCTACTACTCTTCCTTCTTGCATTAGAACAGCGCCTAGTCCCGTTCCACATGCATCCGTGTATACTGTGAACATTTTGCTTCCGTCAGGCAGAGTTAGAACTGGAGTTGTTGTGAGAGCCCTTTTTAATCGTTGGAAAGCAAACTCGCAGTCCAAATCCAAAGTGAACGCCAGATTCTTCTTTGTTAGCCTTGTGAGTGGGGCTGAGATTTTCGCGAAATCCCTAATAAACTTTCGATAAAAACCGGATAGCCCAAGAAAGCTTCGAACTTCGGTTGCATTTCTTGGTGTCTTCCAATCTTGCACTGCCACCACTTTCGCGGGGTCCACAGCCAACCCTTCTTTGGACACTATATGCCCAAGAAACCTTACTTCTTTTCTCCAGAAGTGACACTTGGAGAATTTGGCTTTTAGTTGATGTGCACGGAGAGTATCCATGATTTCTTTTAGATACTGAGCATGTTCTTCCTCACTCTTTGAGAAGATTAAGATATCATCTACGAAGACAACCACAAATTTGTTGAGGAATTCTCTGAACACCCTGCTCATTAGGTCTACGAAATAAGCGGGTGCGTTTGTCAAGCCGAAAGGCATGACAAGCCACACGAAGAAACCGTCTGGGGTTCTGAACACTGTCTTATCAATGATGTCTTCAGCTACTCTTAGCTGATGGAACCCAGTTGCCAGATCAAGTTGGGAGAAGACCGTCGCACCTACAAGCTGATCAAACAAATCGTCGATTCGGGGAAGAGGGTGCCTATTTTTCTTGGTCAATTTGTTTAACTCCCTATGGTCGACGCAAAGGCGAAGCGAACCGTCCGCTTTGGTTGCAAATACCACTGGAGCACCCCATTCCGAAATGCTCCGTCTAATGAACCCCTTTTCGAGAAGTTCTTTAACTTGCTTACTGAGCTCCTTTCTCTCCCTTGGAGCCATGTGTCTGACAGGTAAAGCTACAGGCTTTGCGTTATCCACAAGATATATGCGGAAGTCTATTTCCCGCCTCGGAGGTAAGCCTTTCACTTCCTCAAAGACATCCGGATATTCCCGGACTACTCTAACTGATTGCAAATTCTCATCAGAAGCATCAAGCGACTCTAGATAACTAAGCATAACTGCATTCAAAGGATTACAAGAAATTTCTAGAGTATTACCAAGCCAAGTCAAGAGCCTAACTACTCTTTTCTCACAGTCAAGAATGGCACTATTACTGGATAACCAGTCCATGCCTAAGATCAAACCATATCCCGAGAAGCCCAAAACAAAGGCACTACAACTAAACTCAACGCTGAGAATATAGATTTTCAAACCCAAACAAACCATTGACAAGTAAGCGGAGCCCCCAATTGGATTTGAAACTACTAAGGGATCTTCTACCATACTAGTGTCTAGACGCAGAGATTCTACTAAGGCAGATGAAATAAAAGAGTGTGATTGTAACACCCCACACCCGCTAAGGTCACTCACTAAGGGAATGCCTTAACTTCGGTGGAGTATTTTAAGTGAATATAGAACAGAAAAATTACAACAAGACAGATATAAATAATACTTGAAAATCTAAAACATCATTTCATTGCAGCAGAAGTTAAACATGTTTAGTTACAGCACCATAAAAGAGTCAAGTACTAAATATCCATCCTGATAAAAACATAAGTACATAATCCCTCTACATAACTAATAGCCATAAAAGAAAAGATAAGCTGAGCTTTACATCAACGGTCCAAGCTCCAAAAGATAGATAAGCGATCTGATCAAAGCCCACTAGTACTAGGCCCAACCTGAGGACCTGAGGGGGAAAAAGATAAAAACAACGGGGTCAGACATAAGTCTGAGTGAGCCCTATAACTTTAACAATACAATCATTAAAGTAATTAGGGTATGATATAAACTTGGTACGGTGATGACTGGGGATAAATGACTACACTAAGCAGCCAACTAGACATAGGATGAACTAAGATAACGGTAAGGACGCATCTACCCACCCAAGGATAATTACTACACTGCACCACACCAGTCATTCCAACTTAAAGGTTGATCCCACCCAAGGACTTAGAAAATATAACTAGTAGTTTCGTGTACCCCTAGCTGACTACATAGGTGCCATCTGCCCCTATCTCCACTAGGTGTACCCACTACTCCCCAAGCGATCGGCTCCCTGCCGTAGATACCCGTGCTGGCCCCACAGTGGGGTGTATCACTCCCCAAAGTGGCAACCCGATACAATCAACGGTGCACGACTTATACCTACACGATGCAACAACGTCTTATCTACCAGCCCGGGTCCGCACACGCAAATGAAACCCGTTGGACTTGCGTTGCCACCGCTAACCCGTTTTTGGCCTCTTATAGTCAAGCCCAGTACGCGTGTCTCGTCCTTGACATGGGTCGAGCCCAATAAGATACATATGGGTTACTGGTTGAAATGGGCCCCCACAAGCTACCCACCTAAGCTTGTCCCTTTTTCTAGTGCATCCCACTTAACCCTTTAATCATGTTTAATTACATGTTTCCACTTGGTTAAGTATTCTAATCATATTTTCTATTGCCACCCAAGGCAACCCACTAGATTTCCACATACCACCCAAGGCATTTACTTGATTTCCACATGCCACCCAAGGCACCCACTTAACCCCTCACGCCCCACTACATGCTTATCTGGTTAAGTGTTTCGAAATTGATTAAGAACGTAACCTTTGTAAAGACCTCTCACATTGGACTATCTTTTATGGCAGCTAGATTTGCCGGTCGGGTCCGGGCAGCCTTACGCCATAACCGAGTCTAACCTCGTGTCTTTACACTTGTCACGTATTTAGTTCGTGCCTAAGACCTCTCACATTGGGCCAATCATTTGTAGCCGCTGGATTTGCCGGTCGGTTCCGGGCAGTCTTATGCTACAAAAGGGTCCAACCTCGTGTCTTAGTCGATTAATTACACCTAATTAATCACCCCCATAATTTGTGTTAATTATCCCTAATTAATTACAAATTTAACGATGTACATAATTGACTCAATTATGTCCATCCACTTTATGGTATGCATAATCATACCAACTTCACACCATTTTATTAACATGAATATTAACCCCATCGTTCCCCCACGTAATTCGCTAACATGACATACTTAAAAGGGAAGATTCATCACAAATACAATGGGTTCAACTTGCATAACATTAGCATCAACATGGGTTTAAAAGGTGTCAACATGCATATAGCATCAAACCCAACTAGCATAAATAATCAACCCAAACTTGCATGAATCACATATGTCATAAAGAGGGTAACTTGCATAGGCTACTTATGTCATACAAAGGGGTAAACTTGCATATGTATGTATGACATACAAAGGGGTTAACTTGCATATGTATGCATATCATACAAAGGTGTAAACTTGCACATGTTACTTGCATATAATCAAACACCAAACTTGCATAACATGTCATATATGAACTTGCATATAATCAAACACCAAACTTGCATAACATGTCATATATGAACTTGCATAACATAGTGTCATAATGGATCAATATTTATCATAGTGATTTGCATAGCTAGCATCATGAACTCATAGCATATGACTTGCATAACATCATGAACACATAGCATATGACTTGCATAACTTGCATAACATCATGAACACATAGCATATAACTTGCATAACTTGCATAACATCATGAACACATAGCATATAACTTGCATAACTTGCATAACATCGTGAACACATAGCATATAACTTGCATAACTTGCATAACATCATGAACACATAGCATATGATAACATAACTTGCATTGATCCACATACATAACCATAACCTCATTATATCCTATCATAATTAGTTTAGCAATTGCTTGCTAAAGGCGTAGAAACTCACAACTTGTTGATTAGCACTTCAATGAAGAAGATTAAGTTGCTAGAGTTGATTTGAGAAGCTTTCTTCCTCTTTATTTTGTTGGTGGCTCCTTCTTGTTGCATTTTGATGGCATAACGACATTGTCTCCAATTCTAGTATGAATTAGGGTAGTCTTAGGGTGTATTTATAGATTAGCTAAGTGTTTTAGGCCATTAGATTAACCCTAAATCAGATTAGAGCCGTCAGATCTCGTCACTAGCCACCAACCATAGCCCAAATCCCAAATCAGTGCACCTAGGTCACACTGACCGACAGGGGGGGTCGACCCCTGGGTCGACCCCTTGGGGGGGGGGGTCGACACCCATGTCGACCCCTGTGTCGACTCCCTCTGTCTGGCGGGAATTTTCCCGCCTCTTCTGAAATGTGAAGTTTGAATATTTTAAATCTGTTTTGAATTTTCTGAAAACTTCTTCGGGCCTTAACTGGGTCATACGGACTCCGATTTTCGAAAACTCGGACTCTATTTCGCGTATTTTTCTGAGACGAACACAATGGCATAGCCCGTTTCCCCTGATTCAGATTTTAAAATTTAATTCTGCCCTGATTTATATTATAACAAGTTATTCAACATACGGGGTGTTACATTCTCCCCTACTTAAAGGATTTCGTCCCCGAAATCTCTAAGTCAAGAAGAACGTATCCTACCATCCAAACAACCATCTACTAAACCATCAAACAATGGCATCCATTGTCCTTAAAGTTTCTAATGCTGACTGAGTTGAGTTGTTTCCTCCCTGTGGACCTGGGGGGGGGGGACGAAAGAAAAGAAGATGAAAAGAAAATAGGATTAGACATAAAGCCTGAGTAAATCTAGTAACTCTTCAGTATGTGAATAAGAAAAGGGTATGATTGACATAAACTAAAAATAGGAAAGTGTCACAAGCTAAGGAAGTGTCGAGTGTACTATCGCACCCATACTATATCTCTGCACCTACTTGAGTTTATTCTAACTGGCACCCCGTGGTGAGGGTGAAGTGATCCCCATTCTTATTTAAGATCGGCTCTTACTCGCGTTAACATGTGTCATACGGCCCCCAATATTTGTAGATACCTATGCTGGTCCCACCATGGGGTGTATCAAGACCCATGGTGGCGGCCCCGACACAAAACTAGAAGGCATAGGTTATACTACTGGTGTCCCTAGTGCCCTGGTTGTCTGCTCCGGAGTGTGTGCACGCCCGCACCCCGTTAGACCTGCACTGTGCACCCACCACCGTCGTTTGACCGCTTACAATCAGCCCAGTAATTGTGCCCCACCCTGCCTAGTTTCATGGTACCGTTGATACCTAACTTTGGGTTACTGCTGAAACGGGTCCCTCGTTACCAGGATTTTCTAGTCAAACATGTTAAGTGGTTAAGTGTCTGTATTTACCTAACCCCACCCATCAATTCTTGTTAACATGTCGAATTTGGTTAAGTGTTATAGTTGACTTAACCCTACCATCTGTCCTTAGCCTCTTAGGAGCACCAGACCACTCACATTAGACAGGTATTGCTACGGTTACTAGATATGCCGGTCGGTTCCGTGCAGGTTTACACCATAGCTCAGTCTAACCTCGGGTCCTTATTGGGCTCAATGCTTAACCAACCACATTGGATAGGTATTGTTGTGACTACTGGACAGCCGGGCGGGTCCGGGCAGGTTTACATCACAACTCAATCCAACCTCGGGTTAAGCATGTTGTGTTTTCTAAATTTACATATTTTATTACTTCAACTATATGTAAATGTCATATCTTTTATTTTTGGGTATTTCAATTCATACCGCTTATGTGTCATAATCGTTGGCATGTGCCAAACATGCCAACATATATTTTCATATTTTACACCCAATGTTATTACCCCCGTTTGTTCGCAACGTTATAATATGTGTTGGGCTTGCCACAATTCAGCCCAACTTTATAAACGTGAGAAAAAGGGGAAATCAAGAACATGTAATACATAAAGGTGTGTGGCGCATGAACTTGCAATTTGGCGATTAAACTAACATATAACATGGGTCATGTGAACTTGCATTCAAATCAAAGTATGACTAAGTAGGTGACATATGAAATGGCATAGTTTAGGCAAATACAAACTTGTGTTTAAACATGTTTAACTTGGCATAATATCGACCACAAAACTAGCATGTTATATATTCATCAAAAATGTACAATTTTTACATCTAATCATATAGCCTATTTCAACATGAACTTGCATAGTTTATGAAACCCAAACGATGTTTGACATAGAACCAATTATAATTTGCAAATAAACATGAACTTGCATAGTTTATGAAACATAGATCCAATTATGCTTGCAAACATAGATCTAATTATACTTGCCAATAAAAATAAGAATGATATCCTAGGTTTTGGGTCATGTAGGTATAAAAGGTTTATAACATGTTTACATAAATTCTGATTTAGACTAAGGGAATATACATAGTCCATGCCATCGACATATACAAAAAGGGATCAATTTCTAGTTTTTGCCACAAGCTTGCAAGTGCCATTGTTTTTCATATACAATTGTTCAATAGGCTTGCATCAATTAATTTATGCCGCAAACATCAATACACAAGTCATGATAGAACCATCACAATACATAAAGAATATAACAACATGATTCTATCTTCATTTACATCGAATCATATCACAGTTTTTATTCATATTTTGAAAGGTCACTATACTTACAACGTGTGATGAATTCTTGTTTTCTGATTTCTGTTATTCTGATTTGGAGATGCTCTTCTTTGGGTAGCAAAGTTACGTTGAATGATTTGATTAAGCTTTGATCTTCTTTTAATTTGATTCGTCTCTTAGGCTTGTTGGCTTGTCTCTAGGCTTTCTAATTGACGGCCATTCCTAGTTCCTCTCCAGCAGCATGACAGCTTTTGTATTCTATTATTTGTGTGAATTTAGGGTTAGACTTGAGTTGTATTTATAGAATTTTAAATTGTTTTGAGCCATCGATGAAGCTAGGGTGAATCCAGACCATCCATCTCAAGAGAGGCCAATAAGAAAGAGACATGTAAGCCCTAGTGACTCAGCCAAGCATCAGAATTCGACCAGACCCTGACCAGGCCAGCCAGGGCCTAACCAGCAGGTCTTTCTGACCTGGGCACACTTGGCAGGTGCGCCAGGCCAAAATTATACTGGCGCACTTCCCAAGTGCGCCAGTTCAACTTTGTTCTGGCGCACTTCACAAGTGCGCCAGTGCATTCTAACCCGTTTTCCGGTTTTTCTGCCCAACTTCGTTCGTCCATATCTTCTTCATATGATATCCCTTTTACGCGAACTTGAACTCTATCTCAAGCAGAATTTCGAGACGAACGCAACGGCATAACCCGTTTCCCTTGATTTCATCATTTATAATTAATTATACTTTAATTCGTGAAGCTTAACGTTATAGAATTCGCGGGGTGTTACAATTTCCCCAACGAGATAGCTTATCCTTTTCAATATAAGGAAATTTCGTAAGCTAGAATACTCTTAAGAAATTTTTCAATGATAAAATTTTCTAGCTAAAATGTGATAAGGAATGTTCGATGATTTTGGATAGTCGATATTTCCAACTTGTAATTTGATTGATTAATTAATTTGTGTTAAAAACTTAAGAGTTTATAATTTATAAATTTAATGAACGTTAAACGTATTAATTAAATTTAATTTAAACGAGCTCTCGCACAGCAGTAGTTCATAATTTTGAGAATAGAACTTCAAATAAGTTTGTAGATGAAACACCCCGCCTCCGTTAAGGTCACTCACAAAGGGAATGCCTTAACTTCGGTGGAGCATTTTTAGTATAAGATGCAGAAAAATTACAAGACAGACAAATAAAGCAACGGAAAATAAATAGGCTTTATTGAATTAAAACAACTTGTACAAAGATTGCTTTACAACACCAATACTTATTACAACAAAGCATCTGTCTTGTTTAATATAAAGAAGCACAAACTGACAATGATATTCCCCAATAAAGCATGAGCCAGCCATAGCAGTAGAAAATGGAGTTCAAAGCAATACGCCAAAGAATCTTCAAGCTCAGAAAGAGTCATGCCATGAATAAACTAAATATAAGACTAAACCATAGTAACAAGATAACATGGGATAAGCATGGGATATGGCAAGATAAACTGAATGTACCGATAAACTGGATATACCGGTAAACTGAATATACTGATAAACTGAATGCGCTTCTACCCCTTCTCTGCTTCGCAACTACCCTGTTATACTGATTTCTATATCTCTGCACTACCTAACTAGTGTCCAAACTAGTAATCTATATAAAATGGTCATATGATAACGTGATCCCAATCCCCGTAATTGTCGTTGCCTTTAGGTGTACATCTATTATGGGGATTCTATTTATTACCTAGATCTAATCTAGGGTTTACTATCGAGCGCTTCCTAGATTCAACCAAGGTTTACGCTACCCAGGGCCATTGGTGTTTATGCTACCTCTTGAACGTTTCTTGGATTCAGGGTTTACGCGACCTAGGTCCAACTAGGGATTATGCTACCTATCGAACGATGCCCCTTAGTCTAGGACACACTACCCAGAGCGGTATATGTTCCTCGACTTTCCCCACGTATGTGTAATGAATCGTTATCAATGTATAGATGCACATGTCCTCTATATGTGCGACCTCAAGTCCCGTGGCAGGGCTAGTCAAGAAACACGGAACTCGGTCGGGAGCTTTCAAATATCTGCCGATTGCAGATGCTAATGTCTGCTTTTACAGTAGCTATGGTCCTACTAGACCCCTCCCTCAACTAACAAATGAAAGGCACCCAAGAAAATCAAGAATGAGAACTGTACGCAAGCCTCTCTATGCCCCACCAACCTATGGGCCAACCTCATCCATAACTAGATAGCAAGTATATGATCTGTTGGAGTTCTCTGCCATTCCGCTTCGCGTATCTCGACTGACTCAAGATGGTAGGTAGACGACGAGTTGCTATCACAGGGCACAAACTGGTCTCGCCGAATCATGCTGGTCCATCCTAGTCTTTAGATTGCCTTATTATTGCAACCAAGGCATACCGTTGGCTCTTCTAACGCAGACCTTAACCTCTGTGAGCCCAGGAGGATCATCTGCAGCCTGATAGAGGGATACCAAGAGTACCCTCACGTCCCCTTGAAGCTGCGTGCTTCGTAACCCAGTTCATTGGAGCCTTCTTCATGATCAGATGGACGTTCGCTCCTCCTCGTATTCTACTTGGTTTTCTTGACTAAGGTTTACTACTTAGTTCTCTTAACTAAGGTTTACTGCTTAGTTTCCTGAATCGTTCGTTTTCTTAACTAAGGTTTACAACTTAGTCCTCTTAACTATGGTTTACTACTTAGTTCTCTACCTCGTCATGTTGGATTGGTTAAGTGTTATCTAGCAGTTTACGCTGACTTAACCTACCCATATATCATGTCAAATTGGTTAAGTGTTATCTAGCAGTTCATGTTGACTTAACCCACCCCTACATCATGTCAAATTGGTTAAGTGTTCTTTAACCTTACTCGTTCATTAGGTTATACTGGTTAAGTGTCTCTCATTAACTTAACACTGTTTACTTATCGTGCTATAATGGCTAAGTGTTCTAAGTTTACTTAACCCCACCATCTAGTCTAGTTAGCATGTTATAACGGTTAAACATTTGCTTAACCTTACCCACTTGTCTAGTCTACATGTTATAATGGTTAAGTGTTTCCTTAGTCACTTAACCCCCACAAATCTTGCCTTATTAACATGTTAAGTTGGTTAAGTGTCCAAATTAACTTAACCCCTATCAATCTTGTTTAGTTAACATGTTGAATTGGCTAAGTGTTTTCTCGATTACTTAACCCCACCCTTCTGGTCTTGTTAAGTTGGTTAAGTGTTTCCTTAATTACTTAACCTCGCCATTTCTAACTTGATTGTTCATGAGCTTTAATTAATTAATTAAAGCACCAACCACTCACATTAGACAGGTATTGTTGTGGTTACTGGATGTGTCGGTCGGTTCCGGGCAGTTTTACACCACAACTCAGTCTAACCTCGGGTCTTTCTGGGCTTGATGCACTAACCTCTCACATTAGACAGGTATTGTTGTGGTTACTAGATGTGCCGGGCGGTTCCGGGCAGTTTTACACCACAACTCAATCTAACCTCGAGTTAGGCATATTCGTCTTTTACTAAATTTACATATTTACTATTTATGTAAATTTTCCGTAAATCAATTTAGCCTAGATCATATTCATTTTCCATGCCAATTAACATACTTATATTCTATGCCCAAAACTTGTTTTGTCTATCAATTAGCCCAACTTGCAGTTTATACCAATGTAGATTTAATATTCCCCTTTTCCAATTCATGCCAAATCTAGATTAATATCCCAATTTACAGTTCACGTCAAAACTAGATCTAATATTCTAGTTTACCGTTTATGTCCAAATCTTGGTTTACATGCCAATTACATACTTTGCAGATCATTTGTGCCCAAGTCTAATATGCATGTAAATTATTCACTATTATAACCAATTCAGATTATGCTAACATATTTATTATGCCAAATTATCTTAATCAAGCTACGCCCATTCCGCGCATCATAATCATACGTATAACATGATTTCACAATTTTTCTAAGTACTCATGAAATGACACTAACAAAAGGAATAGGGGATAAGCACAAGAATTGATATAAAAGAATAGGTATGCAAAAATAATTGCTCCAATAGGTTCGATGTACAAAATAGTGAATAGGAATAAACTGGCAAAGTTACACACTAAATATGAGTTCCAACATAATCAAGGGAATATGCATAGGTGATTTGGTTCAACATAATGCCAGTTCAAGGTACAACATGATTGGTTAATCGTAACAATGGGAATAGGCATAAGCAACTAACTACAATAGTTATAGGCAATTAACCACAATAGTCATGGGCGACTAATCACAATAATTTCTTAATAAATGTCATTGGCAATAGTCTCATAGTTATGAATCATAGTCGTGGGCAACAGTCTCATAGTCATGAACCATAGTCATAGGCAATAGCTTCATAGGCAACAGTTTCATAGTCACGAACCATAGTCATAGGCAAAAGTCTCATAGTCATAGTCGTAAATCAAATCCAAAGGCATAGATAACTTTAGATTTTACATAAGCATGAATCAAAGATAATTAACTTGCAAATAGGTACAGCTCTATATTTTGATTTATTACATTCACGATTCCAATTACACGTTCAAATCTAAGGAATAACCGAACTTACAAAGAAGGAATTCTTGATTTCTTTAATATGAATTTTGAAGTTGGAATGCTCGCCTTTGATGTAGATCGTTGTTCTTATAATTCATATTTGATTCACTTCGTAGCTTTCTAGTTTTCTTTTTAGTTGAAAGAGAATGGTGGCTGTCTTAGGTTGAGTATGGCGGTATGACGACTCTTGGAATGAATTAGTGTGGTTTTAAGGGTTGAATGTTAGGTTGTTTATATAGCATTTCAATTTAATTAGAGCCTTCAGATGAACCTAGAGTTAACCACAACCATTCAGTCAGGATATGGTGACACCTCAGCCCTAAAGACTCATCAAGGAGTCAGAAAGGACTCAACAATGAGTCACAGTACGGATCAGAACACACCAGAAAGCTGTGCAGGCTTTCAGCCCAACCTGGGCACATTTGGCAGGTGCACCAGTGCAATTTTTGTACAGGCGCACTTCCCAAGTGCGCCAGTGCATTTATAATTTTTTTCTTCTCTTCTTCTGGTTTTCTGCCTAACTTCGTTCGTCCATATCTTCTTCATACGGTGTCCGATTTTCGCAAACTCGGACTCTATCTCAAGAAGAATTCCGAGATGAATGCAATGGCGTAACCCGTTTCCCTTAATTCTCGCGTTTGAAATTAATTATTCTTTGATTATATTTTATGTCCTGATTTAAAATTGCGGGATGTTACATTCTCCCCTCATTAAAGGATTTCGTTCCCGAAATCTCTAAGTTAAGAAGAATGCATATCCTATCATCCAACATCCATGTACTCAACCATCCAATCACTGGCGTCCATTGTCCTTAAAATATTTCCAATGCTTTCATGATCATATGCATAGTGTGCGTACATGTCCTTATCTAATGCAAAATCAGGCGGTCTACTAATTCAGTTGATCTCCTTAATGCGGATTATGTTAGTGCCATGTGTGCAATATGTATGCAAACCTAATGATAAATATTTTTTTATATGAGTGCACAACCATTCACTCAAATGCAACGTCCACAGGATAACACATCAAGTTCAATCCATAAACAAATACATATATGCAAATGCAATATGAAAGTGACTGAGCTGATCTAGTGCCTAATGTGTGCATATGCATCCACGATCAACCACTAGTAACCACTTGCAACGATCAATCATAACATGTTTCAAACATATGTTTACATCCATTGGCTTCTACCTAAGAATCGAAGATATGACTTGGAGGATATACCTTAAAAGATAAAGACTAGCGTGCAAATAAACTTTACAGAAAAAGAGGAATCAATGATACACCCTTAAAAAGGGTATGATGCGCGTATCTAGTCTTCAGACTTCTAAGTCGCATCTTCTTGATCTTCAATCCACTATACCTTATCTAATTTAACTTCATGGTTGCGAAGCTTCTCGACCTCCATTTCCAAAACCCACTAGTAAAGATAGGCCCTCTGTGAAAACCCGTAACTTCCCCGTAAAGGAAAGTGTCGGATAGTTCGAGAACAAGCCACAATAGAACGCATATAGAAGAACATTTCATTGTATATTACGACAATGCATCAGATTACAAGAATATACAGAGTACAAATGAATATTACACAGAAATATCAGAGATTTAAATTACATTTAAATAAATAGCAGCGGAAAATAATACAATACACAACTAGAAGGAGATATACGGATACAAAGCTTTCCGGATATCATTCCAGCTGTAAACCAGGATCCTGTGAATATAAATCTGCAAAACCAAAACTACTAGCTGCCCGTGTCAAAATAAGGGCACCCAGAGTTTAGGTTAAAACAATAAACTCCAGGTCAGTCATGTGACTGGTGTGAGAACTAAAACAGTTAATCTTTATTTTTAAAGTTAGGTAAATCAAGGGACCACGCTGTATAACACGGAACGGGTTTCCTCCCAAGAATACCAGTGCATAAAACAAACAGCGCAATGCTAAATAAAGAAAAATGAAGCTGTTATAAGACCCAGGTCCTATCACACAATGCAAACGCAAGCCGGGGGATAGGGTTTTCCCTTATAACAGCCAAAGAATGCTTGATACGTTTAAAACAAATCATTTGATACTATAATAAGTGCATAGTGTATAAAACAACTTCAAATCATAAGTATCAATCATAGGCGGCATGGGTACCATATATCATGTCGCCATATATAGGTTTACAAATAAAACCGCAAATGTCACGTATTTGGAAATTGGATTTCCTTCTATGAACCGAGGCAAAAGATAGTCCTCAACCGATTCGTGACTCTCTAGCCCGAGCCACCGGAACAGCCGCAACTGCCCCTTGGATCGTCAGGGCCGGTCCACCGATGTGGATTATAGTGCCTGAACAATACGTCTCCCCGCCCTTTGGGGCGTAAATGAGCCAACTAAATGACTCCATCGTTTCGAGAACGACCGATCAATCCGAGGCGCCTCGCAACATCAACAACCACATAAGTCAAACTCGTCAGGGCGTGTAAAACCACTGACGCCACTTCTAACTAGAAAGAAACGCATGCCCTCCCTGAGGTCCGTCTCCCGTTTTTGGTTCATACCGGGTGTGAAACTCGCGAAGTAAACGTTAAACAAAGCTACGCCACAAAGGCCGTGCTTTGATCATCACCACAAGACTTTGCTTTTCAACAGAAGCCTCGATCAATTGCCACTTAGGCATGCCACACAGGCAATTCACTCCATGCATTTGATATCCATCAATATATAACCCCTGAGCTCGTACGTCTCAGAGAAGGGCGTTAAGCAAGAGAATAAATTCTCCGCCGCCAAACAGATATATATTTAATAGAGATCAATCACATAGACTAAAATCCAATGTCAGACACACAGTCCATTTACAAGTCCGTTCTGGGTCTGAACGAAACCGGAGGCACCTAGTACCCCGCATATCCATCGATCTCCAAGTACGTCTGGACGATCGCCAACTGTTTCCGTCTTCTTGGGTGTACAGCCCAATCAAGATCATCAGTAATCACCCAAATGACGTGAAGACCTCCGGTCTTCGACCATCGTCTTCATCTTCGACTTATCGTCGTATCAGTTATTCAGAATGGGATAAACCCGGTCTTTCCGAATAACTCGCGTATATTTTAAATAAGTGTTACACAAACACAACATACGCCTCATTCCAATTCATCAGTCACTAACCGTAAATTAATCAAGAGAATAATTCCCCAAACATTAACCCCGAAGGCCGAAACCAACATCAGATCAATATCCAGAAAATCCTTCTGCTTGGCTAACCGACCGTTAGTTTCTAAATTCACATTCATAGGGAAAGGTTCCCATTAATTTTATCCAAGATAAATTCCTGAATTTATTCTCTAATCTTCCTTTGAATTTCGATTCAACTAGTCGGAATTAGCGAACCTTACCGTAGTAATCATTGGTTTTAATTTCCCAATCCCAACCTATTCATCCCATGAAGTAAAACGGGTCTTACTTCATATCTAACACCACGGTGTTACCGGTAAATTCAATTACCATTTCACGTTCAAATCTAATTAAAGATTTAACTATCGCCTGGAGCAAAACTGGTGATACTCCATTTCGATTATTTCAATCTAATTAAAGATTCATTAAAACTCCACTTAGTTTTAATCGTTAACTGGGTTAAAGAATCAGTGTCATTTAAAAACACGGTTCGCGATAAACCCAAAGTCACATTCCATTAATTATCGGGTTAAAGAACGAGTGTTATTTAAAACACTGTTCACGATAAACCCAAAAATCAATATCGATTCAATTCCAATTAAATATTATTTAATTGGTACACTTCGTTAAATCTAAACAAAAAGATTTAATCTTTTCTCAACTGGGTTCAAGAACAGTGTTAGTGAAGACACCATTCACGACAAACCCAAATCACATTTGATATTCAATACAAGGCTCTGAATAGAAAATATACCGGCTTATATTCAATATCAAATTCTACGACTAACAAATATCGCATTGGAAATAACGATATATATATATATATCTTTCAAATTCCCATAACAATATCTGTATCATCACGAATTCCAACATCGAAATATTCCGAAGACAATTTCGATTCAAATCCACTCCAATGCAATCATTGGATATTCTGGTTATTTTTAAAACCCTTTTTAAATTCAATTTATTTACTTAAAAATAAATAGAATTATAATTCTAGTTCAAAACTAGTTCATTTCGATAAAAATCTATTTTTATCTTTTCAAATATGGAGTTTTTCATCCCAATTCTTTCTAAATCATTTCTTATGATTTTACACAAATTATTATTATTTTTAATAATTTTATCGAGGCCTGTACAGTCGATTTTCATCAACGGTCATCGAACTGCACTTACAGCGACCTTTTTCAAATTTGATTTGGACATAATTCCAAATCCAGCCGTTATATTTCTAATTTCTAATATTCGTTAGAAAGCTATTTTCGATACGAACCCAACGGTTCCGGTTTTAGGAGAATCCGACGGTCGGATCTCCCGTAATGTCCGTTTGAAATAAATGGTCGAAATTCACGAACTGCCGCGGCGCGGCGCGTTCTATTCAGGCCATTATATTATATATATAATATTTATAATATATATTTCGTCGATTTCAATTCAAAACGAATTATATAAATAGTTTTAAATTCGTTTCAAAAGCAATTTCAACTTCCTTTTCAATTCAAATCAAAATTGAATTCTTCTTTATAAATTCGTTTTAAAATTCATTTCTATTCAATTCAAATTTCAATTCAATTTGAATTCATTTCAATTTGCTTTAAATTCAATTCGAATTCGAAGTCGTTTTCAATTCATTTCATTTCGAAATCGTTTTCAATTCATTTCATTTCGAAATCGTTTTCAATCCATTTCATTTCGAAATCGTTTTCAATTCATTTCATTTCGAAATCGTTTTCAATTCATTTCATTTCGAAATCGTTTTCAATTCATTTTGAATTCGTTCTCAATTCAATTCATTTCGAAATCGTTTTCAATTCATTTTGAATTCGTTCTCAATTCAATTCATTTCGAAATCGTTTTCAATTCATTTTATTTCGAAATCGTTTTCAATTCATTTTATTTCGAAATCGTTTTCAATTCATTTCATTTCGAAATAGTTAAAATCGATATAAATATCGTTCACGTCATAATGGCGTCAATCTAATCAACACGGCTTCATAAATTTCTATTTTCAAATATTCTATTTCAAATATTTCTTTTTCAAAATAGTTGTTATTATCAAAATATTTCGTTCAACACATGACCAATCTCAATGGATGAGTACTGTCAACACATGAACCTTTATTTTATATTGATAAAGATGTAAATTTTATTACTAAAATATTTCGTTCAACACATGACCAATCTCAATGGATGAGTACTGTCAACACATGAACCTTTATTTTATATTGATAAAGATGTAAATTTTATTACTAAAATATTTCGTTCAACACATGACCAATCTCAATGGATGAGTACTATCAACACATGAACTTTTATTTTATAATATTCTTTATTTTTCAAATTGGAATGAGGCCCAATCAATTACCATATAAAGTTAATTATATGGATTTTCATACAACACATGTATAATAACATTGAAAAATAATCAACCATCAACCAAAGTGCACTACACTGTATAAGCATCAAATATAAATATCTAACGCTTATAACAGACTGTCAATCAATCGATCGACATATTTAATCAATCAGGATGAGTGAACTGCATATTCCATCCTAACACCCGTGTAGGGTTTCAAACAATCAAACAAATATTTTATTTGTGTAGTTGGGCGATGTGTAAAATTTATCGACCCAATCAATATCAGTCAAATCAGTGTATATAAACAAATCGGCCGATTTGTTTATAAATATTTATTTATTCACTTTCACGTTAAAAATTATATTTTTAATGATAAAACATTTTACTCAACCTATGAATATTCTATTTGGTTCATTTATTCTATAAAATGATATTTTTATTTTTCTAACATATTTTAGAAAATTTCGGCGGCATAACGGCACGATACTAGAAACGGGACGAGGCCTAGCCTTATCCCCGGTCTAGTGAAGGCCCCCGCCATTCACACATCAATCAAATCAATTCATTTCACCACACAATTCAATTTCAATCAAATAATCTAACTAATTTTTGCAATCAAACAATTTAACAAACAAGCCATCCATGGTCTGTGGATGACGGGTGTCGGGTGCTACTAAGCACCGTCTGCATCCTAGTATATATATCTATATATATAACTAGAAAAAGAAATTTAAAGTGAGAGGTTCTCACCCTTTCGCTAAACTGAATGACGCAATTCTTCATGGGTAGGAAATCTTCACTGTGCTTTTCTTTCGTCTATTTCATTGCCCGTATTCACTACCTATATAAAAGTCACATTTTTACTTTGCTATTCAATATATAAAAATCGAATTTTTACTATCTGTATAATATAAAAATCATATTTTTATTATCGCCACTATATAAAAATCATATTTTTAATCTGTCTATATTATAAAAAATATATTTTTAACCTTTCTATATTATAAAAAAATATATTTATATTATGTTATTCATATAAAAAAACCCATTTTATATGGATTAAAATCCCCTTTCCATACCAATAAAAATCTCGCCTTTAACACTATAAAAAATCTCGTCTTTACCTTGCTTTCCTATATATAAAAATCTGATTTTTACCTCCTATTCATATAAGAAAGTCATACTTTCATATCGTTAATAAACAAATGAAAATCACATTTCCTCTTTAAACTAAAAATTATAGTTTTCATTAACTAAAAATCATGGATTCCTACCGGATTAAATTCAGAAAACTTACAGTGTTGATTTGGCGAAGAAAAGAGGAGAATGCGGCTGTTGACTTTGGATCAGAGGTGGAGGGTGGCGAGAATGGCGCAGCTAACGGAGGGAGGAACGGATGGGAGGTGGCAAGGCGGAGATGAGGACCGGCGGCGGGTCTTCCCTGTGGTGGCGGCGGATTAGGGTTTAGGGAGGGCACTTGGGTGATGAACGGTGCTTTGGGTATCTCGAATTGGAAGAAGGAGGAGGGGGTTGCGCTCACGGCTGGGCGACGACGGGGAGGGGGTGAGGTCGGTGGTAACGGCGGGTCTGGGGAGCACGACGAGGCTGGGCGATGGGATCGAGTTCGTGGCCCCTTGTTTTCTTTTCGTTTGACTGAGGGAAGAAAGAGAGTGGTGGGGAGAGAAAGGAGGGCCCAAGGATATATAATTTTATTTAATTAATATTTTATGCTTTCAAAAAGTAACTTTTATTTTCGAACTCGGATTCGAACCCACCGACTGTCGTCCCTAGCTAATTACCCCCATTCCGAACACAATGGGATATGTATCGTAAGCTGATTCGATCATTTCGATCAGTTTCCATCAAAATCAACATATAACTCTATATATTGAATTTAAACGTGCATTTCACTTTACCGGGGCCACACACTAACTAGAAAATTTCCCGAAAAATATTTTCTAGCTTCGTATTGACGATACGGTCCTAACAAAACTAGTTTCGTCGAATTCTGAAACCATTTGAAAAATGGCCAATTTCCAGTCGATTAAAATCAACTGAAACTGGTCAAACACGTTTTCCTATGCCACGCTCACATATTGATTCGAAAAATTATGAAATTTGGAATCTAGCAATAACTTGACACTGCGGATCCAACAAAACTGGTTTCGTCGAAATCCGAGGTCATTTGCAAAATGTCTATTTTTAAGGGCCTGAATTCCATAGCGACTATTCAGAATTTTCAACTGGATATATCTTTTGATTCCCACTATGAAATTTCGATTTTTCGGATTCGTTGGAAAGATATTCACTATTAGATTCCATTATTTTTGGTTTCACTAAAATCCGGATTGTTTTGCACCCGGTACATTCAATTGAAGTTTGAAATCGAATTATCGAACTACCGCGCCATTTTCCATTCTATTTATAATTATATATAAATATTTATATTCTAACGACGACGCGTATAATATATACGTCGAATTCTATTCAAAATAAATTTCTCGCCGATATTATTTAAAATAATTCATTTTAAATAATCAAAATTCGCTAAAATTGCCAAAATAAAAAAAATTTAAACTGGCCCAGATTTTCGGGTTGTTACACCCTCGATCACTTACAATGCAAGAGGGTATCCAATGTAGTCGAACTATCTTTCCAAGATAAACATATATTAACCATGATATCAAGTGTATATCCTAAGATGGTTAGAGGTCTCTCCTCTACTTAGCTTATCCATCATGCTGCAAATCTGAGGGTCTAAAGCTAATGGTTACTATGTGCTTATTACCTCTGTTAAGGTCAGTCTAACTTAGGGTGCCAGCCCCAACTATTTATTTCTCACGCAAACCATCCTAGTCGAACTCGACATTCCTCAAGTACATACCCCAAAGGCCTAAACCTATATCAGACAAGCACCCAAGGGATACCTCCTCCGAATTTGGATGATCTATGTGAGATGATACTAACAAAACACCCAAACAACTGAGCACTTTACCGACTCTGGCTATCCTTGCTTATCTTGCTCCAGAATTATAGTTGATCGCATAACTGGCTTTGAAGTGTCATCTAGATACATGCGGAGGTCTGTCTCGAGTTTTAGGAGGAAAACCCCTACCTTAATCAAAACATCTTGCGTACTCATGGACTACCCCAATGGATCAAAAATCTTTGATAGATAAGTAAAGTGATTCTAGGTAGCTAAGACAAACTGATCCCTTAGGGTCATACGAAATCTCAAGGGTATTCCCGAGGCAAGTCGAAAGTCTAACTACCATTCTTTCACAATTACTAGCTAACCAATCAATGCCTAGAATCAACCCATATCCCAAAAACATAAGCATAAATATAGCTATTCTCAAATCCTCACAAGTCAAAGATAAATGGGCCGAATCAGCAATTGGATTTGAGACTATAATGGGATTCTCTACTATAAAATATCTAGGGTGCAGAGACTCAACTATGGAAGCAGATATATACGAATGTGAAGTGCTAAAATCAGAAGGAGTACTAACAGGATAATCAAAAAGGAAAAACTCTTTCAACAGAAATCTTACTGCCTCTCTCTCGGTATGCTGGCGGTGGGAGCATGCACTTGCGTTCCGGAAAATCCTGTCCCGTGTTCTTGCCCTTGCCCTTAATTATACGACCCGTTATACCAAAATAAAGATACTTCCTCTTGTTTTAGGTTTTACTATTATTCCCTCCCCTCCTTTGTGAACCAAGTCCATATCCATGGGTTCTTCATCCTTGTGTTGTGCTCCTTAGCCAAACCCCCTCATTCTCAACTTTACCATCCTTGTGTAAATTGTTGACATGTCTCTCGAAAGATGCCTCTATCGCATGGAGAATCCTACAAAGCTCGAAAGAAAATTATGGCTACAAATGGAAGTTAGGCACTTGACAAGTGTCGTAGTTTCATCAAGCCTACGAAACCATGTCGCGATAAGGTTACCTCCCAGAATGCCAGGAGCCCCGGAGACTCAAGAAAGAAGGAAACAAGAATTCAAGCAGAGGGTCAAAAGATAGTGCATATGGCTTTGGGGAATATACCTTTAAAACAAAACTTTTCTTTTGAAAACTTTTCTTTTAAAATCGTTTTAAAAATAATTTTTCAAATCTTTTATCTGATCCGGTAACCTTCAGCTCTGATACCAAGTGAAACACCCCACCTCCGTTAAGGTCACTCACAAAGGGAATGCCTTAACTTCGGTGGAGCATTTTTAGTACAAGATGCAGAAAAATTACAAGACAGACAAAAAAAGCAGCGGAAAATAAATAACCTTTATTGATTTAAAACAGCTTGTACAAAGATTGTTTTACAACACCAATACTTATTACAACAAAGCGTCTGTCTTGTTTAATATAAAGAAGCACAGACTGACAATGATATTCCTCAATAAAGCATGAGCCAGCCATAGCAGTAGAAAATGGAGCTCAAAGCAATGCGCCAAAGAATCTTCAAGCTCGGAAAGAGTAACGACCCCAAAATGAGCTGAGCTTTTCCCTCCCTGACTACCGAGAGGGGGGGGGGGAAGAAAAGAGGCGAAAGCAAACTAGGTCAGACATAAAGCCTGGTAAGCTCAGTGATTCTTAGCATTTAAACGAGGAGAAGGGTCATCACATGAATAAACTAAATATAAGAATAAACCATAGTAACAAGATAACATAGGATAAGCATGGGATAAGGCAAGATAAACTGAATGTACCGACAAACTGGATATACCGGTAAACTGAATATACCAATAAACTGAATGCGCTTCTACTCCTTCTTTGCTTCGCAACTACCCTGTTATACTGATTTCTATATGTAACACCCAACGTCCATTAATGCCACTCATAAAGGGAATGCATTAACTTCCATGGAGCATTTTAAGTGTGTATAGAACAGAAACTTAACAACAAGACAGATATAAACAATACTAAAACTTTAAAACTTTATTTCATTGCAGCGGAAAATACATAAGTTTGATTACATCATCAAAACCAGAGTCAAAGTACATAATATCCATCTTGACCAACTCACAGTACATAAATTGAAAGACATAATCCCCAATACAAAATAGCCATAAATAAGAGAGGCTGAACTTTACTTCAGCAATCCAAGCAGTCTTCTAAAAGCAAAAAGTACAGTTGTCCAAAATCAAGCTCCACTAGTGATAGTTCCAACCTGAGCACCTGGGGGGGGGGGGAGGAAGAAAAGAGGAGGAAACAAAGGGGGTCAGACATAAAGTCTGGCGAGTGCGATAACTTTAACAATATAATTACCAAAGTAACTAGGCTAAGGCATAAGTTGGAAAATAAGGAAATGACCATGAACCATTGAGTATGGCAGAGTAAACAAGGAAACAAGATGAACAACGATATCGTTAAAGCGCACCTAAACCACTATAAGATAATTACTATACTGCACCACCACTAGTCACCCTAAGGTTGATCCTACCTGCAAAACTTAATAAAGATAATGGTAGTTTCGTGCACCCCTGGTTGCCTTCATAGGTGTCGCCTGCCCCTATCTCCACTAGGTGTACCCACTACCCCCATGCGATCGGCTCCCTAACTCGTAGATACCCGTGTTGGCCCCACAGTGGGGTGTATCACTCCCTAAAGTGGCAACCCGATACCACAAATAATGCACGGTTTATACCTACACGATGCAATAACGTCTTACCTACTAGCCCGGGCCCACACACACATATGAACCCGTTAGACTTGCGTTGCCACCGCTAACCCGTTTTGGCCTCTTACAGTCAAGCCCAATATGTGCGTCCCGTCCTCGACTTGGGTCGAGCCCACAAAGATACGTATGGGTTACTGGTTGAAACGGGCCCCCATTAAATGACACAAGCTATCCACCTAAGCTTGGTCCCCTCTAGTACATCCCACTTAACCCTCTTCTTAGTCATGTTCACTTACATGTTTCAATTTTGGTTAAGTGTTTCTAATCGTATTTTAAATGCCACCCAAGGCACCCACTAGATTCCACATGCCACCCAAGGCATCCACTTAACCCCCTCATGTCCCACTACATGTTTATCTGGTTAAGTGTTTCTTAATTCATTAAGACAGTAACATTATAAAGACCTCTCACATTAGACTGACATTTGTTATAGCTGAATTTGTCGGGCAGGTCCGGGCAGTCTTACACCACAAACGAGCCTAACCTCGTGTCTTTACAATTGTTACATATTTAATTTATACCTAGGACCTCTCACATTAGACTGGCATTTGTGGCAGCTGGATTTGCCAGGCGGGTCCAGGCAGTCTTACACCACTAACGAGCCTAACCTCGTGTCTTAGACGATTAATTACACCTAATTAATCATTCCCCAAATTGATTTAATTTCCCTATTCAAATTATCAATCAATTCCAAATTTAATGATGACCATAATTGACTCAATTATGTCCATCTATTTATGGTATGCAAAATCATACCAATTTCATCACAAGTTTATTTTATGCCATTTAAGGCATTTATGCCAATTCTCAATATTAAATCTTTTAATATTATCCCCTTACCCCACGTTGTACGTTCATTCGTTTAACATAAAATATATGTTAGACTCGAATAGTCTAACTCATAGAATAAAGAGAAAACATCACAACATACATAGAAATAAAACTAGATCTAAACATAAGGGGTGAACTTGCATGTGTGAATGATGTTCTACATCTAAAACTTGCATAGGCCAAAGTTACAACTTGCATAAAACTACATATGTCATAGATCCAAATCTAAAGGTGTAAACTTGTTTAGATAATAGTCACAAACTTTCATAAATCATGTATGTCATAGATCTACATCTAAAGGTGTAAACTTGCATAGGCAATAACCACAAACTTACATAGCATGATTCATATTCCAAACTCATATATTTATATAAACTTTCATATGTGATTTATGCAACATAATGATGGTGTAAACTTACATCTAAACATGTAAACTAGCATGTAGAATTTATCATAGAACTCACACATGTCATAGCCTAACTTTAGATCTAAAATAGATGACATGAAACATATAAGGTTATACATAATCTTTACTAACTTGCATATGATCCACATCTAAATCAACACCTAAACTTGCATACATACATATGATTTATCATGTGAATCAACGTAGCCAAACTAGCATATGAAACATCATCATGAATTGGTCAATTATAAAATTACAACATAGATGATAATATCATAACTTTACAACGTAGATGATAAAATCACAACACAACATCATAGAATTTACAACATATATGATAACATCACAATTTTACAACATAATTATAACATGCGGTCAATAATTCAGATCATATCCAAATAATCCACATCACAACTCAATCCAATTAAATTGCTAATTATTTTATTAAAGAAATTGAACTCACAACTCAAAGAAGGTCTTGAGTTCTGAATTATGAGTTCTGAAGTTGTATTAGCTTTCTCTTGAAGAAGATTCGTTGTTAAAGTTGAAAAGAATTGAATTTGATTTGTTGTTCTTCCTCTCTAATTGGTGGCGGCTACTCTAGGTTACAAGATGACAGCATGACGACCATAGTTTCAGTTTTTATTTTGATTTAGGGTTTGAGTCTACCCATGTTTATATAGAATTTTAATTTAATTATAGCCGTCGGATGATCTTAGGGTTAATCAAGACCATTCAGTCGGGATAGGGTGACACCTCAGCCCTAATGACTCAGCAAGGAGTCAGAAAGAACTCCGCAATGAGTCACGACACGGATCAGACTGAACCAGAAAGCTGTGCAGGCCTGCTGCTTGGTCTGGGCACACTTGGCAGGTGCGCCAGTGCAAATTTGTACTGGCGCACTTCCCAAGTGCGCAAGTGCAATTTTTCTCTCTCTTGTTTTGCCGCCTAACTTCGTTCGTCCATATCTCCTTCATCCGGTATCCGTTTCCCGCAAACTCGGATCTATCTCAACCAGAATTCCGAGTCGAACACAATGGCACAACCCATTTCCCTTAATCCTCACGTCTGAGATTAATTATTCTTTAATTTAGTTAATTCGATTATTCAAAAATCCGGGGTGTTACATTCTCCCCTCCTTAAAGGATTTCGCCCCCGAAATCTCCAAGTTATGGAGAATGCATATCCTAACATCCAAACAACCATCTACTCGACCATCAAACACAGGCATCCATTGTCCTTATTAATTTCCTAATGATGTATGAACATATGCAAGAAGAGTGGGTATATGTTCCTTATCTAATACAAAATCAGGCGGTCTACTGATTCAGTTGACCTCCTTAATGCAAACCATGATAGTGCCATGCGTCCATTATGTATGCGAAAGAATCCTATCGATACATATTATTTCTACATGTGTGCACAACCATTCACCAAAATGCAACATCCATATAATAGCACAACTAATATACATCCATGATATAAATATGCACACACATTTATATGCAATATGAAATATGAAGTGACTGAGCCGATCTAGTGCCTAAAGTGTGTGTATATGCATCCACGAGCAGCCACTAGCAACCACTTGCATCCACATGCATCCATCATGCATAACATGTCTCAAACACATGTTTCAACCATAGGACTTCCCTATCTAAAGGTCAAAGATACTAGTGAGAGGACATACTAAAGATAATTTAAGTACAAGCTAAGCGATAAAGGTGAAATTAAAAGACATACCCTCGAAAAGAAAAGGGTACAATGAACGCATCTTCGCTTCCATCTCCCAAGTAGCATTGCTCTCATCATCTCCCCATTGCACTTTGACTAGCTTGACCTCTCGATTCCTCAACTTCTTAATCTCCGACCCAAGAATGCACGTAGGAGCTCGTCAAATCGTCGCATCACGCTCTATCTCCACCTCTCTAAGCAAGCTCGGCTCTACCACCTCCGCGGTCTCGTGCAAGCACTGCCTGAAATGTGATACATGGAATACATCGTGTACACCACTAAGTCTTTCGGGCAACTCCACTCTATACGCCATCTGCCCAATCCTCTCCTTAATAGGAAACGACCCTACGAACCTTGGTGCTAACTTCCCAATGGACCCAAAGCGAACGACGTTCCGTAATGGAGACACCTTGACAAAGACCATGTCCCCAATATCAAACTCAAGATCTGTCCTCCTCTTGTCCGCATAAGATTTCTGCCTATCTTGCACCGTCTTCATCCTCCTTCGAATCAGATCGATCTTTTCCGAAGTCTCTCTAATCTTATCGGGTCCAAGCAAGATCTTATACGTAGATTCCCACCAGTAGTAGGCGAACGACACGGTCATCCATAAAGAGCCTCGAACGGTGCCATGCCAATGCTAGATTGGAAGCTATTATTATATGCGAACTCTACCAACAGAAGATGTTCCTCCCATGTACCTATGAAGTCTAAGACACACAACCTCAATAAGTCCTCTAGAGTATGATTCGCCCTCTCGGTCTGGCCGTCCGTCTGAGGATGATATGCAGTGCTCAAACATAACCGAGTCCCTACCTCCTGTTGCAATCTTTTCCAAAATTCTCCAGTAAAGATAGGATCGCGGTCGCTCACTATGCAAGAAAGAACACCGTGCAAACGAACTATCTCTCGAATGTATACGGAGGCTAACCTTGGAGCAGTCCTCTTACTCTTAACGGGAATGAAATGGGCGCTCTTAGTAAGTCTATCTACCACGACCCAAATCCCCGTATTACCCTTCCTCAATCTCGGTAACCCATCAACAAAGTCCATCGAAACACTTTCCCACTTCCATTGTGGGACCTCCAATGGGTGAAGCAATCCACCGGGCTTCTTTTGCTCTGCTTTTACTTGTTGGCACACCAAGCATTTAGCGACAAAATCAGCCACATCCCTCTTCATGCCGGCCCAAAAGTAAACTCGTCTCTTGTCCATATACATCTTGTCCTCGCCGGGATGGATGGTCATCTTTGAACGATGTACATCATCAAGAATGGTCTTCCTCAAATTCTCGTCCCGTGGTACACAAAGTCAACCATCCCTACGTAACTAACCGTTATCATCTAGGGTATACCTACGGAGATGGCTCGATGACTCCCCTCTTTTGAGCTTCTCTATCAACTCAACCAACTGTGGGTCATCTCGCTGTGCCTCGCCAATCCGTCCCAAAAGCATAGGTCTGACCTCTAAGAATGCTAGCAAACCGGGTACAAAGTCAACGGAAGGTTTAAAGTCAAACGTAGAGATGAACTCTAAGCTTCGCCGCTCAACAAACAATGGACTCAAGGACAACCTTTTTCTACTTAAGGCGTCCGCCACCACGTTACCCTTGCCAAGGGTATATGCTATCTCGAAATCGTAGGACGCTAAGAATTCCATCAACCTTTACTGCCTTAAGTTCAAGTCCTTCTGAGAGAACAAGTAATTTAGTTATTTGTGGTCAGTGAACAATTCGAATTTCTCGCCAAGAAGATAATGTCGCCAAGACTTAAGCACGAAAACAATAGCGGCCAACTCTTGGTCATGTGTAGGGTAATTTCTCTCATGCACTCTCAAATGCCTTCCACCATAGGCTATTACCCTTCCCTCTTGCATTAAGACTGCGCCTAGTCCTGTCCCACAAGCATCGGTATAAACGGTAAATGGCTTACTCCCATTTGGCAACACTAAGACCGGGGCTGTGGTCAAAGCTCTCTTTAAACGTTGGAACGCATCATCACAATCTACGTCCTACATGAAAACTAAGTTCTTCTTCGTCAACCGTGTTAATGGGGGTGATATTTTTGCGAAGTCCTTGATAAACTTCCTATAGTAGCCAGCCAACCCTAAGAAACTCCTCACCTCGGTAGCATTTTTAGGAACCTTCCAATCTTGGATGGCCACTAGCTTCGCGGGATCCACAGCTATCCCTTCTTTGGAAACCACGTGCCCTAAGAATCGCACTTCCTTCCTCCAAAAGTGACATTTAGAAAATTTAGCTTTAAGGCTATGCGCTCGAAGAGTCTCCAACACTTCCCTAAGATGTAGGGCATGCTCTTCCTCGTTCTTAGAAAAGATCAAGATGTCATCCACAAAGACTATCCCTAAACACCCTACTCATCAAGTCAACAAAGTATGCGGGGGCGTTTGTCAAACCAAAGGGCATCACAAGCCACTCAAAAAGCCATCTCGAGTCCTAAAGGCAGTCTTGTTTATGCTATCCTCAGCCACTCTCAAATTATGGAAACCAGTGGCTAAGTCTAACTGCGAAAACACTGAGGCGCCAACTAACTGATCGAAGAGATCGTCAATCCTCGGCAGCGGGTCTCTATTCTTCTTAGTAAGCTTATTAAGTTCTCTATAGTCCATACAAAGTCTAAGGGACCCATTCGCCTTCGTGGAAAATACTACTGGAGCACCCCACTCCGATATACTACGTCTGATGAACCCCTTCTCAAGCAACTCCTTCACTTGCTTACTGAGTTCTCTTCTCTCTCTTGGAGCCATGTGGCGCACTGGCAATGCAACTGGCTTTGCATTATCTACTAGATATATTCGAAAGTCTATCTCACGTTTTGGGCGTAAACCCCTCACCTCATCGAAGACATCAACATATTCACGGACTATATGAACAGAATGCAAATTATCATCGGATGCGTCAAGGGATTCTATGTAGCTAAGCATTACTGGACCTCTAGGGTCACAAGAAAATATCAAGGGTCTTTCCACAATGAGTCAACAATCTAACTACCCTTCTTTCACAATCTAGGATGGCCCCGTATCTAGTTAGCCAATCCATACCCAGAATCAAGCCATAGCCCATGAAGCCAAGAACAAAGGCATTGCATTCAAACTCAACACCCAAGATAAACACTCTCAAATCCCGACAAATCATAGAAAGATGAGCCGAACCACCAATATGATTTGAGACTACAAAGGGATTCGTAACTAGACTAGTATCTAGGTGCAGTGTTTCAACTAATGATGTAGAGATAAACGAATGTGATGCACCAGAATCGAATAAAGTAAGGACAGGATGATCAAACAGAATGTAACACCCTGGATTTTTGATTAATCGAATTAACTAAAATAAAGAATAATTAATCTCAGACGTGAGAATTATGGAAATGGGGTTGCACCATTGTGTTCATCTCGGAATTCTGGTTGAAATATAGTCCGAGTTTGCGGGAAACGAGTACCGGATAAAGGAGTTATGGACGAACGAAGATTGGTGGCAAAAGAAAATAATAATAATGCACTGGCGCACTTGGGAAGTGCACCAGTACATATTTGCACTGGCGCACCTGCCAAGTGCGCCCAGGCCGAGGCAGGAGCCTGCACAGCTTTCTGGTTCAGGCTGACCCGTGTTGTTGAGTCCTTTCTGACTCCTTGATGAGTCATTAGGGCTGGCTCATCACCCTATCATGATTGAATGGTTTTGATTAACCCTAAGAACATGCGATGGCTTAAATTAATTCATAACTCTATAAAAAGACCCATAGACTCAAACCCTAAATCAGAATTAAAACTGAAACTATGGCCGTCATGTTGTTGTCTTGAACCCTAGAGCAGCCGCCACCAAATTAAAGAGGAAGAACAGCAAATCAAATCAGAACTATTCAACCCTAACAATGAATCTTCTTCAAAGGAGAGCTAATGCAACTCCAGAAATCAGAATTCAGAACTCAAGACCGCTTTTGAGTAGTGAGTTCGATCACCTTAAAAAATAATTGCTAAATTAATTATGATGTGATATACGTTGGATTATAAGTTGTGGTTGTGAATCTAATTCATATGTTTAATCATGTATGTTAACTTGATTCATATACATATGATGTTATGCAAGTTTTATATATGATGTTATGCAAGTTTCATGTATGATGTTATGCAAGTTTCACATATGATGTTATGCAAGTTTTATATATGATGTTATGCAAGTATCATGTATGATGTTATGCAAGTTTCACATATGATGTTATGCAAGTTTTATATATGATGTTATGCAAGTTTCATGTATGATGTTATGCAAGTTTCACATATAATGTTATGCAAGTTTCACATTCAATGTTATGCAAGTTAATATGATTATGCAAGTTGTACATATGATGTTATGCAAGTTAATAGGATCACGCAAGTTGTATGCGAGTTATATGATGTTATGTAAGTTTGGATCTAAAATATATGCTAGTAGTTCATGATGTTAACTTGTGTTAATGAATCCCTTTTTATAATCCAACCACCTAGGTTTATAACATCAGTTTTTTTGCGAATATGGATGTGGAACATATGCTAGTTCATATAGGTATTATGTTCATATGCAAGTTTAAGTGATAATTGGATTCATATATGTACAAGTTCACACCTTTAAAGTTTAGATCCATATTCAAGTTGACATTTTTATGTTGAATCTATGACATGCCTAGTTATGCAAGTTTACACCTTTATGTGGATCCATAGTTTACTCAAGTTAACACCTTTATTGGATCCATAATTATGCAAGATGACACCTTTATGTTTAGGTTGACGACATACATAGTTTATGTAAGTTTTTGATAATTTCGTAGGCTAGTTGGGTGTAAAATTATGTTCATACATGCAACCTTACACCTTTTAGATCTATGATTTTTGATCCTTGATAATACAAAGACTATGCAAGTATGTTGCAATTCTTAATTGCAAGTTAGATGCAAAGTAGATCTATTATTGTGTGTATGTGACTTTGTGATGTTTATTCCCTTTTTTAGTATTAGACTATTTGCTAGTCTAATATGTATATGTCATGATAAGCGAACGAATGACGGGGGTACGATGGGGATAATACTGGATACACACAAATTGTGAATTTGGCAAGTAATGGCCTAAAAAGGCATGTAATTAATTTTAAGGAATAAAATTAACTAGTAATGAAATTGGTATAGTTTATATACCATAAATAGATGAGCATAAATGCCTTAAAAGGCATAAAATATAATTGTGGTGAAAATTGGTATGATTTTACATACCATAAATGGATGGACATAATTGAGTCAATTATGGACATCGTTAAATTTGGAATTGATTGATAATTTGAATAGGGAAAGTAACTCAAATTGGGGAATGATTAATTAGGGGTAATTAATTGTCTAAGACACGAGGTTGGGCTCTTTTGTGGTGTAAGACTGCCCGGACCTGCCTGACAAATCCAACTGCCACAAATGCCAGTCTAATGTGAGAGGTCTTAGGCATAAACTAAATACGTAACAATTGTAAAGACACGAGGTTTGGCTCTTTTGCGGTGTAAGACTGCCCGGACCCGCCCGGCAAATCCAGCTGCCACAAATGCCAGTCTAATGTGAGAGGTCTTTATGAGGTTACGGTCTTAATGAATTAAGAAACACTTAACAAGATAAACATGTAGTGGGACATAAGGGGGTTTAGTGGGTGCCTTGGGTGGCATGTGGAATCTAGTGGGTGCCTTGGGTGGTGTGAGGAAATAGGATTAGTAACACTTAACCAAGGTAAAACATGTAAGTGGGACATAGGGGTTAAGTGGGTGCCTTGGGTGGCATGTGGAATTACTAATGGAAACCCTTAACCAAATTTAAAACATGTAATTGAAACATGAATAAGAAGTGGGTTAAGTAAGATGTACTAGAGGGGCCTGTTTCAACCAGTAACCCATTCGTATCTTTGTGAGCTCGACCCAAGTCGAGGACGGGACACGCATACTGGGCTTGACTGTAAGAGGTCAAACGGGTTAGCGGTGGCAACGTAAGTCCAACGGGTTCATATGCGTGTGTGGATCCGGGCTGGTAGGTAAGACGTTGTTGCATCGTGTAGGTATAAGCCATGCATTGTTGGTTGTATCGGGTTGCCACTTTGGGGAGTGATGCACCCCATTGTGGGGCTAGCACGGGTATCTACGAGTTAGGGAGCCAATCTAATGGGGCAGGGTAGTGGGTACACCTAGTGGAGATAGGAGCAGACGACACCAATGTAGTCAGCTAGGGGTACACGAAGCTACCATTATTATTAATAATTATTAAGGGGGCACACCTAGTGGAGATAGGAGCAGGCGGCACCTATGACGTCAGCTAGGAGTACATAGAAATACCATTATTACTTATTGAAGGGGGTACATCTAGTGGGGATAGGTACACGCTGGGTACCTATGATAGCAATAGAAATACATCCAAACATGGAGGATAGTGGGTACATCTAGTAGTACACGAAGCTATCATCGTTCTATTTAGCCAAGAGGGATCAAAATTCTAGAGTGACTAGTAGGGGTGCATTTAGTGTTAGTACAGTACAGTATGGTACAGTACGATAGAGTATAGTAATTATCCTATATTGATTAGGAAGCGTCATTTACGTTATCTCTGTTTCTCTTGATTGCCTTGCCATACCCATGCGGTTCACACAGTCATTACCTTATTCTCCAGCTTATATCTTATCATATTGCTTTAATAATTATGTTGTTAGAGTTATCGCACTCGCCAGACTTTATGTCTGACCCCCTTTGTTTCCACCTCTTTTCTTCCTTCCCCTACCCCAGGTTCTAAGGGTGGGACTAGTACTGGTGGAGCTTGATTAGGATCTCTTTGGGAACACTTGGATCTGGATTGCTGAAGTAAAGTTCAGCCTATCATTTCCTTTATGGCTACTTGTAGTGGTAGGATTATGTACTTTGTTTTATCAAGATGGATATTATGTACTTGACTTTGGTTTATGGTTTTTAATGATGTAACCAAACATATTTACCTTCTGCTACAATAAATAAAGTTTTAAATTTTCAAAAACTGCTTTATATCTGTCTTGTTGTGATTTTCTGTTCTATATTCACTTAAAACGCTCCACTGAAGTTAAGGCATTCCCTTAGCGAGTGACCTTAATGGAGGTGGGGTGTTACACAAATAACTAAACTTTCAACGGAAATTTCTCTACCTCGTTCTTGGAGCGGTGGGACCACGAGAGCCTGAACTTGTCCCCTTGCCTGCCCTGGTGCCATAAGAGTCTGCACCTGTCCTCCCGAGGTAGACCCTGCCCTCTGCCCTTTCTTTGGGCAGTCCTTAATCAGATGTCCCGCTTCGCCACAGTGAAAACAGCCAGTCTTCTTTTTCTTCCTACAGTCTTTGCTTAGATGGCCTGGTGTCCCACAATTAAAGCATCTCTTCTTTCCCTTACCATTGTTGCCTTTTCCACCTTTCTTGTTTTGTTGTTGCTGTTGCGGTTTCTTTTGATCCCCTTTCTTCTTGGGTGCCTTATTAGCATTGGCGCCCTTCTCTTCTTCATGCATAAGCACCATATCAACTAGTCTCTCAAAGGTAGCCCCCATAGGGATGCGGGTCATAGCTAACCCATGAAGCGGCTCGTTCATACCCTTAACATATCTCAGGACCTTCTTTTCTTGAGTATTCACCAAGTCCAAGCCAAATCTTGCCAACTGATTGAATTTGTTGATGTATTCTTTCACCGATAGATTCCCTTGCTTCAATGCCAAAAACCTTTCCATGTATAGATTCTCTTCAGCCCGTGAGAGAAACTTCGCCTCAAACCTCCGCCTGAAGTCTGGCCATGTATCAACTGGATGCTCCCCATTAGCGACCTCCCACCAAAACGAGGCCTCATCCTTCATTAGCCAGGCAACCAACTGGACCTTCCTTCCATCTTCCACTTCAAAGATTCCAAACAATTCTTCCACCTCCTTTAGCCAATTTCGAGCTTCAACAAATGTCTCCGTCCCGTGAAAAGGTTTTCCACCCATTGCTCGAAAGTCCTTACATATCTTTGTGAAAGTATCGACGCGAGGAGGAGGAGGAGGAGGGGGAGAAGGAGCATTTGCTGGATCTACGGTGGCGGCCCTAGCCTTGAGATATTGACGAAACCAACCGGGTACATGAACACCCTTTGGTATCTCAGATGCTCCAGACATGCTGAAACGAAAAAGGAAAGATTCAATACAAAAGAACCTAAGGAAATCTATATGGCTCTTGGGGTTATGCTTTCTAAAATAAGATTTTCTCTTGAAAATACTTTCCTTAAAACATACATTTGAAGGTACTTCTTTATAAAAATTGTTTTTCAAAAGCACTTTTCAAAATTCATATCTTTTCTGGTAACCTTCAGCTCTGATACCACGTGTAACACCCCACGTCCATTAATGTCACTCACAAAGGGAATGCATTAACTTCCATGGAGCATTTTAAGTGTGTATAGAACAGAAACTTAACAACAAGACAAATATAAACAGTACTAAAACTTTAAAACTTTATTTTATTGCAGCGGAAAATACATAAGTTTGATTACATCATCAAAATCAGAGTCAAAGTACATAATATCCATCTTGACCAACTCACAGTACATAAATTAAAAGACATAATCCCCAATACAAAATAGCCATAAATAAGAGAGGCTGAACTTTACTTCAGCGATCCAAGCAATCTTCTAAAAGCAAGAAGTACAGCTGTCCAAAATCAAGCTCCACTGGTGCTAGTTCCAACCTGAGCACCTGGGGGGGAAAGGAAGAAAAGAGGAGGAAACAAAGGGGGTCAGACATAAAGTCTGGCGAGTTCGGTAACTTTAACAATATAATTACCAAAGTAACAAGGCTAAGGCATAAGTTGGAAAATAAGGAAATGACCATGAACCATTGAGTATGGCAGAGTAAACAAGGAAACAAGATGAACAACGATATCGTTAAAGCGCACCTAAACCACTATAAGATAATTACTATACTGCACCACCACTAGTCACCCTAAGGTTGATCCCGCCTACAAAACTTTATAATGATAATGGTAGTTTCGTGCACCCCTAGTTGCCTTCATAGGTGCCGCCTGCCCCTATCTCCACTAGGTGTACCCACTACCCCCATGCGATCGACTCCCTAACTCGTTGATACCCGTCCTGGTCCCATAGTGGGGTGTATCACTCCCCAAAGTGGCAACCCGATACCGCAAATAATGCACGGCTTATACCTACACGATGCAACAACGTCTTACCTACCAGCCCGGGCCCACACATGCATATGAACCCGTTGGACTTGCATTGCCACCGCTAAACTGTTTTCCCTCTAACAGTCAAGCCCAATATGTGCGTCCCGTCCTCGACTTGGGTCGAGCCCACAATGATACGTATGGGTTACTGGTTGAAACGGGCCCCTATTAAATGACACAAGCTGTCCACCTAAGCTTGGTCCCCTCTAGTACATCCCACTTAACCCTCTTCATAGTCATGTTCACTTACATGTTTCAATTTTGGTTAAGTGTTTCTAATCGTATTTTAAATGCCACCCAAGGCACCCACTAGATTCCACATGCCACCCAAGGCACCCACTTAACCCCCTCATGTCCCACTACATGTTTATCTGGTTAAGTGTTTCTTAATTCATTAAGACTGTAACCTTATAAAGACCTCTCACATTAGACTGACATTTGTGATAGCTGGATTTGCCGGGCGGGTCCGGGCAGTCTTACACCACAAACGAGCCTAACCTCGTGTCTTTACAATTGTTACGTATTTAATTTATACCTAAGACCTCTCACATTAGACTGGCATTTGTGGCAGCTGGATTTGCCAGGCGGGTCCGGGCAGTCTTACACCACAAACGAGCCTAACCTCGTGTCTTAGACGATTAATTACACCTAATTAATCATTCCCCAAATTGATTTAATTTCCCTATTCAAATTATCAATCAATTCCAAATTTAACGATGACCATAATTGACTCAATTATGTCCATCTATTTATGGTATGCAAAATCATACCAATTTCATCACAAGTTTATTTTATGCCATTTAAGGCATTTATGCCAATTCTCAATATTAAATCTTTTAATATTATCCCCTTACCCCACGTTGTACGTTCGTTCGTTTAACGTAAAATATACGTTAGACTCGAATAGTCTAACTCATAGAATAAAGAGAAAACATCACAACATACATAGAAATAAAACTAGATCTAAACATAAGGGGTGAACTTGCATGTGTGAATGATGTTCTACATCTAAAACTTGCATAGGACAAAGTTACAACTTGCATAAAACTACATACGTCATAGATCCAAATCTAAAGGTGTAAACTTGTTTAGATAATGGCCACAAACTTGCATAAATCATGTATGTCATATATCTACATCTAAAGGTGTAAACTTGCATAGGCAATAACCAAAAACTTACATAACATGATTCATATTCCAAACTCATATATTTATATAAACTTGCATATGTGATTTATGCAACATAACGATGGTGTAAACTTACATCTAAACATGTAAACTAGCATGTAGAATTTATCATAGAACTCACACATGTCATAGCCTAACTTTAGATCTAAAATAGATGTCATGAAACATATAAGGTTATACATATTCTTTACTAACTTGCATATGATCCACATCTAAATCAACACCTAAACTTGCATACATACATATGATTTATCATGTGAATCAACATAGCCAAACTAGTAAACGAAACATCATCATGAATTGGTCAATTATAAAATTACAACATAGATGATAGCATCATAACTTTACAACGTAGATGATAACATCACAACATAACATCATAGAATTTACAACATATATGATAACATCACAATTTTACAACATAATTATAACATGCGGTCAATAATTCACATCATATCCAAATAATCCACATCATAACTCAATCCAATTAAATTGGCAATTATTTTATTAAAGAAATCGAACTCACAACTCAAAGAAGTTCTTGAGTTCTGAATTTTGAGTTCTGAAGTTGTATTAGCTTTCCCTTGAAGAAGATTCGTTGTTAAAGTTGAAATAATTGAATTTGATTTGTTGTTCTTCCTCTCTAATTGGTGGCGGCTACTCTAGGTTACAAGATGACAGCATGACTGCCATAGTTTCAGTTTTTATTTTGATTTAGGGTTTGAGTCTACCCATGTTTATATAGAATTTTAATTTAATTATAGCCGTCGGATGATCTTAGGGTTAATCGAAACCATTCAGTCGGGATAGGGTGACACCTCAGCTCTAATGACTCAGCAAGGAGTCAGAAAGGACTCAGCAATGAGTCACAACACGGATCAGACTGAACCAGAAAGCTGTGCAGGCCTGCTGCTTGACCTGGGCGCACTTGGCAGGTGTGCCAGTGCAAATTTGTACTGGCGCACTTCCCAAGTGCGCCAGTGCAATATTTTTTTCTCTCTTGTTTTGCCGCCTAACTTCGTTCGTCCATATCTCCTTCATCCGGTATCCGTTTCCCACAAACTCAGACTCTATCTCAACCAGAATTCCGAGACGAACATAATGGCGCAACCCATTTCCCTTAATTCTCACGTCTGAGATTAATTATTCTTTAATTTAGTTAATTCGATTATTCAAAAATCCAGGGTTTTACACTATATCTTTGAACTACCTAACTAGTGTCCAAACTAGTAATCTATATAAAATGATCATATGATAATGTGATCCCAATCCCTGTAATTGTGGTTGCCTTCAGGTGTAAATCTATTATGGGGATTCTATTTATTACCTAGATCTAATCTAGGGTTTACTATCGAGCGCTTCCTAGATTCAACCAGGGTTTACGCTACCAGGGCCACTGGGGTTTATGCTACCTATTGAATGTTTCTCGGATTCAGGGTTTACGCGACCTAGGTCCAAATAGGGATTATGCTACCTATCGAACGATGCCCCTTAGTCTAGGACACACTACCCAGAGTGGTATATGTTCCTCGACTTTCCCCAAGTATGGGTCGTGAATCGTTATCGATGTCTAGATGCACATGTCCTCTATATGTGCGACCCGAGTCCCGTGGCAGGGCTTGTCAAGAAACACGGAACTCAGTCGGGAGCTTTCAGATATATGCCGATTGCAGATGCTAAGGTCTTCTTTTACAGTGGCTATGGTCCCACTAGACCCCTCCCTCAACTAACAAATGAAAGGCACCCGAGAAAATCAAGAATGAGAACTGTACGCAGGCCCCTCTATGCCCCACCAACCTATGGGCCAACCTCACCCATATTTAGATAGCAAGTATATGGTATGTTGGAGTTCTCCGCCTTTCCGCTTCGCGTATCTCGACTGACTCAAGATGGTAGGTAGACGACGAGTTGCTATCACAGGGCACAAACTGGTCTCGCCGAATCACGCTGGTCCATCCTAGTCTTTAGGTTGCCTTATTATTGCAACCAAGGCATACCCTTGGCTCTTCTAACGCAGACCTTAACCTCTGTGAGCCTAGGAGGATCATTTGAAGCCTCATAGAGGGATACCAAGAGTACGCTCCCGTCCCCTCGAAGCTGCGTGCTTCGTAACCCAGTTCATTGGAGCCTTCTTCATGATCAGATGGACGTTCGCTCCTCCTCGTATTCTACTTGGTTTTCTTAACTAAGGTTTACTACTTAGTTCTTTTAACTAAGGTTTACTACTTAGTTTCCTGAATCGTTCATTTTCTTAACTAAGGTTTACAACTTAGTCCTCTTAACTATGGTTTACTACTTAGTTCTCTACTTAGTTCTCTAACTTGATTGTTCATGAGCTTTAATTAATTAATTAAAGCACCAACCACTCACACCAGACAGGTATTGTTGTGGTTACTGGATGTGTCGGTCAGTTCCGGGCAGTTTTACACCACAACTCAGTCTAACCTCGGGTCTTTATGGGCTTGATGCACTAACCTCTCACATTAGACAGGTATTGTTGTGGTTACTGGATGTGCCGGGCAGTTCCGGGCAGTTTTACACCACAAATCAGTCTAACCTCGGGTTAGGCATATTCGTCTTTTACTAAATTTATATATTTACTATTTATGTAAATTTTCCGTAAATCAATTTAGCCTAGATCATATTCATTTTCCATTCCAATTAACATACTTATATTCTATGCCCAAAACTTTATTTATCTATCAATTAGCCCAACTTGCAGTTTATACCAATTTAGATTTAATATTCCCCTTTTACAATTCATGCCAAATCTAGATTAATATCCCAATTTACAGTTCATGTCAAAACTATATTTAGTATCTAGTTTACCGTTTATGTTCAAAACTTGGTTTACATGCCAATTTCATACTTTGTGGATCATCTGTGCCCAAGTCTAATATGCATGTAAATTATTCACTATTATAGCCAATTCAGATTATGCCAACATATTTATTATGCCAAATTATCTTAATCAAGCTATGCCCAATCCGCGCATCATAATCGTACGTATAACACGATTTCACAAGTTTTCTAAGTACTCATGAAATGGCACTAACAAAAGGAATAGGGGATAAGCACAAGAATTGATATAAGAGAATAGGTATGCAAAAATAATGTCTCTAGCAGGTTCGATGTACATAATAGTGAATAGGAATAAACTGGCCAAGTTACACACTAAATATGACATCCAACATAATCAAGGGAATAGGCATAGGTTTTGGTTCAACATAATGCCAGTTCAAGGTACAACATGATTGGTTAATCGTAACAATGGGAATAGGCATAAGCAACTAACTACAATAGTTATAGGCAATTAACCACAATAGTCATGAGCGACTAATCACAATAATTTCTTAATAAATGTCATAGGCAATAGTCTCACAGTTATGAATCATAGTCGTGGGCAACCGTCTCATAGTCACGAACCATAGTCATAGGCAAAAGTCTCATAGTCATAGTCATAGGCAATAACTTCATAGGCAATAGTTTCACAGTCACGAACCATAATCATAGGCAAAAGTCTCATAGTCATAGTCGTAAATCAAATCCAAAGGCATAGATAACTTTAGATTTGACATAAGCATGAATCAAAGATAATTAACTTGCAAATAGGTACAGTTCTATATTTTGATTTATTACATTCACGATTCCAATTACACGTTCAAATCTATGGAATAACCGAACTTACAAAGAAGGAATTCTTGATTTATGGAATCTGAATTCTAAAGTTGGAATGCTCGCCTTTGATGTAGATCGTTGTTCTTATAATTCAGATTTGATTCACTTCGTAGCTTTCTAGTTTTCTTTTTAGTTGAAAGTGAATGGTGGCTGTCCTAGGTTGAGTATGGCGGCATGACGGCTCTTGGAATGAATTAGTTTGATTTTAGGGTTGAGTGTTAGGTTGTTTATATAGAATTTAAATTTAATTAGAGCCGTCGGATGAACCTAGAGTTAACCACAACCATTCAGTCAGGATAGGGTGACACCTCAGCCCTAATGACTCAGCAAGGAGTCAGAACGTACTCAGCAATGAGTCACAGTACGGATCAGAACACACCAGAAAGCTGTGCAGGCTTTCAGCCCGACCTGAGTGCACTTGGCAGGTTCTCCAGTGTAATTTTTGTACTGGCGCTCTTCCCAAGTGTGCTAGTGCATTTATATTTTTTTTTCTTCTCTTCTTCTGGTTTTCTTCCCAACTTCGTTCGTCCATTTCTTCTTCATACGGTGTCTGATTTACGCAAACTCGGACTCTATCTCAAGCAGAACTCTGAGATGAACGCAATTGCGTAACCCTTTTTCCTTAATTCTCGCATTTGAAATTAATTATTCTTTGATTATATCTTATGTCCCATTTTAAAATTGCGGGGTGTTACAGTAGAATCCTATAGAAGTCGGAATTCTTTGAAACAAGAATTATCCAGATCTAGTGGATTATAGTCTGGTAATGAAAGAAAAAGATTTGAATTTCATCTTGTAAAATTTGATATATTTCTAAATCAAATTTCCAGAAAATCGTGGTAAGGTAATTCGCAATTTAAAATTTAAATAATTAATGAAATTAAGGTTTTGAGTATTTAAAATTTGAGAAGGGAAAATTCTAATTTATTGAAACCACTTATGATTGAAATAAATTAGTTGCACATATATGTTCATTGCTTTTATTGGAACATTATATGCATACAAACTTAAGTTATATAGATAAAATTTTATAAGAGTACTCAAAAGTGAATTTTTGAGTTAATCTATTATTATATATATCTTGTTGATGCATGGTTGCTATTTATAGTGAGGCTTTTCTTAATTAATTGTGAGGATGCAATTTCTTTAAGGGGGGAATTCTGTAACAACTCGCATTTTTCACGATAATATATTTAAATATTTTATTTAAGTATAACGTCGTTAATCATTAATCGTGTGTATGTCCAAAAAGTCACTTTTTGCATATGAATGAATTTGGACTCGAAACCACATCTATTGAGTTCAAAATGTCATTTACGTGATTAAAAACTATAAACATCGATATGTTTAAATTTTTTGGAAATTGGAACTTTGGGAGGGGGCTTGGGATTGTAAACCTAGCCCATTAACCCACGTCCCTATAACCCATCTAGCTCCCTCTTCCTTCATTCATTTCCTCTTACCCCCCAAAATTAGAAATATGGAATGGGAAATTAAAATTCCCTAAGCCCTAGCTTGGTCTTAGGAATCCAATTCGTGTTGAAATCAAGTGGAAATCCATAGAGAAGAGAGGTAAGCTCAACCTTTATCTACTCCAACTCAATTTATCTTCAATTCTTACGATTTCCTAAACATAATTCTTAGGAAATATTGTATATTCATTTGTAGATTGAAGAATTGTTTACTATATTCAAAAAGAGGTTGATTTGGCTAAGTCTTTATTCATTTCTTCACTTGCAACAACCAAAGGTGAGATTCGTATGAACTCACATTTTTGCCTCAAGCATTAATGCTTATCTAGTGTGCTCTTGGCACAAATATATTGCTTATGAATGTGTATTTGGTCGTGTTGACTGATTTATGTTCTAAAATTTCCAATTTATGAGTTTTGATATCATTTTCGATGATTTCAATTGTGATTCTGGGTGTGCATGTGAATTTGGATGTTGTAAGTTTTTTCGGCAAGCCTTTAATGCTACATTTTTGCATATATAACTTTATAAGCCTTCGAGCATTTGCTGATATCATTTTGAGCATGTTATTAAGGCAAAATAATGCTCAGACCCAGATTCAGACATCTAAATATTACAGGTCAGATGTCTGACCTGCTATGAACAACTAAAAACAGAAGGAGCTCAATTCAGAAGTCTTAATTTTTTCCATTTAGATGTATGAATTTCGATTCAGAAGTAAGAATTTTTCAGTTCGGACATTTGAATCTCAGGAAAAGACATAAGTCTATGGAAACCAAATTCAGAAGTCTGAATTTTTATTTTAGACGCCTGATTTCTGTTTACTAATGGAGACCATAGTCAACAGTTTAGGTTCATTTGCGCTTTTTCCAAACAGAGTTTTGGCCCATTTCGCATTTTTTGTGACTTTTCAGTTTATCTGATTCACAGATTTCTATGTTTTGATTTCACGAACTTTCGATTTATTCATGGTGAATGAAATCATAATCGATAGTCGTGAGATTTTGTTAACCATATTAAAACGTGAATTCGTAGTTCGGTCGTTATTTTGATCGCTATTACATGAGATTTGCCACTTCGAAATTATATAGAAGGGTTTAATATTATTAATAGGTACCAAATTCTTTTACTTAAATGGTTTCTAAACCTACTTTTTTATATGAAGTTATTTTACACAATTGTTTTATAAATCGCTTTCCAATCTATTGGTATATATTTATATAAACTTTTTTCTCGTTCTTATGAGAAATCTAATTGAACGCCTTAGTGAAAACAAGGACTATGAACCGATGATTTTCTTTGATGATTAATTCTTGGACTCGTTCGATTGAAAACCGTGGTAATGACCATTTCACATTTCTAGTGTAATATTCAACTTGTTCGTAAATATTCGAGTAGAGCAAGTGGTTATGGGACATGTATCTTAACTCTTACATTTACTAACTTGGTGTAGTTTACACTATACTTGATGAATTTTGATCATTGATGATCATTGGATCACCTTGAGGAATTTCGGTTCATTTTTAGTATTTTAATGATCTACTGGTCATTTTGAGGAACTTTGGTTCATTTTGAATATTATAATGGTCTTCAGATCATTTTGAGGAACTTCAGTTCATTTTTGTGGATCTATGTTTTTGATGGCTTGGAGACCGTTTTTGCAGGGTCACGACCTGCGGTCTTCGGACATTTTGAGGAACTTTGGCTTAATATTATATGCTAGCTACCCAGAGATCGTGTCTCGTTTGGGATAAACGTGTTGGTGAGTCTTCGGGCACCCGATTTGAGATAGGCCTTACCTCCCTTTGTGATATTTCTGGATTTCTTATTATTGATTTTTGGAATTTGAGTTTATTGATATGGAGTTATCAACTTTTGAATTGATTTGATATGAGTGCCATTTCTTGTGAGCAGTCATATGATTTTTCAATGAGATAATCCTTTATAGCTCTGATATAGGTTCTTGAGATAATCTTTAATGTGTTATATTCATATCTATTTCCGCCTTTGTGATTTGACTTTCTATGTCTCAATCTGATTATATTGTTATGTTATTTTATATTGATTTTCCAATTATATGTAGCTACTGTGTAGGTTTTTTGAATTTGAATTAGATGTGTCGGATTTCCTCTTGAGATTGAAAAATTAAGACTACATTACCTGGCATATTTAACCCTTGTTCAATGCTACTATATAGATGGTCTCTCCCCAGCAACCTTATTCTTCGGATTAGTTGACGCCAATGCTTGCAATGGCCTTGGCTAACGCGAGTATAGAGATGGGGCGTTACAGTATTTCCCTTCTTAAATTTTCATACAACAGTAGCATCCAATCGAGTATTAGAATGGCACCTTCCGAAGCTCTTTATGGAAGGTCATGCCTATCTCCTTCATGTTGGATTGAAGCCGAAGAGAAGCTAATTCTTGGCCCAGACTTTGTTCGTGATTCCATATAAAAGATAGATCTCATTCTCCATTGAATGAAAGAGGCCCAAAAGAGGTAAAAACCCTATGCAGATTAATAGGAGAAGGAAATTAGAATTTGATGTGGGAGATCTTGTGTCGTATTTCACCCATGAAGGGTGTTATGCGATTTTGTCAATCGGGAAAATCAGCGCCAATGGATATTGGTCCTTTTTCTAATTACCAAACGTGTTGGCCCAGCGGCCTATCGTCTTTCATTACCAGCTCAATTCTCCGCTATTTATGGCGTGTTTGATATTTCTCAACTTCGAAATTGCCTTAGAGATTCTAAATTTATTCTTAAGCCGAATATAGTGGAAGAAATTGAAATTTCACCAAATTTAACCTATGAGAAACAACCCATTTGGATTGTTGCAATGGAAGTTAAATGTCTTCGAAATAAAGACATTCTTCTTGTGAAAGTCCAATGGTCTTCTAATCCTAAGGATTGTTCCTAGGAATCTAGGGAATCTATCAAGTGAAGCCATCCAGACTTACTCTCCCGTGCTTCCAATGGTGAATCTCTTGATTTATTCTATTTTATGTCAATTGAAATGAGTTCTAATTCTTTTTTCCGTTGTCACTCAATGAGATTTTCCTTAAGTAACTACGGGGACACAATTTCTTTAAGCGGGGAAATCTGTAACGACCCACATATTTTATGAAAATATTTAATGTTTAGTTTAAATATAATATTATTGATCAAATATTAGTATGAAAAGTCACTTTTTACATATGGATGAATTTGGACTCGAAAGCACTTCCACTGAGTTCAAAATGTCATATACGACTTTTAAAACTATAAACATCGTTATGTTTGAAGTAGCCAAGACTAGCCCAATAATCCTAAGTAAGCACCCCCACTTAATCACTCCACCTACCTCCCCAATTTATTACTTCTTATTATTCCTACAACTTCCAAATCCTTAAGGAAGAGTAAATTAATATTCCTAAGCTCCAATCTTAGGAATTCAAGTGATTGATTGGCAAGATCAAGAGGAAACTTGAGTAAGTTCATTTCTATCTTCCCCAACTTACTTCCTCTTCCATGTCTCAGATTTTTCCTAAAACTAATTCTTGGAATTGGTGCATTTGTGTGTATAGGTTAAGGATTCATGAGTTATATTCGAAGAGAGATTGATTTGGCTAAGATTTGATTCACTTCCTTGCTTCTAACATCCAAATGTGAGTTCTTAGGTACCCACATCTGTGTACTCAAGCTTTAAGCTTAGCTTGTGTGCCCTTGGCACTTATATCATGTGCATGCATTTTGTGGCTGGATTGTTGTGTACGAACTTATTGACTTATGGGTTTTGAAAGGCAGAAATTTTATTGCATATTTACAAGTACAAAAAATATTTGCAAAAGGATCGCAACAAAAGGACTACAAACAACTATACAATTCAAAACTGACATACAAAAGAAAATATACACAACAGCAAAACTGATTAGCTAATATTTCCATTGCCTTCATGAAAATGATGGCATCTTCACCAATTTCCTGAAAATGATATTGAACAGCTCATTTGCGTTATACTCCCCTCGCCCAAAGACTCTTCTATTTCTTTCTGACCATAACTCATAACAAAATGTCTTTAGATCATTAACAAAGACTTGGCACTTCCTCTTTTCCACCTGGTTGCTTTATATATATTGTACCATTCAAGCTTACTATTATTTACTGGCTTGTAATAACCACCAGATGATAAAAGCCTTGTCCACACCAGAAATGAAAAACTACATTCAAAAAACAGGTGTGTATCCGATTCCTCAGCAAATTTACAAAACAAACAAATATTATTAGGCATAATACTAATTTTAAACAACTTGTCCTTTGTATTAACCACATTTTCCATTACCTTTCATAAGTGAAGATTCTCCTTTGCCGAGCTACCAGAATTCCAGATTCTCTTGGACTATGGGAAATACTATTTTTCTCCTTGCATTAAATCGTATAAATGCTTTATAGAATGAGATCTTCCCCTATAAAATACTGCTGTCTCCATTAATTTTGAAACTATCAGATAGTTCAGAATAGAGAGCTCTAAGAACAGCTGTGCTAGAGTAAGGAACGATTAATTTGCCATCGTGAATGTTATCTTCGACTAAAGCATTCTCAGCAATACCAGATCAATGCCTCAAATTAAAATCAATAATGTAGCTCAGAATAAAACCTAGTTTAACCCATGGAGAGAACCATAAAGATAATTTTTAATGTACTTGTAATTGCACTGGATGAAAGGAAAAAATGTGCTTCTTAATTTCAAAATATTATGCCAACTCCAGCTAGCATTTAGAGGCACATCCATCATCCAAAACTGCTTGTTACCAATTGAATTCTTGATATTCCATTCTGACCATAAACTACCCTTTGGACCAAACAACTTATCTATGAATGAAGAAATGGCTGACTTATTCGAAAGAGATAAATTCGTAATACCCAGTCCACCATACTCTTTAGACTCAAATAACTTGGAAAAGGAAATTGGAATTAAACCCTTTGCAGATGGAACCCCAAGCCATAAAAATCTATTGAGAGATGACTCTATAATCTGAACAAGCTTCACTGGCAATATATAATGGCGAGACCAAATGTTGTGAAGGCAAGTGCAATAGACTGAACAATAACAAGTCTTCCAGTTTGTGACAATTTACAAGAAGGCCATTTTTGAAGTTTCCCAATTATTTTCTCAAATAATAGAAAACAATTTACCTTAGTAATTCGAGAACTAATAAGAGGTAAAACAAGGTAAAAAGAATTCACTGGTAGCTCAAGAAAACCTGATCTTTCTATAATGTCCTTCCTATCAACAGACAGACCAACAAACAATATATGTGATTTAGACAGATTTATTTGAAGCCCAGTGACTGAGTGAAAAAAGTGGAGAGTATCCAAATCACATTGGATATTATGAACATAAGGCTTAGTAAAAATAACCAAATCATCGGCAAAAAGAAGGTAAGTAATCGAAGGACATTTTCACTTTGATGTAAATCCAACTTCTTCTTTAAAACTTGATCCTTCAGCAAAGCATTTAGCAAATCCATTACAATAATAAAAAGGTAAGGTGATATTGGATCACCTTCGCACATACCTTATGACCCTTTAAAATATTCATGAAGACGCCCTTTTCTAGCAATAGAATAATAGGGTGAAGAAATTAATGTATGAATCCAAGCAATAAAAGGAAGCGGGAAATTCATCCTTGCCAAAATTACTAAAATTGAATGCCATGCAACCAAATCAAATGCCTTTTTAATGTCAAGTTTCATCATGCATCTTGGTGATATGTTAACCCTATTATAACCATATATCAATTCTTGAGTAAGTAAAATATTATCAAAGATAGATCTACACTTGATGAAAGCTGACTGATTAGGAGCAATGATGGATGGCAAAACCTCTTGAATTCTATTTGCAAGAATTTTGGATATGACCATATAAATGACATTACAACAGGATATTGGACGAAAATCAGTAACAGATGATGGATTGTCCGCTTTAGGTATAAGGGCAATTGCAATAGCAGAAAAACTGGTAAGAAGCTCATTATACAACAAAAAAATTAAGAATTGCATTTGTAACTTCATTCCCAATAACATTCTAACATTTCAGCAGAAAATAAGAGTTGAAACCATCTGGACCACCACAGCTACTTGAATCTAGACCAAAAACTGCCTCTTTAACTTCTAGTTTAGTAATAATTTGAATGAGATTAGTAGCTTGCACATAGGATAGGGTTGGGAGATTTATATGGAATAATGGGTTAATGTCAACAGATGAAAAGGGGTTGGCTAGAATGGATGAAAAGTATTGAATAAAGCTTTATTGATCATACCTTTGTCAGATTGAATAGAACCATTCATATCCTTTATTGAAAAAATTGAATCTCTAGACTTCTGAATTTTAATGAAGCTGTGATTTTTTTTTGAATTCCTATCACTTTCCAATTCCCGCCTGATAAAAGCTTTTTGATGAAGTCCCTGCATTTCTATATCTAAAACATCTTTAAGCTTGCATCTTAAATCATTCTCTTTTTGAACCAAAGCCATATCGAACGGATTTCTTTGAATATCATACTGTACATATTCTAGCTCAGCTCTTATATTATTAGATTTCTTTACATCTTTACCAAAATTAGCAGAAGACCAAGACCTCAGCTGATTTTTAAGCAACTTCATTTTGTGCAGAAGATTAGTCATAGGATTACTGTAATATTGAGAGCTCCAAATCTGTAAGAGAATATTGGAAAAATCCAGGTAATTACACCAAAAATTAAAAAATTTAAAAGAATTCTTCACCTAGTTAATAGAATCATCATACCTCCATTGGAACAATAACGGATTGTGGTCAGATAAAAGTGGAGAAAAGGAGAAGTAAATTGACTTAGACCACAAATTATAGAGAGCAGAATTTGCAAAAATGTGATCAAGTTTGCAAAGGGTAGGAGGACCATGCCATGAACAATTTGTCCAAGTAAACGAAAAAACAAATTATTTAACTGGAAAAAGATTTAAGGAAATGATCATTCGATTAAGAGGAGCCAAATCTTTAATTGATAAAGGACAACCACCAAATTTATGAGAGCAACTGTATATGCAGTTAAAATCACCTCCTAAAAGCCAAGGCTCATTCATGGGATTCAAATGCTTAACATGATCAAAGAAAGATTGCCGAAGAGAAACTGAATTTTGAGCATAGACAGATGCGAGGAGAAATTTAGAGTTAGTAAGCAGGAAAGTACAACTGTAGTGAATCAACTGTTAGATTCAAAAAAATTGGATAATGAGAAGAAAATTGGATTCCACAAGGTTAATAATCCACCAAAAGGCGCTTTGGCGAGATTATGATCAAAGTTCCAAGAAGGAGCAATGAAATTAGCAGCTTTCTTAGTTGATACTGCATCCAATTTTGTCTCTGAAATATCAAATGTATTGAATTATCTTTAATCAAAGACTTTATCACACATTGCTTAGAGGGCAAATTTGCTCCTCGAATATTCCAAAAACCAATTGAATTCTTCATTTAAATTGGAGCAGGTCCACCATAAAAGTTGGATTAATCCTAGTATGTCTTGTTGAATTACTTGTACTGCCAGTAATTGGCATAACATCCTCTGGTCTAAACTCTTTCCCTTCATTAAGGTCTTCATTTTCCTCTATGCTAACTTTCTTAGCTTTCTTCTTCCGACCCTTAGTTTTCTTCTTGCTACCTTTTTGAGAAGAACCACTACCAACAGTTGAGGAAACCAAAGTGGCTGAAGAAGAAGGATTTATTGCTGGAGGAGGAAGGATTATATGAGGCGGGGTAGAAAGATGAGAATATGGAGGAGAACCATGCAAATTCAAGGAAGATCTGGCAGGGGCTTGAAAAGAAAATGATGAAGCGCAAGATGAAGAGATATTAACTAAAGAAGAAAGATCATAGAGATTTGCTTGAACAAAACTAGCATTAGCATTTTCATGCTCATTTAGAATATCGAAAGGTTTATGAACATGGAATTCCTTAGCAACTGCATCCTGGAGAATGTCTTCAAAAATTTCCTTGTCACAATTCAAATTATTCAACAATACTTTATCATTTTCCCATCTGCATTCTTACTTTGAATGCTGCATTTCCCATTCACATCAACTATGAAAATATTTTGATTATCTTTACTTAATATGTCCTTGTTCACATCCATGGGCTCCACATTATTCAACTCAACAATTCCTTCCAAGTGATTAGTACCATCCAGTTGTATTACCTCTTCCATTGTTTGATTGACTTCATCTACAACATTATTTTTAATACTATTCTCCTTCCTTTTCCACATTTGTTTCTTTTTGTTCACTACCCTGTTCCATCCTTGAGTATTTCCTTCATTAAATGGCATTTTCCTGGACTGGCCTACATCATTTTTTCCACGAAGAAAGTTACCACCATTTTCAACATCACGCTTTAAAGATTCCACATCATCTTGCTTTGAACGATTTGCAGCTTCATGATGAATAACCTCCACTTCTATATTAACTTCACATTTATTAGTTGAATGCCCAAATACCTTGCAATGAGTACAAATTAATGGCCTCCAATCATATACAACTCTCACTGGTGGACATTTTTCATCTAATACTCCCATATCAATCTGATCCGGTAGCTCATAATTAGGGGATATCTCAACTAATGCTTTTGCATATCTAAATCATTGAAACCTCTCTGTACTTGAGTCAAAACAGATTAATTTTCCAACATGGCATGACAACCAATTAATTCCAACTAAAGTCCAAAGAAAAAGAGGAATTCGTTGTGAAGATGAATCCAAATTGGTACCTTCTTAATTTGTGATTAAGAATCTCCAATAGAAGGATCCCATTTAGTAATTATGAACATCCTGCCCTTTATAAAATGGGATCAGATTTTAAAACCCTTTCTCTTTCTATCATTTGCAAATTTGAAGAAGAATTTAACATCATCAGACTTAATATCATCATCACCCTGAAGTTTCCAAAAACCAAGCAAGAAATTCACAACAGTGAGATAAGAGAGTGTACCGTCCAAGAAAAACCCGCCAAATAGTCTTTCCAATATTTCATTCCTTCAGCTTTAACCAGTTCAGGCAAAGCATTTGGCCGACCATCTCTATCTATATTAAATTGCATTGGTTTATAAGCACCAGCATTGCAAGGAAGTTTTGTGAAAAGGAAAGATAATCAGATTTTTAGGATAATGAGTTAGGATTAGAGCTGTTTGATGAATTATTGCAAAGCAGATTGGAAGGTTTTTGATTTAAATAAGCTTGAATATCATTAACAACACTTCTAGGACAAGAATTAGCCAATTCTTGATTTTCAGATCTGAAAATAGGAACATGAGGAATAAATTCCGAAGTGTTTGATGAATTGATAAGGCTAGGGATCACATAATTAGTGGCTTGAACATTAGTATTTGCAGGATTAGAATTAAGAGAAGTACCAGATTTTGAAATCAAAAGGGGATTTGAATCTTGAAGATCCAAATTGACATTTGCAAAAGAAGTACTAGAATCCGAATTAACAATCAAAGGATCCGGCGGAATCAGAGGAGGAGGAGGTGGCGGAAGAGGAGGCGGTGAAGGGGGAAAGTAGAAAGAGAAGAAATAGGATCAGATGATGACGCCATTAACAACAGCTCGAAATACAACTTTATTCTATTCTTGACTTATGGGTTTTGAATTAAATTCTTGGTGAATTCTAGTGCAAATATATGTGATTTGTTTTTGTAGATGTTGAGTTGGAGGTAACCCCGTAGAAGCTTCATTGCCTTTAAGACAATGTTCTAAGTCTTCGTAATTCGTCCAGAATCGATAGAAATTAACCAGCCAAACATGACCTAGGCAAAATGTTGCCCAGGTAGCAGCTTAGACGTCTAAGCAATAAAATCAGACATCTGACCTGATGCTGGGAGCAAAAATAAAACATCAATCTTTCAGCGCAGACGTCTGACGATAGTGATCGAATATCTATTAGAGCTATCGGGAAATCTTACAAGTTTTAATCAGATGTTTGAACATAAGGAGTCAGACGTCTGACTTATGTGAAAATGCACAATTTATCTTATGCATTCTATATTATGAGTTTTTTTAACCTAACTTGTTCGGAATTGACTTCTATCACTATTCTTGACTTGATGTCTTCATTTTTGGACCTTTGATTTATTCGTGGTGATTGAATTTATGGTCGATAATTATGAGATTTGATTTACGCTATATAAACGTGAATTTTGAGATTGATCGTGTAACAACCCTGATTTTGGAACCAATTTAAAATTTTATTTTTAATTGATTTAACGGATTTGAAATATTTTAAATGATTTATTTTGAAAATAAATGGCTTATAATTTATTTAAATCCAAGTTTGAACGTATAAATTTAAAATTTAATTAAAATGAACTCGTAATGGTGCGGTAGTTTGAAAATTTGGTTTTTAACTTTAAATGAATAAATAGAATTCAATATAAATCCGATTTCAGTAAAACATGAGACATTAGAATCTATTTAATTATATCTTTCTAATGAATGTGAAAAAAATTAGATTTCATTTTATAAATTGTAAGTTATATCCAATTATAAATTTAAAATAGTCGCTATGGAATTTATTAATATTTTGATATTAAATAAGCCCTTAAAATAGGCATTTTGTAAGCGACCTCCATTTATGACGAAACTAATTTTGTTGGATCCGGAATGTCAAATTATTATTAATTGTAAAATTTCATGTCAGTTGGAATTAATATGTAAGCATGGTAAATTTAAACACATGTTGAAATTCAATTATAATTTGATAAGCTCGTTAAAAGGCCATTTTTCAAACGGTATCCAAATTCAACGAAATTAGTTTTGTTAGGAGCGTATTTGCAAAGCATAATAAGATTTCAAATTTCATAATTTTGAAGTTAGTATGTGGACGTGATATATTAAAACATACGTTTAAATTCAATTTTTAATGTTATATTTTAATTTTGATAAAAACCGATAGAAACGAACGATTGGACTTACGAAACATATCTCATTGTGTCCAGAATGGGGGTATTTAGGTTGGGGTGACAGTCATTGGGATTCGTTTGGAGTCCGAAGCATTAAAATTTTGTATTAAGTAATAAATATTATTAAAATATATGTGTATATAACCCTAACTCGGTCAAACCCTAGAATTTTAATCACCGTGGTCAACATTTTTCCCCCGCCGCTATACACGAAACCAATGACCACAGTTGTTTAAAATTTCGTCCCCCTTTATTCCACAATTCGCACAATGATTTTGAAGACTCATAACTGCAATCTTTTATTGCTCGACGAGGGCTACATCATCAACAGTGGAGATTATCTCATATGGATGTTGCATTTCGGTTAATGGCTGAGCACACATATTTAACTTATATGTATTATTTGGATTATTTGCATACATGATGGATACATGGCAGGGACATACGTTGCATTAAGGAGGTCAACTAAATCTGTCGACCACCTGATTTTCGCATTAGCTTAAGAACGTACACAAAACACTTTTTGCATGTGTTTGTATTAATAATTAGAAATTTTAAGGATAATGGATGCCTTTTTGTAATGACCCGCATTTTCAGTGATATAATAATTAATTTATTTAATTATTTAAAAGGTGATTAAAAGGATTTCATGGTCGTTGAATTAAATAATGGTGAACATTTAATTAAAATAATAAATTAAATAATATATTTAATTCTGAAATAATTAGAATTGGCTGAAATGGCGATATGGTGTGAACTGGATCATCTGTGATATTTAATTCAGTTTAGAATTGGATTACAATAACGAATATATTATTTGAACGACAGTTTGAATGTATAATTATATTATAATTAAAATCGAGCTCGAAATGGCGCGGTAGTTCGCGATTTGGCGATTTGAACTTCAACTGAATGTACATGATTCGGTTTAAGCCGGATTTCTGTGAAACAAGAAACGTTAGGAGTTGGTGAAGTATATTTTTTCTAGTGGAAGAGAAAAATTTAGATTTCGTCGTGTAGATTTTGATTTATGTCCAAATAAATTTTTAGAAAAGTCGCTATGGAATTCCTTTATAATTTTAATGATTTATTTATATTTTGAAAAGGAATTTAATTATAAATCGAATATCGATATAATTGGGAATTTTGAAATATCGAGTTGTAAATCCCATAGGAGCTGTATGGTATTCCACTGTGAATATATACGAAAATATTTATTTTTAAATATTTAATTTAACTGCTTTTAAATATATTTATATATTTAAAAGGGGTTATTTAGAGCGTTAAAAATAGCCAGTTTTGAAAATGACCTCAGAATTCGACGAAAACTAATTTTGTTGGATCCGCAATGTTAAATTATTGTTAGATGTCAAGTTTCGTGATTTTTAGAGTCAGTATGTGGCCGTACCGATTTTTAATGTGAGAAACAATCAATATTTTAATGGTTAAAAATACGATGTGTGAGCAAACAGAGTCGGAATTCGATGAAACCAGTTTCGTTGGGACCGTAATGTCAGACTGTAGCTGCACGTCAATTTCCATGAATTTTGGGTGTTGTGTGTGATCACGTGAATTTTTAGAAGGCAAGAACGAATATAAAATAAATATAAAACTAAAATATGTGGACATAAACAAGGCCACGTCCTTCTTTTTCAACCACAAGAAAAATCCCGTTCCCTTATATAATCAAATTTCAAGCCGCCACTTCTTTTTTTCTGTAAACCCAAATCGTGAGCAAAGTAAAATCAAAGTAAAATCAAAACTAAATCTATAAATCCTTATACAAGTATATTTGAGATCCTAGCAAGAAGAGCTTCCATCCCATATGAGTTTTATGTTGTGCGATGCAAATTTCATGGGTACTCCGGTGTGAACAGCGAACTAGGGCTAATGATTTCATATGAGGTGTGCGTTGATTTGAATTATGGTGATCGTATTTGGGTTCCTGGTTGCATTTGGCACCTGATGTGAATTTTTGGTGGAGTTTGACACTAAAAACCGTCGATATCTTCCCTGAAGCTGACGGAAATGGGTACGGACAGAGCTAAGAAGGGGGGTGTGCGAGTTCGAAATGAAGGGTATGGGTAGGTGCGGTGTTGGAAGAGGAAAATTACGGTGATTTTTGTTTGAATTTAAGCAAAAAGGTTAGGTGGTTCTTGTGGTAGAAAGAAGGCGCAATGGCCATTTGAGAAGCTTCAGAAAGCCACAACAGTGTTTGAAGAAGAAAGGGATATTGGTGGAACAGGTCGGGTATCAATGGGTTTGGGCCAAGGTTTTAAAAGGTGAGGCCCAACTGGAAATTTATTAAGTTTGTTTTAGTTTTAAAATAGTGTATTAACTTGTAACCACTATAACTTGGTCATACGATGTCAGATTTACGTACGGTCGGATCCGTTGAGATCATATGGACGGTGGCTACGCCATGGAACATACTGGAAGTCCATCGGAGCTCATTACAATTTATGGTGAAATAAATTATTTGATTCAAATCAAACAAAAGTTTATCGTTCTTTAACGATGAACTGCCAATGTGAGTAAAACTCACCAACTCTGAACTGTTCTATTTTTATAACATATATTTAGAACTGATAAATGATGACTGATTGTTGTGTGTTAACTGTTTGATTGAATTGTTTGTGTATTGATTGAAATCATAGATAACGATATATATATAAATCGTTGATCGAATCTTGATTCTGTTTATCAGAATATTTTATATTCGTGTTGTTTAACATCTGTGATGTAGGGAAATAGGTTGGAGGAATCCGACTGGATTCCTCTACATTTATTTTTCTGTTGTTCATATATTGTAATATATGATGTGATATAAAATCTGTTATGGATTATGTATGTTAGAATGATATTGATCATTGTTATACGATATTTTAAATATGATAAGAAACCCTGGGATGTAAAAAGGAATATTTCAATGTATATTGAAATAAAGGAATTTTATAAAATCAATGGATTTTATAGATGGGAATATTTTGAAAATAAAGTATTTATAAAATCATAGGATTTTATAAAGGGGAACATTTATTTAGAATATCATAAAGGAATATTTATTGGGAAAATAAACAGGATCAGATATTATAAAAGGAAAATATTTATAAAATGAATTGAGTTTTATAAAAGGGATATTTATTAGAAAATAAATAGAATCGATAAAAATGTTAAAGAGGATAGGGTATGGTTTTTAAGTAATTGGAACTTGTTATACGTTGATTGAGTTGAATAAATTTCAAAGTGTTGATCTGATGTTGGCTTCGGCCTTCGGGATTAACATTGAGAAATTTATTCACTTACCAATTTATAATGAGGATCCAATTAATAGAAGTGAAGTGATAAAAGAAATATTTATTTAGAAAATAAATAGGATTAGAAAGGGATATTTATTTTGAAAATAAATAGAAATACTTAAAATTGAAATATTTCGGAAATAGATATTTCAGGATTTAACAAAAGAATAAAAGGGGATATTTGGAAAATAAATATCAATTAGAGTTAATCGAATATGGTTAGTCTAGTCGACTTAATCGAGAGGAGTTAATCGAACATGGTTAATAAAAATAGAGTTAAGCAAAATTAGAAACTGACTAGAGATTAATAAGTTGAATGGTTTCCTGAGTATCGATCTGATGTTGGTTTCGGCCTTTGTGGTTTATACTTAGGAAATTGTTCTCTTGTTCGTTTATAGTTAGAGTGTGATAGATGTGGAAGAATAGTGATACGTAATTAAGCTATGGAAATGTTTTCCAGTGTTAATAATGTATATTTTCTAAACATAGAAAATGAGGATATATATATATATATATATGTTTGATGATTGAATCGATAATTCCATGTGGAAATAAGATCGTTGTGTGTACACAGACATGTTTTCATTTGATAGTTAAATCACAGACTACTAATGTTTTTACCATTTTAACGTTGTTAATATGGAAAGACCGGTTGGATTATTATCCGAAAAACCACTCTGTATTGGCATAAGCATTGCGAATCATATATGCCAAAGAAAATTGAAGACGGAGTAAAGTGCAAGGACTGCCCTGTTTACAGAATAGTGCCTTCGTTTTATCCAGTCGCAGGACAACTTGTATGGAAGAAGGTCTGACAGAGTATATCTGATAGATTGCGTAAGTTGATCTCTTCAAACGTATTCACGTTTGGTGGCGGAGGAATTCGTTTCTCTTAGCTGTATACCCGTGTTATTTTTGGATAAATCAATTTTTGATCTAAAGGGTATGACAATGTGACATTCTAAGTGAATGAAGATGTGGCATGTAAAAGATAAGCGTAGCTTCTAGCCTCACAACCGGTAAATGACCGAAATCGGGAAGGCAGCATGGCTATGTAGGTCGCACCTATTAGGGTGTATAATCACCTGATCTAGAGTTTCATTTATTTCTAAAAATCTATTGTCGATGCTGTACCATTCGGGAAACGGTTGCTGATCCCAACCATTTGTGATATACATTCGATACACTCAAGCGAAATGAGTGGTCGGTCATGTGTGGCCGGGTTGCAAGATGTTCTTGTTGAACCCAGTGTATTCCTCTCTAGAGGTACACTAGCGAAAGGTGGTTCCACACCTTGTCATAGTTGGAAATCCATTACCCTATACGTGCTTGCGGTTTTGATTGTATAATATATATGTAGAACGTGAGATGAAAGCGTTTCTGCTAGATGATTATTATATTGTGGTTGATAGGCACTATTATAATATCAATGAGTTTTGATATAAAGATATTTTGGATTCTCATAAGGGAAAAACCCGTTCCGTTATACGGCATGGTCTTATGAGATATCGTTGCATTGCTCAAACTGTTTTACTTATATCAATCCCATGACTGACCCGAAGTTTATTTTGTTTTGTTTCCCCTAAACTCTTGGATGCCCAATTTTGTACGGGCAGTCAAGTAGTCGGGATTTACAGATACTTGAAGAGCTGGAGCAGGAGGCTTCAGAGTTATATAGCTATGGTTATTTTTCGCTATGTTGTAAGTGCTGTACTTTGATAATGATGTATATTCAAGTACATGTGTATATTTCAAGTTATGTTATATATATTATATGTTATTCGTTCCGCTGTGAGGTTCGTGTTACTCTGATGTTGTGTTCTTCTTCTTCTTCTATTCTAAGTTTCTATCTTATCTATTCTCACCCTCTAATTTCTTACATTAACTATTCGGTTATTTTCGATCCTCAGATGTTCGATATGTGTTGTATATCGGATAACCAAGATCGCCTTTTTCTGACTCGTTACACTTTTGATGATAATTGAGTAAATGGGTGTGGTTTAAATAGTAATATTTTTTTAACTTAGAGATTTTGGTGACGAAATCCTTAAAGGAGGGGAGAATGTAACACCCCATAATTTAATACATTGTAACTATATAATAAAGATAATAAAATGGGAATTACTTAGTTAAGACGTTACCTTGTGTTCATCTCGGAATTCTAGTTCCGATAGACCCCGAGTTTGCGTACAAATTGAAATAATGCAAAAATTAACGCCGGAAAAATAGGTATGAGATGACCTATAACGGGCCTGGGTCGACCCAAGTCATCGGAGGTCGACTCTATAGGTCGACACAGTATGTCGGTGGGTCGACTTACCCACATGCTGGGCGGGTTTATACACTCTGAATCTGGACTGTTGTAATGCTGGGGTTGTTCGTTGGCTCGGCGTTACGTGTATAGCTAAGATTGAAAACCTAATATCTAATGGTGGTGGATTGTCCTAGGTAGTCTATATAAAGGCATGCAACCTCATTTTTTCTACACACAAAATTATTCTTCTTCCTCCTTCTTCCTCTAAACCCTTTTCTGAGATTAATATATAAGCATAGAACTATTGAGGTGTTGTCTAAATATATAATAGCAAGGACAATTCAGACTGGTCTACAACAATAAAAGATTAAAGTGGACCTTTTCTACAGCGATATATTCATACATAAAGAGAAATCATCCTCTTCACCAATTATCGCTGCGAGTTTCTTGTCATTTTTAGATTTGATAATTTAAAATGGTTTTGTATAGTAATCAATGTTGGATCTGAAATAAAAAGCACCTAAAGTAATCCCTATATGTGGTTATATATGTTTAAACATGTTTTTTAAGATCTACAGGTAAAAGTATTCCTTTGTTCATTTACAGTTTTTCTATATGCCTTTTATTCTGAGATCTGTTTTCTCCTTTCTTTTTCCTTTTTATCTACGCTGAACCCAGGCTACTCCAAAGCCTAGGCTATTGCCGTTAAATGAGTACAAAGAACATAAATTGGAATAATTAGATAATGACATTTAATTGGAGAAAATTGGGGCTATTGTAACCTTTGACTGTTAAATTGGATTAATTACATGTTAATCTATTAGATTGGGTTAATCATATGTTAATCTATTAGATTTGATCACATGTTAATATATTAGATTATGTTAATTACATGTTAAACTATTAGACTGGGTTAATTACATGTTAATCTATTAAATTGGGATAATCACATGTTAGGAAGAACATGCAACATGTTAATCAGTTAGATTGGACTTAATGTAAGATTAAGTATGACATGTAAGAGTGCACGAGTACTAGATGTGATACATACCGACTTTTCCGTACCATGTGAGTTGACTAATTATAATTCAAGCCCAACTCAAATTGCACAGAAAAGCAAATTTTTATATGAAAGAATTTAGAGGGTGAGATAAGAAAGAAAGAAATACTGGAATAGAAGAAGAAGTAGAAGAACCAACCCAACACAGAGTCTCACATCGCAGCGGAACAAAATATAATATAGAAATAAATCTTTATTGAGAGCTTATAATAAAAACTTACAATGATCAGAGTACATCACACATCCTGACAGTTGTAACAATCTATCCTCATATACAATCACACAGTAGAATAATATTATACGATGAACTCTTCCATCTTGTCTGTTCACATTATTCGATAACCTGAACCTGTAAAACTCGGTATAACCCGAGCATTACAAACGCCGGATCAGTCTGGTGAACCAGAGTGAGAAACCCACTAAGTTTACAAGCAACATCCAACTTAATTTTAAAGTTAAAATATTTTCGAAAGAAAAGGATAATCATAAGACTAAATCCACACATAAATACAGACGGTTTTTACCTTACGATATCCAAAACAGTTTTTGTAACGACCCAGAAATTTCGACAACTAGAATATGAAATTTATTAGAAATTTAAAAATCGAATATATTGTTTTGTATATGGATTGAATTCAAGATTTAATTTAAAATAAAATGTCATTGGCGTTAAACAAATTTGAGATTTTATTTGTTAAAAATATGTGAAAAATTGGCCTGGAAATATGTGTACTCGTGTATATAAAAGATTTAGTTTAACATTTCAAATTTAGGATGAAAACAAAGTTGTGTGGACAAACGAGATAAAAACGGTGAACCGACGAACAATTTAAGATTTAAAACAACGTCGTATATAGACGAAGTCAGACTGATTTTTATTGGATTCGTAACGCGACGACAAAAAGATACGCATAATTTTTTGTTACGTTTGAAGATTTTGTTTGCAGTACGAAATAAGAACGGTACGTGGTTATTCGTAGTACAGTTTAACTGCGTTATTAGCTACCCTAAATAAAACCTCCCTCGGTTAATATTCAGTGCACCATCGTTATCAAGCAGTCCTACTGTGATACACGCAGCTATCCTATTCCTATTTGATGGAACGTCGTTCTTATCTACACTTTCTCTTCTATAAAAAAACCATCGCTCTTCCTATTTTCTTTCAGCCGAGGAAAAAAAATCACCTCTTCTTTTCTCATTTCAATGGCGACAGCCCTAAAATTTGATCCTCTTCCCAAATAAAGTCGTTTCCTTTTAATGGCCGAAGCCATATCCCTCCTCTTCCAACTAAATCGCCATCGGCTTTCCCCTAACCCAAATTGAAATCATCCCCAAATTCGAAGCCCTAGATCAGAACCGCAGCCTTTACTCAACTAAGCGTCATCATCTCGTCGACGCTTGCTTCTCCAAATCGTGGCTTCAAAGAACATCGACCCTCGAATCAAAGCCGCTGCTCCAATATCCATCACTGCGCTTTCTTGCTGTAGCATTCAAGGTGAGCATCGCTCACGATTGATTAATCATTGATTCAAGTTATTAACCTCAGTAATTAACTAAATACGATAGTTAATCTTTGAATGTTTAAACCGCTTGTCATGTTCATTTTGGTTGCTGTGTCAATTGCTGGAAATATTAAGTCAGTACGTTTTATGATTTCAGAACCTGACTGTGTTTAACCTTCGGTAATTGGCATGCTTTACCCTAAACTATGTCGTACCGGACAATTGGAATACCCTATTGATAGTTAGAAATCTGGAAAACAGCCGAGTTGCAGTCATGTAGTTTACAATGGCCACGAGCACTATCATTTGGTACATGATTCTTTTTAGTTACATTTGCTGAAAACACTCAGTATGCACTTTGAAACCATTTATATATGAATGTTGTTAGTTGATCCATACAAGTTATATGTCCCCTTACGATCGCATGAACCTGTATGTAATATGCATATGTTGAAAGTCTGAACCCATTTGTATTATGATCAATATGCACTTAAGTTGGCACCTTGAACCCATTATTAATATTAATTCGAACCAAAGAACTGGGATATACACGTTGTTGTATATCATTGAACCTGTATGTGTGAAAACCTGAGGGTATATTTTGCTGTTAGTATCACATGCTGCTTGCTTTACAAACAAAGTGAGTTCACTATTGAGTTGTTGGTTAGTTCATCATTCCCTTTAAACAAATGACCTGCTTATGTAATATACTAACATGATATTCTACTGTAACTTCAATGACCTGCTTATGTAATACATCTTACTGAAATAACATGATATAGTATAAGGGAATGATGGCCTCATGTTGAGATAAATTGCTCGCAACTTAACTGCAAACAATTTGGTTTGCTAAAATTTAACTTTAACATGCCTTCTTTGCAAACTAAATAATGCAGAACAGAGGTGATTAAAAGGGTGGAATGTTATATATTGTATGGAAATGGTTGATAAAAATTCAACTGTTTGTAAAAGGTGAAGGGGACCAAATCTTATATGAATAAGTGTTTACTGTACATACCTGACTGCCAGTTTATAACTTTGTTCGTGTAACCGACTTGTACACCAATTGTAGGTGCCAGTTCCTTGCATTTATTAGTGGAAATTGCTAGTATGCAGGCACATATATATATACCAGTATATATATATGTGTACATGTATTCTATGCGGACTGATATAATTAGGTCGAAAAATGGGGTGCCATATATTCATGACCTGCCGTGCGTTAGCATTGTAATCCCCTGAATACACATCTTTGTCTTGTTTACCCAAGGCAAGTCTAAACCTTGTTGTGTACCCTTGAATACTGACGTGAGTATATGGTTGTGTAAAATTACACTACTGTAACCTGTTTAAATTCCATGTTTCGTCATCACCAATTACCAAGGCATGGTTCTATTATTTCCTTCGAACTGTTTGAGTTATACACTGTACATCTTTGCACCCATGTATTGTTAACATGCATTCATTTGTATTTATTGTCATGGTTTTTTTTAAGGATGCCTTGCTGCCTTGTTAGAGAAAGGCGGAAATACACCTATGACTGGTTCTTGTTATTTGCTACAACCGACAGACCCTTTGTTTTGTGACTAAGAAGTAAAACCTGCTATATATATTCTTACATGATTAAGTATTTTTATAATAAACCTATGTATATATTTCACTTGGTTAATAACTTGCCACGTTAAAACACTCTTGGCGGTTTTTCCTTGAAAAGCAGCTCAATACCTTGTATAAAAGTTGGTTAGGCATATTGTTTATTTCCCTATGAGGTCACCTTATTGCCGCACATATAGTGTGTTATATTTAGAAAAATCCGGAAATGGTTATAGGATATGATCGTGCCATGCTCATGAAACTTGAAATGTGTTGCATATATAATTACATGGATCCATTATTCGCCATGTTGCACTTTTCTTGAAACCTTAAATGCACAAATTCATCGCCTTAAGTGTCAACCTGAGGGGTGGCAAACCCTGTAAAAGTATAAATATAAATGTTATTTTTATCATACTTTATGAGTTGCTGAACACAATTATCTGGTTCATGCATATTTCATGCTAATTTGATCATGCATGTTGATTGGGTATTTTTGTGATCTACCATGTTCGAATTGCTTGTATGGGTTTTTTTTTTTACCATTTGACTAATGTTGCACTTTTGAGTATATACCGCTTTTTGAATTAAAAGTGTCCTTACATTATTGTGCACATATTCCATAGCTGTTCATGTGTTAATCCTGTTATGCCACGCCATCTATATATATATACATGTATATGTATGTATGTTGCTCTTGTCGTGTACCTTGTGATTTTGGTTTATGGGATGTTGAGGCAGTGCACATGTGTACCTGTGCACGTGTGTACGCGCAGACTTCCGTAACCGTTTATCCTTGAAAAAAAGAAGAAGGATAAGTACAGATAATATATTTGATGTTAGGATGAACTATTATATTTCAGTTTCTATTGAAGTTAATTTACTTGAACTATGATTAATCCTGACTCGAGTATTTTTATGTTTTACATGGGATGCTCGAGTCAGACCCTGAGCGTTACAGATTTAAAGATTTCAGCTTCGGAATTGGAGATGGGCGAAGCTGGGGATTTCGATAGCGGCGCACTCTGAAGATTTATACAGTAAAGATTTTCTTATATTCAATGCATATTTTATATTCCGCTGTAGAAAATCCTTGTATTCAAAAATCATGTTTTATAAATGAAAGTTTTATTTTTACTGTGTTATTTATTTTTCTGTATTCTCTGTGTTGATTCTGTTTCTACACTCTGTAAGCTAAATACGCTCCGTCAGTTTGGACGTTTCAAGTTGGTTTAACCACCAATTTGAAGCGGTCAAATTGGCGGGTCGTTACAGTGGTATCAGAGCTTTGGTTTATTCAAAGCTTAGTTATAGAGTTTAAAAACGAATCTTGAAAATAAAAGGTTTCAAAATATAAATTTTGAAGGTATATAATTTTTGAAAAGTAAAATATTTTAAAAAAATATTATGTATTTTGAAACTGTTATTTTCGAACTAATACAGCGGAAAAATTATTTTGAGATTTAAAAATTTGTTCGGAATCCCCAGTCTTCAGAAGTCTTCGAATCCAGGTTTGCGAGAATTATTCTTCGATAAGATTCTCTTAGATTTAAATATAGATCCATCATCGAATGATATCAAACGAAGATTAGTATAAGAGAAGCAACGAATCAGTTTATTCGATCGTGTATTTTAAAATTCAAGGACAACTGAATTTGATTGGAAGTAAGAGATCTGATGAGAATTTGAATGATAAAAGAGAGAGAGAGAGATGTTGAGAGGCTAATGAGTTTGGATAGCTCAGAATGGAAAGGATCGAAGAATAAAAAGCCGCACGTCGAGAACGGAGGACGACAGAACGTAAAAGAAGTGTGTTCATAAATTGAATCCGAGAAATTGCGTAAGCAATGATTTGAAAGGAAGTTAAGAATTTAAACACTGACTGAAGATTAGTTAAGCTGAATAATTTCCTGAGTATTTATCTGATGTTGGTTTCGGCCTTCGGGATTGATGCTTAGGAAGTTGTTCGCTTGCTAATTTACGGTCGAGGTATGTAAATGAGAAGGGGTGGTAATGCGTGAAGAAGAAATTTGCGATAAGAAGAAGAATTCTAAAACTTTGAGGGTATAAGGATTTGAATTGAGTAAAGAATTTGATAAATTGAAAAATTGGTAAATAATTGGAGATTTGGAAGAAAATTCGGTTTATAACCAATAGAGTGTAAATTTGAGTTTGAAAGGATATCAACTATCTAATTAATTGAGAGATGAAAACTGAAATTTTGAAATTGGAATTGAATTTAAGGATGTTTGATTTTGAATATTGGATATAGAAATTTCTGGAACTCGTATGGAAAATATATATAAGAATGCAGCGAATTTAGAGACCATTTATTTGGAAGGTAATCGAGTTGAAATGGGATCTTATATAACATAGTTTATATAAGAAGGAGATGTTTGCAAACAAGATTTGAAAGGAAATCTTATGAATTGACATAAGTATGATTTTTGAGGAATATGAAATAAAATACTATATGTATATAGTATCGTATGATTTTCAAAATAAAGATAAGGAAAGTACCTTCCTTCTCTATGAATTTGGAGCTTGGTTGAGATATGCTGCTAGTGGTAGTAGGTTGTCCGGACATAAAACTCATGAGTTGCCATTGAGCACGACTGCTAGCGTAATTCGCAGGGCTGCGGATAGCCTACGGCGGTCGAATGTTTCCTGAGGGAATCGGGCGTAACCATTGTGATCGCTGCGATCTAGAGTCATTGGAATTCGACCGTGTAGCGAAATTCGCAGGGCTGCAGATAGCCTACGGCGGACGGATGTTTCTTGGGGGAACCAAGCGTAACCATTGTGACTGCTGCGATCTACAGTCGAATTGGAAGGGCGTAATCCGCAGAGCTGTGAAAGCTTACGGGTATGGATGTTTCCTGGGGGACCCAGGCGTAACCATTGTATACCTGCGGTCCACAGTATTTGAGATATCTTAGTGATAGTGAGCCACCTGTTTGATGCAGCAGTTAGTCTTCGTGACTTGATTGGTCTTCGTGACCTGATTTGTCTTTGTGACTTGATTGGTCCTCGTGACTTGATAATTTGATGATTTGATTTCGTGATCCTGAGAGAGAGCAACCAACGCTCAATGACCTCAGATCGTCTTTTGATCCTTAAGTATCTTCCGTTGATCTGTCCATGATGAAATTCGCAGGGAAGTGATTTCCTACGGATACAGATGTTTTCTGGGGGATCCAGACGAAACCATTGTGTATCTGCGATTCACGAGCGATCGACAAATCAATATCACATTGGTACTTTCCGTATCTGTTTATAAAAGAAAATTTTGAAATATTTTTCACTGGGAGTTGAAGCAAGGATGTATGTAGTACTTGGAGATTTTAGTCATGCGTCTGGCCAGCGTATGTCTAACATCTGTAAGGACGACAATAGACTTGTCAAACTTCGAGCTATCAAGTATTTTCAAGTCGATAATTTGAAATTAAAGTATATCTAACGTAATAAGTTAAGAAAAAGAATTTTGGAATGTTTTCAAATACATAGCTTTGATGTAATAATACAAATGTTTACTACACAAATTTGGTATGGAATTTATAAAAGATTTCGGATTTGTGGCTTTAAATTTATGAATGGTCGACTTGAAAAGAGGAATGTATTTACACTCTGAAATGAGTGTTGAGAAGAATTAATTTGAACAAGATAGGGTTGATGGTTGCAAAGCCTAGACCCATTACCATGCAACTATGGATAAGTAAATGATTGACAGATGAGGTTGTAAGGAAATCTGGAATAATCCGAGATGCAACTTATGCAGAATTTGAAATTTATGAAGTAATTGGTTTTGTAAAGAAATTTGATTTCCCGAGTTAATGGGATATGATAAATAAGGACGATTGATGACCTAAATATCGATATATAATTAGTGGTGAAGTAATTCCACACAGATATGGAAATTTGAAGTATACGTTGGTATAACCGTAACGATCTCTTCTTTTCGAGGACGAAAAGTTTTAAAGGGGGGAAGAATGTAACGACCCAGAAATTTCGACAACTAGAATATGAGATTTATTAGAAATTTAAAAATCGAATATATTGTTTTGTATATGGATTGAATTCAAGATTTAATTTAAAATAAAATGTCATTGGCGTTAAACAAATTTGAGATTTTATTTGTTAAAAATATGTGAAAAATTGGCCTGGAAATATGTGTACTCGTGTATATAAAAGATTTAGTTTAACATTTCAAATTTAGGATGAAAACATGTGGACAAATGAGATAAAAACGGTGAACCAACGAACTATTTAAGATTTAAAACAACGTCGTATATAGACGAAGTCAGACTGATTTTTATTGGATTCGTAACGCGACGACAAAAAGATACGCATAATTTTTTGTTACGTTTGAAGATTTTGTTTGCAGTACGAAATCAGAACGGTACGTGGTTATTCGTAGTACAGTTTAACTGTGTTATTAGCTACCCTAAATAAAACCTCCCTCGGTTAATATTCAGCGCACCATCGTTATCAAGCAGACCTACTGTGATACACGCAGCTATCCTATTCCTATTTGATGGAACGTCGTTCTTATCTACACTTTCTCTTCTATAAAAAAACCATCGCTCTTCCTATTTTCTTTCAGCCGAGGAAAAAAATCACCTCTTCTTTTCTCATTTCAATGGCGACAGCCCTAAAATTTGATCCTCTTCCCAAATAAAGTCGTTTCCTTTTAATGGCCGAAGCCATCTCCCTCCTCTTCCAACTAAATCGCCATCGGCTTTCCCCTAACCCAAATTGAAATCATCCCCAAATTCGAAGCCCTAGATCAGAACCGCAGCCTTTACTCAACTAAGCGTCATCATCTCGTCGACGCTTGCTTCTCCAAATCGTGGCTTCAAAGAACATCGACCCTCGAATCAAAGCCGCTGCTCCAATATCCATCACTGCGCTTTCTTGCTGTAGCATTCAAGGTGAGCATCGCTCACGATTGATTAATCATTGATTCAAGTTATTAACCTCAGTAATTAACTAAATACGATAGTTAATCTTTGAATGTTTAAACCGCTTGTCATGTTCATTTTGGTTGCTGTGTCAATTGCTGGAAATATTAAGTCGGTACGTTTTATGATTTCAGAACCTGACTGTGTTTAACCTTCGGTAATTGGCATGCTTTACCCTAAACTATGTCGTACCGGACAATTGGAATACCCTATTGATAGTTAGAAATCTGGAAAACAGCCGAGTTGCAGTCATGTAGTTTACAATGGCCACGAGCACTATCATTTGGTACATGATTCTTTTTAGTTACATTTGCTGAAAACACTCAGTATGCACTTTGAAACCATTTATATATGAATGTTGTTAGTTGATCCATACAAGTTATATGTCCCCTTACGATCGCATGAACCTGTATGTAATATGCATATGTTGAAAGTCTGAACCCATTTGTATTATGATCAATATGCACTTAAGTTGGCACCTTGAACCCATTGTTAATATTAATTCGAACCAAAGAACTGGGATATACACGTTGTTGTATATCATTGAACCTGTATGTGTGAAAACCTGAGGGTATATTTTGCTGTTAGTATCACATGCTGCTTGCTTTACAAACAAAGTGAGTTCACTATTGAGTTGTTGGTTAGTTCATCATTCCCTTTAAACAAATGACCTGCTTATGTAATATACTAACATGATATTCTACTGTAACTTCAATGACCTGCTTATGTAATACATCTTACTGAAATAACATGATATAGTATAAGGGAATGATGGCCTCATGTTGAGATAAATTGCTCGCAACTTAACTGCAAACAATTTGGTTTGCTAAAATTTAACTTTAACATGCCTTCTTTGAAACTAAATAATGCAGAACAGAGGTGATTAAAAGGGTGGAATGTTATATATTGTATGGAAATGGTTGATAAAAATTCAACTGTTTGTAAAAGGTGAAGGGGACCAAATCTTATATGAATAAGTGTTTACTGTACATACCTGACTGCCAGTTTATAACTTTGTTCGTGTAACCGACTTGTACACCAATTGTAGGTGCCAGTTCCTTGCATTTATTAGTGGAAATTGCTAGTATGCAGGCACATATATATATACCAGTATATATATATGTGTACATGTATTCTATGCGGACTGATATAATTAGGTCGAAAAATGGGGTGCCATATATTCATGACCTGCCGTGCGTTAGCATTGTAATCCCCTGAATACACATCTTTGTCTTGTTTACCCAAGGCAAGTCTAAACCTTGTTGTGTACCCTTGAATACTGACGTGAGTATATGGCTGTGTAAAATTACACTACTGTAACCTGTTTAAATTCCATGTTTCGTCATCACCAATTACCAAGGCATGGTTCTATTATTTCCTTCGAACTGTTTGAGTTATACACTGTACATCTTTGCACCCATGTATTGTTAACATGCATTCATTTGTATTTATTGTCATGGTTTTTTTTAAGGATGCCTTGCTGCCTTGTTAGAGAAAGGCGGAAATACACCTATGACTGGTTCTTGTTATTTGCTACAACCGACAGACCCTTTGTTTTGTGACTAAGAAGTAAAACCTGCTATATATATTCTTACATGATTAAGTATTTTTATAATAAACCTATGTATATATTTCACTTGGTTAATAACTTGCCACGTTAAAACACTCTTGGCGGTTTTTCCTTGAAAAGCAGCTCAATACCTTGTATAAAAGTTGGTTAGGCATATTGTTTATTTCCCTATGAGGTCACCTTATTGCCGCACATATAGTGTGTTATATTTAGAAAAATCCGGAAATGGTTATAGGATATGATCGTGCCATGCTCATGAAACTTGAAATGCGTTGCATATATAATTACATGGATCCATTATTCGCCATGTTGCACTTTTCTTGAAACCTTAAATGCACAAATTCATCGCCTTAAGTGTCAACCTGAGGGGTGGCAAACCCTGTAAAAGTATAAATATAAATGTTATTTTTATCATACTTTATGAGTTGCTGAACACAATTATCTGGTTCATGCATATTTCATGCTAATTTGATCATGCATGTTGATTGGGTATTTTTGTGATCTACCATGTTCGAATTGCTTGTATGGTTTTTTTTTTTACCATTTGACTAATGTTGCACTTTTGAGTATATACCGCTTTTTGAATTAAAAGTGTCCTTACATTATTGTGCACATATTCCATAGCTGTTCATGTGTTAATCCTGTTATGCCACGCCATCTATATATATATATATATATACATGTATATGTATGTATGTTGCTCTTGTTGTGTACCTTGTGATTTTGGTTTATGGGATGTTGAGGCAGTGCATACGTGTACCTGTGCATGTGTGTACGCGCAGACTTCCGTAACCGTTTATCCTTGAAAAAAAAAAGGATAAGTACAGATAATATATTTGATGTTAGGATGAACTATTATATTTCAGTTTCTATTGAAGTTAATTTACTTGAACTATGATTAATCCTGATTCGAGTATTTTTATGTTTTACATGGGATGCTCGAGTCAGACCCTGAGCGTTACAGATTTAAAGATTTCAGCTTCGGAATTGGAGATGGGCGAAGCTGGGGATTTCGATAGCGGCGCACTCTGAAGATTTATACAGTAAAAATTTTCTTATATTCAATGCATATTTTATATTCCGCTGTAGAAAATCCTTGTATTCAAAAATCATGTTTTATAAATGAAAGTTTTATTTTTACTGTGTTATTTATTTTTCTGTATTCTCTGTGTTGATTCTGTTTCTACGCTCTGTAAGCTAAATACGCTCCGTCAGTTTGGACGTTTCAAGTTGGTTTAACCACCAATTTGAAGCGGTCAAATTGGCGGGTCGTTACAGTTTTTGAAATCATATCCTTTCTGATATTACAATAATGTCTAAATTCAAATAAATAACCATCTAACAGAACGCTTGCATCTCACTCTCTACATATATAGTATACAATCAAATCAAGAGCTCTTATTGGAGAATGGATTCCAACAGGCAAGGCATGGGACCACCTTCTGACGATGTATCTCTAGAGATGAATACACCAGGTTCAACAAGAACATATTGCAACCCAGGTTAAACATGACCGACCCCTCACTTCGCTAGAGAGTACTGAATATATTGTCACCCACTGTTACTTGCAACATAAACGTTCCTGGGAGATACAGAAGTGAAAAGAAGAAAAAATATGAATAATATCTAGATGATGACAATACACCCTAATGGGAGCGACCCATATAGCCATGCGACCAACCCGATTTTATACTATTTCTAGGCTGATGAGGCTCGAGGTCTGAATCTTCCTTTTAGAACATCTGGCTACCATTCACTTTGAATGCTACATCGTCAGATCCACCAGAAAATCACAAATTGACATCCACAAAAATAATCTAGTTGTTAAGCTAAGAGAATGGCCATTCTCCGCCGTTAATTATGATACGTTTGAAGAAATCAACGTATGTAATTCCATTGGAAATACTCTGTCATACATCCATCCAGGAACAGGATGAACCGATGGCACCCTCCACCCACATCCTAGAAATCACCCTATAGATCGGTAGCGAGTAGTCCTTGCAATTCGTAGATTCTAAGCACAACAAAATTACCATCAAAACCCTCTGGTTGCAAGCCAGAGAAATTCATCAAGTATCCCTTCCGCTTATGAAGATCAACGGTCTTCTATTGCTCCATCTTCAACATCTTCGATAATTCATATTTGCTGGTTCATAATGGTTTTCGAATATAAATTCGATCTCGGTCTTTCTGTTCTAACAATCGTATAGGCCAGATTTGATACTCGGTTATTAAACTATCAAATAAATAACCATTTACCCATAAGAATAAAATAAATTTACTAGTTTAGTACTCAGCATCACTTGGCCTTTTTAATTAAAAATTCTTAATCTTTCAATACTATAAAACATAGTATTGACATCTTATTTTTATTATAAGAGTATGCGCAAAACAATTTTATTTTTATATTTTCAAATTAAATCATATATATATATACATGCAACTTTGAGTTCAATCAAATTCCACATAAACATCGTTACGAAATCGCTTTGATTTCATTTGTAATAAACCATTCAAAATCGTTTCTTAAATTCCTTCACTTTGTAAAATTGTATAATTTCACAAATTCTCTCTCTATTTCCTTTACATTGGAAATATTTATTTATATTCCCAAATCCTTTTTATTCCCGTTACTTTGGAACTATTATAACTTCACAAGCCCTTTTTATAGTTTGAAACATTCATATTCCTTATTCATGCATTTCTATACTTCACCATTCATTTATCCCTTCTCGTAAATTGGTAAGAGAATAATTCCCTAAGTATCAATCCCGAAGACCAAAATCAACATCAGATTAATACTCCGAAAATCACTTGACTCAATCAATCTCTAGTTAGGTTCCAATTCTTTTATTTCTTCTCTTATTTCCTTATCAACCCATATTGTTCCATTGCTAAACTATTCTACCATTTTCAATTTGAAAATCTCATTTCCATTCCATTCACCTCACTTAATTTCATTATTAAGTATCGTCAATTTAAAACTAACTTTTTAGCCTCACGCCCTTTTATAAACATTATTTATACAACTCGGGTTTAATATGAAACCATTTTTATCGCGATTTCTTCTTAATTACTTCAAACATTAAATAAAACATTTATTTAAGTTATCGCATAAACTCAAACTCTCTTTTATAGCTTCGTTATAAAACTCAGGTTCAATATAAAACTCATTCATAACCTCTTTCCAAAACTCAAACATATTCCATTCCAAATTGGTTACTTACTTAAATGTATTTCATTTAAGAAATAATTACTTAAATTATTATTAATTACAATAATAATTTACTTGATCATTAACTACCGAAGAAGTAGTAAAATTCTTTATTACTAAAATAAATGACAAATTTCTCTATTTAAAATCTCATGAAATTAACATATATTCATTAAATAGTTTCATTAGATTATTTAATAATAAACTAATTTAATTTAATAATCAATCCCAATTAAAGCGGTCGACTTACCAACTCAAAATATGGTTATCTCGTTAACCAAAATTCAATTAATCCTTCCTTTAAATTAATTAATAATATAATTAATTTAAATTATTTTATTTAATTGTTTCTTAGAAACAATTAATCCAACTCTTGACTGTTACATTAATGTTTGATCATGTGCTTATAATTCTTATTAACATCAGAATTTGCTTTATAAAATAATTTAATAATTACTTAAAAATTTACAAAATAAATAATAAGTATTTATTTCCTTTTAAATAACTTTCATTCAAAAAAATAGATTTAAAAACCTATTTCAGGTATAAAATAAATTTTATAAATTCATTTCTATCGATCCACCTGATGGTAAATCAACACGTATAAAACGTTTAACTTATAGGCCATATGCTGCCAATTACCGAACCAATATTACCTATTGATTAATAACAAACAAACATTGAATTTAGATTCAACGATTAATAACCAAATCATATATCTAATCACATTGGTAAAAAGGTTCATATAATTGTAATATGAAAATAAACAATAAATTTTGTGGAATCCTGTTGGATCCCTCCAATCTGTTCTCCCTGCATCCAAATTCAATTCAATGTATCAATATAAATTCAATAATCAACAAATAACAACAATTCAACATAAGCCATTTAATTTAACACGTTTATATAAATATAAATGTGACCAACAAGGTAAGTTACCTCAGTTGGTTCAAATCGTTAAAATAACGGTTTGGTTTCACTGAAATTGAACAACGTTTATTTTCATCGCTTCAATCAATATATGAATATATATTTAACAAACAATCAACCATTAGTAACCATAGCACACAATTATAAAAAAACCCGACTTATATATAATATAAGTGAGAAGAACTTAGTGAGTTTAACTTACTTTGGGTTTCCATTTATCATCAAGACAGATTGTTTTAATTAATCGACATTGACGTTTAATTTAATTAAAAATTTCAATTGCGTCCAACTCTGTCCAAAATAGCTCTATGCTGTCGTGTTCTCTGATACGGTTCCAACGTGATTTGATGTTGTCCAATTTTGTCAACATATCAGTATGACTAAAATTTACAAGTATTGGTTTATTTAAATTAATTATAACTTATCATTAATCAATAAAAAATAGTATTAAGTGTTTGTAAACATGTTAGTATCAATTAGGATTATATAAGTGGATGGTGAAATCGTAATATTTGTCCATTAAAACCACTTATTCAGGAAATTCTTCATTGAAATTGTAATTGGCTCCAACCTCTTGTTATATTTCGGAAAAACTTAATGCTAGTTATAAAAATTGACAGGCCATAAATCAAAAGTTTATACTTAAATTAGCCACGTTAAAACAAGCGATCGCATATTTAAAATAAAAGGTTTCAGCACGTTAAATAAGACTAGGCTCGATGGTGATAGCCACGTATGAATATAACTAGGGACAGTAATATATACTATTAGGCATGTTTAATGTTTCCATTAGGTAAACTAACACATTATTAGGCACTAACTCTCCTCCTTCCTCACCTGGTCTCGCTATTTCCTTCCACCCGTTGTTTATCACCACTATTTCTTCAAGCATAACCTCATCAAGCCACATCACGAAACCATCGTACTACCGCTCCGCCCGTCCTCCTCTCCACCTGCTTCACTCCGTTCATCTGCTTCTTTCTTTTTTTAAAATCTTTATATAAATATACTATTTCCTTTATGTTTCTTAGAACCTCCTATCACCAAAACGCGACTTCATCACCCAAGCCACGCTGCGCCAACTTGCCGCGTCAATCCCGACGATCATCCAACTCCGGTGAACCCAATCTAACAATGTCGATCTCCCCCCGCTGCCTTGTCGAACTGCCATTCCCGATCGTACAAACTCCAACACTTTGTTCAAGAATCCTGCACCTCCTACTCGCCGGAGCCACTACTTCAAACCATCATGCACCCCCATAAACCACCCGAGCACTGAGCTGACCCCCTCCTTCATTTCGTTAGTTCATCCCTTCGGCAGACAATCAATGGTTGAGGAGGTTGATTTATTCTTGGATGGAAAGTTTGGGTTTTAGTTTTCACGATCTGGCAAGGATACAAAGAATGGGTTTGTTTTGAGCTAGGAGGAGTTTGGTTTCCATTGTTTTAGTTTGTTCTTATTGGAAGGGAAAACAATCGAGTTTTTATATGTTTTATGGAAGCTACATGCTTCATTGGATCGGAGTGGGGAAGACTAATTTAATTTATTGATGGAGATTGTGCATTATTTCTTCAAGCTGATAGGAGGGTTTGGTAACGGAAAAGGGAAGGGTGTCGCATAGCTATGTTCCTATTTATAGAAGATGTAGTAAAATAGATAAGGACAACGTCTATCATATAGGTACAACTTAGGTTGACATAGAACTAGGGTAGTTGTATATATTTTGTACATGATAGTAATATGCCTCATTTTATTAGGTATATGCGTGTTGTTTTCAAATGGCATGTGCCATCTTAAATCTTAGGGTAGCTTAGGGTTAGCGAATAGTGTGGCAGGCTGCATATTTAGTTCGGCGGAAAAAAAGATATATATATATATATATATATATATATATGTATATATGTATATATAATGTTGCTTGCTTCAAATGAAAGAAATAGGTGGTTGTTTATGTTGTTAGGGTGATAGGATAGTCTGCCTTCATTTCTCAAGACTTAAGTATGTCCTTCACTTCGGAAAGGACTTGAACATGTACAATATAGAATAAGGTTGTCAAAAGAAATAGGGTTTGACTTTTAATTTTATTTGATTGAACGGTTTGATTTTATACATGGTTATTTAATTTACTGTTAACAGTCATTTAACGTTCTAAAATTCACACCGCTATATACGAACTCCAAATACAACGAAAATGGACATATCACTATGATTTGACATTCCGATCCCAATAAAACTAATTTCGTTGAAAACAAACTCCATTTGCGAAAACGTCGTTATTTTAATTCCAATATATTTATCGGTTCACATTTAAATTGAACGTGACAATAAAACAACTCCAATTGGCTCTTGGAAATCTAGCAATAACTAGCCATACGTGTTCCAATAAAACTCATTTCGTCAAAAACAAAGATTGTTTGAAAAAGGCTATTTCTATGGCTTATATAATATCGATATAATATATTTAAATTCAAAATTATTTCTATTTAAATAATAATAAATTGTTATCATGTATTCTCAAAATTGAAATCTCATACAGCTTCAAGGTAACCTAATATATATTTTAAACCCAACATTTAAGATTTCAGCTAAACTGATATTCAAATATATACAAAAACCCTTAATAAATTTATTAAATGTATAATTTATAACGATTTCATAGCGACTATTCAAATATTAAATTGGACATAACTCACGATCAATAATATGAAATCTCTATTTTCTCTTTCATTAGAAAATTATAATCTATTAGATTCAAATGTTTCTAGTTTTATGGAATTCCGACTTATATCGGATCCTATATATTCAATTAAAGTTCAAAACTCAATATTACGAACTACAGCGCCATTTCTAGCTCGATTTAAATTAAATTCAAATTTAACATTTAAACTTGTTTTTATAAATAAATTCAATATAAAAATCCGTTAATATTCCAAATATAATATTTAAAACATATTCGAATATTCAATTTCAAATGACCGAAAAATCTGGGTCGTTGCATTTTTCCTCCTTAAAAGAATTTCATCCCCGAAATTACTAAACTAGAAAGATGCTACAAACCCATTCACTTTCAAAATTCTAATTTATTTCAAGTCGTAAACTAATTTTGGAAAAATAAAATTTTCAAAAATATCGAAAATTTTCTAACACATTAAATTCTTGGAAAAATTCGGCAGAGTCTCCCATTGTACGGAGTGACATCTACGATATCACAGTGACAATTAACATATATACATTGACCCACATGGTCGGAAAACAAAAATCAAAACCAAAATTTATATTTTCGCGTAGGCGTACCTTTTACGAGCGTTGTTGAGCATACTTACTCAACTTACGTGCAATCTACGCAACCAAACTCAATTCTCATAGCCATCTGGCACCTGTACTTGACTCAGTTTAACATGTAAGTAACAATTGCATGAAATTTTTAAATAATACTTCATTAATCAACAAGTAACTCCACTAATTCCCAAAAATCTAACATGAGCATAAATTCATTTGCGAACACTTGGTTTAATCATTATTTTCAGTTCATATGAAGTTTCATTCTAGTTTATTATTCTGGAATTTATTTTCTTTAGTTTATAATCCATTCAACTCTATTAAATCGTTGATGGATTTTTTATTTCAACCAATCTAGCAACCAATCAACAATCAATGCACAACCAACATAACTCAATCAATTTAACTCATATTAACTTCAGTTAATATTCAATATTAATATTTACTTGTTTTCATTCACTTGGGTTTAACATACTCAGATATTAATCAATTAATATCTGATTGATTTCCATTCAACTATTATAAATTCAATTTGCAAATCAATTTTATTCAATTTCAATATTATTCTTAACTCTACTTAACCAAATATCATTTCATATTCAATTACTAATTGATCTTTCAATTATTTCACTTTCATTTTGTAATCCCCATTTCCAATTTTATTTCAAAAAGCATTCATCTTGATTCATTCTGTTATTAACTTATCTTCAGTTAAATTCTGATTCATTCAATTTCATATCACAATTCTTATTCACAATTTTATATGTGAAATTCTCTTTTTGGTTATATTAAACCATTCAAATTCAAATTTCCATTTGAATTTCATTCTTATCAACCAAACACACCAATATCTAAATAATTTGATAAAATTATTTCTTTTCTACATAAAATTATAATTTGGGTAAAATTTATTTCATTTACCTCCTTTATAAAACAATATTGTATCCATTGCCAGTTCCATGCTTCTCAACACTTGAACCGATCAAATAACACAATACAAGACATTTGTATATGTAATCTACAACTACGCTATCAAATATATACACTCACACTCAATCTAGGGCATTATTAACCCCATCTCTATCGAGTTACACCACAAAGCCAAGGTTATTACTAAACCTTATGCTCTGATACCACTGTAATGTATCGACTTTTTCATACCCTTTGAGTGGACTAATTACAATTCAAGTCCAACTCAAAATTGAACAGAAAAGCAGATAGTTATTTGAAAGAATTTAGAGGGTGATATAAGAAAGAAAATAATATTAGAATAAAAGAAGAACCAACACAACATAGAGTCTCACATCGCAGCGGAACAAAATATAATATAGAAATAAATCTTTATTGAGAGCTTAAAATAAGAATTTACAATCATTAGAGTACATCACTCATCCGAACAGTTGTAACAGTCTGTCCTCATATACAATCACACAGTAAAATAATATAATATCATACGTCTGAACTCTTCCAACTCATCTCTTTTCCTCCACAGTATTCGATAACCTAAACAGGTAAAACTCGGTCTAACCCGAGCATTAAAACGCTGAATCAGTCGGGTGAACCAAAGTAAGAAACCCACTAAGTTTACATGCAACATTCAACTTGATTTTAAAGTCAAATTTTTTCGAAAGAAAAGGATAATCGTAAGACCAAATCCACACATAAATACAGATAGTTTTTACTTTACGATAACCCAAAACAATTTTTGAAATCATATCTTTTCCGATATTACAATAATGTCTAAATGCAAATAAATAACCATCTAGCAGAACGCTTGCGTCTCATGCTCTACATATATAGTATACAATCAAAACCGCGAGCTCTTATTGGAGAAGGGATTCCAACAGGTAAGGTATGGGACCACCTTCCGATAGTGTATCTCTAGAGAGGAACATACAAGCTTCAACAAGAACATCTTGCAACCCAGGCTAAACATCACCAGTCCCTCACTTCGCTTGAGGGTACCAAATGTATTGTCACCCAAGGTTGCTAGCAACATAACCGTTTTCGGGAGATATAGAAGTGAAAAGAAGAACAAATATGAATGTTATCTAGATGATGACAATACACCCTAATGGGAGCGACCCATATAGCCATGCGACCTACCCGATTTTATACTATTTCCCGGTTGATGAGGCTTGAGGTTTAAATCATCTTTTTATAACATCTGGCCACCATTCACTTTAAATGCCACATCATACGATCTGTCAGAAAATCACTATTTGACGTCCACAAAAGTACTTTAGTTGTTAAACTAAGAGAATAGCAATTATCCGCGATCAACAATGGTACGTTCGAAGAAATCAACTTATGTAATTCCTTTGGAAATACTCTGTCAAACATCCGTCCATACAAGTCATCTAGGAACAAGATGAACCGAAGGCACCCTCTTACCACATCCTAGGAATCACCCTATAGATCAAAAGCGAGTAGTCCTTGCAATCCGCAGATTCCAACCACGACCTAATTATCATCAAAACTCTCTGGTTGCAAGCCAGAGGAATTCATCAAGTAGCCCTTCTGCTTATTAAGATCAACGGTCTTCAATTTCTCCATCTTTAACATCTTTGATAATTTGTATTTGCTAGTTCAGAATGGTTTTCGAATATAAATTTGATCCCGGTCATTTCGTACCTACAATCATGTCGGCCAGATTTGATAGTCGATTATTTAACTATCAAATAAAAAACCATTCACCCATAAAAAATAAAATAAATTTACTAGTTCAGTACTCAACATCACTGGCCTTTTTAATTAAAACTTCTTAATCTTTCATTATTATAAAACACAGTATTCACCTATTATTTTGTATATAAGAGCATGCACAAAACTATTTTATTTTTACATTTTAAAAATAAGTCATATATATATGTAACTTTGAGTTTAATCATATTCCACATAAACATCATTATGAAGTCTCTTGGGTTTCATTGATTGGAAACAATAACTACACTTACCCCCTTTGAATAAACCACTCAAACTCGTTTCTTAAATTACTTTACTTTGTAATATCGTATAATTTCTCAAAATCTCTCCCTATTTCCGTTATATTGGAAATATTTATTTATATTCTTAAATCCTTTTTATTCCCGTTACTTTGGTGTTATTATAACTTCAAAAACCCTTTTTATAGTTTGAAGCGTTCATATTCCTTATTCATGCATTTATATACTCCACCATTCATTATTCCCTACCCGTAAATTGGTAAGAGAATAATTCTCTAAGTATCAATCCCGAAGACCGAAATAAACATCAGATTAATACTCAGAAAATCACTCAACTCAATCAATCTCCAGTGAGGTTCGAATTCTTTTATTTCTTCTCTTATTTCCTTATCAACCCATATTATTCCATTACTAAACCATTCAACCATTTTCAATCTGAAAATCTCATTTCCATCCCATTCACCTAACTTAATTTTTGTAACAACCCGGAACTTTGGGGCCAATTTAAAATTTTTATTTTAGAAACTTTAATGAATTTTGAATATTTAAAATGATTTGTTTTAAATAATAACGACTAAAAATTTATTTTAATTGAAGTTATAATATAAGAATTTAATTTAAATATAAAAGGAGTTTAAAACAGAGCTGTAGTTTGAAAATTTGAATTTGAACTTTAACTGACTGTACAGGATTCAAAATAAATCAGAATTGAGTGAACAAGAAATATTTAAATCTGTTTGATAAAATCTTTCTACCGAATCTGGAAAACTGAAATTTCACTTTAAAAATCAAAAGTTATGTCCAGTTTAAAATTTAGAAAAGTCGCTGTATAATTTATATATATTTTAATATAATATATGGCCTTTAAAAATAGATGTTTTACAAATGGCCTCTGTTTTCGACGAAACTACTTTTGTTGGATCCGGAATGTCGAATTATTGTTAAGTTTAATTTTCCAGAATTTTTTGAATTAATATGTGAGCGTGACGAAGGAAAACGTGTTTTGTCCATTTTAGTCAAATCGGGTCGACCAGAAAAAGGCCATTTTTCAAACTCTGTCAGAATTTGATGAAATTAGTTTTTTTAGGACCGTATCATCATAACATAGTCAAATATATTTTTTTTTGTAATTTTTAGAGCCTGTATGTAGCCTCGGTGAATTTTTTTGCGGTTAAATTAAATAAATAAATAATTTAAATATTAATTTAAATAAAACAGGACTTAGACGACCAAACTGGCAGACGGGACCTAGCCCATCGCGTCCGGAGCGTGGGTATTTGCTTAGGAACAAAGTTTGTTGGGCCTGAATTCGAGCTAGTATAGGATATCAGGCCTTAACTGAAATTAAAGGATTTAAAAAATAATATAATAATATAAATACACCATAAAATAACAAACCCTAACGCAAACATATACAGCCGTCGTTCTTCTCAAAACGATGGCTGAAAACCTTCCACTTTGAATCCTTAATCTCTCACAAACAAATTCGAACTAATCAATGATTTTAATACAAGCATGGAAGAGCTTCCTTCACTCTTCAATTTGATGCGGCTAAGATGGGTTTTCAGTTCGTAACTCGAGAGAATTTGCACCCTAAAGGCGCTGACATTCGAATGGGTTGGAGGGCGACTGGGGCGTGCAGATTTCGAGGGGCTAAGGACGGTTGATGGGGGTGCTTCGGCGGTTGGTGGGGCGGTGTTGGATCGGTGGCAAGTGCCTCGGGTGGCGTGCGAGATTGGAAGGAAGAAGGCGGCGTTTTGGGTTTGAATACCTGAAGGGTTGGCAGAAGGAAGAAAAGAAAGAGGAACGGCCTTAGTTTATATTAAGGGTAAACCTGTAATTAAAGGAAATTGTTTATTTATTAATTTAATAATATAATCCAATGTTCAAAACAACATATCTTTGTCAAGCAGTATCGAAATTCAGAAAAACGAAGTGCATTGAAATCCTTGAAACGAGATCTAGACCATGGAACTAACTAGAGCCAATTCTGAGCAGATCGAAAATTGGTCAAATTTGAATAATTCGGTGAGAAATCCTGATTTATTTTTATTTTTATTTATTTTAAAATAATTAGAATAAATCATTGATTGACTGTATATACTGGCTAAGTGATTAAGTTGTATGTGATGTGCTAATATAGATTTGTTTTTTAGAGTGCTGAAATTTACATTTATGTAAATTAGATAATTGGATCAAAGCAAAATTATCATTTTATTAGATTGTCAAAATTAACATCTCTGTTAATTAGATTAAACAAAATTAACATCTCTGTTAATTAGATTAAACAAAATTATCACTTTGTTAATTATATTGTTTGAAATTAACATTCCTGTTCGTTAGGGTTGGGTTCAAACAAATTATCACTTTGTCCAGTAGATTGTTAAATTAACATTTCTGCTAATTAGAATTAGAGTAAACAAATTTATCATTTTGTTTATTTGATTTGTCATGTTTGATAAAAACAAACATTCGTGTTAGAATTGTTAGTTAGAAGAAAAAATAAAAATGACATTTTGTTAAACATGTTTATTTAGAATAAAAATAACTTTCTTTGTTACAAAATGTTGCCTTAGGATAGAACTAACATTTTTGTCATAAAATGTTAAAATAGAATAAAATGTAAAGAAGTAGCGACAAATTCATATTTTGTCAATGTAAAGAAGTAGTGACAAATTCATATTTTGTCAATGTAAAGAAGTAGCGAAAAATTCATCTTTTTGTCAATGTAAAGAAGTAGCGGCAAATTTCATATTTTTGTCAATATAAAGATTTATTTTTATTGTAATATAAAAGATTAGAAAAGAGTACACAATAAAAAGATTTATTTTTATTTTAAACATTAGAAAAGTGAAGACAATAAAAAGATTTATTTTTATTGTAATATAAAACATTAGAAATAATGTTGCATTAGAAGTGTGATTACATTAGAAATAATGTTACATTAGAAATATGTACATTAGAAATAGGCATACATTAGGAATGTGATATTAGATAAGAATAACATTTTAAGTATAAAATGTTAAAGTAGAGAAGAATAACATTTTAAGTATAAAATGTTAAAGCAGAGAAGAATAACATTTTAAGTATAAAATGTTAAAGCAAAGAAGAATAACATTTTAAGTATAAAATGTTAAAGCAGAGAAAAATAACATTTTAAGTATAAAATATTAAAGTAGAGAAAATAACAATTTGGTTATAAAACGTTAAGATGAATAAAAATAACATTTCAGTTATAAAATGTCATGTTGTTAAGAATATCACCTTTTATTTGTTTGTTGTGTTAGAATTGACAACAAAACAAACATATTACTTTTACATGTTTTCGTTGAAATAGAATTGTCAACAAAAACAGAGTTATCCTTTTTACTTGTTTTGTTGAAAATGTTAGAATTGATTTAACATAAAATATCCTTTTTTATGTTAGAAATGTTTACATATAAATTATGCTTTTATGTGATAATAGAAAACATAGAAAAGTGTTAACATAGAACATATTGTTTTATATGATATTAGAATGCATAGAAATTTGTGAACATATAGAATGTTCTTTTATATGTTATTAGAACACATAGAAAAGGGTAAACATATAAATTATACTTTTATTTGTCACTAGAGTGTATAAGAAAAAGATAGGGAAATAAAAGTGTTATGTAGTTAAAGACTAAATGTAAAAGAATGATAAAAACAATTATTTTTAGCATTTAAATGGAATCAAACAGAAATATACATTTCTGTTAGTTAAAAAGAGTTAAACAAAAATACACATTTTTGTTAGTTAAAAAGAGTATAAAAAACAAAAACTACATTTTTGTTAAATAAAAGAATTAAAAACAATTTTGTCAAATTGGAATTGTTGAAACCAAAATGAACATTTTGACAAATCATAATAGTTGAATTAGAAAAGTATATTTTATTTAAATTTTAGATGTTAATAAAAACATGAATTTAAAACAGGGAACTTTTATTTATATGTTATATGTAAATAGAGACATAGGATTAAAAAGGTACATTTTTATTTGCAGTTTAGTTACAAATAAAAACATGGATTTAAAAAGTATATTTTTATTTACATTTTTGGTGTAAATAAAAAGATTAGATTAAAAGTTATATTTTTATTTACATTTTAGATGTAAATAAAAAGATTTGATTTAAAAGTGACATTCTGTTTTACACTTTAGAAGTAATAATAAGAGTAGAAATAAAAGTTACGTTTTTATCGTCATTTTAGATGCGGTAAAAAGAATTGATCTTAGTAGTTGAAATCGTCAAACGATTTATATTTATATATTTATATATATATATATAAATTAAAATTAAATGAATCGCGCGCGGCAGTTCGCGATTCGACAATCGTAAATTTAAACGATTATACCGTAAGATCCGACCGTCGGATTTTTTCAAAACTGGAACCATTAGGACCGCTTTAGGAAGATCTTTCCAACGATATAAATTTTGTTAAAATCCAACGGTTAATTCCGAGATAAGTGTAAATCAAATTTGGATAAAAACAGCGCTAGGACCGCTGATCGACCCGAAGCGTCGTTAGATGAAAATAGTTATTTTCATAGCGATAAATCATTATTAAAATCTAATAACGATATGAAATGGTTTTAAACTTTATACATACGCGAGGATCATTTGAAAAGTCCGAGTTCAATCTCATTTCAAATGATTATACGTCGATCTAAGTCGAAGAGTTGAAGACGGTGATTGAAGACCGACGATCTTCACATCGAATGGATGTGTTGCTACTGAGACCCATGATGGGAGTAGCTACCTTGAAGGGGCTTCAGTGGTAGCCATCCGGACGTACTTGTTGACTGTCGGATATGCGAGCACCTCACCTCTGTATTGGACATTTGGGGGGGGGGGGGGGAATAAGGCTACTCCGGTTTCGTTCAGACCTAGAACGGACTTGTAAATGGATCGTATGTCTGACGTTGTATTCCTTTATACTGTATTCGTTGATCTCTGCTAAATATATATCTGTTTGGTGGCTAACACCGTTCTCTAAGACGTACGAGCTTAGAGGTTATATGCTGGCAGAAAATCAATGTTATGGCATGGATTGACAATGTGGCATGCCAAGATGCATGGATCAAGGCTTTTGTTGAAATGCAGGGCCTTGTGGGATGATCAAAGCATAGCCTGTATAGGCGTAGCTTTGTGTATAGCGTGACTTCATGAGCCTCACACCCCGGTATGAGTCAAAAACAGGATATGGACCGTAGGGAGTGCACACGTTTCTTTCTAGCTAGGAGTAGTGTCAGTGCTTAAACTAGCTGGCATTTTACTTATGTGGATGACGGATTGAGGTACCTCGGATTTATAGGCCGGAAGTAGTCATATGGAGGTCCAAAAGGACCGGAAAGCGTGTGTTCAGGAATTGCCAATCCACTACCGTTAGGTGGGGACCGACCCTACCGCATCCAAGGGTTGCCCATAGGTGTGATCCTGGGGCATTTGCTAGAGTGTCTCGAATCGGAGAGGACGATCCCTAGCCTCGATTTCATGATGGAAATCCAATTTCCAATACGACACCATGCGGTTTTGATTGTAGAACTAGTATGGCGACATAGTAGGATGGGGTACTATGTCGTCTATGATTGATACATTATGATTGAATTGTTTTTGAAACATATATATACACTTATAATAATATCACATCGGTTTTATCGTATCAAGCATCTTTTGACCATTATAAGGCAAAACCCTATCCTTCGGTTTGCGTTGCATTTTGTGATGGGACTTGGGTCTTATAATGGTTTCATTTTTTCTAAAAAGCATTGCGTGTTTAACGATTTATTTTATTTTATGCACTGGAAATCCAATGGAGTAAACCCGTTCTGCATTAGCGGTAAGGTCCTTTGTTATGTTAGATTTCTCATACCAGTCCCATGACTGACCTGTAGTTTGTTTCACTGGCAAACTCGGGTGCCCTTTTTTTTTCCACACGGGCAGTCAAGTAGCTTGTTTTGCAGATATTTATCTCTTTAGCAGGATCCTGGATCGAAGCTTAAAGCTGTGTCCAGAGCATTGATAACCTTCCACTGTATCAATTTAAGTCTTCCATTGCACTGTATTAAATTCCTTGTAATTTATTCGTCCGCTGTATTATTTAATTTCCGATGTACTCTGATATATTATGTACTCTGATGTAACATTATTGTAATGTTTATAAAAGTCTGTTGTATTTGTTCTAATGCATTGTATTCCCAAAGTTAAAGTATTCGAGGATTTCCAACTTTTGGATCAGACTTGTGTGGCTTATGGTCGATTCAAAGGGAGGGAATTTTTGGGTCTTTACAATTTCATTATTAAGTATCGTCGATTTAAAACTAAAGTTTTAGCCTTACGCCCTTTTATAAACCTTAGTTATACAACTTGGGTTTAATATGAAACCCTTTTTATCGCAATTTCTTCTTACTTACTTCAAACATTAAATAAAACATTTATTTAAGCTATCGCATCAGCTCAAACTCTCTTTTATATCTTCATTATAAAACTCATTCACAACCTCTTTCCAAAACTCAACCATATTCCATTCCAAATCGGTTACGTACTTAAATGTATTTCATTTAAGAAGTAATTACTCAAATTATTATTAATTACAATAATAATTTACTTCATGATTAACTACCGAGGAAGTAGTTAAATTCTTTATTACTAAAATAAATAATAAATTTTTCTGTTTAAAATATTATTAAAATTAACAAGTATTCATTAAACAGTTTCATTACATAATTTAACAATAAACTAATTTAATTTAATAATCTATCCCCATTAAAGCGGTCGACTTATCCAACTCAAAATATGGTTATCTCGTTAACCAAATTCAATTAGTCCTTCCTTTAAATTAATTAATAATTCAATTAATTGAAATAATTTTATTTTATGGTTTCTCAGAAATAATTAATCCAACTCTTGATCATTACATTAATGTTTGATCATCTGTTGCTAACTTATTAACATCTGAATTTGCTTTATAAAACAATTTAATAATTACTTAAAAAATTTAAAAGTAAATATTTATTTCCTTTTAAATAACTTTCATTCAAAAAAACAGATTTAAAAACCTATTTCAGTTATAAAATAAATTTTATAACTTCATTTCTATCGATCCACCTGACGTTAAATCAACACGTAGAAAACGATTAACTTATAGGCCATATGCTGCCAATTACCCAACCAATATTACATATTGGTTAATAAAAACAAACGTTGAATTTATATTCAACAATGAATAATCAAATCACGTTGGTAAAAAAGTTCATATGATTGTAATATAAAAATAAACAGTAAATTTTGTGGAAACCCGTTGGATCCCTCCAATCTGTTCTCCCTGCATCCAAATTCAATTCAATATATCAATATAAATTCAGTAATCCGAATAACAACAAATTAGCATAAACCATTTAATTTAACATTTTTATATAAATATAAACGTGACTAATAAGGTAAGTTACCTCAATTGGTTCCAATCGTTAGAATAACGGTTTGGTTTCACTGAAATTAAACAACGTTTAATTTCATCGCTTCAATCAATAAATCAACCATTAGTAACCATAACACACAATTATAAAAAACCCAACTTATATAAAATATAAGTGAGAAGAACCGAGTGAGTTTAACTCACCATGGGTTTCCATTTATCATCAAAAAAGTTTATTTTAATTAAACTAAACTGACTTTTAATTTAATTAAAACTTCCAACTGCGCCCAACTTTGTCCAAAACAGCTCTATACTCTCGTGTTCTCTGATACAGTTCCAACGTGATTGATGTTGTCTAATTTTGTCAACATACCAGTATGACATAAAATTTATAAGTACTTGTTTATTTATATTAATTAAATCTTAATTAATTATAACTTATCACTAATCAATAATAATGGCATTAAGTGTTTGTAAACATGTTGGTATCAATTAGGATTATTTAAGTGGATGGTAAAATCGTAATATTGTCCATTAAAACCACTTATTCAGGCAATTCTACATTGAAATTGTAATTGGCTCCAACCTCTTATTATATTTAAAAAAAGTTAATGCTAATTATAAAAATAGTCAGGCCATAAATCAAACATTAATACCTAAATTGGCCACGTTAAAACATGCGATCACGTATTTGAAATAAAAGATTTCGACATGTTAAATAAGACAAGGCTCGATGGGGATGGCCATAGATGAATATAACTGGGATAGTAATATATACTATTAGGCACGTTTAATATTTCCATTAGGTAGACTAACGCATTATTAGGTATTTACTCTCCTCCTTCCTCACTTAGTCTCACTATTTCCTTCCACTTATTGTTTATCACCTCCGTTTCTTCGAGCACAACCACACCAAGCCATATCGCGAAACCATCGTACTGTCGCTCCTTCCATCCTCCTCTCACCTGCTTCACTTCGTTCATCTGCTTTACTCCATTCATCTCCTTCACTCCATTCATCTCCTTCATTTTTTAATCTTTATATAAATATACTGTTGCCTTTATGTTTCTTCGGACCTCCTATCATCAAAACGCGACTCCATCACCCAAGCCACGTTCCGCCAACTCTCCCCTTCCATCCTGACGATCATCCAACTCCGACGAACCAACTCGAACAGGGCCGATCTCCCACCGCTGCCTCGTCGAACTGCCATTCTCGATCGTACAAACTCCAACACTTTGTTTAAAAATCCTAAACCTCCTTGTGATAACCCCAAACTTCTTTGACATGAAAGCCAGGATAATCGTTAGAATATAACATATTTTTCACAATAGCAGATTACAGATAATAGCATAACACATTAAATCATAGCAGCGGAAATTAGAAATGTCATCAACATCACAACATCAGAGTGGCACAGTTACAGGATACAACTTAGCAAATAAAAAGTCTCAGCAAATAGAAATAAGTCTAAAACATCATCAAGTACAACATAGATAAATGATGTATAAATGTTCCAAAAATAGAAATAAGAGATAGAGGTAATCTTCATCTTCTGCCCAAGAGCATACTCCACTTCGGTACATATCCAAAATAACCTGATACTCGTCACTTGGCTGCCCGTGCAAAAATAAAGGCACCCGAGTATGCAAGTCAAAACAAACTACGAGTCAGTCATGGGACTGGTATGAGAAATCTTTCTTAACTTGTCTAACAATAAGGCTAATCACAGGACCACATCGCTAACGCGGAACGGATTTATTCCTTTGGATTGCCAGTGCATAAATTAAATATTATTTCTAAAATAACGCAATGCTTTTTAAAAAATGAAATCATTATAAGAATTAAGTCCCATCACACAATGCAACGCAAACAAGAGGATAGAGTTTTACCTTATAATGATCAAACATGATTGATACATATAAAACTTGATATTATTATTAGTGACTAGTCAATTTTAAAACACTTTCAAAATAAATGTCTCAATCCAAGACGGCATAGCTACAATATACTATGTCACCATATATAGGTTTACAATCAAATCCGTAATGTCGTAATGGAAGTTGTGTTTCCATCATGAGTTGAGGCTAGGGATGGCTCCCCACCAATTCGAGACACTCTAGCAAATGTCTCAGGATCACACCTACGGGCAATCCTTAGACGCAGTAGGGCCGGTCTACAAATACTTTAGTGGATTGGCAATTCCTGAACAATAGTTTCCCGGTCTTATTGGACCCATCACTTGGCCAGTAGCGACCAATATCTGCGGCCTCACAAAATCCGTCATCCACATAAGTAAAAATGTCTGGGCTCCATACCATGACACCACTTCTAGCTAGAAAGAAACGAATGCACTCCCTATGGTCCTTGTCCCGTTTTGACTCATACCGAGATGTGAGGCTTGCGAAGTAATGCTATACACAAAGCTATGCCTAAATAAAGCCGTGCTTTGATCATCAACCACAAGACTCTGTTTTTCAATGAAAGCCTTGATCATTGCATCTTGACATGCCACATTGGCAATTCACGCCATGTAACTGATGTCTATCAATATATAACCTTTGAGCTCGTACGTCTCAAAGATGGGTGTTAAGCAAGAGAATAAATCCTCCACCACGAAACAGATAAATATTAAATAGAAATCAATTAACACAGAAAAAAATCCAATGTCAGACACACATCCATTTACAAATCTATTCTGGGTCTGAACGAAACCGGAGACACCTTATTCCTCGTCCCGTATGTTCAATACGGAAGAGAGGTTCTCGCATATCCAGACAATCAACAAGTACGTCCTAACAACCACCACTTTTAACCCTTTACTAGGAGTTACCTAATGTCGGGCATCAATAGTCGTCCATTCGATGTGAAGATCGCCGGTGTTCAATCACCATCTTTAATATCTTCGATTTAAATCGTCGTATAATTATTTGAAATGAGATCGAACATAGTCTTTTCAAATAATTCTCGAATATATATAATTTAAATCATTTCATATCGTTAATACTATTTTATAGCGATTTATCTCTATTTTTATTTATATAAAAATAGTCCAATTTAATTTAACGACGCTTTAGGTCAATACGCGGCCCTGGCGCTGTTTTTACCCAAATTTGATTTACACATTTCTCGAAATCTAACCGTTGGATTTTAGCAAATTTTATATCGTTGGAAAGATCTTCCTAAAGCGGACTTAATGGTTCTAGTTTTGGGAAAATCCGATGGTTCGATCTTTCAGTATAATCGTTTAAAGTTACGATTCCGAAACGCGAACTACCGCACGTGATTCGTTTAATTTTAATTTATATATATATATATAAATAAATTAATAAATATATAAATATAAATCGTTCAATGATTTCACTGACATGTTTAAAGTGATGTTTTCAACAAAATGAAACATAACTTAACATATAAACATTTATAATTCTTCAAAAAAAATCCTAAATATTATTCCTTTTTATAATGAATCAACATATTAAAATATCATATTTAATGTTTCAACTAATTTGACCGTTCCTATATTCGCATATATACACACACACAATAAAAGAAAGTTTTATTGTCTACACAATTTCTACATTTCATATGTATAAATAAAAAGAATATTTTTTTTTATACAACAATTGATATGCTTTATGTATACAAATAAAAAGTAGAATTTTGTTGTCTACATATTTCTAATTAACATGTTACAATAAAAAAAAGGAATATTTTATTGCTTATCAAATTCTAACATCAACCTATTAAATAAAAGAATATTTTATTATTTACACGTCCTATGTTTCATATATACAAAAATAAAAAGAATATTTTATTTTATACACATCTTATGTTTAACATGAGAAATAAAAGAATACTTTATTTACATAATAATTTCTATGTTAGTAATGGCAAATAAAAAGAATATTTTACTTGCATAATAATTCCAATGTTTCTAATGATAAATGAAAAGGGTTTTTTTATTTGCATAATAATTCTAATGTTTCTAATGACGAATAAAAGAAGATTTTATTTGCATACAATCTTCTATGTTTTCTAATGATAAATAAAAAGAGATTTTATTTGCATACAAAGGTCTATGTCTTCTAATGACAAATAAAAAGAGATTTTATTTGCATACAAATGTCTATGTCTTCTAATGACAAATAAAAAGAGATTTTATTTGCATACAAATGTTTATGTTTTCTAATGACAAATAAAAAGAGATTTTATTTGCATACAAATGTCTATGTTTTCTAATGACAAATAAAAAGAGATTTTATTTGCACACAAATGTCTGTTTTCTAATGACAAATAAAAAGAGATTTTATTTTCATACAAATGTCTATGTTTTCTAATGACAAATAAAAAGATAATTTTTACTTTCAACAATTCGTATGTTCATATATGACAAATAAAAATATGATTTTTATTTGTATACAAATTTCCATATTTACATATGACAAATAAAAAGATGATTTTTATTTTTATAACATTTCTATGTTGCTAATGACAAATAAAAAGATAATTTTTACATTCAACAATTCCTATGTACATATATGAAAAATACAAATATGATTTTTATTTTCAACCATTCCTATGTCCATATATGATAAATAAAAATATGATTTTTATTTTCAACCATTCCTATGTCCATATATGACAAATAAAAGTATGATTTTTATTTTCAACAATTCCTATGTCCATATATGACAAATAAAAATATGATTTTTATTTGAATACAAATTTCTATATTTACATATGACAAATAAAAAATGATTTTTTATTTTCATAACATTTCAATGTTGCTAATGACAAATAAAAAGATAATTTTTACTTTCAACAATTCCTATCTCCATATATGACAAATAAAAATATGATTTTTATTTTCAACCATTCCTATGTCCATATATGACAAATAAAAATATGATTTTCATTTGTCTACAAATTTCTATATTTACATATGACAAATAAAAAGATGATTTTTATTTTCATAACATTTCTATGTTGCTAATGACAAATAAAAAGATAATTTTTACTTTCAACAATTCCTAAGTCCATATATGATAATTATAAATATGTTTTTTGTTTTCAACCATTCCTATGTCCATATATGACCATAAAATGTATGATTTTTATTTTCAACCATTCCTATGTCCATATATGACAAATAAAAATATTATTTTTATTTGTATACGAATTCTATATAAATTATGACAAATAAAAAAAAGAATTTTTATTTCTCCACAATTTCTATATAAATCATGACAAATAAAAAAAAGATTTTTATTTGTTGAACAATTTTCAATAATTCCATTATATTCAATTTAAACCAAACGGATTACCACAAACAGCATCAACCAATTCAAATCACGTACAATACCTAACTGAATTTAACAACGTATATTTAAGATTTTCTCGACACGATAATAATTAATTAATTTAATTATTTAAAAAGAAATCTCACAGTGCTTCGAATTTTCCCAAATCTTTGCGGTCGATCTAAATCCTCTAGTCGCGTCTAAAACGAAGAAGACTCCGCCACGATCCAAACAATTCCTGTTTCACGCGATTCCGATAATGTATAAATAAGTTATGAATTTATTTATATTGGTAATATTTTTAAATTAATTAAATAAATAATTTAATTAGAAAATTACCTTTCTTCTTCTTCTTAAAAACCAAGGTAGCACCTTCCTATATTAGTTTAGCTTCGTCACAATCCGACCACACCACGTCGAAGTGGAGAGAGTGGCGCTCAAGGAGGCCCACGCGGTGGAGCTCGATCAAACCCTGGTGGTGCAGCGGCGCTTCCAACGTGCGGGGTTTGGGGCTTTGGTTCGATCGATCTACTTGATGATAAAGAGGGTTATCCGTACGAATGTAGAGAGGGTGCAAAGTTCTACAAAATTTACAACAAGAGGGAAGGATTTTGCTGAGTGGATGGAGAATTTTCAGGAGAGAAAGGTTCGAAGGTTTCTGGCCATGAAGATAGCGATGGCGACGGATTTAGTTTTCTGAATTAGGGTTAGGTTAATCCATATTTATAATAAAATATTATTAAATTCTCTAGTTTGCAAAAAAAACACCAGTTAATTCCTAATAACTCCAAATCCAGCCCAACGAATGTTGCTCCTAGCCAATTATCCCTACTACGGACACAATGGACTTGGTATCATCAGCCCATTCGATCGTTTCAGCCCATTTTTCTTTAATTTAAAATATGAAACATTTAATTATTTAATTTGATCGTACATTTAAATTTACCGGGGCCACATACGGACTCCAAAAATTCCCAAAAAATAAATCTAGCTATGTTTTGATGATACAGTCCTAACGAAATTTATTTCGTTGAATTTGGGGACCGTTTGAAAACTGGTCTTTTTAACAGTCAATCCAATTCAATAGAAATTATCAAACACATTTTAATTTACCATGCTCACATATTAATTCCAAAAATTATGGAAATTTAAACCTAGCAATAATTTGACATTCCGGATCCAACAAAAATGGTTTCGTTGAAAGTGGAGGTCGTTTGCAAAATGGCTATTTTCAATAGCTTTAATATTATTTAAAAATGGAATTTTTTAAATTTTGGCACATTTTCCAACAAAATTTCTTAAAATAATTTTTTTAAATTGGTTCTGATTTTCTGGGTTATTACAATCTCCCCCACTTAAAAACTTTTTGTCCCCGAAAAGAAAACAATAGTAAAGTAGGAAACAAAATGGAAAATGAAAAATATTGTAAATGTACCTTAACATAAAAGCTACTCAGAGATATCCATTCTGCCCTTGGGATAAGCCTGTTTGATGCTATCCTCAGTATCCCATGTATAGTCCCTAGGATTTCCGCTCCACCGCACTTTGACTAAGTGGATCCCCTTGTTCCTCAGAATTCTAGTTTCCTTGCCAACGATTTTCACTGGCTCCCTTCTTACTGCTAAGCTCGGGGTAATCTCCAAATCTTGTTGTGCTGCTTCCTCCACAATCAAATCTAGATCATATACATGCTTTTGGTGTTGAGACACATGGAATACATCATGTAACCCTGGCAACCAGTCAGGCAACTGAACCCTGTAAGTGAGAGTCCCAATTCTTTCGAGAATAGGAAATGGACCAATGAATCTCGGCGCCAACTTCCTAGTCTTCCCAAAACGAACTACTCCTCTCAATGGGGAAACTCTTAAGTACACATAGTCACCAACAGAAAATTCTAAATCCCTTCTTCGTGAGTCTACATAGCTCTTATGTCGGCTCTGAGCTGTCTGAAGTCGCTTCTTAATGAAATCGACTTTATCTGATGCTTCACGAATCATGTCGGGACCCAATACTAACCGATTGCCTGGTTCCAACCAACATGTGGGAGATCTACATGGCCTTCCATATAATGCTTCGAATGGCGACATCTACAAGCTTGCTTGGTAACTGTTATTATAAGAGAACTCAACCAAATGCAAGTAATCCTCCCATGACCGACCAAAATCAAGAATGCATGCCCGCGACAAGTCTTCTAGTATACGGTCACCCTCTCAGTCTGGCCATCTGTCTGAGGATGATAAGCGGTGCTCAGATTTAACTTTGTCCCCAGCTCCTCTTGGAATGCTTCCCAGAATTTACTAGCAAATATCGGATCACAATCACTAACAATGCTACTGGGAACTCCATGTAATCTGGCAATTTCTCTGAAATAAAGCTGCGCCAGACTTCGTGCTATTCTATTTGATCGGACAGGAATAAAATGGGCGGTCTTCATGAAATGATCTACAATCACCCATATACTGTCATTTCATTTTCTGGTTCGGGGCAAACCGTCAATGAAATCCATGGAAATTTGATCGTACTTCCATTTGGAACATCTAGCGGGTGCAACAATCTCGCGAGCTTCTGTCGGTCGCTTTTGACCTGTTGGCAAGTAGAACACCTACTAACATATATGGAAAGGTCTCTCTTCATGGATCTCCACCAAAACATGCGCTTGAGGTCATGATACATCTTACTTACTCCTGGATGGATGCTAAGTTTAGATTTGTGGCATTCATCCATCACTTCCCTTCTGAGCTTAGGAATGTTCAGAACACAAATTTCGCCTAACAGCCTCAGAACCCCTTTGTTGTTAATATGGAAACTAGAGGGTTCGCCTTCCTGAACTCTTTTGCTAATTCTCTGAATAAATTCATCATTCTTCTGAAGAGCAGAGATTTTGTCAATTAATGAAGGTGTAATAATGAGATTGGCGATGATCGCATTCTTTTTGCTGAGTTCATCCGCCACAATATTGGCTTTCCCTGGAGTATACAACATGTCCAGATCGTATGCCGCAAGAAATTGTAACCAATGCTACTGCCTCAAATTCAGGTCATTCTGGGTGAACAGATACTTCAATGATTTATGATCTGTATATACTTCAAATTTCTCACCCAAAAGATAGTGCCTCCATATCTTCAAAGAAAACACGATGGCTAACAACTCAAGATCATCAGTAGGGTATCTCTTCTCATGCAGCTTCAACTGACGGCTAGCATAAGCAACTACTTTACCTATTTTGTGAAAACCCGTAACTTCCCCGTAAAGGAAAGCGACGGACAGTTCGAGAACAAACCAACAGAACGCATACAGAAGAACATTTCATTGTATATTACAACCATGCACCAGATTACAAGAATATACAGAGTATAAATGAATATTACACAGAAATATCAGAGATTTAAATTACATTTAAATACATAGCAGCGGAAAATAATACAATACACAACTAGAAGAGATATACGGATACAAAGCTTTCCGGATATCGTTCCAGCTGTAAACCAGGATCCTGTGAATATAAATCTGCAAAACCAAAACTACTAGCTGCCCGTGTCAAAAATAAGGGCACCCAGAGCTTAGGTTAAAACAATAAACTCCAGGTCAGTCATGTGACTGGTGTGAGAACTAAAATAGTTATTCTTTATTTTAAAGTTAGGTAAATCAAGGGACCACGCCGTATAACACGGAACGGGTTTCCTCCCAAGAATACTAGTGCATAAAACAAACAGCGCAATGCTAAATAAAGAAAAATGAAGCTGTTATAAGACCCAGGTCCCATCACACAATGCAACGCAGCCGAGGATAGGGTTTTCCCTTATAACAGCCAAAGAATGCTTGATACGTTTAAAACAAATCATTTGATACTATAATAAGTGCATAGTGTATAAACAACTTCAAATCATAAGTATCAATCATAGGCGGCATGGGTACCATATATCATGTCGCCATATATAGGTTTACAATCAAAACCGCAAATGTCACGTATTTGGAAATTGGATTTCCTTCTATGAACCGAGGCAAAAGATAGTCCTCTACCGATTCGAGACTGCCTAGCCCGAGTCTCAGGATCAGAACGCATCGACCCTTGGATCGTCAGGGCCGGTCCACCGATGTGGATTAAACTTAAACCCTGGACACTGCGTTTCGCCGCCCTTTGGGGCGTAAGCGAGCCAACGAATGACTCCATCGGACCCGGATCGTCCGATCTAACTGAGGCGCCTCGCAACAGCAACAACCACATAAGTCAAACTCGTCAGGGCGTGTAAAACCACTGACGCCACTTCTAGCTAGGAGGAAACGCAGGCCCTCCCTGAGGTCCGTCTCCCGTTTTTGGTTCATACCGGGTGTGAAACTCGCGAGTAAACGTTACACAAAGCTACGCCACGAAGGCCATGCTTTGATCATCACCACAAGACTTTGCTTTTCAACAGAAGCCTCGATCAATTGCCACTTAGGCATGCCACACAGGCAATTCACTCCATGCGTTTGATATCCATCAATATATAACCCCTGAGCTCGTACATCTCAGAGAAGGGTGTTAAGCAAGAGAATAAATTCTCCGCCGCCAAACAGATATATATTTAATAGAGATCAAACACACGGACTAAAATCCAATGTCAGACACACAGTCCATTTACAAGTTCGTTCTGGGGCTGAACGAAACCGGAGGCACCTAGTACCCCGCATATCCATCGATCTCCAAGTACGTCTGGACGATCACCAACTGTTTCCATCTTCTTGGGTGTACAGCCCAATCAAGATCATCAGTAATCACCCAAACGACGTGAAGACCTCCGGTCTTCGACCATCGTCTTCATCTTCGACTTATCGTCGTATCAGTTATTCAGAATGGGATAAACCCGGTCTTTCCGAATAACTCGCGTATATTTTAAATAAGTGTTACACAAACACAACATACGCCTCATTCCAGTTCATCAGTCACTAACCGTAAATTAATCAAGAGAATAATTCCCCAAATATTAACCCCGAAGGCCGAAACCAACATCAGATCAATATTCAGAAAACCATTCTGCTTAGCTAACCGACAGTTAGTTTCTAATTTTCACATTCATAGGAAAGGTTCCCATTAATTTTATCCAAGACAAATTCCTTGGATTTATCCTTTATTCTATTTTTGAATCTCAATTCAAACTAGTCGGGATTAGCGAACCTTACCGAAGTAATCATTTGTTTTAATTTCCCAATCCCAACCTATTTATCCCATGAAGTAAAACTGGTAATACTTCATATCTAACACCACAGTGTTATCGGTAAATTCAATTACCATTTCACGTTCAAATCTAATTAAAGATTTAACTATCGCCTGGAGCAAAACTGGTGATACTCCATTTCGATTATTTCAATCTAATTAAAGATTCATTAAAACCCCACTTAGTTTTAATCTGTGACTGGGTTAAAGAATCAGTGTCATTTAAAACACGGTTCACGATAAACCCAAAATCACATCACATTTCAATCAGTCCCTAATTGTAAATTAGCAAGTGAGCAATTCCCTAAGTATTAATCCCGAAGGCCGAAACCAACATCAGATCAATACCTCGGAAACTATTCAACTTAACTAATCTCCAGTTAGTTTCTGATTTTCTTAACTCCTTTAGGTCTAAGAACTGTATTATTGAAGATACCGTTCACGACAACCCAAAATCACATTTCATTAATGATCGGGTTAAAGAACGAGTGATATTTAAAACACTGTCCACGATAAACCCAAAAATCAATATCAATTCAATTCCAATTAAACATTATTTAATTGGTACACTTCATTAAATCTAAATAGAAAGATTTAATCTTTTCTCAACTGGGTTCAAGAACTGTGTTAATGAAGACACCATTCACGACAAACCCAAATCGCATTTGATATTCAATACAAGGCCCTGAACAGAAAATATATCGGCTTATATTCAATATCAAATTCTACGACCAACAGATATCGTATTGGAAATAACGATATATATATCTATATCTTTCAAATTTCCATAACAACATCTGTATAATCACGAAATCCAACATCGAAATATTCCGAAGACAATTTCGATTCAAATCCATTCCAATGCAATCATTGGAAATTCTGGTTATTTTCAAAACCATTTCAAATTCAATTTATTTATTTAAAAATAAATAGAATTATAATTCTAGTTCAAAACTAGTCCATTTCGATAAAAATCTATTTTTATCTTTTCAAATATGGAGTTTTTCATCCCAATTCTTTTCAAATCATTTCTTATGATTTTACACAAATTATTACTATTTTTAATAATTTTATCAAGGCCCGTACAGTCGATTTCCATCAATGGCCATCGAACTGCACTTACAGCGACCTTTTTCAAATTTGATTTGGACATAATTCCAAATCCAACCGTTAGATTTCTAATTTCTCATATTCGTTAGAAAGCTCTTTTCGATACGAACCCAACGGTTCCGGTTTTAGGAGAATCCGACGGTCGGATCTCCCGTAATGTCCGTTTGAAATAAATGGTCGAAATTCACGAACTGCCGCGGCGCGGCGCGTTCTATTCAGGCCATTATATTATATATATAATATATATTTCGTCGATTTCTATTTAATTATTTAAATAGTTTTAAAATTCGTTTCAAAAGAAATTTCAACTTCCATTACAATTCAAATCAAAATTGAATTCTTCTTTATAAACTCGTTTTAAAATTCATTTCTATTCAATTCAAATTTCAATTCAATTTGAATTCATTTTCAATTCGCTTTCAATTCAATTTGAATTCGTTTTCAATTCAATTTATTTCGAAATCGTTCTCAATTCAACTCATTTCGAAATCGTTTTCAATTCATTTCGAAATCGTTTTCAATTCAATTCATTTCGAAATCGTTTTCAATTCAATTCACTTCGAAATCGTTTTCAATTCATTTCATTTTGAAATCGTTTTCAATTCATTTCATTTCGAAATCGTTCTCAATTCAATTCATTTCGAAATCGTTTTCAATTCAATTCATTTCGAAATCGTTTCAATTCATTTCATTTCGAAATCGTTTTCAATTCATTTCATTTCGAAATCGTTTTCAATTCATTTCATTTCGAAATCGTTTTCAATTCATTTCATTTCGAAATCGTTTTCAATTCATTTCATTTCGAAATCGTTTTCAATTCATTTCATTTCGAAATCGTTTCAATTCATTTCATTTCGAAATCGTTTTCAATTCATTTCATTTCGAAATGAATAAAATCGATATAAATATCGTTTACGTCAAAATGGCGTCAATCTACTCAACACGGCTTCATAAATTTCTATTTTCAAATATTCTATTTCAAATTTTTTTTTCAAAATTGTTGTTATTATCAAAATATTTCGTTCAACACATGACCAATCTCAACGAATGAGTACTGTCAACACATGAACTTTTATTTTATATTGATAAAGATGTAAATTTTATTACTAAAATATTTCGTTCAACACATGACCAATCTCAATGGATGAGTACTGTCAACACATGAACTTTTATTTTATATTGATAAAGATGTAAATTTTATTACTAAAATATTTCGTTCAACACATGACCAATCTCAATGGATGAGTACTGTCAACACATGAACTTTTATTTTATATTGATAAAGATGTAAATTTTATTACTAAAATATTTCGTTCAACACATGACCAATCTCAATGGATGAGTACTGTCAACACATGAACTTTTATTTTATAATATTCTTTATTTTTCAAATTGGAATGAGGCCCAATCAATTACCATATAAAGTTAATTTTATGGACTTCCATACATTACACACATAATAGCATTGAAAAATAATCAACCATCAACCAAAGTGCACTACACTGTATAAGCATCAAATATAGATATCTAACGCTTATAACAGCCTGTCAATCGATCGATCGACATATTTAATCAATCAGGGCGAGTGAACTTCAAATTTCATCCCAACACCCGTGTGGGGTTTCAAACAATCAAACACAGATTTTATTTGTGCAGTTGGGCGATGTGTAAAATTTATCGACCCAATCAATGTCCTTCAAATAGGCGTACATAAACAAACCGTTCGGTTTGTAAATGAATATTTTATTTATTCACTTTCACGTTAAAAATTATATTTTTAACGATAAAACATTTTATTTCAACATATGAATTTCTATGTTTCATTCTTTAAATAAAATGATATTTTTATTTTTAGAAAATTTCGGCGGCATAACGGCACGATACTAGAAACGGGACAAGGCCTAGCCTTATCCCCGGTCTAGTGAAGGCCCACGCCATTCACACATCAATCAATTCATTCATTTTCACCAAACAATCCAATTCAAACCAATAACCTAACCAACTACACAATCAAACAATTTAACAAACAAGCCATCCATGGTCTGTGGATGACGGGTGTCGGGTGCTACTAAGCACCGTCTGCATCCTAGTATATATATATATATAACTAGAAAAGAAATTTAGAGTGAGAAGTTCTCACCGATAGCTAAATCCAAACGCCTCGACTCTTCATAGGTAGAAAATCTTCATCGTTCTTCAACGCAGTCTGTTTCACGAAGTACATGTTAAAATTTATATTTTAACATCGCTACTTTCTATATCAAAATTATATTTTTACTTCACAAACCGATATGGAAAAATCTAATTTTTCTTCGCTACTTCTTATATATAAAAATCGAGTTTTTATCTTCACTGCATATTTATAAAAATCGAATTTTTATCTTTCTATTCAAAATAAAAATTATATTTTTAATCTTCTAGTATAATAATAAAAATTATATTTTTAATCTTCTAGTATAATAATAAAAATTATATTTTTAATCTTCTAAAAATAACTTCATATCATTCCCTAGTTGAAAATCGTATTTTTAACTTGTCAAATATTTCCTTCCTATAATGAAATTATACCTTTCATTCGCTACATAAATAAAAATCCCCTCCCCCTTTTTCTACTTCATTCAAAAATCATATTTTGATATCGCTTCTAACACATGAAAGATCCCATTTTTATTTTCAATCGTATATAATAATATCAGATTTAAAATAAATGTAAATAAATAAAAAGAAAACTCACATTTTCTATCAAATTGGAGTTCACTGTCGGAGGCGGGGGTCTTCGCGACTGGAGGCGGTCGGGGGGAGATCACCAGGGGGCTGCGGCGTCCGAGCGTAGGCTGAGGTGGTTGTTGCAGCTGCTTCGAAGAGTTTGGAGGTGGGTTTCGAGAGGGAGGGGTGCTGCTGAGTCGGTGGGGCCAGGGGGATTTCACCTTAGGCCGGCGGCGGTCTAAGGGGAGGCAAGGTCAGGCGGTGGCGGCCAAATCTGAAAAGGGGGCAGCGGATTTCAAATTGGAAGAGGAGAGGGAAGAGGCGGAGGGTGGAGATGAAGGCGTGGTGGCCGGAGGGGAAGGTGCGGGTCCGATGCAGGTGGGTTTCGGCGTCGGTGGTTGATTTCCGAATTGGGGCTCGAGCTGCTGGAGCTTGCGCGAGATGGAGGAGGAGGGATTGAAGAGGGGGGCGCGACAACATCAGGGGGAGGCAGCGGTGCTGGAGTTCGACGAGGGGGTGAGGGTGACTGGGTCGTCGAGGGCCGGCGACGAGGCTCCACCCTTCGTTCGAATTTTTTTTTTAATTTACTTTGAAAGTCAACGAACGGGGAGAGAGAGGAGAGGGAAAGGGGTTGGCCCCTTTTTATTGAATTAAATTTTATAGTTTAATATTCCAAAAAGTTAACTTTAAAATCCGAACTTGAAATCGAACCCACCGACTGTCGTCCCAAGCTAATTACCCCCATTCTGAACACAATGGGATATGTTTCGTAACCCAATTCGGCTGCTACGATTAGTTTCCGTTGAATTTAAAATATAATTCTTTATATATTCAATTTAAACGCACATTTCAAATTACTGCGGCCACATACCAACTCGAAAAATTCCCGAAAAATTATTTCTAGCTTCGTATTGACGATACGGTCCTAACAAAACTAGTTTCGTCGAATTCTGAGTTCGTTGGAAAAATGGCCAATTTCCAGTCGATTAAAATCAACTGAAACCGGTCAAACGCGTTTTCCTTTCCCACGCTCACATATTGATTCGAAAAATTATGAAATTTGAAACCTAGCAATAACTTTACATCCCGGACCCAACAAAACTGGTTTCATCGAAATCCGAGGTCGTTTGCAAAATGTCCATTTTTAAGGGCCTGAATTCCATAGCGACTATTCAGAATTTTCAACTGGACATATCTTTTGATTCCCGCTACGAACTTTTGATTTTTCGGATTCGTTGGAAAGATATTCACGAATAGATCCTAATGTTTTTGGTTTCACTAAAATCCGGATTGTTTTGCACCCGGTACATTCAATTGAAGTTTGAAATCGAATTATCGAACTACCGCGCCATTTTCAATTCTATTTATAATTATATATAAATATTTATATTCTAACGACGACGTATATAATATATACGTTCGAATTATATTCAAAACAAATTTCTCGTCGATATTATTTAAAATAATCTATTTTAAATATTCAAAATTCGCTAAAATTGCCAAAATAAAAATTTTTAACTGGCCCAGATTTTCCGGGTTATTACGTATTTGCATTAATACCGCGCCAACACCTTCAATAGAAGCATCAATATAGACTGTCAAATCTTGACTGCCATCAATAATGGTCAACATGGGAGCAGTGGTCAACCTCAATTTTAGCTCTTGGAAACTGCCTCACATTCGAATGTCCAATTAAACTTTGTTTGCTTCTTTGTAAGCTTCGTCAATGGACAAGATAGCTTCGAAAAATCTTTACCGAATTTCCGATAATAGCCAGCCAATACTAGAAAACTTCTGACTTATGTAGGAGTGCTAGGCTGCTTCCAATCTCGGTTGGCTGAGATCTTGCTTGGGTCTGCTGAAATTCCTTTCTTCGATACAACATGACCGAGGAACTTCACTTCATCTTGCCAGAATATGCATTAGAAAATTTGGCTTTTAACACATTCTTTCTCAGAATTTCCAAAACTTCTTTTAAATGCTCTCCATGCTCAACAGTGGATTTAGAGAAGATTAAGATGTTGTCAATGAAAACCAGCACAAACTTATTCAAGACATCGCGGAATACTCTGTTCATCAGGTCGACAAAGTAAGAAGGAGTGTTACATAAGCCGAACCGCATTACTAACCACTCGTCGAATAAGTCTGGCCCTATGAAAGCTGTCAAAGGAACACATTCTTCGGCAATGCGCAATTGATGGAATCCTGTAGCTAGGTCCATCCTCGAGAACACTTGCGCTCCATTCAAGCGGTCTAATAAATCATCAATACACAACAATGGATATTTTTTTTCCAGTGTCTTCTTATTGAGGCCGCGGTAATCCACATATAGTCTGAGAGTACCATCTGAGTTTGGAATATATACCACTGCTGCACCCCAGTTTGAGAAGCTGGGCCTAATCAGACCTTTGCACAAGAGTTGTTTAGCTTGATTGCTCAGTTCATCTTTCTCTTTCAATGTCATTCTTTGAATAGGATGCACAACTGGTCTTGCATTCGGAGCCAGATCGATCCTGAAGTCAATTTATCTTCGCGGAGGTAAGCTATCAGCTTCTTCATACACATCCGCATAATCTTTAACAACTGGAATATTCTCAATAGAAGGGGGAGTAACTTCTAGAGAAGACCAGAATTTTTTTCTATCAGTTTCCGAGCCGTGGCATGGTATAAATATATCTTCGAGCTTCTTTTTAACTCTAACAACTCTTTCGGCACATTTAACTTCGGCCTCATGTTTTGTTAGCCAATCCAACCCAATAATGACATCAAATTCAGAAAAATTCATAACGATCAGATCGAAAGGAAACTTGTAACGAGAATAAGAGATCGGCACTCTACAACATAAACCGAGAACAAGAGAACCACCTATCGAATTATGGACACTAATCGATTGTTTAAGATTTCTTGGTTTCAAACTTAACTTTTTAACAGTGTTACTAGAAACGAAATTTCGTGATGCACCAGTGTCAAACAATACTGTAACAGGAATATTCTTAATAGTAAGGGTACCTGCCAAGACATCTGGTTTACCTGCTCCTTTGGAAGAAGCTGGTGTAGCCGCTCCATCGTATACATGAGCCACCTCAGATTTATTCAGCAGTGGACAGTTTATAATGAAATGCCCCGTCTTGTGGCAATTGTAGCACTCGTTAGCATTCCGAGGATTCTGACCGGGATTCTGACTGGGTCGTGACTCATTCCTCGTTGGCCTTTTTGGAGCTTTGTATTCATAATTATAGTGTCCCATTTTCTGGCAGTTAAAGCACTTGACCTTCGCCCTTTTACTCACTTAAGGCTTGGCAACTGCAGAGTTGCCCGCCTCTGGCTTCTTATCAGACTGCTTCCTCTTGTTACTAGTTTGATTCCTTTCCTATCCTATTGAGAATTCTTGTCATTTTCCTCATATCGGCATGTCGTCTCAATCATCTTGTTAAATGGAAGCTCGATATGTGTCATCATCCTGTTGAGATACTTCCTCGAACGACCATTAATGAACCTTTTATTTTTCTGGAGTCCTGAATTAATTCAGGTGCATATCATGAAAGCTCCTCGAATTTCCTCACATACTCAGAAATAGACCGATTTCCTTGTTGGAGGTTAGCAAATTCAGCATGAAGACGCTCGATTTCTTGCCAAGGAATGAACTTCTCATTAAAAAGCTCCTTGAATTTTCCTAAGTCATATCAGCATCAATACCACCAATCGTAGCTATCTCCCACCAAATCTGAGCCTCATCCTTCAGCAGCTATGACGCCATGAATCGCTTCTGATGATCTTCTAGTTCCAAGCCCCTAAAATCTTCTTACATGTCTTAAGCCATGCCCGAGCCTCCGTCACTGTCTCACGGACCGTGAACAACACGCCACCCAAATTTCTGAATTTCTTAGCTACTTTGTCTAGATCTAAAGGTTGCGGGGGTGAAGGTGGCGCTAATGCCTCTGGATTGGGCTAGTCCTGAGCAACGGGGATTTCACCCCTTCCCTAGCCTCTGGCTCCGCCTCTACCTCTTGATCTAGCTCTCGTACTCATTTTCAGTCAGTTCTGTACCATCAAGGAAAGAGTCAGACCAACAGAAATGATACTTTTTTAAGGAATGGTAAAAGTAAAGGACATACGGAAAAATGATGATGTAATGACTGATTATGATGTGCTATTCTGCTGTGCTCATTCTAGGACATTACTAATCCTATCTCTAATGAGCTACTTGCCTTAGAATATTGTTGATCCATCTTGACGAATTGTTTTAAATATGTTATACTCCTAAGCTAAGGTTAACCATTAGCTCTGATACCAACTGTGATAACCCCAAACTTCTGTGACACGAAAGCCAGGATAATCATTGGAATATAACATATTTTTCACAACACGGATTACAGATAACAGCATAACACATTAAATCATAACAGGGGAAATTAGAAATGTCATCAACATCACAACATCAGAGTGACATAGTTACAAGATACAACTTAGCACATAAAAAGTCTCAGAAAATAGAAATAAGTCTAAAACATCATCAAGTACAACATAGATAAATGATGTTTAAATGTTCCAAAAATAAAAATAAGAGTATAGGCAATCTTATCTTCTGCCCAAGAGCATACTCCACTTTGGTACATATCCAAAATAAGCTGATACTTGTCACTTGGCTGCCCATGTAAAAATAAGGGCACTGAGTTTGCAAGTGAAAACAAACTACGAGCCAGTCATGGGACTGGTATGAGAAATCTTTCTTAACTTATCTAACAATAAGGCTAATCACAAGACCACACCGCTAACGCGGAACGGGTTTATTCCTTTGAGTTGCCAGTGCATAAATTAAATAAATCTTTTAAAATAAAGCAATGCTTTTCTAGAAAGTGAAATCATTATAAGACTCAAGTCCCATCTCACAATGCAACACAAATCGGAGGATAGATTTTTACCTTATAATGATCAAACATTATTGATACGTATAAAACTTGATATTATTATTAGTGCCTAGTCAATTTTAAAACATTTTCAAAATAAATGTATCAATCCTAGACGGCATAGCTACCATATACTATGTCGCCATATATAGGTTTACAATCAAATCCGTAATGTCGTAATGGAAATTGGGTTTCCATCATGAGTCAAGGCTAGGGATGGTTCCTCACCGATTCGAGACACACTAGCAAATGTCTCAGGATCACACATACGGGCAACCCTTGAATGCGGTAGAGCCGGTCCACAAATACTTTAGTGGATTGGCAATTCCTGAACAATACGTTTCCCGGTCCTATTGGACCTATCACTTGGCCAGTAGCGACCAATATCCGAGGCCTCGCAAAATCCAATATCCACATAAGTAAAAATGTCTGGGCTCCATAACATTACACCACTTCTAGCTAGAAAGAAACACATGCACTCCCTATGGTCCTTATCCCGTTTTTGACTCATACCGAGGTGTGAGGCTCACGAAGTAACGCTATACACAAAGCTATGCCTAAATAAAGTTGTGCTTTGATCATCAACCACAAGACTATGCTTTTCAACAAAATCCTTGATCATTTGCATCTTGGCATGTCATATTGGCAATTCGCGCCATGTAACTGATGTTTATCAATATATAACCTCTGAGCTCGTATGTCTCAAAGAAGGGTGTTAAGCAAGAGAATAAATCCTCCGCCACCAAACAGGTATATATTAAATAGAAATAAATTAAGACAGAACGAAATCTAATGTCAGACACACATCCATTTACAAGTCCGTTCTGGGTCTGAATGAAACCAGAGACGCCTTATTCCTCGTCCCGTATGTCCAATACGGAAGAGAGGTTCTTGCATATCCGGACAATCAACAAGTACGTCTGGACAACTACCACTTTTAAGCCTTTACTGGGAGCTACCCAATGTCGGACATCAGTAATCGTCCATTCGATGTGTAGATCGCCGGTCTGCAATCACCGTCTTTAATATCTTCGATTTAAATCGTCGTATAATTATTTGAAATGAGATTGAACTCGGTCTTTTCAAATAATTATCAAATATAAATAATTTAAATCATTTCATATCGTTAATATTATTTTATAACAAATTATCTCTATTTTTATTTATATAAAAATAGTCCAATTTAATTTAACGACGCTTCTGGTCAATACGCAGCCCGGGTGCTGTTTTTACCCAAATTTTATTTACACATTTCTCAAAATATAACCATTGGATTTTAGCAAATTTTATATCGTTGGAAAGATCTTCCCAAAGCAGACCAAATGGTTCCAGTTTTGGGAAAATTCGACAATCTTATCTTTTGGTATAATCGTTTAAAGTTACGATTCCGAAACGCGAACTACTGCACGTGATTCATTTAATTTTAATTTATATATATATAAATCATTCAACGATTTCACTGACATGTTTAAAGTGATGTTTTCAACAAAATGAAACATATCTTAACATATAAATATTTATAATTTTTCAACAAATTTTCCTAAATATGATTCCTTTTTATAATGAATCAACATATTAAAAATATCATTTTTATGTTTTAACTAATTTGACCGTTCCTATATTCACATATACACACACACACACACACATATATATATACAATAAAAGAAAGTTTTATTGTCTACACAATTTCTACATTTCATATGTATAAATAAAAAGAATATTTTATTTATACAACAATTGCAATGCTTTATGTATATAAATAAAAAGAAAATTTTGTTGTCTATATATTTCTAACATTAACAAGTTACAATAAAAAATATATTTTATTGTTTATCAAATTCTAACATTAAACTATTAAATAAATGAATATTTTATTGTTTACACATCCTATGTTTCATATGTACAAATATAAAAAGAATATTTTTTTCTTTCTACACATCCTATGTTTGACATGAAAAATAAAAGAATATTTTATTTACATAACAATTTCTATGTTTCTAATGGCAAATAAAAAGAATATTTTATTTGCATATTCCAATGTTTCTAATGACAACTAAAAAGGATTTTTTTTATTTGCATAATAATTCCAATGTTTCTAATGATGAATAAAAAGGGATTTTATTTGCATACAAACATCTATGTTTTCTAATGACAAATAAAAAGAGATTTTATTTGCATACAAAGGTCTATGTTTTCTAATGACAAATAAAAAGAGATTTTATTTTCAAACAAATGTCAATATTTTCTAATGACAAATAAAAAGAGATTTATTTGCATACAAATGTCTATGTTTTCTAGTGACAAATAAAAAAAGATTTTATTTGCATATAAATGTCTATGTTTTCTAATGACAAATAAAAAGATAATTTTTACTTTCAACAATTCCCATGCCCATATAAGACAAATAAAAATATGATTTTAATTTGTATACAAATTTCTATATTTACATATGACAAATAAAAAGATGATTTTTATTTTCATAACATTTCTATTTTGCTAATGACAAATAAAAAGATAATTTTTACTTTCAACAATTCCTATGTCCATATATGACAAATAAAAATATGATTTTTATTTGTATACAAATTTCTATATTTACATATGACAAATAAAAATATGATTTTTATTTTCATAACATTTCTATGTCGCTAATGACAAATAAAAATATAATTTTTACTTTCAATAATTCCTATGTCCATATATGACAAATAAAATATGACTTTTATTTTCAACCATTCCTATGTCCATATAAGACAAATAAAAATATAATTTTTATTTGTATACAAATTTCTATATTTACATATGACAAATAAAAAGATGATTTTTATTTACATAACATTTCTATGTTTCTAATGACAAATAAAAAGATAAATTTTCTTTCAACGATTCCTATGTCCATATATGACAAATAAAAATATGATTTTTATTTTCAACCATTCCTACGTCCATATATGACAAATATAAATATGATTTTTATTTTCAACCATTCCTACGCCCATATATGACAAATAAAAGTATGATTTTTATTTTCAACCATTCCTATGTCCATATATGACAAATAAAAATATGAATTTAATTTTCAACCATTCTTATGTCCATATATGACAAAAAAAAATATGATTTTTATTTGTATAGAAATTCTATATAAATCATGACAAATAAAAAAAAAGTTGTCCACAATTTCTGTATAAATCATGACAAATAAAAAAAAGGATTTTTATTTGTTCAACAATTTTCAACAATTCCTTTATATTCAGTGTAAATCAAAAAGATCACCACAAACAGCATCAACCAATTCAAATCAGGTACAATACCTACCTGAATTTAACAGCGTATATGTAAGAATTTCTCAATGCGATGATAATTAATTAATTTTAATTATTTAAAAAGGAATGTCATAGTGATTCGAATTTTTTTGGAAAAATTCGGTCGATCTAAATCCTCTGGTCGCTTCTAAAACGAAGAAGACTCCGCCACGATCCAAACAATTCCTGTTTCACGTGACTCCGATAATGTATGAATAAGTTATGAATTTATTTGTGTTGATATATTTTTAAATTAATTAATAAAATAATTTAATTAGAAAATTACCATTCTTCTTCTTAAAAACAACAACTGCACCTTCCTATATTAGTTCAAAACTAGGTTTTTATTTTCCGATCAATCCGTTCAGCTTCGACACAATCCGACCACACCACGTCGAAGAAGAGAGAGTGGTGCTCAAGGGGGGCCCATGTGGTGGAGCTCGATCCGCCCCTACTGGTGCGGCGGTGCTGCAAACATGCGGGGTTCGGGGCTCTGGTTCGATCGATCTGCTTGATGATAAGGAGGGTTGTCCGTACGGATGTGGAGAGGGTCCAAAGTTCTATAAAATTGTCAACAAGAGGGAAGGATTTAACTGAGTGGATGGAGAACTATTGGGAGAGAAAGGTTCGAAGGTTTCTAGCCACGAAGATAACGATGGCGGCGGCTTTAGTTTTCTGAATTAGGGTTAGGTTAATCCATATTTATAATAAAATATTATTAAATTCTCTAGTTTGCAAAAAACCCGTTAATTCCTAGTAACTCCCAATCCAGCCCAACGAATGTTACCTCCAGCCAATTACCCATATTTCGGACACAATGGACTTGGTCTCATCCGCCCATTCGATCGTTTCATCCCATTTTTATTTAATTTAAAATATTAAACATTTAATTATTTAATTTGATCGTACATTTAAATTTACCGGGGACACATACGGACTCCAAAAATTCTTGAAAAATAAATCTAGCTATGTTTTGATGATACAGTTCTAACAAAATTAATTTCGTCAAATTTGGAGACCGTTTGAAAAATGGTCTTTTTAACGGTCGATCCAATTCAACAGAAATTATGGAGCACATTTTAATTTACCACGCTCACATATTAATTACAAAAATTATGGAAATTTAAACCTAGCACTAATTTGACATTCCGGATCCAACAAAAATGGTTTTGTCGAAAACGGAGGTCCTTTGCAAAATGGATTTTTTCAATAGCTTTAATATTATTTAAAAATGGAATTTTTTTAACTTCTGGCACATTTTCCAACAAAATTTCTTAAAATAAAATTTTTAAATTGGTTCTGATTTTCCGGGTTGTTACACTCCTGCTTGCCGGAACCATTACCTCAAGCCATCACGCACCGTCATACTCCACCCGAGCCCTGAGCTGACCCGCTCCTTCATTTCGTTAGTTCATCCCTTCGGCAGACAATCAATGGTTGAGAAGGTTGATTTATTCTTAGATGGAAAGTTTGGGCTATAGTATTTATGATCTGGAAAGAATACAAAGAATGGGTTTGTTTTGAGCTAGGAGGAGTTTGGTTTCCGTTATTTTAGTTTGTTCTTACTGGAAGGGAAAACAATGGAGTTTGGATATGTTTTATGGAAGTTGCATGCTTCATTGAATTGGAGTGGGGAAGATTAATTTAATTTATTAATGGAGTGTGTGTTTTCTTCATGCTGATAGGAGGGTTTAGTGACGGAAAAGGGAAGGTGCCATGTAGCCACGTTCTTATTTATAGACGAGGTTGTAAAATAGATAACAACAACATCCATCATACATGTACAACTTAGGTTAACAGAGTACTAGGGTAGCTGTATATATTTTGTACGTGATAGGAATGTGCCTCATTTTATTAGGCATGTGCATGTTGTTTTCGAATGGCATGTGCCAGCCTTAAATCTTAGGGTAGCTTAGGGTCAGAGAATAGGGTGGCAGGCTGCATGTTTAGTTCGACAGAAAAAAAAGAAAGATATATATAATTTTGCTTGCTTCAAATGAAAAAAATAGGTGGTTGTTTATGTTGTTAGAGTGATAGGATAGGCTGCCTTCATTTCTTAGGATTTAAGTATGTCCTTTACTTCAGAAAGGACCTAAGCATTACAGTATAGAATAAGGTTGTCACAAGAATAGAGTTTGACTTTTAATTTTATTTGATTGAACGGCTTGTTTTTATACACGATTATTTAATTTATTGCTAACGGTCATTTAACATTCTAAAATTCGCGGCGCTGTATACAAACTCCAAATATAACGAAAATGGACATATCACCATGCTTGGCGTTCCGTTCCCAATGAAACTAATTGCGTTGAAAACGGACTCCATTTGCAAAAATGGTATTATTTTAATTTCAATATATTTATCGGTTCACATTCAAATTGAGTGCGCTAATAAAACAACTCCAATTGGCTCCAAACTCTAAATCTAGCAATAGCTAGCCATACATATTCCAATAAATCTCGTTTCATCGAAAACGGGGATCGTTTGAAATATGGCTATTTCTAAAGCTTATATAATATCGATATAATATATTTAAAATCAAAATTATTTCTATTTAAATAATAATAAATTATTATCGTGTACTATCAGAAATGAAATCTCATACGGCTTCAAGGTAAACTAATATATATTTTAAGCTCAACGTTTAAAATTTCGGGTTAATTGATATTCAAATATATATATATATATATATATGTATATAGAAACCCTTAATAAATTTATTAAATAAACATTATAATTTATAAACAATTTCATAGGACTATTTGAAAATTTGAATTGGACATAACTCATGATCAATAATACGAAATCTCCATTTTTCTCTTTCATTAGAAAATTATAATCAACTAGAATCAAACGTTTTTTGTTTCTTGGAATTCCAACTTTATCGGATCCTATATATTCAATTGAATTTCAAAACTCAATATTACGAACTACCGTGCTGTTTCGAGCTTGATTTAAATAAAATATAAATTTAATGTTTAAACTTTGTTTTATAAACGAAATCAATATAAAAATCCATTAATATTCCAAATATAATATTTAAAACATATTCAAATATTCAATTTCAAACAACCGAAAAATCTGGGTCGTTACAAGATGTAAAAACCAAGTAATATGAATCACTGTAAGTCTAATTATACATTTGGGCAGGTGCTTGTCGGGGAATGGGTTGTACACCAATAATATTTAAATAAATGTCATTTTATAACTAGGCTTATTAATGAACTTAAACTTGCTAAGTTACACCTGTTAATTAACAAACTAAAGAGGTCCCAAGTCTAGTATTTGTATCAGATTTTTGGGACTCTTAAATCCTAGGTACATAGGGACACAAGCCTAGGCAGTGGCTTGTGTCAAGGTGTGTGGAACTCATATTAGTTAGTATCCTTGTTGGTATCTCGGTAAGGACCCCGCATTAGGTAGGGATTAAGGCACACTTTACTGAACTGGATTATAAGAGGTTCAAGATTTGGGGTGGGTACAGGCATGTTCTGGCAGATTCATGAGCGTGCATGGGTCCGACAACGAGAAACTAAGACGCTCTAATACCTACGAATAGGTCTGTGTTCTATAAGTTGCTGGGTTAGGGATCGATACACCCTACTACATGGGCTAATACAAGATGTTCGAGTAATGGGGAGCCAATCGCATGGGTAGTAATTAGGGTAACACCTAATCCTTTTAATACTAGTAAGTTGGTGCAGTTAACTTAATTCTTGGGATATGAATGAGAAGTTTAATCCACCTTTATCTTGTTTTGACATCTCGTTACCTCTTACGTATATACATGTTTTACTGTACTTTCTCTTCCAGTATTACTTATCTGTCTTAGCACCTTTTCATATGCTATGCTAAAAATCACTAGAACTCTCCAGACTTTATCTCTGACCCTTTTTGTTTCCCTTCTCTCTCTCTTCCTTCCCCCTTCAGGTTCTCAGAGTGAGAGTGGTCAGTAGTTGGGATCGTGATTCTTCTTGGGCTTGGATAGCTCTACTTTTTCATGTACTTTCTTCATTTTTTTCTATGTTATTTTTAATGACACTTAAGGGATATTATTATGGTTTTTGTACTCTGATTATGAGATAGATTGCTTTTTGGTATTTGAGAAAAATATGATGTTGTAACTTTGGGTTGAAACGATGCTTTCTTGATTAATAAAAGTTTTAAGTTTTCTGTTGCATTATTTATATCTGTCTTGTAACTAAGTTATTGTATACCTATTGCTCTTCATGAAACTTAATGCATTCTCTTAAGAGTGACATTAATGGACATGGTGTGTCACAAAACTTAAATTTCAAATCCAATAAACCAATATTTGAAAATCTTTAGTTTATTTAACTTAAATTCCCAAAACATCGTTGTACCGTTTTCAGTCAGTTACGCTGAAAACTCAAATATCCCAAAAATTAGTTCAAAACTTTATATTTCTTTTCCAAATCGCTTTGAAACCATTAATTATTATTTATCATAATTTTCCATATTTTTTGTAATTTTTAAATAGCTGACTTCATTAAAATACAGTTTCGAGACATTAAGGGCACTAGCGTTGTTTTTCTTCAAATTTGATTTGAAATTATCTCAAAATCTAACCATTTGATTTTAAAAATTTACATATCATTTTAAAGCTCTTTTAATTTCGAACATAAATTTTTCCGTTTTGGAAAAATCCGAAAGGCGGATCTCCCGGTACGTCAATTCGAAGTCAATGATCGAAATTCGCGAACTATCATTGCGCAACACGTCATATTCAAACCATATAATTATCTAAGATAAAACTCTTTGATTCAGTTCAAACGATTACATAAAACGTTTATAAACTCATTTAAAACGATTCAAACTTCAAATTCAATTGTATATCAAAATTGAGTATTCTATTGTTATATTATAAAATAATAATATTTTTTAGAATATCATATTTTAAAATCCGAACTTTCCTGAAATTCATTATAAAAATAAATAAGATCGTTGAAATAATCCACTCGAGTTATAAAGGTCATTTATATATCTAACTTGAATTCACTTTTGACTTTACTATTCAAAGTCAATATTAAATTTGAACAAGTCATTTCTAGTTCAAAACTCGTTTAACCTTCCAAATAGTTGTTTAAATCAAATTAATTCCATTTCCAAATCGTTTCAAATATAAAAATCTAGTTTCCATATTTGTGTCAAATTTCCCTTAGATGAATATAAAATTCATTAGAAATCCCAACGGAACTCAACTCAATCAATTCCCAAATAATTCCATATTCGTGGTGTGAATTGTGTGAAGAATTTTAATAACACCACAATAGATATTGTCCATCAATCAACAATCATAAGATAAGCGTTATAATTGTTAATGCTTAAATGCACATAAACATTAAATAAATAACTATAATAAACGTCCACCATCCATAAAACAACCATAGTTGAGACGACCCAAACTTACTTTTATGGGAAAGGTCCGGATTGAGTTGAGAACATGACAAATTAGAATACAAACAACAGAACTTTTCATTGCTTATTACAACAATTTACATCAGAGTACAAGAATATAACAGAGTATAAATAAATTATATATATTTGATTAATATCAGAGATTCAAATTACAAAGTAGCAGAAAAATAATACATAACACAGCTTAAAGAAATACACAGATATAGAGCGTTCCAAATATAGCTCCAGCTGTAAATCCAGGATCCTTTGAAAATAATATCTGCAAAAACCCAACTACTAACTGTCCGTGTGGAAAATAGGGGAACCCAGAGTTTAGGTTAAAATAATAAATTCCAGGTCAGTCATGTGACTGGTGTGAGAACTAAAACAGTTATTAGAACTTTACTTTAAAATATGGTAAATCAAGGGACCATGCTGTATAACACGGAACGGGTTTACCCCCAAGAATACTAGTGCCTAAAACAAATAGTGCAATGCTAATTAAAGAAAAATGAAGCTATTATAAGACTTAGGTCCCATCACACAATGCAACGCAAGCCGGAGGATAGAGTTTTACCTTATAATAGCCAAATATGCTTGGTACGCAAAATTTATCTTTTATAATTACTATAAGTGAAGAAATCAACTTCAAATATAAATGTATCAATCATAGATGGCATGAGCGCCCCATCCCACTATGTCGCCATACATAGGTTTACAACTAAAACCGAAAAATGTCATATTGGAAGTTTGGATTTCCATACTGATGGCTCCTTATTCGAAAGATCTATCGCGTAGTGCAATACCCAACGGCTTACGTCCCGTGCATGAGAAAACACCATAATGCACATTCACACTATATCCAGGAAACAAGTTACCGTTATGTCCAAGCATTGGAAAACACTGCTAACTCTATCCATCTGGGAATCGGGGGTGTGCCCTATCCCTACTGGTGTGGGGCGACTACACCCAGTATCACCTTGGTCGACCGAATCCATGACAACCCGCAGGATTTCTATCCTCATTTCTAAAGTATACTGATCTAACCATCAGTTTACCACCATACCGGTGTGTGAGGCTCACGAATTAAGGCTACACAAAACTGTGCTTTGATCATCATCCACCAAGCTCTGTTTTTCAACAACAGCTTGGATCACTGCATCTCAGCATGCCACACTATCAATCCATGCCGTATTATTGATTTCTGCCGATATATAATGAAACAACCCACCCTCCATTAAGGTCACTCACAAAGGGAATGCCTTAATTTTGGTGGAGGTTTTTAAGTAAAGTCACAGATAAACACAAGACAGATATATAAACACATATATATAAGCAGAGGAAAACAAACAGACTTTTTATTTAAATAAATACGTGTTCATACAAAGACATTTCCATAACTATCACATAACAACTTCCAAAACATTACATCATCATTTCTGTCTTGGTTATTAAATAAAGAAGCATAAAACATAATTAAAACTGCATAAATCCCCATAGAGTGTGTCCAACAGCCATAGCCAAGGAAAGAGAGTCCAAACCGTACATCTACTATCTTGAAGCTTGCAAAGAATCTGACTAAGCTGGGTTGTTTCCTCCCTGTGGACCTGGGGGGCGGGGGGGGAACGAAAGAAAAGAAGACGATAGAAAATACGGTCAGACATAAAGCCTGGTAAGTCTAGTGACTCTTCAGTATGAGAATAAGAAAAAGGACATGATAAGTATAAACTGGAAACAGGAAAGTATCATAAACTAAGGTAAAGCAGTTTGAATCGAATATACTATCACACCCCACACTATATCTCTGCACCTACTTGCATTGTCCCAACTGGCACCCCATGATCAGGGTGAAGTGATCCCCTTTTTCTAAAGATAGGCTCCTACTCGCATAATCATATGTGTCTTATGGCCCCCAAAGATTGTAGATACCTATGCTGGTCCCACCATGGGGTGTATCAAGTCCCATGGTGGCGACCCGATACAATCCTTAGAATGCATAAGTTATACTACTGGTGCCCCCAGTGCCCTGTTTGTCTGCTCCGAAGTGTGTGCACTCCCGCACTCCATTAGAACCCACACTGTTGCACCCACCGCCGTTGCTTTTGACCGCTTACAATCAGCCCAGTAATCGTGCCCCCACCCTGCTTAGTTTCAGGGTACCACGATACCAAATTGGGTTACTGCTGAAATGGGTTCCCGTTACTAGGGTTTCCTAGTCAAACATGTTAAGTGGTTAAGTGTCTGTATTTACCTAACCCCACCAATCAGTTTAGTTTAACATGTTGAATTGGTTAAGTGTTTTAGTTAACTTAACCCTTCCATCCTGACTTGTATGTCCTTAGCTTTTTAAAGCACCGACCACTCACAATAGACAGATATTGTTACGGTTACTGGATGTGCCGGTCGGTTCCGGGAAGATTTACACCGTAACTCAGTCAAATCTCGGGTCCTTATTGGGCTCCATGCTTAACCACCCACATTGGATAGGTATTGTTGTGACTACTGGACAGCCGGGTGGGTCCAGGCAGGTTTACATCACAACTCAATCCAACCTCGTGTTAAGCATACTCGTATTTTCTAAATTTACATATTTGTCTTTATTTCTTATGTAACACCCCACATCCATTAAGGTCACTCACAAAGGGAATGCCTTAACTTCAATGGAGCATTATGGGTACTGGAACAGAAATATTACAAGACAGACATATATAAAACAGCCGAAAGTAAAGTGGAAGTACTTAAAATCATTTATTAAATATAAACGTTTACAAGAAAAGCCCATCAACTTCCGATACCCAATTACATAGTTAAAATATCTGTCTTGCTCAAAAACAAAGAAGCATAAAAACAAAATGTAGTATTCCCCAATAAAGCGAAGCAAGCCATAGCCAAGATAAATCCAAGCCATACATGAAAGAGTCTTGGAGCTTGGTAAGATCCGAACTAAGCTGTATTCCCACCCTGTGAACCTGGGGGGGGGGGACGGAAGAAAAGGAGGCGAAACAAAACGGGTCAGTCAAAAAGACTGAGTAAGTCCTAGTGACTTTCAGCACAAAAATAGTTAAGGATAATATGGCACGAGTAAACTAAAAGTAAACATAAGCATGATGACAAGATAAGCCACAGGCAAGATAACTAAGGTTAACATGATGTATTTTTGTCAAGTAACATCGCAAGGTTGCCATTCAAGATAAACTAAGTATAATTTCGTAAGATTCCTATCAAACTTAACAAGATTCCTCTGCTTCGCCATTAAAATATTTCTATGAGATCTACTTGCTCTGCACCACCTAACTAGCATCCTCACAAGTGTCTTACAAGGAATGATCCGTATTCTTACTAGTACTCCAACTAGTGTCCTATGTAACAAGGATCCTTACCCCCTACTAGTGTCCCAACTAGTAGCCCGTGTTATATAATAAGGTGATCCTGCCTACAGAACATAAGTGATAATAATAATGGTAGTTTCGTGTAACCCTAGCTGCTGTCATAGGTGCAGCCTGCTCCTATCTCCACTAGTGGTACCCACTACCCTCCCCATTCTAATTACAATATTCATAATATGGTATCTATACTCCTAGCTGCTGTCATAGGTGCCGCCTGCTCCTATCTCCACTAGTCGTACCTACTACCTTCCCCATTCGATCGGCTCCCTAACTCGTAGATACCCATGCTGGCCCCACAGTGGGGTATATCACTCCCCAAAGTGGCAACCCGATTCAATAGAGATGCACGGCTTATACCTACACGATGCAACAACGTCTTACCTACCAGCCCGGGTCCACACACGCATATGAAACCCGTTGGACTTGCGTTGCCACCGCTAACCCGTTTTGACCTCTTACAATCAAACCCAGTATGCGTGTCCCGTCCTCGACATGGGTCGAGCTCACAAAGATACGTAATGGGCTACTAGTCTGAAAAGGGTCCCCTTTCCTCGACACAAGCTTCCCACCTATGCTTGGTCCCCTCTAGTAATTCTTACTTAACCCCTTCTTATTCATGTCCACTTACATGCTCAAATTTTGGTTAAGTATACACCAGTTTTGTCTTACATGTTACCCACTTAACCCCTACATCATCCTCATGTCTTAATACATGCTTTATCTTGGTTAAATGCTTATAGGTTATATTTTACATGTCATTCATATTATCCCCAACGTCTTGGTTTAACCAAGCGCCTTGGCTTTATCTGCCATTAGACCCTATGTCTATCCATTAATTATGCGCTTGTGCTACCTCATTAGTCTTATCATTTAACTTGGTTATTTCCATTCATACCAACCTTCAACTTTGCTTATTAATTCAATTCTTAACTTGCACTATATTAAGTCCATTAATAAGCCCACAACATGTTATTCCTATGATTCATACATTAACCCCCGTTATGGTACAATAACATGTTCTTATTCAATCTTTACAACCAAGTACCCCTTAACTTACAAACACACTGGAGAGAGAGAATAATTCCCTAAATACCAACCCCGAAGACCGGAATCAACATCAGATTGATACTCAGAGGATTATCCAACCTAACCAATGTTTTGTTCCTTTTTATAATATAACTTATGTCGCCTTCAATTGTAAATTCATTCTTGTCTTTACATATTTCTTAATCTACAATGAAGCACATCTTTCCTTATTACATAAGTTATCTCATCTTATCTATTGTTCCGCCTAACTTACTTTATTCCATAAGTTATCATTCCCACTTAGGCATTAATTAAGATTTACTTAACTCAACCATTCATGTCATAACAGTTAAGTGTCATTCGCCTAATCATATTATTTAACCCACCCATTAATACCATATTGGTTAAGTGTCATTATCCTAATCATATTACTTAACCCACCCACTCATACCATATTGGTTAAGTGTTCTTAGTTTACTTAACCCTATCCACGGGTCTAATTACCATGTTATGTTGGTTAAGTATTACTATTCGTATTTTCATATGTCACCCACATGTCACCCACTTAACCCCCATGTCCCACCACATGTTTATCTGGTTAAGTATTTCTTAATTCATTAAGGCCGTAACCCTATAAATACCTCTCGCATTAGACTGACATTTATGGAAGCTGGATTTGTCGGGCGGGTCCGGGCAGTCATACACCATAAAAGAGTCTAACCTTGTGTCTTTACAACTGTTACACTTTTAATTTGGGCCTAGGACCTCTCACATTGGGCTACCATTTGTGACTACTGGATTTGCCGGGCGGGTCCGGGCAGTTTTACGTCACAAATGAGTCCAACCTCGTGTCCTAAGCATTGATTATCTTTTATAATCATTTACCCCAGTCTTAATAATTTCCCTATTCAAATTATTAATTAATTCCTAATTTAACGATGTCCATAATTGACTCAATTATGTTCATCAATTAATGGTATGTAAAATCATACCAATTTTACCACAATTTATCTTATGCCATTAACGACAACTTATCTCAATTTATATTTATCCCTCCTTTAAGGATATTACATTCCAACTATCCAAAACCCACTTAGGTGTGTTCATATTAGCCCCTTTTCCAAGACATAAATTATCATATGTGTTTCGACTACAAATCTCACATAATTAACATATGCCCAAGTTCTAGATTACATATCAGTTTTACATATGCCTAATTCATACCAAATCTACATATGTTCAGTTCATGCCGTTTTATATGTATGCCAAATTTATGCCAATTTACACCTATCAAGTTCTAGCCAAATTACATATGCCAATCCCAATTCTTGCAATTACCATTTTTATGGCGATACCCCAATTATCAAATTTCATATTAATGGCAATAATACCCATATATCCAATTTTCATGTTATGCCATCAATTCCACCAATCGCATATATCCAAATAGGTAATATTCCCATAATTTTCCCCGTATTCAATCATACGCAAAATCGGGGTTTAGGCCTAAATCCGAAATTGATCTAGGTTCATCAAAAGAAAATGAATAGGGGAAAGATAGAATTTTGCAATAGAACAAGATCAGAGAGAAAACAACATAAATCATCATGATAGGCATAAAGATTAGATCTTGATAATAATATCAACATGAATCGAAGAAACTGATTTACAACGGCTGAATAGAGCATGAACTAGACATAAGAATGGAGATGAACAAGTCTCAAAACTCAAGGTTCAAAGGTAAACAGGAATAGATCTGAATTGATAAACATGCTTATATCCAATTACACTTTATTCCATAGCCATATTAAAATTAAGTATTTTAATCTAAAAAGTAACTAGAACTTACATAGCATGGCTAGCGAATTTAAGAACTGAAATCGATGTTGAAACGTTGTAGAGTTTTAGATTCATCTCCTTGAATTGTTGTAGAAGTCTTCATCTTTGCATTGGATTGCGTATGAAAGCTTAAGAAGAAGATTAGAGACGGCGGCCATGACCAAGAGGGATTTTAGCAGTATAATTGTGGCTAGACATGTTGTAGTGAATTAAGGTTAGGCCTTAGATTGTATTTATAGATGTATGAACTCATTTAGGCCCTTAGATCATCCCTAGAGTCAATCCGGACCATCAAAACTCACCCCGGGCCTCAAAAATGGGTTATGGGCCACACCAGGCCGACCAAGTCGACCTGTACTTGTGGGAGGTCGACACTACAGTCGACCTGGGGGGGGGGGGGGTGGAAGTCGACTATGCAGTCGACACTATAATCGACCTGGGGTCAGTCTGCCTGAAAGTCTGCTGAAACTTGTACAGGCCATAACTTGGTCATACGGACTCCGATTTTCGAAAACTCGGACTCTATTTCATGTAAAATTTTGAGACGAACGCAATGGCGCAACACATTTCCCTTGATTCTTATTTTAAAATTTAATTCTGCCTTAATTTATGATTTTAATATGTTATTAAAATTCGGGTTGTTACATTCTCCCCTCCTTAAAGGATTTCGTCCCCGAAATCTTAAAGTTAAGAAGAATGGGTCCTACCATCCAGTCATCCATCTACTCAATCATCAATCACAGGCATTCATTGTCCTTATAGGATTTCTAATGCTATATGAACATATGCAAAAAGTGTGTGTATATGTTCCTTATCTAATGCAAATGATCAGGCCTGATTGATCTTCTAGATGCAAAATATGTTTAGTGCCATGAGTCCAACATGTATGCAAATAGTCCTAGTCACATAAACACTATATGTGTGCACAAACATCCATCCATATGCAACATCCGTATGATAACACATTCAATTTCATCCACAATCAAGTGTAAACACTCATGCATATGCAATATGAAAGGTGACTGAGCCGATCTAGTGCCTAATGTGCGTGTATATGCATCCACGAGCAACCACTTGCAACCATCAATCATAAAATGTCTCAAACACATGTTTACACCCAACTGTTCCTACCTAAAGATATAGTCGAATGATAGAAGCAAGTAAAAACTCTGCGCCTATCAAAGCTAGAAATCTACGTCACATATATACTGATTATGAGAAGAATTCCCTAAGCACCAGCCCCGAAGACCGAAATAAACATCATACTGACACCCAAAGAAATTCTCAACCCAACCAATATATATGTGATTCTAGGGAACTAAGCATGATGGACTCCTTTTAGGTCACAAGAAATCCCTTCCTAAAACCAACCCATATCCTATAAAACCCAAAAGTTTTAATCAACCCAACGGACACCCTCAAGCCCAACATGTAAAACTAACAGATGAGTCATACTCCCTATGGGGTTTGCAATAGAAATTGGATTGAGAATAGGACCGAGAGGATATACACAAAAGATAGCATGCAAGTAAGCTTTATAGGAAAAAGGAATCAAGAATATACTCTTAAAAAGAGATGAGATGCGCGAATCTAGTCTTTAATCTTCTAAGTTGCATTTCCTTGAGCTTAACTCCATTGTGCTTTGACCGTCTTTAACTCCACAATTTCATAGCTTCTTAGTTCTTGTTTCCAACATATGAGTTGGAACTCATTTCACTATTGCCTCTCGTTCCACTTTCACTTATCCTCCTCTTAGTATACTCGGCTTAAACATAACTATGTACTGAGGGTTCCATGTAAGCTCTCCAAAATTCACTAGTGAATCTTGGATCTCGTTCACTTACTAGAAGGTATTCCACATAGATGAATTATCTCTTGAAAATAAACAAATGTCAACCATGTTGCCCAATGTACTTACTTAGGTGACTCTCTACAACTCATGCATAAGCGAAATGACCCATCCGCCTTAGTGGTGAACACTACTCGAGCGGATCAACTAATGTATCAAGAGATTCTAGGTAACTAATCCTAATAGAACCCTAAAGGTTACACGCGACTTCGAGGGTATTACCGAGGCAAGTCAAAAGTCTAACTACCCTCCTTTTGAAACCGAGAATGGCACCCTTATTGGATAACCACTTCATCCCTAGAATCCACTCCTAGCCCAAAAATCATAAGCATTCCTTCTAAGCTCAATACCTAGTATAGACATTCTCAAATCCAAACAAATCATGAATAAATGGGCCAATTCTCCAACAGGATTTGAGACAAAAATTGGGATCCTCCAATATGCTAGTACTAAGGTGCAGAGACTCAACTATCGAAGCAGAATTAAAAGGATGCGATGTACAAAAACAAAGTTCTAGCGGGATGATAGAAAAGAAAAGCTAAACCTTTAACGGTAACGTTACCACCTCCCTTAGGTACGCTAGTAGTGAGAGCATACAATTGCCCTCTCGACGATCCTGTCCTTTGCCCTTGTCCTTGTCCTATAATACTTAACTACACTCCCTCTTTACCATACTAAAGGTACTCTCTCTTGTCATGGATTTCACTATTCTTTCACTTTGGCCTCTTTCCTTTCACCTTTTTCCTCCTTCGTGGATTAAGCTATAACAACTAGTCTCTTGTTCTTACTGTCCTTGTATAGTTTGTTGACAAGTCCTTCGAAGCTACCTTCAACGCACGGCAACTCTACACAACTTGAAATAAGATTAGACGCAGATGGAACTACTGCGGCTACAGATGGAGGTTGGGCACCTCTTTGCCCTCCGACATATGTCGGATGCCTACGGAATTATGGTGAAAAGAGAGAGAGGAGAGATTTCAAGAGGGAATCAAAAGATAATGCATATGGCTTTGGGGAATATGCATTTTAATCAAAACAAAATTTTCTTGAAAATTTGCTTCTTTGTAAATGTTTTGAAAACTAGTTCAGAAGGTTTTTGAAAACTTTTGCCCAGTCTGGTAACCTTCTGCTCTGATACCAAATGTAACACCCCACATCCATTAAGGTCACTCACAAAGGGAATGCCTTAACTTCAATGGAGCATTATGGGTACTGGAACAGAAATATTACAAGACAGACATATATAAAACAGCGGAAAGTAAAGTGGAAGTACTTAAAATCATTTATTAAATATAAATGTTTACAAGAAAAGCCCATCAACTTCCAATACCCAATTACATAGTTAAAATATATGTCTTGCTCAAAAACAAAGAAGCATAAAAACAAACTGTAGTATTCCCCAATAAAGCGAAGCAAGCCATAGCCAAGAGAAATCCAAGCCATACATGAAAGAGTCTTGGAGCTTGGTAAGATCCGAACTAAGCAGTATTCCCACCCTGTGAACCTGGGGGGGGGGAGGGGGGAAACGGAAGAAAAAGAGGCGAAACAAAACGGGTCAGTCATAAAGACTGAGTAAGTCCTAGTGACTTTCAGCACAAAAATAGTTAAGGATAATATGGCATGAGTAAACTGAAAGTAAACATAATCATGATGACAAGATAAGCCACAGGCAAGATAACTAAGGTTAACATGATGTGATTTTTGTCAAGTAACATCGCAAGGTTCCCATTCAAGATAAACTAAGTATAATTTCGTAAGATTCCTATCAAACATAACAAGATTCCTCTGCTTCGCCATTAAAATATTTCTATGAGATCTACTTGCTCTGCACCACCTAACTAGCATCCTCACAAGTGTCTTACAAGGAATGATCCGTATTCTTACTAGTACTCCAACTAGTGTCCTATGTAACAAGGATCCTTACCCCCTACTAGTGTCCCAACTAGTAGCCCGTGTTATATAATAAGGTGATCCTGCCTACTGAACATAAGTGATAATAATAATGGTAGTTTCGTGTACCCCTAGCTGCTGTCATAGGTGCAGCCTGCTCCTATCTCCACTAGTGGTACCCACTACCCTCCCCATTCTAATTACAATATTCATAATATGGTAGCTGCACTCCTAGCTGCTGTCATAGGTACCGCCTGCTCCTATCTCCACTAGTCGCACCCACTACCTTCCCTATTCGATCGGCTCCCTAACTCGTAGATACCCGTGCTGGCCCCACAGTGGGGTGTATCACTCCCCAAAGTGGCAACCCGATTCAATAGAGATGCACGGCTTATACCTACACGATGCAACAACGTCTTACCTACCAGCCCGGGTCCACACACGCATATGAAACCCGTTGGACTTGCTTTCCACCGCTAACCCGTTTTGACCTCTTACAATCAAACCCAGTATGCGTGTCCCGTCCACGACATGGGTCGAGCTCACAAAGATACGTAATGGGCTACTGGTCTGAATAGGGTCCCCTTTCCTCGACACAAGCTTCCCACCTATGCTTGGTCCCCTCTAGTAATTCTTACTTAACCCCTTCTTATTCATGTCCACTTACATGCTCAAATTTTGGTTAAGTATACACCAGTTTTGTCTTACATGTTACCCACTTAACCCCTACATCATCCTCATGTCTTAATACATGCTTTATCTTGGTTAAATGCTTATAGGTTATATTTTACATATCATTCATATTATCCCCAACGTCTGGGTTTAACCAAGCGCCTTGGCTTTATCTGCCATTAGACCCTATGTCTATCCATTAATTATGCACTTGTGCTACCTCATCAGTCTTATCATTTAACTTGGTTATTTCCATTCATACCAACCTTCAACTTTGCTTATTAATTCAATTCTTAACTTGCACTATATTAAGTCCATTAATAAGCCCACGACATGTTATTCCTATGATTCATACATTAACCCCCGTTATGGTACAATAATATGTTCTTATTCAATCTTTACAACCAAGTACCCCTTAACTTACAAACACACTGGAGAGAGAGAATAATTCCCTAAATACCAACCCCGAAGACCGGAATCAACATCAGATTGATACTCAGAGGGTTATCCAACCTAACCAATGTTTTGTTCCTTTTTATAATATAACTTATGTCGCCTTCAATTGTAAATTCATTCTAGTCTTTACATATTGCTTAATCTACAATGAAGCACATCTTTCCTTATTACATAAGTTATCTCATCTTATCTATTGTTCCGCCTAACTTACTTTATTCCATAAGTTATCATTCCCACTTAGGCATTAATTAAGATTTACTAAACTCAACCATTCATGTCATAACAGTTAAGTGTCATTCGCCTAATCATATTACTTAATCCACCCATTAATACCATATTGTTACGTGTCATTAGCCTAATCATATTACTTAACCCACCCACTCATACCATATTGGTTAAGTGTTCTTAGTTTACTTAACCCAATCCACGGGTCTAATTACCATGTTATGTTGGTTAAGTATTACTATTCGTATTTCCATATGTCACCAACATGTCACCCACTTAACCCCCATGTCCCACCACATGTTTATCTGGTTAAGTATTTCTTAATTCATTAAGGTCGTAACCCTATAAAGACCTCTCACATTAGACTGACATTTATGGCAGCTGGATTTGCCGGGCGGGTCTGGGCAGTCTTACACCATAAAAGAGTCTAACCTCGTGTCTTTACAACTGTTACGCTTTTAATTTGGGCCTAGGACCTCTCACATTGGGCTACCATTTGTGACTACTGGATTTGTCGGGCGGTCCGGGCAGTTTTACGTCACAAATGAGTCCAACCTCGTGACCTAAGCATTGATTATCTCTTATAATCATTCACCCCAGTCTTAATAATTTCCCTATTCAAATTATTAATTAATTCCTAATTTAACGATGTCCATAATTGACTCAATTATGTTCATCAATTAATGGTATGCAAAATCGTACCAATTTTACCACAATTTATCTTATGCCATTAAAGGCAACTGATCTCAATTTATATTTATCCCTCCTTTAAAGATATTACATTCCAACTACCCAAAACCCACTTAGGCGTGTTCATATTAGCCCCTTTTCCAAGACATAAATCTCACATAATTAACATATGCCCAAGTTCTAGATTACATATCAGTTTTACATATGCCCAATTCATACCAAATCTACATATGTTCAGTTCATGCCGTTTTATATGTATGCCAAATTTATGCCAATTTACACCTATCAAGTTCTAGCCAAATTACATATGCCAATCCCAATTCTTGCAATTACCATTTTTTTGGCGATACCCCAATTATCAAATTTCATATTAATGGCAATAATACCCATATATCCAATTTTCATGTTATGCCATCAATTCCACCAATCGCATATATCCAAATAGGTAATATTCCCATACTTTTCCCCGTATTCAATCATACGCAAAATCGTGGTTTAGACCTAGATCCGAAATTGATCTAGGTTCATCAAAAGAAAATAAATAGGGGAAAGGTAGAATTTTGCAATAGAATAAGATCAGAGAGAAAACAGCATAAATCATCATGATAGGCATAAAGATTAGATCTTGATAATAATATCAACATGAATCCAAGAAACTGATTTGCAACGGCTGAATAAAGCATGAACTAGACATAAGAATGGAGATGAACAAGTCTCAAAACTCAAGGTTCAAAGGTAAACAGGAATAGATCCGAATTGATAAACATGCTTATATACAATTACACTTTATTCCATAGCCATATTAAAATTAAGTATTTTAATGTAAAAAGTAACTAGAACTTACATAGCATGGCTAGCGAATTTAAGAACTGAAATCGATGTTGAAACGTTGTAGATTCATCTCCTTGAATTGTTGTAGAAGTCTTCATCTTTGCATTGGATTGCGTATGAAAGCTTAAGAAGAAGATTAGAGACGGCGGCCATGACCAAGAGGGATTTTAGCAGTATAATGGTGGCTAGACATGTTGTAGTGAATTAGGGTTAGGCCTTAGGTTGTATTTATAGATGTAGGAACTCATTTAGGCCCTTAGATCATCCCTAGAGTCAATCCGGACCATCAACACTCATCCCGGGCCTCAAAAATGGGTTCTGGGCCACACCAGGTCGACCTGTACAGGGGAGGGGTCAACACTACAGTCGACCTGGGGGGAGGGGGGGAGTCGACTGTGCAGTCGACACTACAGTTGACCTGGGGTCAGTCTGCCTAAAAGTCTGCTGAAACTTGTACAGGCCATAACTTGGTCATACGGACTCCGATTTTCAAAACTCGGACTCTATTCATGTAAAATTTCGAGACGAACGCAATGGCGCAACCCATTTCCCTTGATTCTTATTTTAAAATTTAATTCTGCCTTGATTTATGATTTTAATATGTTATTAAAATTCGGGTTGTTACAACTTAATATATGTAAATTTGTCAACAATTAAATGTTGTGGCCCACTTTCCAAGTTTAACATTTTTGGTATAAGAATTTATACCATTTAAATGCCACCAATTTTGGCATGTGACTAACATGCCAATTTCATATATTTTTACCAATTTATGTCAAGTTTTACCAATATTCCCAACATTACCCCGTTTAAATATTAGGCTAACAATCTTAGCCTAATTTTCGTTCGCATGGTTTTTAACATATAATATTAGGATAAAAACTTAGCCTAATTTAGCGCACACAAAATTGGCATAAGGGAATTCATAAACTTAAATATGACATAGGTGTAAACTTGGCATTTTTGGCATAGTCAATATGAACATCATAGGTGTGACTTGCAAAATAGTCAACATGAATGTCATAGGTGTGAACTTGCAACATAGGCTAAATCAACTTATATACATGTGAACTTGCATTGAAATAGGGGTCTAACCAAATAGGTGTCACATGAATTAACATATGATTTAGACAACATAAGCCTAAACATGTTTAGATCTAGGCATAACATCGAACATCACTAGCATATGACAAGAATATAACATGTCCTCAAAGTATGTATAATTTCATCGCATGTGTGAACTAGATCCAAATCATGTTTACAACTATAACATGAAACTTGTATTAAAATGGATCTCGGCATGGATCCAATTATGAACTTGCAACTTTTGTATAGACATATAAGCATATATGTAAACTTAATCATTTAGGCATAGAGGTTTTAGCATATATATATACATGAAATCTTAATCACGTATAACCTATATAATCACAAAAACATATAGGTGTCGATTACAACATGGACTATACAACTTGCATGTGATTCTAAATGTACAATAGGATCAATATCAACTCAACTATACCTCAAAAATCACAATACCACAATCATTTCAATACATAGATGTGAATTAACATCATTGTTACACAATAATACAATTCCATTTACATTTTACATCAAATCAAATCCAAACTTTTATTCACATCGGAAAAATCACTATAATTACAACAAATGACGGTCTTGTTTTCTGATTTCTGAGTTCTGAATTTTAATTGCTTTCCTTTGGGTAAACTAACGTTGATTTGATTATTGTTTTAACTTTAATTTGGCTCGTCACTAAGCTTTTCTACAAGTGGAGGCTCCTCCTAGTTTTCTCCTGACAGCATGGCGGCTCCATCTCTAATTTCTTATGTGAATTTCAGGTTGGAGTCTTAAGTTGTTTATATAGAATTTCAGATTGATTTGAGCCGTCAGATGATCATAGATGAATCAAGACCATTCACTTCGAGAGGAGCCAACCAAAATGCGACAAGTCAGCCCTAGTGACACAGCCAAGCCTCAGAAATCGACCAGAACCCGACCAGGCCAGCCAGGGCCAAACCAGGTCGACCCCCACGTCAACCCCCGGGTCGACCTGGTGCTTGGGCGGGAATTTTCTAGCCCAGCCCAGTTTGGGTCTGAATTCGAAATTTGAACTAACTTTTGAACTGTTTGAATTTTAAATTGAATTCTGAAACTTCCGGAGGCCATAACTCCTTCATTCGGAGTCCGATTCCCGCAAACTCGGACTCTATCTCTAGCTAAATTCAGAGACAAACGCAATGGCGTAACCCGTTTCCCTTAATTATTTCAATTAGAATTAATTATACTTTAATTTGTTAATTTACTGTTAACAGGAAATTCGGGGTGTTACATTCACCCCTCCTTAAAGTATTTCGTCCCCGAAATCTTCAAGTCTAGGAGAACGTAAGTCCTAACATCCAATCGTCCATCTACTCAACCATCAAACACAGGCGTCCATTGTCCTTAAAAGACTTCTAATTCTTCATGATCATATACATAGTTGTGTATATGTCCTTATCTAATGCAAAATCAGGAGGTCTACTGATCCAGTTGACCTCCTTAATGCAAATCATGTAAGTGTCATGAATTCATTATGTATGCAAATTTGTCCTTACTCATAATTCTACATGAGTGCGCAATCATTTATACAAATGCAACATCCATACGATGACATATCAAGTTTCAACCACATACAAATATGAATACATATATGCATATGCAGTATGAAGTGACTGAGCCGATCTAAAACCTAGGTTGTGTGTGTATATGCATCCACGAGCAACCACTAGCAATCACTTGCAACCATTTGCAGCCATCAACCATAACATGTTTCAAATACATGTTTACATCTAAAGGGTTTCTACCTAAGGATAAAGGATAATATCAAGGAGATTATACCTAAAAAGATAGATACAAGCACAACTTAAGGAAAAAGAGAGATGTCAAAGATATACCCTCAAAAAGAAAAGGGTAGGTCGCGCATATTCTGTCCTCAGTTTCCCAAGTCGCGTCTTCCTCGGCGTCGCTCCACTAAACTTTAACGAGCTTGACTTCGCGGTTGCATAGCTTTTTGATTTCAGTTCCTACTATTCGAGTTGGAACTCTCCCCACAGTTGCTTCGCGTTCCACTTCGGCTTCTTCTAGAATACTTGGCTCCACCACTTCTGCAGATTCATGTAGACATTTTCGGAGATGAGAAATGTGAAAGATGTTGTGAATTCCAGCCAATCTTTCAGGCAACTCTACTCTATAAGCCATTTTCCTAATCTTCTCGATGATAGGGAACGGTCCTACAAATCTTGGTGCTAGCTTTCCTGCGGATCCAAAGCGAACGACGTTCCTTAAAGGGGATATATTAAGGAAAACCCTGTCCCCAACCTCAAACTCAAGGTCGGTCCTTCTTTTGTCGGCGTAGAAATTATGTCTGTCTTGGGCAGTCTTCATTCTTCTTCGTATCAGGTCCACTTTTTTGAAGTCTCTCTAACCATGTCTTGCCCAAGTATAAGCTTGTTGGTAGACTCCCACCAACAAGTTGGTGATCGGCACGGTCTTCCATATAGAGCTTCGAAGGGCGCCATACCGATGGTGGCTTGGTAACTGTTGTTATAGGAAAATTCCACTAAAGGAAGATGATCCTCCCAAGTCCCTCCGAAGTCAAGAACGCACAGTCTCAGAAGATCTTCTAATACTCTATTCACCCTTTCTGCCTGACCATCAGTTTAGGGGTGATAGGCCGTGCTCAAGCATAATTGTGTGCCTACAGCTTCTTGCAGACTCCGCCAAAATTCGTTCGTAAAGATGGGATCTCTGTCACTCATTATGATGGAGGGTATTCCATGGAGTCAAACTATTTCCTTGAGATAAAGAGAAGCTAGAGACGAAGCAGTCCTTCTAATCTTGATAGGTATAAAGTGGGCGCTTTTAGTAAGCCTGTCCACTATTACCCATATGCTAGTATTGCCTCTTCTAAACCTAGGCGACCCGTCAATGAAGTCCATTGAAATGCTATCCCACTTCCATTGCGGGACTTCTAGAGGATGAAGCAGTCCTCCAGGCTTCTTTTGTTCCGCCTTGACCTATTGGCATGTCACGCACTTAGAAACGAAATCTGCCACGTCCTTCTTCATGCCGCTCCAATAGAAAACTCTCTTTACGTCCTTGTACATCTTGTCTCCGCCTGGGTGTATTGTCATCTTGGAAAGATGTGCTTCCTCGAGAACCCTCTTTACTAAATCCCTTACTTGTGGGATGCATAGTCTCCTATCTCGCCTCAGCCAACCCTTATCATCGATGGAGTACCTATTGAGGTGACTGGAAGTTTCATCCCTAATTAGTTTATCAACCACATCAACAAGCTGAGGCTCTTCGCGTTGTGCGACCCCTATTGAGTCTAAAAGAGTGGGCCGTACTTCTAGTGATGCCAGTAAACTAGGTATAAAATCTGAGGAGGGCCTAAAGTCGAAACTGGCTATATACTCCAAGCTTTGCCTTTCTACAAAGAGAGGGCTTAGGGTCAGCTTATTCTGCTCAACGCGTCTGCTACTACGTTGCCTTTGCCAGGAGTATAGCAAATTTCAAAGTCATACGAGGCAAGGAACTCCATCCACCTTTGCTGCATCAAGTTAAGATCTTTTTGCGAGAAAAGATACTTCAACGATTTATGGTCAGTATATAATTCGAACTTCTCACCTAGGAGATAATGGTGCCAAGACTTAAGCGCAAAGACGATGGCGGCCAACTCAAGATCGTGGGTTGGGTAGTTCTTTTCATGCACTTTCAATTGTCTTCCACCATAAGCTACTACCCTCCCTTCTTGCATCAGAACAACACCTAGCCCCGTACCACAAGCATCAGTGTATACGGTGAACATCTTGCTTCCATCTAGCAAAGTCAGAACTGGGTCTGTTGTGAGAGCCCTTTTCAATCGTTGGAAAACAAACTCGCAATCCAAATCCCAAGCGAACGCCAGATTCTTCTTTGTTAGCCTTGTGAGTGGAGCTGAGATTTTCGCGAAATTCCAAATGAACTTTCGGTAAAAACCGGCTAACCCACGAAAGCTTCGGACTTTGGTTGCATTTTTCGGTGTCTTCCAATCTTGCACTGCCACCACTTTTGCAGGGTCCACGGCTAACCCTTCTTTGGACACTATATGCCCAAGAAACCTTACTTCTTCTCTCCAAAAGTGGCACTTGGAGAATTTGGCTTTTAGCTGATGAACTCGAAGAGTTTCCATGATCTCCTTCAGATGCTGAGCATGTTCTTCCTCATTCTTTGAGAAGATTAAAATATCGTCAATGAAGACCACCACGAACTTATTGAGGAATTCTCTGAACACCCTGCTCATTAGTTCCACGAAATAAGCCGGTGCGTTTGTCAAACCGAAAGGCATGACAAGCCACTCGTAGAAATCGTCTGGGGTTTTGAACGCCATTTTATCAATGCTATCTTCAGCTTCCCTTAGTTGATGGAACCCAGTAGCCAGATCAAGTTAGGAGAAGACTGATGCACCTACAAGCTGATCAAACAAATCATCTATTCTGGGAAGCAGGTGTTTATTCTTTTTAGTCAACTTGTTTAACTCCCTACAGTCCACATAAAGACATAGTGAACCATCTGCTTTGGTGGCGAACATCACTGGAGCACCCTATTCCGAGATACTCCGCTTTATAAACCCCTTCTTGAGAAGCTCCTTAACTTGCTTACTGAGCTCCTTTCTCTCCTTTGGAGCCATGTGTCTAACAGGCAGAGCTACGGGGTTTGCATTATCAACAAGATATATGCGGAAGTCTATTTCCCGCTTCAGAGGTAAGCCTTTCACCTCTTCAAAGACATCTGGATATTCCCGGCCCACTCTAACCGACTACAAATTCTCAACAGAAGTGTCAACCGACTCTAGATAACTAAGCATAACAGCATTCAAGGGATTACAAGAAATTTCTAGTGTGTCACCGAGCCGAGTTAAGAGTCTAACCACTCTTTTCTCACAATAAAGAATGGCACCATTACTGGATAACCAGTCGATGCCTAAGATCAGTCCATATCCTGAGAAGCCCAAAACAAAGGCACTACATCTAAATTCAACACTTAGAATAGAGATTTTCAAATCCAAGCAAACCATCGACAAATAAGCCGAGCCCCCAATTGGATTCGAAACAACCAAGGGATCTTCTACCATACTAGTGTCTAGGTGCAGAGATTCTACTAAAGCAGATGAATAATGAAGTGTGATGCACTAGAATCAAAGAGAGTGCAAACTGGATGATCATAAAGATATACTAAGCTTTCTACAGAAATATTTCTACCTTGTTCCTGTAGAGGTGCCACCAGCGCATGAACCTATCCCCCTGAGGTGGATCTAGTCCTCTGTCCCTGCCCTCGTTTCTTTGGTAGTCCTTAGCCAAGTGTCCAGTCTCTCCACAATGGAAACAACCCCCATTCATCTTTGCCTTCTTCTTCCTGCAGTCCTTCCCTATATGTCCCACAATTCCACAGAAATTGCACTTTCTCTTTTCATGGGTTTTGTTGTTCTTCCCGCCTTTCTTGAAGTCTGTCTTCTTAGCCTGTAAACCTCCTTTCTTTTCTTGAGGTACTTCCATCTTTGCATCTTTCTTGCCTTTATCTTCCTCGTGTAGCAATGCCATGTCCAACAAGCATTCATAAGTTGCCCCCATGGGTATATGGGTCATTGCAAGGCTGTGTAGAGGCTCATTCAAACCTTTAACGAAGCGAAGGGTCTTCTTATGTTGGGTATTTACTAAATCCAGACCAAATCTGGCCAATTGATTAAACTGATTGACATATTCCCTGATCGTCATACTTCCTTGTTTAAGAGTTAGGAACTTCTCCATTTGCAGGCTTCTTTCATCTTGGGAGAGGAATTTCATCTCAAACCTCATCTTGAAATCTTCCCAAGTTTCCACTGGCCTCTCAGCATGGGTAACTTCCCACCAATAGGAAGTTTCATCTTTAAGCAACCACACTGCTAGCTATATCTTTTGCCTGTCGTCAATTTCGAAGATGACGAACAAGTCCTCGGTCTCCTTCAGCCAGTTCCTTGCTACTACAAAGGATTCAGTCCCATAAAAGTCTTTTCCACCCATAGCCTTGAAGTTTCTACATGTCTTAGCGAAAGTATTTCCACGAGGAGGAGAAGGAGGTGGAGGAACCGCTCCCACTGTGGGAGGAGGAATGCCTGCTGGGCCCGCACCATTGGCCCTTGCCTCTAGGTACCTTCGGAACCAGCCGGGTATCGGTACGCCTTCCGGAAGGTTAAGAACTCCATACATGCTGGAACAAAAAGGAAAGTATTCATGATAAAAGGGTAGAGAGATAGTGCAAATGGATTTTGGGGAATTATGCCTTTTTAAAAAAATAACTCTTTTTCTTGAAAACAATACTTCTTTAAACTTCTTTTTGAAAATAGTTCCAAAACTTTTATCTGGTCAAGTAAAACTGTGCTCTGATACCAAGTGAAACACCCCACCCTCCATTAAGGTCACTCACAAAGGAAATGCCTTAACTTTGGTGGAGGTTTTTAAGTAAAGTCACAGATAAACACAAGACAGATATATAAACACATATATATAAGCAGTGGAAAACAAACAGACTTTTTATTTAAATAAATACGCGTTCATACAAAGACATTTCCATAACTGTCACATAACAACTTCCAAAATATTACATCATCATTTTTGTCTTGGTTATTAAATAAAGAAGCATAAAAACATAATTAAAACGGCATAAATACCCATAGAGTGTGTCCAACAGCCATAGCCAAGGAAAGAGAGTCCAAACCGTACATCTACTATCTTGAAGCTTGCAAAGAATCTGACTAAGCTGGGTTGTTTCCTCCCTGTGGACCTGGGGGGCGGGGGGGGGGGGGGGGGGATGGAAGAAAAGAAGACAAAAGAAAATAGGGTCAGACATAAAGCCTAGTAAGTCTAGTGACTCTTCAGTATGAGAATACGAAAAAGGACATGATAAGTATAAACTGGAAACAGGAAAGTATCATAAACTAAGGTAAAGCAGTTTGAATCGAATATACTATCGCACCCCACACTATATCTCTGCACCTACTTGCACTGTCCCAACTGGCACCCCATGATCAGGGTGAAGTGATCCCCTTTTTCTAAAGATCGGCTCCTACTCGCATAATCGTCTGTGTCTTACGGCCCCCAAAGATTGTAGATACCTATGCTGGTCCGACCATGGGGTGTATCAAGTCCCATGGGGGCGACCCGACACAATCCTTAGAATGCATAGGTTATACTACTGGTGCCCCCAGTGCCCTGTTTGTCTGCTCCGAAGTGTGTGTACGCCCGCACTCCGTTAGAACACACACTGTTGCACCCACCGTCGTCGCTTTTGATTGCTTACAATCAACCCAGTAATCGTGCCCCACCCTGCCTAGTTTCAGGGTACCATGATACCTAATTGGGTTACTACTGAAATGGGTCCCCGTTACTAGGGTTTTCTAGTCAAACATGTTAAGTGGTTAAGTGTCTGTATTTACCTAACCCCACCCATCAGTTTAGTTTAACAAGTTGAATTGGTTAAGTGTTTTAGTTAACTTAACCCTACCATCCTGACTTGTCTATCCTTAGCTTTTTAAAGCACCGACCACTCACATTAGACAGATATTGTTACGGTTACTGGATGTGCCGGTCGGTTCCGGGAAGATTTACACCGTAACTCAGTCTAACCTCGGGTCCTTATTGGGCTCCATGCTTAACCACCCACATTGGATAGGTATTGTTGTGACTACTGGACAGCCGGGCGGGTCCGGGCAGGTTTACATCACAACTCAATCCAACCTCGTGTTAAGCATACTCGTATTTTCTAAATTTACATATTTTTCTTTATTACTTAATATATGTAAATTTGTCAACAATTAAATGTTGTGGCCCACTTTCCAAGTTTAACATTTTTGGTATAAGAATTTATACCATTTAAATGCCACCAATTTTGGCATGTGACAAACATGCCAATTTCATATATTTTTACCAATTTATGTCAAGTTTTACCAATATTCCCAACGTTACCCCATTTAAATATTAGGCTAACAATCTTAGCCTAATTTTCGTTCGCATGGTTTTTAACATATAATATTAGGCTAAAAACTTAGCCTAATTTAGTGCTCACAAAATTGGCATAAGGGAATTCATAAACATAAACATGACATAGGTGTAAACTTGGCATTTTTGGCATAGTCAATATGAACATCATAGGTGTGACTTGCAAAATAGTCAACATGAATATCATAGGTGTGAACTTGCAACATAGGCTAAATCAACTTATATACATGTGAACTTGCATTGAAATAGGGGTCTAACCAAATAGGTGTCACATGAATTAACATATGATTTAGACAACATAAGCCTAAACATGTTTAGATCTAGGCATAACATCGAACATCACTAGCATATGACAAGAATATAACATGTCCTCAAAGTATGTATAATTTCATCGCATGTGTGAACTAGATCCAAATCATGTTTACAACTATAACATGAAACTTGTATTAAAATGGATCTCGGCATGGATCCAACTATGAACTTGCAACTTTTGTATAGACATTTAAGCATATATGTAAACTTAATCATTTAGGCATAGAGGTTTTAGCATATATATAAATGAAATCTTAATCACGTATAACCTATATAATCACAAAAACATATAGGTGTCGATTACAACATGGACTATACAACTTGCATGTGATTATAAATGTACAATAGAATCAATATCAACTCAACTATACCACAAATATCACAATACCACAATCATTTCAATACATAGATGTGAATTAACATCGTTGTTACACAATAACACAATTCCATTTCCGTTTTACATCAAATCAAATCCAAACTTTTATTCACATCGGAAAAATCACTATACTTACAACAAATGACGGTCTTGTTTTCTGATTTCTGAGTTCTGAATTTTAATTGCTTTCCTTTGGGTAGACTAACGTTGATTTGATTATTGTTTTAACTTTAATTTGGCTCATCACTAAGCTTTTCTACAAGTGGAGGCTCCTCCTAGTTTTCTCCCGACAACATGACGGCTCCGTCTCTAATTTCTTATGTGAATTTTAGGTTGGAGTCTTAAGTTGTTTATATATAATTTCAGATTGATTTGAGCCGTCAGATGATCATAGATGAATCTAGACCATTCACTTCGAGAGGAGCCAACCAAAATGCGACAAGTCAGCCCTAGTGACACAACCAAGCCTCAGAAATCGACCAGAACCCGACCAGGCCAGCCAGGGCCAAACCAGGTCGACTGGGCAGGTCGACCCCTAGGTCGACCCTATGGTCGACCTTGTCACCCAGGTCGATCCCAGGTCGACCTGGTGCCTGAGCGGGAATTTTCCCGCCCAGCCCAGTTTGGGTCTAAATTCGAAATTTGAACTAACTTTTGAACTGTTTGAATTTTAAATTGAATTCTGAAACTTCCGGAGGCTATAACTCCTTCATACAGAGTCCGATTACCGCAAACTCGGACTCAATCTCAAGCTAAATTCTGAGACAAACGCAATGGAGTAACCTGTTTCCCTTAATTCTTTCAATTAGAATTAATTTTACTTTATTTTTTTAATTTACTGTTAACAGAAAATTCGGGGTGTTACATATAACCTCTAAGCTCGTACGTCTCAGAGAAGGGTGTTAAGGAAGAGAATAAATTCTCCACTACCAAACAGATATATATTTAGCAGAGATCAACGAATACCGCATAAAGGAATACAATGTCAAACACACCATGAAACACCCCACCTCCGTTAAGGTCACTCACAAAGGGAATGCCTTAACTTTGGTGGAGGGTTATAGGTACAAGACACAGAAAAATTTACAAGACAGATAAATATAAGCAGCGGAAATCAAACATTTATTGCACAAGTGGTTCAATACAAAAGCATTACAACAAATTGTCTCAAAATAACTTCCAAAACATTACATCATAATTTTTGTCTTGATTATTTAATAAAGAAGCATAAACCATAAATAAAACTGCATAAATCCCCAAGTGTAGTGTCCAAAAGCCATAGCCAAGGTAAGAAAGTCCCAATCATACATCTACTTTCTTGAAGCTTGCAAAGAGTCTGACTAAGCTGGAGTATTCCCTCCCTGTGGACCGGGGGGGGAGGGACGGAAGAAAAGAGGACGAAAGAAAATGGGTCAGACAATAAGTCTGGTAAGTTCAGTGATTACTAGTATTTAAACAAGGAAAGGGATCATGACAGAAGAATAGAACATAGGACAATACCCTAATATAAGATAAGATGAACATGTGATTGCACCCATTACTATAGTCTCTGCACCTACTGACCATTGGTTCAACCAGCCTCACGTGTTCATAACGAACGATCCCCTTAATGATCGGCTCCTACACGCATGCCTTCATATCCTGTGTCATTCGGCCCCGCTTGACTGTAGATACCTGTGCTGGTCCCACCACGGGGTGTCTAAGTCCCTCTGGTGGCAACCCGACATAGTTCAAGATGCACAGTGTATACTACTGATGCCCAGTGCCTGCTTTTTCCACTCTGGAGTACGTGCACGCCTGTACTCCGTCGGAACCTACACTGACGCACCAACCGCCGACGTTTTTGACCGCATATAATCAGCTCAGTAATCGTGCCCCACCCTGCCTAGTTCAGGGTACCATGATACATCTATGTGGGTTACTGCTGAAATGGGTCCCCGTTACTAGGGTTTTCTAATTGACGTGTTTATTTGGTTAAGTGTCCAAGTTTACTTAACCCCACCTTTCAGTTTAGTTAACATGTTGAATCGGTTAAGTGTTTCCTTAATTGACTTAACCCTACCAATCTTGACTTAGCTTTATTTTATTCATTAAAGCACCAACCTGAGACGACCCGAACTTCCCCGTGAAGGAAAGCGCGGATAGAATTGAGGACAAGACAAAATAGAACGCATACGGAAGAACATTTCATTGTTATTACAACAATTCCATCAGATACAAGAATATACAGAATATAAATGAATAAATTACATTCGATAAATATCAGAGATTACAATAAATTACACAGCAGCGGAAAAATATACAAAATACAACTGAAAGTGATACACGGATACAGAGCTTTCCAAGCATCGTTCCAGCTGTTAATCAGGACCCTGTGAATATAAATCTGCAAAACCAAAACTACTAGCTGCCCGTGTAGAAAATAGGGGCACCCAGAGTTTAGGTTAAAACAATAGACTCCAGGTCAGTCATGTGACTGGGGTGAGAACTAAAACAGTTATTTAATTCAATTTTAAAAGAGAGTAATTCAAGGGACCACGCCGTATAACACGGAACGGGTTTACTCCCAAGAATACCGGTGCATATAACAAAACAACGCAATGCTCTTTGGAAAAATGAAGCTATTATAAGACCCAGGTCCCATCACACAATGCAACGCAAGCCGGAGGATTGGGTTTTCCCTTATAATAGCCAAACATGCTTGGTACGCTTAAAACAAATCATTTGATACTATTATAAGTGTAGAGTGTCAAAACAGTTTTCAATCATAAATATCAATAATAGGCGGCATGGGTACCATTTATCATGTCGCCATACTAGTTCTACAATTAAAACCGCAATATCACGTATTGGAAATTGGATTCCGTCATGAGCCGAGGCAAGGGGCAAGCTCCTCTCCGATTCGAGACACTCTAGCAAATGTCTTAGGACCCCACTATGATCCTTGGATCTTCAGGGCCGGTCCTCTCTTACTTTTGAGGATTGGCAATTCCTGAACACACGTTTCCCGGTCCTTACAGACCTATATCCGAGGCGCCTCATATCCAACAACCACACAGGTAAAAAGTATATAAATGTCAGGGCTGGTAGGTCACTGACACCACCCTAGCTAGAAAGAAACGTCGTGCTCTCCCTGCAGTCACTATCCCGTTTTTGACTCATACCGAGGTGTGAGGCTTGCGAATTCACGTTATACACAAAGCTGCACCACACAGGCCGTGCTTTGATCATCAACCACAAGACTTTGCTTTTCAACAGAAGCCCTGATCAATTGCCACTTACGCGTGCCACACTGGCAATTCACTCCATGCGACTGATGTCCATCGATATACAACCTCTGAGCTCGTACGTCTCAGAGAAGGGTGTTAAGCAAGAGAATAAATTCTCCGCCGCCAAACAGATGCATATTTAATAGAGATCAATCAACACAGAATAAAATCCAATGTCAGACACACAATCCATTTACAAGTTCGTTCTGGGTCTGAACGAAACCGGAGGCACTTTCCTTGCATATCCATCCATCTCCAAGTACGTCTTGACGATCACCAACTGTTTCCCTCATCTTGGGTGTACAGCCCAATCGAGATCATCAGTAATCACCCAAACGATGTGATGACTTCCGGTCTTCAACCACCGTCTTCATCTTCGACATCTCGTCTAATCGGTTATTCAGAATGGGTATAAACCCGGCCTTTCTGAATAACCCACGTATATAATAAACGAATGTTACACAAACACAACAAACGCCTCATTCCAATTCAGAATATTCTTTTATCCACAAAATCACATTCTTAGGGAAATGTTCCCATTAATTTTATCCAAGATAAATTCTTCTAAATTTATCCTATAATCTTCCTTTGGATATCATTTCAAACCATTTTATGGTTTTCCAAACTAGTCGGGATTAGCGAACCACACCGAAGTAATTATTTATTTTATTTCCCAATCACAACCTATATATCCCATGGAGCAAAACTGGTGATACTCCATTCCTAACAGCACGGTGTTATCGGTAAAATTAATTACCATTTCACGTTCAAATCTAATTTAAGATTTAACTATCGCTTTGGAGCAAAACTGGTGGTACTCCATTCTCGATCACTTTTCAGATTTGATAATTTAAATTATCAATTCACTTTTTAATCTAATTAAAGATTCATTAAAACTCCACTTAGTTTTAATCTTTTCAAAAATCAATATCTTGTCTTTAACGGGCTAAAGAACCAATGTCATATAAAACACGATTCACGATAAACCCAAATCACATTCGATATTAAATACAAGGCTCTGAATAGAAAATATACCGGCTTATATTCAATATCAAATTATGAAACCAACAAATATCGTATTGGAAATAACGATATAAAATATATCTTTCAAATTCCCATAACAATATCTGTATAGTCACGAAATCCAACATCGAAATATTCCGAAGATAACTTTGATTCAACTCCAGCCCAATTCACGTATTGGGAATATTGATTATTTTTAAAATCACTTTCAAATTCAATTTATTTATTTCAAAAATAAATTGATTTTAATTCTAGTTCAAAACTAGTTCATTTCGATAAAAATCTATTTTTGTCTTTTCAAATGTGGAGTCTTTCACCCCAGTTCTTCCCAATTCACATATTATGATTTTACACAAATTATTGATATTTTTAATAATTTTATCAAGGCCCGTACAGTCGATTTCCAACAACGGCCATCGAATTGCACTTATAGCGACATTTTTCAAATTTGATTTGGACATAATTCCAAATCCAACCGTTAGATTTCAAATTTCTAATATTAATTGGAAAGCTTTTTTCGATACGAACCCAACGGTTCCGGTTTTAGGAGAATCCGACGGTCGGATCTCCCGCAACGTCAATTCGAAGTTAATGATCGAAATTCACGAACTGCCGCGGCGCGGCGTGTTCTATTCAGGCCATTATATATATATAATATATATATGTATTATATATATTTCGTCGATTTCCTTTTAAAACGTATTTTATAAATCGTTTTAAATTCGTTTTCAAAACCATTTCTACGTTACATTCAATTTCAAATCGATTTGATTTTAATTCAATTCGAATTCATTTCAATTTTATTTAATTCGAATTCAAATTCGTTTCAATTCAAATTTTAATTCGTTTCAATTCAATTTGAATTTACCTTCTATTTAATTCAATTCGAATTCATTTCAAATTGATTTCAATTCAATTTCAGTTTGTTTTAAATTTCATTCAAAACGATTTCAATTCGTTTTTAACTCAGTTTCAATTTAACTCAATTTCAATTTAATTCAATTTGAATTCATTTCTAATTGATTTGAATTCAAATTCACTTTCTATTCAATTCAAATCGAATTCATTTTCTATTCGATTCGAATTCATTTCAAATTGATTTCAATTCAATTTCAGTTTGTTTTAATCTAATTTAATTTGAATTTCATTTCAAAATATTAAATTTTGAAATCACTTTTCAATATTCATTATAAAACGAATAAAATCGATATAAATATCGTTCGCGTCCAAATAACGCATCTCTAATCCACACGGCTTTATATTTTTCAAAAACTTCTTTATTCTATTCAACAAATGAATATTTATTCTATTCAACACATGAATCTATATCTCTTTCAACACCCGACTATTTTTGTTATGTAAAATATTTTATAAAATCATGGTATCTATCGTTTGATTTTAATTAGACTCCACCGTGAAGTAGTTCTAATTTTAAATTTGATAAAGATGTGAATTTTATTATATAAAATATTTCACTCAAGACGTCAATAGTTTCAACTCATGAACATCGTCAACACATGACTATTTTTATATTCAACACATGAATTTTCTTTTATAATATTCATTATTTTCCCAATTGGAATGAGGCCCAATCAATCACCATATTACGTTAATTATATGGATTCCATACAACACATGTATATAATAGCAACGATAAACAATCAACCATCACCCAAGGTGCACCACACAACTGTATAAGCATCAAATATAAATAACCAATGCTTACACAGCCTGTCGACCAATCGATCGACATACAATGAAATAATTGGGATTAGTGTACTCAAATATCATCCCAACACCCGTGTGGGGTTTCAAATCAACAAACACAGATTTTTATTTGTGCAGTTGGGCGATGTGTAAAATTTATCGACCCAATCAATATCAGTCAAATCAATGTATATAAACAAATCGGCCGATTTGTTTATAAATATTTATTTATTCACATTCACGTTAAAAATTATATTTTTTTTCGATAATTAATTTATTTCAACACATCTACATTTATTATCGATTTCACATCAACAACACAAACAAATTTCACAACACATCAATTAAACAAACAAGCCATCCACGGTCTGTGGATGACGGGTGTCGGGTGCTGCTAAGCACCGTCTGCAACCTAGTATATATATATATAGCTAGAAAAGGAAATTTGAGTGAGAAGTTCTCACCGATAGCTATCCAACTTCACGACACTTCTTTTATAGAAATCTTCATCGTTGTCGCATCTTTTCCATCTTCGTTGCCCGTAGCCACTACATATATAAAAATCGAATTTTTACTTTGATGTTCAATATATAAAAATCATATTTTTATTTTGCTATTCAATATATAAAAATCATATTTTTATTTTGCTATTCAATATATAAAAATCATATTTAATTTTGCTATTCAATATATAAAAATCATATTTTTATTTTGATGTATATGTAAAAATCTCACCTTTCTCCATTTAAAATATCGTCTTTCTTCCTTTGAAAATCTAATCTTTTCTATTTTAAAAATCTAATCTTTTCTATTTTAAAAATCTAATCTTTTCTATTTTAAAATCTAATCTTTTCTAAACAAAGTCAAATAAAAATCAGATTTTTAATGCAAAGCCATATGAATAAAAATCCTAATTTTATTCCTAAGTTAAATGCCACTAATTAGATAACAAAATAAATAAATAAAAACTCACATTTTTCTACTTTTAACTGGGAAGAGGGGTGCTTGGCTGTTGGAGGCGGAGGAGGATGGTGGAGCGGTCGGAGGAGGTCAGGTGGAGAAGACGAAGCAGCGGCGGCGCAGCACAGGAGGGGGGGCTTGGAAAGGGGGCGTCGCGACTGGAGATGGGGCTCGGGCTTCTCGGGGGGTGCGGTTTGAACGGAGCAGGGCTGGAGGAGGAGGGGCACCGCGAGGTGGAGGGTCTGGCCTGGGGAGGTGGCGCCAGAGGCGCGACGCCTCTGGTGGGCGGCGGTGGCGAGTCGCGCCCCCCGTTCTTTTTTTTTCTTAATTGGTCTGAACGAAAATAAGGAAAGAAGGGGGTGAGGGTTTAAAAAGGAAAAAATATATATTATTTTATTTATTAAATTAATTCTAAAAAGCAACTTTTATTTTCGACCTCGAAACGAAACCCACCGCCTGTCGTCCATAGCGTTTTACCCCCATTCCGAACACAATGGGATATGTATCGTAAGCTGATTCGATCGTTTCGATCTGTTTCCGTTAAAACCAACATATAACTCTATATACTGATTTTGAACGCGCATTTCAATTTACCGGGGTCACATACTAAATCTATAAATCCCATAAAAATATTTTCTAGCTTCGTATTGACGATACGGTCCTAACAAAACTAGTTTCGTCGAATTCCGAGACCGTTGGAAAAATGGCCATTTTCCAGTCGATTAAAATCAACTGAAACTGGTCAAACGCGTTTTCCTATGCCATACGCACATATTGAATCGAAAAATTATGAAATTTGGAATCTAGCAATAACTTGACACTGCGGATCCAACAAAAGTGGTTTCGTCGAAATCCGAGGTCGTTTGCAAAATTCCCATTTTTAAGGGCCTGAATTCCATAGCGACTATTCAGAATTTTCAACTGGACATATCTTTTGATTCCCGCTATGAAATTTCGATTTTTCGGATTCGTTGGAAAGATATCATCAATTAGATTCCATTATTTTTGGTTTCACTAAAATCCGGATTGTTTTGCACCCGGTACATTCAATTGAAGTTTGAAATCAAATTATCGAACTACCGCGCCATTTTCAATTCTATTTATAATTATATATAATTATTATATTCTAACGACGACGTATATAATATATACATCGAATTCTGTTCAAAATAAATTTCTCGTTGATATTATTTAAAATAATCCATTTTAAATATTCAAAATTCGCTAAAATTGCCAAAATAAAAATTTTAAACTGGCCCAGATTTTCCGGGTTATTACACAACCACTCACATTAGACAGGTCTTGTTGTGGTCATTGGATGTGCTGGTTGGTTCCGGGCAGTTTTACACCACAACTCAGTCTAACCTCGGGTCCTTTTTGGGCTTGATGCACTAACCAACCACATTAGACAGGTCTTGTTGTGGTCACTGGATGTGCCGGTCGGTTCCGGGCAGTTTTACACCACAACTCAGTCTAACCTCGGGTTAGGCATATTCATCTTTTCTAAATTCATATATTTTTTATATATGTCTAATTTTATATGTAAATTAATCTTAATTTAATCATGCCATAATTCTCCTTTTGATTATGCTCATAATAAATGGTATACCAGATATACCATTTCATGAACCAATATATGCTATGAAATTTTCATGTTTCCCAATGCTACCCCCGTGGTAAGTTCGCAAAAATAACATAAAATGTTGGGCTAGTAAATTAGCCCAAACCCATAAACAAAAAGGATAATAAACATGGGACATGAAATAAGCATACAATAACATACTTTTAACTTATCATGTGTAACTTGGCATAGAAGCATCACTAACTTTATTCAACTGGTAAGGGTGAACTTGTGACTAAGTTGGATCTAATTATCATGTAAACTTGATATAGGTCTAACATGGAGGTTTAAAATATAAACACAATTTTAAACCACAACTTAGCATATTAACTTATGTATGTGAAAACATAAGAAAGCTACTATAAACATATATAAATCACAACTTACCATGATAACTTATGTGCTTTAAAACATAAGAGGGCCACAAATCCAATCTAGCAACATAAATAGGTTCAACTTAACATAGATCTAAATATACATAAATGTTGATCTAACATGTAGGCATGTGATTTAGATCATAAACTTGCAAGTAATCACCAAATTATAACATGACATGTTCATCACTAAGTTGGCATAATAAGTTCATTACACAATCATAATAGATTCCAATAACATACAATATGGTACGTTCATCACCACAAACATATAGGCATGATCAATCGCAATGGTAATTTAAGATAAATGAGAATCATTCTTTATTTATCTTATACACAAGAATCATTCTATATTCGAGTCACAACATGTCATGATTTCATTTAAAAGAACGTTTAAATCTACGTAATAACCAACTTACAAACTAAAAGGAATTCTTGATTTCTGGAATCTGAATTCTGAAGTTGAAATGCTCGCCTTTGATGTAGATCGTTGAATTAGATTAGTTTTAATTTGAATTTGATGTAGGCTTTAATCTCGTCTTTGAATTGAAAGCGGTGACGGCTACTCCAAGTTCTCTATTGACGGCATGACAGTTCCAATATTATTTTTGTGTGATTTTAGGTTGAGTATTAGGTTGTTTATATAAAATTTCAATTTAATTAGAGTCGTCGGATGAACCTAGAGTTAACCACAACCATTCAGACCAGATCAGAACTATCCAGAAACCCTAGTGACTTAGCAACAAGTCATAAGTCGTCAAAATTCAGATCTGGCCGGGGGGGGGGCTGGTCGACCTGTAGGGGGGAGATCGACACTAGGGTCGACCCCCTGGTCGACCTGGGTCTTGGGCAGGAATTTTCCCATCCAGCCCGCTTCTGACTTTTGTTTTGAATTTTGAATTCGGTTTCGAGCTGTTTGAATTTATTTGAATTTCTGAAACTTCTGAAGGCCATAACTTCTTCATACGAAGTCCAATTCACGCAAACTCGGACTCTATCTCAAGCAAAATTCCGAGACAAACGCAATGGCATAATCCGTTTCCCTTAATTCTCACATTTGAAATTAAGTATTGTTTAATTCGTTATTATAATGTTAACAGAAAATATGGGGTTTTACATTCTCCCCTCCTTTTAGGATTTCGTCCCCGAATTCTTCAAGTAGAGAAGAACTTATATCCTACCATCCAATCACCCATCTACTCAACCATCAAACACAGGCGTCCATTGTCCTTAAAAGACTTCTAATGCTTCATGATCATATGCATAGTGTGTGTACATGTCCTTATCTAAAGCAAAATCAGGCGGTCTACTGATTCAGTTGACCTCCTTAATGCAAATTATGTCAGTGCCATGAGTCCATTATGTATGCAATTTTTCCTACTCAAAATTCCCTACATGAGTCCACAACATTCATACAAATGCAACATCCATATGATAACACATCAAATTTCAATCCATATATAAATACATATATGCATATGCAATATGAAAGTGACTGAGCCGATCTAATACATATGTGTGTGTAATATGCATCCACGAGCAACCATTAGCAATCCACTTGCAACCACTAGCAACCATCAACCATAACATGTTTCAATTACATGTTTACATCCAAATAGGTTTCTACCTAAGAATAAGGATAAGGTCGAGGAGATATACCTAAAAAGATAGATACAACCATAAACTTAAGGAAAAAGAGGTCAAAGATGTACCCTCAAAAAGAAAAGGGTAGGCTGCACGTATTCTATCCTCAGTTTCTCAAGTCGCGTCTTCCTCGGCGTCGCTCCACTGAACTTTGACAAGCTTGAGTTCACGGTTGCGTAGCTTTTTGACTTTTGTTCCCAAGATACGGGTTGGAACTCTCCTCATAGTTTCTACTTCCTCCAGCATGCTTGGTTCCACCACTTCCGCAGACTCATGTAAGCACTTCCGCAGGTGAGAGACATGAAAGACATTATGAACCCCAGCCAATCTTTCGGGCAGCTGTACCCTATAAGCCATCTTCCCAATCTTCTCAATGATAGGAAACGGCCCCACAAATCTTGGTGCTAACTTTCCTGCGGATCCATAGCGAACGACGTTTCTCAAAGGAGATACTTTAAGGAACACCTTGTCTCCAACTTTGAACTCAAGGTCGGTTCTTCTTTTGTTTGCGTAGGACTTCTGTCTATCTTGGGCAGTCTTCATTCTTCTTCGTATCAAGTCCACTTTCTCTGAAGTTTCTCTAATCATGTCTGGTCCAAGTATGAGCTTGTCTGTGGACTCCCACCAGCAAGTTGGTGACCGACACAGTCTTCCATATAAAGCTTCGAAGGGTGCCATGCCTATGGTGGCTTGGTAACTATTATTGTAAGTGAACTCCACCAAAGGTAAATGATCTTCCCATGTACCTCCAAAGTCAAGAATGCACAGTCTCAAGAGGTCTTCTAGTACTCTATTCACCCTTTCCGTCTGACCATCGGTTTGGGGGTGATAGGCCGTGCTTAAACATAGTTGTATGCCAATAGCCTCTTGTAAACTCTTCCAAAACTCGCTCGTGAAGATAGGATCTCGATCACTCACTATGCTGGAGGGTATCCCATGGAGTTGAACTATCTCTTTAAGATATATGGATGCTAGAGATGAGGCAGTCCTTCTACTCTTGACGGGTATAAAGTGGGCGCTTTTTGTGAGCCAGTCCACTATTACCCAAATACTGGTATTGCCCCTCCTTGACCTAGGCAACCCATCAACAAAGTCCATTGAAACGCTATCCCATTTCCACTGTGGGACCTCTCGAGGATGAAGCAAACCTCCAGGCTTCTTTTTTCCCGCCTTGACTTGCTGGCATATCATGCACTTGGAGACGAATTCAGCTACATCTCTTTTCATGCCACTCCAAAAGAAAACCCTTTTTATGTCTTTGTACATTTTGTCTCCACCGGGGTGTATGGTCAACTTGGAATGGTGTGCCTCTTTGAGAACCCTCTTCATCAAATCCCTTGCTTGTGGGATGCATAGTCTTCCATCCCGTCTCAACCATCCCTTATCATCGATGGAGTATCTATTGAGGAAACTCGAAGTCTCACCCCTAATCAGCTTATCTATTATATTAACTAGCTGAGGGTCTTCACATTGCGTTGTCCCTATTGAGTCCAAAAGCGTAGGCCGCACTTCCAATGTTGCTAATAGGCCAGGTACAAATTCAGAGGAGGGCCTAAAGTCAAAGTTGGCTATGTACTCCAAGCTTTGCCTTTCTACAAAGAGAGGGCTTAAGGTAAGTTTCTTTCTACTCATGGCGTCTACTACTGCATTGCCCTTGCCAAGAGTGTAGGAAATCTCAAAATCATACGAGGCAAGAAACTCCATCCATCTTTGCTGCCTCAAGTCGAGATCTTTCTACGAGAAAAGGTATTTCAACGATTTATGGTCAGTAAACAATTTAAACTTCTCACCTAGGAGATAATGGCGCCAAGACTTAAGCGCAAAAATGATGGTTGCCATCTCTAGATTGTGGGTTGGGTAGTTTTTCTCATGTACTTTCAACTGCCTTCCACCATAAGCCACTACCTTCCCTTCTTGCATCAGAACAGCACCTAGTCCCGTGTCACATGCATCTGTGTATACTGTAAACATCTTGCTTCCATCAGGCAATGTCAGAACTGGGGCTATTGTTAGAGCCCTTTTCAAACGTTGGAAAGCAATACCGCAATCCAAATCCCAAGCGAAAACTAGGTTCTTCTTTGTCAACCTTGTAAGTGGAGCTGAGATTTTCGCAAAATCTTTGATGAATTTCCGATAAAAGCCTGCCAGCCCGAGAAAGCTTCGGACTTCGGTTGCGTTTCGTGGAACCTTCCAATCTTGCACAGCAACCACTTTTGCGGGGTCCACAACTAACCCCTCTTTGGACACCACATGTCTAAGGAACCTAACTTCTTCTCTCCAGAAATGGCATTTGGAGAATTTGGCTTTCAACTGATGTGCACGGAGAGTATCCATGACTTCGCTTAAGTGCTAAGCATGCTCTTCCTCATTCTTTGAGAAGATCAAAATATCGTCCACGAAGACCACCACAAACTTATTGAGGAACTCCCTGAACACTCTGCTCATCAAATCAACGAAGTAAGCAGGTGCATTTGTCAAGCCGAAAGGCATGGCAAGCCACTCGAAGAAACCATCCGAAGTTCTGAACGCGGTCTTATCAATGTTGTCTTTAGCCACTCTTAGCTGATGAAACTCGGTAGATAAATCTAATTGGGAGAAAACCGATGCACCTACAAGCTGATCAAACAAATCATCTATTCTCGGGAGTGGGTGCCTATTCTTCTTGGTCATCTTGTTTAGCTCCCTATAATCAACGCACAGGCGAAGTGAACCGTCCGCTTTAGTTGCGAACTCTACTGGAGCACCCTATTCAGAAATACTCCGCCTTATAAACCCCTTTTCTAGGAGCTCTTTAACTTGCTTATTGACCTCTTTCCGCTCCCTTGGAGCCATGTGCCTAACGGGTAAGGCAACGGGTTTTGCATTGTCAACGGGGTATATGAGGAAGTCTATCTCCCGCTTCGGAGGTAAGCCCTTTACCTCTTCAAACACATCCGAGTATTCACGGACTACCTTTACAGACTGCAAGTTCTCAACAGATGCATCAAGAGATTCTAGATAACTTAGCATAACAGAATTCATGGGATTACAAGAGATTTCGAGAGTGTTACCGAGGCGAGTCATATCTAACTACTCTCTTTTCACAATCGAGGATGGCACCATTACTGGATAGCCAGTCCATGCCAGAGTCAACCCATAGCCCGTGAAGCCCAAAACAAAGGCATTACATCTAAACCCAATGCTTAGAATAGAAATTTCCAAATCCAAACAAACCATTGACAAATAAGCTGAGCCCCAATTGGATTTGAAACAACCAAGGGATCCTCTACTATACTGGTGTCTAGGTGCAGAGATTCAACTAAGGCAGTAGATATAAATGAGTTCGATGCGCCAGAATCAAATAGTGTACGAACAGGATAATCACACAAATAAACTAAACTCTCGACAGAAATTTTTCTACCTCGTTCTTGCGGAGGTGCCGTGAGAGCGTGAACTTGTCCTCCAAAAGAAGGTCCAGCTCTCTGCCCTTGCTTCCTTGGGCATTCCTTAGCCATGTGTCATGTTTCTCCACAATGGAAACAACCACCCATCTTCCTTTTCTTCTTCCTGTAGTCTTTGACTAGATGTCCAGGAATGCCACAAAAATTACACTTTCTCTTCTCACTGGGTTTGTTGTCTTCCCGCCTTTCTTTGAATCAGCCTTCTTGTTTTGTGACCCCTCTACCTTCTTATCTTGAGGCACTTCCACTTTTGCCTCTTTCTTGCCCTTGTCTTCCTCATGTAAGAGTGCCATGTCCACTAATCTCTCGTAAGTAGCCCCCATAGGAACATGGGTCATAGCTAAGCTGTGAAATGGCTCATTCAATCCCTTGACAAAATGGAGAGTCTTCTTATGAGGAGTATTCACTAAGTCCAGTCCAAATCGGGCCAGCTGATTGAATTGGTTGATGTACTCCTTGACCGTCATACTTCCTTGCTTAAGAGATAAGAACTTCCCCACTTATAAGCTTCGTTCAGCTTGTGAGAGTAATTTCATCTCAAACCTCATTCTGAAATCCATCCATGTTTCAACTGGTCTTTCAGCGTTAGTGACTTCCCACCAATAGGAAGCTTCATCTTTGAGCAACCATACAGCCAACTGTATCTTCTGCCTATCGTGCAACTCGAAGATAACGAATAGATCCTCAGTTTCTTTGAGCCAGTTCCTTGCTTCTACGAATGATTCAGTTCCCTTGAAATCCTTTCCACCCATGGCCCTAAAGTATCTATAAATCTTTGAGAAAGCATTTGCACGAGGAGGAGGAGGAACCGCTGCGGCTGGAGGAGGAGGAATATCTGCTGGGCCCTCATCGTTGGCCCTAGCCTCTAAGTACCTCCTGAACCAACCATGTATAGGCACACCCTTTGGAAGGTTAAGATTCCCAGACTTGCTGAAACGAAAAAGAAAAGATTCAAAACAAAGGATAGAAAGATAGGGCATATAGCTTTGGGGGATTATGCCTTTAAAATAAAATAACACTTTTTCTTGTAAAATGCTTCTTTATATTTCTTTTGAAAATACTTTTCAAAAACTCTTATCTGATTTGGTAAACCTTTGCTCTGATACCAAGTGAAACACCCCACCTCCGTTAAGGTCACTCACAAAGGGAATGCCTTAACTTTGGTGGAGGGGTATAGGTACAAGACACAGAAAAATTTACAAGACAGATAAATATAAGCAGTGGAAATCAAACATTTATTGCATACGTCGTGGTTCAATACAAAAGCATTATAGCAAATTGTCTCAAAATAACTTCCAAAGCATTACATCATAATTTCTGTCTTGATTATTTAATAAAGAAGCATAAACCATAAATAAAACTGCATAAATCCCCAAGTGTAGTGTCCAAAAGCCATAGCCAAGGTAATAGAGTCCCAATCATACATCTACTTTCTTGAAGCTTGCAAAGAGTCTGACTAAGCAGAAGTATTCCCTCCCTATGGACCTGGGGGTTGGGAGGAACGGAAGAAAAGAGGACGAAAGAAAACGGGTCAAACAATTAGTCTGGTAAGTTCAGTGATTACTAGTATTTAAACAAGGAAAGGGATCATGACAGTAATAACATAACATAGGACAATACCCTAATATAAGATAAGATGAACATGTGATCGCACCCATTACTATAGTCTCTACACCTACTGACCATTAGTTCAACCGGCCCCACGTGTTCATAATAAACGATCCCCTTAATTATCGGCTCCTACACGCATGCATTCATATCCTGTGTCATTCGGCCCCGCTTGACTGTAGATACCTGTGCTGGTCCCAGTATGGGGTGTATCAGTCCCTCTGGTGGCGACTCGACACGATTCAAGATGCATAGTGTAAACTACTGATGCCTAGTGCCTGCTTTTTCCACTCCGGACTACGTGCACGCCCGTACTCCGTTGGAACCTACACGGATGCACCAACCTCCAACGTTTACGACCGCTTATAATCAGCCCAGTAATCGTGCTGCACCCTGCCTAGTTCAGGGTACCATGATACATCTATGTGGGTTACTGCTAAAATGGGTCCCCGTTACTAGGGTTTTCTAATCAACATGTTTATTTGGTTAAGTGTCCAAGTTTACTTAACCCCACCCATCAGTTTAGTTAACATGTTGAATCGGTTAAGTGTTTCCTTAATTGACTTAACCCTACCAATCTTGACTTAGCTTTAATTTATTCATTAAAGCACCAACCACTCACATTAGACAGGTCTTGTTGTGGTCACTGGATGTGCTGGTTGGTTCCGGGCAGCTTTACACCACAACTCAGTCTAACCTTGGGTCCTTTTTGGGTTTGATGCACTAACCAACCACATTAGACAGGTCTTGTTGTGGCCACTTGATGTGCCAGTCAGTTCCAGGCTGTTTTACACCACAACTCAGTCTAACCTCAGGTTAGGCATATTCGTCTTTTCTAAATTCACATATTCTCTATATATGTCTAATTTTATATGTAAATTAATATTAATTTAATCGTGCCATAATTATCCATTTGATTATGCTCACAATAAATGGTATACCAAATATACCATTTCATGAACCAATCTATGCCATGAAATTTTCATGTTTTCCCTACGCTACCCCCGTGATAAGTTCGCATAAATTACATAAAATTTGGGCTAGTAAATTAGCCCAAACCCGTAAACAAAAAGGGTAACAAATAAGGGACGTGAAATAAGCATACAATAACATACTTTTATCTTATCATGTGTAACTTGGCATAGAAGCATCACTAACTTAATTAAACAGGTAAGGGTGAACTTTTGATTAAGTTGGATCTAATTATCATGTAAACATGATATAGGTTTAACATGGAGGTTTAACATATAAACACAATTTTAAACCACAACTTAGCAGATTAACTTATGTATGTGAAAACAAAAGAAAGCTACTATAAACATATTTAAATAACAACTTACCATGATAACTTATGTGTGTTAAAACATAAGAGGGCCACAAATCCAATCTAGCAACATAAATAGTTCAACTTAACATAGTTCTAAATATACATAAATGTTGATCTAACATGTAGGCATGTGATTTAGATCATAAACTTGCAAGTAATCACCAAATTATAACATGACATGTTCATCACTAAGTTGGCATACTAATTTCATTACCCAATCATAATAGATTCCAATAACATACAATATGGTACGTTCATCACCACAAACATATAGGCATGATCAATCGCAATGGTAATTTAAGATAAATGAGAATCATACTTTATTTATCTTATACACAAGCATCATTCTATATTCGAGTCACAACATGTCATGATTTCATTTAAAAGAACGTTTAAATCTACATAATAACCAACTTACAAACTAAAAGGAATTCTTGATTTCTGGAATCTGAATTCTGAAGTTGAAATGCTCGCCTTTGTTGTAGATCGTTGAATTAGATTAGTTTTAATTTGATTTTGATGTAGGCTTTTATCTCGTCTTTGAATAGAATGCGGTGACGGCTACTCCAAGTTCTCTATTGACGGCATGACAGTTCCAAGATTATTTTTGTGTGATTTTAGGTTGAGTATTAGGTTGTTTATATAGAATTTCAATTTAATTAGAGCCGTCGGATGAACCTAGAGTTAACCACAACCATTCAGACCAGATCAGAACTATCCAGAAACCCTAGTGACTCAGCAACGAGTCATAAGTCGTCAAAATTCAGATCTGGCCGGGGGGGGGGGGGCAGGTCGACCCCCAGGTCGACCTGTAGGGAGGAGGTCGACACTAGGGTCGACCCCCTGGTCGACCTGGGTCCTGGGCGTGAATTTTCCCGCCCATCCCGCTTCTGACTTCTATTTTGAATTTTGAATCCGGTTTCGAGCTGTTTGAATTTATTTGAATTTCTGAAACTTCTGAAGAGCATAACTTCTTCATACGAAGTCCAATTCATGCAAACTCAGACTCTATCTCAAGCAGAATTCTGAGACGAACGCAATGGCGTAACCCGTTTCCCTTAATTCTTACATTTGAAATTAAGTATTGTTTAATTCATTATTATAACGTTAACAGAAAATATGGGGTGTTACACACCATCCATATACAAGTCCATTCTGGGTCTGAACGAAACCGGAGGCACCTTATTCCTCGTCCCATATGTCCAATACAAGAGAGAGGCCCTCGCATACCCGAACTATCAACAAATTCATTTGGACGACTACCATTGTAGCCCCTTCAAGGTGCAACTCCAATCATGAGCATCAGTAGCAACCCATCCATTCGATGTAAAGATCGTCGTTCTTGCACCGTCTTCAGTCTCTTCGACTTTTGTTGTATCAGTTATTCAGAATGGGTTAAACCCGGTCTTTCCTAATAACTCGCTTGTCTTATAATCAAGTGCTATATCAACACATTATACGCCTCATTCCAATCCAGAATGTTATTTTATTCAAATATTCTTTTCGTAATTTAAACCAAATTAAGGTTTTCCAAACTGGTCGGGGTTCGCGCACCTTACCGAAGTAATCATTTGTTTATTTTCCCAATCCTAACCTATTCATCCCATGGAGAAAAACTGGTAATACTCCATATCCAACACCATGGTGCTGTCGGTAAAAATTAATTACCATTTCACGTTCAAATCTAATTAAAGATTTAACTATCGCTCAGAGGAAAACTGGTGGTACTCCATTCTCAATCATTTCCCAAATTTGATCATTTAAATTATCACATTCACGTTTTAATCTAACTAAAGAATCATTAAAACTCCACTTAGTTTTAATCTTCCCAAAAATCATTATTAATGATTATTTAACTTTAGTAAATCAAACATGTCGTATCGACCATCTACATCATACCACTAATTTCTGCCAATATATAACCTCTGAGCTCGTACGTCTCAAAGAAGGGTGTTAAGCAAGAGAATAAATTCTCCGCCACCAAACAGATATATATTTAGCAGAGATCAACAATATGGTTCGAAATACAATGTTAGACATGTAATCCTGTCTTTAACTGGGTTAAAAAACAAATGTCATTTAAAACACGGTTCATGATAAACCCAAAATCACATTCCATTAACCATGGAATCTTCATGGAAAACAGATCAATATATAATCGATATCAATTTCTTTATCCGACTAATAATATAAATGGAATAACGACAAAGCCTTTTAAATTCCATATGTGTTAACAGTCTTCCTCCACAGAAACTCACTTCGATTATTACCAAATCGAATTCCATTCAATTCCAATTTAATATATTAAATTGGAAATCTTTACTTTGGAAAATTCCACTAATCTTAATTAAAAGGTTATAAATTCCAAATCATATTCTTCACTGTTAATTGGGTTAAAGAACAAGTGTTATTTTAAACATCATTTACGATAAACCCAAAAATCCAATTCTTTTATTCAATTCCAATTAAATATTAATTAATTGGAAAACTTCAATAAATCTTCATTTAAAGATTCATTCTTTTCTCAACTGGGTTTACGAACAGTGTTAATGAAGACACCATTCACGACAAACCCAAAATCCAATTTCAATCCAATTAAATATTAATTAATTGGTAAAATTCCCTAAATCTTGATTAAAAGATTTATTCTTTTCTCAACTGGGTTTAAGAACAGTGTTATTAAAGACACCGTTCACGACAAACCCAAAATCCAATTTTGATCCAATTAAATATTAATTATTTGGTAAAATTCTTAATTAAAAGATTTATTCTTTTCTTAACTTGGTTTAAGAACAGTGTTATTAAAGACACCGTTCACGACAGACCAAAAATCCAATTTCAATCCAATAAAATATTATTTAATTGGTAAAATTCCCTAAATCTTAATTAAAAGATTTATTCTTTTCTCAACTGGGTTTAAGAACAGTGTTAATAAAGACACCGTTCATGACAAACCCGAAATCTAATTTGATATCAAATACAAGGCTCTTAATAGAAATTATATCGGCTTATATTCAATATCAAATTCTAAAACTGACGGATATCGTATTGGGAATAATGATATCTGTATCTTCCAAATTCCCATAACAATATCTATATAATCACGGAATCTAACATCGAAATATCCCAAAGATTATTTCCATTCTAGTTTATTCATGGGAATATTATGGTTATTTTAAAACCATTTTCAAATCCAATTTATTTATTTCTAAAAATAATTGGATTATTATTTTAATTATTAACTAGTTCATTTCGATAAAAACATACTTTTTTCTTTTCAAAAGTGGAATTTTTCATTCAAAATCTTTCCAAATCATTTATTATGATTTTACATAATTTTTCCATGTTTTCAATAATTTTAATATCGCCCGTACAGTCGATTCCCAATAATGGCCACCTAACTGCATCCATAGCAACCTTTTCAAAAACTGATTTGGAGATATCTTAAAATCCAACCGTTAGATTTCATGTCTCTCGTATTCATTGGAAAGCTCTTTTTGATACGAACCCAACGGTTCCAGTTTTAGGAGAATCCGACGGTAGGATCTCCCCTTACATCCATTTGAAGTTAATGGTCGAAATTCATGAACGGTCACTATGCGGCGTGTTCTATTCAGACCATTAATATATATATGTATATATAATATTATATATATTTTATCAATTTCCATTTAAAACGTATTTTATAAATTCGTTTTAAAACAACCTTAACTTCATTTTCAATCTTAAATCAAAATTCAATATTTTATATCATTATAATGTTGAAATGATAATATTTTCAAAATATCAGATTTTGAAATCACTTTTCGATATTCATTATAAAATGAATAAGATCGACAGAAAATCCCATTCGTGTTAAAATGGCGCTTAACTACTTAACACAGCTTCGCATTTCAATATTTTCGTGTCCATCCAAAATCGGACATCAAAATCACATTTTGATTATTCACTGAATATTATTTTAAAATATTCATTGATTATGAACTGGAATCAGACTCAATCAATTACCATATAATTTCAGTTATATAGATTTCATACATAGCATGTATACAACAATAATGATAAACAATCATTAAAAATTCATACAACATCCAGAGTGAATTTTACAACTATATAAGTATTAAAATAAATAAATAAATAAATAACACTTACAATCTGTCAAACCCATCGATCGACATACAACTAAACAATTGGGATTAGTGTATGGCAAATATCATCCCAATACCCATGTGGGGTTTTCAAACAATAAATAGTGATTATTATTTGTGCTAAATGGGTATACATAAACAAACAGTCCGATATGTAAATGAATATTTATTTTATTTTAGGAGAATTTTATACAGTTTATATAAAAAATTTATATATAACCATATCAATCAATAACAATTCCACTCACAATCCAAACAAACAATCAACCATGGTTTGTACCAAAACAATAGTGTCAGGAGCTACTAACCCTGTCTGCAACTTATTATATAATAACTGTAAAATAATTTGAGTGAGTGAGAGTTCTCACAGTCAGTTTCCACTCCGTCATTCTTTATTGGATAGTTTGGATTTAAATCTTCCCTAAATTAACAAGCTCCGGTTAGTCTTGTTGTGAAGCTCTCGTCTCCACGATCGCAATGGATCTAAAATCGTCGGATTTGGACCTCGTATGAAGAAGATACGATAATTTAAACATTGGTTAGATAATTTAAAATAATTAAATGATTAATTAACTTAATAATGTTTAATAAATGCTACCCTCCCTTCTTCTACTTCCACACTTCAGGAAAACCGCTCAAACCCAAAAGCTTCGATCAAAAATTCAAACTTACGTCCGCCCCCAAGCCCTCCGCCGCCGATCTGAGACCTCCACGGCGAAGCGCTACGCGTCCTCCAGCTGCACCACCCATCTTAGGAATTTCGATCCCTTCATGCTCCTCAAAAATCGCTGCAAACATCGCGACTTCCTGGATGATTTCTGGCCGACTCAGAGGATTATACACGATCAAAACCATGTTGAATCCGAGGGCTTGCTTTACTCTTAGATTTTGGTTTTATAAATATGAAATTATTGAATGGATTAATCGATTTTTGAGGAAGAAAATTCGAGCCCCACAGTCGTTCGAAATAGATACGATGGTGGGTTCCTAAAGTAAACAAGGGTTTTGGTAGAAATAGATTATATATATATATATATATATATATTAATAATATTTAATTCACTTATTTATTTCATGGTGAATTTTCACGTCCGAACTCCTATTGAATCCTACCGACTATCTCCCCTAGGTAAATACCCCCATTCCGGACACAATGGGATATGTTTCGTAAGCCAATTTGACTGTTTCGATCTGTTTTCATAAAAATTAAATATAAATCAATATATATTGAATTTAAACGTACATTTTAATTTACCAAGGCCACATACTGATTCCAAAAATTCTCGAAAAATAAATCTAGCTATGTTTCGATGATACGGTCCTAATAAAACTAATTTTGTCAAATTTGGAGGCCGTTTGAAAAGTGGCCATTTTCTGGTCGATCCAATTCAAACTGAAACTGTCAAAACACATTTAAATTTACCACGCTCACATATTGATTCCAAAATTTATGAAATTTGAGACCTAGCAATAATTTGACATTCTGGATCCAACAAAAGTGGTTTTGTCGAAAACGTAGGTCATTTGCAAAATGACTATTTTTAAGGGCTATTATATTATATAAAATATATATAAATTCCATAGCGACTATTTTAAGTTGGACATAACTTTAAATTTATATTATAAAATCTCAGTTTCTTACATTCGTTATAAAGATATAATTAAACAGATTCAAATGTTTCTAGTTTTACTGAAATCTGATTTATTTCGAATTATATGTATGGATTTGAAATTTAAAATCAAATTTTGATACTACCGCGCCATTTCTAATTTGTTTTATAATTAAAATAAATTTATATGTTCTAACTTTGATTTAAATAAATTTTCAATCGTTATTATTTAAAATAGATCATTCTAAATATTCAAAATCCATTAAAATAGCTAAAATAAAAATTTAGAATTGATTCTGAAATTCCAGATTGTTACAATCTCCCCCACTTAAAATCTTTTCGTCCTCGAAAAGGAACGGAGCTGAAAGTTGTTTATCTAACCAACTCAACTTTCATTCTGGCTTTCATTCTTCAAATTTTCAGTTTCTAAGGATTTTCTAATTTCTCAAAAATTTGGCTAACACCCTAAATTTTCGAAAAATTCCACCATTACCTACTTTGTACAGGGTGATCGGTAAAACCGCAAGTTGCCTCATAGGGCCCTCATCAATCCAAAAGAAAAGGAAAACGCCAAGAGGCTAGCCAATCAGCTTATAAAATCATCAAAACCCAAGAAATACAGTAAACTTGTACCTATTTGTCTGGCATACAATTTTATTCCTCTTCTTAGCTTCCATGCTATGACCTGTTCATTTAATATACATGTATATGTATACAATTCCAATCAATTTCAATTCATTTAATTTTTGATTCGATTTGGCTAAATTTACCTTTCATTCTCTTATTGGTTTTATTAATCCAATATTTTAATTAGTCAAACTAATAATCAAACATCACAACCAGCAATCTGTTATTTTATTAGCTTTTTAAACGTATATATCTTTGATATATTCAAAAACCATATTTTCTAAGATCAGATTATTTATATAATCACTAATACGTTAATTATAAACTTGTCAATCTCAACTCATTCTAGGGCATTTCTAACCCCATCTCTAACAAGTTTCTCATTCTAGGATATTACTAATCCAATCTCTGATGAGTCTTTTATTCAGTTCTAATGAGTTGAACCCAAATATTCGAGTTAACCAAAGCTCTGATACCACGCTGAGACGACCCAAACTTACCCTTATGGGAAAGTCTGGATTGAATTGAGAACATGACAAATCGGATCACAAACAACAAAACTTTTCACTACTTATTACAAAAATTTACAATAGAGTTCAAGAATATAATAGAGTATAAATAAATTATATACATTTGATAAATATCAGAGATTCAAATTACAAAGCAGCGGAAAAATAATACATAACACAACTTAAAGAAATACATAACACGACTTAAAGAAATACACGGATACAGAGCATTCCGAATATAGCTCCAGCTGTAAATCCAGGATCCTGTGAAATAATATCTGCAAAAACCCAACTACTGGTTGCCCGTATGGAAAATAGGGGCACCCAGGGTTTAAGTAAAACAATAAACTTTAGGTCTATCATGTGACTGGTGTTAGAACTAAAACAATTATTAAAACTTTACTTTAAAATATGGTAAATCAAGCGAGCACGCCGTATAACACGGAACAGGTTTAACCCCAAGAATACCAATGCCTAAAACAAATAGCATAGAGCTAATTAAAGAAAAATAAATCTATTATAAGACTCAGGTCCCATCACACAATGCAACGCAAGCCGGAGGATAGAGTTTTACCTTATAATAGCCAAATATGCTTAATACGCAAAATTTATCTTTTACTATTACTATAAGTGAAGAAATCAACTTCAAATATAAATGTATCAATCATAGACGGCATGAGCGCCCTATCCCACTATGTCGCCATACATAGGTTTACAACTAAAACCGCAAAATGTCGTATTGGAAGTTTGGATTTCCATACTAATGGCTCCTAATTCGAAAGATCTATCGCGTAGTGCAATACCCAACGTCTTACGTCCTGTGCATGAGAAAACGCCGTAATGCACGTCCTCACTATATCCAGGAAACAATTTACCACGGCTTACGTCCAAGCATTGGAAAACACCGTTAACTCTATCAATTTGGGAATTGGGTGGTGTGCCTATCCTAACTGATGTGGGGCGACCACACCCAGTATCACCTCGGTCGGCCGAATCCTTGACAACCCGTAGGATGTCTATCCTCATCTCTAAAGTATACTGATCTAACCATCAGTTTACCACCATACGGTGTGCGAGGATCGTGAATTAACGCTACACAAAGCTGTGCTATTTAAAGCAGTGCTTTGATCATCATCTACTAAGCTCTGCTTTTTAACAACAACTTGGATCACTGCATCTCAGCATGCCACACTACCAACCCATGCCCTACCATTGATTTCTGCCGATATATAAGCTCTAAGCTCATATGTCTCAGAGAAGGGTGTTAAGCAAGAGAATAAATTTTCCGCCACCAAACAAATATATATTTAGCAGAGATCAATGAATACAGCATAAAGGAATACAATGTCAGACACATCATCCATATACAAGTCTGTCCTGGGTCAGAACGAAACTAGAGGAATCTTTTTCCTCGTCCCGTATGTCCAATACAAGAGAGAGGCCCTCGCATGCCCGAACAATCAACAAATACGTCCAGACGGCTGACACTGTAGCACCTTCAAGGTAGCTACTCCAATCATGGGCATCAGTAGCAATCTATCCATTCGATGTGAAGATCACCGATCTTGCACCGTCTTCAACCTCTTCGACTTTTCGTCGTATCAGTTATTCAGAATGGGTTAAACCCATTCTTTCCAAATAAGTCGCGCATCTTATAATCAAGTGCTATAACAACACATCATATGCCTCTTTCAGATCCAGAATATTCTTTTCACAATTTAAACCAAATTACGGTTTTCCAAACTAGTCGAGATTAGCGCACCTTACAGAAGTAATCATTTGTTTATTTTCCCAATCCCAACCTATTCATCCCATAGAGCAAAACGGGTAATAATCCATATCCAACACCATGGTGTTATTCGTAAAATTTAATTACCATTTCATGTTCAAATCTAATTAAAGATTTAACTATCGCTTGGAGCAAAATTGGCGATACTCCATTCTCGTTCATTTCCGAAATTTGATAATTTAAATTATCACATTCACGTTTCAATCTAATTAAAGATTCATTAAAACCCCACTTAGTTTTAATCTTCCCAAAAATCATTATTAATGGTTATTTAACTTTGGGAAATCAAACATGTCACATTGACCATCTACACCGTACCACTGATTTCTGCCAATATATAACCTCTGAGCTCGTACGTCTCAGAGAAGGGTGTTAAGCAAGAGAATAAATTCTCATCCACCAAACAGATATATATTTAGCAGAGATCAACAATATAGTTCGAAATATGATGTTAGACATGTAATCATGTCTTTAACTGGGTTAAAGAACCAATGTCATTTAAAACACGGTTCATGATAAACCTAAAATCACATTCCATTAACCATGGAATCTTCGCGGAAAACAAATCAATATATAATTGATATCAATTTCCATATCCAACTAATCATATAAATGGAATAACGGAAAAGCCTTTTAAATTCCATATGTATTAATGGTCTTCCTCCACAGAAACTCATTTCGATTATTACCAAATCAAATTCCATTCGATTCAAATTAAATATATTAATTTGGAAATCTTTACTTTGGAAACTTCCAATAACCTTAATTAAAAGATTATAAATTCCAAATCATATTCTTCACTATCAATTGGGTTAAAGAACAAGTGTTATTTAAAACACCGTTCATGATAAACCCAAAAATCCAATTCTTTTATTCAATTCCAATTAAATATTAATTAATTGGAAAATTTCACTAAATCTTAATTTAAAGATTTATTCTTTTCTCAACTCGGTTTAAGAACAGTGTTAATGAAGACACCATTCACGACAAACCCAAAATCCAAATTCAATCCAATTAAATATTAATTAATTTGGTAAAATTCCCTAAATCTTAATTAAAAGATTTATACTTTTCTCAACGGGGTCTAAGAATAGTGTTATTAAAGACACCATTCACGACAAACCCAAAATCCAATTTCAATCCAATTAAATATTAATTAGTTGGTAAAATTCCCTAAATCTTAATTAAAAGATTTATTCTTTTCTCAACTGGGTTTAAGAACAACGTTATTAAAGAAACCGTTCACGACAAACCCAAAATACAATTTCAATCTAATTAAATATTAACTGGTAAAATTCCCTAAATGTTAATTAAAAGATTTATTCTTTTCTCAACTGGGTTTAAGAATAGTGTTAATGAAGACACCGTTCACGACAACCCGGAATATAATTTGATATCAAATACAAGGCTCTGAATAGAAATTATATCGGCTTATATTCAATATCAAATTCTGAAACCAACGGATATCGTATTGGGAATAACAATATCTATATTTTCCAAATTCCCATAACAATATCCGTATAATCACGGAATCCAATATCAAAATATTCTGAATATTATTTCCATTCCAAATCCATTCCAATTTATTCACTGGAAAATTCTAGTTATTTTAAAACCATTTTCAAATCCAATTTATTTATTTCTAAAAATAATTGGATTGTTGTTCTAGATATTATCCAGTTCATTTCGATAAAAATATATTTTTATCTTTTTAAAACTGGATTTTTTTTCATCCAAAATCTTTCCAAATCATTTATTATGATTTTACATAATTCCCCTATATTTTTAATAATTTTAATATCGCCCGTACAGTCAGTTTCAAATAACGTCCACCGAACTGCATCCATAACGACCTTTTTCTGAAATTGATTTGGACATATCTTAAAATCCAACCGTTAGATTTCAAATCTCTTGTATTCATTGGAAAGATCTTTTTGATACGAACCCAACTGTTTTGATTGTAGGAGAATCCGACGGTCGGATCTCCTGTTAAGTCCATTTGAAGTTAATGGTCGAAATTCGCGAACAGTCGCTACGCGGCGCGTTCTATTCAAGCCATTAATATATATATATATATAATATTATATATTTTTTGTCGATTTCCGTTTAAAACGTATTTTATAAATTCGTTTATAAATTCATTTTAAAACGATCTTAACTTCATTTTCAATTTTAAATCAAAATTGAATATTTTATATCATTATAATATTGAAACGATAATATTTTCGAAATATCAGAATTTGAAATCGCTTTTTGATATTCATTACAAAATGAACAAAATTGACAGAAAATCCCATTCGTGTTAAAATGGCGCTTAACTACTTAACACGGCTTTACATTTCAATATTTTCATGTCTATCCAAATTCGGACATCAAAATCACATTTTGATTATTCACTGAATACTATTTTAAAATATTTGTTAATTCTGAACTGGAATCAGACTCAATCAATTATCATATGATTTCAGTTATATAGATTTCATACATAGCATGTATACAACAATAATGATAAACAATCATTAAAAATTCATACAACATCCAGAGTGCATTTTACAACTGTATAAACATTAAAATAAATAAATAACGCTTATACAGTTTGTCAACCCATCGATCAACATACAGCTAAACAATTGGGATTAGTGTACGGCAAATATCATCCCAATACCCATGTGGGGTTTTCAAACAACAAATACTAATTATTATTTGTGCAGTTGGGCGATATTTAAAATTTATCGTACCAATCAATATCAGTTAAATGGGTGTACATAAACAAACCATCCGATATATAAATGAATATTTATTTTATTTCAGGAGAAGTTTATATAAATAATTTTATATACAACCATACAAATCAATAACCATCCCAATCACAATCCAGACAAATAATCAACCATGGTTTGTACAAAAAAATAGTGTCAGGAGCTACAAAGCCCCGTCTGCAACCTATTATATAATAACTATAAAATAATTTGAGTGAGAGAGAGTTCTCACAGTCGGTTTCCACTCCATCATTATTTATTGGACAGTTTGGATTTAAATCTGCCCTAAATTCTAACAAGCTCCAAATTGGACCTAGTTAGTCTTGTTGTGAAGCTCTCATCTCCACGATCGCAACGGATCCAAAATCGTCGGATTTGGACCTCGTACGAAGAAGATACGATAATTTAAACATTGGGTACATAATTTAAAATAATTAAATAATTAATTAACTTAATAACATTTAATAAATGTTACCCTCCCTTTTTCTATTTTCGCGCTTCAGTAAAAGCACTCAAACCCAAAAGCTTCGATCGAAAATTCAAACTCGCGTCCGCCCCCAAGCGTTCCGCCGCTAATCCGAGACCTCCACGACGAAGCCCTACATGTCCTCCATCTGCACCACCCATCTCGGGAATTTCGATCCCCCCATGCTCCTTAAAACCTACTGCAAACATCACGACTTCCTAGACGATTTCTGGCCGACTCAGAGGATTATACACGATCAAAACCATATAGAATCCAAGGGCTTGCTTTACTCTTTGATTTTGATTTTATAAAGTTATGAATTTATTGAATGGATTAATCGATTTTTGAGGAAGAAAATTCGAGCTCCACAGCCGTTTGAAATAAATATGACGGCGGGTTCCTGAATTAAACTAGGATTTTGGCAAAAATAGATTATATATAATTATTTTTTTAATAATATTTAATTCACTTATTTATTTCATGGTGAATTTTCACGCCCGAACTCCTATTGAATCCCAAATACTGTCGCCTCTAGCTAAATACCCCCATTACGGACATAATGAGATATGTTTCGTAAGCCAATTCGTCTGTTTCGATCAGTTTTCATTAAAATCAAAATATAAATCAATATATATTGAATTTAAACATACATTTTAATTTATCGGGGTCACATACTGACTCCAAAAATTCCCAAAAGATAAATCTAGGTATGTTTTGATGATACGATCCTAACAAAACTAATTTCGTAGAATTTGGAGACCGTTTGAAAAATGGTCATTTTCTGGTCGATCCAATTAAAACTAAAACTGTCAAAACACATTTAAATTTACCATGCTCACATATTGATTCCAAAATTATGAAATTTGAAACCTAGCAATAATTTAACATTCCGGATCAAACAAAAGTGGTTTCATCGAAAAGGGAGGTCGTTTGCAAAATGGCTATTTTTAAGGGCTATTATATTATATAAAATATATATAAATTCCATAGCGACTATTTTAAATTTTAAAATGGACATAACTTTCAATATATGTTATAAAATCTCAGTTTCTTACATTAATTAGAAAGATATAATTAAACTGATTCAAATATTTCTGTTTTTACTAAAATCCGATTTATTTTGAATTCTATACATTCATTTGAAATTTAAAATCGAATTTTCAAACTACCGCGCCATTTCTAGTTTGTTTTATAATTAAAATAAATTTATACGTTCTAACTTTGATTTAAATAAATTTTTAGTCGTTATTATTTAAAATAAATCATTTTAAATATTCAAAATCCATTAAAATAGCTAATTTTTTTTTTAAAATTGGTTCTAAAATTTCGGGTTGTTACAATAGTAACCACGAGCAATCAATATATAATCAGATAAGATTATAACAACTTTTAAATTAGGTCAGGGAGTTCTCACCTTGAATTTTGATTGTTATAAAAACAATCGCTTTTTGAGTTAAATTAAATGTGGGTTTATTTTAAGTGAAAATAAGGGTCACATCCCTAAAAAGTTTCAAATTAGAAACGTCATACAATCCAAGTTTATAATTCAAAGTGGGTCCTTATTTTGGGGCTTACGTTTTTTCTAGTACATAAAAAAAATTCAAAAAAATTGCATATATTACCAGAAGCAATCCGAAAATAAGTCAAAAATATATGCAACTATTACCAATATATGCATATATGTAGGCATATGTTCATCTAGTGTTTTACATTAAAAATCTAGATGAAAATATGCATACATGTACGCATATATTGGTAATAGTTCCATACATGTATGCATATAAAGTTTAACTAAGCTGCATGTGTTGCGAATAGTTGCAGAAAAGTATGCATATACTTGCGTATAAGTGCAGACATGTATGTAACAAAGTTAAAAATGATGAAGGCTTACGAAAATGTGCATACATGTATGCATTTATTCTGTCTAAGTGCAGAAATGTATGCAACAATGTTTTAAAAATGTGTATGCTAGAAAAAACAAGCCAAAATTGAATATATGCATAAAACGATGCATTTATTGCAGAATTATAGCATACATTTCTGCATAAAAATTGCAGTTTGATGCATAACTGCAATTTATGCAGAAATATATGCATATATTTCAAATATGTGCATCGTTTGATGCATAATACTACTATATTGCTATTTTTTTGTTTTTTTATTTGAAGCTTTTTTGTTGGTCTTAACGCATGATTTTGATGATGATTAGTTGTTGTATTTAATTATGAATTTACGTGCTTTTTTTTGATGTTTTTTCGAAAAATAGGGACCTAATTTATCTGAAAAGTTTGACTGGATGTGACGTGAATTTTGAAACTTATTAGTGATATGAGCCAAACTTACCCTTAATTTAATCCAAAATTCCGACTAGCTCTAAATCCATCCAAATCAATTTTGTTGTGAAGCTCTCGACTCCACGATTTCAGCGGATCCTATTTCGTTCAATTTTCAGTTCATACGAGCGAGTTATAATTGTTCGAAATTTAATGCATTAAAGTATAATTAACTTAACTATTCATTTTCTTCACCGTTTCAAAATCGAGCTACCTTCTTCTTCCTGCTGGCATCGCCGCCTACGGGTCACCAGATGACCACCGCCTACCACCGCCAAAACCCCCTCTCTATGGTGCCGCTTCGCCCAGAGGTGGGACCCCAAAGCTCCACCGTCGTGCCAAAATTTCCCCACGAACCAAAATCACGTCGGCCAACCTATCGGCCACCACAATCCCACCAAATGTCAAAATTTGAGTCATTTTTCTCATATAACGCTCGTTTGAGCTTAAATTCTTGATTTATTATACATGCATATTACATTGAGTGTTTATATCTCGCTGACCACAAACTAACTCCGATTGGCCCGAAATTTTGAATCTCACAATAATTTATCATTACGGATCCGATAAAATTTGTTTCGTCGAAATCTGAGGCCGTTTGCAAAATGGCTATTATTCAATATTCAATTAAATCGATAAAATATAATTTAAATCCAAAATAATCAAATTCTTTGGAAAACAACTGTAATTATTGTATCTATCCTAATAAAATATCATATATCTTCAGAATAAACTATAGTGGATTAAAATTCAATACTTCCAATTTCAAGCTAAATCGATATTCAATATATTATAAAATCCTTTTATTTTATTTAATAAATCATTATGGTTTATAAACGATTCCATAGCGACTTTTTGGAAATTTGATTTTGTATAGACCCGTAACTTCCCCGGTAAGGAAAGAGCGGATACTTTGAGAACAACACACAAAAAAACGCAGACAGAGGACCATTTCATTGTTAATTACAACAATTCATCAGAATACAAGAATATACAGAGTATAAACAAATAATATACATCAGAAAATATCAGAAATTTAAATTACATTTAAATACATCACTACAGCGGAAAATAATACAAAGCACAACTGAAGGAGATATACGGATACAGAGCTTTCCGGATATCATTCCAGCTGTAAACCAGGATCCTGTAAATATAAATCTGCAAAACCAAAACTACTATCTGCCCATGTCAAAATAAGGGCACTCAGAGTTTAGGTTAAAACAATAAACTCCAGGTCAGTCATGTGACTGGTGTGAGAACTAAAACAGTTATTAATCTTTATTTTAAAGTTCGGTAAATCAAGGGACCACACCATATAACACGGAACGGGTTTCCTCCCAAGAATACCAGTGCATAAAACAAACAGCGCAATGCTAAATAAAGAACAATGAAGCTATTATAAGACCAAGGTCCCATCACACAATGCAACGCAAGCCGGAGGATAGGGTTTTTACCTTATAATAGCCAAAGAATGCTTTATACACTAAATTTCATGTTTTATTATTACTATAAGTGTATAGTGTTAAAACAATTTCAAATCATAAGTATCAATCATAGACGGCATGGGTACCATATATCATATCGCCAATACTAGGGTCTACAATCAAAACCGCAAAGTCACGTATTTGGAAGTTGGATTTACATCTGTGAACCAAGGCAAAAGATAGTCCTCTACCGAATTCGAGACTGTCTAGCCCGAGTCTCTGGCAAGTACTCAGTCAAGCCTTTGGATTGTCAGGGTCGGTCCACCGATGTGGATTAAAATGCCTGAACACTGCGTTTCCCCACCCTTTGGGGCGTAAGTGAGCCAACAAATGACTTCATCGGCTCCACATAATCACCGATATATCCGAGGCACCTCACAACAGCAGCAACCACATAAGTCAAACTCGTCAGCGCGTGGAAAACCACTGACGCCACTTCTAACTAGAAGGAAACGCATGCCCTCCCTGATGTCTTCTCCCGTTTCTGGTTCACAACCGGGGTGTGAGGCTCGCGAATCAATGCTACACAAAGCTATGCCACATAGGCCGTGCTTTGATCATCAACCACAAGACTTTGTTTTTCAACAAAAGCCTTGATCATTTGCCACTTAGGCATGCCACTTAGGCTTGCCTCACAGGCAATTCACTCTATGCGATTGGTATCCACCAATATATAACCCCTAAGCTCGTACGTCTCAGAGAAGGGCGTTAAGCAAGAGAATAAATTCTCCGCCGCCAAACAGATATATATTTAATAGAAATAATTCACACAGAATAAAATCCAATATCAGACACACAGTCCATTTACAAGTCCGTTTTCGGTCTGAACAAAACCGGAGGCACCTTGTACCTCGCATATCCATTGATCTCCAAGTACGTCTGGACGATCACTAACTGATTCCCTCCTCTTGGGTGTACGGCCCAATCAAGATCATCAGTAATCACCCAAACGACATAAAGCCCTCCGGTCTTCAACCACCGTCTTCATCCTCGACACCACATCGAATCAGTTATTCAGAATGGGATAACCCGGTCTTTCTGAATAACTCGCGTATATAATAAACAAGTGTTACACAAACACAACATACGCCTCATTCCAATTCATCAGTCACTAACCGTAAATTAGTAAGGGAACAATTCCCCAAATATTAACCCCGAAGGCCGAAACCAACATCAGATCAATACCCAAGAAACCATTCAACTTAACTGATCTTCAGTTAGTTGCTAAATTTCACATTCTTAGGGATAGGTTCCCATTAATTTTATCAAAGATAAACTCCTCAAATTTATTCTTTAATCTTCTTTTGAATATCAATTCAAACCAAATTATGGTTTATCCAAACTAGTCGGGATTAACGTACCTTACCGAAGTAATCGTTTGTTTTAATTTCCCAATCCCAACCTATTCATCCCATAAAGTGAAACTGGTAATACTTCATATCTAACACCACGGTGTTATCGGTAAATTCAATTACCATTTCACGTTAAAATCTAATTAAAGATTTAACTATCGCCTGGAGCAAAACTGGTGATACTCCATTCTCGATCTTTTCAATCTAATTAAAGATTCATTAAAACTCCACTTAGTTTTAATCTTCCTGTCTTTAGCTGGGTTAAAGAATCAATGTCATTTAAAACACGGTTCACGATAAACCCAAAATCACATGTCATTCTATCAGCCTTTAACCGTAAAATAGCAAGTGGGCAATTCCCTAAGTATTAACCCCGAAGGCCGAAACCAACATCAGATCAATACCCAAGAAACCATTCAACTTAACTAATCTCCAGTTAGTTTCTGATTTTCTTAACTCGGTTGGGTCTAAGAACAGTATTCTTGAAGATACCGTTCACGACAACCCAAAATTACATTCCATTAATTATCGGGTTAAAGAACAAGTGTTATCTAAAACACCGTTCACGATAAACCCAAAAATCAATTCAAATTCAATTCCAATTAAATACTATTTAATTGGTACACTTCATTAAATCTAAATAAAAAGATTTAATCTTTTTCTCAACCGGGTTTAAAAACAGTGTTAATGAAGACACCATTCACGACAAACCCAAATAACATTAGATATTAAATACAAGGCTCTGAATAGAAAATATATCGGCTTATATTCAATATCAAATTCTACGACCAACAAATATCGTATTGGAAATAACGATATAAATATATCTTTCAAATTTCCATAACAATATCTGTATAATCACGAAATCCAACGTCGAACTATTCCGAAGATGATTTCGATTCAAATCCATTCCAATTCAATTATTGGAAATCCTGGTTACTTTTAAAACCATTTCAAATTCAATTTATTTATTTTAAAAATAAATTGATTTTAGTTCTAGTTTCAAAATTAGTTCATTTCGATAAAAATCTATTTTTATCTTTTCAAATTTGGAATTTTTCATCCCAATTCTTCACAAATCATTTCTTATGATTTTACACAAATTACTGATATTTTTAATAATTTTATCAAGGCCCGTACAGTCGATTTCTATCAGCGGCCATCGAACTACACTTACAGCGACCTTTTCCAAATTTGATTTGGATATAATTCCAAATCCAACCGTTATATTTCAAATCTCTAATACTCGTTATAAAGCTCTTTTCGATACGAACCCAATGGTTTCGGTTTTAGGAGAATCCGACGGTCGGATCTCCCGCAATATCCATTCGAAGTCAAGGGTCGAAATTCGCGAACTACCGCGGCACGGCACGTTCTATTCAGGCCAGTATATTATATATATATATATATAATATAATATATTTTGTCGATTTCAATTCACAACGTATTTTATAAATCGTTTTAACTTCATTTTCAAAACGAATTCAACTTCCTATTCAATTTCTGGTCAAAATTGAATATTCCATATCACCGATATAAATATATATATATATAAATGATAATATTTTCAAAATATTATATTTTGAAATCACTTCCTTTTCTATATTCATTATAAAAACGAATATAATCGATATAAATATCGTTCGCGTCGAAATGGCGCATATCTAACCAACACGGCTTTATATATTTCAATAACTTCGTTATTCTATTCAACAAAGGAATATTTTCTTCAACACATGAATTTATATTTTTATTCAACACATGAATATATATTTTTATTCTATTCAACATATGAATTTTCTTTTATAATATTCCTTATTTTCCAAATTGGAATGAGGCCTAATCAATTACCATATAATGTTAATTATATGGTTTCCATACAACACATGTATATAATAGCAACGATAAATAATCAACCATCATCCAGAGTGTATTCTACACTTTATAAGCATCGAATATAAATATTCAACACTTATAACAGCCTGTCAATCAATCGATCAACATGCAGCTAATTATTGGGATAAGTGTATGCCCAATTTCATCCTAACACCCGTGTGGGGTTTCAAACAATCAAACACAGATTTTATTTGTGCAGTTGGGCGATGTGTAAAATTTATCGTCCCAATCAATATCAGTCAAATCGGTGTACATAAACAAATCGTTTGATTTGTAAATGAATATATATATTTTATTTCAACACATGAATATATATATATATTACTTCAACACATGAAATTATTTTATTTCAGCACATGAAATTATTTGATTTCAACACATGAAATTATTTTATTTCAACACATGAAATTAGTTTTCTTTCAACACATGAATATACACTTTTCACATCACAATCAATAGTCAATTTCACAAACCAAACAATCACACAAGTCGTCCATGGTCTGTGGACAACGGGTGTCGGGTGCTGCTAAGCACCGTCTGCATCCTAGTATATATTTCTAACTAGAAAATAAAGTAAAAGTGAGGAGTTCTCACTGACTAGCTAAACCAAACGCCACGACTCTTCTTATGTAGAAATCTTCGTCGTGCTCGCCTTTCATCAAGTTCATTGTCCGTAGCCACTACATATATAAAAATCACATTTTTATATTGTTGCTATGTATATAAAAATCACATTTTTATAATCACTCTATATGGATAAAAATCACATTTTTATACCGCTACTTTCTATATAAAAATTATATTTTTATATTTCTATTTTAAAAATATCGTCTTTTCTATTTTGCTACTTCATATTGATAAAAACCATGCCTTTACTTTAAATAAAAATCCTACCTTTACTTTAAATAAAAATCTTACCTTTACTTTAAATAAAAATCCTACCTTTATAAAAGTAAAAATCATCACTATATGTAATAAAGGAAATCTGACCTTATCAACACGCTAATGTATTTAAAACTGAAAAAAAAATAAGGTAATGTAAATAAATAATCAAAAACTCACATTTTTACTTAGAGAAAAAGGGGTGTCTCGCTGGTGGTTCGAAAGGGGAAGGGAGAGTGGAGCTGAGGGACGTTGGTCGGAGGCGAAGGGGGGGCGAGGTCGGAGGCGGTGGCTCACCTGGGCGACGCGCTAAACGAATCGGGGGGGGGGGGTCTTCGTGCGTTGGAGAAGAAGAAGGGGAGGAAGGGGGTTCGAGGGGGGAATGGCTGCGGCAGTGGCTCCCCACCTGGCGGCGATGGCGGTGGAGTGGCGCTTCGCCTGCCTCCTCCTTTCGTTCTCTTTTTTTTATTCTGCCCTACTTCGAACTGAAATGAACGGTTAGGAGGAAAGAAAAAGGGGGCCTTTATGTAAAAATATATATTTAATTTTATTATGAATTTAAATTCCCATAAAGAAACTTTTTAATTTGACCTCGAAATCGAACCCACCGACTGTGGTCCATAGCTAATTACCCCCATTCCGAACGCAATGGGATATGTCTCGTAAGCCAGTTCGGCTGTTTCGATCTGTTTCCGTCAAAATCAAAATATAAATCTGTATATTGAATTTGAACGCACATTTCAATTTACTGGGGCCACATACAGACTCTACAAATTCCCAAAAAATATTTTCTAGCCTCGTATTGACGATACGGTCCTAACAAAACTAATTTCGTCAAATTCTGAGATCGTTTGAAAAATGGCCATTTTCCAGTCGATTAAAATCAACTAAAACTGGTCAAACGTAAATTACGAATTTTGAAACCTAGCAATAACTTGACATCCCAGATCCAACAAAAGTGGTTTCGTCGAAAACAGAGGTCGTTTGCAAAATTTTCATTTTTAAGGGCCAGAATTCCATAGCGACTATTCTGAATTTTCAACTGGACGTAACTTTTGATTCCCGCTATGAAATTTCAATTTTTCGGATTCGTTGGAAAGATATTCTCAATTAGATTCTAATATTTTTGGTTTCACTAAAATCTGGTTTATTTTGAATCCTGTACATTCATTTGAAATCGAATTATCGAACTACCGCGCCATTTTCAATTCCTTTTATAATTATAAATAATTATTTATATTCTAACGACGATCTATATTAATATATACGTTCTAATTCTATTCAAAATAAATTCCTCGTTGTCTTTATTTAAAATAATTCATTTTAAATATTCAAAATTCATTAAAATTGCCAAAATAAAAATTTTAAATTGGCTCGGATTTCAGGGTTATTATAATCTCCCCAACTTAAAACTTTTCGTCTCCGAAAAGGAACGAAGCCGAAAGTTGTTTAACTAATCAACTCAACTTTCATTATTTTAATTACGGTTTAAGTTCTTCAACTTTTCAGTTTCTAAGAACTTTTCAATTTTTTCAAAAATTTGGCTAACACCCGAAATTTTCGAAAAATTTCGCCATAACCTCCCCTGCACCGGGGACTTCGGGATATTTCAAATAGCCTCCCATGGCCCTCACCAATCCAAAATGAAAAAGAAACAGCCAAGCGGCTAGCCAATCGATTCATAAAATCATCCAAACCCAATAAATTCGTAAACATGTACCTATTTGTCAGGCAAACAATTTTATTCTTCTGCTCTAGCCTCCTTGCTATGACCTGTTCAATGTAAGTACATGTATATGCATGCAAATGCGACTAATTTTCAATACAATCCACTATTTGGTTCAATTTGGCTAAAGGTTCAACATTTAAATAATTAAACAATAATCAAACAACACAATCAACAATCAGTTAGTTGTTTAACGTTTCAAATTCATAATCTTGATATATAGTCAAAAATCACGTTTTTGATGCCAAGTCACAACAATAAGCCCTATCTAGTTTTGGTTCTCACACCAGTCAATTGGAAATATATAGAAATTCCACCTTCGAAACTCGAACATAAAAACTGATGATGTCATGACAATCATCAGTACCATCTCCGGGCGATTAGAGTGTGATTCTATATCTATCCAGTATATTAAAACTTCGAATACACGTGGATCAGACGTATACGCAATGTCTTTATATACTGGATTGTCCAAATTCAATATAAAATAAATAATCAAATACGAATAATTGATTTAAATTTTCAAAACAAAACTTGTTTTCATTTTCAAAAATATACTCTTAACACTCGTTCTAGGATACTACTGATCCCATCTCTAACGAGTCATCCTCATTGGATATTACTAATCCAATATCTGATGAATTCTTTCGTATGGTTCTAATGTGTCTTGTTCTCTGAGATTTGTAAACCAAAGCTCTGATACCAAATGTAAAGACCCGTAACTTCCCCAGTAAGGAAAGAGCGGATACTTTGAGAACAACACACAAAAGAACGCAGACAGAGGAACATTTCATTGTTAATTACAACAATTCATCAGAATACAAGAATATATAAAGTATAAACAAATAATATACATCAGAAAATATCAGAGATTTAAATTACATTTAAATACATCACTGCAGCGGAAAATAATACAAAGCACAAAAGAAGGAGATATACAGATATAGAGCTTTCCGGATATCATTCCAGCTGTAAACCAGGATCCTATGAATATAAATCTGCAAAACCAAAACTACTAGCTGCCCGTGTCAAAATAAGGGCACCCAGAGTTTACGTTAAAACAATAAACTCCAGGTCAGTTATGTGACTGGTGTGAGAATTAAAACAGTTATTAATCTTTAATTTAAAGTTCGGTAAATCAAGGGACCACGCCGTATAACACGGAACGGGTTTCCTCCCAAGAATACCAGTGCATAAAACAAACAGCGCAATGCTAAATAAAGAACAACGAAGCTATTGTAAGACCCAAGTCCCATCACACAATGCAACGCAAGCCGGAGGATAGGGTTTTTACCTTATAATAGCCAAAGAATGCTTGATACGCTAAATTTCATGTTTTATTATTACTATAAGTGTATAGTGTCAAAACAATTTCAAATCATAAGTATCAATCATAGACGGCATGGGTACCATATATCATGTCGCCAATACTAGGGTCTACAATCAAAACCGCAAAGTCACGTATTTGGAAGTTGGATTTACATCTGTGAACCAAGGCAAAAGATAGTCCTCTACCAAATTCGAGACTGTCTAGCCCGAGTCTCAGGCAAGTACTCAGTCAAGCCTTTGGATCGTCAGGGCCGGTCCACCGATGTGGATTAAAATGCCTGAACACTGCGTTTCCCCACCCTTTAAGGCGTAAATGAGCCAACAAATGACTCCGTCGGCTCCACATAATCACCGATATATCCGAGGCGCCTCGCAACAGCAACAACCACATAAGTCAAACTCGTCAGCGCGTGTAAAACCACTGATGCCACTTCTGACTAGAAGGAAATGCATGCCCTCCCTGATGTCCTCTCCCGTTTCTGGTTCACAATCGGGGTGTGAGGCTCGCGAATCAACGCTACACAAAGTTATGCCACACAGGCCGTGCTTTGATTATCAACCACAAGACTATGCTTTTCAACAAAAGCCTTAATCAATTTCCACTTAGGCATGCCACACAGGCAATTCACTCCATGCGATTGATATCCACCAATATATAACCCCTAAGCTCGTACGTCTCAGAGAATGGCGTTAAGCAAGAGAATAAATTCTCCGCCGCCAAACAGATATATATTTAATATAAATCAATCACACAGAATAAAATCCAATGTCAGACATACAGTCCATTTTCAAGTCCGTTTTGGGTCTGAACGAAACCGGAGGCACCTTGTACCTCGCATATCCATCGATCTCCAAGTACGTCTAGACGACCACTAACTGATTCCCTCCTCTTGGGTGTACGGCCCAATCAAGATCATCAGTAATCACCCAAACGACGTGAAGCCCTCCGGTCTTCAACCACCGTCTTCATCCTCGACACCATGTCGAATCAATTATTTAAAAATGGGATAACCCAGTCTTTCTGAATAACTCGCGTATATAATAAACAAGTGTTACACAAACACAACATATGCCTCATTCCAATTCATCAGTCACTAACCGTAAATTAGTAAGGGAACAATTCCCCAAATATTAACACCGAAGGCCAAAACCAACAACAGATCAATACCCAAGAAACCATTCAACTTAACTGGTCTTCAGTTGGTTTCTATATTTCTCATTCTTAGGGATAGGTTCCCATTAATTTTATCAAAGATAAATTCCTCAAATTTATTCTTTAATATTCTTTTGAATATCAATTCAAACCAAATTATGGTTTATCCAAACTAGTCGGGATTAACGAACCTTACCGAAGTAATCATTTGTTTTAATTTCCCAATCCCAACCTATTCATCCCATGAAGTAAAACTGGTAATACTTCATATCTAACACCACGGTGTTATCGGTAAATTCAATTACCATTTCACGTTCAAATCTGATTAAAGATTTAACTATCGCCTGGAGCAAAACTGGTGATACTCCATTCTCGATCTTTTCAATCTAATTAAAGATTCATTAAAACTCCACTTATTTTTAATCTTCATGTCTTTAGCTGGGTTAAAGAATCAATGTCATTTAAAACACGGTTCACGATAAACCCAAAATCACATTTAATTCTATCAGCCTTTAACCGTAAAATAACAAGTGAGCAATTCCCTAAGTATTAACCCCGAAGGCTGAAACCAACATCAGATCAATACCCAAGTATTCAGTATCAAACTCTACGGCCAACTAATATCGTATCGGAAATAACGATATAAATATATCTTTCAAATTTCCATATCAATATCTGTATAATAACGAAATCCAACATCGAACTATTCCAAAAATGATTTTGATTCAAATCCATTCCAATTCAATTATTGGAAATCCTGGTTACTTTTAAAACCATTTCAAATTCAATTTATTTATTTTAAAAATAAATTGATTTTAATTCTAGTTTCAAAATTAGTTCATTTCGATAAAAATCTATTTTTATCTTTTCAAATTTGGAATTTTTCATCCCAATTCTTCACAAATCATTTCTTATGATTTTACACAAATTATTGATATTTTTAATAATTTTATCAAGGCCCGTACAGTCGATTTCCATTAACGGCCATCGAACTGCACTTATAGTGACCTTTTCCAAATTTGATTTGGATATAATTCCAAATCCAACCGTTAGATTTTAAATCTCTAATACTCGTTAGAAAGATCTTTTTGATATGAACCCAACGGTTCTGGTTTCAGGAGAATCCGACGGTCGGATCTCCCGCAATATCCATTCGAAGTCAATGGTCGAAATTCGCGAACTGTCGCGGCGCGACACGTTCTATTCAGGCCATTATATTATATACATAATAAATATTTCGTCGATTTCAATTCAAAACGTATTTTATAAATCATTTTAACTTCGTCTTCAAAACGAATTCAACTTCCTATTCAATTTCTAATCAAAATTGAATATTCCACTTCATTGATATATATATATGAATGATAATATTTTCAAAATATTATATTTTGAAATCACTTCCTTTTCTATATTCATTATAAAAACGAATATAATCGATATAAATATCGTTCGCGTCGAAATGACGCATATCTAACCAACACGGCTTTATATATTTCAATAACTTCGTTATTCTATTCAATAAAGGAATATTTTCTTCAACACATGAATTTATATTTTTATTCCACACATGAATATATATTTTTATTCTATTCAACATATGAATTTTCTTTTATAATATTCCTTATTTTCCAAATTGGAATGAGGTCTAATCAATTACCATATAATGTTAATTATATGGTTTCCATACAACACATGTATATAATAGCAACGATAAATAATCAACCATCATCCAGAGTGTATTCTACACTTTATAAGCATCGAATATAAATATTCAACACTTATAACAGCCTGTCAATCAATCGATCAACATGCAGCTAATTATTGGGATAAGTGTATGCCCAATTTCATCCTAACACCCGTGTGGGGTTTCAAACAATCAAACACAGATTTTATTTGTGCAGTTGGGCGATGTGTAAAATTTATCGTCCCAATCAATATCAGTCAAATCGGTGTACATAAACAAATCGTTTGACTTGTAAATGAATATATATATATTTTATTTCAACACATGAATATATATAATTTACTTCAACACATGAAATTATTTTATTTCAGCACATGAAATTATTTGATTTCAACACATGAAAATACTTTATTTCAAAACATGAAATTAGTTTTCTTTCAACACATGAATATATACTTTTCACATCACAATCAATAGTCAATTTCACAAACCAAACAATCACACAAGTCGTCCATGGTCTGTGGACAACGGGTGTCGGGTGCTGCTAAGCACCGTCTGCATCCTAGTATATATTTCTAACTAGAAAATAAATTAAAAGTGAGGAGTTCTCACCAACTAGCTAAACCAAACGCCACGACTCTTCTTATGTAGAAATCTTCGTCGTGCTCGCCTTTTGTCAAGTTCATTGTCCGTAGCAACTACATATATTAAAATCACATTTTTATATTGTTGCTATGTATATAAAAATCACACTTTTATAATCACTCTATATGGATAAAAATCACATTTTTATACCGCTACTTTCTATATAAAAATTATATTTTTATATTTCTATTTTAAAAATATCGTCTTTTCTATTTTGCTACTTCATATTGATAAAAACCATACCTTTACTTTAAATAAAAATCCTACCTTTACTTTAAATAAAAATCTTACCTTTACTTTAAATAAAAATCCTACCTTTATAAAAGTAAAAATCATCACTATATGTAATAAAGGAAATCTGACTTTATCAACACGCTAATATATTTAAAACTGAAAAAAATAAGGTAATGTAAATAAATAACCAAAAACTCACATTTTTACTCGGAGAAAAAGGGGTGTCCCGCTGGTGGTTCGAAAGGGGAAGGGAGAGTGGAGCTGAGGGGCATTGGTCGGAGGCGAAGGGGGGGCGAGGTCGGAGGCGGTGGCTCACCTTGGCGGTGCGCTGATCGAATCGAGGGGGGGGGGGTCTTTGTGCGTTGGAGAAGAAGAAGGGGAGGAAGGGGGTTCGAGGGGGGAATGGCTGCGGCGGTGGCGCCCCACCTAGCGGCGACGGCGATGGAGCGACGCTCCGCCCGCCTCCTCCTTTCGTTTTTTTTTATTCTGCCCTACTTCGAACTGAAATGAACGGTTAGGAGGAAAGAAAAAAGGGGCCTTTATGTAAAAATATATATTTAATTTTATTATTAATTTAAATTCCCATAAAGCAACTTTTTATTTCGACCTCGAAATCGAACCCACCGACTATCGTCCATAGCTAATTACCTCCATTCCGAACACATTGGGATATGTCACGTAAGCCAGTTCGGCTGTTTCGATCTGTTTCTGTCAAAATCAAAATATAAATCTATATATTGAATTTGAACGCATTTTTCAATTTACTAGAGGCCACATACGGACTCTACAAATTCCCGAAAAATATTTTCTAGCCTCGTATTGACGATACGGTCCTAACAAAACTAATTTCGTCAAATTCTGAGACCGTTTGAAAAATGGTCATTTTCCATTCGATTAAAATAAACTGAAACTGGTCAAACGTGTTTTCCTTTGCCACGCTCACATATTGAATCAGAAAATTACGAATTTTGAAACCTAGCAATAACTTGACATCCCGGATCCAACAAAAGTGGTTTCATCGAAAACAGAGGTCGTTTACAAAATTTTCATTTTTAAGGGCCAGAATTCCATAGCGACTATTCTGAATTTTCATCTGGACGTAACTTTTGGTTCCCGCTATGTAATTTCAATTTTTCGGAATCGTTGGATAGATATTCTCAATTAGATTCTAATATTTTTGGTTTCACTAAAATCCGGTTTATTTTGAATCCTGTATATTCATTTGAAATTTGAAATCGAATTATCGAATTACCGCACCATTTTCAATTCCTTTTATAATTATAAATAATTATTTATATTCTAACGACAATCTATATTAATATATACGTTCTAATTCTATTCAAAATAAATTCCTCATCATTTTTATTTAAAATAATTCATTTAAAATATTCAAAATTCATTAAAATTGCCAAAATAAAAATTTTAAATTGGCTCGGATTTCAGGGTTATTACAGATTTGGACATAACTTACAATCTACAAGACGAAATTACGATCTTTCACTTCCGTTAGAAAACTATAGTTCAATAGATTTGAACATTTCTTGTTTCAACGAATTCTAACTTATATTGAATCCTATACATTCATTTAAATTTCAAAACGTATTATTACTAACTACCGCGCTGCTGCGAGCTTGTTTTAATTATATTATAAATTTATACAATCAAACCTTAAATTAAATAAATTTTTAGTCATTAATTCTTAAAATAATCTATTTTAAATATTCTATATTCATTAAATATTACTTAATAAAATCTAGATCGTTACAATTATTATAAAATATATAGCAACACTATTATCTAGAATATATATATGTATATACAGGAAATCTATGTAGGTATTGGTTATTGAAGATTGTATAGTTCATATAATCAACATTTTAAAGAAGAAGAGTAAAAATACAAGACTCATTAGCATCAATAATTCAAGAGTTCAAGAAATATAAAGTAATTGTGTCTAGATATCTTGTTAAAACTCTTGTTAGCACTGAATTGTGATTTCAAACCTATTTTCAAATGATTTCAAAATTACTTTTTTAAATCTATTTTCAAAATGTTTTCAAAATTACTTCCTTATTTTAAATCTATATATCTTTATTCTTAAATCTATTTTAACTCCAAAAATTTATCTTAACTTCTATTCTAAAATTATACTTAATATATTTTACCTTCCAATTCAAATATTTATTACTTATAGATTTAATACTAATTTCATAGTTACTTATATTTTCTATGTCCTTAGTTATATTTATTATGTTCTAAAGTATTTCTTATATTTGTAGTTTTAAATATATATACTTTTATATCATATTATATTTATCTTTTAATCAGCATAATGTATGTTTAAAATATATATTTCTACTTGAAATACTCTATTTTAATATAAAGAAACAAAGTTTGTTTTAACTAATAAATCAACATAATTTATTTAAACATTATTTGCTTTGATTTAAAATTTTATTTTTTGAACAAAACATGTATATGTCAACATATGCATTTAAGTTTGTCAACGTATGTGTCGTTCGTTTTATTTTTAAATTTTGAAAAGTTGTATCTTTTGGATTTAAACTTTTTTTAAATGGTTGTGGTTGTTGGAAAACTATAAATAGGCTTCAGATTTTGAGTTTTTCTAATAACTAATCATCTTCTTCTTCTTCTTTCTTTTTCTCCTTGCCATTACTCTTCTTAATTTCTTAAAAATCTATACTTATACTCAAACGATTTTCAAGATAATTATATCAAACTCTTTTTGAACTTTAAGTGCTACTCAAGAGTAATAGGCTATTTGTAACCAAAGATCGCATGATCACATTCTATTGAGTTAATACTTCAAAACTGATACTGAGGAAAGATGTGATTGTAGCCTGTAAATCGATTAGGTGTGATTGTAGCCTTGAAATCAATTAGGTGTTCTACTAGCATGGTTAAATCAAGAGAGCACCATGTCCTCGGAAGTAGGTGGTTGTGGGCCTTATGGCCATTGAAATCGAAGAATGTAATTTGAAGATTATATTGAAAAGAAATCTGAATAACCCAGAATTGCGAGAGACTGGATGTAGTGTAACTTCAAACCAGTATAATCCCGATGTATAATTTCCTTTTACCACTTTTTATTTTTTATTTTCTGCATTTATCATTGATTATGTGATTGTTGATATCTGTGAATTTCTTAACATTAGGATAAACGTAAAAAGATTTCAACAAATTTATAAAATCCATAAATCACTAATCACCCACCTCTAGTGTTTAGTTTTCCTTAATATATTTAATCCGCATCCCCAACAATTAGTATCCGAAAATTGGTTTTCAATGTTTTCATGATCTAAATTCTTGAAAAGTTGAAATGGTATTTTTTTTTTGAAATTTTTTATAATGTTAGTTCAAAAAAATGTACATCATCATTGTTTTATAAGTTTGCATTTAATTTTATTGAAAAATCAAGTTATCTAGAAAATTAGTGTGTTGTCAGGTTCAGATGTGTCCATGGCTTTTGATGATTCAAAACTTGATGGACAAATGGTGAAAAACAAGAAAGATAAATGGATATTGGATAGTGGCTATTCGAGGCATATAACAGGAAATCCTAACTTAATGAATAATATAGTATATGAAGATAGAGGAATGGTCAATTTTGGTGATAACTTGAAAGGATATGTAATTGGCAATGTCAATAATTCTAAAACTCCTACTATATCTGAGTTAAGAATTTAAAATGTAACCTACTTAGTATAAGTTAATTATGTGACAAAGTTTATAAAATTAAATTTGAAAAAAATAAGTGTTTTATTGAAGATAATAATTCAAACATAATTTTTGAAGGAATTACAAAGAAAGATATTTACATCGTAGGTATAAAATTTCAAGTGATAATTTATCTCTTTTGACCAATACAAGTGACCCTTGGATTTGGAATAAAACATTAGGCCATTTAAGTTTCAAACCTTTCTCAGATTTCCAAATTAGATTTAGTTAGAGAATTACCTAAAATGAATTTTAAATTAAATAATTAATGTGACGCTTGTCAAATTTAAAAATTAAGAAAAATTTCCTTCAAGTTTAAAGTTGAGATTACTACTTCAAATCTATTAGAATTACTTTATATGGACTTACTTGGTCCATCTCAAACAAAATCAATAAACCATAGTAAACTCATTTATGTAATTATCGATGATTTCTCTAGATTTACTTGGACTCTTTTTCTTAAACATAAAAATAATGCTTTTGGTCTATTAGAAACTTTTACTGTAAGAATTAAAAATCAATTATCTTTAAAAACTAAAACTATACGTAGTGACCATGGTGGAGAATTTGAAAATGAAAATTTTGAGAATTTCTGTAATAAAAAGGGAATTACTCATTATTTTTCTTTTCTAATAACTCCTCAACAAAACAGAGTTGCTAAGTTTAAAAATAGGACGTTCTAAGACTGGGGAAGAACTATGCATTCTGATAGTAATTTACCGAAAAGTTTTTGGGGAAGTAGCTGCAATAGCTTGTTATATTTAAATAGAATTTTATAATTTTTGGAAGCAAATGTTTTATTTTACATACTTATGAAAATCTAGATAAATTTGATCCTAAATCAGATAAAGGAATTTTTATTGGATATTCAAATAGAAGTAAAGCATACAAAATTTTCAATTTAAAAATTAATAATATTGAAGAAACTCTAAATGTGTCTTTTGCTAAAATTATAAAGATTTTAATCAAAATCATGTTGAAGATGAATGTGATAATAATAAGGAATTAAATGAAATAAATAATGAAATTAATCAACCCAATAAAAGAATTCGAGTTTTAAGTGATCATCCTATAGAAAATATAATAGAAGATGTTGAATTTGTAGTTAGAACTATATATTTATTAAATAACATAAGTAATAAGCTTTTATATCGATTACTGAACCTAAATATCCAAAGGAAGCATCATCGGATGATTCATGGATACTTGGTATGCAAGAAAAATTGAATCAATTCACCGTAAATGATGTACGGGATCTTGTTCCTAAAACAAAGGATAAAATTTTTTTAGGAACTAAATGGGTTTATAAACATAAAATAAATGAACTTGGTGAAGTAGTTGGAAATAAAGCACGATTAGTTGCTTAGGGATACTATCTAGAAGAAGGAATGGATTACAACAAAATCTTTTCCCTCGTAGCAAGATTAGAAGCTATTAGAATTCTACTTGCTTTCGCTAAGCATAATAATTTCAAACTATTTCAAACGGATATAAAAGTGCTTTTCTAAATGGATTCGTTAAAGAAGATGTTTTTGATTAACAACCCCCCATTACTTAAGGATGAAAATTTTCCAAACCATGTTTATAAGTTAAAGAAAGCCTTATATGGATTAAAACAAGCCTCTAAAGCCTGGTATAGTCGACTAAGAACTTATTTGTTACAATCAAACTATAAAATTGGTAAAGTAGACAATACACTATTTAGTAAAAGAAACAAAAATGGTATTCAATTAGTACGAATCTATGTAGACGATATAATTTTTGGATCAAGAAATTATAAAATGAATCAATAATTCTTATAAATCACGACAAAAGAATTTGAAATTAGTCATATGGAAGAACTCACTTTCTTTTTAGGATTACAAATTAGATATTCGATAGTTAGATAATGGAATATTTATTAATCAAAAAATATACGCAAGGGATTTAATTAATAAATTTAACATGGCTAGTACAAAAGGAAAACCCATACCTATGGCAACCAATGAAGCCTAAAGTAAAGATGTCTCTTCCAAAGATGTAGATCATAAATTAGATTGAGTTATGAAAGGTTCTTTATTATATATAACTATGAGTAGACCAGACATAATGCATTGCATTTGTCTCTGCGCTAGGTATCAATCACAACCTATGGAAACTCACGTAAAAGCCATAAAACGTATTCTACGATATGTCAACAACATTAGACTTTGGTTTAATTTATCCTAAAAATGATTCATTCGAATTAATTTTATATTACGATGTTGAGTATGCTGGTTGTAAATCAGACCAGAAAAGTACGAAAGGTAGTTGTCACTTTTTGGGTTGTTCTTTGGTTTCCCGGTTCAATAAAAAGAAAAATAACATTCCTTGTCAACAATAGAAGCAGAGTATATATCTGCTGCTTTGGCTTGTTCCCAAGTAATATATATGCAACAAACTCTAAGAGATTTTGGATAAAATATAACTAAATCACCATTTAACTATGATAATACAAGTGCTATAAATCTATCTAAAAATCCTATACATCATGTGTAACAACCTGGATTTTCAGAACCAATTTAAAATTTTTATTTTATCTATTTTATGAATTTTGAATATTTAAAATGATTTAGTTTAAATAATAACGACTAAAAATTCATTTTAATCGAAGTTAGAACGTATAAATTTATTTTAATTATAAAACGAACTAGAAATGGCGCGGTGGTTTGAAAACTCAATTTTAAATTTCAAATGAATGTACATAATTCAAAATAAATCGGATTGTAGTAAAACAAGAAAGATTTGAATCTGTTTAATTATGTCTTTCTAACGAATGTGAAAATTCTAGATTTCATAACGAGAATTGAAAGTTATGTCCAGTTTAAAATTCAAAATAGTCGCTATGGAATTTAATATATTTTTAAATAATAGCCATTTTGCGAACGAGATCTGTTTTCGACGAAACTACTTTTGTTGGATCCAGAATGTCAAATTATTGTTAGGTTTCAAATTTCATAATTTTTGGAATTAATATGTGAGCGCAGTAAATTTAAACATGTTTTAACAGTTTCAGTTTGAATTGGATCGACCAGAAAATGGCCATTTTTCAAACGGTCTCTAAATTCGACGAAATTAATTTTGTTAGGACCGTATCATAAAAACATAGATGGATTTATTTTTCTGTAATTTTTGGAATAAGTATGTGGCCCCGGTAAATTGAAATGTATGTTTGAATTCAATATATATTGATTTTGTGACACCCCACGTCCGTTAATGTCACTCCTGGGAATGTATTAAGTTTTGTGAAGCGCTATAGTTAAACATATATAGAATAATTACAAGACAAATATAAATAAGGCAGCAGTAGAAAATTTAAATTTTTATTTCAACCATAAAGCATAATACCATGGTCCACAATTTCATAAGTCACATAAACCATTACAATAAAATATCTTCTGTATTGCATCATCAGAGTACATAAGAAAATGAAAAACATACTTTTCCCCAAATTAAAAGAGTTAAGCCATAGTGGAGACAATAACTTGAACCATACTTCAGAAGTAGCTCCTAGCAAGATGACATCCGAGTCCTGATTAAGTCTGAGTGTTTCCTTCCTGAGAACCTGGGGGGAAATGGAAGAAAGAAGGGTAAACAACAGGGTCAAACATAAAGTCTGGTGAGTCTAGTTACTTTTAGCTAGTAGATAAATAAAGCAACATGATAGGCATATAAAGTGGATAAGAGAGAGAGAGAGATTACTACATAAATGGCAGGTGTGACAAGGTAAGCAAGATAATGTGTATGTGCCTCACTAATGATTACTTTGCACTACTACTAGTATAACTTAAATGGGATGATCCCTTCCACTATAAGTTGGTAGGCTTGGGTCATACTTTCAAGTATACCCTAACCCCTACCCTAATCAATCAGCTCCCTACTCCATAGATATCATGTGCTGGCCCCACAATAGGAGGTATCAATTCCTAAAATGGCAACCCAAGATGTGCACAACCATATCTACTGGTGTCACGGTCGTCTTAGCCCCCTCTACCCAGCCCATGCACGCGCATGTACCCGGTCGGTTTGCACCGCCCTCGCCGTCTGTCTCGTGTGGATCTCTTACAATCAATCAGTAAGCGTGCCCCTTCTCCACCTAGTACGGAGTTCTTTACTTGATACCAACTCCAAGTTACTGACTGAAATAGGTCGCACACAATATGATACAAGCTCTCCCCCTTGTCTTGTATCCCCACTAGGTTTTCCACTGACTATGTATACCCTTAGGTGTCTTTAATTACAAAGCCCTATACCAGTTATGCTTACCTTAAGGGTGTCTTTAATTACATAACTTCATTACATTATCTACTGGTTATGTATACCACTAGGTGTCTTTAATTACATAACCTTATTGGGTTAAGTTCGTGAACCTATATATAAATATTACCCACCCCTCTAATTTACTTTACCTGCCCACTACCCATCCAGTTTTACTTAACCCTAACTTAAGTTCATAATCATACAATCTTTAAATTAGGTTAAGTAGTCCAATTCAATACCATGTTTAATTATGGTTATAATGAGCTAGACCTCCCACATTAGGCCTACAATGTGTGGATGCTGGATATGTCGGTCGGGTCCAGGCAGACTTATTCCACAGACGGGCCTAACCTCGTGTCATAGCCCAATTCGTATTTACGTACTTAGGCCTCCCACATTAGGTTCAGTATTAGTGGCTGCTAGATATACTAGTCGGGTCCGGGCAGACTTCCACCACTAGTACAACCTAACCTCGTGTCAAAAGTACAATTACAATTCCTAATTGTAATAACTAAACATTCCATTTTTAATTAATTAATCAATTAATTAATCCTTTCCTTTTATAGGTATCAATAACTATTTTACCCAATAATTTGAATTACATGTCCATAAATGTTCATATTCAAATTATTCCATTTTTAACCCTTTTTCCCCCGTTCCTTAACTAGCGCCCTCACAAAATTGGCAACATGCTAGGCTAGACAATAGCCTAGTCATAAACGATAATAGGGAAATAACTAAAATGATCATCTTAGCATCAACATAAACATGTATGATAATATGGTGAACATACATACTGGCATGGACATGAAATTGTCATCATAACAAGGTGATAATTTAGATCACATAAAATAGATCTAACATGATAACATAAGATGACAATTTAGATCACATAAAATAGATCTAACATGATAACATAAGGTGATAATCTAGATCTGTCTAACAGTTTCAATGTCCACATAAACTAGATCTACTAATTTAGAAATAGATCTACACACCTACACATCATATCATGTCATAAAAGTTACAATTAAGATAAAGGTTTAGATCCAATTCTAACCAATTCAAGGTGACATATGTTCATGATTTACATAAGTGATTAGATCCATCCAATGATATAATTGTCCAAATTAACAGATCTATATTAACCATAATATAGATACAAACCAAGATCCACAATAGAACAACCACAACTGAATTGGATCTAGAGAAATAGATCTATGATAACATAGCATATGATTTAACACTTGCGTAGAATCATACTTTACAACATATCCAAGTCATAGTCTTTCACAATTTACTTTCATTTATCTAAACCTAAAAGTAATCTAGAAACTCACAGCGTTAGGTTTAGAGAATTGAGAAAGAACGGATCTAGAATTCTGAATTTGATTTGCAAAGTATGTTGTTATAAAAGAATGGTTCAGTTCGCACTCCAGCAGCATATGCCCTCCATGACTTCTAATGAAGAAAATATAATAAATAGCCACATATTTATAGCTGCAGAGCCCCCTGAAACCGACTTCCACCTAAGCCCTAGGGGTGTCAACACCCCTGTTGGTGGGTCGACCCCTAGGTCGAGAACCCTCTAGGGGGGTCGACCCCCTAGAGCGGGAATTTTGGCGCTCTGAGGAATTTTTCGAATTTGAATCTTTCTGGATAAAATTCTGACTCAGCTCTGACTCATCTCTGACTCATACGTATGTATATAATATGTATATAATTTTTCTACGCGTATACAAACTTAAAACCCACATAACTTCCTCATATGGTGTCCGTTTTATGCAAACCAAATATCTATTTTGACCAGAATTTTGAGACGGACGCAATGGTGTAGTCAGTTTCCTCTAATCCTAAATATTAAATTAATTACTATTTAATTTATCCTCTTTTATTGTTGGTACAAATTCGGGGTGTTACAGATTTATATATTAATTTAAAGAAAAACCAGCTAAAACGATAGAATTGGCTTACGAAATATATCCCATTGTGTCTGGAATGGGGTTATTTAGCTAGTGGTGACAGTCGTTGGGTTTGGTTTGGAGATTGGATTGATTAACATGTATTTTCGAAATTAAAAGCATTAAAAATAATAAAATAAAATAATATAAATACTTCCTCTCTAACCCTAAGGCCCGTAACCAATCCAGCCACCGTCACAAAATCGAAAGGTCAAAAAGCTCCAGATTTCAAATGCAAAAATAACCCAATCCACTTTGAATCAAGCTTCCACTCCAAAGCAAACATCATAGAGCAGATCACTATCTTTTGATCATACCATTTTGATCGGCTCTAGAGTCTCGATCTTGCCAGAATTCAAGGTCAACGGTGTCGACTTTGAGGCCGTTTCAGGCGATGATGGCGCAACCGAGTTGCACGAGGTGGGTGGCTCCAGACACGGCTCACGGCGGCGAAGAACGTGGTGCGGTCTGATCATCTTCACAATAATGGTGGAGCTCTCAAAATCGAACCCTAGTTTTGCAAGGCTGAAGATCGACGTCGGCAGTTGATTTTTGAAGAACAAAGGTTCATTTTTTTTATTTAATAACTTAGTTAATTATATTAAAACGTCGTCGACCTTTATAAAATCATATCTTTCTCATACTAACTCCAAATCGCGTGAAATAGGATCCGTTGGGATCGTGGGGACGGGAGCTTCACAACAAGATTAAACGGGTCAAATTTGGAGCTTGTTAGAATTTAGGGTAGAATTAAATCCAAACCATCCAATAAAGAATGGAGGAGTGGAAACCGACGGTGAGAACTCTCTCTCGCTCAATTTATTTTACTGTTATTATATAATAGGTTGCAGACGGAGCTTAGTAGCTCCCGACACTATTATTTTGTACAAACCAGTTGATTGTTTGTTTAGATTGTGATTGGAATTGTTATTGTTTATATTCTTATATATGAAAATTATTTATATAAACTATATAAAATTTTTATCATGGAATGAAAATAAAATAAATATTCATTTACAAATCGAACAGTTTATTTATGTACACCCATTTAGCTAATATTGATTGGGATGATAAATTCTACACATCGCCCAACTACACAAATAATAAACAGTATTTGTTGTTTGAAAACCCCGTATTGGGATGATATTTAACATACACTGATCCAAATAATCAGTGATATGTCAATCGATGGGTAGACAGACTGTATAAGTGTTATTTATTTATTTTAATGCTTGTACAGTTGTAAAATGCTCTCTGGACGTTGTATGAATTTTTAATGATTGTTTATCATTATTGTGGCATACATGCGATGTATGAAATCCATATAACAGAAATTATATGTTAGTTAATTGAGTCTGATTCCAGTTCAGAATTAAAGAATATTTTAAAATAAAGAATATTTTAAAATAACAAATATTTTAAAATAATGAATATTTTAAAATAATATTCGGTGAATAATCAAAAGTGATTTTGATGTCCGATTTGGGATGGACATGAAAATGTTGAAATATGGAAGCCGAGTAAAGTATATCCGCCATTTTTAGCTCGAACTGATTGGTTTATCGATTTTATTCATTTTATAATGAATACAAAAAGGAAAGTGATTTCAAAATCTGATATTTTAAAAATATTATCATTTTAATATTATAATGATATGAAATATTCAATTTTCAAATTGAAATGAAGCGGAAATCATTTTAAAATGAATTTAAAACGAATTAAAAAAGAATATTCAATTTTGATTTGAAAAATGAAATGAAGTGGAAATCATTTTAAAATGAATTTAAAACGAATTGAAAAAGAATATTCAATTTTGATTTGAAAATTGAAATGAAGTAGAAATCGTTTTAAAATGAATTTAAAAAGAATATTCAATTTTGATTTGAAAATTGAAATGGAGTTGAAATTGATTTAAAATGAATTTATAAAGGAAAATTCAATTTTGATTTAAAATTGAAATGTAGTTGAAATCGATTTAAAACGTATTTATAAACGAATTTATAAAGAAATATTCAATTTTGATTTAAAATTGAACTGGAGTTGAAATCGATTTAAAATGAATTTATAAAGGAATATTTAATTTTGGTTTAAAATTGAAATGGAAGTGGAAATCAATTTTTAAAAAAATTAAAACGATTTATAAAATGCATTTTATATGGAAATCGACGGCATATATATTATATATATAATGGCCTGAATAGAATGCGTCGTGCGGCGACCGTTCGCTAATTTCGGCCAATAATTTCAAATTGATTTAATGGGAGATCCGACCGTCGGATTCTTCTAAAACCGGAACCATTGGGTTCGTATCGAAAAGAGATTTCCAACGAATATAAGAGACTTAAATTTGAACAGTTGGATTTGGAATTATGTCCAAATAAAATTTGGAAAAGGTCGCTATGGATGTAGTTCGGTGGCCATTATTTGAAACCGATTGTATGGGCCTTGATAAAATTATTAATAATTTGTGTAAAATCATAATAATTGATTTGAAAAGAGTTTGGATGAAAAATTCCATGTTTGTAAAGATAAAAATATATTTTTATCAAAACGAACTAGTTAATAACTAGAATAATATTCCATTTATTTTTCTTAGAAATAAACAAATTGGATTTGAAAATGGTTTTAAAATAACCAGAATTTTCCAATGAATAAACTGGAATGGAAATAATCTTTGGAATATTTGAATATTGGATTCGTTATTATATGGATATTGTAGAGGAATTTGGAAGATACAGATACCATTATTCCCAATACGATATCCGTTGGTTTCAAAATTTGATAATGAATATAAGCCGATATAATTTCTATTCAGAGCCTTATACTTAATAACAAATTGGATTGGGGATTTGTCATGAACGGTGTCTTTATTAACACTGTTCTTAAACCTAGTTGAGAAAAGAATAAATATTTTAATTAAGATTTAGAGAAATACCAATTAATTAAAATTTAATTGGATTGAAATTGGATTTTGGGTTTGTAGTGATCAGTGTCTTAAATAACATTGTTCTTAAACCCAGTTGAGAAAAGAATAAATCTTTTAATTAAGATTTAGGGAATTTTACCAATTAATTAATATTTAATTGGATTGAAATTAGATTTTAGGTTGGTCATGAACAGTGTCTTAAATAACACTGTTCTTAAACCCAGTTGAGAAAAAAATAAATTTTTTAATTAAGATTTAGGAAATTTTACCAATTAATTAATATTTAATTAGATTTAAATTGGATTTTGGGTTTATCGTGAGTGGTGTCTTCATTAACACTGTTCTTAAACCCAGTTGAGAAAAGAATAAATATTTAAATTAAGATTTAGTGAAATTTTCCAATTAATTAATATTTAATTGGAATTGAATAAGAGAATTGGATTTTTGGATTTATCATGAACGGTATTTTAAATAACACTTGTTCTTTAACCCAATTAACAGTGAAGAATATGATTTGGAATTTATAATCTTTTAATTAAGATTAATGGAATTTTCCAAAGTAAAGATTTCCAATTTAATATGTTAAATTGCAATTGAATGGAATTCGATTTGGTAATAATCGAAGTAAGTTTCTGTGGAGGAAGACTGTTAATATGTATGGAATTCAAAAGGCTTTGTCGTTATTCCATTTATATTATTAGTCGAATACGGAAATTGATATCGATTATATGTTGATCAGTTTTCCGTGAAGATTCCATGGTTAATGGAATGTGATTTTGGGTATATCGTGAACCATGTTTTAAATGACATTGGTTCTTTAACCCAATTAAAGACATGATTACATGTCTAACATTGTATTTCGAATTGTATTGTTGATCTCTGCTAAATATATATCTGTTTGGTGGCGGAGAATTTATTCTCTTTCTTAATAGCCTTCTCAAAGACATACGAGCTCAGACGTTATATGTTGGCAGAAATCAGTGGTAAGGTGTAGATTGTCGATGTGACATGTTTGTGTTTCCAAAGTTAAATAATCATTAATAATGAGTTTTGGGAAGATTAAAACTAAGTGGATTTTTAATGAATCTTTAATTAGATTAAAACATGAATTTGATAATTTAAATTATTAAATGTGGGAAATGATCGAGAATGGAGTATCACTAGTTTTGCTCTAAGCGATAGTTAAATATTTAATTAGACTTGAACGTGAAATGGTAATTAATTTTTACCGATAACACCGTGGTGTTAGATATGGAGTATTACCAGTTTTGCTCCATGGGATGAATAAGTTGGGATTAGGAAATATAATAAGTGATTACTTCGGTAAGGTGCGCTAGTCCCGACTAGTTTGGAAAAGCTTAATTTAGTTTAAATTGTGAAAAGAATATTCTGGATTGGAATGAGGCGTATGATGTGTTGTTATAGCACTTGATTATAAGATACGCGAGTTATTCGGAAAGACCAGGTTTAACCCATTTTGAATAATTAATATGAAAAAAAGTCGAAGAGATTGAATATGGTGCAAGACCGACGATCTTCACATCGAATGGATCGGTTGCTACTGATGCCTATGATTGGAGTAGCTACCTTAAAAGGTCTACGGTTGTAACACCCCTTGTCCGTTAATGTCATTCACAAAGGGAATGCATTAACTTCCATGAAGCATTATAAGTAAACAGAACAGAATATTACAAGACAGATACGTAAAGTAGTATTTGAAAATTTTATAACTTTATTACAGCAGAAACAGAAATAAGTTTGGTTACATCCTTCAAAATCACAATACCAAAACCCAAGTACACAAAGTATCAGTCTTATACCAAAATCCTTCAGAATGCATAATTTTAAAACCATAAACCCCAACATAAACAGCCATAAGAAGGTAGAGTCAAAGTCAAGCAATACTTCAAGCACTTCAAGTAGATAGAATATGAATCAAGCTCCTATGTTTCCACCCTGAGCACCTGGGGGGGACGGAAAGAAAAAGAGGCGAAAACAAACGAGGTCAGACATAAAGTTGGGCAAGTCCAGTAACTTTCGGCATATAAACAGATAGTAGTATCATGATATGTAAATAAAGCTGGATGAGAGATTATAGCAACAGGAGTAGCAGGTATGCTTAAGTTAAATAGAAGAAACAGAATGATATAGACCAAGATATGCTTCTTACCTATATCTTACTTCTCTGCACTAATACTTAGTAAAACAGTATTAGGTGTTACCCTAATGTCTAAACTGAAACAGAAACGGAAACAGAATAATCTCAACAGAAACAAAATGTTAGTAATGGGCCTTTACCACCCCAACAGAGAAAGAAGGTACAGAAACAGAATGCTAATAATGGGCATTTACCACCCCGACTAATGAGCCTTTACCACCCCAACTAATGGGCCTTTTCCACCCCAACAGAGACAGAAGGAATCAAACAGAACTAGGTGTACCTTAAATTCTACCTCAAGCGATCGGCTCCCTAATACATAAATACCCTGTGCCGGCCCCACAGAAGGGTGTATCATTCCCTAAAGTGGCAATCTATAGACACAGAACTATTTACAGATGTCACGGTGTCTTACATACTCAGAGCAGACCGGATCCATGAATGCACATGACCCGGTTGGAATGCGCCATCAACACCCCTCGCCATTATCAGAGTGAACCTCTTACAATTAGTTCAGTAAGCGTGCTCAGACCCCTCCTAGTGTTGGGTCATAGTTTTGATACCAGAAAAGGGTTACTGACTAATATGGGTCCCACACCACAGATGACACAAGTATTTACCCCTCCTAACCTTGTGTCCCCAGACTAACAGATTTCAGATTAACTTGCTTACAGATTTTAGATGTACAAAGTTAAGATTAACTAGTTCTCAGATCAGACATACAAGTTAACAAGTTTTTAGACTAACGGATCAGATATACAGATTAACAGACTTACAGAATGTTTCACCTAACCTTGCATTGGGCCTATGGATTTATGAAACGGGTTTATTAGATTCATCCGCCCAGTTGATTTAACCTTATCCACTCAACACGTTTTAGGCATCATATTTATCCTAGATTTGCATTAATTAATTACTAATGCACAGACCTCTCACATTAGTCGGTAGCTTGTGACCGTTGGATGTGCCGGGCGGTTCCGGGCGGACTTCTACCGCAAGCCAGACCCAACCTCGTGTCTAAGCATCTTTTAGTTATGCCTACTGTGATGATCCCAAACTTCCGTGGACCGAAAGTAAGGATAATCATTTGGAATACAACATATTTATAACAACAACAGATCACTGATAACATCATAACACGTAATTATTGCAGCGGAGAAATAAATGTCATAAACATCACATCAACAGAACCACAGAGTACGCAGTTTTACAGGATACAACTTAGCAAAATAAAAGTCTGAATAAAGGAGATAAGTCCTAACTCCAAACGTACATCAAAATACAGAATGGAATAAAGTCTCTAAAGCAAAAGATAAAGATAAAAGGAGAGTCTTCGTCTACTTCTTCCAAGCAGTCTTCAATCCAGAAAATGTCTTCCTAAAAACATGCTACTTGGCTGCCCGTGTAAATAGAGGGCACCCGAGTATGCAAAGTGAAACAAACATCGAGTCAGTCGTGGGACTGGTATGAGAAATCATTCTACACTAACTATCAATATGGCAAATCATAGGACCACGCCGCTAACGCGGAATGGGTTTACTCCATTTGATTGCCAGTGCATGATTTAATAAAGTTTATACAAAAACAACGAAATTACTTTTGAAAAATGAAATCATTATAAGACTCAGGTCCTATCACACAATGCAACGCAAACTGGAGGACAGAGTTTTTCCTTATAATGATCAAACATGACTTGATACGTATAAAATAATATTTTTAATATTATTATTAGTGTCTAAGCAGTTTTAAAATACTTCATTATAAATGTATCAATCCTAGACGGCATAGGTACCATATATTATGTCGCCATATATAAGTTCACAATCAAGACCGTAATGTCGTATTGGAAATTGGTTTTCCGTCATGAAATCGAGGCTAGGGATCGTCCTCTCTGATTCGAGACACTCTAGCAAATGCCTCAGGGCCACACCTATGGGCAACCCTTGGAGCGGTAGGGCCGGTCCCCACATAACGGTAGTGGATTAGTTATTCCTGAACACACGTTTCCCAGTTCCTTTGAACCTCCATATGTCCACTAACAACCTATAAATCTGAGGTACCTCAATCCATCATCAACATAAGTAAAATGCCAGCCAGTTTAAGCACTGACACCACTCCTAGCTAGAAAGAAACGTGTGCACTCCCTACGGTCCATATCCCGTTTTTGACTCATACCGGGGTATGAGGCTCACGAAGTCACGCTATACAAAGCTATGCCTAAACAGGCTATGCTTTGATCATCAACCACAAGGCCCTGCTTTTCAACGAAAGCCCTGATCATTGCATCTTGGCTTGCCACATTGACAATTCATGCCATGCCACCGATGACTATTAATATATATCAGGGTGTTAAGCAGAGAATAAATTATCCACCACTAATCAGATATACGTTAATAAAAATCGATTTAATTACATGAAATGAATTCCAACGTCGGACACGCATCCATTTACAAGTCCGTTCTGGGTCTGAACGAAACCGGAGATACCCGAGAGATTCTCGCTTATCCGGACAATCAACCCATACGTCCGGCCAACTACTGCTTCAACCCCTTCCTGGGAGCAAGTCATTCCAAGGTATCAGTAGTCGTCATCCATTAGATGCGAAGATCGTCGGTCTTCAATCACCGTCTTCTACATCTTTATTTAATCGTCGTGTAATTATTTGAAATGGGTTAAACTCGATCTTTTCAAATAATTATCGCATAATTACCATTCAAATCATTTCATATCGTTAATATCTATTTATAATGATTTATCGCTATTTTTATTTATTCAAAAGTAGCTCAAAACAATAAAACGACGCTTCGGGTCAGTGGGCTGCCCTGGCGCTGTTTTAACCAAATTTTGATTTACACATATCTTGAAATCTAACCGTCGGATTTTGGTGAAATTTATATCGTTGGAAAGCTCTTCCCAAAGCGGTCCTAACGGTTCTGGTTTTGGGAAAATCCAACGGTTGGATCTTTCGGTATAATCGTTTGAAGTTACGATTGCCGATACGCGAACTGCCGCGGTCGTTTCGTTTAAATTCTATGTTTATACTTATATATATAAATATAATCGTTTGGCGATTTTAATTATAAAAAAATCCATTCTTATTATCGCCTCTTAAATGGCGACAAAAACATCACTTTTAATCCCTACTCTTTTTACCGCATCTAAAATAACGATAAAAATATCGCTTTAAAATCTCTGTTTTTATTTATATCAAATTATAAATAAAATCCATCCTTTAAACTAATGTTTTTATTCACCTCTAAATATAAACAAAATGTCCCTTTACTTTATTTATGTTTTATTTACACTAAATGTAAATAAAATATTCCTTTTCCTTTTTACTCATTTACACAAAATATAAATAAATGTGATCTTTTCTATACAGATTTATTTACCCTAAAGGTAAATAAAGATTTTTTTTTATTCGCCTGCATGTAAATTAAAGTCACTTTTCTTTTTTCTTATTTATTCACCTTATATGTAAATAAATGTTACTTTTCACTATATGTAAATAAATGCTACTTCTTCTTACTCTTATTTATTAGTCTATATGTAAATAAATGCAACTTTTCATTTTCTTATTTATTTACACTAGTTGTAAATAAATGTCACTTTTCCATATTCTTATTACTTACAATAGTTGTAAATAAATGCTACTGCAAAATTTGTTCTTTTTATTCTACATAGAAAATGTAAATAAATATCATCGCGAAATTTGTTCTTTTTTTATTTACATAGAAAACGTAAATAAATACCGTCGCGAAATTTGTTCTTTTTTTATTTACATAGAAAATGTAAATGAAATTTCATCAATACATTTGTTCATTTTATTCACATAAGAAATGTGAATAAAATTCCATCGCTGGGTTTGTTCTTTTTATTCTCATAAGAAATGTGAGTAAAACTCTATCGCTAACTTTGTTCTTTTTATTCACATATGAAAGTTTCATCGCTAAGTGGTTCATTTGATTTACATATGAAATGTAGATAAAATCCCTTTTTCCATAATCTAGTTTTATTCTTTCTTTCTTTTTTATTTACAAGTGTAATGTAAATAAACACACTTTTCAATATCAAGTTTATATCCTTTTCATTTACAAGTGTAATGTAAAATGTAAACAAAATTCTACTTTTCAATATTTTTGTCCTCTTTTTATTTAACAGTAAAATGTAAACAAAATTCTACTTTTCAAGTTTTGTGATAACATAAGGCTACACAAAACATAACACTCAATTTCAATGTGATAACACTACGCTAAATATAAGGTTCATTTTCATGTCATAACATTACACTAAATATAAGGTTCATTTTCTATGATGAATTGACAACTAAATCTATTCGAAAAAAGGGAAAATAAAAGTGATAACATAAAATGACAAATCATATTTCTTTATTATGAATTGATAAAATAGACAAATTCAAAATAAACAAAAGTGATAACATAAGAGGTGACAATCATATTTCTTTTATTTTTTGAATTGATAAAATAGATCAATTCAAAATAAACAAAAAGTGATAACATAAGAGGTGACAATCATATTTCTTTTATTTTTGAATTGATAAAATAGATCAATTCAAAATAAACAAAAAGTGATAACATAAGAGGTGACAATCATATTTCTTTTGTTTTTGAATTGATAAAATAGATCAATTCAAAATAAACAAAAAGTGATAACATAAGAGGTGACAATCATATTTCTTTTATTTTTGAATTGATAAAATAGATCAATTCAAAATAAACAAAAAGTGATAACATAAGAGGTGACAATCATATTTCTTTTATTTTTGAATTGATAAAATAGATCAATTCAACATAAACAAAAAGTGATAACATAAGAGGTGACAATCATATTTCATTTATTTTTGAATTGTTTAAATAGATCAATTCAAAATAAAAAAAAAGTGATAGCATAAGAGGTGACAATCATATTTCTTTTATTTTTGAATTGATAAAGTAGATCAATTCAAAATAAACAAAAAGTGATAACATAAGAGGTGACAATCATATTTCTTTTATTTTTTGAATTGATAAAATAGATCAATTCAAAATAAACAAAAAGTGATAACATAAGAAGTGACAATCATATGGATCTATAATTATCCATCATAACAACATATGACATATCACCAATCATATCGAAACAAAATAGATCTGAAGCTTAATCATGTGATTATTACATCGCAACAAATTAATTAAATTAATTAATTTATTTAAACAAAGAAATCTCATAGTTATAGATCCGCTTTGGATTTGGCCAAAAATTAGACTTGTTCAGAATTGTCCCTAATCAGTATAGAAAAATAGCCTTCTGCATCACGAGTCCAACACTTCAGAAATCGTCAAATTCTGAATCAGAACGAATGAGATATGGATGATTTAAGTTAGAAAGTATTTTAGTTTTAAATTAATTAAATAATTAATTAAAGAAACACCACCTTTCTTTACTCAGAACGAAGGCCGCCTAATTCCACTTCTTTTTTCAATCCTAGGGTTCGATTTTTCTCGCCGTTTGGGCTGCTGGAGGACGATCAGGTAGTGCGACGGGGAAGGGGAAGGTGAGGCGTGTGTTCGCCGGCGATGGGGGGTGGCTCGGTGGCAGCAAGGGGTCAGGATAGCGGTCGCAAGGGTGACAGTTTGGGTGGTGATTTCTCGGTCTGTGTGCAATTTCAGGTAGCTTTAACCATATGGATGGAAAGAGGATGAAGAGAGCTTCGGAGTGGTATGAGAAGTGGGTTCTAATTCGTAGAGATGGAAGGGAAATTGAGGGAGGAAGTGCAGACATCGGTGGCCATTGAAATGAGTGGGTGGCGGGTGGAAAAGATGACGATGAATAGTGTTTTGTCTTTTAGGGTTTTCTATTTTATAATGTTTTTTTAGTGAAATTTTACAAAAAAATCCATATCTCTTAAACTGTTTTGATTCCAGCCTAGAAGAAGGTGTCCCTAGCCAATAGCCCATATCCCGGATCCAACGAGCCAGGTCTCGTCAGCCCAAATGGCTGTCTGTGGCCTGTATTATTTAATTTTATATTTAAATCCTTTATTAAATTAATTCGTTCGCACAAATAAATTCACCGAGGCCACATACGGACTCCGAAAAATCCAAAAAAAATATATTTGTCTTCGTTATAATGATACGGTCCTAACAAAACTAATTTCATCGAATTCTGAGACTATTTGAAAAATGGCTATTTTTCAGTCGATCAAATTTGACTGAATTGAACAAAACACAGTTTCTTTCGCCGTGCTCACATATTAATTCATAAATTTCTAAAAATTGAAACCTAGCAATAATTTGACATTCTGGTTCCAACAAAAGTGGTTTCGTCAAAAACAGAGATCGTTTGAAAATTGACTATTTTCACTGACTTTAATATTATTTAAAAATGAAAATTTTAATTTCTGGCACATTTTCCAACCAAATTATTTAAAATAAAATTTTTAAATCGGTTCGGATTTTCCGGGTTGTTACAATCTCCCCCCACTTAAAAGCTTTTCGTCCCCGAAAAGGAAACAAAGTAAAGTAGGAAACAAGACGGAAAATGTAAATTATTGGAAATGTACCTTAACACAAGCGTTACTCGAAGATGTCCACTCTGCACTTGGGGTAAGCCTTTGTGATGCTTTCCTCTGTCTCCCAAGTACAGTCTCTTGGATCCCCGCTCCACTGCACCTTGACTAAGTGGATCCGCTTGTTCCTCAGCACTCGGGTTTCTTTGCCCACGATTTTCACTGGCTCCCTCCTTACTGCTAGGTTCAGTGTAATCTCCAATTCTTTTTGTGCTTCTTCCTCCACAACTAAGTCTGGGTCAAGAACATGTTTGCGGAGTTAAGACACATGAAATACATCATGCACCCCAGGCAACCAGTCAGGCAGCTGCACTCTATAAGCGAGAGTACCAATCCTTTCGAGAATAGGAAATGGACCAATGAATCTCGGTGCCAACTTTCCAGTCTTCCAAAAACGAATCACGCCTCTTAATGGAGAAACCCTCAAGTAAACATAGTCGCCAACAAAGAATTCTAAATCTCTTCTTCGCTGGTCTGCATAGCTCTTCTGTCGGCTCTGAGCAGTCAACAAGCGCTGCTTAATCAAATCAACCTTTTCTGATGCTTCACGAACCATGTCGGGGCCCAAGACTAATCGATTGCTTGACTCCACCCAACATGCCGGAGATCTGCAAGGTTTGCTATATAGTAATTCAAACGGAGACATCTTCAAGCTTGCTTGGTAGCTGTTATTATAAGAGAACTCCACCAAGTGCAAGTGATCCTCCCATGAACCGCCAAAGTCAAGAATGCACGCCCGCAACAAGTCTTCCAATATGTGATTCACCCTCTCAGTCTGGCCATCTGTCTGAGGGTGATAAGCAGTGCTCAGACTCAATTTGGTTCCTAGCTCCTCTTGGAAAGCTTCCCAGAATTTTCTAGTAAATATAGGATCCCGATCACTAACGATGCTTTTGGGAACTCCATGTAGTCTGATAATCTCTTTGACAAAAAGCTGCGCCAGACTTCGAGCTGTTCTATTGGACCTAACAGGGATGAAATGGACAGACTTTGTTAAGCGGTCTACAATGACCCATATACTATCGTTGCCCTTTCTAGTTCAAGGCAAGCCATCAATGAAGTCCATAGGGATTTCCTCCCACTTCCACCCTGGAACTCCTAGCGGTTGCAACAAACCCGCCAGTTTCTGTTGATCACTTTTAACTTGCTGACAAGTGGGACATCTAGCAACGTAAATAGAAATATCTCTCTTCACGGACCTCTACCAAAATGTGCGCTTGAGGTCATGATACATCTTGCTTACCCTAGGGTGAATACTAAGCTTAGATTTATGACATTCATCCATAACCTCCCTTCTGAGCTTAGGATCGTATGGGACACAGATTCGGCCTAATAGCCTCAGAACCCCTTTGTCATCAATTTGAAAACTCGTGGTTTCTCCATCTTGAATTCTTTTGATAATCCTCTGAATAAATTTATCATCCTTCTGAAGAGCAGAAACTTTATCAATCAGAGTAGGAGTGATAATGAGATTGGCGAGAACGAGTTTGTCGCTATCCGCATTCTTTCTACTGAGCGCATCAGCTACAACGTTGGATTTTCCTGGAGTATATAGGATATCCAGATCATAGGTTGCAAGAAATTCAATCCAGCGTTGCTGCCTCATATTCAAGTCTTTTTGGGTAAATAGATGCTTCAAGGATTTGTGATCCGTATATATTTCGAACTTCTCACCCAAGAGATAGTGCCTCCATATTTTAAGAGCAAATACAATAGCCATTAGCTCAAGATCGTGCGTGGCATAATTCTTCTCATGCGGTTTCAATTGGCGGCTAGCATATGCGACCACTTTGTCCCTTTGCATCAGCACCGCACCAATACCTTAAATAGATAAGGGTTAACAATGTTAAAATGAGATTTGCCATTAAAAGAAAATGTTATCTCTGACATGTTGAAAAAGAAAAAACCTTGTTTAGAAGCGTCGGTCCAGACTTTCAAATCCTGATTACCATCTATGATGGTCAACACAGGAGTATTGGTCAACCTCCTTTATAGATCTTGGATACCTGTCTCACATTCGGGTGTCCAAATGAATTTTGTATGCTTCTTGGTCAGGTTTGTCAATGGACAAGCTACCTTCGAAAAATCCTTGACAAATTTCCGATAGTAGCCAGCCAGTCCTAAGAAATTCTGACCTCTGCGGGAGTTCGAGGCTGTTTCCTTTCTTGGATGGCTGAGATCTTTCCTGGATCTACTGAGATGCCTTCTTTTGATACAACATGGACGAGAATTTCACCTCTTCTTGCCAGAATATGCATTTGGAGAATTTGGCTTTCAGCACATTTCTTCGCAAGATCTCCAAGACTTCTCTCAGATGCTGTTCGTGCTCAACAGTGGATTTAGAAAAGATGAGGATGTCATCTATGAACACCAGCACGAATTTATTTAAAACATCTCTGAACACTCTATTAATCAGATTAACAAAGTATGCTGGAGCATTACATAGACCGAAAGGCATTACTAGCCATTCATAAAATATATCCGGTCCTCTGAAAGCAGTTAAAGGCACACACTCCTCTGCAATGCGAAGTTGATGGAAACCTGTAGCTAGGTCCATCCTAGAGAATACTCGTGCTCCATGCAAGCGGTCAAGCAGGTCATCAATACGTGGCAGTGGATATTTGTTTTTCAGCGTTTGTTTATTAAGGTCAAGGTAGTCCATACATAGCCTAAGGGTACCGTCTGACTTTGGGACAAACACCACTGCTGCACCCCATTCTGAGAAGCTGGGCCTGATTAGACCTTTCCACAAAAGCTGCTTGGTTTGATTTCTCAGCTCCTCCTTTTCTTTTGGCGACATTCTCCGAATAGGATGTACAACAGGCCTTGCATTCAGAGCTAAGTCAATTCTGAAGCTGATTTCTCTATGCGGAGGTAAGCCCTCAACTTCTTTGAAAACATCGGCGTAATCTTTGACAACGGGGATATCCTTAATAGAAGTAGGGGTGACTTCTAGAGAAGACCAGAATGATTTTCAGTCGGTGGCTGAGCCATGGCATGGGATAGATATAGTATCTTTGAATTTGGGTTTGATTTTAATTATTCTTTCAGCGCATACCAACTCAACCTCATACTTTGCTAACCAATCTATACCAAGTATGATATCATATCCGGAAAAATTCATGATGATCAAATTAAAAGGAAATTGGTAGCGAGAATAGGAGATGGGAACTTTACAATACTGATCTAGAATGAGGGAACCTCCTATCGGGCTATTAGCTCTAATCAACTCTTTAAGTTTCCTTGGTTTTAGTTTTAACATTTTAATTGCATCATTAGAAATAAAACTTCGTGCTGCACCTGTATCAAACAAAGCAGTAATAGGAATGTCTTTAATATTAAGAGTACCGCCTAAGACATCGGGTTTACTTGGTCCTTCGGCAGAAGCTGGTGCATCCGCTCCTTCGTAAACATATGCCACTTCAGTTTTCTTCAATAGGGGACAGTTTTTGGCAAAGTGCCCCGGCTTATGGCAGTTATAGCAATCCTGAGTGTTCCGGGGATTCTGGTCACGATTTTGGGAGCTCTGGCTACGATTCTGGCTAGGTCCTGATTCGTTCCTCTTAACTCTTTTAGGAGCTTTACACTCGGACTCAAAATTCCCAGTCTTGCCGCAGTTATAGCATGTCACCTTGCTCCTGTCCCTCTTCTTCCCTTGGGGCTTAGCAGCAGAAGAATTGCCTGCCTCCGATTTCCTGTCCGCCTGCTCCTTCTTGTTGTTGCTTTGATTTTTCACTCTATCCTGCTGTCTAGACTCATCATTCTCCTCGTAGCGGCAAGCCATCTCTACTACTTCATTGAATAGGAGCTTGATATGAGCAGTGACTCTGTTCAAATATTTCTTTGAAAGGCCCTTGATGAATCTTTTATTCTTCTCTACTGGATCTTGAATCAATCCAGGAGAATATCGTGAAAGCTCATCAAACTTCCTCACATACTCAGAAACAGACATACTCCCTTGCTGTAGGTTGACGAACTGCTCGCGAAGGCGCTCTCTTGCTTGTGGAGGAACATACTTGTCATTGAAAAGTTCTTTAAATTTGGCCTAAGACATATTGGCCACATCATTGCAAATCTTGACCGTATCCCACCAATGTCCAGCTTCATCTTTTAATTGCCATACTACCAGGAAACGCTTATGCTGATCCTCTAATTCTAAGCCCTCTAAGATCTTTTCACAGTCCTTAAGCCATGACTCTGCTTGAATCGCAGACTCTTGCCCCGTGAAAGGTACACCTCCTAGATTTCTGAATTTCTTTGACATTCTCTCCAAGTCGAAAGGTTGTGGAGGTGGAGGTGGTTGTGCTACGACCTCTGAAGTAGGCTGTTCCTGAGTAATGGGGGTCTCGTCTCTAGTTTGCCCTCTAGCTCCCCCTCGGGCTCCTTCTTTGGCCCTACCTCGAGCTCCACCTCGGGCTCCATCCCGTGTTGTTCTTGCTCAGGTATCCATTTAAATCAGTCTGTACCATCAAGGAAAGAGTCAGGCCAACAGAAATGAATTTTTTAAGGAAAGATAAGGTAAGGTCAAAGTGAAAAGATGATGATGTAATGACTGATAAATATGTGTTATTCTGTTGTGCTCATTCCAGGACATTACTAGTCCTATCTCTAATGAGCTACTCGCCTTAGAATAATGTGGATTCAGTCTAGACGAATTGTTCTAAATATGTTATATTCCGAAGCTAAGGTTAACCTTAAGCTCTGATACCAACTGTGATGACCCCAAACTTCCGTGGACCGAAAGTAAGGATAATCATTTGGAATACAACATATTTATAACAACAACAGATCACAGATAACATCATAACACATAATTATTGCAGCAGAGAAATAAATGTCATAAACATCACATCAACAGAACCACAGAGTACGCAGTTTTACAGGATACAACATAGCAAAATAAAAGTCTGAATAAAGGAGATAAGTCCCAACTCCAAACGTACATCAAAATACAGAATGGAATAAAGTCTCTAAAGGAAAATATAAAGATAAAAGGAAAGTCTTCGTCTTCTTCTTCCAAGCAGTCTTCAATCCAGAAAATGTCTTCCTAAAAACCTGCTACTTGGTTGCCCGTGTAAATAGAGGGCACCCGAGATTGCAAAGTGAAATAAACATCGAGTCAGTCGTGGGACTGGTATGAGAAATCATTCTACACTAACTATCAAAATGGCGAATCATAGGACCACGCCGCTAATGCGGAATGGGTTTACTCTATTTGATTGCCAGTGCATGATTTAATAAAGTTTATACAAAAACAACGAAATGACTTCTGAAAAATGAAATCATTATAAGGCTCAGGTCCTATCACACAATGCAACGCAAACCGGAGGATAGAGTTTTTCCTTATAATGATCAAACATGACTTGATACGTATAAAATAATATTTTTAATATTACTATTAGTGTCTAAGCAGTTTTAAAATACTTCAATATAAATGTATCAATCCTAGACGGTATAGGTACCATATACTATGTCGCCACATATAAGTTCACAATCAAGACCGTAATGTCATATTGGAAATTGGTTTTCCGTCATGAAATCGAGGCTAGGGATCGTTCTCTCCAATTCTAGACACTCTAGCAAACGCCTTAGGGCCACACCTATGGGCAACCCTTGGAGCGGTAGGGCCGGTCCCCGCCTAACGGTAGTGGATTAGTTATGCCTGAACACATGGTTCCTGGTTCCTTTGAACCTCCATATGGCCACTAACAACCTATAAATCCGAGGTACCTCAATCCATCATCCACATAAGTAAAATGCCAGCCAGTTTAAGCATTGACACCACTCCTAGCTAGAAAGAAACGTGTGCACAACTTACGGTCCATATCCCGTTTTTGACTCATACCGGGGTGTGAGGCTCGCGAAGTCACGCTATACACAAAGCTATGCCTAAACAGGCTATGCTTTGATCATCAACCACAAGGCCCTGCTTTTCAACAAAATCCCTGATCATTGCATCTTATCGTGCCACATTGACAATTCACGCCATGCCATCGATGAATATCAATATATATCACGGTGTTAAGCAGAGAATAAATTATCCACCACCAATCAGATATACGTTAATAAAAATCGATTTAATTATATAAATGAATTCCAACGTCAGACACGCATCCATTTACAAGTCCGTTCTGGGTCTGAACAAAACCGGAGATACCCGAGAGGTTCTCGCTTGGCAATCAACCCATACGTCCGGACAACTACTGCTTCAACCCCTTCCTGGGAGCAAGTCAGTCCAAGGTATCAGTAGTCGTCATCCATTCGATGTGAAGATCGCCGATCTTCAATCACCTCTTCTACATCTTTATTTAATCGTCGTGTGATTATTTGAAATGAGTTAAACTCGGTCTTTTCAAATAATTATCGCATAATTATCATTCAAATCATTTCATATCGTGAATATCTATTTATAACGATTTATCGCTATTTTTATTTATTCAAAAGTAGCTCAAAACAATAAAACGACGCTTCGGGTCAGCGGGCTACCCTGGCGCTTTTTAACCAATTTTGGATTTACACATATCTTGAAATCTAACCGTCGGATTTTGGTGAAATTTATATCGTTGGAAAGCTCTTCCTAAAGCGGTCCTAACGGTTCTAGTTTTGGGAAAATCCAACGGTCGGATCTTTCGGTATAATCGTTTGAAGTTACGATTGCCGATACGCGAACTGCCGCGCTCGTTTCATTTAAATTCTATGTTTATACTTATATATATAAATATAATCGTTTGGCGATTTTAATTATATATAAAAAAAATCCATTCTTATTATTGCCTCTTAAATGGCGACAAAAACATCGCTTTTAATCCCTACTCTTTTTACCGCATCTAAAATGACGATAAAAATATCGCTTTAAAATCTCTGTTTTTATTTATATCAAAGTATAAACAAAATCCATCCTTTAGGCAAATGTTTTTATTCACCTCTAAATATAAACAAAATGTCCCTTTACTTTATTTATGTTTTATTTACATTAAATGTAAATAAAATATTCCTTTTCCTTTTTACTCATTTACACAAAATATAAATAAATGTGATCTTTTCTATACAGATTTATTTACCCTAAAGGTAAATAAAGATTTTTTTTATTTGCCTACATGTAAATTAAAGTTCACTTTTCCTTTTTCGTATTTATTCACCCTATGTGTAAATAAATGTTACTTTTCACTATATGTAAATAAATGCTACTTCTTCTTACTCTTATTTATTACTCTATATGTAAATAAATGCTACTTTTCATTTTCTTATTTATTTACACTAGTTGTAAATAAATGTCACTTTTCCATATTCTTATTTACTTACACTAGTTGTAAATAAATGCTACTGCAAAATCTATTCTTTTTATTCTACATAGAAAATGTAAATAAATATCGTCGCGAAATTTATTCTTTTGTTATTTACATAGAAAATGTAAATAAATATCATCGCGAAATTTGTTCTTTTTTTATTTACATAGAAAATGTATATGAAATTTCATCGATACATTTGTTTATTTTATTCACATAAGAAATGTGAATAAAATTCCATCGCTGGGTTTGTTCTTTTTATTCTCATAAGAAATGTGAATAAAACTCTATCGCTAGCTTTGTTCTTTTTATTCACATATGAAAGTTTCATCGCTAAGTGGTTCATTTGATTTTCATATGAAATGTAGATAAAATCCCTTTTTCCATAATCTAGTTTTATTCTTTTTTTTTATTTACAAATGTAATGTAAATAAACACACTTTTCAATATCAAGTTTATATCCTTTTCATTTACAAGTGTAATGTAAAATGTAAACAAAATTCTACTTTTCAATATTTTTGTCCTCTTTTTATTTAACATGTAAAATGTAAACAAAATTCTACTTTTCAAGTTTTTTTTTTATTTACAAAGAAATGTAAATAAAATTCTACTTTCAAGTTTTGTTCTTTTTTTATTTACAAAGAAATGTAAATAAAATCAATGTCAAGTTTTGTTCTTTTTTTTCTACAACGAGATGTAAATAAAAATCAACGTATTAACATAGCGCTAAAAATAAGGTTCCATTTTCAATGTCATAACACTACACAAAACATAAGGCTCAATTTCAATGTGATAACACTACGCTAAATATAAGGTACATTTTCATGTCATAACATTACACTAAATATAAGGTTCATTTTCTATGATGAATTGACAACTAAATCAATTCGAAAAAAGGGAAAATAAAAGTGATAACATAAAATGACAAATCATATTTCTTTATTATGAATTGATAAATTAGATCAATTCAAAATAAACAAAAGTGATAATATAAGAGGTGACAATCATATTTCTTTTATTTTTTGAATTGATAAAATAGATCAATTCAAAATAAACAAAAAGTGATAACATAAGAGGTGACAATCTGATTAACATGTAAAAGTGTTTATTTTTATGCTCTATCTTATCTTTATTGTAAATAAATAAATTTTACATTGGGTATTTTTCGTATATTTTCACAGGTCGTTCATAAATCCTCATGAACCCCTAAAAGCAAGATATTGCACAAGAAAAAGATCAACTTTGAAGATTTTATCTCATGTGCTTTTGGAGTCTAATAGGAGTCCATGTTTGGAAGAATTAATCACATGCAAATCATTTGTCAATCAATTAGCCACATGGAAGATTTGGAAGATATTCACCATGATATGCTCATATATTCTTAAATATTATTTCCAAACAAGCTTGGTCAAGAAAGGCATGAGATATGATAATAATTCTTAGGAAAAGAGGCCCATTTATTCATATATCTGATTAGGGTTTGGTCTATCCCAACTATAAATATACGTTGTACTCATTGTAAATGTTTATCCCATTTTCTATTTCTTCTCCATTAATAAAGTCCTTCTTCTTCGTTTTATTTTCTGCAATTTTTTATTTCATAGCAACTAGTGCCTTCTACACAATTAGATTTGGTAGAGTACTAGTTGTATTTTACATTTATTTTCATTAGTGATTGATCGTCTGATTAGATTCAGCGGTGATCCTAATTTTAATACCTGTTTGTTATTTCAATTTCTGCAGTTTTAATTTCTGTTCTTTTTATTGTGTTCTTAGGTCATATTGTGTTGAATATAGATTTGATTAGATTCAGATCTGTACTCAATTCAATATTAGTTTTATTGTGTTTCAAAATCAATCCCCAAGCTTCGTCTAACTCTCCCACGAAATTATTTAAATAATTTGATTTAATTTGCCTCCCTGTGTTCGACCTATATGCTACAAACCTGTGCGCTTGCAGTATTTATTTAAAATTGGAGCTTTTCTATTCCTTAGAAAGCGACGATCAAGTTTTTGGCGCCGTTGACGGGGAGGCAACAATTAAATTTTATTATTTATTTAATTTCCGATTCGTGTTAGTTTTTATTTTTATTTTTCCTTTTGTTTTCTTATGTATAGATATAGAAAAAATTCTCGACTGGTTGATTTGGTATTATAAGTTGATACCGCAATCTTCCTAACAAGAAAAAAAATGCCAAATTCCCTTGCTTTTCTTTCCTTTTCTTTTCAATTTATTTCTTTCCCATTTTCATTTTTTTCCTTTCTTCATCTGTTCCTTCTTTCCATCTATCCTTCTTTCCAATTTTTACTTCATTATTCATTGGCATTGTTCATTTATTTTGCCAAATTTTCCAATTTTTCTTTGATTTCTTTCCGTCTATTCCTTCTTTCCTTTTACTTCTTTCCAATTGTTAATATACTGGTTTTCATTCTCTTACAACAAAAAAAAAATCTTTTTTTTCTTTCCATCTTTCAACTTTCTTCCCATTTTATTTTTACATTCTCTTCCCTATTCTACAAGTTCCAATAAAAAAATCTTTGTTTGTTTTTTCCTTTTTTACTTTTGCTTGTCACCAATTTTCTTCCAATTTCTTACATCCCTTCTCCTCCCTTTTATTTACAATTCCTTTCCATTTTGTTTAAAAAAAACTTAGTTCTTTTGAATTTTTCTTCCCTTTTTTCAGGCTTGGTTTAGTTCCGTTTTAAAGTTGAGTTTTAGTTGTTCATTTATGTTATCTAGTCTAATCAGTTTTTAGTTTAGTTTTTGTTTTAGCTTTGTTTCAGTTTTTTTCCCTTTGTTTGTTTATTTCTTCTCTTCTCTAGAAAAAAAAACCTCAAAACAAATCAAAGGTCAAAGGAAGAAACAGATTCAAACAAGCGACAAAGGATTCAGAAGTCAACTGATTTGCAAACGGTGGGATTTGAATAACTAGCACCATTCACTGCTCTGGAAGGACTGCCATACCCCGCTGTAATATTTTCTTAACTCTACAGGTGCTCTGCTGCAAGGAAAAAAAATAGACATTGCTTGTGAAAAAATTCTGCAGGGGTAGCGGCTTGCTTGTACAATTTTTTTAATTTCTGCAATTATTTGTGTTTGATTGTTGTTTCGGCTGCATTCTGAAATAAATCTAGTTACGAGCAAAGCCCTAACTAACATAAGGTGAAGAAGTCATTACCTTTCCTTGGCTCCAAAACAATTAAATTCGGTCATTTGCATACTCCTTGGACCTAAATAAAAGTTGATTAGACGTTGGCCTTAGGAGCAAAACTCAAGCTCAATAGGACAAACAAATTGGGTTAAATATATTAGATTTAAAAATTTATTTTGCTGTGTGGAATTCATTCTATTCCTTTTGAAAAGAACGGTGATACGTATTACATCAGGAATTTTTCGACATTCTAGCAAAATTTTCAATCTATTTATTTAATTTGATTTGCAAAATATTTAACTGCAAAAGTGTATTTTGTGAAATTGATTTTCTTAAGGGTTTGATTGCAGATATATATTAGTTCAATTTATTGAACTTCTAGCAAAAGAGGTTGCATACTACTCGTAAAACATTGGTCGTATCCCTTAGTATTTATACTATACGTGAACGACCATAAAACCCTCTTCCCCCTTCAAATCGAGATTATCAACTAATAAGATACACTTGTGTTCGTTATTTATTTTGATTAGGAGCTTCTTGTGTCAACCTTAAGTCTAGGATTTTTCCGTGTGTGCATTTAACAACAATGAGTGAAAAAAGTGTTAGCCAACAAAATTCTCCTTGGGGTTCTCGAATTTTTCAAACAAGTTGGATCAAAATTGAGTGAATCAAAATTTTCAAAACTTTGGGGATCAAAATCGAGTAAATCAAAATTTTCAAAATCTCAATATCGAAATGGATAGACCCTTATCTCTTCGTGATCGATGTTATCCAACTAGGACCGTTCAACCCTCTGTCATCGTGTTCCCACCAGCTGAAGGAAACAATTTTGAGCTTAAACATTCTTTTATTCAAGGGGTACCAAAATTTACTGGGTCTGAAAATGCTTATGAATTTCTAAGTGAATTTGAATTGTATGCGTCCACAACAAAAATGCAACAATTATCTAATGAATCGATCAAGCTAAGGCTAATCCCATTTGCACTACTTGAAAGCGCTAAAAGATGGCTAAATTCTCTTCCAAAACATTCCATAAGAAGTTGGGATGAATTTGTCACTGCATTCTTGAAAAAGTTTTTCCCTTTCCATAAAACTCTCAAAATTCGAACCGAGATAAATCAATTTTGTCAATATGAGGGGGAAACTTTTTCAAAATACTTTGAAAGATTCAACAAACTATTATATAGTTGTCCTCATCATGGAATTCTAAAAGACCACTTATGTCAAATTGCATATGAAGGGCTAAACTATCAGACTAGAACTCAACTAGAATCAATGTGTGGAGAAGACTTTATGTCTAAGACGGCCGATGAAGCTTGGAAATCCTTAGAAGATTATTCTGAAAAGGACTTGCAGTGGGAATCAATTCGTGTTCCCATTCGTACTTCTACTAGAGGAGTGCATGTCGTGGACCCAAGTCAAATTTCCTTAGAAAATCAAACTTCTCAAGCCGGAGAAGGGCTACCCCACTATTACTCTCAGGACCAAGCTAATGCTATAGCTCAAAATAATCCCTACTCATCCACATACAATCCTGGTTGGAGGAACCACCCAAATTTTTCTTGGTCAAACCCCAATAATTCGGCTAACCCATCTCACGTGCAACCCTTTATTCCAAATCCGAATTTTCAAGCTCCACCTCCCAATTCTCAAACCTCTCAAACTGCATCTCAATCCAAACAACCTTATAGGCATCCCAATTTTCAATCATCGAATCAATCCTCTCAATCTGGTCAATCTTCACAAGATATTGTTCGATTAGAGAAACAAATAAATAATCAAGACGTTAAACTCGAACAAATGATGAATATGATGAAATAACTAATGAAAAATAATGAGAAAGGAAATTTGCCAAGTCAACCTGAGGTGAATCCAAAATATTACTCTCATGCTGTAAATTCTTGTAAGGACGAAAACCATAATCCGGTCAATGCTCTTACAACCCTTCGACCTGGAAAGAGGATTGATAATAATGTGGACAACCCTGGCGAACCTTCGGACTCGACCCCAATGCCAAATCTTGATGATCACCCATTGGCTACGAACGCCAATTCTTTTAAATCTCCATTTTCCTAAAATGTTGGCAATCCCAACAGTTCTTCTCCCAGTGTCGGCATACCCGACCCACCTTCTAGAATCGATGTTGGCAATACCAACATTCCATCTTCTACAACCTTACTGTAACGACCCGGGAAAAGACGATCTTGGTTATCCGATATATAACACCTATCGAACAATCAAAAGTCGAAATTACCGGATAGTCCAAGAAAGAAATTAGAGGGTGAGGATAGATAAGATGGAACTAATAGAATAGAAGAAGAAGAAGAAGACAACAACATCAGAGTAACACGAATCTCACAGCGGAACGAATAAAATATAATATACAACATAACTTGAAATCAAAAGCAGTATATGTATATAATACCATTATCAGAGTACAACACTTACAATATAGCGGAATAAACAATAGCTACATAAGTCCTGAAGCCTCCTGCTCCAAGCTCTCCAAGTATATCTGTAAAATCCTGACTACTTGACTGCCCGTACAAATTTGGGCACCCAAGAGTTTAGGGAAAACAAAACAAAATAAACTCTGGGTCAGTCATGGGACTGGTGTGAGTTAACTCAAATCATTTGGTTTAACTTTTCAAAATCCTTTTCAAAAGAAAAGATAATCGTAAGACCAATCCACTCATAAATACGGATGGCTTTTACCTTACGATAACCCAAAACACTTTGGAAATCATATATTATCTGATATTATAATAATGCCTAATCACAAGTAATTAAAATCTAGTAGAACGCTTGCATCTCACGCTCTACATATATAATATACAATCAAACTCGCAGGCACTTATTGGAGATTGGATTCCGACTTTGACAAGTTATGGGACCACCTGCCGATAGTGTATCTCTAGAGGCGAATACACTGGGTTCAACAAGAACATCTTGCAACCCGGCCCTCACATGACCGACCACTCATTTCGCTTGAGTGTATCGAATATATATCACCAACGGTTGGGATCAGCAACCGTCTCTCGAATGGGGCAGCATCGATAGATTTAAGAAGCAATTGGAATTTCTCTAGATAGGTGATTATACATCCTAATGGGTGCGACCCACATAGCCATGCTGCCTGCCCGATTTTTGTCATTTCCCGGTTGATGAGGCTTGAGGTCATAACGTATCTTTTGACAGATCACACCTCCATTACTTTGAATGCCACATCGTCATACCCGCCAAATCACAAATTGATTTCACCAAAAATACCACGGGTATACAGCTAAGAGAAACGAATTCCTCCGCCACCAAACGTAAGTACGTTTGAAGAGATCAACTTACGCGATCCTTTGAATATACTCTGTCAGACATTCGTCCATTCACGTTTGTCCTGGGACTGGACAAACCGAAGGCACTATTCTGTAAATAGGATAGCCCTTGCATAACTCCGTCTTTAATATATTCAGCATACTTGATTCGCAACGCTTATGCCAATACGGAGTGGTTCTCTGGATAATAATCCAACCGGTCTCTCCGTATTAACAACGTTAAAATGGTCAAAACTTTGATAGTCGGTGATTTAACTATCAAATAAAAACATGTCGGTGTGCAAACAACGATATTATTTTCAGATGGAAATTCTATCGATCAATCATCATTCATCATCAAATTATCATAAATTTACCCTTTTCCTTATTCTTGTTTTCCTATATTTCTTATTTACTATATTTAGAAAATATACGTTATTAACAATGGAAAACAATTCCATTTCTCATTTTCTATATTCAGAAAACATTTCTGATTTTTCATTTGGAAGACATTTCCAAATCTCCTTCATTGGGTTTAAACTGATGTTTGAATAAACATCGCTATGCCAACACCAACCATTTCGCTCATTAACTAAATTCACTTAACCACTTTCACTCTCGAACCTTATCCACTTCTTAGTTAAAACGAAGTCAATCAAGTTGGGGTATAATTACCTCTCAGACCTTAACTGAACAACATTTCTAACTTCAAAATAGACAGAGTTCAAACTTCACTCTTTAAGAAACTTCCTTGCGAACTCTCGGATTCTATTTATGAATCCGCTTCCTTTACTGAATCATTTGATTATAACTATAAATGTGATAATTCCATGCTTTCAAAATATGTTAACTTAAATATATTTCCATATCTTAATTTGGATAAATAAACAACCAACTACTTTATTAACAGATAATTAAAACTTGATTTGAAATGGAAAGTAAACTTTACTTCCCTTGATTCGATATAATCGAATTTCCATGTATGATTCGCTCTCGAATAATCACTATCCGATAATTCTCTTTCGAATAAACTATATTCGATTCCCCTGTTCGAATAACTAATATTCGTAATCCTTTTCTTCGAATAACTAATATTCGAAAAATCTCACTTCGAATAACCCATATTCGATAATTCTCTCCTTCGAATAACTATATTCGATTTAACACACTTCGAACGAACTATATTCGATTACTCTTCTCGAATAAACTATATTCGATAACTCTACTTCGAATAGGTGATATTCGATTAATTCCCTTTTTGACTAACCCTACTTAATTTACTAATACTCGACTAACTCGACTTAATTAACTTCTATTGATTAATTACTATTTGATTTAACACCATTTGCTTGACTCTAGATCGCAGCGATCACAATGGTTACGCCTGATTCCCCCAGGAAACATCCGACCGCCGTAGGCTATCTGCAGCCCTGCGAATTACGCTAGCAGTCGTGCTAAATGGAAATTCATCCTTAAATAACTTTATCTATTTTTAACTCTATCTCGAATAATTAGATTCGATCAATTCTAATTGAATAACTAATATTCAATTAACTCTTATTCGATTACTATATTTGAATAACTCTAGTTCGATTTGACTCAAAACGATTAACTCTAACTGATTAACTCTAACTGGTTAATCTTAACTGAATAACTCTAACTGGATAACTCTAACTGAATAACTCTAACTGGTTAACTCTAACTAACTAACTCTAACTGTTTAACTTTACGGTTTAACTCTGACAGTTTAACTTCAACGGTTTAACTCTAACAGTTTAACTCCAACTGTTTAACTCTAACAGTCTAACTCCAACTGTTTAACTCTAACAGTTGAACTCCAACTGTTTAACTCTAACAGTTTAACTCCAACGGTTTAACTCTAGTTGATTAACTCTTTTGAATTAATCCCTTTGACTTTTCTCTTTTGAATAATTCCTTTGGAATAATTCCTTTGAATTACTTCCCTTGAATAGATTCTTTTTCTATTCGTTTACTCAACAAATAACTATTCTCTTTCCGCTTCTATTTATTTAACAAATAAATATTCCCTTTAACTTTTCTATTTATTCAACAAATAAATATTTCTTTTAACTTTTCTATTTATTTAACAAATAAGTACTTCTTTCAACTTTTCTTTATTCCCTACATGAATATTCCCTTTTCAATTCCATTTGTAAATACTTTTACGAATGTTTCCCTTTTTATTTCTATTTGTAATCGTTTCACAAATATTTCCCTTCTATTTGGTTTCACTAATATTTTCCCTTCCATTTGATTTCACCAAAATATTTGTTTTTTTTTTGTTTTTTTTTTACAAATGCTTTGATTCTATAATCATTTTCTCTCATGAAATTCTCTTCCTTTTATATATAAAATCTATTGATTTTATATAAATAATTTATTTTCAAAATAAACTTTGAAAATTCCTTTTCACTTTCTAGTATCACTTATGGTATAAAAATACCAAATCAAAAGGTTCAATCATCATTCAAACACACAGGTTCAACAACAGATGATATAACACATCATATATCAGAATATATGAAAAACGGTAAATAAATGTTGAGGAATCCAGTTGGATTCCTCCGACCTGTTTCCCTGCATCCACAGATGTCAGTCAACATAAATAACATGGAGGTAAAATATTCTGATAAACAGAATCAATATTTCGATACGATTTATATATATCGTTATCGATATTTTCAATCAACTGACTAGCAGTTCAACCAAACAACCAATACACAGCAAATCAGCCAATATTTATCAATTCTAAAAATACTTTATAGAAATATAAAATGTTCAGAGTTAGTGAGATTACTCACATTGGACGGTTTATCATTGAATAACGATAATCGGTCATTGATTTGATTCAGACGTTAAATTTCACCATAAATCCAAACGAGCTCCAATCCACTTGCGGTCAGTTCCATTGTGTAGTGCTCGTCCATACGATCCCAACGGATCCTGTTTCGTTAAATTTCGTTAATGTATGCAAAAGTTATGCTATTTACAATATTTACCTAATTTAAATGAATATATATATTTAATTAAATTAATTAAATTATTTTTATCTTAATTAATTTCTAATCGCGTTATTAGCCAAATTACCTTCCCTGCCCTTCTAAAAAATCCTACTTTCCCATCTCTAGCCATATCCAATTTTTCTTTAAAATTGAAAAACCATTTTAATATTAATTAAATTTAATTTTCAAATAAAATACTTAAAAATATTCATTTAATTATAACTTAAAAATTTTAACCCGGATCAAAAATCTGCTTCCACTCATTTTATAGAATTTTTCGATAAGAATCCAACGGTCCTTGTTTCGTGGAAATCCGACTTGTTTTGAAAAAGTTATAAGCTTTTAAAGTTTATGGTTAAAAATTACGAAAATGCCCCTGGTCTGTTTTAAATTCAAATTAAATTCAAATTAAATTTAAAATTTAAAATTTAAATTAATCATCCCATTCGTCGGATCAGTTAGGGATAGCCAGGGAGAGCAGGAAACTATATTTTCCAAACTCAAGCCTTAGACACTATCCTCTCTGTCACCCTTAGAATGTTCTGATATTTATTTTTACAAATTCTATTTTAATTATAATATATATATATATATATATATATATATATATATTACACAAATAAATAAATAAATATTATTTAAAAACTTACCCCGTGAAGCCCAAGCCTCTGCCTAAGAGTCTCTAGCTCCCCGTCTTGCCCTCCTTTCTCCCTTCCTTCCCTTTTCCCTATTTCCTAATATTTTATTATTATTTCTGCCATTGCCAAAGCTTGAAAGAGGAGGAGGAGGAGGAGTGAGTTTAAAATGAAGGGGGGGGGGCTATTTATAGCCGAAGGAGTCACATGGATTGCTGAGGTGGCGCGAATCCAACGGTCGAAAATGGATGGCTATGATTAATCCTTAAATTTATTAAATTATAAATAAATTTAATAATTTATGAATAGTAAAGTGTGTTTTCTCAACCTTATTCGGACGTTAATTTGACTTACTTATTGATACCTTATCCAAAATCTTTTTCAACCATGTTGTTCAATTTTTCTTGCTCTTCAATAATATATAAAAATATTTAAATTTTGAATTCGTTTGAACTTTCAAATAATTTAAATTCAAATTCAAAATAGTGTTTTGTGTTAGTTTCAACACCTTCCGGTCTCATGTTGGAGTATCTAACGATAACGGTTTTCAGAAATTCTTCCACCATCTGGTCCGGTTTTTAACGTACTTTAATCCTATGTATTCAAATAAAAAATCGGAGTTCGTTTAGATTTTCAAATAATTTATTTAAATTTTGTTTCCTTAATAACTTTCTATATCCGTTATAGGATATTCCCAGATTTCATATATAGCTAATACCCTATGTTTAGAATTTTCCTGGATAGGTCTCAGGTTTCAATTTTGCCGTTAGCATTAGCAAATTTCAATTACCGTCAAAATTTAGTTCAAATTTTGGCCTTTTATTTTTCCTTTTCCACATACGGATGCCATTTTTGACGTAACTTGGTTGGTTACCTAATTTCATCATTTCGGATTTAATGAAACTGATTTCATCGAAATCCGAGTTCGTTAGCTACTACATCCTTTGTAAATGTACTATTTTAAATTAAAAATTTATCCTTTTATACTGCCAGTTCACATTATATTGCAGATCCACTAAATTTCTACCATTTCGGAATAAAATAAAATATTCAAAATTATTGAAATTAAACCATTTAAAATTCCAAAACAATAAAAACATTTTTAAATATTAAACTAAATGGTCAAAAAATCTGGGCCATTACACTTACCACCTTCTTTTTCCGTGGATAAACCTTCTTCTTCGAATGATGAAACTAGTCTCGAAAAACCAATAGCTCCATTTCCCCATAGACTCAATAATAAGAAGAAAGCGGCAAATTTTGATAAAATTTTGGAAATTTTCAAACAAGTCCGTGTGAATATTCCTCTTTTAGACACCATTGAACAAATTCCTCAATATGCTAAATGTCTTAAGGAATTGTGCACACAAAAACATGCGACTAATGTCCCAAAAACCGCCTTTCTAACTGCGAATACAAGCTCTGTTCTTTCGAATCTTGCCCCAGTCAAGTACAAAGACCCTGGTTGCCCTACGATTGATTGCAAAATAGGAAGCACTCACATCTCTCGTGCCCTACTCAATCTTGGTGCCAGTGTTAATCTTCTTCCTTATACTGTTTATCGTCAACTTGGATTAGGGGAGATTAAACCAACAAACATCACCCTTCAGCTAGCTGATCGATCTATCAAAAAGCCATTGGGAATAATCGAAGACGTCTTGATACAGATCGAACAGTTTTATTTCCCTGTCGATTTCATAGTTTTAGAAACAGAGCCTGTCTCAAATCCCAAAGTTCAAATACCGTTGATTTTAGGACGGACCTTCTTAGCAACCTCAAATGCTGTCATTAATTGTAGGAACGATCATCTTCAACTTTCCTTTGGGCACCTAACCATTGAACTAAACATCTTTAATCTCAAACAACCTAGGGATTTTGAGACCGATGAAATCGACATGATTCAAACCATAGTTGATGAAACCTCTAATGACACTTCTGAAGCCTTGAAAATGTGTCTTGACCATTTCGACTTCGATTTCGATGAACTCGAATACATTTCAGAACTGAATGAATTTCTTGACTCCAATCCTTCGTCATCTGAATCTAACCAAGGAATGTTGACCAATGTTAACACTCAAGAACATCCTAAGTTAGACCTCAAACCCTTGCCACAAGACCTTAAGTAAGCAAACTTAGACTCCTCGGAAACCTTTCCCGTAATCTTGGCCTCTAATCTTACCGAGGACCAAGAAGAAAAACTCTTAGAAATTTTGCGGGAAAATAAAGATGCTTTGGGGTGGGAACTGAGCGATATAAAAGGAATTAGCCCATCAGTTGTGGAACATCGCATACATTTGGTTGATGATGTTAAACCCTCCCATGAGGCTCAAAGGCGATTAAACCCAAACATGAGAGAAGTGGTCAAGGAGGAGATAATCAAATGTCTAGACAATAACATCATCTACCCCATCTCTGATGGTACTTGGGTGAGTCCGGTACAAGTTGTACCAAAGAAATCGGGAGTCACAGTGATCAAAAATGAAACTAATGAGCTCGTCCCAACAAAAATCAAAACAAAATGGCGTGTGTGTATCGACTATCGAAAGCTCAACTCAGCCACATGAAAAGACCATTTTCCCTTGCCTTTTATTGACCAAATGCTCGAACACTTAGCGGGACATGAGTACTATTGTTTTCTCGATGGATATTCTGGCTATAACCAAATCCCTGTTGCTTTAGAGGATCAACATAAGACCACCTTTACTTGTCCCTTTGGAACCTTTGCTTATCGTCGCATGTCTTTTGGTCTTTGTAATGCCCCCGCGACTTTCCAACGGTGTATGATGCGTATTTTCTCTGATATGATGGAAGAATTCTTGGAAATATTTATGGATGATTTCTCAATCTACGGATCATCTTTTTCCAAATGTCTCATTCATTTAGAACTCGACCTAAAACGTTGCAAAGAGAAATCACTCGTGCTTAATTGGGAAAAATGTCATTTCATGGTAAAAAGGGGGATAGTTCTAGGTCATGTAGTCTCAAAAGATGGCCTTGAAGTCGATAAATCCAAAATCGATTTGATTGCTAATCTACCTCCTCCTAAGTCTGTGAAGGACGTTCGTTCATTTCTTGGCCATGCGGGATTCTATAGAAGATTCATTAAGGATTTCTCAAAAATTTCAAAACCTCTGTCAAACTTCCTTGCCAAAGACGTCAAATTTGAATTCCCCAATGATTGCAAAACATCTTTTGAAACTCTTAAGTCAATCTTGACCACAACCCCCATCATTCAACCCCCTGATTGGACTCAACCCTTCGAACTTATGTGTGATGCTTCTGATTTTGCGATTGGGGCCATCTTGGGCCAACGAATCGATAAACTTCCTCGAGTCATTTACTATGCTAGCAAAACCTTAAATGAGGCCCAATTGAATTACTCAACTACTGAAAAGGAATTTTTGGCTGTTGTCTTCGCTCTTGAGAAATTCCGACCATATCTCATAGGATCCAAAGTCATAGTTTACACTGACCATGATGCCTTACGATATTTGCTTTCTAAAAAGGATGCCAAGGCCCGTTTGATTCGTTGGATCCTTCTTCTTCAAGAATTTGACATAAAAATACGAGATAAAAAGGGTTCTGAGAATGTTGTAGCTGACCATCTCTCTCGAATTGTGCATGAAAATATTGATGACACCCAAATCGATGACTATTTTCCCGATGAACAAATTATTTCCATCTCTAACACCCCTTAGTACGCTGACATTGTGAATTATCTTGTTACACAACAAACACCCGCTGAATGGTCGAAACAAAATAAACAAAAATTCCTTTCTAAAGTTCGAAACTTCTATTGGGACGACCCATATCTTTTCAAATATTGCCCAGACCAAATCATTCGAAGGTGTGTACCCGATCATGAACACCAAAGTATTCTCTCTTTCTCACATGACCATGCATGTGGCGGTCATTTTGGAGTAAGAAAAACTGCTGCAAAAGTATTGCAAAGCGGTTTTTATTGGCCCACACTCTTCCGTGACACTTTTGAATTTTGCTCTAAATGCGATCGATGTCAAAGAACGGGTCGAATCACTAAGCGAAACATGATGCCTCTCAACCCCATTTTAGTGATTGAGTTATTCGATGTTTGGGGCATCGATTTCATGGGACCATTCCCTAACTCATTTGGGAATCTTTACATCTTGCTTGCGGTAGACTATGTCTCAAAATGGGTTGGAGCCATCCCGACCAAAACCAACGACAACAAGGTAGTTATCAAATTCCTCAAAGAAAACATCTTTTCGCGCTTTGGCACACCTCGAGCTATCATTAGCGATAATGGCACTCACTTCTGTAATCGTGCTTTTGAGTCCTTGCTCAAGAAATACTCAATCACACACAAGATGTCGACCCCTTACCATCCACAAACTAGTGGGAAAGTAGAAGTTTCCAATATACAAATCAAACAAATTCTTGAGAAAACCGTGAATTCCAATAGAAAAGATTGGTCCGTAAAACTGATTGATGCACTTTGGGCATTTCGCACTGCTTACAAAACCAATCTAGGAATGTCACCATATCGGTTAGTCTTTGGGAAGGCCTGTCACTTACCTCTTGAATTAGAGCATCGTGCTCTTTGGGCAATTAAACTTTTGAATTTTGACTTAGAGAAGGCCGGCTCACATAGGAAGTTACAAATCTCAGAATTAGAGGAATTAAGAAATGAAGCATATAAAAATGCGAAAATCTTTAAAGAAAGAACCAAAGCCCAACACGACAAGAACATACTTCGTAAGGAATTCAATGTAGGACAAAAAGTTCTTTTATACGACTCTAGACTTCACTTGTTTCCAGGAAAACTCAGATCTCGATGGATTGGACCTTATGTTGTGAAAACAGTATATCCTCATGGAGCAGTTGAAATTGAAAATACTAATGATGGAAAAGTCTTCAAAGTAAATGGTCAACGACTGAAACCATTTTTGGAATTCGAGCAATACGAAGACGATGAACTTATCGATCTTCATGAGATTGATCATCCACCATGAAATCAGGTGGTACACATCCTTTTTCTTTTATTTTTCATTTTTTTCCTTCCATTTTGGTCTGCATACCTTAGAAAGTTGGGACACTGTCTCAATCTAGTGTGGGGGAGTCAAGTATGCATCACATCATCTCAAAAAAAAAACATTTTAACTACATGTTTTTTGCCATTTTTCAAAAGAAAAACACAAACACGACTCATTTTAGAGTGATACCATGAAATAAGTTTACAATTTTTAGTCAGTTGATAGTATTTTTTTCTCTTAACTTAGATCGAATAAGAAATGTAATGAAAAGTTTAATTTTGAGGGATAATAGTGTAACCGGTACATAGGGAGATTCTTAGGTGATGGCCATGAAATCTATTCTATATTGTAGTCTTTATTTAAATAAGTGGAGGACTTAAAATACTTATATTGGCTTTCAAATCTTTAAAACTTAGTTGTGTTAAGTTGAATTCGCGTAACTCTCTTTTGTGCTTATATTTTCAATAATAATAATAGTAATCCAAGGGTATCCAACATTGCTTGTATATCAAGCGTTGGTGTGCAAACCCGCCAAGCTCTATCCGACATGTTGTTGATAAAGTCAGCGTTGGAATATCTTCGTCTCATTTTATGAGATTGGACACCTAAGGATTACCGACATCTTGTTGACAAAGTCAGCGTCGGTCTGCACAATCCGCCAAGCTCTATCCTAACTCTCCGTCAGTCCGCAAGGCAGTGTATGGGTGGTATACCTTGGTCTTTTAAGTTAGGTGTATGTAATTAATCATAAGTTTTAAATTTTTTATAGAACAGAGAATAAGCGATGATGCCCAAACACTTCTTGACCTTATTGATTTGACTAGCCATACATGAGAAAATAATAATACCACTTTGCAAACTGTGCCAAGCAAATTAAGAATCTATTTCATGGCTGCACTATGTTATCAACTGAACCAACTGGCCAAGATGGAATTTAACATTTGAAAACTTGAATTATATTGAAAATTTGTGACAAGTTGAGGTATCTAAAGTACAATTAACTGATTTGAATTGTCAACTTAATTTGTTGTGCCACTCTTCGAAAACAAGTCGTGTTGTCATTTTTGTTTTTGTTTTTTGTATATAACCATTGCATTCATGTAGTTACATTAGATCCACACATACTGCATTTGGATTTTGTGGGTAGTATCCGCTGAAAACCCTCACGAGACACCACTCGTCCTACTAGGGAAACCTAGAGGTTTAACGGCTTGTTGCATACGCTTAATGCAATCGTGTTTCCTACGAAAGTGTGACCTATCTAGTTTAGCTTTTCATTTTTTATTTTTCTTGACGAGTAAAAGATAAGTGTGGGGGTATTTGATTAACATGTAAAAGTGTTTATTTTTATGCTCTATCTTATCTTTATTGTAAATAAATAAATTTTACATTAGGTATTTTTCGTATATTTTCATAGGTAGTTCATAAATCCTCATGCACCCCTAAAAGCAAGATATTACACAAGAAAAAGATCAACTTTGTAGATTTTATCTCATGTGCTTTTAGAGTCTAATAAGAGTCCATGTTTGGAAGAATTAATCACATGTAAATCTTTTGTCAATCAATTAGCCACATGGAAGATTTGGAAGATATTCACCATGATATGCTCATATATTCTTAAATATTATTTCCAAACAAGCTTGGTCAAGAAAGGCATGAGATATGATAATAATTCTTAGGAAAAGAGGCCCATTTATTCATATATCTGATTAGGGTTTGGTCTATCCCAACTATAAATATACGTTGTACTCATTGTAAATGTTTGTCCCATTTTCTATTTCTTCTCCATTAATAAAGTCCTTCTTCTTCGTTTTATTTTCTGCAATTTTCTATATCATAGCAACTAGTGCCTTCTACACAATTAGATTTGGTAGAGTACTAGTTGTATTTTACATTTATTTTCATTAGTGATTGACTGTCTGATTAGATTCAGCGGTAATCCTAATTTTAATTCCTGTTTGTTATTTCAATTTCTGCAGTTTTAATTTCTGTTTTTTTATTGCGTTCTTAGGTCATATTGTGTTGAATATAGATTTGATTAGATTCAGATCTGTACTCAATTCAATAATAGTTTTACTGTTTTTCAAAATTAATCCCCAAGCTTCATCTAACTCGCCCATGAAATTATTTAAATAATTTGATTTAATTTGCCTCCCTGTGTTCGACATGTATGCTACACACCTGTGCGCTTGCAGTATTTATTTAAAATTCGCGCTTTTCTATTCCTTAGAAAGCGACGATCACAATCATATTTATTTTATTTTTGAATTGATAAAATAGATCAATTCAAAATAAACAAAAATTGATAACATAAGAGGTGACAATCATATTTCTTTTATTTTTGAATTGATAAAATAGATCAACTCAAAATAAACTAAAAGTGATAACATAAGAGGTGACAATCATATTTCTTTTATTTTTGAATTGATAAAATAGATCAATTCAAAATAAACAAAAAGTGATAACATAAGAGGTGAAAATCATATTTCTTTTATTTTTGAATTGATAAAATAGATCAATTCAAAATAAACAAAAAGTGATAACATAAGAGGTGACAATCATATTTCTTTTATTTTTGAATTGATAAAATAGATCAATTCAAAATAAACAAAAAGTGATAACATAAGAGGTGACAATCATATTTCTTTTATTTTTTGAATTGATAAAATAGATCAATTCAAAATAAACAAAAAGTGATAACATAAAAGGTGATAATCATATGGATCTATAATTATCCATCATAACAACATACCACATATCACCAATCATATCGAAACCAAATAGATCTGAAGCTTAATCATGTGATTATTACATCGCAACAAATTAATTAAATTAATTTATTTAAACAAAGAAATCTCACAGTTATAGATCCGCTTTGGATTTGGCCAAAAATTAGACTTGTTCAGAATTGTCCCTAATCAGTATAAAAAAAATAGCCTTTTGCGTCACGAGTCCAATGCTTTAGAAATCTTCAGATTTTGATTCAGAACGAATGAGATATGGATTATTTAAGTTAGAAAGTATTTTAGTTTTATATTAATTAAATAATTAATTAAAGAAACACCACCTTTCTTTACTCAGAACGAAGGCCGCATAATTCCACTTCTTTGTTCAATCTTAGGGTTCGATTTTTCTCGCCGTTCGGACTGCTTGAGGACGATCACGTAGTGCGACGGGGAAGGGGGAGGTGAGGCGTGTGTTCGCCGGCGATGGGGGGTGGCTCGGTGGCGACAAGGGGTCAGGGCAGCGGTCGCAAGGCCGACTGTTTGGGTGGTGATTTCTCGGTTTGTTTGCGATTTCAGGTAGCTTTAACTGTATGGATGGAAAGAGGATGAAGAGAGCTTCAGAGTGGTATCAGGAGTAGGTTCTAATTCGTAGAGATGGAAGGGAAATTGAGGGAGGAAGTGCGGACGTCGGTGGCCATTGAAGTGAGTGGGTGGCAGGTGGAAAAGATGACGACGAATAGTGTTTTGGCTTTTAGGGTTTTCTATTTTATAATGTTTTTAGTGAAATTTTACAAAAAAATCCATATCTCTTAAACTGTTTTGATTCCAGCCCAGAAGAAGGTGTCCCTAGCCAATAGCCCATATCCCGGATCCAACGGGCCAGGTCTCGTCAGCCCAGACGGCTGCCTGTGGCCTGTTTTATTTAATTTTATATTTAAATCCTTTATTAAATTAATTCGTTCGCACAAATAAATTCACCGAGGCCACATATGGACTCAGAAAAATCCATAAAAAATATATTTGTCTTCGTTATAACGATATGGTCCTAACAAAGATAATTTCGTCGAATTCTGAGACTTTTTGAAAAATGGCTATTTTTCAGTCGATCAAATTTGACTGAATTGAACAAAACACAGTTTCTTTAGCCGCGCTAACATATTAATTCATCAAATTCTAAAAATTGAAACCTAGCAATAATATGACATTCTAGTTCCAACAAAAGTGGTTTCGTCTAAAACAGAGATTGTTTGAAAATTGACTATTTTCACTGACTTTAATATTATTTAAAAATGAAAATTTTAATTTCTGGCACATTTTCCAACAAATTATTTAAAATAAAAAATTTAAATCGGTTCGGATTTTCCGCATTGTTACACCTACGACCTCTCACATTAGACTGACAGTTTACGGTTGCTGATTAAGCCGGTTGGGTCCGAGCAGGCTTCTACCGCAAACAGAGTTTAACCTCGTGTCTTAGCATTCTTATTTTTAGCTAAAGTATTCATTCACAGATTATGCCAATATCAGACTAATTATGCCAATTCAACAAATTAAACTTCTTTACAAGTTACAACAGATCATTCAAAGTTCTATTAACTTGTTTTGCTCAATCTTAGATCGAGCCTACAAATTTTCATATCCCAAATTTACTGTATTCAGTTTCAATAGATTTAGCAGATTAGGCAATTTAACAGATTTAATCAAAAAATTAAGCCTAATTTTACATGCCCAAATTATGGCTATAATTCACAATATAACATATGTCCCAAATTTTAGTTAAATTTACACAGTATAGAATATTCTCCAAAAACTCAAAATCATGATATACAATACGAATTATGCCAAATTATAGCCTTTGATTTCAGCGTATGCCTAATATCCAAAATCCCCATTTAGGCATATTCACATTAAATAGTTATCCTATTATAATATAGATCTTTGCACCTAAGTCATATACATAATAATTCTCCTTCTTCCAAATCATAAACTATCATATATAGTATGCCCAGATCTAGGTCTTAAATTACAACATATGTTCTTTTCTCAAATTAGTCACAAATCAGTCATGTCTAATTATGCATCATTCACTATTTTCCCCAAATTTAGCGTTCATGCATCAATCTCTTATGAGATTTGGCTCATGCTCGTGGTAGCCTGGCTATAGAACAGGAGGAAGGAAGAGATACAGAATAGTTACTATAATATTAATAAGATAGATTTACACAGAAAAACAGATCTGATAAACAAGAATATGCATAATCTCAAATTCAGATTTATAACCATGTCAAGATCATAATTAAATTTCATATCTAAAAATAACTGTACTCACCTTAGTTGGATTATAAAAGAAAAAGGGTTGTAGTTGTTCTCTTTTAATCCTATTCAGATTGGAAGAAGAAGCACTGGTTCTAGCTTAGGTTTCAGTAGAGTAGAGACGCCATTGATTTATTTTAATCAGAATTGAGGCAGCATAGCATTACAATGGTTTGTTGTGGAGAGAAAGTGGGGTTAGGGGGTGTTTATATAGCATAGGGATCAACGAATCTGGTCAGAACGGATGTCCAAATGCAAAAAATGAATTAGTCCTCGGATCTGGAAATATGAAGGAGGTCGACCCCCTGGTCGACCCAGGTCGACCCCTTGGTTGATGATCGACGCTAGTCTATGAATTAGAAAAGCGCGACATTTGTAATAAATTCTGCAAGCATACAGGTGTGTAGCATACAGGTCGAACACAGGGAGGTGAATTAAATCAAATTATTTATCTAATCTCTTGGGCGTGTTAGACAAAGCTAGAGGTTGATTTTGCAAAACAAAATAAAAAGTGAAACTACAATTAAAAGATGCAATTAAATTTACTGCAGATTCGAATCTAATCAGATCTGTAATAAATTCAACGATTAAAGATAAAATAGAACAATGGAAATAAAATTGCAGAACAGAATTAAACGAACAGAAAATAACAATTAGGATTACCGCTGAATCTAATCAGACGGTCAATCACTAATGAAAAGAATTGCAAAATACAAATAGTGTTCTACCGAATCTAATCGTGTAGACAACACTAATTGCTAAGAAATAGAAAATTGCATAAAAAGAAAATTGAGTTTTATTAATGAAGAGAATAGAATGAGATATATCGGATGGTGGCTACAATGCCATTACAAGGGTATATATAGGGTAGATAGCCAAACCCTAACCCTAATGATAACTGGGCCTGGTCATTACATCACTAATTAGGTTACAATGAGAAACATAAATGGGCCTTAGATAAATAAAGCAAATTTGGGCCTTTTCTCTTTTCCTCTTGCTTCCTTGACACTTCTTCATTGATTTGTGATGTGCAAAGCCTTGCTATCAATCCTTTTCTTGTCCAACAGCAACTAGATGTGATATCTTCATCTACAATTCTTCAAAATGCTAATACATAGCAAATTGAACTATATTTCTCTACATTTCTGGTTGCATGCGGGCTGGGTTGGAATATCTGTAAAAGTAACAAAACAATACCCAAGTAATATTTATTTATATACAAAAGATAAGATATAAGAGCATAAAATAAACACATTTCTATGTCAATCAAATACCCCCACACTTATCTTTTACTCGTCCTCGAGTAAAACAAGAAATGAAAAACTAACTAGATAGGTCACACTTTCGTAGGAAACACGATTGCATTGAGCACATGCAACAAGCCGTTAAACCTCTAGGTGTCCCTAGTAGGACGTGTGGTGTCTCGTGAGGGTTTTCAGCGGATACTACCCACAAAATCCAAATGTAATATGATTCTAATGAAACTATATGAATGCAATGGACATATGCAAATAAAAACGAAAAATGAAAACACGACTTGTTTCAAGAAAGTGGTACAACAAATTAAGTTAATAATTTCTAACCAGTTGATTTTATTTTAGATACCTCGACTTGTCACAAATTTTCAATATAAATCAAGTTTTCAAATGTTAAATTCCAGTTTGGCCAGTTAGTTCGGTCGATAACATAGTGCAGCCATGAAATAAATTCTTAGTTTGCTTGGCACAGTTTGCAAAGTGGTATTCTAATTTTCTCATGTATGGCTAGTCAAATCAATAAGGTCAAGAAGTGTTTGGGTATCATCGCTTATTCTTTATTCTATAAAATTTTAAGATTCATGATTAAGTACATACACCTAACTAAAAAGACCAAGGTTTACCACCCATGCACTGCCTCGCGGACTAACGGAGAGTAGGTAAAGAGCTTGGCGGATTGTGCAGGCCGACTTTGACTTTGTCAACAACGTGTCGGTAATCCTTAGGTGTCCAATCTCATAAAATGAGACCAAGATATTCCGACGCTGACTTTGTCAACAACGTGTCGGATAGAGCTTGGCGGGTTTGCACACCAACGCTTGATATACAAGCAATGTTGGATACCCTTGGATTACTATTATTATTATTGAAATTATAAGCACAAAAGAGAGTTACGCGAATTCAACTTAACACAACTTAGTTTTAAAGATTTGAAAAGCCAATATAAGTATTTTAAGTACTCCACTTATTTAAACAAAGTCTACAATATAGAATAGATTTCATGGCCATCACCTAAGAATCTCCCTATGTACCGGTTACACTATTATCCCTCAAAATTAAACTTTTCATTATATTTCCTATTCGATCTAAGTTGAGAGAGAAAAATACTATCAACTGGCTAAAAATTGTAAACTTATTTTGCTGTATCAATTGAAAATGAGTCATCTTTCAAAAAAAAAAATGGCATGTTATTACAGTCTAAAATGCATGATGGTCCTATTTAAATGGCTGAAAATAAAAAGAAATAAAAACAAAGAAAGATGAAAATGGATGAAATGCAGACTCCCCCCCACACTAGAACTATACAGTGTCCACACTGTAATTTTTTTCTAGATTTGAAAGATCGTACCCAAAGGTGGATTAAATGCAAAATTATTTGCAGAATGAAATGCAATCTAACTATATGTAAGAATGGATCATATATACAACGATATATGTGTTTGCGGTGCACGCGATGCAAAGAATACCGCCATCTTTTCCCCCCCACACTTGGTTCTATGCCTATGAGTCCCATTCCCACTATGTCTAGGCATGTTTTCTAATAAGCAAAGGTTTTTGAAAACCATCTCATGTTTAAACCTAGATTTGTAGTCCAGTAAATGAATGTTCAGAGTCGTCCTAACATGAAGTTTTTCAACCAAGCTAGTATTCCAAAAGTAATTCATGTACTCAACAAATTTATCAGTGTAATTTTTCAAAAATTTGTGATCGTATATAAATTCAGTGAAATTTGAGTTCTGAGTGTTGTTCAAGGCTATGTGATCACATTTCTCATCATTAACTGACAATGTATTTTCGACACTGACAATTTCAAGTTCATTTGAAATCTCAAAATTTTCAAACTTGGATTCGTGGCCTAATTCTGTTTCATCCTCATTAGGCAACTCATTCTCGTACAATCCAAGGAATTCATGTTCGTCCAAATCCATTTCCACGTTTGAGTTTTCGAAAAATTCAACATTTTCAGTTTGTTCAATTTCAAGGAATTCAAGTTTCTCGCAGCCTGAAAGGGGAAGATCAAAATCTAAGCTTACATCTTTTTCCAAATCGAAGTCCGGATCATTCGTTGAATTTTGAAAAAGTTCATTTAGATCGTTATTTTCAATTTCGAAAGCTGTTATTTGAAAATTTTCACCATCAGTAGAGAATGGACTATTTTCTGATTCATCGCTTTTTTGAATTTGATTCTGTTGCTCTTGTTGTTCTTTCAAAGATGCCATTAAACAAATAAGTTCATCCATCTTTTTATTTAGCCTTTCTTCCCTCTCATCAAAATGACATTCTTCAGAATCAATGATTTGAGAGCTCTCATTTTGGATTTCTTGATTCTCAAAATTATAGTCCACATCAATTTCACCATCAAAATTATTTCCAATGTGGTGGTTGTTATTTTGACAATGATATTGGAAATCATTTTGATTTTGAAAATTAGGTTCATAACCAAAACTGTTGAAATTCGAGGGAAAATTGCAATTTTGGTCATATTCAAGATGTGGATATGGGTTGTTATTTTGAAGATTTTGATTGATTTGAAAATCATTTTCATATCCAAAATTATTTTCGAATTGGTTTCCAACCTCGTATTGATGTTGATCGAAGGTATATTGGGATTCAAAGCTATTTTGATATGGATGGGGCCCATAATCGAAATTATTGAAATTTGAATTGAAGTCGTCATTTCGATCATAACTTTGAAAATGTTGGTCATTTTGAAAATTGTTGACATTTGGCTCGCAAAATTTTGGAAAATCTTGCTTCATAAGTTGTAATTCATACTCATACTCTTCAAGAGGACGTCTACTCCGATTATTATCCCACAATTCTCTCAAGGATTTTTTTGAATCAGACATTTGAATGAAGTCAAGGCAAAACAAAAATTATTCTCAGTTCAAAATAGTATAAAATACTAAGTTATGCTCTATTAATTAACTGACTCAATTAGAAGGGGGAAGAGGGTCTTATGGCCGTTCACGTATAGTATAAATACTAAGGGATACGACCAATGTTTTACGGGTAGTATGCAACCTCTTTTGCTAATAGTTCAATAAACTGAACTAATATATATCCGCGATCCAATTATACAAGACAGTCAACTTCACAAAGCACCACTTTTCAATTATATTATTTTGAAAATCAAAATTTTATTGTTGAAAAACGATGAGAGTGATGGCTGTAATTATGGAAATTCGTTCCTCACCAAATATATTCAGAAAATTCAGTCATAGAACAGTCACAGAAATATAAATTGCAGAATTAAATTTTTTACATTTAAGCCGCTGCCCCTGCAGAAGATTTTTACAACAATTTCTATATATTTTTCTTTGCAGCAGAGCACCTGTAGAGTTCAAAAAAAAAATTACAGTGGGGTATGGCAGTCCGTCCAGAAAATTTGAGTAGTGCTCACGCTTCAAACTCAACTGTTTGCAATTCTCTTGACTTCTGAATTCTTGATTTGTTGCTTGAACGATTTTTTTCTTAGTCTTTGGTTTTGAATGGCCTTTCTCTCTTCCCTTTTTTTTCTTTGAATGAAAAGAAAATAAAATAAATATAAATAAAAGCAAGCGAAAAGGGGAGAAAAAAAATCCTACAAAAGAAAAACTAACAACTGACTCGACAAGCGAAACTACTCAACTAATAAAAAAAAATTAGAACTCGAATCAGCTAAGTCACGCACATATTAAATACGAAAGAAAAAAAATCATGCACTCAAATAAAAGGAAAGAAAGAAGACGTCCAATTATATTGCTCAGAAGAAATGGAAACAACCAATTCCCAAAGAAATATTCAATAGCAAAATCAGTTCCTTTCCTCTTTAATACATGCATGCCCCTCTCAGATCACAGACATTGATTGGTTTCCCTGGAATCAACAATTTCCCAAAATACAATAGAATAAAATAAGCACTCGAACCCAAAAATAAATAAATCAGAAAGGCAGTCAATCCCCAAAGCAAAATCGCTCCTTTTTTTCTTTCCGAAAACACAAACAATTTTTTTTTTCAATCAACGCAAAGAAGTCGTGCCCCCTTTTCTTTTTAAAATCGCAGTGGTTGCGATTTGATGTTGGAACAAAATTTGCGTTGGATTTGGATTTGGATTTCGGTAGGGTTCAAATTGGGTTTGGGTGTCGATGTTGATCGGGTATGGAAAGGGTATAGGTGTCGGCGTGGGAATTACAGGTGCGATTGGAATTTGAAGCGGTTTTAGTATTGAAGGAGAGATGGCTTTGGTTTGAATTGGTGGTGTGGTGTTATGAGTGGTGAAGTTTGCTCGTGAAGATGGTGATGGAGGAGGATTGTTCAATTGAACTTTGTATGGCGTATGTAGTTTGAAGGATTGGTTGATGGAGAAATATGAAGAATAAAAGCAAAAGAAGGTAGAAATATGGAAAATATGAACAGAGAAAAGGTAAGAAATTAAAGCAATGGAAATATACAACAAGGAAAGAACTTCAAAAGAAGAATCTTTTTATGATCTTTTTTTTATTGTTGAATAAGGGATAATAGGAAAGAAACAAATGAGAAAAAAATGGAAAGAGAAATTAGAGGAAGTGAGTGAGAGTTGTAATGGGAAAAAATCAATAAAAAAAAATGCAAGTTTATTTTTTTATTTTTTTATTTAAGGCTTGTAAAACAAGAAAGAAATGTGTACAAAGGAGGGAAATGATTGGAAAAAATGGAAAGAAGTAAAAGAAAAAAAATGGCAAAGACGGAAAATCAATGAAAATGGCAAGTTATTATTTTTTTTCTCTTGCTTAGAAGATTACGGTATCAATGTTTAATACCAAACCAACTATTCAAGATATATATATATATATATATATATATATATATATACAATAACACAAAAGGGGAAAAAATAAAATAAAAATAAAACTAACACGAATCAGAAATTAAATAAATAATAAAATTCAATGTTTTCCTCCCCGGCAACGGCGCCAAAAACTCGGTCGTCGCCAATCTATGAATTAGAAAAGCGCGACATTTGTAATAAATTCTGCAAGCATACAGGTGTGTAGCATACAGGTCGAACACAGGGAGGTGAATTAAATCAAATTATTTATCTAATCTCTTGGGCGTGTTAGACGAAGCTGGTGGTTGATTTTGCAAAACAAAATAAAAAGTGAAACTACAATTAAAAGATGCAATTAAATTTACTGCAGATTCAAATCTAATCAGATCTGTAATAAATTCAACGATTAAAGATAAAATAGAACAACGGAAATAAAATTGCAGAACAGAATTAAACGAACAGAAAATAACAATTAGGATTACCACTGAATCTAATCAGACGGTCAATCACTAATGAAAAGAATTGCAAAATACAAATAGTGTTCTACTGAATCTAATCGTGTAGACAACACTAATTGCTAAGAAATAGAAAATTGCATAAAAAGAAAATTGAGTTTTATTAATGAAGAGAATAGAATGAGATATATCGGATGGTGGCTACAATGCCATTACAAGGGTATATATAGGGTAGATAGCCAAACCCTAAACCTAACCCTAATGATAACTGGGCCTGGTCATTACATCACTAATTAGGTTACAATGAGAAACATAAATGGGCCTTAGATAAATAAAGCAAATTTGGGCCTTTTCTCTTTTCCTCTTGCTTCCTTGACACTTCTTCATTGATTTGTGATGTGCAAAGCCTTGTTATCAATCCTTTTCTTGTCCAACAGCAACTAGATGTGATATCTTCATCTACAATTCTTCAAAATGCTAATACATAGCAAATTGAACTATATTTCTCTACATTTCTGGTTGCATGCGGGCTGGGTTGGAATATCTGTAAAAGTGACAAAACAATACCCAAGTAATATTTATTTATATACAAAAGATAAGATATAAGAGCATAAAATATACACATTTCTATGTCAATCGGTTGACCTGGGTCCTAGGCGGCAAATTTCCCGCCCAGCTCGGGTGTGTGATTTGAATTTCGAATTTAAATCTAAGTTGTTTTAGTTAATTTAAATTTTCTGAAACTTCTGAAGGCCATAATTCTTCATACAGAGTCCAATTTACGCAAACTTGGACTCTATCTCAAGCAAAATTCCGAGATGAATGAAATGGCGTAACCCATTTCCCTTAATTCTTCTTTTAAAAATTAAGTATACTTTGTTTTGGTACTTTTATGTTCACAGAAAATAAAGGGTGTTACATTCTCCCCTCCTTAAAGGATTTCGTCCCCGAAATCTTCAAGTTAAGAAGAATGTGCCCTACCATCCAATCACCCATCTACTCAACCATCATCCACAAGCATCCATTGTCCTTAGAAAACTTCTAATGTTGTTTGATCATATGCAAAAGTGTGTGTATATGTCTCTTATCTACTGGAAAGATCAGGCGGTCTACTGATTCAGTTGACCTCCTCAATGCGAATTATGTTAGTGCCATGAGTCCAATTATGTACGCAAGAAATCCTATTTGATACACATCATTTCTATATGAGTGCATAACCATTCATCCAACTGCAACATCCATGTGATGAATCAATCATTTTGCATCCATGAAAATTGAAAAATGCACACACATCCATATGCAGTATGAGAGTGTTTTTGAGCCGATCTAGTGCATAGTGTGTGTAAATGCATCCACGACAACCACTAGCAACCACTTGCATCCACTTGCAACCATCAAACATAACATGTCTCAAACACATGTTTACACCCATTAGTTTCTACCTAAAGGTCGAAGACTCGATCGATAGGATACAGCCGAGTGATAGAAGAAAGTACAATTAAAATAAAAGTTTTGTTCCCATTAGACATCGGTTAAGAGAATAAATCTCTATGTATCAACCCCGAAGACCGACATCATCATCAGATTGACACTCAGAGAATTACTCCCATTAAACAATGTCAAAACTGGAAATCTACTTCATGCTTCAAGTAAAAACCCCTATCCTTTTCAAAAATATTCAGATACTTATAGACTATTGGTACAGATCAGATTATCAAATGATTCTTAGGAAACTAAGCATGATAAAACCCCACCATATCCCACAAAACCCAGAATGTATGTGTCATAGTCAACTTAACACCCAACACAGATACCCTCAAACCCCAACCTATCACAAATAGATGAGTCATAACTCTTATGGGGTTTGAGACTATAGCGGGATCAGAAACAAAACTAGTATTAAAGTGCAGAGTCTCAATTACAGAATCAAAATGCCATAATCAAAAAGACTTTTAACTCAAAAATCAGATAAAGAAATTAAACCTTCTACAGAAATTTTTCTATCTCTATCCACCAGCCACGTGAGCATTCACCTGCCCTTCAGAAGTAGGTCATGTCCTCTGCCCTTGCCCTTGTTTCTTCGGGCAGTCCCTAGTGAAGTGTCACATCTCACCATAGTTGAAGCAAGTGCCCTTCCTCTTTCTGCAATCCTTGTTCAGATGAGTCAAGCTTCCACAAGTAGAGCACTTTTTCTCCTTCTTATCTTCAGACTTTTCATCCTTCTTTTGTGTTTCCTTTTTGGGCCATGCTTTCTTGTTCTGTGGTACTTCGAGCTTTTCCTCTTTTTTCTCACTTTTGGCTTCCTCTTCATGCATCAATGCCATGTCAACCAATTTCTCGAAGGTAGCCCCCATAGGAATGTGGGTCATAGCCAACCCGTGTAGCGGCTCATTCAAACCTTTAACGAATCTCAGGGCCTTCTTATCCGGTGTGTTCACCAAGTCTAAGCCGAATCTCGCCAACTGATTGAACTTGTTGACGTACTCTTTCACTGAAAATTCCCCTTCTTCAACGCCAAGAACCTCTCCATGCACAAATTCTCTTCCGCTCGTGAGAGAAATTTCATCTCGAACCTATGCCTGAAATCCATCCAAGTCTCCACTGCTCGTTCTCCATTCATGACCTCCCACCAGAATGAGGCTCCGTCCTTAAGTAACCATACAACCAACTGTATCTTCTTCCTATCATACACTTCGAAGATAACGAACAAATCTTCTATTTCCTTGAGCCAGTTTCTTGCTTCCACGAATGATTTAGTCCCATTAAAGTTCTTTCCGCCCATAGCTCGACATGTCTTCGGGAAAGTATTCACGCGCGGAGGAGGAGGAGGAGGAGGAGCGATGGGTACAGCTGTAGGAACGTTTCCATGGCCTTCGGCGTGTGCCTTGGCCTCTAAATATCTACGGAACCATCCGGGTATGGTGACTCCCTCTGGGATATAAGGGATGTTTTTTTCTCCAAACATGCTAAAACGAAAGGAAAGAGATTCAAAAATGGAGAATCGAAAGATAGATATATGGCTTTTGGGGATTATGTTTTTTTTTTTCAAAATAAACTTTACTTTTGAAAATACTTCCTTTTTAAAACCTTTTTGAAAAAAGTTTCCAATTTTTTTTTATTAAATCTGGTAACCTTCAGCTCTGATACCAAGTGTAACACCCCATGTCCGTTAATGTCGTTCACAAAGGGAACAGATTATCTTCCATGAAGCATTGTAAGTAAACAGAACAGAATATTACAAGATAGATACGTAAAGTAGTACTTGAAAATTTTATAACTTTATTACAGCAGAAACAGAAATAGGTTTGGTTACATCCTTAAAAATCACAATACCAAAACCCAAGTACACAAAGTATCAGTCTTATGCCAAAATCCTTCAGAATGCATAATTTTAAAACCATAATCCCCAACATAAACTTTCATAAGAAGGTAGAGTCAAAGCCAAGCAATACTTCAAGCACTTCAAGCAGAGAGAATATGAATCAAGCTCCTATGTTTCCACCCTAAGCACCTTGGGGGGGATGAAAAGAAAAAGAGGTGAAAACAAACGAGGTCAGACATAAAGTCTGGCGAGTCCAGTAACTTTCAGCATATAAACAGATAATAGTATCATGACATGTAAAAAAAGCTGGATGAGAGATTACAGCAACAGGAGTAGCAGGTATGCTTAAGTTAAACAGAAGAAACATAATGATATAGACCAAGATATGCTTCTTACCTATATCTTACTTCTCTGCACTAATACTTAGTATAACAGGATTAGGTGTTACCCTAATGTTTAAACTGAAACAGAAACGGAAACAGAATAATCTCTACATAAATAGAATGCTAGTATTGGCCCTTTACCACCCCAACAGAGACAGAAGGTACAGAAATAGAATGCTAATAATTGGCCTTTACCACCCAAACTAATGGGCCTTTACCACCACCAACAAAGACAGAAGGAAACAGATAGAACTAGGCGTACCTTAAATTTTACCCCAAGCGATCAGCTCCCTAATACATAAATACCCTTTCCGACCCCACAAAAGGGTGTGTCATTCCCTAAAGTGGTAATCTATAGACATAGACCTATTTACAGATGTCACGGTGTCTCACATCCTCGGAGCAGACCGGATCCATGCACGCACATGACCCATTTGGAGTGCACCATCAACACCCCTCGTCATTATCAGAGTGAACCTCTTACAATTAGTTCAGTAAGCATGCCCGAACCCCTCCTAGTGTTGGGTCATAGTTTTAATACCAGAAAACGGTTATTGACTAATATGGGTCCCACACAACAGATGACACAAGTAACTACCCCTCCTAACCTTGTGTCCCCAGACTAACAGATTTCAGATTAACTTGCTTACAGATTTCAGATGTACAAAGTTCAGATTAACTAGTTCTCAGATCAGACATACAGGTTAACAAGTTTTTAGACCAATGGATCTGTTATACAGATTAACAGACTTACAAATTGTTTCACCTAACCTTGTATTATGCCCACAGGTTTACGAAACGGGTTTATTAGATTCATCCACCTAGTTGATTTAACCTTATCCACCCAACACGTTTTAGTCATCATATTTATCCTAGATTTGCATTAATTAATTATTAATGCACTGACCTCTCACATTAGGTCGGTAGCTTGTGGCCGCTGGATATGCCGGGTGTTTCCGGGCAGACTTCTACCGCCAGCTAGACCTAACCTTGTTTATAAGCATCTTTTAGTTATGCCTACGACCTCTCACATTAGACTGACAGTTTGCGGTTGCTGGTTAAGTCGGTTGGGTCTGGGCAGGCTTCTACCGCAAACAAAGTCTAACCTCATGTCTCAGCATTCTTATTTTTAGCTAAAGTATTCATTCACAGATTATGCCAATATCAGACTAATTATGCCAGTTCAAAAAATTAAACTTCTTTACAAGTTACAGCAGATTATTTAAAGTTCTATTAACTTGTTTTGCTCAATCTTAGATCGAGCCTACAGATTTTCATACCCCAAATTTACCGTATTCAGTTTCAACAGATTTAGCATATTAGGTAGTTTAGCAGATTTAGTCATAATATTAAGCCTAATTTTACATGCCTAAATTATGGCCATAATTCACAATATAACATATGTCCCAAATTTTAGTTAAATTTATACAGTACAGAATATTCTCCAAAAACTCCAAATCATGATATACAATACGAATTATGCCAAATTATAGCCTTTGATTTCAGCATATGCCTAATATCCAAAATCCCCATTTAGGTGTATTCACATTTAATAGTTATCCTATTATAATATAGATCTTTGCGCCTAAGTCATATACACAATAATTCTCCTTCTTCCAAATCACATACTATCATATATAGTATGCCTTGATCTAGATCTTAAATTACAACATATGTTATTTTCTCAAATTAGTCACAAATCAGTCATGTCTTGTTCTACATCATTCACTAGTTTCCCCAAATTTAGCGTTTGTGCGTCAATATCTTATGAGATTTGGCTTAGGCTCGTGGTAGCCTGGCTATAGAACAGAAGGAAGGAAGAGATACAGGATAGTTACTATAATATTAATAAGATGGATCTACACAGAAAAACAGATCTGATAAACAAGAATATGCATAATCTCAAATTCAGATTTATAACCATGTCAAGATCATAATTAACTTCATATCTGAAAATAACTGTACTCACCTTGGTTGGATTCTAAAACAAAAAGGGTTGTAGTTGTTCTCTTTTAATCCTATTCAGATTGGAAGAAGAAGAAGCACTAGTTCTAGCTTAGGTTTTAGCAGAGTAGAGACGCCATTGATTTATTTTAATCAGAATTGAGGCAGCATAGCTTACAGTAGTTTGGTGTGGAGAGAAATTGGGGTTTGGGGTGTCTAAATAGCATTGGGATCAACGAATCTGGTCGGAACGGGCATCCAAATGCAGAAAAACGAACCGGTCCTCGGATCTGGAAATAAGGGAGAGGTCGACCCCCTAATCGACCTATGTCGACCCAGGTCAACCCCTAGGTCGACCCCCTGGTCGACCTGGGTCCTAGACGGGAAATTTCCCGCCCAGCCCGGGTGTGTGATTTGGATTTCGAACTTAAATCTGAGTTGTTTTAATTAATTTAAATTTTCTGAAACTTCTGAAGGCCATAACTTCTTCATACAGAGTCCGATTTACGCAAACTTGAACTCTATCTCAAGCAAAATTCCGAGACGAATGAAATGGTGTAACCCGTTTCCCTTAATTCTTCTTTTAAAAATTAAGTATACTTTGTTTTATTACTTTTATTTTCATAGAAAATATAGGGTGTTACAACGGTGGTAGCCGTCCGAACGTATTTGTTGATTGTTCGGGTATGCAAGGGCCACTCTCCTGTATTAGACATACGGGACGAGTAATAAGGTGCCTTCGGTTTCGTTCAAACCTAGAATGGACTTGCAAATGGATGGTGTGTCTAACGTTGTATTCCTTTATACTGTATTTGTTTATCTCTGCTAAATATATATCTGTTTGGTGGTGGAGAATTTATTCTCTTGCTTAACATCCTTCTCTGAGACGTACGAGCTCAGAGGTTATATATTGGCAAAAATCAGTGGTACGGTATGGATTGATAGTGTGGCATGCTGAGATGCAGTGATCCAAACTTTTGTTGAAAAGCAAAGTTTGTTGGTTGATGATCAAAGCATAGCTTTAATTAGCATAGCTTTGTGTAGCGTTAATTTTTGAGCCTCACACATCGATATGATGGTGAACTGATGGTTAGATCAGTATAATTTTGATATGAGGATGGATTCAGTCGACCGAGATAGGCTAGGTGTGGTCATTACACACCTAGTGGGGATAGGAGCACACCCCCCCCCTCGATTCCCAAACTGGATAGGGTATACGACGTTTTCTCATGCACGGGACTTAAGCCGTTGAGATACTTGATTTCCAAGATAGTGTGGATGTGCATTACGGCGTTTTTTCATACACGGGACGTAAGACATTGGGAATTGCATTACATGATTGATCTTTCGAATCAATAGCCATCATGATGGAAATCCAACTTCCAAATACGACATTTTTCAGTTTTGATTGTATACCTATATGGCGACATAATGGGATGGGTCACTCATGCCGTCTATGATTGATACATTTATATTTGAAGTGATTTTAAACAATATCACTTATAATAATATCAAAAGGATTTGTTTTTAAAACGTACCAAGCATATTTGGCTATTATAAGTTAAAACTCTATCCTCGACTACGTTCGTTGTGTGATAGGACCTGAGTCTTATAATAGCTTCATTTTTCTTTATTTAGCATTGCGCTGTTTGTTTTATGCACTGGTATTCTTGGGGTTAAACCTGTTTCACATTATCGGAATGGTCCCTTGATTTATCGAACTTTAAAATCAAGTTAATAACTGTTTTAGTTCTCACACTAGTCCCATGACTGACTCAGAGTTTATTGTTTTAACTGAAACTCTGGGTACCCATATTTTCCACATGGGCAGCTAGTAGTTTTGGTTTTGCAGATTTCTATTTAACAGGATCCTGGATTACAACTGGAGCTGTATTCGGAAAGCTTTGTATCCGTGTATTTCATTCAGTTGTGCTAGTTATTGTATTTTTCGCTACGCAATGTATTTATACATTTTATTTCCGTTGTTAGGTATTTTGAATCTCTGATATTTTTCTGTGTTGTATATTATTCATACTCTGAAATATTCTTGTGCTCAGATGTAAATTGTTATAATAAGAAACGAAATGTTCTATTTTTCGTGTTCTGTTTTATCGTGTTCTTAATTCAATCTGGGCTTTCTCGTAGCTTTCTCGTAAGGGGGGTTTGGGTCATCTCAGCGTGGTATCAGAGCTTTGGTTTACAAAGCTCGAGAACAAAGCACATTAGAACCAAACGAAAAAATTCATCAGAGATAGGATTAGTATCATCCTATCAGAATAACTCGTTAGAGATAGGATCATTAGTATCCTAGAATGAGTTTGAAGAGTGTTATTTAAAAAAATCAAATTAGATTTTGAAAATTATATCTTAGTATACGTATTTGAATATTTATTTTACATTGAATTTGGACTATCGAGTATTAGAAGAATTTGAATATACATTTTGCAAACGTGTATTCAAAGTCTTAAATGTAATGTGTAGATATAGAATCACACTCTAGTTGCCCGGAGATGATTCTGATGATCGCCATGGCATCATCAGTACTTTGTGTTCGAGTATCGAAAGTGAATATCTATATAATTTCCAATTGACTGGTGTAAGAACCAAAACATAGTTAGTTTGTGATTTGCCACCAGAAATGTGATTTTTGAGTGTATATATATTAAAGATATATATTGAAAAGATAATCCACTAGTTGTATTGTATAAGTATTAGTTCAACTAAATAAAACTATTGGAATGATAAAACAATAAGAGAATGATAGGCAAAATTTGCCAAATCAAACCAAATATTGAACTGAATTGAAAATTTATTAGAATTGCATATATGTACATGTGTATATAATGAACGGGTCATAGCATGGAAGCTAAGAAGAGGAATAAAATTGTATGCCCGTCAAATAGGTACATGTTTATTGTATTTTTTGGGTTTTGATGATTTTACGAGCTGATTGGTTAGCCGCTTGGCTTTTTCTTTTGCATTGATGAGGGCCTTGTATCAACCCGTAAAAAGGAGTTTATGGAGAAATTTTTCGAAAATTTAGGGTGTCAGCCAAATTTTTGAAAAAAATTAGAAAATTCTTAGAAACTGAATAGTTGAAGAATGAACGCCAAAATGAAAGTTGAGTTGGTTAGTTAAACAACTTTCAATCTCGTTCGTTTTCGAGGACGAAAAGATTTTAAGTGGGGGAGATTGTAACAACCCGGATTTTCAGAACCAATTTAAAATTTTTATTTTAGCTATTTTAATGAATTTTGAATATTTAAAATGATTTATTTTAAATAATAACGACCAAGAATTTATTTTAATTGAAGTTAGAATGTATAAATTTATTTTAATTATAAAATGAACTAGAAATGGCGCAGTAGTTTGAAAATTCGATTTTAAATTTCAAATAAATGTAAATAATTCAAAATAAATCAGATTTCAGTAAAACAAGAAATATTTGAATCTGTTCAATTATATCTTTCTAAGAATGTGAAAATTTCAGATTTCATAACGAGAATTGAAAGCTATATCCAGTTTAAAATTTAAAATAGTCGCTATGGAATTTAATATATTTTTAAATAATAGCCATTTTGCAAACGAGCTCCATTTTCGATGAAACCACTTTTGTTGGATCCATAATGTCAAATTATTGTTAGGTTTCAAATTTCATAATTTTTCGAATTAATATGTGAGCACTGTAAATTAAACGTGTTTTGACTGTTTCAGTTTGAATTAGATCGACCCGAAAATGGCCATTTTTAAAACTGTCTCCAAATTCGATGAAATTAGTTTTATTTGGACCATATCGTCAAAACATAGTTGGATTTATTTTTCTGTAATTTTTGGAATCAGTATGTGGCCTCCATAAATTAAAATGTACATTTGAATTTAATATATATTGATCTATATTTTAATTTAAAGCAAAACTGATTGAAACGATAGAATTGGCTTATGAAACATATCCCATTGTGTTCGGAATGGGGGTATTTAGCTTGGGGCGACAGTCTTTGGGTTTGATTTGGAGTTCGGATTGGTTAACATGTAATTTTGAAATTAAAAGGATTAAAAATAATAAAATAAAATAATATAAGTACTTCCTCTCTAATCCTAAGGCCCATAACCAAACTTGCCTCCATCACAAAATTAAAGGGTTAAAAAGCCCCATATTTCAAATGCAAAAATCACCCAATCCACTTCGAATTAGGCTTCCACTCCAAAGCAAACATCGTAGAGAAGATCACCATCTTTCGATCCATACCATTTTGATCGGCTCTGGAGTCTCGATCTTGCCGGAATTCAAGGTCAACAGCGTCGACTTTGAGGCCGTTCAGGCAATGACGGCGCAACCGAGTTGCACGAGGTGGGTGGCTCCAAACGCGGCTCACGTCGGCGAAGAACGTGGTGCGGTCTGATCATCGTCATAGCAACGGTGGAGCTCGCGAAATCGAACCCTAGTTTTGAAGGGTTAAAGATTGACGTTAGCAGTTGATTTTTGAAGAAGAAAGGTTCGTTTTTTTATTTAATCACTTAGTTAATTATATTAAAATGTCATCAACCTTTATAAAATCATATCTTTCTCATACTAACTCCAAATCACGTGGAACAAGATCCGTTGGGATCATGGGGACGAGAGCTTCACAAGAAGGCTAAACGGGTCAAATTTGGAGCTTGTTAGAATATAGGGCAGAATTAAATCCAAACCGTCCAATAAAGAATGACGGAGTGGAAACCGACGGTGAGAACTCTCTCTCTCACTCAAATTATTTTACAGTTATTATATAATAGGTTGCAGACGGAGCTTAGTAGCTCCCGACACTATTTTTTCGTATAAACCAGTTGATTGTTTGTTTGGATTGTGATTGGGATTGTTATTGTTTGATATTGTTGTATATGAAAATTATTTTTATAAACTGTATATAAAAATTATCATGGAATGAAAATAAAATAAATATTCATTTACAAATCGGCTGGTTTGTTTTATGTACACCTATTTAGCTGATATTGATTAGGACGATAAATTTTACACATCGCCCAACTGTACAAATAATAAATAGTATTTGTTGTTTGAAAACCTCGTATTGGGATGATATTTGACATACACTGATGCCAATAATTAATGGTATGTCAACCGATGGGTTGACAGACTGTATAAGCGTTATTTATTTATTTTAATGCTTATACAGTTGTAAAATGGTATGAAATTTTAATGATTGTTTATCATTATTGTGGTATACATGTGATGTATGAAATAGGGATAGCAATGGGGCGGGCGCGGGTAGTACCACCTCATCACCCGCCCCGTTGGGTGATTTTTTCCCCGTGCCTGCCCCATACCTGCATGGATATCCATTAAACGAGTTTTAAATAGGTTGCGGGTAATGGCGGGTATTCATGGGTATCCATTATATTTATCCAATTTATTTTTTAGCCATTTATTGAAATTATTCAAAAGTACATTTGGTAAAAAAAACAAATTAGACCAATTCTTAAATGCTAACCTCAAAATACCAATACTTATTTAAACCAACATCCAAAAAAGAAGAACAACAACATAAGTATCCATTAAAATATCAAAAGCCAGTTATAAATTGTTGAGTAAAATCATGTACACAAATACCGAACAACCGACAACAATATTTTTTGTATTGACTATTGATAATAAATCACATTCAATACGGACACGGATACCCGCGGGTACGGATTTTTTTGTCATCCCTAGTATTATATCCATATAACTAAAGTTATATGGTAATTGATTGAGTCTGATTCCAGTTCATAATTAAAGAATATTTTAAATTAACGAATATTTTAAAATAATGTTCAGTGAATAATCAAAATGTGATTTTGATGTCCGATTTGGGATGGGCACGAAAATATTGAAATATGGAAGTCGAGTTAAGTATATCTGCCATTTTTAGCTCGAACCGATTGGTTTATCGATTTTATTCATTTTATAATGAATACAAAAAGGAAAGTGATTTCAAAATCTGATATTTTGAAAATATTATCATTTTAATATTATAATGATATGAAATATTCAATTTTGATTTGAAAATTGAAATGAAGCGGAAATTGTTTTAAAATGAATTTAAAACGAATTTAAAAAGGATATTCAATTATGATTTGAAAATTGAAATGAAGTGGAAATCATTTTAAAATGAATTTAAAATGAATTTAAAAAGAATACTCAATTTTGATTTGAAAATTGAAATGAAGTGGAAATCGTTTTAAAAATGAATTTAAAACGAATTTAAAAAGAATACTCAATTTTGATTTGAAAATCGAAATGGAGTTGAAATCGATTTAAAATGAATTTATAAACAAATTTATAAAGGAATATTCAATTTTGATTTTAAATTGAAATGGAGTTTGAATCAATTAAAAATGAATTTATAAAAGAATTTATAAAGAAATATTCAATTTTGATTTAAAATTGAAATGGAGTTGAAATCGATTTAAAATGAATTTATAAACGAATATTCAATTTTGGTTTAAAATTGAAATGGGAGTGGAAATCATTTTTAAAATGAATTTAACGATTAAATTCAAATTGACGGTATATATATTATATATATAACGGCCTGGATAGAATGCGCCGCGCAGCGACCGTTCACAAATTTCGACCATTAAATTCAAATTGATGTAACGGGAGATCCGACCGTCGAATTCTCCTAAAACCAGAACCATTCGGTTCGTATCAAAAAGAGCTTTCCAATGAATAAAAGTGATTAAAATTTGAACGGTTGGATTTGGAATTATGTCCAAATCAAATTTGGAAAAGGTCGCTATGGAAGTAGTTCAGTGGCTGTTATTGCAAACCGATTGTATGGGCCTTGATAAAATTATTAAAAATATCAATAATTTGTGTAAAATCATAATAAATGATTTGGAAATAATTTGGATGAAAAATTCCACATTTGTAAAGATAAAAATATATTTTTATCAAAATAAACTAGTTAATAACTGGAATAATAATCCATTTATTTTTCTAAGAAATAAATAAATTGGATTTGAAAATGGTTTTAAAATAACTAGAATTTTCCAACGAAAAAATTGGAATGGATTTGGAATGGAAATAATCTTCAGAATACTTTGACATTGGATTCCGTTATTATACATATATTGAAGAGGAATTTGGAAGATATAGATATCGTTATTCCCAATACAATATCCATTAGTTTCAGAATTTGATATTGATCATAAGCCGATATAATTTCTATTCAGAGCCTTATATTTAATATCAAATTGGACTTGGGGTTTGTCATGAATGGTGTCTTTAATAACACTGTTCTTAAACCTAGTTGAGAAAAGAATAAATCTTTTAATTAAGAATTAGAGAAATAGCAATTAATTAATATTTAATTGGATTGAAATTGGATTTTGGGTTTATCATGAACGGTGTCTTAAATAACACTGTACTTAAACCTAGTTGAGAAACAAATAAATCTTTTAATTAAGACTTAAGGAATTTTACCAATTAATTAGTATTTAATTGGATTGAAATTAGATTTTAGGTCGGTCGTGAACAGTGTCTTAAATAACACTATTCTTAAACCCAGTTGAGAAAAGAATAAATCTTTTAATTAAGATTTAGGGTATTTTACCAATTAATTAATATTTAATTGGATTGAAATTGGATTTTGGGTTTATCTTGAATGGTGTCTTCATTAACACTGTTCTTAAACCCATTTGAGAAAAGAATAAATCTTTAAATTAAGATTTAGTGATGTTTTCCAATTAATTAATATTTAATTGGAATTGAATAAAAGAATTGGATTTTTGGATTTATCGTGAATGGTTTTTTAAATAACACTTGTTCTTTAACCCAATTAACGATGAAGAATATGATTTGGAAATTATAATCTTTTAATTAAGATTAATGGAATTTTCCAAAGTAAAGATTTCCAATTTAATATATTAAATTGGAACCGAATGGAATTCGATTTGGTAATAATTGAAGTGAGTTTCTATGGAGGAAGACTGTTAATCTATATGGAATTTAAAAGGCTTTGTCGTTATTCCATTTATATTATTTGTCGGATATGAAAATTGATATCGATTATATATTGATCTATTTTCCATGAAGATCCCCTTGTAAATGGAATGTGATTTTGGATTTATCGTGAACCGTGTTTTAAATGACATTGGTTCTTTAACCTAGTTAAAGAAAGGATTACATGTCTAACATTGCATTTCTAACTGTATTTTTGATCTCTGCTAAATATATATCTGTTTGGTGGCAGAGAATATATTCTCTTGCTTAACACCCTTCTCTGAGACGTACGAGCTCAGAGATTATATATTGGCAGAAATCATTGGTAGGGTCTAGATTGTCGATGTGACATGTTTGTGTTTCCAAAGTTAAATAACCATTAATAATGAGTTTTGGGAAGATTAAAACTAAGTGGATTTTTAATGAATCTTTAATTAGAATGAAACGTGAATTTGATAATTTAAATTATCAAATTTGGGAAATGATCGAGAATGGAGTATCACCAGTTTTGCTCCAAGCGATAGATAAATCTTTAATTAGATTTGAATGTGAAATGGTAATTAATTTTTAACGATAACACCTGGTGTTAGATATGTAGTATTGCCAGTTTTTCTCCATGGGATCATTAGGTTGGGATTGAGAAATATAATAAGTGATTACTTCGGTAAGGTGCGTTAACCCCGACTAGTTTGGAAAACCTTAATTTGGTTTAAATTGTGAAAAGAATATTTGAACAAAAGAATATTCTGGATTGGAATGACCAGGTTTAACCCATTCTGAATAATTGATATGACGAAAAGTCGAAGAGATTGAATACGGTGCAAGACCGACGATCTTCACATCTAATGGATGGGTTGCTACTGATGCCCATGATTGGAGTAGCTACCATGAAGGGTCTATAGTGGTAGCCGTCAAGGGCCTCTCTCCTGTATTGGACATACGGGATGAGGAATAAGGTGCCTCCAGTTTCGTTCAAACCGAGAACGGACTTGCAAATGGATGGTGTGTCTGACATTGTATTCCTTTATACTGTATTCGTTGATCTCTGCTAAATATATATATTTGTTTGGTGGTAGAGAATTTATTCTCTTGCTTAACAACCTTCTCTGAGACGTACGAGCTCAGAGGTTATATATTGGTAGAAATTCGTGGTACGGTATGGATTGATAGTGTGGCATGCTGAGATGCAGTGATCCAAACTTTTGTTGAAAACAAAGTTAGGTGGATGAAGATCAAAGCATAGCTTTAATTAGCATAGCTTTGTGTAGCATTAATTCGCAAGCCTCACACATCGGTATGATGGTGAACTGATGGTTAGATCAGTATACTTTTGATATGAGGATGGATTCGATCGACCGAGATAGGCTGGGTGTGGTCGCTACACACCTGGTAGGGATAGGGCATACCGCCCGATTCCCATATTGGATAGGGTATATGGCGTTTTCTCATGCACGAGATGTAAGCTGTTGAGATACTTGATTTCCAGGATAGTGCGGATGTTCATTACGGCATTTTCTCATGCATGGGACGTAAGCCGTTGGGAATTGCACTACGTGATCAATCTTATGAATCAGTAGCCATCATGATGGAAATTCAACTTCCAAATATGACATTTTTCGGTTTTGATTGTATACCTATATGGAGACATAGTAGGATGGGTCAATCATGCTATCTATGATTGATACATTTATATTTGAAGTGATTTAATACACTATGTGTGATGACCCCAAACTTCCACGGAATGAAAGTAAGGAATTATCATTTGGAATACAACATAAATACAACAATACAGATCATAGATACAACATAGCATAGGAAAACTATATAATAACATTATCATAGCAGCAGAAATATGAATGTCATCAAACACAGAATTCCACAGTCACAGAGTCCTAAATTATTACATCAAGTTTCAACAGAAGGAAATAAGTTTCAACTTCAAAATATAACAACTGGAAATAAAATAAGTTTGGATGTCTCAAAATCTAAAGATAAAATGCAAACAAAAGATAAATGATAGATAGTCTTTGTGGTCCAACATAAGCACCTCAAAATAAGTAACTCCCAGATAGATAACCAACTCCAAGATAGCAAATCCAAAGAAACTAAACCTGTTTCTTGGCTGCCCATGTGGAAAAGAGGGCACCCGATTTTGCAAAGGTGAAAACAAACTACGAGTTAGTCATCGGACTGGTGTGAGAATTCTTAACTAATTTAACTAATAGTAATAAGGCAAATCCAAAGACCACGCTACTAACGCGGAACGGGTTTATTCCAATGGATTTCCATGCATAATTTAAAGTGCCAGAACGGATAAATAAGTAAATCGTAAACAACGCTATGCTTTTGGAAAAATGGAATCATGATAAGACTCAAGTCCCATCACACAATGCAACGCAAACCAGAGGATAGAGTTTTACCTTATGATGATTAAACATGCTTAGTACGATAAAAATGAATTTTGATATTATTATTAGGGTATATATATTTCAAAACAATCAAAGTAAATGTATCAACCCTAGGCGGCATAGTACCCCATCCTACTATGTCGCCATACTAGTAGTACAATCAAGTCTGTAGGGTCGTATTGGGAATTTGGTTTTCCATCATGAGTCAAGGCTAGGAATGATCTCCTTACCGATTCGAGACACTCTAGCTAATGTCTCAGGATTCCCCGAAGAGAACCCTTGGATCCTGCAGGACCAGTCCACACTTGCAGTTTGTGGATTGGCAGTTCCTGAGCACACGTTTCTCGGTCCTATAGGACCTAACATACGAGGTGCCTCATTCCATCATCCACATAAGTAAAATGTCGGGCCATGTAAAACCCAACACCACTTCTAGCTAGAAAGAAACGTGTTGCTCTCCCTGCGTTCCCTTGCTCCGTTTTAGACTCAACCGAGTTGTCAGGTTCGTGAAGTTACGAAATACACAAAGCTATGCTTATTCAAGTTGTGCTTTGATCGTCACCACAAGGTTCTGCTTTTCAACAAGAAACCTTGATCATTGCATCTTGGTATGCCACACTGACACTCCATATCACACTATCAATCCTTTGCCAAAATATATAAAAGGGTGTTAAGCAAGAGAGTAAGTTCTCCACCACCAAACATTCATTCACTCGGCAAAAAATTAATAAATACAATATAAAGGAGTATAATGTCGGACACACATTCCATTTATAAGCCCGTTCTGGGTCTGAACGAAATTGGAGATACTCTCGTCCCGTATGTCCAGTACGGAAAGGAGGTACCCGTATATCCGTGCAATCAACATGTTCATTTGGACAATTACCATGACCCTTGAATTGGGAGCAAGTCAATTTAGGGCCTCGATCGTTGTCCATTCGATGGGAAGATTGACGGTCTTCAATCGCCGTCTTCAAACTTTGATTCCCAAACGTCGTTTGATTATTTGGAATGAGTTTAAACTCGGACTTCCTAAATAATTCTCGCACACATAATTTGAGAAAACCCATTTCATATCGTTATATTATTTTATAATGATTAACTCATACCTTTAATTATTTAAAATAATTAAATCTTTTATTTAATGACGCTTCAGGTCAAAGGGTGACCCTGGCGCTGTTTTCAACCAATTTTGATTTACACCTTTCTCAAAATCTAACCGTTGGATTTCAACGAAGTTTATATCGTTGGAAAGATCTTCCCAAAAGCGGTCCTAACGGTTTCCATTTTGGGAAAACCCGACGGTCGGATCTTTTGGTATAGCTGTTTAAATGTACGATTCCAAAACGCGAACTACCGCGCTCGATTCGTTTAAATTTAATTATATTTATATATAAATATAAAACGTTTAACCATAATAACGTCGTTCGATTCAACAACAAACTAAACAACTACCGATCTCCATTAAATTTTAATTCATTTAAAATTGAGAATAATATTTCAACGTCCCATTACTCCTTTTATTCTTTTATTCTTTTATTTACATAGAAATGTAAATTATATTTCAACGCTGCATTTCTTTCCTTATTCTTTTATTTACATTAAAAATGTAAATTATTTTTCAATGTTGAATTCTACTCTTTTAATTCTATTCTTATAATTTCATTGAAAATCCATTCCTTTAATTACATTAAAAATGTAATAATTTACAATGCCAAACTCTTCTTTTCAATTACATTAAAAATGTAATTGACGTTATAATGTAAAATTCTTCTCTTTTAATTGCAATGTAAAACCTCCTTTTTAATTACATTAAATATGTAACTAACACTATAATGTAAAATTCCTATCTTTTACTTTGTCTTTTAATTTATAATATAAAATCCTACTCTTTAATTACATTAAAAATGTAATTTATATTACACGTCAAATTTTGTCTTTTAATTTGCAATGTAAAATCCTACCTTTTAAGCAACATTAAAAATGTTATTTTAATTACACCGTTAAATTCTACTTTTTAATTACATTAAAAATGTAATTAATATTACATGTCAAATCTTGCTTTTTAATTTGCAATATGAATTCCTACCATTTAAGTTACATTAAAAATGTAATTTTAATTACACCGTCAAATTCTACTATTTAATTACATTAAAAATGTAATTAATATTACATGTCAAATCTTGCTTTTTAATTTGCAATGTAAATTTTTATACTTTAATTACACCGTCAAATTCTACTTTTTAATTACATTAAAAAATGTAATTAATATTACATGTCAAATCTTTCTTTTAAATTTGCAATGTAAAATCCTACCTTTTAAATTACATTAAAAATGTAATTTTAATTACACCGTCAAATTTTACTTTTTAATTACATTAAAAATGTAATTAATATTACATGTCAATTCTTGCTTTTTAATTTGCAATGTAAATTTTTATACTTTAATTACACCGTCAAATTCTACTTTTTAATCACATTAAAAATGTAATTAATATTACATGTCAAATCTTGCTTTTTAATTTGCAATGTAAAATCCTACCTTTTAAATTACATTAAAAATGTAATTTTAATTACACCGTCAAATTTTGCTTTTTAATTACATTAAAAATGTAATTAATATTACATGTCAAATCTTGCATTTTGATTTGTAATGTAAATTCCTACCTTTTAAGTTACATTAAAAATGTATTTTAATTACACCATCAAATTCTACTTTTTAATTACATTAAAAAGGTAATTAATATTACATGTCAAATCTTGCTTTTTAATTTGCAATGTAAATTTTTATACTTGAATTACACCGTCAAATTCTACTTTTTAATTACATTAAAAATGTAATTAATATTACATGTCAAATCTTGCTTTTTAATTTGCAATGTAATTTTTATACTTTAGTTACACCGTCAAATTCCACTTTTTAATTACATTAAAAATGTAATTAATATTACATGTCAAATCTTGCTTTTTAATTTGCAATGTAAATTTTTATACTATAATTACACATAAAAATGTAATTTTATTTACTATGCAAATTCTTCTTCTTTAATTACATTTAAAAATGTAATTTTATTTTCAATGCAAAATCTCCTTCTTTAATTACATTTAAAAATGTAATTTTATTTTACATGTAAAAACATATTCTTTAATTACATATAAAAAAAGGAAAAATTTTTTACATGCAAAATCTGATCTTTTTATTTTTAACAAAAAGTAAATCTTTTCCATACTGTCATCTTTTCATTTTTGATTTTAATAAAAACCCAATCTTTACCATACCGTTATATTTTAATGTAATCAACAACATAACAATATTTTATCAAACTAAAAAAAAATCTAGTCCAACCAAATACAACAGGGTGATATTTTTTTTTCTTTTTCTCATGATTCACAGAATAACCACAAACATGGTACGACCAAATATTTAAACAAATAATTGGTTCTAATTTTCTACTATACACAGATCTAAATTTTTTGACTATCAGATCTAACATCATATAACACAAAATAACAGATCAATCAATCAGAATTTTATCACATCGTAGATCTAGTTCATGGACAATTCAACATATTTAAATAACTAGAGAATAATAATTAAATTGATTTAATTATTTAAAATAGAATCTCACCTTGATTGGATCAGTATTAGATATTCAAACGTGTTCAAAATTGGTCCCAGTTGCTTTCAAGAGGTTCTATTCGATGTTACGGTTCAAACGGATCTGAAAATTTTCAGTTTTGAGTTCGTATGAACAAATTATCAATTACTTTTTACAACTGCAATTGCAACAGAAATAAGCGTCGCAACTGAGTGAAATTCATACCTTAATTTTCTGTTTTATTCAAATCTTTGATTCGAATTTTCTGGAGATTTACGCAATAACTTTCAGCGGGGTTGGCGCGACGTCAGAGAGCTACGAGAGGAGGATGTGCGCATGGAGGGGGGGAGTGTGATCGCATGTGGTGGAGCTGGGGGGGGGGAGCGACGGCGGCGGGTTTGGTGGGCTGGTGCGGCAGCTACAGGCAACGGGGCGGGGAGATTTTGGTATGGACTCGAAGAGGAGAGAAGGCTCTACAGAATACTCCACAGCGGGGTGATCTAATTTGAGTGGAGGAGGAGAAATCGAAGCTTGAAAATTTGAAGGGTTACGGTGGCGGTTGAAACGAGAAGAGGAAGAAGACGTACTGGCCCCGTATTTATACTGTATTTGAGCGTATTTTCTCTTTTTTTAAATTTAATTAATTCCAAAATTAGTGTTTTTCCGTCCGATCTCCAAACGGAACCCAACGGCTGTCGAACAATATGTTTTGATGCCTTCTGAACGCAATGGCGCTAGTGCCGAAGTCTAATTCTGAAGTTTACAACATGTTTCTTTTATTTTTAAAATAAATCTTTAATATTAAATTCGAACGTGATTTTTAATTTTACTGGGGCCACATACGAACTCAGAAAAATCCAGAAAAATTATTTCTGGCTTTGTTTTGACGATATGGTCCTAACAAAATTAATTTCGTTGAATTCTGAGATCGTTTGAAAAATGTTCAATTTCTGGTCGACCCAATTCAACTAACTCTGACCAAACACGTTTATATTTACTGTGCTCACATACTAATTCTAAAAATTATGGAAAATTAAACTTAACCATAATTTGACATTCTGGTTCCAACAAAAGTGGTTTCGTCGAAAACGCAGGTCGTTTGTAAAATGACTATTTTTAATCATTTAATAATTATTTAAAATTGGAAATTTTAAATCTGGACTCAATTTTCAACAAAATTCTAAAAATAAAATTTTCAGATTGGTTCAGATTTTCTGGGTTATTACAATCTCCCCCACTTAAGAACTTTTCGTCCTCGAAAAGTAAAAAGGAAAAATAGAAGAGTAGGAACCAACGCAGAGAATGTCAAATATTTTAGGCGTACCTCAAAACAAAATCTAATCGGAGATATCCACTCTGCAAATGGGATAGGCTTGCTTGATACTCTCCTCAGTTTCCCAAGTGCAGTCTCTAGGATCACCACTCCATTGCACTTTGACTAGGTTGATTCTTTTATTTCTCAGTTCTCTAGTCTCTTTGCCAATAATTTTCAGTGGTTCCCTTCTCACTGCAAGGCTTGGAGTAATCTCCAAATCTTGCTGGGCAGCTTCCTCCACAACCAGATCTGGATCATGAATATGCCTCTAAAGTTGAGATACATGGAATACGTCGTGCCCCCCAGGCAACCAGTCGGGAAACTGAATTCTGTAAGCTAGGGTACCAATCTTCTCAAGAATAGGAAAAGGCCCGATGAATTTAGGTGCTAATTTTCCTGTCTTTCCAAAACGGATTACACCTCGCATTGGAGCAACTTTCAAATAGACATAGTCACCCACTTCAAATGCCAACTCTCTTCTTCTTAAATCTGCATAGCTCTTTTGTCTACTTTGGGCAGCCAATAATCGCTTCTTAATATAATCAACTTTGTCTGAAGCTTCTCAAACCATGTCTGGACCCAATACAAGACGATTTCCTTTTTCAACCCAACATGCTGGCGATCTACATGGCCTACCATATAAGGCTTCAAATGGAGACATTTTCAAACTTGCTCGATAGCTATTGTTATATGAGAATTCATCTAAATGCAAGTGATTCTCCTAAGAACCTCCAAAATCAAGCACGCAAGCTCGCAATAAATCTTCAAGAATGCGATTCACCCTCTCAGTTTGGCCATCTATCTGAGGATGATATGCGGTGCTTAAATTTAATGTCGTTCCCACAACTCATTTTGGAATGCTTCCCAAAACTTGCTAGTGAAGATAGGATCACGGTCGCTAACAATGCAAATAGGAACTCTGTTTTAAAACAAAAGATTATTCTTTCCTTATTATTTAGAAAAATGGAAATTTTCATTCAGATAATGATGAAAAGGAAAGATTTTGTTTTATTACCCATGTAGCCTGACGATTTCTTTGCAATAAATTTGTGCCAGACTTTGAGCAGTTCTAGTGGACTTGACAGGTATGAAATGAGCGGTCTTGGTAAAGCGATCCACAGTCACCTATATGCTGTCATTTCCTCTCTTAGTACGGGGCAAACCATCTATAAAATCCATGGAGATTTGGTCCCACTTCCAATTTGGAACCTCCAATGGTTGCAACAATCCCGCAAGCTTTTGTTGATCGCTCTTTACCTGTTGGCATGTAGGACATCTACTCACATAGATGGATATATCTCTCTTCATAGCCTTCCACCAAAACGTGTGCTTAAGATCTTGATACATCTTGCTCACACCTGGATGGATGCTAAGCTTTGATTTGTGATCTTCATCCAAAACTTCCCTTATGAGCTCTGGGATACTTGGAACACAAATCCGCCCTTGCAATCTAAGAACTCCCTTGCCATCTATTTGAAAGTTCGTGTTTTCACCTTCTTGAATTCTTTCAATCATTTTTTGAATAAAAACATCATTTTTCTGAAGAGCGGAAATTTTATCAATCAAAGAAGGGATAATGATGAGGCTTGCGACAATGGCATTCTTTCTACTGAGTGCGTCCGCCACAACATTGGCTTTTCCCGGAGTATATAAGATGTCAAGATCGTATGATGCAAGAAATTCTAGCCAACGTTGCAGCCTTAAATTCAAATCCTTTTGATCGAAGTGATATTTCAAAGATTGATGGTCTGTGAATAATTCAAATTTTTCGCCCAAAAGATAATGCCTCCAAATTTTTAAAGCAAAGACTACGGCCAACAACTCTAAGTCATAGACATGATAATTTTTCTCACGCGGCTTCAATTGATGACTTGCATAAGCAACAACTTAGCCTCTTTGCATCAATACTGCGCCAAGACCACCACTTTGAGAAGCGTCGGTGTAGACGGCTAAATCTTGGTTGTCATCGATGATAGTTAGTACGGGAGCAGTAGTCAAACTCACTTTTAGCTTTTGGAAGGCCTCCTCACACTCTGTTGTCCAAATGAACTTGGTGTGTTTCTTGGTGAGCTTTGTTAATGGGCCAGACAGTTTGGAGAAGTCTTTGACGAATTTCCTATAATATCTTGCCAATCCTAGGAAGCTTCTCACTTCAGTGGGTGTATTGGGCTGCTTCCAATATCGAATAGAGGCAATTTTACTTAGGTCAACAGAAATTCCTTCCTTTGACACAACATGGCCCAAGATTTTTACCTCCTCTTGCCAAAAAGTGCATTTGGAAAATTTTGCTTTTAGAACATTTCTTCGCAGAATCTCCAACACTTCCTTTAAATGCCCATCATGCTCCTCCTTGGATTTAGAATAAATAAATATATCATCAATGAAGACTAGGACGAATTTGTTTAAAACATCTCGGAAGACTCTATTCATCAAGTCAACAAAGTAGGCTGGGGCATGGCATAGGCCGAACGGTATTACCAACCATTCGTAGAATATGTCAGGACCTCTGAAGGCTGTCAAAGGTATGCATTCTTCAGCTATGCGTAGTTGATGGAAACCGGTGGCTAGGTCCATCTTAGAGAACACCTTGGCCCCATTTAATTGGTCCATTAAATCATCTATGCAAGGCAAGGGGTATTTGTTCTTCAATGTTTGTTTATTTAGGTCGCGGTAATCCACACAAAGTCTTAGGGTACCGACAGACTTGGGAACAAACACCACAGCTGCACCCCAATTGGAAAAACTAGGCCGGATTAGTCCTTTCCATAAGAGCTGCTTAGTTTGGGTTTTCAACTCTTCTTTTTCTTTAGGGGTCATCCTTCGAATAGCATGAACTACAGGCCTTGCATTTGGAACAAGATCAATTCTGAAATCGATTTCCCTTCGTGGGGGTAAGTTGTCTACTTCTTCAAATACGTCCGTGTAGTTTTTGACCAGAGGAATAGTTTCTAAAGAAATAGGAGTAACCTCAAGAGAAGACCAAAATGACTTTCTATCTATCTCTGAACCATGGAAAGGTATAGAAATAACATCTCCAAACTTTGTTTTGATTTCAACTATTCTATCCGCACATCTAACCTCGGCCTCAAATTTTGTTAGCCAATCAAGACCAAGGATGATATCAAACTCGGAAAAATTCATAATGATCAAGTCAAAAGGAAACCGAAAGTAAGAGTAAGAACTACAGTATAAATCAAGGATGATAGAACCTCCTACAGGATTATGAACATTAATTGGCTCTTTAAGACTTCTTTGTTTTAATTTCAATTTCTTGACCGTGTTGCTAGAAATAAAGCTCCTCGATGCACCCGTATCAAACAAAGCAGTAACATGAATGTTTTTAACAGAAATAGTACCACCTAAAACATCAGGCTTACCTGCTCCTTCAGAAGAAGTAGGTGCGGAAGAAGGTGGTGCACTTGCTCCCTCGTACACATGGGCAACTTGGGCACTCCTCAATAGTGGACAATTAGTTTTGACGTGACCCTTTTTATGGCAGTTATAGCATACTCTAGTGTCCTCACTTCTGGCCTTCTTTGGATTTCTGCACTCCTTGCTATAGTGCCCAAACTTCTGGCAGTTGTAGCATTGCACCTTAGTCTTATCATGAGTTTTAGCAGCTCCAGAACTTCTTCCTTTAGTCTTCTTTTCGTCTTGCTTACTCTTATTATTGTTGGCTAGGCTCCTTTCTCTATCTTGTTGGGAATTTTTCTTGTCATTCTCCTCGTAGCGACAGGCAAACTCAATCAGCTTATTGAAAGAAAGGTCAATGTGAGCAGTAACCCTGTCAGTGTACTTCCTTGCAAGCCTATTGATAAACATCTTGTTCTTCTGGAAGTCATCCTGAATCAATTCTGGGGCATAGCGAGAGAGGTCTTCAAATCTTCTTACATACACAGAGATAGTTTTGTCGCCTTGCTTCAAGTTGGCGAACTCGTCATGCAGCCTTTCCACCTCTTACCTTGGAACGTATTTTTCATTAAACAGCTCTTTAAACTTGGTCCAAGTCATATTTTCTTCATCCCCTCCAATATTGACTACTTCCCACCAATTCTGTGCTTCACCTTGGAGCATCCATGAAGCCGTAAATCTCTTCCTTTGATCTTCTAGTTCTAGCCCTCTAAATATCTTCTCACAATTCTTAAGCCATGTCTGAGCCTATGTCACGGTCTCCGTACCTATGAATGGGACTCCACCTAAATTCTTAAACTTCTTCGCTACCCTATCCAAGTCAAAGGGTTGCGGTGGTGGTGGTGGTGTTGGCTGTTGAACTGTGGGCTCCTCAGTTCCAGCAACATTTTGCCTCCTTGCTCTAGATCTAGCGGCAGCAGTACTCATTTTATTTAGTTATGTACGATCAAGGAAAGAGTCAGAACAACCGCAATGGTGATTTTAAAAAATGATAAGATAAAAGGATCGAAAAAAAATGGTGATAAAGTGACTAACTATTATGTATTCTTATGAAATGTTCGCCATAGAATATTGTGATTCTACGTAAATGAATTATTATAGATATGTTATATTCCAAAGCTAAGTTTAACCAAAGCTCTGATACACTATGTGTGATGACCCCAAACTTCCACGGAATGAAAGTAAGGAATAATCATTTGGAATACAACATAAATACAACAATACATATCACAGATACAACATAGCATAGGAAAACTATAGAATAACAACATCATAGCAGCGGAAATATGAATGTCATCAAACACAGAATTCCACAGTCACAGAGTCCTAAATTATTACATCAAGTTTCAGCAGAAGGAAATAAGTTTCAACTTCAAAATAGAACAACTGGAAATAAAATAAGTTTGGATGTCTCAAAATCTAAAGATAAAATGCAAACAAAAGATAAATGATAGATAGTCTTCGTGGTCCAACATAAGCACCTCCAAATAAGCAACTACCAGATAGATAAGCAACTCCAAGATAACAACTCCAAAGAAACTAAACTTGTTACTTGGTTGCTCGTGTGGAAAAGAGGGCACCCGAGTTTGCAAAGGTGAAAACAAACTACGAGTCAGTCATGGGACTGGTGTGAGAATTCTTAACTAATTTAACTAATAGTAATAAGGCAAATCCAAAGACCACGCCGCTAACGCGGAACGGGTTTATTCCAATGGATTGTCGTGCATAATTTAAAGTGCCAGAACGGATAAATAAGTAAATCGTAAACAACGCTATGCTTTTGGAAAAATGGAATCATCATAAGACTCAAGTCCCATCACACAATGCAACGCAAACCAGAGGATAGAGTTTTACCTTATGATGATTAAACATGCTTAGTACGATAAAAACGAATTTTGATATTATTATTAGGGTATATATATTTCAAAACAATCAAAGTAAATGTATCAATCCTCGGCGGCATAGTACCCCATCCTATTATGTCGCCACACTAATAATACAATCAAGTCCGTAGGGTCATATTAGGAATTTGGTTTTCCATCATGAGTCAAGGCTAGGAACGATCTCCTTACCGATTCGAGACACTCTAGCTAATGACTCAGGATTCCCCGCAGAGAACCCTTGGATCCTGCAGGATCGGTCCACACTTGCGGTTTGTGGATTAGCAATTCCTGAGCACACGTTTCTCGGTCCTATAGGACCAAACATCCGAGGCGCCTCATTCCATCATCCACATAAGTAAAATGTCGGGCCGTGTAAAACCCAACACTACTTCTAGCTAGAAAGAAACGTGCTGCTCTCCCTGCGTTCCCTTGCTCCGTTTTAGACTCAGCTGGGTTGTGAGGCTAGTGAAGTTATGAAATACACAAAGCTACACTTATTCAAGCTATGCATTGATCGTCACCACAAGGTTCTGCTTTTCAACAAGAAACATTGATCATTGCATCTTGGTATGCCACACTAACACTCCATATCACACTATCAATCCTTTGCCAAACTATGTAAAAGGGTGTTAAGCAAGAGAGTAAGTTCTCTGCCACTAAACATTCATACACTCGGCAGAAAATTAATAAATACAATATAAAGGAGTACAATGTCGGACACACATTCCATTTATAATCCCGTTCTGGGTCTGAACGAAACTGGATATACTCTCGTCCCGTATGTCCAGTACGGAAAGGAGGTACCCGCATATCCGTGCAATCAACATGTTCGTTTGGACAATTACCATGACCCTTGAATTGGGAGCAAGTCAATTCAGGGCCTCGATCGTTGTCCATTCGATGGGAAGATTGACAGTCTTCAATCGCCGTCTTCAAACTTTGATTCTCAAACGTCGTTTGATTATTTGGAATGAGTTTAAACTCGGACTTCCCAAATAATTCTCGCATACATAATTTGAGAAAACCCATTTCATATCGTTATATTATTTTATAACGATTAATTCTTACCTTTAATTATTTAAAATAATTAAATCTTTTATTAAACGACGCTTCGGGTCAAAGGGCGACCCTAGTGCTGTTTTCAACCAATTTTGATTTACACATTTCTCAAATTCTAACCGTTGGATTTTAACGAAGTTTATATCGTTGGAAAGATCTTCCCAAAGCGGTCCTAACGGTTTCCGTTTTGGGAAAACCCGAGGGTCGGATCTTTTGGTATAGTTGTTTAAAGGTACGATTCCCAAACGCGAACTACCGCGCTCGATTCGTTTAAATTTAATTATATTTATATATAAATATAAAACGTTTTACCATATTAACGTCGTTCGATTCAACAACAAACTAAACAACTACCGATCTCCATTAAATTTTAATTCATTTTAAATTGAGAATAATATTTCAACGTCCCATTACTCCTTTTATTCTTTTATTCTTTTATTTACATAGAAATGTAAATTATATTTCAACGCTGCATTTCATTCCTTATTCTTTTATTTACATTAAAAATGTAAATTATTTTTCAACGTTGAATTCTACTCTTTTAATTCTATTCTTATAATTTCATTGAAAATCCATTCCTTTAATTACGTTAAAAATGTAATAATTTACAATGCCAAACTCTTCTTTTCAATTACATTGAAAATGTAATTGACGTTATAATGTAAAATTCTTCTCTTTTAATTGCAATGTAAAACCTCCTTTTTAATTACATTAAAAATGTAACTAACACAATAATGTAAAATTCCTATCTTTTACTTTGTCTTTTAATTTATAATATAAAATCCTAATCTTTAAATTACATTAAAAATGTAGTTTATATTACCCGTCAAATTTTGTCTTTTAATTTGCAATGTAAAATCCTACCTTTTAGGATACATTAAAAATGCAATGTTAATTACACCATCAAATTCTACATTTAAATTGCATTAAAAATGTAATTAATATTACATGTCAAATCTTGCTTTTTAATTTGCAATGTAAATTCCTACCTTTTAAGTTACATTAAAAATGTAATTTTAATTACACCGTCAAATTCTACTTTTTAATTACATTAAAAATGTAATTAATATTACATGTCAAATCTTGCTTTTTAATTTGCAATGTAAATTTTTATACTTTAATTACACCGTCAAATTCTACTTTTTAATTACATTAAAAATGTAATTAATATTACATGTCAAATCTTGCTTTTTAATTTGCAATGTAAAATCCTACATTTTAAATTACATTAAAAATGTAATTGTAATTACACCATCAAATTCTATTTTTTAATTACATTAAAAATGTAATTAATATTACATGTCAAATCTTGCTTTTTAATTTGCAATGTAAATTTTTATACTTTAATTACACCGTCAAATTCTACTTTTTAATTACATTAAAAATGTAATTAATATTACATGTCAAATCTTTCTTTTTAATTTGCAATGTAAAATCCTACCTTTTAAATTACATTAAAAATGTAATTTTAATTACACCGTCAAATTCTACTTTTTAATTACATTAAAAATGTAATTAATATTACATGTCTAATCTTGCTTTTTAATTTGCAATGTAAATTCCTACCTTTTAAGTTACATTAAAAATGTAATTTTAATTACACCGTCAAATTCTACTTTTTAATTATATTACAAATGTAATTAATATTACATGTCAAATCTTGCTTTTTAATTTGCAATGTAAATTTTTATACTTTAATTACACCGTCAAATTCTACTTTTTAATTACATTAAAAATGTAATTAATATTACATGTCAAATCTTGCTTTTTAATTCGCAATGTAAATTTTTATACTTTAATTACACCGTCAAATTCTACTTTTCAATTACATTAAAAATGTAATTAATATTACATGTCAAATCTTGCTTTTTAATTTACAATGTAAATTTTTATACTTTAATTATACATAAAAATGTAATTTTATTTACTATGCAAATTCTTCTACTTTAATTACATATAAAAATGTAATTTTATTTTCAATGCAAAATCTCCTTCTTTAATTACATTTAAAAATGTAATTTTATTTTACATGTAAAAACATATTCTTTAATTACATATAACAAAAAAATGTAATTTTTATTTTACATGCAAAATATGATCTTTTTACTTTTAACAAAAAGTAAATCTTTTCCATACCGTCATCTTTTCCTTTTTGATATAAATAAAAACCCAATCTTTACCATACCGTTATATTTCAATGTAATCAACAACATAAAAATATTTTATCAAACTAAAAAAAATCCAGTCCAACCAAATACAACAAGGTGATATTTTTTTCTTTTTCTCATGATTCACAGAATAATCACAAACATGATACGACCAAATTTTTAAACAAATAATTGGTTCTAATTTTCTACCATACACAGATCTAAATTTTTTGACTATCAGATCTAACATCATATAACACAAAATAACAGATCAATCAGAATTTTATCACATTGTAGATCTAGTTCATGGACAATTCAACATATTTAAATAACTAGAGAATAATAATTAAATTGATTTAATTATTTAAAATAGAATCTCACCTTGATTGGATCAGTATTAGAAATTCAAACGTGTTCAGAATTGGTCCCAATTGCTTTCAAGAGGTTCTATTCGATGTTACGGTTCAAACGGATCTGAAAATTTTCAGTTTGGAGTTCGTATGAACAAATTATGAATTACTTTTTACAACTGCGATTGCAACAGAAATAAGCGACGCAAATCTGAGTGAAATTCATACCTTAATTTTTAGTTTTGTTCAAATCTTTGATTCGAATTTTCTGAAGATTTACGCAATAACTTTCAGCGGGGTTGGCGCGACGTCAGAGAGCTACGAGAGGGGGATGTGCGCCTGGAAGGGGGGAGTGCGATCGCCTATGGTGGCGCTAGGTGGTGCGACGGCGGCGGGTTTGGAGGGCTGGTGCGGCGGCTACAGGCAACGGGGCGGGGAGATTTTGGTATGGACTCGTAGAGGAGAGAAGGCTCTACAAAATACTCCACGGCGGGGTGGTCTAATTTTGAGTGGAGGAGGAGAAATCGAAGCTTGAAAATTCGAAGGGTTATGGGTTACGGTGGCGGCTGAAACGAGAAGTGGAAGAAGACATACTGGCCTCGTATTTATACAGTATTTGAGCGTATTTTCTCTTTTTTTTAATTTAATTAATTCCAAAATTAGGGTTTTTCCGTTCGATCTCCAAACGGAGCCCAACGACTGTCGAGCAATATGTTTTGACGCATTCTGAATGCAATCACTACAACAAAATAGTCCTTTTACAACGGGCAAAAACCGTTGTTATATGCTTTTTACAACGGGCAAAAGTCCGTTCTAATATGCGTCGTCATAATAGGTCCTCACTAAATTACAACGGTCAATGACTGTTGTAAAAGACCGTTGTAATAATGTGCTCTGTCACGTGCAACGACTCTATGACAATGGCTACAAACCCGTTGTAATAGCTAATAAATTACAAGCGGCTTCTGTCCGTTGCAATACATTATATTACAACGGGCATAGCCCGTTGTAATACATTATATAACAACAGGCATAGCCCGTTGTAAAAAGTCTTTTGTTTTTTTAAAAAAAAAATCTGAGCTTAGTAATATAAAAATATTGCATAAATTAAAATATTGAACTAAAAATTTCTTATTTTAATTTAAATATTTTATTACACTCTTGAACAATACATAGTTTTATTTTTTTTTCTATTACACAATTACTATACAAAATATGAAAATACTCATTTGTACAAATATTATTTCACTACATATACTTAGTTACACTCACTCACACCCTCTCACGCTCAATGTCTTCGTCTTTGGTGATTGATCCAAAATGTGAATTAAAAGTCCTGGATGAAGAAGAACAAACAAGTTAAAAAATGTTCATTCAGCAGGGCAACGTACATTAAAAACTAGGAAGTTAAATACGCTAACCAATCACTATTGTTGAGCTCCTTTCTTCTCGGTTGTTTTTGCTTATGCCACTCCAAGTATCTATCTGCACAAAAGTAAAAAGATCTTAGAGGATGAAATGAAAATGTATCATCTCAAAAGCTAGAAAATTGTCACTACAAAGAACTCATTTATGGAAAATGTAAACAGCAACACGTGAATGTACATCAGGAGGTGGATTAATTACTTCTTAACTTGTATGATTTGTATAAATATACAGCAAGATAAAAGAAACTAAATTAGAATATGGATCCAGCAGTCGTTAATTTACTTATTTCGTGACTTTTTTCTACTAATACTCATGGATCTGAATAATTAAATACACATGAACCATAAATTGATAAACACAAAGCTAAAAATAAACTATCAATTACTATATGAATCTACATAATGAATAGTTGGTTTTAACCAATGTTTAATTTCCTATCGTAGCCACTGGACTCTATAATATATTTGAACTTCAAATTATGTAATTCAATTGTAAATAGAGGTGATTTAATGAACCTATGTTTCTGTTGTTTAATATAAATTTTGATTTAGAGTTTTAGAAGCATATATTGCAATAGTTGTAAGGAAGAATTTGTTTCGCCGATGAACTACAGTTCCGTTAAAATAAAAACAAAGCATGAAATAATGGTTAAAAGGCAATAATAGCAGCAATAATGCTTTAGGCATATTAACCACAACCTGGTTGAATTAGTAACCTATGCTCTTTTCTGTGCAAACAATAACCACACAACCAGCCTCCATTGCACAAATAATATTACCTAGATAACTGGATAGATGAAATGGAATGTTCTTCATGAACGGTGAAGTGGCATATATCAAGTGATACTATAAATTTTTTGACTTTGAGTAAATCCTTATCTCATATCAGATAGTATGGAACACATATTTGTAGTAATGTTAATAAGTGAGTCATTCACATCTTCCGTTTGCTGTTTTAACTATAAAGTTCAAGACTTGCCTATTCATAATTCATGCTTATATTCATCAACAAAACATGTGCATCATAATGCATACATTTATTCTTCAAAGCATAGTTTAATTAGGTCAGAAATCAAAGGTTATCGTTTAGCCATCCAATACATTAAGTTTGCCTAGTCAGAAGAAAAAAATATTATGAAAAATATCATTGAACAGAGTCTGAATTAAAGAAAATAAATCTTGAACTTATTATGCTATATATTGTGTCAAATATATATTATGTACACCACGTGAATCGAGTTGATAATTTTTGTCAACAATATTTGTAGCGAATGAATTCTGATTGCTGAATTCTGCTGTTTGAATTCTGAAAGCTGATTGCTGAATTCTGAATAATCACTTGTTCGTTTGATTACATTAAGCATTCAGAACAAGAACAATTCATTCAGCATTCAGAACAAGAAATAAGAAGGAAAAAAGTTCTGAATGATTATGTCTGAATAAATTATTTATTCAGAACACTGATGAAAAAACAAACAACATAAAAACTTCTGATTTATAATTCAGAAGGTGAATTCAGAATTTCTGAACAAAAACAAACGCAGCCTAAGCATGTAAAAGTTACTTAATGTTGCAGTCTGAAGATGGGAAAAAAGTTTCAAATAAAAAAAAGTAACCTGGGCATGTACAAATTAGTTTGCATGAACATACATGAACCAGCACTCGTGTCAAAGGTAGCTGTGTCAACAGTATTAGAGCCTGTCTCCAACATACCCAAAACCATTTTCCTACCTTTTGTAGATGTCCCTAGAACATCACAAAAAATTAATTCAGTTTTTTTGAATCGGTCTCCATGGATAATCAGCTGAATAAACTGAATAGATCATAATTGATTCCTAGACCAGTCAAATACAAGTCTAATTCAAACACTTAGTTTAGAGAATCCAAAGCAAAACAAAAAAACAAATGATACTGCTGCAAAAATGAAAAAGAACTATAACAGATTCTGCAGTCCTCTAAAAAAAATAGCAAAAGGAATTTATCATTACATCAAAATGATGTGAAACAATTTTAAACAATTTCAACACAAGTCATACCTCTGTTCATCAACATTTTGCAAGTAATAGAAGTAATTAAAACTTACAACCAGATGTCTAGTTAACTTTATTGTGATAAGCATCAGTCTTAAGTCAAGATCCTTGTGAAGGCAAGAAACATTGATCACCAAGTGGCGCACTGGGCTAAATTATGTCTGCAACAAAAAAAAACAGAGAGCTTACTAATTTCGTTGCCCGTGAGGCATTTAAGCAAAACAAAAAAACATATATGATGTTAAAAGTAATTAGACCCACGAATGTTGAAGTCATGAAAGAAATTTCAACAAGAAACACTGTAAAAGGAAAGCATGAATAAACTGCAGCAGGTTGTGTCCTTAATCCCAAAATAAATACACTACAAAAAAAGTGCTTCAAACTAATTTCAGAGCAAGTCTAATAATATAAATTAAAGCAGCCATTGACCCAATAATGTTGGTGCTAGATCCACATAGAATAACTTACGGTCAGCTATTAGCCTACATTCATCATAAATGAATATGATCTGAAATTATTAACAAAAAGAACGTTTAAGAAAAAAGGAAAAAAATTACAGGTACCAGTTGACGTCAAGGCTGTCGATGGTCGCATGCAGGGCCGGTCCTAAGATTTTTGGTACCTGAAGCGAAAAATGAAAACGAGGCCCTTCCACAAAAGCTAATCCATATATATGGATTATATCAAAACAATTAATATAATTTAATGAGAAGAGAAAAAAACAACTTTATTCATAATAATTCAAGTTATACAATAAAATAAATACTAATTACTTATGAATATTTCTAAATTACAGTTATAAATCACATGGCATATAATTTCAAATATGAACATCACATGTTCTAAATTCTAAATCACAAATCATTGTATCATTGCATATACTTCGGATTTGGGAACAGGGGAATTGGAAAGTAATTAACTAATTATATAGGTGATTTGAGTACGAGAAACAATTAAATATTGCGAAGTTTCCAATATCAGAATTCACATGAAAACTAAAATCACATACAACGTACAAATTTGCTGATATAAAAAATATACATGATACAAACAACACGATGTAAAAATTTCCTGATGCTGCTGCCATACAGGCAGCCTTCTCCTTTCAAAAAAAAATAGAAACACTCATACTTTAATTTTATATCACTTCAACAACTAAATTATCTTATATTCGAATCAATTAGCCTGAACATACGAAATAGCCTATGGTTTCATTTGAACAGCAAAACATCATACAGTAAAAAAAAGAAGCAATATGCCAGTATACTCGGTACGTAATCGTAACAGGACATATTTTGATAATCCAGAGGCATGCCGAGCTCACTAGACTGGGAAGAACAGTAAATACTTGAAAAAGAAAACCAATCTTTCAAATTACTAACCTATGGACTTATTCCGATTCTCTGAAATTTCCTTCGTCCTCAATTTTCGTTCACTTGAAAGGAAATTGCCGTGCCATGCTGCTTTCTGTATGAATTGAATCGCCGTAGTTTGGTGATGGATCGTCGTCGTTCGCTTGCCGATTCCATGCTTTCTACCTGTGGTTTTGATTTCGCGGCTCATGAATCACGTTTTTTTTTACTTTAATCGATATCTGAAAACTGGAATGGTGCCCTAGAATTTTTGGTGCCCCAAGCGACTGCTTTGCTCGCTTGTGCAAAGGGCCGGGCGTGGTCGCATGTGGTGAGGAGGAGAACCGCATAGCCAAGCGATAGCGATAAGGAGCGGACAGCTGCCATTCGATGCCGACATTCGCGATTTTGGGTTTTATTTTGATGTCGATGCTTGCGGTTTTAGAGCAGAAAGTGGACTGTGGAGAGAGGATGGCCAAGTGGAGTTGATGCTCGAGGTTTTATTTAGGGAAGGAAAGTTTTAGGTCCATTTTTCCGATCGAGATATCAAAAAAGCGGCGGTTTTAAACTGAAACCCTAGGTTTGCTTCTTCACGGAGAAGGGAAAACGAACGGGTCAGAATCTTAAAAGGATGTCTAAAATATATTGGGCCAGCCCATTGGTTATCATCTTTTTCTATTATTATTTAAACCTTGGTTTTATAGATTGAAGCGTTTTAAATTTATGTTGTATCTTTTATTGAAACAAACTCTAGTTTAAATTATTACGGATTAATTTCTCTTGTGACTTTATAGATTAAAGTGTATTTTAATAGTAATATCATTAATCATAAATTATTAATATTTTTTTAAAAAAGTAATTATTAATATTTATTGTTGATTATAAATTATTATGTATTTGATATTAATTACTCGATTTTACTTACTAATAACAGAAAAGTCACTTGCAGTATTATAATGGGTGCCATCAGTTAAATTTATGCCTTAAACAATGTATGTATCAAATTAATTTAACATAAATAGCCACAGTTTCAATTATGAATTCATACATTCATCGTTTAATACTATGAATACAGTTTGTGCCATTGGTTAAATCTGACATAGCTATTAATGTAAAATATTCTAGCCTTAAAAAAAAGGGTTTTGTGTACATCTAATTAAATCAGATAACATCTAATTGGTTAAAAACATTTAAAACCTCAAATTTCATACTGGAAATTGTTGAAATAAACCGTAATGAAATTAAAAATAAGAATTTAAAAGTTGAATCTGAGGTTATCAATCTGAATAAAGTTGTATATGGCATTGTAGATGGGCGACATGCTCACTTACAGGCTTAAGGTAAATTATTTGTAATTTATGTCCATATTTGCTAATTGTACATACCATGTATTTTTCCATGTCGTGTTAGTAAAATCAATGCTTTATCACAATAGGAAATGGTAAATTTTCATTTATTAGGTATCAAAGACCACATCTTACAAGAACACATAGTTTGCCAGTGAACAGAAATAACTAACCAAATAATCTACCTTGAATAATATCTATATTCACTTTGCCTCTTTTAGAATACTTTATCATGCATTAAATTCTTTATGGTATTGTAATCTTTGATTGGAATTTATCTTTCAAATGATTTATTAGTCAACATATTTATTGTTATTCACTTCACAATAAAAAGGGTAATAATTTTTTGCTCCTTTTGAGATCTGTTGAAATCTGCTTTATTTACACCATCAATTTCCACTTTTCTATTTCATTGCTTTTGATTTAACAAGACAAAGATAACAAAATATAATTTTATAAATAAAAGATAATGAAGAGGAACCAAACACTAATTTTATAATCAACAGAATGAAAACCAAAATTTCAAAAAAAAAAAAAAACATTCCTTTTGAATCAACACTGACGTTGTATAAAAAACAAAAGTCATTCTTCTCTGAATTTTTTCGAAAAATATAAAATAACTTTACTAATTTGCCTATATTTCTGATGGAAAACATAAATGTAGCCAGTGAACAGAAATAACTAACCAAATAATCTACCTTGAATAATATCTATATTCACTTTGCCGCTTTTAGAATACTTTATAGTGCATTAAATTCTTTATGATATTGTAATCTTTGATTGGAATTAATCTTTCAAATGATTTATTAATCAACGTATTTATTGTTATTCACTTCACAATAAAAAAGGATAATAAATTTTTGCTCCTTTTGAGATCTGTTGAAATCTGCTTTATTTACACCATCAATTTCCACTTTTCTATTTCATTACTTTCGATTTAACAAGAAAAAGTTAACAAAATATAATTTTATAAATAAAACATAATGAAGAGGAACCAAATACTAATTTTTATAATCAACAGAATGAAAACCAAAATTTAAAAAAAAACATTCCTTTTGAATCAACACTGACGTTGTATAAAAAACAAAAGCCATTCTCCTCTGAATTCATATCTATTTCCAAAAATATAAAGTAACTTTACTAATTTGCCTATATTTCTGATGGAAAACATAAATGTATCCAAAATTCATTTTCTTTTGGTTAGAAAGGAATAACACAAGGAAGACATGCTGAAATATAATGATTTAATTTATATAAAATACAAAGAGAACCTTTCATCATCCAATTATATTTATACTAAATTTGGCTTAATTTGTTAACTGTAATATGTATCAACAATGAAGTAATAAAGTGTTCTGTTATTACGTAAAGAAAGTGCGGAGAATATGTTAGTATCAGATTAAATTACACAAAAATTACACATATCATCTTGGTCTAATGGACCTTTCCATCCTTGCATGCTACAGGTGTGATGTATCAAATTTTAACTGTATAAGAATGTTTAAATTAATTGAGTGATTTTCAATTTAAGAAATAAATTTAATTAATAAATTGTTGTCAATTCATCTTATTAACGCTAGGGGTGATGTTTTAAATTGAACATCATGTCCATATCAACAAAAGTGGAAAAATTAGCTTTTCTTCCAAATATAAAGTTAATTAAGTCACATAATTAATGAGCGTTAATGAATCAAATAGACTACATTAATAATTAAATCGGGGAGCTCAAATAAGGCAAGGCAAGGCTTCAGAACTATATTAAATTAATGCATAAGTCAAAGGAGGACAAAATAGGTATTGTAAAAAAGCTTCAGAGGGACGGAAGTTCTTGAGAGCGCAGTAGAATTAAGAAAAACCGACAAAGTCGGTTTGATAATTATTATTAATGATTAATTATTAAATATTAATAAATCATATAATATTATTAATGATGAGTAATTAGTAATATAATATTAAAGTTAATAATTAGTAATTTATGATTAATTATTAAATAATAAAACATAATCAGTACTAATTTTAAGGAAGTATTGTAATTACTAATTATTGACTATCGAAAATTAGCACCTATTACAACGGGCATGAAATAACCATTGTAATAGCATTCTATTACAAGGTGCAGTTTTTATCCGTTGTAAAAAGAGGATTGTAAACGATATCTATTACAACTGTCCAAAAATGACGGTCGTAATAGCACTATATTACAACGGGCATTCTATGCCCGTTGTAAAAGGGTGTTGTACAGGCATCTATTACAAGGGTTCGAAAAGTGACCGTTGTAATAGCATTCTATTACAACGGGCAGCCAACACCCATTGTAAAATGGACGTTGTAATAAGGTATTTTTGTTGTAGTGAATGGCGCTAGTGCCGAAGTCTAATTCTGAAGTTTACAGCATGTTTCTTTTATTTTTAAAATAAATCTTTAATATTAAATTCGAACGTACTTTTTAATTTTACCGGGGCCACATACGAACTCAGAAAAATACAGAAAAATTATTTTTGGCTTTGTTTTGAAGATACGGTCCTAAAAAAATTAATTTCGTCGAATTCTGAGATCATTTGAGAAATGGCCAATTTCTGGTTGACCCAATTCAACTAACTCTGACCAAACACGTTTATATTTACTGTGCTCACATACTAATTCTAAAAATTATGGAAAATTAAATTTAACCATAATTTGACATTCCGGTTCCAACAAAAGTGGTTTCGTCAAAAACGGAGTTCGTTTGTAAAATGACTATTTTTAATCATTTAATAATTATTTAAAATTGGAAATTTTAAATCTGGACTCAATTTTCAACAAAATTTCTAAAAATAAAATTTTCAAATTGGTTCAGATTTTCTGGGTTTTTACACTACGCACTTATAATAGTATCAAAAGGATTTGTTTTTAAAACATACCAAGCATATTTGGCTATTATAAGGTAAAACTCTATCCTCGACTGCGTTCATTGTGTGATGGGACCTGAGTCTTATAATAGTTAAATTTTTCTTTATTTAGCATTGCGCTATTTGTTTTGTGCACTGGTATTCTTGGGGTTAAACCCATTCCGCGTTTGCGGCGTGGTCCCTTGATTTGCCGAACTTTAAAATCAAGTTAATAATTTTTTTAGTTCTCACACTAGTCCCATAGCCGACTTGGAGTTTATTGTTTTAACCTAAGCTCTGGTTGCCCATATTTTTTACACGGGCAGCTAGAAGTTTTGGTTTTGCAGATTTTTATTTAACAGGAACCTAGATTACAACTAGAGTTGTATTCGAAAAGCTTTGTATCCGTGCATTTCATTCAGTTGTGCTAGTTATTGTATTTTCGCTAGGCATTGTATTTATACATTTTATTTCCGCTGCTAGGTATTTTAAATCTCTGATATTTTTCTGTGCTGTACATTATTTATACTCTGAAATATTCTTGTACTCTAATTTAAATTGTTGTAATAAGCAGTGAAATGTTCTATTGTTCATGTTCTGATTTGTCGTGTTCTCAATTCAACCCGGGCTTTCCCTTAAGGGGGGTTTGGGTCATCTCAGCATGCTAGAACAAAACATATTGGTGTGTGACACCATTTCCATAGAGATAACGTAAAATAAAGAAAGTATTTCGCTAGAATTTATTAAACAGAAAATCAAATTGTAGATATATTAACTAAACCATTGAACGAAGCAATGTTTACTAAATTAAAAAAAGAACTAGGCATTTATTCATTAAACGAAGTAGAATAATTAAATATATTGATATAAATATATAAGAAAATTAGAAAATTTCAATAATCAACGTATATTTAGGCATATACAAACATATATGTCGAGATAACTAAAAATTTAAAATTTTGAATTCCCTCCTAAGTTAGTTATTGATTTTATTTAAACTCTGCACTTCGAAAATCCATCTCTTCTCACTCATTTTCTCAATAATATAAATTCTAAAAAAATAAACATTGGCTTCCACAATGAATAACAACCAAAACAACTCCTTTTCACTTCCTTTGCCTACTCCTGGTCCAATTCAATGATCTACGCATGCAAGGGTTATCAAATTAGAAGAATGTATGAAAGATACCCTGCATTTACTCATTGAAATACATCTTCGACAACTTCGGATGGCAAAAGAACAAGAAAAATAAGGGAAGATTGTTAGGAATCTTCAGAAATACACAATAGATAACCCAAATGATCCAATAATTATTGGACATGATTCCTCCAATATTCAATTCCATAATTTTTTGAAGGAAGATGATGAAGAAGAAGAAGTTGAAAAAGAGGAAATATAGAAAGAAATTCAAGAAATTGACAAAGACGGTCAAGTGATTTGCGTCAGAGAAAGTTGTTTTTGATAAGAACGGGAATGTTATTGAATAAAATGGAGAATTCTGCCTCCATTACCCAAATTGTCTAATTCACAAGTCCCCAATTGTCAAAAACAATTAATAGTTAGGTTTCTCATATTCATGTATTTGCTATTATTCATGTAAATATTCATTATACATTCTCGTGTATTGGATTTGTATTAAAAATACATAATAATAAAAGTTTGCATTAATATAATAGTCCTACTAAGTTTATTAAAGATAGGTTTGTAGCATTAAGATAGTCTGTTTACTTAGGAATATCATTAGAAATTAGAAATTGTTATAGATAAGATTAGTTTCAAGTAAGTGAATCATGTTAGTTTTCAGACCTATATCTTAATTTTAAGGGAGTATAATAATATAGTTAGGATTATACAGTTTTGTTGATGGCAAAGGGGAGAATAATAAAATAGGGCTTAGATTAAGGGGGAGTTAGTAGTTTTAGTAGGAGTTAATGGAGTAAGGGGGAGTAACTGGATAATCAAGATATCAGGTACGAATATTTTATAAACCAAGGTTGTCATCACCAAAAAGGGGGAGATTGTTAGGGATTGAGATGTTGATGATGATGATTTTGGTGACAACAACCATGTTTCAATTATTATTATTATTATAAAATATATACTAACCTTATTATCTAGAATATATATATGTGTTTATATAGGAAATCTATGTAGATATTGGTTATTGAAGGCTATACATTTCAGAGAATCAAGATTTCAAAGAACCAGAGTAAACAATACAAGACATGAGTATCAAGAATTTAAGAGTTCAAGAAACATAAAGTAATTATGTCTAGATATCTTGTTAAAACTCAGGTTAGCACTGAATTTGGATTTCAAACCTATTTTCAAATGATTTCAAAATTACTTCCTTGTTTTTAAATATATTTTCAAAATGATTTCAAAATTACTTCCTTATTTTAAATCTATACCTCTTTATTCTTAAATCTATTTTAACTCCTGAAATTTATTTTAACTTCTATTTTAAAATTATAATATATTTAACTCCTAATTCAAATATTTATTACTTATAGATTTAATGCTAATTTCATATATACTTATATTTTCAATTTCCTTAGTTACGTTTATTAAGTTCTAAAGTATTTCTTATATTTATAGTTTTAAATATATATACTTTTATATTATTTTATATTTAATTTTTAATCATTTTTAAATCATCTTAATATATGTTTTTAATATATGTTTCTACTTCAAATACTTTATTTTATTATAAAGAAATATAGTTTGTTTTAACTCGAAAATCACCATAATTTATTTAAACATTATTTGATTTAAAATTTTATTTTTTTGAAAAATACATGTATATATCAACAGATACATTTTTGTATGTCAACATGTATGCCGTTGGTTTTACTTCTAAATTTTGAAAAGTCATGTCTTTTGAATTCGAACCTTTTCTGTATGATTTTGGCAAATGGAAAACTATAAATAGGCTTCAGATTTCGAGTTTTTTTTAATAACTAATCATCATCTTCTACTTCTTTTCTCTCCTTGCCATTATTCTTCTTAACTTCTTAAAAATTTGTGCTTATACTCTGTTAATTTTCAACAGAATTATGTTAAACTCTTCCTCTTTCTATTCTACTTCAAACTCTCTTTGAAATTCAAGTGCTACTCAAGATCTATAGGATTTTTGTAATCAAAGATCGTAAGATCAAGTTCTATCAAGTCAATACTTCAAAAATGATATTGAATAAAGGCATGATTGTATTTCGTAAATCAATTGGGTGTGATTATAGCGTGGAAATCAATTAACTGCTCTTATATCCTATTTAAATCAAGACAACGCCCTATGCTCGGAAGCAGGTGTGGTGGACCTCATAGCCATTGAAATTGAGCATTGCAATTTGAATATTATATTGAAAAGAACTCTGCACAACCCAGAGTTTCATTGGACTGCATGTAGGGTAACTCCGAACCAGTATAAAATCCCAGAGTGTACTTTCCTTTTACTAATTTTTATTTTTATTTTCTACATTTGTGATTGATTCTATGGTTGTTGATATCTATGAATTGCATAACATTCTGATAAACATAAAATTATTTCAAGAAATTAATAAAATCCATGATACTATTCACCACTGGCTAGTGTTTGGTTTGCCTTAAGATCCTTTATCTGCATCTTCAACAACAACCATTGAGTATTGCATTAAGCAATAATTAAGTATGTCATCCATTTAAGTAAAAAATATTAGCAATTTATCAACATATTTGATACTAATTTAGTACAAGAATTACGGATGGCCACTCCTCACCATCCCTATTCTCCATATTAGCAGACTGCATTACTTGTCAATGCTCTTTGTTAATATGGGTTTCAGGGTAAGGCGTCACAGCTTGGTATTAGAGTTTAATTCAGAGAAAAATGTGACAAACACTGAACAATATACATAATAAAATACACTGAAGCACAATATAAGTGTACCATCATCCCTAATCGAATTTGTCCTTGGTCATGTCCTTAACCTTTTCGTGTCCTTTAAGGATAGATATAAATGGGAATATGTCTAGGAATGTAAATTTTAACTTCGTAGTACTCCAATTTTGTAAGTTGAATTCAATTAATAATACCTTATCCCTTGTAAGTAATCCTTCCCTTCATTTAACCTTTAAGCTAATGGATGAAATGTTGGAGGAGACGTCTATGAGCTGGGAAGACTAGTGACCCATCCCTGGAGGGCATCTATATGTCGATGGATCAGACTATGGAGCGTATTAAGAGACCCAACCTTCAACTCCATCTAGTTCTTTTTCTCCGTGCTAATCTGCATTCGGGCATATGCACACAGATTTCACTTATCTCGAATGTAATTCGTTCAGAGGGTCCGAGTCGATATTAGATATTTAGGCATGTCTCTGTATGTGCAAGTGCAATTTTACTCGTATTGAGATTTCAGACCACCACTGCATTCTTGTAACATTGAGCACATTACAAAATCGTGCGTTGCTATGATTGCAAGTGGCAGAGATCGATGAGTTCACCTTAGAGTGGAAGTAGTTCATAGAGCGTTTTGGGATAAGAATTTGTTCTCGAGTTTAAGAAGAAAATTATAGCTTGACCTTTCAATGAATTGTAGAATGGGTAGTTGGACGTTTGAGTACGTTTCTTCTTTTATGGCCTTATCCAAATATGGACTTAAGCATATTTTCACTTCTTACAAAAACTATCAGATTTGTTAATGGTCTTAAGAAATACTAGAATAAATCGCTTATGTCATAACTTGGGTTGACTTTTAAGGAGGTTGTGGATCCAGCCCTTCATCTTAAAGTGGTTGAGAATGCAAAGGAGAACGAAGATGAGTAAGAGTGAAATGACCCAAACTTCCCTTTATGGGAAAGCCCAGGTTGCTTTGAGAACACAACGCATTAGAACACAACCAATAGAACATTTCATTGCTAATACTACAATTACATCATAATACAAGAATATATCAGAGTATGAATAAATATTACACATTGGAAATACAATATCAGAGATTAAGAATTTACATAGCAGCGGAAAATAATAATATGTGACACAACTGAAAGAGATATATAGATACAAAGCTTTCTGAATATAGCTGCAGCTGTAATCTAGGATCCTGGGAAAGAACTATCTGCGAAAACAAAAACTACGAGCTGTCCGTGTGGAAAATAGGGGCACCCAGAGTTTAGGTTAAAACAATAAACTCTGAGTCAGTCATGAGATTGGTCTAAGAACTAAAACAGTTATTAATTATTTACTTTAAAAGTGGGAAAAATCATGGGACCACGCCGTATGACACGGAACGGGTTTATTCCACATGAATATCAGTTTAAAAATAAAATAGCGCAATGCTTTTTGGAAATTGAAGTTATTATAAGACCCAGGTCCCATCACATAATGAAACACAAGTTGGAGGATAGGGTTTTCCCTTATAATAGCCAAACATGCTTGGTACGTTTAAAACAAATCATTTTGATATTACTATAAGTGCATAGTGTCAAAACAACTTCAAATATAAATGTATCAATCATAGGCGACATGGGTACCATATATCATGTCGCCATAATAGTTTTACAACTTAAACCGAAAAGTGTCATATTGGAAATTGGATTTCCATCATGAGTCAAGGCAAGGGATGGTCTCCTTACCGATTCGAGTCACCTCTAGCAAGATGACTCAGGATCGCACCCTTAGCAACCCTGAATCCTGCAGGGCCGGTCCTCTCTTACTTTTGAGGATTAGTTATTCCTGAACACACGTTTCCCGGTCCTATCAGACCTATCTATGAGCCATTAGGGACTCAATGATTGAGGCGCCTCATTCCATCATTCACATAAGTAAAAATGTCTGGGATCCATACCATGACACCACTTCTAGCTAGAAAGAAACGTCGTGCACTCCCTGCGTTCCCTTATCCCGTTTTGACCCATATCAAGGTGTAAGGCTCGCGAATTAATTTTATACACAAAGCTATGCTAATTAAAGCCGTGCTTTGATCATCATCCACAAGACTCTGCTTTTCAACAAAAGCCTTGATCATTTGCATCTGACCATGACACACTGATAATTCACGCCATATGACTAATGTCTATCAATATATAACCTCTAAGCTCGTACATCTTAGAGAAGGGTGTTAAGCAAGAGAATAAATTCTCCGCCACCAAACAGATATATATTTAATAGATATCAGTCAACACAAAATGAAATCCAATGTCAGAAACACGTCCATTTACAAGTCCGTTCTGGGTCTGAACGAAACCGAAGGCACCTTATTCCTTGTCGCATATGTCCAATACAGGAGAGAGGTCCTCGCATTTCCGGTCGATCTCCAAGTACGTCTGGGCGATCACCACTTATTACCATATCTTGGGTGCACAGCCCAATCAAGATATTAGTAATCATTCAAACGATGTGAAGATCTCCGGTCGTCAACCACCGTTGTAACAACCCGAATTTTAATAACGTGTTAGGACAAGAATCAAGGCAGAGTTAAATCATAAAATCTGAATCAGGAGAAACGGGTTGCGCCATTCGTCTTGGAAAAATACGCGAAATAGAGTCCGAGTTTTCGAGAATTAGAGTCCGTATGACCAAGTTTTGGCCCGTCGAAGTTTTCAGAAAATTCCAAGTTCAAAATAGCTCGAAAATTCAAATCTGGAGCCAAACGGACTGGGCGGGAAAACTCCCGCCCAAGCCCCAGGTCGACTGGGGTGTCGACTGGGGAGTCGACACGCCCAGAGGGCAGGTCGACTGCCCAGTCGACACGGGTGTCGACCTGGGTGGTCCGGCCACTTTGGCCTGGGTGCACCTGCTGCTGTCTTGGCTCGGTTTTGTGGGCCTGTGACGGATTTTGATGTCTCATATCTATCCTAGGGTTTATCCTATGGCCTAAACTACTCCTAATCTCTATAAAAAGACCCCTAGACCTAGCTTAAACCCTCACAAATCACTCTTGCAACGAAGTGCTGCCCAAATCTCCATTGACCATGGCCTCCATCTCCAACTCCAAGAGCTTATGCTTTCAAATCGGATCTGAATCAAAGGTGCTAGCTTGCTACCTCAAATCAAGGGAGTGGATCAACGTTGCTACGCAAATTTCATGACGATTCTACGACAAGACGATTCATTCTCATAATCCCTTAGCCACACTATGTAAGTTCTAGCTACTTGTAGATCTAAACGATAGTTCTAATGTGACATGGAATAAAATGCGATGAACATAAGTATGCTAGCCTATATGAACCTTGTCATGCCTCTTTTGCTTGAACCTATGACATTAGGCTATGTTTAGTGACTAAATCAAATTACTCATGTTGCATTGGACTTAGTTTGCCATGCAAGATTGAACCTTTATTTGTGGGATGTTGGCATGAACACTTGGAACCATTTTGACTTGTGAAATATGTGCATTAATTTGACTTGGGGCTTATGCATGTAAAAGAACCCAAAACCCCTTATGATTTCATGTTTATGTGAGGACAAACCACTTATAATATTATGCATGTTTGAGGCCAAACCCCTTATGATACCGTGCATGTTTGTGGCCAATCCCTTTATGACATCGTGCATGTTTTGAGGTCAATATGCAATATGCAATATGCTAGTTATGTGAACACCTTTGCCTCAATTTTCACCATGTTTAACTTGTGATTCATCTTTGCCATCTTGTACCCATCTTTGTCATATTATTCCAAATATGTTGATTCGCTTTCATGTGCGTTGGGGACACATTTTGGGTAGTTTAGGCAAACTTGAAAATGGGCTATGAACTTGACATGAAATTACATGGAACATGTAATGATAATAAACGTGAATAGGACTCGAAAACTTGACGTGGGGTTACATGAAAACATAGACTTAAAAAGGGGTCTAAACTTGACATGAACATGACATGTAGAAAAACATGGAAGGGGCCAACTCGAGGTTGGGTTGAGTTTGTAGCATAAATCTGCCCGGACCCGCCTGGCAAATCCAGTGGCTACAAACAATAGGACCCACTGTGGGTAGTTGGTCATATCGCGCTAGAAACCTGAGGTTAGACTAGGTTGTGGTGTAAATCTGCCCGGACCCGCCCGGCGTAACCAGTAACCACAACAACGTCTAATGAGAGAGGATGAGAGTGCATTAATTCAATTAATGCCACATGATAAGGTTAAGTAAATCTGACTAATGACACTTAACCGATATGACATGAATGGGAAGGTTAAGTGAAACCGGACTTGATTTCTTAATGACACTTAACCATAAAATACAGTTAGGGGATGGGATTAAGCTAATCCATACTTAACTAATCCGACTCGGTAATTAGATGGGGTTAAGTAACCTACACTTAACTAATCTAAACACGGTAATTAGATGGAGTTAAGTTAACCTAGACTTAACTAATCTAAACACGGTAATTCGATGGGGTTAAGTTAAACACTTAAACAATCTAAACATGATAATTCAATGAGGTTAAGTAACCAATACTTAACCAATTTAACATGATAATTCAATGAGGTTAAGTAACTTATACTTAAACAATTATACATGATGATTTGATGAGGTTATGTAACATATACTTAACCAATCTAATATGAGAACTCGATAGGGTTAAGTCACAAGACCGTTTAAATATACTTAACCATTGTAATACGATTAGTGGATGGGTTTAAGCTAACCCATACTTAACCAATCCGACTCGATAATCTGATGGGGTTAAGATAATCTATGCTTAACCAATCTAACACGATAATCTGATAGGGTCAAGACAAACTAATACTTAACCAATCTGACTTGATAATTGAATAGGGTTAATTCATGAGCTTCTTGGTATACTTAACCAACTTGTAGGGCTAAGTCTTGAGCTTAAATACTTAGCCAATCTTGACATGATTCATAGGCGGGTTAAGTCATGAACTGGAATGACAACACTTAACCCATTAGACAAAACCCTAGTTCAGGGGACTAGGTGGAAAATCGTAGTTAACAAGGATAACGGGAAAGGGAACTAAGTGATAAACCTTAGTTTAGGATAACTAAGTAATAATTCTTAGTCAAGGGATTTGGACCAGTTCACAGATGGATGAGTAACCCGTTACGGTAGGTCATCGCTTAAAAACACGAGGAGGAGCAAATTATCTGACTTAACTAAAGACTCCAACGAACTGGGTGACGAAGCAGTAGCTTCGAGGGACGTGAGGGTACTCTTGGTATCCCTCTGTGAGGTTGCAGATGATCCGCCTGGGCTCACAGAGGTTAAGGTCTGCGGTAGAAGAACCAAGAGTATGCCTTGGTTGCTGTGCGAGCAACCTAAAGACGGGGATGGATTAGCGTGGAGTCGACGATACTTGATTTTTGCCCTGGATAGCGCGTCGTCGACTACCTACCATCTTTAGTCAATCGTGTACGTATACGGAAAGGCAGAGAACTCCCAACAGACCATATACTTGCTATCGAGTTATGGGTGAGGTTGGCCAATAGGTAAGTGGGGCATAGGGGGCCGGAGTATAGTTCTCGTGCATGATTTTTCTTGGATTGCCTTTCAGTAGTTGAGGGAGGGGTCACGTGGGACCAGAGCCACGGATACAAAAACAGACCTTGATATCTGCATTCGGTAGACGACTTAAAGCTCCCGACCGAGTCTCGTATTTTTTGATTTGCCCTGGCACGGGACTCGGATGGCACATTAAGATACATGTGCCGTTAGACATGGAAAAACGATTCACAGTGCTTACGTGGGAAAAAGGGCGCGGTTGACGGGTAGCATAATCCCTAGTAGCCCTAGGTGGCTAAAACCCAAACCGAGATACGAAAACGTTCATTAGGTAGCATAATCCCTAGCGGTCCTACGTGGCATAAATCCTAGGTGAACACGCGATAGTTCATGGTAAGAAAACATAACCAGGTCAAGGGTAGCAGTCCAAAACAACTTCAAGGATAAAATGGTACTACATTGAGGTGGTATAGATTTACAAGGGAAAGCCCGTACGGCCTACGGCAAAGGACTGAACTTATACATGGAAAGAAACATACGAGTAGGAAAACCTATGTACGCGATATATGAGGTTGACATGGACCATTTCATGACTTTGGTCAAGGGACATTTTACAGTTAGCTCATGACACGGGTTGGGATACTACTACGGGAGGTGCAGAGCAAATATACATGATAAATACCTTAGGATATTATACTTGATAGAAACCTGACGATGTGATACTTTGATTTACCTTGACACCGTAGTTTATCATGATACCTTAGTTTATCTTGATACCGTAGTTCACCCTGTTATCTTGGTTTAGTTTATCTATCTTGTCGTCATCCTTATGTTTATTTTCAGTTTATGCATGTCATGTTACCTTTACCTGTTTTTATGCTGGAAGTAGATAGGACTTACCAGTCTATATGACTGACCCCGTTTTCTTTCGCCTCTTTGTCTTCCGTTTCCCCCCTAGGTTTTCAGGGAGGAAATACTGTTGTTAGTTCGGACCTCTTCTTCTTGAAGGTCATCATGTATGGCTTGAACTTCCATGGGCTATGGCTGCTTTTCTGCTTTACTTGGGGAATAATTTATGAAAAGGTTTTATGCTTCTTTACTATTGCAAGACAGGTTTTGATGTATTCTGATGTAAAAGGCTTTAGACCTTATTTTATAAGGTAATGAAATTTGTTTTACTTCCGCTGTTTTATATATGTTCTGTCTTGTAATATTTCTATGCATGTTTACCTCGATAATGCTTCACCAAACCTAGTGCATTCCCTTTGTGAGTAACCCTAGCGGAGGTGGGGTGTTACATTTGGTGTCAGAGCAGAAGGTTACCAAACTGGGCAAAAGTTTTAAAACCTTCTGAAAACTATTTTCAAAGCCATTTTACAAAGAAGCGTTTTTTCAAGAAAAGTTTTAAAGAAAAAGGCTATTCCCCAAAAAGCCATTAGCATTATCCTTCGTTCCCTTGATTGAATCTCTCTTCCTTTCTTTCCTCCGTCTGTAGTCACAGTAGTTTTAACTATGATAAATCCTTTTCTAGCTACGTAATTGCTTTCCGTGCGATGGAGGAAGTTCTCAAGAGACCTGTTACCGTGTTATACGAGAAAGGATAGGAGTGGATAAGGCGAATAAGACTCAGCGCAAGAAGGTAGTTAAGTACTATAGGACAAGGACATGGGCAAAGAACAAGATCGTCGAGAGGGCAATTGTATACTCTCACCTAAGAGGGATGGTAACGTTTCCATTAAAGGTTTTCCTCTCTATCATCCCGTCAGGACTTTGTTTGGTACATTGCATCCTTTTAAATCTTGCTTCGATAATTGAATCTCTGCACCTTAGTACTAGCACAATAGAGGGTCCCGCTTGTGTCTTAAATCCTGTTGGGGGATCGTCCCATTTATTCATGACTTGTTTGGATTTGAGGACATCTATGACTTTTGGGAATAGTGCTTATGCTTTTAAGTTATGGGTTGATTCTAGGAAAGGAGTGGTTATCCAGTAAGGATGCCATTCTCGGTTTTGAAGGGAGGGTAGTTAAACTCTTAACTTGCCTTGGTAATACCCTCGAAGTCTCGTATAACCTTTTGGGTTTTTTCATAGTTAGTTACCTAGAATCTTTTGATGCATTTATCGGAAATCTCTGATCCGATCGAGTAACATTCGCCAATAAGGCGGATGGTTCATTCCGCTTAAGCATGGGTTACAGGAATCACCCTAGTAAGTGCACGTGGTAACATGGATTGGCATCGGTAAACGAGATCCAAAATTCACTAGTGAATTTTGGAGAGCTTGCATGAGTACGCAGATATGTTTGAGCCGAGCATACTAGGGAAAGAATAAGTGAAAGTGAAACGAGAGGCGACAGTGAAATGAGTTCCAACTCATACCTTGGAAATAGGAATCAAGGAGCTACGAAAAATCATGAAGTCAAAGGTGGTCAAGGCACACTGGAATTAAGCTCAAGGAAATGCGGCTTAAACGTGCGCATCATATCTCTTTTTAAGAGTATATCGTTGATCCCTGGTTCTCCTGTAGAGCTTGCTTGCATGCTATCGCTTGGTGGATTTCCTATCGATCCTGTTTCCGTTGCAAACCCCGTAAGGAGTTTATCTTGTTTATCTCCTCGATCCTATCTTGGGAACCTTAGGTAGAACCCTATGGATGTAAACATGTATTTGAAACATGTTATGATTGATAGGGTTGCAAATGGTTGCAAGTGGTTGCTCGTGGATGCGCGAATACACACTAGATACTAGATCGACTCAGTCACATTTCATGTTGCATATGCACGAGTATTTATACTTGTTTATGGATGAAATTGAATATGTTATCATGTGGATGTTGCATGTGGATGAATGGTTGTGCACACATATAGTGTTTATATGACTAGGACTATTTGCATACATGTTGGACTCATGGCACTAAACATATTGTGCATTAGAAATATCATTCAGGCCTGATCATTAGCATTAGCTAAGGAACATATACACACACTTTCTGCATGTGTTCATAAAGCATTAGGAGTCTTTTAAGGACCATGGTTGCCTGTGGATGATGTTTTGAGTAGATGGATGATGGATGGTAGGATACGTTCTTCCTAACTTGGAGATTTCGGGGACGAAATCCTAAAAGGAGGGGAGAATGTAACAACCCGAATTTTAATAACGTGTTAGGACAAGAATCAAGGCAGAGTTAAATCATAAAATCTGAATCAGGAGAAATGGGTTGCGCCATTCGTCTTGGAAAAATACGCGAAATAGAGTCCGAGTTTTCGAGAATCGGAGTCCGTATGACCAAGTTATGGCCCGTCGAAGTTTTCAGAAAATTCCAAGTTCAAAACAGCTCGAAAATTCAAACTCCCGCCCAAGCCCCAGGTCGACTGGGGTGTCGACTGGGGAGTCAACACGCCCAGGGGGCAGGTCGACTGCCCAGTCGACACGGGTGTCGACCTGGGTGGTCCGGCCACTTTGGCCTGGGTGCACCTGCTGTTGTCTTGGCTCGGTTTTGTGGGCCTGTGACGGATTTTGAGGGCTCAGATCTATCCTAGGGTTTATCCTATGGCCTAAACTACTCCTAATCTCTATAAAAAGACCCCTAGACCTAGCTTAAACCCTCAAAAATCACTCTTGCAATGAAGTGCTGCCCAAATCTCCATTGACCATGGCCTCCATCTCCAACTCCAAGAGCTTATGCAATCACATCGGATTCGAATCAAAGGTGCTAGCTTGCTACCTCAAATCAAGGGAGTGGATCAACGTTGCTACGCAAATTTCATGACGATTCTACGACAAGACTATTCATGCTCAAAATCCCTACGCCACGCTATGTAAGTTCTAGCTACTTGTAGATCTAAACGATAGTTCTAATGTGACATGGAATAAAATGCGATGAACATAAGTATGCTAGCCTATATGAACCTTGTCATGCCTCTTTTGCTTGAACCTATGACTTTAGGCTATGTTTAGTGACTAAATCAAGTTACTCATGTTGCATTGGACTTAGTTTGCCATGCAAGATTGAACCTTTATTTGTGGGATGTTGGCATGAACACTTTGAACCATTTTGACTTGTGAAATATGTGCATGAATTTGACTTGGGGCTTATGCATGTAAAAGAACCCAAAACCCCTTATGATTTCATGTTTATGTGAGGCCAAACCCCTTATGATATCATGCATGTTTGAGGCCAAACTCCTCATGATACCGTGCATGTTTGTGGCTAATCCCTTTATGACATCGTGCATGTTTTGAGGCCAATATGCAATATGCTAGTTATGTGAACACCTTTGCCTCAATTTTCACCATGTTTAACTTGTGATTCATCTTTGCCATCTTGTACCCATCTTTGTCATATTATTCCAAATATGTTGATTCGCTTTCATGTGCATTGGGGACACATTTTGGGTAGTTTAGGCAAACTTGAAAATGGGCTACGAACTTGACATGAAATTACATGGAACATGTAATGATAATAAACGTGAATAGGACACGAAAACTTGACATGGGGTTACATGAAAACATAGACTTAAAAAGGGGTCTAAACTTGACATGAACATGACATGTAGAAAAACATGGAAGTGGCCAACTCGAGGTTGGGTTGAGTTTGTAGCATGACCCGCCCGACAAATCCAGTGGCTACAAACAATAGGACCCAATGTGGGTAGTTGGTCATATCGCGCTTGAAACCCGAGGTTAGACTAGGTTATGGTGTAAAGCTGCCCGGACCCGCCCGTCGTAACCAGTAACCACAACAACGTCTAATGTGAGAGGTTGAGAGTGCATTAATTCAATTAATGCCACATGATAAGGTTAAGTAAATCTGACTAATGACACTTAACCGATATGACACGAATGGGTAGGTTAAGTGAAACCGGACTTGAATTCTTAATGACACTTAACCGTAAAATACAGTTAGGGGATGGGGTTAAGCTAATCCATACTTAACTAATCCGACTCGGTAATTAGATGGGGTTAAGTAACCTACACTTAACTAATCTAAACACGGTAATTAGATGGAGTTAAGTTAACCTAGGCTTAACTAATCTAAACACGGTAATTCGATGGGGTTAAGTTAAACACTTAAACAATCTAAACATGATAATTCAATGAGGTTAAGTAACCAATACTTAACCAATTTAGCATGATAATTCAATGAGGTTAAGTAACTTATACTTAACCAATTATACATGATGATTTGATGAGGTTAAGTATCCTATACTTAACCAATCTAATATGAGAACTCGATAGGGTTAAGTCACAAGACCGTTTAAATATACTTAACCATTGTAATACGATTAGTGGATGGGGTTAAGCTAACCCATACTTAACCAATCCGACTCGATAATCTGATGGGGTTAAGATAATCTATGCTTAACCAATCTAACACGATAATCTGATAGGGTCAAGACAAACTAATACTTAACCAATCTGACCTGATAATTGAATAGGGTTAAGTCATGAGCTTCTTGGTATACTTAACCAACTTGTAGGGCTAAGTCTTGAGCTTAAATACTTAGCCAATCTTGACATGATTCGTAGGCGGGTTAAGTCATGAACTGGAATGACAACACTTAACCCATTAGACAAAACCCTAGTTCAGGGGACTAGGTGGAAAATCGTAGTTAACAAGGATAATGGGAAAGGGAACTAAGTGATAAACCTTAGTTTAGGATAACTAAGTAATAATTCTTAGTCAAGGGATTTGGACCAGTTCACAAATAGATGAGTAACCCGATACGGTAGGTCATCGCTTAAACACACAAGGATGAGCAAATTACGTGACTTAGATAAAGACTCCAACGAACTGGGTGACGATGCAGTAGCTTCGGGGGACGTGAGGGTACTCTTGGTATCCCTCTGTGAGGTTGCAGATGATCCGCCTGGGCTCACAGAGGTTAAGGTCTGCGGTAGAAGAACCAAGAGTATGCCTTGGTTGCTGTGCGAGCAACCTAAAGACGGGGATGGATTAGCGTGGAGTCGACGATACTTGATTTTTGCCCTGGATAGCGCGTCGTCGACTACCTACCATCTTTAGCCAATCGTGTACGTATACAGAAAGGCAGAGAACTCCCAACAGACCATATACTTGCTATCGAGTTATGGGTGAGGTTGGCCAATAGGTAAGTGGGGGCATAGGGGGCCGGAGTATAGTTCTCATGCACGATTTTTCTTGGATTGCCTTTCAGTAGTTGAGGGAGGGGTCACGTGGGACCATAGCCACGGATACAAAAACAGACCTTGATATCTGCATTCGGCAGACGACTTAAAGCTCCCGACCGAGTCTCGTATTTCTTGATTTGCACTGGCACGGGAATCGGATGGCACATTGAGATACATGTGCAGTTAGACATGGAAAAACGATTCATGGTGCTTACGTGGGAAAAAGGGTGCGGTTGATGGGTGGCATAATCCCTATTAGCCCTAGGTGGCTAAAACCCAAACCGAGATACGAAAACGTTCATTAGGTAGCATAATCCCTAGCGGTCCTAGGTGGCATAAATCCTAGGTGAACACGCGATAGTTCATGGTTAGAAAAAATAACCAGATCAAGGGTAGCAGTCCAAAACAACTTCAAAGATAAAATGGTACTACGTTAAGGTGGTATAGATTTACATGGGAAAGCCTGTACGGCCTACGGCAAAGGACTAAACTTATACATGGAAAGAAACATACGAGTAGGAAAACTTATGTACGCGATATATTAGGTTGACATGGACCATTTCATGACTTTGGTCAAGGGACATTTTATAGTTAGCTCATGACACGGGTTGGGATACTAGTACGGGAGGTGCAGAGCAAATATACATGATAGATACCTTGGGATATTATACTTGATAGAAACCTGACGATGTGATACTTTGATTTACCTTGACACCGTAGTTTATCATGATACCTTAGTTTATCTTGATACCGTAGTTCACCCTGTTATCTTGGTTTAGTTTATCTATCTTGTCGTCATCCTTATGTTTATTTTTAGTTTATGCATGTCATGTTACCTTTACCTGTTTTTATGCTGGAAGTAGATAGGACTTACCATTATTTATGACTGACCCCGTTTTCTTTCGCCTCTTTGTCTTCCATTCCCCCCCCCCCAGGTTTTCAGGGAGGAAATACTGTTGTTAGTTCGGACCTCTTCTGCTTGAAGGTCATCATGTATGGCTTGAACTTCCATGGGCTATGGCTGCTTTTCTGCTTTACTTGGGGAATAATTTATGAAAAGATTTTATGCTTCTTTACTATTGCAAGACATGTTTTGATGTATTCTGATGTAAAGGCTTTAGACCTTATTTTATAAGGTAATGAAATTTGTTTTAGTTCCGCTGTTTTATATATATTCTGTCTTGTAATATTTCTGTGCATGTTTACCTCGATAATGCTTCACCAAACCTAGTGCATTCCCTTTGTGAGTGACCCTAGCGGAGGTGGGGTGTTACAACCGTCTTCATCATCGATTTTAGTCATCGTATTAATTATTCAGAATGGGTTAAACCCTGTCTTTCTGAATAACTCACGTATTTTATAATCAATAATCAAGTGCTATAAAAACACATCATACACCTCATTCCAATCCAGAATATTCTTTTATTCAAATATTCACATTTTTAGGTAAAGGTTCTCATTAATTATATCAAAGATAGAATCCTTTAAATTTATTCTTTAATCTTCCTTTTGATATCAATTCAAAAGATTTGATTTTATCCTTTATCAATTCTAAACCAAATTAAGGTTTATCAGCTAGTCGCTATTAGCGAACTTTACCGAAGTAATCACTTATTTATTAATCCCAATCCAACCTATTCATCCCATGAAGCAAAACTGGCAGTACTCCATATCTAACACCCACTATATTATCGCTAAAATTAATTACCATTTCACGTTCAAATCTAATTAAAGATTTAACTATCGCCTTGATTAAAACTGGTGGTACTCCATTCTCGATCACTTCTCAATTTTCGCAAATTTAATTACCAAATTAAATTTTCAATCTAATTAAAGATTCATTAAAACTCTAGTTCATTTTTAATCTCAAAAATCATTACTTAATGATTATTCAACTTTAGGAAAATAAATCCTGTCTTTAACTGGGTTAAAGAACCAATGTCATTTAAAGCACCGTTCACGATAAACCCAAATCCTCTTCCATTAACTATGAAATCTTCACAGAAAACATATCATTATATAATCAATATAAATTTCCTTATCAGACTAATAATATAAATGGAATAACGGCCAAGCCTTTTAAATTCCATATATAGTAACGGTCTTCCTTCACAGAAGCTCATCTCGATTATTATCGAATCGAAATTCATTCAATTCCAATTTAATATTTTAAATTGGAAAACTTTATCTTGGAAAATTTCATTAAATCTTAATTAAAAGATTCATAAATTCCAAATCATATTTACACTGCTAATTGGGTTAAAGAACAGATGTCGTTTAAAACACAGTTCATGATAAACCCACAATCAACTTTCATTTCAATTCCAATTAAATATTAATTAATTGGTAAAGTTCTCCAAATCTTAATTGAAAGGTTTATTCTTTTCTCAACTGGGTTTAAGAACAGTGTTATTAAAGAAACCATTCATGACAAACCCAAAATCCAATTTGATATTATATACAAGGCTTTGAATAGAAAATAATATCGGCTTATATTCAATATCAAATTCTGAAACTAACAAATATCGTATTGGGAATAACGATATCTATATCTTCCAAATTCCTCAACAATATCCATATAATCACAGAATCCAATATCGAAATATTCCAAAAATTATTTCCATTCGAAATCCATTCCAATTTATTCATTGGAAAATTCTAGTTGTATCAAAACCATTTCAAATCCAATTTATTTATTTAGAAACATTGGATTATTACTCTAGTTAATAACTAGTTCATTTCGATAAAAATATAGTTTTATCTTTCCAAACTTGGAATTTTTCATCCAAAATCTTTCTAAATCATTTATTATGATTTTACACAATTTTTCCCTATTTTTAATAATTTCATTAAGGCCCTTACAGTCGGTTACCAATAACGGCCACCGAACTGCATCCATAGCGACCTTTTCTGAAATTGATTTGGACATATTTCCGAATTTATCTGTTAGATTTTAAATCTCTTGTATTCATTGGAAATCTTTTTTCGATACGAACCCAAAGGTTCTGATTTTAGGAGAATTCGATGGTTGGATCTCCCGTTACGTCCGCTTGAAGTTAATGGTCGAAATTCACGAACGGTCGCTGCGCGGCACGTTCTATTCAGGCCATTTAATATATATAATATATTTATCGTCGATTTCTATTTAAAACGTATTTTAAAATATTTATAAATTCGTTTTAAAATGATTTCAACTTCATTTTCAATTTTAAATTAAAATTGAATATTCCATAAAAATGATAATATCTTCAAAATATCAAATTTTGAAATCAGTTCTTTGCGATATTCATTATAAAATAAATAAAATCGATCGATAAACCCGTTCGGGTTAAAATGGCGCATACACTTAACTCAACTCCATATATTTCAATATTTTCATGTCCATCCAAAATCGGACATCAAATTCATATTTTGATTATTCACTAAATATTATTTTAAAATATTCATTATTTTAAAATATTCTTTATTTTAAAATATTATTTATTTCTGAATCGTAATGCAACTCAATCAATTACCATATAATTTCATTTATATGGATTTCATACATCACTTGTATTCAACAATAGTGATAAATAATCACCAAACAGTTAATTCACATCCAGAGTGCAACTTACAACTATATAAGCATTAAATAATTTAATAACGGTTATCACAGTCTGTCAACCAATCGATTGACATATAATTAAATTCAGGGGAGATGTGAATAAATTATCGTCTCCAGACCCGTGTGGGGTTTCCAAACAACAACAGTTGATTCAAAATAATCTCTAGTTAATAAATTTAACCATTTCTAATTCGATTTGAATTATTTTTCTAATTAGCCAATTTTCACATTTTAAATTATAAATAGATATATATATATAATTTAATTTCAACTACTATAAAACAATATAAAATTATTTTTAATGCTTTAAACATTTCAGCATCACAATCAACACACAATACAGTCAATTAAATCATTCATGGTCTGTGGACGAGGGAGGTAAGCTAACAGGCACCGTATATAATTTATAATGATTTAAAACTAATAAAAATGTACACTGGAAATTCTATGTATTTTTATACATGAATATAATAACCTGATAAATACTGAGAAGGAGTTCTCACATTGGGTTCCACTCCATCAGTCGCTTATTGAAGATTTTAGTACTATTCGGATTTATAATTACCTTAAATTCCAATGTCCTCCGTTTTTGTCCAAGTCTGCTCCATCGCGTAGCTCTCGAATTTTCAGCTCAAATAGACTTTGTTTTGCAAATTTCTGATTCCATTCGCAAAAAATATTGTCGTTTCAATATTAATTACATTAACTATTTATTAAAAAAATACACAAATCCATTTGCTAATCCCCCACATCGTCTTTCAGGTTTCCACCGAACTCATCTTCAAAAGCTAGGGTTGATCGTCGCATCACCTGAAGGGGTCCGGGGTTTGATCAGAGGGTGCTATCGCGTCCGCCTTGGAGCAAGCTGCCACCGCCATGAAGAGCCGGAGTTCGATGGGCCCAGGAGGTAGCGAAATTGGTTGAGGCGGCAGCAGTTCGTTCCCCAAAATCGAGCACCTCAATTCACGAAACACTCTCAATGCAGTATGGACTGGAAGAGCTCGTGAAGCACCTCGTTTTTGCTTCAGAAAGTAGTTGAAATCGATTGAGGGATTGGAAGATTTTCAGGTTGAAACCTTAAGCTTTTTTCCGATGTCGGGTTTTGAGAGAGCAGCGGTATTCTCGAATAATGAATTAGGTTTAATTCCATTGGCCAGAAAATATATATTTATATATTATTTATTTCGTGCAAATAGGATTTTTCCTCCGAACTCTAAATCAAACCCAACAACTATCGCCCTTAGCTAATTACCCCCATTTCAAACACAATGGGATATGTTTCGTAAGCCAATTCTACTGTTTTGATTAGTTTCTATAGAAATTAAAATATAAATCAATATATATTGAATTTAAACATACATTTAATTTACCAGGGCCACATACTAACTCCAAAAATTGCAGAAAAATAAATTTAGCTATGTTTTGATGATACGGTCCTAAAAAAAAACTAATTTCATCGAATTTGGAGACCGTTTGAAAAGTGGCCATTTTCCAGTCGATTAAATTCAAACTAAAATTACGAAACACATTTAAATTTTGCTACGCTCCCATATAAATTCCAAAAATTATGAAATTCGAAACCTAACAATAATTTGACATTCCAGGTCCAACAAAAGTGGTTTCGTTGAAAACGGAGGTCGTTTGTAAAATGGCTATTTTTAAGGGCTATATAATATATTGAAATATATATATATATATATATATTCCATGGCAACTATTTTAGATTTTAAACTTGACATAACTTTCAATTTACATTATGAAATCTGAAATTTTCACATTCGTTAGAAATATATTGTTAAACAGATTCAAATATTTATGGTTTTACTGAAATTCGATTTATTTTAAATCCTATACATTCAGTTGAAATTTTAAATCGAATTTTCAAACTTCCATGCCATTTCAGGCTCGTTTTATAATTAAAATAAATTTATACATTCTAACTTCAATTAAAATAAATTTATAGTTGTTATTATTTAAAATAAATCACTTTAAATATTCAAAATCCATTAAAATAGCTAAAATAAAAATTTTAAATTGGTTCAGAAATTCTGGGGTATTACAAAGAGCTTTGGAGAAATCTGAACTATAAGAACTTTCCTATACATAAGTTCAAGTCTTTCCAGATGAGTACGAAGAAGCAGAGTCGTTCTAGCTCTTGTTCTCATGTAGCACCCTAACAGTCTAGTACTTGGGAGTGTTACAACTAAGGATCTCATGACCATCTTTCTAGAGAATGTCCCAAACCCTATAGATCTTGCTGTTGTAAGCAAAAGGGGCACTTGATTTCTGCATGTCCTAAGAAGCAACAAAAATCTGGTTTTGGGATATTAATGTAGCTAATGTATTAGGAAGTTCATCTTAGCCTCTAGCTACATCTCCTACCATTATTGAGGATTATTTACTAATCTGTGATCGATCTATTCGAGTTTTATACACTACAATTCATTCGCATCGAAGGAACTAGTTGATGTTATTTCCTTTGATGTTACATGTTTAATGACCTCTTTACATATTATGAATCCTATCAGAGGATTTGCAAACCTTAGCATGGTTTGTGAGGATGTCAATATATGGCTTTAATTTTCGTGCGAATCCGCACGTGATTCAATTTTTTGGGTATGACATGATTTTGGGTATGGATTGGCTCATTTGATACGAGGCCATGATTTTATGTTCTAATAGGATCTTATATCTTTGACAGCCAAACTCACCAGATCAGTTATCATTTATACTTCAAGGCACTGATCACCGGTACGAAGCACCTTCATATGCTCTTGAGTCAAAAGAAAAAGAATGACATTTGTCGAATTCCCGTCGTTCGCTACTTTATTGATACCTATGAGCATGTTTTGGGTTTACCACCCAAGCGAGCTATTGAGTTCTAAATTGACCTTATTTCAAGAACACGACCAGTTAGTCTGCCTCCTACTAGGATGTCGACTAAAGAGAATGAGGTACTCAAAAATCAAGAATTAGAGCTTGAAGAGAAATAGTTCATTTAGTCAAGCTCTTCACCATGGGGTGACAGGTAGTATTCGTAAAGAAGTCTGATGGCACTCTTAGGCTTTGCATCGACTATCACAAGCTTAATAAGTTGAGCGCCAAGAACCACTCTCCATTGCTGAGGGTGGACGACATGTTCGATCAGTTGAGTGGTGCTAAGATCTTTTCTCAAATTGACATATCCATGGGTTTTCATCAGCTGCGAGTTACAATGGACATCATTCCTCTCATGACATTCTGCACTCGCTATGGTTCTCATGTATAGTTTGTCATGCTATTTAGTTTGACGAACACCCCATCTTATTTTTTCGATCTTATAAATCGAGTATTCTAGGCATGTCTCGTTAAGTTTGTTCTTGTATTCCTCGATGACATCATGTTGTATTCTAAATCTGAAGTCGATCATGTTCGACATTTAATAATCGTTTTGAGTACACTTCTTCAGCATCAACTCAAAGAAAATTTCTCAAAGTGCCATTTTTGGAGAAGAAAGCTAAGTTTTTCAACAACGTTGTATCATCTGCTAGCATTTTAGTTGATCCTTCTAAGATCAAATCTATCCAAAATTAGAGGAGGCCCAAGAAAGTCTAATAGATTCATAGCTTTTTAGGATTGGCAGGCTATTACCGTTGACTCATAAAGGACTTTTATCGCACCATGCTTCTTTTCACTAACCTTATTCGAAAATTCATTTGCTTCATTTGGTCCGAAAAATGTGAAGCTTCTTTTAAGAGATTGAAGGAGTTTCTTACTCATGCATATGTTCTTCTTTCCTCAATGGAACTAAGATCTTATCGTCTATACTGATGCCAATCATTATGGCTTTGGTGTTGTGCTTATGCAGCATGTTCGGGTAGTTTCTTGCACTTCTATGCAACTTCTACGAACATGGTTTGTTATGCCACCTATGATTTGGAGCTAGCCGCCATTATTTTGCATTTAAGATATAGCGTCATTATCTATTAGAAAGCATTTCAATACAGGTTATAAGTCTCTTAAGTATTTATTCACCTAGATGGAACTCAACATGCGACAATAGTATTGGCTCAAATTCCATGCATGGGATGATTATGATATTCAGTATACACCAGGAAAAGGGAATCGAGTAGCTGACGCCTTGAGTCATAAGCCATCAGCCAATTAGTTTCCATGATGCTTGCAGAATGGAACAACTTGGAGACTCTTTCATATTGTGACATTTGAGATTGTGCTTCATCATCATATTCCCCAGTCTTGTTATTTAGCATGCATGCATGACCCAGCTTATTGGATTGTATTGTATTGTCAATGCACAAACGCACGATCTAGGTATTATTTTCTTATTCAGCATTGTCAGTCCGAGTACCCTAATGAGGAGTTAAGGGACTTCATTGTTGATTTGCGTTGTTGTCTTCATAAAAAGAACCGAGTTATTGTGCCTTCTATTCCCAATCTTAGGCAGGACATTCTAGCTGAGTGTTTCCGTACTAAGTATATTATCTGTCCTTGTAGTAGTAAGATGTATATTGATATGAGTCTCTTATATTTCCAAGATGACATAAAGCAAGACGTGACAAGTTATTTAAGTAATTGCATGACTTTCCAGCTCGTGAAAGGGAAGCATCAGCGACCCAGTGGTCTCCTTTATCTTCTAGAGGTCTTGCAATGGATGTGGGATCAGATATACATGGATTTTATTGATGGTTTGCGTTTGAGCTCAGGCCATAGTAACATTTGGGTTATCATGGACCATCTTACTAAGTTTGTGCATTGTATTCCAATTAAATAAAGTATGAAAACCTCACTTCATGCGAAGCTATATATAAACGAAGTTGTATGAATGCATGGTATTCTTAGTTCTATTTTATGTGACCATGATCCACTCTTTACAAGTCACTTTTGGAAGATCCTTCAGCAAGCTTTAAGTATAAAGCTAAATTTTAGTGCATCTTATCACCCATGGTTTGATGGATAGATTGAGTAGCTGCACCATATCTTAGAGGATCTTCTTTGAGCTTATAATTTGAACTTTGGTGGTTCTTGGGAGCATCATCTCCCACTTGTTGTGTTATCATATAATAATAGCTACCAGTCTAGTATCAACATGTCTCCTTTTGAGACCTTATATAAGAGGCTGTGTCCTTTTCCTTCTTATTAGTTGGAATCAAGGGAGAAGCTTATTTTTGGCCTCGAATCCATTAATAAAGCATCCGATAAGATCATTCTAATTCTAAAAATGATGGGAGAGACTCAGAGTCGTCAAAAGTCCTACGTAGACAACCGTAGGAAGTATCTGGATCTCCCCATTGGTGATTCTTTGTATATCCTTGCGTCTTCTCATAAAGGAGTGGTATGCTTCTGTTTTATTAGGAATTTGGCTCCCTTATTCATGGAACAATTTCCTATCAGTGAGTCTATCGATCCTGTAGCTTATCGAGTAACACTTCCATCCTGGTTTTATTGTTATGATGTATTTCACGTGTCTGAATTGCAGAAGTGTCTATGTGATTCCGCTTTTGTGCTTGATACACATGTTTTAGAGGAGCCTGAGGTCTCACATAAATTTTTATTTGTCCAATACCCTATGCATGTTGCTGCTTCAGGGATTAAACGCCTCCAAAATAAGATGTGCCACTCGTGAAGATTCAATGGTGTAATATTCTTAATGACTGCACTTAGAAAACCATATAATTCATTGAGCGATCGTATCCTGATTTCCTATCTTCTCATGAAAGGGGCAAGAAATTATAACTCAAGTTTATCTATTTTCGTATCTATTTCCTTTATTGACGAGATAAATTATTTGAATGTAACTCTTCCCTAAGGAAATTGCGGGGAATGCAATTTTAATAAGGCAGAGTCTGTAATAACCTTGATTTGTGATTACCTATAATAACGATTAATGAATTATAATGAGGAGGTAAACTTGTTAATTAAGAATCAAACAACGTTTGGGAGATAATTTAAATAATTATCCAAGTAGGAGTTGATTTCAAGTTTGGTTTAATCATTAAAGAAATTACATAGTGAGTTTTAAGGGAAAATATATCAAATTAGAGTTTAATTGAAGATAAAGATAAACAAAGGAGAAATAAATTGAGTTTGTGGAAAAATTAAAGTAAATAAGTTTTAACGTGTAAAATTAAAATTAAGAAAACTTTATAATGCCCAAATTTTGGTTAAATAAGGATTTACAAAATTTATATCGTGTATATTACAACAAATTATAATATATATATATATATGTAAAATAATATTGGTATAAAATCATGTGTTTTAAATATTTTGAGTTAAAAATAAAATGGAAAATGCAAATATGGATGGAAAATCAATATTTATTTATCAAAACAATTTTAATATGATTGTACAATATTATGTCAAAATAACGAAGTTTGTACAATTTAGAGTTAAAAACATATGTTTTATACAAAAAAAACTAAATGTACAATTTATATTAAAAATGTAAATTTTGCATTAACATGTTAAATTTGTAATAAATATTGTTAAAAAGACTTTTAACATGTTTATAACTTTTAACATGGCTAAAACAATGTTAAGTTGTGCGTTTAAGTGTTGAAAAGGTGTTATACGGTGTAAATTAGGTAGTTTGTGTGAAAAGCAGCCTATTTAAATTAACAGATCACAGTTAACTAACATTAAGGCCTAAATTAAGCTATCATTAGGCCTAAATTATGTTTTATGGAAGGAGAAGTCTGGAAACTTGATTTTCAGTATGTTGATTTTAGAAAAATAAAAACCTTCTTCCTCTTGTTGAAGATAGAAAAATACAGTTAAATTTCTTCCTCCTAAAAACTTAATTCCCACTTCAAAACCTGAAATTAACGAGTTTGAAAGAGATTTTATAGGTAATCAGAACTATTCCATGGGTTTCCTCTAAGTTATGAAACCATGCTCGTCGTGCCTTCATATTCTGTAATGTTGTTTATAAGTATCGTGCCTTTCAAACTAGCCCAAAGCTTCAGTTTTAAGCACAATCCTTTGCTGTAAAGTGCTTATTTTCTTGCTAAAATCAAACGGTGAGTTATATCATACTTCTAACTTGATCAAGCTTTATATGCATTTAATCTGTGATAATTATTGTGAAATCGTATTGTTTGTAACTTGTTTCTCCGAGTTTCCGAGTTATATTCTATTTGAACCTAAGTCCATGTACGTGGTTGTATATGCTTCGTGTTTTATATCGGAATTATGTTAAACTTTTCTTCTTGATATATATGTTGTCCAATTTTACGTATATCAATTTCCAGACCATTTCGAGGTCATTAGGATATTTTAAACATGTTGCAATCGAAGTTGGAAACAAGTCGGTTGAACGCGTGTAAGAGGTCGACCTAGTCCACTGCAGGGTCGACGGATAGGTCAACCCGAGCCCATGATAGGTTGATCTCCGGATCGCCCTAACAGAGGCGTAGGTTAACCCCTATGGGAAAATCCTGCATTTGTTTTCCTAAATCTGATTTTGTTGTTTCTTAAGTAACTAAGCAGAGTTTTAAGTTGTTTTTCAACTATTTTTGAACTAGTTTTTCTATTGATTTCACTAGGCTATTTCTTGTAATGGAAAATCCAATAACAAAGTTGATTTTAACTTCGGAATAAACAATTTCCACGTGTATATTTACATGTTAGTCTCTTATGGGTTTCGTGTTTTGAAATACACTTGCACGTCTTTTATGTTTTTAAAAGGAGTTCCATATTTAACAGTAGCATTTTAAGAAAATATTTTCTTACATTGCTATGTAAAAATTATAAATATTTTCAAACTACAAAATTTATCAATATTTCATATTATAAAAAGATTTTTGAAATAAACGATTTCTAAATAGTTTCTGAAATTCATTTTAAATACCCAATTTTCCTAGGTATATTTTATTATATAAAATCACACATTTTGGCACCTTTGAGATTGCTATTTAAACGATGTATTAAGTCATGTGTCATGGGACACACTAGTTTATTATATCGGCTAATTCCAAACTTGTCCTATTGAGGCTATTGTTTTGAGATTTTATTAGCTATTTTAATGTGGAATTAGCTAATAGATAGTAAACCGATATGTGAGAATGTGCGTTATAGGACGTGTCGTTACCACTATCTAAGTTACTATTAAGGAGTTTGTGACACACACTAAGATATTATTAGTACTAGACCTTTGTGTCATCTACGACATTAATGACCATCGGGTCACCTGATACATTTATGGCCTTCGGGTCATCTGAGAAATTTATGGCTTTTAGGTCATGTAATATCCATACTTTTATAAGCTCAAATTTCGGTAAAAAACGGAACTCAAACTCATCCAGCATAGAGAGTATAAATATGGTACCTGCAAATCATGAGCACGAGCATAATCAGAGTATAATAAAATTAAGCTTTAGCAGAAATAAGATAGGATAACAAGTATCGGCATAGGAAACAACCTTTGTAACACCCCATACTTTTCTATGCCCAAATTTTGATAAAAATCGAAACTCAAACACGTCCAAGCATGGAGCATGTAAATCTTGTACCTGCAAATAAATGAGCATGATCAGAGTATGATAAGATAACTCACAGCTAAAATAGAATATGATAAACTAATATTCACTCAAGTAACTACCTTTTTAAAGTAAGTCACTATGTCAATACCAAGCATGAGAAAGAACGAGAACCGAAAGCCAAACTTAAACACCTATGAGAACCCGACCTTCTCTAGAAAACCTGGGTGGTTGTAATGAGAAGAGGAGGTCAGAACAACAAGATTTTGGCAATTAGGAAATGAACAACACATATTATAATAAACAAATATATCCAGTTTGGTTCAACCCAAGATGTATGCCAACCAATGTTAGTGATCTAGCCCAACATTGTAAATGTTTATGCATGACCCTACTACTCTACCCAAGGTAATATTCCCTGAGTATAATGTCGAAATAGAATGTTTACGCACATATTTTTGAAGCCTTTATACCAGAACATGGCTCGTTATTTAATCGAGGGCAGACCCCTAATTACGGGGTTTCTATATACATACATACAAATATATATATATATATTCACTCATCCTTTATTATTTGACGCCTCACTATTAATAATAGATTGGGTGGATTCTCTTTAATCACTTAAGACCCTTGGAGGACCTGTTGGTCACTTACTAGTCCTCGATAATTTATTCAACGTTAGCATAAACTAGAGGGCACTAGCTGCGGGCCCTACTAGTTAAGGCTTCCGTCATTCACGCATTAACACATATCCCGCATAAGGTGAGAGGCGGTACTTTATCGCTCACTATACCATCTAGCTAATTTTATTAGATAATCTCCTTAGTCGCTTACTACTTCCCGTAGGATAGGTAGCCATATCTAACATTTTTAGTTTCCATTTTTGGGTAGTCCCCACACACATACGCCATTTAAGACCCCTAAACTGAAAGACTTACTCTCAGGTGGACTCCTTGACCCAAGCCACTTAAGATCCAAGGAAGCGGACTATACACGAAGATTATTAAGTTCGTGCCACAATTATCCTTTAATACCTCTTCTTATGAGAATGAAGTAGGCTACATTACTGAGTCATTCCCGTTTAGTTTCACTTTACGGAAATACTATACGTACACGATTAATTATCGCCACGGGTTTCTATGGTTAATAATATTTTACATCATTAACCTACTAAGTACAACTCTAACTTTTAATTATAATTTCTATATTAATTAATATAAATAAGGAAAGTTATATCCTCATTTCCTTACGATAACTTATTTGATTATTCCTCTAATTGGACTTAGTATTTAAACAATACTCAATACTCATTTGTCACCTTTTTATTTCATTTACTTCAGTTCACAGATTAATTGCCATTTATGACCATAACGGTCATATTTTCCTAAGACAATAAAAAAATTCCTAATTTCCTTTTTGTTTCCATTGATTACAATTAACGCCATTTATGAGCCTAACGACCATTATTTTCCAAAGACATTAATTTACAATGGATATCCTTATCTTATCTGTCCTGAAGTATATATTTGTTGTACCCCAACATACATTACTATTCTTATTTATTTATTTATTGCATGTTATATATATACGTATATTTGTGCACCAGACCTCCCACATTAAGTTGACCACTTGTGAATGCTGGATTTATCGGTCGGTTCTGAACATACTTTTACCACAAGTTGAACTTAACCCCGTGTCTTAGTGTAATTATATTTATGCTCTAGACTCCTTTCATTGAGTTGACCGCCTGGGGATGTTTGATTTCTGAGCGGTTCCGGGCAGACTTCTGAAAGAGGCTATGCAGTGGTAGGATCGTATAGAATGGAGTATAGGATATAATGTATATGGTAGAGTAGTAAGCAGTAAATCACACAGTCGATTTATACTGGTTCGGACCACTGTCCTACGTCCAGTCTCAGACTCACTTCTGGTATTTCACTAACACTAAAACCCTCACTTCACACGGAGGAATAGGTTCACAATTACCTGAACCACTGAACGGGATTTCTTGCCTCAACCACTGAAGAGGTCTTCACTAATACAGAATAATTGTCGACTCTTTTGTGTTCTTGATAACACGGATTGTCAAATATTAAGTACACCCTTCCTATAGCCTTTCCTTGATGATAGTCGTGAAGTGCGTGAAGGAATATGGAAGTTTAAAAGTCTCAAGTATGAAAGTAGATAGCTTTTTAGAACTTAGAGAGCTTTGAATAAGATAGAGAAAATTAGAATAAAATTCGGTTGTTAGATCATCTAAGCAATTTTCTATTTATAATATATAAAAAGATACAACTGATCGTGAAGAGTTTTGATGAAGAGATATGGATTAAATAGTTGTATCTCTTCATAAACGATGCAACTCTTCGGAATTCAGATGTCTGAAAATAAAATTCAAATGTATGTTTATTTTAAAAAATCAAATCAGAAAGGAAATAGTGTATTTTGGTTCAGATTCAGATGTCTGGATTTTTTAATTCAGATGTCTAAATTAAAATTCAGATGTCTGAATTAAAAAATTCAGATGTCTGTTTTTGAACAAAACTCAAACAGCAAAGAAATAGGCTATTTTAGCCAATATTCAGATGTCTGAATTAAAATATTCAGATGTCTGAATATTGTGATAAGTTTATTTTTCTTTCAGCAGACAGACGTCTGATTTAAAAAATTTAGACGTATTTTTTCTGCTTCATGCCTATGCCTTGTGTATGTCTTGTATAAAATCTTATAAATTGAAAACGTGCATGTGTGTGTATCACCAAGGAAGATTTTAACAATTAAATACTAATACTAACAGACTTTAAACACATATAATATTTAGTTTGAGCTCTTGAATCTGTTGTTGAGTTTCTTCCTGCAAAACAAAATTAGTTTATAATAATATATGTGTACATGTATAGTTGTCATAATCAAAACGCTATACAGCGTGATTCAACATTCTCCCCCTTTTTGATAATGACAACTATATATGTAACTCCCCCTATCAATATGCATATATTATCATATATTTCTCCCCCTTTGTCATTGAAAAAAAGGAAATACTTATGTAAATAATACACATGAATATGCATAACACACAAACATACAACATAAGCACAAGTATTTACAAACAAACAGACAGATGATAATCATTTTAAGCGCATTCAGACGACTGAATTATGGAACAAAGTTTTGATGCCATGAACATTCAAACAAATGAAATATGATAAAATATATAAGATTACTAGAGTTTTTAATTTATTCTGAGCTCTGTTTCCAAATATTTCAGAAATATTGGAATAACCTTCTCATTGTTGTGGTGTACCTGCAAAAATATGATAAATCCTTTGGTACCCACTTTCTTTGTCAGGGTCCAGGGGTTAAATAGAAGGTAACCATACCCAAGAGGGTTTAATGGAACCTTTAAAAATAAAATTTTCATTATTGACTACAGAATTAAAATAATTATCGATATATCTTTCTCTGTTTTTCCAATTTACAGGAACCCAAATACTTAGATAATTTCTATTAATATTTCCTTTTGTACTTCTATTATAAATGTTTCTAGTCATAGAAGCATTTGAATTTCTATAGAAATTTGATCTTTGAGTTACACGTGCTTTAGTAATAGCAGTTAAACCTTTGTTATACATGAAAGCATATCTAGTACTAGTTCTATGATTAGTTTTATTATACCCTAAGCCACTTTTATCGTGTAAAGGTCTAGAGCAAGATAAAATATCATTTAAATCATTTTGACCTTTATTAAATTTTGCGAACTTATTTGTACATTTTTCAAATTTGATTCCAAAGTCGCGATTGAAATATTCAAAAGAAGTCTTGCAATCTTTTAAACCAATTTTCTTATTTAATTCAGAATTCTCCCTTTTTAAAGTACTATTCTCATCTTCGAGACGACAAATTTGAGATCCTTAATTAACTAAAGAAGAGTGTAATTTTTCAAAATTTTCTTTCGATTCATACGTTTCATTTTGCAAAGTATTATTATTAACCTTTAAAAACTCATATTCTTTAGATAATTCTAAATTCTTTTCAGTTAAAGCTCCATTCTCTATTTCAATAGACGAAACTAAAGAATTAGAATTATTTAAAGAATCTTCTAATGATTCATTTATATTTTTCAAGAGATCAATTTCCTTTAAAAGAACATTTTTTTTATCTTCTAGTCGCTCATTTTCTTTTTGAAGGAAATCTTTTCGAAAAACAAGCTCTTCTAAGGTATTTTCAAAACATTTGGCTTGTTTGACTAAAAAATTGTTTTCTTCTTTTAATTTGGAATTTTCTTGCTCACAATATTTAGGCTTGCCTAAAATAATTGTATTAAGTTTACCTAAATTTTTAAAATCTTTTAATAATTTTTCGTGGTATAATAAAAGATCTTTATATAATGAATCCTCACATACTGATTGTGATCTCACTTTAGCCATTAAACATTTGCTCTCTTGCTCCGTCGCTTCTGCTTTGTTGTTCTTCCACCTTCTAATGCCTTTACTAGATTTCTTTATTTCCATTTATTCTAGGATGTTGTTACGATCTCTAGAATACCAAGCTCTGATACCAATTGAAAGAGGCTATGCAGCGGTAGAATCGTATAGAATGGAGTATAGGATATAATGTATATGGTAGAGTAGTAAGCAGTAAATCACACAGTCGATTTATACTGGATCGGACCACTATCCTACGTCCAGTCCCAGATTCACTTCTGGTATTTCATTGACACTAAAACCCTCACTTCACCCGGAGGAATAGGTTCACAATTACCCGAACCACTGAACGGGATTTCTTGCCTCAACCATTGAAGAGGTCTTCACTAATACAGAATAATTGTTGACTCTTTTGTGTTCTTGATAACACGGATTATCGAATATTAAGTACACCCTTCCTATAGCCTTTCCTTGATGATAGTCGTGAAGTGCGTGAAGGAATATGGAAGTTTAAAAGTCTCAAGTATGAAACTAGATAGCTTTTTAGAACTTAGAGAGCTTTGAATAAGATAGAGAGAATTAGAATAAAATTCGGTTGTTAGATCATCTAAGCAATTTTCTATTTATAATGTATAAAAAGATACAAATGATCGTGAAGAGTTTTGATGAAGAGATATGGATTAAATAGTTGTATCTCTTCATAAACGATGCAACTCTTCGGAATTCAGATGTCTGAAAATAAAATTCAGATGTCTGTTTATTTTAAAAATCAAATCAGAAAGGAAATAGTGTATTTTGGTTCAGATTCAGATGTCTGAATTTTTTAATTCAGATGTCTAAATTAAAATTCAGATGTCTGTTTTTGAACAAAACTCAAACAGCAAAGAAATAGGCTATTTTAGCCAATATTTAGATATCTGAATATTTTAATTCAGATGTCTGAATTGAAATATTCAGATGTCTGAATATTGTGATAAGTTTATTTTTCTTTCAGCAGACAGACGTCTAGTTTTAAAAATTTAGACGTCTGTTTTCTACTTCATGCCTATGCCTTGTGTATGTCTTGTATAAAATCTTATAAATTGAAAACGTGCATGTGTATGTATCACCAAGGAAGATTTTAACAATTAAATACTAATACTAACAGACTTTAAACACATATAATATTTAGTTTGAGCTCTTGAATCTGTTGTTGAGTTTCTTCCTGTTGAACAAAATTAGTTTATAATAATATATGTGTACTTGTATAGTTGTCATAATCAAAACGCTATACAGCGTGATTCAACAACTTCTACCTCAAGTTGAACTTAACCTCGTGTCTTAATGCAGTAATAATTCCAATTTCCTAATTAGGGTTTACAACATTAATCCTAGTCAATTTAGGAGTTGTAACCATTAGGCCTAATTTCCTAATTCAATTCATTTTCCCCCAATCAACGTCGGTTACAATTGTTATTTATTTATTTGTAGTCCTATTTATAGCAACCAATCACATTAATTGCTACAATGGTCACCACAAATATACTAATTTATTATGGATTACATTTACATGCATGATTTTCTAAATGAATACCGTTCAAACATTCAAAAATTCAATATAATGTATATTTTGTCATTTTATGTAAATTCGGGCGGTTGGTGTGTGTGTATATATATATGTATATATTTGCTCAGTCAAGTTAGTTACCTTTATTTATTTATTATTTATTATTATTATTATTATTATTATTATTATTTATTGTTAGATTTAAAAAGTTGGTTTCATTAATAACCAAACCTTCCTTTTTGCATTCAATCTTGCCTAAAGGTTCCAAATCTAAAAAAAAGACCGTTAGTTATAATTATTGTAAATTATGCCTGATAAATGGAATAGACATATTTTAAAATCACAAGAAATATATATAGGTTTTGTATATTTTGGAATAGTTGATGCAAACTATGCACAAATATGTATATTTATATTTATACGTATATTTGCCCAACTTTTCCCTTTTTCAATCTTTTTGTCATATTCCTTATGAGTTCAAAATAATGTCTTTTTGTTCAAAATGAGGAAAACAACATATTTACAACAATTAAACCAAAACCTCAACAACATTGAACACAAGAAGGCATGTGTCTTTTTTAATTAAAATCACATAATTGAACATTGCATCTTTTTAATCAAAATCACATAATTTATCTTTTGACACCGAAACTAGAGATTTGGAAGAAAACTACATTTAAATAATGTTATTGGGACTATTTCCAAATCTTAAGTGTTTTACAACAACCATAATATAATTTCCAACATAACTGTAGGCAATATGTTCAAACAATTTAAGTAAACCTACAATTTATATTATTCCTAACCACAATTCACAATTTCCAAGTTTTGACAATATTTCTAATAGATCTGATAGGTGCCAATTCAAATTCAGTAATATTATGAACAGATCTGATGGTAATAGGCATATATTTTGAGATCTAACTCAAACAAGATAAATAGGCTATTATAACTTTGTATGTCAAATTCCCACTGACCTGAAAGCATCCAGATCTGAAATCCGAATAACCTTTTAGGCCTACAAATCCCAAATTTTTATAAATGTACAATTAATCTGAAAGGGGATACTTTCAGATCTGTAGATATGCAAGAAAATAGGAAAAGTGGGGAGGATTTGATGTAGAATAGCTTAGCCGCCAGTTCATGTTCTTTTCCATTTAGATCTAATAATCCCCATTGTTGGCTAGCTTTTTGACCAAGCCATCCAGGTTCATTCACAAGAAGAAGCTCTGAAACTACATTCCCTAACTATATGAAAGAACGGATCGCATCATCGACTCGCCCCTCGTCGGATCGCGCACCATCGGATCGCGCTTCAACGGATCGCCCCTGTTTCATCAGCGAAACGACACCTCTATGCGATTCGATCCGTGCATGCATTATGACCCAGTATAGACCGATCCAATCCCTTGAAGAATGGCGAAGCCTCTGACCCGTTCAAATGTAAGCTAGTCTTCAGCGATCCGAGACGCACGGATCCAGCGACACGTGTCCCCAGCCGTCATTTTGACTGATTCTCCCCATTTGCTCAATCCGATTTTCAAGGGGATCGCGACACCTGTCCACAACGGCTAATTTGACTATTTCTTCAACGGCAGCGATGCGATCTGATGTTCTCGGGATTCGTGCCACGTGGTACCGCGATCCGCCTGACAAAATCAGCTATAAATAGCCCGGAGTTTGGCATTTTTGAGGATCTTTTTGGCAATACTGAGTACTGAATCCGCCATTATTGTCAAGCTACTTGATTACTGAGAGAAATAACAATTGTAAAAGTGAGCTAGAGAGAAATCCTTGATTGTACCGACATTCAAAGTATAATCAATAATATATAAAGTGGACGTAGGCTCGTTAACGCCGAACCACTATAAATTCTGTGTGTTATTTTCTTTTTCCTCATTCTTCAGTTTAAACTCTATAAGATTCAGAACAATTTGGGTGTTAGGTCCAAATTTTGATCTAACATTTTGGTGATTTCACTGAGAAAACAGTCCTAAAGTTTCACTATTCAGTTCTTTGAAGATTCCAGTGATTCGGATATCATGGATGGAAAGAGATCTAAGGAAGCACGAGCTTCACGAACCAATGAAACAATCGAAGAAAGTGTGCACGAGCTAGGCAATGAGGAAACTCTGGATCGCGGAGCGCAGGGGGCGAACCGATCCGATGAAGACGCCACGCTCCGAGTCGACGAGAACGAGGCGATCCAAACTGCTGAAGGGGTTGTTACTCGATCCCGAGATAATGCCTCGAATCCTCCGCGCATCGTGACCACGAACCGATCCCAGGGGGGCGTTGCGAGCCACCATCCTTGATCCACAGCGATCCGAATTGATGATCAGACTACAACTAGACCTGGAAAAGAGCCTATGACTCGCTCCAATCGTCCTGGCCCCTCCGCTCGACCTGGCTCAAGCTCTTTGCGCATAAGAGAAAGTGATGATGATCAATATGACCCTGCTGCTCCCGTTACTGAGGGGGATCTCTCTCGCTTTTCCGAAATGTGGAGAGATTGTTTGATGAATTGGCTGCCCAAAGGCAGGAAAGCTCCGTCCTGTGACAAAATTTGACTGCTATGGGTAAAAGGCTTGATGAACTCGCAAGGCAAAGGACCCCACCAGCCCGTCCGCTCACTCCAGGAAATTCTTCTTCGTCAGAGGAATCGCCGAGACCTCCGCGGTGACCATATGAGAGAACCGAAAACATAGAGCAGCTTCGGTTCAGAACCCTGCTATCACGGGAAGAAGAAGCGCTGGAGGCGGGGCCCTCAAACCGTAATGTGAACGATCACGTCGCGACTGCCAGAGCTCGAGAAGTGTACAATCCTGTACAGAACAGACTACTTCAGCCCCGTCGTCGCGCACATGCTCATGGTAACAGGGGGCAACGAAGCCCTATCCGAGTCCCAGATTTTGTGACTGCTCCCGGAAGGGAGACTAGAGAACCCCGCCGAGCCAGAAGCACTGACCCTGAACCTCCGCTGACCAGTGCAAATGTGGCAGCCATGATCCATCAAATTCATGCAGATAGCTGTGGGCAACGGAATGAAGATTGGGGAATTGACCGCAGTCACACCCCTTTCACTGATGATATTTTGGATGCAACTTTCCCGAGGCGTTTCAACATGCCACAGATGAACTGATACGCGGGTAGGTCTGATCCTGTCCAGCATCTGATAAGATACTCTTGGTCAATGACCGCTGCCGCAGCTTCTGACGCTGTCAAGTGCAAAGCATTTCCCATATTCTTGGAGGATGTAGCATTGTTATGGTTTACTCGCTTGCCAGCAAGATCGATTTCTAGCTTCAGGGAGTTGAGTGAGAAGTTCGTAGAACAATTCCGTATCTATGCACAAAAGACAAAGAGTGTGATTGATTTGTTCCTTGTCAAGCAGCGACCAGGCGAGAGTTTGAGGGTGTACCTAGACCGTTTCAACTTGGCCGCTACTGAAGTTAAAGATCCCTATGAACCAACCATTGTCGCGGCACTGATTGATGAAGTAGATAAAGACACTGAATTCGGGAGATACCTGGCAGGCAAACCACCCCATACTAGAGAGTTATTCTACGAAAAAGCTAACGTACATTTACGCCGGGAAGAAGTATATGCTAACCGAAAGGCAAAAACAGCTGATAAGGAGGAAATCCAGAGCAATGTTTCCATTAAGCAGACAGGAGATAGCTTAGGGAAAGTCGAGGTTAATGTCGGAAATCGGAATCAGGGTGGTCGTCAGTCAGGGAACAACAATAATAATGGTAATGGCAACAACCGGAAGAGGAACCGAGGGAACGACTCCCAGAGAAGGACTCGTCCCAGGGCCTTTGAAAGTTATACACCAATAAATGATACTCTGGAAAATATCTTCATGGATGCGTATGAAGTCCTCCAGAATAAGAGGCCACCTCCCAGAGAGTCGATGGAGAAAGAACGTGAAACGGGGAAGTTTTGTCTCTTTCATCAGATTCACGGCCATTCGACAAATGAATGCCGTCACCTAAGAGATGTAGTCGAAAGGCTGCTTCGAGAAGGAAAATTAGATGAATACAGAGTAACGCCCAGAGACAGGGGGCAAGCAGTACAGGCCCCAAATCAGAACCAGAATCAACTTGTTGCTAGGCCAACTGCCCAGCAAAAGGGAAAGAACATTGTTATCAATACCGTAATCGGAGGACTTTATCTTGCCGGGCATAGTTCCAAGGCATTGGATCAATATGTCAATGCAGCCAAGCAACACCACGAGGTAGGGGAGTGTAGCAACCCTGAGGACAATATCTCGGTAAAGCAGCAAAAGATGATGACCGACGATGTCGTTTTTCAAGAACGAGAAAGCATTGGAGTCCATGCTCCGACTGAAGATCCATTTGTAATTACAGTACCTATTGGACCAGCCATTGTTCATAAGGTTTTAGTGGACAACGGGAGTTCCGTCAACATTCTTTTCAAAAGGACATTTGACCAGATGAACCTCGAAATAAAAGACTTGAAGCCCTGTCAAGGATGGATCCGTGGATTCAACGGAGCATCCACCGCTCCAATGGGTTATGTAGAGTTACCGGTTACGCTTGGGGAAGGAGAACGCCAGGGAGTGAGAATCCTTCCCATCGTTGTTTTGGACGTTGAATCGCCCTACAATGCCTTCTTGGGCCGACCGGCCCTCGCAAAGTTTAGAGCCTGTATAGCCCCCTGGTGCTTGTTATTGAAATTCCCTACAGAAGCTGGCATTGGTATCGTCAGAGGAGATCAGGTTGCTGCGCGAGCATGTTATGTTGCCGAGCTAAAGTTACTTCGCAATGGAGGGGACATAGAAACCAAGGGCGCTTCTCCCCCTACAAGGGCGGAGACCTTATAGCAACTAAAGAGGATAACAGTTGGAAAGTCGCCCAGAGAGTTTCCCGAGGATATAGATCCCAGAGAGGATCAAGAACCTGGGGGCAGAATGGCGACTCCCAACGAGACAAATGTGGATATAACGATCGATGATAGTGACCCGGAGAAGGTCCTTAAGATTGGATCCCAGTTAAATCCGAATCTTGCTAAAGAATTGACGGATTTCTTAAAAAACAACTTGGATGTATTTGCTTGGACCCACGCGGACATGTGCGGGATATCCCCATCAATCATGAGCCATTCATTAAGCATTAACCCTAAACATCCTCCGGTAAAGCAAAAAAGGCGAATGTTGGGCCTAGAGAGGTCCGCTTCCTTGAAAGAAGAGGTTGGAAAGCTAAAGAGTAATGGATTTATTAGAGACTCGACCTACCCAGACTGGATTTCGAATCCAGTCCTGGTAAAGAAAGCCAATGGGAAGTGGCGAACGTGTATCGACTTCTCGGATTTGAACAAAGCCTGCCCAAAAGATAGTTTCCCGTTACCCCGGATTGACCAGTTGGTGGACTCGACGGCGGGTCATGAACTTCTTTCATTTATGGATGCTTACTCAGGATATAACCACATTCCGATGCATGTTCCAGATCAAGAACACACTAGTTTTATCATGGATCTGGGATTATATTGCTATGTAGTGATGCCCTTTGGCTTGAAGAATGCGGGCGCTACATATCAACGTTTAGTCAACAGAATGTTTTATAACCAGATCAGGAAAACAACGGAAGTATACATCGATGATATGTTGGTTAAGTCCAAGCAATCTTCCTAACACACTACTGGCTTGGCAGAGATGTTCGGCATTCTTCGAAAGTACGGAACGAAACTCAACCCGACCAAATGTTCATTCGGTGTTGCCTCCGGAAAATTCTTGGGGTTCATCGTCAGTTCCCGTGGGATTGAGATTAATCTAGACCAGATCGCGGCAATCAGAGACATTCAGGAACCTAGGCAAATTAGGGATGTGCAAAGCCTTGCAGGAAAAGTGGCCGCACTAAGCAGATTTATCTCCAGGGCTACGGATAAGTGCATCCCATTCTTCGAATTAATAAAGCGGGGAAAACGCCACTTCAAATGGATGCCTGACTGCGTAGAAGCATTTCAGAACTTACTAAGGCACCTGGAGAAACCTCCGATATTATCTAAGCCAATGGATCACGAGGACTTATTCGTGTATCTGGCAGTGTCATCCCATGCGATCAGCTCAGCGTTGGTAAGAGAAGAGGATAAGATCCAAAGACCTGTGTATTACGTGAGCAAAAAAATTAACGGCAGCAGAGCGTAATTATCCAAGGACAGAAAAGTTGGTGTATAGTTTATTGATCGCCTCTAGAAAGCTTTGACATTATTTTCAGGTGCATCCCATTACCGTATACACCGATCACCCACTCAAGCAAGTTTTACAGAGACCAGAGGCGTCTGGAAGATTACTCAAATGGAACATTGAGTTAAGTCAATTTGATCTGAACTTTCAGCCCAGGCGGTCAATTCGGGGGCAAGTGATAGCCGACTTCATAGCAGAGTTTACCGTACCGGAGGAAGATATAGCCAATGAAGAGGTCAATCCTTCAAAATTACTTTTCGATCCCAATACCTGGAGATTGTATACTGATGGCGCTAGGAATGACGAAAGATCCGGCGCTGGAATAGTGCTTGAAACTCCCGAGAAACGATTGATAACCTATGCAATCTGGATGGAGTTTCACGCCACTAACAACGATTCCGAATATGAAGCTCTGATAGCCGGATTAAGGATCATAAAGGAATTAGAGGTCACAAAGCTGAACATATTCTGCGACTCCAAGTTAGTTGTGAATCAAGTTACTGGGAAATTCCAAGCTAAAAGTGCACGATTGATTTTATACTTGAAGAAAGTGAAGGAATTGCTGAACGATTTTGATCACTACAGCATATCTCACATTCCGCGGTCAGAGAATCAGCAGGCTGATAAGTTGGCAAAGATGGCTAGTTCCGACGATCCTGAAGCGACCGGGCTAGCCCCCGTTGAAGTACTTCGGTCCCCTAGCATAGATCAAATGGAAACCGATCTAATACTAGAGACGGAACCAGAAAGGGAGTCATGGATGACCTCTCTGAATAATTTCCTGATGAATGGAGCGCTTCCAACAAAGAAAAGCGAGAGGCGTAAAGTAATTCGTAAAGCCGCCCGATACGTTCTGCAAGGCGGAGTTCTTTACAGACAAGGATTTTCGATGCCTCTCCTCCGGTGTATAGCTCACGATGACATTAAGCGTGTGCTGCAAGAGGTTCACGAAGGCGAATGCGGCGACCACACTGGAGGGCAAACTTTGGCAAAAAAGGTGTTGCGGCATGGTTATTTCTGGCCTACCATAAATAAGGATGCAGCAAGATACGCACGACGGTGTGATGCGTGCCAGAGATTTCCAAAAATACCTAGAGCACCTTCTAACCAGTTAAAAACAATGATGAGCCCATGGCCTTTCGCTATGTGGGGAATTGATATCATTGGAAGTCTCCCCATAGCGAGGGGTGGAGCAAAGTTCGCTATTGTGGCCGTGGATTATTTCACTAAGTGGGTCGAGGCTGAACCACTAACTACAATCACAACCAAACGAGTGATCAGCTTTATCGTTAGAAACATCATCTGTCGATTTGGGATTCCGAAGATTGTGATAACGGATAATGGAACTCAGTTCGATAGCGCTGAATTCAGAAATTTCTGCCAAAAATACCACATTGAGAACCGATACACCTCTGTGGCGTACCCGCAATCGAACGGACAAGTCGAAGCGGCAAATAAAGTGATTAAGTCCATTCTGAAAAGAAGACTGAAGCGGGCCAGAGCCATGTGGGCTGATGAATTGCCCTTGGCATTATGGGCTTACAGGACGACATATAAATCGGCAACTGGGCATACCCCTTTCTCCCATGCTTTTGGAACAGAAGCGGTCATCCCGGTTGAGATAAAGGTACCTTCTCACCGGGTGACTTATTATGATCCAATGACCAATAATGAATTGCTCCTTGAGTCCCTGGATATGATCGAAGAAAAGAGGGATGAAGAAGACCTGCGTGCCTTGAGATGTAAACAACAGGTCGCTCGATATTACAACAAAATGGTTCGAGCCCGAACCTGGGAACCCGGAGACTTGGTTCTGAAGCGTGTCTTTCCACCCCCAACTCATATGGGAGCGAAGTGGGAAGGACTGTACTCCATTCTAAGCAAGCTTGATAATGGAAACTTCAAGCTGGCAACCGTAGATGGAAAGGAAATCCCCAGAGTGTGGAATGCCCAACATTTACGACCATACTTAACATGAAAGTTTCAAATTTATTCTTTTGCTTTGTTAAAAACCATGTACAAGGCACGACTTGCCTAGAATAGTCTGATTCCTTAAAGCAAAAAATTATAAAGTGGACGTAGGTCATGATTCGATCGAACCACTATAAAAATATTGTGTGTCATTTACCCTTATTGCACCTTTATTTATTTGCCTGTTTATTTTTATGGAAATCGCTGTGAATAATCCAACTATCCCAGAAGCATATAATCATAAATGCCTTCCATCATAATAGAATGTAATCACAAGTCAAAATTCTGAGGATGCAATAAAGTAAATTATATCGTTGATAGCGCTCTAACTCTCTAGAGCCGAGAGAGAGCATAATGGACATGAAGCCGATATCCATAAGTCATGGCGGTGTACCATGATCGGAACCGCCCTGACGGAACTCTAACTCTCCAGAGAGAGAGAGAGTATAAAAGCGTCTCCGATTGAGCGCTGAGAAAGAGCTCCTTCCCCGCTGAAGGATCAGGAAGTGGTTGAATTACTGAGCTCAAACTCTAACTCTCCAGAGAGAGAGAGAGTATAAAAGTGTCTCCGATTGAGCGCTGAGAAAGAGCTCCTTCCCCGCTGAAGGATCGAGGAGTGGTTGAATTACTGAGCTTGAACTCTAACTCTCCAGAGAGAGAGAGAGAGTATAAAATCGTCTCCGATTGAGCGCTGAGAAAGAGCCCCTTCCCCGCTGAAGGATCGGGGAGCGAATGAATTGCTGAGCTCGAACTCTATCTCTCCAGAGAGAGAGAGAGTATAAAAAGCGTCTCAGAGTAAGCGCTGAGAAAAGAACTCCTTTCCTGTTGAAGGAACAAGGACCAACTAAACTACTGAATTCAAACTCCAACCTCGGCGACCGTCAGGAGAGTATAAAGAAGCCTATGATTAAGCACTGAGAAAGGTGCCAGAGATCCAGTACCACAAGAGCAGTTATCTTGTGAAATCTTCTAAGTCCCCCATATTCAGAAATAGGGGGCAACATGCGAATAAGGCTAATCAATCTTTAATAAGCCCTAGTTAAGCGCTACATCAACGATTAACTGGGGACCATATGCATTTACACATGAATTTTAATGCAGCAATGCAGCACGAATTTTTTTAATTTTTCTTTCTATTGTTTGACTAATTTGTAGTTATAACTAGATGGTCTATGACTAAACATGGAAAGTTTATTTGAATACAGGTACATAATGATGCAAAGAGAGATAAACTTTCCTTTATATACTGCAAGCCTACAGAGTGAAAAATAACCTAGAAAACAAAAGTGAGGGCCAGTCTCACAATTACACTTCCTGGCCAGTGGAAAACCTAAAGACAAAATATAAACCAGCAACAGTATCCTATTTACGTTTCGACCTGTTTTCCTGTTTCTATCTCTCCAGCTTCGCCTTGTCAGCATCAGATTGATCTCCCTTCTTCCTCTTCCTTTTGTCTATGAGGGGAACATCTGATTCTTCGGAAGATTCTTCTTCCACCTCCTTCCTCTTCCTTTTATCAGAAAGGGCAGCCGGGAAATCATCAGGATTCGCAAAATGAAGCTGTCTGCTGATGGATTTGGGCTGGATTTTAAGAATCATCCCGGTTTTGGGATCAAATTCTGCGATAGGGACTACGTCCAGAGCCTCTTCTCCCACCTTCGTCGAAGCCATCTCTTTTTCCTGCCTAGCTTTTCTGCTAGCCAAAGTTTCGTCGTCGTCGTCGCCGGTCTCTTTGGTGCCAATAATATCTTCTTTATCCTCTACATGGCGCCCATCCATGTCTTTCAAGGCCTCGATGGCTTCAGCATCCTTGGGAATGTCAGTACTAGGTGCCAGGATGCTTTTCTCTGCTGTTGTGACCTCAGCCTGCTTTGATGTATCAATACCGGCACCTGGCGAGACAGCCTCCTTCTCCGCCTCTTTTTCTTTTTCAGCACCATTGTCGACGGGCTCGCCCCCTGTATTATGAGGAACACACGAAACTAATTCAATTGGTTGTTCTACCGGACGACGACAATTCACAATTGCCTTAACAAATTGTGGGGAAAAAAGGGAGATACCTTCCGCAGATCCTCCTTCCTGGGTAGCTGCAGGAGCTCCAACAACCACAGGGGTTAGGCCCAAAGGGATTAGTGGATGATCGAGATGGTATTCCTCAACTCCGGAGGTTTTGGGCTCTACGGCTGAACTCGAACCTTCATCATCTTTGCCTTTACCCTTAGCCAGGGCCCTCTCCTTTTCCATCTCCGCTTGAATCAGACGACGACCCTCTGCTAGGTCCTCAGGCTCGTTATCCCTCAATATGCTTTTCATCAACTCATCTTCATCAATTTCATCGACTCCCAATCTCTGCTTTTCACCCTCAACATTGGCATCCCATAGATTGGCTAAAGTAACGTGGTAATCCGGGATCCACGAGATGTTGCGGGTTTTCAGGACTTGGCCAAGGAAGTCAAAGATCATCTCTTCAAACCCCTCGATATCCTTCTCTCTCTCAAGGAGCTTATTGTTTGAGGCAGTGGCCATTTCGATGGCGCTTTCAACATTCGTTTCGGCGAGAGCCGCCCGTCTCTCCGCATCCGCGACTTGATCATGTAAAATCACCTTTTCCGCTTCAGCCAGAGCTAAGCTTTCTTTCAAACTTGCTTTTTCTGCCTCCCAAGCAGTTTTCTCAGCTTCAAAATGGTCTTGTGCTGTTTTCAACTCGATGTTGGCCATTTTGAGATCTTCAACCTCCTTCTTTAAGGCCATTTTCTCTTGGCTATTGGAGTCAAGTTCCGAATGGAAGCGTTTCTTAGCGTTCTCCAACTCGGTCTTATAATTTTCGGCATCCCTCCACGCTAAGGCGAGTTGGGATTGAGCATCTTCCAGGTCCTTCTCCATCTTTGTCCTAGCCCTCTCGTTGTTTTCAAGTTTCGCCTTAGATCTATGTGCTTCTATTTCAAGCGTTCGGATGACTTCCGAAAGGTTAACTGCATGTTTTTTCATCATCTCATATTGCCTGGCTACGTGGCGGATGTGCCCGACAACTTCATTACCCCAGTTCTTGGGGACCGGTTCCAAAGCTGGAACAAATGCCATCCTGTCGAAGAATATGTCTAGAAATTGTTCCCGCAACTTTTCCGGCCTACCTTTAATCTCGGGACCATGCATGTAATCCCGTGACCCGGGGGCGGCCAACTCTGGCTAGCTGGAAGGGACGATGTCACTCCTCTCCTTTTCAGATTCTCTGATTGGATCCTTGCCTTTATCCTTAGATTCGTGATGCCTTTTTGATGACCTGCTATGAGAGGGAGCACTTTTCGAAGGAGTTAACTCTTTAGGAAGTTTCTTTCCCCCTGCAGGAACTACCGGATAGCTGGGGAGCTTGGCAGATGTTGATTTCGGTGGAGACCGGGGTTGCGAGGAAGTCGACTTGTGAGAAGGGCAGCGAGGAAGCTCAGTACCTGGATGAAGGCTGGGTGTGCCCTCACGAAGAGAACGATAAAAGTAAGATCTCCTGCGGGACATCGTTCCTGCAGAAAATAAAAGAACATATCAAAACTTTGAATACTGATGATGTAAGAGTGCGGGGTCAGATAGTGTGTGTGATTTGTGCATCCCATATAATTCCCCCTAACAGACTCGGGCCTGAAGACAGGCTCATCTGACTAGTTTCTTGATCTCTAGTTGGAGCGATGGTCTCTTCAGAAGCAGGGAAGAACGACTCTCCTCCAAAGTCTTTCTCTGTGTATACATCATTGGGCAGAGGAATTTTGCTCAATTCGTCGAATAACTGTTCTTCTGTCAAATCATCAGGAGCAGTGGGTTCGATTGGAGTAGAAACTGGGTTCACCTTGGACTTGTCATCACGGGCCTCACCCCCTTTGTATATATTCAGATCCTCATCATCTTGGATGACTATCGGGGAAGGACTCTTGCGAAACTTGGTTGTTTCTACTGCTTGTGACGTCCCCTCTCCCTCCGTTGGGGGCACTTATCTATAGGGTTTGCCGCCAGCGCCCAGTCCAAATCTTATATCCAGAAGATGAAGCTTATGAAGATTCTCGTCAGTAATGCATTTTTTTGATCCTTAGAAAGTCGGATCTGCATTGTAGAAGAATAGACAATCGATTGTTGTATAGCGGACCCTCCGTTTTCGGGAAGACGTGATCTGTTTAGGACAAAGAAAAAGAGGGAAGAATGTTAACGCCTCGGCTTCTTGAACAAGACATTCAGTTAAAAGATTAAAGTTTACTTGATTTAAGCCATCTTCTTGAGCATCCGGCCTGTTTCTTTATGTAGAACCAATCAGACTTAGGATCCCCTATATTGCTATATCCATCGTACAGAACCTTCCTGTTCGCCACCGATTCAAAGAAAGAGAAATTTGGGGTTGCCGAGGAACGATGCTTGAAAAGAAAGAAGAATGTCAAATCTCTGAATGTAAGTTCGGTGTGTAGGATCTCCGCGTCTGCAACATATAGAGTGTATAGAGATGCATAAGCATTAGGATGAAGCTACATCGGAGCGATACCCAGTCGTTTTAAAGTCTCGATGGCGATCGGAGGAAACGGAGGAATAGCTCCTACCAAGCACTTGGTTCGACTGATTGCCATATATCCTTCCGGAGCTAAGTGGGGTCTATCTTCGCTACCGGGTGTCATGACATCATCCCATGGAATCCCGTGTCTCAGGCAGATTCTTTTAAGCTTTATATCACCAAGTTTAGATGCTAAAGAATCAGAGAATTTATCTATTCCGAGCGCGCCGGGAATCTCGTCGGGAGCTCGCCTGTCTGTCTCAGATTCCTCGCTAGATGAAGTACCTTCAGACGGATTTGATTCTGTTGCCTCGTATTTGGAGCCAGAGTCTTCACCTCCTGGGTTAATGAGAGGGACCTCAGGATTGTATTGCTCAGGAGCCTTGGACTCCGTTTCTGTAGCAGATCTTGAAGAAGATTGATTATCCGACATTACTGCTAGGCGAGAAAACATGAAAAATGAGATTAAAACTACCCGTCCCCCGTGTGTGCAAGTGCTGGTGTGTGTGTTGTGCATGCATTAAAGATAAAGCATGAAAGCTATCAAGATAATCAAAATGTTAGTCGTCATATGCAGTCAAATTATGTGGTCATTTAGTCCAGAAAGTCCAACATTAAGGCCCTAGCCTAACTGTTCAGAATTTTATGGTGACAAGGCATCGTCTAGGGTTCAAAATTTGTTTGGATTGTGAACTACGAGTTGGGCCACGATGTGTATGACAGATAGCCCTCCTTCGGATCGCAGGGTAGAGGGATCGCCCTCCTTCGAATCGCAGTGCAGAGGGATCGCCCTCCTTCGAATCGCAGTGCAGAGGGATCGCCCCCTCACGGATCGTGAAATGATCTGGATCTTTGCCGAATCGTTGCAGCCCCCCACGATACGCGCCTCTGCCGTCACCACGATCCTCCGTCTCGCCACTCGCCTTCGTCTTCTTCCTCTCTTCTCCTTGCCCACGATCCGAACCGGCCTTCTTTCTTCTCCTTCCTCCTCCGTTTTCCTCCTCTCCTTCTCATTTCCGAACTCCAACCTCTGAACCTATTAGCCATGGCGCCTCGATGGTTCCCCCAAAAATCACAACATTCCATCGTTTCTTCCCTCAAACCAGTCGAAAAATTTATAAAAACAAGAGCGATATCGAATAAGGGTGCTTTCGGTAGAATTACCTTTCTAAAAGTTGGAAAAACAATCGGATTTTTGGAGGTTTGAAAAACTAGGGTGCTTTCGATGATGCAGGCGATACGATACGTAGGAAAGAAGAAGGAAGAAAGTGAAGAGGAGGATCGACTTATATAGGCAAAAGGGCGACCGTTTGTCTCCCCTTTTTTGTCTTAATCGATCCACAAAAATAGACGGGCCGCGAACCAAAAGCCCACCATGTCTCGAAGAGAAGCCCATTTTGTTCCGTTCCGTGAAGAGGCCCGAGTGCTCACTAAAGAACGAGACGAATGGCTTGCTAACGAACCGCGACTCGAGTATGCGATCCGAATTGATAAATGGCCGACAGATCCAGTGATGAAGACTCTGAAAAATCCCAGAAAAGGAATCGTTCACTGATTTGCGACTCGTTATGAAGAGACGATTCTATAGCTTCAAAGCATGTTCCATCATCGATAAAACATACTTCGAAGGGGCAAAATGTTGGCTAGCTTTTTGACCAAGCCATCCAAGTTCATTCACAAGAAGAAGCTCTGAAACTACATTCCCTAACTATATGAAAGAACGGATCGCATCATCGACTCGACCCTCGTCGGATCGCGCACCATCGGATCGCGCTTCAACGGATAGCCCCCGTTTCATCAGCGAAACGACACCTCTATGCGATTCGATCTGTGCATGCATTATGACCCAGTATAGACCGATCCGATCCCCTGATGAATGGCGAAGCCTCTGACCCGTTCAAATGTGAGCTAGTCTTCAGCGATCTGAGACGCACGGATCCAGCGACACGTGTCCCCAACCGTCATTTTGACTGATTCTCCCCATTTGCTCGATCCGATTTTCAAGGGGATCGCGACACCTGTCCACAACGGCTAATTTGACTATTTCTTCAACGGCAGCGATGCGATCCGATGTTCTCGGGATTCGTGCCACGTGGTACCGCGATCCGCCTGACAAAATCAGCTATAAATAGCCCGGAGTTTGGCATTTTTGAGGATTTTTTTGGCAATACTGAGTACTGAATCCGCCATTATTGTCAAGCTACTTGATTACTGAGAGAAATAACAATTGTAAAAGTGAGCTAGAGAGAAATCCTTGATTGTACCAACATTCAAAGTATAATCAATAATATATAAAGTGGACGTAGGCTCGTTAACGCCGAACCACTATAAATTCTGTGTGTTATTTTCTTTTTCCTCATTCTTCAGTTTAAACTCTATAAGATTCAGAACAATTTGGGTGTTAGGTCCAAATTTTGATCTAACACTCATCAATTCTATATGATTTATATTTGATTGATTGTATATGAATATAATTTTGATTAAGAAATTTGATTGGAAGAGAAAGGGAAATGGCAGAGCTTCACTGCTACATACAGATTTGTGTGGAAAAGATTGAGGCCTTAACCCTTTATTTATCGGAGTGGAATTAGCCAAGAATCGTTAGATTTATTTAAGTAAACATCTGTCTGTTTATATTATATAATAATATAACAAAATTGTCCCTCAAAACCTAGTCGTCACTGCTCTGGTCAAAGAGTGAAAGATATTTATTAATTATTCCATTTATTTATTTCCGTCCATATTTTGTATTTCGTCAGTAACTTTTCATACGGACTCCGTGTGCGAAACTTCAAACATGAAAGTTGGCCAAAATTCCGATAGGAATGCACCGTTAAAGTTTCATGGTCAAATTCCATCGTTTACAGAAATTCTTATTTTTGAGAATCTAATTAAATAAGTAATCTATTGTCAGAATTCCGTGTTGTTACATTCTCCCCTCCCCCTCCTTAAAAGGAATTTCGTCCCGAAATTCTAACACCTAGTTATCCTATCCTACACAACAAATTTGTGTACATCCACTTTGCAACTATGTGTATACGTGGATGGTGTACATAATGCATTTCAACCATAAAATATGAATGCAAAATTTTAAAATTCTTTTTCATCCATAACCATCACACAACTATGAATAGAAGTGTGAAGCAACTAATTTTGCATCCAAACCGTACCATCCCAAATGTCGCAGTCTAATTGTTTCCTATTTAATTTCTTCTAAACCGGAAAAAGGAAGTCAAAGCAAAGAATTTCAACATTTCCCCCAGTTATAAATTTTCCATTTCCCGCCCTATAGTGGAATTTTCACCTCAGTTACTCAAATACTCCAAAAAATTCCATTAGTAGACTGAAAAGGAGGCTTAAAAAAAGCTCTAAAATGTAAAACAAGTTAATTTATAGCTCGCACGCATCGTCGTTAAGGTATGGAAACAATGTTTCCAAGACTAAAACAGTTTTTTCCTTATTATCATTATCGTTTTTATCGTATTGTCGGTCCTACTACATAGCTAAAACGCGCACACAAATCATCCAAACATCTTCCTTACGCTATTCATGCGACCAAAAATTGAAAGTTTTCATAAAAATAAATTTCCACTTTAAAACTTCTTATATTTACTTTGAAAATTTCATTTCAGTACCGTTTCACTTTCCATATGAGATTTGTATGAAAAATCAAATTTTCGGTAACGTGCACTTTGTACCATTCAAATAACCCATTTTAATGTAAAATAGACGCTTAAATATGCACAAATTGTCATGTCCAAATTTTGAGTTTTCACGGGAACTGAAATAAAAGAAAGTGATTCGGTAAGAATATAAAAATGTTTTATTTTTCAACAACAATTTCTAAAAGTTTCAAAAATGTATTTTGCAGAAAGTTAAACGATTCAAGTCATATGTTAGCGAAAAAGGAAGTCTGTCACGCCAAAAATGCAAAAACTGAAATCACACACAAAAAGACCAATATAAATTTTAGCTTAACAAGGAATGACGATTTATTTATTTCTATACCCATAATGAAAACAACGCAAAGCCGGTCCTTTACTAAAATTTATCCAACACAGAATTTGTGATGACCCCAAAAATTCTCCGGTCAATTCTGAAATGTCGTGTACGATGCTTTCGAAGTTGAGACACATGAAATACATCGTGTACCCCTGGCAACCAGTCAGGGGTACATGATGTATTTCATGTGTCTCAACTTCGAAAGCATCGTACATGAAACAACCAGGAATTTCTGAACCAATTTAAAAAATTTATTATAGAAATTTTATTGGATTTTAAATATTTAAAATGATTTATTTTAAATAATTACGATTAAAAATTTATTTTAAATCAAAGTTAAAACGAATAAATTTTATTTAATTATAAAAGGAGTTAGAAATAGAGCGGTGTTTTGAAAATTTGAATTTTTTTTTTGTGGCAAGGCCGACGGGGTTAAGTGGACCCCGACCACTTTTATTAATGCACCGGGGAAAAGAAAAAAAATACAACACATACAAGATTAATAGATACACGGTACATTAACACGGGAAACACGAACAAAACAGATATATACTTGCTGAAGTTTACAGAAATCTTTGCATGATGCCCGGATCAAACGTAAAATTCAGGAGCTTCAAACCATTTCTCACTTCCATTCTTACGCTATTGCTTAGTTGCTGACTGGATTTTGCCTCTTCCGGACTAAAAATCCGACAGTTTCTTTCTCTCCAGATTGCTGCTAAAAATTTCTTTAGAGTGTAGCAAAGTAATCTCCCTGTACTGCTCTTAGAACTCGTTTGTCGTTCCATTTTTCTCCACTCTACATTACTAGTTCTGCTGACACTATTCCTTCCTATTTTTCTCATAAGATCAAACCAGATTTTAAAAGATGTGTTGCATGCAAAGTACAGATGCTCAATATTTTCCTCATTTTCACCGCACAAAACACATAGGGAATCAGTTAGCATACCACATTGTTGTAGCCTGTCCTTGGTAAGCAGCGCTCTGTTCAACACTTTCAAAAGAAACAAGTTTTCTTTAGCTCCATTGTCTTTGTGCCAGACCTTCCTTTTCCATTTACATCGCATCAAAGCTTCATGTCCCATGAAAACTTGGTTCATATTTTTTATTTGATAAGGTTTTCCTTCTTTGCCCCACTGAGTTATGCTGTCATCGGCATCACCAACTTTTACGTTAGTTACTTCTCTCCATCGCTGGTTGACCGAAGGAACAACAGAAACAGGAAGACGGATTACATTATCCTGCAAGTAATTCCTTACCTTGGCATTTCTACTCAGATCCGATACCTCAAGTTCAAGATCCGACAGTTCACGACTCAATATGCGACCATTCAACAGCCACAGATCATTCCACAAACCTACTTCAGCTCGGTTATTAACTTTATACCAGAAGTAAGGAAGGATAATTTCTCTTAGCTTGAAAATGATTCTCCATGTCCACGAAAGTTTTTGTGGTTGCTTCATAGACCAGAAGTTTCTACCCTTGATCACATGCTCTCTTGACCACTCCACCCATGCACTATTATTCAAGTTAAGGAAGCAATCTATGTGTTTGATAAATGCCGCTTTATTCCATTTATTCATATTAACTATTCCAAGACCTCCTTTGCATACAGGGTATTCAACGATTTTAAAAGCAATGGGTGAGTGATACTTGCCTTCCATCCTACCCTTCCAAAAAAAGCGCATGAAGGCAGATCTGACCATATTTATAAGTTTGTTAGGTAGAATGAAAGTCCTAGCCCAATAGACCTGCATGGAGAAGACAACTGATTTAATTAACGTAAGCCGACCCGCTTGACTCAGCAGTCTACTTGTCCAATATTCCATTCTCGCAGTAATCCTACTGAAAAGCGGCATGCACTGATTAACAGTGATTTTAGCAGTAGACAACGGAAGTCCGAGATAGCTTATAGTGTTAGTCGTGCAATGCAGACCAGTTTTAATACTGGGTTCACTAACAAGAGAGCTGGATAGACCTGCTGTTATCATTTCTGATTTATCAGTGTTGACTTTTAATCCCGTCTTCTTGTAGAAATTCGAGAGAGTCTCGAAAATAGTGTCAATAGTACCAGTTTCAGGCGTGCAGAATATTACAAGATCGTCGGTGAACATTAAAGTGGATATTCTTGACTCAACGCAGCGAGGATGCAACGTTATTAGCCCATTGTCAATTTTGTTATTCAACAGTTGAGATAGCATTTCCATGATAATAATGAATAAATAAGTGGATAGCGGGTCACCTTGCCTAATCCCTTGTTTGTTTGCAAAATACCCGGTCGGTGCACCATTAAGCATAATGGAGAAAGTTGGCGTGGAAATACAAGAGTAAATCCAGCAGATAAAGGGTGTTGGGAAGTTCATGTAGCTCATAATGCGGACTATAGAATCCCACTGTATCGAGTCAAACGCTTTCATAATATCCAATTTAAACATGGCGCGTGGAGAGATATTGCTACTTGAATATCCATTTAGAAGCTCATGTGACAAGAGCACATTGTCAAGGATGCTCCTGCCGAGGAGAAAAGCTGCTTGATTTGTTGAAATTAACGAAGGAAGAACCGCTTTGAGCCTCGTTGCTATAATCTTCGAGAGGCATTTATAGATCGTGTTACAACACGAGACCGGTCTGTAGTCAGAGACACAGGTAGCATTTTTAATTTTCGGAACCAGGGCAATATTTGTACTGTTAAAGGAGTAATTCATTTTAGAAGTCTTAAAGAAATGCAGAATGGCTTTGCATACATCCTGTTGAATAAGGCCCCAGCATTTCTGATAAAAGCATGCATTGAGACCATCCGGGCCACAAGAAGAATTACTATTGAGTGAAAACATTGTTGCTTTAACCTCATTCAGAGTTACTTCATCACACAAAGATTGCGAAACATGGTTAGATAGTTTTGGTAAAATGTAAGGGTTTATAGCTTCAATATCCAAACAAAAACCGTCTTTGTTCCCAAGCAGATCGGAGAAGTGATTAATAAAGGCAATTTCAACTTCCTCTTGAGTATTTACAAACTTACCATTCTTGTCAACGACAGCTCTCTTTGCATTGCTTGTCTTTAAGGGAGGCGTGAAAAAATGCACTGTTATTATCACCTTCAAGTTTCCATTTGAGCCTAGCCTTTTTCCTTGTCATTGCCGCTTCAGTCTCCAGAGCTTCTTGGTATAATTTTGTAAGTTGAGTCTCCATGCTTGAGTGTAATGGATTAGTTTGATCATTCATCATCATGGTTTGAATATCTTCAAGTTTCCTCCTATATTGAGTTGTTTGTTTGTTGCCTTTGCCAAATCTTTCTTTAGCCCATTCTCTTAAGGCAATCTTCACCACCTTCAGTTTTTGCTACAAAATGAACATCGGATTACCAAATATTGGCCTCCCCCAAGCTTCCTGAACGATGTCAAGGAAGTCAGGTTCACTGATCCAGGAGTTAAAAAATTAAAACTTGAGGATTTTTTCATGACATTCCCACTGAGGTTAAGAATAATGGGGGTATGATCAGAGAGGAGAGGAGGAAGAAGGTTACAGGTTATTTGAATTTGAATTTTGATTGAGTGTACATATTCAAAACAAAACGGATTTTAGTGAAACCAAAAATATTTGAATCTGTTTAAAAATATCCTTCCAACGAATCCCAAAAATTGAAATTTCATAGCAAGAATCAAAATTTACGCCCAGTTTAAATTTCAGAATAGTCGTTATAGAATTTATACATATATATATATATTAATATTAAAAATAGCCATTTTAAAAACGACCTCCATTTTCGACAAAACCACTTTTGTTGGAACCGGAATGTCAAATTATTGCTAGGTTTCAATTTTCATAATTTTTCGAATTAATATGTGAGCGTGGCAAAAGAAAACGTGTTTTGTCAGTTTTAGTCGAATCGGATCGACCAAAAAATGGCCATTTCTCAAACGATCTTGGAATTCAATGAGATTAGTTTTGTTAGGACCGTATCATCAAAACATAACTAGAAATAATTTTTCTAGAATTTGTAAAGTCCATATGTGGCCCCGGTAAATTTAAATGTACGATCAAATTAAATAATAAAATGATTTATATATTAAATTAAAGAAACAAGCTGGAGATAATCAAACGGGCTAACGGGACCTAGCCCATTGCTTCCGGAATGTGGGTATTTGACTAGGGACAACTTTCGTTGGGTCAAAATAGGAGGTAGTTAGAACTAGCGGGTTCATTTGTAAAATTAAAACATTTATTACTATTTTATTATAAATATTAGCCTAAGTAAACCCTAATTTAGAATTAGCCACCACCTAGTCTTCCAATGGCCAGAAAGCTCTTGAATTCAGATGCAATAATATTCAAATCCATAATGAATTGAAACCCTGTTCCAAAGGGAAATCGAAGTACTTGATGAGGTCTTTAATTTGTACGGTCATGATCGAGATTAGTGGTTCGGTTTTCTCGATTTTTGGGCTTGAACGCTGACTGTTCGCGGCCGATCTGGAGGTGGATGGCACGTGTGAGATGCCCCATGTCAGAGCCGTGGGGGTAGGGGCTCGAGGTGCTCCTTGTAGCATGGTGCGATGGTGGTTCGATCAACTCCATGGGGGTGCGACGGCGAAGAATGGATCGCGATGATTGGGTTTAGTGTAATGTCCGTATACGAAGAAGAAGGAGGAAGGTTTAATTACCTTAATGACATCATTACTACATTAATTAAATAATTAATTATTTATTAAAGTAACCAATGTTTAAAATCCTATAACTTTTTGATACGAGGTCGGTTTTACGAACCGTCAGAAGCGTTGGAATCATCTTTCCGCGATCTACAGCATGGAGCAGACCAAATCTAAAAAGAAGCACTTTGAAAATTCAGACAAAAAGCAATGTGATAATTATGATTTAATAATTAAATTAAATTAAATTTTAATTATTTTTCTCACTTTTAAAAATCATTGTATGTATGTTAATTAATTCAGATCTGCGATATATGATATTGTATGTGTTGCTTGTTGATTATGATGATTGTGATGTATGTGTTTGGCTAGATTTAGATTTGCATTGAAAATTCTTCCTCTTGAAACTATAGATTACTGTTAGTATTGAATTTGAAATAAAAATCATATTTTTATTTTAGATCTATAGATATTGACTGGATTTGAAATAAAAAAAACTTCATCTTTCATTCAGATCCATGGGTATTGATTTGTTCAACAATAAAAATATCATTTTTATTTAGAAACATGAACACGGATTTGCTTAGGTTTTGTTTCAATAACAAAAGTATTCAATTTTATTGAAACATGAAATATAGAGTTGTGTCAAAATGAAAGGATCACTTTTGTTGAGATTGGATAACCAACAAAATAAAGGTATCATTTTATTGGTTACAAGGATCACTTTTGTTTCAATTAAAAAAAATTATATTTTCAATTAGTTACAAAGATTAGAATTGGAATAAAGGATTTCATTTTTAATTCCAATTAGTTACAATGAAATAGAGTTGAGATTTAAAAGTAACATTTTTATTTTCAGTTTATGTACAATAAAATGTGTAGGTTAAAAAGTAACATTTTTATTTTTATTTTATATGCAATAAAAAGAATGGATTTAAAGTAACATTTTATTTTGTCAATTTAGTTACAATAAAAAAAGATAGATTTGAAAATGACATTTTTATTGTCAAGTTAGTGACAATAAAAAGAATTGATACAAAAGAAATATTTTTATTGTCATTTTGGTTGTAATGAAAAGAATAGATTTTAAAGTTTCATTTTTATTGTCATTTTATATGCAATAAAAATAGAAGATTTGAAGTTGCATTTTTATTGTCATTTATATGCAATAAAAATAGAAGATTTAAAGGCATCATTTTTGTTGTCATTTGATATGCAATAAAAATAAAAGAGTTGAAAGTATCATTTTCGTTGTCATTTTATTTAATATAAAAATAGTCATTTTTGTCAACATGTTAGTTAAAATAAAAATAGTCCTTTTTTGTCAACATGTTAATTATAAAAATAATAGTCCTTTTTTATCAACATGTTAGTTAAAATAAAAATAGTCATTTTTGTCAACGTGTTAGTTAAAACAGAAATAGTTATTTTTGTCAACATGTTAGTTAAAATAGAAATAGTCATTTTTGTCAATTTTTTAGTTAAAATAAAAATAGTCATTTTTGTTAAACATGACATTTATTTAGAATCATATTATGTAAATAAAATTGTCATTTATGTTAAAATCATATTATGTAAATAAAATTGTCATGTATGTTAAAATCATGTTATGTAAATAAAACATGATTATTGAAATAAAAATATAGATTTTGTTAAAACATGATTATTGAAATCAAAATATAGATTTTGTTAAAACATGATTATTGGAATAAAAATATAATTTTTGTCAAAACCTGATTGTTGAAATAAAAATAACCTTTTTTGTCAAAACATGTTAGTGAAACAAAATTATCATTTGTGTCAAAAGGATTTATTGAAACAAAAATACACATTTGTGTCAAAATGAACATTTTTGGGCCAAATAGATTAGTTGAAACAAAATAGTTATTTTTGTCAAAATATAATAGTTGAAACAAAAATTACATTTTGTTGAATATGATGGTTGAAAACAAAAATTACATTTTTGTTAATTAGATTTGAAATGGAATAAAAATCACATTTTTGTTAAATAAAAGAGTTAAACACAAATAGCATTTTGTTAAATAGGGTTTTGTTACAACAAAATGAATGTATCACTTTTTATACATTGTGTTGAAATAAAATGTATATGCAAATATAAGAATCATTTTTATTTGCATAACATACATTAGAAGTTATATGTAAATATAGGAATCCTGTTATTGGTCAAACATACATTAAAATTGTATGTAAATTAAGGTGACATTTTATTGTTAAATTATACAATAGAATTTGTATACAAATCCAAGTGACATTTGTATTGTCAAATTTACATTAGAACTTGTGTATGGAATAAAAAGGCATTTCATATGCTATGATTTGAAACTATACATACAAATAAAACAATTTCTTTTTATTTGTTAAAGTTTAAAATAGAAATTTGCATACAAATAAATGAAAATAGGAATTACCTTTTTTATTTGTCATCAGCAAAAATGTCGTATAAATAAATTACATTTTATTAGACATTAGAAATGTATAGGGAAATTATACAAGTAAAATTACATTTTTATTCGGCGTTTGGAATAAAATAACATGTTTGTTTATTATCATCAATATGTTAGCAGAATTAAAATTGGTTAAATTCATTAACCAATTATTTATTTATATGAACTGTTGTTGGCTGAAAACTCCACACGGGTATTGAGATGATATTTAACATACACTAGTCCTAATATTTAGTTATATGTCGATCGATAGATTGACAGGCTGCGATGAGCATTATCATTTCATTTTAATGCTCACACAGTTGTAAAATTTCACTTTGGATGTTGAATGAATGGTTTGATGATTATCTATTATTTGTTGTGATATACATATGATGTGTGAAATCCATATAACCGAAATTATATGGTAACTGATTGAGTCTCATTCCGATTCAGGATTTCTTTTAAATAAAGAATATTTTAAAATAAAGGTTGTCTTTTGATAAAAAATATCTTTTAAATAAAGAATATTGTAATATAAAGAATATTTTATATAAGGAATCTTTTTATATAACGAATATTATTTTTAAATAACGAATATTTTAAAACAATATTCAACGAAGAATAAAACGATGATTTCTATGTCCTTTTTCGGAGGGACACAAAAGATGAATATTTTTATTGAAATGAACTAGTTATTAACTAGAATAAATCTTTTAAATTAAGATTTAATGAAGACTTCTAATTAACTAATATTTAAATTGGAATTAAATAAAAGAATTAGATTTTGGGTTGTCGTGGATGGTGTCTTAAATAACACTTTTCTTAAACCCCGTATTAAAGAATAAATCTTTAAACAAAGATTTTTAGAGTTTCCAATTACATTTGGTAATTGAAACAAAATGATATGTGAATTAGGTTTACCGTGAACTATGTTTTTAAACGACATTCGTTCTTTGACCCAATTAACAGTGAAAATATGATTTGGAATTTATAAATCTTTTTATTAAGATTTAAAAAGAAATTTTCCAAAGTCAAGTTTCCAATTTAATATATTAAATTGGAATTAAGTGAAAATTCGTTTGATAATAATCGAGATAGGCTTCTGTAAAAGAAGACTGTTATTATATATGGAATTTAAAAGACTTTGTCGTTATTCCATTTATATTATCGTGTTGATACAGAAATTTATATCGATTATATATTGATTTGATTTCTGTGAATATCCCATATTTAATGGAAGATGATTTTGGGTTTATCATGAACTGTGTTTTAAATGACATTGGTTCTTTAACTCAGTTAAGATAATATTAGTTTCTTAAAGATGAATAATCATAAAGCAATGATTTTTTATATTAAAACCAAATTGGAATTTTCATAAATCTTTAAAAAAGAAGATTAAAGAATAAATTTAAAATAATTTATCTTTGATAAAATTAATGGGAACCTTTCCCTAATAATATGAATATTCTACTAAAAGAATATTCTGAATTAGAATGAGGCGTGTGATGTGTCTTTATAGCACTTGATTTTTAATTATAAAATACGCAAGTTATTCGGAAAGACCAGGTTTAACCCATTCTGAATAATTACTACGACGATTAAGAGTCGAAGATGAAGACGGTGGTTAAAGACCGGCTATCTTCACATCGAATGGACGACTACTGATGCCCGGCATTGGCTAGCTACCAGTAAAGGGTTAAAAGTGGTAGTTTCTCTGGACGTACTTGTTTATTTTTCGAATATGCAAGCACCTCACTTCCGTATTGGACATACGGGACGAGGAATAAGGTGTCTCTAGTTTCGTTTAGACCCAGAACGGACTTGTGAATGGATGTATATCTGACATTGAATTTCATTCCATGTAAATTAAATTGATTTCTATTTAATATATATATGTGATGGCGGAGAATTTATTCTCTTTCTTAACACCCTTCTCTAAGACGCACGAGCTCAGAGGTTATATATTGGTAATTACCGATCGCATGGTGTGAATTGTCAATGTGGCATGACAAGATGCAAAATGATCAAGGCTTTTGTGGAAAAGCAGAGCCTTGTGGTTGATGATCAAAGCATAGCCTATTTCGGCATAGCTTTGTGTATAGCATTACCTTGCGAGCCTCACACGCCAGTAAGATTCAGAAAAGGAGCAAGGGAACGTAGGGAGTGCGCACGTTTCTTTCTAGCTAGAAGTGGTGTCAGCGACTTACCAGCCCTGACATTTTACTTATGTAGATGATGGAATTTTCGAGGCCTCGGATTTATCGGTCGCCAATGGCCGTATTATAGGTTCAATAGGATCGGGAAGCGTGTGTTCAGGCATAACTAATCTACTAAAGTATTTGTGGACCGGCACTGTAGGATCAAGGGTTCGCCAGCGTCCGAATCCTGAGACATTGCTAGAGTGTTTCGAATCAGTAAGGAGATCGTTCCTAGCCTTGACTCTTGATGGAAACCCAACTTCCAATACGACATCATGCGGTTTTGATTATCGAACTAGTATGGCAACATAGTATATGGTAGTTATGCCGTCTATGATTGATACATTATGATTGAAATGTTTTTGAAACATATATACACTAATAATAATATCAAATCCGTTTTTATCATATCAAGCACTTTTGACCATTATAAGGTAAAACTCTATCCTCTGGTGTGTGTTGCATTGTGTGATGGTACTTGAGTCTTATAATGGTTTCATTTTTCTAAAAGCATTGCATTGTTTTACGATGTACTTTATTTAAATTATGCACTAGCAATCCAACGGAGCAAACCCGTTCCATGTTAGCGGCGTGGTCCTATGATTAGCCTTATTGCTAGTTAAGTTAGTAAAGATTTCTCATACCTGTCCCATGACTGACCCGTAGTTTTTTTCACTTTGCAAACTCGGGTGCACTTTTTTCCACATGGGCAGTCGAGTAGTTTATTTTGTAGATATATTGAGCAGGATTCTGGATCGAAGCTTAAAGCTGTGTCCAGAGCAATGATAGCCTTCTATTGTGTTAATTAAATTGTTCCGCTGTGCATTGCATTAAATTTGTTGTAAATTTATCTTCCGTTGTATTATATATTCAATGTACTCTGATATTCTGTACTCTGATGTAACATTATTATGATGTTTATAAAAGTCTATTGTTATTTGTTCTGATGTGTTGTATTCCCAGAGTTATCGTATTCGGGTTTTGAATGGTCTTAGTCGATTTAGCGATCGATTAAGTCCGAGCAAAATCGGGGTCGTTACAGTACACGACATTTCAAAACTGACCGGAGAATTTTTGGGGTCATCAAAGTTGGTATCAGAGTGAGGTTTCGATCATCGGACATGTGTTTTATATATTATATTGAATTCCATAGCGACTATTCTGAATATTTAACTGGTCATAACTTTTTATTCCCGCCTATGAAATTTCAATTTTTTAGATCCGTTGGAAAGATATTTTTAAACAGATTAAAATATTTTTGGTTTTACTGAAATCCGATTTATTTTGAATCCTGAACATTGTAACACCCCACCTCCGTTAAGGTCAATCACAAAAGGAATGCCTTAATTTCGGAGGAGCATTATAGGTAAAAGATGCAGATAAATTACAAGACAAACAATTAAAGCAGCGGCAAATAAATAAAACTTTATTTCATTGATAAACAACTTGTACAAAAATTGTTTTACAATACCAAAGTATCCTGTCTTGCTTACAAAAATAAAGAAGCATAAAATGATTTCCCCAAATAAGGCATGAGCCAGCCATAGCAGTAGAAGAGAGAGTCCAAGGCCACACGTCAAAGAGTCTTCAAGATAGGAAAGAGTAACGGTCCAAACAAACCTGAGCTATTCCCTCCCTGACTACCTGGGGGGAAACAGAAGAAAAGAAGCGAAAGCAAACTAGGTCAGACATAAAGTCTGGTAAGTCCAGTGATTCTTAGTATTTAAATGAGGAAAAGGGTCATGACATGAATAAACTAAATATAAGACTAAACTATAGTAACGAGATAATATGGGATAAGCATGGGATATGGCAAGATAAACTGAATGTACCGATAAACTGAATGCGCTTCTACTCCTTCTCTGCTTCACAACTACCCTGTTTATACTGATTTCAATATCTCTGCACTACCTAACTGGTGTCCAAACTAGTAATCTATGATCATATGTTAACGTGGTCCCAATCCCCATACTTGCGATTGCCTTCAGGTGTACAACTATTATGGGGATTCTGTTTATTACCTAGATCTAATCTAGGGTTTACTATCGAGCGCTTACTAGATTCAACCAGGGTTTATGCTACCCAGGGTCACTGGGGTTTATGCTACCTCTTAAACGCTTCTCGGATTCAGGGTTTACGTGACCTAGGTCCAACTAGGGATTATACTACATACCTGTATTAATTTTCCATGTGTCTGTGTTAGTCGGCCCTCTCTTGCTGTAACGACCCAGAAAATCTGAACCAATTTAAAAATTTTAAATTGGCTAAAATAATGGATTTTAAATATTTAAAATAAATATTTTAAGTAATGGCGATGAAAACTGAGTTGAATCGACATTTGAAAACCAATATAATTAAATATAATTATATATAGAATTGAAAATAGCGCGGTAGTTCGAAAATTCGATTTCTAATTTCAAATGAATATACAGAATTCAATATAAGTCAGAATTGAACGAAACAAGAAATATTTGAATCTGTATAACTATATCTTTATAACGAAGTTAACAAACTGAGATTTCGTCTTAGAAATGATAAGATATGTCCAGTTTAAAATTAGAAATAGTCGCTGTGGAATTTATATATATTTATATATATATAAGGCCCTTAAAAATGGATATTTTGCAAATGACCTCGGATTTCGACGAAACCACTTTTGTTAGATCCGTAGTGTCAAGTTATTGCTAGGTTTCAAATTTCATAATTTTTCGAATCAATATGTGAGCGTGGCAAAAGAAAACGCGTTTGACCAGTTTCCGTTGATTTTAATCGAATGGAAATTGGCCATTTTTCAAACGGCCTCAGAATTTGACGAAACTAGTTTTGTTAGGACCGTATCGTCAATACGAAGCTAGAAAATATTTTTCTGGAATTTTTCTAGTTAGTATGTGACCCCGGTAATTTGAAATGTACGTTTAAAATTCAATATAATGATTTAAATGTAAATTCAACAGAAACTGATTGTAACGATCACATCAGCTTGCGATACATATCCCATTGTGTTCGGAATGGGGGTTAAACGCTATGGACGACAGGTGGTGGGCCTCGTTTAGGGGTCGTACGTAAAAGGTCAACTCTTTGCTAAATATAATAATTAAATAATAATTAAATAATAAAAGATGGTACTCTTCCCTCCCTCCCTTTTATTCTTCCTCCTGGCCCCCCCCCCCGTTCATTATAATTTCAAATCAGAAAGAAAAAAAAAAAACCCTAGAAATCGAATCGCCGCCGCCCCCATCCCGAAGCCACCCTCGCGACCGCCTCCTTCCAGCAAAGGCCCCGCCTCCCCCTCGAACCCCTCGCCGATCGCTCGCGAAGTTGAAGCCCCCCCCTGGTTCGCAACGTTGAACTGCCGACCGCCACCCTCGAGAGCCGCCTCCGACGATCTGCTGACCCCCTTTTTTCTGTAAGTATTTTCGTCTTTATTTTTTTATTTTTATTTTTTATTTTTGAATTCTTGAAAACTGAGATTTATAAAATAATTTTAAAACTGTTTTTTTTTATAAAACCGAATTTAAAAACTGTTTTATGTTAAAGTATTAAAACTGAAATTATTTAAAGTTTAAAAACTGTTTTATGTTAAAAGATTAAAACTGAAATTGTTTAAGGTATTTTAAAAAAAAACCGAATTTTAAAAGCAAGGAAAAACTGATTTGGGTTTTAATAATAAAAACTGATTTTTAAACAAAATAAAAACTGATTTTTAAATAAAATAAAAACTGAAATCTTTAAAGGTTTAAAACTGTTTTGTTTTTTTTTTAAAAAAAAAAAAGTTTAAAACTGAATTTTTTTTTAGTTAAAACTGAATTTTGAAAAGTAGTTTAAACTGAAATTTTTAAAAGCATAAAACTGTTTTTTTTGAGAAAGTAAAAACAGATTTTTATAAAGGAATTTTTAAACTGAATTTTTAAAAGAATTTTAAAACTGTTTTTTTTAGAAGAAACTAAAACTGCATTTTTTTAAAAGAGAAAAACTGATTTTATTTTGAACTTTAAAATGGGAAGAAGGTTTAATCTTTTAGTAGAAAAAGATTCGAACTTGCAAAAATAAAAATCATATTTTTTATATGTGAAAGCACAAGTAAAAATCATATTTTTATATGTTGAAAGTCAAAGAAAAATCATATTTTTATATATTGAGTAGCATAGTAAAAATTCTATTTTTACATATGCAGAGAATACGGGTGAAAGTGAAAAATAGGCGAAGATTTCTATTAAGAAGAGTCTTGAAGTTGGATAGCTATTGGTGAGATTTCTGATTTAAAATTTATATATATATATGTGTTGACAATGAAAGTGAATTGCTATATATAAATATCTATATATATATATATATATACGCCCCTCGTCCACAAACCATGGACGATATTTATTGGTTGAAATTGTGGTGAAAATTGAATGATTGTTTGGGATTGTTTGTGATTGATATTGGTTGATTGTGGTTGAAAAATACCCATTTGTGGTTGTGAAATATTTGGTTGAAACCACATAGGATTAGTTTGTGGAAATGAAATAAATATATATACATGCCGCCTGCGTGCGAACTAGATGCATGTTTCCCATTGTCAAAAACCGCGAGGTTTTAAGGTAGAGCGAGGAGCCGTACTAGGGACGGTGCCGGTGTAACTACCCTGCCGTTATGCTGCCGAAATTTTGAATAATATTTGTGTGTTTGAATTACTTTCATATGCTTAAACTATATTTATTCCTTATATAGAAAACATTCATGTGTTGAATTGATATTCATTCGTTGTTTAGAAATTCATGTGTTGAATGGAATTCATATTTTGAAATAAATTGTTCGATAATAAAAAAACACATTTTTATCTATATATAAAAACTATTGAAAACATTCATGTGTTGAATTGATATTCATTCGTTGTTTAGAAATTCATGTGTTGAATGGAATTCATATTTTGAAATAAATTGTTCGATAATAAAAATCACATTTTTATCTATATATAAAAACTATAGGAAACATTCATGTGTTGAATTGATATTCATTCGTTGTTTAGAAATTCATGTGTTGAATGGTATTCATATTTTGAAATAAATTGTTTGATAATAAAAATCACCTTTTATAGACTATATGAACTATATAGAAAAATAGTGTTTTGAAATGAATTGTTTTACAATAAAAATCACCTTTTTATTGTATGCATAAAACGTTGAAATGTGAAGTGTTAAAAATAGCCACTTGTTCAAAATAAACATAGATGAGTTGAAATATTCATTAATTAGCTAATGAAATGATTTGCACCTACTTATGTAACATTAGAATGAATGGAGTTTTTAAACCAAATAGAAATCAAATATGAAGTTGAATAGAAAATGAAAAAAAATGATATGAACTGTATATATATGTACATGCATATTCATTGAACAGGTTATAGCAAAGGGGCTAGAGAAGAGGAATAAAATTTTGTGCCCGACAAATAGGTACACATTTACTGATTTGTTTGGGTGATGATTTTGAGCCTGATTGGCTAGCCGCTTGGCTTTTTCTTTTTCTTTTTGAGATTAGAAGGACCGGGACGCTATTTGCGATTTCCCGACGCTCCCGGTGCAGGGGAGGTTATGGCGAAATTTTTCCAAAATTTAGGGTGTTAGAAAATTTTTTGAAGTGAAAACGATATAGAAATCCTTGAATGAACTATATTTATATAACTATATAAATATAAATAAAATTAAAACGAAACGAGGCCGTGCAGTTCGTATTTCGAAACCGTGATTTCAAACGACTAGTACGGGAAATCCGACCATTGGATTTTCCCGAAATCTCAACCGTCGGGTTCGCCTTGGAATAATCTTTCCAACGGCACCAACCTTGTAGAAATCCAACGGTTGGATTGTCTGGAATGTTTAATTCAATTCTGAAGAAAAACAGCGCCAGAAACGATTATATTTATTTATATATATAAATATAATTATATTTAATCGAATAACGACGCTGCAGTTCGTATTTTGAAATCGAAATTTCAAACATTGTACCGGGAGATCCGACCGTCGGATTTTCCCGAAACTGGAACCGTTGGATTCGTTTTGAAAAGACCTTTCTAATGATGTAAATTTTGTGAAGATCCAACGGTTAGATTTTCAGATATGTGTAAATCAAATCTGAAGAAAAACAGCGCCACAGCCACGTTATGGCCCGAAACGTCGTTTTGAATATATTAGCTATTTTAAAATAAATAAAAATAGCGATAAATAGTTATAAAATATCGTAAGCGATATGGAATGGAAATAAACTGAATTTGCTTGATTTATGTGATGTTTGATGGTTGAATGTGTTTGGTGTGAAAACTATATAAAGAACACAATTGGTGTTGTCGAATAATTTAACCATTGAAATAAATCGATTTGAAATTCTAAATATACGTGAATTATTTGAAAAGGCCGAGTTAATTCTCATTTCGAATAATCGACCGACGATTGAAATTCGAAGATGAAGACGATGGTCGAAGACCGGAGATCTTCACCTCGTTTGGATGGTAACCGAGGTCCTGATTGGGAGGCATCCCGAAATATGGATAATGAGTGGTGATCGTTCAGACGTACGTGTTGATCGAAGGGTTTGCGAGGTATTTAGTGCCTCCGGTTTCGTTCAGACCCAGAACGGACTTGTAAATGGACTGTGTGTCCGACATAGGATTTATTCTGTGTGGCATGCTAAGATGCAGTGATCAGGGCTTCTGTTGAAAAGCAAAGTCTTGTGGTGATGATCAAAGCACCGCCTGTGTGGCGTAGCTTTGTGTATAACGTGAATTCGCGAGCCTCACACCCCGGTATGAACCTAAAACGGGAGAAGGACCTCAGGGAGGGCCTGCGTTTCTTTCTAGCTAGGGTGGTGTCAGTGACCTACCAGCCCTGACATTTATATACTTTTCACCTATGTGGTTGTTGCTGTTGCGAGGCGCCTCGGTTTGATCGGACGATCCGGGTCCGATGGAGTCATTCGTTGGCTCGTCTACACCCCAAAGGGTGGGGAAACGCAGGTTCAGGAATTTTAATCCACATCGGTGGACCGGCCCTGACGATCCAAGGGCCCACCTGAGTCTGGGTCCTGAGGGGCGGGCTAGAGCGTCTCGAATTCGGTAAGGACTATCTTTTGCCTTGGTTCATGACGGAAATTCAATTTCCAAATACGACATCGTGCGGTTTTGATTGTATACCTATATATGGCGACATAGTGGTATGGGGCATTAATGCCGTCTATGATTGATAGTTATGATTTGAAATTGTTTTCAAAACATAAATACACTAGCAATAATATCAAATGCCTTTGTTTTATTCGTATCAAGCATATCTTGACCGTTATAAGGTAAAAACTCTATCCTCCGGTTTGCGTTGCATTGTGTGATGGGAACTGAGTCTTATAACGGCTTCATTTTTATAAAAAGCATAGCGATGTTTAAAGGAAAGATTTGTTTTAAAGCACTGGCAATCCAATGGAGTAAACCCGTTCCACGAAAGTGGCGTGGTCCTGTGATTAGCCATATATACATATGTGTTGAGTGGATTTCTCATACCAGTCCCATGACTGACTCGTAGTTTGTTTCACTCTCAAACTCGGGTGCCCCTTTTTCCACGGGCAGCCTTGTATTCAGGTTTAGCTGGTTCTTTCTGGATAGCTGGAGCTGAAGATGGATTCTATCATTTATTTCTTTTTATGCTGTTCAGCTCCTATTGTACATATTTTGTTTATTTCCGCTGTAGACATTTATGTATAGCTGAACTGTATTTGTACTAAGTAAGATCCTGTATACTGTGTAACTCTGATGATTACTTTTATCCAGTATATTTTGTTGTTCATTCTGGTGTATTTATTTAATTCTGTTCTGTTATTATATGTTTCTGTGTTATATTCCAAAAGATAACCTTGTTTCCGTGAGAACGGGAAATCGGGTCGTCTCAACGTGGTATCAGAGCTTTGGTTAAGCTTAGTTCTGGAATATAACATGTGAACGAACTCGTCAGAAATAGAACCAGTAGTGTTCTAGGACGGGTGACTCCATACAGATAGGATCAGTAATATCCTAGTATGAGTAAAGCAGAATGAAATTACACCTCGATAGACACATTTACATTGAAGTATGTGTTTCTATATTTTAAACTATCTTTTCTGTGACCTGACACTTGATCTGCTAATTGCAGAAGTACTAGAAAAATGAGTGCCAGGAACAGAAGGAATACAGAACCCGATCTAGAGGCTCTATTAAAGAAATATCGAAATCTGAACGGAGCGCAATTCTCGGGCAATGAATCTATTATTCAAACTCAAGCTTGGTTGAGTTCTGTCGAAAGAATCTTTGAGCATATCCAGCTGAGAGATGACCAGAAACGGTTAGTAGCATCTTGGGCGCTCAAAGAAGAAGCTTTAATCTGGTGGGAAACAATCATCAGAGATAATCCAGAAGGTGATATCACCTGGGACAGATTCAAAGTGATTTTCCTACAAAGATTTACTCCTCCCGAAGCAACCGAGAGATTGTGTGAAGAATTTTCTTATCTAATACAAGGTGACATGACCATTCCCGAATATTATAAGAAATTCAATGAACTTGCTCACTTTGCTCCTCATCTAATTCAAAATCCGAAGAGGAAAAATATGAGATTTATTCACGGGCTTCAAAGGAAATACCAGAATAAAGTATTGGGGCACGTGAAGCTTCCTTTTTCTGAAATGATTTATATGGCTTATCAGTATGAAGATCTCCATAAGAAAGGAATGTTACGCGACGAAGATGAAGTCTGTTGTAGTGACAAAGCAGAGTCTGAAGCTGATATTCCTGAAGCCAGTACAAGGTCGGAGGTCAATAAGAAGCTCAGTGCCAAGAGAAAAAGGGCTGAATCAGGGAACGAACAAATAACAACCGCCACGTGCTCAAGCTGCAATAGAAAAGGACATTTGGCGATAAGTTGCAAATCTTGGAACAAACGAAGAAAGAGAGGATTAGAACCCAGTAAGAAGGTTCCTGAAGGCAGAGGATGCCATAAGTGCCATCAGGCTGGGCATATCGCGAAAAACTGCCCGCTATCTCAGAAATCTGAAACCGTACATATAAATGAAATAGCAGAAACTTCCGAGCCCTCAGCTAGTCAAGAAAGGCCCGATGTTTTAGAAGGCACGCTCACTGTCAAAAACATTCCAGTCAAAGTACTGTTTGACACAGGCGCGTCAAGAAGCTTCATTGCCAAAGATGCAGCTAAGAAACTGGATTTGAATTTGAAAAAGCTCAAGGAACCAATGACTGTCCAGAATCCGGTTGGGGGTTCCATTGATCTCAGTTGGGTTTGTGGAGTGCCGGTTTCTTTCTCTCGTTATCGGTTTCCTACCATCGCAGTCGTTATGAATTTTAAAGAGTTTGATCTTATCTTAGGGTTAGATTGGTTGACTAAATATGAAGCTGAGGTTAAATGCGCCGACAGAGTCGTAAAGGCGAAGATTAAATCAGGCGATTATATAACTATTCCCTGTGAAGGTCAGAATGCTAATAGAAAAGACTTCTGGGCAGCTTTGAATGTTTCTCCAGCCCAAATAGAAAATGTTCCTGAAGTCGCAGAGAATATTCCTGACCTCATTAAAGATATTCCTGTCGTCAAGAATTATGCGGATGTGTTTGAGGAAGTCGTTCGCTTACCTCCGCAGAGAGAAATAGATTTCAAGATTACTTTGATTCCCAATGCAAGGCCGGTAGTTCACGCTATTCGAAGAATGTCCTTGAAAGAGAAGGAGGAATTAGACAATCAAACACGACAGCTAGTATGGAAAGGTCTGATCAGGCCTAGTTTCTCTGATTGGGGTGCAGCAGTGGTATTTGTCCCAAAATCTGACGGTACTCTACGTCTATGTGTGGATTATCGTGATTTGAACAAACAGACAATAAAGAACAAGTATCCGTTGCCGCGGATTGATGATTTGTTGGATCGATTAAATGGAGCACAAGTATTCTCAAGAATGGACCTAGCTACAGGTTTCCATCAACTTCGAATTGCCGAAGAGTGTGTTCCAATGACAGCGTTCAGAGGCCCCGACTTATTCTACGAGTGGTTAGTAATGCCGTTCGGCTTATGTAACGCTCCAGCTTATTTCGTCGATCTAATGAACAGAGTATTCAGAGGAGTATTGAATAAATTTGTTCTGGTTTTTATTGACGATATTCTAATCTTCTCTAAATCTAAGGCCGAACATGAAAAGCATCTGGAACAGGTTCTAGAAATCCTCAGAAAGAATGTATTGAAAGCAAAGTTTTCCAAATGTATATTCTGGCAAGATGAAGTGAAATTTCTAGGCCACGTCGTATCGAAAGAAGGAATCGCTGTGGATCCAAGCAAAATCACAGCTATCCAGAATTGGAAACAGCCCAGTACTCCCACTGAAGTCCGCAGTTTTCTCGGATTGGCTAGCTATTACCGAAAGTTCGTTAAAGACTTTTCGAAGATATCTGGTCACTTAACGAAGCTTACAAAGAAGCATTCTAAATTCAAATGGACTGAAGAGAATGAGGAGGCTTTCGAAGAGCTAAAGTTGAGGTTAACCACAGCTCCAGTGTTAACCATCATTGATGGCAACCAGGATTTAAAAGTCTGGACTGATGCGTCTAGAGAAGGCCTTGGCGCAGTGTTAATGCAAAGAGGTCAAGTAATTGCTTATGCTAGCCGTCAACTGAAGCCGCACGAGAAAAACTACGTAACTCATGATCTTGAGTTATTGGCTATCATATTCTCTTTGAAAATCTGGAGACACTATCTTCTGGGCGAGAGGTTTGAACTGTTTACAGATCACCAGTCGTTAAAGTATCTGTTCACTCAGAAAGACCTGAATTTGAGGCAGCAACGTTGGCTGGAGTTTCTTGCAGCATATGACTTTGAAATTATATACACTCCAGGAAAAGCCAATGTCGTGGCTGATGCGTTAAGCAGAAAGAACGTAATGATCGCCAGCTTTATTATCACAACTTCCTTGATTGACAAAATATCTATTCTTCAGAAGGAGGATAACTTTATTAAAGATATGATCAAAAGGATTCAGAAAGGCGAACCCTCGTGTTTTCAAATAGATAACGACGAGACCTTGAGATTAAAAGGAAGGATTTGTGTTCCTGACATTCCAGAGTTAAAAAGGGAAGTGTTAGACGAGTGTCACAAGTCCAAGCTGAGTATCCATCCTGGCGTGGCCAAAATGTATAACGATCTCAAAAGAACATTCTGGTGGAAGGCTATGAAAAGAGATGTTTCAATATATGTTAGCCGATGCCCCACCTGTCAGCTAGTCAAAAGCGACCAACAGAAATTGGCTGGATTATTACAACCGCTAGAAGTTCCTGGCTGGAAGTGGGAACATATTTCTATGGATTTCATCGATGGTTTGCCCAGAACCAGGAAAGGAAATGACAGTATTTGGGTGATCGTAGATCGCTTCACGAAGACCGCCCATTTCATACCTGTCAGATCAAACAGAACCGCTCAGAGTCTGGCGCAGATGTACTTCAGGGAAATAGTTAGACTACATGGAGTGCCGCTCAGTATAGTCAGTGATAGAGATACGATATTCACTAGCAAATTCTGGGAAGCATTTCAAGTCGAGCTCGGAACGAAGTTAAACTTGAGCACCGCTTATCATCCTCAAACAGACGGTCAGACTGAGAGGGTGAATCGCATTTTAGAAGATCTATTGCGGGCTTGTGTTATAGATTTCGGTGGATCATGGGAAGACAATCTGCATTTGGCTGAATTCTCTTATAACAACAGCTATCAGGCAAGTCTGACAATGTCGCCATTCGAAGCATTATATGGTAGACCGTGCCGATCTCCTGCTTGTTGGGTCGAGCCTGGAAATAGACTTGTGTTGGGTCCTGATATGATTCGCGAAGCTGCCGACAAAGTCGATTTTATTAGGAAGCGATTACTCGCCGCTCAAAGCCGACAAAAGAGCTATGCTGATAAAAGAAGAAGAGATATATCCTTTGAAGTTGGCGACTATGTATATTTGAAAGTATCGCCGATGAGAGGAGTTATCCGGTTCGGTAAAACTGGAAAGTTAGCGCCCAAATTTATTGGTCCGTTTCCTATTCTGGAACGGATTGGAACTCTCGCTTATAGGGTTGAACTGCCTGACTGGTTGCCTGGAGTGCATGATGTATTTCATATATCTCAACTTCGAAAGCACGTTCATGATCCAGACTTGATCGTGGAAGAAGCAGCTCAGCATGATATTGAAATTACTCCAGAATTAGCTGTGAGGCGAGAGCCGCTAAAGATTATCGGCAAAGAAACCAAAGAGCTGAGGAACAAGAAGGTTCACTTAGTCAAGATACAATGGAGTGGAGATCCGCGAGATTGTACTTGGGAAACTGAGGAGAGCATTCAGAAAGCTTATCCTAGATGCCGAGTAGATATCTCTGATTGACTCTGGTGCAAGGTACATTTAACCTACTTTGCATTACCTTTTAATTCTCTATTCTGTTGCTATTTTCTTCTCATGGATGTGCATTGTTTATTCTATACTCTGAATATTAAAAACAAATTGGTTGTTGTATTGTGGGATTGTAGATTTATCAAACCACTTTCGACTTTATTCCTTTTCGGGGACGAAAAGTTTTAAGTGGGGGAGATTGTAACGACCCAGAAAATCTGAACCAATTTAAAAATTTTAAATTGGCTAAAATAATGGATTTTAAATATTTAAAATAAATATTTTAAGTAATGGCGATGAAAACTGAGTTGAATCGACATTTGAAAACCAATATAATTAAATATAATTATATATAGAATTGAAAATAGCGCGGTAGTTCGAAAATTCGATTTCTAATTTCAAATGAATATACAGAATTCAATATAAGTCAGAATTGAACGAAACAAGAAATATTTGAATCTGTATAACTATATCTTTATAACGAAGTTAACAAACTGAGATTTCGTCTTAGAAATGATAAGATATGTCCAGTTTAAAATTAGAAATAGTCGCTGTGGAATTTATATATATTTATATATATATAAGGCCCTTAAAAATGGATATTTTGCAAATGACCTCGGATTTCGACGAAACCACTTTTGTTAGATCCGTAGTGTCAAGTTATTGCTAGGTTTCAAATTTCATAATTTTTCGAATCAATATGTGAGCGTGGCAAAAGAAAACGCGTTTGACCAGTTTCCGTTGATTTTAATCGAATGGAAATTGGCCATTTTTCAAACGGCCTCAGAATTTGACGAAACTAGTTTTGTTAGGACCGTATCGTCAATACGAAGCTAGAAAATATTTTTCTGGAATTTTTCTAGTTAGTATGTGACCCCGGTAATTTGAAATGTACGTTTAAAATTCAATATAATGATTTAAATGTAAATTCAACAGAAACTGATTGTAACGATCACATCAGCTTGCGATACATATCCCATTGTGTTCGGAATGGGGGTTAAACGCTATGGACGACAGGTGGTGGGCCTCGTTTAGGGGTCGTACGTAAAAGGTCAACTCTTTGCTAAATATAATAATTAAATAATAATTAAATAATAAAAGATGGTACTCTTCCCTCCCTCCCTTTTATTCTTCCTCCTGGCCCCCCCCCCCCCCCCCGTTCATTATAATTTCAAATCAGAAAGAAAAAAAAAAAACCCTAGAAATCGAATCGCCGCCGCCCCCATCCCGAAGCCACCCTCGCGACCGCCTCCTTCCAGCAAAGGCCCCGCCTCCCCCTCGAACCCCTCGCCGATCGCTCGCGAAGTTGAAGCCCCCCCCTGGTTCGCAACGTTGAACTGCCGACCGCCACCCTCGAGAGCCGCCTCCGACGATCTGCTGACCCCCTTTTTTCTGTAAGTATTTTCGTCTTTATTTTTTTATTTTTATTTTTTATTTTTGAATTCTTGAAAACTGAGATTTATAAAATAATTTTAAAACTGTTTTTTTTTATAAAACCGAATTTAAAAACTGTTTTATGTTAAAGTATTAAAACTGAAATTATTTAAAGTTTAAAAACTGTTTTATGTTAAAAGATTAAAACTGAAATTGTTTAAGGTATTTTAAAAAAAAACCGAATTTTAAAAGCAAGGAAAAACTGATTTGGGTTTTAATAATAAAAACTGATTTTTAAACAAAATAAAAACTGATTTTTAAATAAAATAAAAACTGAAATCTTTAAAGGTTTAAAACTGTTTTGTTTTTTTTTTTAAAAAAAAAAAGTTTAAAACTGAATTTTTTTTTAGTTAAAACTGAATTTTGAAAAGTAGTTTAAACTGAAATTTTTAAAAGCATAAAACTGTTTTTTTTGAGAAAGTAAAAACAGATTTTTATAAAGGAATTTTTAAACTGAATTTTTAAAAGAATTTTAAAACTGTTTTTTTTAGAAGAAACTAAAACTGCATTTTTTTAAAAGAGAAAAACTGATTTTATTTTGAACTTTAAAATGGGAAGAAGGTTTAATCTTTTAGTAGAAAAAGATTCGAACTTGCAAAAATAAAAATCATATTTTTTATATGTGAAAGCACAAGTAAAAATCATATTTTTATATGTTGAAAGTCAAAGAAAAATCATATTTTTATATATTGAGTAGCATAGTAAAAATTCTATTTTTACATATGCAGAGAATACGGGTGAAAGTGAAAAATAGGCGAAGATTTCTATTAAGAAGAGTCTTGAAGTTGGATAGCTATTGGTGAGATTTCTGATTTAAAATTTATATATATATATGTGTTGACAATGAAAGTGAATTGCTATATATAAATATCTATATATATATATATATACGCCCCTCGTCCACAAACCATGGACGATATTTATTGGTTGAAATTGTGGTGAAAATTGAATGATTGTTTGGGATTGTTTGTGATTGATATTGGTTGATTGTGGTTGAAAAATACCCATTTGTGGTTGTGAAATATTTGGTTGAAACCACATAGGATTAGTTTGTGGAAATGAAATAAATATATATACATGCCGCCTGCGTGCGAACTAGATGCATGTTTCCCATTGTCAAAAACCGCGAGGTTTTAAGGTAGAGCGAGGAGCCGTACTAGGGACGGTGCCGGTGTAACTACCCTGCCGTTATGCTGCCGAAATTTTGAATAATATTTGTGTGTTTGAATTACTTTCATATGCTTAAACTATATTTATTCCTTATATAGAAAACATTCATGTGTTGAATTGATATTCATTCGTTGTTTAGAAATTCATGTGTTGAATGGAATTCATATTTTGAAATAAATTGTTCGATAATAAAAAAACACATTTTTATCTATATATAAAAACTATTGAAAACATTCATGTGTTGAATTGATATTCATTCGTTGTTTAGAAATTCATGTGTTGAATGGAATTCATATTTTGAAATAAATTGTTCGATAATAAAAATCACATTTTTATCTATATATAAAAACTATAGGAAACATTCATGTGTTGAATTGATATTCATTCGTTGTTTAGAAATTCATGTGTTGAATGGTATTCATATTTTGAAATAAATTGTTTGATAATAAAAATCACCTTTTATAGACTATATGAACTATATAGAAAAATAGTGTTTTGAAATGAATTGTTTTACAATAAAAATCACCTTTTTATTGTATGCATAAAACGTTGAAATGTGAAGTGTTAAAAATAGCCACTTGTTCAAAATAAACATAGATGAGTTGAAATATTCATTAATTAGCTAATGAAATGATTTGCACCTACTTATGTAACATTAGAATGAATGGAGTTTTTAAACCAAATAGAAATCAAATATGAAGTTGAATAGAAAATGAAAAAAAATGATATGAACTGTATATATATGTACATGCATATTCATTGAACAGGTTATAGCAAAGGGGCTAGAGAAGAGGAATAAAATTTTGTGCCCGACAAATAGGTACACATTTACTGATTTGTTTGGGTGATGATTTTGAGCCTGATTGGCTAGCCGCTTGGCTTTTTCTTTTTCTTTTTGAGATTAGAAGGACCGGGACGCTATTTGCGATTTCCCGACGCTCCCGGTGCAGGGGAGGTTATGGCGAAATTTTTCCAAAATTTAGGGTGTTAGAAAATTTTTTGAAGTGAAAACGATATAGAAATCCTTGAATGAACTATATTTATATAACTATATAAATATAAATAAAATTAAAACGAAACGAGGCCGTGCAGTTCGTATTTCGAAACTGTGATTTCAAACGACTAGTACGGGAAATCCGACCATTGGATTTTCCCGAAATCTCAACCGTCGGGTTCGCCTTGGAATAATCTTTCCAACGGCACCAACCTTGTAGAAATCCAACGGTTGGATTGTCTGGAATGTTTAATTCAAATCTGAAGAAAAACAGCGCCAGAAACGATTATATTTATTTATATATATAAATATAATTATATTTAATCGAATAACGACGCTGCAGTTCGTATTTTGAAATCGAAATTTCAAAACCCTTTTGATATTATAATAATGTCTATCAACCACAGTATATATATAATCATCTAGCAGAAACGCTTTCATCTCACGTTCTACATATATAGTATACAATCAAAACCGCAAGCACGTACTGGGTAATGGATTTCCAACTATGACAAGGTATGGATCCACCTTTCGCTCGTGTACCTCTAGAGAGGAATACACTGGGTTCAACAAGAACATCTTGCAACCCAGCCACACATGACCGACCACTCATTTCGCTTGAGTGTATCGAATGTATATCACCAACAGTTGGGATCAGCAACCGTTTCCCGAATGGGACAGCATCAACAATAGATTTTTAGAAATGAATGAAACTCTAGATTAGGTGATTATACACCCTACTTCGGTGCGACCAACTTAGCCATGCTGCCTGCCCGATTTCTGTCATTTACCGGATGATGAGGCTAGAAGCTACGCTTTATCATCACATCAGATTCACTTTGAATGTCACATCATCAAATCCATCCAATCACCGATTGACGTCCTCAACCATACATTATGCGTTAGCTAAAAGAAGTTTCCTTCTCCGCTTCCACTCTTGGTACAGTTGGAGAAATCAATATATGTGATTGTCTGGAAATACTCTGTCAAACATCCGTCCATACAAGTCATCCAGGAACAGGATGAACCGAAGGCACTATTCTGTAAACAGGATAGCCCTTGCATAACTCCGTCTTCAATTTCCTTTGGCATATATGATTTGTAACCCTTATGCCAATACAGAGTGGTTCTTTGGATAATAATCCAACCGGTCTCTCCATATTAACAACGTTAAAATGGTCAAAACTTCGATAGTCTGTGATTTAACTATCGAATAAAAACAAGTGTGCAAACAACGATATTATTTCCAAATGGAAATTTATATCGATCAAACATCATTCAACATTCATCTCCTTAGTTCATAAATCTACTTATCTCCTGTTTCCCTATATTCCTTATTTCTTATTTTCTAAATTTAGAAAATATACGTTATTAACAATGGAAAACATTTCCATTTCTTGTTTTCTTTATTAGAAAACATTTCTGGTTTCTTATTTGGAAAACATTTCCAAAGCTTCTTCATTGGACTTAGACAGATGTTTAAACAAACATCGCTATGCCAACTCCAACCATTTCCTTTACTGTCGAACCTTAACTATCCCTTAGTTAAAAACGAAGCCAATCAAGTTGGGGTAGAACTACCTCTCAGACCTTAACTGGACAACATTTCTAACTTTGAAATAGACAAAGTTCACTTTATAACTCCTTTTACTAACTTCCTTACTTAACCCTCCTTCGCATAGATCTCTATTTGATTTACTCTATTCACTTAACCCCATTCGAGTAAACTATATTCGATTTACTAACTTTATTCGAATAAACTATATTTTTTTAACTCCTTTTACTTTAACCCAAATCGATTAACTATCATCGATTAGCTCTTTTTACTTTAACACTAATCGATTTAACTAACATCGATTAGCTCCTTTGATTTCTATTCGAATAAACTATATTCGATTAACTCATTTTACTTTACCTCTAATCGATTAACTAATATCGATTAACTTCTTTTTAACTTTATTCTCTAATCGATTAACTAACATCGATTAACTCCTTTTTAACTTTAACACTAATCGATTAACTAACATCGATTAACTTCTTTTTAACTTTAACACTAATCGATTTACTAACATCGATTAACTTCTTTTTAACTTTAACACTAATCGATTAACTAACATCGATTAACTTCTTTTTAACTTTAACACTAATCGATTTACTAACATCGATTAACTTCTTTTTAACTTTAACACTAATCGATTTACTAACATCGATTAACTTCTTTTTAACTTTAACACTAATCGATTAACTAACATCGATTAACTTCTTTTTAACTTTATTCTCTAATCGATTAACTAACATCGATTAACTCCTTTTTAACTTTAACACTAATCGATTTACTAACATCGATTAACTTCTTTTTAACTTTAACACTAATCGATTTACTAACATCGATTAACTTCTTTTGATAAACTACGTTTTCCGTTACAACTATTTCCTTTTTATAACGTTTACTTACCGTTACAAACATTTCCTATTTATAACTTCTATTTACTGTTACAAATATTTCCTATTTATAACTTCTATTTACCGTTACAAATATTTCCTATTTATAACTTCTATTTACTGTTACAAATATTTCCTATTTATAACTTCTATTTACCGTTACAAATATTTCCTATTTATAACTTCTATTTACCGTTACAAATATTTCCTATTTATAACTTCTATTTATTTTCTAAATAAATATTCCTTTTCTATTTCTATTTATTTTCTAAATAAATATCCCTTTTATAAAACCGTGTTCGTTTTATAAAAAAATCCTTTTATAAAATCCTGTGATTTTATAAAATCCCTTTATTTCGATATACATTGAAATGCTTCTTTTTACATCCCAGGGTCTTTTATGATATTTAAAATATCGAATAAAAATGATCAACATCATTCCAACACCCATAATCCATAACAGATTATATAACACATCATATATCACAATATATGAAAACAGTAAAATAAATGTTGAGGAATCCAGTTGGATTCCTCCAACCTGTCTCCCTGCATCACAGATGTTAAACAATATAGATAACATCACTTTTCAGTTCTATATGATATATTCTGTTAAACAGAATCAATATAGAAAATTTAACTAACTGACTAGCAGTTCAATCAAACAGTCAACATACAGTAAATTAACCAACATCTAACAGTTCTAAAAATACAACATGAAATTTTAAACTGTTCAGGGTTGGTGAGATTTACTCACTTTGTACGTTATAGTTAAATAACGATAAACTGTCGTCGGTTCAGATTGACGTTTTATCCCGTCATAATTTCCAACAAGCTCAGAACTATTTCAAATCATTTCCAACGTGTAGCCCCCGTCAATACGATCCTGACGGATCCTGATTTTCTGAATTCCGACACCGTATACATACGTTATGAGATTTTGAAGTTAATACAATATTCGATTTAAACATTAACTAAAAAAAATGCATTCAAAAATAGAGATGGGCCTCACCCCATTCAAGCCCAAAACCCAAACAAATCCATCACCGAAGCAGCCCGCTCCACTTTAACACCCTTCTTCCCAAATTAAGATCACTCCACCTCAGAAAAACCTCAGACACAAACATCGAACGTTGACCTCCCCAATTCTCAATCGTTCCTCCATTAAATCACTCAACCCCACCACCCTTCCTCTTCTCTTCGAGTCCTCTTTTCAATCATACACATACTGTACAGTTCGATCCCCATATATACATCACGATTCCTACCTTCCAACGGTGCAGGTCGCAACCTTTTTTTTGTTGCCGAAAACCCTTGAAAGTCTTCAGACACCCACGGCCTCCCATTCTTAGTTCAAAACTGACCTCCACTTCATCCAACAAAGCCTTAATCTCCCCGAATTTACAACCCTAGGTTCTATCGTTCCACTTGGAGCAACTGGAAAATCAATCGCGCCTTGCTATTTGCATACTAGGTCGAAGAGAACAAGCTTAGGAACTCCAATACATATAATTAGAAATTTATAAACTTTTATTTGGATTTATTTTGATTTTAGATGAATAAGTTTTCACGGTTTCTTACTTAAAGTGGAGGCGCGATGTCTGTTGACTAGGAAGAGAAATGAATTAGGTTGGACGATGGTTTTAAGGAGGTCATTATATAGGATGGTTTTGCTTTGAGTTTTTGCTGTGGAGACTTCTCCACGTTTTTCTGCGTTTATACTTGGAATGTGTGGCTGAGAAAATTGAGTGTGTGGCTTGATTTAGTCCATATATTAGTTAGGATATTTTAGGGTACCCCATTTCATAAAACTCCACTTATTTTCGGACCTCAATCGACAAAAATAAAAATACCATTGTCATCAGCGATGCCCCATGATCCCAAAAATAAAAAAATATCGGTAGGTTAACTTTTATTATGAAACCCCAAGAATGTTGATTACAGGGTGCGAAATACTTCAAATAAAAAGTTGCTTATTTAATTAATTAAAAATTACAATAAAATTCTAAAAATTAAATTATCACTACGTCCCAAAAGAACCTTGTCTAAATTCAAACCCCATATCTAGTTATATTGAAAAACCCTTTTAAAACGTAAATAAAGCGTCGCAAAGCATAAAGGAATTCCATAGCGACTTTTCTGAAATTTGATTTGGACATAAATCAAAATCTACATGACGAAATCCCGATATTTCTCTTCCACTAGAAAGATATACTTCACCAGCTCCACACGTTTCTTGTTTCACAGAAGTCCGGCTTAAAACGAATCCTGTACATTCAGTTGAAGTTCGAATCGCCAATTTACGAACTGCAGCGCCATTTCGAGCTCGTTTATAATTATATTATAAACTATACATTCAACTGTCGACGATTGAATATATTCGTTATTCAAATTCAATTCCAAGCTGAATTAAATATCACAGATGATCTGGTTCACACCATATCGTCATTTCGGCCAATTCTGTTTATTTCAGAATTAAATATATTATTTAATTATTATTTTAAATTAAATATTCACCATTATTTTATTCCACGACCATTAAATCCTCTAAACCACCATCTCAATAATTAAATAAATTAATTCTAATACCTCTGCCAATGCGGGTCATTACAATCTTCCCCACTTAAAATAATTTCGTCCTCGAAATTGCTAAAAGGTAGAGGACGACCCTATCGACTGGTTAGAACATATTTGTTCACTTCTTAACTTCATTTTTAACTGAACTAATTTAATTTCGATTAAATTATTAATTAATTCCTATCAACGAAAATTTTCAAAAATCCTGAAAATTTTCTAACGCCTTACTTTTCAAAAACATTCGCCAGCACCTCCTTTGTACCGGTCAATACGTCAAACTCCAACTCGCCTCTCTGGGCCATCTCCATCCCAAAAGAAAATCAAACAGCCAAGCGACTTGCCAATTCGGCTCATAAATCTTATATCCAATGGGAATATAAACTTGTACCTTTTGTCGGCATATCATTTTATCCTTTCTACCTGTTATCAATTCAGCGGATACAAGGGTTATCCCAATCAAATTCCCATCTGCTTTTGTCCACGACACAACCATTCGCTTATAACTAAGCCAAATATCATTTCAACTCGAGTTTCTTCTCGATTCCCAACTCTTAACTTGATTATCCCATTACACTTCAAATTTGAATCTCACAATCCAATTTGTCTTGATATCATTCCAATTCAATCTCAGTTAACACTTTACTGGCTTTACTTTAATTCAAATTTGCATTCACAAATTTCTATTAAATTTGTTTTTAATTTAAACAGTCTTTTCCTGGGAGTTTTCAAACAGTTTACTCTTTTCAAAAATCAAATTTTCCTTTTTGAAATTCAACTGAGCCCATAATCGATATCCCATTAGTTAAATCACTTCTCTATTTCTTTATCAATATTTGTTGACCAATATTTTCAATAACCATATTGGCCTTTTATGTTATTTGGAAAACATTTCCGAATATCGCCTTCCTTTATTTTCTAAACTTTAGAAAATATATGCTATTCATAATTGGAAAATATTCCAATTACTTATCTCTTTTTTTCGATCTCGTTTATTTCTATACTTAGGAAATATCCTTTATTCTATTTTCCAGCTTACACTTATTTGGTTAAAACAGATGTTGTGTAAAAACATCGTTACGACAACCCAAATACTATATTCAACTAACTCTTATTCAACATTGATCTTCGAGCCTGAAATCTTACTATTTATTTGTTAATAATGAAATCAATCAAGTTGGGGTATAACTACCTCTCAGACCTTGACTGAATAACATTTAACGTCAAAACATACAAGACTACTTACTCGAATAATCAATACCATACAACTGCTTATTCACTTTCAAACACATATACGCTTTCTCTTTCTATTCTTACTAGATTTTATTTCTAGTCTTTCTTTTTGATTATACTATTCTAATTCTAAGTTCGTTTCCTTATCGACTTCTATATATATTGATATATAGATTTCTAACTATCGAATTATCTTAAAAATATTCTAACTCCTTAAATTCCCGGAAAAATTCGCCATAACCTCCTTTGTTCTGGGAGCATCGGGATATTTCAAATAGCCTCCCATGGCCTTTACCAATCCAAAGGAAAAAGAAAAAGCCAAGCGGCTAGCCGATACGGCGCATAAAATCTCATATGCGAATTGAATACATACCTTTTCGTTGAGCATTCTATTTATATACCTTCATACCTTGTCCATACATATCTCATGTATATTTATACATTTCTAATTCATTTCAACTTAATCCAATCGTTTTAACTTAGTTCGTTAAGTGATTTTCAAAATACTGGTTTGCCCATTTCACTTTTTTATTTGAATATACATGTTCAAATATAGGTTTAACTTGTTTATCAACTAATTGATTTCCATTTCAATTTTATTTGAATTTCCTATATTCAAATTCCATTTCGATTATCTTATTCAAATTCTATATTTGAATTTCATTTCAATTCACTTATTCAAATTCCATATATGAATTTCATTATTCAAATCTATTTGAATTCTCTTTATTTCATTTCAGTTCCCTTTGAATCTTCTATATTCAAATTTCAAATTCAATTCTATTTGAATGTTCTTTATTCAAATCTCATTTTCAATTCTCTTTGAATGTTCTTTATTCAAATCTCATATTTTCACTTTCGATATTCAAATCCTATATTTGAAATCTCTTATATTTTATATATCCAAACGCCATTTGAATTTCTATATTCAAATTCTATATTACTTCCATTGAATTTCATATATTCAAACTCCCTTTGAATTTCTATATTCAAATCCCCTTTGAATTTTCTTTATTCAAATCCCCTTTCAAACTTTCTTTATTCATTTTTTTACATAAGTCTCGATTTCAATTCCTTTTGAAATCGATATTTCTACCTTAAAAAAATAGATTTCCCTTTCCATTTCACACTTGTATTTTTATTTCTGAATTATCCAATGATAATTCTTTTCACTTCATTTATAACTTCGATTATAAAAGAACTATTTATAAACTTCGTTTATAAAGGAATTTCTTGTTTTATTTCTTTTAAACAAGTTAATATTTCAAACCTATTTAAAAATTCAAATTCTATATTTTAAATCCCATTTTTGAAATTCAACACAACTTGTCTTTCCCAAAACAAATTCAAAACAATATCTTTGGTAGTAATTCGTCACTTACAAATCGAAAATGAATACTGATGATGCAGCTGTCATCATCAGAATCTATTTTCCAGCGATCAAAGTGAGTTCAATACTATAAAACCATTTCTAAACATTTCCACTTTGAAATTCATTTCAAAATATAATTCACATTGTTTGTAAAACAATTTAAAATCTCCCAGGATCTTAAATTTTCCTTATTTTTAATCCTAATCCATTTACAAACACTTATCCAATTCTCCAGAGTTTTAACTTCAATTTCTGGTTTAAATTTCAGATTTAACTCATCTGATTTCACGTATTTCACTTATATGAATTCTGATTGGTTATTTACATAACCGTGTAATTTATAATCTTACTCGATTATAATAACAACCAATATATCCAATATATTCAAAATATACGTTGGGTAAACTATTTTCATTTACCCTCTTTCAAAACGTACCATGATGGTTCATCGTATTCAAGTGTTTAGTAACTCCTACCGATACAGTGGATCAGACTGATCGACCAGAACTCATAAACGGCTCAACCAATGGATCTCCACAATATAAAGAAATTTTTTATATCAATAACAAATACGTTCACTCGTATATATACACTCAATCTCAGTCTAGGGTATTACTAACCCTATCTCTACCGAGTCACGCCACAGAGCCAAGTAATTCATAACTTAAGCTCTGATACCAACTGTAACGACCCGGATTTTGAGCGACTTTGGTTATCGACATAAGCTCGAATGTCGATAACCAAAACGTCGAAAAATCCTGGTAATTAGTGAAAGAAATTAGAGGGTGAGGAAAGATAAGATAGAAAATTAGAATAGAAGAAGAAGAAGAACACAACATCAGAGTAACACGAATCTCACAGCGGAACGAATAAATATATTTCATAACATAACTTTGAAATACAAACTTGGTACTTGAATATACATATCATTATCAAAGTACAGCACTTACAACACAGCGGAAATAACTATAGCTATATGATCCTGAAGCCTCCTGCTCCAGCTCTTCAATGTATCTGTAAAATCCCGACTACTTGACTGCCCGTACAAATTTAGGCACCCAAAAGTTTAGGGAAAACAAAAAATAAACTCCGGGTCAGTCATGGGACTGGTATGAGTAAAACAATTTAAAAACAGTTCGAACAAGTAAACGATATCTCATAAGACCACGCCGCATAACGGAACGGGTTTTCCCTTATGAGAATCCAAAATATCTTTATATCAAAACTCTTTTGATATTATAATAATGTCTATCAACCACAGTATATATATAATCATCTAGCAGAAACGCTTTCATCTCACGTTCTACATATATAGTATACAATCAAAACCGCAAGCACGTATTGGGTAATGGATTTCCAACTATGACAAGGTATGGATCCACCTTTCGCTCGTGTACCTCTAGAGAGGAATACACTGGGTTCAACAAGAACATCTTGCAACCCGGCCACACATGACCGACCACTCATTTCGCTTGAGTGTATCGAATGTATATCTCCAACAGTTGGGATCAGCAACCGTTTCCCGAATGGGACAGCATCAACAATATATTTTTAGAAATGAATGAAACTCTAGATCAGGTGATTATACACCCTACTTCGGTGCGACCGACTTAGCCATGCTGCCTGCCCGATTTCTGTCATTTACCGGATGATGAGGCTAGAAGCTACGCTTTATCATCACATCAGATTCACTTTGAATGTCACATCATCAAATCCATCCAATCACCGATTGACGTCCTCAACCATACATTATGCGTTAGTTAAAAGAAGTTTCCTTCTCCGCTTCCACTCTTGGTACAGTTGGAGAAATCAATATATGTGATTGTCTGGAAATAATCTGTCAAACATCCGTCCATACAAGTCATCCAGGAACAGGATGAACCGAAGGCACTATTCTGTAAACAGGATAGCCCTTGCATAACTCCGTCTTCAATTTCCTTTGGCATATATGATTCGCAACGCTTATGCCAATACAGAGTGGTTCTTTGGATAATAATCCAACCGGTCTCTCCATATTAACAACGTTAAAATGGTCAAAACTTCGATAGTCTGTGATTTAACTATCGAATAAAAACAAGTGTGCAAACAACGATATTATTTCCAAATGGAAATTTATATCGATCAAACATCATTCAACATTCATCTCCTTAGTTCATAAATCTACTTATCTCCAGTTTCCCTATATTCCTTATTTCTTATTTTCTAAATTTAGAAAATATACGTTATTAACAATGGAAAACATTTCCATTTCTTGTTTTCTTTATTAGAAAACATTTCTGGTTTCTTATTTGGAAAACATTTCCAAAGCTTCTTCATTGGACTTAGACAGATGTTTAAACAAACATCGCTATGCCAACTCCAACCATTTCCTTTACTGCCGAACCTTAACTATTCCTTAGTTAAAAACGAAGCCAATCAAGTTGGGGTAGAACTACCTCTCAGACCTTAACTGGACAACATTTCTAACTTTGAAATAGACAAAGTTCACTTTATAACTCCTTTTACTAACTTCCTTACTTAACCCTCCTTCGCATAGATCTCTATTTGATTTACTCTATTCACTTAACCCCATTCGAATAAACTATATTCGATTTACTAACTTTATTCGAATAAACTATATTTTTTTAACTCCTTTTACTTTAACCCAAATCGATTAACTAACATCGATTAGCTCTTTTTACTTTAACACTAATCGATTTAACTAACATCGATTAGCTCCTTTGCTTTCTATTCGAATAAACTATATTCGATTAACTCATTTTACTTTACCTCTAATCGATTAACTAATATCGATTAACTTCTTTTTAACTTTATTCTCTAATCGATTAACTAACATCGATTAACTCCTTTTTAACTTTAACACTAATCAATTAAATAACATCGATTAACTTCTTTTTAACTTTAACACTAATCGATTTACTAACATCGATTAACTTCTTTTTAACGTTAACACTAATCGATTAACTAACATCGATTAACTTCTTTTTAACTTTAACACTAATCGATTTACTAACATCGATTAACTTCTTTTTAACTTTAACACTAATCGATTTACTAACATCGATTAACTTCTTTTTAACTTTAACACTAATCGATTAACTAACATCGATTAACTTCTTTTTAACTTTATTCTCTAATCGATTAACTAACATCGATTAACTCCTTTTTAACTTTAACACTAATCGATTTACTAACATCGATTAACTTCTTTTTAACTTTAACACTAATCGATTTACTAACATCGATTAACTTCTTTTGATAAACTACGTTTTCCGTTACAACTATTTCCTTTTTATAACGTTTACTTACCGTTACAAACATTTCCTATTTATAACTTCTATTTACTGTTACAAATATTTCCTATTTATAACTTCTATTTACCGTTACAAATATTTCCTATTTATAACTTCTATTTACCGTTACAAATATTTCCTATTTATAACTTCTATTTACCGTTACAAATATTTCCTATTTATAACTTCTATTTATTTTCTAAATAAATATTCCTTTTCTATTTCTATTTATTTTCTAAATAAATATCCCTTTTATAAAACCGTGTTCGTTTTATAAAAAATTCCTTTTATAAAATCCTGTGATTTTATAAAATCCCTTTATTTCAATATACATTGAAATACTTCTTTTTACATCCCAGGGTCTTTTATGATATTTAAAATATCGAATAAAAATGATCAACATCATTCCAACACCCATAATCCATAACAGATTATATAACACATCATATATCACAATATATGAAAACAGTAAAATAAATGTTGAGGAATCCAGTTGGATTCCTCCAACCTGTCTCCCTGCATCACAGATGTTAAACAATATAGATAACATCACTTTTCAGTTCTATATGATATATTCTGTTAAACAGAATCAATATAGAAAATTTAACTAACTGACTAGCAGTTCAATCAAACTGTCAACATACAGTAAATCAACCAATATCTAACAGTTCTAAAAATACAACATGAAATTTTAAACTGTTCAGGGTTGGTGAGATTTACTCACTTTGGACGTTATAGTTAAATAACGATAAACTGTCGTCGGTTCAGATTGACGTTTTATCCCGTCATAATTTCCAACAAGCTCAGAACTATTTCAAATCATTTCCAACGTGTAGCCCCCGTCAATACGATCCTGACGGATCCTGATTTTCTGAATTCCAAAACCGTATACATACATTATGAGATTTTGAAGTTAATACAATATTCGATTTAAACATTAACTAAAAAAATGCATTCAAAAATAGAGATGGGCCTCACCCCATTCAAGCCCAAAACCCAAACAAATCCATCACCGAAGCAGCCCGCTCCACTTTAACACCCTTCTTCCCAAATTAAGATCAATCCACCTCAGAAAAACCTTAGACCCAAACATCGAACGTTGACCTCCCCAATTCTCAATCGTTCCTCCATTAAATCACTCAACCCCACCACCCTTCCTCTTCTCTTCGAGTCCTCTTTTCAATCATACACATACTGTACAGTTCGAACCCCATATATACATCACGATTCCTACCTTCCAACGGTGCAGGTCGCAACCTTTTTTTTATTGCCGAAAACCCTTGAAAGTCTTCAAACACCCACGGCCTCCCATTCTTAGTTCAAAACTGACCTCCACTTCATCCAACAAAGCCTTAATCTCCCCGAATTTACAACCCTAGGTTCTGTCGTTCCACTTGGAGCAACTGGAAAATCAATCGCGCCTTGCTATTTGCATATTAGGTCGAAGAGAACAAGCTTAGGAACTCCAATACATATAATTAGAAATTTATAAACTTTTATTTGGATTTATTTTGATTTTAGATGAATAAGTTTTCACGGCTTCTTACTTAAAGTGGAGGCGCGATGTCTGTTGACTAGGAAGAGAAATGAATTAGGTTGGACGATGGTTTTAAGGAGGTCATTATATAGGACGGTTTTGCTTTGAGTTTTTGCTGTGGAGACTTCTCCACGTTTTTCTGCGTTTATACTTGGAATGTGTGGCTGGGAAAATTGAGTGTGTGGCTTGATTTAGTCCATATATTAGTTAGGATATTTTAGGGTACCCCATTTCATAAAACTCCACTTATTTTCGGACCTCAATCGACAAAAATAAAAATACCGTTGTCATCAGCGATGCCCCATGATCCCAAAAATATAAAAATATCGGTAGGTTAACTTTTATTATGAAACCCCAAGAATGTTGATTACAGGGTGCGAAATACTTCAAATAAAAAGTTGCTTATTTAATTAATTAAAAATTACAATAAAATTCTAAAAATTAAATTATCACTACGTCCCAAAAGAACCTTGTCTAAATTCAAACCCCATATCTAGTTATATTGAAAAACCCTTTTAAAACGTAAATAAAGCGTCGCAAATCATAAAGGAATTCCATAGCGACTTTTCTGAAATTTGATTTGGACATAAATCAAAATCTACACGACTAAATCCCGATATTTCTCTTCCACTAGAAAGATATACTTCACCAGCTCCACACGTTTCTTGTTTCACAGAAGTCCGGCTTAAAACGAATCCTGTACATTCAGTTGAAGTTCGAATCGCCAATTTACGAACTGCAACGCCATTTCGAGCTCGTTTATAATTATATTATAAACTATACGTTCAACTGTCGACGATTGAATATATTCGTTATTCAAATTCAATTCCAAGCTGAATTAAATATCACAGATGATTTGGTTCACACCATATCGTCATTTCGGCCAATTCTGTTTATTTCAGAATTAAATATATTATTTAATTATTATTTTAAATCAAATATTCACCATTATTTTATTCCACGACCATTAAATCCTCTAAACCACCATCTCAATAATTAAATAAATTAATTCTAATACCTCTGCCAATGCGGGTCATTACATAACTTAACCCTATCATCTGCTTAATTAACATTTTACAACGGTTAAGTATTCTAAATTTACTTAACCTCACCCACTTGCCTAGTTAACATGTTATTACGATTAAGTGTTTCCCTAATTACTTAACCTCACCATTTCTAGCTTGATTTATTCATGAGCCTTAAATAATTAACTAATTAAAGCACCAACCACTCACATTAGACAGATATTGTTGTGGTTACTGGATGTGTCGCTCGGTTCTGGCCAGGTTTACACCACAACTCAATCTAACCTCAGGTCTTTCTGGGCTTGATGCACTAACCACCCCCATTAGACATGTATTGTTGTGGTTACTGGATGTGCCGGTCGGTTCCGGGCAGTTTTACACCACAACTCAGTCTAACCTCGGGTTAGGCATATTCGTCTTTTACTAAATTTACATATTTACTATTTATGTAAATTTTCCGTAAATCATTTAGCCTATATCATATTTATTTGTCACGCAAATTAGCATATTTATATTCTATGCCCAAAACTTGATTTACCTATCAATCAGCCCAACTTGCAGTTTATACCAATTTTTGATTTAATATTTCCCTTTTACAATTCAGGCCCAATCTAGAATAATATTCCAATTTACGGTTTATGTCAAAACTAGATTTAATATTCTAGTTTACCGTTTAAGTCCAAAACTTGTTTTACACGCCAATTGCACCCTTTGCGGCCAATTAAATTTATCAACTTATGCCAAAGTCTAATATGCATGTAAATCATTCACTATTATAGCCAATTTAGACTAGGCCAACATATTTATTATGCCAAACTAACTTAATTAAGCTACGCCCAATCCTCGCATCATAATCATACGTATAACATGATTTCGCAAGTTTTCTATGTACTCATGAAATGATACTAATAGTATCAAAGCAAGGAATAGGAGATAGGAATGAGAATTGACATAAAATAATAGCCATGCAAGAATGAACCAAATACAAAAATAATGGTTCCAATGGGTTCGATGTACATAATAGTGAATATGAATAAACAAGACAAGTTACACCCAAAAAAATGAGATCCAACATAATTAAGGGAATAGGCATAGGTGATTTGGCCCAACATAATGCCAGTTCGAAGTACAACCTAATAGGTTAATGGGAATAGGCACAAGCCACTGACTACAATAGTTATAGGCAATTAACTACAATAGTCATGGGCGACTAACCATAATAGTTTCTTAATCAATGTCATAGGCCATAGTCTCATAGTCATGAATCATATGCAATAGTCTCAAAATTATGAATCATAGTCATAGTCATAGGCAACAGTCTTATAGTCATAGTCATATGTAATAGTCTCTTTGTCATGAATCATAGTCATAGGCGATAGTTTCATGGGCAACAGTTTCATAGTCTTAGGCAAAAGTCCCATAATCATAGTCATAGCCTTATAGGCAACAGTTTCATAGTCATAGTCTTAGGCAAAAGTCTCATAGTCATAGTCGTGAATAAGATCCAAAGGCATAGATAACTTTAGATTTGACATAAGCATGAATCAAAGATAATTAACTTGCAAACAGGTACAGTTCTATATTTTGATTTATTACATTCACGCTTCCAATTACACGTTCAAATCCAAAGAATAAACGAACTTACAGTGATCGGTTTAGAAGAGGATAATAAGATAGCATTGTGTCTATTTGCTATGATTCGCGTGGCGTTGCTTGAAGCAGAATGCCTACAGTCCAACTTGAAGCTTTAACTTGATTCTCTTTTAATTCTATTCAGTTTGGAAGAAGATGCATTAATTCTAGTTCTGATTCCAGCAGAGTAGTGACGCCATTTTTTATTTTTAATTAGAATTGAGGCAGAGTATAGGCAGAATGATATCGTGTGGAGAGAAAACTAGGTTTGGGGGTGTTTAAATAGCGAATCTGGTCAGAAAGGCGTCCAGGTGCAGAAAAATGGATTTGTCTCCAGATCTGGAAAACAGGGGGAGGTCGACCCTAGTGTCGACCTGTATACCCAGGTGTGTCGACCTGTGTTGGTAGGTTGACCCCCAGGTCGACCTGGGTCCTGTCTGTTTTGAATTTCGGGCTGAAAATTTTGAATGCCATATCTTCTTCATACGGAGTCCGATTTACGCAAACTTGGACTCTACTCCAAGCAGAATTTCGAGACGAACGCAATGGCGTAGCCCGTTTCCTTAATTCTTCTTCTAAAAATTATTTATACTTTAATTTGTGAAACTTAATGTTACAGAATTACAGGGTGTTACATTCTCCCCTCCTTAAAGGATTTCATCCCCGAAATCTTCAAGTTAAGAAGAATGTGTCCTACCATCCAAACATCCATCTACTAAACCCTCATCCACAAGCATCTATTGTCCTTAGAAAATTTCTAATGTTGTATGAACGTATGCAAAAGTGTGTGTATATGTCCCTTATCTAATGCAAAGATCAGGCAGTCTACTAATTCAGTTGACCTCCTCAATGCGAATTATGTCAGTGCCATGCGTCCAATATGTATGCAATCCTAACGCTACATATCATTTCTACATGCGTGCATAACCATTCACTCAAATGCAATGTCCACAGGATAACACATCAAGTTCAATCCATAAACAAATACATATATGCAAATGTAATATGGAAGTGACAGAGTTGATCTAGTGCCTATGTGTGTATATGCACCCATGAGCAACCACTAGCAAACACTTGCAACCACTTGCATCCACAAAATATAACATGTCTCAAACACATGTTTACATCCATTGGCTTCTACCTAAGGATTGAGGATAGGACCGAGAGAATATACTTAAAAGCTAAAGACTAGCATGTAAATAGATTTTACAAAAAAAGAGGAATCAAGGATATACCCTCAAAAAGGGTGAGATGTGCGTATCTGGTCTTCAGTCTTTTAAGTCGCATCTTTTTGAGCTTCACTCCACTGTACCTTAACTAATTTAACTTCACGATCGCGAAGCTTCTTGGCCTTCATTTCCAAAACCCACTAGTAAAGATAGGACCTCGCTCACTTACTATGCTAGAGGATATCCAATGTAGTCGAACTATCTTTCCAAGATAAACAGATATTAACCATGATATCAAGTGTATATCCTAAGATGTTTAGAGGTCTCTCCTCTACTTAGCTTGTCCATCATGCTGCAAGTCTGAGGGTCTAAAGCTAATGGTTACTATGTTCTGATTACCTCTCTTAAGGTCAGCCTAACTTAGGGTGCCAGCCCCAACCATTATTTCTCACGCAAACCGTCCTAGTCGAACTTGACATCCCTCAAGTACAAGCCCTAAAGGCCTAAACCAATATCAGACAAGCACCCAAGGGGTACCTCCTTCGAATTTGGACGATCTATGTGAGATGATACTAACAAAAGAACCAAACAATTGAGCACTTTACCGACTCTGGCTATCCTAGCCAATCTTTCTCCAGAATTATCGTTGATCGCATAACTGGCTTTGTAGTGTCATCTAGATACATGCGGAAGTATGTCTCGAGTTCTTAGGGGGAAAACCCCTACCCTAGTCAAAACATCTTGCGTACTCATGGACTACCCCAACGGATCGAAAATCGTCGATAGATAAGTAAAGTGATTCTAGGTAACTAAGACAAACTGATCTCTTAGGATCGTACGAAATCTCAAGGGTATTCTCGAGGCAATTCGAAAGTTTAACTACCCTTGTTTCATAATTTCTAGCTAACCAATCAAGTCCTAGAATCAACCTATAGCCCAAAAACATAAGCATAAATATAGCTATTCTCAAATCCTCACAAGTCAAAGATAAATGGGCCGAACCAGCAATCGGATTTGAGTCTATAATGGGATCCTCTACTACACAATATCTAGGGTGGAGAGACTCAACTATGGAAGCAGATATATATGGATGTGAAGTGCTAAAATCGGAAGGAGTACTAACAGGATAATCAAAAAGGAAAAACTCTTTCAACCGAAATCTTACTGCCTCTCTCTCAGGTATGCTGGTGGTGAGAGCATGCACTTGCCTTCCGGAAAATCCTGTCCATTATTCTTTGCCCTTGCCCTTAATTGTACGACCCATTATACCAAAATAAAGATTTTTCCTCTTGTTTTAGGTTTTACTATTCTTTCCTCCCCTCCTTTGTGAACCAAGTCCATATCCATGGGTTCTTCATCCTTGTGTTGTGCTCCATAGACAGACCCCCTCATTCTCAACTTTGTCATCCTTGTGTAAATTGTTGACATGTCTCTCGAAAGCTTCCTCCATCGCACGAGGAATTTTACAAAGCTCGAAAGGAAATTACGACTACAGATGGAAGTTAGGCACTTATTTGTCCTTTGACAAGTGTCGTAGTCTCATCAAGCCTACGGAACCATGCCGCGATGAGGTTACCTCCCAGAAAGCCAAGAGCCCCGGAGACTTAGGAAAGAAGGAAACAAAGATTCAAATAGAGGGTCAAAAGATGGATTTGGGGAATATGCTTTTATAACAAAACTTTTCCTTTGAAAATGCTTCTTTTAAAACCGTTTTGAAAATAATTTTTCAAATATTTTTATCTGATCTGGTAACCTTCATTTCTGATACCAAGTGTAACACCCCACCTCCGTTAAGGTCACTCACAAAAGGAATACCCTAATTTCGGTGGAGCATTATACGTAAAAGATGTAGATAAATTACAAGACAGACAATTAAAGCAACGAAAAATAAATAAAACTTTATTTCATTGATAAATAACTTGTACAAAAATTGTTTTACAATACCAAAGTATCCTGTCTTGCTTACATAAATAAAGAAGCATAAAATGATTTCCCCAAATAAAGCATGAGCCAACCATAGCGGTAGAAGAGAGAGCCCAAGGCAACACATCAAAGAGTCTTCAAGCTTGGAAAGAGTAACGTTCCAAACAAACCTGAGCTATTCCCTCCCTGACTACCTGGGGGGGAACGGAAGAAAAGAGGCGAAAGCAAACTAGGTCAGACATAAAGTCTGGTAAGTCCAGTGATTATTAGTATTTAAACGAGGAAAAGAGTCATGACATGAATAAACTAAATATAAGACTAAACCATAGCAACGAGATAATATGGGATAAGCATGGGATATGGCAAGATAAACTGAATGTACCGATAAACTGAATGCGCTTCTACTCCTTCTCTGCTTCGCAACTACCCTGTTTATACTGATTTCTATATCTCTGCACTACCTAACTGGTGTCCAAGCTAGTAATCTATGATCATATGTTAACGTGATCTGAATCTCCGTATTTGCGGTTGCCTTCAGGTGTACATCTATTATGGGGATTCCGTTTATTACCTAGACCTAATCTAGTGTTTACTACCGAGCGCTTACTAGATTCAACCAGGATTTACGCTACCCAGGGCCACTGGGGTTTATGCTACCTATTGAACGCTTCTCGGATTCAGTGTTTACGCGACCTAGGTCCAACTAGGGATTATGCTACCTACCCATATTAATTTTCCATGTGTCTGTGTTAGTCGGCCCTCTCTTGCGTGTAGATACTCTGTGCTGGCCCCACCATAAGGTGTATCAAGCCTTATGATAGCGATCCGACATGATTCAAGATGCACAGTGTATAACTACCGGTACCCAGTGCCTGCTTTTTCCCACTCCAGAGTACGTGCACCCCCGTAAACCATCGGAACCTACACTGACGTACTCCCTGCCGTTATCTTTGACCGCTTATAATCAGCCCAGTAATCGTGCCCCACCCTTCCTAGTTTCAGGGTACCATGATACATCCATGTGGGTTACTGCTGAAATGGGTCCCCGTTACTAGGGTTTGCTATTGGTTAAGTTTGTGGGCCTATATATACAAATATTACCCACCCATACGAGATGTACTTAACCCTCCCACCGATACTAGCATGTTTTCTTAAAGGTTAAGTTTGCGGGCCTATATGTACTAATATTGCCCACCTACACGAGATGTACTTAACCTTCCCACGGATTCAAGCATGTTTATATAATGGTTAAGTTTTGTGGGCCTATATTGACTAATATTACCCACCTACCCGACGTATACTTAACCTCCTACTCGTCAAGTCGTGTTGGTTAAGTGGATCATATTAACTTAACATTTCTTGCTTATCATGTTGGATTGGTTAAGTGTGATTTATTAACTTAACCCTGTTCATTCATCAGGTTATATTGGTTAAGTATTTCCCATTTAACTTAACCTCATTCGTTCATCGAGTTACATTGGTCAAGTGTCATTAATCAATTCAAGTTAACTTAACCCATCCACCCGTCACGTCATGTTGGTTAAGTGTTTCCTTCTGGTGTTGACTTGACCCTACCTCAAATCTTGTTATATTGGTTAAGTGTTGTTCTTGTGTTAACTTAACCTTTCCCATACATCATGTTATATAATTGGTTAAGTGTTTTCCTCTTGTATTACTTAACCCCACCACATGTCATTATATATTTTGGTTAAGTGTTACCTTAGTTAACTTAACCCTATCATCTGCTTAATTAACATGTTACAACGGTTAAGTGTTCTAAATTTACTTAACCTCACCCACTTGCCTAGTTAACATGTTATTACGGTTAAGTTTTTCCCTAATTGCTTAACCTCACCATTTCTAGCTTGATTTATTCATGAACCTTAATTAATTAATTAATTAAAGCACCAACCACTCACATTAGACAGATATTGTTGTGTTTACTGGATGTGTCGGTCGGTTCCGGGCAGGTTTACACCACAAATCAGTCTAACCTCGAGTATTTCTAGGCTTGATGCACTAACCACCCATATTAGATAGGTATTGTTGTGGTTACTGGATGTGTTGGTTGGTTCCGGGAAGTTTTATACCACAACTCAGTCTAACCTTGAGTTAGGCATATTCGTCTTTTACTAAATTAACATATTTACTATTTATGTAAATTTTCCGTAAATCAATTTAGCCTAGATCATATTTATTTGTCATGCAAATTAGCATATTTATATTCTATGCCCAAAACTTGATTTACCTATCATTCATCCCAACTTGCAGTTTATACCAATTTTTGATTTAATATTCCCCTTTTACAATTCATGCCCAATCTAGATTAATATTATAATTTATGGTTTATGTCAAAACTAGATTTAATATTCTAGTTTACCGTTTAAGTCCAAAACTTGGTTTACACGCCAATTACACCCTTTGCGGCCAATTAAATTTATCAACTTATGCCCAAGTCTAATATGCATGTAAATCATTCACTATTATAGCCAATTTAGACTATGCCAACATATTTATTATGCCAAACTAACTTAATTAAGCTACGCCCAATCCTCGCATCATAATCATACGTATAACATGATTTCGCAAGTTTTCTATGTACTCATGAAATGATACTAACAGTATTAAAGCAAGGAATATGGGATAGGCACGAGAATTGACATAAAAGAATAGCCATGCAAGAATGAACCAAATACAAAAATAATGGTTCCATTGGGTTCGATGTACAAAACAGTGAATAGGAATAAACTAGACGAGTTACACCCAAAAAAATGAGATCCAACATAATTAAGGGAATAGGCATAGGTGATTTGGTCCAACATAATGCCAGTTCGAAGTACAACCTAATAGGTTAATGGGAATAGGCACAAGCCACTGACTACAATAGATATAGGCAATTAACCACAATAGTCATGGGTGACTAACCATAATAGTTTCTTAATCAATGTCATAAGCCATAGTCTCATAGTCATGAATCATATGCAATAGTCTCAAAATTATGAATCATAGTCATAGTCATAGGCAACAGTCTTATATTCATAGTCATATGTAATAGTCTCTTTGTCATGAATCATAGTCATAGACGATAGTTTCATGGGCAACAGTTTCATAGTCATAGTCTTAGGCAAAAGTCCCATAATCATAGTCATAGTCATAGCCTTATAGGCAACAGTTTCATAGTCATAGTCTTATGCAAAAGTCTCATAGTCATAGTCGTGAATAAGATCCAAAGGCATAGATAACTTTAGATTTGACATAAGCATGAATCAAAGATAATTAACTTGCAAACAGGTAGAGTTCTATATTTTGATTTATTACATTCACGATTCCAATTACACGTTCAAATCCAAAGAATAACCGAACTTACAGTGATCGGTTTAGAAGAGGATAATAAGATAGCGTTGTGGTTGCTTGAAGCAGAATGCCTACGGTCCAACATGAAGCTTTAACTTGATTCTCTTTTAATTCTGTTCAGTTTGGAAGAAGATGCATTAATCCTAGTTTTGATTCCAGCAGAGTAGCGACGCCATTTTTTATTTTTAATTAGAATTGAGGCAGAGTATAGGCAAAATGAAATTGTGTGGAGAGAAAGCTAGGTTTGGGGGTGTTTAAATAGCATAGGGGTCACGAATCTAGTCAGAAAGGCGTCCAGGTGCAGAAAAATGGATCTGTCTCCAGATCTGGAAAACAGGGGGGAGGTCGACCCTAGGGTCGACCCCCAGGTCGACCTTAGTGTTGACCTGTGTAGGTAGGTTGACCCCTAGGTCGACCCTAGTGTCGACCTGGGTCCTGTCTGTTTTGAATTTCGGGTTGAAAATTCTGAAGGCCATATCTTCTTCATACGGAGTCCGATTTACGTAAACCTGGACTCTATTCCAAGCAAAATTTCGAGATGAACGCAATGGCGTAGCCCATTTCCCTTAATTCTTCTTGTAAAAATTATTTATACTTTAATTTGTGAAACTTAATGTTATATAATTACAGGGTGTTACATACAATCAGTCAAAGCTCAAATTTAAAATTTTCAAATTACCGCGCTATTTCTAACTCCTTTTATAATTAAAATAAATATAATCATTCTAACTTTGATTTAAATAAATTTTAAATCGTTATTATTTGAAATAAATCATTTTAACTATTCAAATTTCAATAAAATAGCCAAAATAAAAAATTTAAATTGGTTCTAATTTTTTGGGTTGTTACAGAATTCTATTCTTTCCAACTCTAAAACAACTGTTAGTTTAAATAAGAAATGAGATTTCATTCGAACAGGCATGCATGAATGGCACAAACATTTCAAACATAGAAATTTCATTAACCTAAATCGTGCAATTTAAACAACACTAACAGTTACAATAAAAAATTAGCACCAAGCCAAGAACCCAATGCTAGAAAGGGAAAACAACAAAGACGACAACAATACAACAACACATAAACTTCCAAAACAATGGTTATAAACGACGAGATGTCTTGCTCTGTGGCTGGAGCTTAAACCAATTTTTATGATCTTTAATTAACGGTATCATGGTAGCAACATGCTCAGTCTTGTGTTACAAACGCAGTTGGTGTTGTTGGAGGGTTCCACATCACCATCTCTTAAGAGAGATTTAATGAGAAAGGAAACCTACTACAAAACTGCTCCTTATGGAAATCCACCTAATATTGTCTAAGGACAAAAATGTATAGGTGAAATTATAGAAAGTAACTCCATGAGACAATGGAAGAACAACAAAATGAATCGAATATGATGCAGTACTAAATGATGGTTACACCATCAAGCAAGCAAGAGATTAGTTTCCGCATCATGAGAACAAATCTAGTCATAACTTAACATCTATAAAACAATGTGTGCTAAATGAGTCACACATCTACATGGGCAGTTTAAACATAGATTCCCGAACTCGAGAACCGATACTAAAAAAATATTTTCTACAAAATCTTCAAAGCTGGTCAAACAAAAGACCATTCAAGTCCATGTAAGATACAGATTCCTCTAAAATCTCATCGAGATTCTCCTATGAAAAACCATCAAGAGATAGCTTAATATTCACCTCCGAAACAACGATCACCTTCATAAAAATCTATCCAAATAAGGTATAACAAAGGCGAATGCAACACAAACAACAAATAATATTCTAAGAACTCGAAGCAATGGATCGATGCAAGTCCAATTGCCACGACAAATTTTCTTAGCCCTAAAAAGGTGGGACCTTTTTGCTCATTTCGATCTACCCAAATTATCTCTCTATAAGGATAAGACTTAATGGTATGAGTAAGATCAGATATTGCAAATAAGTTTATGGACTAAAAAAGTGGTTGGAGAGAAGAAATTAGATCTTTGAGTACTAGTGAGGCAAGATCTAATGCGCAAACTAGCACGAGAAAAGAGGAGATGAGGTGGAAACAAAGAAAGAGAAGAAGGATAGAAATATGGTTCGGCTAGATGAAGAAGGAAGAACAAAAGAAGGAAGTTAAGGGGGTAATTTGGATGCAACCTTTACGATTGAGTCCTAAGTTCAAGTTGCAAAAAAACTCATCAACTAGTTGGTCATTCTTGCATAACGCTAGACGATCAACTATTAGATGAGCTTTGGAAAAAGATTAAACCTTGACCTTATTAAACCAGATTAAATATTAATCGTATCACGTCATCTTTTAATATTTGACGCAATCAAAAATAATTCAGCTAGAAATTTGTAATATAAACTAAAACGGATTTTCCCCTTACCTAGCTGACAACAAACAGACGATTCATGATATCAAATACCCAAAATTTTGGATGAAGTATTTTCCTTAGCCTTTTCAAAGAAAAATTTAAAACCTTTCAAAAAAATGGAATTTATTTTAAACTAATGGTTTCATATTTATAAACCTATCTTATTATTATCATTATTTGTGTTATAGTTTATATCACAAACTGAAAAACCTTTCCGTGTTAAAAAAAGTTGGAGCTTTAAAATCTTAAGGATTAATTGTGATAATGTAAATAAATTATCCAATATATATAGGGAGAGGGATACTAAAAATCACGAGGAATTGATATTTATTATTCTTAAGTTTTGGGGCATATTCCTTGTCATTTCTAATTCCTTCCTACCAATCAGTTTATATTTATTAAAATTAAGCCCTAAAAATTTTGAAAACGAAAAGATTAAAATTTAAAAACAATATCTTTATAAAACTAGGCCTTCATAAAACCATTTTCCGAAACCATAATTCAAAACTTTCAAAACCCATTTTAATTTTTCCAAATAGTTTTAAAAATATATTTCTTCGAATACAAGGCCAAGAACTAAAATGATTATTTCAATTAAGGTAGATTCGGAAATTCAACGAAGTAATGAATGTATATACCTCGTAATTATATTTCTGATGAATACGACATACTAATGTGAAACTTTCCCGTTTTGGATCGAGCAATGGTCTTAACCGGAACTACCAACGAAATCATAAAAAAGAAATCGTGACTATCTCGGTTGTAGCTAGATTTTCGTCCAGTATCCAAACCTGAATCAACAAAATCCACCATATGTCGTCCTCATGGTCTTTACGACGAGATCGCCGACATATTGTGGGGTAAGCTAGAATTGGCTAGAAACCAGAACTCAACATACTTCAACTCTTAGTCGCTTAAAGCCCATTTTATATAGTTAGGCCCACGACTAATTCATCGTCGAAATAAATTTAAGTCAAGTAAGAAAGGCTAAGAAAAACATAAAATAAAATCTAATTATATTCTCTCACGAGTCCTAATTTAACTAATTTCTTTGATATAACCTATGCTTTGATACCAAATGTAACACCCCACGCTTTTCTGTGCCTAAATTTCGATAAAAACCGAAACTCGAACACGTCCAAGCACAGAGTTGTAAATCTGGTATTTGTAAATAAATGAGCATGAACATAATCATAGTATGACAAGATAACCCACAGCGGAAACAGAATAGGATAAACTAGTATTAACTTGAGTAACTACCTTTTTAAAGTAAGTCACTTCGCCAATACCGAGCATGAGAGAGAACGAGAACCGAAAGCCCAACTTAAACAACTATGAGAACCCGACCTTCTCTAAAAAACTTGGGTGATTGTAATGAGGAGAGGGGGTCAGAACAACAAGATTCTAGTGAAAAGGAAATGAACAACACAGATTATAGCACATAGATGTATCCCGTTTGGTTCGACCCAGGATGTATGCCTACCAAGGTTAGTAATTCTAGCCTAACCTTGTAAATGTTTACGCACGACTCTACTACTCTTCCCCAAGTAGTATTCCCATAGCATAATACCGAGATAGAACATTTACACACATATTTTTGACGCCTTTGTACCAGAACATGGCTGGTTATTTAACCGAGGGTAGACCTCTAATTACAGAGTTTATATATATATGTATATGTGTGTGTGTATATATATATATTCATTCGTTCATCCTTTATTATTTAATGCCTCACTATTAATTATAGATATAGTGGATTCTCCCTGTTCACTTAAGACCCTAGGCGGACCTGTGGGTCACTTACTATTCCTCGATGATTTATTCAACATTAACATAAACTAAAGGGCACTAGCTACAGACCATACTAGTCAAGGCTTCCGCGATTCACGCATTAACCCATACCCCATGTATGGTGAGAGATGGTACTTTATCGCTCGCTATACCATCTAGCTAACCTTATTGGATAATCTTCTTAGTCGCTTACTACTTCCCGTAGGATAGGTAGCCAAATCTGATGTTTTTAGTTTCCATGTTTGGGTAGGCCCCACACAAACACGTCATTTAAGACCCCTAAACTGAAAGACCTACTCTCAGGTGGACTCGTCAACCCATGCCACTTATGACCCAAAGAAGCGGACTACACACGAAGATTATTAAGTTCATGCCTGTTTAGCCTTTAAAACCTCTTCTTATGAGGATGAAGTGAGCTACGTAACTGAGTCATTCCTGTTTAGTTTCACTTTACGGAAATACTATACGTGCACGAATAATTATCGTCACAAGTTCCTATGGTTAATAATATTTTACATCATTAACCTACTAAGTCCAACCCTAACTTTTAATTAAAAGTTATATATTAATTAATATAAATAAGGAAATTTATATCCTCCTTTCCCTAGGATATTTATTTGATTATTTCCCTAATTGGACTCAGTACTTAAACAACAATCAATACTCATTTGTCCCCTTTTTATTTCATTTACTTCAGTTCATAGATTAATTGCCATCTATGACTATAACGGTCATATTTTCTGTGGCAACCCAAACCTCCGTAAGACGGTGACAAGGATAATCATTGGAATATAACACACTAATCACATCATCACATTACAGATAATAGCATAATACATGAAAACAATGAATAATATACATCATCATAATAACAGCGGAATCATAAATGTCATCATCATCAGAGTTACATAGATACAGGATACTACTTAGTACATAAAAGAAATGGTCAGTCTACATTGAGATCAACGGTACATATACGTAAGATAGTACAGGAGGTAATGTCAATAGTCCAAAATACAGATAAATGCTAGTCTTCGCCTTCAGCTAAAAGTGTACTCCAACCTTTAGTGCTAAGCCAAAATAAATCCTGCTAATTGGCTGCCTGTGTAAAAATAGGGGCACCCGAGTTTGCAAGTGAAACAAACTACGAGTCAGTCATGGGACTGGTATGAGAAATCTTACTTAACTTATTTAATAATAAGGCTAATCACAAAACCACGCCGCTAATGCGAAACGGGATTACTCCATTGGATTGCCAGTGCATAAATAAAGTAAATCATTTAAACAACGCAATGCTTTTTAGAAAAATGAAGCCATTATCAGACTCGGGTCCCATCACACAATGCAACGCAAGCTGGAGGATAGATTTTTACCTTATAATGGCCAAATACGCTTGATACAAATAAAAAAAATCATTAGATATTATTGCTAGTGTCTAGTCAGGTTAAAACACTTTTCAATATAAATGTATCAATCCTAGACGGCATAGTACCCCATCCTACTATGTCGCCATATATAGTTACAATCAAATCCGTAATGTTATATTAAAAATTGGATTTCGATCATGAGTCATGGCTAGGGATGGCTCCTCTTGATTCGAGACAATCTAGCAAATGCATCAGTACGTGGACGCTGGCGAGCCCTATGAACGGTAGGACCGGTCCACACATACTTTAGTAGATTGGTTATTCCTGAACAATACGTTTCTCAGTCCTATCGGACCTATCACTTGTCCAATAGCGACCAATATCCGAGGCGCCTCGCAATCCATCATCCACATAAGTAAAAATGCCTGGGCTCCATACCATGACACCACTTCTAGATAGAAAGAAACGCAAGTTCCCCCTATGGTTACGATCCCGTTTTTGACTCATACCGGGTGTCAGGCTCGTGAATTAATGCTATAACAAAGCTATGCTAATTAATGCTATGCTTTGATCATCAACCACAAGACTCTGCTTTTCAACAAAAACCTTGTTCATTTGCATCTTAGCATGCCACATTGACAATCCACGCCATGCAACTAATGTCAATCGATATATAACCTCTAAGCACGTACGTCTTAGAGAAGGGTGTTAAGCAAGAGAATAAATTCTCCGCCACTAAACAGATTTTTAATAGAGATCAATCAACACAGAACGAAATCCAATGTCAGACACACATCCATTAACCAGTCCGTTCTGGGTCTGAACGAAACCGAAGGGACCTTATTCCTCGTTCCATATATCCAATACGGAAGAGAGGCCCTCGCATATCCGAACAATCACGTCCGGACAACTACCACTATAACCCCTTCCTGGGAGCTAATCAATGCAGGACATCGGTAGTAATCCATTCGATGTGAAGATTACCGGTCTTGTACCGTCTTCATTTCCTCCGACTTTTAATCATCGTTCAATTATTTGAAATGAGATTTAACTCGATCTTTTCAAATAATTTTCGAATATATATAATTCAAATCATTTATTTCTTTGGTTAAATTCAATTCAATTCTATATATTAATGCTAAATGAATCTAACCGTCAATATTTCTTTATAAACCAAGTGAAATTGGTTTATTTCCATTCCATATCGCTTATAATATTTTGATTTATCGCTATTTTTATTTACATAAAAATGGCCCATTTTAATTAAACGACGCTTCAGGCCATTGGGCGGCCCTAACGTTGTTTTTATTCAGATTTGAATTACACATTTCTCGAAATCTAATGGTTGGATCTTAACAAATTTAATATCGTTAGAAAGACCTTTCGAAAGCGAACCCAACGGTTCCTATTTCGGGAAAATCCGACGGTCGGATCTCTCGGTATAATCGTTTAAAGTTACGATTCCAAAATGCGAACTACTACGCGCAATTCCTTTAGTTTTAATTTTTATTATATATAAATTATATAATTTATTCGATGACTTCAAAACTGTTTAATTCTTTAGATAATTGGCTAATGCCTTTAAATTTCGAAAAATTTCGCCATAGCCTCCTTTGTTTGGAGAGCGTTTTGGAAATCTATTGGGCCGTATTAGGCACCCAATAAATCCAGAAAAAGCATACACAATTTTTAGTGAGCTATCTATGCCTAAGGGAGAGTGTAAAGATCAATATTCTAGAGATTATATCTCGTCACCTTTTCCATTGTTGGAAAACAAATAATCCATATGTCGTATCTAAAATCAAGAGAAATGTGGATTATTATCATCTCCAGATCCGTGTGAGGTTTTTATCAATCCTACCATTTACCATTATATTTTATTTAGTCCATATCAGTCCTCAGTTCAACCTGTAATTAAGTCATCGCCATACAAGCGTCTCGCTCGTATGGTAATCTCAACCTCGTCATACAAGCTCCAAATGCTTATATGGAATATGATATGCTATGACATCAATAGTTCGTCTTCGGTTCAACCTGAAATGTAGTCATCGCCATACAAGCCTCTCGCTTGTATGGTAATTCCAACCTCGTCATACAAGCTCCAAATGATTATATGGTATATGATAGAGTATGTTATCTTCACGTAGTATGCCATATAGGGTAGTTCAAAATTAATTGTTGCTATCCTATGGCGTAGTTTATAATCTCACATAGAACAACCAACACACCGCATCCAATGGCATTCACAGGTGTTTATATAATAATAAAATTGCGTAGCCAACTCAATAAGGCTTACCTATTTGTTGGGCACGCAAATAAATTCTTTACTCAACAGTGAATCCATTTACCTATTTAGCATGTACATATATATGCATGCCTAAGCTAAAAATAATATTATTATTAAACAAATATTTATTTCAACACATGACTATTTTATTCACTTCATATACATGTTAAAAATAATATTTTTGGCGAACAAAAATATATTTCAACACATAACTATTTTTATTACTTCACATACATGTTAAAAATACTATTTTTGGCGAACAAAAATATATTTCCACACATGACTATTTTTATTACTTCAATTACATGTTAAAAATAATATTTTTGGCGAAAAAAATATATTTCCACACATGACTATTTTTAACACTTCATATACATGATAAAAATAATATTTTTGGAGAACAAAAATATATTTCAATACATGACTATTTTTATAACTTCATATACATGATAAAAATAATATTATTGGCGAACAAAAATATATTTCCACACATGACTATTTTTATTACTTCACATACATGTAAAAAAATAATATTTTGGGTGAACAAAAATATATTTCCACACATGGCTATTTTTATTACTTCACATACATGTTAAAAATAATATATTTGGCGAACAAAAATATATTTCCATACATGACTATTTTTAACACTTCATATACATGATAAAAATAATATTTTTGGCGAACAAAAATATATTTCAACACAAAAATATTTTTATAACTTCATATACATGATAAAAATAATATTTTTGGCGAACAAAAATATATTTCCACACATGACTATTTTTATTACTTCACATACATGTTAAAAATAATATTTTTGGCGAACAAAAATATATTTCCATACATGACTATTTTTATTGCTTCACATACATGTTAAAAATAATATTTTTGGCGAACAAAATAATATTTTCACGCATGACTACTTATATAACTTCATATACACAATAAAAATGATATTTTTGGCAAACAAAAATATAATTCCACACATGACTATTTTTATAACTTCATAAACACAATAAAAATGATATTTTTGGCGAACAAAAATATATTTCCGCACACGATTATTTTTATAACTTCATATACACAATAAGAATGATATTTTTATCGTACAAAGAATTTATTCAACACATGAATATTTTCAGTGGTTCATATATACAATAAGAATAATATTTTTATTGTTCAAACAATTTATTCAACACATGAATATTTTTAGTGGTTCGTATATACAATAGAAATGATATTTTTATAGTTCAAACAATTTATTCAACACATGAATATTTTTAGTGGTTAATATATACAATAAAAATGATATTTTTATTGTTTAAATAATTTATTCAACACATGAATATTTTTAGTGGTTCATATATACAATAAAAATGATATTTTTATTGTTTAAACAATTTATTCAACACATGAATATTTTTAATGGTTCATATATAAAATAAAAATGATATTTTTATTGTTCAAACAATTTATTCAACACATGAATATTTTTAGTGGTTCATTTATACAATAAAAATGGTATTTTTATTATTCAAACAATTTATTCAACAAATGAATATTTTTAGTGGTTCATATATAAAATAAAAATGATATTTTTATTTTTTAAATAATTTATTCAACACATGAATATTTTATATAGTTCATTTCAAAAAAAAATCAACATTATAACGGCAGGGTGTTGTAGCACCGGCAAAGTGTCTGAGCACTGCTCCTCTGCTAACCTCGGCTTGAACCATACATAATCATTCCATTCAATAATGCCACAATTCAATCCAACAATTCATCACACCCAAAATCAACCAATCCCAAATTTATACAATGCATAAATGTATTTTATATAGCGTATATATATTTTTAATATCACAACCACAATCAATTTCCATAACACAATCATCACACAATCATCCATGGTTTAACAGAAAGTAGTGACAGGAGGTACTAAGCCCCATTTGCAACCTATTATAATTTTATCCATTTTATTTGAATTTAAAGATCTCACATTGGGTTACACTCCTTCTAATTTTGTAGAGAGCTCTAAAATTCCTCCGGTCACTTCTAGAATGCAGTGTACGATGTCACGGTCCCTATGCTTCCTGTTTCATCGGATTTTGACATCGTATCAAAAAGATATGATTTTTATAAATAAATTAAATTAGCAATGCTTTTAAATGTTGTAAATCATTAAAAATATAAAAGCCGTTACCTTCCAGACTTTGTTTGAAACTAGGTTTCGATTTTTCGTTCAATCCGTTGCTCTTGAAGACGATCAACAACTGCCATGTCAAAGAGCTAGGAGAGGCGCGCCAGGGGGAGCCAACCGCGTTGAAATCGAGCTGGGGATGTGAAACACCCCACCTCCGTTAAGGTCACTCTCAAAGGGAATGCCCTAATTTTGGTGGAGGTTTATAAGTATAAATCGCAGATATAAAAGACAGATATAATAACACATATTTTTGAACAGCGGAAAAACAACAACTTTTATTTCATTAAAATACGTGTTACACCAACCATACCATAATTGTCTTGCAATACTTCCAAAAACATAACATCTTCATAACTGTCTTGATTACATTATTTAAAGAAGCATAAAGAAAACATAAATAAACTGCAAAAGTCCCATAGTTGCTGTCCAAAGCCATAGTCCAAAACGAAAAGATCCAAGCAATACATTCTTTCTCTTCAAGATGGATATGAAGGCTGGTCAAGCTGCGGTATTCCCTCCCTGTGGACCTGGGGGGGAACGGAAGAAAAGAAGACGAAAGAAAAGTAGAGTCAAACATAAAGCCTGAGTAAGTCGACTATTCAGCCTATGAATAAAGAACTGGGTATGGTAAGTATAAACTAGAAATGGGAAAGCACCATAAACTAAGTTAAGTTGTCTAGGGTCGAATATACTATCGTACCCCATATTAATCTCTGTACCCATATAAACTAGTTCCCAACAGGCACCCCATAATCAGGGTGAAGTGATCCATTTTATGATGATCGACTCCTACTCGCATAGTTACATGTGTCTTACGGCCCCCGATGTTGTAGTTACCTATGCTGGTCCCACCATGGGGTGTATCAAGTCCCATGGTGGCGGCCCGACACAATCCTAGAATGCACAGGTATGCTACTGGTGCCCAGTGTCTTATTTTTCTGCGCCGGAGTGTGTGCACGCCTGCACCCCGTTAGAACCTACACTGCTGCACCACTGCCGTCAATTTGACCTCTTAAAGTCAGCCCAGTAATCGTGCCCCACCCTGCCTAGTTTCAGGGTATCATGATACCTTGTAGGGTTACTGCTGAAAAGGGTCCCCCGCTACTAGGTTTTTCTATTTCTAGCCAACATGCTAAGTTGGTTAAGTGTTTTATAAACCTAACCCCCAATCAGTCTGTTTAGTTTAGCATGTTCCATTTTGATTAAGTCTTAATTCACTTAATCCTATCAATCCTGACTCAGCCTTATTTGTCTTATTAAAGCCTTGACCTCTCACATTAGACAGGTATTGTTGTGGCTGCCTGTTGCCGGTTGGGTCCGGGCAGTCTTACGCCACAACTCAGTCTAACCTCGGGTCCTTATTGGGCTCCGTGTTTAACCACCCACATTGGATAGGTATTGCTGTGACTACTGGACAGCCGGGCGGTTCCGGGCAGGTTTACATCACAACTCAATCCAACCTCGGGTTAAACACATCGTATTTTCTACATTTACATATTTTGCCTCTTTTCTTTTTATATGTAAATATTTGCGGCCCATTATTCAAATTCATCTTTATTGATTAAGATTTATTTATGCCACTTAATTGTTTTTCAAGGTTGTTGGCATGCGTCAAACATGCCAACACATATGTTCTATATTTTAGCCCAAACGTCAATACCCCCGTTTTACACGTTCGTTCAAATGTAAGGTGTGTTGGGTTTAATACTTAAACCCAGTTTAGCCATATAAAAAGGGGAGGCTTATAACATGGTGTTTATAAGGTAACATAAAAAGGGGAGTGTGAACGCATGAACTTGCAACATAACGATTCAATTAACATAAGGTAGGCGCATGTGAACTTGCAATTGTAACAACATAAGCAATACTTAAACATGAATCATTCTATTCACATAATCATGGTATAAACAAAGCATGAATCATTCTATTGTGTAGTCATGGCATAAACGATACTTAAGCATGAACCATTCTAATCATATAATTATGGCATAATCATGAGTCCTTCTATTCATATAGTCATGGCATAAACATAATTGAACCTGAATCCTACTATTCATATAATCATGATTTTTATCCTATCTATGTAACTTGTAAGTGGGATGTAATTCTAGTGTAATTTCTAATGTAACTTATGTGCCAAATACATTATCATATGATTATGATAACAACATAAGCCTATAAACATGTTTTCAACTAGGCATAATAACAAACATAGTTTAGTCATGTTCATAAAATTAATACAAGCTTACAAAGGCGCTTGCTTTTGTCACTATTACAAAAGCATGATTTTTATACTTGAACTATAATGCCAATTCCATCATAACTTCATATGAATCATAATACTCAAATGGACCAAATTACGCTAAAGATGACCATAGAATTATACATCATGTTGGCATAACAATAAATCATAGACTTGCATGAATTTCAAATAAACTATTACAACATATAGTTGTTATTTCAACATGAATCATATACTTGCAATTATCAAATGGGTGTTGTAAATAACTACCACAAACATGTAGTTTTCAATATGAATCATATGCTTGCATGAATCCTAATTAAAATTCCACAACATGTGGTTGTCAACATAAACCATATACTTGTATGAATCAAATCGTACACCATAGCATTGCCAAATCAAAATAACATACAAACATAAGTTATTATCGCCACAACTCCATTTCGTTGTTAACTTCCAACGCAAATCGCGTACTTGCAAATATCCAATCGTATACCATAATATTCTCAAATCGTTTAGCATCAAAGCAACATACAAATATAGATTATTATCGCCACAATTCCATTTCTTACTTTACACAAATCAACACAATTATTTGATTCACATCGGAATAGCACTCTACTTATAGCGTATGACGAATCTTCAATCCAGGAATCTGAATTCTGAATTTGGAGATGCTATCCTTTGTTGTAGGCGTTGATTCGATTAACGTTGCTTTAAGCTTTTGATTTATCTCCTAATTGTCTCTCTATTTCTGACGGCTATCCTTAGTCTCTCCTCAGCAACATGACGGTCTCATCTCCATTTTAGTTTGTGTGAATTAGGGTTAGTCTTAGGTCCTTTTTATAGAGTTTGTGAGTTGATTTAGACCGTCGATGAAGCTTGGTTTAACAATAGCCGTTCGTTCAAAGGAGAGGCCAATCAGGAGCTGACACCTAGCCCTATTGACAAGGCAAGGCTTGGAAAATCGACTAAACACGGACTAGGCCGACCAGGGTGGGCTGGGTTCGACCTGGCTCAGGGGCCAGGTCGACTCCCCAGTCGACCCCCAGGTCGACTCTAGAGTCGACCTGCCTGGGCAGGTCGACACCTAGTCTGACTCCCAGGTTGACCCTAGGGTCGACCTCCAGGTCAACCTGGTGGGTTTAGGCGGGAATTTTCCCGCCTACTCCGATTGGGCTGAAATTTAAATCTGTTTTCGAAATTTGAATTTTCTGAAACTTCATCGGGCCATAATTTGGTCATACGGGCTCCGTTTTTCGAAAACTCGGACTCTATTTCGCGTATTTTTCCGAGACGAACGCAATGGCATATCCCGTTTCCCTTAATACTTTAATTTGAAATTTATTATACTTTAATTTGTGAATTTCACTGTTATAAAATACACGGGGTGTTACATTCTCCCCCACTTAAAAGGATTTCGTCCCGAAATCTTCAAGTTCAGGAAGAATGTACATCCTAACATCCAAACATCCATCTACTCATCCATCAAACACGAGCATCCATTGTCCTTAAAAGACTTCTAATGCTTCATGATAATATGCGAAGTGTGTGTGTACATGTACTTATCTAATGCAAAATCAGGCGGTCTACTGATTCAGCTGACCTCCTTAATGCAAATTATGTAAGTGCCATGAATCCATTATGTATGCAAATCCTCCTATTCATGATTCTATATGAGTGCACAATCATTCATACAAATGCAACATCCATATGACAACACATTAAAGTTCAACCATATACGAATGCAAACATATATGCATATGCAATATGAAGTGATTGAGCCGATCTAAAACCTAAATTGTGTGTGTGTATATGCAACCACAAGCAACCACTAGCAATCACTTGCAACCACTTGCAATCATCATCCATAACATGTTTCAATTACATGTTTTCATCCAAAGGGTTTCTACCTAAAAGATAGGGTCGAGGAGATATACCTAAAAAGATAGATAAAAGCGCAACTTAAGGAAAAAGGAAAGATCAAAGATGTACCCTCGAAAAGAAAAGGGTAGGCAGCACGTATTCTAGCTTCAGTTTCCCAAGTTGTGTCTCCCTCGGCGTTGCTCCACTGAAATTTGACGAGCTCGACTTCGCGGTTGCGTAGCTTCTTCACTTCCGTTCCTAATATGCGGGTTGGAACTTTCCTTACGGTTGCTTCGCGTTCCACTTCAACTTCTTCTAGGATATTTGGCTCTACCACTTCAGCAGACTCATGTAGACATTCTCGGAGATGTGAAACGTGAAAGACGTTGTGAACTCCGGCCAATTTTTTGGGTAGCTCTAATCTATAGGCCATTTTCCAAATTTTCTCAATGATAGGGAATGGCCCTACGAACCTTGGTGCTAGCTTTCCTGTGGTTCCAAAACGAACAACGTTCCTTAGCGGAGATACCTTAAGAAAAACTCTGTCTCCAACCTCAAATTCAAGGTCGGTCCTCCTCTTGTCGGCGTAGGACTTTTGTCTGTCTTGGGCCATCTTCATCCTTCTTTGTATTAAGTCTACTTTCTCTGAAGTCTCTCGGATCATATCTGGTCCAAGTATGAGCTTATCAGTAGACTCCCACCAACAAGTGGGCGATCGACACGGTCTTCCATATAAAGCTTCGAAGGGTGCCATTCCGATGGTTGCTTGATAGCTGTTGTTGTAGGCAAATTCTACCAAAGGAAGATGGTCTTCCCATGTCCCTCCGAAGTCAAGGATGCACAGTCTTAAAAGGTCCTCCAAAACTTTGTTCACTCTTTCTTTTTGGTCGTCGGTTTGGGGATGATAGGCTGTGCTCAAGCATAACTGTGTGCCTACCGCTTCTTGCAGACTCCACCAAAACTCACTGGTGAAGATAGGGTCTCGGTCGCTAACAATGCTGGATGGTATTCCATGGAGTCGAACGATTTCCTTGAGGTAAAGAGATGCTAGGGATGAGGAAGTTCTTTTACTTTTGACGGGTAAAAAGTGGGCGCTTTTAGTAAGTCTATCCACTATTACCCAAATGCTAGTGTTGCCTCTCCTAGACCTAGGCAGCCCATCGATGAAGTCCATTGAGATGCTATCCCATTTCCACTGCGGGACCTCTAGAGGATGTAGCAGACTGCCAGGCTTTTTCTGTTCCGCCTTAACCTGTTGGCACACCATACACTTAGAAACGAATTCTGCCACGTCCTTCTTCATGCCGTTCCAAAAGAAAGTTCTTTTTATGTCCTTGTACATTTTATCTCCGCCTGGGTGTATCGTCATCTTGGAGTGATGTGCTTCCTCGAGAACCTTCTTTACTAAATCCCTTGTCTGTGGGACGCATAGTCTCCCGTCTCGCCTTAGCCAACCCTTATCGTCGATGGAATATCTGTTGAGGTGACTTGAAGTCTCACCCCTAATTAGCCTATCAATCGTCTCCACAAGCTAAGGGTCCTCGCGTTGTGTTGTCCCTATCGAGTCCACTAAAGTCAGGCATACTTCGAGAGATGCTAGCAAGCCTGGTACAAAATCGGAGGAAAGCCTAAAGTCGAAGCTGGCTATGAACTCTAGGCTTTGTCTTTCAACAAACAGCGGGCTTAGGGTCAGTTTCTTTCAGCTCAACGTGTCTGCCACTACGTTGCCTTTGTCCGGAGTATAGGAGATCTCGAAATCATACGAGGCAAGAAACTCCATCCACCTCTGTTGCCTCAAGTTAAGGTCTTTCTGCGAGAAAAGATATTTCAACGATTTATGGTTAGTGTAAAGTTCAAACTTCTCACCTAGGAGATAGTGTCGCCAAGACTTGAGTGCAAAGACGATGGCGGCTAATTCAAGATCGTGGGTCGGGTAGTTCTTTTCGTGCACTTTCAACTGCCTCCCGCCATAAGCTACTACCCTTCCTTCTTGCATTAAGACAGCGCCTAGCCCTGTCCCACATGCATCTGTATAAACAGTGAACATCTTGCTTCCATCTGGCAACGTCAAAACTGAGGCTGTTGTAAGAGCCCTTTTCAGTCGCTGGAAAGCAAACTCGCAATCCAAGTCCCAATTGAACACTAGATTCTTCTTGGTCAACTTCGTGAGCGGAGCTGAGATTTTCGCAAAATCCCTTATGAACTTTCGATAGAAACCTGCTAGTCCTAGAAAACTTCGAACCTCTGTTGCATTCCTTGGTGTCTTCCAATCCTGTACCGCCACTACCTTAGCAGGGTCCACTGCTAACCCTTGTTTGGATACTATGTGCCCAAGGAACCTCACTTCTTCTCTCCAAAAGTGGCATTTGGAGAATTTGGCTTTTAGCTGATGGACTCGCAGAGTTTCCATGATTGCCCTTAAGTGCTGAGCATGTTCCTCTTCACTCTTTGAGAAGATAAGGATATCGTCTACGAAGACCACTACGAACTTATTGAGGAAATCTCTGAATACCCTACTCATCAGGTCCACGAAGTAAGCAGGTGCATTTGTCAAGCCGAAAGGCATGACAAGCCATTCAAAGAAGCCGTCTGGGGTTCTGAATGCCGTTTTATCGATACTATCTTCAGCCACCCTTAACTGATGAAAACCGGTCGCTAAATCGAGTTGGGAGAAAACAGACGCTCCTACAAGCTGATCAAACAAATCGTCAATTCTGGGGAGAGGGTGCCTATTCTTTTTCGTTAGCTTGTTGAGCTCCCTATAGTCAACACATAGACGGAGTGAACCATCCGCCTTTATAGCGAACACCACTGGAGCGCCCCATTCTGAAATACTCCTCCTAATGAACCCCTTTTCTAGAAGCTCTTTAATCTATTTACTGAGCTCTTTCCTTTCCCGTGGAGCCATGTGTCTAATGGGCAACGCAACGGGCTTTGCATTATCTACAAGGTATATGCAGAAGTCTATCTCCTGCTTCGGAGGCAAACCCTTCACCTCTTCGAAGACATCCGGATATTCCCGGACCACTCTAACCGATTGCAAATTTTCAACGGAGGCATCTAGCGATTCAAGGTAACTAAGCATAACCGCATACGAGAGATTACAAGAAATTTCCAAAGTATTACCAAGCTGGGTTAGGAGCCTAACAAGCCTTTTCTCACAATCAAGGATGGCTCCATTACCGGATAGCCAATCCATGCCCAAAATCAAACCATATCCCGAAAAGCCCAAAACAAAGGCACTACACTTAAATTCTACGCTTAGAATAGAAATTTTCAATCCCAAACAGATCCTAGACAAATGAGCTGGGCCCCCAATTGGGTTTGAAACAATTAAGGGGTCCTCTACCATACTAGTTTTTAGGTGCAGAGATTCTACTAAAGCAGACGAGATAAAGGAGTGTGATGCGCCAGAATCAAATAAAGTGCGAACGGGGTGATCATAATGGTAAACTACACTTTCTACAGAAGTATTTATACCTCGCTGTTGCAGAGGTGGCGCCTCTAGCACATGAACTTGTGCCCCTGAGGTGGATCCAGCCCTCTGCCCCTGTCCTCGTTTCTTTGGGCAGTCCTTTGCCATGTGGCATGTCTCACCGCAAGAAAAGCACCCACCATTCATCTTGGCCTTCTTTTTCCAGCAATCTTTTACTAAGTGCCCCACTTTGCCACGGAAATTACACTTCCTCTTCTCTTTGTTGCCTTTCCCGCCCTTCTTAAAGTCTGTCTTCTTTGGCTGCAAACCTTCTTTCTTCCCTTGAGAGTTTTCTGCCTTTGCCTCCTTCTTGCCCTTATCCTCTTCGTTCAGCAACGCCATCTGTACCAACCTTTCATATGTAGCTCCCATGGGTATATGGGTCATGGCCAAACTGTGTAATGGCTCATTCAACCCTTTGACAAAACGGAGAGCCTTCTTGTGCGGGGTGTTGACTAGGTCCAGTCCGAACCTAGCCAGCTCATCGAACTGATTAACATACTCTTTGACTGTCTTGTTCCCTTGCTTAAGAAATAAGAATTTTTCCAACTGCAAACTCCTTTCCGCATCTGAGAGAAATTTAGCCTCAAACCTTGCCCTAAAGTCCTCCCATGTTTCCACTGGTCTTTTTGCATTAGTGACTTCCCACCAGTAGGAAGCCTCGCCCTTTAGTAGCCATACTGCCTGTTGTACTTTCTGTCTATCCTCTACCTCAAAGATGATGAATAAGTCCTCGGTTTCTTTCAGCCAATTTCTAGCTGCCACGAAGGACTCAGTTCCATGAAAATCCTTTCCTCCCATAGCTTTAAAATCTTTACATATCTTAGCAAAGGTGTTTCCCCGCGGAGGAGGTGGAGGAAGAGGTGCTGCTGCAGCTGGATGATTTCCTACAGCTGGGGGAGGAGGAACGGTAGGACCTGGCTGAGTGGCCCTTGCTTCTAAGAACCGTCAAAACCAACCAGGTATTGGTACACTCTCTGGCAAGTTAAGTTCTTCGGACATGCTGAAACAAAAAGGATAGATTCAAAACGAAGGATAAGAGATAGTTCCTATGGCTTTGGGGGGGCTTTGCCTTTTAAAATAAAATAATATTTTATCCTAAAAATGCTTCTTTAAATTTCTTTTTGAAAAATAAAATTTCAAAACTTTTTATCTTATCTGGTAAACCTATGCTCTGATACCAAGTGAAACACCCCCACCTCCGTTAAGGTCACTCTCAAAGGGAATGCCCTAATTCTGGTGGAGGTTTATAAGTATAAATCACAGATATACAAGACAGATATAATAACACATATTTTTAAACAGTGGAAAAACACTAACTTTTATTTCATTAAAATACATGTTACACCAACCATACCATAATTGTCTTACAATACTTCCAAAAACATAACATCTTCATAACTGTCTTGAATACATTATTTAAAGAAGCATAAAGAAAACATAAATAAACTGCAAAAGTCCCATAGTTGTTGTCCAAAGCCATAGTCCAAAACGAAAAGATCCAAGCAATACATTCTTTCTCTTCAAGCTGGATATGAAGGCTGGTTAAGCTACGGTATTCCCTCCTTGTGGACCTGGGGGGAACGGAAGAAAAGAAGACGAAAGAAAAGTAGAGTCAGACATAAAGCCTGAGTAAGTCTAGGACTATTCAGCCTACGAATAAAGAACTGGGTATGGTAAGTATAAACAAGAAATGGGAAAGCACCATAAACTAAGTTAAGTTGTCTAGGGTCGAATATACTATCGAACCCCATATTAATCTCTATACCCATGTAAACTAGTTCCCAACAGGCACCCCATAATCAGGGTGAAGTGATCCATTTTATGATGATCGGCTCCTACTCGCATAGTTACATGTGTCTTACGGCCCCCGATGTTGTAGTTACATATGCTGGTCCCACCATGGGGTGTATCAAGTCCCATGGTGGCGGCCCGACACAATCCTAGAATGCACAGGTATGCTACTGGTGCCCAGTGCCTTATTTTTCTACACCGGAGTGTGTGCACGCCCGCACCCCATTAGAATCTACACTGCTGCACCACCGCCGTCAATTTGACCTCTTACAGTCAGCCCAGTAATCGTGCCCCACCCTGCCTAGTTTCAGGGTATCATGATACCTTGTAGGGTTACTGTTGAAAAGGGTCCCCCGCTACTAGGTTTTTCTATTTCTAGCCAACATGCTAAGTTGGTTAAGTGTTTTATAAACCTAACCCCCAATCAGTCTGTTTAGTTTAGCATGTTCCATTTTGATTAAGTCTTAATTCACTTAATCCTATCAATCCTGACTCAGCCTTAATTGTCTTATTAAAGCCTTGACCTCTCACATTAGACAGGTATTGTTGTGGCTGCCTATTGCCGGTTGGGTCCGGGCAGTCTTACGCCACAACTCAGTCTAACCTCGGGTCCTTATTGGGCTCCGTGTTTAACCACCCACATTGGATAGGTATTGTTGTGACTACTGGACAGCCGGGCGGTTCCGGGCAGGTTTACATTACAACTCAATCCAACCTCGGGTTAAACACATCGTATTTTCTACATTTACATATTTTGTCTCTTTTCTTTTTATATGTAAATATTTGCGGCCCATTATTCAAATTCATCTTTATTGATTAAGATTTATTTATGCCACTTAATTGTTTTTCAAGGTTGTTGGCATGCGTCAAACATGCCAACACATATGTTCTATATTTTAGCCCAAACGTCAATACCCCCGTTTTACACGTTCGTTCAAATGTAAGGTGTGTTGGGTTTAATACTTAAACCCAATTTAGCCATATAAAAAGGGGAGGCTTATAACATGGTGTTTATAAGGTAACATAAAAAGGGGAGTGTGAACGCATGAACTTGCAACATAACGATTCAATTAACATAAGGTAGGCGCATGTGAACTTGCAATTGTAACAACATAAGCAATACTTAAACATGAATCATTCTATTCACATAATCATGGTATAAACAAAGCATGAATCATTCTATTCGTGTAGTCATGGCATAAACGATACTTAAACATGAACCATTCTAATCATATAATTATGGCATAATCATGAGTCCTTCTATTCATATAGTCATGGCATAAACATAATTGAACCTGAATCCTACTATTCATATAATCATGATTTTTATCCTATCTATGTAACTTGTAAGTGGGATGTAATTCTAGTGTAATTTCTAATGTAACTTATGTGCCAAATACATTATCATATGATTATGATAACAACATAAGCCTAGAAACATGTTTTCAACTAGGCATAATAACAAACATAGTTTAGTCATGTTCATAAAATTAATACAAGCTTACAAAGACGCTTGCTTTTGTCACTATTACAAAAGCATGATTTTTATACTTGAACTGTAATGCCAATTCCATCATAACTTCATATGAATCATAATACTCAAATGGACCAAATTACACTAAAGATGACCATAGAATTATACATCATGTTGGCATAACAATAAATCATAGACTTGCATGAATTTCAAATAAACTATTACAACATATAGTTGTTATTTCAACATGAATCATATACTTGCAATTATCAAATGGGTGTTGTAAATAACTACCACAAACATGTAGTTTTCAATATGAATCATATGCTTGCATGAATCCCAATTAAAATTCCACAACATGTGGTTGTCAACATAAACCATATACTTGTATGAATCAAATCGTACACCATAGCATTGCCAAATCAAAATAACATACAAACATAAGTTATTATCGCCACAACTCCATTTCGTTGTTAACTTCCAACGCAAATCGCGTACTTGCAAATATCCAATCGTATACCATAATATTCCCAAATCGTTTAGCATCAAAGCAACATACAAATATAGATTATTATCGCCACAATTCCATTTCTTACTTTACACAAATCAACACAATTATTTAATTCACATCGGAATAGCACTCTACTTACAGCGTATGACGAATCTTCAATTCAGGAATCTGAATTCTGAATTTGGAGATGCAATCCTTTGTTGTAGGCGTTGATTCGATTAACGTTGCTTTAAGCTTTTGATTTATCTCCTAATTGTCTCTCTATTTCTGACGGCTATCCTTAGTCTCTCCTCAGCAACATGACGGTCTCATCTCCATTTTAGTTTGTGTGAATTAGGGTTAGTCTTAGGTCCTTTTTATAGAGTTTGTGAGTTGATTTAGACCGTCGATGAAGCTTGGTTTAATAATAGCCGTTTGTTCAAAGGAGAGGCCAATCAGGAGCTGACACCTAGCCCTAGTGACAAGGCAAGGCTCAGAAAATCGACTAAACATGGACTAGGCCAGCCAGGGTGGGCTGGGTTCGACCTGGCTCAGGGGCCAGGTCGACTCCCCAGTCGACCCCCAGGTCGACTCTAGAGTCGACCTGCCTGGGCAGGTCGATACCTAGGTCGACTCCCAGGTCGACCTGGCCCGGCAGGTCGACCCTAGGGTCGACCTGGTGGGTTTGGGCGGGAATTTTCCCGCCTACTCCGATTGGGCTGAAATTTAAATCTGTTTTCGAAATTTGAATTTTCTGAAAATTCATCGGGCCATAATTTGGTCATACAGGCTCCGTTTTTCGAAAACTCGGACTCTATTTCGCGTATTTTTCCGAGACGAACTCAATGGCATATCCCGTTTCCCTTAATACTTTAATTTGAAATTTATTATACTTTAATTTGTGAATTTCGCTGTTATAAAATACACGGGGTGTTACAGGATGGAGGCGGATTCAGACGGCGAATGAGCAGACTTCAGGGAGGTGATTCGAACAAAATACACCACGATGAAAGGCGAGACTTTTATGGATTTAAAGAGGACAAGATTCTCTACAAATTTTCCTTAAGAAGCAAGCGACTTCATTGAGGGGATTGAAAGTTATTGAGGGGGAAGATTTGAAGCAATACCGTCGTTCGACCAGGAAGAGAGCAGCGCAATAAAAATATTACGAGGGTTATGGAATTTTTCTGATTTGTTGGAATATTTATATTATTTATTTTTAATTCTTTAACTCCAAAAATACCCATTAATACATAGGAACTTCAAATCAAACCCAACGATTGTCGCCCATAGCTAAATATCCTCATTTCGGACACAATGGAATATGTTTTATAAGCCCTTTCGACTGTTTCAGCCAGTTTTTCTTTAAATTAAAATATATAACATTCAATATTGAATTTGAACGTACATTTTAATTTACCGGGGCCACATATTGATTCCAAAAATTCCCAAAAAATAAATCTAGCTATGTTTTAACAATACAGTCCTATTAAAAATAATTTCATCGAATTTGGAGACCATTTGAAAAATGGCCTTTTTCTGGTCAATCCAGTTCAAACTGAAATTACCAAACGCGTTTCAATTTACCACACTCACATATTAATTCCCCACGCTCGCATATTAATTCCAAAAATTATGGAATTTTAAACCTAGTAATAATTTGACATTCTAGATCCAACAAAAGTGGTTTCATAAAAAACGGAGGTCGGTTGCAAAATGGCTATTATTAAGGGCTTTGTTCTTATTTAAAAATGGAATTTTTAAATTCTGACGTATTTTATGAAGAAAAATTCTCAAAATAAATTTTTAAATTGGTTTTGATTTCCTGGGTTGTTACAATCTCCCCAGTTAAAAATTTTCGTCCCCGAAAAGGAAACAATAGTAAAGTAGGAAACAAAACCGAAATAAAATATATTGTAAATGTACCTTGCACCAAGCTAATCAGAGATGTCCACTCTGCACTTGGGATAAGCCTGTTTAATGTTATCTTCTATTTCCCATGTACAGTCTCTATGATCTCCGCTCCACTGTACTTTGATTAAATGTATCTTCTTTTTTCTTAGAACCCTTGTTTATTTGCCAACAATTTTCAGTGGCTCTCTTCTCACTGCTAATTTCGGAGTAATATCCAAATCTTGTTGCACGGCTTGCTCCATAATCAAGTTTGGATCATGTACATGCTTTCGAAATTGAGAAATATGAAATACATCATATACTCCGGGCACCCAGTCTGACAACTGAACCCTGTAAGAAAGAGTTCCAATTCCTTCGAGTATAGGAAATGGACCAATATATCTAGGTGCCAACTTCCCTGTCTTTTCGAATCGGACCACTCCTCTCATTGGAGAAACTCTTAAATACACATAATCACCAATAGAAAATGCTAAATCTCTTCTTCTAGAATCTGCATAGCTCTTCGTCACCTTTGAGCTGCTTGTAGTCGCTTCTTAATGAAATCGACTCTATCTGTAGCTTCTCGAATCATGTCAGGACCCAATACTAGTTGATTGCCTGGTTCTACCCAACATGCAGGAGATCAACATGGTGTACCATACAATGCTTCGAAAGGTGACATTTTCAAGCTCGCTTGATAGCTGTTATTATATGAGAACTCTACCAAATGTAGGTGATCTTCCCACGATCCTCCAAAATCAAGACTACAAGCCCGCAACAAATCTTCTAATATACGATTTACCCTCTCAGTTTGGCCATCTGTCTAAGGTTGATATGCGGTGCTAAGATTCAGCTTTGTGCCCAACTCTTCCTGAAATGCTTCTCAGAATTTACCAACGAAAATTAGGTCTCTATCACTGACAATACTACTGGGCACTTCATGTAGTCTAACGATTTCTTTAAAATATATCTACGCTAGACTCTGAGTTATTCTAGTCGACCTGACAGGAATAAAATGGGTGGTCTTCGTGAAACGATCTACGATCACCCATATGTTGTCATTTCCTTTCTTGGTTTTAGGAAAACCAACTATGAAATCCATGGAAATTTGATCCCACTTCCAATCTGGAATCTCCAATGGTTGCAACAATCCCGCGAGTTTCTGTTGATCACTCTTGACCCCTTGGCAAGTAGAACACTTGCTAACATACATGGAAATGTCTCTTTTCATCGCCTTCCACTAGAACGTGTGCTTGAGATCATTATACATTTTACTCACTCCTGGATGGATACTAAGCTTGGACTTGTGACATTCATCCATAACCTCTCTTTTGAGCTCGGGAATATCTGAAACACGGATTTGTCCTTTCAACCTAAGAGTTCCTTTGCTATCAATTTGGACGCTTGAAACTTCGCCTTTTTGAACTCGTTCGCTGATCATCTGAATAAACTTATCATCTTTCTGAAGAATAGAGATCTTGTAAATCAATGAAGGCATAATAATAAGATTGGCGATGATTGCATTCTTTCTGCTATGCGCATCAGCTACAACATTGGCTTTCCTTGGAGTATACAAAATATCAAGATCGTAAGGCTATAAGAAATTCGAACCAACGTTGTTGTCTCAAATTCAAGTCTTTCAGGGGGAATAAAATCTTTAATGATTTATGATCCGTATATAATTCGAACTTCTTACCCAAAAGATAGTGCCTCCATATTTTCAAAGCAAACACGACAGCTAACAAGTCAAGATCATGAGTAGCATATCTCTTCTCATGCGGCTTCAACTGACGGCTAGCATAAGCAACAACTTGGCCTCTTTTCATTAATACTGCACCAACACATTCAAGCGAAGCGTCTGTATAGACTGTCAAATCTTGATTGTCATCGATAATAGTCAACACTAGAGCAGTAGTCAACCTTAATTTCAGCTCTTGGAAAGTCGTCTCACAATCAGTCATCCAATTAAACCTTGCACGCTTCTTAGTAAGCTACGTTAATGGAGTAGATAGCTTCAAAAAATCATTAATGAATTTTCGATAATAACTAGCCAATCCTAGAAAACTTCTGACGTCTATGGCCGTGCTAGGCTGTTTCAAATCTTGATTGGCCATGATTTTTCCTGGATCCACTGAAATTTCTTCCTTCGATACTACATGACCGAGGAACTTTACTTCTTCTTGCCATAATTTACATTTAGAAAATTTGGCTTTTAATATGTTCTTTTTCAGAATTTCCAAAACTTCTACCAAATGCTTCGCATGCTCTCTAGTTGACTTAGAGAAGATTAAAATGTTGTCAATGAAAACCAACACAAATTTATTCAAGACATCGTGAAATACTCTGTTCATTAAATCGACAAAGTAAGTAGGAGCGTAACATAAGACGAAGGACATTACTAACCACTCATAAAATAAGTCTGGACCTCTGAAAGTTGTCAAAGGAACACATTCTTCGGCAATACGCAGTTGATGGAAACCTGTAACTAGGTCCATTCTAGAAAATACTTGTGCTCCATTCAAGCGATCTAACAAATCGTCAACCTGCAATAATGGATATTTATTCTTCAATATCTGCTTATTTAAATCTCGGTGGTCGACGCACAACCTAAGGGTACCATCCGACTTAGGAACAAACACTACGGCTGCTCCCCAACATGAGAAGCTAGGCCTGATCAGACCTTTCCATAATAATTGTCGAGTTTGATAGCCCAATTCTTCTTTCTCTTTCAATGTCATTCTCCGAATAGTGTGCACTATTGGCCTTGCATTCAGAATTAAATTGATCTTGAAGTCAATTTCTCTTCGTGGAGGTAAGCTATCAACTTCTTTGAACACATCCGCATAATCTTTAACTATAGGAATATTCTTAATGGAAGTAGGAGTAACTTCAAGAGTAGACCAATTTTTTTTTTCTATCAGAATCCAAGCCTTGGCATGGTATAATAACAGTGTCTACAAACTTTGTTCGAACTTTAACAATCCTTTCGGGACATCTAACTTCGGCTTTATATTTCGTTAACCAATCCATCTCGAGAATAACATCGAACTCAAAAAAAATCATGACTATTAAATCAAAAGGAAACCAATAGCGGGAAAAAGAAACAGGTACTCTACAATATAAACTGAGAACAAGAGAGCCTCCTATCGGATTATGAACACTAATTGATTCTTCCAAATCTCTTGGTTTTAACTTTAACTTTTTAACTGTGTTACTAGAAATAAACTTCGTAATGCACCAGTGTCAAACAATACTGTAACAAGAATATTTTAAATAGTAAGGGTACCTCCCAAAACATCTGGCATATCTGCTCCTGCAGAAGAAGCTGGCGCACTTGCCCCATCATAAAATGAGCCACTTCCAACTTCTTCGGCAATGGAAAGTCCTTGATAAGATGCCCTGTCTTGTGGCAATTAAAGCACCCTCTAGTGTCATGAGGATTTAAACTCGGTCCTGATTCATTTCTCTTTGGCCTCTTTGGAGCATTGCATTCATTACAATAATGTCCGACCTGGTGGCAATTATAGCATTTACTCTTCGGTTTCCTATTCCCTTGAGGCTTAGTGGCTTCAGTGTTGCTCGCCTCGGGCTTCATATCGAAATGCTTCTTTTTGTTTCTAGCTTGGTTCTTCTCGCGGTCCTCCTGAGAATTCTTTTTATCAATACCCTCGTACCTACAAGCCATTTCAATAACCTTGGTAAATGGAAGCTCGATGTGTGCAGTCACTCGGTTGTGGTACTTTCTAAGAAGACCCTGTATGAACCGCTTATTCTTCTGAAGCGGGTCTTGAATCTATTCGGGTGCATAGTGAGAGAGCTCATAAAATTTGTTCACATACTCATGAATGGTCCGATCCCCTTGCTGGAGATTAGCAAACTCATTTGCAAGCGCTCAACTTCTTGTGGAGGGACAAACTTTTCATTAAAAATTTCCTTGAACTTAGCCCATGTCATATCAACATCAATGTCACCAACAATCACTGCCTCCCACCATATCAAAGCCTTATCCTTAAGTAACTAAGAAGCCATGAACCTCTTCCTGTGGTCTTCCAGCTCTAGGCCTGCAAAGATCCGTTCGGATGACTTTAACCAAGCTTGAGCCTTGGTTACTATTCCATGGGCAGTGAATGGCACACCCCCCAGATTCTTGTACTTATTAGCAACCCTATCAAGATCAAACACGGGTTGTAGGGTTGTTGTGGTATGGCTTCTTCAAGATTAGGTTGATTCAGAGCAGCGGAGATATTACCCCTTCCTTGTCCTCTGCCTCTCTTACCTCTTCCTCTTCCAATCATGTTCTGTTAGCATTGCAAATTTTAGGAAAAGAGTCAGGCCCACAGAAAAGATATCTTAAGGAATAGTAAAGGCATAAAGACATGTGCATAATTAATGATGTGATGATCAAGTTACAATGCTATTCTGTTGTACTCATTCTAGGACATTACTAATCCCATCTCTAATGAGTTTCTCGTCTTAGAATATTGCTAATTCTATTTTTGACAAGTTGTTAAATGTGTTTAATTCCATAACTAAGGTTAACCAAAGCTCTGATACACGTTTGTGACGAACCAAACCCCCGTACGACGGTGGCAAGGATAATCATTGGAATATAACACATTAATCACATTAGCAGATTACAAATAATAGCATAATACATGAAATCATAGAATAATATGCATCATCCTAATAATAGCGGAATCATAAATGTCATCATCATCATAGTTACACATATATAGGATACCACTTAGTACATAAAAGAAATGATCAGTCTACATCGAGATCAACGGTACATATACATAAGATAGTATAGGCGGTAATGTCAACAGTCCAAAATACAGATAAAAGCTAGTCTTCGCCTTCAGCCAAAAGTGCACTCCAAGTTATAGTGCTAAGCCAAAATAAATCCTGCTACCTGCTACTTGGCTGGCCATGTAAAAATAAGGGCACTCGAGTTTGCAAGTGAAACAAACTACGAGTCAGTCATGGGACTGGTATGAGAAATCTTACTTAACTTATTTAATAATAAGGCTAATCATAGGACCACGCTGGTAACGCGGAACAGGTTTACTCCATTGGATTGCCAGTGCATAAATAAAGTAAATCATTTAAACAGCGCAATGCTTTTTAGAAAAATGAAGCCATTATAAGACTAAGGTCCCATCACACAATGCAACACAAGCTGGAGGATAGAGTTTTACCTTATAGTGGCCAAATATGCTTGATACGAATAAAACAAAAATCATTAGATATTATTGCTAGTGTTTAGTCAGGTTAAAACACTTTTCAATATAAATGTATCAATCCTAGACGGCATAGTACCCCATCTTACTACGTCTCCATATATAGTTACAATCAAATCCGTAACGTCATATTGAAAATTGGATTTCCATTATGAGTCATGGCTAGGGATGGCTCCTCTTGATTCGAGACAACCGTATCCGAATTACATCCCTATTTTTGAAAATCCGATAATAAATTTTCGATTATAGCCTTCGATACCGTCAAAACCCTTGTTCCCCAAATTATCGTTTCATTTATCAAATCGCCCAATTAGCGCAGCCGACCATTGGAGAAAATTAAAACTTTTCAGCCGATTTTCAGTTTGCTAATCTCGATCGAGTGAAAAGACAAAAAATTAGTGCCGATTTGAGCAGAATTTTCATCAACATGCGAATACGAAGGTAAAAATTGATTTTCTTATTATTTTTTTGTCAAACAACCGATAATCTTGTCATATTTTATATTAAAATATGAATAAACGTGGAATTATTGCATGATTATATGGTTATATACAATTATTCATGCAAATTTGGTTGTAAAAATGGTTTAGGTTGTAAAAAAAATCAGTACGATTGGTTTTTTTCAGATTTGAAAAATTGTTGAAAGACGTTATTTAGATTTGCAACTATCAACATATAGTTGCATGCTATATGCATTCATTCAGATGTACAGTGTCCAATTAAAAATGTTGGACATAGTCGTGAAATTATCGGCTGATTTATCAAGAAATCTCTGAATTCATGCAAGAAATGTTGAATGCAATTGTGCAAATATCAACAGATACTTGCATTTTTATATGTAGGTATTCATAACTAATGCATACAAGTGTGCATTTATCCCCTGATCTGATGGTTGAACATGTAATAAGAATTCTTGCATACAATTGTACAATTTATCTATTTGTTGCATGATTATATGAATTTTACAAGATTTGTTGGATGCTGCTATTTATGTCTTGGTTGATTGTTGCTAGCGAGAAGTTGTCACCGGAATAAAGTCAGATTAAAACAACATAAATGAGTTTAATAATAACTTTAGCTTTAAAGTATGCATGTATTTTCAGTAAATTCAAAATTATATGCGTATATTCAGTTAATATTCAAACATACATGCGTATATAAAATTCATTTTCATAAATGGATGAATATATTTAGCATAATTGCCTAAACCCATGAAGTTATACAGCTTTTTTGCATAATGTAATGAGTTTTTAAATTAGTACAGCATACTTGTAGGCATTTTTTTTTAATAATTGTAGCATGCAACTCTGCATTTATAAAATGATTATTAAAGAACTAAAATGAATTTGATAATAAAATTTGCATACTAATGTGCAGTTATTACTTGATTGTTGCATGATTCTATACATTTAATTAGAATTAATGATTGCAAGCCTGCAACCATCAACAAATATGTTTATAATTCTATGCAGTAAATCAAAATTTTAGAATGCAAGTATGCATTCATCTAATGATTGCTGCATGATTTTGTTGATGCAGTAATAACTGCTGCATACAAGTGTGCATATATCCAATATTTGTTTCATAGTTATATGCATTTAAACATGGTTATTTAAAAATGTTTTCCTTGTTTTGCAGAGATCTAATGAAGAAGAAAATGATGCAGTTAACAGTGAGCAGGAGAAAGCTTTAATTACAACCGACCAACCGACGACATCTCTACATGTTTGAAAAAAATAGAAAGTTGAAGAGGACCCAAAGATTTCAAAAAAAAGAAGAATATAGAAACAACCTGAAATCATGTGTAGATATGGTCGAGAAAGTGAAATCTTAAATGCTGAACTATTATGACGTTATTATGTAGTTTCTTTGCTGAATTACGGTTGAACTTTATGTACTAATACTATTTCTTCTGATATTAAATGATATTACGAATTGTTGGTTCCCTGTATGCAGTTATTTGTAATACCGGCATACTTAAATGCAAATATTGTTAAATGTTAAGCGTATTGGTATTGTCAAAATAATCAGGATAATTTCATAGTTATATGAAAGTATTGTTAGTAGTGGCAAGCGTAAATGGAAATGCTTTAAATTTTTTGTATTACGAGCATATTTCGAATACTTGCATACATTTATGCATTTTTTTATATAATTGCTTACAAAAGTGCAATTTTTACAAAATAAATCCAACAGTCGATGTTGCCTTTGTTTTTTGATATGAAATTTAAAACTGGAAATTATGCAGGTAAAGAAAATTCATGATTAACAAAGGGAACATATATTCAACGATAAAAGAGAATATGCATACACGCTGAACATTTGCAGACATGCATGCACGTAACAAGTATATTTGAATACTTATATACAACAAAATAGAATACTTGTATACATTATATGGTTGTATAAATACTTTCGTACCTGTGTGCGGCAAACATGATCTGTTTCATACATTTATGCATCTATGAAAATTGCTAGAAAAATTGATACAAATATGCATTATAATTGCATACAAATAAGCTCTAAAAAAATTACTGTAAAAATTAGATAATATAACATTAAAATGTTGAACTAAATTTACAGCAGCACATAAATGTTCACAATAATTTACACTAAAACAAAGTGTCTTAAGAATAAAATAAAATTACAAAGCATATCTAATAGTCTTTTGAAGAACAAGTCCTTTTGTTATGACCCAGCTTCTTGCAAAAACCACATGTAAACGTCTTTTCTTGCCAAACTATCTCTGAGGTGATATAATTCAAAGGACAATGGATCCATTTACCACAAACAACATCTCTCGCGATATCAACAGAACTATCAAATTAAAGACGGGTACAACAGATATCATTCCCAAACTTCAACAGCACCAATACACCAATATCAGCAGAAACACAATTATACAAAGAAGAGAATCAACATTAATAAACATAATGCGCAGTAATCATATAAAAATACATAAACATCTTCAAATAATTATAAATAGATGCATACATATACGCATATATCAATAGTAGTTGCATAATTATATGCAAATTATCAGATTAGTTGCACATACTTTACTCGGATTATATGCAAATAACTTTTACTATGCATATATTAATAATATATGCATATTTGTATGCAACTAATCAGCAAACACACGAAAACATTTTTTTAAAAGATCTGCATATATACAGAATATATGCATACATATACGCAAGTTTCCTGAATATAACCAAACCTACATGCACGAGTTCTAGCAATATTACATACATATATGCTCATATTAACAATATACGCATATTCTTATACACGTATTAAGAATAGAAGATCAAATAAAATGAAAAATTAATATATACGACTGTATGATCCATAAAAACCATAAAATTTTATATAAAAATTACATTAATTCCATGATCTACGCCTTCTCCACCTACACAACCTCCACAGACCCTCCATTCACATCTCCTCATCATTACACCATTGACTACTGCTCAAGGATCACGACTTGCTGCAGCAATCTCCCATACTCGATCACCCGAAAATCGCAACCCCCAGCTTCCCAAAACTTCCATTGCGACTCTTCATTGAACTATTTTTTTCCCTAAGTCGCTGCAAATTTCAATCGCTACTTCTCTCTGCCAATGATCAAACCAAGATCTGGCTGAACGGAAGACCTTAATCCATTGAATAAATCTAGGTTCGATATAATTAACGCTCTAAAATAATTAAATTGATGACGGCGCCGCCATGGACAATGAAATATAGGTTTCTGGAAAAGAAAAAAATACTAGTTACGTACTGAGTAAATCCGACCTAGGTAATTATGGTGTGAATTAAGAAAAAGGGCAGTTTTGTAAAAATATTAACCGCTGTTTAAAATTAGGGATGTAATTTATATGTTTTGAAACAGGAGGATGTGAGCTTAATTAAGTTTTATTTTAAGGATGTGACCCTAATTTTCACATTATATAATTTATTTGACGACTTCGAAACCGTTTAGTTCTTCAAATAATTGGCTAACGCCTTTAAATTTCGAAAAATTTCGCCATAGCCTCCTTTGTTCGGAAAGCATTTTGGAAATTTATTGGGTTGTATTAGGAACCCAATAAATCCAGAAAAAGCAATTTTTAGTGACCTATCTATGCCAAAGGGAGAGTGTAAAGATCATTTCTCTAGAGATTATATCTCGTCACCTTGTCCAGTGTTGGAAAATAAATAATCCATGTGTTGTATCTAAAATCAAGAGTGACGTGAATCATTGTCATCTCCAGACCCATGTGGGGTTTTTATTAATCCCACCATTTACCGTTATATTTTATTTAGTCCATACCAGTCCTCAGTTCAACCTATAATTCAATCATCGCCATACAAGCGTCTCGCTCAAATGGTTATCTCAAGCTCGTCATACAAGCTCCAAATGCTTATACGGAATATGATATGCTATGACATAAATAGTTCGTCTTCGATTCAACCTGAAATGTAGTCATCGCCATACAAGCCTCTCGCTTTTATGGTAATTCCAACCTCATCATACAAGCTTCAAATGCTTATATGGTATATGATAGAGTATGCTATCTTCACGTAGTATGCCATGTAGGGTAGTTCAAAATTAATTGTTGCTATCCTATGGCGTAGTTTATAATCGCACACAGAACAACCAGCATACCGCATCCAATGGCATTCACAGGAGTTTATATAATAATAAAATTGCGCAGCCAACTCATTAAGGCTTATCTATTTGTCAGGCACGCAAATGAATTCTTTACTCAGCAACGAATCCATTTACCTGTTTAGCATGTGTATATATATGCGTGCCTAAGCTAAAAATAATATTATTAGCGAACAAATATTTATTTCAACACATTACTATTTTATTCACATCATATACATGTTAAAAATAATATTTTTGGCAAACAAAAATATATTTCAACCCATGACTTTTTTTATTACTTCACATACATGTTAAAAATAATATTTTTGGCGAACAAAAATATATTTCCACACATGACTATTTTTATTACTTCACATACATGTTAAAAATAATATTTTTGGCGAACAAAAATATATTTTCAGACATGACTATTTTTAACACTTCATATAAATGATAAAAATAATATTTTGGCGAACAAAAATATATTTCAACACATGACTATTTTTGTAACTTCATATACATGATAAAAATAATATTTTTGGCGAACAAAAATATATTTCCATACATGACTATTTTTATTACTTCACATACATGTTAAAAATAATATTTTTGGCGAACAAAAATATATTTCCACACATGACTTTTTTTATTACTTCACATACATGTTAAAAATAATATTTTTGGCGAATAAAAATATATTTCCACACATGACTAATTTTAACACTTCATATACATGATAAAAATAATATTTTTGGCAAACAAAAATATATTTCAACACGTGACTATTTTTATAACTTCATATACATGATAAAAATAATAATTTTAGCGAACAAAAATATATTTCCACACATGACTATTTTTATTACTTCACATACATGTTAAAAATAATATTTTTGGGGAGCAAAAATATATTTCCACACATGACTATTTTTATAACTTCATACACAGAATAAAAATGATATTTTTGGCGAACAAAAATATATTTCCACACATGACTATTTTTATTACTTCACATACATGTTAAAAATAATATTTTTGGCGAACAAAAATATATTTCCACATATGACTATTTTTAACACTTCATATACGTGATAAAAATAATATTTTTGGTGAACAAAAATATATTTCAACACATGGCTATTTTTATAACTTCGTATACATGATAAAAATAATATTTTTAGCGAACAAAAATATATTTCCGCACATGACTACTTTTATTACTTCACATACATGTTAAAAATAATATTTTTGGCGAACAAAAATATATTTCCACACATGACTATTTTTATTACTTCACATACATGTATAAAATAATATTTTTGGTGAGCAAAAATATGTTTCCACACATGACTATTTTTATAACTTCATACACACAATAAAAATGATATTTTTGGCGAACAAAAATATATTTCCACGCATGACTATTTTAATAACTTTATATACGTAATTTTAAATTTTAAAATTAACAAATTTAAGAACACTTAACTTTTAGAAGAAGAATTAAGAGAAACGGGTTATGCCATTGCATTCGTCTCGGAATTCTTCTTGAGATAGAGTCCGAGTTTGCGTGAATCAGACTTTGTATGAAGAAGTTATGGAGGTTAGAAGATTCCAAGTGTAAGTAGAAATTAAATTAAAATAATAATTAAATAATCAAAACAGATTCGAAATTCGAAATTCAAAATTCGAAATTCAAAATTCAGGAAAGCAGCTGAGCGGGAAATCTCCCGCTCAGGCATGTCGACCCCCTAGGGGGTGTCGACATGGGAGTCTACCCCCTATTGGGGTGTCGACATTGGTGTCGACCCGCTGTAGGGGTCGACCACTACTGACTGTTCTGGATAGTAACGATTTTCTGAGTCGTAGAGCTATGGCGACTTCTGATCGGCCTGATGACGCATTTTCTTGGATTGGATGGTTTGGATGGATCCTAGGTTGATCTAAAGGATCAAATTAATCCTATACTTCTATATAAACACATCAAACCTTAACCCTAAACCTCACAATCCTATTCTATGAAGCCGTCATGCTGTCCATCTCTAAGCTAGCCTAGCCTAGCCTCCATCTTCTCCAAACTAGAAATCAAATTCAAGCTTAAAGAGAAAGATCAAAGCTTACATCAATGGATTAGCTCATCAACTTCAGAAAACCGATTCCAGATCATCTCTTCTTTCTTAATCTTTGTGAGTTCATGTAGCTTTCACAAGATAATTAAACTAATGTAATTACGATAAGTTGTAAATTGTAATCATATGATTATGCCTATACTGGATCTTATCAAATTTGCAAGTTGTCATCTTTTTGATTCATAGCCTATGCTTTTCTGATCAATTCTATCAGTTCATGTCGGTTCGTGCTCGTATATTTATGCCTATTTTGATACCATGATTCTCTTCCCTCTTCCTTTTTCCTTTTTCTTTTTATGAGTTAGGCTAACTTCGAGCCTAACATATTATGCGAAATTCGCACACGTATAATGCTTGAATGATGGGGAAAAGTTTGGAAAATGTTGAATAACATGTGATTTGTAAAAAGGCATAAATTGATGACAGCTATGGTTTGGGAAAAATTGTATATAATAAGCAAACATGAGACTTGACGTAAATGGGTTTGGGTGTAACTTGTGATAATTTGGTAAGTTCAGTTATTATTCAGATTTGAACACCTAATAGAAATCATGAATGTAATAATCGCATCTAGAACAATGCCTAATTATAAGATATTCAATTCTGATTCATGCTTACCTATGCTTATGAGACTGTTGTGATTGGAACAATGGAACCTATCATGCTGTACACCACTATGCCTAATTATGAGATAATCAATTCTGATTCATCTTTATCCTTTTGTCAAATCTGAATTACCTATGCTTATGAGACCATTGTGGTTGAAACAATGGAACTTATCATGTTGTACACCAAATTGGTGATTCTCATCAATTCTATCGAATCTTTATGCCCATAATGTAACTTGCTCAGTTTGTCCATACTTATTGTTAATGTACAACATGCCTATTGGAAACATGATTCTTGGATTTGGGCATACCTTTACATGCCTATTTTGTTTCTTATGCCAATTCTTGAATTCCTTCTCAATTCCCCTTTTTATTTTATTTTATGAATACTAGGTTCATTCGGAACCTATATTGAATCTTGTTGTATGCACGATTGAAACGCGGGGAATTAGGTATAAATTAATTGAGTAATTTTGAGCATAACAAGTAAATGTGGCATAACTTGAATTGACTACAATTGTGGGTAATTGACGTATAAAAATCTAGATTTGGGCATGTATGGTAAATATGTAATTTGGCTAAAAGATGAACATGCCTAACACGAGGTTAGATTGAGTTGCGGTGTAAGACTACCGGGAACCGCCCGACACATCCAGTGATAGCAACAACATATCTAATGTGAGAGGTTAGCACATTAAGCCTAAAACCCGAGGTTAGAATGAGTTTGCGGTAGAAGTCTGCCAGAAACCGCTCGGCACATCCAGCAACCGCAAACAACAGTTCTAATGTGAGAGGTTGAGGCATTAATGAATGAATTAATGCTAATGAACAGACATGCTAAGATTGGTGGGGTTAAGTTAACATGGGTAAGAAGACAACTTAACCAATATTACATGAACAAAGTGGATAGCGTTAAGGCAAGCTTAACCAATAATACATATGGACTTGATAAGTGAAAGGTTTAAGTAAATCTTGGGTAGGTGGGTAATATTAGTATATATAGGCCAACAAACTTAACCGTTAAATAAACATGCGTGAATCAATGGAAAGGTTAAGTAACATATGAATAGGCGACACTTAACCAATACAACATGTTAATTAAAACAGATGGATGGGGTTAGGTTATATTGAGAACACTTAACCGTTATAACATGTTGATTAGGAAACCCTAGTAACAGGGACCCATTTCAGCAGTAACCCACATAGATGTATCATGGTTCCGTGAACTAGGAACGGTGGGGCACAATTACTGGGCTGATTACAAGTGGTCAAAATAGCGACGGGTGGTGCGTCAGTGTAGGTTCTGACGGAGTACGGGCATACACGTGCTCTAGAGTGGAAAAAGCAGTCACTGGGCATCCGTAGTTATACATTGTGCATCTTGAATTGTGTCGGGTTGCCATCATAGGGATTGATACATCCCATGGTGGGAACAGCACAGGTATCTACAAACAAGCGTGGTCGAATGACACAAGTAATAAATACATACGAGTTAAGGAGCCGATCGATTAAACAATAAGGGGGTAGTGTGGGGACATCTAGTATTTAGTATGGGCAAGTAGGCTGTCAAGGATTGTATGGGGTGGATACCTCTTACTAGATGTTATGCATGAGGACTACCAATTACAAGATGGGGATCAACTTTCAGTATGGAACTAGTAATGGTGCGATATATTTAGCATTGGTACAGTGTAGTAATTACTCTATAGTGATTAGAAGTGCAATCAATGTTTATCTTATTCATCTTTCCTACCTTGTCATGCATGCTTATGTACAGTCATTTTTTACTTTCCAGTTTATGTTCTCATCATGTTACTTTAATGATTATATTGTTAAAGTTACTTGACTCACCAGACTTATGTCTGACCTAGTTTGTTTGGACTCTTTTCTTTCATTCCCTCCCCCCTAAGGTTCTCAAGGAGGAAATACTAAAGCTTAGTTCAGATGTCTCTTTCTTCCAGCTTGAAGTTGAAAGATGTATTGCTTGGCTTTGATTCTGCTTATGGCATTTTCTGTTGGGGGGTTATGGCTTTAAAATTATGTACTATGAAGGCTTTTGTACAAGACTGATATTATGTACTTGGTTTTGTTGTTTTTAAGGTGTAACCAAACCTATTTTTGTTTCCACTGCAATAAAGTTATAAAATTTTCATGTACTACTTTATCCATCTTGTAATATTCCGTTCTGTTTACTTATAACGCTCCACGAAACTTAATGCATTCCCTTTGTGAGTGACATTAACGAATGTGGGGTGTTACACTTGGTATCAGAGCTGAAGGTTACCAGAACAGATAAAAGATTTTGAAAACCGTTTTCAAAAGCATTTTTATAAAGAAGTATTTTCAAAAAAAAGACATGTTTTAAAGAAGGAGTTTTCAGGAGAAAGGTTTATTATGAAAAACATAATCCCCAAAAAGCCATATATATTTCTTTCGATTCTTTGTTTCGAATCTCTTCCTTTTTCCTTCTTGAGTCTCTTTCCCCGTGTGTAGATGCTTTTTCTAAGATATGTAAGGACTTACGTGCGATGGGCGGAAAACCGTTTCATAGGACTAAGACGTTTTTCGAAGGTAGAGTTGGCTCAAGGAAGTGGAGGACTCGTTTGATATCTTTGAGATAAACAATGGAAGGAAGGTTCGGCTTGCTGCCTGGTCGATGAGGGAGTTTAGGCTAAGGAGCACAACCCAAGGATAAGGAATTTGTTGATATGGCTTTAATCCACAAAGAAGGTAAAGAAGAAAGTGGAAAGAATAATTAACCTCATGACAAAAGAAGGCATCTTTATTGTGGTATAACGGGCCATGTAATTAAGGACTGTAGGAAGAAGAAGAAGCCTGGTTGTTTTCATTGCGATGAGGCAGGACATCTGATTAAAGACTTCCCGAGGAGGCAAGGACAAGGACAAGGGCAAGGGCAAGGGCAGAGGACATGACCTACTTCCGGAGGACAGGTTCATGCTCTCATGGCGCCAGAATAGGAGAGAGATAGAAACATTTTTTTTGAAAGTTTGATTTTTCATTTTTGATCATCCTGTTCGAACTTTGTTTGATTCTGGTGCTTCACACTCATTTGTATTTGCTTCATTAGTTGAAATACTGCACCTAAATACTAGTCTAGTTGTGGATCACATTGTAGTCTCAAATCCTATCGGTGGTTCGTCTCATTTATCTATGCTTTATCGGAATTTGAGAGTGTCTATCTTGAGCGTTGGGTTTGAATGCAACGCCTATGTTCTTGATTTCATGGGCTACGATTTGATTCTAGAAAAGGATTGGCTAGCCAGGTATGGTGCCATCCAAGACTGCGAAAGGAGCGTAGTTAGACTATTGACTCATTATGGAAAGACCCTTCTTATTTCTTGCGACACTAGAGGTCTGGTGATGCTCAGCTACCTGGAATCACTTGACACATCCATCGATGATTTGGAATCTGTTCGAGTAGTCCGTGAGTATGGTGACGTCTTTGATGAGGTTCGGGGTTTAACCCCGAGGCATGAGATAAACCTCCATATATACTTAGTAGGTAATGCAAAGTCAGTTGTATTACCAGTGCGCCACATGGCTCCGAGAGAGAGGAGGGAACTCATTAAGCAAGTAGGGAAGCTACTTGAGAAAGGGTTCATAAGAAGAGGTATTTCAGAATGGGGTGCTCCAGTTGTTTTTGCTACAAAGGCGGACGGTTCGCTCAGATTGTGCGTGGACTATAGGGAGCGGAATAAGCTCAAGAAGAAGAAAAGACACCCATTACCGAGGATATATGACTTGTTCGATCAGTTGGTTGGCGCTTCGGTTTTCTCCCAGTTGGATTTAGCTATAGGATTTCATCAGCTAAGGGTGGTTGAGGATAGCATAAATAAGACTGCATTTAGGACTCCTGACAGTTTCTTTGAGTGGCTCGTCATGCCTTTTTTGTTTAATAAATGCACCCGCATATTTGGTAGACTTGATGAGTAGGGTGTTTAGGGAGTTTCTAAACAAGTTTGTGGTACTCTTTGTAGATGGTATTTTGATTTTCTCTAGAAGTGAGGAAGAGCATGCACTACATCTAGAGAAGTCTTAGAGACCCTACGAGCACATCAACTCAAGGCTAAGTTCTCCAAACGTCATTTTTGGAGGAAAGAAGTGAGGTTCTTAGGACATGTGGTCTCTAAGAAAGGGATAGCAGTGGACCCTGTGAAGGCGATGGCAATCCAAGATTGGAAGGTTCTTAGAAAAGCAACGGAAGTAAGAAGTTTTCTAGGGTTGGCGGGCTACTATAGGAAGCTCGTTAAGGACTTTGCGAAGATATTAGCCCTAGTTTTGACTTTGCTAGATGGGAGAAAACCGTTCACAATATATACCGGTGCTTGCGGGACAACGCTTGGAGCAGTTTTCGATGCAAGAGGAAAAGGTGACATGCAAAAAGGCAGTAGGTATGTAGTTGTGTTTGAGCATCACGTACCGTCCACAAACGGATGGACGGACAGAAAGGGTGAATAGAATCCTTAAAGATCTTTTGAGGTTATGTATCCTAGATTTTGGAGGGACATGAGAAGAGCACCTTCCATTTGTGGAGTTTTCTTATAACAATAGTTATTAAGCTAGTATTAGGGTTTTTATGGACGACCATGTCGATCACCAACTTGTTGATGGGAGTCTACGGATAAGATTTTGCTTGGACCCGAGCTGATCCGCAAGAAACTTCAGGGAAGATGGACTTGATTCGAAGGCGAATGAAAACGACACAGGACCGGCAAAAGTCAAACGCTGACTAGAGACGAACTAATCTTGAGTTCGATGTTGGAGACATGGTTTTTATTAAAGTGTCACCATTGAGGAACGTAGTTCGCTTTGGGGAGTGTATTAGCACCAAGGTTTGTAGGACCCTTTCCCAATACAAAAAGGATTGGACAGAGGGCATACAACGTGAAGTTGCCGGAGAAGCTTAGAAGTGTTCATGATGCGTTTCACATGTCATATTTACGGGAGTGTTTACATGATACCGCGGAGGTATTAGCGCCGAGCATGCTTAGAGAAGTGGAAGTGGAGCGAGATGCCACGATTAGACGAGCTCCTACATGAATCCTTGGATCGGAGATTAGGAAGTTACGCAACAGAGAGGTCAAGTCGGTTAAAATCCAATGGGGAGATGATCAAGGAGACACGACTTGGGAGACGAAAGACACGATACATGTGTCATACCCTTTCCTTTTGTGAGGATACGTTCTTAACTTCGCCCTTTTTCTACCGCTTTGTTTATACCTATTATATCGTTTAGTACGTCTTCTCGTTTACATCCTCAATCTTTAGATAGAAAAATCCTTTGCTCGTGGATGCATTTACACACACATTAGGCACTATATCGACTCAGTCACTTTCATATTGCATATGCATATATGTATTTGAATATGGATTGAAACTTGATGTGTTATCATATGGATGTTGTATTTGTATGAATGTACGGTTGTGCACTCATATAGAAATGATATGTATCAATAGGGTTCTTTTGCATACATAATGGACGCATAACGCTATCATGATTTGCATTAAGGAGGTCAACTGAATCAGTAGACCGCCTGATTTTGAATTAGATAAGGACATATACACACACTTTGCATATGATCATGAAAGCATTAGAAATCTTTTTAAGGACAATGGATGCCTGTGATTGAATGGTTGATTTGATGGATGTTGGATGGTAGGACATACATTCTTCTTGACTTGGAGATTTCAGGGATGAAACCTTTAAGGAGGGGAGAATGTTACACCCCGTAATTTAAAATATTAAAATCAACAAATTTAAGAACACTTAATTTTTAGAGGAAGAATTAAAGGAAACGGGTTACGCCTTTGCGTTCGTCTCGGAATTCTGCTTGAGACAGAATCCGAGTTTGCATGAATCGGGCTCCGTGTGAAGAAGTTACGGAGGTTAGAAAATTCCAAGTGTAAGCAGAAATTAAATTAAAATAATAATTAAATAATCAAAACAGATTCGAAATTCGAAATTCAGGAAAGCAGCTGAGTGGAAAATCTCCCGCTCAGGGGTGTCGACCCCGCTAGAGGGTGTCGAAATGGGAGTCGACCCCCCTGTAGAGGTCGACCCCTGTTGACTGTTCTGGACAGTGACGATTTTCTGAGTCGTAGGGCTATGTGGCGACTTCTGATTGGCCTGATGACGCATTTTCTTAGATTGGATGGTTTGGATGGATCCTAGGTTGATCTAAATGCTCAAATTAATCCTATACTTTTATATAAACACATCAAACCTTAACCCTAAACCTCATAATCCTATTCTATGAAGCCGTCATGATGTCCATCTCTAAGCTAGCCTAGCCTCCATCTTCTCCAAACTAGAAATCAAATTCAAGGTTAAAGAGAAAGATCAAAGCCAACATCAACGGGTTGGCTCATCAACTTCAGAAATCAGATTCTAGATCTTCTCTTCTTTCTTAATCTCTGTGAGTTCATGTAGCTTTCACAAGATAATTAAACTAAAGTAATTATGATAAGTTGTAAATTGTGATCATATGATTATGCCTATAATGGATCTTATCAAATTTGCATGTTGTCATTCTCTTGATTCATAGCCTATGCTTTTCTGATCAATTCTATCAGTTCATTCCTGTTCGTGCTCGTATATTTATGCCTATTTAGGTACCATGATTCTCTTCCCTCTTCCTTTTTCCTTTTTCTTTTTATGAGTTAGGCTAACTTTGAGCCAAACATATTATGCGAAATTCGCACATGTATAACGCTTGAATGATGGTGGAAAAGTTTGGAAAATGTTGAATAACATGTGATTTGTAAAAAGGCATAAATTGATGATGGCTATGGTTTGGGAAAAATTATATATAATAAGCAAACATGAGACTTGACGTAAATGGGTTTGGGTGTAACTTGTGATAAATAGGTAAGTTCAGTTATTATTCAGATTTGAACACCTAACAGAAATCATGACTGTAATAATCGAATCTAGAACTACGCCTAATTGTGAGATAATCAATTCTGATTCATGCTTACCTATGCTTATGAGACTGTTGTGATTGGAACAATGGAACCTATCATGTTGTACACCACTATGCCTAATTGTGAGATAATCAATTCTGATGTTTATCCTTTTGTCAAATCTGAATTACCTATGCTTATGAGACCATTGTGGTTGAAACAATGGAACCTATCATGTTGTACACCAAATTGGTGATTCTCTTATATTCAATTCTATTGAATCTTTATGCCTATGATGTAACTTGCTCGGTTTGGCCATACTTATTGTTAATGTACAACATGCCTATTGGAAACATGATTCTTGGATTCGGGTACACCTTTACATGCCTATTTTGTTTCTTATGCCAATTCTTGAGTTCCTTCTCTATTCCCTTTTTTGTTTTATTTTATAAATGCTAGGTTCATTCGGATCCTAGATTGAATCTTGTTGTACGTACGATTGAAACGCGGGGAACTGGGTATAACCAATTGAGTAATTTTGGGCATAACAACTAAATGTGGCATAACTTGAATTGACTACGATTGTGGGTAATTGGCGTATAAAAATCTAGATTTGGGCATGTATGGTAAATATTTAATCTGGCTAAAAGATGAACATGCCTAACACGAGGTTAGATTGAGTTACGGTGTAAGACTTCCCGGCACACCCAGCGACCGCAACAACATATCTAATGTGAGAGGTTAGCGCAATAAGCCTAAAACACGAGGCTAGAATGAGTTTGCGATAGAAGTCTGCCTGGAACCCTCTGGCACATCCAGCAACCGCAAACAACAGTTCAAATTTGAGAGGTTGAGGCATTAATGAATGAATTAATGCTAATGAATGGACATGCTAAGAATGGTGGAGTTAAGTTAACATTGGTAAGAAGACAACTTAACCAATATTACATGAGCAAAGTGGATAGGGTTAAGGCAAGCTTAACCAATAATACATATGGACTTGATAAGTGAAAGGGTTAAGTAAATCTTGGGTAGGTGGGTAATATTAGTATATATAGGCCCTAAAACTTAATTTTAAATAAATATGCGTGAATCAATGGAAAACTTAAGTAACATATGAATAGGTGACACTTAACCAATACAATATGTTAATTAAAACAGATGGATAAGGTTAGGTTATATTGAGAACACTTAACCGTTATAACATGTTGATTAGGAAACCCTAGTAACGGGGACCCATTTCAGCAGTAACTCACATAGATGTATCATGGTACCCTAAACTAGGAACGGTGGGGCACGATTAGTGGGCTGATTATAAGCGGTCAAAATAGCGGCGGGTGGTGCGTCAGTGTAAGTTCCGACGGAGTACGGGCATGCACGTGCTTCGGAGTGGAAAAAGAAGGCACTAAGCATCAGTAGTTATACATTGTGCATCTTGAATTGTGTCGGGTTTCCATCATAGGGATTGATACACCCCATGGTAGGACCAGCACAGGTATCTACAAACAAGCAGGCCCGAATGACACAAGTAATAAATACATACGAGTTAAGGAGGCCGATCGATTAAACGATAAGGGGGTAGTGTGGGGACATCTAGTATTTAGTATGGGCAAGTAGGCTGTCAAGGATTGTATGGGGTGGATACCTCTTACTAGACGTTATGCCTGAGGACTACCAATTACAAGATGGGGATCAACTTTCAGTATTGAGCTATTAACGGTGCGATATATTTAGCATTGGTGCAGCGCAGTAATTACCATATAGTGATTAGAAGCGCAATCAATGTTTATCTTATTCATCTTGCCTACCTTTTCATGCATGCTTATGTACAGTTATTTCTTACTTTCCGGTTTATGTTCTCATCCTGTTACTTTAATGATCATATTGTTAAAGTTACTTGACTCACCAGACTTATGTCTGACCTAGTTTGTTTCGCCTCTTTTCTTTCGACCCCCCCCCCCCCGGTTCTCAGGGAGGAAATACTCAAGCTTAGTTCAAATGTCTCTTTCTTCGAGCTTGAAGTTGAAAGATGAATTGCTTGGCTTTGATTTTGCTTATGGCATTTTCTTTTGTGGGGTTATAGCTTTAAAATTATGTACTATGAAGGCTTTTGTACAAGACTGATATTATGTACTTGGTTTTGTTGTTTTGAAGGTGTAACCAAACCTATTTATGTTTCCGCTGCAATAAAGTTTTAAAATTTTCATGTACTACTTTATCCGTCTTGTAATATTCTGTTCTGTTTACTTATAACGCTCCACGAAACTTAATGCATTCCCTTTGTGAGTGACATTAACGGACGTGGGGTGTTAAACTTAGTATCAGAGCTGAAGGTTACCAGAACAGATAAAAGATTTTGAAAACTATTTTCAAAAGCATTTTTATAAAGAAGTATTTTCAAAAAAAAGACATGTTTTAAAGAAGGAGTTTTCAGGAGAAAGGTTTATTATGAAAAACATAATCCCCAAAAAGCCATATATCTTTCTTTCGATTCTTTGTTTCGAATCTCTTCCTTTTTCCTTCTTGAGTCTCTTTCCCCGTGTGTAGATGCTTTTTCTACGATATGTAAGGAATTACGTGCGATGGGCGGAAAACTGTTTCATAGGACTGAAACGTTTGTCGAAGCTAGAATTGGCTCAAAGAAGTGGAGGACTCGTTTGATATCTTTGAGATAAACGATGGAAGGAAGGTTCAGCTAGCTGCTTGGTCGATGAGGGAGTTTAGGCTAAGGAGCATAACCCAAGGATGAGGAATTTATTGATATGGCTTTAATCCACGAAGGAGGTAAAGGAGAAAGTGGAAAGAATAATTAAACCCACGACAAAAGAAGGCATCTTTATTGTGGTATAACGGGCCATGTAATTAAGGACTGTAGGAAGAAGAAGAAGCCTGGTTGTTTTCATTGCGATGAGGCAGGACATTTGATTAAAGACTGCCCGAGGAGGCAAGGACAAGGACAAGGGCAAGGGCAGAGGACATGACCTACTTCCGGAGGACTGGTTCATGCTATCATGGCACCAGGATAGGAGAGAGATAGAAACATTTTTTTGAATGTTTGATTTTTCCATTTTGATCATCCTGTTCGAACTTTGTTTGATTCTGGCGCTTCACACTTATTTGTATCTGCTTTGTTGGTTGAAACACTACACCTAAATACTAGTCTAGTTGTGGATCCCATTGTAGTCTCAAATCTTATCGGTTGTTCGGTTCATTTATCTATGCTTTGTCGGGATTTGAGAATGTCTATCTTGGGCGTTGGGTTTGAATGCAACGCCTATGTTCTTGGTTTCATGGGCTACGACTTGATTCTAGAAAAGGATTGGCTAGCCAGGTATGGCGTCATCCTAGACTGCGAAAGGTGGGTAGTTAGACGATTGAGTCATTATGGAAAGACCCTTGTTATTTCTTGTGACCCTAGAGGTCTGGTGATGCTTAGCTACCTAGAATCACTTGACACATCCATCGATGATTTGGAATCTGTTCGAGTAGTCCGTGAGTATGGTGACGTCTTTGATGAGGTTCGAGGTTTAACCCTGAGGCGCGAGATAGACCTCCATATATACTTAGTAGGTAATGCAAAGTCAGTTGTATTACCAGTGCGCCACATGGCTCCGAGACAGAGGAGGGAACTCATTAAGCAGGTAGGGGAGCTACTTGAGAAAGGGTTCATAAGAAGTGGTATTTCGGAATGGGGTGCTCCAGTTGTTTTTGCAACAAAGGCGGACGGTTCACTTAGATTATGAATTGACTATGGGGAGCATAATAAGATCATTAAGAAGAACAGACACCCATTACCAAGGATAGATGACTTGTCCGATCAGTTGGTTGGCGCTTCGGTTTTCTCGTAGTTGGATTTAGCTATAGGATTTCATCAGCTAATGGTGGTTGAGGATAACGTAAATAAGACTGCATTTAGGACTCCCGATAGTTTCTTCGAGTGGCTCGTCATGCCTTTTTCGTTTAACAAATGCACCTGCATATTTCGTAGACTTGATGAGTAGGGTGTTTAGGGAGTTTCGAAACAAGTTTGTGGTAGTCTTTGTAGATGGTATTTTGATTTTCTCTAGAAGCGAGGAAGAGCATGCTCTACATCTAGAGAAGTCTTAGAGACCCTACGAGCGCATCAACTCAAAGCTATGTTCTCCAAATGTCATTTTTGGAGGAAAGAAGTGAGGTTCTTAGGACATGTGGTCTCTAAGGAAGGGATAGCAGTGGATCCTGTGAAGGCGATGGCAATCCAAGATTGGAAGGTTCCTAGAAAAGCAACGGAAGTAAGAAGTTTCTAGGGTTGGCGGGCTACTATAGGAAGCTCGTTAAGGACTTTGCGAAGATATTAGCCCCAGTATTGACTTTGCTAGATGGGAGAAAACCATTCACAGTATATACCGGTGCTTGCGGGACAACGCTTGGAGCAGTTTTCGATGCAAGAGAATAAGGTGACATGCAAAATGGCGGTAGGTATGTATTTATGTTTGAGCATCGCGTATCGTCCACAGACGGATGAACGGACAGAAAGGGTGAATATAATCCTTGAAGATCTTTTAAGGTTATGTATCCTAGATTTTGGAGGGACATGAGAAGAGCACCTTCTATTTGTAGAGTTCGCTTATAACAATAGTCATTAAGCTAGTATTAGGGTTTTTATGTACGACCATGTCGATCACCAACTTGTTGGTGGGAGTCTACGGATAAGATTTTGCTTGGACCCGAGCTGATCAGAGAGAAACTTCAGGGAAGATGGACTTGATTCGAAGGTGAATGAAAACGACAAAGGACCGGCAAAAGTCAAACGCTGACTAGAGACGAACCGATCTTGAGTTCGATGTTGGAGACCTGGTTTTTATTAAAGTGTCACCGTTGAGGAATGTACTTCGCTTTGGGGAGTGTATTAGCACCGAGGTTTGTAGGACCCTTTCCCATTACAGAAAGGATTGGACAGATGGCATACAGAGTGAAGTTGTCGGAGAAGCTTAGAAGTGTTCTTGATGCGTTTCACATGTCGTGTTTACGGGAGTGTTTACATGATACCATGGAAGTAGTGGAGCTGAGCATGCTTAGAGAAGTGGAAGTGGAGTGGGATGCCACGATTAGACGAGCTCCTACATGCATCCTTGGATTGGAGATAAAGAAATTACGCAATAGAGAGGTCAAGTCGGTTAAAATCCAATGGGAAGATGATCAAGGAGATGCAACTTGGGAGACGGAAGACACGATATGTGTGTCGTGCCCTTTCCTTTTGTGAGGATACGTTCTTAACTTCTCCCTTTTTCTACCGCTTTGTTTATTCATGTTCTATCGTTTAGTATGTCCTCTCGTTTACATCCTCGATCTATAGATAGAAAAATCCTATGGTTTTAAACATGTGTTTGAGACATGTTATGTTTGGTGGATGCAAGTGGATGCAAGTGTTTGCTAGTGGTTGCTCGTGGATGCATTTACACACATATTAGCCACTATATCGACTTAGTCACTTTCATATTGTATATGCATATATGTATTTGAATATGGATTGAAACTTGATGTGTTATCATATGGATGTTGCATTTGTATGAATGTACGGTTATGCACTCATATAGAAATGATATGTATCAATAGGGTTCTTTTGCATACATAATGGACGCATGGCACTATCATGATTTGCATTAAGGAGGTCAACTGAATCAGTAGACCGTTTGATTTTACATTAGATAAGGACATATACACACACTATGCATATGATCATGAAAGCATTAGAAATATTTGTAAGGACAATGGATGCCTGTGATTGAATGGTTGAGTAGATGGATGTTGGATGGTAGGATATACATTCTTCTTGATTTGGAGATTTCGGGGACGAAATCCTTTAAGGAGGGGAAATGTAACACCCCGTAATTTTAAATATTAAAATCAACAAATTTAAGAACACTTAATTTTTAGAAGAAAAATTAAACGAAACGGGTTACGCCATTGCGTTCGTCTCAGAATTCTGCTTGAGATAGAATCTGAGTTTGCATGAATCGGGCTCCATGTGAAGAACTTATGGAGGTTAGAAGATTATCTTCCAAGTGTAAGAAGAAATTAATTAAAATAACAATTAAATAATCAAAACAGATTCGAAATTCAAAATTCAGGAAAGCAGCTGAGCGAAAAATCTCCTGCTCAGGGGTGTCGACCCCCCAGAGGGTGTCAGATGGGAGTCGACCCCCCTATAGGGGTGTCAACATAGGTGTCGACCCCCCTATAGGGGTCGACCCCTGTTGACTGTTCTGGAGAGTGACGATTTTATGAGTCATAGGGCTACGTGGCGACTTCTGATTGGCCTGATGACACATTTTCTTGGACTGGATGGTTTGGATGTATCCTAGGTTGATCTAAAGGCTCAAATTAATCCTATACGTTTATATAAACACATCAAACCTTAACCCTAAACCTCGCAATCCTATTCTATGAAGCCGTTATGATGTCCATCTCTAAGCTAGCCTAGCCTCCATCTTCTCCAAACTAGAAATCAAATTCAAGGTTAAAGAGAAAGATCAATGCCTACATCAACGGATTAGCTCATCAACTTCAAAAATCAGATTCCAGATCTTCTCTTCTTTCTTAATCTCTGTGAGTTCATGTAGCTTTCACAAGATAATTAAACTAAAGTAATTATGATAAGTTGTAAATTGTGATCATAAGATTATGCCTATAATGGATCTTATCAAATTTGCAAGTTGTCATCTTTTTTGATTCATAGCTTATGCTTTTCTGATCAATTCAATCAGTTCATGTCGGTTTGTGCTCGTATATTTATGCATATTTTGATACAATGATTCTCTTCCCTCTTACGTTTTCCTTTTTCTTTTTATGAGTTAGGCTAACTTCGAGCCTAACATATTATGCGAAATTCGCACAGGTATAACGCTTGAATGATGAAGAAAAAGTTTGGAAAAAGTTGAATAACATGTGATTTGTAAAAAGGCATAAATTGATGATGGCTATGGTTTGGGAATAATTGTATATAATAAGCAAACATGAGACTTGACGTAAATGGGTTTGGGTGTAACTTGTGATAATTTGGTAAGTTCAGTTATTATTCAGATTTGAACACCTAATAGAAATCATGACTATAACAATCAGATCTAGAACTATGCCTAATTGTGAGATAATCAATTCTGATTCATGCATACCTATGCTTATGAGACTGTTGTGATTGGAATAATGGAACCTTTCATGTTGTACACCACTATGCCTGATTGTGAGATAATCAATTCTGATGTTTATCCATTTGTCAAATCTAAATTACCTATGCTTAAGAGACTGTTGTGGTTGAAACAATGGAACCTATCATGTTGTACACCAAATTGGTGATTCTCTTATATTCAATTCTATTGAATCTTTATGCCTATGATGTAACTTGCTCAGTTTGGCCATACTTATTGTTAATGTACAATATGCCTTTTGGAAACATGATTCTTGGATTTGGGTACACCTTTACATGCCTATTTATTTTCTTATGCCAATTCTTGAGTTCCTTCTCTATTCCCTTTTTTGTTTTATTTTATGAATACTAGGTTCATTCGAAACCTAGATTGAATCTTGTTGTACGTACGATTGAAACGCGGGGAATTGGGTATAACTTAATTGAGTAATTTTGGGCAAAACAAGTAAATGTGGCATAACTTTAATTGACTACGATTGTGGGTAATTGGCGTATAAAAATATAGATTTGGGCATGTATGGTAAATATGTAATTTGGCTAAAAGAAGAACATGCCTAACACGAGGTTAGATTGAGTTGCTGTGTAAGACTGCCCGAACGGCCCGACACATCCAGCAACCGCAACAACAGATCTAACGTGAAAGGTTAGCGCATTAAGCCTAAAAACCGAGGCTAGAATGAGCTTGAGATAGAAGTCTGCCCGGAACCCCCCGGCACATCCAGCAACCGCAAACAACAGTTCTAATGTGAGAGGTTGAGGCATTAATGAATGAATTAATGCTAATGAACGGATATGCTAAGAATGGTGGGGTTAAGTTAACATGGGTAAGAAGACAACTTAACCAATATTACATGAACAAAGTGGATAGGGTTAAGGCTAGCTTAACCAATAATACATATGGACTTGATAAGTGAAAGGGTTAAGTAAATCTTGGGTAGTGGGTAATATTTGTTTATATAGGCTCACAAACTTAACTGTTAAATAAACTTGCGTGAATCAATGGAAAGGTTAAGTAACATATGAATAGGCGACACTTAACCAATACAAAATGTTAATTAAAACAAATGGATGGTGTTAGGTTATATTGAGAACACTTAACCGTTATAACATGTTAATTAGGAAACCCTAGTAATGGGGACCCATTTCAGTAGTAACCCACATAGATGTATCACGGTACCCTGAACTAGGCAGGTGGGGCACGATTACTAGGTTGATTATAAGCGGTCAAAATAGCGGCGGGTAGTGCGTCAGTGTAGGTTCCGACGGAGTACGGGCGTACACATGCTCCGGAGTGGAAAAAGCAGGCACTGGGCATCAGTAGTTATACACTATGCGTCTTGAATTGTTGCGGGTTGCCGTCATAGGGATTGATACACCCCATGGTGGGACCAGCACAGGTATCTACAAAAAAGCGGGGTTGAATGGCACAAGTAATAAATACATACGAGTTAAGGAGCCGATCGATTAAACGATAATGGGGTAGTATGGGGACATCTAGTATTTAGTATAGGCAAGTAGGATGTCGAGGATTGTATGGGTGGATGCTTCTTACTAGATGTTATGCCTAAGGACTACCAATTACAAGATGGGGATCAACTTTCAGTATGGAACTAGTAACGGTGTGATATATTTAGCATTGGTGCAGTGTAGTAATTACCCTATAGTGATTAGAAGCGCAATCAATGTTTATCTTATTCATCTTACCTACCTTGTCATGCATGCCTATGCACAGTCATTTCTTACTTTCCAGTTTATGTTCTTATCCTGTTACTTTAATGATTATATTGTTAAAGTTACTGGACTCACCAGACTTATGTCTGACCTAGTTTGTTTCGCCTCTTTTCTTTCGTCCCCCCCCCCCCCCCCAAGGTTCTCAGGGAGGAAATACTCAAGCATAGTTCAGATGTCTCTTTCTTCCAGCTTGAAGTTGAAAGATGTATTGCTTGGCTTTGATTCTGCTTATGGCATTTTCTGTTAGGAGGTTATGGCTTTAAAATTATGTGCTCTGAAGGCTTTTGTACAAGACTAATATTATGTTCTTTGTTTTGTTGTGTTGAAGGTGTAACCAAAACTATTTCGGTTTCCACTGCAATAAAGTTATAAATTTTTCAAGTACTACTTTATCCGTCTTGTAATATTCCGTTCTGTTTACTTATAACGCTCCACGAAACTTAATGCAATCCCTTTGTGAGTGACATTAACGGACGTGGGGTGTTACATTTATCGTTCAAAGAATTTATTCAACACATGAATATTTTTAGTGGTTCATATATACAATAAAAATGATATTTTTATTATTTAAAGAATTTGTTCGACACATGAATATTTTTAGTGGTTCATATATATAATAAAAATGTGATTTTTATTGTTCAAACAATTTATTGAACACATGAATTTTTTTAGTACGATAAAAATGATATTTTTATTGTTCAAACAATTTATTCAACACAAGAATATTTTTAGTGGTTCATATATACAATAAAAATGATATTTTTATTGTTCAAAGAATTTATTCAACACATGAATATTTTTAGCGGTTCATATATCAATGAAGATGATATTTTTATTGTTTAATCAATTTATTCAACACATGAATTATTTTAGTGGTTCATATATACAATAAAAATGATATTTTTATCGTTCAAAGAATTTATTCAACACATGAATATTTTTAGTGGTTCATATATACAATAAAAATGACATTTTTATTGTTCAAACAATTTATTCAACACATGAATATTTTGAAAAGTGTTAATCGGTTCCAATTCATATCAAATAAGTAAATTGAAACCAAAAACAATAGGATTTATGCTTTAATTTTGTAAATCAAGCGATATCAAAATTTATACATGTCGGTCTTGAGCGAGTTCACATGAATGAATTGAAATTGAAGTTGTTTCGAATCCTAGCGTGACACATAGCCATCGCCTCTAGAGGTAATCCACGAACGATCATCTCTTTAATTGTCGTACAGATCAAAGAAAGAAAGGAGAGAATTTGCGGTGCTAGCCGCCATTATCATTCTAGGGTTTTGGAATTTTGTTTTTTCAGGGTTCAAAACTTGGAACTGGTCGGATCCATTTGTATATGGTCTAACCCTTATAAAAGAAGGAATAACCCCTTTTATAACCAATGTTTCCTCAAATTTTGGTACTATCCCAAATACACATTCCAACTCCAAATAAAATATCAACATCTTGATATTTTATTTGTCCAAAATTATTTCTCCTTTAATCGTTCTATCGTGTGACCCTATAGGTTACTATAACGTTGGCAATAATTTCAATTGTATTTAAATTATAAACAGTGAGCGGTATCTAGCAACACATCGCTGTTACCCAAGTTATAGTAAGATCAATGATTCGATATAACCTTTCTGTGAACAATGTATCAATGCAATATAATCCTTTTAACCAACATATCCAGGATTAAACTAGAGGCATGGATCGTATCATCCTCGTTATAATTTAATCCGTTTTTCTTGATCGATGAGTAGACTGTTTAAAACAAATCAGTATTTGAGCACGGCCATGTATTTCACAGTCTCACTCAATCAAGGGGCCCATGGATAACACTATGAATATATCGTAGGGTTAAATTCCATCTAGATCATTCATAATATTCATTCGATTCAAGATATATCCAATAATCACCGTTATCATTACTCTGTTACGAAATAACTTTAGATGATATCAAAACACAAATATCCTCGAATAAAACTATAATGATTTCAGGTCTGGGGACCATTACATCACTGTCACTATGAGAACAACTTATGATACTGTTGATTATATTCCATGTAGTTATCTCACAGTGGGTCAGCCCAATACGCTATTCTCTAATACGTATTTATATCTTGACTTTAATATCATGTATATTAATGATCAATGAGATGTGATCATCAGTCAATCAATATACTAGTCTCAACGTTTTATTGTTGTCCTATATAAACAATAAAACTCGACTAGGGACATTTAAGAATTATAATACTTATCACATTATATAATCTCAAGTTCAGTCTTACTCGAACTATATAATTCCGTATTATTATTCTAAGGACTTCTATTATGTTAATATTTATATTACGCAGTAAATATAACATGACAGAATATTTTATTTTATTCCAAATAAAATAATAACATCAACAGTGTTATCTATCTCATCAAATGAATTGCATCTAGGGCATAAACTCTAACAATCTCCCACTTGCACTAGAGTCAATCATTCACGTATCGTATACTCATAAAACTAGTGTGACTATTAAACTTCTGCTGTGATAGAGTTTAATTCAGTAGGTCTGCAACATTACAACTTTTGTAACTTTGCAGATATGTTTATTTCTCCTGTGAACAACTTCACATGAGAATTTATTTCTTAAAATATATGTTTGGATTGATGATGAGTTTAATGTTTTAGGCCTGAGCAACAGCCATATTGTTATCGCAATGTGTATCATTCGATCAACAATGAATTAAGTTCAATCACGAACTTCTTAATCCAAACATTTTCTTTCTTAGAATCAGTATCTATTTCTTGTTTTTTAAGCTAACATTATTTACAACAATTAATGTGTTATCAAATAACATTAGAATTATTGTGTCACTCCCACTCCACTTCTTGTCTATACAAGATCCAATGGCATTCTGTGGTTTTTCGAAACATTTCTATTTCATTCCCATCGATATCTTGGAGACTGACTCTCCTTTAAATGGATACCAATTCGAGCAATAAATGTTTTATTCTCTGAGAATTTATATCCATAAAATAGTTATTTGATTTAGGTCTGAACTTATCAGAGGAAGGACATTTAATAAACGTCTTTATATCCCAAATCAACGTATCAGACACACTAGGACATTTCCTAGTTCATATCTTATATGACGCCTTCAAGACCATTTTAGTAGGACCAAATGTAATTGTTCTTAATTTAATTTATTGGAGGATCTATATGACTTATAATTAATCGTACTATAACTTATAAGGTGCGATTTCTCCTTTCAGACACACCATTCTAATATAGTGTTCTTGAAGGAGTGAGTTGTGAAACAATTTCAAACTCGTCTGGATAGTCATTAAATAATTGGCTTAAATATTCTGTTTCGATATGTTCGAAAAGAATTTATTTTTTTATTAAAATTGGTTTTGAACTTCATTTTTGAACCTTTGAACTTTTCAATATATTCTGATTTGTATTTCATGAGATACACATATCTCTTTTTGCTGATATCATCAGTAATTGTAATGAAGTAATAAAACCTACTTCTAGTTTATGCATTCATTGCTCCATATACATCATTATGTACGAGATCCAATGCTTGTCACTCATTCACTTTGTCAAGTGAAAGGTGATTCAGCTATTTTGCCTAATAAACAAGATTTGCATTCTCATATGATTCAAAATCAAATGATTTTAAAATTCCATCATTATGGAGTTTTAATTTACTTTCTTGTTTATATATTCCAACTGGTAATGCTAAAGGTATGCTGGATTCAAATCATTAAATTTAATCCACTCTATAATTATGTCAAGTACATTATAGTTAACGATTTGTAAAGTTCATTAACTATTCGTGAAATTCCATTAATTATCTCATTTAAATAAAATGAATAACAATTGTTCTTTTATTATAAATGAAATTTAAACTTGTCTGAACAAGATTCATAATAACATTTATTTTATATGGAATTTCATAATAACAATTATTTTATTTACTTAATTAAGCCAATATATATATATATAACAAGAATTAACTTCCCATTGATAATACAGCAACATTTGCTTTATTTCCAATCGTAAGTTCACTTGTCTCTTCAGATTTCTACTTATTTTGCAATTACTGTAAATACACATACATTTATGTGATTCGTATCTAGTATCTAATACTAGAGATGTATAAGTAGATTTTATAACATTTATATTTTAATTGTTTGAAGTCATATTTTAACTTATTTTAGATCCTCTCTTTATTTCTAAAACAATTATGTTTAAATTGTTTGAGGACAATCCTCAAATTTCAATGTCAGTCAATAAATTTGATTTAATTTAATTTGTCCTTCTCAAGGATTAATTTAAATTATCGAAGTTATTTTGTTATTTAATATCTACAGTAGATAAAAATAATAATAACTGATTCTATAATATTCATTTAATATAAATTCAAAATTTTGACAATCAAAATTTATATTAACATAAATATAATATTTAAATTAAAATACGCTCCCACTCAAATTAACATCCCTCTGTTTATATATACATATCGGTATACATATATAACGGTGTTCCAAGATCCATATCTAGTCATGCCTTGACCCAGCTTTGGCTAAACTCAAAACACAACCTTTTAGGTTGACATCTTATGTCAATTATATCGTATATAATTCTTAGATCGCATGATGAACATTTTGTTCAATATTATTCATTTGCTCAAAATATAGAATAATTCATGCTATTGTCTCTAAGGCCATAATCGTATTATGCAGCCTAGTTAAGTCAGACCCAATAATAGGTTGAAGCACCACATTTTACTCCATCGCATATAACCAAAATAAAAGGTGCACAACGCTTTGGCATTAGTTACATCCAGTGATTTTGGACAGTGATGAGTATATTATTGGAAGACGTCACCATGACTTAATTAACAAAATTTTGCTTTAGAGGAAATTTATAATTTGTAGTGGTGAAAAATATTAAAATTTTATCTACATATATCAAAATATATGTATTTTATATTCGAAATTTTAATTTCACACAAAATCAAACAAAAGGATATAAAACCTTATTTTAAATATCGGAATCGTTACCAAAATTTAAAGTCGAGCATTAGACGTTATTGTTCTGAACATTTCAAATCAGATTTCAGTCCAACATCCATATATAAATAGTTCATATATATAGTATGGTTCTACAGCAAGATTTAAATGTCATTTGAACACCATAAGTATGACGGCCTAACTATACATAATACAAGAATTCATCATATAACAGGCGCCACTATATCATCACAAATTGATTCATATAGAAACAACATATATAATATAACACTTCACATATGCAGGCTCAATCAAGTTATACATACAGTCTGTACCTTTCATTTTAAAGATGACAAAACATATCAACATATTAATACTCTGTCTTACATAGTTTTGTTCGTAACAAAATTCATACAACAAGTTATTAATATTTTCATATACATGAAATATTCTGAAGATGTAAAAACAAGACATTCTTGTTTAATTCTCAAAATCATTACATAAGTAGAGGTAACTGTTGACCATCCTTTTGAATTGCCCCCTTTTATCCTGAAATGATTTCAGGTTACATTATTGGCACTGACGCTTCCTGTATAAAACAGTTTTGATCATAGTGTTAGTGTGCTTTAATACATCAAATATGTATTATATATATTGGGTTTAAGTCAAATACATCGAATGTATATAAACTTAACAAAGCGCTCTCATTATCAACATGAATCGTACATTCATGTATATATGTATACTACACTAGTATATATATATATATATATGTAATAAATTGTGGTATATGTTTATCAGTATAAACATATATTAACAGCATATGATTATTATCAAAACTTGCTGAATAATGCGAATAACTGTTCATTGTAAGAATAATATATATAAATATATATATATCAAATTATATATATTGTATGTAACACTGTTCTAACTCAATTGTATATATCAAATATATAAGTGAGCAATATAAACCAGTATTGTATTCTTGCAGATATTTTAAGTCGCAAATCAAATTTGCAGTGACAGATTTTGAACATCAACCGTATGTTTTAGTATACAAGACGTATATCAAATGTTCATAACACTGTTTGTGTGAATAAAAGGGTTTAAATGGATCAGTGATCCCATGTCATCTTATAAAACATGTTACCCTTTTATGCCCTTAAGCAATTGTTGCATAACTTAAACAAATAGGCAGTTTCTGCTTTTATGTCAAATACATAGCATAATGTTTTTCCAACATGCATTCTTTGATGCCTTTTATAGTATATACAAATTCTAATCTTTAATAAAAGACAACTATATCAAGCAGAAGGTTTAAAACTGATTTTAAAGCATATACAAGCAACATTAAGATGTGTTTGGTTGGGATAAAAAAAAAAACTGTATTTTGATCCCAGCTTGTACATATGCACACGCACACACTGACCATACACTTGGTACAATGATATTATCCAGGTCCTAAGAACAATTCTTATAGTACCTTTAAAAAAATATACCAAATGTATGTATGTATTCTGTTCAAGTATAGAATGCAAATCAAATTTGTGGTTACATAGTCTCGAACATAAACAATATTTCTAATCACCCAATGAGCACACACACACACACACACACACACACACACATATATATATATATATATATATATATATGTATGTATATGTGGTACTAAATGAATCATACTATAATATCATATATCATGTCTGAACATATCTGTTTAAATATATATTGTAAATTACTAATCCCAATCAACATTTGAATCAGGTTTTATTAGAACCAAATGTGTCATACATGTAACAGTATATACATTGTCATTTATACATTATAAAGTCAAACAGCAAATCATATTTGCTGAAGGCTTTTAAACTGATTTCCAAATTAATTTATCACCGCAACTTGTAGAATCTGAATTCATAAATTTGTTAACAAGCAAAAGTATATATAATTGTTTTTCAAATATCAACATATTTGTATCACAAAACAATTAAATTCAGATTTGACTGTGTACAAGAAGTGGAAAACTATATATATACACATATCATCTATAATGTAAATGTTTGTATATGTATATATATACATATCAGTATAATAGTTTGATATGCATCAAACTTTGTCAAGCCAAGTTCATAAACTAAATTAACTTATTTTATAGTAATCTGCAATGATTCAAAATCACTCAGATTATTTGTGGAATGTCGATAATAATTGGGCATTTGATCTAAATCAACCATATGTTTATAACAGAGTCATGCTCTGTATTTATAATGCTTTTATTTCATAAACAAAACATTATAACATACCAAATTTTATAAACTGATACTGTATGTTTTAAGAACTCAGTGTCCAAACAAAATGACTTGTCATTTTGATTAATTAAAACTTGGCTTTGGTTTACACATAAGATTTCTATGTTGATCAACAAAGTAACAAGAATTTGTAACTTAGTCATTTTTCGGACTTAACCATTAATATATCACTCCTAAGTTTATATCAAATATAAAATTTTCATCACAGTAAAATGTTCTACATCATCCATTGTAATTTATACGGTTAATCATATATCTATATATATATATGACAACTTTGACTGAAACGATGATACATATATCAATATATATATGTATATCATTTTAGTTAACTTGTCTAATTTGACACAAGGGTTAAGAACATAACTCATATTCAAAACAGACCAAAGTGTAGCCACCAATAAATACATAAACATCAAGAAAATGCAAAGGTTTATATTACTTAATGTATATACATATCTATATATGTACATACATATATATTGTACCACAAAGAATTTATGAAAATAAATTAATATGCCAATCATGCGATTTTATCATTATAAAATCCAATGGCATATATGTATATGTAAGATGATATAAACACACTACTTAATCCAATCAAGTATAAGAAAATACGGTAAAAGGATCTGTTGTGTATGTAGATCTGTATACAGATTTAGTTAATTACAGATCTTAACTAAGACGAACAAAACATAAAACAACCTATGATCAAATTATAGCAATAAAGTATATATACAATTATCTATCAATACACATGAGGGTTTTATCTATTTCAAAACAGATTCAGATGAGTTTTTAACATAGTATACAAAAGCTAACCATTGAACATATGTTCAGAACTCAAATAAAATTTTAGCAAGGTTTAAACAGTTTAAACCTGGAGGATTAATCAAATCGAGTCCAGAACTTGATTTCAATTTCATATACGCTGTTATGAAACAATTTCATCTTCAAACGAATTAATATTAAAATCTCCTTACAATAGTGTTCGCAATACTATTGATTTTGCTATCAATCGAATAGACTGTGCCCTAATTATGTCTCAATTTACAAAACTAAAACGACCTAAGCTCTGATACCATTTAAAAGTGTTAATCGGTTCCAATTCATATCAAATAAGTAAATTGAAACAAAAAACAATAGGATCTATGCTTTAATTTTGTAAATCAAGCGATATCAAAATTTATACCTGTCGGTCTTGAGCGAGTTCACATGAATGAATTGAAATTGAAGTTGTTTCGAATCCTAGCGTGACACATAGCCATCGCCTCTAGAGGTAATCCACAAACGATCATCTCTTTGATTGTCGTACAGATCAAAGAAAGAAAGGAGAGAATTTGCGGTGCTCGCCGCCATTATCATTCTAGGGTTTTGGAATTTTGTTTTTTCAGGGTTCAAAACTTGGAACTGGTCGGATCCATTTGTATATGGTCTAACCCTTATAAAAGAAGGAATAACCCCTTCTATAACCAATGTTTCCTCAAATTTTGGTACTATCCCAAATACACATTCCAACTCCAAATAAAATATCAACATCTTGATATTTTATTTGTCCAAAATTATTTCTCCTCTAATCGTTCTATCGTGTGACCCTATAGGTTACTATAACGTTGGCAATAATTTTAATCGTATTTAAATTATAAACAGTGAGCGGTATCTAGCAACACAGCGTTGTTACCCAAGTTATAATAAGATCAATGATTCGATATAACCTTTCTGTGAACAATGTATCAATGCAATATAATCCTTTTAACCAACATATCCAGGATTAAACTAGAGGCATGGATCGTATCATCCTCGTTATAATTTAATCCGTTTTTCTTGATCGATGAGTAGACTGTTTAAAACAAATCAATATTTGAGCACGGCGATGTATTTCACAGTCTCACTCAATCAAGGGGCCCATGGATATCACTATGAATATATCGTAGGGTTAAATTCCATCTAGATCATTCATAATTTTCATTCGATTCAAGATATATCCAATAATCACCATTATCATTACTCTGTTACGAAATAACTTTAGATGATATCAAAACACAAATATCCTCGAATAAAATTATAATGATTTCAGGTCTAGGGACCATTACATCACTGTCACTATGAGAACAACTTATGATACTGTTGATTATATTCCATGTAGTTATCTCACGGTGGGTCAGCCCAATACGCTATTCTCTAATACGTATTTATATCTTGACTTTAATATCATGTATATTAATGATCAATGAGATGTGATCATCAGTCAATCAATATACTAGTCTCAACGTTTTATTGTTGTCCTATATAAACAATAAAACTCGACTAGGGACATTTAAGAATTATAATACTTATCACATTATATAATCTCAAGTTCAGTCTTACTCGAACTATATAATTCCGTATTATTATTCTAAGGACTTCTATTATGTTAATATTTATATTACGCAGTAAATATAACATGACAGAATATTTTATTTTATTCCAAATAAAATAATAACATCAACAGTGTTATCTATCTCATCAAATGAATTGCATCTAGGGCATAAACTCTAACATAATTTATATATTTTATTTCAGAAAATTTCCGCATTATAACGGCAGGGTGTTGTAGCACCGGCACAGTGTCTCAGCACTGCTCCTCTGCTAACCTAGGCTTCCACCATACATAATCATTTCATTCAATAATGCCACAATTCAATCCAACAATTCATCACAACCACAATCAATCAACCCCAATTTTATACAACGCATATATGTATTTTATATAGCGTACATATAATTTTAATATCACAACCACAATCAATTTCCACAACACAATCATCCATGGTTTAACAGAAAGTACTGACAGGAGCTACTAACCCTCACTTGCAACCTATTATATTTTTCTCCATTTTATTTGAATTTAAAAATCTCATATTGGGTTCCACTCCTTCTTATTTTGTAGAGAGCTCTAAAATTCCTCCGGTCACTTCTAGAATGTAGTGTACGATGTCACGGTCCCAATGCTTTCTGCTTCATCGAATTTCGACATCGAATCAAAAAGATATGATTTTTTAAATAAATTATATTAGAAACGCTTTTAAATGTTGTAAATCATGTAAAATCTAAAAGTTACTTTCTAGATTTTGTTCGAAACAAGGTTTCGATTTTTCGTTCAAACTGTTGCTCTTGAAGACGATTGACTACTGCCACGTCAAAGAGCTAGGAGAGGCACGCCTAGGGATGCCAATCGCGTCGAACTCGAGCTAGCGATAGGGGCGGATTCTAGTGGCGAACGGGCAGACTTTAGGGAGGTGATTCGAACAAAATACACCACGAAGGATGGCGAGACTTGTATGGATTTAAAGAGGACAGGATTCTCTACAAATTTGCCTTAAGAAGCAAGTGATTTCATAGAGGAGATTGAAAGTTATTGAGGGGGGAGATTTGAAGCACTTCCGTCGTTTGATCAAGAAGAGAGGCGGCACGATAAAAATATGACGAGAATTATGGAATTTTTCTGATTGGTTGGAATATTTATATTATTTATTTTCAATTCGTTAATTCCAAAAATACCCATTAATTCATACGAACTCCAAATCAAACTGTAACGACCCAGAAAATCTGAACCAATTTAAAATTTTTAAATTGGCTAAAATAATGGATTTTAAATATTTAAAATAAATATTTTAAATAATGACGATGAAAACTGAGTTTGAATCGACAATTGAAAACGAATATAATTAATTATAATTACAAACAAGGCCTGAAAAGGCGCTGCAGTTTCAATTATTGAATTCAAACTTTGTCGGACTATACCGGGTGCAAAACAAAACGGATTTTAGTGAAACCAAAAATATTTAAATCTGTTAGTGAATACCTTTCTAACGAATCTGAAAAATCGAATTTTCATAGCGGAAAGCAAAAGTTATGGCCGAATGAATTTTCAGAACGGTCGCTATGAAATATATATAGCCCGTGAAAATGGCCATTTTGCATATGACCTCGGAATTCGACGAAACCACTTTTGTTGGATCCGGGATGTAAAGTTATTGCTAGGTTTCAAATTTCATAATTTTCTGAATCAATATGTGAGCGTGGCAAAAGAAGATGTGTTTTGACAGTTTTAGTTAAAACTAATCGACCTGAAAAGGGCCATTTTTCAAACGGTCTCAGAATTCAACGAAATCAGTTTTGTTAGGACCGTATCGTCGATACGATGCTAGAAATAATTTTTTTGGAATTTTCCGAGTTAGTATGTGGGCCCGGCAAATTAAAATGTATGTTCAAAATAGAAATTGAATGTTTTATACTTTAATTTGTAAAATAACTGACTCTAACAGTCGAATTGGCCAACGAAACATATCCCATTGTGTCCGGGATGGGGGTGAAACGCTAGGGGCGACAGTCGTTGGGCTTGAATTGGAGTTCGTGGCCAAAAACCCTATTTTTGAAATTAAATAAGGTCCGGGCTAATGAGATTTTTTCTCATTAATTAAATTTTCGGGAAAAATTAAAAAAAAAACCCGTAAACTCTTTTGCTCTGACGACTTTCGTGCTCCCCCGCTCCCGGCCTTTTTCCGATCGCCTCAGGCGAAGTTCGCCAGCGCCACCACCCTAAATCGAATGGCCTCCTCCTCCCCTTCAAATCAAGCCCACCCTCGACCCTCCTCTCCTCCCTGCCGTCGCGAATCGAACCCTCGAAGTGCTCACCTTCCCGCCGCCGCCACGCTCGCCAGAGGTGATCGAATCCGGCCACCCTACCCTCGTTCTGCGCGCCTCTCCTCCCTCTCCCTGGTGGTGCTGCCTGATCTTCCTATCGTGCTGCGGTTTTGGCTGGGATCGAAAACCTAGTTTCGAACGAAGTAAAGGAGGTAACGGCCTATTTTTAATTTACTGTTTATCGCACTTAAAAGCGTTGCAAACCTTGTAAAAATCATATCTTTTTGATACGTTGACGAAATTCAATGAAACAGGAGATACCGGGACCGTGTCGACGTCTTCTACATTCTAGAAGAGACCGCATATTTTTCTGAGCCTTCTACAATTTTTGGCAAAACCGAAAGCAATGTGAGATTTCTGATTTAAAAACGATATGGAAAACAATGATGTATAAATTATATAGTCGATGTATGAGTTATATAAACGTTGTACACCTCATGTATAAGCGTTGTATAAGTTGTATGTTCGATGTATAAGTTATATATGCGTTGTAAAAATTATATATGTGTTGAAATAAAAGTGAATTGCTATATATTAATATATATATATATATATATATACGCCCCTCGTCCACAAACCAACGACGATATTTATTGATTGTGATTGGTGTGAAAATTGATTGATAGCGAATGATTGTTTGGGATTGTTTGTGGTTGATATTGATTGATTGAGGTTGAAAAATACCCGTTTGTGGTTGAGAAATATTTGGTTGAAACCACATAGGATTAGTTTGTGGAAATGAAATAAATATATACATGCCGCCTGCGTGCGAACTAGATGCATGATCCCCATTGTCAAAAACCGCGAGGTTTTAAGGTAGAGCGAGGAGCCGTACTAGGGACGGTCCCGGTTTTAACTACCCTGTCGTTATGCTGCCGAAATTTTGAATAATATTCGTGTGTTTGAATTATTTTCATCTGCTTAAACTATATTTATTCATTGAATAGAAAACCTTCACGTGTTGAATTGATATTCATTCGTTGATTAGAAATTCATGTTTTGAATGGTATTCATATTTTGAAATAAATTGTTTGATAATAAAAATCACCTTTTATCGACTATATGAACTGTGTAAAATAATCTCGTTTTGAAAGAAATTGTTTTATAAGAAAAATCCTATTTTTTTCACCAATATGAAATATATAAAATAATAGTGTTTTGAAATGAGTTGTTTTACAATAAAAATCACATTTTTATTATATGCATGAATCGTTGAAATGTGAAGTGTTAAAAATAGCCACTTGTTCAAATAAATATATATGAGTTGAAATATTCATTAATTACCTAATGATATGATTTGTACCTATGTATGTAACATTAGAATGAATGGTGTTTTTTTTAAACCAAATAGAAATCAAATATGAAGTTGAATAGAAAATGATAAATGATAAGAACTATATATATGTACATGCATATTCATTGAACAGGTTATAGCAAAGGGGCTAGAGAAGAGGAATAAAATTTTGTGCCCGACAAATAGGTACACATTTACTGTTTTGTTTGGGTGATGATTTTATGAGCCTGTTGGCTAGCCGCTTGGCTTTTTCTTTTTCTTTTTGAGATTAGAAGGACCGGGGAAGCTATTTGAGATTTCCCGATGCTCCCGGTGCAGGGGAGGTTATGGCGAAATTTTCCAAAATTTTAAGGCGTTAGTGAAATATTTGAAGTGAAAACGATATTGAAATCATTGAATGAACTATATTTATATAAATATATAAATATAAATAAAATTAAAACGAAACGTAGTCGTGCAGTTCGCATTTTGAAACCATGATTTCAAACAACTAGTGCGGGAAATCCGACCATTGGATTTTCCCGAAACCTCAACCGTCGGGTTCGCCTTGAAAATATCTTCCCAGCGGCACCAAGCTTGTAAAAATCCAACGGTTGGATTGTTTGGAATGTTTAATTCAAATCTGATGAAAAACAGCGCCAGAAGCGATTATTTATATATATATATATATAATTATATATTTAATCGAATAACGACGCTGCAGTTCGTATTTTGAAATCGAAAATTCAAACGATTGTACCCGGAGATCCGACCGTCGGATTTTCCCGAAACTGGAACCGTTGGATTCGTTTTGAAAAGACCTTTCTAATGATGTAAATTTTGTGAAGATCCAACGGTTAGATTTTCAGATTTGTGTAAATCAATTCTGAAGAAAAACAGCGCCACGGTCGCGTTATGGCCCGAAGCATCGTTTTGAATAAATTGGCTATTTTAAAATAAATAAAAATAGCGATAAATCGCTATAAAATATCATAAATGATATGGAATAGAAATAAACTGAATTAGCTCGATTTATGTAGTATTTGATGGTTGAATGTGTTTGGTGTGAAAATTACATTAAAGAACAAAATTGCTGTTGTCGAATGATTTAACCATTAAAGTAAATTAATTTGAAATTCTAAATGTACGTGAATTATTTGAGAAGGCCGAGTTAACTCTCATTTCAAATAATTGACCGACGATTGATAGTCGAAGATGAAGACGGTGGTCGTAGACCGGAGATCTTCACCTCGTTTGGATGGTAACCGAGGTCCTGATTGGGAGGCATCCCGAAATATGGATAATGAGTGGTGATCGTTCAGACGTACGTGGTGATCGATGGGTTTGCGAGGTATTTAGTGCCTCCGGTTTCGTTCAGACCCAGAACGGACTTGTAAATGGACTGTGTGTCTGACATTGGATTTTATTCTGTGTTGATTGATCTCTGTTAAATATACATCTGTTTGGCGGCGGAGAATTTATTCTTTTGCTTAACGCCCTTCTCTGAGACGCACGAGCTCAGAGGTTGTATATCGATGGACATCAGTCACATGACATAAATTGCCTATGTGGCATGCTAAGATGCAGTGACCAGGGCTTCTGTTGAAAAGCAAAGTCTTGTGGAGATGATCAAAGCACCGCCTGTGTGGCGTAGCTTTGTGTATAACGTAAATTCGCGAGCCTCACACCCCGGTATGAACCAGAAACGGGAGCAGGACCTCAGGGAGGGCATGCGTTTCCTTCTAGCTAGGGTGGTGTCAGTGACCTACCAGCCCTGACATTTATATACTTTTCACCTGTGTGGTTGTTGCTGTTGCGAGGCGCCTCGGTTAGATCGGACGTTCCGGGTCCGATGGAGTCATTCGTTGGCTCGTTTACGCCCCAAAGGGCAGGGAAACGTATCGTTCAGGCATTTTAATCCACATTGGTGGTCCGGCCCTGACGATCCATGGGTCACTCGAGCTCTGATCCTGAGACATGGGCTAGATTGTCTCGAATTCGGTAAGGACTATCTTTTGCCTTGGTTCATGACGGAAATCCAATTTCCAAATAGACATCGTGCGATTTTGATTGTATACCTATATATGACGACATAGTGGTATGGGGCATTAATGCCGTCTATGATTGATAATTATGATTTGAAATTGTTTTCAAAACGTATAAACACTAGCAATAATATCAAATGCCTTTGTTTTATTCGTATCAAGCATATTTTGGCCGTTATAAGGAAAAAACTCTATCCTCCGGTTTGCGTTGCATTGTGTGATGGGAACTGAGTCTTATAATGGCTTCATTTTTATAAAAAGCATTGCGATGGTTAAAAGAAAGATTTGTTTTAAAGCACTGGCAATCCGATGGAGTAAACCCATTCCACGAAAGTGGCATGGTCCTGTGATTAGCCAAATTATATATGTGTTGAGTAGATTTCTCATACCAGTCCCATGACTGACTCGTAGTTTGTTTCACTTTCAAACTCGGGTGCCCCTTTTTCTGCACGGGCAGCCTTATATTCAGGTTTAGCTGGTTCTTTCTGGATAGCTGGAGCTGAAGATGGATCCTATCATTTATCTCTTTTTATGCTGTTCAGCTCCTATTGTACATATTTTGTTTATTTCCGCTGTAGACATTTATGTATAGCTGAACTGTATTTTTACTAAGTATGATTTTGTATACTGTGTAACTCTGATGATTACTTTTATCCAGTATATTCTATTGTTCATTATCTGTTGTATTTATTTAATTTTGTTCTGCTATTATCTGTTTCTGTGTTATATTCCAAAGATTACCCTTGTCTCCGTCAGAATGGGATTTGGGGTCGTCTCAACGTGGTATCAGAGCTTTGGTTAAGCTTAGTTCTGGAATATAACATTTGAACGAACTCGTCAGAAATAGATCCAGTAGTTTTCTAGGATGGGTAACTCTAAACAGATAGGATCAGCAATGTCCTAGTATGAGTAAAGCAGAATGAAATTACACCTCGATAGACACATTTACACTTGAAGTATATGTTTCTATGTTTGAAAATTTTCTTTTCTGTGACCTGACACTTGATCTGCTAATTGCAGAAGTACTAGAAAAATGAGCGTCAGAAATAGAAGAAATACAGAACCCGGTCTAGAGGCTCTATTAAAGAGATATCGAAATCTGAACGGAGCACAATTCTCCGGCAATGAATCTATAATTCAAACCCAAGCTTGGATGAGTTCTGTCGAAAGAATTTTTGAGCGTATACAGCTGAGGGATGACCAGAAACGGTTAGTAGCATCTTGGGCGCTCAAAGAAGAAGCTTTAATCTGGTGGGAAACGATCATCAAACATAATCCAGAAGGTGATATCACCTGGGACAGATTCAAAGTGATTTTCCTGGAAAGACTTACTCCTCCCGAAGCAACCGAGAGATTATGTGATGAATTTTCTTATCTAATACAAGGAGATATGACCATCCCAGAATATCATAAGAAATTCAACGAACTTGCTCACTTTGCTCCTCATCTGATTTAAGACCCAAAGAGGAAAAATCTGAGATTTATCCATGGCCTGCAAAGGAGATATCAGAATAGTGTAATGAGGAATGAGAAGCTTCCTTTTGCTGAAATGATATACATGGCTTATCAGTTTGAAGATCTCCATAAGAAGGGAATGTTACGGGACGAAGAAGGAGTCGGTTCTAGTAACAAAGAAGAGTCGGAAACTGATATTCCTGAAGCCAGTACGAGGTCAGAGGTCAGTAAAGAGCCTAAAGTAAATCGAAAAAGGGCTAGATCTGAAAAAGAACCTGCCACGACTGCCATATGCAATAATTGCCATAAGCCAGGGCATTTTCAGGGGAATTGCAAACCCTCGAAAAAGCGAAAAAGAGTGGATCTAAATCCAAGGAGAGATTTCAAGAGAATAGGAAATGTGGCGGATGTCATCAGATGGGTCATCTTTTAAAGGCCTGCCCGCTATTCAGAAAACCTGGAACAGTACATGTAAATGAAGTGGCAGAGGTGCCTGCATCTTCGTCTGCTCAAGAAAGGGCCGATGTTTTAGAAGGCACGCTAACTGTCAAAAACATTCCAGTCAAAGTATTGTTTGACACAAGCGCGTCACGAAGCTTCATTGCAAAGGATGCAGCTAAGAAACTGGATTTGAATTTGAAAAAGCTCAAGGAACCAATGACTGTCCAGAATCCGGTTGGGGGTTCCATAGATCTCAGTTGGATTTGTCGAGTGCCGGTTTCCTTTTCTCGATATCGGTTTCCTACCATCGCAGTCGTCATGAATTTTAAGGAGTTTGATCTTATCTTGGGATTAGACTGGTTGACCAAATATGAAGCTGAAGTTAAATGCGCCGACAGAGTCGTAAAGGCGAAGATTAAATCAGGTGATTATATAACCATTCCCTGTGAAGGTCGGAATGCAAATAGAAAAGACTTCTGGGCAGCTCTAAATGTTTCTCCAGCCCAAATAGAAAATGCCCCTGAAATCGCAGAGAATATTCCTGACCTAGTGAAAGATATTCCTGTCGTCAAAAATTACGCGGATGTGTTTGAAGAAGTTGTTCGCTTATCTCCGCAGAGAGAAATAGATTTCAAAATTGCTTTGATTCCTAATGCAAGGTCGGTAGTTCACGCTATTCGAAGAATGTCCTTGAAAGAGAAGGAGGAATTAGACAATCAAACACGACAGCTGGTATGGAAAGGTCTGATCAGGCCTAGTTTCTCTGATTGGGGTGCAGCCGTGGTATTTGTCCCAAAATCTGACGGTACTCTACGTCTATGTGTGGATTATCGTGATCTGAACAAACAGACAATAAAGAACAAATATCCATTGCCGCGGATTGATGATTTGTTGGATCGATTAAATGGAGCACAAGTATTCTCAAGAATGGACCTAGCTACAGGCTTCCATCAACTTCGAATTGCCGAAGAGTGTGTTCCAATGACAGCGTTCAGAGGCCCCGACTTATTCTAAGAGTGGTTAGTAATGCCATTTGGCTTATGTAACGCTCCAGCTTACTTCGTCGATCTGATGAACAGAGTATTCCGAGGAGTTTTGAATAAATTTGTTCTAGTTTTCATTGACGATATTCTAATCTTCTCTAAATCAAAGGCCGAGCATGAAAAGCATCTGGAACAGGTTCTAGAAATTCTGAGAAGGAATGTATTAAAAGCCAAGTTTTCCAAATGTATATTCTGGCAAGATGAAGTGAAATTTCTGGGCCACGTCGTATCGAAAGAAGGAATCGCTGTGGACCCAAGAAAAATCACAGCTATTCAGAATTGGAAACAGCCCAGTACCCCCACTGAAGTCCACAGTTTTCTCGGATTGGCTAGCTATTACCGGAAGTTCGTTAAAGACTTTTCGAAGATATCTGGTCACTTAACGAAGCTTACAAAGAAGCATTCTAAATTCAAATGGACTCCAGAGAGTGAGGAGGCTTTTGAAGAGCTAAAGCTGAGACTAACAACAGCTCCAGTGTTAACCATCATCGATGGCAACCAGGATTTAAAAGTATGGACTGATGCTTCTAGAGAAGGCCTCGGCGCAGTATTAATGCAAAGAGGCCAAGTAATTGCTTATGCTAGCCATCAACTGAAGCCATATGAAAAGAACTACGTAACTCATGATCTTGAGTTATTGGCTATTGTGTTCGCTTTGAAAATCTAGAGGCACTATCTTCTGGGTGAGAGATTTGAACTGTTTACAGATCACCAGTCGTTAAAGTATCTGTTCACTCAGAAGGACTTGAATTTGAGGCAGCAACGTTGGCTGGAGTTTCTTGCAGCATATGACTTTGAAATTATATATACTCCAGGGAAAGCCAACGTCGTGGCCGATGCTCTGAGCCGGAAGAATGCAATGATCGCCAGCTTTATTATCACGACTTCCTTGATTGACAAAATATCTATTCTTCAGAAGGAGGATAACTTTATTAAAGATATGATCAAAAGGATTCAGAAAGGCGAACCCTCGTGTTTTCAAATAGATAGCGATGAGACCTTGAGGTTAAAAGGATGGATTTGTGTTCCTAACATCCCAGAGTTGAAAAGGGAAGTGTTAGACGAGTGTCACAAGTCCAAGCTGAGTATCCATCCTGGTGTGGCCAAAATGTATCACGATCTCAAAAGAACATTCTGGTGGAAGGCTATGAAAAGAGATGTTTCAATATACGTTAGCCGATGCCCTACTTGCCAGCTAGTCAAGAGTGATCAACAGAAATTGGCTGGATTATTACAACCGCTAGAAGTTCCGAGTTGGAAGTGGGAACATATTTCTATGGATTTCATTGATGGTCCACCCAGGACCAGAAAAGTAAATGACAGTATTTGGGTGATCGTAGATCGCTTCACGAAGACCGCCCATTTCATACCTGTCAGATCAAACAGAACTGCTCAGAGTCTGGCGCAGATTTACTTCAGGGAAATAGTTAGACTACATGGAGTGCCGCTCAGCATAGTCAGTGATAGAGATACAATATTCACTAGCAAATTCTGGGAAGCATTTCAAGTCGAGCTGGGAACGAAGTTAAACTTGAGCACCGCTTATCATCCTCAGACAGACGGTCAGACTGAGAGGGTGAATCGCATTTTAGAATATCTATTGCGGGCTTGTGTTCTAGATTTCGGTGGATCATGGGAAGACCATCTGCATTTGGCTGAATTCTCTTGCATTTGGCTGAATTCTCTTATAACAACAACTACCAGGCGAGTCTGACAATGTCGCCATTCGAAGCATTGTATGGTAGACCGTGTCGATCTCCTGCTTGTTGGGTCGAGCTTGGAAATAGACTTGTGTTAGGGCCTGATATGATTCGAGAAGCTGCCGTCAAAGTCGATTTTATTAAGAAGCGATTACTCGCCGCTCAAAGCCGACAAAAGAGCTATGCCGATAGAAGAAGAAGAGATATATCCTTTGAAGTTGGCGACTATGTATATTTGAAAGTATCGCCGATGAGAGGAGTTATCCGGTTCGGTAAAACTGGAAAGTTAGCGCCCAAATTCATAGGTCCGTTTCCTATTCTGGAACGGATCGGAACTCTCGCTTATAGGGTCAAACTGCCTGATTGGCTGCCTGAGATTCATGATGTATTTCACATATAACAACTTGGAAAGCACGTTCATGATCCAGACTTGATCGTGGAAGAAGCAGCTCAACATGACATTGAAATAACCCCAGAATTAGCTGTGAGAAGAGAGCCGCTAAAGATAATAGGCAAAGAAACCAAAGAGCTGAGGAACAAGAAGGTTCACTTAGTCAAAGTGCAATGGAGTGGAGATCTGCGAGATTGTACTTGGGAAACTGAGGAGAGCATTCAGAAATCTTATCCTAGATGCCGAGTGGATATCTCTGATTGACTCCGGTGCAAGGTACATTTACCCTACTTTGCACTACCATTTAATTCTCTATTCTGTTGCTATTTTCTTCCCATGGGGGTGCACCATTTATTCTATACTCTGAATGATTTTTAAGGAAATATAGGATTTGATTAGTATGTTTTTGGAAGGTTAAAAACAATTGGATTGGTTGTTGTGTTGTGTGATTGTAGATTTATCAAACCACTTTTGACTTTGTTCCTTTTCGGGGACGAAAAGTTTTAAGTGGGGGAGATTGTAACGACCCAGAAAATCTAAACCAATTTAAAATTATTAAATTGGCTAAAATAATGGATTTTAAATATTTAAAATAAATATTTTAAATAATGGCGATGAAAACTGAGTTTGAATCGACAATTGAAAACGAATATAATTAATTATAATTATAAACAAGGCCTGAAAAGGCGCTGCAGTTTCAATTATTGAATTCAAACTTTGTCGGACTATACCGGGTGCAAAACAAAACGGATTTTAGTGAAACCAAAAATATTTAAATCTGTTAGTGAATACCTTTCTAACGAATCTGAAAAATCGAATTTTCATAGCGGAAAGCAAAAGTTATGGCCGAATGAATTTTCAGAACGGTCGCTATGGAATATATATAGCCCGTGAAAATGGCCATTTTGCATATGACCTCGGAATTCGACGAAACCACTTTTGTTGGATCCGGGATGTAAAGTTATTGCTAGGTTTCAAATTTCATAATTTTCTGAATCAATATGTGAGCGTGGCAAAAGAAGATGTGTTTTGACAGTTTCAGTTAAAACTGATCGACCTGAAAAGAGCCATTTTTCAAACGGTCTCAGAATTCAACGAAATCAGTTTTTTTAGGACCGTAACGTCGATACGATGCTAGAAATAATTTTTTTTGGAATTTTCCAAGTTAGTATGTGGGCCCGGCAAATTAAAATGTATGTTCAAAATAGAAATTGAATGTTTTATTTTTTTAATTTGTAAAATAACTGACTCTAACAGTCGAATTGGCCAACGAAACATATCCCATTGTGTCCGGGATGGGGGTAAAACGCTAGGGGCGACAGTCGTTGGGCTTGAATTGGAGTTTGTGGCCAAAAACCCTATTTTTGAAATTAAATAAGGTCCGGGCCAATGAGATTTTTTTCTCATTAATTAAATTTTCGGGAAAAATTAAAAAAAAACCCTGTAAACCCTTTTGCTCTGACGACTTTCGTGCTCCCCCGCTCCCGGCCTTTTTCCGATCGCCTCAGGCGAAGTTCGCCAGCGCCACCACCCTAAATCGAACGGCCTCCTCCTCCCCTTCAAATCAAGCCCACCCTCGACCCTCCTCTCCTCCCTGCCGTCACGAATCGAACCCTCGAAGTGCTCACCTTCCCGCCGCCGCCACGCTCGCCAGAGGTGATCGAATCCGGCCACCCTACCCTCGTTCTGCGCGACTCTCCTCCCTCTTCCCGGTGGTGCTGCCTGATCTTCCTATCGTGCTGCGGTTTTGGCTGGGATCGAAAACCTAGTTTCGAACGAAGTAAAGGAGGTAACGGCCTATTTTTAATTTACTGTTTATCGCACTTAAAAGCGTTGCAAACCTTGTAAAAATCATATCTTTTTGATACGTTGAAGAAATTCGATGAAACAGGAGATACCGGGACTGTGTCGACTTCTTCTACATTCTAGAAGAGACCGCATATTTTTCTGAGCCTTCTAGAATTTTTGGCAAAACCGAAAGCAATGTGAGATTTCTGATTTAAAAACGATATGGAAAACGACGATGTATAAATTATATAGTCGATGTATGAGTTATATAAACGTTGTACACCTCATGTATAAGCGTTGTATAAGTTGTATGTTCGATGTATAAGTTATATATGCGTTGTAAAAATTATATATGTGTTGAAATAAAAGTGAATTGCTATATATAAATATATATATATATATATACGCCCCTCGTCCACAAACCATGGACGATATTTATTGATTGTGATTGGTGTGAAAATTGATTGATAGCGAATGATTGTTTGGGATTGTTTGTGGTTGATATTGATTGATTGAGGTTGAAAAATACCCGTTTGTGGTTGAGAAATATTTGGTTAAAACCACATAGGATTAGTTTGTGGAAATGAAATAAATATATACATGCCGCCTGCGTGCGAACTAGATGCATGATCCCCATTGTCAAAAACCGCGAGGTTTTAAGGTAGAGCGAGGAGCCGTACTAGGGACGGTCCCGGTTTTAACTACCCTGCCATTATGCTGCCGAAATTTTGAATAATATTCGTGTGTTTGAATTATTTTCATCTGCTTAAACTATATTTATTCATTGAATAGAAAACCTTCATGTGTTGAATTGATATTCATTCGTTGATTAGAAATTCATGTGTTGAATGGTATTCATATTTTGAAATAAATTGTTTGATAATAAAAATCACCTTTTATCGACTATATGAACTGTGTAAAATAATCTCGTTTTGAAAGAAATTGTTTTATAAGAAAAATCCTATTTTTATCACCAATATGAAATATATAAAATAATAGTGTTTTGAAATGAGTTGTTTTACAATAAAAATCACATTTTTATTATATGCATGAATCGTTGAAATGTGAAGTGTTAAAAATAGCCACTTGTTCAAATAAATATATATGAGTTGAAATATTCATTAATTAGCTAATGATATGATTTGTACCTATGTATGTAACATTAGAATGAATGGTGTTTTTTTTTAAACCAAATAGAAATCAAATATGAAGTTGAATAGAAAATGATAAATGATAAGAACTATATATATGTACATGCATATTCATTGAACAGGTTATAGCAAAGGGGCTAGAGAAGAGGAATAAAATTTTGTGCCCGACAAATAGGTACACATTTACTGTTTTGTTTGGGTGATGATTTTATGAGCCTGTTGGCTAGCCGCTTGGCTTTTTCTTTTTGAGATTAGAAGGACCGGGGAAGCTATTTGAGATTTCCCGATGCTCCCGGTGCAGGGGAGGTTATGGCGAAATTTTCCAAAATTTTAAGGCGTTAGTGAAATATTTGAAGTGAAAACGATATTGAAATCATTGAATGAACTATATTTATATAAATATATAAATATAAGTAAAATTAAAACGAAACGTAGTCGTGCATTTCGCATTTTGAAACCATGATTTCAAACAACTAGTGCGGGAAATCCGACCATTGGATTTTCCCGAAACCTCAACCGTCGGGTTCGCCTTGAAAATATCTTCCCAACGGCACCAACCTTGTAAAAATCCAACGGTTGGATTGTCTGGAATGTTTAATTCAAATCTGATGAAAAACAGCGCCAGAAGCGATTATATTTATATATATATATAAATATAATTATATATTTAATCGAATAACGACGCTGCAGTTCGTATTTTGAAATCGAAAATTCAAACGATTGTACTGGGAGATCGGACCGTCGGATTTTCCCGAAACTGGAACCGTTGGATTCGATTTGAAAAGACCTTTCTAATGATGTAAATTTTGTGAAGATCCAACGGTTAGATTTTCAGATATGTGTAAATCAATTCTGAAGAAAAACAGCGCCACGGCCGCGTTATGGCCCGAAGCGTCGTTTTGAATAAATTGGCTATTTTAAAATAAATAAAAATAGCGATAAATCGCTATAAAATATCATAAATGATATGAAATAGAAATAAACTGAATTAGCTCGATTTATGTAGTATTTGATGGTTGAATGTGTTTGGTGTGAAAATTACATTAAAGAACAAAATTGCTGTTGTCGAATGATTTAACCATTAAAGTAAATTGATTTGAAATTCTAAATGTACGTGAATTATTTGAGAAGGCCGAGTTAACTCTCATTTCAAATAATTGACCGACGATTGAAAGTCGAAGATGAAGACAGTGGTCGAAGACCGGAGATCTTCACCTCGTTTGGATGGTAACCTAGGTCCTGATTGGGAGGCATCCCGAATTATGGATAATGAGTGGTGATCGTTCAGACGTACGTGGTGATCGATGGGTATGCGAGGTATTTAGTGCCTCCGGTTTCGTTCAGACCCAGAACGGACTTGTAAATGGACTGTGTGTCTGACATTGGATTTTATTCTGTGTTGATTGATCTCTGTTAAATATACATCTGTTTGGCGGCGGAGAATTTATTCTTTTGCTTAACGCCCTTCTCTGAGACGCACGAGCTCAGAGGTTGTATATCGATGGACATCAGTCACATGGCATAAATTGCCAATGTGGCATGCTAAGATGCAGTGACCAGGGCTTCTGTTGAAAAGCAAAGTCTTGTGGAGATGATCAAAGCACCGCCTGTGTGGCGTAGCTTTGTGTATAACGTAAATTCGCGAGCCTCACACCCCGGTATGAACCAGAAACGGGAGCAGGACCTCAAGGAGGGCATGCGTTTCCTTCTAGCTAGGGTGGTGTCAGTGACCTACCAGCCCTGACATTTATATACTTTTCACCTGTGTGGTTGTTTCTGTTGCGAGGCGCCTCGGTTAGATCGGACGTTCCGGGTCCGATGGAGTCATTCGTTGGCTCGTCTACGCCCCAAGGGGCGGGGAAATGTATCGTTCAGGCATTTTAATCCACATCGGTGGACCGGCCCTGACGATCCAAGGGTCACTCGAGCTCTGATCCTGAGACATGGGCTAGATTGTCTCGAATTCGGTAAGGACTATCTTTTGCCTTGGTTCATGACGGAAATCCAATTTCCAAATACGACATCGTGCGATTTTGATTGTATACCTATATATGACGACATAGTGGTATGGGGCATTAATGTCGTCTATGATTGATAGTTATGATTTGAAATTGTTTTCAAAACGTATAAACACTAGCAATAATATCAAATGCCTTTGTTTTATTCGTATCAAGCATATTTTGGCCGTTATAAGGAAAAAACTCTATCCTCCGGTTTGCGTTGCATTGTGTGATGGGAACTGAGTCTTATAATGGCTTCATTTTTATAAAAAGCATTGCGATGGTTAAAAGAAAGATTTGTTTTAAAGCACTGGCAATCCGATGGAGTAAACCCGTTCCACGAAAGTGGCGTGGTCCTGTGATTAGCCAAATTATAAATGTGTCGAGTAGATTTCTCATACCAGTCCCATGACTGACTCGTAGTTTGTTTCACTTTCAAACTCGGGTGCCCATTTTTCTGCATGGACAGCCTTATATTCAGGTTTAGCTGGTTCTTTCTGGATAGCTGGAGCTGAAGATGGATCCTATCATTTATCTCTTTTTATGCTGTTCAGCTCCTATTGTACATATTTTGTTTATTTCCGCTGTAGACATTTATGTATAGCTGAACTGTATTTTTACTAAGTATGATCCTGTATACTGTGTAACTCTGATGATTACTTTTATCCAGTATATTCTATTGTTCATTATCTGGTGTATTTATTTAATTTTGTTCTGCTATTATCTGTTTCTGTGTTATATTCCAAAGATTACCCTTGTCTCCGTCAGAACGGGATTTGGGGTCGTCTCACAAACCCAACGACTGTTGCCTCTGGCTAAATACCACCATTCCGGACACAATGGAATATGTTTCGTAAGCCCTTTCGACTGTCTCAGTCTATTTTTCTTTAAATTAAAATATATAACATTTAATATTGAATTTGAATGTATATTTTAATTTACCAGGGCCACATATTGATTCCATAAATTCCTGAAAAATAGATCTAGCTATGTTTTGACGATACGGTCCTATCAAAACTAATTTCGTCGAATTTGGAGACCATTTGAAAAATGGCCTTTTTCTGGTCTATCCAATTCAAACTGAAATTACCAAACGCGTTTTAATTTACCACGCTCACATATTCATTCCAAAAATTATGTAATTTTAAACCTAGTAATAATTTGACATTCCGGATCCAAAAAAAGTGGGTTCATCAAAAATGGAGGTCGTTTGCAAAATGGCAATTTTTAAGGGCTTTGTTCTTATTTTAAAATGGAATTTTTAAATTCTTACGTATTTTCTGACAATATTTCCTTAAAATAATTTTTTTAATCGGTTCTGATTTTCCGAGTTGTTACATTTTCCTTAGACAATCTTAAATTCTTAATTTCTTTTTTATTACCAATGATTAGAATTAACCTCATTTATGGGCATAACGACCATAATTTTCCTAAGACTTTAATTTACAATGGATATCCTTATCTTATTAGTCCCGAAGTATCTATTTATTGTACCCCAACATATAATACTATTTTTTATTTTTATTTCATTTATTAATTACCTATTATATATAACTATATTTGTGCACCAGACCTCCCACATTAAGTTGACCACTTGTGGATGCTGGATTTTTCGGTCGATTCCGGACAGACTTCTACAATAAGTTGAACTTAACCCCATGTCTTAGTACATTTATATTTACACACTAGACCCTTCACGTTAGGATGACCACCTGTGGATGCTGGATTCGTCGGGCGGTTCCAAGAAGACTTCTACCACAAGTTGAGCTTAACCTCGTGTCTTAATGCGGTTATAATTCAAATTTCCTACTTGGGGTTTACAACATTAATCCTAGTTAATTTAGGAATTGTAACCATTAGGCCTAATTACCTAATTCAATTCATTTTCCCCCAATCAACGTTGGTTACAATTGTTATTTATTTATTTATGTCCTATTTGTAGCAATAATTCACATTAATTGCTACAATGGTCACCACTAATATACTAATTTATTATGGATTACATTTACATGTATGATTCCATAAATGTATACCATTCAAACATTCCAAAATTCAATATAATTTGTTGTTTTACGTAGATTTAGACGGATGATATATATAATTATATTAATAATTTTTCATGGTTAACGTAATTGCCTTTCTTTATTGTTATTCTTTATTGTTAGATTTAGAATTTTGGTTTCATTAATAACCAAACCTTCCTTTTTGCATTCAATCTTGCCTAAGTTTCCAAATCTTACAAAAAGACCGTTAGTTATAATTATTGTAAATTATGCTTGATAAATGGAATAGACATATTTCAAAACCACAAGAAATATATATATATATATATATATGTTATGTGTTTATTGAAATAGTTGATGCAAACTATGCACAAATATGTACATTTATATTTATACATACATTTGCACAAATTTTCCCTTTTTTTTATCTTTTTTTCATATTCTTTGTGAATTCAAAATAATGTTTTTTTGTTCAAAAAGAGGAAAACGACATATTTACAACAATTAAACCAAAACCTCACCAACATTGAACACAAGTAGGCATGTGCTTTTTTAATTAAAATCACATAATTCAACATTGCATCTTTTTAATCAAAATCACATAATTTATCTTTTTAACAATGAAACTAGAGATTTGGAAGAAAACTACACCTAAATATTGTTATTGGGACTGATTTCCAAATCTTCAATGTTTTACAACAACCACAATATAATTTCCAACATAATTATAGGCAACATGTATAAACAATTTAAGTAAACCTACAATTTATACTATTCCTAACCACAATTCACAATTTTCAAGTTTTGACAATATTTATTAACAGACCTGACAGGTGCCAAATCAAATTTAGTAATATTATGAATAGATCTGGTGATAATAGGCGTATATTTTGAGATCTAACTCAAACGAGATAAATAGGCTATTATAACTTTGTTTGTAAATTTCCCACTTACCTGAAAGCATCTAGATCTGAAATCCGAATAACCTTTTAGGCCCACAAATCCCAAATTCTTATAAATTTACGATTAATCTGAAAAGGAGATACTTTTAGATCTGTAGATATGCAAGAAAATAGGAAAAGGGGGAGGATTTAATGTAGAAAAGCTTAGCCGTCAGTTCATGTTCTTTTCCATTTAGATCTGATAATCCCCTTTCAATTCTATCTGATTTATATTTGATTGATTGTATATGAATATAATTTTGACTAAGAAATTTGATTGAAAGAGAAAGGGAAATGGCAGAGCTTCGCTGCTTCCTACATATTTATGTGGAAAAGATTGATGCCTTACCCCTTTATTTATAGGAGTGGAATTGGCCATGAACCATTGGATTTATTTAAATAAACATATGTCCGTTTATATTATATAATATAACGAAATTGCCCCTCAAAACCTAGCCGTCACTTGGCTGGTTAAAGAGGGAAAGATATATATATATATACATAAATTATTCTATTTATTTATTTTCATCTGTTTTTCGTATTTCGTCCTTAACTTTTTCATATGGACTCCATTCGCGAAAATCCAAACATTTAAGTTGACAAGAATTCCGAGATGAACGCATCAGTTAAAGTTTCATAGTCTGATTCCATCGTTTGAAGACATTCCTATTTTTGACAATAATAATTAAATAACTAATATATTATCAAAATTCCGGGTTGTTACAACCTTTAAGCCAATTGCCACATTAATACCAAGAATAAGAGAACAAGAACTTAAAACCAAACTTGAACATTTACAAAGACTTGTATTCCTGGAGATAAAGCTGAGAGTTTCTACAAAAAGTGTTCGGAAACGCGGAATGTGGATCTTAAGGCAAGACTAAAACTAGAGGAGGTGAATAGTGTTTCCAAGGAATTTACATAAGTCTTTAAACTAGAATGATTTACTATATGAATCACACATAACAGAGATGATCACGGACATAGAATCAAACACAAACGCAGAAACAGATAAATATAAAATGCAAAAAAGGAAAGAACACACCGGATTTTATACTGGTTTAGATTACTCCTACGTCCAGTCCCACGCAACGCTGGATTGCGCAAAGTTTTTTTAATATCATTATCCAAGTACAATCCCCTTGATTTCACGGCTACAAGGTTAACACCGCTCCAAACACCCTTGATTTCACGGCTACAAGGTTACCACCGCTCCCTTTCCTTGATTTTAGGGCTACAAGGAACACACCCTTTCTCAAATCTTCTCAAATTATCACAACATCCCTATAATTGTTCAATAGCACTTCAATTCAGAGAGTAATGAATACAGAGAGAGAAAAGAAGAAGTTTTATATAATTAGCGTAGAAATCAGCAAAGTAGGCAGTGTAAAAATAAATAAAATATGAAATAACAATGGTGGTATGAAGAGGGAAGAAGATGGAGAAGAAGAATTAACAAAAATTTTGAAATCAACCCCTATTTATAAGATTTGAAAGATTGCAACACTTCTGGAACATTACGAATAGTGAAAAGACACTTCCTTTGAAAATTGAAATTCTGACAGTTATATGTCGACATAGACATATGTATGTAGACATAAGCATGTACAAAATATTTTTAAAACTATTTTTCAAGTGTTTAATTGTATGTATTATTCTGGAAATTCTTGAATTAAAACTTAGCGACATAAATGAGTATTCTAAAGTATAAATCATATGAAAACATAAATATATATTATATAAACATATTTATAAAAGTGGAAATTTGTGTTAAGGGCTTACCAGGTGAGCCTTATTATTTTGTAGGACACAGATTGAAATAATTATTTTCCAGTACAAAAATCAAGTGCATGTCTTCATCTTCTTAAAAAATAATTTCTGAAATCATATTCTTGTCGAAGTTACGTCAAAATTAAGCCGTAGTTTCTTCTACAATGAAAGCGATCGTATATTTTTTAGAAAAAATTAGGCGTTATTTATTTCTAAAATCAAATTCGACTTTAATTGTTGAAATTGTGAGGCGATTTTGTTCATATAGGTAGGCTAATCGATTTTCTCTATTGGATTTGTATAACTAATGTTAATTAAAATACCATTTTCTAAACCATTTTGTAAAAAGACAAGTGCAGTAGATGGAAAAGGTAAATATATTGACAAAACAGGTCAACGGTTTTATCACGAAATTACTTTTAGATCCATTTTGTAGTAACATCTTATTCCCATTATATGGAAATTAACATTGGAGTCTCCTTGAACTAGATGTCGTAGAGTGCACTTGGAAACACTATGACTCAATATACTTAACCACAAGATTTTATCAGAAATATTAAAAATTAACTAGAAATTCATGTGATGATTGTCTTGTTATAATTGGTTTTATCTTTTTAAAAAATTGTATTTAAAAAAAAAGATAAATGGTTATGTGGGCTTCAATGGCAAATAACAGGAGTGAAAAAGATAACTGGTTAGTAGTCAAAAAATTGTTGTATAATTTTGTTTTTCATTCAACATCATAACATGAGCGAAAAAGATAACTGGTTATATCTTTATGTAAAATTTCTTATAAAAAGTTTAAAATTGTATAGTTATTAACTCATTTCTGTTTTGAATTGCAGGTCTGATATATCTATGATGGTTATATGGTTTAAATTGAAGCTAAATAATCATTTATGTTGTGTTTTGTTAAATGGTTATTTGATAATTTTGTTCCTTCGACAACAAAGGTTTGAAAAGATAATTGTATTTATATTTTCATATAAAGGCAATATTATAAGTTTGTTGTATGTATTAAATTTAATAGGTTGATGTTGTCTGAGTATGTATGTTCAATAAGGTAATTTTGTTTCATTACATTAGAAATTAGTTGCATAATTATTTCATTGTTAACTTATTATATTATTTGGTTTCATGATAAAAAAGATAAATATTTTTATCTTTTTAATTTATATTTTGCTAATAAAAGTAGTTAATTAATTATTGATATGATTACAATTCTGATATGAAATAATCATACACACTAACAAAATCCAGCAATTAATCATATATAGCAACATAATCATAACAGATACACAAATAGTATATGACATATTTGAAAAAGATATCTAATCTTTAGTTTTGATGTTACATACTAACTTTTCATCATTTTAGTGAGAAGAACAAATTATGTAAGAGAAAAATAATATGTATACATGTTATTGACTCTGTACATATTCTTACTATCAAGAATGCAAACAAAATTAACACATTCATTATTGTCACTATGTACATGATATTATGTTCGATAGAAGCATTGCTTCTACACAGTTTTGCCTTCTTGCTTCACTATCATAACGGTTGGCCAATACATCCCATGGTACTAGTCGCATAGGAGATCGATGGCCTCTACAATCAGGGTTGTAGCATTTCTGATAGTAGCCACCCCTTCGGAAATCAACAATGTACATAACATGATTACTTTTATGTTCTCTTCCATTTCTTTCACAATATCGACTTTTGGACATGCTGTAAATTATATAGTCATGTGCAGAAAACCAGTACCATTTTCTGATTTCACCCAAAACATTTCCACGAGATGCTAATGATGAAATTTTTTCATCCAATTTTGGGAAGGGAGGTTTTCCTGAATTATAGGACTTAGGTACATTGCAAGAGTAAACATTTATTGACTTTTCACTTTGGATGTACTTGTTCTTATCATTCTCCTCAGTTTTAAAATGAATATTTTTGTAAGATTTCAAATCCATTTCACACTCTAATAGCTTATCTGAAGTATCTTCTACATTGCAAATAAGTGATTTTGTAAAAACTTGTTCGTCATTATGATTGTTACATCCAAAGCGTCTGCTTGGCACTAGTATAAAAAATTTCCCTGCTTTTGTTGAGAATAGAAGATGAAAACAACAATTATGGGTACAAACCCTAGTATCAATGAATATATTCTTTGTATTTTCTAACGAGCTTATATCTATCTTGATGTAAAGTTTTTCAAACTATGAATCAGTTAATCTTGAATTTTTTATACATGAGCATACGTTAGAGATGAATCCTCAAACATGCAAGTTGTCTTTGAATGCAATATTTGGGATACAAATTATCAAATGTCGAGAGAACTTGTCTTCATTAGGTGAATCAAGTTCTATAACCCAATCTTCATTTCCCTTTATTTTGTATATGTCATTCAGAGTTTTGAACGTGATGGAAATCAAAATATTTACCATTTCATCGCCATTTTGTATATTGTTAATATTTTTGTTGAACTTTATATCATAGTACAAGTGGCAAGGCAGTCCAACTTGAATAATCTCGTAATGGTGGCGTAGTTTAGGATTCATGATCTTGTACCTTCTCCAAAATTCCTCATATGTAGAAACTAAGAACCTTCTTTGTCCAGTCAAATGATCTTGGTAGCAAAAAATGTTAGTGTTTGCATGTGTTTGGACAAATGTTAAAGTTTCTTCTTGTTTAGGAAAAGTTGCCCATATTGCATTTTTTTGATGTGTAAAAAAATGGAATTAGAATACATATTACATATAAATGATAAACAAAAGATAAAAGGATTTATCTTTTTAAACATAGTAGTAGAAAAATGTATTAAATGACAATTTAAGTAAAAGTAAAAAAATCATCATGTTCATAAGCAATATCAAATTTACTGTCTAAAAAGTTAAGCAGTATAAATATTTGAAATATTGTTATGATCTATTGCAAATTAATCACCAATTGTAATATCTAATTGTTAGAATCAATTATTACAAATTCTGAAAAGTTCAAACATTTTTAAGAGCTGGACCAGAGCTGCAAAAAAATTCAATTGTCCAACGGTATGGTTCATCACTGAGAATATCTGCAGCTATCTTTGCTCTGAATGCAGTAGCTTCTTCAACAATAATATTTGATGTACTCTGCAGTCCATGTGCAATTTTTTCCATGAACATCATCACATAAATTCCACAATCGCACTAAAATTATGAAATTTAGTACTTTGCATCTAAAGAGAAGGCTTTTTTTATTATTAAAATGAATTGTAATATGTTTTTGTAACGACCCACATTTTCGAATAGTAATTTCATATTATTTAATATCGTTTTAAATATTGAGTTGATAATATAAAAGAATTTTTATATTAAGTTATCGATTTAAAAATCGATTTCGATTTAATATCAAATATATTAAATTATCGTTATACGAAATATAATTGATCGAAGTTAAAAAATGAATCAAAACAGTTCAGATAATCAGTATTAATTGTATTCGAATATAAATGATAATAATAATAATTTGTTATCAAAGAATTAATTATTTGAATTTAATTTATATTGATTTAAATAATATTTTCACCGTACGATCGAATGGAGTTATGAATCCTGTTCTAGTGTGTTCAGAATAGCGGTACAACCCTAAGAACGTCGGTTGTTGCGCTCGAACTGGAGTTTGGAATCCCGAATATATTATTTTAAATTTAGTGGATAAGCTCAAACTCAAATCGTAGTTAAATCAAAATCAAATCGCATTAAATTAACATCAAATTGAAATTAATTTATAATGTACCTTACTTTGTACTAATTCCTTAATAACGAAGGCTTATCCATCTATAAATAAATCGCGATAAAACTTCTCCATTTGTTCTTTTCAGTTCTCGTCTTCTAAAATCCAGAAATCCAAATGGCCAGTTTCAAAAATCAGATACAGATTAAAAATGGCCACAACGTTTTCCTTGTTCAATGAAAATCCCATAAAACCTATTCGACGTTGTCCCATTTCTTCAAAATCAATTTGAGTTCTCTTTTTCCCAATTCCTGTTCCCTGTGAAAACTGAAAACCAAATCCACCATTTCATAAATAGATCGGACGAAAAGAGGGCTCGACATCTGCTCTTGAGACTAGGGTGAAGCTCAGATTTGGTATGAGGATTGCAATTGAAAGGGTGTTCGAAATCTACAGACAATGCAACCTAGGATTTCAATTTTCTGAGTTGCGAAGGGGGATTCAAATCATTGAGAATTACTAACGAATGGAAGAGGGGTGCACTAATTTAGAGAGGTCGACGCTATTTTTTTCCTGAAACTGGGTGATACGGTTTTTAATGCGCTGCGATGTAAAGGGAGGGGTAGCGTACGTGATTAGTAGGAAGTTGGGCGTAGTTGGAGCAGCGAAATGGTCACCGATTTGTACAGTAGGTAGTGGGAGACAAACATCTTACTGTATTAAAAAACAGAAGAAGAAGGTATTAACAGTTTTTGAATTCATATTTAAAAATTAAGGGTAGACATGTTAATTAGTTTAAGCAAGTTGAGCTTTGACTGATGTCGTGTTGTTCTTAGTGTAGGATCTAAATTAACCCTAGAGGGGGGTGAATAGGGTTTATCGCAGATTTTTGCATAATAATTAAATAAAAACAGCACAGATAATAATCAGAATAAATGCGGAAAATAAATAACACACAGATATACCCAACTTCGGCAAAAACCTGCCTACTGCTGCATTCCCCAAGGTTTCTACTAGGAGTTAAAACAATCTCTACGCTTACAATCCCCTGTAAACTCGCGACACTCACTCCCAACTGTTCTTAACCCTACGCTCAAAACCCTGCACTGGTTTTTATCCCCAAAACCAGATTTCCCCGAATTACAAACCCTGTAATTCGTCTTCCTAGTTTTAGAGACAAACTAGAAAACTCTAGACTTGATAAAAAATTGAAATTAAAGACGAACAAAAACAAAACAATAAAAGACCCCTTAAAAACGTTGAAAAACCCTAGGAATTAAATAGGGGTTATCCCCTTTAGTTAAAAACTTTGCCGGCCCCTTTCTTATTTGCTTCACCCTTTTTCTCTCGAGCCCGATCACTTTTGTTATTTTCTGAAAAATGGCGGCTGGAAAAATAGGGTTTCTCCAAATCCCTGAATCGCGTTTGTATGATTAATTCTATGATGCTCGAGTCTGTTTGGCTTCGATCTCAGGAGACTGGCGCTTTTTCTAGGGTTTGTGCTTCTCGTTAAACTCGACTTCGACTGCTCTAGGGTTTCGATTCTATTCAACTTGAAGTCGCCACTTTCTCGTGTGATGATTTCGAGTTATTCAGTGGCTATCCTCTTCTTCGATCGAACGTTGATGAGTGTTGAACTGGATCCAAGTAATCTCCTTTTTACTGGTATGAATTTAATTCGGATTTTTGCTTTTTGCTTGTTCGAACTTGGATGATTTACTACCGATGAGGATTGGGTGCTTATATAGGATTAAAAGTCCTTAAATTTTGCTCTGATTTCATATGGATTAGACTTGGTTTGATTTGGATTGATATATGCTGAAATATTGGGTTGACTTTGAATTGATCTGTTGCCTCTTGATACTTCTTCGATTTAAAGCCTGAATGTATATTGCTTAAATCATGATTTCTGGAATTTGAAATCTTCAACCTTGCGTGAGAAACTTGCATTTGATTTTGAATTTCTCCCTGCTTAAACCAAACCGAATATTTTGCGAGATAAATTTTTTCTTGCCTCGTATGCTTCTGGAACTTTGAATTGGTCTTGAATTCTGGAAAGATTTAAATTTGAGTTTTGCTGCCTTTTTTAAAAAAACTTTGATTCAAACACTGTTTTGTTCGAGAATTTTTCTTCCAAAAAAAATGCTAACTTTATGGAACCATAATAACCCTTGATTGAAAACTTAAAACACACATTGCTCTTGATTACTTTTTAAATAAGAACAGATACTATCCTTGAGCATGCAACAAATATTGTGCTTGACATTTACCCCTGTATTATTGAACTGATGTTTTTCTTTGATAAGAACAGAAACTATGCTCGAACTTGTTATGCAATTCGACTCCATCATTTGTATAGGACCAATTTATATGCCGCACACTCGACCTAGAACTGTTGCTGTATAGACCTGCACCTCAGTTTTGCTCCACCATGTTGCTGCTTTGATCATGTATCTTGAGTACAGCATGTACACTTGACCATGCTCTGTTCATATATGCTTTTGTGCACTGTTGTACCATTATGCTGTATCACATCTTGAAGTATGTTTTGTCTAGCCAAGTAGTGTACATATGATATTTACAAGCTTAATTTAAATTTCCCTGGTCTTGCTTCTTGAATGCTATTACTTTCTGGAAATACGCTTTGAGCTGTATTTTGCTCATAAGAATTTGGAGAATGACCACTAATTCATTGCATTTCTCTGACCATGTTTGAGTTGAACCACGCTGTGTCACACAGTCTTGGCATAAGTTTGCATTGAACACTTGCTCTTTGCACTTGTACACTTCAATTCCCATGTAATTTGTTGCTGCACCATATATGTATTTGGTGCATACCCTTTTGACTTATGTTGATCACTTGAATTAGCATTGATCCTCCATTTTCTTATGTCAACATGAACTGTTTTGATTATTCACCATGTTAACTTTTTTGTCATTATGTCTGGTTTGAAACTTGCTCATCCAGGTTGTTCATGCTGCTTGTCATTTCTGCTACACCACTTGATCACTTTCCATTAAGTTGTTTCGACCAATACTTTGTATGCATGTTGCTCTGCTTTGTTTACTTGTACCTGAAACACAATTGAGCTGCATCTCCAACCCTTGGCAATGTCCAATGTCACATGTTGTTTTCATGCACCTGTGTTGATCATATTTGTATCTCTATGATCCTGATTCATGTTACTTTTACTTGTTGTATCCTCTTCCTTTAAAACATGTATATGCTGAAATGAACACTTGTATTTGGATTGTTTGAATATTTGTTTGACTTTAGATTTTGGCTTGATTATGAACTGTGCACTAAGTTGAGACTGTCCTTGTGGATACTCCTCAATTGCACTCTGGTTTGGCGAGGCAGTGTACACGTGTGTATATGCTGCCATCCAGACTAGTTTTTCTGTCCCTGCATATCATACCAAGTCTAGAAAGATGATGAGAAACACACCGTAATTCTGAGGCAAATAAAATTTAAAAATAAATTTTTATTTGCTTTTATTCTATTTTATTTTTGTTGCAGTCTACTGTGTGTGTTCTTCTGTATTGACAGGTATGAAGATGGAATGACTAAAAGCTGTGAAGAGAGAAGACTGAAGATGAAGACAAGAACAGCGTTAGTGTGTGTGTATATGTAAGAAATAGTGTTTGTACAAATGAAAGAATATGTAATGAGGAATTTCTGTATTGATTATGGACGTGAATAAAAATTGTACTACTATTTGTAATAAACAGATTTGATTGAAATAAAATATTATTTTTGTTGTTCAATTCAATCTATCTATTTTTATTTTGTTTGAATCTTTTAATAGTACGATGTCTGTGATGTGTTAAATGTGTCATGACAAAAATATTCAAAAATATTTGAATGTGTAAATAGTGGAGTGTTGTATATGTACTATTTCAAATGTTGAAAATAAAATATTTACTCGAATAAAAACACTGTTTGGATATTCAATTCTGTATAGTAGTGTTTTATTCAATAAATATTTATTTCTGTGTGTAAAATATAGAATAGTACTATTTACAAACACATTTTAAAAAATATATATATGTTTGTTATCATCAAACAAAAATCACACTGTTATACTCAACAATCTCCCCCTTTTGATGATGACAAACATACACAAGATTTTGAATGTGTTAAATGTGTTTGTACATGAAATATATTACTCCCCCTACAACTGAACTCCCCCTATATATGTGGAAAAAATATGAATGATGAAATCCAATTGACCATTCTCCCTCTAGATATTTAACTTCCAATCTTAAAATATTTTTGAATTAAATACTCATCAGTCAAAATCTTGACAATTCTCCCCTTTTTTTTATCATCAAAAGGATAATAGAAATTGAAACAGTAATGAATATTGACTATAAATATAAATTCAAATTAAGAGAGAGAATATATATCGCAAATCCCATTTAATCAAACAAAAATCATAATAATCTTTAAATCAGAAGCAAATTTCACTTTCAGAATGAATGGATTTACGACGGATTTTATAAAATGAGGAGAGTTCAATAAAAATTGAATATTTGAATATGAATTTTAAAGATTTTAAATATGCTAAAAAAGTGCTAAGCACTTTCTAACCACGCATAGCCCAAAGGTCTTTTAAATGGGGTTAGTAGTAACTTAACTTTATCCTCTCTAATGAGTTCCATCCATGCACGGCCCGAAGGTCTTTTAAGTGAGAGTGGAAGCACATAGAAATTAAGGTAATTCACCCACGCTTGACCGCGAGGATTTTTAAATGGGAGTGAATACCAAGGATAATTTATTTATTTATTTAATTATTTTTTAATTTCAAGAATAATTAGAACTCCCCAAATTAAATAAAACCATGATGAATGACAGAAACATGGTAGATATAGAAGATGGTCGTGAAATAAGCTCTAATTCAAAGATATTATAAAATTTGTCCAATCATCATGTGATTAAAAATAATATCTCCTCTAGTTAAGAATTATACCATAATCACAACTCATCACAATTTCATAAATCTATTAACGATTTTGATGAGTCACAAAATGGTTCAAATTAATCAATAATTTCAATTTTTGAATAAGTAATCAAGAATAATTTTAAAATTGAAAATATTAATTTCAAGAGGAGTTTTTGAAAATGCAAGTTGAAAATCAGCTTAAAAAAATCAATCAGTTAAAAAATGAAATTTTCTAATATTTCTAATGCTGATTGTTCCTAGACAATTTTGAAACAACTTATATATTTAATTCAAATTGTCTATGGAATTTTAAAGATATTTAATTACTGAATTTTCAACTCATCGTCCAATCACTAAATCACATCAATTTCCTTATCATAGCAGCACAAGATTATTTTCAAAGCAAGAATCACAAGTGATATTCTCTGAGAATTTTTGGACAAACTCAAGAAACAATCAACTTATCAAATCTAAAGATAATTATTTGAAATCATAAAAAAAAATCAATTTTTTTTTATAATCCAAGAATTTCAACAATCCATAATGAATGTTTTCAAAAAAACAGCCAAGTAAAAAATAAACTAAAAAGAATAAAAGTACGAGTTTAGAGATCATACCTGACTTACCATAATCAACGTGATGCAATGAATCTTCAACTCTGAATCTATGGCTAAGGAACTCCAAATAATTCGATATATGAATCAACTTGAATTTTATCTCTCTTAAGCACAGTTGTTCCTTAGCCTCCTATGATACCTAAATGTTTATATGATCGAGTGGTCTAACAAAAGTTGTTTTACCACTCTTATCTTTGTTTACACGTTTTGGTACCCAAACCTGTTTATATAACAATCCATTACTATTCACTAGCGTACCCTTTGGAACCCAAATTTGTTTAGATTTGCTTAAATTTATTTTGTTAATTTTTGGAATCCAAACAGATTTAAATGAATTGTTTTTAAACGAGTTATCAACTTGTTTATGATTTAAAAACCCTTTGAAATTATTAAATTTCAAAAATTCAATTTGATCGTTTTCAAAGCCAATTAAAGGATTTTTAAAATCATTAAAATTTTGTTTTTCAACTTGATCAGATTCAAATCCAAGTCCCTTTATATTTTGAACAAAAAATTGATTTTTTAACAACATATTCAATGATTTCTCTCCTTTAGAACATTTAGTCAAAGCTGACTCCAGTCGTTGAATTTTAAATTTAAGATCGCTATTTTCTTTCATTAAATTTGAACAACGATTAACAGCGATTTTCCTCTTTTCAGCATCAGTTTGTTTTAAAATCAAATTTTCGTTTTCAAGTGCTTTGATTCTAGCATTGGACTTGGAAATTTCAATTTCAAATTGTTTTCGCTTTTCAAAATCAAGTTTTTCAGATTCTCTAAACTTTTCAATCACCTTTTCAAAATCATGATTTTCATTTTTCAAATTCATGTTTTCACTTTTAAGTAGCTCAAGATCTGTTTTTAATTTCAAAAAATCGTTACTCAAAGATTGACATTTTTCGCATTCTGAAAACGGTGAATTCTTAACTTTTTCAAGTTTTGTTTCTAAACTGTTATTTTCTTGAACTAGTTTTGACTTATCAGATTTTAATTTCTTAACTTTTAGTTCAAGAGAATCAACGGTTTTTGTGAGATCGTGACACATTAAAATTAAATCTTTATAAGTAAAATTCGATACCTCACTTGAATCCTCTTCACTACTTTCTGAATCAGATTGAGCCATAGGACACAAATTAGCTTCCTCTTCTTCACTTTCAGAAACTTCTTCTCCTTCTTCGTCATCCCATGTAGCAGCAAAAGCTTTCTTCTTTCTTCTGAACTTCTTCTTCTTTTCATTTTTGAGCTGTGGACAATTTGGTTTGATATGTCCGGGTTTCTTGCAGTTGTAGCAAAATACTTCATCGTCTGAACTTTCGGAACTTTCGGATTTGACAGTTTTCTTCTTTTGTGGCTTGTATTTTCCTTTGGCCCACTTTCTCAAAACCATGGCTAGCTCTTCAGCGGGATCATCATCATTACTTTCAACAGAATTATTTAGAGTGATCGTCTTCTTCTTTGATTCAGAATCCTTTCGTTCTTCTCTTGCTTTTAACTCCATCTCGTAAGTAATCAGATTTCCGATCAACTCTTCCATGCTTACTTTATTCAGATCTTTTGATTCTTGTATCGCCGTCACCTTAGCTTCAAAATTCATCGGTAGCACTCTCAATATTTTTCTGATCAATTCCACTTCAGTATAGGTTTTGCCAAGAGCTTTTGCATTGTAGACTAATGACGAGAAGCGTCCATACATCTCTTTTATATCTTCATCTTTTTGCATAGGTAATTTTTCATATTCATTGCTGAGTAGAGCGAGACGAGATTCCTTCACTTGATATGTCCCTTCGTGTGTGACCTCCAACGTATGCCATATTTCCTGTGCAGTTTCACAATAAGAAATTCGATTAAATTCAGTTTTATCAAGAGCACAGATTAAAGCATTCATTGCTTTGGCATTGGTTGAAAATAATTTTTTATCATTAGCATCCCACCTGTCTTTTGATTTAGGAATTTCAACACCACTAACAATTACAGTGGGAGATCTATAACCCGTTTCAATAATATCCCACACAACATAATCGACTGAACTCAAATAAATTTTCATCCTAGCTTTCCAATATGCATAATCAGTTCCATTAAACATTGGTGGCCTAGCTATGGACTGACCCTCAGAAAACGCGTTACTGGACAGATTCATGACTCTAGAGTTAAAATATAATAAAAAATACCTGGCTCTGATACCACTTGTAGGATCTAAATTAACCCTAGAGGGGGGTGAATAGGGTTTATCGCAGATTTTTGCAGAATAATTAAATAAAAATAGCACAGATAATAATCAGAATAAATGCAGAAAATAAATAACACACAGATATACCCAGCTTCGGCAAAAACCTGCCTACTGCTGCATTCCCCAAGGTTTCTACTAGGAGTTAAAACAATCTCTACACTTACAATCCCCTGTAAACTCGCGACACTCGCTCCCAACTGTTCTTAACCCTACGCTCAAAACCCTGCACTGGTTTTTATCCCCAAAACCAGATTTCCCCGAATTACAAACCCTGTAATTCATCTCCCTAGTTTTAGAGACAAACTAGAAAACTCTAGACTTGATAACAAATTGAAATTAAAGACGAACAAAAACAAAACAATAAAAGACCCCTTAAAAACTTTGAAAAACCCTAGGAATTAAATAGGGGTTATCCCCTTTAGTTAAAAACTTGGCCGGCCCCTTTCTTATTTGCTTCACCCTTTTTCTCTCGAGCCCGATCACTTTTGTTATTTTCTGAAAAATGGCGGCTGGAAAAATAGGATTTCTCCAAATCCCTAAATCGCGTTTGTATGATTAATTCTATGATGCTCGAGTCTGTTTGGCTTCGATCTCTGGAGACTGGCGCTTTTTCTAGGGTTTGTGCTTCTCGTTAAACCCGACTTCGACTGCTCTAGGGTTTCGATTCTATTCAACTTGAAGTCGCCACTTTCTCGTGTGATGATTTCGAGTTATTCAGTGTCTATCCTCTTCTTCGATCGAATGTTGATGAGTGTTGAACTGGATCCAAGTAATCTCCTTTTTACTGGTATGAATTTAATTCGGATTTTTGCTTTTTGCTTATTCGAACTTGGATGATTTACTGCGGATGAGGATTGGGTGTTTATATAGGATTAAAAGTCCTTAAATTTTTCTCTGATTTCATATGGATTAGACTTGGTATGATTTGGATTGATATATGCTGAAATATTGGGTTGACTTTGAATTGATCTGTTGCCTCTTGATACTTCTTCGATTTAAAGCCTGAATGTATATTGCTTAAATCGTGATTTCTGGAATTTGAAATCTTCAACCTTGCGTGAGAAACTTGCATTTGTTTTTGAATTTCTCCCTACTTAAACAAAACCGAATATTTTGCGAGATAAATTCTTTCTTGCCTCGTATGCTTCTGGAACTTTGAATTGGTCTTGAATTCTGGAAAGATTTAAATTTGAGTTTTGCTGCCTTTTTTAAAAAAACTTTGATTCAAACACTGTTTTGTTCGAGAATTTTTCTTCCAAAAAAAATGCTAACTTTATGGAACCATAATAACCCTTGATTGAAAACTGAAAACACACATTGCTCTTGATTACTTTTTAAATAAGAACAGATAATATCCTTAAGCATGCAACAAATACTGTGCTTGACATTTACCCCTGTATTTTTGAACTGATGTTTTTCTTTGATAAGAACAGAAACTATGCTCGAACTTGTTATGCAATTCGACTCCATGCATTTGTATAGGACCAATTTATATGCCGCACACTCGACCTAGAACTGTTGCTATATAGACCTGCACCTCAGTTTTGCTCCACCATGTTGCTGCTTTGATCATGTATCTTGAGTACAGCATGTACACTTGACCATGCTCTGTTCATATATGCTTTTGTGCACTGTTGTACCATTATGTTGTATCACATCTTGAAGTATGTTGTGTCTAGCCAATTAGTGTACATATGATATTTACAAGTTTAATTTAAATTTCCCTGGTCTTGCTTCTTGAATGCTATTACTTTCTGGAAATACGCTTTGAGCTGTATTTTGCTCATAAGAATTTGGAGAATGACCACTAATTCATTGCATTTCTCTGACCATGTTTGAGTTGAACCACGCTGTGTCACACAGTCTTGGCATAAGTTTGCATTAAACACTTGCTCTTTGCACTTGTACACTTCAATTCCCATGTAATTTGCTGCTGCACCATTTATGTATTTGTTGCATACCCTTTTGACTTATGTTGATCACTTGAATTAGCATTGATCCTCCATTTTCTTGTGTCAACATGAACTGTTTTGATTATGCACCATGTTAACTTGTTTTGTCATTATGTCTAGTTTGAAACTTGCTCATCCATGTTGTTCATGCTGCTTGTTATTTCTGCTACACCACTTGATCACTTTCCATTAAGTTGTTTCGACCAATACTTTGTATGCATGTTGCTCTGCCTTGTTTACTTGTACCTGAAACACCATTGAGTTGCATCTCCAACCCTTGGCAATGTCCAATGTCACATGTTTTTTTCATGCACCTGTGTTGATCATATTTGTATCTCTATGATCCTGATTCATATTACTTTTACTTGTTGTATCCTCTTCCTTTAAAACATGTATATGCTGAAATGAACACTTGTATTTGGATTGTTTGAATATTTGTTTGACTTTTGATTTTGTCTTGATTATGAACTGTGCACTAAGTTGAGACTGTCCTTGTGGATACTCCTCAATTGCACTCTGGTTTGGCGAGGCAGTGTACACGTGTGTGTGTGTATGCAGCCATCCAGACTTGTTTTTCCGTCCCTGCATATGATACCAAGTCTAGAAAGATGATGAGAAACACACCGTAATTCTGAGGCAAATAAAATTTAAAAATAAATTTTTATTTGCTTTTATTCTATTTTATTTTTGTTGCAGTCTACTGTGTGTGTTCTTTTGTATTGACAGGTATGAAGATGGAATGACAAAAAGCTGTGAAGAGAGAAGACTGAAGATGAAGACAAGAACAGCGTTAGTGTGTGTGTGTATATGTAAGAAATAGTGTTTGTACAAAAGAAAGAATACGTAATGAGGAATTTCTGTATTGATTATGGACGTGAATAAAAATTGTACTACTATTTGTAATAAACAGATTTGATTGAAATAAAATATTATTTTTGTTGTTCAATTCAATCTATCTATTTTTATTTTGTTTGAATCTTTTAATAGTACGATGTCTGTGATGTGTTAAATGTGTCATGACAAAAATATTCAAAAATATTTGAATGTGTAAATAGTGGAGTGTTGTATATGTACTATTTCAAATGTTGAAAATAAAATATTTACTCGAATAAAAACACTGTTTGGATATTCAATTCTGTATAGTAGTGTTCTATTCAATAAATATTTATTTCTGTGTGTAAAATATAGAATAGTACTATTTACAAACACATTTTAAAAAATATATATATGTTTGTTATCATCAAACAAAAATCACACTGTTATACTCAACACTTAGTTGGGGTGCGAGAGTATAGAAATGGGAGGAGAGGCTCACGTGAGCGGTAATGATGATTTTACGGTGAATGGCTTCACAGCATTTTGTGGTGGCATGGAATTTAGTTATGATTCCCTGTAATGGAAGCATTGGGAGTAAAGAAATCTATTTTGGGGCGTTGCTGTGAATGGTAGGAAGCCCGGGAGTGGTAATAGTGAAGTAGCGACAGTAGTTCAAAAATTAATATTTAGATGGTTGTGAAGAAATACTGTATGAACATGATGGCCCGGGTATGGTTTGGCAATGGCAGTAAGGTGCAGTAGTAGTTCAAGCTATTCAGTTTTATGAAGAAGAGTTTACTCGACAGTTATGGGTAATCTTTAAATTTTTAATGAATAAATGATATTAAAATTATTTAGTTCAATTATAAAACCATAATGCTATGTAAAATTCATATAAAATCATATTCGAACGTTGTAAAATCACGTTGGGTTTATAGCTGCAAAATGTACGAGCGGGAGTTGATTTGGGAATTTTCGGAAATAACTGGAAATTCTAAATTTAAATTAGAGTGGATTGCAATAAAGGCCCTGGTGAGTAAATCTCACTAAATTTATTATTTAGAATTATTTTTGGTCACTAAAAATAATTGATGGTTGTTTAGTGCATTAAAATATTACTGTGGCTATTATTAAATATATATTAGTTATTTATGACTGGTGTTTGTGGTTATATATATATATATATATATATATATTGGTGATTGGATATTTCCCGCGGTACCATTAGCGGATGCCCGCAGTACCATTAGAGGATGCCCGCAGTACTATTAGCGGATGACCTTATACGCCTCACGCTATGATAGTGGATGACCTTCTATACCGCGATATCCTGCCTTGAAGAAGGATGGGTATTATTTATGTTGGCTAACGTCTGTGGATGCAAGGAAAACAGATGGGAGGGATGCGACTGGATTCCTCAAAATATTATTAATTGTTTGTTTCATATATATGTATTATAATTTATAATGTGTTATAAAATGTGTGTTTGATGATTGAGTGTTTTGGGGTGTTTAAATATCGCTGAACCTGAAATGTTGATATATAAAAATATCGGGAAAGGGATATTTTGAAATTTAAAGGAAAAAAATCTATTTATCTAAAATAGAATTTGAATTTCAATTGGGCTATAAATATATTAACTTGTTTGAATACATAAAACAAGTAGTGAATTTATAAACGTTGTTTATAAATTAATAATACGGGATTTGAAGTGAAATTATAAATGTTGTTTATAAATTAAATAATGCAGAGAATTGAAATGAATTTATAAACAAGGTTTATAAATAAAGTGGAAAAATTATCATTTCATAATTTGAATATTTAAATTCAAATGTGAATTTAAAAATATAAATGGGGAATCGTTTTAAAGAAGTAAACGATGAAGTTTATTCTGATTTTCAGAATGTAAATTTAATTAAAAACTAAATCCGTATGGATTTATGATTTGAATTCGATTAGATCGAATTTAATAAATAATTTATTTATAAAGGGAATGAGAATTTAATATAGAAGGTTGAGTTGTAAATAAATAGCAGAGCTTTGAAATAATTGACGATTAGAAATAATCGAAAATATTAAAGTTAGATTTGGAAAACCAGTTAATTTATATTTAAAATATTTTTAAATATATAAAAATAGAGTTGGAATATTTTAACAAATGAAGTTAAATGATTATATTTAATTATAATTAAAACGAACTCGCCGCAGCGCGGTAGCTCGTAAATTGGCGTTTCGAACTTCAACTGAGTATATAGAACTCAATTTAAGTCGGAATTCTTTGAAACAAGAATCGTCAGGACTGATTTGATAGTAGTTTTCTAATGGAGGAGAAAAATCTGGATTTTGTCTTATAGATTTTGAGCTATGACAAAATCAAATTTTTAGAAAAGCAACGCTGTAACCATTATAAAACCATAACGGTTTATTTAAATAAATAAAAGGGTTTTAATAAAATAAAATCTGAATTTCCATTAGAAAAATCCACACTTGAGTTATACAATAAATATGAACTCAAGTGGAGTAAGTGAACTGATTTTTGAAACAAAAATCAAATTTTTAATTATTGAATAGAATTAACTAATTTGAAGAATAATTAGTTAATCGAGTTTTGAATCGAAATTAGGCGTTGGATAAGTGAATGGGGTTTATGAATTTATATTCGAAATCGAATATGAAACTTGAATTGGAAATAGAATTTAAATGGGTTTATAAGCAAGTAAATATTTATATCTGAACATGATATGTTCAAACTAAAGGGATTTAGCAAAGAGCTAATTTAAAAGAATAAATTAGCGAATGGAGTTAGCAATGACTGGATTTAGTTGGGATAAATTGGAAACAGATGAACATGTGTTAGACAGGTATAGGATGAAGTGTATAAAGATTATAATTTGTATGCCTGACAAAAAGGTACACGCTTAATTCCATATGAGATTTTATGCGCCGAATCGGCAAGCCACTTGGTTTTTTTATTTTCCTTTTGAATGGAAAGGGCCTAGAGAGGCGAGTTGAGGTTTGAACTATTGACCAGTACAAAGGAGGTTATGGCAAAATTTTCCGGAAATTTTAGGAGTTAGAATATTTTAAAGAAAATTGGATAACTAGAAAATCAATATATCAATATATATTGAATTCGATAAGGAAACAAATTTAAAATAGAATATTATAAACAAAAAGGAAATCGATAGTCTAGTGATAGAAAGAGAAATGTATATACGTTTTAAAAATGAATAATTGGCTTTATATGATGTGGATTATTCGAGCTAAGTGGTTTTGTCAGTTTTGAAGTTAATGATGCTTTCAGTCAAAGTCTGAGAGGTAATTATACCCCAACTTGTTTGATTTCATTTTTAATCGATAAATAGCAAGATTCAATCTCGAAGATAAATGCTTGAATAAGAGTTAGTCGAATGCGGTATTTTGGTTTGTTGTAACAGTGTTTTACACAACAGCCTTTTTAACCCAAGTAAGTAAAATTTTTGGAAATATAATAATAAATATTTCCTCAGTATAGAAATAAATGGTCATGAAAGAGATAAGTAATTGGAATGTTTTCCAACTTCAAATAAAGGATATTTTCTAAATATAGAAAATAAAAGAAGTTGATATTTGGAAATGTCTTCCAAATAGCGTAAGAGGCAAAGATGATTATCGAAAATATCATGTTAATGAATATGGATAAAAAAATGGAGAAGTGTTTTAATTAATGAAATATTAATTAAAAGGCCCAGTGATTTGTTTGATGCTTTGAATGAATGTTTGTTTTTCTTCGATAGTTAAATAACCGACTATCGAAGTGTTTGCCAATATTGTTGTCAATATGGGCAGACCGGTTGGATTATTATCTGAGAACCACTCCATATTGGCAGTAGCATTGCGAATCCGATTATATGAAGATGGAGTAAAGTGCAAGGACTTTTTCTGTTAATAGAAATTGTGCCTTCGGTTTCGTTCAGTCCCAAAACGTAGTGTATGGACGAATGTCTGACAGAGTATTTCCAACGATCACATATGTTGGTCTGTATAGATATATATGGTGGCGGAGAATTTATTCTTTTAGCATAATATCCAGAATATATTTGTGCAAATCAATTAATGGTTAATGGACCTGACAATGTGGCATTCAAAGTGATTGTGTTATCAATGAATGACAAGTAATCGTAGCCTCAACAACCGGGAAATGACAAAAATCGGGCAGGCGGCATGGCTATGTAGGTAGCTCCCATTAGGGTGTATTATCACCTATCTAGAGAAATTCATTTAATTCCTTATTCTATTCGATGTTGTCCCATTCGGGAAAACGGTTGCTGATCCTAACCGTTGGTGATATACATTCGATACACTCAAGCGAAATGAGTGGTTGGTAATGTGTGGTCGAGTTACAAGATGTTCTTGTTGAACCCAGTGTATTCTCCTCTAGAGATACACTATCGAAAGGTGGTTTCATACCTTGTAATAGTTGGAAATTCATTACCCAATAAGTGCTCGCGACTTTGATTGTATATTATATATGTGGAGCGTGAGATGAAAGCGTTCCACTAGATTTCTATTTATTTGATTTAGACACTATTGTAACATCAAAAGAGTTTTGATATAAAGATTATCGTTTCTTTCAAAAGTATTTTGAAAGTTAAAACAAGTGTTTTAGATTCTCATAAGGGAAAATTCCATTCCATGTTATACGGCGTGGTCTTATGAGATATTGTTTAGTTTCTCAAACTATTTTAAATCGTTTACTCATACCAGTCCCATGACTTACCCAGAGTTTATTTTGTTTTGTTTTACCTAAACTCTTGGGTGCCCAAATTTATACGGACAGTCAAGTAGTTCAGGATTTTTCAGATTTATCTAAAGGAGCTTGGAGCAGGAGGCTTCAGTGTTAGTTGTAGAGTTTTGTTCCACTATGTTGTAAGTGTTGTACTCTGATAATGATATGTTATATAGTTAAAATTTTGTATTTCAAAAGTTATGATATGTTATATTTTGTTCCGCTCCGATGTGAGATTATGTGTTGTTATTTTTGTTCTTCTTCTACCTTTTCTTCAAAAAAAATGATTTGTATTTCTATGATATTTGGGTTGAACGTGTGATGTATGTAGTTAACTCAGATAGTATGGATTTGCGGTTCATTACAGTTTCTTCTATATCTAAATGTGCATCATGAAATTGTATATTACATTATTATTTGCTTATATAAATACCCGTTGGTTTGTTGAGCACAATCAACATTCACAGGCTGTGTCTTCTTTTTAATAATTGTTCTGTGACCTTATTGTATTACCTCGTCATTTAGGTTATTCAGTGTTTGTTAGAATAAATATAAATATAAACAAATATATGAAATATAATTTTAGAGAATATTTATTTACCACATTAACGAAAATTTTTGTATGTCCACTTCTGCGGGATTTAGATCTTGTGGTTAAGTATAGTGAGTCGTAGTGTTTCCAAGTGCACTCTATGACATCTAGTTCAAGGAGGCTCCAATGATCATTTCCATGTATTGGGAATGAGAGTTTGATACATAATGGATCTAAAAGTAATTTTTTGATAAAAGGGTTGAACTTTTTTCTTAATATATTTTCCCAATTTTCATTTGCTGCACTTGTCTGTTAAAAAAATGGTTTAGAAAATGTATTTTGTAAAAAAATAAGTTTATTTGAGAATATAATTCACTTACTGTCATTGTTGTGTTAATGTACACAATATTATTGCTTTGATCTAGTTGCTTTGCTTTTCGAAACCAAAACCAATCAATGATCTACATTTGAAAAAAAATATGGGTAAAGTACACAATTTATACTAAAGTAAAGTTTTGTTTTTTCATACTTACTTGACCAAAATATTCTGTTCATATAGGAGATCTTCTATCATGTCTTTTATTATGGTGATGTTGTTTGCATCATCACAACTAAATGCTTCGTCGTTGAAAAATAAGATGTTTGCATTTATTATATCTTTTGTTAATACAGATATAATATGTAAATAAGTTTTTTTGTATGTAAACATAATAAGTTTTTTTTAGTTTAGGGGTCTTAAATGGCAAGTGTGTGGGGGTCTACCCAAACCTGCTAAAACGTCAGATGTGGTTGCCTATCCTACAGGAAGTAATAAGCGACTAAGGGGGTTATCTAATAAGGTCAACTAGAAGGTATAGCGAGCGATAAAATACCATCTCTCACCTTATGCGGGGGAAGGGTATATGCGTGGATGACGAAAGATTGAACTAGTATGTCCCATAGCTAGTTCCCTCTAGTTTATGTTAATGTTAAATAAATTTTGAGGAATATTAAGTGAATAAAGGTACATATATAGAAACTCCGTAATTAGGAGTCTAACCTCGATTAAATAACCAGCCTTGCTCTGGTATAAAGGCATCACAAATATAAGTGTAAACGTCCAATCTCGGTGTTATACTTTGGGAATACTACCTTAGGAATGGTAGTACAGTCATGCGTAGACATTTACAAGGTTAGGCTAGAATTACTAACCTTGGCAGGTATACATAATGGGTTAAACCAAACGGGATACATCTGTGTATTATAATCTATGTTGTACATTTCTTGTTCACCATAATCTTGTTTTTCTGATCCCCCTCCTCGTTATAATCTCCAAGGTTTTCTAGAGAAGGTCGGGTTCTCACAGGTGTTTAAGTTTGGCTTTTGGTTCCTGTTCTCTCTTATGTTGGGTATTGGCAAAGTGACTTAGTTTGAAAAATGTAGTTACTTGAGTTAATACTAGTTTATCCTATTTTGTTTCCTATGTGAGTTACCTTATCGTACTCTGATTATGCTCATGCTCATTTATTTGCAGGTATCAGATTTACACGCTCCATGCTTGGATGTGATTTTTGTCAACATTTGGGTGCACCGAAGTGTGGGTGTTACATTTAGTATAAGAGCTTAGGTTAAACAATCAGAGAAGTTAGTTAAATTAGGACTCGTGAGAGAACGTAATTAGATTTTCTTTTATGTTTTTCTTCGTCTTTATTACTCGACTTTAATTTATTTCAATGATGGACTAGTTGTGGGCCTAAATATAAAATGGGCTTTAAACCACTAGGAGTTAAAATATGTTGAGTTCGGCTTTCTAGCCAATTCCGGCTTATCCCACAATACGTTGGCGATCTTGTCATGAAGAGTACGAGGATGACATATGGTGTATTCCATAGATTGGAGCTTGGAGATAGAACGAAAATCTAGCTACAACTGAGATAGTCGAGATTACTAGTTTTATAGTTTCATTGGTAATTCGGTTAAGACCGTTACTCAATCCAAAACTGCAAAAGTTCACAATACTATGTCGTTTCGAAAATATAATTACGAGGTATATCCATTTGTTACTTCATTGAATTTTTGAATCTACCTTTGTTGAAACATTCAATTGAGTTCTTGGCCTTATATTCGAGGAAATTTTATTTTAAAACTATTTGGAAAAATAAAAAATGGGTCCTAAAAGTTTTGAAATACGGTTTTGGATAATTGTAGTGACCTAGTTTGTTAAAGATATGGGTTTTAGAATTTTAATCTATTCATGTTTTCAAAATTGTAGGGTTATTTTGTAATTCTAATAAATATAATCCGATTGGTAGGAAAGATGAAATTAGAAATGACAACGAATATGCCACTAAACTTAAGAATAATAAATATATGTTCCTTGTGATTTTTAGTATCCCTTTTCCTATATAATTGGATAATTTATTGAAATTATCACAATTAATCCTTAAGATTTTAAAGCGCCAACTTTTTTGAACACGAAAAGTTTTTTCAGTATAAAATACGAACTGGAACATAAATAATAATAGTTGTAATATTATTCATTGTGTAGTCGTATCATCGTTGTTGAGATTATAAATCCTTGGGGTTGGTTCGGAATTTGACTATGGTCTTTTATACCGTCGTGGTAAGGATAATTGTTTTCGGATCGTGTTATATCTTAAAAGATAATGCGAGACGGTTAATACTTTAATCTGCCCTAAAAAGGTCCGGGTTCAATCTTTGTTCAAAGTCATTTAATAGTTGACCATTTAGCATATGCAAGAATGGTCAACTAGTCGACGAGTTTTGGTACAACTTGGACCTAGGACTCAACCATAAAAGTTGTGTCCAAATTACCCCTTTAACTCCTTTATTTCGTCCTTCCTTCCTCTTTTAGACGAACTATATTCTTATCCTTCTCCTCTATCTCTGTCGTCGCCTCACCTCCTCCTTTTTCGCGCTTGTTTGCGCATTAGATCTTGCCTCACTAGTACTCCAAGATCTAATTTCTTCTCTCTGACCATTTCTTGTCCTATAATACCTAGTTGCAATATTCGATCCTGCTAACACTATTTAAATTTCCTCCTTAGGTAGAGATCATTTGGTTAGATCAGAACGAGTAAAAAGGTTTCATCTCTGTAGGGTTAAGAAAGTTTGTCGAGGCGGTTGGGCTTGCACTGGCCAGTTGCTTCGAGATCTTATAATAGGTTGTTGTTTGTGTTGCATCCGCCTTTGCTATACCTTGTTAGAATAGGTTCTTTCAAAGGCGATCAACGTTTTGGAGATTGTAACACCCCACCTCCGTTAAGGTCACTCACAAAGGGAATGCCTTAACTTTGGTGGAGCATTTGAGTAAACAGAACAGAAACTTACAAGACAGATAAAACAGTACTTGAAAATTTTTAACTTTATTACAGCGGAAACAGAAATCAATATGGTTACATCCTTTCAAATCTCAGAATACAAGTACAAAATATCAGTCTTGTACAAAAGCCTTCAAAATGCATGGTTTGAAATCATAATCCCCACAGAAGAAGACAAGCCATACTTTAAGCACTTCAAGAAGAAGAAATCCGGATCTAGCTAGAGTATTCCCTCCTTAGAAAACCTAGGGGGAAACGGAAGAAAAGAGGCGAAACAACAAGGGTCAGACATAAAGTCTGGCAAGTCCAGTGACTTTTAGCATATGAACAGATAATAATAATATGACATGAACATAAAACTGGATGAGAGGTAACTGTAACAGGTGTAGCAGATATAACAGAAGAACAGAATGACATAAACTATTGCTTTACACTTCTCTGCACTAATACTAGTATAACAGAATTAGGTGCCACCCTAATGTCTAAACAGAAACGGGTACAGAATAATTTAACAGAAACAGATTGCTAATAATGGGCCTTTACTACCCGATCAGAGACAGACAGAAGCAGAAACAGATTAATCCTTATGGAAACAGAATGTAGAATTAGGTGTACACTAGTAATGGGCCTTTACCTCCCGAACAGACGGTACCACACAGAAACAGACAGGTGTTACCACCCAACAGAAACAGACGGTACCAACAGAAACAGACAGAACTAAGTGTACCCTAAAACCCTACCCCAAGCGATCGGCTCCCTAATACATAAATATCCTGTGTCGGCCCCACAGTAGGGTGTATCACTCCCTAAAGTGACAACCAATTGGCACAGACCTATTTACAGATGTCACGGCGTCTTACATCCTCAGAGGCAGACCGGGATCCATGCACGCACATGACCCGGTTGGAACGCACCATCAACACCCCTCGCCATTATCAGAATGAACCACTTATAATTAGTTCAGTAAGCGTGCCCGGACCCTACTTACTGTTGGGTCAAAGTTTTGATACCAGAAAGGGTTACTGACTAATATGGGTCCCAAACAACAGATGACACAAGTAATTCCCCTCCTAACCTTGTGTCCCCAGACTAACAGATTTCAGATTTACTTGTTTACAAGTTCAGACATACAGAATTCAGATTTACTAGTTCACAAATTAAGTTAACAAGTTTTCAGACTAACGGATCAGATGTACAGATTTTTCAGATTTGTCTAACTTTGTATTGGGCTTACAGATTCATGGACGGGTTTACTACACCTATTAATCCCATTGGTTTATCCCTATTTTCCCCAATACGTTTTAGACGTCATTCTTATCTTAGATTTGCATTAATTAATTATTAATGCCCAGACCTCTCACATTAGGTCGCTAGCTTGTGGCCGCTGGATGGGCCGGGCGGTTCCGGGCAGACTTCTGCCACAAGCCAGACCTAACCTCGTGTCTTAAGCAGGTTATGACTAACTTCTCACATTAGAACCTATTGTTTGCGGCCACTGGATGTGCCGGGCGGTTCCGGGCAGAATTACGCCGCAAACTCATTCTAACCTCGAGTTAGCCATGTTTATCTTTGCGGCCAATTAATTAATAATTTACCGTTTATGCGCACGCCCAATAAATATATGCCAATTCAGATTATATCAATAACAGGATGATTATATCAACACAGTAGATAACAAATTTTAGCAGATAGCAGATTTTCCAGATTATATGACTTAACAGATTTAGCAACTTAGCAGATTTGGGCATATAACAGGTTAGGCATCTCAACAGACAAATTTAACAGATTTGGCATTTCAATCTAATTAGCAGTCTAGGCAATATAACAAAACTAGCAGTTTAGGCAACTTGGCAAATTAGCAGATTTAGAAAATCTAATATTTCTAAAGGTTCTATTTACATGCCTTGCCTAGTCATAAATTAGGCCTAAATTCATATGCCTACATAATTTTCATGATGAACATATACTCCATGTTTGCATAAAGTTACATAGCACAGAATGTGGACATATAACATATGTTCCAATTTTTGTTAAACTAGCATTTTACAGCAGATTCACATATAAATTATACCAAATATAACCATTAATTTCAATGCATGCCATATATCCAAGAATCCCTATTTAGGTGTGATCACAATAATAGATATCCTAATTAATGTAAATCTTTACACCTAAGTTTCCATATCCTTCTTCTTTCAACTTATGAATCATTATGCAAAATATACCCAACAATCTAAATCTTTAAATTATATCTCCTAAAAATTAGATCTTGACTTTTATCTGCATTTTGTCCAAAGTCTCAAATCATAAGTAATCTTACAATGGTTCCTCTCTTCTTTTATCACAGAATATGCATAGGTTTAAAACTAGTTTACAACATATGCTTACTTTTCTAATTAATTACAGATCTAAATAACATATGTTCATTTCTCTAATTAGTTACAGATCTAGATTACAACGTACACTATGCATACAACATATATAAATTACATGTTTACAGTCAAATTCATGCATCTAATTCCAAGTCATATGTCAATATATTTTATGCCTCGGATCTAAAGTCATATGTTCAAATCAGCCTTGTCAAATTTCGCATCATTCACTATTTGTCCCAAAATTTGCGTTCATATGTTAATCTCTTATGAGATTAGGCACAGGCTCATGGTAGTCTGGCTATAGAAACAGAAAGGAAGCAGAAAGGGATACAGAACAGTCACAGAAAAACAGATTTGACAGATATACAGTCTCAGATTCAGATTCACAATTCATGTCAAAATCAGAATTAACGTTTATAGCGGAAAATAACTGTACTTTCCTTGATTGGATTAAAGAAAGAACTTTAGTTGTTGCAGAATTGTTGCAGAAGCTTTTATCTCAAATTTGAATTGAATTGCTTAGGTTGATGTTGATTAGCTTCTAGTTTTGATTCTAGCAGAGTAGCGACGCCATTTTTATTTTTATTAGAACAGAGGCAGAGAAGAAGCAGAATAGAATTGTGTGTAGAGGAGGCTAGGTCTTAGGATCTATTTATAGGTGTAGTTAGTTGTTTTAGGCCTTTAGATAAACCCTAAAACATATCAGAACCGTCAGAATTCGTCACAGACTCACCAAAACAGCCCAAAAACCCATCCAGGTGCACCCAGGCCGACCTGGCTCGACCAAGGGGGAGTCGACCCCCAGGTCGACACCCAGGTCGACTCCCCGGTCGACCTGGGGGGGGGAGGTCGACTCCCAGGTCGACTCCCCAGTCGACCTGGGCCCCAGGTCGACCTGCCCAGTTCTGGGCTGACCGAAACCTTCTGAATCCTGTTTTGGCCATATCTTGGTCATACGGACTCCGATTTTCGAAAACTCGGACTCTATTTCGCGTATTTTTTCGAGAGGAACGCAATAGTGATGTCCATTTTACCTAATTCCTGTTTCTTGAATTAGTTATCCTTATTTTACTATCTTTTCTGTAACATACGCCATTATCGAACTAATTTTTCTTCTCTTCCATGTATTAATTAATTCTCCTTATGCATCACCATTATTTACGTATCCTAAGCATATTTTCATATATTTTATTTCATTTTTAATTATACCTAAAAATGCGGGGTGTTACAGAGATGAAGATTAAGCTATCTTTGGATGGTTTTCAGAGGAGAATCTCAAAGAGATTTTAGTGGAATCTGTGTTTTACTTGGACTTGAATTTTGGATTGACTGGCTTAAGAGATTTTGCAGCAAATCTCTTTTTCTTAATGTCAGTTTCTGGAATCTAAGCTAAAACTGCCCATGTAGATGTGTGACCCATTTAGCACATCGTTTTTTTAATAGGGAGTTAAGACTAGATTTATCTCATGATGCGGAAATTAATCTTTTGCTTGATCGATGGCGTAACCATCATTTTGTGCCACATCATATTTGATTCAACTTGTTATTTTGTTTGTTGTATCATGAAGTTACTTTCTGTAATTTCACCTATCCATTTTTTCTTAGACAATATTAGGTGGATTTCCATCAGGAACATTTTTATGGTAGGTTTCTTTCCTCTTCGCAAGTTTTCTCTTAGAAGAGATGGTTATGTGGGAACCTCTAACAACAACAACAACAACAGTGTGTATAACACAAGATTGAGCATTTCTGCTACGATAACATGGTTAATTAAAGATTATAAATTTATTTTAATCTCCAGCTACGGAGCAAGACATCTCGTTGTTTATAGACATTTTTTGGGAGTTTTGATGTTCTTGTTTTGTCGTCGTCTTTGTTGTTTTCCCTTTCCAGCGTCGGGTCCTTTGCTTAGTGGTGATTCGTGCTTGTAACCATTAGTATTGTTTAAATTGCACGACTTAGGTTAATGAGATTTCTATGTTTGGGATATATAGTCATTCACATATGCCTATTTGAATGAAATCTTGTTTTTTTATCAAAACTAACAGTCGCCCTAGAGCTGGGAAGAATAGAATTCTATGTTGGGTAAATTTTAGTAAAAGACCGGTTTCACATCATGGGTATATAAATAAATCACTGTTTCTTGTTAAAGCTGAAATTTATTTTTGGTCTTATGTGTGCGATTTTAGGTTTCGCATTTTTGCGTGACTGACTTCCTTCTACGCCGACATGTGACTTGAAGTGTTTAAGTTTTCGCAAAATATATTTTTAAAGCTTTTGGAAAAGATGTTTGAAAAAAAACTTTTTACCCTTTTTAATTTTTTACTGATATACTATCTTTTATTTTGGTTTTTACCCTTTTTGGAAAAATTGTACATATTTAAATGTCTACTTTACATTAAGGTAGATGATTTGAATAGCGTAAGGAAGATGTTTGGTTGATTTGTGTGCACGTTTTAGCGGTGCAATAGGACCAATGATATGATAAAAATGTTAACAATAACAAGAAAAAGGTTGTTTTAGCCTTGGAAATGTTGTTTCCATACCTTGTCAACGTTGCCCACGAGTTATTAATTAACTCGTTTTAGCGGCACAACTTACTACTGCTAGAGGAAAGCGCTCATTATTGAGAGTGTGGTAATCGCCCATGAGTTAGAAGGAGGCAGTTCTGAGCAACAATAAGTTGTTTTGCTCGGTTCCACTAGTCGTCCAGCAGTTCTAGCCCCATCGTTACCAAATATGATCCCCATTATCTGGGGTTTGAACACTGGACGTAGGAGTAATCCGAAACAGTATAAAAATCTGGTGTGTTCTTTCCTTTTCTACACTTTACTTTTGCTTATATTTGCATCTGTGATTGTTTCTTTTATAATATTCATTCTTTGATTCATATAGTATTTCAAATTATCGATAATTGGTTAAGATTTATGTAAATTATTTAAAATACCATTCATCCCTTCCCCTCTCTAATGTTTGTTTTGTCTTGAAGATCCTTGATCCTCGACCCTAACACGTAGACGATGGCATGACATGGATTTAAGTCTTTGGCCTCAAGTTTCACTTAGTTGTAGGTTGACTTAAAGATTATGTCAATAGAGCTTCCCGAGTCGAGGAGCCTTCAGATATTGGCCGAACCTATGTGTGCAGAAATGATGAGAGGATCTATAGTTAGAATGTCGATTCCGGTAGCATCCCACTCACGGAGAACTATGTCATCACGCATGGTCTTTTAACGCTTGGCCATAATAGATTCGTCCTTGGTGGAGCATGCTTCCAAGTTAGCATACTTAATTGAGTTGTCCTACTCCTCCATACACCTAAAACTTTCATTTGCGGGGTGAGGTCGACCGAAAATACTGTTAATCAAGATACCTCCGCGAGGATGTCATCTAATTGACGCCCCGGTGCCGCTTGAGCTTGAGGACGTGCGGACATTGAAGGGCCTAAGCTGCTTCTCGGGGAGAAAGATTATGAGCATATTGCTCTAGATGTTTCTCTCGCATAAGCTTTTTGTTGGCCTTCTTAAGGTGATGACAGTTGTTTGTATTGTGAACGAACATATCACGGAATCTGCAATATTTGCTAGAATTCTTCTCCCGGTCCATAAATTCTCTGGTGTTCAGATTCTTGTATTGCATTGTGTTATATGTCTCTAGGAAGATTGTCTTTAACTCATAATTAAGCGAAGTGTTAATCTTGTAAGTCGGATAGCGGTCGCAATTCTTCGGTTCTCCAGGCTGCGGGTTGTTATAACCACCTGGCTTGCCGTTGTTAGGCTTAGGCTTGAATTAGGCTAACTCTTTACCATTGTTGGTAAATTCCCCGACCTACCCTTGATGTTGTCTTGAACAGTGCTTTGGTATAGGTTGTGAGGATGGCCAGCCTAAGTTGCCCAATTTCTACACGCTTGATCTTGACATAGAAACTGAATAGCCTTTCCATAGAAAGCTTCCAAAGTTTTTAGCTTCTTCTTATCGATCCAAGCTTCGAACTTGGTAGAATGCCCATAGCAAGTAGATATTGAACTCGGTAGAATGCCCATAGCAAGTTGAACCAAGTGGTTCAAGAAGTTACAGGGATTAGTTTTCCTCGAGTAAGCCGTTAATTGAGGCATATTGAAGCGATGCCATTCGATGTCGTGCATGACTCAAATGAAGGGGTTACAGCGCATATTGGTTTCCCAAATTTCAGTGTGGTGCCCCCGCATTTCTCTCACAATCCTACGCACCATGTCGGTGAGAACCACAGGCTGGACGTTCGATAGATTCTAGCAGTCCCGGTCCAGCTCAGGAGTCTATGGCCGTCGGCATCTTCTATGATGGACATCGACATCGTTTTTAGGTAGGTTTTCAACCTCGATTTCTCGGTGTTCAGGTTGGTTGGGAAGAACTTGGACCTAGTTGGACTCTTAGGCGCCATGTTTTGAGTAATGACAGGAAGGTTTTGTCGTGGAGGGGATTGGGTATTAATTCCTTGATCATTGTTAGGGCTCAACCAGAACGATCGCGTTGACGAGTTCCCTTACTGATGGTAACGGTAATACTTTTACCGTCGCCATTTTTTGGCATTAGTCCTCCTTCTTCAGCTATGGTTTTTGGGGTAAGTGTCAGAAGAAGTACTATTCGAAACACTAGGTTGAGGACGAGAGTCTCTGTTAGCTTCGAGCTGAGCTAGGTCATTAAGCTATCTCGTACTCTCCTCCAATTTATTATTAAGTTCAAAGAATTGGGTTTGAGTAACCGGAATCCCCGAGTTGTAGGATGTAGTGATTTCCATATCAGTCGGAATTTCAGAAGGTTGAGGCTAAGGGAAACTTTCTGTCTCAACGGCAGTGGAAGTTCCTATTACGATTTTCTTTCCTTTCCTAGCCATTATAAGAGAATTTAGTAGGTAGGTCAAAGGGACCTAAGTAGCACTCCTGATACGAAATGGAAGACGGTTAGAAAGAGGTAAAGTCTTGAGTCTTCAAGTATTCTAAGTAAAAGCACCAGACTGTTGATGCACAACACAACAACCAAAAATTTACGAATTAATGAAAATAACATTTTGCGTAAGGAAAATGTGCAAAGCAGCGAACACATTATTTATATTGGTTTGGTTCGGATTGAATCTACGTCCACTATAAAGACGTTGCTAAATTTTTTCGCTCTTGAGAAAGTACAATGGTGGACATCATCATTACAAGTGATTACAAAGGTAGTGGTGGTAACTAAGCTCTATTAAATCTAAATATAGAGTTATAGTTCTTATTCTTGAGATTCCTTTGTTGTTCGGGCATTCAAAACCTTGAGAAGTACGCAATTTCTTCTTTTCAAACCTTCAAGGTGGTTTAATGGTGTCCAAGGTCAAGAATTCCTTTCCAAATTGTCAAATCAGCCAAATGTCAGCCCTCTTTTCGTTACCAGTGAAAGGGTATTTATAGGTAGTGGAGTAGGTGGGAGCAGGAGAGAACTGGGTCCCACTGGCTATTTTTCGAATCTCGGGATTGGTATGACTCCTAGATACTTAGCCAAGATCGTGCTCTGCTCTTCTGCAACTTCGAATCCCCTCCTTGCCTTATTTCATATTTGTCCTCATGTTACTTCTCTACGTGTCCACCTCGCCGTGAACCACTTCGTATCCCCTCTGCTTTGTATTCCCTCCACTTCGTATCCTTGGAGGAGTGTGATAGAAATGGAGGAGGCGAACTTGCGGGAGTGGGATACGAAATCTGGGGATTAGCTATGGCTTTTGGGATACGAAAATGGTGAGAAGAGTGATACGAAAAGTGGGAGTTAGTGCATTTTTTTGGAGATGTTGAAGACTGAATATGAATTCTCTAGGATACGAAATTCCATGGATTTGGGTTATCTTTAAGAGTTTGATGGGTGGTGATGACCACACTTGTGGACTCCTTCTGGGTCGGGTTCCTAAGTATCTTCATATTATTGCTGAGATCCAAGTTTCGATATCTACATCCTAGCTTCTATACTCTGTTGTGCCTATCTTCAATTCAATATTCTGCCCCTTGGTTCTATTGATCGCTGGTCTACAATTGTGACTCGGTGCTTTTGGCTTGGAGTTCCATTGCATGTTGAGTGTTTGAGTCCTTCATCTTTTTGCACTTATTTAAACTATTCGCAACTTGATATCTTGGTGCCTTATAGGTTTGTGTTGTCATATTTGCTTCTTCTAGCATGGTGTTTTATCCTTGTTGCATTTTCTTTCCTGCTCATTTGCATGTAGGCTAGGCAATAGAAGACAATTAAGGATATAACTGAGCTGTTTCTAACTTCTGGTGTTGTTGCGTCGTTTAGATGCTTCTAGCTTCTGCATAATACCTGGAAGCTGATAACAGCCATGTGAAAAGAATAGAACAAGTTTAAGTTGTATTTTTTCTTGTATAGGACTACTTGTAGCCTGTTAGAATTGTTATAACCACAATTTGCATCTTTTTGTATAATATTATTTAGCCCTATTCTAAATGTTGTAACTAATCTCACCCTGCGTGCTGATAGAGTAACTTTAGGACTTAGATAAGGCAAACATGTTTGTAGCAGATAGGCGTTATGCTTGTCTTCTGTTATACTTTATACTCATTATTTACTATAATAAAAACTTGGTATGGTCCACTGAAAAAATCGGCTAGCTTTGCCAAAAAAAAATAAAATAATTAATTAAGTTTTAACATCATTAGTTAAAATGATTAATTAAATCACAAATATCATTAGTTAAAATGAATAATTTAATTCAAGTTTCATTAATTAAAATGAATAGATAAATTCAATTATTATTCATTAAAACGAATAAAATATATTCATTTGACTGCAATCACATGTGTAGATATTTCGTAAACACGTACCCGAGGAAAATCCAGATGCCAAAACAAATTCTCATCATTTGTGTATACACTGTTGTAAATGAATGAGCAAGAGAAACGATAAATTTTGGAAGAAGAGAGGAAAACAAACTAAAGTCCCATATTATGAAATATGAGTACCTACTTCTCTATAGGCTTATGTAAATAAAGGAGAATAGGGCTTGTAAACATAGTGTGGCTAAGCCAAGACACAATATTATATTAGTGTCGAAAAGTAGGCTTAGTGCCTTGGGACTCTTGGGGTCCACGACACAATATTATATTAGTGTCAAAAATTGGGCTTTGCACCTTGGGACTCTTGGAGTTCATGATACAATATTTTATTAGTGTTAGGCTTTATGCCTAGGGACTCTTGGGGTCTCATGGTTAAATAAGCCGTTGATTGCAGCTTGGGTATGTTGCACTGAAACGAGTTATTTTGATCATTTTTGATCTGCCATGTTCGTTCAATTGAATGTATACAACCGTTTCATTTTATATACGTATGCACATTCATGTACTGCTTGGTTGAAGGGTTGCAACCTTTTCAAGGGTCATTAATGTTCAAATAGGCACCTCCTCCAGGCTATAAATACATGGCCCAAAACGAGACAGAATACACATTAGTTATTCTTCTCAATCTGCTACTTCTTCTCCAGAGTACACTTCTGTTCTAGTTTCTATACTCTACTTCAGTTCGTTAGAGCTCCATTTTTTAGCACTACGCTACATGGTTGATCCGTTTTATCTTAGGCAACAAATTGCAATTACGTCAGTCAGTGCATGCGACGAAAATATTGTTTCAAGGAATCAGATCTCTATATTCTGGGCTCGGGAAAAATTGAAACAATCTGTTTTCTTATTTGCTGGATACGGTCTTCGTATCATCCATTTTATTGCACGTTCGGTTGCGCTTTCTCTCGTTGTTATAAATGCAGTTTGATGTGACAATCGCTGCATATCTGAGTTACACTAATTGTTGATACTATCTATTTTGTAATACAATTGTGTATTCACAAAATTATTAACAATCATGAGTTGATTGTTGTGATTGTCAATTTTATAGTACAATTTGCTACTTTTTCCTAACAATCTTGAAACAATATTGATTATTGTAGACAACAACAATGGCGCAAAATAGCAACAATAATTTTGCATCTACACAGACGGTGACCAATGCTCTGCTTGTGCCAGTGCTTCCAACAATGGCTCTATCTCATGGAGAAAATCCAAAGAAGTTCAGCGGCATTAATTTTAAGCGTTGGCAAAAGAAAATGTTGCTTTATCTAATAACATTGGGACTCGCCAAATTTCTGACCAAAAATGTTCTTAAAAGATCAAAAGCAAATTTGGCTAAAATTTCAAAAAAGGCATTGCTGATATGGATTTATGTGCAGTAATATCAGAATGCAACCTTGTCTAAAGAATGATTTGTAGACACAGGGGCCACTCAACACATATGTGCTAATAAGTGGATATTTACAACCTATGAAAATGCAACCAATGATAAACTTTTCATGGGCAATTCATCTGCATCAAAGATCGAAGGAAAAGGAAAAGTTGCGTTGAAACTAACTTCTAAAAAAGAACTAACTTTAAATAATGTTCTTTATGTTCCAGAAATTCATAAGAACTTGATTTCAGGATCATTGCTCAGCAAACATGGATTCAAATTGATCCTTGAAGCTGAGAACATAGTGTACGTAGGAAGAGAATATGTGTGTGATGGAACGTTTAAAGAAAATGTAACCACTATTATACCATACACTGATATAAATAAAAGTGAATCTTCTATTTATATTGTTGACTCTTCCAACATGTGACATTCTAGATTAGGGCATGTAACCTTTTATACATTGCAGAAATTGATTAATCTAGTATTTATACCAAAGTGTAACTTAGACACTAATTTTAAATGTCAAATTTGTGCAGAAGCAAAATTGACATGGACCTCGTTTCATCATGTTGAACGAGAAATTGAACCTCTAGATATAATACATACAGATGTATGTGATTTGAAAATGTGTCGAACCATAGGTGGAAAAAGGTATTTCATTACCTTTATTGATGACTGTACTAGGTACAGTTATATGTATTCCCTTAGAAGTAAGGATGAAGCATATGATGTGTTTAAACAATACAAAGCATAAGTTGAGAATCAACTCAACAAGAAAATCAAAGTTTTAAGAAGTGATAGAGGAGGAGAATATGAATTCCCTTTTGAAGAATTTTTCACTGAACATGGTATTATACACCAAACTCAGCACCATATTCACCTCAATCCACCAGTATAGCCGAACGAAAAAAAATAGAAATCTTAAAGAAATAATGAATGCTTTATTGTTAAGTTTTGCCTTGATTGATAACTTTTGGGGAGAAGCTTTTCTTTCAGCAAACCATATTTTAAATAAAATACCTCGAAAGAAAACATCCAAATCTCCTTGTGAACTTTGGAAAAATGGACCATCATCCTATAAATACCTAAAAGTGTGGGGGTGTCTTGCCAAGGTAAAGGTACCAAAATAAAAGAAGATCAAAATTGGACCGAAAACGGTTGATTGTGTATTCATTGGATATGCACAAAATAGTGTCGCATATCGATTTTTGGTACACAAATCTAAAATTGATGATATTCATGAAAATACCATCATTGAGTCTAGAAATACTAGTTTTTTGAACTTATATTCCTCGATAAACAGGGTACTGAAAATCATACACCTAAGAGACCAAGGGAAGATGAAGTTCCTAATTCTCTTGAGGATGCTGAACCAAAATAACACTCAGCAAAGTAATGCTGAGCAGTAAGTGAAGGAATCAAGAAAAATAAAAGGTCAAGGACTTTAAAAACCTTTAGACCGGACTTCTATACCTTTATGTTAGAAGATGATCCATTGACATATAAACAAGTTATCCTCCAACGATGCCCCTTATTGGAAAGAGGCAATTAACAATCAGATTGAATCCATTATGTCCAATCACACATGGAATTAGTTGATTTACCTCAAGGATGTTAAACCTTAGGTAATAAATGGATATTTAAAAAGAAATTGAAACCTGATGGTTCAATAGACAAGTACAAAGCTCGTTTGGTAGTCAAAAGATTTAGACAAAAGGAAGACCTGGACTATTTAGATACATATTCTCCAGTAACGAGGATAACGTCAGTTAGAATGCTTATTGCAATTGCATCCATACATGACTTAGAAATACATCAAATGGATGTTAAACTGTATTCTTGAATGGTGAAACAACCTAAAGGATTTCTGAGCTCAGAAAATGAGAATAAAATTTGCAAACGGGTAAAATCACTTTATGGCTTTAATCAAGTTCCAAAATAGTGGCATGAGAAATTTGATAACACCATGTTATCAAATGGATTCACGATAAATGAATCAAATAAATTGGATATGTCATTGTTTGTCTCTATGTTGATGACCTGTTGATCCTAGGCAATAACAAGGCCATAATATCATCTACAAAGGAATGTTAACCTCTAGATTCAATATAAAAAACCCAGGACTGGCTGATGTGATATTAGGTGTAAAAATTATGAGAACACCATAGGAATATGCATTATCCCTATCGCATTACATCACCAAAATACTTGAAAAATTCAAGCAATATAATGTAGCTACTGTAAAATCACCAGTAGATATGAACCAAAATTGGATAAAGAACACTGGTGGTGGTATCTACCAATTATAATACTCTCATATAATAGGAAGTATCATGTATGTTACGAACTATACTAGGCCTGATATCGCATATGTTGTAAGCAAACCAAGTGGATTTACCAGCAATCCTGGTAAACTTCATTGGAAAGCGATAATTAGAGTTCTAGGATATCTAAGTATACACGGAGCTATGGTCTATACTATACAAACTATCCTTCAATAATGGAAGGATACAGTGATGCAAATTGGATCACATGATACAAAATCTACAAGTGGATATGTGTTCACATTAGGAAATGGAGCAATTTCATGGGAATCATCCAAACAGACTTGTATCGCTAGATCTACGATGAACTCAGAGTTTATTGCACAAGATAAGACTGTAGAAGAAGAAGAGTAGATTCGAAGCTTCTTGGAAGACATTCCTAATTGGAGCAAACATATGCCTCTAATATGTATATATTGTGATAGTCAATCAGCTATTGGAAGAGCTAATAGTGCACTATACAATGGTAAATCTAGGTATATTCATCGTAGACATAAAACGATAAGACAACTTCTCTCTAACGGGGTTATCACAATAGATTACATTGATCTAAAGATAACTTAGCGGGTCCACTTACAAAAGGCTTGCCAAGAGAGAAAGTTCAAACCTTATCGATGGGAATGGGGCTAAGGCCTATAGACTAAAGGTTTTTCTAAAATGGAAACTCCACCTAGTTGACTGGAGATCCCAAGATCTACGTTCAAAGGGACAACGTAGTTTAAGAGAAACTTGATGGCACTTCTATAGACAAATCATTCCTATGATAATTCAGTGCATTATATGTTGAATAAGGATAAGTATTAATACTTTTAATGATGTATGTATTTGAAGAATAAGAGAATACTCTTTACAGAATCATCTACGTAAGTGCAAAGGTGCCACTTCAAAGAGAACTATGAGGCCAAATTCTCTAAGCACTTATGAGGCCAGGCAGGTGTTCAAGGAAAAACGGAATACATACAGAGAACAAAGGATTACAAGAAACATTTATCATGTGTTATCTACTTTGGAATTACACAAAAGGCCTACAATTCAAGGACAGTGTATGTCTATTGAATCGTCTGTGATTCAAGTAGGTAATCACTAGGAAAGTTCAAGGCTCATGTGCTACTTTAACCGATGCGATAAATGATTTGTGAAGCTAAGAACGACTGCTCATTCATGCGGGGGATTGTTGGAAATGAGTGAGTACGAGAAAAGAGGAATTTTGGAAGAAGAGAGGAAAGCAAACAAAAGTCCTACATTATGAAATATGAGTACCCACTTTTCTATAGGCTTATATAAATAAAGGAGAAGATGGCTTGTAAACATAGTGTGGTTAAGCCAAGATACAATATTATATTAGTGTCAAAAAGTGGGTTTGGTGCCTTGGGACTCTTGGGGTCCACGACACAATATTATATTAGTGTCAAGAAATAGGTTTTGCGCCTTGGGACTCTTGGAGTCCATGACACAATATTATATTAGTGTCAAAAATTGGGTTTTGTGCCTTGGGACTCTTGGGGTCTAATGATTAAATAGGTCGTTGATTGCAGCTTGGGCCTATTGCGCTGAAACGAGTTATTTTGATCATTTTTTATCTGTCATGTTCGTTCAATTGAATGGATACAACCGTTTCATTTTAAATGCGTATGCACATTCATGCACCGTTTGTTTAAAGGGTCGCAACCTTTTCAAGGATCATTAATGTTCAGATAGGCACCTCCTCCAGCTAAATACATGGCCCAAAACAAGACAGAATACACATTAGTTATTCTTCTCAATCTGCTGCTACTTTTTCAGAGTACACCTCTGTTCTAGTTTCAATACTCTACTTCAGTTCGCTAGAGCTCTGTTTGCTAGCACTACGCTACGGGGTTGATACGTTTTATTCTGAGAAACAAATTGCAATTAGGTCAGTCAGTGCATACGACGGCAATATTGTTTCAAGGAAACAGATCTTTGTATTCTGGACTCGGACAAAGTTGAAAGGATCTTCTTTCTTATTTGCTGGATACAGTCTTTGTATCGTCCGTTTTGTTGCACGTTCGGTTGCGCTTTCTGTCGTTGTTATAAATGCAGTTTGACGTGACAATCGCTGCATATTTGAGTAACACTGATTGTTGATACTATCTATTTTTATTCACAAAAGTATTAACAATCATGAGTTGATTGTTGTGATTGTCGATTTCGTAGTACAATTTGCTATTTTTTCCTAACATACACAACATCCAAATGATACAACTTAATTCGCAATATAAAAGGATCAAAGACTCTTATGCTGGTTAATCTTCAATTTCTAGAAGCAATGGAACAAAAAGCTTATAAGCATACTCTAACTTTTGCCACTATCATCATACTGCTTATAAGCCCAAACTTTGAAGGAGAAACATGTTACAATCTATGCTACTCAATATGTAAAACGAAGCAATCGAAATGGCTTTGCAAATCGTATTGCAAAATTTGGTGCAAAATTGGTGATGGTGCAGGCCATGAGTGCAATGCCTTAGTGTGCAATTGTTGTTGCATGTGTTCTAAGTGCAAGTGTGTGCACAGTTGAGTGGTTGTGGTGTGTGTGGTATGTTGTCTCATCAACTTATATCATATTGTAAAATTGTGATCAAGTTATATTATTCGACTGAGGCATTCACCGGAACTATTGTCATGTGAACCTTTATTTACTTCTATTGTCATTGTGTCCAAAATTGATAATATATATTAAATTTCAATAGAAGTGTATGCACGGTTCCCACGTGTACCATTCGAATCCTAAAAACCTTAAATCGTGAAGAAGTACGATTTGATTCACGGTCCAAGCATTAGTTTAAACCTCAAAGATTCTGTTGCCTTTTCAGGTGTCTATGTAAACCGGACAGTGATGGTAATTTATTTAGTGCTATACTAAGTATACATCAATAAATGCTTCGAACCAATGTTTCTACCGATCAAAACATTGTTTGATCCATTGTTGTTGCCGATTACAGTAAATTTTTCATTTCTTTTTAAAAATTAGCTTTCTAGTATGATAGTCCAGAACAGAACAGAGCAGATTATGATAAAATAGAAATCGCTATTCTTTTAGCATGGCATTGTATTTATAGCTTGTAACTAGTTTCTGTCTTTTAGAAGTATTTGCAATATAAGTTGCCTATAGTATATACATTCGCACTTCATTTAAATTAGCTCCCCAATATTTATCAACCGCTACATACATCCCGAATTAAGATTTGTTGCAGCCTTCAATGCAATTATTGATACACTTATTCACATCCGCACTATCTGTATTGCAAGCACATTAACCTAGGTCAGCGAGAGAAATCAAAACGATCATAAACAAAAGAGAAGACAATGAAGTAAATATAGAATGTTACCTGGACCCAGGTGAAGGCAAGATGAGGCAACGCACTTGGTGTTGCACTCATGGTCTCCACCATCACCGATTTTGCACCCAATGTTGCAACATGGTTTGCAAAGCCATTTCGGTAGCTTCGTTTTACATATCGGGTAGCAGAGATTGTAGCATGTATCTCCTCCAAAGTTTGGGCTTACAAGCAATATGATGATCGTGGCAAAAGCTAGAGTATGTTTATAAGCTTTTGGTTCCATTGCTTTTGGAAATTGTGGATTGATCAGCAATTCAGCATAAGAGTGTTCGATCCTTTTATATTGCGAATTAAGTTTACGATGTATGTATCATGTGGATGTTGTGCATACACAAATGATGAGAATTGGATTTGGCGTCTGGATTTTCCTCGGGTAAGTGTTTACGAGATATCCTGTATACATGTGTTTGTTGTGGGGTGAATGAATCCAGAAATAAGTTATACGCATGGCGTCTGGTTTCTGTACTTCTTTCTATGGAAGTCTTCTCCACTACCTGTCGATAACTCCAAGTTCGATTTCACACCTCCTGCAAATTCATTCACTTGTGATAACAAATGGGTTAGCTTCAAAATCAGTTCTTGCATGCAGGCTCATCAAGTCTTACTCAAATCTTTACAGCACGAAACATGCACATAACATATTTGCATTTTTTCCTATTAGAAGTACTGATACTTACAACTACATGCTACATGCCCATGTGAAACAGAACAATTATGAGTCAGTCTTCAGATTATACTCTAGATTTCTGTATGAAGAGGAAGCTTTCCCTGATCATGTTACATTCAGTATCATTCTTAAAGCTTGCATTGGCTTAAATCTAGAAAGAGAAGGAAAATGCATTCATGTCCATGTTCTGGTTACAGGATCCAATTATGATTTACGATTATCAACCGATCTGCTGCATTTTTACCTAAAATGCAGCTGTTTGAACAATGCAAAGAAGTTGTTTGCGTTAATGTCAAATAAGGATGTTTTTGTTTGGACTTCCATGATAGATGGGTTGTTAAGATTAAAAGCTTATGATGACGCAAAAACATATTTTCAAGACATGAGAATTTCAGGTTTACAACCCAGTGTTGTTACATGGAATGCTTTGGTATCAGGATTCGCTCGTGACGGGCTTTACAATGAAGTTTTTTATCATATCAACCTCATGCAAATGGAAGGTATAAAGCCAGGAAATGTTTTATTGTCTTCAATTCTTCCTATGTTTTCAGAAAATGCAATTTTGAAACCGGGCTTGGAAGTCCATGCCTTTTCAATTAGAAATGGGCTCGAGCAAGATTTATTCGTAGCTAGTTCTTTAGTTGATCTATATGCTAAATGCGGAAAGATGGAAATGGCACAGTATCTATTTGATAGGTGCAAAACAAGAGATATCGGTTTATGGAATGTGATAATAGTAGGACATGGAATGCATGGGAATTGCAAGGAGGCTATTTCGCTCTTTGACAAAATGATCGATACAAATGTTAGACCAAATGAGATAACGTTTACTGCTATACTATCTGCGTGTAGTCATCGTGGTTTAGTAGACAACGGGCTTCGCATTTTCAGTACAATGGTTGAAAGGTATGGAATATTAGCCAGAAATGAACATTACGCATGCATGGTAGACATGCTTGGTCGAGCCAAGCTCTTGCAAAAGGCTTACGATCTCATTATGCAAATGCCGATAAAACCAAATAGAGATGTATGGGGAGCTTTTCTGAATGCTTGTAGGATCCATTCTCATGTGAAATACATGGAAATCGCTGCAAAACACATGGTCGAGTGTGGTAAAAATGAAGAAAGCACTGGGTATCATGTCATGATGTCGAATATGTATGCAGAAAATGGGAAATGGGGAGAAGTGGTGAAGCTAAGAGCTCAAATGAGAGATGGAAAAATGAAGAAGAAGACCGGGTATAGTTGGGTTGAAATCGGGGATGTTGTTCATGTGTTTAGCATGGGTGATTTTTCGCATCCTCGATTTGAAGAGATTAATGCTTTGTTGAAGAATTTAAACGATGATATGGTGGGGGTTGTTGTAATCTAAAGATCTTATGCACATAAATTACAGAAGCAAAGTTGTTTTGTGGTATCTTCTATCAAAGTCTGTTGTATTCTATCCATAAACATTGTCTTCGTTCATTTTTTTTATAGTTTTAAAGGATGATAATAGCGGTTTTATTATTGCTGTTTTGGTCAGAGGACTGTACGAGTTTGTCCAAACTGGGATTGTCTTTTTGTAACTTTGGGCCGAACCGAAATAATCAAACGTTCTTGTTTATAACTTCAGTGTAGTTAATATGCATTCGGTAAGATATGCAGAGTATTTTGAAATTTATGATGTATGTTGGTAAAGTTAAAGGCATCAAGTTTCCAACTTCTTAATTTGAAAATAAAGTGTTTGCACGGGAGAGATAAATGAATGACAATGTGATTAGAGATAAATGTTAATTATGTGTGATAATGAGTACAAAAAAATAAAAAATAAAAAAGCGCAAAAATAAGGTTGAAGGCCTTCAAATTTTGGAGTAATAAGTTTAAAGGATACCACTCGTATAATTAGTTTTAAAGAAATATATAGAAAGAGACAACTAGGGACGAAAACAAACTTTGAAAAAAATTAAAACTGAAGGCCACCAAGTCTCGTTTTTAGTTTAAAAGACCAACTTTAAGAAAAATTAGATTGAAGAAAATGTTAAATACAGCTAGCATTTGTTGACGTCAAAAGTTGGTCACTAGTGACAATCAACCCCCAATCGTGTGGAGAGCACACGAATAACGATTATGAAATGCAAGAAAGTAAAGAAAACAGGGAAGACACAAGGCTTTTTATAGTGGTTAGGCAAAAATGGTGCTTACATCCACTTTATATGTATTGATCTTTTCTTTTTGATTACAGGTACAATGTTTTTTTCTATTTTGAGGAAGAAGAAGTATCTATTTTTCTAACTTGGCCGTGGAGAGGCTTTGAATTAGAAGGGGAAGTTCAACCGAAAGTTGAAGTAGCCGAAAGAGAAGAAGTCTTCTTTCCATTTTGAGCATGGATGTATTTATAGGTGAAGAAGTGGGCTGAGCGGGTTGCCACGTGGCTTTCCTCTTTTTCGGAGCGTGGACACGTGGAGCTCGATTAGTGGAAGTAGTTACGGCGGTGAGACCCGGTCTACTGCTGGTTAATAGTATCCTCAGAAATAGTGGCTTACGTGACACTCGAGATGAGGTGTATCAAAAGTAGAGCTTTGTCCCGTGATGGTTGACCGTCTTTATTGCCTTGAGAGTCGGGCTGAGTATTTGAAAGACTCAGCTGGATATTTCCAGGTGGGTCCGAGATATTCGGTCGATGTACTTTTGATGGAAGTGGTTTACTCGGTCGACTGGAAAGAGCGATTCTTCCGCAGTGGACGGGTCATTAGTCGAAGGAAACTGGCTTGGGCTTGAAATCTGAGGAAGGCCGGTTTGGGCCGAGCCTCGGCTGGGCCGTTTGGAGTATGAATTGCCCGAATTGGTCAATTGAACAATGCTGAAGGGCGCGTTTCTGAATATTGGGCTTCGATCTGAACTGTGACAGCTTTTGCCAAAAAAGTTTGCTAACAGCATTATATTTAGTTTTTACACTATATCGAAATACTAGTTATAACTAACATTGTATTTGGTCTTACTGAGATGATCCAAAGATCCCCGCCCTCTGAACCGACCATAAACTACACAAGTTCGGTTTGAAAGGCAAGCATTCTCGGAAGGTCCTGCGATAAACCAAATCTTCGACCTTCGACAGTCGATACTTAACACGTCTACGGTGTTCGTATATCGCAAAATTGAATGTCGCAAACTTGATCCATCGGAATCAGAGCGAAACACAGCGGAACAGAAAAAGGTATAATATTCAATATATAACTTTTACAACGGAAACCTTTACAACGGGAAACATTTAACATTTAATTAAACACATGTTCTTACATCACCAAACTATGTATATCCAAGCATAGATAGTAGAATCAGCCCTTCCATCTGACAAAGAACTCCTGCTTTCCTAAATCAACTAGAAACTCATCATCAACCTGTTTTTAAACCTGAAACACGCAATCGGATCTAACCCGAGTGCCAAACACTCGGGTCAGACTTGGATTAACCAGCTTTAAAAACTAAAAACTAGATAACAAACCATAACTCATATCATACAACCATCAACCAAGATTCAAAGGTTTCTAAATTCATGCTTTTGACAAATGAAGTTATTATAAGACTCAAGTCTCATCATACAATGCAACGCATACCGAAAGATAGAGTTTTACCTTATAATTACCAAATATGTTTGGTATTCTTTAAAACAAAACAGAGTATATTATTATTAATATCTAGGTGTGGAAATCACTTTCGAAAATAAATGTATCAATCTTGGCTTGCATAATGCCCCATCCCGTTATGTTGGCTATATAGTTACAAGTGTAAATCGTAATCTCGTATTGGAAGTTGGATTCCAACAATTACCAAGACAAAGGATCTTCCTTAACCGTTCGGAACAATCTAGCAAATGTTCCATGACTCAACGCATGGTCCTTCAAAGCAACAGAGTTGGTCAGCACTTAACGACTTATTGGAATCTTTCCTGAACATAATGTTCCCCAGGTCGTATTTGACTGTCATTCGAGGTGCCTCTCCAACATCCATGTAAGTAAACCTTCTTGGACACCATACCATGGCATCACTTTTCAGCTAGAAGGAGTTAGCCTATATCTCAGCCGTCCATTATCTTGTTTTCGGCCATTCATGATTTACGAGGTTCTAAGGCCACGTCTCAACACAAAGTTATACGCTAGATCATCCATGCTTTGATCATCATCCACAAAGCTCTTCTTTTCAACAACAGCTTTGATCGTCTCAGCACTCAGCATATCACATTGTCAATTCATGACATATAATCGGTGTCTATTAATATATAACCCTACGAATACTGAAGTCTTAGAGGAGGATGTTAAACAAAAAGAATAAATTCTCCGCCACCAACTGATATAACATCAACAGAAGCCAATTAGATAGGTTGTAAAATATAATGTAAGACACACATTTATCTACAAATCCATTCTTGATTTTGAACGAAACCGAAGGCGCTTTATTCTATGACCCCACCTGGTTGCAAAAGCCCTTGCAACCCGAGTCACTTTAAGTGCGGTTGGATCACCGTCACAACATAACCTCATAATGGGGAATCAACCCAAGGCATCGACGAGCAATCCTTCCAATGTGAAGGTCTCCGGTCTTCTTTCACAATCAACGCCGTTTTCATAAAGTCGTTTTAGTTATTCACAATGATTCGAAACCCTGTCATTCTAAATAACTATCGCATCTTTCAAATCAATTAAGATATATTATATGTCCTAAGCCTTATTCCAAATTTGGGAAAACTCTTTTACTCAAATCGTTATATACATTTGGGAACTACTCCCATAATTCTTATTTAAGATTTACTTATTTAAACATTTCATTTAAATCTTTCACCTAAACCTTTATAATTAATTTAAATAAAAAAAAATTATCAACCAATCTTGAGAAATCATTTTCTTTTTTAATCTGGTTTAAGAATAGTGTTATTTAAAATATCGTTCCCGACAAACCCAAACCAATCGGTATTAAATATAAGAATCCAAATAGAATTATATCAACTTATATTCAACACCAATTCCCGAAATCAACGTTAATGTAAGCGGAATAACGATGCTAACATCTTCCAAATTTCTTGGATAGTAAACGTTTACACAACGGTAACCAATACCAAATAATTGAAGATTATTTCTATCCAAATCCAATTTTTATTCAAATTGGAAAACTTTTCTAAATAAAAAAGATTTAGCTAGACAACTTCTTTCATGACTTGGTTATATTTGATAAACCAAATAAATTAGATTTATTTAACTTAAATATACAAAACATTATTTTACCGTTTTCAGTCATTTAGACTGAAAACGCAAAATAATTGAAATATAGTTCAAAACTTCATATTTCTTTTTCAAACCACTTTAAAATCATTTATTATGATTTATCATAATTATTCCTTATTTTTAATAATTTAAAAATAGTTTGTTTCTTCAAAAACCAATTTCAGATTATTAACGGCACTAGCGTTGTTTTTATTCAGTTTTGATTTTGGATTTATCTCAAAATCTAACCGTTGGATTTTAAAACTCTTATCTCATTTGAAAGGTCTTTTCATTTTGAATTAAATGTTTCTAGTTTCGGTAAAATATGACGGTCGGATCTTCCGCTACATCAGTTTGAAGTTACAGGTCGAAGTTCGTGAACTACCGCTGCACGACGAGTTCTATTCTGACCAAACTTCGATTCTATATTTAAATGGAATAGAATTGATTTTAAACTAACTTATTAATTATCTAATCATTACTATAAACCATAATTTCAATACTTCACTTAAAATTCAAATATTTCCATTAAATTGATATTATAATATTGTTTTATTATTAAAATAATATTGTTTTTCCAAGCTTGTCCATTTGAGCCTAAACTTTCCTAAAGCCCGTTATAAAAATAAACAAAGAAGTTTTGAAAATAAAATTTTGTTAAAACGTTTTCTAAATAACCTAATCGAACTTCACTTTTTTTGGTTACTATTTATAAAAAAAAAAGAAAATTTTGAATATGCCAATACTACTTGAAAAATATTTCAAATCAATTTCTTTCTTTTGCAAATATTCATCGTAATGAGTTATACTTTACGTCCATCCAAAATCGAACGTTAAATTTTGACTTTTATTTTTCATCCAATATTATATTATTAAAATATTGGTTAAATTCCCAAATTGGAATAATAATCAATAAATTTCCATATATTTTAAATTGATGGATCCAACATAACAATGATGTTTGACTAACATCAATCAATCATCATACACCATAAAATGGCGTCAACGGCCTAAGTGTTTATATTGTCAACACTTTACACACCGTTTCCAACTAATTTCCAAACAAATTATTAACTGACGTTAATAACCGATTGCGATTATTTTTCTTGCTAATCATATTCAACCACATCAACATTCCATATACAAGGTGATGTACATATGTTAGGTTTATATTGACAAAAGTTGTGTCAATACAAATCAAAGTTACTATTCACCGCATACACTTGTTTATTCAAGTAAATGATTTCAACTACCATAAACACTACATACACATGCTGGTTTGGATACGGTAAATTATCCAAACTCGTCGCTACTTGTTCAATCACCTGGCAACCCAACATTTTACTTGCAAATATTTTCTTTTATCTAGTGTACACGCAATATAACACCTAAGTTATAAACCTATTCAACCAATCGTTTTATTTACAATTTCAACTTCTAGTCCACTTATGATACCACATTAATTTTTAACCAATGTCAACAATTCGTGTCCAAACTTCTTACTTACGCAATGTAGCATATAATTATTTGCATACAATTTTCATGCAACAACAACTACACAAATAATAAATAATAATTCAAACGTGAGCATATATTACTCACCATCGGTTTCCGCTTCATCTAACTTTAAAAAGTTGTATTTTTTTCTCGTCTAATCAATCCTGAAAAATTCCTCTAGCCTTCCGATGTCACAGGAGTTTTACTAGAAATAATCAGGCAGGGGTTCGATGCATTTCGGTTTTATGAAATACAAGGTGTATATAACGGTGTTATTTTTGGTTTTAGGAGCGAACAGAGAGGGTGTTAAGGAGAAGGAGCTTGGGGTTTGAGGGGGTGTGGGATTTGGAGCTAGTGCGTGTGTAGGTGGGCTGAAGGGGCCCGAGTGGAGGCTGCGTGGGATTTAAATGGGTGGAGGGTGGAAAATGGGTGTAGGAGGCTTAAAATGGTGTTTTTAGTGGTGGAGAGGGGTTTTAGGAGGTGTGGGGTCCACTTGGAAGGGGGCTGCTCACGGTCGGCTTGGGGGAGGGGGTGGTCGCGGCGAAGCTGTTGGTGGAGAGGGGGCTGACATGGGAGGGAGAGAGGAGGTTGCAGGAAGAAGAGAGTGAAGAGGAGCTGAGAAAATGAGGTGTATACTTCTTTTATGGGAAAATGAAGTGCGGTTTGGACCGATGAGGTGGTGATCATCCAAGAAAATGGATGGATACCTCAAAACAAACACACATGAGGTGCTTAGGATGGTGACACCTCAAAAGAAACACAACTTACCATCCTAAATGAATAGTGTTGGCCAATGAAGATAAATAAGCTAACTAGCTTACAACGTTCGTACAACTTGTTGACATGTCTATCCGCACAATATCAAATATATTTTCCGATCACATTAACCAGTTTTTTTTACCTTCAATAAGTAAACAAAATTCAAAATATATTTTATTTGTTATTTTTATTATTTAAAACGAGCCCTAATTGATTGTTGCTCCTTATATAACAATTACACTACTTAACGTTGTATAACGATATATCAATTCTTACGGATATTTATTTATGTTCATGTCCTTAAAAAAATATAATATATTTTTATTATATTTTTAAATATTATTTTTTAGCTTAAAACCAATAAATTAAATCGTTTAAATCAATTTTCTTTGAATTTAATTTACGCGTTTAATACTCGTATAATTTTATACTAATCCCAAAAATTATAAAATTTGAAACTCTACTATATTTTTCAGATAAGATTATAATGGTCCTAGTCTCGTCAAATTTTGAGATCGCTTGCAAAATGGCCTTACAATATCCTATTATCGTATTTTAACTAAATTTTACCACTTGCGTTTATATTACGCACGCTCACACACTAACTCCAATTATCTTGAAATTTGAAAAAATTCCATTATTTATCATTACGGTTTCGATTAAATTGGTTTCGTCGAATTCTGGGATTATTTGCAAAATATCCATTTTTCTAGCTTTTCTAAAACAGTGTTGAATTATAGATTTTCAAACTATTATTCTTGCTAATCATTTTAAAAACCAAACAATCTTATTCTAACTATTATACTAGTCGTATTTAAAAATGAGTGTATGTATTCAGAACTGTGCGCGATTATTTTAAATTCTCAAAAACTCGAATTTTCGAAATTTTAAATTGATTCCAAAATTTCAGGTCGTTACCGTTCTCTCCTACTTAAAAATCTTTTTGTCGTCAAAAAGGAAAGAAGACGAGTGTAAGTTTATAAATATACATAGATTCAAATATCTTATCTAAATAACTCAATTTAGATAACACCTCTAATCCTACCTCGTTTCTCTGCAATAAAACAATGAGTTTCTGATCAATACACAAGTTTAAACTAGCGCTCTTAAACTTATGCTAATCAAAGTAGCAAACGAGTTTAATGCATATTCACTGTCTAAAATTGTGAATATAGCCTCCTTTATAAATTTCAACTTAGTGTGTGTCAGAATTTATCGATTATCCAAAATTTCGTTTACTTAACATAATCTAATTGTTTGAGTTCATAATTGCTTCTTAATTAGCTAAATTTAACAACCGTATGTCACATCAAATTATCAATTAATTGCTCAACTTTCTTTATATTTCCTTTACCAAAATACTTATTACTTTGAAAAAACAAAGTTACAAATACGTCTCTCATATATATAACTCACTCAACTCATTCTATGTATCTCTGACCACATCTCTAATGAGTCACTTACCCTACTATACTATTGATCCTATCTTTGATCAGTTATTCGTCCTAGGATACTATTGATCCTATATCTGACGAGTATTTACTCTATAGAGCCAAGGTTTATATCTAAACCAAAACTCTGATACCAAGTGAGATGACCCAAAGATCCCCGCCCTCCAAACCGATCATAAACCACACAAGTTCGGTTCGAAAGGCAAGCATCCTCGTAAGGTCCTGCGATAAACCAAATCTTCAACATTCTATGCAGTCAAATCCCCGCTAAAGCCTCGTAAAAACCCCACTATAGCCTGTAGCGTTCTCCGGCCTCTATGCTATTTTAGTTTAGCGTAGATGAATAATAGCTCCGCTTAAAGCCCCGCTATTTTCCACTTCATCCGCTAAATCAAAGCTATTTTGCACCCGCTTGAGCAATATTAATATAGAAAGGACGATTTGACCAATTCTCGTTTAAAATTAAAAAAGTTAATGTAAAGAGCTAATTTTAAGTCATAAGTACTTTATATAAGATAGAATTTGTAGTTATCCTCGAATCTAATGTGCATAAGCATGATATTCTTTGATTTTGTTATATAATATTAATTAATATTCGTTTCTTCTACAAAAATGATGCAAAAATGATAATTATTTATTTTAATTACATAGTTTTACATCTAATTAACATTTTTGCACCTCCATTATATCCCTGTTATTTCCCTGCTTTATCTCCGCTACAGCTTTTTACACCTCTACCGCTATAGAACCGCCAAGCGCTTTAACTGCACAAACAACCTTCGATAGCCGATACTTAACACATCTACGGTGTTTGTGTACCGCAAAATCAAATGTCGCAAACTGGATCCATCAGAATTTTATCAGAGTGAAACACAACAGAACAGAAACAAGTATAAAATTCAATATATAACTTTTACAGTAGAAACTTTTACAGTAGGAAACACTTATCATTTAATTAAACACATGTTCTTATATCCCCAAACTATATATATCCAAGTATAGATAGTAGAATACTCCCTTCCATCTGACGAAGAACTCCAACTTTCCTGAATCAACTAGAAACTCCTCATCAACCTGTTTTCAGGCCTGAAACATGCACTCGGATCTGACCCGAGTGCCAAACACTCGGGTCAGGCTTGGATTAACCAGTTTTAAAAACTAAAAACTAGATAACAAACCATAACCCATATATATAAGCATCAACCAAGATTCAAAGGTTTCGAAATTCATGCTTTCGAAAAATGAAGCTATTATAAGACTCAAGTCTCATCACACAATGCAATGCATACCGGAGGAGAGAGTTTTACCTTATAATTGCCAAATATGCTTGGTACTCTTTAAAACAAAAAAATTTATATTATTATTAATGTCTAGGTGTGGAAATCACCTTCAAAAATAAATGTATCAATCTTAGCTCGCATAATGCCCCATCCCATTATGGTGGCAATATAGTTACAAATGTAAATCGTAATCTCGTATTGGAAGTTGGATTCCAACAATGACCAAGGCAAAGGGTCTTCCTTAACCGTTCGCAACATACTAGCTAATGTCCCAGGACTCTACGCATGGTCCTTCGATGCGACTGAGCTGGTCAACACTAAATGACTGATTGGAATCTTTCCTAAACATAATGTTCCACCGGTCGTATTTACCATCATTCGAGGCGCCTCTCCAACATCCACATAAGTAAACCTACCTGGGATCCATCCCATGTCATCGCTTTTCAGGTAGAAGGGAACGTTATCCCATATCTAGCCATCCATCATCCTGTTTTCGACTATTCGCGGGTTGTGAGGTTCTAAGGTCATGTTTCAACACAAAGCTACACTATATCATCCATGCTTTGATCATCATCCAAAAAGTTTTGCTTTTCAACAACAGCTTTGATCAGCTCAGCACTTAGCATGCCACACTGTCAATTCACGGCATATAACTACTAATATATAATCCTCTGAATACCGAAGTATCAAAGGAGGGTGTTAAGGAAAAAGAATTAATTTTCCGCTACCAACTGATATAACATCAAATAGAAAACAATTGGCTATGTTGTAAAATACAACATTAGACATACATCCATTTTCAAATCCATTCTTGATTTTGAACGAAACCGAAGATGCTTTATTCCACGACCCCACTTGAGTGCAAAATCCCTTGAAACCCGAATCACTTCAAGTACGGTTGATCACCGTCACAACATAACTTCACAATGGGGGATCAACCCGAGGCAACGATGAGCAATCCTTCTGATGTGAAGGTCTCCGGTCTTCTATCACCATCAAAACTGTTTTCATTACGTCGTTTTAGTTATTCATAATGAGTCGAAACCCAGTCATTCTGAATAACTATCACATCTTCTAAATCAATTAAGATATACTAGATGTCCAAAGCCTTATTCCAAATTTGGGAATATTCTTTTACTCAAATCATTCTATACATTTGGGAACTACTCCCATAAATCTTATTTAAGATTTATTTATATAAACATTTTGTTTAAATCATTCACATAAACCTTTATAATTAATTTAAATACAAAAAATTTATCAACCAGTCTTGAGAAATCATTTGCTCTTCTTACAATGTTATTTAAAACATCATTCACGACAAACCCAAACCAATCGATATTAAATATAAGAATGTAAACAGAATTATATTACCTCATATTCAACATCAATTCCCAAAATCAACGAATACCATAAGCGGAATAACGATGTTAACATCTTCCAAATTCCTTGGATAGTAAACGTTTACACAACGGTAACCAATACCAAATAATCGAAGATTATTTCTATACAAATCCAATTTTTATTCAAATTGGAAAACTTTTCTAAATAAAAAATATTTAGCTAGACAACTTCTTTCAAAACATGGTTATATTTGATAAATAGATAATTTAAGTTTATTTAACTTAAATGTACAAAACATTGTTTTACCATTTTCAGTCAGTTAGACCGAAAACGCAAAATAGTTGAAATATAGTTCAAAACTTCGTATTTCTATTTCAAACTACTTTAAAATCATTTATTATGATTTACCATTATTTTTCCATATTTTTAATAATTTACAAATAGTCTATTTTGTTAAAAACCAAGTTCAGGTTATTAACGCTACTGGCGCTGTTTTTATTCAATTTTTATTTGGACTTATCTCAAAATCTAACTGTTGGATTTTAAAGCTCTTATACTCATTTGAGAGGACTTTTCATTTTGAACTAAACGTTTTCAGTTTCGGGAAAATCCGACGGTCGGATCTCCTGATACATCAGTTTGAAGTTATAGGTCGAAATTCGCGAACTACTGTTGCGCGACGATTTCTATTCTGACCAAACTTCGATTCTATATTTAAATGGAATCGAATTGCTTTTAAAATAACTTATTAATTATCTAATAATTACTGTAAACCATAATTCCAATACTTCACTTCAAATTCAAAATATCCATTAAATTGATATTATAATATTATTTTATTATTAAAATAATATTATTTTTCCAAAATTGTTCATTTTGGCCCAAACTTTCCGGAAACCCTTTTATAAAAATAAACAAAGAAGTTTTGTAAAGAAAATTTTGTTAAAACATTTTCTAGATACCCTAACCGAACTTCACTTTTCCTAGTTACTATTCGTAAAAAAAATAAAAACTTGAATATGCCATAACTACTTAAAAATATTTCAAATCAATTTCTTTCTTTTTGCAAATGTTCATCGTAATGAGTTATACTTTACGTCCATCCAAAATCAAACGTCAAATTTTGACTTTTATTTTTCATCCAATATTATATTATTAAAATATTAGTTAAGTTCCCAAATTGTAATAATACTCAATACATTTCCATTTAATTTAAAATATATGGGTCTAATATAACAATAATATTAGAGTAACATCAATCAATAATTATACACCATAATACGGCATCAACGGCCTAAGTGTCAATATTGTCAACACTTTAAACATCGTTTCCAACTAATTTTCAAACAAATTATGAGCTGACGTTAATAACCGATTACTATTATTTTTCTAACTAATCATATTCAATCCCATCAACATTCTATATACTTTTTTTTAACTAACAACTCCGATCCTAGTAAAGCAAAAGAAACAGCCAAAACATAAACTAACTTAAAAACACAGCTCACTGCTAACTCAAGGAGCAAAATAACATCCGCAAGGTCGCAACCATCATATCCTAGCCGAAATACATTAGAACAACAGAGAAGAAGACAGCCAGGCAGATCAGCCTCCCCCACCTCACCGCCAGAAAGCGACGACTTCTCCTCCTTGGAAACCAACCTACGCTGCACACCGCAAGGCGCAAACAATCCCAACATACACCAACCCCTCGCCGACACAAGAGAAATGACCAGATCCGAACTGTTAAGCAACCGCAACCCCACAGACTCAAACAACCGCCAAGCAACAAATCCCCAAGAATACAACCACCACAAACCTGCCTGAACATCACGCCCCCAAACCAAGAAACAAGGCATGCCGATCGGAGAGCAAAGCTCAACCTAGATCTGAGGCCAGGCAGCTCGACGAAGTTGAAGTTGCGACGGTGAAAGCAAGGCGCGATAAGGGGGAGACTCCACTGGGAACCAGATGCGATTGATAACAGAAAGGGGGAGGAAATCCGAAGGAAGAATAAAAAAACAGATCTGGTAGAGGTTGAAGAGGGGAAAGTGCGAACATATAGCACAAAAAAAGGCAGGAATTAGGGAGGATCCAAAGGAGGAGCAAAGACCCTAAAAAGTGGAGGAGACGATGAAACGGTTTCAGATTTCAAGAAGAAAACAGTGAGCTGTGGTGAACCTTTTATGGAAGGTACCAACCGAGTTAGCCACCAACCTAAACTCAAGAAGAACCAGATCTGAAATGATAGAACAACAAAGTCTGAAATACTGTTCAGCTGAACCAGCTAACCCAAAAGAGGGGCTCAAGAGCATCAGTATGAAGAAAAAGCAGCCGTGTATTACAGATCTGAAAGAGAAGGCAAATTTGAGTTCAGATTGGAGAGAGCTTGTTCAAAGGATATGGGAGAAATCTAGGTAGAGAAGAAGAAACTAAAAGGAGTTTTTTGAGGAGAAGAGAACGGAGGAAAGATATGAAAAAAGGTTAGAAGCGGGAAGTGAAGAAGAAGACAGACCCAGTCCTCATGGCCAGAGAAAGCAAGCTCTCGATGTTATAAGTAGTTTTCGTTATACTATCAATTATACCTATATATCAACATTCTATATACAAGGTTGTGTATGTATGTAAGATTTATATTGTCAAAAGTTGTGTCAGTACAAATCAAAGTTACCATTCATCGCATACACTTGTTTATTCAAGTAAATGATTTCAACTACCATAAACACTACATACACATGTCGGTTTGGATACGGTAAATTATCCAAACTCGCTGCTACTTGTTCAATCACCTAGCAACTCAACATTTTGCTTGTAAATATTTTCGTTTATCCAACGTACATGCAACATAACACCCAAGTTATAAACCAATTCAACCATTCATTTTATTTACAATTTCAACATCCAATCCACTTACGATACCACACTAATTTTTAACCAATGTCAACAATTCGTGTCCAAACATCTTACTTATGCAATGTAGCATATAATTACTTGCACGTAATTTTCATGCAACAACAACTGCCACAAACAATAAATAATAATTCGAATGTGAGCATATATTACTCACCATCAGTTTTTACTCCATCTAACTTTAAAAAAATTGGATTTTTCTCGTCTAATCGGTACTGAAAAATTCCAGCAACATTCCGGCATCATCGGGGTTTTGCTGGAAATCATCAAGCAGGGGTTCGATGCATTTTGGTTTTATGAAATACGAGGTGTATATACTGGAGTTTTTTTTTGTTTTAGGAGCGAACGGAGAGGGTTTTAAGGCAAACAGAGCTTGGGGTTCGAGGGGGTCTGGGGTTGCTTCGTGTCTAGGTGGGCTGGAGGGGCCCGGGTGAAGGCTACATGGGCTGGAAATGGGTGGACGAGTGTCGAAAATGGGTGTAAAAGACTTAAAATGGTGTTTTTAGTGGTGGAGAGGGGTTTGAGGAGGTGTGGGGTCTACTTGGAAGGGGGGCTACTCATGACCAGCGTGAGGGAGAGGGGTGGTGGCAGCGGTGCTGCTGGTTGAGATGGGCCTGACGTGGGAGGGAGAGAGGAGGTTGGAGGAAGAAGAGAGTGAAGAGGAAGTGGGAAAATGAGAAGGTGTATTCTCCTTTAATAGGAAAATGAAGTGTGGTTTGGATTGATGAGGTGTTTGTTGGTCGTCCAAGTAGATGGGTGGAAACCTCAAAATAAACACACATGAGGTGTTTAGGGTGGTGACGCCTCAAAAGAAACACAACTTATCATCCTAAATGAATAATGTTGGCCAATGAAGATAAATAAGCAAACTAGCTTACAACGTTCGTACAACTTATTGCATATCTATGCACACAATATCAAATATATTTTTCGGTCACATTAACCAGTTTTTGTGCTCTTCGATAATATGTAAACAAAATTTAAAATGTATTTTATTTGTTATTTTTATTATTTAAAACGAACTCTAATTGATTATTGCTTCTTATATAACAATTACACTACTTAACGTTGTATTACTATATATCAATGCTTACAGAAATTTATTTATGTTTAAAAACAATTTCATATCTTTAGACAAATATAATATATTTTTATTATATTTTTAAATATTATTTATTAGCTTAAAACCAATAAATTAAATCATTTAAATAATTTTCTTTGAATTTAATTTACACGTTTAATACTCATATAATTTCGTACTAATCCCAAAAATTATGAAATTTCAAACTCTACTATATTTTTAGATATGGTTCTACTGGTCCTGGTCTCATCAAATTCAGAGACCGTTTGCAAAATGACCTTATAATATCCTATTATCAGATTTTAACTGAATTTTACCACTTGCATTTATATTACGCACGCTCACACAAAAATTCCAATTATCTTGAAGTTTAAAAATTTTGTCATTATTTATCATTAAGAATTCGATAAAATTGGTTTCGTCGAATTCTGGGATTATTTACAAAATATCTATTTTTCTAGCTTTTCTAGAACATTATCGAATTATCGATTTTCAAACTATTATTCTTGTTAAACAGCCATATTCTAACTATTATACTAGTCATATTTAAAAATGAGTGCATGTACCCAGAACCATGCGCGATTATTTTAAATTCTCAAAAACTCGAATTTTCAAAATTTTATATTAGTTCCAAAATTTCAAGTCATTACACTTACACTTTAAAAATGCTATGTATATTCAGCATTGTGCTTTAGCCAGACATTTCCCTAAGTTTTTCCTTCAGTCTAAAATAGAAATTAGCGTCCTTCAAATTGAATTTTTTCAAAGTTTGTCATTGTGCCTATTTTGCATTTATTAAAAAATGATAAATTCATTTCTATTTTTAAGTTATGTCGAAACGATAAATTCACATACGTTTTTCCAATAAATTATTCTTAAAATATGTTTTTGAGAAATAGTGTTATTAGAACTTACTATCATGAAATAAGAAGCCCCTTAATAAAAATCCCCATGTAAAAATTAGTCATGGTTAGAGAAGCTGCAATATGAGCCTATCATGCTTTCTACTACAAAATTTAAAAATGTGAAGCCTAAAGAAATAAAAATAAAGTACAATCAGTGAAAGGATTTTTTTTTTGTTTGAAATCATTTCGAATATTTATCACGCAAATAACACAGTTTTGAAAATAATTGCAAACATAGTCATGTTTTGTACAACTCAACGTTAAATTAGTCGTTACACATTAGAGCCATTTGAAATGAGGTCAGTATATTACTTTTTTGTATTTGTGCATATATACTAACACAATTTGAAATAACTCCAGCATCCACGAACCCTTTTTAGTTTAAATTTATTAGTATACACTTGTGCTATTTCAAATAGCGTATCTGTAAGCAAAAATTTTCAAAAAAAAAAGCTGCAACAACATTTAAAATATCGTTTATTGGTGGTTTCGAATGTCGCACAATTGTGTTATATGCTCAAAACAGAGCCAGCTCGTTTCTTCTTCTTAGTTTCCCACTCTTTCTCAAACCTAAAAACAAATTTTTTTTCCATTTATATTTCAAATAAAATATATATTATTATTTGGGCTGATTTCTTTGCCAAATCAAATCATAGATAACTCGTTCGATACAAGAAGCTTCTATAAATATCAACTCTATTGCAACGACTTATTGTTTCCAACTGTTCAAGTTGATAATAAAACCAACTCAAATCGTTCGAAATAGCAGATTGTTAATTGTTATGAGGTTTAATAAGGATCAATCACTAAAGCATAGACATGAAATAATACAATACCTCACAACGGAATAAAGTAATATAATACATCAGAGTTACAAATATCAAATACAATAGAAGTCTAATACAAAAATCTTTCTAATACATGTACAGATGACTAAAATAAAGGATAAAGTCGAGGTTTTCACAAATCTCCAATTTTTAAGGTGAAATCTCAAACTGTAATACATAATCTGACCCAAGCGTAAAGGAAAACAAAACACTCGCGTCAAGACTAACTTTCTCATGTAAGTAAATTTACTCAAATGAAATAAACATAGAAGTGCACAATAATATAAACGCTATTAGGATTTCCATCCACCAAGGATCCGTTGAATTTATACACATATAATTCACTATGCTACTTCACCGTGGTTATTTTTATTAAAAATCACACTTGACTAAAATCAAAATTCACAAACAGTTCTAAAATATTTAACTCCATTTATATATTAGATTCAAGCCATTTACTCAATAAATTCATATCAAATCCTTTTTATTTAATCACTATACCATATCTTTAAAACTCACTTTAACTTAACTCGATAAATTTCATTAAAATTATATCACTTAAATCAATTTTCAAAATATTAATTTCAGATATATACCTTGAAAATTGGTTTAACTTAGAACAATCCAATTCATTTATTAACACAAATCCAATTATTAAGTTTTATTTCAAATGGTCATACCTTAATCAATACAATAATATACTTAATAAGATTTTAAACTTCACTTAATCATTAGATCGTTTTGTTTTTGGCAAAGCCAACCGGTTTTTAAAGTGATCTGTAATAATTTTCTCAGTACAACAAATAACAAGTACAATATAATACAGGAGATATGCATAATGTCTATATGTTACAGACACAATACCACACCCTAGTTATGAACTATTACAAGCCAAGATAAAACACCATGTAGGGTGATTATATAATGTAATACATAAAAGCTAGAAAGAGAGAATTAGTTATACAAACAGCAAAGTTGCCAAAAAGAACAAAACAAATTCTCGCCCACAGGCTGCAAAAAACAGTCCCAAGCTCACGAAATCAACTTAAAGCACCAAAACAAATGGAACAATAAACAGTATCACTAGCTAACCAAGTGGCAAAAAACAGGCCAACAAAATAGCAACTTCACCTTCACAGCAACTTTATTACGCACGAAGAGGTGCTAGGAACAAACTTAGCCAAAAAATGGCACAAGAATGCAACTACATGAAAATTACCTATTGTTACTAAAACTCCACTAGTAAGCTACAGGAAATAGAATGACTGAACAACAAACTTTACCGAATGACCCTCACAACCTCACCAACAACAAGATGGCCAGTAACCAATTGCAAGATCCAACAAAAAAACTAAGCATTCAAAGATGAAAAACAAGTCTACCAAAACAAACCTCCTCAACAGAAACAGAGCTAGCACAGACAACCCGTAACACTAACACACACACACACACACATCAGAAGTCGATACATTCTCACAAAACACAATAACCCACAAGCAAAAAACACTGACAGCTAGCCAAAAAACCAACATAAGAGGCCACCCTACACACATGAGTAAGACAGAGCATAACCAAAACTCACTAGCACGTCAAACAACTTTCGATCCAAAACCACAAGGGGTCTTCTTCTTCAGGAGCTCGAGTGTACCAAATACCAGAGCGACAAGGGCGTTGAAGTACTAGAGTCGTGAATAAACATGTGAGGAAAACGATAAGTAGGCACAGGAGAAAGAGAGGAACACCAGATACTAGATCTTAAGATAATGGGTTGCGAGAGTATATCTGGTCAAGAAAAAGAGGAACAACTAGCAAAAACGAGAAAAACAAAGGAATTTTGGAGGAAAATCTGGATTTGGAGAGTAGAGCAATACTTAGCCATAAGGATGAAAGCTAGGATTAAGGAAAGAGAATGAGAGATGAAAGAAGGGGTAGTTTTGAAGTGAAGGGGGAAGAAGAAGCATAGGATGAGGGGAGAGAGTATAAAGAGAAAAAGGCGATTATACTTACCCAGTCACCATTGGAGCATAAGCAGAAGCTTCTAATATCTCAATTTCTTGTCTGATTTATCATTAATCTTATTATAATAAAATTATAAAATTTTAATCTTTAATTAAAGTTATAAAATAAATAAGTTAAATCTTTATGTGCCATTAAGATTTTTCTTTAAGTAGCTTTATTAAAAAAATACTTTTTGAGTGTTAAATTATTATTTAAATAATTTTTTACTTTATATTAATTATTAAAACGTTACTTTCAAACCAGAAGCCTAAGTTGAACTTCTTAATTATTCTTATTTCATATTTTTACTTTTCATTGACACAAGTTAGTTATTATTCAATCTTAACTTATCCTCAAAACTAAAGTATTTGAAAATCTATATTTATATTTTTATAGAATCAATATTTATATATACTAAATTATTTATTAATTAACTTTATTATATTAATTATTTAAATTTCATACATTTCAAACTAAATAATGTTAAAAGTTAACAAATCTTCACTTTATATTAAGAAATCTATATTAACTTAAAATTTTGATTTCAAACATGTAATTTTAGTTTTGAACCTTAAATTTATATCTTTATTAAATTATACCAAAATTTAAGTTTTAAACAAATTTTAATTAAAGTTATAAATAAAATTTAGATCCTTATAAATTTAATCAAAATTTAGATATTTTTTAAGTGCTTGGATCGACTAGGAGGTCTTTCCAGCGGTCGACCCCCCGGTCGACTGCCTGGATCAACCTAGCAGTGGTGGAGATAGGACATATTTAATTCTGTATATTTAATATTCTGTTTCATTTATATTCCACCCATTTTTGTATTTCATCTGTAACTTTTTTATACAAACTCCATTCGCGAAGTTTCAAACATGAAAGTTGACCAGAACTCCATCACAAACGCGATGGTTAAATTATGACAGCAATCTCTTTTGTAGTAGTTCACTCTTTAACCTAGACAGGCTTCACTGCATTAACATACTGGTTTATAGTCCGAAGACTAAAAACCGGCCGAATGTGGTCCTTCGACGATGACGTTAATAACAATTCCTTTGTTCTTTCGCTAGCGGCGGCTCTAAAAGCTACCTGACCTTGACAATTGGGGTCCAAAGTCCTCTACACCCTGTCGCACGGGTCTACTTTATATTCATCTAACTTTCCTTATCGAATCAATTTCTCCATGATGTCCTGGAGGTAACGCCACTCATTAATCGAATGGCCATAGATCTCATGGAACAAAAAAAACTTCCTTGCCTATTTTTCTTTCTCCCTTGGCTCTCGTAGAGCGGGTTTCTTATACTGCATCACATCTATTTATAGGTTTTCCAGAGTGTCATTCAGAGGCATGTTATTGTCAAAGGTCTAGAACCTGGGTCGCTTCTTAGCATTCCCTTTTTTATTATGATGTCCTACGTTGTCGCCTCTACACTGATCATTTCTTCTCTTGTTCTGGTTCTGAATGTTAACATGAACTTTTCCAGAGTTCTCGTTAGATTTTCTTACTGCCACGTTACTTTGACTGCCTTCATTCACTGTGTCACCGATTCTTCTTTTTTGATTCCTTTTCGCCTCCTCAATTTGCAGAAACTGGTTGGTCTTTTCATAGGATTAATCTAAGGTAGAAGGAGGCTTTCCAGTTTCCAAACTCAGTGTTGGGGTTGGTGCCATCAACCAAGGCCATCAATATAGTTTTGTCATTAGGATCACTAATTATGGTAACAACAATGTTGAAGCATATAAGATAATTCGTGAGTGGCTCCCATTGAGCCTGATTTACACAAGAGAGGGCCATTACGTGCTGCAATTTGGTGGCATGAAGGCGAAATTGATTCATACACTTCCTGCTTAGATCCTCGAACGAAGGCATCGATCTCGGAGGCAGTCTGATAAACCATATGAGTGTCGCTTCGTCCATGTAAATAGCAAATGCCTTGCATTTTATAGCATCTGGAGCCGTTGCTCAATCCATATACCAAGTATACCTCATTAAATGTTGGCCAGGATCAGTCTTGCCCGAACAATGATTCACTTGGGGCACGTTAGACCATCGGGGAAACTCTGCTTGCAAGATATCGTTGGTAAATGGAGTATGACTGCAATCGATTCCGCGACTTCATTAACTATAGCCTTGGTTGTCGTTCATGATCTTTCTTACCATGGAAGTCAAATAAGGAGTGTTAAAGAGAAATTCGTGCTCAGAACTACCACCTTATCTGACCTTTCTCGCTTCCACTGCAGGCAACGTCGCCTACTTTAAATCTTGTTGTACCGGCCAATAACAAGATGCGAGGGGGAAGCACGGGAGCACGAGAGATTTCTGAAGCACTTCGATCTCGCGGGGGGATGAACACGAGTTCGTGAATGAACATCTGATTCAATATTATTCGTTTCGGCATGGACGACCCTGGCTAGTTAGGCATTCCGAACTGGGGGGGTCACCGAACCGGATTTCTTGCACAATCTAAATCCTGGTGAATTGTTGTTGCACCACTTCCCCGCTTCTTACTGACAAGGTTGACTCTTATATCTAATGACATGGTGGGTAGGAGCTCTCTGACTCCTGAAATCGTTCCACTGTGTGGTCATCATGTTCATATCCTGTCTCAGTGTTATGTTTTGTGCCTTTGTTTATTCAACGCGGTAGCTACCTCGTTCAACTTTAACATAAGTTCCGTGAAATCGTCATAGGTCACAAATGCAGAAGTTAGAGCTTGAGCAATAGGTGCAACCATTGTCACGGGGGTACTTCCGGTCTGGTTTGGTATGACCGAACCGGATTCTAGGTTGGCATCAAGTTGAGTTGTTCCTACTTAGGAGCGGTTGGAAGGACTGGAGGAGGCGACGTTTCTCTTAAACACCACTTTTACTGATGGAAATAAAGGAAAATATCTTCTCTTTGGACTTGACGATGCAAAAGTAGATTAAAAGATCTGAAATGCTGAGAATTCATATTTCTTAGTGAAAGCACCAAAATATTGCACCAAAAATGGTTCAAGCACTAGGAAACTCTAATGAAGAGAATTAAATGAATTAAATAGTGAATGAATATGAGGAATACAATAATTTATAGTTCTTACTATAAATTAAGATTACAAGGGTTGGGAGTGATGAAATCTCGAGTACAACACAATTATAGTAAATAAATGGCGTAGGAGAAGTTAGGAGACCCTTTCTAGATGTCCCAATGGGATATTTATAACTAAGGTACGAATTCGACTCGGCATGAAACGTGCGGGGGAAAATAGGAGTAGTAGGGCGAGTGGAGTCAGTGGGTCATGTCATGTGTAACTGCCAATTCGGTTCGGCATAATTCCGATTGACATGGTCGAGTCAGATGCTAGCCAAATCATAATTTCATTTTTGTTTGCCAATTTAGGATTTTAGTTGATTCAGAACTCGACTTCTCTGCCTGGTCGATCCGGAGTTAGGTCGAATCAAATTTTGTCTTCAGGTGGCTTAATCGATTAGAGGTTTGATCGAACAGGGATGTGTTAAGTTGAAGTTGCTTCTAAATTGGAATTCCCTTGATTATGAATCTCCATGTACTTGACAGCTTTATTGAAAGACAGGCCCATATATTCTTAAACTTGGTCTTGGTTCTTCCACGTTCTTAGGGATCTTACCACAACACGCTATAAGGTACTTTAATAGAAGCTGCATATGTTCCCCATGCTTTTACCCTCATAATTCTTATACCAAGGGCTAAGAATTTAACATTAATTATGTTCTTACTTTTATGCAAATCAAAAGAAAAACAAAAAATCATCGAACAATACTCGAGCTTAATTAATCTCTGTTGTCTTGAATTGGAACAACAAATCAACAATATATGATTATTGAAGTTTCCATACCTTTCCCATAAAAGGTAAAGCCCTAATGGCTTAACTGAAAAACTGATGGTAGTTATTCCATGGTAACTACTCACATGGGTTCTCTTATTTAACATTACTAAGTAGAGCTAATACTGTTGTATTAATCAGAACTCTTTTTTTAAAAAAAAAATCCCAATTTGTGTCCACAACAGCTAAATTCCTCTTATTGAGGTAGGTCAATAAAATCTGTATCTTGGAAAAACTTTCAACGACTTTCTATAGTAACATACTAACCCACCCTACCTTCCAAATATGTTCCTTAGAGAACTTAGTCTAGGTCCACATACATATAAGGTATTGAGTTCCTCCAATAAATACCAAATTCATCCCTTGCAAAAGTTTGGTTCAACCAACATGTCACCTATTTGGACCCCTACAATCTTACTCTAAATTCTCACCCAACACATCACTACACAAGTCAATAATTAGATTAAGGCACAAGCTAGTCCAAAAGATATGGTAACTGCTTTTAAAATTCACTGGGTATTCTATGTATACTTCTATCTCTAATCTTTTTTTCTACCCAAAACGTGGTGGAAATCACTAGAAAAGAAATCTGACTACAGGTAAAATCTAGGTTCCTTTAAATAATCAAAAGACTAATTATGAGAGGCGAAGTGTAATGGTTATTCTAAGACAAATTTCTTTTGATTACTATAGAGCTAAAGGAACTATCCATCTTTGTAGCAATGACAAGCGATGCCTCTCACCCACGAATTCTTATTCTTATCGATCTTTTTCAAAAGTTCCTTGTTTTGTTTTCCTAAATCTTTTTACGGTGGCTGAAGTCCAATGAATTCCTCAAAATACATGTAGAAAGCCCCTTTCACAACTACCGAACTCAATCTATCAAAAGATAAGTCTAAGAAGTAAATTAATCCATCTCAACCTATCTTTAATATGCCAATCCTCGGGTGCTTCTACTAGGAGGTGACCTTTAAACATCTTCCCGTGTCTGGAAAATCTAGCAAATGGGAACTAGATCGGTATCTCCTAGAAAGGAACTTAGGAAAATAGAAAAATTAGCATGACTGACCCCTTTGGTTGCAAGAAATCTAAGAGTTTGCCCGCTGTATATCCTAACCCGATAATTCTACTCTTATAGTCAAAATATCCCCATATAAGGCTAACTAGTCCATCCTTAAAATTTTCCTATCTTAGAACATAAGCATCCGAACAAAACTCAACTACCAGTGTCAAAATATGAGACAACCAATTATATGGTTAAACTATCTAGATCCAAAACCAACTTATACCCGAAAATGCCCCATGCATCCCATATATATAATCTCTAGTTTCAAACCCCGAATCATCATAAAAAACTGTGTTGATCCTCCTGTGGGGTTTAAGAAACTACTAATGGGTCTAAAAAAGAGCCTAAGTGCAAACAATCAACAAGTGTCGCTCACTACAACAAAAACACCATATTACAACTTTAATTTTACAACGGTGGTAAAAGCCACCGTTGTAATAAATGTTTTTTACAACTTTTTTCCAGAAAAGTTATAATAAACTTATTTTTAACAACTGTGTTATTTTGAAAGTTGTAATAAAAGCCTATCACAACTTTTATTTTTTGACTGTTGTAATATACGTCTATATTTTAATATAATTAACATCTAATAATTAATATTTAATACATTTATATAGATTATTTATAATTAATAACTAATAATTACTATTAATAATCAATTAGGAAGTAATAATTAATAATCAATCCGTAATATTTAATACTTAGTAATTAAGAAGAATAATTAAAAAATATAGTTAATATTACATTACTATTATTTATTAATATTTGATAATTATTAGTGATAATAATTTCTAATAAAAATGAATACATTATAATATATACTCAACATTAATACTTAAGAATCGTAATTAATCAAAACATTAATACTTTTGAAGTGATATTTAGTGTTTAATAATTATTTTTAAATGATTAATATTTAAAACTAATAATTAATTAATAATCAATAACTAATAAAATATTTAATAATTTATAATTAACAAGAGATATTAACAATTAAGAAGTAAAATTTTGTATTTAATATTTCACAATTATAGTTAGCAATTATGTGAGAACCCAAATTTTGTGACTTAAAATAATATTGATTATAATTAAATATATATTTGGGGTGAATGAATAAATAAATAGATCATTTGTATGTATATGATGAATATATACAAATTTGTACATGGTTAAAATTGTTGACAAAATATACACATCTATTGCTTATTTTGTATAACATGGAAATGGATCTAAATGTTGTAAAATGGGTTAAGTGTTGTATGGAGCTAATAAAGAAAAACCCTAAGGGGCAAAGTTGGAATTAGCAAGATCACAGCCCTAATAAATTAACCTAGAAAACAATCGGCTGGCCCTCAATTCATTTCTCTTGTTCATTACAAAAAAAATGGCCGAAGCCCTAACCGATAAAAATTGGGGGGAAATCAATCAATCCACCGTCTCGCATCAAATAGAACCGATTCGTGAGAGAGATGGATTCTAGAGGGAAACGGTGGCAGGTCTAGGGAGATCGAAGCCTAAATCAAGGAACCACAGAGAGAAATCGAAGTCTGGAAGCACGAAACCGAATCGAATGTGAGTGTATTTCACTTTTCAAATAGAAATCGAAGTCTGTAAGCTGAGTTCAAGAATTATTTATATATTTTTATATATACAGTCTTCTTGCTATTAAAGTCTAAACTGAATGAGATTTGGGAAAAGATAAAAATAATTATCTTTTTGTTATATAAGTAGTTAAACTATCTGCTTGCTTATATGTAAATATGGTTTCTGAACTTTCTAGCTGAATCGATTTTAAGGGTTATATTAGGAACTTGTATGAAATTGTAAGGTTATATTAGGAACCTGAATCATTTTCATCTTTTAATCAATTTGATGTTTAGTTACTGCTACCGAAATTTAACTCTTTTTTCTTTGTTATGCAAATATATAGCCTGGTTGCTAAGATTGGCATCGCCGTTGATATGAAATTGAGTACAGTTTGTCACTCGTGGATCTGATGTCATCATTCCAGTTTTATTCGTCGTAATTTGTATGCAGATCAACTAGAAGACGATGATGAGTACGAAGACGGCGAATGTGAAGATGCGGTTGTATTTAAGGAAGAGGAGGTAAGGACTTTATTTTATTAGATGATAAACAAACTTCATTTTCTTTATTCGATAGTTGAATGACATTATGTTGTTTCTACTTTAACACTTTAATATACAGAGTTTAACTGTTGTTAGGTAGATTCCCTGTATATGCTAATATACAGGTTGTATTCCCTCCACATTTTTTTTCTTTTTTTTACTGGATAAATTTGAGAAGCCTACATGTTGAATAGTCTATGTTGGAATGGTAATTTCATTCCTAGTAAAGTAACATGGAAAGAGGCATTCCAAATTCAGTTCGGTATATGCTGCTTTTACTTTTGAAATCGTTTCTCTTTTGATTTTCCGATGTGCAATCCATGCGTGTTTATACGAATTTGACTTTTCTACACAAAAAGCAAATGGTTAGATAAACGGAAGAACAAGTTTAGTTATTTTAATCTTGTTAAGCTGTATGGACATTATTTTGCATTGTTTTATCTTCAGAGATGAAGAATTCAAGGATGAGAGTGGAAGCAGCCGTCATGGAAGCTATATGGTGTAACACCCCACCTCCGCCAGGGTGGCTCTTGCAAGCACTCTGACTTTGGAGGGGCGTTTGAATTAGGTAAACATGCATAATGATATATCAAGGCAGAACAAGAACATATGTATATATGTAAACAGAGTGAGTAAGATAAGTAAAACAGCGGAAGATTTCAAACTATTTCAAAACAAGTCTGGTACAACATAACTTTCCAAATAAACAAGTCTAGATAAAAACAACATCAACTGAAAAACTAAAATACATAAGTACTATCCCCAAAATAAGTGATAACCATAGCCAGCTTCATGTCAAGACCGTACATGAGCTAAAGTCCCACAAGCAAGCGATCAAAAATCCAAGCTAAGCTCCAACGTTCCCACCCTGAGAACCTGGGGGGGAAACGGAAGAAAAGAGGCGAAAGAAAAACAGGTCAGTCGAAAAGACTGAGTAAGCCCTACTACAATCAATGTAAACTGATAAAGTTAACTGGCATGAGAAGCAGGGATGATCATAAGGATAACAACATACTAGCATGAGGATTAACTAACAAGGTAGATAAAGGTGTCATCGCATAATCAGGTTTAAGGTTTTTCACCACAGGCGTACCAGCATTTTAACATGTCATGTATAATCAAGAATTTATCCCTTGGCCTCAACTTGGCCCAGTATCAGGTGTTTGACTTAAATCAAGATCCAACTTCTTGGTACCAATTCTAGTATAACAGGATTAGGTGTTACCCCAATGTTCACATCAAAACAGGACGGAACAGAATGGTCCATACAGAAATAGAGTTTGGGAAAAATGGGCTTTTACCATCCTAACAGATAAAGTACAGAAACGGAATGCTAACAATAATGGGCCTTAACCACCCTAACAGATAAAGTACAGAAACGGAATGCTAACAATAATGGGCCTTAACCACCCTAACAGATAAAGTACAGAAACGGAGTGCTAACAATAATGGGCCTTTACCACCCTAACAGAACGGTACCACGCAGAAACAGACGGGTGTTGCCACCCAACAAAACAGACGGTACCAACAGAATCAGACAGAGCTAAGTGTACCCTAAATCCTACCCAAGCGATCGGCTCCCTAATACATAAATACCCTGTGTCGGCCCTACGATAGGGTGTATCACTCCCTAAAGTGGCAACCAATTGGCACAGGCATATTTACAGATGTCACGGCGTCTTACATCCTCAGAGGCAGACCGGGATCCATGCACGCACATGACCCGGTTGGAACGCACCATCAACACCCATCGCCATTATCAGAATGAACCACTTATAATTAGTTCAGTAAGCGTGCCCGGACCCTACCTACAGTTGGGTCAAAGTTTTGATACCAGAAAGGGTTACTGACTAATATGGGTCCCAAACAACAAATGACACAAGTATTCCCCCTTGTGTCCCCAGACTATCAGATTCAGATTAACTTATTAACAGAGTTCAGACATACAAAGTTCAGACGATTAGTTTTCAGACTAACGGATCAGATAACAGATTTACAAACTTGCCTAACTTAGTGTGGGTCCTACAGATTCGCAAAACAGGTTCGTTTAATTTATCAATCAAGTTAGTTTATCCAGACCAGGTATCAAATTGGTTCTCAGCCTTACCAAATTACTGAGTTGATTTGGTTAAGTATAGTTCATCTTAACCCCGTTAAATTACCGAGTTCAGATTGGTTAAGTGTAGGTTAACTTAACCCCGTTAATTTACCGAGTTCAGATTGGTTAAGTGTCATAAGTCAAATTTACTTAACCTTATCATGTAGCATTAATTAATTAATGCGCCTTAACCTCTCACATTAGACTTTGTTGCGGTTACTAGTTAAGCCGGTCGGTTCCGGGTAGCTTTACACCACAACTTGGTCTAACCTCGGGTTCAAGGTACCACATGACCAACTTCTCACATTGGGTCCTATTGTTTGTAGCAACTAGTTAAGCCGATCGGTTCCGGGTAGGTTTACGCTACAAACTCAACCCAACCTCGAGTTGGTCACACTTATCTTTTCTAAGTGTCATGTCCATCATGTTTCCAAAAACATATTACAAATTTTCAAGCAATTGGGTAGACCTAACTTAATAGGTAAATTCCCAATGGGTAGACCTAACTTAATAGGTAAATTCCCAATCTTGCGTTTTTATGTCTTTTAAGTTTACCCAACCCCAAACGCAATCCCATCGCTTACATATCGCAATAGCGCATAAAGGATAGAAAGTAGGAACTTGGCATAATCATGACATAAAGGTGTTGAAGCCACAAGTTTAACATGGTGGCATATGAAATGTACATATGTTCATATACTTGCATATTACATTTCTAGGCCTCAAAAGCATGCATAAAACCAAACTTAGCATATTGGTGATACATGGTGATAAATGACATGTAGAAATGGCCATAAGTTCGCATTTAGCCTCACATGCAAGTTATCATAAGAGATATGATAATCCTACATGTTGCCAAAATGCAACCTTTAGCATAAAGCTTGAAGCTTTATGTTCATATACTCAAGGTAAGCTTGCATAACATGATAACATGAGTAAAACGATCAACCCAAACTTGCATAACATACATGGCAAACTTGCATATCTTAACATAGCAAACTTGCATAACATAACATGGCAACCTTGCATATAAACTTGCATATCATAGCATGATAAACTTACATATCATAACATGGCAAACTTGCATAACAAAACATGATTAACTTGCATATCATAACATGGCAAACTTGCATAACATAACATGATTAACTTGCATATCATAACATGGCAAACTTGCATAACATGATGAACTTGCATATCATATCATAATGATCAAACACAACTTGCAACATTCATTAACTTTAGAGTTTAAATATGAAAGTAGAAAAGGGCTTACAATGCTTATGAAGACACAAAAATATGACAAAGCCCTTATGCAATCAATTAAACCCAAATTGCAAGCTCTAATAGAAAAACCCTTGAGCCAAAATGATCAAAACTCTTTCTTTTTGATGCAAATATAGAAACTTGACTTGAATGCAAGCTAATGATGCTCATACAAGCTTGAAAACACTTGTATGCATGGAAAATCTCTCATAGAAATGACTTAGGAATTTTATGAAGAGAGTGGAGGCCATGAGAGGAATGATTTTGCCATAGTTTAGTTACTTGAATGAATAATGATGATTTAGGGTTAGGTTAGGGGCTTATTTATAGAGATTAGGACTAGTTTTAGCCTTAGGATTAAACCCTAGTTCCAATCTCAGCCCTTAAAACCGAATCTGGCCCAAAGACCCAACCAAAACCCCAAAATGGTGCACAGGCAAAACTGGCCGGCTGGACCAAGTCGACAGCCAAGTCGACAGGGCTGTCGACTTGGGTCCAACCAAGTCGACTCCCAAGTCTACAGGGCTGTCGACTTGGGTACTCTGGCGGGAATTTTCCCGCCTGCGCCCAACTGCCCTAAATTCCCAAATTCAAACTTGAATTTGAAATCTGTTTTTACTTTGAAATTTTCTGAAAACTTCGTTGGGCCTTAACCGGGTCATACGGACTCCGATTTTCGAAAACTCGGACTCCATTTCGCGTATTTTTCCGAGACGAACGCAATGGCATAGCCCGTTTCCCTTGATTCAGATTTATAAATTAAATTCTGCCTCGATTTACGTTATAACAGGTTATTGAAAATACGGGTTGTTACATTCTCCCCTCCTTAAAGGATTTCGTCCCCGAAATCTTCAAGTTGGGAAGCCGTATCCTACCATCCAATCATCCATCTACTCAAAACATCATCCACGAGCAATCATTGTCCTTACAAGATTCTAAATGTTGTATGAATATATGCAAAGGTGTGTGTATATGTACTTATCTAATGCAGATATCATCAATGCAAATTATGTTAGTGAAATGAATCCATATGTATGCAAATAGTCCTAATCATATCATACTATATGTGTGCACAAACATTCGTCCATTTGCAACATCCATGTGCTGAATTAACCATCTTGCAACCATAAGAATTGAAAATGTACACACGTCCATATGCAATATGAGAGTGTATTTCAAGACGATCTAGTGCCTAGTGTGTGTTTATGCATCCACGAGCAACCACTAGCAACCACTTGCATCCACTTGCAACCATCAAACATAACATGTCTCAAACACATGTTTACATCCATAGGATTCCTATCTCAACAAGATACAGTCGAGTGATGGAAGCGAGTACAGATAAAACAAAAACTTGGTACATATACTTACAGACTACTAGTACAGATCAGATTTCCCCAAATGATTCTTAGGAAACTAAGCATGGTAGAAACCCAGAATGTATTCGTCATAGTCACCCTCATGCCCAACACAGATACTCTCAAATCCCAATTTATCACAAACAGATGAGTTATAACTCTCAGGGAGTTGGAGACTATTACCAGATCAGAAGCAAGACTAGCATTAAAGTACTGAGTTTCCATTACAGAATCAAAATACCAGAAAAAGAGTTTCAAACTGAAAATCAGACAAGGAAAATTAAACATCCTACAGACAAATTATTCTAGCCCTAATCTATTCACCCGCCATGCGAGTATTCACCGTTCCTTCCGATGTAGTCCCTTTCTTCTTCGGGCAGTCCCTAGTGAAGTGTCCCATCTCTCCACAGTTAAAGCAAGTGCCCTTCCTCTTTCTGCAATCCTTGTTTAGATGAGTTGAGCTTCCACAAGTAAAGCACTTCTTTTCCTTCTTATCTTCAGACTTCTCCTCCTTCTTTTGCATTTCCTTTTTGGGCCCCGTTTTCTTGTTTTGAGACTCATTCGCCTTGACCTCCTTCTTTGCACTCTTGTTCTCTTCATTGAGTAGGGCTATATCTACCAAACTCTCAAACGTGGCCCCCATGGGCACATGAGACATAGCTAACTCCTGTAACGGCTCATTCAATCCTCTAGCAAAACGAAGAGCCTTCTTCTGAGTAGTACTCACCATATCCAAGCCAAAACGAGCTAACTGATTGAACTTGTTCACGTATTCTTTGACAGACATGTCTCCTTGCTTCAAGGCAATAAACCTTTCCATTTGCAAATTCTCTTCAGTAGAAGACAGAAACTTAAGCCCGAATCTTGTCTTGAAATCGGCCCAAGTCTCAACGGGCCTAGTCGCGGTGGTGATCTCCCACCAATAAGCGGCTTCATCCTTCATAAGCCAAACCGCCAACAAAATCTTTCTCTGATCATCTAATCCAAAGATAGCGAATAAATCCTCGGTCTCTTTCAACCAATTCCGCGCCTCTACAAAAGTCTCAGTGCCTTGAAAGTTCTTGCCACCCATTGCATTGAAATCTTTGCAAGTCTTTGCGAAGTCAGCTTGAGGATGCTGAGGGGGAGGAGGAAGAGGAACCTCAGCGACAGGAGGATGAGGAACATTAACTACCGGAGGAGGAGGAGGAGGAGGAACATCTGCGGGGCCGGCTTCGGTCGCCCTAGCCTCCAAAAGTCTCCTATACCAAACAGGTATGTGTACTCCCTCCGGAATAGCAAAGTTATCGGCCATACTGAAAACGAAGTAAAAGACAGATTCAGAATAGAGAAAAACGAAGGAATTTTGCTAATGGCTTTTTGGGGAATAGCCTTTAAAATAAACTAGACTTTTCCTTGGAAAATACTTTATACTTGGTTTTGAAAATAGTTTTCCAAAAGTTTTTAAAAAACCTTTTTGTTCCTTCTCGTAAACCATATGCTCTGATACCAAATGTAACACCCCACCTCCGCCAGGGTGGCTCTTGCAAGCACTCTGACTTTGGAGGGGCGTTTGAATCAGGTAAACATGCATAATGATATATCAAGGCAGAACAAGAACATATGTATAAATGTAAACAGAGTGAGTAAGATAAGTAAAACAACGGAAGATTTCAAACTATTTCAAAACAAGTCTGGTACAACATAACTTTCCAAATAAACAAGTCAAGATAAAAACAACATCAACTGAAAAACTGAAATACATAAGTACTATCCCCAAAATAAGTGATAACCATAGCCAGCTTCATGTCAAGACCGTACATGAGCTAAAGTCCAACAAGCAAGCGATCAGAAATCCAAGCTAAGCTCCAACGTTCCCACCCTGAGAACCTGGGGGGGGGGGGAAGCGGAAGAAAAGAGGCGAAAGAAAAACAGGTCAGTCGAAAAGACTGAGTAAGCCCTACTACAATCAATGTAAACTGATAAAGTTAACTGGCATAAGAAGCAGGGATGATCATAAGGATAACAACATACTAGCATGAGGATTAACTAACAAGGTAGATAAAGGTGTAATCGCATAATCAGGTTTAAGGTTTTTCACCACAGGCGTACCAGCATTTTAACATGTCATGTATAATCAAGAATTTATCCCTTGGCCTCAACTTGGCCCAGTATCAAGTGTTTGACTTAAATCAAGATCCAACTTCTTGGTACCAATTCTAGTATAATAGGATTAGGTGTTACCCCAATGTTCACATCGAAACAGGATGAAACATAATGGTCCATACAGAAATAAAGTTTGGGAAAAATGGGCTTTTACCATCCTAACAGATAAAGTACAGAAACGGAATGCTAACAATAATGGGCCTTAACCACCCTAACAGATAAAGTACAGAAACGGAATGCTAACAATAATGGGCCTTAACCACCCTAACAGATAAATTACAGAAACGGAATGCTAACAATAATGGGCCTTTACCACCCTAACAGAACGGTACCACGCAGAAACAGACGGGTGTTGCCACCCAATAAAACAGACGGTACCAACAGAATCAGACAGAGCTAAGTGTACCCTAAATCCTACCCAAGCGATCGGCTCCCTAATACATAAATACCCTGTGTCGGCCCTACGATAGGGTGTATCACTCCCTAAAGTGGCAACCAATTGGCACAGGCATATTTATAGATGTCACGGCGTCTTACATCCTCAGAGGCAGACCGGGATCCATGCACGCACATGACCCGGTTGGAACGCACCATCAACACCCATCGCCATTATCAGAATGAACCACTTATAATTAGTTCAGTAAGCGTGCCCGGACCCTACCTACAGTTGGGTCAAAGTTTTGATACCAGAAAGGGTTACTGACTAATATGGGTCCCAAACAACAAATGACACAAGTATTCCCCCTTGTGTCCCCAGACTATCAGATTCAGATTAACTTATTAACAGAGTTCAGACATACAAAGTTCAGACGATTAGTTTTCAGACTAACGGATCAGATAACAGATTTACAAACTTGCCTAACTTAGTGTGGGTCCTACAGATTCGCAAAACAGGTTCGTTTAATTTATCAATCAAGTTAGTTTATCCAGACCAGGTATCAAATTGGTTCTCGGCCTTACCAAATTACTGAGTTGATTTGGTTAAGTATAGTTCATTTTAACCCCGTTAAATTACCGAGTTCAGATTGGTTAAGTGTAGGTTAACTTAACCCCGTTAATTTACCGAGTTCAGATTGGTTAAGTGTCATAAGTCAAATTTACTTAACCTTATCATGTAGCATTAATTAATTAATGCGCCTTAACCTCTCACATTAGACTTTGTTGCGGTTACTAGTTAAGCCGGTCGGTTCCGGGTAGCTTTACACCACAACTTGGTCTAACCTCGGGTTCAAGGTACCACATGACCAATTTCTCACATTGGGTCCTATTGTTTGTAGCAACTAGTTAAGCCGGTCGGTTCCGGGTAGGTTTACGCTACAAACTCAACCCAACCTCGAGTTGGTCACACTTATCTTTTCTAAGTGTCATGTCCATCATGTTTCCAAAAACATATTACAAATTTTCAAGCAATTGGGTAGACCTAACTTAATAGGTAAATTCCCAATGGGTAGACCTAACTTAATAGGTAAATTCCCAATCTTGCGTTTTTATGTCTTTTAAGTTTACCCAACCCCAAACGCAATCCCATCGCTTACATATCGCAATAGCGCATAAAGGATAGAAAGAGGGAACTTGGCATAATCATGACATAAAGGTGTTGAAGCCACAAGTTTAACATGGTGGCATATGAAATGTACATATGTTCATATACTTGCATATTACATTTCTAGGCCTCAAAAGCATGCATAAAACCAAACTTAGCATATTGGTGATACATGGTGATAAATGACATGTAGAAATGGCCATAAGTTCGCATTTAGCCTCACATGCAAGTTATCATAAGAGATATGATAATCCTACATGTTGCCAAAATGCAACCTTTAGCATAAAGCTTGAAGCTTTATGTTCATATACTCAAGGTAAGCTTGCATAACATGATAACATGAGTAAAACGATCAACCCAAACTTGCATAACATACATGACAAACTTGCATATCATAACATAGCAAACTTGCATAACATAACATGGCAACCTTGCATATAAACTTGCATATCATAGCATGATAAACTTACATATCATAACATGGCAAACTTGCATAACATAACATGATTAACTTGCATATCGTAACATGGCAAACTTGCATAAAATAACATGATTAACTTGCATATCATAACATGGCAAACTTGCATAACATGATGAACTTGCATAACATGATGAACTTGCATATCATATCATAATGATCAAACACAACTTGCATCATTCATTAACTTTAGAGTTTAAATATGAAAGTAGAAAAGGGCTTACAATGCTTATGAAGACACAAAAATATGACAAAGCCCTTATGCAATCAATTAAACCCAAAATGCAAGCTCTAATAGAAAAACCCTTGAGCCAAAATGATCAAAACTCTTTCTTTTTGATGCAAATATAGAAACTTGACTTGAATGCAAGCTAATGATGCTCATACAAGCTTGAAAACACTTGTATGCATGGAAAATCTCTCATAGAAATGACTTAGGAATTTTATGAAGAGAGTGGAGGCCATGAGAGGAATGATTTTGCCATAGTTTAGTTACTTGAATGAATAATGATGATTTAGGGTTAGGTTAGGGGCTTATTTATAGAGATTAGGACTAGTTTTAGCCTTAGGATTAAACCCTAGTTCCAATCTCAGCCCTTAAAACCGAATCTGGCCCAAAGACCCAACCAAAACCCCAAAATGGTGCACAGGCAAAACTGCCCGGCTGGACCAAGTCGACAGCCAAGTCGACAGGGCTGTCGACTTGGGTCCAACCAAGTCGACTCCCAAGTCTACAGGGCTGTCGACTTGGGTACTCTGGCGGGAATTTTCCCGCCTGTGCCCAACTGCCCTAAATTCCCAAATTCAAACTTGAATTTGAAATCTGTTTTCACTTTGAAATTTTCTGAAAACTTCATTGGGCCTTAACCGGGTCATACGGACTCCGATTTTTGAAAACTCAGACTCCATTTCGCGTATTTTTCTGAGACGAACACAATGGCATAGCCCGTTTCCCTTGATTCAGATTTATAAATTAAATTCTGCCTCGATTTACGTTATAACAGGTTATTGAAAATACGGGTTGTTACATATGGCGTTCAAGCCTAACATTGATGAACTGGAGATGTTATTAGAGGCTTATTTTGTTCAGATAGTATGTAATAATACACGAAATGTTGTCTAAAACTTATTGTTTGTAATACTGAATATTTAAGTATTTTAATAAATTAGTTTGCAAATAACTGTAATATCTGATTTGCTTATGGAGTATTGTTGTATTTAGTGTATTGTTCTTTTCAATTGCAAATGATATTTTTTTTAAAACCCAAATGTCAATTACAACGGTGGAAAAAAGTTGTAAAATATACATATTACAACGGTGTTGCAACGGTGCAAAAACGTTGTTAAAGATATTAGTCTATTACAACTTCTTAATAGACGACGGTTAGCCCACCGTTGTAAAACGTATATTACAACGGTGTTCCACCGTTGTAATAGGATCATTTTGTTGTAATGGCTAATATACACTAGGGGATTAACTATATCTGTAAAGGACATCTTCATTTGGCTTACATACAGATGCCCTAGATGACATGTCTTATATCAGCATGGCTATGGCACCATGCAGCCACCCGAACTAGTGAATCAAAGATAAAAGAAAAAATTACTCCTAAATTGGAAAAAATAGGAGAACTAAGAGATATATAACACCTATTTCAGCAACCTTTACTTATTACCATTTCACGATCCCTTTGATCAACATCTTTCTTATAACACTCTCAGCATAGTACCCATAAAAACTATTTCACTTTTAAAGATAATAATACCTTCCAGAATTCTCACAGTAATATTTTTTAAGTCAACACGCAATCCTTGTCCTCTAAAGTTGTCTTATCCATAATTGAATGCATTTAATTTATGTTAAGTAGTGAGTTTATCTCCTAACTCCGGTTTCACAAATAATGAACAAAACGGGTTTATCCGTAAAACAAAACCGCAATCTAAAAGATTTAAGGTCTCAATACGTAGGCAAGTTTAGATAAGTCATCCTATAGACAACTCAACGATGAAAGGAGAGACTAGGACAAGGAAGGGATATGGACTTGAGGGATTTTTGTAAAACTTTTATATTAAAAAGTACCTTTTGTTTCGAAACTCTATTTTTCTTTGGAAAAATACTTTACTTTAATACAAATTTTTAGGAATCATGTAACTGTAGGCTCTGATATCAAATCAAACACCTAATATCCCTTTGTATTCCATATTAAGATCATACTAAGGAATGTAGAGCATTGTAGGTACAAAGAAACTAATCACAAAGACTGAGATTCAAAAGACATAAAACAAAAACAAAGGAATCAATTATTTTTCAATAACTTGTTTTTACAAAACAATACTTTACACAATATAAGTTTTAATACATAACATATGTCTTACATAATCTCAGTCCAAATTAGAGTATACTAATAAAAATTTCCCCTCTCTTGTACAAATTCGGGTTATGACAAATAAACTATCATAGAATAGAAAGAGATTAAGATATTTGACATTAATCTTTCCAAACTGCTAGCACCAATTAAATCTCTGCCTTGTGATCCTACTGGGGGAAAGAAAAATGAAGAGGAGTGAGTCAGACATAAAGCCTAATGAGTATTGTAATTACTAACATGATTGAGTAATGAAGGAGAGATAGACTCAGTAATAGTTCTAGTGTCAAATAGGGTAAGTAATTGTGTACAACTATAAAAGGTATACATACTGAAATGACGTACAAAGAAATATACTTAAACCATATGGGTGTAGATTTATTGACTGTTTATCTAGTTCAATTGGTCTTGATTCTTTACACTTTCTTGATTACTAAACGCAATATACATGATTAGGATAATTTCCTATTACTATCCATCGGTCTGCAACCTTGCTACCATCAAACTAATATGGTAGTCAATTCCCCTTACACTGAATCAACCCTTCCCCGATGTGAATTGGATTATGTCCTTAACATCACTTATTCGCAAATTCTCCTTTCAAAGAGATATCTATCTTGCACAAGGCTAACAATGTCTTCTTTGCCACAATTTGATGCAACCGCACGCTCGGTCATCGTTGGTACGCATTGCCTCGAGATCCTTCTTCTAATTAGTTGTTTATCTACCACAATTCAGCAAGCATGCCTCCTCTTGAGCACTGTGGGTACAGACTCTGAGTCGTTTATATACCAATATTCGACAAACATGTTACCTCTTAAGTGCCACTGGTACAGACTCCTCCAAACAATATCCTAGTTGCACCCTATCTCAGTCCCTATAACTAAGCTTTATCCATAAGTTGGCTACCACAATTTGGCATTTGCCGCTGGTACTGACCTCCAATATCTATCTATTAGCCAGTTGACTGCCACAATTCGACATCGGCCATTGCTATGGGCTATTACTACTTTTTATGAGTCGGTTATCTACCACAGTTCGATTTATGACGTTGGTATGGACTCTCGTTGTCGATTCATTAAACTTTATTGGCCACTTATTTTCCACAATCAGCCTCTTGTTGCCGTAGCGGACCACAACTAGTGTATCTTAATAATTTATGTCGCTTATTTTCCCAAATCTGCGTACTGCTGCTAGGACATACCATAATCAATACATGTTTATTTAAATTAACCTCAGATTTAGGTTCATGTCAATAATAATAAGCATTTTCAACGTTTCATTCAACTATTCCTTCGTATTATAATTATATTTGCAATTAATTTATCCATTACTATTTTCATATGTGTCTGTACAAATTATTATAGTACTACTTTGCAAATATGTTCAGTCTTTTTCAATTAGAACCTATGTAATAATTTAAATGCAAATCTATTTTAATTTGTCTATTTCATTCCAATCCCTTTTTAATAGCAGTTTTATATTTTATGCACATTATTCTATAAATTTAGTCATATACGCTTAATTCACATTTGCACAACTATTCTTTTATTCTATTTTTCACACACGCAAAATAAATGGGATTAAATCAGTCGTCGCTATACTAACATTTACAAAATCAGACGTGTTTTAGGCATAGACCATAAATAGGTATAGAAACTGTAAAATAACTGAAAAACACAGAAATGGGGAAAGAAAACTAAAAGAATATCTTATAGTATTTAAATGAAATAAAACTATAAGAGAAAGACTGAAAAATTGTAAACTATAATTTTACAGAAAAGGACTTACAGAAAACTAATAAAACAGTTATAAAAAATTTAAGAAAACTGTAAAGAAAAACTATAGAAAACTCATAACTATTAAAAACCTTATTTTACTAAATTTTCAATCTGAAATAATATAGATGATCACCATGGTCAAAGGTCCCTTTATGGCCTTTATAGGTACCGTATCCAAAAAGCATGTATAAATATGTATACATAAATACTCATTTTTATAAATGTTTTCTTCTAAAAAAATTAAGTCGGGTCCGTCTCAAAAGAAGAGAACTAAATGGAGAAGAGATTGTGTTGTGAAGAATAAGTTAGGTCTAGAGGTCTATTTGTAGGTTAGGCTAGGGATCTTAGGCCATATGTTGGAAAAAAAAATTAATTAAATCTAGACCAGCCGGCCACGTCACACAAGTAATAAGAATGCGCCACATCAGCTCAGATTTCAATTTTAGCCAACAGTAAAAGGTCACATCAGTCCCTATTGCTAAAATACTCATTTTGGCCAATTTCTAGGTCATTTTCCGTCCACTTTGCGGGTCGACCTGCCCCTTCATATATATATTTTTTAAATTTGTTTCCGTGATATCTCTTTCATACGAACTTGGATTTTGACAAGTTATACATTAAAATGACTTAGAAAATCGTAACGGACGCAATAGAAAGGTCTGCTAGCCAAATTAGGTCATTTGCAGAAGAAAAGAAAACTTTTTAGCTTCTTTCCTTCCTTTATTAACTTTTGAATTATATTTATAACTTGTCTTTTTTATAACTTTTCATATTAGCTTTGTTTATACAAAGGTTTATATTTAAATTGATCAGAAAATTGCAACAGACATAATGGTGCAACTGTCGTAGTCAAATTCTCACAATTTTACCAAATTATTATTTATTTAATTACTTTGTTTTAAAAATTCAGATCGTTACACATCCATTTTTATAAAGATGAGCTTAAGGGCCTACTCTTTCTCAATTTTCTACAAAGTAATTAACATGCCGATCAAGGCAGATCTTGACCCAGTCAAATGACTCAAACCCGGCCCGGTTATCTTACGATCGAACCAATGCATCCAAGTTCAAGTTGGTTTCAAATCAGCCCATTTACTCAATAAGGCGCCAAACTAAAGACTGATCTTCTTTACCCTTTGGCAGCACACAGTCAATTCGTTAGGTGAAAACAAGGCTAGGGATAGCCTTACCCGATTTACTACAAGACGTCTCAATATAGGCCGGCCCTTTCATGCCTATCACCTTCGAGCTTGACTCCAAACAAGCCCGTCTGCTTGGCAAGGCACCAACCGAAAGGATGGACGGCGTATCCTTTGGTAGTACTGTTAGTAATTTTAAGATCAGAACAGCGAGGATGGAGGATCGTTTGAGGCACGTGTAGAACGCTCTCCTTAAGGAATTAATCGCCCCCACTATTTCGATGATTTTAAGGGCAGCGAGATTCCTCCAGGATATAACAAACAGTGGGTTTTACAGAAGTAGTAGAAGGAAGAAGACGGGAAAATTCGGATAAAAACTGAGTTTGGGAAGGAGCAGTATAAATAAGAGACGAACAGATGTGATGGTTGGTGACAGTTGCATGCGAGGAGACGCTGCTGTTCAAAAAATCACGACTGTTCGTAATAGGCAAACCCGTTCTGTACGGTCACGCACGCGCCCAAGTGTCCATCTTTGATCCATAATAATATTATATAGACCCCAAACTCATTGAGCCCAAGACATTGTGTCCATCTCAAGCTCATGTTGTTTTGTTTCACAATATACTATTCCAAACATTAATATATAGGAAGAGATACTTCATGATATTTGCCGATGTGGGACAAATACTTATTGCAATCTTCCTAACAAGTACAAAACTAGGATCAACGACGACGGATCCTTTCATGCCTCGTATGTTCAGCCAACCCCAACCAAGTCCATCCTCTCATCATCGCTTCATTTGCCGATCGACACAACTTGCCTGGGCATGCAGCATAATCCATAAGATTGATTCAAGTGCGATCTGTCCTTCATTCAACTTTAGTATAAGAGACAATAAAACCATCATTTTCTCATTGAAAGGTGAACTTAGGTTAAATGTGAATTATACAAAAAGTTGAGATTGTACACAAAACAGCTACATACGGACATACAATCTAAGAAAAATCATTCATAGCACATCTTTATATTTTGAGTTATGTCAAAATTCTAACAAATCAAATCAGTAAAACGAGAAAAGGTTGATACGTGCATTTAGCACATAACAGTCGTTTGAAATTCCAACGACCGAACTGCCTTTATATTTCATTTTGACAACTGTAGTCTTTTTATCTAAACACCATACTCCTTGACATTTGAGCTACTGAAACAGTAGCTGTTTTACATAATATTACTATAAAATTAGCTTGTTCCTTCCAAAAAATATAACTAAACAACAATTTAATTTTATAGTACATATAACCAATGTCGAAGCAGTACAAAGCTGAACCTAAAAGAATGCCTAAGCCACTTTCAGTATGCCCATGTCTCCCCAAATTGTAATCAGATGGGATTTTGACCCCAGAAGTTATATCCTGTTGGTTATTTAAACGTACACATAGCAGCTGTTCTCTGCACCAGAGGTCTTCAAGAAAGCAAAGGTTAGTTATAGGATGTTGAATATGAATTGTCATCACACGCACATCTCCTAAGTATGCAGCTATGCTAGCTCCTCGACATCCTTTCTATTGCTTACCAGGCTCTTCTTGGCTCAGCTCCCAAGCTTCCTGTCACGACCAGAATAAGAAATTTACCTGAAAATGAATATACCAACAAACTATGAGACAAATCTCCTCAATATAAGGCAGTAGTCCTCTCTAAGCATCAACCGCTCAACCATTCACATCTATAACGGCCACAGTTTAAGATTCAGATGATCAAGATAAAACATACTGACCATGCATGATTTTTTAATTTCTCATAACAAAGTATGCGACTCAGTAACATAATATTATAAATTAGAAAAATACCGTGTACATGAAATAGTATACGGAATACACTCAACTATTGATAATGTATTGTATACGACCGATAATATATGTATGAAATGTATTAAGAAATATAAAGGTTAGCTATCATTAACAGTCATGATAACGCTTAGAAAAATCATGACCATCAACAACAATTGCGATTACGGATGACAGTGATGATAATGGTTAGTGCAACCATAACACCGGTAGTTAAAGGTAAGCCAAAAATAGTTGAAAGAGGTACTATATTTTATTAACTTAATTAATTATATGAGCAATCACTAAATATCTGGTTTCCTATTACGATATGAGAACAATCTCATTTTTAGCCTCACTGAATAGATGACAATCCTAGAACAGTTAAATTACGCTCTTTGATATTACATCACCTTTTTCGCATTTAAAATCATTAAATCTTGATATGACCATCCAATTGAAAAAAAAAAAAAAAAATCATTACTATCGCATATGAATGGCAATGGGCGAGTTAGGGCGGTTTTCTTGTGCCCCAAACCCAACTCGGGTTTGAACCCCGCCACTTAAACCCGATGGGAGCTTGGATTTTTGCCCGTTGCTCAAAACCCATACGGATCAGTGTAGATCCGATGCGAGCCTATAATTTTGCCCCTTATTCAAAACTCGTACAGATCAGGGTAGACCCGACCTAACCCAAGATCTGATGAGTTTTTTTTTTTAATATGCATAAATTTATATATTTATATTTTTTTCACTAAACAATAAATCATATATGAATAATAATGTGTTTACAATGATAAGAGAATATAATAAAATGAATTGTGAGATAATGGTTCAAAAGGTCTGCATTTGTTATAGCTTGTTGATTGGAAGAATATAATATTCATATCACAACCACATATGCTTAAGAAGATTAACAAGTAATCATTATAGTTATAAAGCGTTTTAATTATGTTTCAATAATGCGGGTCGGGTTGGGGTGGGTCAGCCGTGCCCCAGACTTGACCTTTGACCCATACCTTTCAAATTTAGGTCACATGTCTATCCGTCCCGAAGACCCAATGAAGCGGGTCTAAACGGCCCGAAACAGGGGTAGATCAACCAGCTTGGACCCTGGACCCATTAGGGGTGAGCGTTTAGTTGGTTTGGTTTATCTAATGATAAATTTGTCAAACAAACTAAAACCAATAAAAATGAAAACCAAACCAAACCGACCAAATTAAGTTTGGTTGGTTCGGTTGGTTATCCAATTAAACCGAACTAAAAATGTTTTACACTTTGTGTTTGAAATATTCACTATAATCTGAAACAAATTATAAATCTATGATTACAGTATTATTAGTTTTGATTTTTAAACTTTTTAATATTAATTTTGACACATAGGCGATGATTAACATATACTTAAATAACTAAATTCACCTAAAATATTTATTATAATACTGATAATTTTGAAAATACAGTATAAATTCGGTTAATTTGATTAAACCGATAACCGAACTTAATTTTTTTTGGACCGATTACAAACCGATTTAATTTCAAAACCGAACCAAACCGACCAAAATAAATTGGTTTGGTTGGTTTATTCGGTTTAACCGAATAATGCTTACCCCTAGGACCCATCTCATTGTCATCCCTACTACTGCATATACAAAATGAACTATCGATCACTTGTTTGATACTATACAACAACTAAGTCATTAATCTCAAACAAGTTGAAGTTGGCTAGATACGCTGCTAAAAGCAAAGTCAATTCAAATGTAATAATAACAATAACAAGAGATTCAAAGATAAAAGCATAAATAAAGATAAAATAAAATTTAAAATAGTTAAACAAATAATAATAACAATAGTAATAATTATATAAACCATGATGTTCCAACTCCACTTCTCAAAGGCTCTCCAACAGTTGAGAAAGAAGGAGAAGGCATTGAAACTGTTGTCGGTAACTGTAATGATAAGGCAAGGAAGAAAGATGCAGATGCAGACAACAGAGGTAAGCTGGAGAACTAGGTGGAGAGCTAGAAAAAGGCGAAATATGGGATGATTTTTCTGACAAGGAAGGAGATACTAATGGAAGGGGTTACGATAATAAGGACAATGATCACTGCCTCAATTTGTTTCCTCTTGAAGTTGAAGACATGGGAGTAGCTTCTAAAATTGGCAGTAGCACTGAGTTTAGCCTCGACCTTGGACTTGGTTGCAGTTGATATATATATATATATATATATATATATATATATATATATATATATATATATATATATAAGGGCAGGTTCGAGAGCATCCCAAACAGTGCAGCACCTCAAAAGCCCCTCAACCACAACCAAGTATTTCACACTCTTTCTCCTTCCACTCATTCTCTCACTTCTCACTGACATTCTTTAATATAAATGAGTGACTGTGGTTCGGGTGCAAATGGAGGGTTGAAATTTAGGGGGGCTCCCTGATTCTATCTCATATATATATATATATATATATATATATATATATATATATATGAGTGTGTGTGTGTGTGCGTGTATGTTTATGTATACATATATATGTATATATTCTCTCCCTTTAATCAGTTCTAGCCCTTACTGGGAAACAGTTGTGGATCGCTCTTTTATGGATCATGCACAAACTTTGATGACGATATTGACAAAATGTTGGTTAAAAAAATGCATATAAAAAAAAAGATGATGATGATAATACTAATAGTAATAGATACTGAAGACTGACACTACGTCTTGTGCCTCTATACACTGGTCCTATCATCTAAAACTATAAACACTCTTCTTAAACTAACCATTAAGCTAACCAAAAACTTAAGGTTCAAGTATATGGATCGCTAACTTTTATGCGTTCTTATTCGACATCATCTCTTCAGATATACTTCAATTTCTCAAGTTTTTTTTACTACCTCTTTCCATATGATTCTTGATCAACCTCTACCTCTTTTTAGGCGTTCGATGTGACTTATAATTTCAACACATACAGGTGCATCGTGAGGTCTCCATTGAAAATGTCTGAACCATCTTAAGCGGTGTTGAACTAACTTCTCTTCAATGGGTGCAACTTCAAGTTTGTCTCGGATATCATCATTTCTAATTTGATCCCGTCTGGTATGTCTACACAGCTTCATCACAACATACATCTCTGCTACACTTATCTATTGCATGTGTTGCCTTTTAGTTTGATAATATACATAATTATAGGAACATCTTGGCTAAGGTTTCCGTTATGTTTTAAAATACACAAAACATCATTGTCAAAAGAAAAATATAAATTGCCTTTATTTTAAATCATCAAAAAACAACGCAAAAAACTTTCAAAATTTAAAACTTATTTCAATTTATATTTATCTTTGTATTTATGTAAGAAATTTTAGAAAAATGATCAAAAACAGTAAGGTTGATGCAATTATTCAAAAATATATGCATGCAAATAATCGTATAAAATAATGCAATTATAGCATATAATTTCACAATTTCACGCAATTCTTTGATGAATAATTACTGATATTTTTGCGATTATTCAAAACAGACTACTTTCTAAGAAGAATGACAAATAAATTTGCAAATTTATAAAACAATTTCATACATTTATGCAAAAAATATTGTTCACAAAAATTAATTTATCGAGTGAATATTTGTAGATATGCCTATGTTGACCCACCCTTATATAAGGCCGTCACGCTTTGAGTTTCTCGCTATTGGAGTGCTAAGGACATGAACATGGATTTAAGCTTGATTAGAGTCATGGAGATCGCGGGAACTCGGAGTTTGGTTGGCATTTCCCCAAATCAGTAGGAGTCCCTATTCTAAGATCGGTATTACTCCACTGGCTCCTCGGTTCGGCATTAAATTTGAAGCTCGATTCGGCATTACTCCTATTAGCCAAAATATCCTGGCAAAAAGTATGAAAGAATGTTGGGAAAGGAGACAGGCCACTGAAAATAGCACATGAAGGTTATCCACGGCATAAGGAAAGCGAGCCTTCGGAGAAGGCTGAATCAGCTTTCAATGACACCAGATACAAGCTACCAAATGTATTAAAATAAAGTCGGTAGGATAGCCTACGGAAGGAGCAGAAGGAGCTTTCGGAAAGGATAGAGGAGCGACACCAAGGATACTAAAGAGAAAGACTCAAGAAGTACGCTTTTGGAAAGATGAAAGGCTCCGAAGTAATCAAGTATAAGTTGCCAAAAGCATCAAGGCGACAACCATCAGAAATCGCAAAGAAACACTCAAGAACGACCAGTTTGAAAGCAGAATAAGCCTTTCGCACCAGCAAAGGCATCACAATAGTTCAAGGGACGACACTGGAAGCCGTACAAAAATGAAAAGCGTGGGAAAGGCCCCTTCGACCGGATCGAGGGGAACACTCATGCTCGGACAATATCTTCGCTGGAGGAGTGAAGCGGAACTAATCAAGCCTCCAACAAATAAATTACCCTTTCAAAGAATCGAAAGGAGCAACATGTCGATACCTAGCTTAGGAGGAAATCCCAGAATAACCCGAAAGCAGACAACGAACTCCCTTCATTGGAGCCGAAGGGATCGTCTTCCGGAGGCAGAGCATCAATAGAACCAGAAGGTTAAACATCTCAGAGAATGGAGAAGAAGAAAGGGCATCTTCCTGCGGGAGGATCCCTTTCGATGCAGCCGAAGGCCTCCATTTATAGGTTTCAGCACTAAAATAATCCAAGTTATGAGTACCTTCAGACGAAGAAAACCCCTTTCGGCAACAATCGAAAGGGCGTAGGTTCCAGAACTATGATCTTCAGAGGCAATAAAACCAACGAAAGACCCACTGTTAGCTCCTAAATAATCAAGGAAAAGGCAAAAGGTTCTTATCCTCAAGGAAAGCTCTTGCTGGCATAACTCGAAGGGCACGGCCACCAGAGCTACCATCTTCAAGTGTGTAGAGCTAAGCTTATTATGTTTTTTGGACTACCAGAAAGGAAATACTGGAGAGCTTAAGCCTCCACCAATTGATTACCGCAAGCAAACATCATGTACTAAGGAAAACAAAGCATCTAGCGACGCTGATAGCTCAGAGCTTCAACAGGCTCACTCCTCCGTCAACCAGCCAAAACTTCTAGTTCTAAAGGAGTTCCATCGGAGAGCCCTATGGAAAACACTATATTTACTTTCCAAGGGATAGCGGGAGACACTTTCATTAAGCCTTTGTATGCACTTTCGCCGCAAAGCTGGGACGAAGCCCATACACCGAAAGGAGGGCCAATCTACACCTATAAGCACGACACTAATGGTTCAAAATAGCTTCTCATTCTACACTCTTACGCTCAAGTTTTGAAGTGTAACCCTAATTCCCTAATCATTCCTCATTTCAATTACGAAATATTCGTACTCATTTGGATACTCAACAAAAATGACAAACCACAAGTATTTCATAAAATAACGTTGTTTCTATGTCTGTTTTCTCAGCTATCAATTTACATCTCGGAAATGTCATAATATCTTTTACCGAAACGCACCCACGTTGACCGAAGACAGTAGAGCCCTTTGTATCACAAAGGACTTATATATTATTGATAATCCACTTTCGGAGATCAACCGAAACTGACTCTTTAGGCGTCGACCACTTTTATGGTTACATTTTGACGCTAGAATGAGGACCTGAACCTCTGACCTTATCTCTCACTTTATTACAATTAGATATAAGAAAATCAACCAAAGGATGGTTAGATCAAAAAACGTTGAATAGGAGTTCAACCCATTGTTCATTTAGAGAGTGATATACCTCAAAACTTCAACTTTGTGAAACTAGAAACCGGGCGATCTTCAACTCTAACGAAAGATAGAGATAATAGAGTGGAAATATTAAACTTGGCTTTACAAACTGACGCTACTTAAAGAATCATTAAGGAAGACCTAGCCCGAAGGCCCTCCGAAGTACAATGATACAAAGTAGAATCAAAAGCAATGGGGTCTCGGGATCTTAACAGCCAAACTAAACCTCCTTCGAATTTGCCAAATAATTCGGCTTTACACGACAGCGATCAAGTATTAAAAGAAGAATTTGCTTCAAAAGAAAGCAAAAGCTTAATGCCAAGAGAAAACAAAAAACTATAAGGAATCTCGTTTTCCAAAGAAATAATGGATGTTAAAATTCCACTTGATATGAAAGTTCCCCTACTCATATATGATGGGACTACATATCCCCAAAAACACGACCCCGTTTTCGGAAGTTATATGAATTTATATAATGCCTCTGAAGCATTTCAATGCAAGATCTTATTGACGACTCTTCATAAAGATGCTAACAAATAGTGCGGACATTACCATGCCCGATCATCAAAACCTAGGAACAGTTATCCACCATATTCAACACACATTTCCATGTGTGAAGAGAATCAGCATTTATGCGTTAATCAGTATCAAACAAAGACCAGAAGAGTCACTTGACGGCTATATGAAAAAAAAATCATACTGAATCACTCAAGGTAAAAGGGGCAACAGATAGAGAAGCTAATTGTTGTATATTAAGGGCTATTTGCACCAACCCCCTTTTGAAAGAGCTCATCTTGAATGAATGTGAAGGATTGCGTGAATTCTACAACCGACAAATTTGTTTGCATTGAAGAAATGCTTAATACCAAGAAAGGCCAAGGGGAAAATCAGATGGCGGAAGAGTTTAGTTCTAACTCTTATGTAGTTGGCTCATCAAAATCAAACAAAGAAAAATGTTATTGTTCCTATCACAAGACGGATGGATATAGAACCGATCAATGCTACGATTTGATAAAGAAGGTCCAAAACAAAAAATAAAGAAAACTTACTTAAGAAGTTCGAGCGATAGCTTGTGGAGAAGCTGTCAAAGACATCACAACACCTGATCGTTATTTAACAAGTTCTTTATCTCAAATGATTACTTTAGTTTGTTGTTATGTTTTACTTCCTGCTTGTAATCAATCATATATTAATGTATGTTCAAGTGCCCTTGTAAGTAAAAATAAAATATGTTTAAGCTGGCACATGCAACGAAAGTTCCGACTTCCTGAATAAACATCAAGTCAATGCGTGAATGGAAATATGACAAGCATTAACAGGCAAGGAAACATGAGAAAATGATGAGCTCAAGCATAAATTGCCCTAAGAACGTGCAAAGAAGGAACATTTGAAACCGTCCATTGCTTGGCTTACATAAGATTTACTAAACTTTGTCTGCTTTATTTCATAAATTGTCATCATTAAAAAAATTATATTTGCATGACATACGAATATTTCTGTATAAGATGTGGAACACATCCTTGACGAAAGATCTCCAAGCTTAGCCATCGACTAGCTCGAGAGGATGATGCAAAGTCTTCGGAAGAGAAGACGAATCAACAAGGCTTTCGGAAGAGAAGGCGAATCAAATAAAGTTTCCATGAAGAGGAGCTGATGCATCTCCACCAAGTGGGAAGCCTCCAAGGAGAAGACATCAAATGAAACTTACAAGAAGATGAGCTATTACATCTCCACCAAGTGGAGTGCCCCCTAAGAGCGGTTTTATTTATGTGTGTGTGTGTGTGTGTATTAGTACATCTCTATGGAGTCTCCCAGGAGGGGCTATATATATTATTACATCTCCATGGAGTGCCCCCAATAAAGTGCTATATGCATATATGTTAGGATCATTCATTGCACTAGACAAAAAGAGGCTTAGTCTCTTTCACAATGAGCTTAGAAATAGAATAAGGCTTCAGTAACTCATATGTTGGATAAGTGAACAGAACTATCTAGTTGAACAGTTGGATAGCTAGATGACTTAATGGAACTATCTTGCTAAACGATTGGTGAACCAAACAACCAAACGAAACTATTTTGCTGAACTGTCAAACTGCTGAATGGTTGAATGACCGAACAGAACCACTGCCAAACGGTTGAATGGCGAAACAATTGAACGGAACTACCGCTGAAGGGTCAAATGCTATGAAGCTAAATGGAACTTCTGCCAAACAGTTAAACAACTTAGGATTAGATAGGACTAATTAATTCTGAAAACAGTCCTCTAAAATTTTGAAAATTATCTTCTGAAACATTTAAGACTCTTTCTATCATGTGCCTCCTCTGAATGCTTTAAGGTTCCAAGGAATGTACGCATAATTTATATTTACTTAGTAACTTCCAATGATGTTTTACTCAATATTATCCACATGGATGATCTTTTAATATTTCTTGATGACTCAATGGTGTTGCCACGATTAGAACATTCTACTTCACTTTGGCATGATCTATATGAATTTCAATTGGCGTATGGCTTTCAGATGCCTTTGAATGAATTCATTAATTGAAACTTTTATGGTTTTAACCTTTTCATGATGTTTCCCTGCCATAAATCTCTGCCCATGAGATGACTATTATGGGTGAATTTCAGTATCTATGCTATTTCTTGATTTTTGTCTAGACAGCAACTTCATTCCATTTATGTACACAAATGCTATTTCTGATCGTCTTTTAATGAATTTTTAATTATCGTTGATGGATTTTGATGCCCCATATTCCATCTTCAGTTTCTGGTGCGATACCTTATGGCTTTTAATTTCATTTTGTTGTCCGCACATACCTAGTTTCTAATATAGAATCGTTTGTTGATTCAAGATTGTTTCCATTTCTTTTGTGAATTCTAAAAATTATTGTTTTGCTTCTTATTTTCATTGCATGAATTTTTGACGCGATTTACAAATGGATGATGTGTTCGTTTGAATTGTTTCTCTTAATTTTGTGACTCATGTTCAGAAAGTCTATATTCAATTTGGTTCATATAAAAGTAATCTACACTTCTAGAATCTCAAGTCTTTGTCAATTGTGAAGTTGCAAACTTGAATTGATTTTGATTCTACGATTTTCATCATTTGTGGAAGATGCTATTGATTTTTCCAAATTAGTTTGGAGATGTCTCCGGGTGCCTTTAGTTCCATGGCTGTTGAGATTTCTTTTATATGATAATTCCATTAGTTTTGTACATTTAAAACCTCTCAATAAAATGTTGATTATCGATTGTAATTCTTGATTTTTGTTATTTGTGATCGTTGATGGATCACAGCCCCTTTTTTGACAAATTTCTGGTCTGCTAGTTTCATGATACAGGAATGATCTTTGGAAATTTGCATGATGACGATCTTCTTTTCGATTTTCAGTTAACCTTTTGTTCGTTATATGCCTTTAGATTTGAAAGGAACTAAGGAGTCTCTTGCTTAAAATTACGAATGCCTATATTCGTTTTTATGATGCCAAATATCTGACCGTCAACCTTTGAATGACAGCCAAGGAAGTAATTTTAGTGTTATGAAAAGTTTATTTCTTTCATCACTAAATAGACAACTGCTTTTGGAACTTTATAATCAATATAGAATAGGTTAAAAAGTCTATCTACCGTTTTGAAATTATCAATGTTGTAAGGATAAGAAGGCGACTGAAAAAACACGAATAATACCAACAGGACTGCTTAATATTTTTGTCTTAAAAAACAAAAGCTTATTTCATACTAAAAGAGAGGCTAAATTTTAACCAAAATATTCTCCCGATGAAAAGTATGAAAGAAGGCTGACAAAAGGAGACAGACCACTGAAAGTAGCACGTGAAGGTTATCCAAGGCATCAAAGGCAAAAGCAACTTCCGGTGACACCAAATACAAGCTAACGACTGTATTAAAATAAAGTCGACAAGATAAATTGTGGAAGGACCAGGAGGAGCTTCCAAAAAGGACAGAGGAACAACACTAAGGATATACTAAAGACAAAGACTCAAGAAGTACGCTTCCGGAAGGATAAAAGCCCCCAGAGTAATCAAGTATAAGTTGCAGAAAGCATCAAGGAGACAACCAGCATAAATCGTAAAGAAACACTGAAGAACGACCAGTTTGGAAGTAGAATAAGCCTTTCGCAATAGTGAAGACATCACAATAATTCCAAGGACAATACTGGAAGTCGTACAAAGGCAAGCGTAGGAAAGGTCCCTTCGACCAGGTCGTAGGAAACACTCACGCTCAAACAACACCTTCCTCGGAGTGAAAGCGGAAGTAATCAAGCTTCCAACAAAGGAATCACTCTTTCGAAGGAACTGAAAGAAGCAGCATGTCGATAACCGACTCAGAAGGAAATCTCAGAATAGCTCGAGAGCACGCAACACGCTCCCTTCGTTGGAACCAAAGGGATCATCTTCCGGAGGCAGGGCTTCAATAGCATCGGAAGGACTCTGGGGTCTCAAAGGCATTTCCTCACCAGGAATATCTCAAAGAATGAAGAAGAAGAAAGAATATCTTCCCGCGGTAAGGAGCCCCTTCAATGTAGCCGATGAGCCTCCATCTATAGGCTCTCAGCACTAAAATATTCCAAGTCAAAAGTACCTTCAAAGGACGAAAAAACCCTTTCAGCAACAATCGAAAGGGCATGGGTTCCGGAACAATGAACTTCAAAGGCAAAAAAACTTACGAAAAACTCACTGTTAGCACCAAAATAACCAAGGAAAAAGAAAAAGGTTCTTATCCTCAAGGAATCCCATGTCGGCATAATCTGAAGGGCACGATCACCAAAGTTACCATCTTCAAGCGTGTAGAGCTAAGCTAAGTATGTCTTTCAAATTACGTACGAAGGAAAACAAAGCATCTACCTGTGTCGGAAACCCGAAGCTCCAACGGACTCACTCACTTCTTCGTTGACCAGCCAAGGCTTCCGGTTTTCAAGGAGTTCCATCGGAGAGTTATGTGGCGACACTATATCTACTCTACTCTTCCAAATGATAGCGGAAGACACTTTCATTAAGCCTCCGTATGCACTTCCGCCGCAAAGTCGGGACAAAGCCCATGACCAAAAGGAAGGCCAATATGCACCTATAAAACGATTATATGGGTCCAGAATGAGGACTCTTCTCATTCTAAACTCTTACGTTCAAGTTCTAAAATATAAACCTTAATTTTCAAATCAATTTGGCGGTCTTCCTCGATTCAATTATGAAATATCTGTACTCATCTGGATATTCAATAAAAATGATAAATCTCAAGTATTTCATAAAATAATATTGTTTTTGTCTGTTTGCTTATCTGTCGATTTACATCTTGAAAATATCATAATATCTTTTACCAAAACGCACCCACGTCAACCGAAGGCAGTAAAGCCCTTTGTATCCGAAAGGACTTATATATCATTAACAATCCACTTTCGGAGATCAACCGAAAGCGGCTCTTTTTTGGATGTTGACCATTTTATGGTTAACAACAACCATCAGTCGGATCGACATTCTCTTTTCCCTATCGAATCGGTATTCATTCTCAAGGCCCGGATCGATATTTTCCATTGGAACTTCGAATCGTAAAACGCAAGCTACTCTGGGTCGGTACAAACGTGCAGAGATGGGATCAACATAATTGTATCGGCACGGCTAGCATGGACTTCGAGAATTGGCTAGGATTTTGTCAATTTTCGGATCGGTTACCTCGAATCGGTACCGATCCAAAAGATTTTTTATTGGCCGGTCCAGAACTCCACACTTCTCCACTCTAGACTTGGCATCTTCGACATTCTATTTTCATGCTTATCATTATGGCCGAACCGAGCTTGATTGCAGCTATAAATATAGGAGGATCTAGACATTTTTAGGGATTCTCTTTGGCTTTTTGTCATTCATACGATATTAGTTCTCTTATTCTCTACATTTCTGTAATCTAAATGGACTGTATTTGTAATCATACGGTATAAGCAATAAAGGTTATCTCACAGTGGACATATGCATGATTTGTTGAACCACTATAAATCTTGTGTTCATTTGTTTTACAGTATTTTATGTCCGGATATATATAGTTATTCTGTGATTGCAACTCGGGTTTGAGTATTGGTGTTTGATTGACCGGATCGAACGTCAACATTTTTGGCGCGCTAGGCAAAGGAGACGACAACCGTGTTCTAGCTTTAGGAATTAGATTACTCAAGGATTCATCTATCATGAAAAAGAAGAAGGATGTTACCACACAAGCTGACGGTGTTGGATTAGAAGGGAGCTAGGAGGCTTCCTCCGCTAGAAACTTCTCCATCTATCTAATTCGGGAAGACATGGATGGAGTGGTCAAGAAATTGGAATCATGCCTTAAACAACAGGAAAGACTCCTCAAATAACAAGAGGAGATTGATGTATACATTTCACTCAAGGATGAGTCAACTTGGTAGGCCAGTAGCCCAAGGGGCAACTTTTGAGGCAAGACCAAGTAGCACGCAGGAGGTAGGCTAAGGCTCGGGGGTACCCTCGCAAACTCTACCCGGACTGGTGTCGATCTCTGGATCGACGTCAATCCCGGAATCATTGTCGAACCAACTCCGGCAGAGGGTAAACCCCAGACGATGGAAATATGTCTCACGACGCACCGGATCGTTGCATTTTGGATACTGATTTGGAAAGCTTGGCTAATGCGCAGGCTCGCGTGGATATGGATCATGGAAGAGCGACCACCACTCATGGACTTTGGGTCGATGCCGATCTGAATACAAACATCGTGGTACGACGTACAGCTTCTTCTGGATTGAACACAGAGGGCACCAATGTAGGATTGGATGACCGACGACAGCTTCTTGGCGGTGGAAATCAAATCATGGATGTGATTCACCGATTTTCTCGAGATGGGATGTCTTAACCGGTATGGACTGTGTTAACCGCAGCCCCTTCGCTCAGGATATCAGGAATTATCGAAACCCACCGGACTTCAAACTGTCGATATTGGATGCTTACGATGGCAGGAAGGAACCTACCATTTATCTCATGCACTACATGCGCCACATGGACGTGCTATAGATGTTGGACAACGTCATGGTTAAGTGCTTCACACTTTACCTCATGGATATTGTTGTCATGTGGTTTAGACAGTTGGAATCAAAATCAATTGACATCTGAAATGCTTCAGTTGAACGGATTATTGAACTATTCAGGGTTTACATCTCTCGATCCAAGAATGTCATGACTCCCACAATGATAAAGCGGAGGACTGGAGAAACTGTGTTCTTTTTTCTGAAAAGGTTTAATGCGGTGGTAGCGTTAGTGGATCGACCAGACCCGTCTATGGTACTAGTAGTTGCAGTATCTGGCATTCTAGATAAATCAGACTTTAAGATCTTACTGGAACGGGATCCGCCGAGGGACCTGGATGAATTTTACTTTGAAGCAGACAAATTTCTGTGGGAAGAGGATGCGAGAGCTGATAAAGAAGTTCTCGAGGTTAACATGACTGAGGATGGAGGACCGTCCGGATCTGGCAAAGGAGAGGATAAAGGCAAAGGAAAAACCTCAACCAGGGAAGATAGGAACGTTCAGCAATGGAGAGAATCTAAATTCTCCTTGTATACGGGGCTCACTGCTTCTTTAGAAGACATTTATTTGGATATTCACAAAATTTCTCCATTCAGATTGCCTCCCAGGAAGGAGCCGAAGCAAAGGGAACGAGAGTTTGGTAAACACTTATTGTTTCACGAACTAGATGGACACAATACAAATGAGTGTCGGCATTTACGGGATATGGTTGAGGAACGTGTAAAACGCGAAGAACTGGCATAATATGTAAGGAATCAGACTGCGTTAGCGGACACCTACTGCCTCCCGAAACATGAATAACCCCTGACCTAGCTCACGTAAATTGATTATCAACTAATCTAAATTTTCTGGACTTTGGATTCCTTGGATAGTTTGCTTTCAGTATTTTGGACTCTTTTGATTTTGGTTTTTAGAATTCAGATTTCTATATTTTGATTTTTGATGACAACGTCGGTCCATCAATGTACGGGATTATGATTTAATCCCTAGGCATGCTATGTATCTGACAATAAACCATCCACCTCTTAGACAGTAAATTTGTAATTAAAAAAGGGCTAAGTGTGCTCATCCACGTACGAGATTATGGTTTAACCCTTAAGCATGATCTGTGCCAAACGATGAGCCGTTAGGATTTATTTTTGATTGGTAATAACTTAGAAATTTAGTAAAATTACTTCACTTTGCCGATTATGCTTGTGAAGTATGGAATTTGAAACTGCGATTTTAAATTTTAATAAACTGGTCTCCAAGTATGGATTATGCTTGGTAAGAGTCGACCCGTCTTGTCAGGATTTGGCAAGATCGCTCGGTCAGGGATCAAGTATGAATTATACTCGATTGGATTTGAGTTGTTTTGTCAGGGCTTGGCAAAACAGTTCGCTTGGTTATTTACAAGTATGGATTTTTACCCACATTGGCTAGGCCCGGCAAGTGCCATGGATTTTGGATTGGATATTTTAGATTTTGGATTTCTTTAAATTTATCGGATTTCTATGGTTTACTGGATACTTGGATTTACTGGATTTGAATTTCGGATGCTTTGGATTTGGTTTTCTCTTATAATGCGATCCGAAGTGATCTTCGGATTCTATTAGTTTTCGAACTTGGTTTTCTATGGATTATGGATTCTGATTTTCTTTTAATACGATCCAGCACGATCGTGGCTTTCTGGATTTCTGGTCTTCGGCCATTGGATTTCTATTTGAACTTCTTTCGGATTACAACTCTTGAATTCATGATTTCTAGATTATACAAAACAGTCTTCCACAAAAAGACATATTTTGGAAGGCAAATGTTGACCCGCCTTTTTACAAGGTGGTCATGCGTTGGATTTGTGGCTATCGAAATGCTCAGAACTTGAACATAGACTTAGGCGAACTCAGAAAAGCTTGATTGGAGTCAAGGAGTTCGCGGGAACTTGGAGTTTGATTGGCATTTCCCGAATCGGTAGGAACCCCTATTCTGGAATCGATATTACCCTGCTGGCTCCTCGGTTCGACATTAACATCGAAGCCCTGTTCGGCATTACTCCTATCAATCGGATCGGCATTCTCTTCTCCCCATCAGATGGTATTTATCTTTAAGGCCCGGATCGGTATTTCCTATTGGAATTTCGAATCGGTAAAACGCAAGCTACTTTGGGTCGGTGCAAATGTGTAGAGATGGGATTGGCTTAACTGGATCGGCATGACACTCATGAACTTCGAGAATTAGCTAGGGCTTAGCCAATTTTCGCACCAGAACCGATCGGATCCGAAGGATTTTTGGATTGACCGATCCGGAATTCCTCACTTTCTCTACTTTGGACTTGTTATCTTCGAGATCCTATTTTCATGTTTATTATTCTGGCTGAATCGAGATTGATTGCAGCTATAAATATAGGAGGATTTGGACATTTTTTGGGATATACGTACGGATTATGCCATTTCCAATGCTAATTCTCTTATTCTCTACATTTCACTAATCCAAAAGGACTGTATTTGTATTAATATAGTATAAACAATAACCTCATATTAGACATAGGCATAATTTATCGAACCACTATAAATCTTGTGTTCATTTATTTACAGTACTTTGTATGTGGATTGATAATGTTATTTTGTGATTGCAACGAGTTTGAGTATTGGTGTTTGATTGACCAAATCTAACGTCAACAGTCTGCAAGTGAATACTCGCCTCTATGTCTGCAATATTTTTCAACAAGTATAGACATTTTTGCACTTATTCATTGTTTTTCTTCAGTTGCTTAGTTTTAATATTTACAACTTTATGTTCTTTAAAGGCATGGAACAAAAAAAACAAAACAAAGTTGCAACAACGAACTAATAATAGGGACCTGCTTTATAATTGCTTTTGCACAAGGACCCATCTTATATTAAGTTTGGTTTTAGAGATGTGGCTAATATTACTTAATTATATATAATTCAAACATTCATTTTACTTGTGCAGTTAATTCCCCGCTATTACCCCGCCATATCATGTAGTGGATTTCAACCGCTACGTTATTTTCAAATAGCCTTTCCGTTTTAAGCCCCGCTATATTATGATATTCCCGATATATCCAATTATTTCGGTTATATTCTGCTATTTCCGCTACATTTTTTTTACGAAAGAAAGAAATTTAAAAATGAAATTTATACATTATAAAATTAGTTTTTTAGTATAATTTTTTCGAAATATAAAATACTGTAATATTCTATTAAATTTAATCAAGCAAAATAAAAGTTTACATACATATATTTGCTTATGCTCTTATTTAAAATTGAGAATGTACTTATTATAATTAAATTGAATGTTAATTTTCCATTTATTTATCATTTATATATTTGTAAAATTGTTAAATATGAGTTTTATATGCTATTTTAGACTTGTCCGTTATATCCTGTTATTTCCTCGCTTTATCCCCTCTACAATTTTTTGCACCTCCGCCGCATTGGATCCGCTGAGCGCGGTTACCGCACAACTTTTTACAAGTGACTTATAAACCTGTAGCAAACAACAATTGTGTAAGCTCGTCATTCCAAATGTGTTGATGCTAGACGCAATAGATTTGAGTGTTAATATTTATTTATTTTAGTTATTTACTCATAGGCTTGGACGAAACAGAAATTGATTAAAATAGTTATAGAAAATAAAAGGAATTAATATTGATACTTAAATAACATAATTTTTTCACAACACCACCACATTTTGAATGGAGTTCCTTTAATGCTCGCCCCCTCTCAACCACTTTCCAAGTTCTTTTAATAATTCCCTTTATGAAATACTCTACCTTCCTTATAACGATCACTTTTCAAGCATGAAGTTTTGAAAATGAGATTCAAATCGTAAATCATAAAGTTTAAACTACCGTACTAAAATCATATATCATTCAATCGAAAATACATGTTTTAACTACGATATATTCTTGTACACAGTAAAGTATGCTCTATGTTTATAATCAAAAGACATTTATATACATCAGAGTAATGGTTCTTAATTTCATAGCGGTCATTTATATGTTTGGAATTTATTTGATTGTTGAATTCTAGCGTCACGATCTAGAGCTTAACTTTCTCCATTATTCCTTCTTTAAAATGTATTTTGAACAGGAATTTAAGAATCAAATCATAACCGGAAAGATGCGACTAGCGTAAGATTTTAAAATTTTTGTAAAAAATGTTCAAATTAATCCATTGCCAGTGAGTGAATGATTAAACAGTGTACAAAATCAATGTGGTATCTGTACCAACAAAAATATTTTTGATACAATATATGAGACTCGGTTATTTTGGTTGATAAAACATGTGAGTGTGCTGTGATTAATAATATTGTAACAAAAAACATACAATAATGCAGTAACTTGATTACCACTTAAGATGAGCCCCCTTGCACATGCCCTTATTCGTGTTTGTTTCCAAGAATCAACACAAATTCATCACTTCATGCATCATGCACCAAATCCATGGCTGCATTGATACATACAATTTTTGTACCATGCATCAATTTTCACAATGTATGGGATCAATGGCAGACCCTTTCTCAAGTTACATGCAGTTCTTCCAATTCTCGATTTCACGAACTAAAATTTAATAGCCTTTTCATCTTCCCTTGGTTGTCATATGTGCACATATCTAGTGCCTCGTTTTCATAAAGAAGTTGAATAAGAAATTATCTTTGTCCTTTAAGTGCTTAAATCAATTTAAATCTACTTCAGTCTCAAAATCCTCGCTTGGAAAATAAACGTGTGCATCAGGCAATGGCGACTGATTTAAAAATGCTTTCAATCCCAGGTTTTGGAAGACGGCTAAATCTACTCAAGTTTTCATCATCAACAACAAAACCGCTTCGACTAACATCAGAAAGTATGAGAATTAATATAACGTGCTCAGACACTATTCCTTCTACCTTCATCACTTCATACTTAAGAGTTCCAAGTTTTGAATCTGTGTATACAAATCCAGCTTGGTTTTCTAATATCTTCTCTACTAAGTTAGGCAACAGCACCGGTGATTCATGTATTCTGTAGCCATTAACTAAAGATCTATCATCTACCAGCTCCAGTTTCAAAACACTTTTAACATCATGGAAAAGCATCGATGCTTCATATATCTGAAATTTCGCTTCTGTAGCGTCTTCAACTATTTGTTTGTTACTCATAATGATAGCTTCATTCAAAACTTTTGACTTCTCATACATCCCTACCAATGCATTGCCGATATAGCTATCTGATACCAAACCCATTTTTACAACCATCGCATGTATTTGTTTGCCAAGATCAATAGCTGCCAGATCAGTGCATCCTCTTAAAATTCTAGAAAAAGATACTGGGTTTGCATGAAAACCATCCTGTTGCATACGATAGAAAACCCTTAGAGCTTCGCTGCTTTCTTTATTTTGTGTGTAACCCATTAACAGCAATTGGTACGAACTCATGTTTCTCCTTCGCATGCAATCAAAAACTTTGGAAGCACTCAAAATGTTTCCGGACTTGATATACATACTGATGGTAGCATTTCCAACCACAATATCTGAAATATTGAACCCACTCTTAATAGTTTGACAGTGTACTTGCTCTCCTATATCTAAAGAATTTATATCAGAGCACGCACCAAGAACAGTGGCAAAAGTGAATTTATCAGGAATAAATCCAGTTTGGTATTCAATGCAATATACTTCAAGAGCTTTTAGAGGCAACGAATTCCAACAATATCCAGCAGTCATAACATTTATTAACATACAACTATGAGGTTTGGGTGCATGTGAGAATAACTTAACAGCAGTTCCAATATAACGACATTTCATATACATGTGAATAAGTGATGCACATGCCGAGTTGGAGAATTCAAACCCAAGTTTAACAGTCAAAGCATGAATTTTCTTGCCGCCTTGTATTGCATGAATAGCTGTGTAAGCATAGATAATAGTCGTTAAAGAGTGTTGGTCTATCTGTAACTTAGTTTCCCTTAAAGATTGAAAAGCCTTAATGGCTTCATCAAAGCAAAGATTTTGTACAAGTCCTGCTATAATTGCAGTCCAGGACACTATATCATGTATTGGCATAAAAAGGAATATTTTCTTTGCATCCAGTATCTCTCCAACTTTCACGTAGGTTGATATTAGTGCATTCCAAATCGAAATGCAATGTAACTGCGCTGATTTTAAGATATTAGCATGAATTTGTGTACCTTCTTCTTTGTAGATGCACAAATTAAGCACGTTTACTATTGCACCTTGCTTTGGATCCGATTTTGAAGCCAAAAGCTGTTTTGCAAGCTTCACTGCTTCTACTCTATAACCATGCAAGTGGTATCCCGATATTAGTAAAGAAATTAATGAAATGTCTGGATTCTTAACAGTTTTGCTAAGCTCTTGCATATATTCTATTTCACCAAGCTTAGATAACAACTTAACAAGCTCAGATACTAGAAAAGTATCTCTATCAAATCCAAGTTTCATGGAATAAACATGAAGATTTCTACAAAAGTCGAACAACTCCAATGAAGCGGCAGCATAAGCTACAACTCTTAAAGTAACCAAATCCATCAAAACCCCAGTTTGAAACATATCTCTAGAAAGTTCTACAGCATTAAGAAAAAAACCATTACTTACATATCCAGAGATCATTGCATTCCAGGAAATCGAACTCTTAATAGGAATTTCATAAAACAGCTTCAGTGAGTTACCCAAATCACCACATTTTCCATACATATCAACTAGACCAATCTCTACAAACCTATCATAACCAAATCCAGTCTTAAAAATCAAACCATGAATCATTAATCCGACATCAAGTGTTGCTGAAAATGCACAGCACTTCAACATCGAGGACATAACATACTGATTAGGTTTTATATCACTAACCATCATTCTTTTAAACAAATCAAAAGCTTCAAAATCAAGCTGATAACTAACATATCCAGAAATCAAAGTACACCACGAAACGGCGTCTCTTTCTCTCATTTCATCAAACAAGTTAGCTGCTTTGGTAAAACACCCACCTTTTGCATATCCATACAACAACACGTTCGATATTAAAATTTCATCTTTCAATCCAGACTTCACTAAAGGAGAGTGGACAAAACTACCCATATGAAAGTTTCCCGATTTTATGCATTTTTTAAGAAAGCCCAGGTATGGGTTTGGATTAGTAGCTGGGAAAATTTGATCCAGGGGACTCAAAATTGCTAAAACGTCAGAAATGCTTCCCGTTTTCAAAACTAGTTTATTGCAAACTCTAGAAGAGGTTGTGAATTGATAATGGGTTAATTTGGGTTTAACTATGAAGAAAGTAAAGGAAGGAGCATTGAGTAGATATTTTAACATATGGGTTATGTTGATTTTGAGTGGAGACGGGCATTTTAGAAATTAGAATGTCCAGACGGTAAACAAGGAAGTGGGATTATCATTGTTAGGGCCGTCGCCATGGCTGCAGACCACTGATGCTCTCAGTTCTAAAAAATTTAAATGCTTAACCGATGTTAGGCCGCTGAATTTCCAAAAAAAAAAAAAAAAAAAAAAAAAAAAAAAAAAACCACAAACCGTGGTAAACAAGAATTTGCCCAACATACTCAAAAATAAAATTATAAACCACCAATGTACAACAAATATAACCTAACATTCATGACACAAAATCAGTCATCTATTATTCATCTTTCATATTTTTTGTTTTTTGTTTTTTCAAACTTTTATTCAATTGATATAAAAAGGGTTTTTAGACACAAGGACAAACTTAACAAAAAAATTATTCATAAGGACAAAATGCTAAAATTTTAACTACAAGGACATTTTTTAGTGTAAAGGGAGGAATTCAGGGGTCCACTATCATTCATACTTTACACTAAAGTTTGTCTTTATGGTCAAATTTTTTGCCCCTTGTCCTTATGGATAATTTTTTTGTTAAGTTTGTCTTTCGCACTATTTTCCTTAAAAAAACCCTAGAAACTATAGTGCTTCTTCAAATCAAATTCAACAAAAAATGTGTATCCTTTTTTTTTAGAAACTCTTTAGTATAAGGGGCAATCATAAGGACTGAACCAACCAACTCCAAGAAGGATTACCTTGTATCTGCCCGCTTCAACCCATGTCGTCTTTAACCTCTTAGGAACTGTCTTTCACGAGAAACGTATGCAGAACAAGACTCGAACATGTTTTTATTACCAGATCTGAGCATCCTTTTTCCATTGCACGGACTAAAATGTTACATCTTATTTCTTTATTTTTAGTTTATTCATTAAAAAAGTTCCAATAAATAAAAATATTCAATTAGTTTAAATATGAATCAATCAACAATGTTAATTGGCTTTGTTTTTTAGAATAAGATTGATACTTTATTCAAGCTGAAACACTCATTTTAATGTTAGTAAGGTTTGAACCCATGATCGCATGGCCTTAGAAACCCAGAATATGACTTGTCACTCGAGCTAACTATCCTTAACGTTAGAGTTGTCTTAGTTGATAACATTGTTTCATCGAAAGAATGATTAAATCAATACTTAAGCGAATTGGTTTATCTATTTATTTTTTGGTCACATAGTATATCTGTTATCTCACCTTTTTACAAGATCGTTACATTCAAGATTTGGATGCTTGGATTGCTCGAGAATAGAGTACGGATTATTATATGAAGCTAACAGTTGAATTGGCCCAAATATCGCTTTGGAATTAGTTAAGTTAAAATTCATAAGTTGGCTAAGTCCAGAATCAATATGACTCCGAAGGATAGAAATAGAACTGGGATTTCGGCTAAGTAAAGGATTGGTACTATCCGAGACATAAGATTTCAAGATTTGGAAACTAGCTCCAAACTACGTCAACAACTTGGATTTTGGAGGTCAAAAATAGAGAATCAACTAAACGAGCAAGAAGGTTACTCAAAGGGGAACCCATCCGGGGGTCGCACATTTGAGGGTGCAACCCCAAAGGGATCGGTACCGACCCGCTTGGGGTAGGTATCGACCCCTCATGTATGGGACGACCTGGGCCCCACTTCTGGGTTGGGTCATCCTGCCTCGGCGGGCTTTCCTGTGAATTTTTGAATCGATTCGTCTTGAACTCTTCAGCTATAAATATGCCTTCAAGGCTTGAGAAAAAGAGGATCTTGTCTTCTTGGATCCTCTCTTGTACTAGAATCTTCTTCTTAATTTTTCTCTAAGCATAAACTTTGTCATTATCAACCCTTAAATATACTTACCTATAGTTGTTGTACTCAAACCAAGATTGTATTGTAATCTAACAGTAAACACAAGAGATTACCCTATAATGGATGTAGGCACATTGTCAAAATACTATGAATTCTCTATGCCTTTTTACTTTTAATGCGCTTTGTGATCCATATTTATGATTATTATTTATGATTTGGTATATGCGGATTGGATAATTGGGGTGTTAGGCTCAATTGTCCAAAATAGCATCTAACATTTTTGGCACGTTAGGAAGGGAGCACCTTTAAATTGGAATTGGACTTGCTTACGGATTCGTACATGGTAAGGAAAAGAAAGACCACTACAACAAATTAACCATATTACAACGGTGGAAAAAAGTTGTAAAAGGCTTTTTACAACGGTGGAGCCACCGTCGTCTATTAAGAAGTTGTAATAGACTAAAATCTTTTACAACTTTTTTGCACCGTTGCATCACCGTTGTAAAACGTATATTTTACAACACTTTTACACCGTTGTAATAAACTTTATTACAAAAGTTTATAACTTTTGTAATATATATTATTTAAAGTTGTAATATATGAACAAATTATATACATATTATTAATAAAAGAAATCATTTCAGAACATATTATCTACAAAATTGAAGATATCAAACAAACTTAAAACATGAACCAAACCAACATATTGAAATTTTCAAGCTATCATCATTTTTTATAAATCATATAAGTATCTCAAGTACATAAAACAACTACAACAAAGTCGATTATCCAACACTGCCTGCTAAAATATTTGCATGCATAATTACTAATAAATTTGGCTCCTGAACCTAAAAATGGTTTTCTCATTGCAAGCTTGAATCGAAAGGATCATCATACGTCGATCCTGAAGTTCCTTTTGTTGTCAATGAATTATCGGTCCATGGCGGTTCAGTTACCCATCATCCGATGGAAACCCCTCCCGCGCGCCGGCAGAATATTGTTACTAGGTTGCCAGAACGTCATATATCGATCTGTTTTTTCCTATTAGCTAGTAAAATAGCACTCTGAGGCTACGATATTGTCATACATTGATCTGAACTTTCTCTAAGTGTTGGTGAATTCTTGCTCCAAGGTCGGTTTTGTTACCAGACATCAAACCGAAACCAATAAACTGCTTAGTGCCTAATCACTTGTTTACAAAACATTAAACTGCCTACATCCAATAACCGCCTTCAGGTAACCACCATCGACAACAAAACAATCGCTATCTCTAAGTCAACAAACCATATCCCGGCCTTTACAAACTTCATCTCCACACAGCCATCAACTTCCGTCCAAACCTCGGCAGTACCACAAGTCGCAAACCCACACACACCCCTAATTACCCATTTCCTTAGAATACAAACACAAGTCGCAAACCCTAGACAGCGGGCTCGACTTTCCAGATCAACGTCCTGAGCTGCAGGCGAAGGAGACAGATATATATCCGATAAAGCACAGTGCAACTCACGCGAGCACTGTAGATGGAACCATGATGTCCTCCAGCGGTGCGATTATTTTGACAAAGATGATTATATATATATATATATATACGGATTTTAGAATTTACTGTTTGGGAACAAGTAGAAGGCGATGTAAATTTGTTTGGATTTGGGAAATTGGAAGAAGTGGATGAAAGGGGATCCACGTTTTATTATTTAATAGTGGAGTAGTTGGGAATTGAACGCACCGATGGTCATGTCCAATAGAAAATGGGGGTTTACGGATGGAATTATGAGGAGCCGTGCCAAATTATCCAGAAGCGGCAAAAAATTCAGTTTGGAGGGAAATTTTCAATTGGAGCCTAATTTAAAATTTAAGGAAAAAGTGGTGAATTTTGTGGTTAAATAGATGTAAATAAATATTAATATGTAAAAATCAACTTTTAGAAAACTTTATAATGTGGAATTAAGATAAAATAAATATTTAGAAGATGTTATTGTGTTATATTGCTATATATATATATATATCTGTGTGTGTGTATAATAACTTTTTTGATATAAATTGTGTTTTACAAGCATAATTGAGTTATAATTAAAATGTAAATATTGACGAAAATCAATATTTATGTATCAAAAATATATTTAATACGATGGTACAATTTAATTGTGCCAGATATTGTTTTTGAACAATTTAAGTATTAAATGTGTAAGTTTTGTGTATAAAAGTGAAAAATGTACAGTTTAGTCAAAAAATGTAACTCTTATGTTAACATGTTCAAATTTGCATTAAAAAGGGTATATAATGTTTTGAATATGGGTGTAAAAATTCTAGTAAAGATATAAAGTATTAAAATTGTAACTGTTAGGCTAAACAATGTAGTTATTAGTTAAAATAGTCTTAAGTGTGATAAATTAGCCTAAACATAGCCTAAATGAAGTAAAATGGCCTAATCTAATCACCTATGCTCTAATGGGCCAATAATTGAGCCTTAATTATGTAATTAGTAAAGGAAGGGTTAAGAGAAAAGATGTACATTGTTCATTTCCTCTGTAACACTTCTTTCTCCTTCCTCCAAAAACACACAACAAGAAGAAAATGGAAAATTCTTCTCAAAACTTAAAACCAAACTCTGAAATTCCAATCTCAAGCTAAAAATAGGTTATTATACTCTAATCGTACATGTAATTAAAGTCAAAACCATGGATCTATCTTTATTTTGTGTTAAATTTGTGAAATTTGACTATAGTAAGTTGAAACTTTGTTACATGTTATTGTAAACTTTCCTGTAGGTTATAGGTAGCCAAAAGCTCAATCTTTGCTGCAAATTTAAAATAAAATGAGTAAAACTCACAAATTCTTGTTTAACAGTTGTTTGTAGTCAAATAGAGTCATTTCAGTGAATATATGTATCACTTTAAGCATAAAAGTTGTATTTTTATGTTTATAGCTGAAAATAGCACTTTGTCCAACTTTATGATGGTATAACTTCTTTAATTCTTGCTAAAATCATGTCAAACATATTTTGAATGATAGAAGTGTTTTTGGAATTTATGCATTTTGATTTTTAGGTCAATCCAACCTCTGTATCATGTTGTAAAGTTGTGTCAAATTTTGAATCGAAGAAGATTTTAGACCTAGGCAAAATCCCATGCCTAGGTCGACCCAGATATATAAGGTTTGACCTGGGGTGTCGACCCATGCAATGTTAGGGTCGACTCCTACTTTATTTTGGACGCTGGATATATTTCTTGTAAGAATTTTTGTTAAACCCTTTTTTGCCTAATATATAAGAATAATTTCTAGCCAATTTCAGCAAATTCTAAGATGATTTTGTGTGGTGTTTTCAAGGGATTAATTCTAAAACAAGAAAAGCCAACATTGACGTTAATTCTAATATCGAATTAGTGAAGTTTCATGTGATTTCTATTGTTGATTTTATGAGCTATTTAATGAGATTTCCAACGTTGTGTACATTTTATAAAACGATTTCAACAAGGAATTTTTCTATACATATCGCTTTGAGAAAAATGATTTTTGACATTTTGAATGTTTAAAACAAAACTATCTTAAGGTTATACTATATACAATATTTTTCGATATATATCGATTTTCGAAGAAATAAATCAAATTATTTCTGAATCATTTTCTAAACTCGTTTTCTCACGTCTAAATAATTTTTATATAAAATCACATGATTTTGCACCCTTCGAGAACGTGAAATTGTGATTTAAATGATATATTAAACTGTGTTGTATGGGACACATTGGCTTATTATATCGGTTAATGCTTGACTCATTGATTGAAGCTATTTCTATTTTTCAGTGTGAAGTATGATGACTTTAATGAATCAATTAGTGAAACGTGCGGTATAGGGCGTATTGTTTTCACTTTTCGAGTTACTGTTTGGAAGTCTGTGACACATTCCTAGAGGTCTGATGTGCCAGTACTTTCTTTTGGGGAAAGCCAAGGCCGAAGGGGTCTTGTATACGTATTCACTTGGTTGAGGCCAAGTTGCATGAGGCTAAGTTGCACTCGACCGGGAATCGTAGTATTGTACACCTAAATACGTTTATATTACTAGGCAAAGCTCAGGGAGCTATATTTCTATGCATGTGCTGTTTGTTTTTTGGATCCACTTTATGATGATTTTAACTCTTTGTTGCATAACATCCAATTTCTAAAAATTTGAGATTGTTGAATTTCTTCCTACGGCTAAAATCTATCTTGAGGGTTATATAGATGAGAGTTATCTTTATATATATATTTATATATATATATATATATATGTGTGTGTGTGTGTGTGTGTGTGTGTGTGTGTAGTGATCACTTATATGTTGAACATATTCTCACATATTGGCATTTGATGTGTTTGCCTTGTAGTTTTGGATATTTGAGATATCAAATTCATGCTTAGCTTGAATGCTCAACACTTGTTGTTAATGGGAAATATTTTCATATTGATTATTGATGTCATTCATGAGACTCTTATTTGATATTTAAGTGTACTCTATCTCATGAATCCTATGTTATGTCAAGTTGAATCTACTCCATCTCTATTTGAGAAGAGTTTTCCCTTATGATGTTATATTTATCTAATTTTGGTCTACTAATACGTTTTAAACTAGACCGACTCGTGTATTTTATATGCTTGGATCAAACAAAGTCTTTTCAGGTTGGCTTCATGTAAACACCTACCTTGTTCCCGAACTTCCCCTTAAAGGAAAGCCCGGATTGAGTTGAGAACACGCCAAATCAGAACAAAAACAGAAGAACATTTCATTGCTTATTACAGCAATTTACATCAAAGTACAAGAATATACAGAGTATGAACAAATAATATACATTTGATAAATATCAGAGATTTACAAATTACAATGCAGCGGAAAATAATACATAACATAGTTGAAAGGAATACACGGATACAGAGCTTTTCGAGTATAGTTCCAGCTTAAACCAGGATTCTGTGAATATAGCATCTGCAAAACCAAGACTAATAGCTGCCCGTGTGGAAAATAGGGGCACCCAGAGTTTAGGTTAGAACAATAAACTCTAGGTCAGTCATGTGACTGATGTGAGAACTAAAACAGTTATTTAAAACTTTGCTTTAAAATAGAGTAAATAAAGGGACCACGCCGTATAACACGGAACGGGTTTTCTCCCCAGAGTACCAGTGCATAAAACAAGCAGCGCAATGCTTTTTGGAAAAATGAAGCTATTATAAGACCCACGTCCCATCACACAATGCAACGCAAGCCAGAGGATAGGGTTTTCCCTTGTAATAGCCAAACATGCTTGGTACGTTCAAAATAAATCATTTTGATATTATTATAAGTGCATAGTGTATAAAACAACTTCAAATATAAATGTATCAATCATAGACGGCATGGGTATCATATCTCATGTTGCCAATATTAGGCTCTACAGCTAAAATCGTAAAGTCATGTATTGGGAGTTGGATTTCCATCTATGAACCTAGACAATGGATCGTCCTTACCGCTTCGAGACTCTCTAGCCCGAGCCTCAGGATCAGAGCTCGAGTGATCCTTGGATCGTCAGGGACGGCCCACACTTAGCGTGTCAATAATACCATAAACTATATGCTAGTCTGCCTTATGGGGCATAAGTCTGGTCAGTATGTTGACCATGTCATCCGTCGATCCCGTAGTAACCGATATATCCGAGGCGCCTCTCTATCCATCAAGTAATAATAAGCAACACCCACATGAGTAAAATGTCTAGGCTTCATACCATGACACCACTCCTGGCTAGAAACCAGCATATGTCCATTACCCTAAGGTCCTCTCCCGTTTCTGGTTCACACCAGGGTGTGAGGCTCGCGAATTAACGCTATACACAAAGCTATGGTATATTAAAGCCGTACTTTGATCGTCAACCACAAGACTCTTCTTTTCAACAGAAGCCTTGATCATTTGCATCTCAACATGCCATAAAGGAAATTCACGTCATGCGACTGATGTCTATCGATATATAATCTCTAAGCATGTACGTCTCAGAGAAGGGTGTTAAACAAGAGAATAAATTCTCCACCACTAAACAGATATATATTTAATAGAGATCAATCAGCACAGAACGAAATCCAATGTCAGATACACATCCATTTACAAGTTCGTTCTGGGTCTGAATGAAACCGGAGACACCTTATTCCTCGTCCCATATGTCCAATACAGGAGAGAGGTCCTCGCATATCCAGTCGATCTCCAAGTACATCTGGACGATCACCACTTATTACCTCGTCTTGGGTGTACAGCCCAATCAAGACATCAGTAATCATCCAAACAATGTGAAAATCTCCGGTCTTCAACCACTGTCTTCATCGTCGACTTATCGTCGATTAAGTTATTCAGAATGTGATAAACCCGGTCTTTCTGAATAACTCATGTATCTTATAAATAAGTGCTACAAAAACACAACATATGCCTCATTTCAATTCTGAATATTCTTTTATTTAAACATTCATATCCTTTAGGAAAGGTTCCCATTAATTTTATCAAAGATAAATACTTTAAATTTATTCTTTAATCTTCCATTGGATATCAATTCAAACCAAATTAAGGTTTATCCAAACTAGTCTGGAGTATCGAACCTTACCAAAGTAATCATTTATTATATTTCCCAATCCAACCTATTCATCCCATGAAGCAGAACTGGTAATACTTCATATCTAACATCATGGTGTTATCGGTAAAATTAATTATCATTTCACGTTCAAATCTCATTAAAGATTTAACTATCGTCTGGAGTAAAACTGGTGGTACTCCATTCTCGATCTTTCCCAAATTTGATAATTTAAATTATCTCATTTCAATCTAATTAAAGATTCATTAAAACTCTAATTCAGTTTTAGTCTTCAAAAATCAACATTAATGATTATTCGAAGTTAAGAAATTAATCTTATCTTTAACTGGGTTAAAGAACTAATGTCATTTAAAACACAGTTCGCGATAAACCCAAAATCCCATCCCATTAATTATGGAATTATCATGGAAGACAGATCAATATATATAATTGATATAAACTTCCATATCCAACCAATAATAAAGATGGAATAACGGCAAAGCCTTTTAAATTCCATATATAGTAACAATCTTCCTCCACAGAAGTTCACTTCGATTATTACCAAATCGAATTCCATTCTATTCCAATTTATTTTATTAATTGGAAAACTTTTCTTTGGAAAATTTCCTTGAATCTTAATAAAAAGACTTATATATTCCAAATCACATTTCACTGTTAGTCGGGTTAAAGAACGAATGTCGTTAAAACACAGTTCATGATAAACCCGATTCACATTCCATTTTATTCCAGTTAAATGTTAATTAACTGGAAACTCTAATAATCTTAATTAAAAGATTTATTATTTTCACATAGGGTTTAAGAACAGTGTTAATGAAGACAACATTCACAATAAAACCAAAATCCCATTTGATATTAAATACAAGGCCCTGAATAGAAAATATATCGGCTTATATTCAATATCAATTCTGAAACCAACAAATATCGTATTGGAAATAACGATATAAATATATCTTTTAAATTTCCATAACAACATATGTATAATCACGAAATCCAACATCGAAATATTCCGAAGATTATTTCGATTCAAATCCATTCCAATTCATATATTGGAAATTTTGGTTATATTAAAACCCATTCTCAATCCAATTTATTTATTTAAATATAATTAGATTTTAATTCTAGTTAATAACTAGTTCATTTCGATAAAAATATATTTTTATCTTTTCAAATATGGAATTTTTCATCCCAATTCTTTCCGAATCATTTATTATGATTTTACATAAATTATTAATATTTTTAATAATTTTATCAAGGCCCGTACAGTCGATTTCCATAAACGGTCATCGAACTGCACTTGTAGTGACCTTTTCCAAATTTGATTTGGACGTAATTCCAAATCTATCCGTTAGATTTCAAATCTCTTATATTCATTGGAAAGCTCTTTTCGATATGAACCCAACGGTTTTAGTTTTTGGAGAATCCGACGGTCGGATCTCCCATAACGTCAATTCGAAGTCAATGGTTGAAATTCGCGAACAGTCGCGGCGCGGCGCGTTTTATTCAGGCCATTAAATATATATTATATATATATTTCATCGATTTCCATTTAAAACATATTTTATAAATCGTTTTAAATTCAGTTTAAAAACGATATCAACTTCATTTTCAATTTTAGAATCAAAATTGAATATTCCTTTATAAATTCGTTCTAAATCCATTTTAAAATGATTTCAAATTCATTTCAAATTTCAAATCAAATTTGAATATTCCTTTATAAATCCGTTCTAAATTCATTTTAAAACGATTTCAATTTTATTTCAAATTTCAAATCAAATATTCCTTTATTAATCTGTTCTAAATTCATTTTAAAGCGATTTCAATTTCATTTCAAATTTCAAATCAAATTTGAATATTCCTTTATAAATTCATTTTAAATTCATTTTGAAACAATTTTCCATTTCAAATCAAATTTGAATATTCCTTATCATTATATTATTTAAATGATAATATTTTCAAAATATCAGATTTTGAAATAATTTCTTTTTTGATAGTCTTTATGAAAATGAATAAAATCGATAAAAATACCGTTCGCGTCAAAATGGCGCATATCTAATCAACACGACTTCATATATTTCAGTATTTTCGTGTCCATCCCAAAATCGGGCATCAAAATCATATTTGATCCATTACTGAATATTATTTTAAAATAATATTTATTTTAAAATATTCATTATTCGTTATTTTAAAATATTTGCTGATTTAAAATATTCGTTCTTTCTGAATTGGAATCAAACACAGTCAATTACCATATAATTTTATTTATAAGGATTTCATACATGCATATACACAATAATAATCAAACACAATCAACTATCATCCAGAGTGCATTACACAACTGCATAAGCGCTAAATATAAATAATTAACGCTTACAACAGTTTGTTAACCCATAGATTGACATATAAATAAACAATTGGGATTAGTGTATGTCTAATATCATCCCAATACCCGTGTGCAATTTCAACAAACAAATATTGATTATTATTTGTGCAGTTGGGCGATGTGTAAAATATATCGTCCCAATCCATATCAGTTAAATGTGTGTACATAAACAAATCGTCCGATTTGTAAATGAATATTTATTTTTCATACATATACACGTTAAAAAATATATTTTTAACGATAAATATTTATTTAAACACATGAATATTTTATACAGTTCATTTATACAATAAGAATGATATTTTTATTGTTCTAACATTTTTAGAAAATTTCGGCAGCATAACGCGCGATACTAGAACCGGAATAAGGTCTAGCCTTATCCCTCGCCTAATAATTACTACAACAAAAACACCATATTACAACTTTAATTTTACAACGGTGGTAAAATCACCATTGTATTAAACGTTTTTTTACAACTTTTTTCCAGAAAAGTTGTAATAAACTTATTTTTAACAACTGTGTTATTTTGACAGTTGTAATAAAAGCCTATCACAACTTTTATTTTTTGACTGTAGTAATATATGACTACACTACAACAAAAATACCATATTAATAATTAATTAAAATTCGATAATTTATAAAAAATATTAATTCTCAATAATTATTGTTTAATAATAATAATAAATAGTATATTTGAAAATATGTAATAACTAATATTAATAAATTCTTTTCGCTATATAATAATTAATAAATAATAATTATGTATTATTGTTAGAAATAAAAAAAATTAGTTTTTAGTAATGAATACTTAATTTTAGTCATCAATTAATAAGAAGTAAGAATCACTAATTAAGAAGTAAAAATTAGTTTTTTAATAATGATTGTTAAGTATTTAATAATGAATAATTATTATAAAATTTACATAATAAACTTTTAATAAGTTATATTTAATTATAAATAAGAAGAAATAAGGAATTGTTAACAATAGCTATTATTAATGAGCAATATCTAATGCTTCAGCAAAATATTTCCAAACCCATCCATATTGTAAATAAGGAATAGTTAACAATAGCTATTATGATTGTAATAAATGTCTATTACAACATTTCCCCTACCTCTATTGCAAATATGGCATGAAATTTAGGCGGCAATTACTGCAAATTTGGCTCCAAATGCTTTTCACGTGATACGTTTTCACTTCTTACGCAAGCCCCTTCGTATCTCTTCTCCAAAATCAATCCTCTGGCTTCACTTCTTCGCTCACTCCCCATTTGCGAGAAACTCATCTCCTTCCTCTTCCCCTCCACCTTATTCTTCCCTCCGCAAGCGCGTCACTCCTCTCCAGTCAACCTTAAACTTCGCACTCGATCTCAATCATTGCCACTCGTGCAAGCTCAAATTCAAAACCGAATCGCAATCCTGACTTCTCAAAATCAAGTACCGGATCCAAATTCTCTGCTCCACCTGCCTCGGTTTGATCGAATCTTGGACTGCTGCATGGATCCGAAACCTTGGAGGAGACGTTGTTCCGGATGAGGGTAAGACCGCTTGTTGATTAGTGTTTAGTTTTTGCAGTTATCATGTTCGGTGAATTGCTAGCTTGAAACGAGTTATGCAAATGGACAATTTGGCTCTATAAACCTTGGATATACATGGCATTTATATGACAAAGAATTTCACACATCATAGTAGCAACCATAAATAATTGCCGTCGTTAACTTTTGCTGAAAATTGTTAAAGCATACATGTGCACATTATGTTCCTTTACACAGCAAATTTTCAGCAAATATTTTCAGTTAATAACTTAGTCAGGGGAGTTTGACATTTTCTGATTTCATTGTAGGGCAGCAAACTTATGTTTGAAAGCTATAAAGTCCCAGCTTTGTTCTTAGCAAAAAATGTTGTATGATTATTGTATAAATTTTCCTGGTGTTATTTTTTTTTTTGTTCTCTCTAAACTATTTATCATTTTTAGAACAGATATGTTAGCCTTTTTATTAGCCTTCTCAAAATGTTTACCTTTATTACCAGGTTCTAACTTCTTTTGCTTCTGGGCGTGCTACATCTCTAGTTGTTGATAGGTGTGGATTATTGCTTTTATTTGATTATTTAATGCTGCATGAATGAGGTCTTGTGATTATTCTTTTTTTTCCAACAATTTGTTTGTTTTGTGTGTCCAACTGGTTCTTTAAAATGTTTTTTTATTGTTCTGTACGTCAGCGACAATATTACAAGTGTTATGAAATAAATCAAGTGTTTGAACATGTACATGCTTAGTTTCTAAGTCCATTCGAGAAGCATGGTAAGAATTCTATTCATTTGTACAGTGGAGGTGGATCAACTACTGTTGCTGCTGTACATGATGGCTATGTTCTCCAAAAGGTATGATTTGTCTCTTTGTTCATTTTTAGTCCTAGTGCTGGTTGGTGCTTATATTACTCAAGGAATCAATAATCGCTACTGTATTATGGTGTTGGGTGCATAATTGCAGATTGACAGTTATATACATTTATTTGAGAACCTACTCGTCCAATTTCATATGAATAGAAGTACTCATTTACATTCATTTGCATGAATAGGGATTGTGGTTGACGTTACAACTCAGCTTGAGCACCTAGCTGACATTAACAGTCAAGTTCTAAACCAGATTTCTGAAAATCTTACTACGTTAAAGGTGAAAATTTGTACTATCTTTTAGATGTCGTTGTATACAGTTGTATTGTCACAAAATGTATGTCATTCACGATTCTAAACCAATTTTGGTTTGCAGTTGCATGATAACCATGAACTCTTGTCAAGGGCGAGATAAAACTTTGCAATGATCGAAAGCAAGTCCACAGAACAAAATAGAGTTTGTTTTGGTAGATCTGGTATACACATGGATGGGGCCTTTTTGCCCATAGAGATATTCAAGAAGGAGAGATGGTACTATGCATATGAATTTGTTTTCTCCTTCTTTGGCATTCCAAATATTATTTCCATACACAGTTATTATCATATATACTAGACTAACTATATTCTTCAATTTTCTTCTTTAGGTTATTGAATATCGTGGCGAGCAGGTGAGGCGCGGTGTAGTAGATCTAAGAGAGGCCCGATATAGATTAGAGGGAAAAGATTGCTATGTGAGTTTTTCTTCTTCTTATTTTTATATAATGATACATAATAATATAATATATAAAGTGCATACCACTGGCATAAGTATTGTATGAGATGTAAAACACCAAAATTCAGATACAACATCCTTAATATAGATGATTTATGTTCCTTATTCTTTGTTGCAGTTTTTCTTCTATGTGAGTTTTCCACCGTTGCAAGGCTTCTATGTCCTTTGAGTTCAGACTGCATCAAGCTCTGTAATATCTAAAACTTATTGTTTGTAATGCACGAAATTGTCTAAAACTTATTGTTTGTAATACTGAATATTTGAGTATTTTAATAAATTTGTTTGCAAATAACTGTAATATCTGATTTTCTTATGGAGTATTGTTATGTTTAGTGTATTGTTCTTTTCAGTTGCAAAAGATGTCAATTTTTTTTAAAACCCAAATGTCAATCACAACGGTGCATAACAGTTGTAGTAGATATTATTACAACGGTGGATAACTGTTGTAATAAAGTTTATTACAACATTGTAAAAAAGTTGTAAAATATACAAATTACAATGGTGCAAAAAAGTTGTAAAAGATTTTAGTCTATTACAACTTCTTAATACACGACGATTAGCCCACCGTTGTAAAATGTATATTACAACGGTGTTCCACCGTTGTAATAGGGTCATTTTGTTGTAGTGAATGGCTCGTGCCATATATACCAAATCTAATCAATTCATTTCACTTTCCAAATCACTCTCAAACAAATAAATCACTTAATCAAACAACCCAACAAACATGGTTTCAAACAAAGGTGTCGGGTGCTTCTAAGCACTGTCTGCATCCTAGTATATATATTTAACTAGAAAATAAATTATACTGAGAAGTTCTCACCTTCGGGATCCACTCCTACAGTTCTATTTCTGAATATATGAACCATTTAGATTTGCCTGAAATTCCAACGTAAACTTTTCCTCGCTATTTACAGTAAAAATCGCATTTTTAATATGATGTTTATACATTAAAAATCATATTTTTAATCAACGATATTTATATTTTGAAAATCACATTTTATATCGCTCATATATATATATATCACATTTTTATCTTGCTATCATATATATATAAATCAAATTTTTATTTCCCTACAACATATATAAAAATCACATTTTCATACTGTTAAAAATTATATCTTTATATTGCTTCTATATATATAAAGATCATATTTTTAATTTACTACCTATATAAAAATCATATTTTTAAACCGCTACTTCATATATAAAAAGTATATTTTAATATCACTATTCTAATAATAAAATTCTAGTCTTTTCTATTTTAAAAATCTTATCCTTTCTATTTCAAAAATCTTATCTTTTTAAATATAAAAATCAAATCTTTTTTTAAATAAAAATAAAAAAAATATAAAAATCAAATCATTTTTTATGTAAAAATCAAATCTTTTTTTTAAATATAAAAATCAAATATTTGTATAATTAAAAATCTAATCTTTTTATATAGTTAAAAACCATGTTTTTTGTTAGCTAAAAATCACATTTTTAATAACGGAAAATCATATTTTTTAGCTAAATAAAAAGTTTAGATTTTTAATTATAAAAAGATTTGATTTTTATATTTGAAAAGATTTTATTTTTATATTTAAAAAATATATTTGATTTTTATATAAAAAAGATTTGATTTTAATATTTAAAAAAAAATTTGATTTTTATATATAAAAAAAGATTTGATTTTTATATTTAAAAAGGTAAGATTTTTGAAATAGAAAAGATTTTTAAAATAGAAAAGATTAGATTTTTATTATTAGAACAACGATATAAAAATATACTTTTTATATATGAAGTAGCGGTTTAAATTTATGATTTTTATATAGGTAGTAAAATAAAAATTTGATCTGTATATATATAGATGCAATATAAAGATATAATTTTTAACAGTATGAAAATGTGATTTTTATATATGTTGTAGCGAAATAAAAATTTGATTTTTATATATATGATAGCTAGATAAAAATGTGATATATATATATATGAGCCATATAAAAATGTGATTTTTAAAATATAAATATCGTTTATTAAAAATATGATTTTTAATGTATAAACATCATAATAAAAATGTGATTTTTATTATGAACAGCGAGGAAAAGATTGCATTGGAATTTCGGGCAAATCCAAACGGTTTAGAAATTCAGAAATATAACTGGAAGAGTGGACTCCAAAGGTGAGAACTTCTACCTCTAATTTATTTTCTAGTTAAATATATATACTAGGATGCAGACGGTGCTTAGAAGCACCTGACACCTTTGTTTGAAACCATGTTTGTTGGGTTGTTTGATTGAGTGATTTTTTTTAGAGTGATTTGGGAAGTGAAATGAATTGATTAGAATTGGTACGTATATGGCGCGAGCAATTATTAGGCGAGGGATAAGGCTAGACCTTATTCCGGTTCTAGTATCGTGCCGTTATGCTACCGAAATTTTCTAAAAATGTTAAAACAATAAAAACATCATTTTTATTGTATAAATGAACTGTATAAAATATTCATGTGTTTAAATAAATATTTATTGTTAAAAATATAATTTTTAACGTGTATATGAATGAAAATAAATATTCGTTTACAAATCGGACGATTTGTTTATGTACACACATTTAACTGATATGGATTGGGACGATATATTTTACACATCGCCCAACTGCTCAAATAATAATCAATATTTGTTGGTTGAAACCCCACATGGGTATTGGGATGATATTTGACATACACTAATCCCTATTGTTTATTTGTATGTCAATCGATGGGTTGACAAACTATTGTAAGCGTTAATTATTTATATTTAACGCTTATGCAGTTGTGTAATGAGCTCTGGATGATGGTTGACTATATTTGATTATCCTTGTGTATATGTGTGTATGAAATCCATATAAATAAAATTATATGGTAATTGACTGTGTCTGATTCCAATTCGGAAAGAACAAATATTTTAAATCAGCGAATATTTTAAAATGACGAATAATGAATATTTTAAAATAAATAATATTTTAAAATAATATTTAGTAATGGATCAAAATATGATTTTGATGTCTGATTTGGGATGGACACGAAAATATTGAAATATATGAAGCCGTGTTGATTAGATATGCGCCATTTTGACGCGAACGGTATTTTTGTCGATTTTATTCATTTTTATAATGAATATCGAAAAGAAAATTATTTCAAAATCTGATATTTTGAAAATATTATCATTTAAATAATATAATGATAAGGAATATTCAAATTTGATTTGAAATTTGAAATGAAATGGAAAATCATTTTAAAATGAATTTAAAACGAATTTATAAAGGAATATTCAAATTTGATTTATATTTTGAAATGAAATTGAAATCGTTTTAAAATGAATTTAGAACGAATTTATAAAGGAATATTCAAATTTGATTTGTAATTTGAAATGAAATTGAAATCGTTTTAAAATGAATTTTGAACGGATTTATAAAGGAATATTCAAATTTGATTTGAAACTGAAAATGAATTTGAAATCGTTTTAAAATGAATTTAGAACAGATTTATAAAGGAATATTCAATTTTGATATTAAAATTGAAAATGAAGTTGAAATCATTTTTAAACCGAATTTAAAACGATTTATAAAATACGTTTTAAATGGAAATTGATGAAATATATATAACATATTTATTATATATATTTAATGGCCTTAATAGAACGCGTCGCGCCGCGACCGTTCACGAATTTCGACCATTGACTTCAAATTGACGTTAGGGGAGATCCAACCGTCGGATTCTCCTAAAATCAGAACCATTGGGTTCGTATCGAAAAGAGCTTTCCAACGAATATAAGAGATTTGAAATCTAACGGTTGGATTTGGAATTACGTTCAAATCAAATTTGGAAAAGGTCGCTGTAAGTGCAGTTCGATGACCGTTTATGGAAATCGACTGTACGGGCCTTGATAAAATTATTAAAAATATTAATAATTTGTGTAAAATCATAATAAATGATTTGGAAAGAATTGGGATGAAAAATTCCATATTTGAAAGGATAAAATATATTTTATCGAAATGAACTATTTATTAACTAGAATTAAAATCTAATTATTTTAAATAAATAAATTGGATTGAGAATGGGTTTTAATATAATCAAAATTTCCAATATATGAATTGGAATGGATTTGAATCGAAATAATCTTCAGAATATTTCGATGTTGGATTTCGTGATTATACAGATATTGTTATGGAAATTTGAAAGATATATTTATATCGTTATTTCCAATACGATATTTGTTGGTTTCAGAATTGATATTGAATATGAGCCGATATATTTTCTATTCAGAACCTTGCATTTAATATCAAATGGGATTTTGGGTTTGTCATGAATGGTGTCTTCATTAACACTGTTCTTAAACCCCATGTGAAAAGAATAAATCTTTTAATTAAGATTGTTAGAGTTTCCAGTTAATTAACATTTAATTGGAATAAAACGGAATGTGAATCAGGTTTATCGTGAACTATGTTTTTAACGACATTCGTTCTTTAACCCGATTAACAGTGAAATGTGATTTGGGATATATAAATCTTTTTATTAATATTTAAGGAAATTTTCCAAAGAAAAGTTTTCCAATTAATAAAATAAATTGGAATGGAATGGAATTCGATTTGGTAATAATCGAAGTGAACTTCTGTGGTGGAAGACTGTTACTCTATATGGAATTTAAAAGGCTTTGCCGTTATTCCACTTTTGTTATTGGTTGGATATGGATGTTTATATCGATTATATATATTTATCTGTTTTCCGTGAAGATTCCATAATTAATGGGATGGGATTTTGTGTTTATCGTGAACTGTGTTTTAAATGACATTAGTTCTTTAACCCAATTAAAGATAAGATTAATTTCTTAACTTCGAATAATCAATAATACTGATTTTTGGGAAGATTAAAACTGAATTAGAGTTTTAATGAATCTTTATTTAGATTGAATTGAGATAACTTAAATTATCAAATTTGGGAAATGATCGAGAACCACCAGTTTTACTCCAGATAATCTTTAATTAGATTTGAACGTGAAATGGTAATTAATTTTGCCGATAACACCGTGGTGTTAGATATGAAGTATTGCCAGTTTTGCTTCATGGGATGAATAGGGTGGGATTGGGAAATATAATAAACGATTACTTCGGTAAGGTTCGCTAATCCCGACTAGTTTGGATAAACCTTAATTTGGTTTGAATTGATATCCAATGGAAGATTAAAGAATAAATTTAAAGGATTTATCTTTGATAAAATTAATGGGAGCCTTTCCCAAAGGATATGAATATTTAAATAAAAGAATATTCAGAATTGGAATGAGACGTATGTTGCGTTTTTATAGCACTTGTTAATAAGATACGCGAGTTATTCATAAAGACTGGGTTTATCCTATCTGAATAACTGAATCGACGATAAGTCGACGATGAAGACGGTGGTTAAAGACTGCAGGTCTTCACATCGTTTAGATGATTATTGATGTCTTGATTGGGCTGTACACCCAAGACGAGGTAATAAGTGGTGATCATCCAGACTTATTTGGAGATCGACCGGATTTCCGAGGACCTCTCTCCTGTATTGGACATATGGGACGAGGAATAAGGTGCCTTGGTTTCGTTCAGACCCAGAAAGAACTTGTAAATGGATGTGTGTCTGACATTGGATTTCGTTCCGTGTTGATTGATCTCTATTAGATATATATCTGTTTTGTGCCAGAGAATTTATTCTCTTTTAACACCCTTCTATGATACATACGAGCTCAGAGGTTATATATCGATAGACATCAGTCGCATGGCGTGAATTGCCTATGTGGCATGCTGAGATGCAAAGGATCAAGGCTTCTGTTGAAAAGCAGAGTCTTATGGTTGATGATCGAAGCATGACTTTAATATAGTATGGCTTTGTGTATAGAATTAATTCGCGAGTCTTACACCCCGGTGTGAACCAGAAACGGGAGAGGACCTTAGGGTATTGGACATATGCTGGTTTCTAACTAGGAGTCGTGTCATGGTATGAAGCCCAGATATTTTACTCATGTGGGTGTTGCTTATTATTACTTGATGGATAGAGAGGCGCCTCAGATATATCGGTCACTATGGGATCGACGGATGACATGGTCAACATATTGACCAGACTTATGCCTCATAAGGCAGACTAGCATATAGTTTATGGTATTGTTGACACGCTAAGTGTGGGCCGACCCTGACGATCCAAGGGTCACTCGAGCTCTGATCCTGAGGCTCGGGCTAGAGAGTCTCGAAGCGATAAGGATGATCCCTTGCCTTCGTTCATAGATGGAAATCCAACTTCCAATACATGACTTTGCGGTTTTAATTGCAGAGCCTAGTATTGGCGACATGATATATGGTACCCATACTGTCTATGATTGATACATTTATATTTGAAGTTGTTTTATACACTATGCACTTATAATAATATCAAAATGATTTATTTTGAACGTACCAAGCATGTTTGGCTATTATAAGGGAAACCCTATCCTCAGGCTTGTGTTGCATTGTGTGATGGGACCTGGGTCTTCTAATAGCTTCATTTTTCCAAAAAGCATTGCGCTGTTTGTTTTATGCACTAGTATTCTGGGGAGAAAACCCGTTCCGAGTTATACGACGTGGTCCCTTGATTTGCTCTATTTTAAAGCAAAGTTTTAATTAAATGTTTTAGTTCTCACACCAGTCACATGACTAACCTGGAGTTTATTGTTTTAACCTAAACTCTGGGTGCCCCTATTTTCCACACGGACAGCTAGTAGTTTTGGTTTTGCAGATGTTATATTCATAGGATCCTGGTTTATAGCTGGAACTATACTCGGAAAGCTCTGTATCCATGTATTCCTTTTAGTTGTGTTATGTATTATTTTCCGCTGCATTGTAATTTGTAAATCTCTGATATTTATCAAATGTATATTATTTGTTCATACTCTGTATATTCTTGTAGTCTGGTGTAAATTGTTGTAATAAGTAATGAAATGTTCTTTTTTTTGTGTTCTGATTTGTCGTGTTGTCAACTCAATCCGGGCTTTCCTTTACGGGGAAGTTCGGGTCGTTTCTGCTGGTATCAGAGCTTTGGTTTACAGAGCTCGAGAACAAGACACATTAGAGCCAAAATGAATTCATCAGAGATTAGATTAGTAATATCCAATGAGAATGACTCGTTAGAGATAGGATCAATTGTATCCTAGAATGAGTTAGAAGAGTATTATTTATTAAAACAAATTTTATTTTGAAAATTTAAAAACCATTTTATACGTATTTGAATATTTATTTGTGGAAAATAGGCTAAGGTCCCTATTTTGAAACTTAATTAGGCTCAAGTCCAATCATTAAATTATTGTAAATTAGGTCCCTATTTTTCTATTTAGAAAAATTGCATACATTTATACAACAATTCATCAATGTTAGTTCAACTTTTTTTGCATACATGTATGCAACAATTCAGAATATTTGCATATACGTATGCAAATATTCATTCAGAATAGTTGCGTACATGTATGCAAAGATTCAGAATATTTGCGTACATGTATGCAAATATTCGTTCAGAATAGTTGCATACATGTATGCAAATATTTTGAATTATTGCATAAATGTGTGCAACTATTCTGAACGAATATTTGCATACATGTATGCAAATATTCGTTCAGATTAGTTGTATATATGTATGCAAAAAATTTGAATATTTGCATACATGTATGCAAATATTCGTTCAAATTTTTTGCATACATGTATGCAAATATTCATCAGAATAGTTGCATACATGTATGCAAAAATTCAAAATATTTGCATACATATATGCAAATATTCATTCAGGATAGTTGCATACATGTATGCAAATTTTTTGAATATTTGCATACATGTATGCAAACATTCGTTCAGAATAGTTGCATACATGTATGCAACTATTTTGAATATTTGCATACATGTATGCTATTATTCATTCAGAATATTTGCAAACATGTATTCAACTATCCATCAGAATAGTTGCATAAATATATGCAAAAATTCAAAATATTTGCATACATGTATGCAAATATTCATTTAGAATATTTGCATACATGTATGCAAATATTATAAATAACACGTAAAAATGAAAACAGGGACTAAATTTATAATAAGTTTATGACCGGATGTGAGCCTAATTTTGAAACTTAATAGGGACCTGTAGAAAATGCACCCTATTTATTTTATATTGAATTTGGACAATCGAGTATATAAAGATTTTGCATGTACGCCTTGTAAACGTATATTCGAAGTTTTAATATACTGGATAAATATAGAATCACACTCTAGTAGCCCAGGAATGATTCTGATGATTTGGCCCCATCATCGGTGTTATTTTCGAGTTTCGAAAGTAGGATATCTATATATTTCCAATTGACTAGTGTGAGAACCAAAACTAGATAGGGTCTATTGTTGTGACTTGGCATCAAAAAATGGATTATATATATATATATATATAAATTATGAATTTGAAAAATAATCAGCTAATTGATTGTTGGTTGTGATGTAATAAGTAGTGATATGTTCTTCTGTTTATGTTCTGATTTGTCATGTTCTCAACTCAATCCGGGCTTTCCTTTACGGGGAAGTTCGGGTTGTTTCATCTGCTTTGGCTGCTTATCGTCTTTTGGACACTTATGCGTATTCTGGACTAATCTTCTAGTTATTTTGTTGTGTACTTTGATATATAGATACATTCTATTATGTGATATGATGTTGTGTGTATATTGTGGTTTCATAACCACTTATGTATGTTGCTATGTATTGTACTTGATTTTTATGTATAAATATCACTATGTTGTTGTTTTATGATGTGTACTATCTGATAATATTGTGTTTTGTTTTGGATATATACATTAGCCATCATAATATTGTAATCCATGTAGTTAAATCTCTGCTAAAAACTCGCAAAATCTTCGCTACTACCGATAGCACTGTCCAACCGCTATGCTATTTCAATTTAGTGTTGATGAACAGTAGATCCATGTAACGTCCCGGAAATTTCGACAACTGGATTATGAATTTAATTGAACTATTAATAATCAACGTTATATTGATATTGGAGTTGGAAATTTAAAATCGAATATATTGTTTGGGTATGAACTGAACTAAATATTTAACTCAGAATGGTTGGTTGGCAATTGAATATTTAATGTTGAATATTTGTTTTGAATTTAAATTGGATATTTGAATTGAATTGGAATTCGATTGGAAAACATAATTGATTGAATTTAAAATAAACGTGGTTAACGTAAAATAAATTAGAAAATTTATTTGTTGAAATATTTGAAAGTTGGCTTGAGTATGTGTGTATTTATATGTACAAAGGAATTGAAATTTAACGTTTCAAATTTGGAAGAAAAACGGAGTTGCTAATGGTGAACAAACGAAATAAAATCGGTGAACCGATAATTAATTTAAAAACAAAATAATGTCAGATACAAATAGAATCAGATTATAACAGAATTAATTTTTATTGGATTCAGAACATCGAAATATGACAGTGTGTGTATTTTTGTCGCATTTGGAAGTTTTGTTAACAGTACGAGTGTAGGTGTTTATGGTAGAATTTATATAAAAAAAAATATCGCGGTTACTATCTACCTCAGGAAATATTTAGCTGACCTACCATCTGAAAATCGCACAACCTACCTATAACCTGTTGAAATTACTTTGATCTTATCTCATATGTTTCTTCTATAAAAATCACTTCGCCCTCGTCTCTCTTTAGCAAATCATTCTCCCTTTTCAAATCTCTATGGAGCTTCTGGAAATTACCATGGCATCTTGCCCCAAATCAAGATCGAGCTTTATTCCCAAAATCCTCCAACAAAAATCGTTCTTTCCCTAAAAACGAAATCATTTTCCCAAAATTAGAATTTGTTCCCTAAATTGAAAATAATGGCCAACACTACAACGGAAATCGCTCCTCTTCCCACTGTTTTCCATTGCTTCACTTTTCCCAAAACCCAACCATCACTTCGAAGCCGCGCCAATTGGGAAAAACCATCGCTGCCAGGGTATCGCTTCCAACTTCATGCCTTGCTCTGACTTGGGTCGACCAACCCTCCTTCGCCTTCCGCCATCATCGAAGACTGCAAGTCACTGTCTTTTAGACTCTAGCACCCAATCTGTTGCTCACACGTTGCTGCACCAGTTTTAAGGTGAGTTGTCAGCTCACGATTGGCATTAATTCAAATAGATTGATTTCAATTTAAATTGAAATAGATAATAGTTGATTCGGTTGGGTTAGCTGCCATATGAATTTACCCTAATTTGTTTTATGCCGTTGCTATCATTCTGCTGTCCTTGTGGAGTAGTTTCCCTAATTTATTACACATCGGATTTGGGTTATCATAGTTATAAATCCATATATATGTATTTGCATGTGCAACCATGTATATGCTGAATTTTTACAATATGTTTGTTACTCCTCCACACTTGTTCGAAAGTGGTACTGGCCCTGATGTTCTACACGGTATTAACTTGCCTAATGGCATATCTGCACTGACCGTTTAGAAATTAAAACCACTTGAGTTACTTATCCATGAACGTGTGCCTTGTTAATAGTAAAATTCTATTGTGGTTAACTGTTTCATTTGGCGTACCCTGACACTTAATTATGAGAAGTTAGTTTTGTATATATGGGGTGGCTGACGTATATGTGTGTGTATACATATACATTTCGGATATGTGCGTGTGTATGTATATATATATATATATCATTAGCATCGTATATATAAACATAACTGAGTTGTCTCGATTGATACTATATTTGTTGTTGTGAGATTTTTAAGCTTGGTTTCGGGTATACGTATCTTGGCATACATATTTACTAGATATGCTGCTAATTCGACCATTGATTGGTGGCCTTACTCTCGAGCTCCACTTCATACACACTAGGTTTAACCTGCTACTTTTCCTGGCCTTAGCCGAACCCATTTAGACTTGCATATCTTCCTTGCTTCCTTGGTCACTAGTTCGGAAGATTTTGTCTGTTACATGCTAAAATTTACCCTTGCATTCTCATGCTTTGTTGACACTTTTCTTGTTTCACCCACATACTAGTTGCCTTGGCCTGAAATCGAAATGTCTTGTGCGTTATTAAGCATAAAACGTTCCATCTGAAGAAATTGTTCTCTGAATGGACATTGACAGTCTGTACTTCTAACATATTTACACTTCATACCTCCTTAACTATACCATTTAGAATTTGGTAGTTAAAATTTGAGTTTGAATCCATGTATAGGAAACTGGCTTCATATCCTTAAATATTGGTCTTAACTTACTTGTTGATTAACTTATTAAAAAGCATATATTGTGAAGTTTTGCATGTTTAATAGAGTTACTTATAGGTGAGATGAACATTATGGGTTGTTTTTCTTTATAGTGTTTAAATTTTCCTATGAATACGCAGAACAGTCAAAATGTCGAGAGTTGTACATATTTATACATTTTAAAGTATGATTGAGTTATGAAAACAAATTCCTGCCTGACTTAGGAGTACCTCATTTGTTTTTGAAATCTATATATGATTATGCATACTACGTGTAACACCCCACATCCGTTAAGGTCACTTACAAAGGGAATGCCTTAACTTCAATGGAGCATTATGGGTACTGGAACAGAAATATTACAAGACAGACATATATAAAACAGCGGAAAGTAAAGTAAAAGTACTTCAAATCATTTATTAAATATAATTGTTTACAATAAAAGCCCATCAACTCCCAATACCCAACTACATAGCTAAAATATCTGTCTTACTCAAAAACAAAGAAGCATAACAATAAACTGTAATATTCCCTAATAAAGCAAAGCAAGCCATAGCCAAGAGAAATCCAAGCCGTACATGAAACAACCTTGAAGCTTGGTAAGATCCGAACTAAGCTGTATTCCCACCCTACGAACCTGAGGGGGGGGGGATACGGAAGAAAAAGAGGAGAGAAAAACCGGGTCAGTCATAAAGACTAATTTGGTCCTAGTGACTTTCAGCATAAAAACAGGTAAAGATAATATGGCATGAATAAACTGAAAGTAAACATAAGCATGATGACGAGGTAAGCTACAAGCACGATGAATCAAGTATAACATCCCATACTTCCTATCAAGAGTAGCATCACAAGGTTCCTACCAAGTATCACATCGCAAGGTTTCTATAACATCACAAGATTTCTAAGCTTCACCTTTACCCTATTTTCCTTGATTTCCTATATTCTCTGCACCACCTAACTAGCGTTCCAATTAGTTTACTTAGTTATAATTACAAGATAAGCGATCCCCCATAACCCACATGATAGTTTTATAGGTACATATCCCACGATGAGGGTCCCACCTCATATTGACAATTTCATGTTCCCACCGTACCTATCTTAATTAATCGGCTCTTACTTACAATGTTTCACATGTGTTATATACTAAGGTTATCCCAACCCCGTAGTTGTGGTAGCCTTCAGGACTACATCTAATATGAGGATTTCACCTCAACCAACCCAATTGCCATGAATGTGTTAGATGTATCCTTACTACCCTAATCGATCGGCTCCTACTCGACCTAGTTCTTGTTTGTGTCACGTGGCCCCCTATTCGTAGATACATGTGCTGGTCCCACCCTAGGGTGTATCAATCCCTAGGATGGCAACCCCGACACAATTCTTGATGCACAACTTTATATCTGCTGATGCCCAATGGCTAAATTTTCCACTCCGGAATACGTGCATGTCCGTAATCCGTCGGAACCTGCACTGCTGCATTACCCGCCGCCGTTTTGACCGCTTATAATCAGCCTAGTAATCGCGCCCTACCCTGCCTAGCTCAGGGTACCGTTGATACCTAATGTGGGTTACTGCTAAAACGGGTCCCGCTACTAGGGTTTTCCTAGGGTCTATTCGTATACCCCACAGGTTGGTTAAGTGTTATCCATTCAAGTTAACTTAACCCCACCCCCATCATGTTACCTTGGTTAAGTGTTCACTCTTGTGTTACTTAACCCTACCGCATGTCTTGTTATATCGGTTAAGTGTTGCTTTCGTGTGTTTACTTAACCTTACCACACACCATGTCATATTGGTTAAGCATCGCCAACCCATTTAACTTAACCCTCCCATTCGTCAGATTGCATTGGTTAAGTGTTTTCAAGTAATTCATGGCTTAACCCGTTGGTTAAATGCTGTCTAGTGATTCATAACTTAACCCCACTATCTTAGCATATCAAATTGGTTAAGTGTTTTCAAGTAATTCATGGCTTAACCCGCCCACGTGTCATGCTAAGTTGGTTAAGTATTATCTATATGTTCAAGTTGACTTAACCCTGCCACGCGTCATGTTATATTGGTTAAGTGTCATTAGTCTAGTCATATTACTTAACCCACCCATTCATGTCATATCGGTTAAGTGTTATTAGCCTAGTCATATTACTTAACCCACCCATTGGTCTAATTAACAGTTATGTTGGTTAAGCGTTCTTAGTTTACTTAACCCTACCCACTGGTCTAATTAACATGTTATGTTGGTTAAGTGTTCTTAATTTACTTAACCCCACCCACTTGTCTAATTAACATGTTATATTGGTTAAGTGTCGACTATTCATATGTTACTTAACCTTTCCATTCTTAGCATGTCTGTTTATTGGCATTAATTAATTATTAATGCATCAACCACTCACATTAGACCTGTTGTTGCGGTCACTGGATATGCCGGGCGGTTCCGGGCAGAATTACACCACAACCCAGTCTAACCTCGGGTTTAAGCACGATATGACTAACTTCTCACATTGGATTTTATTATTTGCAGTCACTGGATATGCCGGGCGGTTCCGAGCAGAATTACACTGCAAACTCAACCCAACCGCGAGTTAGCCATGTTCACGTTCGTGTTCATATTCACGTTCATGTTCATATTTCAACCACATTCATATTTCCAGTTATATGCCAATTATCAAGTTCATAATTCACGTTTTTGCCCCAAAACGTATTCCCAAATTATTATCATAATTCATTATAAGGTTATGCCAAGTTATAGCCTTTTATTTACAATATATGCTAACTACCCAAAACCCAACTTAGGCGCGTTCATATTAAACCTCTACCAAGTCATAATTTATCATATATGTTTCAACTCCAAATTTTACATAATTAACATATGCCAAGGTTCTAGATTATATGTCAGTTTTACATATGCCCAATTCATACCAAATTTGCATATGTTCAATTCATGTCGTTTTACATGTATGCCAATTTTATGCCAATTCACACATATACCAAGTTTTATGCCGTTTTACATATGTCAAGATTCATGATTTACATGTTTACAAAGCTATGCTTAATTTACATAGATCAAGTTTTACACCCAAAATTACATGTATACCACGTTTACACCAATTTACCCATAACAAGTTCTAGCCAAATTACATATATCAAGATCCATGTCAAATTACATATATCAGTCCCAATCGCGCAATAACCATTATAATGACAATACACAAAATTACCCCGTTTCATGTTAATGGTAAATTATCCCCAAACATCCAATTTTCATATTATGCCTTCAATTCCACTAAACACATATTTTCCACTAGGCAATATTCCAATATTTCCCCCGTATACCATCGTACGTATATCATAGTTTAGGCCTAGGTCCGAAATTGACCTAGGTTCATCAAAAGAAAATAAATAGGAGAAGATAGAAGTTGCAATAAAAACAAGATCAGAGAGAAAACGACATAAAAACATCATCTCAGGCATAAAGAATAGATCTCGATAATAATATCAACATGAACCAAGAAAATTGATTCACAACAAGCTGAATAGACCATAAACTTGTCATGAGAATAAAGATAGAAAAGTTCCCAAAATCAAGATCCAAGAAGAAACAAGAATAGACTTGAATCAAAAGTCCAATTTCACTTCATCACATGTCCATATTAAATTTAATTATTTTAATCTAAAAATAACTAGAACTTATAGATCATGGACAAGGAATTAAGAACTGAATTTTGTTGTAAAACTGTTGCGGCGTTGTTGATTTATTATCTTGAATCATTGTTGAAGCTTTGTTCTTTGAATTGATTTGAGTTTGAATGCTTGTACTTTGATTTGGAAACGACGACCATGGTTCAAGAGATATTTCAGTAGCATTTTGGTGTAAAAATGATTTTTTATGAATTAGGTTTGGTTTTAGGATGTATTTATAGGTGTAGGAATTATTTAGGGCCTTTATATCAACCCTAGAATCAATCCGGACCATCAAAACATGTCTCAGGCTTCAAAAATGGGTTCTGGGTCAAAACAGGCCGACCAGGTCGACCTGTAAGGGGGGAGGTCCACCACATGGTCGACCTGTAGGGAGTAGGTCAACCCCCGGGTCAACCACATGGTCGACTTGACCCCCAGGTCGACCCCCAGGTCGACCTGCCTGGTCCGGTGCTGCCTGAAATTTGCTGAATCTTCTACATGCCATAACTTCTTCATCCGGACTCCGATTTTCGAAAACTCGGACTCTATTTCATGTATAATTCCGAGACGAACGCAATGGCACAACCTGTTTCCCATAATTCTCATTTAAAAAATTAATTATACTTTGGTTTCTTGTTTCAACATGTTATTTTAAAATTCGGGTTGTTACACTATGTATATAATGTCGTTCAGGCACATTGTCCCCTTTATAACTTGATATAGGCTGTAACATATCCATATTGTGTTTGCATACACTGTGTGAATTCTATAGATTGTTATATTTAGAACTTGAGAATTTGGAATTCATGTTACTTGGAAATAATGTGTTCCCCCCACTACATTTCGATTTATATTTCCCATGTTAAAATGTTAAACCATATTTATGTATGCATTATAGTACCCATGGGTGATGCTTATTGTGTTACCAGATTCTGGTCCATGCTGTTGCGATCATTTTGTGCCTTGAATGCTGAGTATTGCCATGCTATTAACTTAACATGTAATACCCAAGTCAAGATTTTAGTCTTAGCATGCCTTATCCTATTAACTAAAATTTTCTGCTGCATGCCTTAGACTATGTCGCATTCTAAAATTGAACACCTATGGCTCGTCCGATGTCTTGCTACTAAGCTGGAATTAAATTATACAGTTATGATTTGGACTGCCTGCATTACCTGCCACATTCATACTACCCAGTTTTGTTGCCTTAGTATTTTCTACTATACATTAACCCCTACGCATGTGTTATCTGACAGGCCTACCCTTTTATTGATGGCATACTTGATTTAGTCTTTAAGATATAATTGATATGAACAAACTTCATACTTGATATAGTCATTGATATATAATTGTTGTGAACAGATACCGTTAACTGTTTTATTTCAGTTTCTATTGAAATTGGCTTACTTGAACTATGATTTAACCCTGACTCGAGTGTTTTATGTTTTTGCATGGAACGCTGGGGTCAGACCCGAGCAATACAGATTTATAGATTTCAGCATAGAATTCAAAGATTGACAAAGCCGGGGATTCTAGGAGACACGCACTCTGAAGATTTTGAACAATTAATAATTTTCTTGTATCTAAATTATGTTTTATATTCCGATGTATAAAAAAGTTTGTATCAAAAAAATTCTGATAATTAAATAAAAGTTTATTTTTGCTGTTAAATATTGTGTTATCTATTTATTCAGTGGTTTCTTATGTTGATTCTATTTTTTTAAACTCTGTAAGATAAATAACGATCCGTTGATTTGATTGTTTTAAGTTGGTTTAATTACTGATTTGAAGCAGTCAAAATGGCTGGACGTTACAAGTGGTATCCGAGCTTTGGTTTAATAAAAGCTTAGCTTATCGAGTTTGAATGAGTAGAATCGACACTAAAAAAATGAATTTTGAAAATAAAGAGAGATTCAAAATATAAATTTTGAAAATGATTATAATTTTGAAGTAAATTTTGAAAAGATATTATTTTGGAAATATTATGTATTTTGGAAAATAAGTATTTTTGAACTGATACAGCGGAATTAAAAATTTATTTTGAGATTTTAATTTTTTTCAGAATCCCCAGTCTTCAAATCTAGATCTGCGAGAGCCAGTCTTCTATAAGTCTCCTTAGATTTGAATCTCGAATCCATCGTCGAATGATAACTAAGGAAGATAAGTATGATAGAATCGGCGAATTAGTCTCTGTAATTGTGTATTTTAGAAATCAATGATGACTGGAATTTATTGGAAATAAATTTAAGATAAGAATTTGAATAGAAATAGGAAATTTGGAATTGTTTCAAAAATGAAACGGTGAATATAGATATTGGATTGGAGATTAATAAAACAAAAACTGGAAAAGAAATATAATTGGAATACGAAGGTATTAAATTTGATTAATTTATTTAGAACATGACAGGATAAATTATAATTGGTTTCAAACCAATGATGTATGACCGAATATATAAATTCAATAATAAGTATAAACTTGTTAGTTAATTAACAAGAAGTGAATTGTGAACATGAGTTACAAATGAAGCAATATATGGATAGAGATATTAAAAGAGATTTGAACCTGTATTTGAATGGGATCAAAATTTATTTGATATGACGAGTTCAAATTTCCAAAAAGGAATATTTTTTACTTTTTCAAAGTAAATTACAAGTGAAAGCAAAAATATGCAAATGAAATTGGGTTGACAATTATGGTGGGATCATTTTGAAGTTCAGAATGTAAATCAAATGAAATTTTTTCGAAATTCGGAATATATTATCGAATAACAGATTATTCGGAAAAAGGATTATATGTGGAATCAATTATCTAGAATCTCAAGAAAATACTATTTACTTTCTATTTTAAAATTTAATATAATATTATTAAATGAGTAATTCAAATTAAAGAATAAAGTATAATTTCAAAGTTGAATATTTTGAAGGCATGGATTATGGTTACAACCAACAACTACTATAAAAGAAGAAAATTCTTAACTTGAATTTAGAAGCTACAAGAATAAATGTTTTGTTGGTGTTCTAAGTAGTGAATTTTATCTATTTCAAAGTTAATGATGTTGTTTAGTTAAGGTCTGAGAGCTAAATAAACCCCAACTTGACTGACTTCGTTGTTGACTAAGAAATGGTTAAGGTTCGATACCAAGAATGGTTAAATGAAGTAAGGAAATGAAGCGTCAACAGTTAAGTGAAAATAGCAGTGTTTTATTTAATATCTATTTTAATACAAATAACGAATTTAGAAATGTTTCCCAGGATGAATGAATTATATTTTCTATAAAGAATAAAAGTTGGTGAATATATGGAAATGTTTTTCCAAAGATCGTGAGAGGCCAACGAGTCCTTATAAATCAGAATCGCTAGAACAGAAGAACAAAAAGATGCACATCAAGAACGAAGGACGACAAAACGTAAGTGAAGTGGATTCAAAAATCGAATTCGACAGTTGCATAAGAATTGATTGGATAAGAAATTAAGAGATGAAACTAAGGAAATTTAAAACTGATTGGATATTAGTAAGTTGAATAGTTTTCTAAGTGTTGATCAGATGTTGGTTTCGGCCTTCGGGATTGATACTTAGAGAGTCCTTCACTCACTAATTTACGGTCAGATACTGATGAATGAGGAAGGATAGAGATATGTGATAATGCATATAACCATTTGATTAAGTATATATAGCGATAAAAATAATATGAAGAGGATTGAGGGAAAGGTGATGGTATGAGTGGATTGATTGAAAATTGTAAAATTTTGGAAATTTCGATGTATAAGAATGGTGAATACCGTGAAGTCGGTTATGCAAGGATGTATGAAACCTATCAGATTCGAATGGAAAAAACTTATATCAGCAAGATTGAAATTAAGTAATGAACTTAGTAATTTGAAATTGGGTGGAAATTTGATTTATAATCAATGGATTTATAAGGATGAGTTTGAAAGGATATCGAATATTTGAATTGGTTAAAAGATCAAAATCAAAATTTTGATATTTGAATCTAAGTTCGAGGATATTTAATATTTAAATATACAAGTTCTGAAACTTATATGGGAAAATATATAAGAATTTAGTGAATTCGAAAAACTATTGAATTGAACGGTAATCGATTTATGATAAAATCTTGTATAATAGAATTTATATAATGAGATATTTGGGAAGATGATTTGAAAGGGGAAATTTTATATATGATTTATGACGAGTATGAAATAAAGTAATATATGTTTTCAAGTCAAGATAAGGGAAGTACTGTAGTGTCCCGAAATTCTGGTCCAATTTGAACTAACCAATTAACAGAAGTCCAATCCAAATTACAATGGAAATCAGAAAACTAATAGAAAGAAAACAGAGGGTGATGATAGATAAGATAGAAACTTAGAGTAGTAGAAGAAGAAGAACATACAACATCAGAGTAAACACGAATCTCACATCAGAACGAATAAATATATTTCATAACATAACTTTGAAATATACATCTGTACTGGAATATACATATCATTTCCAAAGTACAACACTTACAACACAGCGGAAAAACCATAGCCATATAATTCTGAAGCCTCCTGCTTTAGCTCTTCAAGTATCTGTAAATCCCGACTACTTGATTGCCCGTACAAAATTGGGCACCCAAGAGTTTAGGTAGAACAAAACAAAATAAACTCCGGGTCAGTCATGGGACTGGTGTGAGTAAAACAATTTAAAACAGTTTGAGCAATAAAACGATATCTCATAAGACCACGCTGTATAACGGAACGAGATTTCCCTTATGAGAATCCAAACCATTTGATTTAACTTTCAAATCTTTTTGAAAGAAATGATAAACTTTATATCAAAACTCTTTTGATATTATAATAATGTCTATCAGCCATAATATAATAATCATCTAGTAAAAATGCTTGCATCTAACGTTCTACATATATAATATACAATCAAAACCGCGGGCTCTTATTTGGGGAATGGATTCCAACTATGACAAGGTATGGATCCACCTTCCGCTCAATGTACTCTAGAAGCGATACAGTGGAGTTCAACAAGAACATCTTGCAACTCGGCCACACATGACTGACCACTCATTTTGCTTGAGTGTATCGAATATATTGTCACCTTACAGTTGGTAAACCAACATAACCATTCCCGGGAGATACATAATTGAAAGAAGTAACAAATATGAATATTCTCTAGATGGTGACAATATACGCTACTTGGTTGCGAACCACTTAGCCATGCTACTTGCCCGATTTCTGTCATTTTTCAGTTGATGAGGCTGGAGGTCATAACGTATCTTTTAACAGATTACTCATTCATTTACTTTGAATGCCACAACATCATACCCGTCAAACCACAAATTGATTTCCCTAAAAATACCACAGTTATATGCTAAGAGAAACGAATTCCTCCGCCACCAAAGTAAATACGTTTGAAACGATCAACTCATGTGATCCACCATATATACTCTATCAAACATTCGTCTATTCAAGTTGTCGTGGGACTGGACAAACCGAAGGCACTATTCCGTACATCCATCCTAGGCAATCTCTACCTAGGACTTATACAACAGCCCTAGCACTTTACTCTGTCTTCAATTTGTCTTTGATCTATTTGATTCGAAACGCTAATGCCCATAGGGAGTGGTTCTTTGGATAAGAATCCAACTGGTCTCTCCATATTGACGACGGAAAAATGGTCAAAACTTGGATAGTCTGTGATTTAACTATCAAAGAAAAACACATGTGCAAACAACGATATTATTTCCGAATGGAAATTATATCGATCAATCATCATTCATCATTTATCTCTTAAATTAATTTACCATTAATTTATTCATTCTCCATTTCCTGTTTCCGTATATATACAGAAGTCCTTATTTTCTAAATTTAGAAAATATACTTTATTAATCATTGGAAAACATTTCCAATCTCCTTTCCACGCATCACTGTCATTCCAGTATTCTTTACCATCGAACATTTCATTTTCTATGATTAGAAAATATCTCTGATTATATTTGGAAAACGTTTCCAAAACTCATTCCTTGGATTTAAACAGATGTTTAAATAAAACATCGCTATGCCAATTCTAACCATTACCTTCATTAACTATATTGACTTAACCAACCTTCACTATCAAACCTTACCATTCCTTAGTTAAGAAAGAAGTCAATCAAGTTGGGGTATAATTACCTCTCAGACCTTAACTGAACAACGTTTTAACTTCGAAATAGTCAAAGTTTATCTTTTAAATCTTTAACAACTTCCTTGCGAACCTCACGGATGCTATTTACGAATCCACTTCTTTTATTAAAACATTGGTTATAACGATAACGTTATAATTCCTACTTTCAAAATATCTTACTTCAAATATAACTTTTTTCTTTAATTTGAATAAATAACTAAACGATTTATTAAATAAATAAATCTTGGTTTAAAAACCAGAAAGTAAATATTACTTTCCAACATTCGATATAATCGAATTTCAATGTACAATTCTCTTACGAATAAACTCTATTCGATAACCCTTTCCTTCTAATAAACTATATTCGATAATCACTCTTCGAATAACCATATTCGATTAACTCTATTCAATTAACACTATTCGATTAACTCTAATCGATTTGCTCTTATCAGTTAGCTCTACTTGATTAACTCTGTTCTATTAACTCTATTTGATTAACTCTATTGGATTAACTCTTTTTGATTAACCCTAACCGATTAACTCTTATTAACTTACTCCTATCAAATAAACTATATTTTATTAACCCCTTCCAAATAAACTATATTCGATTTACTCCTTTCTCTATTCAAATAAACTATATTCGACAACTCCTTTTAACTTTATTCGAATAAACTATATTCGATATCTCCTTTCGAATAACTAACATTCGATAACCCTTTCAAATAACAAATATTCGATAACCCTTTCGAATAACAAATATTCGATAACCCTTTCGAATAATAAATATTCGATAACTTCTTTCGAATAACTAATATACGATAACTTCTTTCGAATAACTAATATTCGATAAATTCTTTCGAATAACTAATATTCGATAACTTCTTTCGAATAACAAATATTCGATAACTCCTTTCTATTCGAATAAACTATATTCGAATAACTCTAATCCGACTAACTCTAATTCAATCAACTCTATTCGATATACAAATATTCGACTAACTCTTGTTCGATTAACTCTATTCGAGTAACTCTAGTTCGATTTAACTCTAATCGATTAACTCTAACTGATTAACTCTAACTGGTTAACTCTAACTGATTAACTCTAACTGGTTAACTCTAACTCTAATCGGTTAACTCTAACTCTAATCGATTAACTCTAACTCTAATCGATTAACTCTAATTCTAATCGATTAACTCTAACTCTAATCGATTAACTCTAACTCTAATCGATTAACTTTAATTCTAATCGATTAACTCCTCTAACTCATTTTGATTAACTCCTTTGATTAACTCCACGTCCATATTCAGTTTCAAATATCGATGTTGAAATCGATTCTTACTTCTCTATATAAGTCCTGACTTATATATTCTGTTTATCCAATGATAAATATTTTATTTAATTTATAAAATATTATTTATAAATTAATCTTCTCAATCTATTGGTTATAACAAATTCTATTTAAATTTTTTGCTTTAAATCCATATCATGTTATACCCATGTGCGAAGCACGTGTCTAAACTTTCCTGATCTAAAATTCTATTCATTTTCCAAATATTTCTTTATATGACATTTTTTTCACTTCCCAATAAATCCCTTTAACAACTCTATTTATTTTCTAAATAAATATTTCCTTTTTATAACTCTATTTATTTAACAAATAAATATTCTTTTCCAATCCTATTTATTTTACAAATAAATATTTTCTTTTCAATTCTATTTGTAAATGTTTTACAAATATTCCCTTTCCAAATTTATTTGTAAATGGTTGACAAATATACCCTTTTCATTTCTATTTGTAAATGGTTTACAAATATACCCTTTTCATTTCTATTTTAACATATTTTTTTCCTCTAAATATTTCCTTTTCTAAACCCTTTTGATTTTATAAATATTTTCTCTTATAAAAATCCTTTTTCTTTTATATATAAAATCCATTGATTTTATATAAATAATTTACTTCCAAAATACACTTTGAAAATCCCCTTTTTTACATCCCAGTATTTCTTACGGTATTTAAAATACGAATTCACAATGATCGATATCATTCAAACACCCATACTCAACAACAGATTATATATCACATCATATATCACTATATATGAAAACAGTAAAATAAATGTTGAGGAATCCAGTTGGATTCCTCCGACATGTTTCCCTGCATCCACATATGTTACACAATATAATTCCCACCAATTTCATTTCGATATGAAATATTCTGATAAACCGAATCAATATTTGATTAATGATTTATATATATATATATCGTTATCAACAATTTCAACCAATCAATCAGCATTTCAACCAAACAGTTAACACACAGCAATCAACAGATAATTATCAGTTCTAAAAGTATGCTATACAAATATAACTGTTCAGAGTTGGTGAGTTTTACTTACATTTCGCGTTAACCGTTAAATAACGATTCGCGTCTGCTGATTCAGACGGAAAATTTATTTTGCAATAAATTGTAATGAGGTCGAATTCTCTCCCAGTCAGTTCCATGGTGTAGCCACCGTCCATACGATCCTGTCGGATCCTGTTTCGCTCAATTCTGACATCGTATGTAATAGTTATCAAATTCTGAAGTTTATACACATTTATAATTTGAAATTAAACTAAATTCCCTTTTATTTCTTTTTAGGCCTTACCTCACATCTCAGCCCACTCCATCCTCAAACCCAGACCCGTTCCATCCCACCCTTCTTCCCCGTCAGTTGCTCAAGACCACAGCTGAACTTTGAATCCATCCCAACGCACACTGCACCCCACCATTCCACAAACGAATACCACCATCTCACTTCCCTTCTCGAGCTCTACATCTCCATTGCCATTAGATGAAACTCGCACACCCCTTCTGATTCGCGACTCCAGGTCCTCGACCACACAACTCAGCAAACCTGCGTCATCAATCTTCAGGGAATCCTCCAGAACTTCGCCAACAACCAGTATTTCACCACCTCTATCCAAAAATGATATCATCTCCACCGATTAGTGCTCCCAATTCAGGAATCGGCTAGCCTTTCTATACACTGCTGTATAAAATGCAGAAATCAAAACGATGTTCGAACCACCCCAAACCGCTACTAGATTGAAGACCTTCTTCCCAGGATTCGAACTATATATAAATAACGATTTATAGTAATTCTTTTGATTTTCTTTTGATTTTTAAAAGAGGAGTCTTTTTACTGAAGAAATGAAGAATGAAGCGGCCACAACTTTGATCAGAAAAGGAAATGAAATTTCGTTTATGCGGTTTTAGGGGTATTTAAAGGATGGATAAAATATCTAGATATTTTTAGATATTTGTCAGGATATTTTTATTTTGTTTATTATATCCGTTTTTTATCCTTCTAAAAATCCGTGTGATCACACACAGTATTCAAAAATAATGAAAATGGTCATGTAGCTACAGTTTGACATTGCGGACCCAACGAAACTGGTTTCGTCGAATTCCGACTCCATTTGCTCTCACAACGTATTTTTAACCGTCAGAATATCGACTGTTTTCACATTAAAATCCCGTACGGCCACATGCTGACTTCAAAAATTACAGAAATTTAAATCTAATAATAATTTAACATTGCGGATCCAACAAAATTAGTTTCGTCAAATTCTGAGGTCGTTTGCAATACTGACTATTTTAAAAGCTCTAAATAACCCATTTAAATATATAAATATATTTAAAAGTAACTAAATTAAATATTTATAAATAAATATTATCGTATATATTCACATAGAACATCACACAGCTCCACCGGGATTTACAACTCGATATTCAAATCTCGGTTGAATCGATATTCAAATTTATATTGAAATTCCTTATATATACCGTTATAAATTATAAATGAATTCCATAGCGACTTTTCTAAAATTTGATTTGGACATAAATCAAAATCTACACAATGAAATCCCGATTTTTTTCTTCTACTAGAATATACTTTACCAGCTTCGAACATTTCTTATTTCACAGAAATCCGATTTAAAACGGGCCCTGTATATTCAGTTGAAGTTCGAATCGCCAAATAGCGAATTGCCGCGCCATTTGGAGCTCGATTTTAATTATAATACAATTATACATTCAAACTGTCGTTCAAATAATATATTCGTCATTCTTATTCAATTCTAAGCTAAATTAAATACTTTGAATTGTCCGGTTCACATTATATTGTTAATTCACTATTTCTGATTATTTCAGAAATTAAATATATTATTCTATTATTTATTTTAATTAAATATTCAATATAATTTAATTAAACAACCATTTTCACTATTTAAATTATTAAATAAATTAATTATTATCCATATAAATACGGGTCGTTACATTCTTCTCCCGTTAAAATAATTTCGTCCTCGAAATTGCTAAGGTAGAAAACAAACCCTATTGACTGGCTAAAAATTATTTTTACTTCTTTAACTTCAGTTTCAACCGAACCAATTTAATTTCAATTAAAATTTTAATTTATTCTATTAACGAAAATTTTCAAAAATTCTTAAAATTTTCTAACACCTTAACTTTTTGAAAAATTTCGCCAGCACCTCCTTTGTACTGGTCAATCGGTACAATTACAACTCACCTCTCTAGGCCTTCTCCAACCCAAAAGAAAATCAAATAGCCAAGCGGCTTGCCAATTCGGCTCATAAATATCATGCTTATACCAAATATAAACTTGTACCTTTTGTTAGGCAGATCTTTATATCATTTCCATCTGCTGTTAATTCAGCATATACCCATGTCATCCAAATCAAATTCCAATCTGTTTTCCTCAACAAATCCAACCATTCGCTTATACCTAAGCCGAATTTCATTTCAAACTAAAGTCCCATTCTTGATTTCAAATTCTTAACTCTATTATCCAATAACGTTTCAAATTCAAATCTCACAAATCCAAATTTCGTCTCGATATCATTCTAATTCAATTTCAGTTACCACTTAACTGACTTTATTTTAATTGGCTTTCCCAAATTTCTACTCAATTTTTTTTAATACAAACTGCTCTTTCCTGGGAGTTTTAAACAGTTTACCATATCAAAATCAAACTTTCCCTTTCAAGATTTCAAAACAACTTGCTTTTCTTAAAACAAATTCAAAAAACAAAATCTTTGGTAGTAATCCGTCACTTAGAAACTCGAAAATTAACACCGATGATGCTGCAATCATTATCAGAATTATTTCCCAGCTATCGAAGTGAGTTCAATACTATATCACTTTTAAAACCATATCTAAACACTTCCATTTTGAAATTCATTTCAAAATATCATTTACAATGCTGTAAAACAATTTAAAATCTTCCAGGATTTTAAAATTCTCATATATTCAATTCAAATCCATTTACAAACACCTTTCCAATTTCCAGGGTTTTAATTTCAATTCTGATTTTAATTTCAGATTTAATTCATCTGATTTCACGTATTTTACTTATACGAATTCTGATTGGCTATTTACATAACCATTTAATTTATAATCTTACTTGATTATAATAGTGACCAACATATCAAATATAATAATTTCAATATATATTCACTTTTATATCAAATATACATTTGGTAAAATTATTTTCATTTACCCTCTTTTCAAAACATATCGTGTCGACCCATCGTATTCGAGTGTTTAGAAATTCCTACCGATACAGTGGATCAAACTGATCGATCAGAACCCATAAACAACTCAACCAATAAATCTCCACAATATAAATCATTTTTATATCAATAACAAATGCGCGCCCATATATATACACTCAGACTCAATCTAAAGTATTACTAACCCCATCTCTACTGAGTCACGCCATAGAGCCAAGGTAATTACTTAACCTTTAGCTCTGATACCAACTGTAGTGTCCTGAAATTCTAGTCCAATTTGAACTGACCAATTAACACAAGTCCAATCCAAATTACACTGGAAATCAGAAAACTAATAGAAAGAAAACTGTGAGTGAGGATAGATAAGATAGAAACTTAGAATAGAAGAAGAAGAAGAACATACAACATCATAGTAAACACGAATCTCACATCGGAACGAATAAATATATTTCATAACATAACTTTAAAATATATGCCTGTACTTGAATATACATATCATTTCCAAAGTACAGCACTTACAACACAGCGGAAAAACCATAGCTATATAATTTTGAAGCCTCCTGCTCCAGCTCTTCAAGTATCTGCAAATCCCGACTACTTGACTGCCCGTACAAAACTGGGCACCCAAGAGTTTAGGTAAACAAAATAAAATAAACTCTGGGTCAGTCATGGGACTGGTGTGAGTAAAACAATTTAAAACAATTTGAGCAATAAAATGATATCTCATAAGACCACGCCGTATAATAGAACGGGTTTTTCCCTTATGAGATCCAAACCATTTGACTTAACTTTCAAATCTTTTTGAAAGAAACGATAAACTTTATATCAAAACTCTTTTGATATTATAATAATGTCTACCAGCCACAATATAATAATCATCTAGTAGAAACACTTGCATCTAACGTTCTACATATATAATATACAATCAAAACCGTAGGCTCTTATTTGGGGAATGGATTCCAACTATGACAAGGTATGGATCCACCTTCTGCTCAGTGTACGCTACACTGGAGTTCAACAAGAACATCTTGCAACTCGGCCACACATGACCAACCACTCATTTCGCTTGAGTGTATCGAATATATTGTCACCTTACAGTTGGTAAACCAACATAACCATTCCTGGGAGATACGGAATTGAAAGAAGTAACAAATATGAATATTCTCTAGATGGTGATAATATACCCTACTTGGTTGCGAACCACTTAGCCATGTTGCCTGCCCGATTTCTGTCATTTCCCAGTTGATGAGGCTGGAGGTCATAATGTATCTTTCAACAGATTACTCATTCATTTACTTTGAATGCCACATCATCATACCCGTCAAACCACAAATTGATTTCCCTAAAATATCACGGGTATACGCTAAGAGAAACGAATTCCTCCGCCACCAACGTAAATACGTTTTAAACGATCAACTCACGTGATCCACCAGATATACTCTATCAAACATTTGTCCATTCAAGTTGTCCTGGGACTGGAAAAACCGAAGGCACTATTCCGTATATCCATCCTAGGCAATCTCTACCTAGGCTTATACAACAGCCCTTGCACTTTACTCCGTCTTCAATTTGTCTTCGATCTATTTGATTCGAAATGCTAATGCCTATATGGAATGCTTCTTTGGATAAGAATCCAACCGGTCTCTCCGTATTGCCGACGGAAAAATGGTCAAAACTTTGATAGTCTGTGATTTAAATATCAAAGAAAAACACATGTGCAAACAACGATATTATTTCCGAATGGAAATTATATGGATCAATCATCATTCATCATTTATCTCTTAAATTAATTTACCATTAATTTATTCATTCTCCATTTCCTGTTTCCGTATATATACAGAAGTCCTTATTTTCTAAATTTAGAAAATATACTTTATTAATCATTGGAAAACATTTTCAGTCTCCTTTCCACGTATCACTGTCATTCTAGTATTCTTTACCATCCAACATTTCATTTTCTATGATTAGAAAGTATCTCTGATTATATTTGTAAAACGTTTCCAAAACTCATTCCTTGGATTTAAACAGATATTTAAATAAAACATCGCTGTGCCAATTCTAACCATTACCTTCATTAACTATATTCACTTAACCAACCTTCACTATCAAACCTTACCATTCCTTAGTTTTTTGGAGGAAGATGAGTGTGTAGCGTGGAACTACACAGCCGATTACGCATAGTAGTAAATAAGTAGAAATATACCTGCTTGACAGGCCCAACCAGTAGCATAGTAGTTTAGGCCAAGAAGGCCAATTTAGCTAGTACAAGCAAAGTGAAGAGTAAATAATGTACATCAGATAGCATAGAACAAAGTATATAGCAAAAGATAACAAGCCAAAAACTAGCAGAGTAGGTAATACTAGACTACAACAGGAATCAAAGTGGGACTTGGGTGCTACTTTCCTGCGATCCTGGAGACTGAGGCATTGGTAGAGAAAGCCTAAAGTGAGCCGGTCTGGATGATCCTGTCCAAGAATCGAAAAGATGCAAGATGTGATGACAAATACCCATCAGGAGTTTCTTGGGTCTACTGAAGATGTGGGCGTTGCGTTCTAGCCAAATACTCTAGGCAAAGTAAGCCACCAAGGAATCCATAATGGGGTCAGGGGGTTATGCTGCCAATATTCAAAGAACGAGTGGATTGAAGGTATGAAGCCAAGAAGGAAGGAGCTGATAGCTGTCCAAACAGAATATGAAAAATCGCATTCGAAGAAGAGATGAGTGAGGGATTCAGTATGATTGTTACAGAGGACGCAAGAGAGATCAACGGTGTCGCAAAAACGATGCAGGCGATCTTTGGTGTTAATGCGGTTGTGGATAAGGAGCCATTGAAAGAAGATGACCCGGGGGGAGGTGATAGTGCCAAACACGAAAGAAAGTGAAACATCGACCTGGATGGATAAGAAATTTATAGCAGGCCAAAACTGAAAAATTGGATCCCTAGGCCCATAAGAATTTATCGGGACCGATATTGAACTCGGTTGAGTTAAGAGTATGAACAATGCATATAAGCTCGTTTAGAGATTCAAGCCCAATATAAGTGGTAGGTAAGAAGCCCAATGGGCCCAGAGAATGAGCTGCTGCAACTGATAATGGGTAATATTGGTTTAATGTTGCAAGGTTAGGGAATAGAGTGGTAAAGGGAATATGTACATTCCATATATCCATCCAAAATATACAAGAATCACCATTATTGACTTTAACATGGAAGAGCGTTTTTATTCTAGGGATGATAGATAAATTGCTTTCCAGAATGGCAAGGGCTTAAATGATGGGTTGAAGTGAAGAATCAGAAAGGGGTTTGATTGATACAGTCGATGAAGGATCCAATTTTTCCAAATAAATTGCCCTGGAGCGAGGCTGCGCCATAACCATTTAGCAAGAAGTGCCATGTTGAAGGCAGAGAGGTTATGAATACCAAGGCCACCATGAGACAGAGGAAGGCAGATAGTTTGCCAGTTGATTAGTTTTTTCAATTTGCCACCATTCCAAAGAAAAGAACTTTGAATTGAATCGATTTTGTTGATAACCCAAACTGGGAATTTATGGAAGGACATCCAATAGGTTGGAAGGGATGTGAGGACGTGTTTAACAAGTATAAGACGACCTGCTGATGATAATGAGTTAGCTTTCCAACTTGTGAGTTTGTTTTCAATCTTAGAAATGAGGGGTAGCCAATCTAATTTATGAAGTTTAGTAGGACGCATTGGAATACCCAAATAAGTAATTGGGAACGAATCGAGCTTACAGTTAAGGCATTCAGCAATTATAGGGCCCAAATGAGTGCAGTTGCCCAACATTATAAGAGAGCTTTTGTTTAAATTGATGGATAGTCCTGAAATCAACTCAAAAGCGTAGAGGATAATTTTAAGGCAATGATGTTAGAGGGAGTCGGAGTGAAAAAGAGAATAGTGTCGTCTGCAAATTGTAGACAAGCTATGCGAATATTTGTGTTAGGCAGTGATATGCCTGAAAAAATATTGTGAGATAATGATTGTTTGATCATTTGGTTAAAGACATCTGTGATTAGGATAAAGAGAAGATGTGAAAGGGGGCCACCTTGTCTTAAACCTCTTCTAGATCTAATTTTCCTACCAAAATCTCCATTGATATATATTGTGGAAATGCTACTGTGGAGAATTGCTTCAATCCAGTTACACCATTTTAGGGGGAATCATCTATGGTACATAAGGGAGATAATGAAGTCCCAGTTTATTGAGTCAAATTGCCTTTGAAAAATCAAGTTTGAAAAGGACACCTGGGGTGTTTGAAGTGTGGCAGAAGGAGATGACCTCTTGGGTTGCAGCAACACAGTCAAATATGTTTCTGCCTTTGATGAATGCAGATTGGTCAGAGTCAATTAAAATCAATGTGGTTCTGAAGCCTGGAGGCTAAGATTTTAGTAATGATTTTGAATGTAGTATTGAGAAGACTAATGGGTCTGAAGGAAGGTAAAGTGTTAGCACCTGTGAATTTTGGGATGAGGATGATGCTTGCATAATTTAGCTTAGCAATGGAAGAAGGATTGGAATAGAATTCAGAGCACATTTCAATGATGTCTGTCTTTAATGTGGGCCAAAAGTGTTTGAAAAAAATTAGGCCAAAACCATTAGGCCTAGGGGCTTTGTCATTTGCCATTTCACTTAAGGCTTTCCAAATTTCTTCTTCAGAGAAAGGGCGATCAATGGCAATTGGAGAAGGGTTAGGGTATAAGTGATGCCAGTTTATTTTAGGAGATGAGGGAGGTAATGAACCGAGATGTCCCTATAGTAATTGGTAAAATGGTGGCAGATGTCTTTTGATTCAGTGAATGAAGTGTTGTTGTGGATGATTTCTAGAATGTAGGAAGAGCGACGGTGGCTATTAACAATTCTATGGAAAAAAGCAGTATTTTTATCTCCCTCATTAATCCATTTTGCTTTTGATCGTTGTTTCCAACCAAGCTCTTCTTGTTTGATTAATCTATCAAGTGCTAATTCAAAATTTTTCAGATTATGACGTTCAATTTCAGACAAGGGTAGGTGTTCTTCAATGATGTTTAAATTGAGAATGGCGTCTTATGTGGATGCAATGCGAGTTTTTAGAGAGTTCCAAACAATTTTAGCCCAAGGTCGAATTAATTTTCTTAAGCAATGAAGCTTGCATACCATTCTAACAGTAGGAGATTGATGATCCGGTAGCTGGTTCTAGATTTGGATGATAAAGTTATTAAAGGAAGGTTCCAGCAACCAAAGGCGTTCAAATCTGAATGGATGATTAATAGGGGTATTTGAGCATGTATCAAGGAGAATTGGACAGTGATCAGAGATGGTGGTGGCAAGGCCCTTTACTAATGACAAAGGGAAAAGATCTTCCCAGCTAAGATTGAAGAAAAAACGATCCAGTTTTGCTAAAGAGGGGCATTCTCTTCTGTTTGACCAAGTGTATCGACAGTTGTTGATCGGTGGTTCAATGAGGAAGCAAGATTGGATAAAATCATTAAATTGAGAAGAGTCGGAGGACATGTTGCCAGAGTTATGATCAAGAAGGGATCGAGTCGTGTTGAAGTCACCACCAATTATCCATGGATGGTTTATAAAATGAGATAGGTTGTGACAATATTGCCATGTTGTTCTTTCTTAAGGATCATTAGGGGCATAAACATTTGTGAAGTGGAAAATGTTGTTAGAGGAAATGTGACAAAGAGACACGTGTAAGACAGATGGTGAAGAAAACGAGCGGTCAAATGACCACACGTGCTCATTCCAAGCTGTAATCAAACCTCCACGAGTGTCAAAAGCATTAACATGTGTCCAACCAGATAAGAGGGGTCCACAAATTCGACGAATGAGAGAAGTGGGTGGATTAGATATTCTAGTTTCTTGTAAAAATAAGATATCGATATGAAGCGGGGAAATGATGAGATTGACAGCGTGATTTTTTGTTGGGTCCCCCAACCCCCTGATATTCCACGTGACTATCTTCATTTAGAGAGGCTAGTGCGCTGCTGTTCTAGGGTTTGCATGGCAGTGTAGTGTTTGTCATGTAAACTAACACCCATACATTTTCCCAGATTTTTATTTAATACTTTATTATCTGAAGAGAAAACAATGGGTTCAAAGTAGCTACCCAATGCTACTGCAGGCAGTGAGTGAGCCCTGTTGATCCTTACACTCTTTCTGACTAACGCCGAAGACAAGCGAGGGGAGGAGCAATCTTGCTTCTCCAGCTACTATCCCTGGACAGGCTGATCTTGTTCATGCTGAGTTGGTAGCTATTGTGGCAGAGGAGTAGAGAGATCCAGGTCAGCAAATGGATCCCACCTCGGCACTACTACTCCCTCGTTGTGTTGTCCAAGGAAAACTAGGTCTTGTTGGCGATCATCTAGAGCTTTCGGCACCTGTCTCATTGTTTCATCAGACATCACATCATACCTATCTGTTTCCATGTTATCCACTTGCTGAACCAAAGGTTGAAAAATAAAACCATCATAATCATAGTCGATTCCTAACAGGAGAGTCTCTGGACGCTGGCAGGGGTGAGCGTGTGGCCGGCGCTCAATCTTCAGCTTTACTGCATGATTGTTGAGCAATAAAAGTACAAGGGGTCGAAATACCTTCATAAAACTGCATCTTGACATATAAGTAACGATGATCAACAAAGGACCAATCGCACAAATCAGCGTGAATGTATCTCCCCATTGGTTTTAGAGCTTCTTGAATGGCTTTCGTGTCTTCCTTAAGAAATTCTGGAAAGCCACTGATTCTTGCCCAAGTTTCTTCTTCAAGTGTTGGTTCAGGTGTCTCTTCAAGGGGAGTTGCCTGTTGGAGAAGGACAATCCCATCCTCTTTATTCAGAATTTTTAGATGTAAGGCATGATCCTTGGCGTTTGCGTTTGGGAAATGGATAAGAAAGGAGTTGTCAGAGACATGCCAGACTGGCTATACATATTCTTGTCCGAAGGTTGAAGTGAGGACTTGTGAGAGCATTTCAATGGACCATACTCCATCGATGATCGTTGCTGTCAAGTAGAGGTATGTATCGGCCATTTCTAGGAAAAGAGGAATTTTTTGAGGAATAGTGGGTGAGTGATCTGGTGAAGGAAGTGATTTTTCTTTTGAAGTGATGGAGGGTTTTAATTTTGAATTAGTGAAATTAGGGTTATGAAAACGATTAGAAGTTTGAGTGGACTGGTGGGACCTTCTGTTCAGTTTTGGCAGGCTAGGTGGCAAATGACTGTTCGAAGATTGTGTAGCCTTAGGACGATTCAACGCAGTGTTTTTGGCTCGAGATGTGGATGAATTTTTCTTAGGACATTGCGAACAAGCATGTCCAAAGAAGGAGCAATAATAGCATATCACAACGTCCCTATATTCTCTTGCCACATGTCCACGATCGGCACACTTGAGGCATCTTCTCTCCGATTTGAAAATTTTCGAAGTTTCTTGAATTGATTTGAATGGTGGATAATTCTTCTATGTTTTAACGGAGGCTTGGAGAGGATGGGTGGCATCTTAGCTCTCGACACCGCAACCTGAGCGTAGGTAGGTGTTGGGTGGCTATGAGCTGGAGTTAAGTTATCTTGTGGTTGAGTGATAACGTGGGCACAATTGAGTTCAACAGGGAAGTGATGAATAGGTAGTGAATCTGTGTCAAGCGAGGAGGGTGACACATACGAGTGTGAGAGTTGAGAGGGTGGTGGAGATAGGTGGCGAGCAAAGGAAAGAGAAGGTATGTGAGAAGGAAGAGGTTCCGACATTGTTAATTGTTAATTTTTGCAGGGCCAGTGTATACCATTCCTTAGTTAAGAAGGAAGTCAATCAAGTTGGGGTATAATTACCTCTCAAACCTTAACTGAACAACGTTTTAACTTCGAAATAGTCAAAGTTTATCTTTTAAATCTTTAACAACTTCCTTGCGAACCCCACAGATTATATTTACGAATCCACTTCTTTTATAAAAACATTGGTTATAACGATAACGTTATAATTCATACTTTCGAAATATCTAACTTTGAATATAACTTTTATTCTTTAATTTGAATAAATAACTAAACGATTTATTAAATAAATAAATCTTGGTTTAAAAAATCGGAAAGTAAATATTACTTTCCAACATTCGATATAATCGAATTTCAATGTATAATTCTCTTTTGAATAAACTCTATTCGATAACCCTTTCTGTGACAACCCGCCTCGCACCAACTGACATTTACTCCAAAAGTGCGCTGTACACATGTCCAGTTAGCACGGAACGGTCGTCAGAAGGAAAGGAAGAAGACGAAGAATCAACAAGGAACCTATAGAATGTCTCACAGCGCATGAAACAAAATATAATAATAATAACATACTTGACATAAAACAGGTGAGACAGTGCATAAGCTGAAAACAACTATCATAGCAGTGGAAAATCCAAAGTACAGCTTATGATCCAAAGCCAACATTATTACAACTTTTAAAACTGTCTCAAGAGTTAAACAAGAAAGGTACACTACTAATGCCCAAAGTAGTGACCAACAACGACACAGGGAGAACATCTATACATATAATACGTGAAAGCCTCCTGCTCGCCTCCGAATCCGCTACAAGCGCATCACCAGCTAACCTGTCTCTAGTCTGCTCGTGTGAGCACCCAGAGTAATAAGAAGAGACATAAAACTCTGGGTCAGACAAAAAGTCTGGTATAAGCGATAAGCAGCTAAACAGAACAATAACAAGTATACTAAGCCATACCTGAACCTGGACCTGCAACCAAAGAGTTAGCACTACATACTATACAACACTCTAAGGTGCCACTAGCATATGGTGTACTAGCAAACGGGGGTGGGGGTGTGCATGTCAAAGTGATGGCAAACAAATCAAACATAGCAATCATCCTCACATCTCTCACTCAGTGCGTAAAGTATACGATGTCCACCACTGTCAATCACTAGACCCATCGAAGTAGCGACAGAGTTCGACTTGTACAACTATTGTTACTACCAAGCTTACCACATGAAGTCATGACCAAATCTTTACAAATGACCCCACTTCATTGGTCTATAGCCCTTTAGTCGTACCTAGGCCACTATGGCCCTGAATCCATCTGCGTACTTCCTACACATAGTGATCCAAAGTTACGGACATCGACAAACCCTTAGCACACGTCCTCCAGCAAAGCCCGACTCATGAAGCCCACTCATTGGTTCCCAACTAGATCCTGAGTCAAAGCTCCTCATTTGGACTTTCTTTGCATCTCGGATTTTGGTCGAATTGGAGTTGGTCTTCAAAAGAGTCGTCGCATAGTAGTAATAGCATATGTACAGTTCGGTTCGGTGTTCCCCTTCTGGCCTGGTTCGGTTCGGTGTACTCTTGCTCCATCCGTTCGGTTCGGATGCTTTGCGTCTGGTTCGGTGGTTGCTCCCTCCTAGATGTCCCGATCTGATCCGGTGCTTCGCTCCAACTCCAGCTCCAAGCTAGGTCCTCCGATCTGATCCCTATGCTCTTGCCCCCGATCTGATCCCTATTAGTCTCTCCGATCCGATCCCTTTTGGTTTCTCCCTGATCCGATCCCCTTTAGCTTCTCTCCGATCCGATCCCCTTTGGTTTCTCCCCGATCTGATCCCCTTTAGCTTCTCTCTGATCCGATCCGATCCCCTTTGGTTTCTCCCCGATCTGATCCCCTTTAGCTTATCTCTGATCCGATCCCCTGCCCAACTCCAATCCTAAGAAAATAGCCTTCCTTCTCGCCAAGCCTCTTATGCTAAGTTCCAATCCGAATCGAGTCCTCTTGCCCAGTTCTCCTATCCGATCCGAGCCCAATTATCCGATCCGATCCGGTTCGGAACCCTGCATGTTTCCTGTGACTTTCCAGCGACTGTTTTACGCCATACGACAACGTTTTTGACCAATCTAACAGTTCCAATCAATCACAAAACATACCACATAGTCATAGCAACATAGGGAATCAACCATAGACATCAAAACAACAACCATAGCATGTAATTTGGATCAAACCTACCCAAATTCCTATATTTTCCCCTTAAGCATGTTTAGGCAAAACTAATGATATGATTAGTAAAACTCAATGAAATTAACCCAAATTCATATCAGAGGCCTAAAACATTATTTAAGAATTTATGAATATTTTTCCAGAATTTATTAATGTATAAATTCGCTAATCTTCACTAATTACCCTTAATTAACCATAATTTGTGAGGAACTATGCAAATCACTCACCTTAGCCACAAATAAACCTTAGATCTGAAATAAATCTCTGTTTGGGCACGAATAACAATGCAAACCAGCAGCTCTAATCTTGACTTGGTGAAGATCTCCCTTGATTTGATGTTGCTAAGCTTAATCCTTGATTAGAAAGTGATTTGGAGGTGATTTAGAGGTTGGAGGCCATTTTTAGGGTTTCTAAGAGCTAAGTGGAGGCTAGAAAACTGAAATGGAATGAATCCCTAACTCTTTTCAGCCTCCCCATAACCCTAATCCCGAAATGAGTTATGGGCTCATTCACTAATCACTCTATTTTGCCCGGTTAAGCAGTTTTTCACCTTCCAAACCTTATTTCAGCCATATCTCCCAAATTGTAAGTCCGTTTAGCTATTATGACCACTCTACGGAAAGGTAAACCATCAAACGAATCTAATGGAAGTGGTTTCAGGTCAAAATTCCTTTCCAGTCAAAAGTTATGGCCAAAACAGTATCAGCTAGGAGCAAAATGGTCATTTAAAAATCGGCAAAAATCATGAATATGGGGAATGACCCCAATAGTTGTTTCCCAAAGTTACTTGACCATATGCCTTTATATAAGAAAGAAATAAATATTCTACGATCCTCCGATGCGTAGAATGCGGGTTGTTACATTCATCCCCCTTAAGAAATTTCGCCCCCGAAATTCCCTAACTAAAACACACAAAAGGGTCCCACATGCCTATCAGCCATAAAATAACAATCAAACATGCAAAACAAGTCTATCCTAGCATGCGGAATAACTAAATTGCAAAGTAAATCTTACCAGGCAAAAGAGTTCTGGGTACGTTTTCCTAATGCTCTCCTCTGTCTCCCAAGTACAGTCATTCTCGTTCTCGCCCCACTGAACCTTGACTAGCTTCACCGCCTTCCTTCGAAGTCGCTTCGTATCGTGCTCGACAATACGAGTTAACTTGCGGTTCCCAACCGCCTCGGGTTCCACTTCGAAGTCCTCTAACTGATCAGGTGAAATAGTCATATCTGGGTCGTGCACGAACTTCCTTAGCTGGGAAACATGAAATATGTTATGAACTCCCGCCATCTTTTCGGGTAAGTCAACTCTATACGCCAAATTCCCAACTTGCTCGAGAACTGGGAATGGGCCAAAAAATCTTGGTGCCAACTTGCCTCTCCTGCCAAATCGTATCACGCTCTTCAATTGAGAAACCTTTACAAACACCAAGTCACCAATGGAGAATTTTAAGTCTTTTCTCCTCTTGTCAGCATAACTCTTCTGCCTATCCTGGGCAGCCTTCATCCGTTGTTGAATGATCTTAATCTTATCTGAAGTTTCCCTTACCACATCTGGTCCAAGCACAAACTTCTCACCGGTCTCTATCCAACACGATGGTGAGTTGCACGGTCTTCCGTACAAAGCTTCATATGGAGCCATACCGATACTGGATTGGTAGCTATTATTATATGCAAACTCTACTAGATGCAAATGGTCGTCCCATGATCCACCAAAATCCAATATACAAGCTCTCAAGAGATCTTCCAATATACGATTCACCCTCTCTGTCTGACTGTCAGTTTGAGGATGATACACGGTACTGAGATGTACTTCTGACCCTAGAGCCTCTTGTAAGCTCTTCCAAAACCCACTAGTAAACAACGGGTCTCGGTCACTCACAATGCTTTTAGGTACTCCATGAAATCTCACTACCCATTTCATATACAATTCTGCTAATTTAGCTGCCGTCCTGGTCGATTTGACTGGTATAAATCTTGCACTCTTAGTTAATCGATCCACAATTACCCAAATGCTATCATGTCACGATCTAGTCCTTGGTAAACCATCAATGAAATCCATTGAGACTTGCTCCCACTTCCATTCTGGAATTTCTAATGGTTGTAACAAACCACTAGGCTTCTTTTGCTCGGCTTTAACAAGCTGGAAAATCATGCACTTGGATATAAACTTCCCAACTTCTCTTTTCATCCCTTCCCAGTAGTAAGTCTGCTTCATGTCTCGATACATCTTATCACCACCGGGGTGTATAGTCAGTTTTGAGTGATGACATTCCCTAAGCACTTCATCTCTCAAACCATTCATGTTGGGTACAACAAGTCTTCCGTTCTTTCGAAGCCATCCTTCTCGATCAAGCCCATACAAACTCATCTCCTCACCGTCAATGTTCATCTCTAACTTGGAGATGATTTCCAATAGATTAGGATCGTCTCTCTAACTGGAACCAATCCGCTCAATCAGGGTGGGTCTGATCGTCAAACTAGCTAACATCTGTGGATCCAATTCGCACTTTGGTCTGAAATCATACCTTGCGATATACTCCAGTTGCTTCCATTCAAGAAACATAGCCCCTAAACTGGCATGTCTCCTACTCAAGGCATCGGCTACCGCATTGCCTTTCCCAGGTGTATATGCGATATCAAAATCATACGAAGCCAAGAACTCTAACCATCTCTACTGACGGAGATTCAGATCCTTCTGAGAGAAGAGATACTTTAGCAATTTATGATCGGTAAACAAATCAAATCTCTCTCCCAAGAGATAATGTCTCCACATCTTCAATGCGAACACAATCGCTGCCAGTTCCAAATCATGGGTAGGATACTTCTTCTCATGCGACTTTAGTTGCCGACTAGCATAAGCTATAACCCTACCTCCTTGCATCAATACAGCACCTAGTCCAGTACCACAAGCATCCGTGTATACCGTCATTTCTTCATTCCCTCTAGGAATGACTAACACTAGCGCACGCGTCAAATTTTCTTTTACACTCTTTAATGCATTCTCACACACTCCGTCCCAGACGAAGGCTTGATTCTTCTTAGTCAATTGAGTCAACGGTGCTGCTATCTTGGAGAAGTCCTGAATAAACTTACGATAATATCCAGCTAACCTCAAGAAGCTTCTTACGTCTGTTGCATTCTTGGGCGTAGGCCAATCCTGTACCGTAGCCACCTTCGCAGGGTCCACGGCAATAACATTCTCTGAAATAACATGGCCTAAGAATCTCACTTCCCTCCTCCAGAAGTGACACTTAGAAAACTTTGCTTTCAACTGGTGTTTTCGCAACACCTCCATCACTATTCTTAAAGGTTCCTTGTGTTCTTCCTCTGTCCTCGAATAGACCAAAATGTCATTCACGAACACAAGGACAAACTTATTCAACTGATCTTTGAATACCCTATTCACAAGATCTACAAAATATGTTGGGGCATTGGTCAGCTCGAATGGCATGACCAACCACTCATAAAACCCAGATGGCGTCCGAAATGCCGTTTTAGCTATACTCTCAGCTTCCACTCTAAGCTGATGAAAGCCTGTCGCGAGATCCAACTGAGAAAATACTCTCATGCCACTTAACTGATCGCGGTAGAGGATACTTGTTCTTCCTCGTCACTTTATTCAACTCGCGGTAGTCTACACACAAACGAAGGGAACCATCCGCCTTGGTAGCAAACACAACTGGTGCTCCCCATTCAGAAACACTCCTTTTGATAAATTCCTTCTTCAAAAGATTGTTGACTTGCACCCCGAGCTCTCGCTGCTCCCTTGGTGCCATACGACGAAGTGGAATCACTATAGGTCTGTCATCTTTCACTAAATCGATACGGAACTCAGTCTCTCGGTGTGGTGGAAGCCCGGTCACTTCCTCGAAAACGTCCGGATACTAGCCAACCACGTGCAAACCTGACAACTCACTATGCGGGATGTCGAGGGAATTTAGAAAACTAGCCATTACCCCATCACTGGGTAGACCACCAAACACTACCCTCCGCCCATCATCCACCCTAGCTGTCACTGAAAAGCCCTCATAGTCTACGACCACCCCGTATCTTTGAAGCCAATCGACTCCCAAAATAATGCCAAACCCAGTAAAGCCCAAAACAAAGCAATCACAAACAAACATGCATCCATGACTCGATAAGACCACATTACGACAAATCATGCTAAGGCTAGTCGAACCACCCATCGGGTTCGTCACTACTAAAGGTCTATCGACAATCTCGGGTTCCAATCCCAACCTATCTACCAGGTCACTAGATATGAAAGAACTGAAAGCCCCGGTATCAAAAAAACTCTTACAGGAACATCATAAACAGAAAGCATACCTTGAATGACGACATTCTTTCCTTTCTCCGCCGCGGTTGGGGCATTCGACGAAGAAGGAATAGCATTAAGGGCATATGCTTTCGCCATCTACTTTTCTTTAGGGGGTTGCGGACACTTGTCCTTGTGATGTCCCACTTGGCCACAGTTGAAGCACTTCCTATCCGCTGGCTTGGCCCGACAATTACTAGCATAATGGCCCTTCTTACCACAACTGAAGCACTCAACATCTTTCTTATTCTTTTTCTGGCCATCCTTGTTCTGGTTCTGCTTCCTCTTATTCTGAGAACCACTCTTGCCTCCACCACTTGCTTGTGGTTTTGGCTCCTCTACAGATGCAACCTCAGTCTTTGACTTAGGGTAAAGACTCTCTGATCTCAAAGCTTTCCCAACAATCGATTCAAAAGTCTCATCGATGTGGTTAATTAGCCTTTCCCCAAGTACTGATCCAAGCCAGTTATGAACTTCTCGTTCTTCTTCTCAACAGTATCAATAAGAGATAACCCATATTTCGACAAAGTGTCGAATTCAGCAATATACTCTGAGACAGCTCTGCCATTCTACTTGAGCTCCAAAAATTTCTTAAAAAACACTGATTTCTGTGCAGCTGGAATGAACTTCTCACTAAAGCGAACCTTAAACTGCTCCCAAGTAATCTGATCCTCTGGAGTGGCTGTCTTAATAGCATTCCACCAATTCACCGCTCGCCCTTGCAGCTGATGAGATGCTAGCCTTCTCTTCATCGCATCCTCAACACCCAAGTTGTCGAAGATACGATCACAGCTATCCAACCAATCATGAACATCCGTGGCCGACTCCGTTCCGTGGAACGACTTCCCACCAAGGCTAGTGTAATTCTTGCATAGCTTGACGAAATCAATCCTAGGCGCCTGCACTATTGGACCACCACCATTACCAGCATTGGGAGCTGCCCCTTGCACATCCCTAAGCATGTCTCTCATGAGGTCAGTAAACATCGCCCTCATATCAGCAGCATTCCCATTATTAGCTCCTCTACCAGCACCTCTTGCATATCGGCTCATCGTTTAATCTGTAAAGAGAAATGATTAACCATCTTCATAGTGGTGCTAGTGCAGTGCGACTTCATCCTTAGCTATACTAATAATATATACATAGCTTTCGAAAACCAAAGTAATCACAAATACGCTCTCTTATATACGTACTATCTCTCCCTAATGTCTTTCCCTAGGTTAACTACGCAACCCAGAGCTCTGATACCAAATGTGACAACCCGCCCCGCACCAACTGGCATTTACTCCAAAAGTGCGTTGTACACATGTCCAGTTAGCACAGAACGGTCGTCAGAAGGAAAGGAAGAAGATGAAGAATCAACAAGGAACCTGTAGAATGTCTCACAGCGCATGGAACAAAATATAATAATAATAACATACTTGACATAAAACAAGTGAGACAGTGCATAAGCTGAAAACAACTATCATAGCAGCGGAAAATCCAAAGTACAGCTTATGATCCAAAGCCAACATTATTACAACTTTTAAAACTATCTCAAGAGTTAAACAATAAAGGTACACTACTATTGCCCAAAGTAGTGACCAGCAACGACACAGGGAGAATATCTATACATATCATACGTGGAAGCCTCCTGCTCGCCTCCAAATCCGCTACTCGCTCATCACCAGCTAACCTATCTCTAGTCTGCTCATGTGAGCACCCAGAGTAATAAAAAGAGACATAAAACCCTGGGTCAGACAAAAAGTCTGGTATGAGCGATAAGCAGCTAAACAGAACAATAACAGGAATATTAAGCCATACCTGAACTTGAACCTGCAACCAAAGAGTTAGCACTATATACTGTACAACACTCTAAGGTGCCACTAGCATATGGTGTACTAGCATACGGGGGTGGGGGTGTGCATGTCAATGTGATGACAAACAAATCAAACATAGCAACCATCCTCACATCTCTCACTCAGTGCATAAAGTATACGATGTCCACCACTGTCAACCACTAGACCTAACGAAGTAGTGACGGAGTTCGACTTGTACAACTACTGCTACTACCAACCTTACCACATGGAGTCATGACCAAATCTTTACAAATGACCCCACTTCATTGTTCTATAGCCCTTTAGTCGTACCTTGGCCACTATGGCCCTGAATCCGTCCACGTACTTCCTACACATAGTGATCCAAAGTTACGGACATCGACAACCCCTTAGCACACGTCCCGCAGCAAAGCCCGACTCATGAAGCCCACTCATTGGTTCCCAACTGGATCCTGAGTCAAAGCTCCTCATTTGGACTTTCTTTGCATCTCGGGTTTTGGTCGAATTGGAGTTGGTCTTCAGAAGAGTCGTCGCGTAGTAGTAATAGCATATGTACAGTTCGGTTCGGTGTTCTCCTTCTGGCCTGGTTCGGTTCGGTGTACTCTTGCTCCATCGGTTCGGTTCGGATGCTTTGCGTCTGGTTCGGTGGTTGCTCCCTCCTAGATGTCCCGATCCGATCCGGTGCTTCGCTCCAACTCCAGCTCCAAGCTATGTCCTCCGATCCGATCCCTATGCTCTTGCCCCCGATCCGATCCCTATTAGTCTCTCCGATCCGATCCCCTTTGGTTTCTCCCCGATCCGATCCCCTTTAGCTTCTTTCCGATCCGATCCCCTTTGGTTTCTCCCCAATTTGATTCCCTTTAGCTTCTCTCCGATTCGATCCCCTGCCCAACTCCAATCCTAAGCAAATCGCCTTCCTTCTCTCCAAGTCTCTTATGCTAAGTTCCAATCCGAATCGAGTCCTCTTGCCCAGTTCTCGTATCCGATCCGAGCCCAATTATCCGATCCGATCCGGTTCGGAACCCTGCATATTTCCTGTGACTTTCCAGCGACTGTTTTACGCCATACGACGGCGTTTTCGACTAATCTAACAATTCTAATCAATCACAAAAGATACCACACAGCCATAAAAACATAGGGAATCAACCATAGACATCAAAACAACAACCATATCATGTAATTTGGATCAAACCTACCCAAAATCCCATATTTTCCCTGAAGCATGTTTAGGCAAAACTAATGATATGATTAGCAAAACTTAATGAAATTAACCCAAATTCATATCAGAGGTCTAAAACATTATTTAAGAATTTATGAATATTTTTCCAGAATTTATTAATGTATAAATTCGCTAATCTTCACTAATTACCCTTAATTAACCATAATTTGTGAGGAACTATGCAAATCACTCACCTTAGCCGCAAATAAACCTTAGATCTGAAATAAATCTCTGTTTGGGCGCGAATAACAATGCAAACCAGGAGCTCTAATCTTGACTTGGTGAAGATCTCCCTTGATTTGATGTTGCTAAGCTTAATCCTTGATTAGAAAGTGATTTGGAGGTGATTTAGAGGTTGGAGGCCATTTTTAGGGTTTCTAAGAGCTAAGTGGAGGCTAGAAAACTGAAATGGAATGAATCCCTAACTCTTTTCAGCCTCCCCATAACCCTAATCCCGAAATGGGTTATGGGCCCATTCACTAATCACCCTATTTGGCCCGGTTAAGCAATTTTTGACCTTCCAAACCTTATTTCAGCCATATCTCCCAAATGTTAAGTTCGTTTAGCTATTATGACCACTCTACGGAAAGGTAAACCATCAAACGAATCTAAAGGAAGTGGTTTCAGGTCAAAATTCCTTACCAGTCAAAAGTTATGGCCAAAACAGTATCAGCAAGGGGCAAAACGGTCATTTAAAAATCGGCAAAAATCATGAATATGGGGAATTACCCCAATAGTTGTTTCCCAAAGTTACTTGACCATATGCCTTTATATAAGAAATAAATAAATATTCTACGATCCTCCGATGCGTAGAATGCGGGTTGTTACACTTTCCTTCGAATAAACTATATTCGATAATCACTCTTCGAATAACCATATTCGATTAACTCTATTTAATTAACACTATTCAATTAACTCTAATCGATTTACCCTTATCAGTTAGCTATATTTGATTAACTCTATTTGATTAACTCTTTTTGATTAACCCTAATCGATTAACTCTTATCAATTTACTCCTATCAATTTACTCCTATCAAATAAACTATATTGGATTAACCCCTTTCGAATAAACTGTATTCTATTTACTCCTTTCTCTATTCGAATAAACTATATTCGACAACTCCTTTTAACTTTATTCGATTAAACTATATTCAATTTCTCCTTTCGAATAACTAACATTTGATAACCCTTTCGAATAACAAATATTCGATAACCTTTTCGAATAACAAATATTCGATAACCCTTTCGAATAACAAATATTCGATAACCCTTTCGAATAACTAATATTCAATAACTTCTTTCGAAAAACTAATATTCGATAACTTCTTTCGAATAACTAATATTCGATAACTTATATTCAATAACTTCTTTCAAATAACAAATATTCGATAACTCCTTTCTTTATTCGAATAAACTATATTCGAATAACTCTAATCCGACTAACTCTAATTCAATTAACTCGATTCGATATACAAATATTCGACTAACTCTTGTTCGATTAACTCTATTCGAGCAACTCTAGTTCGATTTTAACTCTAATCGATTAACTCTAACTGATTAACTCTAACTGGTTAACTCTAACTGATTAACTCTAACTGGTTAACTCTAACTCTAATCGATTAACTCTAATTCTAGTCGATTAACTCTAACTCTAATCGATTAACTCTAACTCTAATCGATTAGCTCTAATTCTAATCGATTAACTCCTCTAACTCATTTGGATTAACTCCTTTGATTAACTCTACATCCATATTCAGTTTCAAATATCGATGTTGAAATCGATTCTTACTTCTCTATATAAGTCCTGCCTTATATATTCTATTTATCCAATGATAAATATTTTATTTAATTTATATCTATTGGTTACAACAGATTCTACTTAAAATCTTTTCTTTAAATCTATATCATGTTATACCCTTGTGCGAAGCACGGGTCTAAACTTTCCTGATGTAAAATTCTATTCATTTGCCAAATATTTCCTTATATGACATTCTTTTCACTTCCCAATAAATCCCTTTAACAACTCTGTTTATTTTCTAAATAAATATTTCCTTTTTATAACTCTATTTATTTAACAAATAAATATTCTTTTCCAATCCTATTTATTTAACAAATAAATATTTTCTTTTCAATTCTATTTGTAAATGTTTTTCAAATATTCCCTTTCCAAATCTATTTGTAAATGGTTTACAAATATACCCTTTTCATTTCTATTTGTAAATGGTTTACAAATATACCCTTTTCATTTCTATTTTAACATATTTATTTCCCCTAAATATTTCCTTTTCTAAACTCTTTTGATTTTATAACTATTTTCACTAATAAAAATCCTTTTTCTTTTATATATAAAATCCATTGATTTTATATAAATAATTTACTTTCAAAATACACTTTGAAAATCACCTTTTCTACATCCTAGTATTTCTTATGGTATTTAAAATTCCAATTCACAATGATCGATATCATTCAAACACCCATAATCAACAACAGATTATATATCACATCATATATCACCATATATGAAAATAGTAAAATAAATGTTGAGGAATCCAGTTGGATTCCTGCGACCTGTTTCCCTGCATCCACATATGTTACACAATATAATTCACATCAATTTCATTTCGATATGAAGTATTCTGATAAACAGAATCAATATTTGATTAACAATTTATATATATATATATATATATATCGTTATCAATCATTTCAACCAATCTATCAGCATTTCAACCAAATAGTTAACACACAACATTTAACAGATAATTATAAGTTCTAAAAGTATGCTATACAAATATAACTGTTCAGAGTTGGTGAGTTTTACTCACATTTCGCGTTAACTGTTAAATAACGATTTGCGTCTGTTGATTCAGACGGACAACTTATTTTGCAATAAATTGTAATGAGGTCGAATTCTCTCCCAGTCAGTTCCATGGTGTAGCCACCGTCCATACGATCCTGTTGGATCCTGTTTCGCTCAATTCTGACATCGTATTTAATAGTTATTAAATTCTAAAGTTTATACACATTTAAAATTTGAAATTAAACTAAATTCACTTTTATTTATTTTTGGGCTTTACCTCATACCTCGGCCCACTCCATCCTCAAACCTAGACCCGCTCCATCCCACCCTTCTTCCCTGTCAGCTGCTCAACACCATAGCTGAACTTTGAATCCATTCCAACACACACTGCACTTCATGTAACAACCCGGAAAATGCGAGCCAGTTTGAAAATTTTATATTGGCAATTTTAGCGAATTTTGAATATTTAAAATGAATTTTTTTAAATAATATCGACGAGAAATTTATTTTGAATATAATTCGAACAAATATATTTATATAGATCGTCGTTATAAAATAAATATTTATTTTAAATTATAAAAGGAATTGAAAATGACACGGTAGTTCGATAATTCGATTTCAAACTTCAATTGAATGTACCGGGTGCAAAATAAACCGGATTTTAGTGAAACAAAAAATAATTGAATCTAATTGATAATATCTTTCCAACGAATCCAACAAATTGAAATTTCATAGCGGGAATCAAAAGATACATCCAAATGAAAATTCTGAATAGTCGCTATGGAATTCAGGCCCTTAAAAATAGCCATTTTGCAAATGACCTCGGATTTCGACGAAACCACTTTTGTTGGATCCATTATGTCAAGTCATTGCTAGATTCCAAATTTCATAATTTTTCGAATCAATATGTGAGCATGGCAAAGGAAAACGCGTTTGACCAGTTTCAGTTGATTTTAATCGACTGGGAAATGGCCATTTTTCAAATGGCCTCGGAATTCGACGAAACTAGTTTTGTTAGGACCGTATCATCAATACGAAGCTAGAAAATATTTTTGTAGAATTTTTTGAGTTAGTATGTGACCTTAGTAAATCGAAATGTGCGTTAAAATCAAATTTGAACATTATATTAATTTATATTTTAAATTTGATGAAAATTGGTCGAAACGATGGAATTGGCTTACGAAACATATCCCATTGTGTTTGGAATGAGGGTAATTAGCTAGGGGCAACAGTCATTGGGCCACGATGGGAGTTCGGATTAAAAAGTCAACTTTTTGAATTTAAAAATAAATAAATATATATAAATTATTATATAAACCTCACCCCTCTATTCTCTCACCTCCTCAATCAAAAAAAAGGAAAACCACTCGATGGGTCTCGTCTGCCCTAGCCTCCACGACGCGCCGCCGCTGGCCTTCCACGGCCTTCACTACCAGCGCCGATCGACGGCTCCCTCGCCTCCCTTCTCTCCCCTTCCAGTGCTTCGCGCGAGCGCCGCATCCACGCCCAAATCGAGATGGCCGACGCCCTAACCAACCCCACAGACCACCGCCGCCTTGCACCTCCGTCCAACGCCGCCAGAGACCACCGCTCCTTCAGTCGAAGACCACTAGAACTGTGAGCATCACCTCGCGCATCCACCCCTGCGCCTCAATCGCGCGATTCGCCAACGCGAGTTCCAGAACCCCCTCCAGCCACCTGCATGATTCCCCCCTCTTCTGATTTTCTACTGTAAGTTTTATGATTTATATTATTTAAATTTCAGTTTTTAAATAAACAAAGGCTTGATTTTTATTTTGTACAAAGCTATGATTTTTATATTAGTAGAAGTATTAAAAATATGATCCTTATATAATAGAGGATATAAAAATATTATCTTCATAGAAGTAGCAAGGTAAAAATACGATTTTTATATATGTTGTAGCGAAAAGATTTGATCTTTATATCATAGGAAGAATAAAAATGTGATTTTTAATCATATAGAGTAATAAAAATATAATTTTTATTATATTACTAGCTAGATAAAAATGGAATTTTTATCTATATAGTAACGATGTAAAAATAGAATTTTTATCCATATAGAGTAATTATAAAAATGTGATTTTTATATACATAAAAAAATAATAATATAAAAATGTGATTTTTATATATGTAGTTGCTACGGGCAAGGAAAGTAATAAAGGCGAGCATGACGAAGATGTTCCACATATGAAGTGTCATGGAGTTGGGATAGCTTTGGGGAGAACTCCTCACTTTTATTTTATTTTCTAGTTATATATATATACTAGGATGCAGACGGTGCTTAGCAGCACCCAACACCCGTCGTCCACAGACCATGGACGGCTTGTTTGTTAGATTGATGTTGTTGTGAAAATTTGATTGTGTGATGTGGAACGAAATAAAATATTTTATAGTGGAAAATATTCTATAGTTAAAAATATAATTTTTAACGTGTATATAAAATGAAATAAATATTTATAAACGAATCGGACGATTTGTTTATATACACTGATTTGACTGATATTGATTGGGACGATAAATTTTACACATTGCCCAACTGCACAAATAAAATATGTGTTTGAATGTTTGAAACCCCACACGGGTGTTGGGATGATATTTGGCGTACACTAATCCCAATTATTTAATTGTATGTCGATCGATTGGTCGACAGACTGTGTAAGCGTTGATTATATATATTTAATGCTTATGCAGTTGTGTCGTGCACTTTGGATGATGGTTGATTATTTATGGTTGCTATTATATACATGTGTTGTATGGAATCCATATAATTAACATCATATGGTAATTGATTGGGCCTCATTCCAATTGTGAAAATAAAGAATATTTTAAAATAAAGATTAACGTGTTGACAGTACTCATTTGTTGAGATTAGTCATGTGGTGAAAGAAATATAGATTCATGTGTTGAATAGAATGAATATTCATTTGTTGAATAGAATAATGAAGTTATTGAATAATATAAAGCCGGGTTGATTAGAGATGCGCTATTTTGACGCGAACGATATTGATATCGATTATATTCGTTTTTAAAATGAATTCGAATAGAATTGAATAGAAAATGAATTCGAATAGAATTGAATAGAAAATGAATTCGAATAGAATTGAATAGAAAATGAATTCGAATAGAATTGAATAGAAAATGAATTCGAATAGAATTGAATAGAAAATGAATTCGAATAGAATTGAATAGAAAATGAATTTGAACAGAATTGAATAGAAATTGAATTTGAATAGAATTGAAAATAAATAGAAAATGAATTCGAATAGAATAGAATTGAAATTGAATTCGAATAGAATAGAATTGAAATTAAATTCGAATAGAATAGAATTGAAATCGAATTTAAATTGAACTGAATTGAAATCAAATTGAAATTGATTTGAATTGAAAAGGAAGTTGAAATTGTTTTTGAAACGAATTTAAAACGATTTATAAAATTCGTTTTAAATAGAAATCGACGAAATATATATTATATATATTATATATATAATATAATGGCCTGAATAGAACGCGCCGCGCCGCGGCAGTTCGCGAATTTCGACCATTGACTTCGAACGGACATTACGGGAGATCCGACCGTCGGATTCTCCTAAAACCGGAACCGTTGGGTTCGTATCGAAAAGAGCTTTCCAATGAATATTAGAAATTTGAAATCTAACAGTTGGATTTGGAATTATGTCCAAATCAAATATGGAAAAGGTCACTGTAAGTGCAGTTCAGTGGCAGTTATTGAAAACCGACTGTACGGGCCTTGATAAAATAATTAAAAATATCTATAATTTGTGTAAAATAAAAAGAAATGATTTGGGAAAAACTGGGATGAAAAACTCCATATTTGAAAAGATAAAAATAGATTTTTATCGAAATGAACTAGTTTTGAACTAGAATTAAAACCAATTTATTTTTGAAATAAATAAATTGAATTTGGAATGGGTTTTAAATAACCAGAATTTCTAATATATCTAATTGGGATTGGAATAGAATGTGATTTGGGTTTATCGTGAACTGTGTTTTAAATGACATTAGTTCTTTAACCCAGTAAAAGGGAGTTTTAATGAATCTTTAATTAGATTGAAATATGAATTGATAATTTATATTATCAAACTTTGGAAATGATCGAAAGGGGAGTATCACCAGTTTTGCTCCTAGCGATAGTTAAATCTTTAATTAGATTTGAACGTGAAAAGGTAATTAAATTTACCGATAACACTGTGGTGTTAGTTATGGGGTGATAACAGTTTTGCTCCATGGGATAAATAGGTTGGGATTGGGGAATAAAATAAATAATTACTTCGGTGTGGTTCGCTAATCCCGACTAGTTTGGAAAACCATTATATGGTTTGAAATGATATTCAAAGGAAGATTAAAGAATAAATTTAAAAGAACTTATCTTTGATAAAATTAATGGGAACCTTTCCCTAGGAGTGTGAATATCTGAATAAAAGAATATTCTGAATTGGAATGAGGCGTATATTGTGTTTTATAGCACTTGTTGATTAAGATACGTGAGTTATTCAGAAAGTCCGGGTATAACCCATTCTGAATAACTGATTCGACGATGAGTTGAAGAGATTGAAGACGGTGCAAGACCGACGATCTTCACATCGAATGGATGAGTGCTACTGATGCTCACGATGGGAGTAGCTACCTTGAAGGGGGCTGAAGTGGTAGTCGTCCGGACGTACTTGTTGATTGTACGGATATGCGAGGAAAGTGCCTCTGGTTTCGTTCAGACCCAGAACGGACTTGTAAATGGATGGTGTGTCTGACATGGTATTCCTGTATATTGTATTCGTCGATCTCTGCTAAATATATATCTGTTTGGCGGCGGAGAATTTATTCTCTTACTTAACGCCCTTCTCTGAGACATACGAGCTTAGAGGTTATATATTGGCAGAAATTAGTGGTATGATATGGATTGATAGTGTGGCATGCTGAGGTGCAGTGATCCAGACTTTTGTTGAAAAGCAAAGTTTGGTGGATGATGATCAAAGCGCAGCTTTAATTTAGCATGGCTTTGTGTATAGCGTTGATTCGCGAGCCTCACACCCCGGTATGGTGGTAAACTGATGGTTTGATCAGTATGCTTTTAGTGGATGGGCACCTCATGGTGTCGTGGATTCGGTCGACCGAGATTGAGCTCAATGCTCAGAGGGATAGGGTAAGCGGTGTTTTCTCTCGCCGAGACGTAAGCCGCAGTGATACTCGATTTCCCAAAAGTGTGGATGTGCATTACGGTGTTTTCTCTAGCTGAGACATAAGCCGTTGAGATGGCACTACGCGATTGATCTTTCGAATCAGGAGCCACCATGATGGAGATTCAATTTCCAAATATGACATTTTGCGGTTTTGATTGTAGAGCCTAGTATTGGCGACATGATATATGGTACCCATGCCGTCTATGATTGATACATTTATATTTGAAGTTGTTTTCTTCATTTATAGTAATAATATAAGATGAAATTTCACGTATCAAGTATATTTGGCTATTATAAGGGAAAACCCTATCCTCTGGCTTGCGTTGCATTGTGTGATGGGATCTGGGTCTTATAATAGCTTCATTGTTCTTTATTTAGCATTGCGCTGTTTGTTTTCTGCACTGGTATTCTTGGGAGGAAACCCGTTCTGTGTTATACGGCGTGGTCCCTTGATTTACCTAACTTTAAAAACAAAGATTAATAACTGTTTTAGTTCTTACACCAGTCACATGACTGACCTGGAGTTTATTGTTTTAACCTAAACTCTAGGTGCCCCTATTTTCCACACGGGCAGCTAGTAGTTTTGGTTTTGCAGATTTATATTCACAGGATCCTGATTTACAGCTGGAACGATGTTCGGAAAGCTCTGTATCCGTGCATTATTTTCTGTTGTGTTTTATATTGTTTTTCCGCTCCTGATTTACAGCTGGAACGATGTTCGGAAAGCTCTGTATCCGTGCATTATTTTCTGTTGTGTTTTATATTGTTTTTCCGCTGCTATGTAATTTATTGTAATCTCTGATATTTATCGAATGTAATTTATTCATTTATACTCTGTATATTCTTGTATTCTGATGGAATTGTTGTAATATACAATGAAATGCTCTTCTGTTTCCGTTCTGTTGTGGCTTGTTCTCAAAGTATCCGCTCTTTCCTTACCGGGGAAGTTACGGGTCTTCACAGTTGGTATCAGAGCTCTGGTTTACAGAGCTAGAGAACAAGACACGTTAGAACCGAACGAAAGAATTCATCAGATATTGGATTAGTAATATCCAATTAGAATGACTCGTTAGAGATAGGATCAGTAGTATCCTAGAACGGGTGTGAAGAGTATTTTTTTTCAAATGAAAACAAACTTTGTTGAAAATTAAAATCGAGTATACGTATTTGAATATTTCAGTTGTATTAGATTTGGACGATTCAGTATATAAAGATTTTGCATATACGCATCATGATCGTATATTCGAAGTTTTAATATACTGGATAGATATGGCTTTTTCTTTTTCTTTTTGAGATCTGAGGGCCTGTATGGCAATTTCGGGATTTTCCCGGTGCTCCCGGTGCAGGGGAGGTTATGGTGAAATTTTTCGAAAATTCCGGGTGTTAGCCAAATTTTTGAAGAATTTGAAAATTCTGAGAAACTGAAAAGTTGGAGAATGGAAGCTAGATGAACGTAGAGTTGATTGATCAAACCACTTTCGACTTTGCTCCTTTTCGGGGACGAAAAGTTTTAAGTGGGGGAGATTGTAACAACCCGGAAAATGCGAGCCAGTTTGAAATATTTATTTTGGCAATTTTAGCGAATTTTGAATATATAAAATGAATTATTTTAAATAATATCGGCGAGAAATTTATTTTGGATATAATTCGAACGAATATATTTATATAGATTGTTGTTATAAAATAAATATTTATTTTAAATTATAAAAGGAATTGAAAATGGCACGGTAGTTCGATAATTCGATTTCAAACTTCAATTGAATGTACCGGGTGCAAAATAAACCGGATTTTAGTGAAACCAAAAATAATTGAATCTAATTGATAATATCTTTCCAACGAATCCGACAAATTGAAATTTCATAGCGGGAATCAAAAGATACGTCCAGTTGAAAATTCTGAATAGTCGCTATGGAATTCAGGCCCTTAAAAATAGCCATTTTGCAAACGACCTCGGATTTCGACCAAACCACTTTTGTTGGATCCGTTATGTCAAGTTATTACTAGATTCCAAATTTCATAATTTTTCGAATCAATATGTGGGCATGGCAAAGGAAAACGCGTTTGACCAGTTTCAGTTGATTTTAATCGACTGGGAAATGGCCATTTTTCAAATGGTCTCGGAATTCGACGAAACTAGTTTTTTTAGGACCGTATCGTCAATACGAAGCTAGAAAATATTTTTCTAGAATTTTTCGAGTTAGTATGTGACCCCAATAAATTGAAATGTGCGTTAAAATCAAATTTGAACGTTATATTAATTTATATTTTAAATTTGACGAAAACTGGTCGAAACGATGGAATTGGCTTACGAAACATATCCCATTGTGTTCGGAATGGGGGTAATTAGCTAGGGGCAACAGTCGTTGGGCCTCGATTGGAGTTCGGATTAAAAAGTCAACTTTTTGAATTTAAAAATAAATAAATATATATAAATTATTATATAAACCTCACCCTTCTATTCTCTCACCTCCTCAGTCAAAAAAAAAGGAAAGCCGCTCGATGGGTCTCGTCTGCCCTAGCCTCCACGACGCGCCGTCGCTGGCCTTCCACGGGCTTCACCACCCGCGCCGATCGACGGCGCCCTCGCCTCCCTTCTCTCCCCTTCCAGTGCTTCGCGCGAGCGCCACATCCACGCCCAAATCGAGAGGGCCGACGACCTAACCAACCCCACAGACCGCCGCCTTGCACCTCCGTCCAACGCCGCCAGAGACCACCGCTCCTTCAGTCGAAGACCACTAGAACTGCGAGCATCACCTCGCGCATCCACCCCTGCGCCTCCATCGCGCGATTCGCCAACGCGAGTTCCAGCACCCCCTCCAGCCACCTGCGTGATTCCCCCCTCTTCTGATTTTCTACTGTAAGTTTTATGATTTATATTATTTAAATTTCAGTTTTTAAATAAACAAAGGCTTGATTTTTATTTTATACAAAGCTATGATTTTTATATTAGTAGAAGTATTAAAAATATGATCCTTATATAATAGAGGATATAAAAATATTATCTTCATAGAAGTAGCAAGGTAAAAATACGATTTTTATATATGTTGTAGCGAAAAGATTTGATCTTTATATCATAGGAAGAATAAAAATGTGATTTTTAATCATATAGAGTAATAAAAATATAATTTTTATTATATTACTAGCTAGATAAAAATGGAATTTTTATCTGTATAGTAGCGATGTAAAAATAGAATTTTTATCCATATAGAGTAATTATAAAAATGTGATTTTTATATACATAAAAAAATAAATATAAAAATGTGATTTTTATATATGTAGTGGCTACGGGCAAGGAAAGTAATAAAGGCGAGCACGACGAAGATATTCCACATATGAAGTGTCGTGGAGTTGGGATAGCTTTGGTGAGAACTCCTCACTTTTATTTTATTTTCTAGTTATATATATATATATACTAGGATGCAGACGATGCTTAGCAGCACCCAACACCCATCGTCCACAGACCATGGACGGCTTGTTTGTTAGATTGATGTTGTTGTGAAAATTTGATTGTGTGATGTGGAACGAAATAAAATATTTTATAGTGGAAAATATTCTATAGTTAAAAATATAATTTTTCACGTGTATATAAAATGAAATAAATATTTATAAACGAATCAGACGATTTGTTTATATACACTGATTTGACTGATATTGATTGGGACGATTAATTTTACACATCGCCCAACTGCACAAATAAAATATGTGTTTGATTGTTTGAAACCCCACACGGGTGTTGGGATGATATTTGGCGTACACTAATCCCAATTATTTAATTGTATATCGATCGATTGGTCGACAGACTGTGTAAGCGTTGATTATATATATTTAATGCTTATGCAGTTGTGTCGTGCACTTTGGATGATGGTTGATTATTTATGGTTGCTATTATATACATGTGTTGTATGGAATCCATATAATTAACATCATATGGTAATTGATTGGGCCTCATTCCAATTGTGAAAATAAAGAATATTTTAAAATAAAGATTAACGTGTTGACAGTACTCATTTGTTGAGATTAGTCATGTGGTGAAAGAAATATAGATTCATGTGTTGAATAGAATGAATATTCATTTGTTGAATAGAATAATGAAGTTATTGAATAATATAAAGCCGTGTTGATTAGAGATGCGCTATTTTGACGCGAACGATATTGATATCGATTATATTCGTTTTTAAAATGAATTAGAATTGAATAGAAAATGAATTCGAATAGAATTGAATAGAAAATGAATTCGAATAGAATTGAATAGAAAATGAATTCAAATAGAATTGAATAGAAAATGAATTCGAATAGAATTGAATAGAAAATGATTTCGATTAGAATTGAATAGAAAATGAATTCGAACAGAATTGAATAGAAATTGAATTTGAATAGAATTGAAAATAGATAGAAAATGAATTCGAATAGAATAGAATTGAAATTGAATTCGAATAGAATAGAATTGAAATTGAATTCGAATAGAATAGAATTGAAATCGAATTGAAATAGAATTGAATTGAAATCAAATTGAAATTGATTTGAATTGAAAAGGAAGTTGAAATTGTTTTTGAAACGAATTTAAAACGATTTATAAAATTCGTTTTAAATAGAAATCGACGAAATATAAATTATATATATAATATAATGGCCTGAATAGAACGCGCCGCGTCAGTTCGCGAATTTCGACCATTGACTTCGAACGGACATTACGGGAGACCCGACCGTCGGATTCTCCTAAAACCGGAACCGTTGGGTTCGTATCGAAAAGAGCTTTCCAATGAATATTTGAAATTTGAAATCTAACGGTTGGATTTGGAATTATGTCCAAATCAATTATGGAAAAGGTCGCTGTAAGTGCAGTTCGGTGGCAGTTATTGAAAACCGACTGTACGGGCCTTGATAAAATAATTAAAAATATCTATAATTTGTGTAAAATCAAAATAAATGATTTGGGAAAAACTAGGATGAAAAACTCCATATTTGAAAAGATAAAAATAGATTTTTATTGAAATGAACTAGTTTTGAACTAGAATTAAAACCAATTTATTTTTGAAATAACTAAATTGAATTTGAAATGGGTTTTAAATAACCAGAATTTCTAATATATTTAATTGGGATTGGAATAGAATGTGATTTGGGTTTATCGTGAACTGTGTTTTAAATGACATTAGTTCTTTAACCCAGTAAAAGGGAGTTTTAATGAATCTTTAATTAGATTGAAATATGAATTGATAATTTAAATTATCAAACTTTGGAAATGATCGAAAGGGGAGTATCACCAGTTTTGCTCCTAGCGATAGTTAAATCTTTAATTAGATTTGAACGTGAAAAGGTAATTAAATTTACTGATAACACCGTGGTGTTAGTTATGGGGTAATAACAATTTTGCTCCATGGGATAAATATGTTGGGATTGGGAAATAAAATAAATAATTACTTCGGTGTGGTTCGCTAATCCCGACTAGTTTGGAAAACCATAATATGGTTTGAAATGATATTCAAAGGAAGATTAAAGAATAAATTTAAAAGAACTTATCTTTGATAAAATTAATGGGAACCTTTCCCTAGGAGTGTGAATATCTGAATAAAAGAATATTCTGAATTGGAATGAGGCGTATATTGTGTTTTATAGCACTTGTTGATTAAGATACGTGAGTTATTCAGAAAGTCCAGGTATAACCCATTCTGAATAACTGATTCGATGACGAGTCGAAGAGATTGAAGACGGTGCAAGACCGACGATCTTCACATCGAATGGATGAATGCTACTGATGCTCACGATGGGAGTAGCTACCTTGAAGGGGGCTGAAGTGGTAGCCGTCCGGACGTACTTGTTGATTGTACAGATATGCGAGGAAAGTGCCTCCGGTTTCGTTCAGACCCAGAACGGACTTGTAAATGGATGGTGTGTCTGACATTGTATTCCTGTATATTGTATTCGTTGATCTCTACTAAATATATATCTGTTTGGCGGCGGAGAATTTATTCTCTTGCTTAACGCCCTTCTCTGAGACATACGAGCTTAGAGGTTATATATTGGCAGAAATCAGAGGTACGATATGGATTGATAGTGTGGCATGCTGAGGTGCAGTGATCCAGACTTTTGTTGAAAAGCAAAGTTTGGTGAATGATGATCAAAGCGCAACTTTAATATAGCATGGCTTTGTGTATAGCGTTGATTCGCGAGCCTCACACCCCGATATGGTATCAGTATGCTTTTAGTGGATGGGCACCTTCGTGGTGTCGTGGATTCGGTCGACCGAGATTGAGCTCAGTGCTCAGAGGGATAGGGTAAGCAGTGTTTTCTCTCGCCGAGACGTAAGCCGCAGTGATACTCGATTTCCCAAAAGTGTGGATGTGCATTACGGTGTTTTCTCTAGCTGAGACGTAAGCCGTTGAGATGGCACTACGCGATCGATCTTTCGAATCTGGAGCCACCATGATGGAAATCCAATTTCCAAATATGACATTTTGCGGTTTTGATTGTAGAGCCTAGTATTGGCGACATGATATATGGTACCCATGCTGTCTATGATTGATATATTTATATTTGAAGTTGTTTTCTTCATTTGTAGTAATAATATAAGATGAAATTTCACGTATCAAGCATATTTGGCTATTATAAGGGAAAACCCTATCCTCTGGCTTGCGTTGCATTGTGTGATGGGATCTGAGTCTTATAATAGCTTCATGTTTGTTTTCTGCACTGGTATTCTTGGGAGGAAACCTGTTCCGTGTTATACGACATGGTCCCTTGATTTACCTAACTTTAAAAACAAAGATTAATAACTTTTTTAGTTCTCACACCAGTCACATGACTGACCTGGAGTTTATTGTTTTAACCTAAACTCTGGGTGCCCCTATTTTCCACACGGGCAGCTAGTAGTTTTGGTTTTGCAGATTTATATTCACAGGATCCTGATTTACAGCTGGAACGATGTTCAGAAAGCTCTGTATCCGTGCATTATTTTCAGTTGTGTTTTATATTTTTTTCTGATACTATGTAATTTATTGTAATCTCTGATATTCATCGAATGTAATTTATTCATTTATACTCTAGATATTCTTGTATTCTGATGGAATTGTTGTAATATACAATGAAATGTTCTTCTGTTTGCGTTCTGTTGTGGCTTGTTCTCAAAGTATCCGCTCTTTTCTTACCGGGGAAGTTACGGGTCTTCACACTTCACCATTCCAAAAACGAATAACACCATCTCACTTCCATTCTCGAGCCCTACATCTCCATTGCCATTAGATGAAACTCGCACTCCCCTTCTGATTCGCGACTTCAGGTCCTCGACCACGCAACTCAGTAAACCCGCGTCATCAATCTTCATGGAATCCTCCAGAACTTCGCCACTAACCAGTATTTCACCACCTCTATCCAAAAACGATATCACCTCCACCGATTAGTGCTCCTAATTCAGGAATCGGCTAACCCAAGCCTTTCTATATGCTGCTGTATACAACGCAGCAATCAAATTGAAGTTCGAACCACCCCAAATGCACTGATTGAAGACCTTCTTCCCATGATTCGATCTATATATAAATAACGATTTATAGTAATTGTTTTGATTTTCTTTTGATTTTAAAAGAGGAGTCTTTTTACTGAAGAAATGAAGAATGACGCGGCCACAACTTTGACCAGAAAAGGAAATGAAATTTGGTTTACACGGTTTTAGGGGTATTTATAGGATGGATAAAATATCTAGATATTTTTAGATATTTGTTAGGATATTTTTATTTTGTTTATTATATCCGTTTTTTGTCCTTCTAAAAATCCGTGTGATCACACACAGTATTCAAAAATCATGAAAATGGTCATTAGCTACAGTTTGACATTGCGGACCCAATGAAACTGGTTTCGTCGAATTCCGACTCCGTTTGCTCTCACAGCGCATTTTTAACCGTTAGAATATCGACTGTTTTTCACATTAAAATCCCGTACGGCCACATGCTGACTTCAAAAATTACGGAAATTGAAATCTAACAATAATTTAACATTGCGGATCCAACAAAATTAGTTTCATCGAATTCTGAGGTCGTTTGCAAAACTGGCTATTTTTAAAGCTCTAAATAACCCATTTAAATATATAAATATATTTAAAAGTAATTAAATTAAATATTTATAAATAAATATTATCATATGTATTCACATAGAACATCACACAGCTCCACTGGGATTTACATCTCGATATTCAAATCTCGGTTGAATCGATTTTCAAATTTATATTGAAATTCCTTATATATATCGTTATAAATCATAAAGGAATTCCATAGCGACTTTTCTAAAATTTGATTTGGACATAAGTCGAAATCTACACAATGAAATCCCGAATTTTCTTTTCCACTAGAAAAATATACTTCACCAGCTCCGAATGTTTCTTGTTTCACAAAAATCCGATTTAAAACGGACCCTGTATATTCAGTTGAAGTTGGAATCGCCAAATAGCGAACTATCACGCCATTTGGAGCTCGATTTTAATTATAATATAATTATACATTCAAACTGTCGTTCACATAATATATTCGTCATTCTTATTCAATTCTAAGCTGAATTAAATACTTTGAATTGTCCAGTTCACGTTATATTGTCAATTCACTATTTCTGATTATTTCAGAAATTAAATATATTATTCTATTATTTATTTTAATTAAATTTTCAATATAATTTAATTGAACAACCATTTTCACTATTTAAATAATTAAATAATATAATTATTATCCGTATAAATATGGGTAGTTACAAGTACCATCCTTCTCTTTTGAATTTCGAGCTTAGTAAGATTTGCTGCTGGTGGCGGTAGGTTGTCCGGACATAAAATTCGAGTTGTCTGAAAGAACATAACCGTATAGCATAATTCGCAGGGCTGTAGATGGCCTACGGTGGACAAATGTTTCTTGGGGGAACCAAGCGTAACCATTGTGTCTGCTGCGATCTACAGTCGTGATAAGGGCGTAATCCACAGAGCTGTGAAAGCTTGCGAGTATGGAAGTTTCCTGAGGGAATCAGGCGTAACCATTGTGCACCTACGCTCCCTATGGCATATCTACAAGTGAAAGAGATGTAACCACTAGAGTTACTAAAGGTAGAATGGAGCCATCCGATGTGTGGATATCTTAGTGATTGTGAGCCACCTAATTGATGTAGCACTGTGTCCACATGAGTTGATGGGTCTTCATGACTTGATTTGTCTTCGTGACGTGATTTGTCTTTGTTACTTGATTGATCCTCATGTCTTGATTTTTTTTTTCATAATTTTTTTTGTGACTTTGAGATAAAGCAGTCAACGCTCGATTATCTCAGATTTTCTTTTGAATCTTAAATATCTTCTGTTGATTTGTCCATGACGAAATTCGCAGGGAAGTGATTTCCTACGGATACAGATATTTTTTGGGGGATCCAGACGAAACCATTGTGTATCTGCGATTCATGAACAATCAACATATAAATATCACATTAATACTTTCTGTATCTTTTTTTAAAATAATTTTTGCAATATTTTCACTGGAAGTTGAAACAAGGATGTTTAGTACTTAGAGATTTTAGTCGTGCGCTTGGCTAGCGTGTGCCTAACATATGTGAGAACGACGATAGACTTGCACACTTCGAGTTATTAAGTATTTTCAAATATAATAATTTGAAATTAAAATATACTTAACCGAATAAATTAAGAAAAAAGATTTCGAAGTATTTCAGGTTCTTGGCTTTGGTATAATAATACAAATATTTTCTGCATGAATTTCATGTTATATATAAAAATTATAAAAGATTTCTGATTTTTGAAATTCTCAAGTTGTAACTTGAAGATGAGATGCTATTGACCCTCTTCAATGAGTGTTGGGAAAGAGTGTAAGGAGATTGGGTTAATGGTTGTTAAGCCTAGACCAATTACAGTTGCAACGATGGATAAGTAATTTGACAGATATTTATAATGAAATTTGGAATGCTTGAGACGTAAGAAACCAACTTATGCAGAAATTAGAATTTAAAACGAGATTGGTTTTGAAAAGAAATTATATGATTTTGGTGTTATAAGATTAGATAAAATGAGAATTGGGAGGTATCTCAAAATAAATTGAGATAGAAATTGGTTTGAGGAAATTGAGTTTAGTTTCAAAGAATGTGGAAATAAACAAAACCCGATCTGGAGATAAAGAAAACCGTATTTGATTAAATATAAGATAGGGAATTTGATTTAATATGATGAATAAACAAGAGGGTCGATGACTTAAATATCGATAATTAAAATAGTTGTGGAAAAATTTCACATAAATATGAAATTTGGAGTATATATTGGTATAACTCTAACGATCTTTACTTTTCGAGGACAAAAAGTTTTAAAATGGGGTAGATTGTAATGTCCCGGAAATTTCAACAACTGGATTATGAATTTAATTGAATATTTAATTATTAATAATCAATTTTATATTGATTTTGGAGTTAGAAATTTAAAATTGAATATATTATTTGGGTATGAACTGAACTAAATATTTAATTCAGAATAGTTGGTTGGCAATTGAATATTTAATGTTGAATATTTGTTTTGAATTTAAATTGGATATTTAAATTGAATTGGAATTCGATTGGAAAACATAAATGATTGAATTTAAAATAAACGTTGTTAACATAAAATAAATTAGAAAATTTATTTGTTGAAATATTTGAAAGTTGGCTTGAATATGTGTGTATTTATATGTACAAAGGAATTGAAATTTAACGTTTCAAATTTGGAAGAAAAACAGAGTTGTTAATGGTGAACAAACGAAATAAAATCGGTGAACCAATAATTAATTTATAAATAAAATAAGGTCAGATACAAATAGAATCAGATTATAACTGAATTAATTTGCGTTGGATTCAGAACATTGAAATATGACAGTGCGTATATTTTTGTCGCATTTGGAAGTTTTGTTGACGATAAGAGTGTATGGTGTTTACGGTAGAATTTATAAAAAAATTACTGTTGTTACTACCCACCTCAGGGAATATTTAGTCGACCTACCATTTGAAAATCGCACAGCCTACCTATAACCTATTATAATTACTTTGATCTTATCTCATATGTTTCTTCTATAAAAATCACTTCGCCCTTGTCTCTCTTTAGAAAATCATTCTCCCTTTTCAAATATCTATGGGTCTTCTCGAAATTACCATGGCATCTTGCCCCAAATCAAGATCGAGCTTTATTCCCAAAATGCTCCAACAAAAATCGAAAAAATTGTTCTTTCCCTAAAAACAAAATCAGTTTCCCAAAATTAGAATTTGTTCCCCGAATTGAAAATAATAGCTGTCACTCCAATGGAAATCGCTCCTCTTCCCACTGTTTGCCATCGCTCCACTTTTCCCAAAACCCAACCATCACTTCAAAGCCGCGCCAATTGGGAAAAGCCACCGCTGCCAGGGTATCGCTTCCAACTTCGTGCCTGGCTCTGACTTGGGTCGACCAACCCTCCTTCGCCTTCCGCCATCATCAAAGATCGCAAGTCATTGTCTTTTGGACTCCAGCACCCAATCTGTTGCTCACATGTTGTTGCACCACTTTTAAGGTGAGTTGTCAGCTCACGATTGACTCTAATTCAAGTAGATTGATTTCAATTTAAATTGAAATAGATAATAGTTGATTCAGTTGGGTTAGCTGCCACATGAATTTACCCTAATTTGTTTTATGCCATTGTTATCATTCTGTTGCCCTTGTGGAGTAGTTTCCCTAATTTATTACACATCGAATTTGGGTCAGCATAGTTATAAATCCACATATATGAATTTACATGTGCATCCATGTATATGCAACATTTTTACCATATGTTTGTTACTCCTTCGCTCTTTTCGAAAGTGGTACTCGCCCTGATGTTCTGCACGATATTAACTTGCCTAATGGCATATCTGCACTGACTGTTTAGAAACAAAAATCACTTGAGTTGCTTATCCATGAACGTGTGTCTTGTTAATAGTAAAATTCTATTATGGTTAACTATTGCATTTGGCGTACCCTGACACTTAATTATGGGAAGTTAGTTTTGTATACACGGGGTGGCTGACGTATATGCGTGTGTATACATATACATTTTGGATATGTGTGTGTGCGTGTATATACCGTTAGCATACGTATATAACTATATATAAACATAACCGAACTACCTCGATTTGTACTATAGCTACTGTTGTGAGATTTTTAAGCTTGGTTTCAGGTATATGTGTGGAGGCTGATTGTATGCGTGTATATATATAGTATTGTGTATGTATATACATATCTCGGCATATATATTTACCCGATATGCCACTGACTCGACCATTGATTAGTGGCCTTATTCTCGAGCTCCACTTCATACACACTGGATTTAACCTGCTACTTTTCCTGGCCTTAGCCAAACCCATTTAGACTTGCAAAATATGCCTTGCTGCGTTGGTCACTAGTTCGGAAGATTTTGTCTGTTGCATGCTAAATTTTACCTTGCATGCTCATGCTTTGTTGACACTTTTCCTGTTTCACCCGCACAATAGTTGCCTTGGCCTGAAATCGAAATGTTCAGTGCGTTATTAAGCATAAAACGTTCCATCTGAAGAAATTGTTCTCTGAATGAACATTGACAGTCTGTACTTCTAACATATTTACGCTTTATACCTCCTTAACTATGCCATTTAGAATTTGGTAGTTAAAATTTGAGTTTGAATCCACGTATAGGAAAATGGCTCCATATCCTTAAATATTGGTCTTAACTTACTAAAAAGCATAAATTGTGAAGTTTTGCATGTTTAATAGAGTTACTTATAGGTGAGATGAACATTATGGGTTGTTTTTCTTTGTAGTGTTTAAATTTTCCCATGAATTCGCGGAACAGTCAAAATGTCGAGAGTTATACATATTTATACATTTTAAAGTATTTTTGAGTTATGCAGACAAATTCCTGCCTGACTTAGGAGTACCTCATTCGTTTTTGAAATTTACATATGATTATGCATACTATGTATATAATGTCGTTCAGGCATATTGTCCCCTTTATAACTTGATATAGGCTGTAACATACCCATATTGTGTTTGCACACACTGTGTTAATACCAGTCGGATTCTGTAGATTGTTATATTTTGAACTTGAAAATTTGGAACTCATGTTACTTGGAAATAATGTATTTTCCGCTGCTACATTTTGACTTATATTTCCCATGTTAAAATGTTAATCCATATTTATGTATGCATTTCAGTACCCATGGGTGATGCTTATTTTGTTACCAGATTATGGTCCATGTTGTTGCAATCATTTTTGCCTTGAATGCCAAGTATTGCCATGCTATTAACTTAACATGTAATACCCAAGTCAAAATTTTAGTGTTAGCATGCTTATCCTATTAACTAAAATTTGCTGCTGCATGCCTTAGACTATGTTGCACTCTAAAATTGGACACCTATGGCTCGTCCGATGTCTTGCTACTAAGCTGGAATTAAATTATGCAGTTTATGATTTGGACTGCCTGCATTACCTGCCACATTCATGCTACCCAGTTTTGTTGCCTTAGTATTTTCTATTATACATTAACCCCTACGCTTGTGTTATCTGAGAGGCCTACCCTTTTATCGATGGCATACTTGATTTAGTCCTTAAGATATAATTGATATGAACAAACTTCATACTTGATATAGTCATTGATATATAATTGTTGTGAACAGATACCGTTAACTACTTTATTTCAGTTTCTATTGAAATTGGCTTACTTGAACTATGATTTAACCCTGACTCGAGTGTTTCATGTTTTTGCATGGAACGCTGGGGTCAGACCCGAGCAATACGGATTTATAGATTTTAGCGTAGAATTCGAAGATTGACAAAGCTAGGGATTCTAGGAGACACGCACTCTGAGGATTTTGAACAATAAATAATTTTCTTGTATTTAAATTATGTTTTATATTCCGATGTATAAAAAGGTATGTATCAAAAAAATTCTGATAATTAAATAAAAGTTTATTTTGCTGTTAAATATTGTGTTATCTATTTATTCAGCGGTTTCCTATGTTGATTCTATATTTTTTAAACTCTGTAAGCTAAATAATGATCCATCGATTTGAATGTTTTAAGTTGGTTTAATTACCGATTTAAAGCAGTCTAAAAGGCGGGACGTAACAATCCACTTTAATCCCCGCTATTTTCCGCTGCGTGCGCTAAATCAAGGCTATTTAGCAATCGCTTTAGCAATATCAACACTATATATTATTACCCAGTTACGTTTCAAGGACGCACGAGCATTTCGAAAATGAACCGTCGCATTTCAAGAATTCATTATGTTTGCTTCCCTTCCATTCCTTTATTTTGTTATTTCTCTTCCTACCAGTTTTTAGTTTTCCTCCTCTGTGGCAAAAAAAACCTAATTAACTTGCTCTCAGATATTACTTGAATAAAAAAGAGGATCTACGTTGAAGAATCCAGGAAGATCCGATGAGGATCTGAGTAATTCCGAAGTTAACTCGAAGCGGATTGGAACATCATCTGGGAATTTGAGTAAAGGCTTCTTTTGTGTTTTCACCCTCTCCTCTACTAAACTTATCCAACCCAAAATTTGCTCCACCACTTTCATAGATTAGTTTCGCCATTTTCTAAAATTCGTTCGTTTTAATAGATCTTTCGTGAATCGAAATTACTTTCCCTGCTTCTGAGGTAATTTTAACTGTTATGCATCCAATTTTTTCATAACTTTAATTGCATTGTTATAGGTTTGATGAGTTTTAATAGCTGGTTTAATGAGTTCTATAAGCTAGTTTGATTTGTAATTGGAGGTAACCTTCTACTGCAGCCGACCTCATCGAAATAATGTTATAGGTGTCAAAATAATTTTCAAGTGAAATAATGTTAGATTTGATAAAAAAAAACTTTATTTTTATCTAATTTGCACTGTTTTTCTCCAGAAGAAGATTTTCATGTATGAGTTCCATGGTTATTCAGTCCATAATGGTAAAACTATTCCATGGTATCCACTCCATGTAAGGAAGTTCTTTTTTCTTTGTTTATGTTGATATCCTAACAATGACAATTCCATGTTAATATTATTATCCATTGCAAATTATGATCTCACCATTTTATCGGCTGAAATCATTTGTGTTTTTTTAACTTTTCTGATGTACTGATCTCAGTTTCATGTTTACTAGCTTGTACATGATGACAATTTCATATTATTTTTGTTGATTTAATTTCACTAATTGTGTGTTATTTACTTGAAATATGCAGATGTTTACCACTGTTGCCCTGTCGCCTTCTGGGTTTCGATCATTATTCCACTGGCATTGCTAGTAACTGCACTTTTTTCCTTAAAATTTCTATTAGATCTTACCCATGCATAGATAGGCCATCGTGTTTCTGATGCCTTCTTTTCCAAAAAATAAGATAGCTGCAACTAAAAGTTTCCTTTACCCAGTGAAGGGACTGTATGATTCTTTGATTGCAAAAGAATTAAAAGGCTTCTTCTTCATGCCAATTCTCAGGTACCATTGTAACTATTTTCTCACTTTTTCTATCAGTTGAAGCATTTATTTGAGCATATTTCATATGTCCTTCTGAACTCAGTGTCAATTTTGTATTTTACCTTTTAATTTATCTTCCTTTTGAATTGATAAGCTCAACATTTTAATTTTGGATGACTATGTGCATCTGATGTTGTATATGTAATTTGAATCTTGCCAACTTTTGGGAATATTCATAGATTTTTTGTTCTTTTGCAAAGTAATTTTCCTGAAATATTCGTTTCAAAGTCAACTTAATAATTCATTGGTTTTCTATTTTTCATGTTTATGCATAAGTTTATTTTACTAATGTGTAAACAATTTAGAGTTATACAACTGAAAATTATACAAACTTTGTAGATGTAGGTCATTTTAGACCATTTGCACCAAACTTTATTTGGCCTTGTAAAATTGAACAATACTCACTAATAATTTAGGGTATATATGATAACTAAATGATTTAACTATTATACATCAAAAGCACCCGACAAAAGAAGTAATTGCAACACTAAATTGTTTTTTAGCCTCTGTTGTTTTTGTTTTCTTTACAACTGCTTGGCTATACATTTATTGCTTTTAGACAATGAAAATAATTCGGCCAGCTAGCACTAAGAAGTCTATTTTAACTACTATTCCAACACTAAAATGGACCCTCTTGGTTATATATATATATATATATATATACACACACACACACACACACACACAAACACACATATCACATTGCTGTTTTCCCCTTATTTGGCATCTATACATTGAAAGTATTAAGAAATTAAGGGATTAGCAAATTTTGGTTTTGGAAAAGTTCATTTGTCTACCTTATGTTTCTTTATTATTAGTTCTCTTGCTACTATTTACGATAATAAAATAAAATTATCATATAGGGTAACATAGAATTGTACATGATAAACAAAAAATCAATTCTAAATAATATTAGAATTGGACTTGGTTTCTTAAGCATTCAATGTTTTGTTGGATTCTTGGGATGGCTACTTATCACGAAAGTTAAGGCATCTAAGCAATTATATCATACATTTTGGTATTCTTTTGCCTGTTTGTGATTGTTTTTACCAAAATTCTATTTTCGAACCCGGTCCCCCAACATGGCTCGGTAGTGAAAGCACTAGAAAATGACAAAACATCACATGTTTCATCCTTAATAGCGGTGACAACAATAATATCATCTTTTTATACCTGAGTATTTGTTGAGAGGTTTACTCCTACATCCATAGTTTACAAGCTTAGTTCTTTCGGTATACAAAAATAAAATAGATTTTTCTTTATTTTATGTTTCTTAACCTTTCCTTTAAAATCGATATTCCTTTGGTTGATGTAAATGCTAGATTCTGAGAAGCAACTCAGCGTTATACTAGATAAGCATCATCAGTTATGGTTTATTTTAAATTACTTCAGGGTTTACGGTATCCGGATAACCCTCTTTGAATAATTATTTTTGTAGAACTGATTGGTCAAGATGCATATAAAATATTACAAAGTGCATTAGTTTACTATAAGGAACAAAGTTATTAATCACCTTATGATTGATTTTTTTCCTGCCATAGATATATTTGTAGACCAATCCGCATATTCTAACAACCATAATATTTTCGTTAGGTGATGAATTGACTTTGTTTCCTATTTGAAAGAATGTAGTATAACCGTTATTTTCATGCAAGGGAGTAGTCCATTTAAGAAAAAAGGAGTACAATGTTGAGGTGGAATTGTTTGAAGAATGTATGCTTTACATTATGCGATGAGGAGAACAGAAATAGGCATTTGATTGCTTTATAGTTCTTTGCCTCTAACAGCTATCTCTTGACAATCTTGATCAAGCTCAAGAACATGTTGACCAAGCTGAGAAAGTATGCTAACTAATTATCTTATCATGAAACAAATCAAGTAGAATTATTATTTTAATGGGGAAAGATTCAAGATCAAAACAATACTGATCATATATGGCCCTTTTTTTAGCTTGAACCAAACATTAGGAGCATTTTTAAGGTGTATTCTCACTTCTCATTTGTATTTACTTCAGTTGAAATTTTTAAATGCATGTCTACTCAATTATTAGCTATAGTTCTTTTTCACAACAAGTTTAAAAAATTGTTTATAAAACTAATCATCTTTAGGCAAAGTACTTAGATAAAGTTACAACCATTCCACATTATAAATACAATTTAAAATCAGCCTACAAAAGTTACATGAGAAATGGATCAGATGTAAGCAATGGTCAACTGCAAAGACCTTAACCTTGAATATCTGACGCTATCAACTCATGAAGAAATTTCATGCCACCCTCTTCAGTTGCAATATCATCCCTCTCAACCTCTACCTCCTAAAGAAGTAAATTCCAATGCATCAAATTATAGTCTTATGTGTAACCTCATCGCTCTCTTTTTCCAAATCCCATACTCTGAATAGAAAATTCTAAAGTACACAAGGCATGCCTATGAAAAAAAATAAAGGAACTTGGCGTTGAATCATTCTTCCGAAAAGATTCCATTGTCCATCGTGAGTCAAGTTGGTTTGCTGGTAAATAATAGAATATGGGCTAAAGTTTCACAAGAGGAAAAAACTGTTTTTTGTGCAGAATCCTTCGTGCTAACATATAAGTTTATATAGAAATAGGCGATGAGAATGATAACATCCAATTCCTGCTTCGTCACCCCCTTATTTTGATTATCGATGCTATGATCAATTCCAAGAAGCATTTAAATTACCTTGATAGATCTGGTGTCACACCCAAAGATTCTTGACAATACGAGAATAAAGTTTCGTGTATGAAAAATAAAGTGCAAAGAGCATAAACACAAGATTTATAATGGTTTGGTTCTTTTTGAACCTATGTCCACTTTGAACCTTTTGCCGATTTTATTAACATTTTAAGGTTTATAGTGTTGGACATCATCATTATATTGGATTACAATATTTGACTAAGTATTCACGAGTCGCTATTTGCAAGTTCAAAGCCTTGAAAAAAATTTGGTTCTTCTCCTCTAAAGCTCAAGAAGCCATTAATGGTATCCCAAGGCCCTTTTAAGGTGTCAAATCAAGAAAATGCCAACCCCATTCAAGTATGAGGTAGGAGGGTGTTTATAGGTAGTGGATTAGGTGGGAGTAAATGAGAATTGGGGACCACAAGCCAAATTTTGCATGCCGAAGAAACTATACTTTGGAACGTCACATCCCTGGGGGATACGAATTTTGCATCCCGGTGGAAACAAATTTTGCATCCCGTGGGGATACAAAACTTTGTATCCTATGGGGATACAATGACTCGAATCTCTTAGCATATGGGTTTCATATCCATTAGGATACGATAAATTGCATCCACGGATACGAGTTTCGTATCTGGTGGGATATGAAATCTCGTATTCTGGAGGATACGAGATTTCGTATGGAGGATACAAGACACGTATCCCAAGGATACGAATTCTCATATTCCAAGGGATACAAAATTCGTATCCCAAAGGATAAGAATTGTGAGTGTCACAGACTATTTGAGGATATGAATTCTTGAGCTTATGGACTTTTTGAGGGGTTGTGAGGCTTGTGCTCAGGCGACTTCATATGGGCCTGAATCTTGGGTGCTTTGGTGACATTTCAGGATTTTGTACCACACGATGGGTTAAGTCGAGTGGGCCTGATATGCTTTTGGGAACTGGACAAAAAGGTTTGTTAACACTTGCCCTCCAAAGTATGTTTTGTCTTGACATGATGTGCTTTGAGTTGAGTCGAGCATCTCTGGAAGCTGGAAAAATATCCAAGTTGTGTCGAGCGCTTGGTTGCAGCCATTCCGCTGAGTGTATTGAGAATTTTGATTTTTTGGTAGTTTCATTGAACTTCTAATTCCTGTCGACTCCCCTTACGTAGAAATGTAAACAGGTCATTGTCAACGTAATATCGTGTATTCGCTCATGCATTTCACGTGAATTTTCTTGATGCGACCAGAGTTCGAAATAGAACATAATCAGTAAGTTTGTCTTCGTCTTACGATTGCACGAGTGGGTTTTCAAAAATGACACCGAATTGTGAATCTGATTGCTTAGCATGTGCTCTTGAGTAGAGCGTATGGTTGGTTAGCAAATCGAATTGGTCTTGATGATCATAGTTTCAAAAGCTTGTACATGTAGTCATAGCCGAGTCGTGAGTCAAGAATTTTCCAAAGTTGGAACTTTCATTCTTCTTTTACTTAAGAGGGATACGAAACACTCTATCCATTTGGGGGATGTGATTTCTCGTATCCCATATGGGATGCGAAATTTTGTATCCTAGTGAGATTGGGATGGGAAATTTCGTATCCTCTTACCCTTGGATAAATTGGCAATGTAAAAACTTAGGAAATTTCCTAAAAACACTTGCACCCAACCAGATCTCGAAAACCCCATGCTTCGGCTCAAACCTAACTCAGGTTGGTTTGAATCCAACATATGATTCAGTTTCTTATTTCAATTTCGTTCGGTTCGGTCATGACCATGGCTTCGAAATATGGGATCGTTGCTTGAAATCGGCCATAACATTTCGTGTAGAGGGAGTGGCGGAGCTGAGGAGTTCAAGAGGCTTTGGGAGAGTTCTCGTCGGACTTGTATCATTTTCGCGACGTTACGTGATCGGATTGGACTAAAGCTTGGATGTTGTAACACCCATATTTTATATAAATAATAAATAAAAATATCGATAGTTTATTATTTCATAATTTAGCCGCGAAACATATACCATTGTGTTCGTGGAAATTTTCTGATTTGTTTTGATATATGACTTGCCCCAAATGGAGTCCTTATAGGAAAGTTATTGACGAGTAAAGAATAAAAAGGCTGTATGCATATATACGCGCACAAACTTAAAATTAGAGATGAGTTATAAGTGGAAAATAATAATTTTGGTAAGTAATATTTAGAAATAATCTAAATGTTAATATTAACGTTAATCAGAAATTAAAGTTGGTAGAAAACACATTCAAAACCTATGAGTTGGGTCAACCAGGCTTCACATGGGTCGTCCCACCCGGGCTAGATCTGTTTTGTGTTAAGGCATGTTTTTCTAATTTAAATGGTTTGGATTTTAGATTATTAAATCCAACAGACCAGAATTTTCTGTGCACCTATAAATAGACTAACATGGCCTAGCTTCCAACTCATATCTTATAGGACGACGTTAAGGCTCTTCCATTTTCTTTCCTCTCCAAATCTTTCAGAAATTAAAAAATTAGCTTTAGAAAATTCCGATTCAAGATTTGAAGACAAAGAATGTTGATCTATAATATAGGTGTTCAAATTTCTCGTCAATGTGAGTTAAATCATGTGAACCTAAATTATTTAGATTTCTTTCTTCCCTTATTCTTTTAGTATCGGATTTGTAAATCCATGGTTATTTTAATAATAGATTCTATTAGCGAGACCATGAAATCACAAATTTGAATCAAATTCAAGGATTAGAAAGCAGTCAGGTGAGTGGATATAGAATTATACCTTTTGAGTAATGGTATATTTACCGTTTACATTCCCTATTGCTCTTAGCATGTTAAATAACTATAATTTGCAGTAATTGCGACATGATTTATTTTTTAAGTATGTTAAGAATATGCTGTTGTACAAATCTATTCTATTCATCTTCTGTTAGAATTAAGAATTACTATAATACTGAAATTGTGGAATTTATAACAAACGTGAATATATTACTGAAAATGTTGTTTAATAACAAATTGGATATATTGTAAATCAAAAATACAGTGAAATTGGGAATAATGGAAAAAGAACAGATGTGCCTGATTTGTATGGAAAATTAATAGTGATTTGAAAATGGTAAATAACATCCAACTCAAAAAAAAAGGGAAATTAGTAGCGGACTGGGTTATATGGATTAGGGAAATTGATACATTTCCATAACGGTAAAATTACTAAGAATGTAGTTGCAAGAAAAGGAAGGAAAAAGGGATTAGTGTGAAATAGGGATTCTTTTACCATATTGCACACAAATCAAATAAAAAGATATATGTATGTCCATGATGAAAATAAAAGAGATAGCTTGCAACTACGGATCTTAATTGATGTGCATTATGGAAATGGATCTTTATATCTTTCCACTGATCAATCTAATCAGGTGTGAAATATTTTTCTGAAATAATAAAAATATACAAGATGGTAAATAAAGAATTTTACAACAGTAGAAGTTTGGTTAATGTTAAGGAACTAAGAGAAAATGTGATGAACGGGGAATACAACCTATTATAATTAATTATATAAATGAGAATGTAATATAATAGGTAGTTTTTCTTAGGGATAAGTGGAGTTATAACATGGGTTATAATAAAAAGAATTTATTAGTAAACCTTAATTAAGAAAACTAAGTTAATGAGTAAACAACAATAACAAGTTGTGACAACAGTATAAGATAAGTTTTTGAGTAAATAAGAAAGAATAAAATAGGCTTATTATTCGTAGACTTACAATTGGGAGTGTTAAGTTTAATTAGCGTAATAAATAATAAACAGAAGACCGCCCCGGTGGCATAGGGCTGAATAAAGAAAGTAAGCAGTCAGTTGGAAGCAAATGAATTTGGTAGCTTGAGTGAAAAACGAATATGTGGATAATCAATTTAATTAGCAACCTGATGAGATAAAGCAAGCGATTGATTAAGAGATTAGACATAAGATCTAATAACTTGTTAGTGTGATGTACTTGGACTAGGTCCCATATACGAAGGTGAAGAAGCAGACAGGTTTAACCATCGTGGTGTTTGGAGACACGAGAGGAACACACCCATCTTATTATTGTTCTTGGTTATTCTGGTTGATTGCTCTGTGGGACTGGTGGGAAGCACGTGGCTTCTACGGGACGTGGTAGGGTACTCCGTGGTGGTCCTCTGTGCGGTGCATGCTTGGGCTATACTCGCAGAGGTTAGGTATGCGCGGTACCACTCGCTGAGTATACCTTGACTACAAGTGTAGCTTGACAGTTAGAAGGCTAGGCGGATGGTGTTTGGTGATTCGGCGATTGCCTTGGGAAGGGCTAAGTCAGGACTAATACAGGATAGTAATCGTCGGGTACCTGTCATCGACAGTAAGTGTGTGACGCGGAAAGGCTAGAGCTAAACCTAGAGACCATCGATCTTCCACTATCAAGATATTGGTTGCCAAACACGCCAAATTGGATGTTAGATTGTTTGATAGGGGCACATCACTTAGCTCTTGATGTAGTCTTTCACTAGTTGAGGGAGCGACCAGGGTAGGGCCATAGCCACCATGGAAATGCATAACATACTTTGGTTATATGTACTGTAGGCCTAATGAGGCGGATGCAGGCCTTTACAGATATGGAAAGCTCCCGATCGAGCTTCATTCATTACATGCAACGCTATTATAGGGCTCGAGGTACAGTAGATAGTACGTTCGTGTGAGGGTCTAGATATATGCACTGGGTGGTGTATCGTAGACAGTAGGGAATTATTCTTTGTTGAGACTTGGTTCGACCGAGGAGTTTGGATACGATGATCCGTATGGTGTACGCTTACATGACATAGCGATGGTAGTTCTGTGCGATTACATGGCATAAAGATACAGATTTTTGTATGCAAGTTGGCATTGGATGGATGTTGTATACACTTCTGTGGCGTGATGGCAGAGACCGTATGAGGAGGGTACTATAGGATGTACCTTAAGGTATTGGGTTTAACTACATATATAATATATTAGGATTAATCTACCGGGGAGTAGATGGATATGACATGAGTATAGAGTCGTTAGTGCTGTTAACCCAAATAACCTAATAATCAATAAAATAAAACAAAACGATATATGTAGGGTTATTCCAGAATGTATAACTTTTCCAGTCACCAAAACTTTGTGTTCTAACCCCTCCTCATAACATACTTGCAGGTTAGGTTTATGGCAGAGATTGATAGCCCTTGGCACTTGACATACGATGTTATTATTACGGTAAGTGTGATTATTATATTTTAACGATTCCATTGTGAGATGTTTTATCGAGCTCTGATATATTTATTATCTCTGTCTTTTCTGCAGGATACCAGACAAGCCAACTTGAGCTTTGATAGATTGGGATTTTAAAAAAAATCGGCCTGTCAAACTTTGGTTTGTTACATCTGGTATCAGAGCTTTGGTTTAGGCTTCCTGTATGGACAATGAGTGAGTGTATTTTTAAAAATATACATATATATATACACCTAGATCCGTAAAAGAACCCATAAATATGAAGAGCGACATATGGAATTTTTTTGGATATCAGTTATGCACACTAAAGGAATGGTTGTGGAAATGTGAGAACAAGAGACCCTTAGGTGGTTTGGGTGAAAAGTGTACAATGTGGTTTGTAATGGAAAAAGACGGATCCCATATGTTAGTATCTGAAATGTTAGTATTTCGGATTAGTGAGTTTGTCATTAGAGCCTTATAAACTAGGAAAGAGTAAAAAGGAAATGGATTAGGAATATATATATTTTTGAGAAAAAATGACTTTGGGGAATATTTAGGGAGGTCTAAATAAATTAAAAATCCACTTTACGTCCGGCCCATTGTTAACTTTTAAGAACTTGAAAATTTTAAAAGCTTTTGGGTGGTAGCTTATCGTGTTTTTTCAAGTTTTGACCTTAAAGGTTTAGAATTATAAAATATGTACTAGCTAAATTGTGTAGAAACAATTTTTGAAACAAAAAGAGGTGTTTTTGATGTTTAAAAAAAATGTAAATAACATATTTGAAATGTACATATTGAGTTTTGGAGGAAAATGAGGTATATTTTGGAAATGGTGATTTCTCATGAATTTTTTTTAAAAAAAATGAATTATTTCAGAAAAATGTGTAAATTATAGAGCATATATAGCTCAATAGTCTTTAAGCTATAAAGTATGAAAGAAGTAAATAACAAAACATAGAAAAGATTTTGTTAAAAACTAAAATTTTTGGTAAAGAAAATTTTGAAAATCTTTATTATTTTGACATGAATTTTTGACAATTGTTTTGACATAAACTTCGGGGGGCAGACAAAATACATTGAAAAAGAATTTTAGAATAGAGTAGATGTTTGAGATAAGTTTAGAAATTAACACCTTGTTGTAAGTGACTGAACTGTCCCCGTAAAAATGAACGGTTGTGAAATTAATTGAGAAATAATTGTCCTTGTCTGCTCCAGTTTTTATGATTTGGAAAAGAGTATTACATTTTCGTGAGATGTCATTTTTATGGTTTGGCAAAAATAAGTTTTAACGAAGAGAAATAAAATTACGAAAGCTTTTAATTTTTGGAAAAAATGACATAATGAGGCAAAATCACGTTTTTAAATCATGGATAAGTAAGGATTAACACCTTGGAAAGATGGGAAATATTTTGAGGCTATAATAAAGTAGATATCGAGAATTATTTTGGAATAATAGTGAATTCCCGAAGAGTGCGAAAGCACTATAGAGCCTACGTTATTGCTCGGAAAAGACTGTTAGTAAACAAAAAGGAGTAGATGTGACAAAAGGATGATAGTGGGCAAGCAAGTTGTTTAGATCACGTGGATTGGATTTTTCTTTGTCAGTGGGGACAGTCCTAGAATTCTTAGTCCTTGGTAGCAGCTATGTGGTGAGCTTGTTTTCCTATTTTAGTTTGGAAAGAATTAGAAGGATTGTTTAAAGACTGAGCTTAGACCAGTGGATTAAGTTAAATAAGTTAAGGAAAAAAGGTGATGACATAACTAAAAGAAAACAAACAACGATGACCACTGCAAAAATAAAGCAACAAATACGACAATTGAGAAAAATGAAAAATTTCGAGAAATAGAAAAAAAGAATTGGATTTTCCAAAGTAAGTTGGCAATAAAAAATTTATAACAAAGAAAATTTTCTTATGTTAACTGTGCTTGGATAGGGAGATAGGACATCTTTATATAATAGTTTCATAAAATCCAAATACAAGTAGAAAAGGTACATAAAAGAAAAACGGAAGATGTGAAGTTTTCCGTTTTCTACCTTTTTGTAACATAAAAAATCGAGTTTAAAAAATTAATCTTTGCTGTAATTTGAAATTTTAAAGTTGGTTGGTAGCTTTTGGATGCAAAAATTGGAAGAACTATGCTCTTGCACTGTAAGAGTGTGGGAAAATTTGGATGAAAAAGTATTTTGAATTTCAAAATGTTGCATTCATACAGAAATTTCCGGTATATTTAGGATTTATGCATCATATTTTCAAAAAAAAAATTGCATTTATATAGGAGGTACCACTTTGGCATTTATTACATACATATATTATTATGTTGTGTTACACTTTACACAAGTGCACAGATGATTGAAAAGTTGAATGTACACAAAATAGTTGCAATTTATACGTAGGAGAACTTCACTCCATCCATACCAAATTTCGGGGACGAAATTTCCTCAGGAGCGGAGAATGTAACACCCTATATTTTATATAGATAATAAACAAAAATATTGATAATTTATAGTTTTAGAATATATCCCTGGAACATATACAATTGTGTTCATAACAATTTTGTAATTCGTTTTGAAATATGACTTTCCCAAACGAAGTCAATATGAGAAAGTTATTGACGAGTAAAGAATAAAAAGGTTGTATGCGTATGTACGCGCACAAATTTGAAATTAGATATGAGTCATAAATGGAAAATAACAATTCAAATAAGTAATGTTTACTAAGCTAAACGTTAATATTAACGTTAATCAGAAACTAAAATTGGTAGAAAACACGTTCAAGACCCAGGAGTTGGGTCGACCCAGGCTTCACATGAGTCAACCCATGTATCGATCTTTGGGTCGACCCACCTGTAAGGTGGGTCGACATAGGTATCAACCCACCTGGGCTAGATCTGTTTTGTGTTGTGATGTGTTTTTTTGATTTAAACAGTTCATATTTTATATTATTAGATTCGACAGACCAGAATTCCCTGTACACCTCAAAAATAGACTAGCGGGGCCTAACTTCGAACTCATATTTTTTGAGACGATGCCAAGGCACTGCCATTTTCTTTCCTCTCCAAATCTTTCAGAAATTATAAAATTATCTTTAGGAAATTCAGATTCAAGATTTGAAGACAAAGAATGTAGATCTATAATACAGGTGTTCAAATTTCTTGTCAACATGAGATAAATCCTGTGAATATGAATTATTTAGGTTTCTTTCTTCCTTTATTCTTTTAGTATTAGATTAGTAAACCCATGGTTATTTTAATAATATATTCAGTTAGAAAGACCACGAAATCACAGATCTGAATCAGATTCAAGGATTGGAAAGCAGTCAGGTGAGTGGATTTAGAATTATAGCTTTTGAGTAACGACATATTTACCTTTACATTCCACGTTATTCTTAACATGTTAAATAACTGTAATTTGCAGTAATTGCTGCATGATTTTTTTTGAGTGTGTTAAGAATATGCTGCTGTAAAAATGTATTCTATTCATCTTCTATTCGGATTAAGAACTACCGTAATACTAAAAATGTGGAATTTACAATAAACGTGAATATGTTATTGAAAATGTTGTTTAATGACAAATTGGGTATGTCGTAAATCAAATTACAGTGAAATTGGGAATGATTGGAAAAGGAATAGATGTGTCTGATTTGTATGGAAAATTTATAGTGATTTGGAAATGATAAATAACGTATAACTCAGAAAATAAAAAAGAGGAAATTAGTAGTGGACTGGGTTAGATGGATTGGGGAAAATTGATACATTTCCATTATGGTAAAAATTATTAAGAACGTAGTTGCAAGAAAAGGAAGGAAAAAGGTATTCATAGGGATTCTTTTACCGTATAACACACTAATCAAATAAAAAGATATATGTATGTCCACAATGAAAATAAAAGAGATAGCTTGCAGCTATGGATCTTAACTGATGTGCGTTACAAAAATGGATCTTTATCTTTCCACTAATCAATCTAACGAGGTGTGTGAAATATTTCCTTGAAATAATAAGAATATACAAGATAGTAAAAAAGGGTTGTTGCAACAATAAAATTTTAGTTGATGTTAAGGAACTAAGGAAAATGTAATGAACGGGGAATATAATCTATTATGATTAATTATATGAATGGGAATGTAATATAATAGGTAGGTTTTCCCTAGGGATAAGTGGAGTTATAACATGGGTGATAATAACGAGAACTTATTAGTAAACCTTAGTTAAGAAAACTAAGTTAATAAGTAAACAACAATAACAAGTTGTGACAACAGTATAAAATAAGGTTTTGAGTAAATAAGAAAGAATAAAGTAGGCCAATTATTAATAAACTTATAATTGGGAGTATTAAGTCTAATAAACGTAATAAATAATAAGCAGAAGACTGCTCGGGTGGCATAAGGCTAAATAAAGAAAGTAAGCTGCCAAGTGGAAGCTAATGAATCTAGTAACTTGAGTGAAAAATAAATATGTGGATAATCAAATTAACTAGCAACCTAATGAGATAAAGAAAGCGCCCGGTTAAGAGATTAGACGTATGATCTAATAACACGTTAGTGTGATGCGCTTGGACCCGTCCGCACGTACAAAGGTGAAGAAACTAATGGGATAGATCATTGTGGTGTCTGGAGACACGAGAGGAGCACGTCCATCTGATTATTCTGCTTGTTTATTCTGTTTAATTGCTTTGCGGGACTGAAGGGAAGTATCTAGCTTCTGCGGAATGTGGTAAGGTACTCCGTGGTGGTCCTTTGTGCAGTGCATGCTCAGGCTGTACTCGTAGAGGTTGGGTCTGAACGGCACCACCCAGTGAGTATACCTTGACTGTAACTGTAGCTTGATAGTTAGAAGGCTGTGTTGGATGGCGTTAGATGATTCGGCGATTTCCTCGGGAAGGCACTTGGTCAAGACCAATATTGGATAGTAATCGTCGGGTACCTGTAATCAGCATTTAGTCTGTGACACGGAAAGACTAGAGCTAAAACTAGAGATCATGGATCTTTAACTATCAAGACATTTGTTGCGGGACATGCCAAATTGGATGTTAGATTGTTTGATAGTGACATGTCACTTAGCTCTTGATGTAGTCTTTCACTAGTTGAGGGAGGGGACTGGGTGGTGCCATAGCCACTGTGAAAATGCAAACCATACTCTCGATATATGTATTGTAGGCCTAATGAGGCGGGCCTTTACAAATATGGAAAGCTCTCGACTGAGTTCCATGCATTCGATGCAGCCCTATTACGGAACTCGGGTTATAGTAGTCAGTATGTTCATGTGAGAGTCTAGATATACGCAACGGGTGGTGTATCATAGACAGTAGGGCATTACTCCATGTTGAGAGTTGATTCGACCAAGGAGTTTGGATATGACGATCTGTATGCTTGCGTGGCATAGATATTGTAGTTCTATTTGATTACGTGGCATAAAGGTACGCAAGTTGGCGTAGGATAAAGGTTGTATATGCTTCCGTGGCGTGACAACGGTGACCATACGAGGAGGGTACTATGGGATGTACCCTGATACATTGGGTTTATCTACATATATATTATATTAGGTATAATCGACCGCGGAGTAGATGGGTACAATGTGAGTATAGAGCCTTGAATGTTGTTAACCCAAATAACCTAATAATTAAGAAAATATAATGAACGGTATATGTAGGGTTATTTCAGAATGTATAATTCGTCTAGTCACTAGAACTTTTTATTTTGACCCCCTCCTCATAACATACTCACAGGTTAGGTTTATAGAAGAGATTTGGTAGCCTTTGGATACATGATAGACTGTGTTATTATTTAGGTAAGGCTATATTTGATTATTATATTTTATTCATTCCGCTGTGAGATGTTTTATCGGCTCTTATATGTTTATTATCTGTGTCCTTTTGGCATGATATCAAACAAGCCAACTCGAGATTTGATAGATTGGGATTTTTGGAAAAAAAATGGGTCAGTCAAAATTTGGGTTGTTACAAATGCATTGACCTATAATGCATTTGCGCTCAAACAAGAACTGATAATTCAAACTTGCACAAGATTAGAGCATAAACTCGAACTATGGACATGTGACTGAACTACCGATCTTGGGATTTAATTTCCGATCTTGGTCATGACATAATCACGACCTGACACAAACCCGATGAAATTGATCAACGATGACGATGGTTTTAGTCCTAAGGACTAGTGGCCATCGCCGTGTTCTTTATTATAATCATTTCAGCACCTTATGACACTGCACATTCTATGTTAGTTTACACTAACATAAGAGGTACAGGTTATTCGGTGTGGTATCTAATGCCACTTATTTAAAAGTATGGTTTGCAATGGCACCACAATCTTCTTGAAAACTAAAGGGCTTGAAAGATGAAGCTTTATAACTCTAACCATCCCCGACTAGATCATATAGTAATTCAAGTTCGTGAGGCGGCGAACTTGAGACCTCAGAGGCTTTCACCACCTCCTGTCACATAAGTCCGCTACGCCTGACCAGGGTGTGTAGTCAGAAGGACCCCAACAATCGGTCGGGCGCACATCCGAGCTGGTAATACTGGAAGGGGCTGGAGCTGCTGAAGGAAACTCGGTGAGAGAAGAGTATGTAGATATCATGATGGAAGATGTTCCCAAGGCACCTGATAAGATGGCAGATGCCACTATAGTCAATAACCCGTCGAATTTAGTGCCTTTATGGATGGATGAATCCACATTGAGGCACGTGTGTAAGTAGTACGACATACCCTGGAATGATGTTCGCATCCCTAACTAGGGAGACAGGGCGCACACACCTCCATAAGGATACACTGCATAGAACATGCATATGTGTGCTTTCAGATGAGTGCCCCCGTTGTGCGGATTCATACTGGATATGTCGTGCTACTTCCGCTTAGGGCCAAAATAGTTTCACCCGAACACATATGCTTTCCTGCTTGCTACCTACATCCTGCATATGGAATACTTGCACATAGTACCAACTGGGGAGGGCATTCGGTTTCTTTACCAAATGAAGAGGAGAACTGCTGCTGCGTCTTCTCTTATCTACATAGAGGTGCAAGACAACACCCGATTTATCCTAGGTTGTGGAGCGAGCTTAGTGTTTTTAAATGTGATTGGTTTTATGTCTACTTCCTCCCACGATTCGCGAGGCAATGGCTGGTTGGAATCAAGCATCTTTTTCTTATTTTTGGGGTCAACAGTTAATCGAGTTGTAAGCTCGAGACTAACTTGTGGTTTGGGTGGGTATCCCCCTGGTTCCTAAAGGAAAAGTGCATCAGGAGCATCTTGAAGTGCTGAAGGTTATTCCAACCGAGCCTCGCACAACAAAAAATATTATGACTGATCGACTCCTTCATCGAACGAGCTTTCTTCCTGTAAATTGTTCAATAGATCATCCGGTGGTGATGGAGAAGAAGAGGCGGAAGCTAAGGGCAAAAAACTGACCTCTAGGTTCGCTAGTAAAAGTGTCCCCTATCGCATCCAAATGGCACGAGGTCATGAGAACTCAAGGAAAGCCGAGTGAGCATGGCGCCGTTGATAAGGAGATAACTACATGAGGAGAGGGTCTGTTGATCACCCATGTCTTGTCCCTAACAGTTGAAATGAGGTCGAGAGCATTGCTCAGGCCGGTTTCTCCAGTTTCCACCTTTGAGACCACTATGTCATTGGAAATGGAGGGACGGTTAAAAGACTTAGACGATGTCCCACTTTTATTAACAACATCTTGGCAAAGTGGCACAAGTACTAGGAGACTTACGATAAACGTTGGGGAGGTCACCCATTCAAGCAGGCCTAAATCTGGGCCGTGGAGAGAACATTTAGGACACATACTCATAAATACTACATAACACATCATTTTGTGTGTGCGTGGAATGTTCGATTCTAACTTTGAACTTGCTTCGTGTAGATGAAATGGCTCGAGATAGTTACCAAGGTCGAAGATTTGGAGGTCATCTGCCTCAAAAGAGCAGGGTTATGAGTAGTTTTTGGAGAGGCACAGACTTGTTTACATACCCTCTCATTCTCCTGACCGCAGTGATGACCAGTGCTATAGAGATCAATGCCGACGGTTAGAATCCACGCCACCTCTCATCTGGTCGTCGAGAACAGACTTAAGGCTAGAAACTGTGAGCACAAGACAACATACATCAACATTTCCTCCTTACATTCCACCCGTGGCTCCCATAGCCATATCTGCAAGTAAGCAGTTGGCATTTGGGGAGTGAAGACACAGGAAGAAGGCAGTGGTAAAGGAGGGCCCATTGTTGTCTGATGTGCCGATGGTTACATAGCTCGGTCTCGAAGAGAAGAACGAGATACTTAAGATGTCATTCCCACGCTTCTACTTTAACGAGCTGGTGTGATTGCCAAACATTCATCAGATCCTGATGGATGTGGACAAGGACGTGCATGAAAAAGTATATGACATCTACTTTTGTTACAGGGAAATGTATAAATATGCAAGGCATCTATCAGAGTTATTTCTCAAGAAGAATGTAGCACTCCAGAATCTGGAACTGGATGTTATGGCTGAAAGGGAGAGCCCCAAGAGTCAGAAGACTGAATTGAGTAAGAGAAAGCTCCATCTCATCTATCCCATATTCGGGTAACAAGTTTATATGCTAACTTTCTTGTTGTTGAAATAGTGTAGGTAGAAAGAGAGCTTAAGAAGGTCAAAGATGAGGCGAAAGCGACCCGAGAGATGTTCAAAGATACAATAGCCTCAGTCTCATCCAAGAATACACTAGTTAAAAAAGATAACAAGTCTTTGGAGGAGGAGAGCACCTGACCAATGAATAAGAATGATGAGGTGCACCAACTCCGTAAAAGCAATGAAAGCCTCGTTGAGAGAACTTGAGATGAAAGAAGAGAATAAGTGGGCGTAGAGGATCATCAATGAGAATACCAAGCTTAGAAAGCTTCTTGACTTGAGGAATGCAGAGCTTACTCAAGCTATGAAGGTGAAAAAGGAAGCTGAGGCCTCGAACAAGGAGGTGTTGAGCCTGGTGAATAGCGTAAAAGCCGAGCACCAAGTTGAGGTGGAAAGGCTCAAGGCTAAAATGGCAGACACTTAGGCTAGAGTAAAGGAATCTCTGGAGCCATATATTTGGGACATGTACGACATCACTTCGATTTCGCTGAATCTTGTGGGCCAACGATTATCCTCGAACCTTAGCTCAGACCTGGGAGAGTATGGTGTAGTTTGAAGCTAGGCTGTGGCAGGTGGACTCGTTCGATGGACTTTATTTGATGTTTGAATGCTTGACCGATGAGGAGTGCAAGGTGCTAGTTGAAGGAAGGGTGCTGCTGAGAGAGGATGCTGAGTCGGTGAGGATGGCGCAACTTGCTGTTGCGAAAGGAAAATCGCTGGATACTGAGTGTGTGATAGTTGCTCACGAATTTGAGGGAGGCATCTCTCAGCAGAAGTTTGTTGATCAACCCGCCTCTATAAGAGGTCCATCAGTCCCGGCCTCCATCACTGCCGAGTATGATCCCGATTATCCGAGGTTGGGACATGGAAGCTCTCTTCCGCCAATAGTTGGGAGCATTATGCCTGCCGAAGCCATGCCACACGTGTTGAATGGTAAAACCCCATTCCCATGAGTGCTTAGAAGGATGGTAACACGAAGTCAAAGCAGACTAATTCATCTTCTTTTCCATTGTATAGTTTCCTCCAGAGTAGAGATGATAATGTGCTACATGCCAACACTGTCTGCAATGCCTGGGTTTGGCGCAGGAACTCAAAGGGAGTAGCTCGGAAAAAAGGTAGTAACTTAGACACATTCTTGGACTTGGATCTTGGGGATTTTAGAGTGGAGGGCCTTCTCTCGGGAGAGGAAGGGAATGATGGCAAAGATGTGCAAATGACTGGACCGATGGAAATGGGCGAACATACCACGCATGAACTGGTCGAAAAGCAAAAGTCCCAGCTGCTTGCCAAGTTTGAGGAGCATGAGGAGAAAAGGAAAGAAGATGAGGCGTTCCTATAAACACCTAAGGAGGAGGTCAGGAAGATAGATGAGGATGATGCTCAGGCTAAGGTGCAGGAGGCGGCCTAGAAGAAAGCTAATGACGAGGCCGCCAAGAAGAGAGCCGACGATGAGGCCTCCAAGAAGAGAGGTGAAGAGGCATTAAAGAAGTTGCAGGAGGAAGAGAGTAAGAAGCTCAAGGATGGATGCGTGGCCTGGTAGAAAGAGGACTGGGAGGCCAAAAGAAAGGCCGATAGTGATGTGAAGAAGGCTAAGGAGGCCGAGGAGCGGAGGGCACCATGACAATGCTAGCGCTCGCTAACGAAGTCACACCCAAAACTTTGAAAGCGATTGCTCCCCTTGATGAACGGACTGCTAAGATCTCGAGTAGTGACGACGATGAGGAGAAATTCAAGGTGGTGCTCCATGAGTCAACAACCCTGACCAGGGGAGGAAGGGAAATGGAGGGAGTGTCTCCCGAAAGAGGAAGACGAAGTTTGGTGATGAGCCATCCAGTGACCAGTCAGATAAGAAGAAGAAGAGGGGTAGCTCATCTATATGATGATTACAGAAAGCTTTTTGGTTATGTAGGCTGACAGGATACACGAGTATCACACTCGCTTTTGGATGCATGATGTGGTTTTCATGTACATCATGCCATTAGGAAGAAATAGACAGTAGTAGTTTTCTTTTGTGAATGATAGTTTAGTTGACTTTGCTTATATCACATTTATCTTAAGTGTTTAAACTTTCTTCTACGCTTTCCAGTCTTTGTACTTGCATAAATGTACTCATCATTACACTTGAGAAAACATTGTCTATGGCTTTTCTCTTGAGAATCTCAAATCGTGCGAAGTTTGTATATGCTGACTCCGCTCTCGAAACTTCCCTTCAGTTGGGAGACTTGAGTCATGTGGAGCTGGTGTCTGGTGACTCCCCTCTCACGATCTCCTTGTGATCATTGATACCGAGTCATGATAAGGCAAGGTGTACGTAGTTGTTTAGTCCTTTATACTCTCTTGTCATTTCATTCGAGTTAGAGTATGAGAGAGTTTTTGGTTCTCCAGTTTTGTACCTGGATCCAGACCCTGTGGGTCAAATGAAGCCGAGCAAGCTGTCGATGCCACACTCACTCGGTCGGTGGGTCGCCCCTAAGGAGAATACCAAGGAATGGGGTTGGACACTCAAGTTAATGAGGGTCGCATGTTATTTATACTTGGTCTTGTCGTTGGTTTGAGACTTGTTTGACTTGTGAAGGGAAGACCACATCACAAGCTTTGAGCCTTTGCAAAGACTCGAGTGGGAGGATCGATGCCAAGCTTCGAGGTGTCAATCCTATGTTGTGCTCTCGTGTATGCACGTCAGTTGTTATAATAGCTCAAGCATACTCTATAGAAAACACGCACTAAGTACATGGACGTCTGAAATTTCTTTACTGATAACTTTGGCAGTAATGACCTTTTGTTTACAATGCCTTGAACTTTGAAAGAAAAACATTGATGGAAAGCAGTAAGTCTATACAATATACTAAGTGAAGTAGTGGGGAAGATATTTGTTGTTCCATGCTCTTGGCAGTTTGGTGCCATCAACAGTCATTAGCTTGAAGTTTCCATCTCTGAGCCTCCATTGTATGGTGTACAGTACAGACATTCTCAGCGAGGACCGAAACCGGTCGATGTAGGAACGATCCACTTTAGGATGAGGTCGCCGATGTCAAAGTGCTTTGGGAGGACTTTGGAGTTGAAATATTGGACGACTCATTGTAATAGAGCAGTTTCTCGGAGTTCAGCTTTGTCTCTTTTTTATTCGAGTAAGTCGGATGATTCCAAGAGAAGGTCTTGGTTGGTCTTTGGATTATAGTATGTGACTCGATAAGATTGGAGCTTGATCTCAATGGGAATTATAGCTTTAGATCCATATGAGAGAGCGAATGGAGTGTGACTGGTTGCTAACTTATGAGTAGTCTGGTAACCTAATTGGCTAGACATAGTTCATTTACCCATAAGCCTCTGGCCTTTTCCAAACGCTTCTTGATAATGGATTTAATCACTTTCTTGATAGCCTCGACTTGCCCATTGGCTAGAGGATGAGCTACTACTAAAAATTTCTTCTTAATGTTGCATCGTTGGCATATGGTCTTGAACTTAGCACTCTCAAATTAATTCCTGTTATCTTAAATGATAATCTTGGGAACTCCAAAACGATAGATTATGTTTCAAAAGACGAAGTTGATAACTTTCTTAGTAGTAATTATAGTGAGAGGCCCCGCTTCGGCCTACTTGGTAAAGTAATCAATCATGGTGATAGCATGTCGTGCATTGTCTCTGGCCATCGGAAGATCTCCGATGATATCAATTCCCCACATAGGAAATGGCCATGGGATGACCATTTACTAAGTTCAGTAGGAAAGGATCTTCGAATCTTGGAAATTTTTTGGCACTTGTCCTACTTGCGGGCGTAGTCTGTTGCATCTCGCTCAAGTGTTAACTAAAAATAGATGTATCTAATAATCTTCTTCACCATAGTTTACCCCCCATTGTGGTCATACACTCATCTTCGTGCTCATCCAGTAGTACATGGTCGACGTTATTGTGGGCTACACACTAGAGTAATGGAACAGAGAATCCTTTTTGGTAGAGCACTCAATCTTGAATGATGTAGTGTGATGACTTACGGATAAGTGTGCACTTCTCCTTTGAGTTATTAGGGAGGATTCCATGAAGAAGGTAATCCTTGATCGATGTTATCCAAGACTTGTGTTCGAGCTCAATCTCCGTCATTGATATCGAATCAGTCTACATCTGATCGATACTCGGAGAATCGAGTACTTCAACTGGAACTAGTCCTAAAAATTGTGCATCCCTAAAACTTGCTAGCTTTGCTAATGAATCGACTTTCTCATTCTATTCTCGAGGGATGTGTGTGATAATGTAAAGGTCGAAGCTAGTAAGAAAATCGTGAACCTGAGCAAGGTAGGAAGCAATCCTTGCCCTCTTGGCTTGATATTCACCCTACATCTGCCGTAGAATAAGATATGAGTTGGAGTAAATCTGGATAACCTTGATGTTGAGTTCAATTGTAATTCTAAGTACTCCAGCAATCAAAGCTTCATATTTTGCATCATTTTTGGTAGCAGAGAAGTTGAGCTTTAAAGAATAACAAATCAAGCGTTCCTTAGGAGTAATGAGTATGACTCCAGTGCCAGAACACTGACTATAAGATGAACCATCCACGAATTGTTTCCACCGGATGTTGGAATGCTCACTATCTTCTGGAGGAGGCTCTTCGGGAATAGAGAACTCAACAATAAAATATGCTAGGGCTTGTCCAATGATGGATCGAAGAGGAATGAATGTATTCTCAAATTGACGCAGCTCTATATTCCATTTCAAAAGTTGCCTAGATGCCTCAAGTCGCCGTAGGAGCTGTCGTAGTGGCTAGTCAGTGTAGACTTTTATTGAATGAGACTAAAAGTATGGTCGTAGTTTCCAAGAAGAGATCAACAGGCAGTAAACAAGCTTTGGATAATTCTTTCCTATGCCTGTCAATCTTTTGCTAACTAGTAAACGAGTCATTGGACATGATCTTCTTCATGCACTAGTGTCGAGCTAACTGCATGTATAGAAACAACCAAGTAGATAAATAAGTCTTCATGGTTCATGGGTTTTAACAAGATAGGTGGTCGCTATAAGTGATTCAAGAGGTCCTAGAATGTGAATATGCACTCTAGTGTCCAAGAGAAATCACACTTCCTTTTCTGAGCATGTCGGAAAAAGGAATGCACTTATCAGTAGTTTTTGATATGAATCTACCTAGGGTAGCCACTTTCCCATTTGAGTTTTGGACATCTTTGATGCTTTGAGGGGCCCGAATATCCCGGATAGCTTGGATTTTTTTTCTAGATTTGCCTTGATTCCCTTTGAACTGATAATGAAACGCAAAAATTTTCCCGATGCACGCCAAAAGAACATTTCAAGGGATTGAGTTTCATGTCATATTTGCGGAGAACATCGAACATTTCTGCAAGGTTGTTGACATGGTCATTGGGCACCCTTGTTTTCAGAGCATATCGTCCACGTATACCTTCCTGTATCTCCCAATCTCGTCCCTTAACATGTGGTTCACAAGTCGCTAATAGGTTGTTGTAGCATTCTTGAGACTAAATGGCATAACAACATAGAAATAGAGCCTAACATTAGTGATGAATAAAGTATGCTCATGATCTGGAAGGTACATAGGAATTTGATTATAGCCTGAGTACGCGTCCATGAAGGAAAGAAGATGGTAACCTGCAGTTGAATCCATGAGTTGCTTGATCTTTAGAAGCGGAAAGCTATCTTTGGGCAAGCTTTGTTCAAGTCTGATTAGTGGACACACATTTTCCACTTCCCATTTGATTTTTAGACTAAGACCGGGTGGGAGACCCATTCTGGGTAGAGGGCATCATGGATAAAGTCATTGCCAAGCATCCTATTCACCTCCTCTTTGAGTGCTACTGATCTCTCTAATCCAAAAATTCGGTGCTTTTGTTTGATTGGAAGATGCTTCGGTTGATACCGAGCATGTGGCAGGCGATTCATGGGTCGATGCCACACATATCTAAGTGGGTCCAAGCAAATACATAGAGTTTGGCCCTTAAAAAGTCCACGAGCTCTTCCTTTATTGCTGGATGGAGTTGTGATCCAATCTTCAAGGTCCTCGTTGGGTCGGGGGGTTGATAAGAACATCAATAGTTGATTCCATAGGTGTAGCCCTTTCGAAACCAGGATCATCGTCTTCCCTTGGATCGAGGTCATTGGAAAAATGGCAGCGGCGTCTGAGCCAGGACCCAGACTCCAGTGACTGCTACGCGCTGGCGTTTTTGGAATAGTGGATTTGTTCTGTGCTCTTGCCCTCCTCTTTGTTGATGGTGTCTTTCCATTCGATGAGATAGCAGGCTCTCGTAGTGGCTTAGCCGCCCTTTATGGTTCCGATCCCTTTCTTAGTTGGAAACTTCATGAGAAGGGACCATGGTGTCATGAAGACTTGGAATTTTACAAAGAAATGAAATCTTAGAAAGTCGTTGTAGGGAGAAGAGACATTGATGACTACAAAAGTGAGGATCCAAACTTTTCTTCGACCCCCCTCTCCGAGCTTGACAAGCAGTTCTACTGATTCCACTGTTGGTTGGAGGATCCGTTGAAGGCCATGAATGGTGGCATGGAAAGGTTTCAAATCTTTGGCCTTATGTCTCATTTGGTAGTAGGCCGACTTGAAGATGATATTAACAGAGCTCCCTGAGTAGATGAAAACTCTTCGGATATTGGCAGGGCCTATGGTAGTTGAAATGGCAATAGGATCAATGGTTGGAATCTTGATTTCGGTAGAATCCCTCTTGCAAAAAATTATGTCTTCTCGCGTAGTCTTCTGAAGTTTGGCTGGGGCAGATTCTTCTAAGGCGGAGCATGCTTCCAAGCCAGCATGCTTGATAGAGTTGGCGTTTTCCTCAATATGCCAGAAGCTTTTTTTATGAGGTGAAGTTCGCCTAAAATAGTGTTAATCACGATACCCCCACGAGAAGGTATCAGATTGGATGACGATTGGGCCGCATTAGCTGGAGGATGTGCGGGCGTTAAAGGGCCCGTGGCTGCTTCGTGGGGAGCAGGGTCTCGAACATACTGCTCTAAGCACTTCCCTCAGATGAGCTTCTCAATTGCATCCTTGAGGTCATGACACCGTTTGTATTATGGTCAAACATTTCATGGAATCCGTAGTATTTGCTAGAGTTCTTCTCTTGGTCCATAGAATCCCTGGTATTCGACTTCTTATGCTGGATAATATTCCAGGTCTCGAGATAAATTACCTCCAACACGAGGTTAAGTGGGGGTGTCGACCTTGTATTCTAGGTCGTGGTCGCGCTATTTTCGATCTCTAGCTGATTGGTTGGTGTAGCCGCCTAATTTTCCGTTGTTAGGCCTTGAATAGTTCCACCCTTTTACCTTTTGTCGGAAGATTCCACGACTTGCTTTGCCTTGACGCTATCTTGATCAGTGCTTGGATGTGGGTCGTGAGGATTACCTGTCTGAGCTGTCCTTTTTAAGCGCACTTCTTCTAAGCACAAAAACTGATTCGCCTTTTCATAGAAAGCCTTCAGAGTCTTCGGCTACTTCCTGTCAAGCCAAGCTCCAAATTCGGAGTTGGGCAGAATGCCCTTACTAAGCTGAACCAAGATCGTGCGTGGCATTGAGTCACCGCTAGGGCATTGTTGAAGCACTCTAGGTAACTCTTGAGAGTTCCCCCATGCCCTTATAGAGGTTAGAAAGAGTCAGGGTTTCCTTCGGCCTTGCGACATTATCCTGAATTGCTTCACTAGTTCGGAAGCAAGTTGGTCAAACGTACAGATGGATCACGTTGGAAGCTTGAAAAATCAAAGGAGAATGACGCCTTTGAGGAACACTGAAAAGCATTTGCATTTGATGGCATCGGCCACTCGACTTGAGTCCATATGTCATTCATAAAGGTTTAAGAAATTGCAGGAATCATTCTTTCTTGAGTAAGTTGTTTTCTAAGGCATATTGAAGCATCGAGGCCATTCGGCGTTATAGATGACCCAAGTGGAGGGTTATGCCTTGTATTGGTCTCCCGAACGTCTGGCGCTTCCCGGCGTTTCTCGCAAGATCCTTCAGGCCATCTCAGTGAGAATTCTAGGTTGAACCTCTATTGGATTCCAACGGCCGTGGTTTAGCTCAGGAGTTCGGGGTTGTGTGTTCCTTCTTGGATGAGAATCGACATCATCTTCGTCCATATCGTCAACCTCGACTGGTAGATTTTGCGGAGGTTAATTAATTTGAACTTTGGCTTTTGGGCTGTTGGACGCATAGGCTCCAAGTTCCAAGCGACGACAGGTAAGTACTATCGAGGAAGGGGTTGTGCACTCGGTCCTGCTTCATCGTTAATACCCAACCGGAAAAGGTCACATTGAGACGTTCTCTCATTGAAGGTCACGGTAGTTCCGTTACAGTTGCCATTGTCATTGCAGTTTCCATTAACGTGGCGTTGACATTAGTCCTCCTTCTTTGGCTTCGGTTTCCATCAAGGGTGTCGGAAGAAGAGCTTTGCGAGACATTAGGTAAGGGACAAGTGTTCCTGTTGAGTTAAAGGCGAGCGACGTCGCGTTAACTTTCTTGAAGTCGCTACATTAGCTCGACGTTTGTTCTCAACTGGTTGTTAATTCCTCTCATCCTTTCTTAAAACATCTTGTTAAGCTGGAAGAGTTAACCATGGGTTGCCGAAGCATCAGGATTATAAGATCGTGCGATTTCCATGTAGATCAAATTTTCCAAGGGTGGGGGCTGAGGAGAAGTTTCAGTGTCATCCGCAGTGGAAGTTCCAATCATTTGGGACTTTCCTTTCTTTCCTATCGTAAACAAACTCAGAAGGTAGGTCGAGAGGACCTAAGCAACGCTTTTAGGTTGCGGTGAAAGTTTGTCAGAAAGAAGCGAGTCTCAAGGCTTCACGTAGCCTTCTTAGTGAAAGCACCAAAGTGTTGATGCGGAAAATTGGCTTCATACCTAAAGATTCTTGAGAATATGAGAATATAATTTCACATACAGAAAATAAAGTGTGGAAACAGAAACATAAGATTTCTAGTGGTTCAGTTCTTGTTGAACCTATGTCCACTTTGAAGCTTTTGCCAATTTTATTCACAATTGAATATTTACAGTGTTAGACATCATCATTATATTAGAATGTAATATTTGACTAAGTATTTGAGAGACATTATTTGCAAGTCCTAAGCCTTGAGAAAAAGTTGGCTCTTCTTCCCCAAATCTCAAGAAGCCATTAATGGTGTCCAAAGGTTCCTTTCAAGGTATCAAATCAGCAAATGTAACCCCTTCAAGTACGAAGTAAGGGGTATTTATAATTAGTAGATTAGGTAGGAGTATGTGAGAACCGTGAACCACATGCCAATTTTCGCAGCCAGACGCAGTTGTATTGGGAATTTCGCATCCCGGAGGATACAAAATTTGTATCCTATGGGATAATATGTGGCTTCATATCTTTAGGGGATATGATGATTCGTATGCCTTAGGATATGGATTTCGTATCCCATAGGATATGAAAACTCGTATCTGAGAATATGAACTTCATATTAGGTGGAAATGAAATCTCGTATCCTAGGGGATACGAGATATGTATCTCGGGGATATGAAGTGTGGGGGTCACGAACTATTCGGGGATGCAAAATCTTGAGTTTGTTGCCTTTTCAAAGGGTTGTGAGGCCTATGCTCGCACAACTTCATCTGGGCCTGAATCCTGAGTGTTTTGGAGACACTTTGGGTTGTTTTTACCACACGATGGGTCGAGTCGAGTAGGCCTGATATGCTTTTGGGAATCGGACCAAAGGGTCGGTTAACAATAGAGTCCAACAACAAAAAGGCCATGGAAATGCTTAGTAGAGCTGGCAAGGTAAGCATGTCATAACACTATATATCAAAATTGATCATTAAACAAAATAGAGTTGTTGGAGTACCAATTAACATTTTATGAAGCCATAAAATTATATATCAAAATTAATCATGTTTCCTTTAGCTATGCCTTTTGCTATACTAATATTAAATGATTTCATTTCTGCATCTCATACCTCATAGTTTCATAAAAAGGAAAATAAGCTTCACTGTTTTACATGTTGCTTCATTATTATTTCTATTTCCATATTATTTTCCCACCCAACTATTGCCCAAAAAGATTGATTGGCCAAGAAATTAGTTGTCGGGGTTCTTTCATAGGGAAATTATTGTGATTGGTCTTTGACATTTATCACTTCCATGTTCAAGGCCAAAGTCAATAAAAGCTATTTTGATGACATGGATCTTCCTCTTATATTTGGTCCTGGGGTCTGTGGCAACCAAAGAAAATATGGTTTGAGGTAAAACTTTCCTTTTTTGTTCCTATTTAACATGACATTAGTTGCTTAGCATTTCAAGCTATGGGTTGTGAATTATTTGTAATGCAACGTTTATCACATTTCATTATTCTTAATTACAATGACTAATGAGAGTTAATTTATAATTTAGGCTACATTGAACACGTATCCAATTGTGATGATTGGTGTTGTTCATGCAGTAAAAATAAAACATTAGATGTACATATATGTTGAAAATGTCTCAAGTCACCAATAAGGCCTATAGTCACATATGCGTTCATGGGTGATGTATATATAATACACACTTATGCACTATTCTTCTTGCTTTGCTTTTATTTTCCAATTATATAGTTTTCTATTGTAAAAGTTTGTATAAAAGTTAACTTTGGTTTATTTTAGACTATTAATGTAAACTTTAATGTAATTTGAATTCTAATGGGATATTTGAAATATTTGTGTTAACACTTTGACTTATTTATTTGAAACTTTCTGAATCTATAAACTTGGATTTGGGAAATGCTAAAATTCAAATTTAGTTTAGTGAAAGCTAACTTTTGTTGAATTTTAACTCAGATTTGATCATGTATTAGAGCTATTTTGTTTTTTGATGACAATTCGCAAATGTAAAAGGATCAATGTTGTTTAATTATGCCTACGTGGACTGTGTGACATCCATATCCACATTTTACATCATCAAACGATAGGTCAAACCATATCTTTAGTGTTGTTATTTATTCTCACAAATGATATTTTTATATTGTGTAGTTCTTTTTTGGTTTTTGCATCTTTTCCTACGTGTTCATATTTATGCATAAAAGGTAAATACATCAATAGTGCTATGCAATGCATCACTCATTGTTCCTTAAAACTAAAAGATTTGATTATTTTACGCAAGATTTATGTTCATAAGATCATAATTTTCATAAGTCCATAAAATTAAGTTTTTTGGCTTTAGGAAATTTGTATATGATCATTTAAGCTGCTTATCTTGCACAAACAATGTGTGTAATTTCGTTTATATAGATTCATAAGCTTGATTAGGGGCTGTGGGTTTACAATTTTCATTCAAGTTCTTCAGAAGAAATAAAAATTTCATGGTCTACATCTTAATAAACAAAATCATCTGGATTTAAAATAAATATTTTAATTGCTGAATGTTTTTTTTTATAACAGGAGTGCATACATGTTGACGTCAAAAGTTGGTCACTAGTGATAGTCAACCCCGAACCATGAGTGGAACACATGAACAACAATCACAGAGTATGGAAAAATAAGTAAAAAGGGGAACACACACAGAATTTTTATAGTGGTTCGGAAAAATCGGTGCCTACGTCCACTTTATATATTGATCTGCTTTTGATTACAAGTACAGTCTATTTGCTTTTTGAAGAATTTAGGAGATGAGAAATATGAACACAAGATATTTGTGTTTGAGTGGAATGAGAGTTGGCTATTTTGGAGTTAGCCGTGAGTTTCTTTCGAGGAATCCAATATGCCAGAATTCCTCCCTTTTCTCTTTGGGGAAAGAGGTATTTATAGAAGGAGAAGTGGGATGAAAGAGGTGCCGCGTGGCTTGCCTCTTTTGCAGAGCTTGGACATGTGGAGCACGATTCATTGGAATAGTTGCGACGGTGGGACCTAGTCTACTGCTGAGCAATAGTTATCTCGGAAATTGTGGCTTGCATGGCATTCGAGATGAGGTATATCAAAAGTAGAGCTTTGGCTGGGAGTGTTGATGCCTTTAATTCCTTGAGAATCGGGCTAAGCAATGAATGACTCATCCGGATATTTCCACATAGATCAAGGGATATCTGATCGATCCGAAGTTTAAGGGAATGATTGACCTGGTCGACCAGGGAGAACGATTATGTCGAGATATGAAGTGTCGCTGCTTGAGGGAGGCCGGTTCGAGCCAAATCTTACTTGGGCTTTCTTAAGTAGAAGCCGACCGTTGGGATCGGTCAGTGCTGACTTGTGAGCCTTTTGTTATTGGGCTTCGATCCGTTGAACTGTGGTAGCTTTTAACAAAAAGTTGGTCAGTACTTTGCCCCTCAGAATACATCTTTCTTGGTAAAGAAGGTATGTTATGAATATTGTATCCGAGCTTAATGTGCGGGTAGCTATGGTTGCGCCGAACAATATTAAGGCCAAAAATCTGTTGATCTTGGTAGTTGTATTAAGGCTAGAAATCTGATGATCGGTGCAGATCGTATTAAGGCTAGAAAACCGACAACCACCGAAGATCGTATTAAGGCCGAGAGTACCACAAAAGCAGTCTTCAAAGCAATATCCAATGCCTGCAAGGATAGTGAGGGCCATTCTCGGTTTAGGGATGGCTTTGAACTTAGTGGGGGTGAGTATTAACCATACTCGGCTTAAGGAGTTGGCGAGCAGTAACCACACTTGGCTTAAAAAGGTGGTGAGTATCATCCATACTCGTCTTATGTAGTTGGCGAGTATTATCCATACTCGGCTTATGGATGTGGCGAGTATTATCTATTCTCGGCTTACGGAGGTGGCGAGTATTATCTATACTCGGCTTGGGCAAGTGTTAACCATTCTCGGCTTATATAAATTTGTCTATACTTGGGTAACGGAGTTGGTTGTATGTGGTGATGGATATTTTCATAAGTGATATTTGAGTATTTGTCGTGTTGCTGAAGAGAATTTGTGAAGTTTGGCGAGTGGTGAGTGCACTTGGCTTAGAGAAGGGACGAGTATCATCCATACTCGGCTTACGTAGGTGGCGAGTATAATCCATACTCGGCTTACGAAATGTTGACCATATTCGGCTTGGGGAGTAGGCCTAGATATGGTGGAAAGCATTGACCGTGTCTCTAAGTCGCTGGCTTAGCACTGACCATATTCGGATGGATGAGCGTTAATCATGCTCGGCTTAAGTCATCAAACATAATCCATGTTTGCAAAATAAAGTTTATTGCTGCTAAAGAGCTTTTACAAGGAAATGAAAATAAATTCTAAATGGGCGAGAGCTGAACCTTGAGCACGCCTAGGATCTAAATCCTAACACCATATGTTTGTACTTTAACATACCCTTATTATTGAAAGGAATAATAAATACATTTTTTCTAAAAGAAATCTGAGTCTTATTAGTTGATGATAATGCCACGATTGTTGGCCTCAGGGTCCTTTCCATTTCTAGGAGCTCAAGGATCAGCCCGAGGAGCTTGGGCGGAAGATTGTGGCGGCAAGGCCTGTGCGGGCTTCTCGACGTATTCAGGTAGTTCTCCACGCCTGACCCTATCGTCAATGAGATTGCGCAAGTGCCTGTATTCACTGGTGTTGTGGCCTGCCATGTTGTGAAACATGCAGTGCTTTCCAAAGTCGAATTCTTTTTGCCTTGGCTCCCTTCGAGAAGGCTTTGGGAAAGGCAGGGATCCTCGTACGTCAAGGTAGATATCGAGCAAGGAGGAGCTGAGCTTGGTGTATTGATTGTACTTGTTCTCTCTCCAGAGTCGTACGTTACGATCGTTCTTTTCCAAGGCCTTTACTTTTCCTTTGTTCTGGCTACTAGTGTTGGATGGATCCCCGTTGGTGGCGAACACCTCGAGGCTCTCCATCTCAATGTTGGCATCTTCTTGTCTGAGGAACCTTTCGTCCTCGGCATAAGAATCTTCGTTGTCCTTAGAAGGGTCTCTGGTTAAAGAAATCCTTAATTCTGGTCGTATCTGAACACCTGCAATGGCGGCCATAAGCACCATCGATGGCTCGGGTCGATCAACTGATGCTACAGTTGCGTTGAATCTTTCTAGGAAGGACGGGAGGGTTTCGCTGGGTCGCTTCTTGATGGAGGTCAGGAACATGACACTCCTTGGTCGGGAGATGTGAAGTGGGTAACCGACATGTTCCAACTGTTGATTGGCTCAGTTGTTAACTACCGAAACCACATACCGGCTATGTCCGTGAGGAAGAGAGGGAAGCACTTGGCCATAATGTTGGTCGATGTAGAGAATACTTCCATATGACACTGTATCGCATGAGATGAATGGTCGGGTCGGTCAGACCATTGTACGGCTCTATAGCTAGAAAACTTGTAGTCTGGAGAGTTTTGGGAGCTCCTAATTTCCCTGGTAAATGGGTTGCGGTCGATATCTTCTATATCCTGTTGAGACGATGTCCCCCGGGTGAAGTGTCCGATAATGCTTGAAATCTGGCTTCCATCTCCAAGGAGTCGTTGCCATGAATCCAATTCTGCGTTAGAGGCGTTGGTGAGAGCCCCCGAGTTAGGATCCGCTGAAAGCATGCTTGGAAGGGGAGCTGTTGGTGGTGCTCGACCTTCGAGAGTTGAGTGAAGGTGGGGGTGAGGGTCCATCATAGCCTCGGGGATTCAACCAATGTTGGGATTGTTCAGTCATTATTGGACTGAACCATACCTGCACCTGTTGGGTGTAATGGGCTCAGGTGAGCGGTACCCGTTTGGAATTCAGCATTGCCCTTGCTCGGGGCTATGTTAGAAAGGATTACGATAGTATTTCTCTCCATCACACTGGAGACCGGTATGGCAGAGTGGTCTTGGTGTCCCGGAGGGTTACTGTCACCTTCTCTTCATTGAGGGAGAGACGACATAATACGGGTTTGAGGTAAGATGTTGGGTCGACCCGGGTGTGACAACGTTCCAGGTTTTGGCCGACCCACCGGTTTGGCTTGTCTGGAGCTAGTTGTCCAGGGAGTTGTGTTGTTTCCATGTTGGTCGACTGATGCTGGACCTGGTTAGGGTCGACCTGAGATTTTGTTGCTATCATAACTCCACTTGAAGATGGAAGTGATGCTGGCTGTAACCGATCGGGAAGCAAAGTTAAGCCAGGAGGAAGCAAAGGTGTGGACTGATTCGGGGCTTGGATTTCCACGGACCGAAGATCAGTTGCTTCCCCAACCTCGCCTAATGGAGGAAGTGACACTGGAATGTGAGGTCACTTTTCAAACTGAGCGAGGAGGCCATTCATCATCACCTGCTGATGTTTGAGAAGTTCGCCCTAAGATGGCATCTGATTTCTGAACTCGAACAATAGTTTATTCACATCATCCCTGGTGAGGTATTGGGATGCGTCTTCGTAGGAGGAAGCCTCATGGCTTGCCTCCGCTGCTGCTGTTCTTACTGCGTCGGCAAGTAAAAGATGGGAAGTCTGAGCATCCTTCTTCTGCTTGTCTGCCATGGTCAGCTTAGAAATTGCTGAAGGCGGTCGAAGGTTATAGTGTTGTCCGGGTGCGCTCTGCTACCTGGTGCGCCAAAGTGTTGACGTCAAAAGTTGGTCACTAATGACAGTTAACCCCGAGTCGTATGTGGAACACACGAACAACAATCACATAGTATGCAAAAATAAATAAAAACGGGGAACACACACAGAATTTTTATAATGGTTTGGCAAAACCGGTGCCTATGTCCACTTTATATAATGATATGTTTTTGATTACAAGTACAATCTATTTTCTTTTTGAAGAAATTAGGAGATGAGAAATATGAACAAAAGATATTAGTGTTTTAGTGGAACGAGAGTTGGCTATTTTTAGAGTTAACCGTGAGTTTCTTTCAGAGAATTGTCTCCTTTCCTCTTTGGAGAAAGAGGTACTTGTTGGAGGAGAAGTGGGCTGAATGAGGTGCCGGGTGGCTTGCCTCTTTTGCAGAGTTTGCACACGTGGAGCTTGATCCATTGGAATAGTTATGACGGTAGGACCTAGTCTACTGCTGAGCAACATTTACCTTGGAAATTGTGGCTTGCATGGCATTCGAGATGAGGTGCATCAAAAGTAGAGCTTTGGCTAGGAGTGTTAACTGCCTTTAGTGCCTTGAGAATCGGGCTAAGCAATAAGTGACTCATTTGGATAATTCCACGTAGATCCAGGGATATCCGATTGATCTGAAGTTTAAGAGAGTGATTAACCCGGTCGATCTAGAAGAATGATCGTGTCGGGATATGAAGTGCCACTGCTTGAGAGAGGCTGGTTCGGGCCAAATCTTGCTTGGGCTTTCTGAAGTAGAAGTCGACCATTGGGATCGGTCAGTACTAACTCCAGAGCCTTTTGTTATTAGTCTTCGATCCGTTGAACTATGACATCTTTTACCAAAAAGTTGCTCAACAATACAATTCGATGACAAAGTATTCAGTTGCTTGATTAGGAAGGATGCATGGAGATTGCATATCTTACAGTATAGTAGGCTTAATTGTTAACGTGTTATTTGTAACAACCCAAATTTTTAACAAAACAATAATTAATTAATGGACTAATTAATTAAGGAATAAATTGATTAAATGAATATTGAGAATTGAGTAAAACCGACTTTACCATTGCGTTTGTCTCAAAATTCTAGTTTAGATAGACCCCTGGTATGCATAAATCAGATAATGTATGAAGAAGTTATGAGCTTAAGAAGATCAAACAAAATTTAAAATTCAAACAGATAAGTACATGCAGGAATCAACGATAAGTGGGCGACCCAGCTCACACTTGGGTAGACCCAGATCTAAGGCAGGTCGACCCATGTGTCGACCCAAGGGTAGGTGGGGTCGACCCATCTTAAAAAATTCGGTGAATCTGGACTTGCTTTGAATCTGGACTATTTTTATGTATAAAATACATTTACTAACTCTGCATTGGGTGTGCTTTTGGATGGGAAAACCTAAACGGTAATGAATTATACTAGGTAATCTAGGCTAGTAGCCTCATTGTTATATACACACAAATCTGTTCTTCATTCTTCTTCCTCCAAACCTTTTCTAATTAAAATCATGAGGATGCTGGGTTGTTGCCCAAACATAAATTAGAGAGGATAATTCTTATTTTTCAACAGCGAATCTAAACTAGACATTCTTCGACAACAACTATTTTAGAAGATTTTCTAGATCTACAACTACGTGAGTGTTACTGTGATTTTCCATATTTCTTCTAAGTTAAAGTCAAGTAGATATAATAGTTCTTATAGTAATCTAAATAAAAAGAACATTGATAGTAAATATGTTTCGGATCTGAAAAGTAACAATGTTTATAAAATTATTCTTATATGTTATTTTAATTACTATCAATCGCATATTCATTTTCAGTTATTTGCTTGTATGTACATCTCTCTTCCTTTCTGTTGTTTGTTTTATTTATACTATTATATGCCATTTTGAATTGCAAAGAATTGGAAAAGTATGAAATAACAAGGGGAAAATTAGGCATATTAGAATTTGTATTGTAAATTGGGTTTATTAGAAAGGAAGAATATGTGAGTGTGAATAGGTTTAACTTTATTTTATATTAAGGAGAAATGTCATTTGTATACATGTGATTTGTAGACATATTAATATAACATTGATTTTGTGAAAATGAACAAACTTGTAAAATATTAATATAGTGTTGATTTGGTGAATATGGATTTAACATTAATTTTTAGACATATTAATATGGTATTGATTTGGTGAATACGAATTTGAGAATAACTTGTAGACATATTATCATTTTATTGTTTTGGTGAAAATTTATTTGACATTAATTTGTAGATATGTCAATAAGGCATTGATTTGAATACATGTAATTAACATTAATCTGTATATGCTAATTTGAGTAATATGCTGACATTAGAAAGAATATGTTAGACATAGTAATTTGACATCAAGGATAGTATATATTTGAGAAACACGGTAAATTGTCACTTATGTTAATTGACAATAAAGCGGATATGTTAAACATGAAAAATTGTCATTTATGTTAATTAACATCAACGATGATATGCAAATTTGAGGAATATGGAAATACATCACCTATAGGCATTAATTAGGGAGGATATATTAATGGGGGAAAACATATCAATTTGACATTGATAAGCATCCATGTTAATCTGGGAAAAAAATGTAATGAAATGTTTATGTTCATTTCATGGTTAATTTTAGAAGAACATGTCAACTAGATGCTATGTTCATTTAATGTTAATTTGGACATTTGTTATAATTTGATGTTTATGTTCATCTATCTTCCTTATCCATATTTTGTTGTTTATTCATAGTCTTGTTTATATGCCTATTTTATATAGTTCGAGATTTGAATCTATTCTCCTCCTTCTTTTCCCTTTTTTACGCCGAGCCTAGACCACCAAGAGTCTGTGCCATTTTCGTTTAAGATTGCGTATGACTGAATTTGGGATAATATGAAATGACAATGAAAAAGGAGAATTTGGGGGAATATTACAAATTGAGGACTTTTGACTGTATATTGGGAATACAATCAAAAGGAAGAATACACATATATGCATACATGTTAGATTAGACTTAGTATAGAGATTAAGTAAAGAACATGTTGAGAAAATGTAAGTACCAGATATAAGTAAAGCAAACTGAATTATTATAGTGTATATGTACATCTGGGCAGGTGCTTGTTTTGGGAAGGGGTTGTGCACACAAAAATTTACAGAAAAATGTCATATTGCAACCAAGATTATTAATGAACTTAAACCTGTGAAGTTAAACCTGATTATTAAAAAGCTAAGAGGTCCCTCGTTCTGCTATTGTATCGTGTTTCAGGGACCCTTAAATCTGAGGGCACAAGCTTATGGTTTTTGGCTTGTGTCAATCTTGCTGTGTGGATCCCATATCAATCAGTATCCCTGTTGGTATCTTGTTAGGGGGCCCCGAACTAGGTAGGGGCCAGGGCACGCTTTACTAATCTGGATAGTAAGAGGTTCAAAAGAGGAAGGTGGATATGGGGGCATTCTAGCGGAGTCATGAGCGTGCATGGGTCCATTCAGGGGAACGAAGACGTTGTAACACCAGTAAATAGTGTTCTATAAGTTGCTGGGTTAGGGTGTGATATACCTTACTGTCAGGGCTAACACAGGATATTAACATCCTAAGGAGCTGATCGCATGGGTAGTAATTAGGGTAACACCTAATCTTGATATGTAATTAGGGTAACACCTAATCCTGAAATGTAAATAGGGCAACACATAATCCTGATAGTAATTAGGGTAACACCTAATCCTGATATGTAATTTGGGTAACACCTAATCCTGATATGTAATTAGGGTAACACCTATTTCTGATATGTAATTAAGATAACATCTAATCCTGATATTCTTGTAGAAGTGGAAAACAATCAATCTGCATGATATGATTATTATTGTTATCATCATTGTCTTTTTATAAGAATTGCTAGTCCTTATTATCAGTTCACATCAGCTATTGTTTACCTTTAGACATGTACATGCACTTACCCTTTTATGTTGCTAGAACCACTGTTTATCTGTTTTGCTTAACTTACCAAGTCGAGCTGGTAATCAAAGCAGCTCACCAAGCTTTATGTCTGACCCATTTCCTTTCTTCCTTTCTCTTTCTTTCCCCCAGGCTTACAAGGAGAAAGTGTATAGTTCAGATTTCTTTGTTAGCTTCTGTTATGATGGATCGCTGCAAGTCGGATTACTTCATGTTCTCTTTCCAAGGTTAGATTGTATCTTTTTCACTATATTTGGGGATAATACTATTTTATTCTGATGTTGTTTTTGACTGACATTTTGAGACATGACATTTTGTAACTGTTTGATTAAATGAAATAAGATGGTTTTGTATTTTATGAAACAGAAGTTTTCTTCCCTGTAAATTTATTCTTATATCTTGTGAAATCTTAGTCTCTGTGATGTTTTATGTCTTTATACCTACAATGCTCCGGACTTTGTTAATGAAATCCTCATACGAGTGACATTAAGGAATGTGGGGTGTACCATTTGGTATCAGAGCCTAAAGTTACTAAGATCGCTAAAGTTTTGTTTAAAAAGAAAGAATTTGCAAATGGAAATGCATTTTTTAGAAATCAAAAATTACTTTTGAAAATAAAGTATACCCTATAGTCAGTTACATCTTTTGACTGTTTCTAAATCTTTATCCTTTTATTTTAGTTATAAGGCATTTTATCTAAGCTCTCCTTTATAGGTTGAAAATTGGAATAATGGACAAATCTGTTTAGCTTAGTAGTTAGGAAGAGTCGATGTTAAAAAGGAACTTGTTGCTATACACATGTTAAAAAGGTTAATCATAGATGGAACTACTTTATTAGTTTAATGAAAAAAGGGGATAGTTCGGAAGACAAGGAAAACCTTGATTGGTTAGCTAAAGAAGGGGACGTGTATTTCCATAGTTTGGATTAACATAGAAAACATCATTGCAAGAATGAATGGGTTGGTGTGGAATAGGAATTTTATCGTATTGCGCACTAACTGCCAACTTAAAGAAAATTAAAAAGAAATATCTTGCAATCACGGTTTTCTTTAAAATAGATTTTTTGATACTATGGAAACAGATTTTTATACGTTTTTGGTAACCAATTAATTAGGGAACTTCCAAAAAGCTGAATTTAAGGATGACAAGTAAAAGATCAACATAAGTATATTAATGTCAAAAAAATTATGAGGAAAGGTGTTGGTAATAAATGGTCAAAGGAAAAGGCAAGGGTTGGTGAAAGAAAGATTGTTATCTGTCTTTAGTTCTTTCAAGTTCTCCTATTTGATTTAGGAATATTCTGTCCCTTTTTCCTTTGATGTGTGCTACATGGGGCTATAGCCATGATAAGTTGAATCATGTAGAACATCTGTATTGTAGGCTTAATGGAGTGGTCTTTTACATATAAGATAAATCCCTGAGGGTGTGATGATAGTATTTGTGACTATTTTGCACTTAGGCCCAGTGGTAGTTTCTGAACCCCACAAGGATCGGCTTGATTATATGTGGTAAGTCAGGTTTGAAACAAAAATCTTGATGTTTGGGGCATGGATAAGGTTGCCATGATTAAGCCTCATATGACATAATGATTTATAATGAGAGGGTAAAATACGAGCCTAAAAGATGGCATACACTTTAATATGACATATGGACTTATAGGGTAAAGTTACGGGCCTAATATCTATTAAGTATTTCTGGGGCGATTTTGACTGTAAGAAGAAAATAATTAGGCTAGGACTAATTTTTGAGACTTCTTGCAAACCGAAGGTTTAGTCATGTTCATATTCTTAGTGCATCTCTAGGGAGTATCGAATTAGTTCTCTTTGTGCTATACATATTTCGAATAGTAAGTGATTGAAAGATTATCTCTAGGAGAGAAAGAGAGATTGGTTTCCAGATCTGTATTTGTGGTAATGCTAAATTTGTAGAATTTTTGGATAAAACACGTGGTGTAAGTGAGAATTGAGTTTCACGGTTTTGAGTAGAATCTTTCCTAACTATGGGAATATACCATCAATGGATGGGTTTGATGCTTAGGCAAGCCATCAGTATAATAAGTCGTCTCAGACGAAAGTGGGTTTTCTTAAGGGTACTCAAACTCGAGTGTTGACTTGTGAAGTATTAATTTGATTGGAATCATAACACCCCGCATCCGTTAGTGTCACTCACAAAGGGAATGCACTAAGTTCTGTGGAGCATTTTAAGGTAAAAGATGCAGATAAATTACAAGACAGACAAAAATTAAACAGCGGAAAATAAAACTTTGCTTTATTAATAAAATGATTTGTACAACGATTTCTTTACAATATCAGAGTATCATCTGTCTTACAAAATAAAGAAGCATAAAACAACATTTATATTCCCCAATTGTAGCAAGAGCCAGCCATAGCATCTGAAAAGAGAATCCAAGCAAAACTTCGACAAATGTTCAAGCTGGGAAAGAGTGACAGTCCGACTTAACCTGAGTTATACTATTCCCTCCTTTACTACCTGGGGGGGGGGACGGAAGAAAAGAAGACGAAAGAAAAACAGAGTCAGACATAAAGCCTGAGTAAGTTCAGTAACTTCTAGCATGTGAACATGGGGAAAACAAAACGACATGAATTAACTGAATACAAGATAACACCATGACGATAGGGTCAGCAAGTTTAGACAAGATAATCACAAGATATGCTAAGATAAGATAAACTGGATATGCTCTAGTACTTTCACCGCTTCGCTATTTCCTTGTTATACTGGTTTCTATATCTCTGCACCACCTAACTAGTGTCCCAACTAGTAACGATAACGTGATCCTAATCCCTGAAGTTTTGCCTTCAGGCATACAGTTATTATTTATTACCTAGATCTAATCTAGGGTTTTCTATCAAGTGCTTTCTAGATTCAACTAGAGTTTACGCTATCTGCTGAACGCTTCTCGGATTCAGGGTTTATGCCACCTAGTCCAACTAGGGATTATGCTACCTGTCGAACGATGTCCCCAAGTCTAGGACACACTACCTAGAATGGTATATGTTCCTATACTTCCCCACGCATGTATCGCGAATCGTTATCGCTTGTCTAGATGCACATGTCCTGTAATGTGCGGCCCGAGTCCTGTGGCAGGGCAAATCAAGAAACATAGAACTCGATCGGGAGCTTTCAGATATCTGCCGATGCAGATGCTAAGGTCTGTTTTTATTCCAGTGGCTATGGTCCCACTCGACCCCTCCCTCAACTAATGAAAGGCACACCTTGAAAAATGAGAATTACATGCAGGCCCCCTATGCCCCACTAACCTATGGCCATCCTCACCCATAACTAGATAGCAAGTATATGGTCTTTTGGAGTTCTCCGCCTTTCCGCTTCACGTATCTCGACTGACTGAAAATGGATGGTAGACGACGATTTGCTATCACAGGGCTACCGGTTTCTCGCCGAATCACGCTGGTCCATCCTAGTCTTTAGGTTGCCATATTTTGCAACCAAGGCATACCCTTGGTTCTTCTAACGCAGACCTTAACCTCTGTGAGCCCAGGAGGATCATCTGCAGCCTCACAGAGGGATACCAAGAGTAACCTCACGTCCCCTCGAAGCCTCGGGCTCCGTAACCCAATTCGTTGGAGCCTTCTTTTTACTCAGACGGACATTCGCTCCTTCCCGTGTTATACTAAGAATTACTACTTAGTTTTGCTAACTATGGTTTTCCACTTAGTTTCCAAAATCGTTGTTTTCTTAACTAAGGTTTACTACTTAGCTCTTTTTAACTAAGGTTTACTACTTTGTTCTCTTTCCCGTCAATTTGGATTGGTTAAATGTCCTTAGTCAATTCAAGATAACTTAACCCTCTTCATTTATCCTGATAGACTGGTTAAGTGTTATTAGTAATTCATGTTGACTTAACCACAAACCAAGTTATATTGGTTAAGTATTTCTTATTACTTAACCCTACCCATTCATCCTGTATTGGTTAAGTATTCCTTTTTAACTTAACCTTGCCCGTTTGTTTTAACTAACATGTTTTTAATGGTTAAGTATTATCCCTTCATGTTTTAGACTTAACCCTATTCCTTTATCATAATCTGATGGTTAAGTGTTCGAGTTTACTTAACCCTACGGTCTAGTCCAGCTAACATATCAAATTGGCTAAGTGTATTAAATTTTACTTAACCCCAACCTTTAGTCTAGTTAACATGTTAATTTGGCTAAGTGTGTTAACTTTACTTAACCACACCTTCTAGTCTAGTTAACATGTTAATCTAGCTAAGTGTTTTCTTAGTTACTTAACCCCTACAAATCTTGTCTTGTTACCACATTAAGTTGGTTAAGTGTCCCTATGGACTTAGCCCTCCCATTCTAGCATAACTATGCTAAGTTGGTTATATGAACCTAACCCCACCCATCGGTTTGGTTATCATGTTGAATTGGTTAAGTGTCTTAGTTAACTTAACCCTACCATTCTTGTTCCAGCTTTAACTAAATAAATTAAAGCCGCGACCACTCACATTAGACAGATATTGTTGCGATTACTGGATGTGTCGGTTGGTTCCGGGCAGGTTTACATCGCAACTCAGTCTAACCTCGGGTTAGGCATATTCGTGTTTTCTAAGTTCAAAGGGTTTTGATTAATTTTCAAATCAGGTTTTTGAAAGTAACCATCCCGTCCGTCGGATCAGTTAGGGATAGCCAGGGAGAGCAGGAAACTTGTATTTTCCAAACCCAAGCCTAGACACTATCCTCTCTGTCACCCTAGAACTTTCTGGTGTATTATTAAAAGAGATGTCGTTAATAAACCTTTAATTTGCCTAAATTTACATTTCCTCATTTAGGACAAATTCTATAAGTAAATCATTCCTAATTTACTTATTTCCTAATTACTCTTTTAATGTATTATTCTTATGGCCCATTTTCCCCTCTATATCATATTTATGCTTTTTGGTATGTAAACTATACCAAATTAAGTGTCACTAACCATGATTCCAAACATGACAATTACTCACCATTATGGCCAATTTCAGATTTTTGCCAATATTCTTATTATGCCAAATTAGCTAATCCAATTCTGATTTAACATTCTAATTACAGTTCATGTCAAACTAGACTTATTATTCTAGTTCATAGTTCATGTAAATGCAAGATTTACAAGTCAGTACTAGATTCAAATTGCACATGCTATAATTCATGTCAATTTTATATAAGTTGCATTTCTATGAACATGCCATAATACATGTTCCCAATTTATGCCAATTTCCAAGTTAAAAACTACATTTTTAGTAAATTTCATATTTTGCCCAAATCGTATTCCCACCGTTCGTATAATCGTGATTCAATCTAGATTATAGATAAATCTAGATTCGTAGAAAATAGGGAATGAACCAAAGATGCTACGAAAAAGATAGATATAATAACTGGCATAAAATGATAATTTACTAATTACAGACCTAACGAATTTCACTGAAGTTGATCTAAAACATCGAAGGCCTATAGGTCTGAATATCTTATGACATAAAAAGGGTTGAATAACGACGTAGGTTCAAGAACATGGGTAGACCTAACTTAATAGGTAAATTCCCAAGGTCTAAAACCAAAGAAAACCAAGAATAAACAGAATAGATAATCATGTTTAGACCCAATTTCACAGTCACAAGACTTAAGCAACACTTTCCTAGTCATGAATCATAGGTGTTTAATCACAGTTGTCCTTGTTATGTCATAGGCAATAGTTTATGTTTCCTAATCAAAGGCATGGGATTGTGTTCATAGACAAGGAAATTCTCATAGTTATGAGTCACGGTCATAGGCAGTGTTCATAGTCATAGGAAATGTTCATAGTCATAGGCAATGTTCATAGTCATAGGCAAGGCCTAATTGGTCATCGAATCATAACAGTTCTAATTAGGTCCAAAGATATAAGCACTGATTCAAACAGAAATATGTGGCATATTCTTTTATTCCTTTAATTTCATGTCACGAACAGAGAGAAACGTTCAAATCTAAAAAGTAACCGACTTACAGAGATTAGATTAGAATAAAAAGATGGCGTTGCTATGATTCATGCGACGTTGCTCAAAACTGTTTGAGTTAGCCTTTGATTCTTATCTTGAAGCTTTAATCTTGATTCGAATCTCTTCTTGACAAACTTGAGCAGCATAACCTTGTCTTGGATTTTCGTATTATTTTCTTATTTTTATTTATTTATACATTTTCTCAGAGGCAGCATAAGGATAGAAAAGAATTGTGAATAGAGAAGGAGACTAAGGCTGTTTATATAGGATTAGGCGGACGAATCTGGTCAGAATGGCGTCCGGATATAGAAAAACGAACCAGGCTGCAGATCTTGAAAAAGCAGGGAGGTCGACCCCCAGGTCGACTACCCAGTCGACCTGGTTCTTGGGCGGGAAAATTCCCGCCCAGCTCAATCTGGGTTCGATTTTGAATTTTGAACTCGTTTTCTGACCTGTTCGAATTTTAAATCGAATTTTGAAACTTCTGAAGACCATAACTCCTTCATACGGAGTCCGATTAACGCAAACTCGGACTCTATCTCATGCAGAATTCTGAGACGAACGCAATGACATAGTCCGTTTCCCTTGATTTTGAATTTAAAATTTAATTCTGCCTTGATTTATGAATCTTAGTGTTACAGAATTGCGGGGTGTTACATTCTCCCCCACTTAAAAGGATTTCGTCCCCGAAATCTTCAAGTTAGAAGAATGTGTCCTACCATCCAATCACCCATCTACTCAACCATTCAATCACAGGCATTCATTGCCCTTAAAAGATTTCTAATGCTTTCATGTTCATATGCATAGTGTGTGTATATGTCTTTATCTAATGCAAGATCAGGCGGTCTACTGATTCAGTTGACCTCCTTAATGCGAATCATGTCAGTGCCATGCATCCAATCATGTATGCAAGCATCCCTAGTTATGTAAATACTACATGTGTGTATAGCCATTCATCCATATGCAACATCCATATGATAACATATCAAGTTCAACTTACAAACAAATACATATCTGTAAATGCAATATGAAAGCGTCCGAATTGATCTAGTGCCTAATACGTATGTATATGCATTCACGAGCAACCATTAGCAACCACTCGCAACCATCAACCATAACATGTTTCAAATACATGTTTACATCCATTGGCTTCTACCTAAGGATCGAAGATACGACCTAGAGGATATACTTTGGAAAGAGAGAAACAATTATGCGTAAAGCTCCTACAAAAAGAAATCAAGGATGCACCCTTAAGGAAAAGGGTATGATGCTAGTATCTAGCCTTCTTGAGCTTTACTCTACTGTATCTTAACTAATTTAACTTCACAGTTGTGAAGTTTCTGACGTCCATTTCCAAAATAAACAGATGTTAACTATGATACTGAGTGTACATATCAAGATGGTTTGAGGTCTCTCCTCTTAGCTTATCCATCACGCCATAACTATAAGGGTCGAAAAGGTCACTACGTGCTTTTTGGAGTGTCTGCCACAACTATTCATCTCTCATGCAAACCATCCTAGTCGAACTCAATATTCCTCAAGTACAAGCCCTAAAGGCCTAAACCAATATCAGACAAGCACCCAAGAAATATCTGCTCCGAATTTAGACGATCTACGTGAGATGATATAAGCAAACTCGATAGCTATTCTCAAATCCCTACCAACCAAAAATAAACTGGTCGGACCACCAATTGGATTTGAGACTCTAGTGGGATCTTTCTACTATACAAGTACTATGGTGCAGAGACTCAACTATGGAAGTGGATATGAACAAATGTGAAGCGCTAAAACCAAAGGAAAGAGTACGAACAGCAAAACTAGACTCTTCCAACAGAACTTTACTACCTTTCTCCTAGGTACGCTTGGTGGTGAAAGTATGTACTTGCCCTTCTGAAAATCTTGTTCCTCGTTCTTGCCCTTGTCCTTAATTATACGCCCTATCATACCCTAGTAAAGATACTTCCTCTTGTCTTAGGTTTTATAATTCCTTCCTCCTTTGTGAGCTAAATCTACATCCATGAATTCCTCATCCTCTTCCGTGTGTAGTCATGTTGACAAATCTCTCGAAAGCTGCTTCCATCGTACAGAAAACCCCATAAACTTGAAAGAAAACTGACCGTAGGTGAAACAACTACGGCTATGGATGGAAGCCAGGCACGTATTCGCCCATCAATGAGGTTACCTCGCAGAAAGCCAGGAGCTCCAGAGACTCAAGAAAGAAGGAGACAAGAATTCAAACAGAGGAAGAGAAGATAGTGCATATGGCTTTGGGGAATATGCCTTTAAAACAAACCTTTTCTCTTGAAAATGCTTCTTTAAAAATCGTTTTGAAAATAATTTTTCAAATCCTTTACCTAATCTGGTAACCTTCAGCTCTGACACCACGTGTAACACCCCACATCCGTTAGTGTCACTCACAATGGGAATGCACTAAGTTGTGTGGAGCATTTTAAGGTAAAAGATGCGGATAAATTACAAGACAGACAAAAATTAAACAGCGGAAAATAAAACTTTGCTTTATTGATAAAATGATTTGTACAACGATTTCTTTACAATATCAGAGTATCATCTGTCTTACAAAATAAAGAAGCATAAAACAACATTTATATTCCCCAATTGTAGCAAGAGCCAGCCATAGCATCTGAAAAGAGAATCCAAGCAAAACTTCGACGAATCTTCAAGCCGGGAAAGAGTGACAGTCCGACTTAATCTGAGTTATACTTCCCTCCTTTACTACCTGGGGGAGGGAACGGAAGAAAAGAAGACGAAAGAAAAATAGAATCAGACATAAAGCCTGAGTAAGTTCAGTAACTTCTAGCATGTGAACATGGGGAAAACAAAACAACATGAATTAACTGAATATAAGATAACACCATGACGATAGGGTCAGCAAGTTTAGACAAGATAATCACAAGATATGCTAAGATAAGATAAACTGGATATGCTTTAATACTTTCGCCGCTACGCTATTTCCTTGTTATACTGGTTTCTATATCTCTGCACCACCTAACTAGTGTCCCAACTAGTAACGATAACGTGATCCCAATCCCTGTAGTTTCCATTGCCTTCAGGCATACAGTTATTATTTATTACTAGATCTAATCTAGGGTTTTCTACCAAGTGCTTTCCAGATTCAACTAGAGTTTACGCTATCTGCTGAACGCTTCTCGGATTCGGGGTTTATGCCACCTAGTCCAACTAGGGATTATGCTACCTGTCGAATGATGCCCCCAAGTCTAGGACACACTACCTAGAATGGTATATGTTCCTATACTTCCCCACGCATGTATCGCGAATCGTTGTCGCTTGTCTAGATGCACATGTCCTGTAATGTGCAGCCTGAGTCCTGTGGCAGGGCAAATCAAGAAACATAGAACTCGGTTGGGAGCTTTCAGTTATCTGCCGATGCAGATGCTAAGGTCTGTTTTTATTCCAGTGGCTATGGTCCCACTCGATCCCTCCCTCAACTAATGAAAGGCACACCTTGAAAAATGAGAACTATACGCATGCCCCCTATGCCCCACTAACCTATGGCCATCCTCTCCCATAACTAGATAGCAAGTATATGGTCTTTTGGAGTTCTCCGCCTTTCCGCTTCACGTATCTCGACTGACTCAAGATGGATGGTAGACGACGAGTTGCTATCACAGGGATACTGGTTTCTCGCTGAATCACGCTGGTCCATCCTAGTCTTTAGGTTGCCATATTTTGCAACCAAGGCATACCCTTGGTTCTTCTAACGTAGACCTTAACCTCTGTGAGCCCAGGAGGATCATCTGCAGCCTCACAGAGGGATACCAAGAGTACCCTCACGTCCCCTCGAAGCCTCGGGAATCGTAACCCAATTCGCTGGAGCCTTCTTTTTACTCAGACGGACATTCGCTCCTTCCCGTGTTATACTAAGAATTACTACTTAGTTTTGCTAACTAAGGTTTACCACTTAGTTTCCCGAATCGTTGTTTTCTTAACTAAGGTTTACTACTTAGCTCTTTTTAACTAAGGTTTACTACTTAGTTCTCTTTCCCGTCAATTTGGATTGGTTAAGTGTCCTTAGTCAATTCAAGCTAACTTAACCCTCTTCATTTATCCTGATAGACTGGTTAAGTGTTATCAGTAATTCATGTTGACTTAACCACAAACCAAGTTATATTGGTTAAGTATTTCTTATTACTTAACCCTACCCATTCATCCTGTATTGGTTAAGTGTTCCTTTTTAACTTAACCTTGCACGTCTGTTTTAACTAACGTGTTATTAATGGTTAAGTATTATCCCTTCATGTTTTAGACTTAACCCTATTCCTTTATCACAATCTGATGGTTAAGTGTTCGAGTTTACTTAACCTTACGGTCTAGTCCAGCTAACATATCAAATTGGCTAAGTGTATTAAATTTTACTTAACCCCAACCTCTAGTCTAGTTAACATGTTAATTTGGCTAAGTGTGTTAACTTTACTTAACCCCACCTTCTAGTCTAGTTAACATGTTAATCTGGCTAAGTGTTTTCTTAGTTACTTAACCCCTACAAATCTTGTCTTGTTACCACGTTAAGTTGGTTAAGTGTCCCTATGGACTTAGCCCTCCCATTCTAGCATAACTGTGCTAAGTTGGTTGTATGAACCTAACCCCACCCATCGGTTTGGTTATCATGTTGAATTGGTTAAACGTCTTAGTTAACTTAACCCTACCTTCTTGTTCTAGCTTTAACTAAATAAATTAAAGCCGCGACCACTCACATTAGACAGATATTGTTGCGATTACTGGATGTGCCGGTTGGTTCCGGGCAAGTTTACATCCCAACTCAGTCTAACCTCGGGTTAGGCATATTCGTGTTTTCTAAGTTCAAAGGGTTTTGATTAATTTTCAAATCAGGTTTTTGAAAGTAAACTTCCCGTCCGTCGGATCAGTTAGGGATAGCCAGGGAGAGCAGGAAACTTGTATTTTCCAAACCCAAGCCTAGACACTATCCTCTCTGTCACCCTAGAACTTTCTGGTGTATTATTAAAAGAGATGTCGTTAATAAACCTTTAATTTGCCTAAATTTACATTTCCTCATTTAGGACAAATTCTATAAGTAAATCATTCCTAATTTACTTATTTCCTAATTACTCTTTTAATGTAAATTGTCAACATTTATTCTTATGGCCCATTTTCCCTTCTATATCATATTTATGCTTTTTGGTATGTAAACTATACCAAATTAAGTGTCACTAACCATGATTTTTGCCAAACATGACAATTACTCACCATTATGGCCAATTTCATATTTATGCCAATATTCTTATTATGCCAAATTAGCTAATCCAATTCTGATTTAACATTCTAATTACAGTTCGTGTCAAAGTAGACTTATTATTCTAGTTCACAGTTCATGTAAATGCTAGATTTACAAGTCAATACTAGATTCAAATTACACATGCTATAATTCATGTCAAATTTATCCAATTTTCATTTCTATGAACATGCCATAATACATGTTCCCAATTTATGCCAATTTCCAAGTTAAAAACTACGTTTTTAGTAAATTTCATATTTTGCCCAAATCGTATTCCCACCGTTCGTATAATCGTGATTCAATCTAGATTATAGATAAATCTAGATTCGTAGAAAATAGGGAATGAACCAAAGATGCTACGAAAAAGATAGATATAATAACTGGCATAAAATGATAATTTACTAATTACAGACCTAACGAATTTCACTGAAGTTGATCTAAACATCGAAGGCCTATAGGTCTGAATATCTTATGACATAAAAAGGGTTGAATAACGACGTAGGTTCAAGAACATGGGTAGACCTAACTTAGTAGGTAAATTCCCAAGGTCTAAAACCAAAGAAAACCAAGAATAGACAGAATAGATAATCAGGTTTAAACCCAATATCACAGTCACAAGACTTAAGCAACACTTTCCTAGTCATGAATCATAGGTGTTTAATCACAGTTGACCTTGTTATGTCATAGGCAATAGTTTATGTTTCCTAATCAAAGGCATGGGCTTGTGTTCGTAGACAAAGAAATTCTCATAGTTATGAGTCATAGTCATAGGCAGTGTTCATAGTCATAGGCAATGTTCATAGTCATAGGCAATGTTCATAGTCATAGGCAAGGCCTAATTGGTCATCGAATCATAACAGTTCTTAATTAGGTCCAAAGATATAAGCACTGATTCGAACAGAAAGATGTGGCATATTTTTTTATTCCTTTAATTTCATGTCACGAACAGAGAGAAACGTTCAAATCTAAAAAGTAACCGACTTACAGAGATTAGATTAGAATAAAAAGATGGCGTTGCTATGATTCATGCGACGTTGCTCGAAACAGTTTGAGTTAGCCTTTGATTCTTATCTTGAAGCTTTAATCTTGATTCGAATCTCTTCTTGACAAACTTGAGCAGCATATCCTTGTCTTGCATTTTCGTATTATTTTCTTATTTTTATTTATTTATACATTTTCTCAGAGGCAGCATAAGGATAGAAAAGAATTGTGAATAGAGAAGGAGACTAAGGCTGTTTATATAGGATTAGGCGGACGAATCTGGTCAGAATGGCGTCCGTATACAGAAAAACGAACCAGGCTGTAGATCTGGAAAAAGCAGGGAGGTCGACCCCCAGGTCGACTACCCAATCGACCTGGGTGCCCCAGGTCGACTACCCAGTCGACCTGGGTCTTATGCGGGAAAATTCCCACCCAGCCCAATCTGGGTCCGATTTTGAATTTTGAACTCGTTTTCTGACCTGTTCGAATTTTAAATCGAATTCTGAAACTTCTGAAGACCATAACTTCTTCATACGGAGTCCGATTAATGCAAACTCGGACTCTATCTCATGCAGAATTCCGAGACGAACGCAATGACGCTGCCCGTTTCCCTTGATTTTGATTTTAAAATTTAATTCTGCCTTGATTTGTCAATCTTAATGTTACAGAATTACGAGGTGTTACAGGAATATTTTACTCCGTAAATCCTATCTTTTGAAGAAAAAAAATATAGTGTGGCCTTTATGTTGGAACTTTCCACATGAATTTTAAGGAAGTAGTTATACTTCGGTTGTATTTGAAAGGTTTTCGGAAAGAGCCAAGTCAAATGAATTTTTTAAATAATTGTGTTCCTAGACAAGAGTGCAATAAGGAGATGTTTTAGGGAAACTTGTGGAATCACCTTGAGTTGAAAACCCGTATGTGTAAAGTTTTGAAAGAACAAGAATTTTGAAATACTAATATGTTTTGATATGAAATTTGTATTTCAGAAATTTCATAAAAGCAACTATGTATGTTTCAAAAAGAAAATTTTGCAACTAAAATTTTGCCTTATTAAGATTTTTCAAATAAGATTTCAGAAAATTATGTATGTGTAGGAAGGTGGGGAGGTAGGTAAGTCTTTTTATGATTGGACAATATAAGTGGAATGAGCCAAGGAACACAAGATGGGTAAAGTAAAGACAAAAAAAGTGGAAAAGTGGAAAAATGTGACTTTGTTGATAAGATTAGAGTAAGCTTTTGGATTAGTTCATTTGAGAATTTTCCCTGAAGTAACAAAGATAAGTAGGATGGAAGAGCATCACTAAGGGATTCAAGTTTCTTACCCAAATTCTTCTGACAAGTATTTCCTCTCTTTGATATTCTTTCTATCGCTCCTTCCTTTGATTAGGAGATTCTCTCTAATATATCCTTGGGAAGTGTAGACCTTAAGTTTTGAGCTTATAGATGGTTGGATATGGTTGAAACATGTGTTTGAGACATGTTATATTTGATGGTTGCAAGTGGATGCAAGTATTTGCTAGTGGTTGCCAGTGGACACATATACGTACACATTAGACACTAGATCGACTCAAATGCTTACATATTGCATATGAATGTGTGCATATCTTAATTTTCAATGAATGAAAATGGCTGAATCATCATATGGATGTTGCATTTTGGTGAATGGTTGTGCACACATATATAATTTATATGTGGAGGATTCTTTTGCATACATATTGGATACATGACACAAATATATATTGTATTAAGGAGGTCAACTGAATCAGTAGACCGCCTAATTTTCGCATTAGCCTAGGGACATATACACAACACCTATGCATATGTTCATATAAAGCATTAGAAAATCTAAGGACAATGGATTCCAGTGATGATGGTTGAGTAGATGGGTGTTATCATTCATAACATTCTTCTAGTCTTGGAGATTACGAGGACGAAATCCTTTAAGAAGGGAAGAACGTAACAACCTAAATTTTTGACAAAGCAATAATTAATTAATGGATTAATTAATTAAGGAATATTCATAAAATGAATATTGAGAATTGAGTAAAATCAACTTTACCATTGCGTTCATCTCGAAATTCTGGTTCAAATAAACACCTAGTTTTGCGTAAATCAGATAACATATGAAGAAGTTATGGGCTCAACAAGATTAAACAATATTTAAAATTCAAACATATAATTACATGCAAGAACTAATGGCAAGTGGGTGAACCAGCAAACACCTAGCTCAACACATGGTCGACCAAGGGGGTAGGTGGGGTCGACCAACCTTCAAGAATTTGGTGAATTTAGACCTGCTTTGAATATGGACTATTCTTATATATAAAACACATCTTCCGACTCATCATTAGGTGTATGGTTGGAAGGGAAAACCTAATTCTAATAATAAGGAATTATCCTAGGTAATCTATATAAAGGATTGTAGCCTCATTGTTTTCTACACACAAATCTATTCTTCATTTTTTTTGGCAAGGCCAACCGGTTTTTATAGTGATCCGTAACATTATTTTATTTATTGAAAAATAATATACAAATAGTATAGGTGATATGCCACGTACATGTCAATTATGGGATCTTCCACGCAAGGAAGAATGAATTACATTGGAGCATACATTTGACTACAGTACTTGATAACAACAACATATTGCATTACATTTAAATTTGACACGGTTACATGCTAATATCCAAACACTCCCAGATTTCAGTCTTTGTCATCATTTATACCTTTCATGAGTTCAATCTTCTTGCTTCTTGTGAGCGGTACAGAACTCATTTTACGACCATAAGATGTAATAATAGGCGAAATGATATTAATATCTGGTGGTGCTTTATAACCGGTGGCGGTTGTATGTGATTATTTGGTCCTACTTTCTTTTGGGATGGAGCTCTAACATCTGGTGACACTGTGATATTATTCTTTAGTGAGGTAAGTTTGTGGTTGCTAACCACTTTGCTAACATCTGGGTTAGCTTTGTTGCCAAAATTCAAAAACCCAGGTTTAAGGGCGGTAGTTGAAATAGACTTGCTTATCGGCCCCTCCATCTCTCTTACAGCTGCAAACGAGTTCATTGAGTTATAATTTTTAATCATGATATCCATCAACTTGGTTTTTTCATTGAATTTTAAGCTATCAAGTTTCCCACTCTCAATCTCCAGTCTAAATTTGTCGATGGTTTCACGAACCTCCTTTTCATAACTGAAAGAAATAGTTTTGTCTACTTTTTTGTGTTCCTTAACCACCTTAGCAGATTCTTTGATGTAGTCAAAGTTAGCTAGCAAAAAGGTGTCAAGCTGAGGACCAACGCTTGGTAGAACTTCAGAAATACCAGAGATATGTATTCCCTTAGCCACATCACCAGTATTAGCTACAGGTCCTTCTTTTTCAGTTGTATCCAAACCATCACTTGTCAAAGTAATATTGTCATTCCCCCTATCTCCATATTGTTATCCAAACACTCATCATGCTGTGTTTCCAGTCTGTTTGACCTTCTTGAGCTACCTGCACAGGCTTCATGCAACGTTTTAAACGGGCCATCTTGTCTAGATAAAGTTTTTGAAAGCAAGTCACTAACTTGTTGCATCTCACCCTCTTCGTATTCTATATCTAGCTCGATGGTTGTTTCTTCTTCAACCAGTTCATCTAGTGCTGAGAAGTTGTTCATAACATTGTTTACATTACTACACTATCCTTTCTGTTTCTCCAAAATAGATTTTTAAGGAGAAACAAACCCAACTTTCTTCTTGTCTTCAACTTTCCTCCATTCTGTAGTTTTTCTCACTTGTGGTTCAATTCCACAATAAGATTGCCCGTTATTCTTCTTTGAAGCATAAGAAGTATCTGCTGCAGCTTTATGCTTCTGATTTCTATTAGTATCCTCCACAACGATGTTGTTTTTCTTATCACACATTTCTGCGGTATGACCAAATGAATTGCAACTAACACAAATTTCTGGTCTCCATTGATATGTAACATACACGTCTTGCTCACTGCCATCTGGTAACATCGCAGAAAAGGCAGAAGGAGTTCATCTTGCAGCGTAGGCTCAACCATACATCTCGCAAATTCCAATCGATCAAGTTTCTCAGTTGATAGATCCATACAAAGGAATTTTCCGACACGCATTGCCAACTAGCTAATACCAATTTTAGTCCAACCGTAAAGAGGAAGGTTGGTCAATTTAATCCAATTCGGTATAGATCTGATACTTTTATTTAAGTTTCCTAAACAAGCTTCCTATGGTCTGACGATAAATAACTTGTTTTGTATAATAACCGGGTCAGCGCGAAGAATTCTGTCCCTATCCTCAATATTTTCGATATAGAAAAGGAAAACTTTTCCTGTAGATTTAACTTTAATACCACCAAATGGTTGCCATACCTTTTGTAAGTGGTTGACGATGGTAGTGCATAATAAAGGCTTGTCTAGGAAGTGGCCCACCAAATAGTCGTTTCATTGTTCTTTGGCAGTTTCATAGATCTCTGCTGGAGGAAGCAGAGGTTTTCCTGAGGAGACTAGCTTCATTGGTGGTGGAGTGTAAGATCCAGCGTTGCGTGGTTTCGATTCGAACAGGGAGGACCTTTTACGTGGACCAAAAGTTGGAACTGACGGGGTGCTAGGGTTGTGCGAGTTGCTAGGCGGCGGAAAAGGTGGGTTGGGAGGTGGTTCTGGAGGCGGTGGAGTAGGAAGTGGAGGTCTGGTTTGAAGCGGAGGTGGATGAGGAGGATTTAAGTGACGGCTGATTTGAGAGGGAGAGAGGCAGGATGAGAGATTCGATCTGGCCAAGAAGAAATTGGGGAAAGAAGTCGCCATTTTTAGAGGAGCTCTATTCTTCATTCTTCTTCCTCTAAACCTTTATAGTTGAAATCATGAAGATACCGAGATGCTGCCCAAACATAGATTAGAGATGACAACTCTTATTTTTCAACAAGGAATCTAAAGTGGACTTTCTTTTACAACAACTATTTTAGAAGATTTTTAGATCTACAACTATGCAAGTATTACTGTGATTTTCCAAATTTCTTCTAAGTTAAGGTTAAATAGATATGATAGTTGTTGTAGTAATCTAAATAAAAAGAACATTAACAGTAAATATATTTTGGATACGAAAAATAACAATATTTATAAAATTATTCTTATATTTTATTTTAATTATTGTCAATTGCCTATTCGTTTTCAGTTATTTGCTTGTATGTACATATCTCTTCCTTATTCCCTTTCTGTTGTTTGTTTTATTTACAATATTATATGCCTTATTGAATTGCACAGAATTGGAAAAGTATGAAATAACAAGGGAAAAATTGGGCATATTAGAATTTGTATGATAAATTAGGATTATTAAAAGGGAAGAGTATGTAAACATGAATAGGTTTAACTTAATTTTATATTAAGGAGAAATGTCATTTGTAAACATGTGATTTGTAGACCCACTAATATAGCATTTATTTTGTGAACATGAAATAATTAATAAACATATTAATATGGTATTGATTTGGTGAATATGGATTTGACATTAATTTGTAGACATACTAATATGGTATTGATTTGGTGAATATGAATTCGACATTAACTTCTAGACATATTAACATGGTATTAATTTGATGAACATTTATTTGACATTAATTTGTAGATATGTCAATAAGGCGTTGATTTGAAAACATGTAATTAATATTAATCTGTATATGTTAATTTGAGAAATATGTTGACATTAGAAAGAATATGTTAGACACAGTAATTTGACATTAAGGATAGTATATATTTATGAAACATGGTAAATTATCACTTATATTAATTGACAATAAGGAGGACATGTTAAATATGGAAAATTGTCATTCATGTTAATTAACATCAACGATGATATGTTAACTTGAGGAATATGGAAATTTATCATCTGTTGACATTAATTAGGGAGGAATGTTAATTGGGGAAACCATATCAATTTGATACTTATAAGCATCCATGTTAATTTGAGAAAATATGTAATTAAATGTTTATGTTCATTTCATGGTTAATTTAGGAAAAACATGTCAATTAGACACTATGTTAATTTAATATTAATTTTGACAATTATGCTCATTTGATGTTTATGTTCATCGATCTTCCTTATCCCTATTCTGTTGTTTAATTTGCAGTCTTGTTTATATGCCTATTTTATATAGTTTGAGAATTGAATCTATTCTTCTCCTTCTTTTCCTTTTTTTAACGCTGAGCCTAGGCCATCGAGAGCCTAGTCCCTTTTTCGGTTAAAATTGCGTATAATTGAATTTTGGATAATATGAAATGACAATGAAAAAGGAGAATTTGGGGGCATATTATAAATTTAGGACTTTTTTCTGTAAATTGGGAATATAATGAAAAGGAAGAGTATGCATATATGTATACATATTAGATTAGACTTAATACAGAGATTATGTGATGACTTCCCATGACTACTGCCCTTTACAAAGGGAATAGTACACTGAAAGACATGTCAGACAGTTATGGACGATCATCGGGGTAGAGTAACACACACGAAACTTGTCGTATAACTCATAGCACACGGATAAAATATAATAGAACATGTACAACAGGATATAATAGCGAAGCACAAGTGAACAGAATCTTAAACTTTTTGTATCATCATGAAAATATCCATACAACCAACTGGATTACATCAGAATCTATACAAAAAGCCTAACTAGAGGTTCACTCAGAGTAGCATACATCAGCAGAAACAACATATATGTGTATTATAAAGTAATATGTCAGCCTCCAGCTCGTTATCTGTAACAACCCGAATTTCAACAGACCGATTTTTTTCAAAAATCCCAATCTATTGTAACTCAATTTGGCTTGTTTGGTATCCTGTAGAAAAGATAGAGATACAAGATATCAGAGCTCAAAAAACATCTCACAATAGAATGGAATAAAATATAATCTCATTCATATAATCGGTTATAATAGGTTATATTCCCCGTTCATTGCATTTTCCTTGGTTCTTTAATGTTAACTAAGCTCTTACGATTGTAACATCTATCTCCTTATTGTCTGGTAAATTTTCACGCATACCATATATTTCCATTGCATACATATATTTTTATATATATTTAGGCACCAGACCTCTCACGTTAAGTTGACCACTTATGGACGCTGGATTTGCTGGGTGGTTCCGAGCAGGCTTCTACCACAAGTTGAACTTAACCTCGTGTCTCAGTGCGGTTATCTAAAATTTCCCAATTAGTGTAAATTTTACATACATATTAGGCATATCTATTCTTTTTCTATTATTCCCAATTATACTGTTGTAATCTTTCTTTCTTTATTCACTGTCATGCATGTTCCTTACTTCTTTAGGGAAAACATTTCATGCACCTAATTAGTTTGATTTAGCAGGATACAGTGTTTTATTTCCATAACGTATGTCTATTACATCTGTAGTTGCAAGTAATTTATTTATTTTTCATTATGGCTCTCTTCCAACTACGTTCTAAGAAATAGGTTACTTAGGGAAATATCACTTTTCCTCTGAATCCAACTAACTCAGTCCACTACCTCTCTTCCTTTCTTATTTTCTGAGTTAGACATTTAATTTCTGTTTCATATACTATTCACAACTACGGTAATCTTTTCTCTTTAACCACAACAAGCATATTAAAACCTTACTTTCATGTTCACTTCTTAATTCAGGTTTTGTGATTACAGTATTACAAAAGTTACTTAACTCAAATAGAGGATATATATATATATAATTCAAGATTTATACAATAGTAACAACTTTAACGTATTTCAAAGAGGTTTAATAGCCAATTTCCACAATTACCTATTATTTAGCATATTAAATATAACGAAGAACGCAAACGATAGATATGCCCTTATTTAAAAAGGTATAATTTAAATCCACTCACCAGACAACTTTCCTAACTGAATCTATTATCAAAATAACCATGGATTCACAAAACTGATACTAAAAGAAGAGGAAAAGAGAGAGAAACCTATATAAACTAGATTTAAGAATTTACCTCACATTGATCATAATTTTGAACACCTATTTGTAAATTTATATCTCTTATCTTCAAATCTTGAATCAGAAACCTTATGACTAATATTCTAATTTTCTGAAAAAATTTGGAGCATGAAGAGAATGGTAGAGCCTTGGCAGCATCTCAGAAAATATTAGATTAATGTTAGGCTCCGCTGTTTATTTATAAGTGTACAATAAAGACTTGACCATCAGATTTAATCAACTAAAATCTGAACCACCGATATTAGAAAACCTATGTCACACAAAACAAACCTGGGCACGACAGGGTCGACCCACCAGTAATGGGTCGACCCAGGTACACTTGGGTCGGCAGATCTTCCGCTGCGATTTCTGATTCTTACATTACTTATTGTCGTTAACTACTTGTTATATATATTAATGATTTATATTATTCCATTTATGAACCATAATTAAGTTTGAATTCCAGTTCTTTATATACACACACACATATACATATACTTTTTTCCTTTTCGTTCGTTATTTTATTCCCCTTTTTAATGCATTGTTTTATTCCTCTTTTTGATACATTGTTTTATTCCTCTTTTTAAACTTTTTAATGCATGTATTTATTTATGCATTTATTTCTTTCTTCTCTTAACGTGCACCCTTTATTTTAACATTAAAATTCTATGCATATATACATGTTCATCTAATCTTTATTTGTTACCCATTCTATTATTTAATTAAATGCGGGTTGTTACATTCTCCCACCTGTAGGAAATTTCGTCCCCGAAATTTGGTAAGGGTAAAATTAAGTAATCCCCCACACAATATACATCCATCATGTGTACATCCAACTTCTACAACCATTTGTGCGCTCGTGCAAAGTGTAATAGAACATAGTAGTACATGAATGTAATGTATGCCTAAGAGGTACCTCCTATATGAATGTAACTTTTTCTTGAAAATCTTTTGAAAACATGATGCACACATCCTAAATATACTGGTAGTTTCTACATGAATGCAATATTTTGAAAATCAAAATACTTTTTCATCCAAATTTTCCCACACTCTTATAGAGCAAGAGTGTAGTTCATCATTTTTTTGCTTCTAAACCCTACCAACCAACTTTAAATTTGTGAATTTCAGAAAAGTTTAATTTTCTGAATTCAATTTCTTATGTTACAAAAAGGAGGGAAACAGAAAACTTAACATCATTCGTTTTCCTTTTATGTACCTTTTCTATCTTTACTTGGATTTTATGCAACTATTATATAAAGATTCCCTATCTTCCTATCCAAGCACAGTTCACATAAGAAATTTTTCTTTGTTATTGAATTTCTTTTTCAACTGACTTAGAAAATATCCATGTTTATTCTCATTTCACAAAATCTTCCATTTTTCTCAACAGTCATGTTTGTTGCTTTAGTTATGACATAATTTTTTTTCTTAGTTTATTTAACTTAATCCATTGATATAATTTTAATTTTCAAATAAGCCTTCTACTCCTTCAACTAAAACAGGAAAACAAGCACTCTACACAGCTACTACCAAGGGCTAAGAATCCTAGGACCATGTCTCCTCTGACAACGAAATGTCCAAACCAAATGATCTAACAATTTACTTACCTTTTACCATCTAGTAGTCACCACAAGTCCTTACTATGTACTAACAGTCTTTTCCAAGCAACAACCTAGGCTCTATAATGCTTACGCATTCTATGGGAACTTACCATTATTTCAAAACAATCCTTGTAATTTTCTTCCTAGCCTCAAAATATTTTCCGTCTTTCAAAGGTACTAATCCGTACCTTCTCCAGATTTAAAAACGTAGTTTGGCTTTCTCATTTCATTTTCCTTCCAAAAAATAAAAGTTTCAAAACTTTATTTTTGTTCACTAAAACATATTTTTGCCAAACCATGAAAATATGATATCTCATAAAAAAACAAAACCCTTTTTTTACAAATCATAAAAACCTGGAGTAGACAAGGACACTATTTCTAAATTATTTTCACCTCTATTCATTGTTCAATCACTACACTAGTTTATTTACCTCAATTAGGCATAAACATCTACTCTATTCTAACTTTTACAACTTATTTTGTATACCCAAAGAAAATTTATGTTAAAACAATTATAAAAAATTATTGTTAAAAGAATGGAGGTTTTCAAAATTTTCTTTACTGAAAATTTTAGTTTTTTTAACAAAATGCAGTCTTCTCAATGTTTTTCTCTTTAAACCTACATTATAGTTCTAAAACTATTGATTTATATATGCTATATAATGCATAGGGCTGTCAATGGGTCGTGTCGGGTCGGGTCAAGTCGGGTTCGGATCAATTATTAAACAGGTCGGGTTAGCCCGTTTAATAAACGGGTCAGCTTTTGCCAACCCGAACCCAACCCGTTTATAAACGGGAGTACCCGACCCGACCCGTGTAACCCGTTTATCTAATCGGGTCGGGTCGTGTTGACCCGTTTTGACCTGCTTGTGTATTTTCAGAAATCCTAAAGCAATTAACTAGCACGTTGCATGTATAGTACTGCATGCTACATACAAATATACAACATATTATAAGACCAATGCATAACCAGCCATGCAATAAGCATTCATAGAAATATAGAATCCATACTCCAAAGTCCAAAATGAATCTAGATTCTAGATCCTGGTCATCTCCAACTGCATGCATACATAACATAGTACATAACATAGAAAAGACTCAAAGTCTAAAATCACACTTACAAAAAATTAGAAACAACTAGTAGTCTAGAATCTTGGTCATCTCCAACTGCATGCATACATACTACATAGTATATAACATAGAAACAGACTCAAAGTCTCAAATCACACTTACAGAAAATTAGAAACAACTAATAGTCTAATAGTTAACACTTAATAGCTAATAGTCTAATGACTAATAGTGATACAAATTACAAAATACAAATTACATTGAAATTTGAAACACAAAACGAATTAAAATGGACTTAGCAAGTAGCAGCCGGACTTGATAAATGCGGTCCAGTCTCCATTCAAAGCAGGCTTCAACTGAAAAAGGTATGTTTCATGTAAATAAGCAAATCAGACCAAATCAAAAACTATGTAACTACAGTTCAACTTTCAAGGCTTCAACTTTAAGCATGTAACAATTCAAGGAGTTACAACTAACAAGCATGTATGTAATGTAGATATGTAACTCTAACAACAAGAAGCATGTAACTCTAACTCTAAGTCTCTAACAAGCAAGTGTAAATAAACAACGTAGTGGCAACCCGGAGCTGCTGCTGAGCGGCAGTTCAGAGCTACTGCTGATCGGCAGCCAGGAGCTGCGGTTGAGCGGCAGCCCGGAGCTGCTGCTCGGCCGCAGCCCCGAGCTGCTGCTCGGCCGCAACTCCGAGCTGCTACTAACCATGAAACCATGAAATGAATGAACTGTAATTTCGATATTTTGCTGTCATTTCGATGTTTTGGGCGCATGGCTCTCGCATACGTGTAAACATAATATTTATGTATTACACACTTGATTTTGTTACTCTTGGAAGCTTTGTAGCTAATTGTGAGTCCAGTTATTGTGAATTGGTAGGTGATGCTTAAATTTCGGAATTTATGCCAAATATAAAAGCAGTTCACAGTTCCATAAAACTAAATATTTTGAACCTTTTGATATATGGGCGTATAGATATAGTAATCACAGAAGGACCCATAAAAAAACAACCTACAATCATATTCAATTATATCTCTTTCATATTAATTCATAAGTGCCTTTTATGCATATTCATTCACAATTGTTAGATGTCGAATTCATATGGAGTAAAACTGATGGTCTCCACTCTACTAACATACAAATATCTAATTCCATGGATAAAAAAGCAGTTGTTAGTGCACATATTGCTAACAACTTGTGCTTTCTAATTGCAGTCTATAAGTCAACTTAGGATCATAATTATATGGCTTGCACCTTCTTATGAACTACTCACCATGTATAACTAAAAAATGCTAATGTTATTAAACATACCGGTTAATTGAGTTGACGATGATTGTTAGAAGAACACTCAGCAGTTTGAGATTGGATACTATCGATTTCTAGGTTGCTAATGTCCTCCATTAATTCTTCAAGATGAATAGGCAAAGTAGTAGCACCTGTCAAGTTACAATATTTTTAGAAAATCAAATTTTATATAATGGACAACAAAGTAAGAAATTTAACCTCCATCCCCAAATATCCAATCTCGTGTGCATACGATTGCCTCTACAACTTCGGGCTTAAGTGCACTTCGATATTGATCGAGAACCCGACCACCTACAATAAATGATGCTTCCGATGCAACAATAGATATAGGAATGGATAGCACATCACGATCCATAATAGACAATTCTGAAAATCTAAATTGATTTGCTTTCCAATATTCAAGAATATCCAAATTTGCCTTCCTATCCAATTTTGGTTCATCCAAGTACAATTCTAATTGAGTTTTCTGAGCTGAAAATGTAAATTCTTCACACTCAAAATTGTCAAAATCCTACATATATATAAGATGCAGTAAATACTAAATTCTTTAGAAATAGAAATTTTAAATGCATGGTTATATAAAGTTCACCTTCATAACATCCACGCATTCTTTAGAGACCAAGATATCCCCTGCAGAAGATTGACTCTGACTACCAGAAGCGGTATCTGCTTTTTTACCATACATTTGCATGTAAATATCAAAAAGAGAAAACAAAGTATCACGAACTTTACTCATTTCAACAGAACCACCACCATAAAGTCTCTTATACGAAAACTCCACAAACTGAATCTTATACCTAGGATCTAGAATAACAGCAATCGAGAGAATAAGACTATATGACTTCCAATACTTCTCAAATTTTCCTATCATACCACGTGCAATCCGACTCATAAAACTTTCACCATCAACCAATGCTCTTTGCAAAGTATCTTGAACAACAAATACTTGAGGAAAATACAAATTTGCAGTAGGATATTTGGAGCCAAAAAAGAGACAATTCACATCATAGAAGACCTTTAAAAACTTACAAATGTGTTCCACCTTAACTCATTCAGATTGAGAAATAGTGTGTTCATAGTTGGAATCACTCAATTGTAAATGACGGAAAGCACGCTGACAATAAATAGCACTCTCAAGCATGAGAAACGTGGAATTCCATCTAGTAGGAACATCCTGTCGTAAACCTTTCCTACACTCCAAAGAAACATGAGATATGCACTCTAAATTTTTTTGCTTTCTTGCTTGTGAACCTCTTACATATTTAATGCTCTCCCTAATTTTAGACACACATATATCAACTTCTTTTAACCCATCTTGCACTATAAGATTAAGAATATGAGACAACATCTAATGTGAAAAAAATCACCATCCATCAACAAAGACTCCCTCAATAAAAGTTTATCCTTTAACAAATTAACAAATGCATCATTTGCACTAGCATTGTCTAAGGTAGTGGAAAATACCTTTCTTTCAATTCCCCAATCAGTCAACAAATTATAAAAAAATTCGGACAAAGCAACTCCGGTATGTGGAGGAGGCATGAAACTAAAATTTAAAACTCTCTTTTGGAGGACCCAATTAGCATCAACAAAATGAGCAGTTAGGCAAATATACCCATCGGTTGCTATAGAAGTCCGTAAATCTGAAGTCAAACAAATTCTCCCTGGAATTGAAACTAATGTGCGTCTAAGTTTCAAATTTTCCCTTTCATACATTTTAATCACATCAGCTCTAGCAGTATTTCTAGAAATCAACTTAATATCCGCACAGACATAAGAAAATAATCGTCTAATTCCAGCGTATCCAACAAATTGAAATGGTAGATCACGCATCAATATTGACATTACCAACAATTCTCTAAATTTATCCGGATCAAATTTAGATGACCTTGTCATAAGAGAGCCTTCGGTTTGACTTAATAGCAATTGACCTAGATCCTGATTTTTAGTACAAGATATAATATGTCGTCTTAAGTTTCCATGCCATACGTACTATCACATGAGTAAGTAGCACCACATTTCATACACTTAGCTCTTTGCTTTCCAGCATCTTCCAATGGAATAATTTCAAATTTAGTCCATACCTCAGATGTATGCTTTCTACGTCTCTTGCTGACATTATTTTCACCTTCATTTTCTATGTTTTCTATTTCCACTTCTTCAATATTGACATATTCAACTTGATCACCACTACTTAGGGTAAAAAAACTCATTTTTTCTGCAAAAAAAGCAAATAAAACTGCCATATAAATTAATTTAGCTAGCAGAAAAAAAACTGTCATATAAAATAATGTAGAAGTGATACATGTCGATTTGTATTTTCATTTGTACATTTATTTAGAGTATTTAGAGATTAAAAATCATTATTTACTGCATATAAATACTCCTGCCAAAAAGTGACAATATATATAAATGAAAAACCATTAACAAATTGTCAAATACGTGTTGTTAGTTCTAACAACAGCCCTGGAATGTTCTAAATGCGAGCTGTTTCAACTTTCAACCATTAAGCATCAACACAAGGTGATTGGTTATGTTTAATGTCCGGACAAGAGCACAAGGGTGACTCAATCAGTGTTAAATAGTAGAATTCTAGTAGAACTAATGTTCATACTTCATAGAATCATCAATCATAGTCAATTTTCAATAATACTAAAAATAGAAAAAAAATCGATCAAACTCGTCCAATCTGCCAAGAGTCTCGAGAATCTGATGATGGTGCTGGACCTGCTAGTGCCGTCGACGTTCAACGACCTGATGCGCGATTTCAGAGCTGAGCCGCCGGTGTCCTTCGATGAATCTAGGGTTCGAGAGTGAAATAAGAAAAAAAGCGGCGGTTAGGTAAATTGAAAGCCTGAAAGTGAAAGGGGTAAATGGCTAAACGCGTGTGAGAGCCTGGTGCGCGAATTGGGTTGGGTGACTTGGGTCAATATCGAATTGTGTGAGAGCCTGAAAGTGAAAGTAATAAAAATATGTTTTATAATTAAACGGGTCATAACGGTCAGACACGGGTTCACGAGTTGGGTCGGGTCAACCCGTTTATTAAACAGGTCAGAGCGGGTTGACCCGAAATTGACCCGTTTATAAATGGGTCGGGTCGGGTCGGGTTTCTATCGTGTGGGTTACGGGTCGTGTACAAAATTGACGGCCCTAATAATGCACACTTTCTTCTAAAAGAATTTATTTTAGACAAAAATTTCACAAGAAATCACCATTTCAAATATACCCCATTTTATTTTATTATTCACTAAAACCCAATATGTCTTCTTCAAATATGATACTTACATTTTTTTTCAAACATAAAAAATACCACTTTTTATTTCAAAAATTGTTTCTACACAATTTATCTAGTACGTACTTTAACAGTTGTAAACTTTTAAGGTCAAAACCTGATAAACACCATAATTTATTGCAGAAAAGCTTTTAAAATTTCAAGTTCTTAAAAGCCAGTAATGGGGCTACACTCAAAGTGGGTTTCTAACTTATTTAGACCTCTCTAAATATTCTCCCACATTCAAAAATATATATATTCCAAATCCATTTTCCTCTTTCTTCATCTCTAAGGCTCAGCTGCTAAACCCACTAATCCAAAATACTAGCATTTCAGATACTAACATATGGGATCTACCTTTCTTTATTACAAAACATGTTATACACTTTTTACCCAAAACTCCTAAGGGTCTCTTATTCTCAAATTTCCGTGTTTATTCCTTTAGTATACATAACTGATATCCTAACTTTTTCCATATGCCGCTCTTCCTATTTAGTGGGTTCCTTTATGGATCTAGGGGGGTGTGTGTGTGTCTATATATATATATATATATAATATTCATATTTTTAAAAATACAAATATGTTCACTCACTAACTATACAGGAATCCTAAACCCTAAGCTCTGATACCAGATGTAACAACCCGAATTTCGACAGACCGAATTTTTTCAAAAATCTCAATCTATCGAAACTCGAGTTGGCTTGTCTGGTATGCTATAGAAAAGACAGAGATATAAAATATATCAGAGCTTAGAAAACATCTCACGGCGGAATGAAATAAAATATAATATAATCAAATATAGCCTTACCAAAGTAATAATACTGCCTAACCAGTATCCAAAGCTATCATATCTCTGCCATAAACCTAACCTGCGAGTATATTATGAGGAGGGGGTCAAAACACAAGTTCTGCTGACTGGACTTAAAGTACACATTCTAAAATAACCCTACATTTACCGTTCAGTTACATTTTCTTGTTTATTAGGTTGTTTTGGGTTAATAACACTCAAGGATTTACACACACACGCCGTACCCATCTACATCCAAGTAGATTATCCAAATATGGTATATATGTAGCTACCCCCAATATATCAAGGTACTTCCATAGTACCCTCCTCGCATGGTCCCTACCGTCGTGCCACGGAAGCATATCCTACACCGAACGACGTACATAAATCTAAATCATAATGCTACATTACCGCATAGAACCCTCCTCGCTATGCCACGTAAGCGTACAGGGTAATGCCCTAACGTCTACGATACACCACCCAGTGCGTGTACCTAGACCCTCACACGTACATATTGTCTACTATAACTCGAGTCTCGTAATAGGGCTGCATACAATGCACAGAACTCAGTTGGGAGTCTGTCTATATCTGTATAGTCCCGCCTTAAAGGGCATACAATAAAGATATCCAATATGGTTTTCTTTTTCATGGTGGCTATGGCCCCACCCAGCCCCTCCCTCAAATAGTGAAAGACTACACTAAGAGCTAATGACGTGCCCCTAACAACCAATCTAACGTCCAATTTGGCATATCCCTCAATCACCATGCCTCGATAGTGAAAGGTTGATGGTATCTTGGTTTAGCTATAGTCTTTCCGCATTCCACTGACTATCGATGACAAATACCCAACGATTACTATCCTATATTGGTCCTGATCCAACCTTCATCCGAGGCAATCACCGAAAAAACCATGCATCGCACTGCCAAGCTACAGTCAAGGTATATTCATCGGGCGGTATCGCGCAGATCTCACCTCTACGAGTACATCCTGAGCGTGTACCGCAACAGAGGACAACTACGAAGTACCTTACCATGTCCCTCGGAAGTCGCGTTCTTCCCTCTAATCCCACCAAGAATTTAAGTCGCATGTCAAGCCAAGTAATCAAGTAGACGTGATCCACTTGTGTATCTAGACACCCTGATGATATACCCTGTTAAGTTCTTCACCTTTGTTCGTGCGGACTGATCCAAGCACATCATGCAAACATTTTATTAGACTCTATGTCTAATCTTTTAATCGTGCGCTAGTCTTATCTTATCAGACTGACAATTATCTTGATTACCCACATTTTATCTTTTTATTCAAGTTACTAGGTTTTCTCTGAGCCCCTTATATCACTAAGGAACGGACCCCTCTCGCTTATTAATTCAGTGATATAACTTAACTCATTTAGGTTCATTAACAAGCTCACAACATGCTATTCCCTAGACTGTAATTAATGAAAGTAATCTACAATCTCTTTACATTATTACGGTATCATTCATTGTCCAATTTCATGTTTATAGGTTACAATAACACGTTCTACTTAATGTATAATTAAGTACATTCTATCTGAATCCACATGTTTTCTGTTAAAATGTTACTTAATATATATAATTAAATACAACTTATTCATTCCATAAGTCTTCTCACTTTATTATTTCATATTCCATCATAACTATCACAACTAATCGTTGTTGTTTACTTATTAACTTATTTCTTCTTAACTAATGTTTATTAATAAGTTTCTTTTTCATTTATTATAACCTACGTTATAATTTCCACTTGTCATTGGGACAAGTCTACCTATTATATTCCATTCTCATTCATATAATCAGTTATAATAGGTTATATTCCTTATTCATCACATTTCCCTTGGTTCTTTAATGCTAACCAAACTCTTACTGTTGTAACAATTATCTCTTTATTGTCTGGTAAAATTTTCACACATACCATTTATTTCCATTACATAAATATATTTTTATATATGTTTAGGCACCAGACCTCTCAAATTAGTTTGACCACTTGTGGACGCTAGATTTGTCGGGGGCGTCAGGGGAGGCTTCTACCATAAGTTGAACTTAACCACATGTCTCAGTGTGGTTGTCTACAATTTTCCAATCATTGTAAATTTTACATACAAATTAGGCATATATATTCTTTTTCTATTATTCCCAATTTTACTGTTGTAATCTTTCTTTCCTTATTCACTGTCATGCATGTTCCATACTTCTTTAGGGAAAACATTTCATACACCTTATTAATTTGATTTACAAAAAGATACAGTGATTTATTTCCATAACGTACGCCTATCTAGATCCATAGTTGCAAGTTATTTCTTTATTTTTCATTGTGGCTCTCTTCCAACTACGTTCTAAGAAATAGGTAATTTAGGGAAATATATCACTTTTCCTCTAAATCCAACTAAATACAACAGTAACAATTTCAATGTATTCTAAATAGGTTTAATAACCAATTTCCATACTTACCAATTGTTAGCATATTAAATATAACGGGGAATACAAATGATAGATATTCTGTTATTTAAAAGGGTATAATTTAAATCCACTCACCAGACAGCTTTCCAATTCTTGAATCTGATCAAGATCTGTTATTCCATGACTTTCCTAACTGAGTCTATTATCCAAATAACCACGGATTCACAAATCTAATACTAAAAGAAGAGGAAAAGAGAGAGAAACCTATATAAATCAGATTCAAAAATTTACCTCACCTTGATCAGAATTTTGAACACATATTTGTAGACTAATATATTTTATCTTCAAATCTTGAATCAGAACCTCTATGAACTAATATTCTAATTTTCTGAAAAGATTTGGAGGAAGAAGAGAATGGGAGATCCTAGGAAGCATCTCATGAAATATTATATTAAAGCTAGATCCTGTTAGTCCATTTATAGGTGTACGAGAAAGTCTGGACCATCGGATTTAATCAACTGAAATCCGAACCGCTGATATCAGAAAACTTATGTCACACAAAACAAACCTGGGCGCGATAGGTTCAACCCCCTGTGTCGATCCAGCAGAAGTGGGTCGACCCGTGGGTCGACCCATAGGTCGAACTAGGTACACTTAGGTCGACCCATCTTGGGTCGGTAGAACTTCCGCTGCGATTTCTGATTCTTACATTACTTACTGGCGTTAACTACTTTATATATATATATGTTCATGATTTATATTATTCTATTTATGAACCATAATTAAGTTTGACTTCCAATTCTTCATATATATACTTATAATTTTCCTTTTCATTCATTATTTTATTCCCCTTTTTAATTCATTATTTTGTTTGTTTTTTTAATGCATTATTTTATTCTTCTTTTTAAAAAATTTAATGCATGTACTTATTTATGCATTTATTTCTTTCTTCTCTTAACTTGCACCTTTTATTTCAACATTAAAATACTATGCATATATACATATTCATGAAATCTTTATTTATTACCTATTTTATTATTCAATTAAATGCGGGGTGTTACATCGTCGCTCAGCAGCATCATCCTCATTAAGGTCTATTACCTACCACCTAGTCTGCCCATCCACAACATGGATAAATAGCCCAAGGTAATAAGAGGAAACATAAAACCTTGAGTGCGACAATAGTCTTAATGGGCGACAAACAACTATCAACATCAACATATAAGTATATGGATACTAGGCAGTTCAATCATCTGATCTGCCAACACATCAACAAAGAAGAATACTTAAACCAACTTCTCCTCCACAACCTACGATGATAGCCTTCCTAGAGAATAAGAGAAGGAATAGACAGTAACATACGTAACAACCAATTATCCAGCATAGACCATCCTAATAAAATTCAATACCTCCCAAGCACAAACCCCTAAGGCCTAAACCAACATCAGATATGCACCCAAGAAATATCCAGCGACGTCGAATAATCCATACGAGATGATACAAACAAACAATAACATCGATAACTCTGCCTATCACAGTCTGCCTTGCCTTGAATCCATCGTTAATCGTATAACTAGCCCATCTTTCCATCCGTCAAGGGCAAGTGGTAACCACGGTTCGTGCAAAACCCCATACACCATCGTGACTCGTATCTAGGCCCATCGTGACTACCCAGGGTACTCGACTAATCATTCTAGTCTTTGGGTTGCCCTATTATACCGCTACTTTGAATCTACTAGAACCTCCGACAAAGGACGATCCCTTGGTCCTTCATCTCTAGTCATCCGCCTTGACGACATCCATAAGCTCAAGCGTCTTCTCGAGCAAGCCATTATCCATGAGCTCAAATCATCTTGAGTTGTCCTCATAACTTCGTTGCATCATCCACAATCAATGAACACTTAGCTTTGCTTCGAACATTCCAACTGAATTCATATCGAAGCTATGCTCATTACCGAACAAAAAATCAACTCATTCTAGCTAATATTAGATGGACCATTCACAATCCATCATTTGGATTGCCAATCTATCCATCATCATGGATCGCACCACCGATCCATCTGTTCAAGCTGACCTATCATCCACGCTGATCCGCCATTTTTTGTTTCATCTTGCAAGGTCCAAATGATCCAGGTATATTGACCCAAGCCATGCCATGCGATCCATGTACCAACGACTGACCCATCACAAGCATTTCATCATGCCTCGGTCGATCCATCCAAAGCCTCGCGATCCATGGTCCATACTCAACCTAGCAATTGCACATGACCCATGATCCATCTTTTCTGTCGACAGATCATCCGATCGATTGAGACCAACAACCCATCCACACAAACCGATCCATATTTTCTCTCTACTTTGCAAAAACAGGTCAGCACATATCCACTCATGCCGACCCAAAGCCATGCGATCCATCACCCTCCGATCCATGCTTTGCACAAGAGCCAAGCCCGATCCAAGTCTTGCATCGACCAAACTATGCGACTCGAGACCAATGCATACTTTTAGCCGATCCTTTCATGGATCGAGAGCGATCCATCAACAATATGACTGATCCATACAATCTATGCTTTAAAATGAACATCTATGCATCCATCTCATTCAAATTGGCAAATTTCAACCAAACGATTATTAACACAACGAACAATCATTAACAAACAATCATCAACAAACATTAGCACAACATTTAAGTATCATACAATCATATGAAATTCACCGAATCATGATAAAACAATAAGCGAATCAATAAATGGATCCAAACTTGCATAAACATATAAATTAACCGTTATAACTTGCTAAATTAGATCCTATGGTGTGATCCGAATTCAAAATCTACTTACATTGATTAGATCTAGGTGAATATACCTTGTATGCATGAATCTAAGATCAATGAACCCATATACTTGATTGAATCCGTTTGAGAGATGATTGTCACTTATCTAATCCGTACAGCGAAGAACAACGAAGAACGACCTACGAATCAACTCAATTGATGTGATCTAACCTTCTTTGATGTTGATCTTCAACTCTATTCTATGAATCTATGAATTGAAATGAAGTGGAGGTGTATTTGGTTGAGTCGAAGAATCATAAACACCCAACAAATAAGAAATAAAGAAACTAAACAATCCTCTTTACCCTTAACCTCCTATTTATAGCCAACAGCCCTTGCCTAAATGAGCCTTATTAATTAGCCCGTTAGTGGCTAATTAGCCTATCCAGAAAACTAGCAACACTAAAACAATGATCCCTCCAAAATCACTAAATCTTTAATGTGACCACTCTATGGAATTTGAAACACCATTGCGATCCAATGAAATCGATCCCAGCTCCTGATTCAATCCCATTCAAAAGTTATGCCCTAAACAAAAACAATAGGGGAACAATGGTCACAAACAAAACTGATAAAAATCATGGGCATGTCCCACATCCCCATGAACAACATATCAAAAGATGAGAATGATCCGACCCTTGGGGAATTAAATAAAAATATTTTATGATCCTCTGATACATAAAATGCAGGTCATTACATTCTCCTCCACTTTAAAAATTCCACCCCCGAAATGCCAATCAAGCACGAGCAACCAAAAACCATTCTGCATGCCTATCATCCACAAGCAATAAACCTACCATCAAATCGCATCCAAAACCTTAACCTAACATGCTGAATTCAAATAATAGTACAAACTACAATGGTTTCAGGCTGACATGGTATCAGTGGGTCATACCAACAAAGATTTTTGGATGGGTCGTCTTCATACTCTCTTCCGTTGCCCACGTACAATCGTCATCATCTACGCCCACTGCACCTTGTCTAGCTTAACCACCTTCCTTCTAAGTTGTTTCATGTCATTCCCTACAATGCGAAGCGGTTTATGAGGTCTTAAAACAATGGGCTTGACTTCTAAATCTTCATACTGATCTGGAAATACCACTACATTCGAATCGTGCACACATTTCCATAGAAAAGACACATAAAAAACATTCTGCACACTAGACATCTTCTTTGGTAAACCCAATCTATATGTGATCTCTCCAATCTGCTCGACTATCGGAAACGGTCCAACGAATCTTGGGGATAAATTTCCTTTATTTCTAAATCGAATAACATTCTTGAAGGGTGAAATCTTAACAAAATCCATATCACCAACATCGAACTCCAAGTCCTTACGACGCTATCAGCATAACTCTTCTGACGATCATGGGTTTCCTTCATTTGTTCCCGAACGATCTCAATACAATCAGTGGTCTCTCTTATCATCTCAGGCCCAAGTATCGGCTTAGCTCCAGACTCTAACCAACACGCCGTAGAATTACATGGTCTACCATACAACGCCTCGTATGGTGTCATCCCAATGCTCGACTGGTAATTGTCATTATATGCAAACTCAACTAAATTTATATGGTCTTCCCATGATCCCTCAAAATCCAATACCCAAGCTCTAAGGAGAACTTCCAATACTCGGTTAACTCTCTCGGTATGACCATCAGTCTGCGGATGATAAGTTGTACGCAAACACAACTCGATTCCCAAAGTCTCTTGCAAACTCTTCTAAATTCCACTTGTGAACAATGGATCTTGATCACTCACTATACTTTTTGGGACATCGTGGAATCAGACTATCTATTTAATATATAGCTTAGCCAATTTCGATGTTGTCCTAGTCGATATGACAGGAATAAACCTTGCGCTTTTGGTCAAGCAGTACACTATGACCAAATCCCTTCATTTCCTGCCCTGTTCTTAGGTAGTCCATCGATAAATCCATCGATACTTGCTCCCATTTGCACATAAGAACTTCTAATGGCTGAAGCAATCCACTTGACTTTTTCTGTTCAGCTTTCACCAACTGACATTTCATACATTTGGAAATAAAATTTTCAACATCCCTCTTCATACCTTCCCAATAGTAAACTCGTTTCATGTCTCGATATATCTTATTACCATCAGGATGAATCATCAACTTTGAGTGATGACATTATCTCAGAACCTCATCTCTCAATCCATTAATACAAGGAACAACCAGTTGTCCTTTCTTCTGAAACCACCCATCTAGATCGACCTCGAATTCCTTATCCTTTTGTGGTTCAACTCTCTCTTCCAACTTCTAGATGACCTCGACAAGCTTTCCGTCACTCTTTTGGCTTTCGTTAATGTAACGACCCAGAAAATCTGAACCAATTAAATTTTTTTAAATTGGCCAAAATAATGGATTTTAAATATTTTAAATAAATATTTTAAATAATAGAGATTAAAAGTGAGTTGAATCGACAATTGAAAACGAATATAATTAATTATGATTATAAACAAGGCTTGAAATGGCGCTGTAGTTTCAAAAATTGAATTCAAACTTTGTCGGACTGTACCGGGTGCAAAACAAAACGGATTTTAGTGAAACCAAAAATATTTAAATCTGTTAGTGAATACCTTTCTAACGAATCTGAAAAATCGAATTTTCATAGCGGAAAGCAAAAGTTAAGGCCGAATGAATTTTCAGAAAGTTCGCTATGGAATTTATATAGCCCGTGAAATTGGCCATTTTGCAAACGACCTCGGAATTCGACAAAACCACTTTTGTTGGATCCGGGATGTGAAGTTATTGCTAGGTTTCAAATTTCATAATTTTTGAAGCTAATATGTGAGCGTGGCAAAGGAAAATGTGTTTTGATCAATTACAGTTAAATTGGATCGACCAGAAATGGGCCTTTTTGCAAACGGTCTCAGAATTAGAAGAAACTAGTTTTGTTAGGACCGTATCGTCAAAACATAGCTAGATTTATTTTTCTGGAATTTTTCGAATCAGTTTGTGGCCCTGGCAAATTGAAATGTACATTCAAATTGAATATTGAATGAAATATATTTTAATTTAAAAGAAAACTGACTGAAACAATCGAATGGGCCTACGAAACATATCCCATTGTGTTCGGAATGGGGTAATTAGCTAGGGGCGACAGTCGTTGGGTTTGAAAAGGAGTTCGTGTGCAAAACCGTAATTTTGAACTTAATAAATACCTCCGGCCAATCAAAATAATTCATTCATAAAAAAAACCTTTCTCTCTCCCCGAACGAACGACGAAAACCATTCGAAGCTTTCCGACCCGATTCCGGCCGCCTCCGCCGCCTCCAGCCATCGCCACCACCCACGTTCGAGAGCCCCTCTCCTCCCCTTCAAATCAAAACAAACCCCACCCTCTCTCCCTTCGCCAGCGTCGAGAACGACGCCTCCAAAGTCGTCGACTTCCAGTCGACGCCGAGATCGCCAGAGGCGATCGGATCTGAAGCCCCAACCATCGCCAGGAGCGCCACGCCCCCCTCTTCCACGTCGCACCCTCTGATCTTCACCACGATTCACGGATTCGCCGCAAAATCCTAACCCTAGTTCGAACAGTTAAAAAAGGTGCGACCTTTATTTATTTTGAACCGTTTTAAACACTCTATAGTTTTGCAAACCTTGTAAAAATCATATCTTTTTGCTATGTGGTCGAAATTCAGTGAAACAAGAGACAGTGGACTCGTGTGCACGTCTTCTGCATTTTAGAAGAGACCGCATATTTTTCTGAGCCTTCTGCTATTTTTGGTGGAGTGGAACCCAATGTGAGATTTCTAATTTATAAACGATATGGAAAACGACGATGTATAAATTATATAGTCGATGTATGAGTTATATAAGCGTTGTACACCTCTTGTATAAGCGTTGTATAAGTCGTACGTTCGATGTATAAGTTGTATATGCGTTGTAAAAATTATATGTGTTGAAATAGAAGTGAATTGCTATATAAATATATATATATATATATAAATATATATATATATATATATATACGCCCCTCGTCCACAAACCATGGACGATATTTATTGGTTGTGATTGGTGTGAAAATTGATTGATAGCGAATAGTTGTTTGGGATTGTTTGTGGTTGATATTGATTGATTGTGGTTGAAAAATACCCATTTGTGGTTGAGAAATATTTGGTTAAAACCACATAGGATTAGTTTGTGGAAATGAAATAAATATATACATGTCGCCTGCGTGCGAACTAGATGCATGATCCCCATTGTCAAAAACCGCGAGGTTTTAAGGTAGAGCGAGGAGCCGTACTAGGGACGGTCCCGGTTTTAACTACCCTGCCGTTATGCTGCCGAAATTTTGAATAATATTCATGTGTTTGAATTATTTTCATTTGCTAAAACTATATTTATTCGTTGAATAGAAAACCTTTATGTGTTGAATCGATATTCATTCGTTGAATTGAAATTCATGTGTTGAATGGTATTCGTGTTTTAAATATAAAAATCACATTTATATATATATATAAACTATAGAAAACCTTCATGTGTTGAATCGATATTCATTCGTTGAATTGAAGTTCATGTGTTGAATGGTATTCGTGTTTTAAACATAAAAATCACATTTTTATCTATATATATAAAATATAGAAAACCTTCATGTGTTGAATCGATATTCATTCGTTGAATTGAAATTCATGTGTTGAATGGTATTCATATTTTGAAAGAAATTGTTTTATAATAAAAATCCCAATTTTAACATCAATATGAAATATATAAAATAATCCTGTTTTGAAATAAATTGTTTTACAATAAAAATCCTATTTTTATTACCTGTATAAACTATATAAAATAATAGTGTTTTGAAATGAATTGTTTTATAATAAAAATCCCAATTTTAACATCAATATGAAATATATAAAATAATCCTGTTTTGAAATAAATTGTTTTACAATAAAAATCCTATTTTTATTACCTATATAAACTACATAAAATTATAGTGTTTTGAAATGAATTGTTTTATAATAAAAATCCCAATTTTAACATCAATATGAAATATATAAAATAATCCTGTTTTGAAATAAATTGTTTTACAATAAAAATCCTATTTTTATTACCTATATAAACTATATAAAATAATAGTGTTTTTGAAATGAATTGTTTTACAATAAAAATCACATTTTTATTATATACATGAATTGTTGAAATGTGAAGTGTTAAAAATAGCCACTTGTTCAAATAAATATACATGAGTTGAAATATTCATTAATTAGCTAATGATATGATTTTTGCCTATGCATGCAACAGTAGAATGAATGGTGTTTTTAAACCAAATGGAATCAAATATGAAGTTGAATAGGAAATGATAAGTGATAAGAACTGTATATATGTACATGCATATTTATTGAACAGGTTATAGCAAAGGGGCTAGAGAAGAGGAATAAAATTGTTGTGCCCGACAAATAGGTACACATTTACTATTTTGTTTGGGTGATGATTTTATGAGCCTGTTGGCTAGCCGCTTGGCTTTTTCTTTTTCTTTTTGACATGAGACGCCCGTGTGGCTATTTGGGAATTTTCCCAGCCCCTCCCGTACAAAGGAGGTTATGGTGAAATTTTCCAAAATTTAAAGGCGTTAGTGAAATATTTGAAGTGAAAACGATATTGAAATTGTTGAATGAACTATATTTATATAAATATATAAATATAAATAAAATTAAAACGAAAAGTGGTCGTGCAGTTCGCATCATTTTGAAACCGTGATTTCAAACAACTAGTGCGGGAAATCCAACCATTGGATTTTCCCGAAACCGCAACCGTTGGGTTCGCCTTGGAAATATCTTTCCAACGGCACCAACTTTGTAAAAATCCAACGGTTGGATTATCTGGAATGTTTAATTCAAATCCGAAAAAAAACAGCGCCAGAAACGATTATATATATATATATATAAATAAATATAATTATATTTAATCGAATAACGACGCTGTAGTTCGTATTTTGAAATCGAAACTTCAAACGATTGTACCGGGAGATCCGATCGTCAGATTTTCCCAAAACTGGAACCGTTGGATTTGTTTTGAAAAGACCTTTCTAATGACGTAAATTGTGTGAAGATCCAACAGTTAGATTTTCAGATATGTGTAAATCAAATCTGAAGAAAAACAGCGCCACGGCCGCGTTATGGCCCGAAGCGTCGTTTTGAATAAATTGGCTATTTTAAAATAAATAAAAATAGCGATAAATCGTTATAAAATATCATAAACAATATGGAATGGAAGTAAATTGAATTTGCTCGATTTATGTGGTATTTGATGGTTGAATGTGTTTGGTGTGAAAATTACATTAAAGAACGAAATTGGTGTTGTCGAATGATTTAACCATTGAAGTAAATTGATTTGAAATTCTAAATATACGTGAATTATTTGAAAAGGCCGAGTTAATTCTCATTTCAAATAATTGATCGGTGATTGAAAGTCGAGGATGAAGACGGTGGTCGAAGACCGGAGATCTTCACCTCGTTTGGGTGGTAACCGAGGTCCTGATTGGGAGGTATCCCGAAATATGGATAATGAGTGGTGATCGTCCAGACGTACGTGGTGATCGATGGGTTTGCGAGGTATTTAGTGCCTCCGGTTTCGTTCAGACCCAGAACGGTCTTGTAAATGGACTGTGTGTCTGACATTGGATTTTATTCTGTGTTGATTGATCTCTATTAAATATACATCTGTTTGGCGGCGGAGAATTTATTCTTTTGCTTAACGCCCTTCTCTGAAACGCACCAGCTCAGAGGTCGTATATCGATGGACATCAGTCGCATGGCATGAATTGCCTGTGTGGCATGATAAGATGCAGTGATCAGGGCTTCTGTTGAAAAGCAAAGTCTTGTGGTGATGATCAAAGCACCGCCTGTGTGGCGTAGCTTTGTGCATAACGTGAAATCGCGAGCCTCACATCCCGGTATGAACCAGAAACGGGAGAAGGACCTCAGGGAGGGTAGCTAGGGTGGTGTCAGTGACCTACCAGCCCTGACATTTATATACTTTTCACCTGTGTGGTTGTTGCTGTTGCGAGGTGCCTCGGTTAGATCGGACGATCCGAGTCCGATGGAGTCATTCGTTGGCTCACTTACGCCCCAAAGGGCGGGGAGACGTATTGTTCAGGCATAATAATCCACATCGGTGGACCGACCATGACGATCCAAGGCTTTCCTGCGCGCTTGCCTGAGACACGGGCTAGAGCGTCTCGAATTCGGTAAGGACTATCTTTTGCCTTGGTTCATGACGGAAATCCAATTTCCAAATACGACATCGTGCGGTTTTGATTGTATACCTATATATGGCGACATAGTGGTATGGGGCATTAATGCCGTCTATGATTGATAGTTATGATTTGAAATTGTTTTCAAAACATATAAACACTAGCAATAATATAAATGCCTTTGTTTTATTCGTATCAAGCATATTTTGGTCGTTATAAGGTAAAAACTCTATCCTCCGGTTTGCGTTGCATTGTGTGATGGGAACTGAGTCTTATAATGGCTTCATTTTTATAAAAAGCATTGCGATGTTTAAAAGAATGATTGTTTTAAAGCACTGGCAATCCAATGGAGTAAACCCGTTTCACGAAAGTGGCGTGGTCTGTGATTAGCCATATTATAAATGTGTTGAGTAGATTTCTCATACCAGTCCCATGACTGACTCGTAGTTTGTTTCACTTTCAAACTCGGGTGCCCCTTTTTCTACACGGGCAGCCATGTATTCAGGTTTAGCTGGCTTTCTCTGGATAGCTGGAGCTGAAGATGGATTCTTTCATTTATCTCTTTTTATGCTGTTCAGCTCCTATTGCACATATTTTGTTTGTTTTCCGCTGTAGACATTTATGTATAGCTGAACTGTATTTGTACTAAGTAAGATCCTGTATACTGTGTAACTCTGATGATTACTTTTATCCAGTATATTCTATTGTTCATTATCTGGTGTATTTATTTAATTCTGTTCTGCTATTATCTGTCTCTGTGTTATATTCCACGGATTACCCTTGCCGCCGTCAGAACGGGGTTTGGGGTCGCCACAGTTAATCCTTTCGATGAGAGTAGATCCTATTGATAAGCTTGCCAACATTTTAGGCTCTAACTCACACCTAGGCCCAAAATCAAATTCAGTTAAGTACTCGAGGTGCTTCCATTCCGAAAACATAGCCCCCAAACATGCATATCTTTGACTTAACACATTCGCCACTACATTACATTTACCAGAAGTATAGGCAATACCAAAATCATAAGATGTCAAAAAGTCTAACCACCATTGCTGTCAAAGACTCAAATCCTTTTGGGAGAAAAGATACTTCAATAACCTGTGATTCGTAAACAACAAAAATCGAACTCCGAACGCGTAATGTCTACACATCTTCAGAGCAAACATAATCATTGCCAACTCCAAATCATGAGTTGGATAATTCCTTTCATGTGGAATCAGCTATCGACTCGAGTAAGCCACAACTATGTCCTTCTGCATCAGCACTGCTCCAATTCCAGTACCATATGCATCAGTATATACCACCCTTTCCTCATTCCCGCTTGGAATAGTCAAAATAGGAGCACTCGTCAGTCTCTCTTTCAGGATTGCAAAAGCTTGCTCACACTTCGCATCCCATGTGAACACTTGATTCTTCTTCGTCAATCATGTTAATGGTGCAGCTATCTTGGAGAAATCCTTGATAAATCGATGATAATATCCCGCTAACCCAAGGGAACTTCTAACATCCATCGCATTCTTAGGTCTATCCTAGTCCTGGATTGTCGCCGCCTTAGCGGGATCCACCGTTATTCCGTTTCCAGAAACAACATGGCCTAAGAAACTCACTTCATTCTTCCAGAATTGACACTTCAAAAACTTAGCTCTCAGCTGATGCTTTCACAAGATTTCCAAAATAACTCACAAGCGCATCTTATGCTCTTCCTCATTCTAGGAGTAAACCAGAATATCGTCCACGGACATAAGAACGAACTTGTTCAACTGATCTCTGAATACCCTATTCATAAGATCCACAGAATACGCTGGTGCGTTAACTAATCCAAATGGCATCACCATCCACTCAAAGAAACTGGATGGTGTCTTAAAACCTGTCTTTGACACACTATCCTTTGCCACTCTCAACTAGTGAAATCCAATCATCAAATCCATTTGGGAAAACACCTTGTCTTTGTGAAGATGATCAAGTGAGTCATCTATTCTCGGCAATGGATACTTGTCCTTCTTAGTTATCTTATTACGCTTACAATAATCCACACATAACCTCAAAGATCCATCAGCCTCGGCTGCAAACATAACTAGTGCACCCCAATCGGACACACTTCTCCAAATGAATCATTTTCCCAAAAGGTCACTTACTTGCACCTTTAACTCTCGTCATTCTCTAGGTGCCATCTACCTAAGGGGCATAACGATGGGTCTGGCTCCATCAATCAAACCAATCCTAAACTCAATCTTGCGATGTGGCGGCAACTCTTTGACTTCGTCAAAGCCATTATCAAACTGAATAATGATCGGCACATACAACAATCATTCCCATGGAGTCACAAGCGAATACAGAAATCTTACGAAGACCCCGTCTTCTAGATTACATAAAATCACAACCATTCGCCCTTACACATTCCCGACTATCACCTCAAGCTTCTCACAATCCACTTTAATCGCATACTTCTTGAGCCAGTCCATACCCAAAATGATCCGTAACCCAGCGAAGTTCAATGCAAAGCAATCACACACAAAGGAGCAACCATGACTCGACAACACTAGACCACGACAAAGCATACAAAGACTAGATGAACCCCCTACTGGATTAGTCACAATTAATGGTCTATCACAAATCTCGGGTTTCAAACCCAATCGGCGCACAAGCTCATTGCCAATGAAAGAATGTGATGCTCAGTATCAAACAACACTCAGACTGAAACTTCCCCGATAGAAAGCGTACCTTGAACAACAACATTCTTCCCTTTCTCCTCTATCCTAGGAGCCCTTGAAAAAGTTGGCAAGACATCCAAAGCACACGCCTTCACTTTAACGTCCCGTATTTTTATACGGTATAATAAATAATTTATTTAATTATTTGAAGGATGGTTTGGTAATATAAAGTGATCAAAATTAAATAATATTAAATATTTAATTAATATAATAATTAAGTAATATATTTAAATTCCAGAATAGTAGGAGAATAGTAGGATTCACAATATTGTGTGAATTGGATTATTTAAAATATATAATTCGGTTTAGAGTTGAATTATATTAACGAATATATTATATAGATGATAGTTGAACGTATAAAATATATTTTAATTATAATCGAGCTCGAAATGGCGCGGCAGTTCGTAATTTGGCGATTCGAACTTTAAACGAATATACAGAATTTGTTTTAATTGGATTTCTGTGAAACAAGAAACGTTCGGAGCTGGTGAAGTATATTTTTATAATGGAAGAGAAAAATCGGGATTTCGTTGGGTAGATTTCGATTTATGGTCAAATCAAATTTTAAAATAGTCGCTATGGAACGTTTATAAGCCATAACGATATATTTAATTATAATTAAATACGGGCTTCGAATTTGGAGAAATCCTTTTAGACGTAGCTATAATTTAATTTTTAGAATTTTTCTGTAATTTCTATTTTGAAAAGTACGCACTTTTTATTTTGAAGTATTCTACACCCTATATCAACATTTCGGGGTTTCACAGAATAAGTTAACGGGTCTATATTATTATATTTTTGGGATCATGACACATCGCTCATAACAACAAAAAATTTATTTCTATCTGTAGCAATTCATATGCAGTAGGTTGGTTTAATTACTTCATGTGCTAAAGTAATACAAATGGTCGATACGGGTTTGTGTTATTTATGGTTAGACGAACATTATTGATCACAAATACATGTCTAAGAAAATGTATATTAATGTATTGATTACAAAACCAAACTGGTGTAAACAAAATCTTATATAATCGAAAATCTGCCCTGTCCAAGTTAGGCAAAAATTAGTAACAAAATATGCATACCTTAACTTGTATGGAACAAAGAACATGCACGTCCCTTCCCTTGAATGATGCCATACTTTCTTAACCACTAAGTATATTTTTATATTCAACTAGCTACAGATGCTACCTGTGAAAACGTGCTACCCTAAGCAAAATGACTATAGGTGCCTTCTTATTTTCACGCACAAACCAAATAGTCTTGCACAAACTTGTCCACTCTGCATCAGCCTATATTTTTTTTATATATATATATATATATACACTTTTTGATTTCCTTAGCATAGAAGGGATCGTGCATTGCTTAGCATGTCCTACTCTAAAATTCTAAGTGGGTTGCGTGTACCCCTCTCTACCTTGACAATTAGGTTTCATCAAGCTATAAATACAACATGTAATACACCACTGTCTCTCTTCTTGCGGCAGGAAGAAAATAAATCAAAATTAAAAAAAACCAAACACTTCTAACTGACGTGCTGCGTTCCAAACCCAACTTTATTTCACCTTTAACTCAAACTTCTACCTCCTTACTTGATCGCATCTTCAGGTAATTCCTCACACAATCAAATATTAGACATAAATAGACCCTAGCCGTGTTTTCGTCGAGCATACTAAAGCAAAATGGTGACGCAACTTTGCTATCGGCGTGAGTGTAAAGTGAAGTCATAATTCTCCACAGTGGTGCGAGTTCAACCCTGTTGGTATAGTATAAAGGAGGAGAAGTTGTTGTTTTCGTTGACGAAGTGGGACTGGGTTTGTTTTAAAGGAACGGATGGGCAGGTAACTCGGGTAAAGAGAAGTGAAGCAGTGTTTGGAAGTGGTAATGAAGTGGCGTCAAAGTGGATGAGTGTAGGGGATAAGTTCGTTACTATTGGATCTCTAAGGAAATACATAGCTATGTTCTTGCATGAATGTGTGCTTTGTGAGGTGGCATGCTAAGAAGAAATCAGGGTAAAGATGGAATAAAAGCAACTGTTAATTTATTGATGCAGGACTAGTGTGTTTAAGAAAGGAAAGTGAAGAAATGATGCATGGGGTATTCGGTTTGATTTATACAAAGAAATGGAGGGAAGCCGTGGGTTTCAAATGCAGTGTGGGGAAGACGCACTATTAAATGGCATTGGGTAATTAAAGCAGGATTTGTTTTTTTGGAAATGTGGGATGGAGAAGAAGAATGTAGTGTACATGCGGGTGTGGGTGAATGGATGGGCCGAATTAATCTAGTGTAAGCCCAATATATATATATATATATATATATATATATATATATATATATATGCAGCGTTGGGAGAACTTTTTACACACAAGAGCAGATCCGATAATGGCTTGGTTGCGAGAGAAGGTATGGTGTTTTAATTTTGAGGAAGAAGTGTAAACGTGGCTTCCAATTTTATACTGGAGCGCGAAAATCTGTTGGAGGAGAAAGCAACTGTAGAGAAGGGTGGATGAATGGGAACACGCGGTCATGTTTTGGTGGAAGGAGAATACCATGTGATGGCGGGTCATTATGATTGCGGACGGCCTGAAGTATGGGTATGAGCCGATAAATAAATGGTAAGCCCAATTATTTTAAATAATATAAGTTTTAGTTTAATATAAATAACATAATAACTTGTAATTATACTATGTTATCTATACGAGGTCAGTTTTATGAATGGTCAGACATGTTGGAATCATATGGACGAGGACTATGCTATGGAACTAACTGGGAGTGAATTCGAGCTTGTTACAGTTTATAGCAAAATAAATTGTATGTCAGAATCAACCGATGGTTATCATTATTTAACGATGATCGTCCAATGTGAGTAAATCTCACTAACTCGGTATAGTTTATATTTTTATAAATATAATCTAGTATTGATAAATGATGATTGATTGCTGTGTGTTGATTGTTTCGTTGAATTGTTGATGTATTGTTTGAAATTATAGATAATGATATATATAAATCATTAATCAAATATTGATTCTGTTTATCAGAATATTTCATATTGAAATGAAATCAATGTTATTTATATTGTTTAACATCCGTGAGATGCAGGAAGATAGGTTGGAGGGATCCAACTGGATTCCTCAATATTATAATACTGTTTGTTTTCATATATAGTGACATATGATGTGATATAAAATCTGTGATTGATTATGATGACACTGGTCATGTTATTTGGTATTTTAAATACCATATGAAATACTGGAATGTAAAAAGGAAATTTTCAAAGTGAATATTGAAAATGAAATATTTATATAAAATAAATAGATATTATATAAAAGGATTTATGTATAATAAATAGATATTATATAAAAGGATTTATATAGAATAAATAGAATTATATAAATAAGACATTATAAAAGGAATATTTATTTGGAAAATAAATATAATTATAAATGGAATATTTATTTGGAAAATAAATATAATTATAAAAGGAATATGTATTTGGAAAATAAATATAATTATAAAAGGAATATTTATTTGGAAAATAAATAAAATTATAAAAGGAAAATTTATTTGGAAAGTAAATAGAATTATAAAAGGAAATATTTGGAAAATGAATAGAATTTTATAAAAAGAGAATTTTACATTAGGAAGGTTTAGACCCGTGCTTCGCATACAGGTGTAACATGATATTGATTTAAAGTAAATATTTTGCAAATAAAACATTATAAAGGAATTTGGGGTTTGAATTATGAATTTAAATGGAATTACTAAAATTAGAAACTGACTGGAAATTAGTTGAGTTGAATGGCTTTCTGGATATCGATCTGATGTTGGTTTCGGACTTTGGGGTTAATATGTAGGGGGTTGTTCTCTTACTAGTTTACAGTTAGAGACTGATATATGTGAGAAGATAGTGATGCGTGAATAAAAAATGGAAACGTTTTCCAAAGTAAATAACATATATTTTCTAATTTTAGAAAATAAGGGTTTGATGAATATATGGAAACGAGAAATGGGGGAATGAATAAATGTTGATTGATGATTGATCGATAGAATTTTCATCTGGAAATAATATCATTGTTTGCACACATGTTTTTCTCTGATAGTTAAATTACTGACTATCAAAGTTTTTGACCATTTTCCGTCGTCAATACAGAGAGACCGGGATCAGATTCATTATCTGAAAACCAATCTGTATGGGCGTTAGCATTGCAATCAAATATGATGAAGATAATTGAAGACGGAGTTATGCAAGGGTTGTCCTATTTACAGAATAGTACCTTTGGTCTGTCCAATCCCAGGACGACCTATATGGAAGAATGTCTGACAGGGTATATTTAATAGATCGCGTAAGTTGATCTCTTCAAACATATTTACGTTTGGTGGTGGAGGAATTCGTTTCTCTTAGCTGTTTACCTGTGATATGTTTGGAGAAATGAATTTTTGATTTAGCGGGTATGACGATGTGACATTCAAAGTGAATGAAGATGTGGTTTGTAAAGGATACGTTATGGCCTCTAGCCTCACAACCGAAAATGGTATAAAATCGGGTAGGTCGCAAGGCTAAGTGGTTAGCTGCCAATTAGGGTGTATTGTCACCTAATCTAGAGAAATTCCATTTACTTCTGTAATCTATTTCGATGTTGTCCCTTTTGAGAAACGATTGCTGATCCCAACCGTTGGTGATAATACATTCGGTACACTCAAGAGAAATGAGTGACCGATCATGTTTAGCCTAGGTTACAAGATGTTCTTGTTGTACCCAGTGTATTCCTCTCTACATATACACTGTTGGAAGGTAGTCCCATACCTTGCCAGTTGGAATTCATTAACTAATAAGCACCCATGGTTTTTGATTATATATTATGTATTGGAATGTGAGATGAAAGCGTTCTGCTAGATGATTATTATATTGTGGTTGATAGACACTATTATAATATCAAAAGATTTTGATATAAAGATTATCGTTTCTTTCAAAAATATTTTTGAATGTTGAATCAAGTGTTTTGGATTCTCATAAGGGAAAAACCCGTTCCGTGTTATACGGCGTGGTCTTATGAGATATCGTTTATTTTCTCAGACTGTTTTAAATTGTTAACTCACACCAGTCCCATGACTGACCCGGAGTTTATTTTGTTTTGTTTTCCCTAAACTCTTGGGTGCCCAATTTTGTACGGACAGTCAAGCAGTCAAGATTTTATAGATATACTGAGAGCTTAGAGCAGGAAGCTTCAGGATTATATAACTATTGTTTATTCCGTTGTGTTGTAAGTGTTGTACCCTGATAATGTTATTGTATACATATACTGATTTTATTTCAAAGATATATTATCTATTATATATTGTTCGTTCCGCTGTGAGATTCGTGTTACTCTGATGTTGTATGTTCTTCTTCTTCTTCTATTCTAAGTTTCTATCTTATCTATTCTCACCCTTTATTTTCTTTCATTAACTATTCGGTATTTCCGATGCTTGGATAGTCGACATTGAGTTTATGTCGATAACCAAGGTCGCAAATCCCCCCGAGTCGTTACGTTCACTATCTGCTTACCCTTCGATGGTTCTGGACAATCCTTCTTGTTATGCCCAGGCTTACCACAGTTATAGCACTTCCTCTCGGCTTTCGGATTCTTACAATCCTTGGAATAGTGGCCCTTCTCGTAGCAGTTAAAGCAAGTCACCTCGCCTTTCTGCTTCTTCTGACTATCGTTCCTTTGCTGCTGTTGTTTCTTCCTCTTTCCGTTGCTTCCTCTTTCAGTTCCACTCTTTCTTATTACCACCCGACCATGGTTTCGGGTCCTCTTTGGTTGCAACAACAACTTCTTCTTGGGAGACAGACTTTCGTGCTTCAAGGCCTCCTCTACAATCTTCTCTTAAGGGTCATCCAAATGATTAACCAACTCCTTCCCAAGATATGTATCCAAGCTTATGACGATTTTCTCGTTCTTCTAATATGGAGTCTCAATATACAAACAAGCATACTTGGATAAAGCTTCAAACTCAGAAACATACTCCAACACTGGTCGACCATTCTGGTTTAGCTCAACAAACTTTTTGAGTAGAACTGATTTCTGGCCAGTAGAAATAAACTTCGTCTCAAACTTGACTTGGAACTGATCCCAAGTGATCTCATCCTTGGGAGTCTCTAAAGTGACATAATTTCACCAATTGATAGCTCCGCTACGTAGCTTCCTCAACGCAAGCTTCCTCTTAGTCGCATCATCAATATCCAAATCTACTAATATCCGAACACAAGTATCACGCCATCATTGAATCTCAACTGGCGGCTCTATCCCCAAAAATGGATTCCCACCAAGAGATGTGAAGTCCTTATACAATTTAGCGAAATCAACCACCCTAGGCACCTACACCTGAACCCCAACATCTACCCCGACTACTTCTGGAGCGGGTAACATCCTCATGATCGCTGCCACCATGGCCTCAATAATAGCTGGGTAATCAGGTAAACCATCATCTCCTCCTCCAGGAACAGACTCTTCCTTAGCAGTATGTCTTGAAGATCGACGGCTCATTATAAATTTGAAAATAGAATGATTAGTCCACACATAATAAAACTACAATGGAGATCAAGCGCTACTGTACTATACACTATAATATGGTAGTCATCCATTAGAAAAGTACAAATACATCTCTTATATGCCATTATGCGCACGAACTTTGGATAAAATCAATTACCCAAGACTCCTATACCAAATGTGATGACTACCCACAATTCATGCACTTTATAAAAGGAATAGTGTGTTGAAAGACGTGCCAGGAAGCTATGGACGATCATCAGGGTAGAATAACACCCATTAAACTTGTGTATAACTCAAAGCGCATGTATAAAATAGAATAGAACATATACAACATGAAACAATAGTGAAGCACAAGTGAACAGAATCTTAAACTTTTCATATCATCATGAAAATATCCATATAACCAACTGGATTACATCAGAATATGTATAAGAGGCCTCATTACAGGTTCACTTAAAGTAGCATACATCAGCGGAAACAACATATATGTATAGTAGAAAGTAATACGTCAGCCTCCAGCTTGTTGTCGCTCAACAACATCGTCCTCATCAAGATCTACTACCTGTCACCTAGTCTACCCATCCATAACATGGATAAATAACCCAAGGTAATAAGAGGAAACGTAAAACCATGAGTCAGACAACAGCCTTAATGTGCGATAAAACAACTATCGACATCAAAAAATAAGTATATGGATACTAGGCAGTTCAACCATCTGATTTGCCAACACATCAACAAAGAAGAGTACCTAAACCCACTTCTCCTCCACAACCTATGGCGACAACTTTCCCAGAGAATTAGAGAAGGAAAAAACAGTAACATTCATAGTAACCAATTATCCAACATAGACCATCCTAATCAAGTTCAATACCTCCCAAGAACAAACCCCGAAGGCCTAAACCAACATCACATAAGCACCCAAGAAATATCTCCCTTGACATCGAATAATCCACACGAGACAATACAAATAAGAAATAATATCCATGACTCTGGCTATCACTGTCTGTCTTGCCTTGAATCCATCATTATTCATATGATTAGCCCATCTTGCCAACCGTTAAGGGATAATTGTAACCCTGGTTCTAGCAAAACCCCATATGCCATCGTGACTCGTATCTAGGCTCATCGTGACTGCCCAAGGTACTTGACTAATCATCTAGTCTTTAGGTGCTGCCATTATACCCCTGGTTTGATCCTACTAGAACCTCTGACTAACGATGATCCATTGACTCTTCATCTCTAGTCATCCACCTTAATGACTATCCATAAGCTCAAGCGCCTTCTCGAGAAAGCCATTATCCATGAACTCAAATCATCTCGAGTCATATTCATAACTTCGTTGCATCATCCACGATCAATGAACACTTAGCTTTACTTTGAACATTCCACCTGAATTTACATCGAAGTTACGCTCATCATCGATCCAAAAATCTACACAATCTGGCCAATATTAGATGGACCTTTCACTATCCATCATATGTATTGCCAACCGATCCATCATCGTGGATCGCACCACCGATCCATCTTTTCAAGCCGTCCCATCATCCATGTCGATCCGCCTTTACATTTCATCTTGGAAGGTCCAAATGATCCAGTCATCTCGACCCAAGCCATGCCATACGATCCATGTAACCAACAACCGACCATCAAAAGCATTTCACCTTGTCTCAGCCGATCTATCCAAAGCCTTGCATCCACGGTCCACACTCGACGTAGCAATTGCACATGACCCACACTCTATCTTTTCTGCCGACCGATCCATCCGATCGATCGTGACCAACGACCATCCACACAAACCGATCCATACTTGATCTCTACTTTGCAAAAACAGGTCAACCCATATCCACTCATGCCGACCCAAAGCCATGCGATCCATCACCCCTATTCCATGCTTTGCACATGAGCCAAGCCCGATCCAATCCTTGCATCAACCAAATTATGCGACCCGATCCCTTTACCCATGATCCATAGTGCCACATGATCGATCCATAGTTTTAGCCGATCCTTTCATGGATCGCGAGCGATACATCAACACTCCGACTGATCCATACAATCTATGCTTTAACGACGAACATGTATGTATCCATCTCATTAAAATCGACCAATTTCAACCAAACAATCAATAACGTAACAAATAATCATCAACAAACATTAGGACAATAATTAATTATCATACAATCATATGAAATTCACTGAATCATGATAGAATAACAAACGAATCAATAATTAGATCTTAACTTGCATAAACATATTAATTAACTGTTGTAAGTTTCTAAATTAGATCCTATAGTGTGATCCAAATTCAAAATATACTTACATTGATTAGATCTAGGTGAATATAACTTATGTGAATGAATCTAAAATCAACAAACTCATATACTTGATTGAATTCGTGTGAGAGATGATTATCACTAATCAAATCCGTAAAATAGCTTCAAATCAATGTATCTCTATTTCGAACAACAAAAAACAACCTTTGAATCAACTCAGTTGATGCTATCTAACCTTCTTCGATGTTGATCTTCAATCCTATTTTATGAATCTATGAATTAAAATAAAGTGGAGGTGTATTTAGTTGAGCCGGAGAATCACAGATACCCACCCAAATGCGAAATGAAGAGACTAAACAATTCTCTTTACCTCTACCCTACTATTTATACCCACAATCCCCTAGCATTAATAAGTCTCACTAATCATCCCACTAACGACTAATTAGCCTGTCCGGAAAACTAGCAATACTAAAACAGCGATTCCTCCCAATTCGCTGAGCCAAATATTTAATGTGACCACTCTACGGAATTGGAAACACCATTTTCGATCGAATGAAATTGATCCCAGCTCCTGATTCGATCCTATTCAAAAGTTACAACCTAAACAAAAACAAAAGGGCAAAATGGTCACAAACAAAATTGATAAAAATCATGGGCATGTCCCAAATCCCTATGAACAACATATCAAAAGATGAGAACAATTCAACCTTTAGGGAATTAAATAAAAATATTTTACGATCCTCCAATATGTAAAATGTGGGTCGTTATAGATTAAGTAAAGAAAATGTTAAGAAAATGTAAGTTGCAAATGTAAGTTAAGTAAACTAAATTACTATAGTTTATATGTACATATGGGTAGGTGCTTGTTTTAGGGAAGGGTTGTATACACATTAACATTTACAGAAAAATGTCATATTACAACCATGGTTATTAATAAACTTAAACCTACTAAGTTAAATCTGATTATTAATAAGCTAAGAGGTCCCTCGTTCTGCTGTTGTATCGGGTTTGGGGACTCTTAAATCCTAGTTACTTAGGGCCACAAGCTTAGGTAGTTTGGCCTGTGTCAATCTTGCTGTGTAGTACCATATCAGTCAGTATCCCTGTTGGTATCCTGTTAGGGGGGCTCGCACTAGTTAAGGGCCAGGACATGCTTTACTGATCTGGATTGTAAGAGGTTCAAAAAGGAGGATGGTTACGGGCGCGTTCCGGCGGACTCATGAGCGTCCATGGGTCCGATTAGGGAAACTAAGACATTGTATTACAAGTAAATAGGTTTGTGTCCTATAAGTTGTTGGGTTGGGGAGTGATACACCCTACTGCCGGGGATGACACAGGATATTTAAGTAGTAAGGAGCCGATCGCATGGGTAGTAATTAAGGTAACACCAAATCCTAATATGTAATTAGGGTAACACCTAATCCTGATATGTAATTAGGGTAACACCTAATCTTGATATGTAATTAGGGTAACACCTAATTTTGATAGTAATTAGCGTAACACCTAATCCTGATATGTAATTTGGGTGACACCTAATCCTGATATTCTAGTAGAAGTGCAAAACAGTCAATCTGCCTGACTTGATTATTATTGTTATCATCATTGTCTTTTTATACGAATTGCCAGTTCATATCAGCTGTTGTTCACCTTTAGACTTGTACAGACACGTACCCTTTTATGTTGCTAGAACCACTGTCTATCCGTTTTACTTAACTTAGCAAGTCAATCTGGAAATCACAGCAGCTCATCAGGCTTTATGTCTGACCGATTTCCTTTCTTCCTTTCTCTTTCTTTCCCCCAGGCTTACAGGGAGAAGGTGTATAGTTCAGACTTCTTTGTTAGCTTTTTTTTGTGATGGATCTCTGCAAGTTGGATTACATCCTGTTCTCTTTGCATGGTTAGGTTGTATTTTTTTGGCTATATTTGAGGATAATACTATTTTACTTTGATGTTGTTTTTGATCGAGGTTTTGAGACATGACATTTTGTAACTATTTGATTAAATGAAATAAAGATGGTTTTGTATTTTATGAAATGAAAGTTTTCTTCTATTGTAAATTTATTATTATGTCTTGTGAAATCTTAGTCTCTATGATGTTTTATGTCTTTATACCTACAATGCTCCATGGTTTCTTAATGAAATTCTCATACAGGTGAAACTAAGGAATGTAGGGTGTTACATTATTTGTATTTTATTTGTATTAATGAGTTTTATGTCTTCAATTAGGAAAAGAGTTGCATACTTTGTCAAAAAAGCTTTGCAGCTACAAGGATCCAGGAGAAACAAGGATATATAAGAAAGTAAGAAGCATGACAGGGCTATCTTCCTTGAAATATATAATGGGAGATAAACTGGGATATGATTTATTATAGAAAAGAAGTCCAAAACATTACATCTCATTTGGATTCAACCGCTTATGCACACACACTACGATTCAAGGGATAAAATGTTTATCTTTTTCTTATTCCTTATTACTTTCAGTTACCATGATTTGGTTGTCTCATATGTTAATCTAATTAATGGTCGTCTATATTTATTCCACGTGCTGACACTTATGGATTGCATGCATTTAAAAATGCTCATCATACTTTTTAGCTCTATGGGTTTCGGTTTGGTTTTTTAAATAAGATCAAATAAGTAAATAGTTGTCAACTATTTGAATAATTCTAAAATCACTGAAATTTAGACATTATGTCGCAACAATAGTGATGAATGGTATGCAAGCAATTTATGTCCATTAGACTTTTTCTAATTAAAAATTGGAAGGTATTACACAAAGGATGAATTTCGATTAAAAATTTGAATTCACTATACAATAGTTGACTTTGATTGCCATTACATAATTACAACATAAAATTTTTGAAGTTTATTGCAAAATAAATTTTCCATTACTTACATCAGACATCTATTTTCTATTGTGATTTTACGTATAAAAATTATGCGTCATTGAACGATGCAAACAAGCACAAGCATGGGTTCGCACTTGTTAATATACAAAGGATAAATTGACCAGTTCTCTTTCGAAATAAAGAGCTAATTTTAAGGCATAAGTGCCAAATATAAGGTAGAAATATTTTATAACCATCAAATCTAGTGTGCATAACCATGATATTATATGATTTTGTTATGAAAGACTATTTAATATTCGTTTCTTCAATACAAATGATGTGGAAATGATAATTAATTAATTTTAAATAACTAGTTTTATATCTAATAAACCTTTTTGATTTTCTACTATAGCCACGCTATTTCCTCGCTTTATCCCGCTACAACTTTTTGCACCTCCACTGCTATAGAACCGCCAAAATCTTTAACTGTATAGATTATAATAATAAATATGTTAATCCTCTCAGGGTAAGAAAGAAAAAATGAGCACTATATCGACGTACATAATACTTGTTAAACAAGATTTACTGATGGTTGCTCCTAACGAGCCATATTTTGTCATGTGATCTATGTGATAGGGGATTATCTCCTTGTGATAAGTGAAGAAGCATTGAATCTTACCCCTATATGTCCTATTCAGGGTTAGTGTTAAGGTCGAGAGGCCGACCGTAAAACTAGAGAGTTAGGGTACCTCCAGTTGTCACTGAGAAAGACACTAGTCGCTTTCACAGCTTGATATCAGAGAGGGTTTCAAAACAAAATGTGATAAGCATAGAACAATAAACATAATATAATACATTGAAGTATAACATAGTGTAACATCGTCCTTGATTGATGTTGTCCTGACCAAAACCTTAATCATTTTATGTCTTTTGGTGTAGATATAAGTGGGAACACATATAGAAATATAATTTTAAATTCTCTAGTATTCCATACTAAATTTAGACTAATAATATCTTATCCCTATTAACGATATTTATCTTATCTTATCTTTTCAGCTTATGGTTGAAAAAGAAAATGATGGTTAGTCTGGAGTTGGACAATCTAGCAACCCACTTCCAAATAGGGTCAAAATGCTTGTCAAGCAGTTCATGTGGAGTTGTTTCATGGTACACAACTCCCAGCCTCCATTCATTTAACTCCTTCACATAAGAAGGCATTGACAATCTAGCCAAAATCACTTTTGAGGAACCCACTGAATAAACTTTTAGTCTGGAATCAATAGAGGAAGGAAAGGGTAGTGGTGATGAGATAATAGTTTGGAGTAATTTGAATAAGAAGAGACTTCCTATTGGTGATTCCTAATCAAATAAGTTTAACAAGAAGATGAAGTATATTGGTCCTTGTTCCTTCTCTAGAGTGGCATCCCTTAAACCAAGGTAGTGTTACAACTACAAGGCTTGTGATCATTTGGCAAGAGATCCCAAACATCTTACATGCCGCTACAGCATGAGAAAGGGGCAATGGTCCTTCTTGTTACCTAGAAAGTTGAAGAAATCTATATCTAGGAAACTTATGGTTGGGATGCTTCCAGCTTAGCCAGAAGGTACCCTTTTCCTATTTCTGAAAGTTTTATTTCAACTTGTGATCGTTTTATTCAAGTTCCTTTCGATACAGATGTATCGTACTCACCCATATAAAAAGTGCTTGTAAATAATATATCTTTAAGTAGTGTGCTTGATGATCACTATATCAATTATGAAACTAATTATATAATTTATAATACTTGGTGTTTTTAAGGGTGTTGAAAAATATTTTTTGTAGCTTTCTTTTGTGCAAATCTGCACGTAATTCCTTCCCTTAATGTTAAAATAAAGCTTAGGAATGAGTCGTCTCCTTTAAATAAATCCCGCATGCAGAGTATCCTATAGGATTATCCTGATACATCTTGTATTTCATGACTTCGAGTGGAATTTTGAAGCTCATATATATTTTCCTTAATCTCAAGATGATGATGACATATCTTAAATTCATGTAGCTATAAAACTTCCTTTACGCTTGGGCCTATTTCGAGTTTGCCACCCAAGCAAGTTATTGAGTTCTATATTAATCTTATTTGCAATACTTATCCTATGTATCATCCTCCCACAGGACGCTTACCAATAGAAATAGGAACTCAAGCAATCCTTGCAGAGCTAAAAAATTAATACCCTTATAGTGTTTGTGATCTACCCCTGTACTAGTTTCTCTTGTTATACGTTGGTATGCTTATTTGCCTAGTTTGGAGAGTCGTTTTGTTGGTGCTCTAAAACTAATAAAATGTTTGACTTAGCACTCATCAGGTTCATCCTCGTGAGTCTTATTTCTAGGATAATAAACTAATAAATAAGTTGATCAATTGAAACCCTAAACGAGAATAAGAGAGAATAACTTAAATTAATCAGAGCATGCAGCAGAAACCAATAAAATGCTTGATTGAGCACTTAATTTTATGATCTATGCAAGGGGGAGTTAATTGCTGGGTTTATTTAAACAAAAATAACTATATTGGTGATAATAAAATAAATTCAAGCAAAGGGGAAAATTTGTGATTATTCATTGTGTCGAATGGTCCATTGAGCACTTTAAGAATTTTGGTCGATACGTCTGATCAATGGTATCAATAGGAATTACTTAAATAGTGTCACAAGGCATTCGAACATGGTGTATGGATAATTGTGACGATCCCAAAACCCCGTGACATGGTGTTAAGGATAATCATTGGAATATAACACATTAATCATCATTAGCAGATCAAAGATAATAGCATAAACATAAAATGGAATAATTTACACACATATGACAGCGGAATCATATAGATACCATCACCTCAGAGAGCACAGTGCAGGATACAACTTAGTGCATAATATACATAATCAGTCACCATCGCCAGAGGCGGAATCATACATAAAGAGTACACAAAATAAATATCAGTCTACATCGCCGATGGTGGAATCATAATACATATACCAAAATGGCAGAAAGAGTCAAAGTCAGCACGGTGTAGTCAAGCCTCGCCATGAGCCAAAAGTGCGCCAGATACCTGTAACTAGGCTTCCCGTGTGAAAATGAGGGCACCCGAGTTTGCAAGGTGAAACAAACTACGAGTCAATCATGGGACTAGTATGAGAAATCTACTTAACTTATTAAAAACAATGATAAGGAAAATCAAAGGACCACGCACAGGTTTACTCCAATGAGTGCTAGTGCATAAAATAAAGTAAATGATTAAATCATCGCAATGCTTTTTATAAAATGAAGCCATTATAAGACTCAAGTCCCATCACACAATGCAACGCAAGCCGGAGGATAGAGTTTTACCTTATAATGGCAAAAAATGCTTCATACGAATAAAACAAAAGTGTTTGATATTTTTACTAGTGCATATATGTTTCAAAAGCAAATTCAATCATAAATATCAATCCTAGGCGGCATCGCTACCATCTACTATGTCGCCATACTAGTAATACAATCACGTCCGCATATTTCGTATTGGAAATTGGATTCCTTCATGAGTCGAGGCAAGGGGAAAGCTCCACTCCGATTCGAGACACTCTAGCAAATGCCTCGGGACCGCACACAGCAATCCCTAGATCCTCCAAGGCCGGTCCTCTCTTACTTTTGAGGATTAATTATTCCTGAACACACGTTTCCTGGTCCTTACAGACCTATAATCGAGGCGCCTCGTATTCCAACAACCACACAGGTGAAAAGTAGATATAAATGTCGGGGCTGGGAGGTCACTGACACCACCATAGCTAGAAAGAAACGTCGTGCACTCCTTGGGTCCTTCTCCCGTTTTTGACTCATACCGGGGTATGAGGCTCGCGAATTCACGTTATATACAAAGCTACGTCACACAGACCATGCTTTGATCATCAACCACAAGACTTTGCTTTGCAACAGAAGCCTTGATCATATGCCACTTAGGCGTGCCACACAGGAAATCCACTCCATGCGACTTATTTTTATCAATACATAACCTCTGAGCTCGTACGTCTCAGAGAAGGGCGTTAAGCAAGAGAATAAATTCTCCGCTGCCAAACAGATATATATTTAACAGAGATCAATCAGCACAGAACAAAATCCAATGTCAGACACACAGTCCATTTACAAGTCCGTTCTGGGTGTGAACGAAACCGGAGGCACCAATTCCTCGCATATCCGTACAATCAACAGTATGTTTGGACGGCTACTACTTCAGCTCCTTCACGGTAGCTACTCCAATCACGAGCATCAGTAGCGCCCATCCATCCAATGTGAAGATCGTCGGTCTTCAACCGTCTTCGACTCTTCGACTTCTCAACGTCGATCGATTATTTGAAATGAGATGAACTCGGCCTTTTCAAATAACCCACGTATATCTAGATTTTCAAATCAATTAATCACATGGTCGGACTATTCAACATTCACATTGCAGTTCTTTAGTTATAATTTTCATGTTAAATACATTCAACCATCACATATCAAGCAAACACAATAAAATTGGTTTATTTCCACTCTATATCGTCTATAGTATTCTATAATGATATATCGCCATTTTTATTTATTTAAAACGGCCATATTTAATTAAACGACGATTCAGGTCGTGCCGATGCACTGGCGTTGTTTTTCACTAAATTTGATTTACGCATATCTGAAAATCTAACCATTGGATCTTTACAAATTTTATGTCATTAGAAAGATCATTTCAAAACGAATCCAACGGTTTCAGTTTTGGGAAAATCCGACGGTCGGATCTTCCACACTAGTCATTTGAAGTTACGATTTCAATTTACGAACTGCAGCGTCGTTATTCGATTTAATTTAATTATATATATATATATATATATATAATCGTTTCTGGCGCTGTTTTTCTTCAGATTTGAATTAAACATTACAGACAATCCAACCGTCGGATCTTCACAAATTTGGTGCCGTTGGAAAGATATTTCCAAGGCGAACCCAACGGTTGCAGTTTTGGGAAAACCCAATGGTTGGATTTCCCGCACTCGTCATTTGAAATCACGGTTTTAAAACACGAACTACACGGCCACGTTTCGTTTTAATTTTGTTTATATTTATATATTTATATAAATATAGTTTATTCAAAAATTCCTATATCGTTTTCACTTCAAATATTTCACTAACGCCTTTAAATTTTGGAAAATTTCGCCATAACCTCCTTTGTACGGGAGGAGCTGGGAAAATTCCCAAATAGCCACACGGGTGTCTCATGTCAAAAAGAAAAAGAAAAAGCCAAGCGGCTAGCTAATAGGCTCATAAAATCATCACCCAAACAAAACAGTAAACGTGTACCTATTTGTCGGGCACAAAATTGTATTCCTCTTCTCTAGGCCCTTTGCTATAACCTGTTCAATAAATATGCATGTACATATATACAATTCTTATCACTTATCATTTTTCATTCAACTTCATATTTGATTCCCTTTTGTTTAAAAACACCATTCATTCTAATGTTGCATGCATAGGCAAAAATCATATCATTAGCTAATTAATGAATATTTCAACTCATGCATATTTATTTGAACAAGTGGCTACTTTTAACACTTCACATTTCAAAATTGATAATTTTGGCGAACTAAAATATATTTCAACACATGACTATTTTATTTAGTTCCTATGCATGTTAAAAATAATATTCCTTTCACAAATATTTATTTCAACGCTCCCATATCTTTAGCATATCACATATATGATAAAAATGATATTTTTATCATTTAAAATATTTATTCAACACATGAATGTTTCAACACTTTATAATTTCAATAAAAATGTAATATTTATTGTCGATCTTTTTATTCAACACATGAACTTTTCCAATACACACACTTCTCAACACATGAGCATTTCCACACACGGATATTTTATATATGTTGTTCATATAAGAAAGATGAAATTTTTATTGTTGAAACTATTTATATATAAGGCGAATATTTTACATACTTCATATATATTATAAAAATGTGATTTTTGTTGTTTAAACACTTCATTCATTCACACATGAATTTAATTTTCACATATCACTTTTCAACACATGAACATTTCCACACATGGATATAGTTTCAACACATGACTTTAATTTCAATGCATGAAGATAATTTCAACATATGAAAATAATTCTAACACATGAATATTATTCAAAATTTCGACAGCATAATGGCAGGGTAGTTAAAACCGGCACCGTCCCTAGTACGGCTCCTCGCTCTACCTTAAAACCTCGCGGTTTTTGACAATGGGGATTCATGCATCTAATTCGCACGTAGGCGGCATGTTTTATTTTTATTTCCACAATTATTACCAATTCATTTCAATCACCAATGGGTATTTTTCAACCACAACCAAGCAATATCAACCACAAATAATTATTCAACCATTCGCATTTTTTTATCCAATATTTCACACCAATTCACAACTATAAATATCGTCCATGGTTTGTGGACGAGGGGAGTATATATATAGATATATATATATATTTCTTAATTTCTATATTTCACTTGCATTTCAACACATATATCAATTATTCTATGCATGTATAATTCATACTTCGCTTATATAGCTTACACCACGCATGTATATGAGATATACAACACGTGTGTAATTTATATTTCGCTCATATAATTTATACACGACATTTTCCATTCAAATTCATTTAATTTAGATTTCTCACATTGGTTTTAGGAGTGCTAAAAATCGTAGATGACTCAGAAAAATCCGCGGTCTCTTCTATGTGGTAGAGAGCTACCTTGCGATCCCAATGTTTCCTGTTTCATCGAATTTCGTCAACACACCATAAAGATATGATTTTTCAAAGTACGAACATCAAAATGAACTCACCTTTCACGATGGTTCAAAACTAGGGTTGCGGTTTTCGCGAAAACCGAGGCACGAGGGGATGATCGGAGGTGCTGACGTGGAAGAGGGAGGAGAGGGGAGTCGGTCGGTGGCGGTTTGGGGTGGCTCGGTGGCGATCGGGGCGGCGCTGGGAAGTGTCGGACTTCCTGGGCCTCGTTCTCGTCGATGGGGACGAGGGTAGGTCGGATTGGAAGAGGGGAGGCGGCGGCGTTGACTGGTGGTGGTGGCGGCGGCGAAAGGGGACTGAGGCAGCGGCGATTTGGGGGGAAAGGGTTGGATGATTTCCGCCGTCGATCGGGGAAGAAAAAAGGGGTTTTCGCGTTTTTTTATTTTTTTAAAATAATGAAAGGAAATTTTCCATTGGCCCGTGGTTTTATTATATTTTAAAATACTGTTTCTCCACACGGACACCAATTCAAACCCAATGACTGTCGCCCCTAGCTAAATACCCCCATCCCGGACACAATGGGATATGTTTCGTTGCCCAATTCGACTGTTACAGTCAGTTATTTTTCAAATTAAAGTATAAAACATTAATTTTAACTTTGAACGTACATTTCAATTTGCCAGGGCTACAAACTGATTCGAAAAATTCCAGATAAATAATTCTAGTTATGTCTTGATGCCACGGTCCCAACAAAACTAGTTTCGTCAAATTCTGAGATCGTTTGAAAAATGGTCATTTTCTGGTCGATCCAATTTAACAGAAATTGACCAAACACATTTTCTTTTTCCACGCTCACATACTAGCTTCAAAAATTATGAAATTTGAAACCTAACAATAGTTTGACATCCCGGACCCAACAAAAGTGGTTTCGTCAAATTCCGAGGTCGTTTGCAAAATATCAATTTTCCAGGGCTATATATTCTATATAGCGACCTTTCTGAAAATTCATTCGGCCATAACTTTTGATTCCCGCTATGAATTTCGATTTTTCAGATTCATTAGAAAGGTATTCACTAACAGATTTAAATATTTTTGGTTTCGCTAAAATCCGTTATATTTCCCACCCTGCACTGTCAGTCAAAGTTTGAATTCTAATTTTCAAACTAACCCACTATTTCTACTTCACTATTTTATTGAAATATTCTATTTCAATTGTTCAAATTCATTTAAAATAACCAATTTAAAATTTTTAAATTGGCTCGTATTTTCCGGGTTGTTACAATAATAAAATGAATGGTTAAAGAAAATCGTAAGTGTTAAGGTAATGTTAGACCACTATGAATAATAGAAAATAGATAAGCATGGAAAGCTAATATCGATGTTAAATCTACTTTGTAGCCAAACTATAAAGATGAATCATTATAGGTTATGGCTTAATATTATTTTGAGATAAATCAAAGAGATTGCTGTAAAGGAAACCATATTTTGAGAAACAAAAAAATAAACTACCCAAACATATGCAATATTTTAGGAATACACACCCATGTATTTTGATGACGTATGCGTCCATCGAATTATGGTAATAGTCAAGAAAGAAATGGCGAGGAAGTTTGATTTACAGTCAAAATTGCAGCCATTTAATCAAATGATTTGCTCAAATCTATGGCCAGGCAACATTATTAGTATATTTGGAATTTCAAAGGTTGAGCATGTATTTTTGAAATATGTGCTAAGTAAAAATTTATAATGTAAATCGTGGTTTGGGAGTAAAGAAGAATAGATATGAATTGAAATGAATTCCTATGCTTATTGAAATTAATAAACAAGAGTAATTGGGGGTCTGAGTAAGTGTTTGTTTAACGCTCTGAAATCCCCCGGTCTTCGAAGAGACCGGAAACACCAGATTGCTTTGAGAACACGACGCATTAAAATACAAACAGAAGAACATTTCATTGCTATTACAACAATTTACATCAGAGTACAAGAATATATCAGAGTACAAATAAATATTACACAGCGGAAAAATAAATATCAGAGATTAAATTACATATTAGCGGAATTAAAATGTATAAATACAAAGCACAGTGGAAGTACATCAACTAACACAACTTAATGAAATACACGGATACAAAGTTTTATGAATATAGCTCCAGCTGTAAACCAGGATCCTGTTAAATAGAATTCTTCAAAACCAAAACTACTAGCTGCCTATGTGGAAAATATGGGCAACCAGGGTTTAGGTAGAAACAATGAACTCCGAGTCAGTCATGGGACTGGTGTGGGAACTAAAACAGTTATTAGCGTTACTTTAAAATATGGTAAATCACGGGACCACGCCATATAACACGGAAAGGGTTTACCCCCAAGAATACCAGTGCCTAAATATTAAACAAAAATAGATATATGGATCTACAATGCATTATACAACATGCAATTTTCCAACCTACCCATTTAGGCTTAATCTCAAATCTATATTTTTGAAATCCAATTCTCTTTACATAAATTACTCCTTTGGACTTTATTTCCCGATTCTTATTTCAAATCATTTAAAATACATATCTGGCTTTTATATCAAAGTACATTTCACTTGGGGATCTTAAACCAAAATCATTGGAAATATGAATTCCAAAACATTACATTGAGTACAAACAGGTCTGCAACAAAATATCGGGCTCCCCTCAAACAAGGCAAAGGGTATGTACCTTACCAACTTGGTATATATATATATACACACACACATACACCTCCTACGATGGATCAGGCGACACTAATGATGCACAATCCCACACCCTCGGGGACTACACCACTATCTCACCCAGATTTTTAGTCGTCTGGATTACCAGAATCTTTAGCCACATACTAAATCATTTTTATATCCCGAAGTAGGGAAAATCATTTCACAACATAATAATCACAAGTACTTTCCAAAATATAGTACTTTACATTATCAATTCACACATATGATCGGTCACTATTAATCACATAACCTTTGAGCTCATACGTCTCAAAGAAGGGTATTAAGCAAGAGAATAAATTCTCCGCCACCAAACAGATACATCATCAATAACAACTAATCGGTTACGTGATGAACCACAATGTCAAACCATAATACATTTATAAATCATTTTAGAAACATCGAGGTTAGCCCTCGAAATCCTTTCTGTTTTATAAAACAACTTTATAAAACATTCCCTGTCCAAAATCGGGAATACATTTCTTTTCACTTAAGAAAGTATCATTTTAAAATCATTTATTAAATTTGAAAAGAACTCAAAAACATCACTAAGCATCTTGTAGTCAAATCGTGAAGTGTTTCACAAGATGTTAGCATACAAATATTTCTACCCAACCCAATGCTAAATGTAAAAGCATATTTGCTCGTAAACTAGTCGAGCACAATCCAAGTAATCAATCAATCATAATCAATATCAACAACCAAGCATGTTTGGTTTATACCACATCTCATGTTTTGATAAATTTAATCACCATTATTTCACCCAAATATAATTAAAGATTTATTAAAACTCTTCTTAGTTTTAATCTCAAAAATCATTACTTAATGATTATTCAATTTCTGGAAATTAGTCCTGCTTTTAACTGGGTGAAAGAATCAGTGTCATTTAAAACACAATTCACGATAAATCCAAAATCATTTGCCATAAAAATGGAACCTTCAAAGAAATATGTTCAATCATAATCAATATAAATTTCCATGTTAAACTAATACTGTTGGCTAGCTTTTGGACCAAGCCACCAAGATTCGAACACGAGTTCAGGATGAAGCTTTACTTGTGAGAAGGCCAAGACCCGATCGCGATCTCCCCCCTTCTATCCCGATCTGACCCGCTCGTGTCAACCAGACCCGATCCGAACCGCTCGTGTCAACCAGATCCGATCCGACCCGCTCCTCCTAGCTCGGTCCGATCCATCCATGAAAGTGCGATCCGATTCAAGCCTAGGAGACGTTATGAAGGCCACGGCTGAGTCCATCACGATCCGCAAACGAAGGATCTCGCGACACCTGTCCGTAACTGTCATATTGACCATTTCTTCCTCAAGCTACGAACCAGTCCTAGATTCTCGAGATTTTCCCCACGTATGACCATGATCCGTCTGCAAATATCAGCTATAAATAGCCCTAGATTTGGCATTTTTCAGGATCCTTTTGGCAATTCTGAATTCTGAATCCACAATTATTACACCTCCATTATTATTCAGAGTTGTCTCGAAATTATTGAGTGAATGAACATTCTAAGAGTGAGATTGAGGGATAAATCATCGATTATACTCTGATTCCAAGTATAATCATAGATATAAAGTGGACGTAGGCTCGTTAACACCGAACCACTATAAATCTTGTGTCTTTTCTGATTTTCTAGCATTTTTTCTGATATTAATTTCTGCATGATTGAATAACTTGGGTGTCAGAGCCAATTTTGGATCTAACATTTTGGTGCTTTCACTGAGAAATAAAGTCTCAGTATGTTGGATTGTTGCTTTACTGTTTGGACATTCAAGTCCAAAGAAGACAGTCCAAAACTCAGCAGTTTCGACTTTTGAAGATTTCAGCGATACCCAGATATCATGGCTGGAAATAAGTCTAAGGAATTACGAGCTTCGCAAGTGAACGAAGCTACGAATGAAGCGATCGAGGAAGGTGTGCACGAGCAGGTCAAAGAAGAGCCTTCAGATCGCGATGACATGGGGGCGATCCGGGCCGAAGGGGGTGCCACGATCCGGGTCTCTGAAGGAGTCACGACTCGATCCCAGGACAACACCACCATCCTCCCATCTAATGCCCCCGTGATCTGATCTCAGTGTGCCACCACGAGCCATCGACACAAGGGTAGCGCGATCCGGAGCGATAATCAGACCACGACCTGTCCCGGAAAGGAGGTTATGGCTCGTTCTTCTCGCGCTGGTACAACTGCTCGACCTGGCCGAAGTTATTTACATATAAGAGAGAATGTTGATGATCAATTTGATCCTTCTGCCCCAGTTACCGAGGGACATTTAACTCGAATACTTGAAGCATTGGACAGGAAAACCGATGAACTGGCTGCTCAAAGGCAGGAGAGCTCGTTGCTGCATTAAAAAATTACTGATTCAGGCAGGAGAATTGATGATATTCAAAGGCAGGTGTCGCCACCTCCAGCTCACCCTTTCTCTCCGGAACTTACGTCGTCATCTGAAGAGCCCCGAAGGAACCAACGATGGCCCCCGTTAGAAAGGCCCGAAAACATAGAACGACTTCGATTTGGGTCGCTTCCGTTTCGTGAAGAGGAGGCATTTAATCAGGGAACTAGTAACCGCAAATTAAATGAGCCTGTCCTACCACCGAGGAATGGCATGCCTCCCGCTCGTCGCGTGATCGACCACGACAACAGGGGGCAAGGGAGTTCTGCTCAGGGCCCAAATTTTATAGCAGCACGTTAAAGAAACGCTGAAGGAGGACGTCGGGTAAGGAGCGCTGATCCCGAATCTACCCTGACCCATGCAGAGGTTGAAGCAATGATTAGGCAAGTCATGGTAGATAGCCGTGGGCAGAGGAATGAAGATTGGGGCATAGATCGCAGTCACACACCTTTTACTAACGACATACTGGATGTTACATTCCCGAGGTGCTTCAATATGCCAACCATGAATCGCTATACGGGCAGGACTGACCCCATCTAGCATTTAATGCGGTACTCCTAGTCAATGAATGCCGCTGCAGCTACAGACGCGGTTAAATGTAAAGCATTCCCTATATTCTTGGACGATGTGGCGTTATTGTGGTTTACCTACCTTCTAGCTAACGTGGCCATCAAGCTAACAGGAGATAGCTCAGGAAAGGTTGAAGTTAACGTTGGGAACAAGAATCAAGACAACGGTCGCCAATCAGGGAATAATAATAACAATAATCAGAAGAGAAATCGAGGAAACGACCCTCAGAGGAGATCCCGGTCTAGACCATTTGAGAACTTCACACCGTTAAACAATACATTGGAGAACATCTTCCTGGATACATATAATGTCCTCCAGTATAAAAGACCTCCTCCGAGAGATTCTACCGAGAAAGAGCGTGAAATTGGGAAATTCTGTCTTTTTCATTAGATTCACGGTCATTCCATAAACGAATGTCATCACTTGAGAGACGTGGTTGAAAGGCTACTCCAAGAAGGGAAGCTTGATGAGTATAAGGTGACTCCCAGGGACAGGGGGCAAGCCGTACAAGCCCCAAACCAAATCCAACCTACTGTTAAACCGATGGCTCAGCAAAAAGAGAAAAATATCGTTATCAATACTATAATTGGTGGGCTCCACCTAGCAGGGCACAGTTTTAGAGCTATGGATCAATACATAAATGCAGCTAAACAGCATTTCGAAGTGGGAGAGTGTAGTAACCCCAGGACAACGCTCCGATTAAGCAACGAAAGACAATGTCCGATGACGTCATATTTCGCGAGTGAGCTAGTATTGGAGTACACTCCCCAACTGAAGATCCGTTGGTGATCACCGTCACCATTGGCCCAGCGATAGTTCATAAAGTCTTGGTAGATAACGGGAGTTCTGTCAACATTTTGTTCAAGAAAACGTTCGACCAAATGAAACTCGAGCCAAAGGATTTAAAGCCGTGTGAAGGTTGGATACGCGGATTTAATAGGGCCTCGACCGCTCCAATAGGATACATGGTATTATCAGTAACCCTTGGGGAAGGGGAACGCCAGAGAGTGAGGATCCTCCCCTTCATGTTCTTGGATATTGAATCTCCATATAATGCCTTCTTGGGCCGATCGGCCCTAGCTAAATTCAAGGCATGTATTGCACCCTGGTGCATATTGTTGAAATTTCCCATGGATTCCGGTGTTGGTATTGTTAGAGGAGATCAAGTAGTTGCACGAGCATGCTACATTGCAGAGTTAAAACTGCTCCGCAAAGGAAGATATATAGAAGCGAAAGGTGGCTCCTCCCCTCCAAGGGAGGAATCAACATAGCTACTAGAGGAAGTACCATTGGGAGGGTCGCCCAGAGAGTTGCCCGAGGATGTAGATCCCAGAGAGGATGAAGAGCCTGGGGGCAGAATGGAGACTCCCAATGAAGCAACTGTGGATGTACCAATCGATGATAGTGACCTAGAGAAGGTACTGAAGATTGGATCCCAGTTGGATCCCACTCGAGCTAAGGAATTAACAAATTTTCTGCAAACTAACTTGGATGTATTTTCCTGGACCCATGCAGACATGTGTGCGATACCTCCCTCGGTTATGAGTCATTCACTAAGCATTAACCCGAAACATCCCCCTATCAAGCAGAAAAGACGAATGTTGGGTCCAGAACGGTCTGCCGCATTGAAAGAAGAAGTCAAGAAACTAAAGAGTAATGGATTTATTAATGATTCGACGTACCCTGACTGGATTTCAAATCCGGTTTTGATAAAAAAGGCCAATGGAAAGTGGCGAACGTGTATTGATTTCTCTGATTTAAACAAAGCTTGTCCGAAGGATAGTTTCCCGTTGCCCAGAATCAATCAATTAGTAGATTCAACTGCAGGTCATGAAATCCTTTCCTTTATGGATGCCTATTCAGGATATAATCAGATACCTATGCATGTCCCAGACCAAGAGCATACCAGCTTCATTACGGATTTGGGATTACATCGCTATGTGGTAATGCCTTTCGGTCTGAAAAATGCTGGCGCAACATATCAACGGTTGGTGAATAGGATGTACAACAACCAGATTGGGAAAACGATGGAGGTATACATCGAGATATGTTGGTAAAGTCCTAACAGTCGTCTGATCATACCAACGATTTGGCAGAGATGTTTCAAATTCTCCGAAAATATGGGATGAAATTGAATCCTTTGAAATGTTCATTTGGGGTAGCATCTGGAAAATTCCTAGGGTTCATTGTAAGCTCGCATGGAATCGAGATTAATCCAGACCAAATTACAGCAATCTGAAATATCCAAGAACCAATGCAGATTAAAGATGTGCAAAGCCTTACTGGAAAAGTGGCAGCACTAAGCAGATTTATTTCAAAAGCTACAGATAAATGCATCTCGTTCTTCGAATTAATAAAGCGAGGCAAGCGCAACTTTAAATGGACTCCTGATTGTGTAGAAGCTTTCCAAAATCTGTTGAATTATCTGGAGAGACCCCCAATACTGTCTAAGCCTGTGGATCATGAGGATTTACTCGTGTATCTGGCAGTATCATCCCACGCGATCAGTTCGGCTTTGGTAAGAGAAGAGGATAAGGTGCAAAGACCAGTGTACTATGTGAGCAAGAAATTGGCAGCCGCAGAACGAAATCACCCAAAGATAGAAAAGCTCCACAATTTGCTAACCGCATCTAGGAAGCTTCGTCACTACTTCCAAGCTCATCCCATTACTGTTTATACTGATCACCCGCTTAAGCAAGTCCTACAAATGCCAGAAGCATCGGGAAGATTGCTCAAATGGAACATCGAACTGAGTCAATTTGACCTGAACTTCCAACCTCGGAGGTCGATAAGAGGGCAGGCACTTGCAGACTTTATAGCAGAAATTACCATCCCAGAAGATGATGCGGAATCTGAAGAAGACGATCCGCCAAAGCTACTCCTTGACCCTAATGCCTGGAAACTATATACCGATGGAGCTAAAAATGACAGACGATCAGGTGCCGGAGTGGTCCTTGAAAATCCAGAGAAACGAATAATATACTATGCTCTTAGATTAGAGTTCCACGCGAACAATAATGGTTCCAAGTATGAAGCTCTGATTGCCAGGTTGAAGCTTGCAAAGGAACTAGGGGTAACAAAGCTAGACATCTTTTGTGATTCCAATTTGGTCGTGAACCAAGTTAATGAAAAATTTCAGGCTAAGAGTCCAAGGTTGATATCATATCTGGAAAAAGTAAGAACATTGCTGGGTGGTTTTGAGCACCATAGTATATCTCACATTCCTCGAGCAGAGAATCAAAGAGCGGACAAGTTAGAAAAGATGGCTAGTTCCGATAATCCAGAACATACGGAGCTAGTCCCGATTGAAGTATTACGGTTCCCCACTGTGGATCAGATGGAAGTTGATCCGGTACTGGAAATTGAACCTGAAAGGGAGTCATGGATGACCCCCTTGAAGAATTTCTTGATGAATGGAACGCTCCCAAATAAGAAAAGCGAGAGGTGCGCGGTCATACGGAAGGCTTCCCGATATGTGTTGCAAGGCGAAGTCCTGTACATACAAGGTTTCTCGAAGCCTCTCCTCCGGTGCATTGCCCACGACGACATCAAGCGTGTGCTGAAGGAAGTCCGTGAAGGTGAGTGTGGCGACCACACAGGAGGGCAAACATTGGCAAAGAAGATATTGCGATACGTCTATTTTTGGCCCACTATAAACAAGGATGCAGATAAGCATGCACGACGTTGTGATGCTTACCAGAAGTTCTCCAAAATCCCTAGCGCGCCACCTAAATAGTTGAAGACAATGATAAGCCCGTGGCCTTTTGCTATATGGGGAATTGACATTATTGGGAGCCTCCCCATAGCAAAGGGAGGAGCAAAGTTCGCTATTGTGGCCGTGGATTAGTTTACTAAATGGGTAGAAGCAGAGCCTTTGACCACGATCACGACCAAATGAGTGATCACCTTTGTCGTTAAGAACATTATCTATCAATTTAGAATTCCAAAAGTCATCATAACCGACAATGGGACCCAATTCGACAGCACGGAGTTTCGAGATTTCTGTCGGAAGTATCACATCGAGAAAAGATACACCTCTTTGGCACATCCGCAATCGAACGGATAGGTTGAAGCGGCAAATAAGGTGATAAAATCCATTCTGAAGAAAAGTTTGAAGAGGGCCAAAGGTATGTGGGTCAATGAATTGCCCCTGGCACTATGGGCCTACAGAACGATGTACAAGTCGACAACGGGTCACACCCCGTTTTCCCTTGCTTTCGGAGCTGAAGCAGTTATTCCGGTCGAGTTAGAAGTACCATCCCATGGTACCATTTATTACGACCCGATGACCAACAATGAGTTGCTCCTTGAATCCCTGGACATGATTGAGGAAAAAAGGGACGAAGCCGACTTACATGCCTTGAGGCACAAACAACAAATAGTTCGGTACTACAACAGAAGAGTCCGAGCTCACACATTCGAACCCGGAGACTTGGTTCTAAAACATGTCTTTCCGCCCCCGGTACATACCGGCTCGAAATGGGAAGGACCGTACTCCATTTTACGAAGGCTTGATAATGGAACCTTCAAGCTAGCGACCTTAAATGGAGATGAAATCCCCAGAGTGTGGAATGCCCAGCATTTGCGGCTTTACCTGACATAAAAAGTGTCATTTTTATTCTTTTGTTTTTAGAACCATGTAAAAAGGCTCGACTTGCCTAAGAACAATCTGGTTATTTGAACAAAAAATTATAAAGTGGACGTAGGTCATGATTCGACCGAACCACTATAAAAATGCTGTGTGTTATTTACCCTTTCTACACCATTTCTTATCTACTCTTTTATTTTGATCAATATATATATATATATACTGTTACCATTTCGGGAATTGTTTTAAATTTATGTAGAAATCTCAAAACAGCTAATTCAAAATACCGTTCGGCAAATCAGAAAGTTCGCGATGATTAAAGCTTCAAAAGGTGCAGCAGGGTAAATTGCATTACAACTTGCACTCTAACCCCCGAGATCAGGGAGAGAATATAAAGGACGCGAAGATAACGTCCCCGAGGCGTGCAGGTACACCATGATAAAACCGCCTTAGCAACACTCTAACCCGCTGAAGGATCGGGAGAGTATAAAGGCGCTAGAGACTTAGCGCCCCCAGAACTTCTGCCCCGCTGAAGGATCGGTGAGCAGACCAAAAATCGAGCTCGAACTCTAACCCGCTAAAGGATCGGGAGAGTATAAAGGCGATAGAGACTTAGTGCCATGCAAACTCTAACCCGTTGAAGGATCGGGAGAGTATAAAAGCGCCAGAGACTTAGCGCCACAAGAACCATTACCCCATGGAAAGATCGGGGTAGTACGAATATAATTCTAACCGATCGCCAACACGCCCTGGCCAGGCACTATATTGATGATCAATTAGGAATGTATACGTGCATTACTACACGATTACTTAGCACAAGAATTTCCTGATGATTGGTTTCGTTATGATTAATGATCGTTACTTACAACTTTAACATTTAACTATGAAAGCTTCAATTATGATTACTTAAACCCTGCTAACATGATGATTTGCAGGAACACAATGATGCAAAAGAAGTAGGTCCTTATTTACTGGAAACGGATATACAAAAAATGAGAAACTAAGCAAAAAGTGAGGGCCAATCTCACGACTACATCTTTTGGCCAAAAGAAATCCTAAAACTAAAACATGAGCCAATAGCTGCATTCTATTTGCGCTTGGGAGATGGCTTTGATTTATTGTCCTTCTTCTGTTTATCTAACTCCTCTTTATCAGTACCGGAGCGGTCGCTTTTCTTCCTCTTCCTCTTGTCGACAAGGGGCTCCGGAGAAAGACTAGAAGGTTCAGAGGCAAGCTGTGAAGTTATCGATCTAGAAGAGAATCTTATAACCAACCCAGTCACGGGGTCGATTTCAGAAATAGGGGTCACGAACACAGGATTCTGTTCCTCCCTCTTAAGAGCCAACTGTTTCTCCTTCCTAGCCTGTATGTCAGCCAAAGTTTCGCTATCATCACCCTTGGCCTCGTCAATGATTTCTACCTCCTCTTCCTCATCTCTATGACCGCCGTCTGAGTCATGCAGAGCAACAATGATCTTGGCGTTTGTAGGAGTGCCAGCGCCAGGCTCCACGGGTGTTATTGTGACTCTATCACTGGTTGAGCCCCCAGTTTGCTTTGAGACCTCGGAAGCTTCGATACCAGAACTTGGGGGAACCTCAACCTTCTCAGCCTCTGCCGTCTCCTATGCACCCTTTTCGACCACTTTGGCACCTACACCATTAGAAATAAGGATTAGCAAATCGGGAAGAGATGTAGCCATGTCAGTTGTCTGCCCCATGAGACGATGACAAGTTACGATTGCTTTAATGAACTGTGAAGAAAATGTGGAGATACCTTCGGCTAACTCATCTCCCAGATTTGTACTAGTGGTCCCAACAATCGGAGGAGTAGGTGCCAAGGGGATCAATGGATCATCGGGGTTATATCCCTCAACTTCAGAGGTTTTGGGCTTTACTACTGAACTCGAGCTCTCACCAACTTTATCCTTACCCTTGAGCCTGCTTTCTCCCTCTCCATTTCCTCGTGGATAAGGCGTTTACCTTCCTCCAAAGCCACGGGCTTTTCACCTCTGAGAAAGATTTGCATTAGCTGGTGCTCGTCAATTTTGTCGACCCCCAGTCGCCGCTTCTCGCCCTCGACAATTGCGTCCCATATATTGGCCAAGGTAACATGGTAGTCGGGAATCCAAGAGATATCTCGATGCTTGATAACTTGACCAAAGAAATCGAACAACAATTCTTCAAATCTATATATATCCTTCTCTTTTTCGGCAAGCTTATCAGCTGCAGCAGCTGCTGATCAAGAGCGCTATTGGCATTGCTTTCGGCGACAGCTACCAGCTCCTCAGCTTGAGCGAGTTGATCATTTAGAACCTCCTTCTCCTTCTTGGCAAGGGCAAGGTCATTTTTTAAGCTCTCCTCCTCTTTCTCCCACGCCTCTTTCTCAACAGAAAAGTGATCCTGTATTGTCTTCAGTTAAGTGTTAACCGCTCTGAGATCCTCCACTTCTTTCCTCAGGGCCACCCGTTCCTGGCTATTTAAGTCAAGCTCGTTGCAAAAACGCTCCCTGGAACTTTCCAACTCGGACTTGTAATTCTCTGCCTCTCGCCGAGCTAAAGCCAATTGGGCCTATGCATCCTCCAGTTCTTTTTCCATTTTGCACCTAGCCCTAGCATCATTGTCAATCTTTGCTCTGGCCCTGGCAGCGTCCGTCTCCATCCGGCGGATGATAGAAGAGAGTGTAGCAGCATGCTTCTTCATTACCCCGTATTGTTTAGCTGCATGGCACACATACCCTATCACCACTGTGTCCCAATCCTCGGGGACCGGTTCAAGATCTGGGACGAACACCATCCTCTCAAAGTAAATGTTGGGAAACTGTTTTCGTAGGCGCTCTAACCTGGCCGTGATCTTAGAACTGGGGGCAACATCCCTTGCAGCAGTAGTGTCCATGCCACGCTCACTAAAGGAAGTAGGAACTATCTTCCCCTTCTCTATAATCCTGCCCTCATCTTTGTCCTTGTCCTTTGGCTCGGCATGTTTCTTAGAAGATTGGGCGTGAGAAGGAGTGCTTTTTGGAGGGGTTAAAACTCTAGGAAGTTGCTTCCCCCCAGCTGGTGGCATTGGACGACTAGGTGGCTTTCCATAACTTTGCTTCGGTGGAGATCGAGGTCATGCAGGATAAGATTGATGAGAATCCCGGGGTCGACGACTATCCCTTCCCCGACTATCGCTACGAGTGTGCTCAGGATCTGGAAGGAGGTTTGGTGTGCCCTCGTGAAGGGAACGGTAGGAATAAGACCGTTTGCGAGGCATTTTTCCTGCAAAGAAAACAAATGCATGTTAGAACTATGAACCAAAGTAGCAAAAGAGTGTTATGATAAATGGTGCATGTGTTTTGTGCATCCCGTGGAATCCCCTTTTTGAAACAGACCAGGTCCCGAAGTTAGGCTGGTCTGGGTAACTTCTTTTTCTCCAACTGGGGCACCCGTCTCTTCGAAAAGGAAAGAAATTGGTTCCCCTCCGAAATCTTCTTCGGTATAAATATCATCTGGCAAAGGAATTTTACTTAATTCCCCGAAAATCTTTTCCTCCATTAATTCATCGTGGGCGACAGACTCAACTGGCGATGAAGTCCTCAGTGGAGACTGCCCCTCGGAGGTTGGAACATCCTTTGATTTATCAGCTCGTCCCTCATCTCCTTTATACACGTTTAAATCTTCGTCGTCCTGATTAATCATCAGCGAAGGACTCTTGCGAAGAGTAGTCATCTCTACAACTTGAGAAGTTCCTTCTCCTTCAGTTGGGGCACATACTTGTAAGGTTTGTCGCACGCGCCAAGTTCGAATCTTATGTTCAAAAGATGATGCTTGTGAAGGTTTTCGTCGGTAATGCATTTCTTGATTCTCAAGAAGTCAGAATTGCTTTTTAGAAGACGGGATAATTGATCGTTATACACTGAGCCTTCTGTCATGGGGAATGTGTGATCTGCGCAAAGGAAAAGGAAACATGTTAATACTTCGATTATGTAATTCAGTCAGGCATCTAGAGGCTCGAAACTTACTAGATTTGAGCCACCTCCTAGCACACCCAGCCTGGTGTTTTATGTAAAACCAATCAGCTTTGGGATCCCCTACGTTGCTGTAACCATCGGATAGAACCTTCCTGTTGGCTACTGATTCAAAGAAAGAGAAATTTGGAATCGCTGTGGAACGGTGCTTGAAAAGATAGTAGAATTTCAGGTCTTTAAAAGTAAGCTCAGTTTGCAGAATCTATGCATATGCGACATATAGAGTGTACAAGGTTGCGTAAGCATTGGGATGAAGCTGCATAGGGGCAATACACAATCGTCTTAAGGTTTCAATGATGATTGGAGGAAATGGAGGAATAGCGCCTACCCAGCACATGAGTCGGATGATTGCCATGTACCCTTTTGGAGCAAGATGAGGTCTATCTCCGCTTTCAGGTGTTTTCACATCGTCCTAGGGGATCCCATGTTTCAAACAAATTTTCTTAAGATTTATATCGTCTAGTTTGGAAGCTAAAGAGTCAGTGAATTTCTCAATTTCTAAAACTCTGGGAATCTCATCGTGAGCTCCGTCATCCACTTCGGACTCCTCCTCTAGCGAGGTACTCTAAGATGAATTTGATTCTGTCTTTGCCTCATATTCGGATTCAGAATCCTCATCCTCTGGATTAATTGGAGGAACATCGGGATTATGGTGTTCCGACACCTCCGGGTCCACCTCTGTTTCAGATCTTTCAGGAGAACGATTATCCAACATTGTTGTTTTGGTAAGCAAACATGAGAGATTAGAAGATAATAACCCGTGGACCCCGTGTACGTGCTAGTGCTCGTGTGTGCAAGTGTGTATGATATTGGAAAATAAAGTCATAAAGCGAATCGGATAAGCGTAATAAATACGCTGTTAAGTCATGTTGTCAATCAGTCCAAGAGGTTCCTCTCGGAGGCTCTAACCTAACTGTTCAAATTCTCGTGATAACAGTGTATTGCTTAAGTTAAAAGTGCATATGGGATCGCTTCCAGGTCGGTTCGTGGGAAAGATGGAGGTCGGACCGTTGGAAAAAAGGCTAGTGCATAGGATCGGGTCGATCCGTAGGGATCAGACCACTGGAGAGCTAAGTCGGCAATGAAGCATCGATTCGTGAGTCGAGATTTGGACAGCGGAACGATCCGCCGTTTCGTGAATAAGACCCCTCGATTCGTTCTCCCCTTCTTGTCATCTCCACAATCTATATCGATACCACGACCCAATCCGTTAAACTCCTTCCTCCAACTAATACCGTGACCCGAACCCTAACCACACCTATGACCCGACCTGGTTAACTCCTTTTTCCTCTCCTCTCTCCCTCCTCAGTCGCGAGCTCGAACAACTGGACCCATCAACCATCATCGCCTCTAAAGCCTTGAATGCCACAAAACCCGGCCATCATTGCCTTTGAAATCAGTAAAAATTAGAGAGAAATGAGAATGAAATTACTTGGAAGCATTCCTAGTATAATTACCTGTTTTATGAAGATCGAGATTAGGGTTTTTGAGAAAGAGAAGCAGGCGGCGGTAGGAGCAGAAAGAGAAGGAGTAAGGGAGGAAGGGAGGAGTGGGTTATATAGTTAAACCAAAAGTCCTTTCGTCTCCCCTTTTTTGTCGCGACTCGGTCCACAATAATCCACAGGCCGTGGGCATTTGTGAAGGCCCATCTGGGCTAGGGCAACGATCCTCTCACTTGGTCGGCCCGTGACGTCTACCCTGGTAATGAACTACGCGGAACCGAACTCGAGAACGACCGTGAAATAAAAGAAGTGAAAATACATGCAAAAGATCTAAAAGCTTACCCAACGAGCTATTTTTTATTTTCCTATGAAATTCAAGAGACAAAAATGATCTAGCAAATGAAGAAATAACCAAAGGATTAACTTGATATTTATACTGGTTAAGGGGCGCAATTTCCTGAAATGGTATGACATTTCAGACAAACACAACCATTGGTTCATATTACTTCATGAAAAGATAGCTTAGTAACTTCGAAGCATGTTCCATTCTCGATAAAACATACTTCGAGGGGGCAAAATGTTGGCTAGCTTTTGGACCAAGCCACCAAGATTCGAACACGAGTTCAGGATGAAGCTATACTTGTGAGAAGGCCTAGACCCGATCGCGATCGCCCCCCTTCTATCCCGATCCGACCCGCTCGTGTCAACCAGACCCGATCCGAATCACTCATGTCAACCAGATCCGATGCGACACGCTCCTCCTAGCTCGATCTGATCCATCCATGAAAGCGCGATCCGATTCAAGCCCAGGAGACGTGATGAAGGCCATGGCTGAGTCCATCACGATCCGCAAATGAAGGATCTCGCGACACCTGTCCGTAAGTGTCATATTGACCATTTCTTCCTCAAGCTACGAACCAGTCCTAGATTCTCGAGATTTGCGCCACGTATGACCGTGATCCGTCTGCAAATATCAGCTATAAATCGCCCCAGATTTGGCATTTTCAGGATCCTTTTGGCAATTCTGAGTTCTTAATCCACAATTATTACACCTCCATTATTATTCAGAGTTGTCTTGAAATTATTGAGTGAATAAACATTGTAAGAGTGAGATTGAGGGATAAATCATCGATTGTACTTTGATTCCAAGTATAATCATAGATATAAAGTGGACGTAGGCTCGTTAACGCCGAACCACTATAAATCTTGTGTCTTTTCTGATTTTCTAGCATTTTTTCTAATATTAATTTCTGCATGATTGAATAACTTGGGTGTTAGAGCCAGTTTTGGATCTAACAAATACTATAAATGGAATAACGACAAAGCCTTTTAAATTCCATATATAGTAACGGTCTTCCTTTACAGAAGCTCATCTCGATTATGACCAAATCAAATTCCATTCAATTCCAATTCGATATATTAAATTGGAAAACTTTACTCTGGAAAATTTCCATTAATCTTATTAAAAAGATTTGTAAATTCCAAATCATATCTTCATTGAGAATTGGGTTAAAGAACTACTGTTATTTAAAACATTGTTCACTATAAACCACAAAATCCAATTTGATATTAAATATAAGGCTCTGAGTAGAAATAATATCGACTTCTATTCAACATCAAAATTTGAAATTAACAGATATAGTATTGGGAATAACGGTATATATATCTTCTAAATTCCTCAATAATATCTGTATAATCATGGGATCCAATATCGAAATATTCTGAGGATTATTTCCATTCAAATCTAATCCTATTTTTATATTGGAAAATTCTGGTTAAATTAAAACCATTTTCAATCCAATTTATTCTAATTAAAAATGTTGGATTATTATTCTAGTTAGTAACCAATTTATTCAGATAAAAGTATCTTTTATCCTTTCAAATATGGAGCTTTTATCCAAAATCTTTCCAAATCATTTATTATGATTTTACATAATTTTTTGATATTTCTAATAATTTTATTAAGGCTCGTACAGTCAGATTTTGATAAATGCCACCGAACTGCATTCATAGCGACCTTTTCTGAAATTGTTTTGGACATAATTTGAAATCCAACCGTTCAAATTTAAAGCTCTTATATTCATTGGAAAGTTCTTTTCGATACGAACCCAACGATTTTAGTTTAGGAAAATCCGACCGTCGGATCTCCCGTTACATCAATTTGAAGTTAGTGGTTGAAATTCACGAACGGTCGTTGCGCTGCGCGTTCTATTCAAGCCATTTAAATACATATAATATATATCGTCGATTTTCATTTAAGACGTACTTTATAAATCGTTTTAAATTCGTTTTAAAAAAGTATTCCAACTACCATTTCAATTTTAAATCAAAATTGAATATTCCATTATATGACAATTTTATACAATGCATATGTATGTTAAAAATTATATTTTTAACCATCCAATAATTATTTCATTACATGCCAATTTTATTCATTACATATATACGTTAAAAATTATATCTTTAATGATCCAATAATTATTTCATTACATGCCAATTTTATTCATTCCATATATACGTTAAAAATTATATTTTTAACGATCCAATAATTATTTCATTACATGCCAATTTTATTCATTCCATATATACGTTAAAAATTATATTTTTAACAATCCAACAATTATTTCATTACATGCCAATTTTATAAATCGCATATATAAGCTAAAAATAATATTTTTAGCGAACAAATATTTGTTTCATTTCATGATCGTTTTAAATATAGCATATATATGTTAAAAATCATATTTTTAACCAATCAATATTTATTTCAATACATGACAATTTTATCGCATTTCATTTGTATACAACGCAAATACACGTTATACAACGTATATATATATATATTCCACATCACATATATATATATATATATATATATATATATTTCACATCGCATATATATATTTTTCACATCGCATATATATTTTTTCACATCGCATATGTGTATATATATATTTCCATATCACATATATATTTTTCCATATCGCATATATATTTTTATTCAACAAATATATATTTTTCGCATCGCATACATATTTTATACAACACATATATATTTTTATTTTCCATTTCAATTGAATTTAGGAATCTCACTTTTAATTATGAATGGATATTTATAATTTAATTTCAACTACCATAATAATATTAACATTGTTTTAATATGTTAATCATCACAATCACAACACAAATCACCAAATCATCCATAAAAATAAATACTCAACAACCAATTGCCATTTACGGCGCCACAAATGTCCATCTATGGAGTATGAAATGCGAGTGTCGCTAATATTCATACATCGCTTCTAATTTATGTGATTTGTGCGAATTTGTGTGTTGTACTCCATATAACAGATAAAAATCAATACTGTCAATTTTTATACATTTATAGTTATAAACTAAATTAAATAACTGTAGAAAATTTTAGTGAGAGAATTGTCATTTTGGTTTCCAATCCGCCATTCTTTATTGCAGATTTTATTACTGTTCGAATTTGAATTTACCTCAATTTCTAATTTGCTTCGTTTCTGGTTTTACTGAAATCCGATTTATATTGAATTTCATACATTCATTTGTAATCTAAAATCAAAATTTCAAACTACTGCACCATTTCAAACTCTATTTATATTTAAAATAAATTTATACGTTATAATTTCGATTTAAATAAAATTTTAGTTGTCATTATTTAAAATAAATCATTTTAAATATTCAAAATCCATTAAAATAGCTAAAATAAAAATTTTAAATTAGTTCAGAATTTCCGGGTTGTTACAATCTCCCCCACTTAAAATCTTTTCATCCTCGAAAAGGAGCGGAGCTGAAAGTTGTTTAACTAACCAACTCAACTTTCATTCTAGCTTTCATTCTTCAACTTTTCAGTTTCTATGAATTTTCTAATTTCTCAAAAATTTGGCTAACACCCTAAATTTTCGAAATTTTCGCCATAACCTCCTTTTCACGGGGAGGGTTTGAAAATTTTATTGGGCCGTATTAGGCACCCAATAAATCAAGAAAAAGCATACACATGTTTTGTGACCTATTTGTGTACAAGGGAGAACGTGTAAAATTCGAAATCTCTGACCTTGCCCCAGTGTTGGAAATAAAATAATCCATGTGCCGCATCTAAAACAAGAGAGATGTGAATTATTGTCATCTCCAGACCTGTGTAGGGTTTTTATTTAATCCTGCCCCGAGCACTATTACATGTATTCCTTATTTAAGTCCATAATCTGTCTTTTGTTCAACCTGTAATATAGTCATCGCCATACGAGCATCTCGCTCGTATGGTAATCCCAATCTCATCATATAAGCGCCAAATGCTTACATGGAATATGATATGCTATCTTTATGTAGTATGCCATGCAATGTAGTTCCAATTTATTTGTTGCTATCCTATGGCGTGGTTTATAATCTCATACAGAACAACCATCATAACACATCCAATTTCATTTACAGTAGTTGATATAATAAATAAAATTGTGCAACCACTCATTAAGGTGTACCTATTTGTCGGGCACGCAAATTAATTCTCTACTCAAAGCGAAGCCATTAACCTGCTTAACAATATATGTGTATACATTTCTAATTCTAACTAACTTGTAATTCAGTTTAAATTACCTCAATTAAATTAAATAACAAGTGTGTTCGTATTTTCAATGTTCAAAATTGGTAAAGATAACATCTAATTTATTTAAATCAGACGTCATAAATAATCAAACAAGAAAAATCCAATAATAACACAAACAAATAATTGATTACTTATCTTTCTAAAAATATAATTTTTTATACACTCAAAATATAATTTCTAAAATCGGATTATATAAAAATCACAAATAAGTTACATATAAATATATCACTCTCAACTCATTCTAGGGCATTACTAACCCCATCTCTAATGAGTTTCTCATTCTAGGATGCTATTGATCCTATCTCTAATGGATATTCTTAAATATAATGTTAATAATTTTATCTCTGATGAATTCTCTCGTTCGGTTCTAATGTGTCTTGTTCTCTAGCTTTGTAAACCAAAGCTCCGATACCACTTTTAACGCTCTAAAATCCCTTGGTCTATGAAGAGACAAGAAACACCAGATTGCTTTGAGAACACGACGCATTAGAACACAAATAGAAGAACATTTCATTGCTATTACAACAATTTACATCAGAGTACAAGAATATATCAGAGTACGATTAAATATTACACAACGGAAAACTAAATATCAGAGATTAGATTACATAGTAGCGGAATTAAAATGTACAAATACAAAGCACAGCGGAAATACATCAACTAACACAATTGAATGAAATACATGGATACAAAGCTTTCCGAATATAGCTCTAGCTGTAAACCATGATCCTATTAAATAGAAATGTACAAACCAAAACTACTAGTTGCCCATGTAGAAAATATGGGCACCCAGAGTTTATGTAGAAACAATAAACTCCAAGTCAGTCATGGGACCGGTGTGAGAACTAAAACATTTATTAGCTTTACTTTAAAATATGGTAAATCACGGGACCATGCCATATAACACGGAATGGGTTTACCCCCAAGAATACCAATGCCTAAACAATAACCAATAATAGATATATGGATCTACAATGCATCATAAAACATGCAATTTTCCAATCTACCCATTTAGGCTTAATCCCAAATCTATATTTTTGAAATCCAATTCTCTTTACATAATTTATTCATTTGTTCTTTATTTCCCGATTCTTATTTCAAATCATTTGAAATACATATCTAGCTTTTATATCAAAGTAGATTTCACTTCGGGATCTCAAACCAAAATCATTGGAAATGTGAATTCCAAAACATTACAATGCATACAAACTAGTATGTAACCAAATATCGGGCTCCTCTCAAACAAGGCAGAGGGTATGTACCTTGCCAGCTCGATATATATATATATATATATATATATATATATATATATATATATATATATGTGTGTGTGTGTGTGTGTGTGTGTGTATATATGCACCTCCCACGATGGAGGAGACTACACTGACAGTGCACAATCCCACGCCCTCAAGGACTACACCGCCATCTCACCCATACTTTTAGTCGTCCGGGTTACCAGAATCTTTAGCCACATACTAAATCATTTTTATATCCCGAAGTAGGGAAAATCATTCCACAACATAATAATTACAAGTCTTTCCAAAATATACACTACAACAAAAACACCATATTACAACTTTAATTTTTCAATGGTGAGAAAAACACAGTTGTAATAAATTCTTTTTTACAACTGCGCAAAACGCTCCGTTGTAATAAAAAAAATTACAACTGTGAAAAAATCACTGTTGTAATAAATATATGTATCACAACTTTTCTATTTTTTCTATTGTAATGACTAATATATATTAATTAATTTCTCATAATTAATAGTTAAATTAGAAAGTTGTTTAAACTTATTTTTAGTAACCCTTTTTCTACTTCTTGTATTAGAGACCTACTAAATATTAATAACAACTTATATTTAATAATTAGTAATATTAACATTTAAGAATAATTCATATTCAATAATAAATTTACAAATTAATACCAATTACTATTAAATTAGATTAGATAAAAACAACTTAATTGATGATTAATAAATAATAGTTACTTTTTAAAAATTACTATTAAATATTTAATAGTATATAATCCATAATGTTTACATAATAATTAACTTTTAATAGTCGGAATTTAATTATAACTTTAAATTTGATATAGATTTTTACTTATAAATTCTCAAGAAATCCATAATTATAACCAAGTAATAATACTTGATTATTAATCAAAAATATTAATAAACAATAAATACTATTAATCAATAATTGCTATTTAACTTATAATATTAAAATTTCAATGATGTGAATATCTCTAAATATAATAAAATTTTAATAAATAGTTACTGCACAATATTTAATTGATAATATTAAATAACTTTCAAAATAATAGTTAAATGATGGGATCAATAAGAAACTTTCCTTTGTATTGGTAATTTTTGTCTACATATATCTCCACACATCACTTAAGTTATCATTCTAAACAATTTTCAAAGCAACTGGACAAAATCTCAAAAGTTTCCCGCCATACGAAATTTTTGGCTCTAATGCAAAATCAAAATTGCCTCCATAAACTTCCAACCGCTTCCAGCACTTATTTTTATATTTAGTTTTATATCGAACCCTTCAACGTCCTTCACAATTTCCAATCTCATACCCTTTCGTTTTCCTCTGAAATCCGTTCCCTTAAATCGAATTGGGTTCCTCCTAAATCTGGCGCCTCCTTCATCCAACGCTTCATCGATCCTCGCCCACCAACCGACGCCAGAGCCACCTGAAGCCACCGCCGGTCAGCAAAGCCTCTGCCACCGCCGGTCAGCAAAGCCTCTGCCACCGCCTTGAAATCGCAACCCTTCCTCATCCTTTCATCAATGGTCAACCAAAACTCCTTGTTCCCAAATTCATAGTTGTCCTCAGCCCTCGTCGCTTTCCTCAAATTGGAATTTCTATCACAAGTTTCGAAGCTGCACTCAGCAGCAACAACAGTGAATAAGATCCTCACCGAACCCACTGGCGTCGAAGCTTTCCCTTCGCAAATCGAAGCAACCATTTCTGCCTCAGACCATTGCTGCATGGGGTGAGTATTTAGCTCACGATTAATCTGAGTTTTAAGTAAATTTAACTTCTTAGGAATCCCACTTTTTCCGCGAATCTGATTTGTGATTCTTAGCCCTAAAAACTTGGCCTTGATTTGCGTAAAATGTTGCCTTCTGTTGTTTGTGATTTTGGGTTCCCTTTTTATTCTTTGATGTCGAATGCTTGGCCTTGATCAGTGATGTCGTTGTTGCCAAAAATCGTGCTTGAGTTCATTCAAGCTGTCCTGGCCTTTGACTTGTTGTCTTCCAAAAAAATAAAAAAAAATCCTTTAATGTTGAAGTTTTAATTTACCAACATTATAGTTCATATTGGCCTTGAGTTATTGGTCATTTGCATGGTTATGTGGTATCATGTTCACTGTACTATGCCGATCATTTTGGGTAAATGTTTGTCTGCCAAAGAGTTACCTGTAATGCTTGGTGTACTGGTTTTGTTTGCCATGTTTATAGCGGTATTGTTTTGTTCACATATGTTGATAGCCAAGTTGAACTATATCGCATGGGCATTGTTGTGTTGCTGTATATGTATATTTACGATGTCCATTTGTTTGCAAAGGCGTACACAAACACATTAATTTTGAAATAATACTAAACCCAAAATGGGTACTTGTTTAACCTGTTAACATGAATTTGCTTTGTAGTGACATTAACTTCTTTATAATTTTGTCCTTACCTCAATTTAAAACATTAGTAAAGCTATATTGAAGTATATAATGATTTGTTTTTTTACACCAGATCTTCTAATTGCTAGGAAGGTGTCCCTTAGGAGATTTCTCAACAGACGCCGTGACAGGTTAAATTTCATAAAATTCAACTATGGCTAACATCTACTAACATCACTAATATACTGTTGCTGCCTCTGATTAATGATATATCTTATAGTACTTTAGCTGTTGTATATTGTATTTTCATTGATAAAGTTGCATTGGTTGTCTTAATCATGTTGTTTATTTCAGGGCCTGGAGATGTTATAATTTGTGTCTTAGCACAGTATGCAATGCTATGTGGGGTGCCATGATTGGATATATTATTGTTGCCTCAACAAGCATGATGTAGGTATTTCTCCAGATTTGCTCCATATGGAGTGTGAAAATGTATTACTGGAACATAAGGACATTATGGATGATGATGTAAAGATTCAAGTAACTTGTACATAGTAGTTCTAGTAGATTATGGATAGTGGTGTACTCCCATAAGATATGCAATTTTTTGTGGATAACTTGTGCTTGTACTAAGTTGCTTTGTAACGGTCAAGTATGTAATAATGTACGAAATGTTGCCTAAAACTTATTGTTTGTAATACTGAATATTGGAGTATTTTAATAAATTAATTTGCAAATAACTGTAATATTGGATTTGCTTATGGAGTACTTCTATATTTAGTGTATTGTTCTTTTCAGTTGCAAAAGTTGTTTATTTTTTTTAAAATTCAAATGTCAATCACAACGGTGCATAACAGTTGTAGTAGATTTTATTACAACGGTTCATAGCTGTTGTAAAAAAGTTTATTACAACGGTGGATAAAAGTTGTAAAATATACATATTACAACGGTGTTGCAACAGTGCAAAAAAGTTGTAGAAGATATTAGTCTATTACATCTTCTTAATACACGACGGTTTGCCCACTGTTGTAAAATGTATATTACAACAGTGTTCCACCGTTGTAATAGGGTCATTTTGTTGTAGTGATAGTACTTTACATTAGCAATTCACACATATGATCAATCACTATTAATCACATAACCTTTGAGCTCGTACGTGTCAAAGAAGGGTGTTAAGCAAGAGAACAAATTCTTCGCCACCAAATAGATACATCATCAATAGCAACTAATCGGTTACATGATGAACCACAATGTCAAACCATAATACATTTCTAAATCATTTTAAACATCGGGTTTAGCCCTCGAAATCCTTTCTGTTTTATGAAACATCTTCATAAAGCATTCCTTGTCCAAAATTGGGAATACATTTCTTTGAACTTAAGAAAATATCATTTCAAAATCATTCACTAAATTTGAAAAGAACTTAACAGCATCGCTCAACATCTCATAGTCAAATCGTGAAGTGTTTCACAAAATGTTAGCATACAAATATTTCTACCCAACCCAGTGCTAAATGTAAAAGCATATTTGCACATAATCCGGTTGAGCACAATCCAAACAATCGATCAATCACAATCAATATCAACAACCAAGCATATTTGGTTTATACCACATCTCATGTTTTGGTAAATTTAATCACCATTCATTCATTCAAATCTAATTAAAGATTTATTAAAACACTTCTTAGTTTTAATCTCAAAAATCATTATTTAACGATTATTCAATTTTCTGGAAATTAATCCTGCTTTTAACCAGGTTAAAGAATCAATGTCATTTAAAACACAACTCTTAATAAACCCAAAATCATTATCCATCAAAATGGATCTTTCACGAAAATCTGATCAATGGTAATCGATATAAATTTCCATATCAAACTAATACTATAAATGAAACAATGGTAAAGCCTTTAAAATTCCATATATAGTAACGGTCTTCCTTTACAGAACCTGATCTCGATTGTTACCAAATCTAATTCCATTCGATTCCAATTTTATATATTAAATTGGAAAACTTTACCCTGGAAAATTTCCACTAATCTTATTAAAAAGATTTATAAATTCCAAATCATATCTTCACTGTGTATTGAGTTAAAGAACGACTGTTATTTAAAACATTATTCGCTATAAACCCCAAAATCCAATTTGATATTAAATATAAGGCTCTGATTAGAAATAGTATCGACTTATATCCAACGATTTTAAGCTCTTATATTCATTGGAAAGTTCTTTTCGATACGAACCCAACGATTTTAGTTTAGGAAAATCCGACGGTCGGATCTCCCGTTACATCAATTTGAAGTTAGTGGTTGAAATTCACGACCGGTCGTTGCGCTGCGCGTTCTATTCAAGCCATTTAAATACATATAATATATATCGTCGATTTTCATTTAAGACGAACTTTATAAATCGTTTTAAATTCGTTTTAAAAAAGTATTCCAACTACCATTTCAATTTTAAATCAAAATTGAATATTCCATTATATGACAATTTTATACAGTGCATATATATGTTAAAAATTATATTTTTAACCATCCAATAATTATTTCATTATATGCCAATTTTATTCTTTCCATATATATGTTAAAAATTATATTTTTAACGGTCCAATAATTATTTCATTACATGCCAATTTTATTCATTCCATATATACGTTAAAAATTATATTTTTAACGATCCAATAATTATTTCATTACATGCCAATTTTATTCATTCCACATGCACGTTGAAAATTATATTTTTAATGATCCAATAATTAATTCATTACGTTCCAATTTTATATGTCACATATATAACCTAAAAATAATATTTTTAGTGAACGAATACTAATTTCATTTCATGACCATTTTATATATCGCATATATATGTTAAAAATCATAACTTTAACCAATCAATATTTATTTCAATACATGACAATTTTATTGCATTTCATTTCTATACAACACATATATATATTTTCCACATCGCATATATATATTTTTCACATCGCATATATATATATATATCACATCGCATAATTTTCTTTTCACATCGCATATATATTTTTCATATCACATATTTTTTTTCACATCGCATATATATATATATTTCCATATCGCATATATACTTTTCCATATCGCATATATATTTTTATTCTACCCATATATATTTTTCACATCGCATATATATTTTATACAACATATTTTTTTTCCATTTCAATTGAATTTAGAAATCTCACTGTTAATTATAAATGGATATTTGTTATTTCATTTCAACTACTATAATAATATTAACATTATTTTAATATGTTAATCATCACAACACAAATCACCAAATCATCCATAAGATTAAATACTCAATAACCAATTGCTATTTACGGCGCCACAAATGTCCATCTGCGGAGTATGAAATGCAAGTGTCACTAATATCCATACATTGCTTCAAATTTATGTGATTTGTGCGAATTCGTGTGTTGAACTCCATACAACAGATAAATAAAAATCCATATTGGCAATTTCTATACAATTACAGTTATAAAATAAAATAAATAACTGTACAAAGTTTTAGTGAGAGAATTCTCACTTTGGTTTCTACTCCGCCATTCTTTATTGAAGATTTTATTACTGTTTGGATTTGAATTTGCCTTAATTTCTAATCTGCTTCATTTCTGGTTTACTGAAATCTGGTTTATATTGAATTCTGTACATTTATTTGAAATTTAAAATCGAATTTTCAAACTACCGCACCATTTCAAGCTCTATTTATAATTAAAATAAATTTATATGTTCTAACTTTGATCTAAATAAATTTTTAGACATTATTATTTAAATAAATCATTTTAAATATTCAAATCCATTAAAATAGCTGAAATAAAATTTTTAAATTGGCTTAGAATTTCCGGGTTGTTACAGTTTGGCTTGAATTAGAAATAGTTGACTTTGAATTATGAGATGCGAAAAAATAAATTCAACCCATACTTGTTAAATAAAGGACATAACTTTTTGGAAACTTTATAATGAGTGTTCTAATAAAAATGTTGTAAAAAGAATTTATTCTGTTAAAATGCAACAAACCTGATTCGTTGTTACCAAACAACTGTTTTGTGAATATTGAATTAAAATTTGAGCTGTATGTGAATGTTAAAATTTGGAATAATGATTAAAATTCAATGTTGAATATGAAAACATTTAAAGTGATTTACAAGTTGTTATAAACCAGATAAATGGTTTTAACATGAAAAGTAAAAAAATGTGTTGACTTAACTAAGATGCATATAATTTCTGAAGCTTGGGCTATATTAGATCATCCAGCTAAAATCCTTTCAAATTACTTCTATTAAATTTAATAGGACATCCTCTCATTTATCCAAGTTGTATATCGTGGAAATCGCGTACCTTCACGATATTCAACATTACCTTTATAAACCTTGGTTAAGAGTTTATCAAACTTTACGTTTATGAACTTAGTTGAACCATGGTAAATAAATTTCCTTCTTTAAATAGGTGAAAAGTTTGAGTTATTCACAAATCACAAATCTTTGAAATATCTTCACACTTAGAAGGATATGAATACGACATCAATAATGGTTAGAATTTTTTTCACCTTATGATTTGGATATTCTTTACGCATTTGGGAATGCTAATGGTGTAGCAGATGCATTAAGCAAGAATCATGCCATTTTAACTTATTTGATTATAACATCGATCCTTTTAGAGGGGATTATCGATAGGAAAAAGTGTGATACAAACCTGAGGAAGATCCTCAAGGATATATCACAAGGATATGAATCCAGTTTTGAAGTTGACGATCAAGGAGTATTAAGATAGCAATGAAGAGTTAGTGTTCCAAATGTGGATAACTTACATGAAGGAGTTTTAGCAGAATGCCATCAAACAAAGTTGAATATACAACCCGAGGTTAGCAAGATGTACCGAGATGTAAAGAGAATGCTTTGATGGAGAAGCATCAAATGATACATCTCCATCCATGTTAGCATGTGACTAATAACTCAAAAGCAATTAACAGAAAGTTGCTAGATTATTCCAACCTCTTAAAGTTTCAACCAGGAAGTGGGATTATATATCGATGGATTTTGTAATAAACTGCCTTTCTTACCTCTAAAGATGACACTTAGTACATTTTTGGTGTTTTTGTGCCGATTATTTAGTTGTCCGAGAGATAGTTCATTAAGGGGGAAAGAAAGAGATAAAACGGAATCTTGCAACTCAGCGAAAAGTTTGTATTATAAAAATGTCTTTACAACAAAAATGAACTTTAATTAATATATATTAGAGTACAACACTAGCCTATATCATCTCTAGATAGTTATAACTACCCATCCTTACAATACTAAAGACTAAGCATTAATACACATAGCGGAAAAATAAACTAAAGTATGTAAGTATGTTTTGGCCTCCAGCTCCTTCCTAAGCTCTAAAGAACCTAAACTAACTTGGAAAAAATGCTTGATATGACATGAGCAATATCACAAAATAGTCTCAGGTCACTCTGGAATACCAGCGTGAGAAAAGTCAAATCATAAAGAACTTAATTTGTTGTATCTTAGAAAACCCTCTGAAATTAAGGTATCTCGTAAGACCACATTGCACATAAATACGATAGCTTTCTACCTTACGATAACCAAAACATTTTAATAATAAATATCCAATGATATTATAATAATATCTATAATGCACAAGTAAATATATTAAAAATGATTGCTTCTCATATTCCTACATAATAGGTATACAATCAAGACCAAAAGATCATATTGGATAGTGGATTCCAACTGTAAAAGAGTAAGGTTCTACTCGTTGAATCCACATATCCCTAGATAAAATGAATGGTAAGCTGCGATAAATTTGCACCTCAGCTACTTAGGACCACCCCATGTCTAAAATGGATAGCATCGATATAATTACCTCGATTGATAAACAACCATGAGGTCCCCGAAGTATAAAAAGAGATTGACTCAAGTATGGAATGATCATTTCCTAATGACAGCGACCCACAAAGCCTTATTACATGTCCCTTCTTTAATCATTTACCAAGTGATGAGCTTAAAGGTTACATTTACCTTATAAATAGCATAATAACATTGAAAGCTAACATTGCCTTCCAAGGAAATATGCAATGTTAGCATTCATCCATACAATTTTGTTATAGGTCTGAATGAAACAAGATAATTCCACCTTCAATCATCTTCAAGATATTTCTAGCTTGAAATGCTTTAGCCAAATCAAATTGGTTTCAGACAATTAGTCATGATCCTAGTCATTTTGAAAACCGACAATCGTTTGGAGAACGCAACTCTGGTTCTTTAGGAATAAACCAAAAATACATAAGTTTGGAGTTTACCTCTTAACCATTTAAGATAATGGGTTTCCTTATCATTTGTTGTTTAAATTTCCAAGGTTAAATTAGCTGGATTTGATAGTCGATTATTTAACTATCGAATAAACAAACAATTAACAATAAGGAGATTTATTTACCCATGGAAATTACTATGTCTCATTTATGTAAATCCTTTATTTATTAATATCTCTTATAGAATATTTATTTAAAATACTTATCCCTCATGCATATGAATATACACAAAACATTTTGGAAAAAATTTAGTTCAAAAATCATAAAATGGAATCAAAACAACTTATTTAAAATTACAGATAGGGTAAACGCAAATATTGTTCCTTCAGTGTTAAGAATAAAATATAAGTCCTCGCCACCATAATTGAGATGTCAGTCAAATGAAATCTCGGCCTCAATACTATTTTATAAACTTCTCTTATATATCCCTTTTAATGAACTTTTTACATTTATGGAAATCTCCTTTACTTATATCCCAAATACTATTAATGAATCTTCCATATAACTTTCCAAGTTCGGTTATAATACTCTTCAAATAAACATCCAACTATTATAACTCTTCATAAGCACCACAAAATCCTATATGAACTTCCCTAATATATATTTAAAATCATTTATAAACCTTTTCTTAGGTAGTGCCGACTGTTTTATAGTGGTCATACCACTATGTATTAATATGTGAAAACAGTGTTCTACACATATATGGAACAACTTTTTTGGGTCTATAATGTCCAGGTCACTTAAAAAGAAAAGGAAAACTAGTTGTGTAGTTAAACACTAACATACCTAAGCACATAGCATCCCTATTGGGGAAGGTGTCATGGACATAATGTAATGGGTGTATTATCATTCCTTAACGGTGGAAGAGCCATGACCATGTGCATATAAAACAACATGAACAATAAAATCAACAAAGTAGCAAATCCATTGACATACAGAGCATTCTTTCTTGAATACAAGAAAGCTCTATCCCATGAAGAATCATCCAGAATGCGTTGGTTCCAATCACCCATGTGTCCATCAAGTGTAATAGAAACTTCACCATCGAAAACCAAGTAATATAAGCAATGTTGCTAATATACTTCCCCGGTACAAAGAAAAAGAAACATACCTTCTCAGGATTGCATCACATATCAGATCAGGAGTGCATCTAGGAGTTTTCTACAGGAATCCAAGAAAAAGAGGGATAAGTAAAATATTGTAACAACCCGTATTTTCAATAACCTGTAATAATGTAAATTGAGGCAGAATTTAATTCTAAAATCTGAATCAAGGGAAACGGGCTATGCCATTGCGTTCGTCTCGGAAAAATACGCGAAATAGAGTCCGAGTTTTCGAAAATCGGAGTCCGTATGACCCGATTAAGGCCCAACGAAGTTTTCAGAAAACTTCAAAGTAAAAAAACAGATTTCAAATTCAAGTTTGAATTTGGGAATCTAGGGCAACAGGCGCAGGCGGGAAAATTCCCGCCAAAGTACCCAAGTCGACAACCCTGTCGACTTGGGAGTCGACTTGGTTGGACCCAAGTCGACAGCCCTGTCGACTTGGCTGTCGACTTGGTCCAGCCGGGCTGTTTAGCCTAGTGCACCATTTTGAGATTGTGTTGAGTTTGGGGGCCAGATTCGGTTTTGAGGGTTGAGATTGGAATTAGGGTTTAATCCTAAGGTTGAAACTAGTCCTAATCTCTATAAATAAGGCCCTAACCTACCCTAAATCATCATTATTCATTCTAGCAACTAAACTATGGCAAAATTATCCCTCTCATGGCCTCCACTCTCTTCATAAAATTCCTATAAGAGATTTTCCATGCATACAAGTGTTTTCAAGCTTGTATGAGTGTCATTAGCTTGCATTCAAGTCAAGTTTCTATATTTGCATCATAAAGGAAGAGTTTTGATCAATTTTGCTTAAGGGTTTTTCTAGTGAAGCTTGCATTTTGGGTTTAATTGGTTGCATAAGGGGCTTTGTCATATTTCCTAAGCATTGTAAGCCCTATTCTACTTTCATACTTAAACTCTAAAGTTAAATGTATGATATGCAAGTTTGCCATGATATGCAAGTTAATCATGTTATGATATGCAAGTTAATCATGTTATGGTATGCAAGTTAATCATGTTATGATATGCAAGTTAATATGCAAGTTTCTATGCTATGATATGCAAGTTTATATGCAAGTTTGCTATGCTATGATATGCAAGTTTATATGCAAGTTTGCCATGTTATGATATGCAAGTTTATCGTGTTATGTTATGCAAGTTTGATATGCAAGTTTATCATATGATATGCAAGTTATGTTATGCAAGTTTGGGTTGAACACTTTGTTCATGCTATCATGTTATGCGAGCTTATCTTGGGTTTATGAACATAAAGCTTCAAGCTTTATGCTAAAGGTTGCATTTTGGCAACATGTAAGTTATCATATCTCTTATGATAACTTGCATGTGAGGCTAGATGCGAACTTATGGCCATTTTTACATGTCATTTATCACCATGTATCACCAATGCGCTAAGTTTGGTTTTATGCATGCTTTTGAGGCCTAATGCAAGTATATGAACATATGAACATTTCATATGCCACCATGTTGAACTTGTGGCTCCAACACCTTTATGTCATGATTATGCCAAGTTCCCTCTTTCTATCCTTTATGCGCTATTGCGATATGTAAGCGATGGGATTGCGTTTGGGGTTGGGTAAACTTAAAAGACATAAAACATAAGCTTGGGAATTTACCTATTAAGTTAGGTCTACCCATTGGGAATTTACCTATTAAGTTAGGTCTACCCAATTGCTTGAAAACTTGTAATGTGTTTTGGAAACATGATGGACATGACACTTAGAAAATATGAGTGTGACCAACTCGAGGTTGGGTTGAGTTTGTAGCGTAAACCTACCCGGAACCGACCGGCTTAACTAGTTGCTACAAACAATAGGACCCAATGTGAGAAGTTGGCCATGTTGTACCTTGAACCCGAGGTTAGACCAAGTTGTGGTGTAAAGCTACCCGGACCCGCCCGGCTTAACTAGTAACCACAACAAAGTCTAATGTGAGAGGTTAAGGCGCATTAATTAATTAATGCCTCATGATTAGGGTTAAGTCATGGACCGCTTGAATACTTAACCAATGAAACACGATGGGTTGGTAGGGTTAAGTCATGAACCTTGGGTACACTTAACCAACTTGGTACTTGAATGAGTTGGGTTAACCACGTTTAACCCATTAAGGAAACCCTAGTTACGTGGTCCTTTGCACCAGTTACCCTCTTAGTTGTATCATGATACCCTAGGGACTAGGCTAGGGAGGGGCACGATTACTGGGATGCCATGTAAGCGACCAAACGACGGCTGAGTAGGTGCGCCGGTGTGGGTTCAGACGGGTCATGGTCGTGCACATGGTCCGGAGTTGAAAAAGCAGGCACGGGCACCAGTAGGTTTAGACTGTGCGTGCATTGATTTGTGTCGGTGGTTGACACCCTAGGACTTGATACACCCTAAGGTGGACCTAGCACGGTTTAGCTACACTTCGTAGTTGGGCCGTATGACACAGACACTTGACGAGTTAGGCTTATAGGGAGCCGATCGACTAGACCGTGCTAGTTGGACCTTGGTTTGGGTCATTCATGAAGTTAGGCCAAACTTGGGCCTGGGGATCACTTCTTGTTTACACTTTGGACCTCGTATTGGGGTCACTTCATGTTATTGGGCCAAAGCCTGGGCTAAGGGATCAATACTTGTTTATTCAAGTCATGTTAGTTTGCTAGTACACCTATGGTGCAAAACCTTAAACCTAATTATGCGATGACACCTTTATCTACCTTGTCAGTTAATCATCATGCTAGTATGTTGTTATCCTTATATTCATCCCTGCTGCTCATGCCAGTTAACTTTACCAGTTTACATTGATTGTAGTAGGGCTTACTCAGTCTTTTTGACTGACCTGTTTTCTTTCGCCTCTTTTCTTCCGTTCCCCCCTGGTTCTCAGGGAGGGAATATTGGAGCTTAGCTGGATTTCTGATCGCTTGCTTGTGGGATTTTAGCTCATGTACGGTCTTGACATGAGGCTAGCTATGGTTATCACTTATTTTGGGGATAGTACTTATGTATTTTAGTTTTTCAGATGATGTTGTTTTATCTAGACTTGTTTATTTGGAAAGTAGACATTATGTTGTACCAGACTTGTTTTGAAATGGTTTGAAATCTTCCGCTGTTTTATCTATGTTATTTACTCTGTTTACATACATACATATGTTCTTGTTCTGCCTTGATATGTCATTATGCATGTTTACCTGATTCAAACGCCCCTCCAAAGTCAGAGTGTTTGCAAGAGTCACCCTGGCGGAGGTGGGGTGTTACATTTGGTATCAGAGCATATGGTTTACGAGAAGGAACAAAAAGGTTTTTAGAAAACTTTTGGAAAACTATTTTCAAAACTAAGTATAAAGTATTTTCCAAAGAAAAGTCTAGTTTATTTTAAAGGCTATTCCCCAAAAAGCCATTAGCAAAAATCTCTTCGTTTTTCTCTATTCTGAATCTGTCTTTTTCTTCGTTTTCAGTATGGCCGATAACCTTGCTATCCCGGAAGGAGTACACGTACCTGTTTGGTATAGGAGACTTTTGGAGTCTAGGGCTACCGAAGCCGGCCCCGCAGATGTCCCTACTCCTCCTCCAGTAGTTAATATTCCTCCTCCTGTCGCTAATGTTCCTCCTCCTCCTGTCGCTGAGGTTCCTCTTCCTCCTCCCCCTCAGCATCCTCAAGCTGACTTCGCAAAGACTTGCAAGGATTTCAAAGCAATGGGTGGCAAGAACTTTCAAGGCACTGAGACTTTTGTAGAGGCCAGAAATTGGTTGAAAGAGACCGAGGATTTATTTGCTATCTTTGGGTTAGACGATCAGAGGAAGATCTTGTTGGCGGTTTGGCTTATGAAGGATGAAGCCGCTTATTGGTGGGAAGTCACCAATGGTACTAGGCCTGTTGAGACTTGGGCCGATTTCAGGGCAAGGTTCATGCTTAAGTTTCTATCTTCTGCTGAGGAGAATCTGCAAATGGAGAGGTTCATAACTTTGAAACAAGGAGATAAGTCTGTCAAAGAATATGTGAACAAGTTCAATCTGTTAGCTCGTTTTGGCTTGGATATGGTGAATACTCCTCAGAAGAAGGCTCTTCGTTTTGCTAGAGGATTGAATGAGCCGTTGCAGGGATTGGCTATGTCACATATCCCCCATGGGGCCACGTTTGAGAGCTTGGTTGATATGGCGTTACTTCAGGGAGATGTCAAGAAAGAGATCAAGGTGAATGATACTCAAGCCAAGAAGACTGATTCCCAGGGGAAAGGAAATCAGAGTAGTCAGAACAACAAGAACGACAAGGGCAACAAGAACAAGGGAAAGGAAACAAGAAAGTGCAACTTCTGTGGGATTGTTGGGCACATAGCCAAGGACTGTAGGAAGAAGAGAAGGAAATTGGGTGGGTGCTTTCACTGTGGAGAGACTGGACATTTCAGTAAGGATTGCCCGAAGAAGCAAGGGCAAGGCCAGGGTCAGACTCAGCGTGCTGGACCTTTAGGAGGGCAAGTTCATGCTCTCAATGCCGCTCCAGTTCCCGATCGAGGTAGTATTTCTGTTAAGAGCCTTGTATATATTTCTGATTTTCTTGTTCGTACCTTGTTTGATTTTGGTGCATCACATAGCTTTATCTCATCTGTTCTTGTTGATAGTTTCCACCTAAGTACTAATCTAGTTTATGATCCCGTGTGTGTTTCAAATCCAATTGGGGGTTCCGCCCATTTTCCTATTATCTGCGTGGATTTGAAAATCTCTATCTTGAGGGTAGAGTTCTCGTGTGATGCTTATATTCTCGGTTTCTTGGGGTATGGGTTGATTTTGGGCTTGGATTGGTTGTCCAGTTTGGAGCCATTCTTGACTTTTGGGCATAGGGTTGGGAGGCTCATGATTCGCCTCGGTAATACCCTAAAAATTTCTAGTAACCCTATGAGTCCCGTCATGTTGTGTTATCTTGAATACCTCAACTCGTCTATCGATAGTTTGCAATCGGTGAGAGTGGTCCGAGAATATCCTGATATCTTGGGTGAAGTGAAGGGGGTTACCCCTAAAACGAGAGATAGATTTCCGCATTTATCTGGTCGATAATGCCAAGATAGTTTCGTGGCCGATAAGGCACATGTTCCCGTGAGACGGGAGTTAAGAAAGCAAGTGAAGAAGTTGCTTGAGAAGAACTTCATTCGATGAAGCATTTCCGAGGAAGGTGCTCTAGTAGTATTCGCCACTAATGTGGACAGTACGCTTCGCCATGTGTTGATTATCGTGAGTAGAACAAGAAGAATAGGCAACCATTGCCAAGGATCGATGATCTGTTTGATCAGCTTATAGGAACATCTGTTCTCTCTTGATCTTGCTACTGGATTCCATCAGCTCACAGTAGCTGAGGATAGTATAGACAAAACTGCGTTCAGAACTCCAGATGGATTCTTAGAATGGCTGGTCATGCCATTCGGTTTGACTAATGCACCCGCCTACTTCGTGGACTTGATAAGTAGGGTGTCTAGGGAGTTCCTGAACGAGTTTGTGGTAGTCTTCGTAGATGATATTCTGATCTTCTCAAAGGATGAGGAAGAGCACGCAAGACATCTCAAGGAGGTGATGGATACGCTTAGAGCGCATCAGTTGAAAGCCAAGTCCTCCAAATGTCATTTTGGAGAAAAAGAAGTTAGATTTCTTGGGCACATAGTTTCTAAGCAAGGTTAGTGGTGGATCCCGCTAAAGTGGTCGCGGTTCAAAACCGAAAAGCTCCGACGAGGACAATTGAAATAAGAAGTTCTCTCAGTTTAATTAGTTAGTTAGCGTCCCTTGAGCTTAGACCTACCCTTCTGGATCAAGTAGGGACTTCACAGAAAAAAGACCCGCAGTTAGTCGAGATCATGGACAAGTTGATTCGAGGCGAGATGGTAAGTCACCTCGCTATAGATGACAAGGGATGGCTAGGACGCGATGAGAGAAAGAAGGTTTTTGAAGATGCACATCACCCGAGAAGGTGGCCGAGTTTGTCCCAAGGAGCATGTTGTGCCAACAGGTTAAAGGCCGAGTCATAGAAGCCCGGTGGGCTGTTACATCCATTGGAGGTCCCCGCAATGGAAGTAGTAAATCGTCACGAAGAATTTCGTGGATGGACTGCCTAGATCAAGAAAACAGAATACGAGCATGTGGGTCATAGTTATGTTTAAGCCAAGAATGATAGAAGAGTAAGCGGAAAAAGAAGACGAGAGGCGACAATGAAATGGGTTCCAACTCATATTTGGAAATAAGAGTTAAGAAGCTAAGAAATCATGAGGTAAAAGACGGTCAAAGCACAGTGGAGTTAAGCTCAAGGAAACGTGACTTAGAAGATTGAAGGCTAGATACGTGCATCATATCTCTTTCTAAGAGTATACCCTTGATCCTTGTTTTCCTGCGGAACTTACTCGCATGTTATATATCCTCTCGGTCTCATTTTCGGTCCTATTTTCTGTCGGGAGGTATGACTTATTTGCTAGTAGTACAGGTCAAGATTTGAAGGGGTCCATTAGGTTGACTAAACCTTTTGGGCTTTTATAGAATATGGGTTGGGTTAGGAAGGGATTTTTCGTAATCCAAAAGGAGTATATCCTGCTTATCTTCCCGATCTCTTTGTAGCATATCTTTGCTATCCAGGATTATCTAGTATATCGTGTTAATCTTGTCATGAGAACCTTAGGTAGAAACCCTTTGGATGAAACATGTGTTTGAAACATGTTATGCTTGATGGTTGCAAGTGGCTGCAAGTGTTTGCAAGTGGTTACTCGTGGATGCATTATACACGTTAGGCACTAGATCGGCTCACACACTCCTCATATTGCATATGCATGAGTGTTTATGCTTATTCATGGATGAAAATTTTTGTGTTATCACATGGATGTTGCATATGGATGTATGTTATGGGCACACATATAGATGTTATACATTATGTTAGGAATTGCATACATATGGATTCATTTCACTAACATAATTTGCATTGATGATATTTGCATTAGATAAGTACATATACACACACCTTTGCATATGTTCATACCACATTTAGAATCTTGTAAGGACAATGATTGCTCGTGGATGATGTTTTGAGTAGATGGATGATTGGATGGTAGGATACGTTCTTCCTAACTTGAAGATTTCGGGGACGAAATCCTTGAAGGAGGGGAGAATGTAACAACCCGTATTTTCAATAACCTGTAATAATGTAAATCAAGGCAGAATTTAATTCTAAAATCTGAATCAAGGGAAACGGGCTATGCCATTGCGTTCATCTCGGAAAAATACGCGAAATAGAGTCCGAGTTTTCGAAAATCGGAGTCCGTATGACCCGATTAAGGCCCAACGAAGTTTTCAGAAAACTTCAAAGTAAAAAACAGATTTCAAATTCAAGTTTGAATTTGGGAATCTAGGGAAACAGGCGCAGGCGGGAAAATTCCCGCCAAAGTACCCAAGTCGACAGCCCTGTCGACTTGGGAGTCGACTTGGTTGGACCCAAGTCGACAGCCCTGTCGACTTGGCTGTCGACTTGGTCCAGCCGGGCTGTTTAGCCTGGTGCACCATTTTGAGATTGTGTTGAGTTTGGGGGCCAGATTCGGTTTTGAGGGCTGAGATTGGAACTAGGGTTTAATCCTAAGGTTGAAACTAGTCCTAATCTCTATAAATAAGGCCCTAACCTACCCTAAATCATCATTATTCATTCTAGCAACTAAACTATGGCAAAATTATCCCTCTCATGGCCTCCACTCTCTTCATAAAATTCCTATAAGAGATTTTCCATGCATACAAGTGTTTTCAAGCTTGTATGAGTGTCATTAGCTTGCATTCAAGTCAAGTTTCTATATTTGCATCATAAAGGAAGAGTTTTGATCAATTTTGCTTAAGGGTTTTTCTAGTGAAGCTTGCATTTTGGGTTTAATTGGTTGCATAAGGGGCTTTGTCATATTTCCTAAGCATTGTAAGCCCTATTCTACTTTCATACTTAAACTCTAAAGTTAAATGTATGATATGCAAGTTTGCCATGATATGCAAGTTAATCATGTTATGATATGCAAGTTAATCATGTTATGATATGCAAGTTAATCATGTTATGGTATGCAAGTTAATCATGTTATGATATGCAAGTTTATATGCAAGTTTGCTATGCTATGATATGCAAGTTTATATGCAAGTTTGCTATGCTATGATATGCAAGTTTATATGCAAGTTTGCCATGTTATGATATGCAAGTTTATCGTGTTATGTTATGCAAGTTTGATATGCAAGTTTATCATATGATATGCAAGTTATGTTATGCAAGTTTGGGTTGAACACTTTGTTCATGCTATCATGTTATGCGAGCTTATCTTGGGTTTATGAACATAAAGCTTCAAGCTTTATGCTAAAGGTTGCATTTTGGCAACATGTAAGTTATCATATCTCTTATGATAACTTGCATGTGAGGCTAGATGCGAACTTATGGCCATTTTTACATGTCATTTATCACCATGTATCACCAATGCGCTAAGTTTGGTTTTATGCATGCTTTTGAGGCCTAATGCAAGTATATGAACATATGAACATTTCATATGCCACCATGTTGAACTTGTGGCTCCAACACCTTTATGTCATGATTATGCCAAGTTCCCTCTTTCTATCCTTTATGCGCTATTGCGATATGTAAGCGATGGGATTGCGTTTGGGGTTGGGTAAACTTAAAAGACATAAAACATAAGCTTGGGAATTTACCTATTAAGTTAGGTCTACCCATTGGGAATTTACCTATTAAGTTAGGTCTACCCAATTGCTTGAAAACTTGTAATGTGTTTTGGAAACATGATGGACATGACACTTAGAAAATATGAGTGTGACCAACTCGAGGTTGGGTTGAGTTTGTAGCGTAAACCTACCCGGAACCGACCGGCTTAACTAGTTGCTACAAACAATAGGACCCAATGTGAGAAGTTGGCCATGTTGTACCTTGAACCCGAGGTTAGACCAAGTTGTGGTGTAAAGCTACCTGGACCCGCCCGGCTTAACTAGTAACCACAACAAAGTCTAATGTGAGAGGTTAAGGCGCATTAATTAATTAATGCCTCGTGATTAGGGTTAAGTCATGGACCGCTTGAATACTTAACCAATGAAACACGATGGGTTGGTAGGGTTAAGTCATGAACCTTGGGTACACTTAACCAACTTGGTACTTGAATGAGTTGGGTTAACCACGTTTAACCCATTAAGGAAACCCTAGTTACGTGGTCCTTTGCACCAGTAACCCTCTTAGTTGTATCATGATACCCTAGGGACTAGGCTAGGGAGGGGCACGATTACTGGAATGCCATGTAAGCGACCAAACGACGGCTGAGTAGGTGCGCCGGTGTGGGTTCAGACGGGTCATGGTCGTGCACATGGTCCGGAGTTGAAAAAGCAGGCACGGGCACCAGTAGGTTTAGACTGTGCGTGCATTGATTTGTGTCGGTGGTTGACACCCTAGGACTTGATACACCCTAGGGTGGACCTAGCACAGTTTAGCTACACTTCGTAGTTAGGCTTATCGGGAGCCGATCGACTAGACCGTGCTAGTTGGACCTTGGTTTGGGTCATTCATGATGTTGGGCCAAACTTGGGCCTGGGGATCACTTCTTGTTTACACTTTGGACCTCGTATTGGGGTCACTTCATGTTATTGGGCCAAAGCCTGGGCTAAGGGATCAATACTTGTTTATTCAAGTCATGTTAGTTTGCTAGTACACCTGTGGTGCAAAACCTTAAACCTGATTATGCGATGACACCTTTATCTACCTTGTCAGTTAATCATCATGCTAGTATGTTGTTATCCTTATGTTCATCCCTGCTGCTCATGCCAGTTAACTTTACCAGTTTACATTGATTGTAGTAGGGCTTACTCAGTCTTTTTGACTGACCTGTTTTCTTTCGCCTCTTTTCTTCCGTTCCCCCCTGGTTCTCAGGGAGGGAATATTGGAGCTTAGCTGGATTTCTGATCGCTTGCTTGTGGGATTTTAGCTCATGTACGGTCTTGACATGAGGCTAGCTATGGTTATCACTTATTTTGGGGATAGTACTTATGTATTTTAGTTTTTCAGATGATGTTGTTTTATCTAGACTTGTTTATTTGGAAAGTAGACATTATGTTGTACCAGACTTGTTTTGAAATGGTTTGAAATCTTCCGCTGTTTTATCTATGTTATTTACTCTGTTTACATACATACATATGTTCTTGTTCTGCCTTGATATGTCATTATGCATGTTTACCTGATTCAAACGCCCCTCCAAAGTCAGAGTGCTTGCAAGAGTCACCCTGGCGGAGGTGGGGTGTTACAAATATGGTAAAGCCAAGCCTTGATTGTCTTAAGCTCAGGTGGAGCGGCGGTAGGAGGATTAAATGGAGCAAGGAGGATGAAGACAGTCTCAGATATCATAGGAGGCAAGGAAGATGCAACAGAAAGAATAATCTTTGGGACCCAATGATAAGAAAGAGGTTTAGGCAAGGGAACTTTCATAGGCGGTGAAGCAAAAAAGAGGGAGCTTACAAGAGGATTCGACATGACAAAGAAGAAGCAAGTAGAACAAATATCTGGGATCCAACCATAATGAAATATGACTTCCAAAATAATGTCTAGAGTAATCTGGACCTTAATAAATGAAGGCCGAGGCTTATTATAGAAAATATCAATAAGAGCTTTAGCATAAAAAAGTCTATCACGAGTAGTCATACTTGCAAGAAAACAATTCAGCGTACTAATGTGGAGGGCAAACCAATTCAAACAAATCAAAGGCTGAAGGACAAACATGATTTGATAGAAATAAGTCCAGAAAAAGATGTACAAAAACTACTCTCTAGCACTAGAAATCAATGGAGAACATTTGGTGACAATGAATGGCTTACCTTCAACAAAGGATGAATCAAATTGCAAAACTCATATGCGTTTTTTAGAGAAAGAGAATTTGAAATAATACATCATTTATAAACTTTATTTATAAATATCCAAAATCAATTATAAACTTCTTTTATAAATATCCAATCATTTTCAATTTTAGTCCTCAAGTCTCAATCTTAAACAAATACTATCTCTTGGAAACAATGAAATAAATCAAGTTGGGGTATTTTAATTACCTCTCAGACCTTGACGTGACAACACTCTTACCATTTGGAATAACTGAAATTTTACGATCTCTAATTAACTTACAAGTACATTTTCAAAAATCTATATTAAATTCTTTTAACTTGGTATCGTGCATCATTTTATTAAATCCTAAACCATTGTTAATTATAAAAGAATAATCAGACCAAAAGCTTTTGCTAAATTCAAATAATAACTTGTTTGAAAATTATTGTTACAAAATTTACTTTAAACCAAGATGAGTTTATAACATTGTAAAGAATTAACCATTACAGCTTATTTAAAGAAAAGGGTAAGTTTGGCTCACATCACTAATAAGTTTCGAAATTAGTCTCACATCCAGTTAAACTTTGGATATAAATTACGTCCTTATTTTTCAAAAATTCAACAAAAAAAATCACGTAAATTCATAATAAAAAACAACTAATTGCCATCAAATTCAGGTGTTCAAACCACAAAAAACAATTCAGAAAACAAAAAACATAAAAACAGCGAATCTCTGGTATATTGCATCAAATGATGCATATATTTGCAATTGTTGCATACATTTCTGCAACTATTGCAGTTATGCATATTATTAGTTCATCTTTATTTGCGTACATGTATGCTATAAAACTCAATAATTGCATGCATGTATGCATATATTCATCAAGATTTAATATTTTGTTCGAATCAAAATAGAAAGCTCTATAAAATGGCGACCTCAAATGTCAAAATTCCCAAAAATCAGACCGAACATCGTTAATAGCTCTGATTCCGATCATCATTTTGCATTTCCTCCAGATCCACGAGCTTTAGAGCGACATGCAGTATAAGGGAGATCTCTATTCTTGGGTAAACCTCTTTCTCCCGATCTTAAATCAAAAACAGTTTATCCAGACCTAGCTTTAAAGGATTTAAGTAATGAAAATCCCGTTAATCTAAATCAATTGAAATCATGGATTGACATCGTTAAGGAAAATAATTACCATTAATCCTTGATTCAACTTCAATTTTATGAACCGGAAACTAAGGAGAATTTAAGAATCACTGTTATAAGTGAGCAATTGACTAATGTAGCAAGAGAAAGGTGGATTAACTCTATTGTGTTCTATGTATACGGTAATAAACCATATTATCACTTTCTAAAAAATTAGTGGTCATAGGGATTAAAAGGAAATTTTTAGTTATTCTCTAGAGAAGATGGATTTTATATCATAAATTGTGAAAATGGAGGGGATTGCGATAGGATTTTATCAACAGGACCTTATTACTACAACAAAAGATTAGTTGTGATAAAAAATGGGTTCTAGGTTTGAAATTAAATAGAGAATTCTTGCATGCACTTCCACTTGGGTCTCCCTAATTTAGATTTAGATTTCTGGACTGTAGAAGGAATTAGTAGAATTGCATCCTTATTGGGTCGACCATTGAAATTAGACAATTCTACTGAAAATGTTGCTAGAATATTGTATGCTAGGATCTTGGTTGAAGTGGATAGTGAGTTTCAGTTCCTAGAATTTATTCCTATTCAAAATTATAAAGGTGATGTTATGTGGCAAAGGGTTATTTATGAGTGGACTCCTATGGTTTGTTCTGACTGTAAAAATTTTGGTCATACGAAAGAGGCTTGTAAATCTGTGAAAAGCTGGACTCCTAAAGAAAATTCTAAAGTTTGGTCTATAATGGACGTAGATGAAACTGCTTACCCTTTGAATAAGTCCATCATTGAAAATACTGCTAAGGAAAATTTGCAGGATAAATATCCTTTATATATGACAGTTTGTAATGACATGGGTGCAATACATAGAAATAAGGAAGATACTCAGTTGAATACTGGAAAATCTCAATTTCAGCACTTGAATGAGAAAAGTAGTAATAGTGTTAATCATGCTGGGTTGTTTGAGACTTCAAAAAGAGATATAGATCATCACACTAAAACTGATTTAGATTTGGCTCAAGATAGTGAAGTTTATATGGGCATTAATTCAATAGAATATGCTGATGTTAAAAAGAATAAAAAAGATGTATATGAGCAATTAAATAAGATTGTCAAAGAAATAGAAAATCATGAAGAGAAAGATAAGGATATTAGTATGAATAATTTTGTGAATGGTAATGAGCTTCTAAATGATGAAGATGCTGCTAATAGAGATATTTTAATGGACGATTCTGACAGTTCGTTAAGTTTCTATAGTTCTACAAATAGTTTCAAAAAGAGTAGAACAAGTTTTAAATCTAGCAAATACAAAAAAGGTAGCAAGTTTGTCTCTAATGAACCTTTGGTAGAAGAAAATCCGGAATGGGTTAATCTTGTGAATCAAATACAAAATAGATCTAAAGCAAGGAAAACAAAAGGTGGAGGAGGTAATCCAAGTAGAGTTGCTAACAGTGGTGTTTCTAAAAAGTGAAAATATTTGAAATGATTTCCCTTTCTGTGAAAGTTTGTTGGGTCTCATGTTCTTGAGCTTGGTCTGTTACTTCGGATTTAGTTATGGTTTTGTCCTCTGTAATCATCCTTGTGTATTTTGTGATCTCCACTACTTCATGGATTTTCTTCATGGTTTAGCAGTCTCATTCTGGAGTTAGTTGATTAGCTGTGGTCTTTTGTTTTGGAGGCTTATCACTAGAGTTTCCTTTGCAGTTTGCTTGCATTGGATGCATGGAGATGCTTCTTGAATTTGCTCATTTTGGTTTCCATGCAGTTTTTTGTAGTATGGTTTAGATCTAATGTTACGCAGAGGGCTTTGAAGATGTGAGATATATTTGTTTTATGCCTTGCGGTTTTTTTGGTTCTTCAGGTCATGCTTATGCAGCTGGTTTTCTTTTTATGGTGTTCTGTTTCAAGTGCATTTTGTTGGGTTTCGTTTGTGGTATATTTAGTGTTGTATGTGGCGTCTTCTCTTTTGTTTGAGTTGGCTTCTAATTTCTGTTGTAAAGAATTCGTTGTGTGAGTTGTAATATCTGTGGCTAACTCAAACTGCTTGTACCTCTCTTGTTTATAATTAAGTACCCTTGATTTTCCCAAAAAAAATATTCATCCATATTTTCAATAGAAATTATGGATGATTATATGCATACATGTATGCATATACTGAGAATAGATGCATACATTTCTGCAACAATTCGTAGTCCATGCATATTAGTTCATCTTTATTTGCAATAAAACTCAATAATTGCATACATGTATGCAATAATTCATGCAGATTTTTCTGTAGAAACTCTGCATGAATTGTTGCATACATGTATGTATATATTGAGAATAATTGCATACATGTATGCAATAATTCATGCAGAATTTCCAATAGAAACACTACATGAATTGTTTCATACATGTATGCAACCGTTGAGTTTTATTGCAGAGACGTATGCAATATTTTATTTTTTTAGATTTCTTCTGGGAATATTCTCGATTTTTTTTAAAAAAAATTAGAGCAGTGCATAATTTTCTTTGAAAAACACGTAAGTGTCAAAATAGGGACCCGCTTTACATTTGAAAGTTGAAGAGGATGTCGTTTGAATTTGCAAACTTTCCAGGGACGTGTCCCTTATTTTAACTAAAGAAAATCCATATACTTTTGGAATTTGAAATGAGATATACAATGAGTCTCATTTTATTGATTTTAACTTATTCAAGTTATAATAAGGATGTGTACATACAACTAGATATGTACAAAGAATCAACTAATTGTAGTCAATCAAATAAATAAAATATTTAAGTAATAATAATAGATAGAGATTTAATTCTGCTATATAAATGTCTAAGTTAATATAAAAGCGGAATGATTTTTCCTCTGCCTAAGAGATGACAAACATAATTAACTACCAAGTTATAGTGGAATGAGGATGTATTCTACTAATAGATGTGCACACATATTAATTAATACACAACTTGTTAATAATAACTATTATATAAACATGCCAACAAAAATATAGTAATTGGAGTGAGAATTGTTTTGTAAAATAGACGACTAAAAATAAATTCAATTTAACTAAAATAACGGGTTTTTATTATTCTGACAAGTGTTCAAATAGTTCAATTTATCAAATTATACCATAGCATAACGGTGTTGAGTTCTACTAATCAAATATCATTTAGTTCCTAATAAATATGGTAGCTTAAAGGTGATTAACGAAGACATCCCTTTGTTCAAAATCCCTTTAAAAGAAAATAACTTTTAAATCAAATAACTCATACTTATAAACCTTTATTCAATAGTTAAACAACATTGAACTCTTTATTAAACATTTATCAAATTTCTAAAAAATAATTTAATTATTATAGTTTATTGGATAAATAATTTAAACTCAAGTTATCTTTTAAACAAATAATTAAATAATTACTAAGATTTAAATAAATGATTAAACGTTTATTTAACCTTAATTAATTAAATAATGATTAAAAACTCAAATTAATTTTTAATTAATAGTTAATTATTTAAAAATTAAACAAACCTTAATTAAGTTCTTACTTTTAGGCTTAACTTAATAAATAATAATTAAATACTTAAACCCTAATTTAGTAATTAAGTAAATAAAATTAAACTTAATTGAGTAATTATTCATAATTATTCCTTAATTTAAAGTCATTATATAATAATTACCTTTCATTAATTGTACAAATTAAGACCAAATTAGCTTGACTAAAACATAAGTAAATATTACTTAATTAATTCTTAATTAAGTACTAATTAATCCATTAAATTAATAATTAAGTAATTAAATAATATTAATTACTTATTTACACTTCAAATGAGTTTTCTTATAACATTTTCAAAACATTCGTAATTTAAAAATGTTAATTTAAAAATAGTCTGTTTTCTCAAACTGTACTTACAGTGACTACCGCTAGGAAACCCGTAATTTCAAGATTTTATATTTATGAAAACCAAAAATGCTACTATAACAAAAAATGTTTTTGTCAAAAAATACACCAAAGACAAAAAAATAGGAGGCTCACCCCTTGAATTACACAAATACCCCCCTGAATTCAATACTTACCCCCTTAAATTCCGGATTTACCCCTATTTCTTAGTTTTTGACAAAAACTTTTTCGGGTGTTCTAGCATAACTCTATGAAAACATAAGCTAGAAAGCTTATTAACTTTTCAAAGCATATTGTAAATGTTTATAAAAATGGAGACAGTTTTAAACTTCAAAATGACATTAATTTCAAAAATATAACAGGTTTCTTATTCCAAATCACTACAAGATGTTAAATCCAACAGAAAATGTTTCCGATGCGGTGAATTAGTTCATTGGATTAAAGGTTGAAGGAATCCAGTTACTTTTTTCAAATGTAACAAATCTGAACATAAAGGTTTTCAGTGTTCTTTCAGATCTACACAGAAAGAAAAACTGGTGACCAGAAATGAGATGCTTCTTTCTCCGTTCGTTCTGAAGGAGATCTCTGGAGATTCAGTTCTTGGGTAGTTATCTCAACTGTTCAAGGTGAATTCTCGATCTATCATATTGATTAATGTTTAATAAAGGATTTTATTTGTCTTTGTTGTTAGGATTGGAATGTCAAGCGGTTCAGCAATGATTTTGTGGCCAAATTTCTAAGAGATTTCTTTGCTGAAGATTTTTATTCTATAGTTTCTGATAGAGGAACGCTTAATCTATGTCCTTGGAGTCTTAGTTATGGATCAGTTAGGCTAAAGAGAGAGATGTCTTTATGTACCTCCTTAAAAAAATTTCCTCTGGTAATTAAGGAACTTTAAACTAGTAAAGCTAATTTTGTCCAAATTGGGGAACGTGACTTGAATTGAAGATGGTGTATGATGGGTTGCAAACCTGACTTATCTTCATTTTGTTATTAAACATTTTACTAGGGGTGCGTACCATGAGATCGAAGTTAGTAGGTTTTTTGGTGATCCCAATGCTTCCCTAGATCCGGAGAATTTCAAGAATTGGGTTTTACGTAATGATTGGAATTTTCGGTTTTGAATGTTTGAAAACCTACAGAGAAGTGCAGAACAAAGATAGTTTTGTTCTTTTTAAAGCTGGGGAAACTTATTTTAATCCATTTGCTATGTTGTCTGATGGTGCTCATATTGATGTGGAGGAAGTTCAAAATCTTGTGTGGATGTTGTGGACACTGTAGATGCTGGGGGTTGTAGCGATTCAGTTGTAGTGGTTCTTGATGGCAATGATAATTTTTTTGCTGATGTGATGCATGTTTCTAATATGGTGCATGTTGTTGTCCCAGATGTCAGTTTTCAACTTGACTCTAAGAAGGGAAAAAGGGGTTGAATCTTATGGGGTGGCTATGCTAAGACGAAGTGCAAGGTGGAGTTCGAGCACTGGCCATCCTTTGGAAGGTAGTGTTTTCATTCCGTCTATACTTAATAGTTTATCTTATGATCAACCACATGATTTTGCTGCTATTTCCGGTTTTGTGCTTAATAATTTTGATGTTGAAATTGCTGATTTTAACAAGAAGGAATTAGAGAGAGTTAATTTGATTAAATGATAATTGTTTCTTGGTTTGTTCGTGGTTTAGGAAAACCCAAAAAATGCCATAGGGTTAAAATTTTACTGCTATCTTTGAACCTTGATGTTGTCTTTTTTCAAGAAACAAAAATATGTTATGATGATTTTTCTTTCATGTCTTTGGGAGGTGTTGTGCTTGATGGTTGGAGTTTTTTGAATACGAACGGCAGTTCTGGTGGTTTTTTGATTGGGTGGAACGGTATTAAGTGGGAGTTGAGACAAGAAATTAAAGATGTTCACTCTTTGCCTGTAGCCCTATGCTTTAAAAGTTCGGGTGTCTTGTACTTTTTCACTAATGTATATGGGCCACATACTAAAGATGAGAGGAAATTTTTGTGGAGTGAATGCTTGATGTTTGATAGTTTAATTCAGGGTCCTTAGTTAACTGGAGGTGACTTTAATGTCATGAGATTCCCTTTTGAGAGAAATAAAAGAATGAACAATTATGGTAAGATATAGAAGAGTTTGCAAATTTTGTTAGGAGCTGTAATTTGATTGATCTTCCTCTCACCAATTGGAAGTTTACATGAGAATCCGACTTTCGTTGAACTAGACAGGTTTCTTGTCAATCCAGAATTTGAGGATATTCATTCATTATCTTCTCAGAGGAGTTTTGCTTTTGTTATTTCTGTTCATTGCCCCTATTATTTTTTATTCTGGTGATGGTTTGGCTAGAAGAGCTATTTTTAAATTTGAAAAGATGTAGCGTTTGAAGGAGGGTTTTGATGAGATGTTAAAGTCAAAATGGTCTGAATTCCCGAATTTAGATGATGATGCGGGCTCTTTATGAAGAAAGTTGAAGTTTTTTAGATTTTATTTGAAAAGGAGGATTAGGAGATTTTTGGTTCCCTTAGAAAGAGGAAGGAGTTAGTGGAAGATGATATTCTTAATTTAAATATTATAGCCGAGCAATGTTCTTTGACCATGGTTGAAAAATGTTTGTTGAGAGATAAGGAAAAAAGCTTTTGAAATTGATTAATCTAAAGGAAATCTATTGGAAATAGAGATCTAGGTAATAGTGGATCAAGGAAATGATAAAAATACTGGCTATTTTCGCAGAATTGCCAATGGTAGAAGGAGGTCAAATTTGATTTGTAGTATTGAGCATGATGGCGTGGAAATTAGTAAGCAAGAAGATTTGAATGAAGTGTTTACTGATTATTTGTAACAACCTGAAAATCTGGGTCAGTTTAAAAATTTTATTTTGGCAATTTTAGCGAAGTTTGAACATTTAAAATGAATTATTTTGAATAATATCGACGAGAAAATTTAATTTGAATATAGAAATAACGTATATATTATATACGTCGTCGTTAGAATATAAATAATTATATATAATTATAAATAGAATTGAAAATGGCGCGGTAGTTCGATAATTCGATTTCAAACTTCAATTGAATGTACCGGATGCAAAATAAACCGGATTTTAGTGAAACAAAAAATAATAGAATCTATTTGATAATATCTTTCCAACGAATCCGGAAAATCAAGATTTCATAGCGGGAATCAAAAGATATGTCCAGTTGAAAATTCTGAATAGTCGCTATGGAATTCAGGCCCTTAAAAATGGGAATTTTGCAAACGACCTCGGATTTCAACGAAACCACTTTTATTGGATCCGGGATGTCAAATTATTGTTAGATTCCAAATTCCATAATTTTTCGAATCAATATGTGAGCGTGGCAAAGGAAAACGCGTTTGACCAGTTTTAGTTGATTTTAATCGACTGGAAAATGACCATTTTTCTAACGGTCTCAGAATTCAACGAAACTAGTTTTGTTAGGACCGTATCATCAATACGAAGCTAGAAATAATTTTCGGGAATTTTTAGAGACTCTATGTGGCACCGGTAAATTGATATGTACGTTCAAATTGAATATATACTGATTTATATTTTAAATTCAACGGAAACTGATCGTAACGATCAAATTGGCCTACGGGACATATCCCATTGTGTTCGGAATGGGGGTAATTAGCTAGGGACGACAGTCGGCGGGTTCGTTTTCGAGTTCGAATGGAAATGGTACTTTATGGAATTCAAAATTAAAAATAAATAAATAAATATATAAACCTAACTCCCTCACTATTCTCGGTCAAACCATTCCCTCGAAGTCAAAACTTCAGAAACCCGTAACCCTAAATCGGCCGTCGCCCTTCATCGCAGCGCCAGCACCGCCGCTCAGGGCCCGCCGACGCCGCGCCTCCGCATCCCGCCGCCTCTCCAGCCCCTCCCCTTCCCTCGCTTCTCTCCTCTCACCCTATTGCGAACCACCGCCCTCGAATCCACCAATACCCGTCGCCCCTGACCCTTAACCGCCACCACAGACCCGCCGCCACCCTCCACCGCTTAGCCGAGCCTCCTGCCACCTTCCCCGATCACTATCGACGCCTGAAACTCCCCAGACCCGCTGCAACCGCCACCCTCCTTCGCTGACTGCGCCATTTTCAGCACTCAACGCCCCTCCCCGCCACCTCGACAACCCTTGTAAGCATTTATATTTATTTTCTTCAGTCATGATGTTAAAACTTTGATTTTTAACATAGGTAATGCTAGGATTTTTAATTAAGAAAAGCTTCAATTTTTAGGTTAGAAAATATAAGATATATAAATGTGGAAGGATATGATTTTTTATCTATGAAAGGAGAGATTTTTATTTATAAAAAGACGAGATCTTTATGAGAGTGAAAATATAATTTTTATTATATAGAAAGGATAAAAATATAATTTTTATTATATAGGAAGGTTAGGGAAGTTAAAAATGTGATTTTGTCGACAAGGAAGATATGGTTTTGACGATTATGAAGTAGGTTAAATATAGATATGGAATTTTACATATAGAAAAGATTCGATTTTTATATAGTGGCAGTAATAAAAATATGATTTTTATCCAGTGGCGATAATAAAAATATATTTTTTATATGAGAGGAATGTTAAAAATATAATTTTTATATAAGGTAGACTATAAAAATATGATTTTTATCAATGTGAGAGATTAAAAATATGATCTTTATTATTTGAAGAGTGAAGAGAAAATATGATTTTTATTATATACTAGAGATTATATAAACACGGCCTTTATATGTGTTGTAGCGAATTAACAATATAAAGAAGTGATTTTGTTTAAAATATAAGTTGAGATTTTTATATAAATAAAAATTCGATTTATATATATGAAGCGTTATAAAAATATAATCTCTATGATGTTAAAGACGAAATTTATATATATATGAAGTGGAAATAAAAATCTCAACTTTATTTTTATCGTGAAGTAGAGAGAATATAAAAATGTGATTTTTAAATATGTAGTGAATACGGACAACGAAAGTGACAAGAGGCGGGAACGATGAAGATTTCCTACATATGAAGAGTCGTGGAGTTGGGACAGCTTTGGTGAGAACTTCTCACTCTAAATTTATTTTTCTAGTTAGATATATATATATACTAGGATGCAGACGGTGCTTAGTAGCACCCGACACCCGTCATCCATAGACCATGAATGGCTTGTTTGTTTGATTGATATGTTGTGAAAATTTGTTTGTGATGTGGATGTGAAATCGATAATATATTCATGTGTTGAAATAAATTAATTATCGTTAAAAATATAATTTTTATCGTGAAAGTGAATAAATGAATATTTATAAACAAATCGGCTGATTTGTTTATATGCACTGATTTGACTGATATTGATTGGGATGATAAATTTTACACATCACCCAACTGCACAAATAAAAAAATCTGTGTTTGTTGATTTGAAACCCCACACGGGTGTTGGGATGAAATTTAGCGTACACTAATCTCAATTATTTATTTGTATGTCGATCGATTGGTCGACAGACTGTGTAAGCGTTGATTATTTATATTTGATGCTTATGCAGTTGTGTGGTGCACTTTGGATGATGGTTGATTGTTTATCGTTACTATTATATACATGTGTTGTAATGACCCGCATTTTTAGAGATATATAATTAATTTATTTAATTATATAAGTGGTGATTTAGAGAAGTTAATGATCGTTTAATTAAATAATATTGAATATTTAATAAATAATTATAATATAATAATATATTATAATGTCGAAATAGTCGGAAATAGTGAAATTCACAATATCGTGTGAATTGAATAGCATACGAGATTTGGTGGAGTTTCAATTCGAAATATAATAACGATTATATTGAATCGACGACAGTTTGAACGTATAATTATATTATAATTAAAAATCGAGCTCGAAATGGCGCTGCAGTTCGCTATTTGGCAATTTGAACTTCAACTGAATGTACAAGGTTCATTTTAAATCGGATTTCTGTGAAACAAGAAACGTACGGAGCTGGTGGAGTATATCTTTCTAGTGGAAGAGAAAAATCGGGATTTCGTCGTGTAGATTTTGATGTATGTCCAAATCAAATTTTGAAATAGTCGCTATAGAATCGGTTATCGACCGTATCGGTTTATTCGATATAACTAGAGATCGGGTTTGAATTTAGACAAGGTTCTTTTGGGAAATAGTGATAATTTAATTTTTAGAATTTTATAGAAATTTTTAATTAATTAAATAAGCAACTTTTTATTTGGAGTATGTGGCACCCTGTATCAACATTTCGGGGTTTCATAATATGAGTTAATCTACCGGTATTATTATATTATTGAAATCCTGGCACATCGCTGATCACAATGATATTTTCATATCAGTCCAGAGACAAACAGAGTTTCGTATAATGGGGTACTCTAAAATGTAAAAAAAAATATCTCCTAATCCATTTCTTTTCTCTGATCAAATAAAGGCCACGCATTGTGTTTCCAGTCGCCACTCTTCTCCTCAAAACGCAAAATGTGGAAGCTCCATCTCCTCAAAAATGAAATGAATGATGGCAACATTCCTACCACATGAACATTCAAACCGATACACGCCAGTAACTCCTAAAGATGGGACAACTCATGCAAATGAAACGTGCATATCTCATTACCTCATCTTTAAGTAATTAAATACTTCAACGCTAAGTCTTCATTTACATATAAATACATCAACCGATCACGCCTTCTTCTTGTTTTCAGAACCTCATACGTTTTAATGGCTTCCGAAACCATTAATGTAAAATATATATATCAATCTTATGTCCACGTCTTACTGCTAGTATACTTGTACATACTTGAAACGTGATGGGCTTTCTCGTTTTGAATTGGCCCTGCTGCTCTCGAGTAGTATGGTAGCGGAAATGGAGTGATAAGGCTGTACTGGTCTTCGCTTGAACGAGCGTGAAGGAGATGGGGAGGTATACGGGTGAAGCTATGTTGGTTGATGGTGGTTCGAAGACATTCTGGAGTGTATTGTCTTTGCTAAGGAGATGGTTTCAAGTGGCCTTGACTGTGAGTTCGTTCGAAGAAATATTGGAGAGGGTACTAAGTATTGGGCCATGTACAATACGTAATGTTTTTATATGGTGGTTACTCACTGCCGCATTTCGTGAATACAAGCAGGAGGAATTTGCTATGTTAATGGGTCTCCTGAAGTGTGCGGGTGTAAGGTTGGAAAGAGGACTGGAAGGGGAGAGTAGTGGTGATTTTTATTCGGATTTTTCTTTGAGAAATGGAGGAGGAAGGAAGGCTTGAAGGAGGCGGTGATAGGTATTTTGAGGAGCAGCTGATCGCGTATGGTATTTAAGGGAGAAAGGTTACAGTGCGGGTTGGGTATTGGGCCGGTTTTGGGTAAGCAATGAGGCCCGATTTATTTAGTTAAAATAAAGTTAGTTTTATTTTAAATATTGTATAACTTGTAACTATAATATCTCTTGCATACGATATCAGAAATTCGAACGGTTGGATCCGTCAGGACCGTATGGACGAGCACTCCACAATGAAGCTGACTGAGAGTGAAACAAAGCTCGTTACAATTTATGGCGAAATAAATTGCCCGTCGCAATCAAATAACGCAAACCGTTATTTAACGATTAACGCGCCAATGTGAGTAAAACTCACCAACTCTGAACAGTTTATAATTTCATGTTGTATTTTTGAACTGTTAGATATTGTCTGTTTGATGTGTGTTGACTGTTTGATTGAACTGCTAGACAGTTAGTGGAAACTTTATATATATGTGTATACATATATATATAACAGTTGGATATTTATATGTTGATTTTGTTGATCAGAATAATTCACATCGAAGTGAAATCGATGTTATCTATATTGTTTAACATCTGTGATGCAGGGAAACAGGTTGGAGGAATCCAACTGGATTCCTCAACAGTTATTTTACTGTGATTTATATAGTGTGATATATAATGTGATATATAATCTGTTGGTGATTATATGTGTTTGGACGATATTGATCATCGTGATTTGATACGATTGAATACCATGACATACCGGGATGTTGATAAAGGAATTTTCAAAGTGATATTGAAAATAGAATGTTTATAAAATGGGATATTTATGAATAAGAGATATTTATAAAGTGGAATATTTATAAATAAGAAATGTTTATAAATTGGGATATTTATAAATAGGAGATATTCAAAAAGGAAATAATTTCAAACCATTTTCTTTTTGAATGGAAAGGCCTGTGTGGCGGGTTTGGGGATTTTCCCGATGCTCCCGATACAAAGGAAGTTATGGCGAATTTTCCCGGGAATTTAAGGAGTTAGAGTATTTCTAGAATAAATTTGAAAAGGAAATATTTGTAAACCATTTACAAATAGAATTGGAAAGGGAGCATTATAAAAAGGAAATCATTTTTAAAGTGTAGAACCGTTATTTAAAAGTAAATCTTTTCAAATGAATAAAACGTTGTTAAAAAGGAAATCTTTATAAAGTGAATATAGTTAATCGAATATAGACATTCAAAAGGAGAAATCGAATATGGTATTCGAAGTTAGTTAATCGAATATGGTATTCGAAGTTAGTTAATCGAATATGGTGTTCGAAGTTAGTTAATCGAATATGGTATTCGAAGTTAGTTAATCGAATATGGTATTCGAAGTTAGTTAATCGAATATGGTATTCGAAGTTAGTTAATCGAATATGGTATTCGAAGTTAGTTAATCGAATATGGTATTCGAAGTTAGTTAATCGAATATGGTATTCGAAGTTAGTTAATCGGATATGGTATTCGAAAGTTAGTTAATCGAATATAGACATTCGAAAGGAGAAATCGAATATGGTATTCGAAGTTAGTTAATCGAATATGGTATTCGAAGTTAGAAATCGAATATGGTATTCGAAAGTTAGTTAATCAAATATAGACATTCGAAATGAGAAATCGAATATGGTATTCGAAGTTAGTTAATCGAATATGGTATTCGAAGTAAGTTAATCGAATCTGGTATTCGAAAGTTAGTTAATCGAATATATTATTCGAAAGGGGGTTAGTCGAGTTAGAGTTAATCAGTTAGAGTTAATCAAATAAGTTTTAATCCAAATAAGTTAAGTTAATCGAATCTAGTTATTCGATAGGAGTTAATCGAGTTGATCGAGTTGAGAAATAAGTTAAGTTAAATAAGTTGAGTTGATCGGGTGGTTCGACCAAGTTAGTCGAGCCTAGTTAATCGAATCGAATTGGTCGAACCAAGTAAGTCGAGTCAAGTTAAGTTAGTCGAGTTAAATAAATCGATGTTAGTTTCATCGAAAGGAGTATCGATGTTAGTTTCATCGAAAGGAGTTATCGATGTTAGTTTCATCGAAAGGAGTATCGATGTTAGCTTCATCGAAAGGAGATATCGATGTTAGTTTCATCGAAAGGAGTTATCGATGTTAGTTTCATCGAAAGGAGATATCGATGTTAGTTTCATCGAAGGGAGTTATCGATTATAGTTTAATCGAAGTGAGATTTTCAAATATGAGATATTTGAAAAGGAAGAGTCATCGAATATTAGTTATTCGAAGAGACATTATCGAATATCGTTTATTCGAGAAGGAGTTAATCGAATATAGGTTATTCGAAGAAGAGTTAATCAAATAGAGATTTCTCGAAGAGAGTTAATCGGCGAATTCGTTTATATCGAATTCGGGAAAGTACTTATACTTTCCAATGTTTAAATAGAGATTTATTTATTTATAAATAAATAAGTGTTAGGTTAATTATTCACTAATAAGAATAGAAGTTATAATTAAAGTTAGATAATTCGAAAGTAGGGATTATAACGTTATCGTTATAACCAATGTTTTAAATATAGAAGTAGATTAGTAAAATTTGGATCCGAGAAAGACGTAAAGAAGTTGTTAAAGATTAAAAGATAAACTTTGACCATTTCGAAGTTATAACGTTGTTCAGTCAAGGTCTGAGAGGTAATTATACCCCAACTTGAGTGACTTCCTTCTTAACTAAGAAATGGTAAGGTTTGATCGTAAAGGAGTTTTGGAAATGTTTTCCATACGAGAATCAGAAATGTTTTCTGATAAAAGAAAAATAAGAATTTAGAATATAGGGAAACAGGAGATTAGTAAATAAATGAACTAAAGAGATTTATGTTAAATGATGTTTGTTCGATATAATTTCCATTTGGAAATAATATCGTTGTTTGCACACTTGTTTTTCTTTGATAGTTAACTCACCGACTATCGAAGTTTTGACCATTTTAACGTTGTTAATATGGAGAGACCGGTTGGATTATTATCCATAGAACCACTCTGTATTGGCATAAGCGTCGCGAATCATATATGCCAAAGATAATTGAAGACGGAGTAAAATGCAAGGGCTATCCTGTTTACAGAATAGTGCCTTCGGTTTGTCTAGTCCCAGGACAACTTGTATGGACGGAGGTCTGACAGAGTATATCCAATGGATCGCGTAAGTTGATCTGTTCAAACGTATTCACGTTTGGTGGCGGAGGAATTCGTTTCTCTTAGCTGTATACCCGTGTTATTTTTGGATAAGTCAATTTGTGATTTGGCGGGTATGACGATGTGACATTTCTAAGTGAATGAAGATGGATGTCTGACATAGTATTTCCAGACGGTCACGTACATTGATTTCTTCAACCGTACCAAGAGTGGAAGCGGAGAAGGAAACTTCTTTTAGCTGACACGTAATGTATGGTTGTAGACGTCAATTAGTGATTTTCGATGGATCTGACAATGTGGCATTCGAAGTGAATCTGAAGTGATGATAAAGCGTAGCTTCTAGCCTCATCAACCGTTAAATGACAGAAATTGGGCAGGCAGCATGGCTAAGTCGGTCGCACCGAAGTAGGGTGTATAATCACCTATCTAGTGAATATTCATTTGCTTCTTTTAATCTATCAATGCTGCCCCATATATATATACGGGAACGGTTGCTGATCCCAACCGTTGGTTATGTACATTCGATACACTCAAGCGAAATGAGTGGTCGGTCATGTGTGGCTGAGTTGCAAGATGTTCTTGTTGAACTCCAGTGTATCGTTCCTAGAGTACACTGATCGGAAGGTGATTCCATACCTTGTCATAGTTGGGAATCCATTATCCAGTACGTGCTTGCGATTTTGATTGTATACTATATATGTAGAACGTGAGATGAAAGCGTTTCTGCTAGTTGATATCTATTTGTACATAGACATTATATTAATATCAAAAGGTTTTTGATATAAAGATATTTTGGATTCTCATAAGGGAAAAACCCGTTCCGTTATGCGGTGTGGTCTTATGAGATATCGTTTACTTGTTCATATACCTGTTTTAAACTGTTTTACTCACACCAGTCCCATGACTGACCCGGAGTTTATTTGTTGTTTTCCCTAAACTCTTGGGTGCCTAAATTTGTACGGGCAGTCAAGTAGTCGGGTTTTACAGATATACTGGAAGAGCGTGGAGCAGGAGGCTTCAAGATCCTATAGCTATAGTTATTTCCGCTGTGTTGTAAGTGCTGTACTCTGATAAGTGCTATTGTATACATAACTGTTATATTTCAAAGTTATGTTGTCTATTATATGTTATTTGTTCCGCTGTGAGGTTCGTGTTACTCTGATGTTGTGTTCTTCTTCTTCTTCTATTCTAAGTTTCTATCTTATCTATTCTCACCTTCTAATTTCTTTCATTAACTATTCGGTTATTTTCGATCCTTGGATGTTCGATATGTGTTGTATATCGGTTAACCAAGATCGCATTTTTCCGGGTCGTTACAGTTGGTATCAGAGCTTAAGTTAAGAATTTCCTTGGCTATGTGGCGTGACTCGGTAGAGATAGGGTTAGTAATACCCTAGATTGAGTTGAGTGTATATATACGAGTGCGTATTTGTATTTGATATAAAAATGGTTTTATATTGTGGAGATTCATTGGCTGAGTTGTTTATGAGTTCTGGTCGATCAGTTTGATCCACTGTATCGGTAGGAGTAAATAAACACTTGAATACGATGGACCGACACAGTATGGATATGTGATATATTATCATATATAGGATGTGTTGGTAGTGATTATAATCAGATAAGATTATAAAATGTAAAATGGTTATATATAACCAATCAGAATTTATATAAGTAAAGTATATGAAATAAGATGAATTAAATCTGAATTTAGATCGGAATTGGAATTTAAGATCCCAGAAATGGGAAAGGTGTTTGTAAATGAATCAGGATTGAATATAAGAAAATTTTAAAATCCTGGGAGATTTTAAATTGTTTACAAGCCTTGTGAAGGATATTTTGAAAGTGATTTCAAAAATGAAAGTATTTAGAAATGGATTTGAAAGTGATATAGTATTGAACTCACTTCGATAGCTGGAAAATAGATTCCGATGTTGATCATGACATCATCGGTGTTCATTTTCGAGTGTGTAAGTGACGGATTACTACCAAGGATTTTGATTTTTAATTGTTTTGAGAAAAACAAAATTGTTTGAATCCTGCAAAGGAAAGTTTGGGTTTTGAGAAAAACCAAGTGGTTTAAAACTCCCAGGAAAAAGACAGTTTGAATTTAAAAGCAATTGAATAAAAATTCGTGGAGACAAACTGGAATGGAATCCGGTTAAGTGGAATTTGAATTGTAATAGAAATTATCAAGATAAAAATTGGATTTATAAGATAGGGATTTGAAATGATATTTGGTTGGGGAGTTATGGATTTGGAATCGAGAATAGAACTTTGATTTAAAAGTTGAATTTGGCTCGGACAAACGAATGGGTGTGTTGAGGATAAACAGATCAGAGTTTGATTTGATTAATATTGGTATATGCTGAATTGACAGCAGGTGAAAGTGATAAGGTTAATATGCCCGACAAAAAGGTGCAAGTTTATATTTTATATGAGTTTGGAATTTATGAGCCGAATTGGCAAGCCGCTTGGCTGTTTGATTTTCTTTTGGGTTGGAGATGGCCCAGAGAGGCGAGTTGGAGTTTGAGATATTGACCAGTACAAAGGAGGTGCTGGCGAAATTTAAAAAAAAAAGGTTAAGGCGTTAGAAAATTTACAGGATTTTTGAAAATTTTCGTTGATAAGAATTAATTAATAATTAATTGAAATTTAATTGGTTCAGTTGAAACTGAAGTTAAGAAGTGAACAAATATGTTCTAACCAGTCGATAGGGTCGTCCTCTAACTTAGCAATTTCGAGGGCGGAATTATTTTAAGTGGGGAAGAATGTAATGACCCGCATTTTTAGAGATATATAATTAATTTATTTAATTATATAAGTGGTGATTTAGAGAAGTTAATGATCGTTTAATTAAATAATATTGAATATTTAATAAATAATTATAATATAATAATATATTATAATGTCGAAATAGTCGGAAATAGTGAAATTCACAATATCGTGTGAATTGAATAGCATACGAGATTTGGTGGAGTTTCAATTCGAAATATAATAATGATTATATTGAATCGACGACAGTTTGAACGTATAATTATATTATAATTAAAAATCGAGCTCGAAATGGCGTTGCAGTTCGCTATTTGGCAATTTGAACTTCAACTGAATGTACAAGGTTCGTTTTAAATCGGATTTCTGTGAAACAAGAAACGTACGGAGCTGGTGGAGTTTATCTTTCTAGTGGAAGAGAAAAATCGGGATTTCGTCGTGTAGATTTTGATGTATGTCCAAATCAAATTTTGAAATAGTCGCTATAGAATCGGTTATCGACCGTATCGGTTTATTCGATATAATTAGAGATCGGGTTTGAATTTAGACAAGGTTCTTTTGGGAAATAGTGATAATTTAATTTTTTAGAATTTTTTAGAAATTTTTAATTAATTAAATAAGCAACTTTTTATTTGGAGTATGTGACACCCTGTATCAACATTTCGGGGTTTCATAATATGAGTTAATCTACCGGTATTATTATATTATTGAAATCCTGGCACATCGCTGATCACAATGATATTTTCATATCAGTCCAGAGACAAACAGAGTTTCGTATAATGGGGTACTCTAAAATGTAAAAAAAAAATATCTCCTAATCCATTTCTTTTCTCTGATCAAATAAAGGCCACGCATAGTGTTTCCAGTCGGCACTCTTCTCCTCAAAACGCAAAACGTGGAAGCTCCATCTCCTCAAAAATGAAATGAATGATGGCAACATTCCTACCACATGAACATGAACATTCAAACCGATACACGCCAGTAACTCCTAAAGATGGGACAACTCATGCAAATGAAACGTGCATATCTCATTACCTCATCTTTAAGTAATTAAATACTTCAACGCTAAGTCTTCATTTACGTATAAATACATCAACCGATCACGCCTTCTTCTTGTTTTCAGAACCTCATACGTTTTAATGGCTTCCGAAACCATTAATGTAAAATATATATATCAATCTTATGTCCACGTCTTACTGCTAGTATACTTGTACATACTTGAAACGTGATGGGCTTTCTCGTTTTGAATTGGCCCTGCTGCTCTCGAGTAGTATGGTAGCGGAAATGGAGTGATAAGGCTGTACTGGTCTTCGCTTGAACGAGCGTGAAGGAGATGGGGAGGTATACGGGTGAAGCTATGTTGGTTGATGGTGGTTCGAAGACATTCTGGAGTGTATTGTCTTTGCTAAGGAGATGGTTTCAAGTGGCCTTGACTGTGAGTTCGTTCGAAGAAATATTGGAGAGGGTACTAAGTATTGGGCCATGTACAATACGTAATGTTTTTATATGGTGGTTACTCACTGGGATCCGCATTTCGTGAATACAAGCAGGAGGAATTTGCTATGTTAATGGGTCTCCTGAAGTGTGCGGGTGTAAGGTTGGAAAGAGGACTGGAAGGGGAGAGTAGTGGTGATTTTTATTCGGATTTTTCTTTGAGAAATGGAGGCGGAAGGAAGGCTTGAAGGAGGCGGTGATAGGTATTTTGAGGAGCAGCTGATCGCGTATGGTATTTAAGGGAGAAAGGGTACAGTGCGGGTTGGGTATTGGGCCGGTTTTGGGTAAGCAATGAGGCCCGATTTATTTAGTTAAAATAAAGTTAGTTTTATTTTAAATATTGTATAACTTGTAACTATAATATCTCTTGCATACGATATCAGAAATTCGAACGGTTGGATCCGTCAGGACCGTATGGACGAGCACTCCACAATGAAGCTGACTGAGAGTGAAACAGAGCTCGTTACAATTTATGGCGTAATAAATTGCCCGTCGCAATCAAATAACGCAAACCGTTATTTAACGATTAACGCGCCAATGTGAGTAAAACTCACCAACTCTGAACAGTTTATAATTTCATGTTGTATTTTTGAACTGTTAGATATTGTCTGTTTGATGTGTGTTGACTGTTTGATTGAACTGCTAGACAGTTAGTGGAAACTTTATATATATGTGTATACATATATATATATATATATATAACAGTTGGATATTTATATGTTGATTTTGTTGATCAGAATAATTCACATCGAAGTGAAATCGATGTTATCTATATTGTTTAACATCTGTGATGCAGGGAAACAGGTTGGAGGAATCCAATTGGATTCCTCAACAGTTATTTTACTGTGATTTATATAGTGTGATATATAATGTGATATATAATCTGTTGGTGATTATATGTGTTTGGACGATATTGATCATCGTGATTTGATACGATTGAATACCATGACATACCGGGATGTTGATAAAGGAATTTTCAAAGTGATATTGAAAATAGAATGTTTATAAAATGGGATATTTATAAATAAGAGATATTTATAAAGTGGAATATTTATAAATAAGAAATGTTTATAAATTGGGATATTTATAAATAGGAGATATTCAAAAAGGAAATAATTTCAAACCATTTTCTTTTTGAATGGAAAGGCCTGTGTGGCGGGTTTGGGGATTTTCCCGATGCTCCCGATACAAAGGAAGTTATGGCGAATTTTCCCGGGAATTTAAGGAGTTAGAGTATTTCTAGAATAAATTTGAAAAGGAAATATTTGTAAACCTTTTACAAATGGAATTGGAAAGGGAGCATTATAAAAAGGAAATCATTTTTAAAGTGTAGAACCGTTATTTAAAAGTAAATCTTTTCAAATGAATAAAATGTTGTTAAAAAGGAAATCTTTATAAAGTGAATATAGTTAATCGAATATAGACATTCGAAAGGAGAAATCGAATATGGTATTCGAAGTTAGTTAATCGAATATGGTATTCGAAGTTAGTTAATCGAATATGGTATTCGAAGTTAGTTAATCGAATATGGTATTCGAAGTTAGTTAATCTAATATGGTATTCGAAGTTAGTTAATCGAATATGGTATTCGAAGTTAGTTAATCGAATATGGTATTCGAAGTTAGTTAATCGAATATGGTATTCGAAGTTAGTTAATCGAATATGGTATTCGAAGTTAGTTAATCGAATATGGTATTCGAAGTTAGTTAATCGAATATGGTATTCGAAGTTAGTTAATCGGATATGGTATTCGAAAGTTAGTTAATCGAATATAGACATTCGAAAGGAGAAATCGAATATGGTATTCGAAGTTAGTTAATCGAATATGGTATTCGAAGTTAGAAATCGAATATGGTATTCGAAAGTTAGTTAATCGAATATAGACATTCGAAAGGAGAAATCGAATATGGTATTCGAAGTTAGTTAATCGAATATGGTATTCGAAGTAAGTTAATCGAATCTGGTATTCGAAAGTTAGTTAATCGAATATATTATTCGAAAGGGGGTTAGTCGATTTAGAGTTAATCAGTTAGAGTTAATCAAATAAGTGTTAATCCAAATAAGTTAAGTTAATCGAATCTAGTTATTCGATAGGAGTTAATCGAGTTGATCGAGTTGAGAAATAAGTTAAGTTAAATAAGTTGAGTTGATCGGGTGGTTCGACCAAGTTAGTCGAGCCTAGTTAATCGAATCGAATTGGTCGAACCAAGTAAGTCGAGTTAGTCGAGTCAAGTTTAGTTAGTCGAGTTAAATAAATCGATGTTAGTTTCATCGAAAGGAGTATCGATGTTAGTTTCATCGAAAGGAGTTATCGATGTTAGTTTCATCGAAAGGAGTATCGATGTTAGTTTCATCGAAAGGAGATATCGATGTTAGTTTCATCGAAAGGAGTTATCGATGTTAGTTTCATCGAAAGGAGATATCGATGTTAGTTTCATCGAAGGGAGTTATCGATTATAGTTTAATCGAAGTGAGATTTTCAAATATGAGATATTTGAAAAGGAAGAGTCATCGAATATTAGTTATTCGAAGAGAGATTATCGAATATCGTTTATTCGAGAAGGAGTTAATCGAATATAGGTTATTCGAAGAAGAGTTAATCAAATAGAGATTTCTCGAAGAGAGTTAATCGGCGAATTCGTTTATATCGAATTCGGGAAAGTACTTATACTTTCTAATGTTTAAATAGAGATTTATTTATTTATAAATAAATAAGTGTTAGGTTAATTATTCACTAATAAGAATAGAAGTTATAATTAAAGTTAGATAATTCGAAAGTAGGGATTATAACGTTATCGTTATAACCAATGTTTTAAATATAGAAGTAGATTAGTAAAATTTGGATCCGAGAAAGACGTAAAGAAGTTGTTAAAGATTAAAAGATAAACTTTGACCATTTCGAAGTTATAACGTTGTTCAGTCAAGGTCTGAGAGGTAATTATACCCCAACTTGAGTGACTTCCTTCTTAACTAAGAAATGGTAAGGTTTGATCGTAAAGGAGTTTTGGAAATGTTTTCCAAACGAGAATCAGAAATGTTTTCTGATAAAAGAAAAATAAGAATTTAGAATATAGGGAAACAGGAGATTAGTAAATAAATGAACTAAAGAGATTTATGTTAAATGATGTTTGTTCGATATAATTTCCATTTGGAAATAATATCGTTGTTTGCACACTTGTTTTTCTTTGATAGTTAACTCACCGACTATCGAAGTTTTGACCATTTTAACGTTGTTAATATAGAGAGACCGGTTGGATTATTATCCATAGAACCACTCTGTATTGGCATAAGCGTCGTGAATCATATATGCCAAAGAAAATTGAAGACGGAGTAAAATGCAAGGGCTATCCTGTTTACAGAATAGTGCCTTCGGTTTGTCCAGTCCCAGGACAACTTGTATGGACGGAGGTCTGACAGAGTGTAAAGACCCGGAAATTCCCGCTCTTTGAATCGACCATAAACCACACAGGTCTGACCCAAAGGTTGGAAATTTTCGAATACTTTAACTTTGGGAATACAATACATCAAAACAAATAACAGCAGACTTTTATTACATTACAATAATGTTACATCAGAGTACAGAATATATCAGAGTACATATAAAGTAAACTACAGCGGAAGATAAATTACAACAGATTTAAATACATTAAACAGCGGAAGACTTCTATGCTCTGGACACAGCTTTAAGCTTCGATCCAGGATCCTGCTAAAAGAATAGATATCTGCAAAAAGCTACTCGACTGCCCGTGTGGAAAAGAGGGCACCCGAGTTTGCAAAGTGAAACAAACTACGAGTCAGTCATGGGACTGGTGTGAGAATTCTTAACTAGTTTAACTAATAGTAATAAGGCAAATCCAAGGACCACGCCGCTAACGCGGAACGGGTTTACTCCAATGGATTGCCGGTGCATAAACTAAAGTAAATCGAGAAATAACGCAATGTCTTTTTGGAAAAATGAAACCATTATAAGACCCAGGTCCCATCACACAATGCAACGCACACCAGAGGATAGGGTTTTACCTTATAATGGTCAAAAGATGCTTGATACGTATAAAACGGATTTGATATTATTATTAGTGTATATATGTTTTAATAAAAAGATTTGAATCATAAGTATCAATCCTAGACGGCATGGTTACCATATAGCATGTCGCCAATACTAGTTCTACAATCAAAACCGCAAGGGCGTATTGGAAATTTGGATTCCATCATGAGTCGAGGCTAGGGGCAAGATCCTCTCCGATTCGAGACACTCTAGCAAATGCCTCAGGATTCCCCGCAGTGAACCCTTGGAAGCGGTAGGGCCGGTCCCCGCCTATGGGCAGTGGATTAGTTATGCCTGAACACACGTTTCCCGGTCCCTTTGGACCTATAGTATGACCACCAACGGCCTATAAAAATAACGAGGCGCCTCAAAATCCATCATCCACATAAGTAAAATGTCAGGGCTGGTAGGTCACTGACACCACTCTAGCTAGAAAGAAACGTGTGCACTCCCTACGGCCCATATCCCGTTTTTGACTCATACCGGGGTGTGAGGCTCGCGAAGTCACGATATACACAAAGCTATGCCTAAATAGACTATGCTTTGATCATCAACCACAAGGCCCTGCTTTTCAACAAAAGCCTTGATCAATGCATCTTAGTATGCCACATTGTCAGTCCATACTATACCATTGATTTCTACCAATATATAACCTCTAAGCTCGTATGTCTCAGAGAAGGGTGTTAACCACCAAACAGATATATATTAAGAGAGATCAGCGAATGTAGTATAAGGGACTACAACGTCAGACATACATTCCATTTATAAACTTATGCCCTGGGTCTGGACGAAAGTCAAATCCGTACAAATCAACACTACGTCCGGATAACTACCATCTTAGCCCCATCTTGGGAGCAAATCAATCAAGGACCTCAACACTAGTTACCCATTCGATGTGAAGATCGTCGGTCTTCAATCGCCGTCTTCAACTCTTAGATTTAGAACGTCGTGTAATCATTTGAAATGAGATTGAACTCGGTCTTTTCAAATGATTCTCGCATATATATATATATAATTTGAAAACATTTCATATCGTTATTGATATTTGATAACGACCTATCGCTATTTTTATTTATATAAAAATTAGCTCGAATAAATTTAACGATGCTTCGGGTCAATGGGCGACCCTGGCGCTGTTTTCAACCAAATTTGACTTATGCATATCTAACCGTTGGATTTTGATGAAATTTATATCATTGAAAAGATTTTCCCAAAGCGGTCCTAACGGTTCCTGTTTTGGGAAATTCCGACGGTCGGATTCCTCTGTATAACCGTTTAAAGTTACGATTGTCGATACGCGAACTACCGCGCGTGTTTCGTTTAAATTTAATATATATACATATAAATCGTTTTACTATTTCAATTATAAAAGTCTATTCTTTTTATCGCATCTAAAATGACGATAAAATATTTCTTGTTTTATTTTACTACCTTTCTTATTTTATTTATTCTAATTGTAAATAAATTATGCTTTATATATCCTTTTAATTTATTTTCTATTTATTTACCTAAATGTAAATAAATGTTTTTCTATTCTTTTGCTTATTTATTTACCTAAATGTAAATAAATGTTTTACTTTTACTTTTGTTATATTTATTTACATTAAATGTAAATAAATGTATCTAATTTCTTATTCATATTTATTTACACTATTTGTAAATAAATGGTTTCAATTTCCTTTGCAAATCCTATTTACATAGCAAATGTAAATAATTGTATTTCTTTAATTCTTTTCTGATATTCCCTTTTAACATAAAAAGAATATCTTATGTCAGTTCTTTTCTAACCTTTCTTTTATTATTTTCATAAGAAAATGTTAATAATTACTATTTACAAATTGATTCTTTTTATTTACATAAGAAAAATGTAAATAAATCCTATTCACAAAATTATTATTATTATTCTTTTTATTTACATAAGAAAATGTAAATAAATTCTTATTCACATATTTGTTCTTTATTTTCTATTTATTCTTAATTACATAAATGTAATTTTCTTCCTTATAATCTTAATTACATAAAAATGTAATTTTATTTCTTATAATCTTAATTACATATAAATGTAAATTTCTTTACAGTGTAAAATATATTCTTTTAATTACATATAAAAATGTAATTTATTTAATCTCTTATTTACCTAATGTAAATATATGTGTATTCCTATTTCTATGTTTTATTTATACTTAATATTTATAGTAATTTACATATGCTTAAACCTCCCACATTGGATAGGTATTGTTGTGACTACTGGACAGCCGGGCGGGTCCGGGCAGGTTTACATCACAACTCAATCCAACCTCGTGTTTAAGCATCATATTTCTTATTTATTTACCTAAGTGTAAATAAATGTTTTCCTTTATTTTATTTTACAAAAAAAAAAAATAACTTTTTATTCTATTCTTTACAATAGGAAAATATAACTTTTTAGTTTATTTCCTATACATCGAAATAAATATAAATGTCCTTTTATTTCTTATACATTGAAATAAATATTTCCTATAGCTTATGTGAATATCCTTCATAGTATCAGCATTACTAAATATATTTATATGTCAATCTTTGATTCATTCCTACTATACAAACATGACGGTGTAATTTATGTCATTACAACTAAAATTAGCTCAACGATGTTTTTGTGTCATCACAAATAAATTAACACACGATGGTTTTGTGTCATTACAACAAAAATTTAACATAACAATGTATTGGTGTTATTACAACTAAAATTTAACACAACAATGTTTGGTGTCATTTCAACTAATTTAACATAAACAACATAATATCTGATTTGGTGTACTTTTGATGAATCACAATAAAGGTCTCATCTTTATTTTTATTTGTTAATGAAAATAAAGATTTAAAAACTTGCATTTTATTTTATGAGTAAAATAAAGATTAAACTTGCCCTTTTATTATATTCACTAAATAAATGTAACACTTTGTTCTTTAATTTGTAAACAGAATAAACACCAAAATTTTCTCTTTTATATTTCTGTTAACAAAATGAGCACTAAACTTGTTCCTTTACTTTGCAAATAAAATGAGCGCAAAATTTGTTCTTTTACTATGTTAACAAAATTAACGTAAAGATTGTCTCTTTTCTTTGTTAACAAAATCAACATGAAAATTTATCCTGTTCCTATGTTTACACAATGGCATAAAAGTTTATCCTTTATATATTAACAAAACAATGTTAACTTTGTCCCTTTTTTTTTTATTAACAAATTTTGACAAAATATTGCTCTTTTGTTTTATGTAAACAAAAACTTGCCTTTTATTTTACAATCAAATTTCATGTTAAAATGATCTTTTATTTTGCTTGTAAACAAGATAAACAAAGCAGGAATAAATATTCTAATTTTTATTTAAGAAAATACGATGAGAATAAAAATCAAGGTAAACATTTTGTCATTTATTTTGTAAACAAATTTGTATAAAAACTTTGTCTTCTCATTATGTAAACAAATCTTTGTCTTTTTGTTTTACTAACAAAACCTATGTTAAAACCTATGTTAACAAAATAATATTAAAAATTGTCCTTTTATTTTATGTAAACAAAACAAAAAATTGTCCTTTTAACTGTTAATCAAAATTAATGTTAAAATGGTCTTTTATTTGATTAACCAAAATTTATGAAAACTTTGTCCTTTTATCTTGTTAACAAATTGTGTTAAAAATTATGTCTTTTGTTTTAACAACAAAATTGAGTAAAAATGCCTTTTTGTCTTAATAAACAAATTTAGTAAAAATGTCTTTTTGTTTACCAAACAAATTTTTAAAAAAATGTCCTTTTGTTTTGTAAACAAAATCATATGTTAAAATAGTCTTTTTATGTCAACAAAGATTTGTCTTTTATTATGTAAAAAAACAATTCTTTTTATTATGTAGAAATAATTCTTTTTGTTTACAAAAATTCGTCTTTTCTTATGTACACAAAATAACATGAAAATAATTCCTTTTTACTATGTTTACAAAATACCCATCAAATAATCCTTTTTACTATGTTTACAAAATAAACATAAAATATGAAATAAATTGGTACTTTATTTTGTTTACCAACATAAAAATAAAATTTGTCATTTTATTTTGTTTACAAAAAGAAAAGTAAAATTATTCATTTTATCTAGTTTACAAAATGAAGGTAAAAATTTGTGTTTCTTTTGTAGACAAAATTATGGTAGAAACTGCTTCTGATTTGTAACAAGAATAACCAAAATACAAATTTAATGTTTTTATTTTTATGTAAGAAATAAAAAATAAAAAATAATAATAATAATAACGATGAGAATTTTATTGGGAATACATCAGGAAGTACAGATTTAAACAGACAAGCTATATCATGTCATCACAGCATTACAAATCACAATCAATCATACATTACAGTCACAGCACAATCAACATCCAAAAGAATATATACAACATAAATTTCATGCTGAGTGGGTACAATAAAATAAATAAATAAATAATTTTAATTTTAAAAATAGGAATCTCACATTCGTTGTAGATTATGGTCCAAATTCCAAACAGTTCAAAATGGTTCTTTTTCAGTCCAGCAATGAAAATCTGGTTTTTACGATCAGAATGCTGCCCTTCTTTCTTCTTCAGGAGCAAAGGCCAAACCTTTCGACAGGGAATGGAGGGTGGCGGCTGGGAATTGACTGCGGTGGCTCGGGTGGTTGTTGCGGTTACAACGAATGGTGGAAGGGAAGAGCAAAAATATTTTGGAGGCCGCCATTTGATTTGCAAGATTTAATTTTCAGTGAGGATGGATTTGGGGAAAACGTTTGATTGAGAGAAAAAAAGTAAAGGAGAAAGTGATAAAAAGAAAGGGGAGGGAACGGTTTTTATAAAAGAGGAAAGGCACAAGGAGAGATAAGAGAGGACGACTTGTTTTGGACAGTAAGGAATATGAGGAATGAGAAAAATTAGATTACCGCTTCTAGACCATTTATAGAAAGGAATTTTAATGGCTAATTAAATGGTAATACATTCATTCTTTCTAATTCATCTTTAATAAAATTCTGAACGTTACTATCAATGTCCAAATTCAAAATAGGGAAAGAAAGTATTAGGGTATGAACAAAATTAAACATGTATTTAGGCAATCAATTTCAAAGGTTATAAGTTTGAGTTCAAGTCTATCCTATAAGTTGTTTTATTTACATGAATCGTTTTCCTTATATGATAAATATTCACATTTAATTATTCAACAAAATTTCAATTGAACGATAAACTTTAAAATAATTTATTTATTTTAAGTCTTAATAACTTAATAAATCAATTCTTCATTTACATTAAAATTTCCATTTTTATATTATTATCATAGATTTTCAATTTGAACTACAATTATAAATGAATCAAGTCAATTTCACACAAGTAATTTAATATTAAATTTCTACTTCCAAATTTTATCAAAATGACTAACTCGATATTTTAATTGCGATCAATGTAAGTCATTATTGTAATGACAACTTGAATTTCGTTACCTGAATAATTCAATTAAGTTTTCATCATAGAATTACATAATTAAAACATTAAAGTTAAATTATATATATCCAATTCTCAATAAATACATACTAACCATATTTATAGCAATATCTACAATCAATGGAGATTATAACATTTATAACACGTTGAGATTCATTATATACCCAAAATGACTTATATTACTTGTATTCACAAATCTAAATTTTCAGTATATAAATGGAGTTCAAAATTAGTTTATCCATTTCATATATTGTTACTTCAATTATTCATTATTTACCAAATTCCATTTTTATTATAGTTATAAATACATACACAACCACTTTCATTGAATATATTATATCAATTCCAAGTTTCACCATCAATCAATTTAGACAAATCACAAATTTATTTGGAATCAAAACAAGTCACAATTTACATAATAGATTGAATTTCAATACTTAACCATTCAATTAAGTTTTCACTGTAAATTTCTCAAAAGTTTATATCATTAAAGTTTTTAATTACAAATTCATTGACGCCATTAAATTCATATAATTAAATATTAAAGTCCACATCTCTATCTTTAATAATATATACCCAAACTTAGTTATCATTACAATCAATGCAAGTTATTTCAATTTACAACAAATATAAATTCATTACAATTCATTACATAATAAAATGATTTATATTATTCATATTCCATTGATTAAAATCATCAGTACAAAATAAATCTCAAATTTAGTTAATCCATTTTATATTATTAATTCAATAAATTTCACATTCCATTTTAAATAGATTATCAAACACTGTCATTATCACATATATAGCCATTTAGAATCAATTCTAAATAATCAAGTTAAGTTCATATTTTAACAACCTATGACACAAAACATTAATTTTAATATTTATACCAACATTGTTCAAATTCACATTATTATACAAAGTTTAAAATCGAATTCTGAAATTACCGTGCCATTTCAGGCTCGTAATATAAATTTATAAATATAAAAATTCTAACTTTGATTAAAAACAATTTTTTTTTCTGTCGTTATTATTTAAAATAAATTATTTTAAATATTAAAAACCCATTAAAATTCTAAAAATAAAAATTTTAAATTGGCCCCAAAATTCCGGGTTGTTACAATCTCCCCCACTTAAAATCTTTTCGTCCTCGAAAAGGAACTAAGGAAAAAGTTGTTTAATTTACTAACTAAACTTTAATTTCCTTTTATTAATTTTATTTGTTAGCTAACTTATCAAATATATATACTCTTATATATATAAAAATCATTTTTCCAAAAATAGATTATATAATCAAAAATACGCTAATTATAAACTTGTTACTCTTAACTCATTCTAGGGTATTGCTAACCCCATCTCTAACGAGTTTTCTCATTCTAGGACACTGCTGGTCCTATCTCTAATGAGTATTCTTATTGGATTTTACTAATCCAATCTCTGATGAGTCTTTGTTCAGTTCTAACGAGTTGTATCCCCAAAGATTTGAGCTAACCAGAGCTCTGATACCACCTGTAAAGACCCGGAAATTCCCGCTCTTTGAATCGACCATAAACCACACAGGTCTGACCCAAAGGTTGGAAATTTTCGAATACTTTAACTTTGGGAATACAATACATCAGAACAAATAACAGCAGACTTTTATTACATTACAATAATGTTACATCAGAGTACAGAATATATCAGAGTACATATAAAGTAAACTACAGCGGAAGATAAATTACAACAGATTTAAATACATTAAACAGCGGAAGACTTCTATGCTCTGGACACAGCTTTAGGCTTCGATCCAGGATCCTGCTAAAAGAATAGATATCTGCAAAAAGCTACTCGACTGCCCGTGTGGAAAAGAGGGCACCCGAGTTTGCAAAGTGAAACAAACTACGAGTCAGTCATGGGACTGGTGTGAGAATTCTTAACTAGTTTAACTAATAGTAATAAGGCAAATCCAAGGACCACGCCGCTAACGCGGAACGGGTTTACTCCAATGGATTGCCGGTGCATAAACTAAAGTAAATCGAGAAATAACGCAATGTCTTTTTGGAAAAATGAAACCATTATAAGACCCAGGTCCCATCACACAATGCAACGCACACCAGAGGATAGGGTTTTACCTTATAATGGTCAAAAGATGCTTGATACGTATAAAACGGATTTGATATTATTATTAGTGTATATATGTTTTAATAAAAAGATTTGAATCATAAGTATCAATCCTAGACGGCATGGTTACCATATAGCATGTCGCCAATACTAGTTCTACAATCAAAACCGCAAGGGCGTATTAGAAATTTGGATTCCATCATGAGTCGAGGCTAGGGGCAAGATCCTCTCCGATTCGAGACACTCTAGCAAATGCCTCAGGATTCCCCGCAGTGAACCCTTGGAAGCGGTAGGGCCGGTCCCCGCCTATGGGCAGTGGATTAGTTATGCCTGAACACACGTTTCCCGGTCCCTTTGGACCTATAGTATGACCACCAACGGCCTATAAAAATAACGAGGCGCCTCAAAATCCATCATCCACATAAGTAAAATGTCAGGGCTGGTAGGTCACTGACACCACTCTAGCTAGAAAGAAACGTGTGCACTCCCTACGGTCCATATCCCGTTTTTGACTCATACCGGGGTGTGAGGCTCGCGAAGTCACGATATACACAAAGCTATGCCTAAATAGACTATGCTTTGATCATCAACCACAAGGCCCTGCTTTTCAACAAAAGCCTTGATCAATGCATCTTAGTATGCCACATTGTCAGTCCATACTATACCATTGATTTCTACCAATATATAACCTCTAAGCTCGTATGTCTCAGAGAAGGGTGTTAACCACCAAACAGATATATATTAAGAGAGATCAGCGAATGTAGTATAAGGGACTACAACGTCAGACATACATTCCATTTATAAACTTATGCCCTGGGTCTGGACGAAAGTCAAATCCGTACAAATCAACACTACGTCCGGATAACTACCATCTTAGCCCCATCTTGGGAGCAAATCAATCAAGGACCTCAACACTAGTTACCCATTCGATGTGAAGATCGTCGGTCTTCAATCGCCGTCTTCAACTCTTAGATTTAGAACGTCGTGTAATCATTTGAAATGAGATTGAACTCGGTCTTTTCAAATGATTCTCGCATATATATATATATAATTTGAAAACATTTCATATCGTTATTGATATTTGATAACGACCTATCGCTATTTTTATTTATATAAAAATTAGCTCGAATAAATTTAACGATGCTTCGGGTCAATGGGCGACCCTGGCGCTGTTTTCAACCAAATTTGACTTATGCATATCTAACCGTTGGATTTTGATGAAATTTATATCATTGAAAAGATTTTCCCAAAGCGGTCCTAACGGTTCCTGTTTTGGGAAATTCCGACGGTCGGATTCCTCTGTATAACCGTTTAAAGTTACGATTGTCGATACACGAACTACCGCGCGTGTTTCGTTTAAATTTAATATATATACATATAAATCGTTTTACTATTTCAATTATAAAAGTCTATTCTTTTTATCACATCTAAAATGACGATAAAATATTTCTTGTTTTATTTTACTACCTTTCTTATTTTATTTATTCTAATTGTAAATAAATTATGCTTTATATATCCTTTTAATTTATTTTCTATTTATTTACCTAAATGTAAATAAATGTTTTTCTATTCTTTTGCTTATTTATTTACCTAAATGTAAATAAATGTTTTACTTTTACTTTTGTTATATTTATTTACATTAAATGTAAATAAATGTATCTAATTTCTTATTCATATTTATTTACACTATTTGTAAATAAATGGTTTCAATTTCCTTTGCAAATCCTATTTACATAGCAAATGTAAATAATTGTATTTCTTTAATTCTTTTCTGATATTCCCTTTTAACATAAAAAGAATATCTTATGTCAGTTCTTTTCTAACCTTTCTTTTATTATTTTCATAAGAAAATGTTAATAATTACTATTTACAAATTGATTCTTTTTATTTACATAAGAAAAATGTAAATAAATCTTATTCACAAAATTATTATTATTATTCTTTTTATTTACATAAGAAAATGTAAATAAATTCTTATTCACATATTTGTTCTTTATTTTCTATTTATTCTTAATTACATAAATGTAATTTTCTTCCTTATAATCTTAATTACATAAAAATGTAATTTTATTTCTTATAATCTTAATTACATATAAATGTAAATTTCTTTACAGTGTAAAATATATTCTTTTAATTACATATAAAAATGTAATTTATTTAACCTCTTATTTACCTAATGTAAATATATGTGTATTCCTATTTCTATGTTTTATTTATACTTAATATTTATAGTAATTTACATATGCTTAAACCTCCCACATTGGATAGGTATTGTTGTGACTACTGGACAGCCGGGCGGGTCCGGGCAGGTTTACATCACAACTCAATCCAACCTCGTGTTTAAGCATCATATTTCTTATTTATTTACCTAAGTGTAAATAAATGTTTTCCTTTATTTTATTTTACAAAAAAAAAATAACTTTTTATTCTATTCTTTACAATAGGAAAATATAACTTTTTAGTTTATTTCCTATACGTCGAAATAAATATAAATGTCCTTTTATTTCTTATACATTGAAATAAATATTTCCTATAGCTTATGTGAATATCCTTCATAGTATCAGCATTACTAAATATATTTATATGTCAATCTTTGATTCATTCCTACTATACAAACATGACGGTGTAATTTATGTCATTACAACTAAAATTAGCTCAACGATGTTTTTGTGTCATCACAAATAAATTAACACACGATGGTTTTGTGTCATTACAACAAAAATTTAACATAACAATGTATTGGTGTTATTACAACTAAAATTTAACACAACAATGTTTGGTGTCATTTCAACTAATTTAACATAAACAACATAATATCTGATTTGGTGTACTTTTGATGAATCACAATAAAGGTCTCATCTTTATTTTTATTTGTTAATGAAAATAAAGATTTAAAAACTTGCATTTTATTTTATGAGTAAAATAAAGATTAAACTTGCCCTTTTATTATATTCACTAAATAAATGTAACACTTTGTTCTTTAATTTGTAAACAGAATAAACACCAAAATTTTCTCTTTTATATTTCTGTTAACAAAATGAGCACTAAACTTGTTCCTTTACTTTGCAAATAAAATGAGCGCAAAATTTGTTCTTTTACTATGTTAACAAAATTAACGTAAAGATTGTCTCTTTTCTTTGTTAACAAAATCAACATGAAAATTTATCCTGTTCCTATGTTTACACAATGGCATAAAAGTTTATCCTTTATATATTAACAAAACAATGTTAACTTTGTCCCTTTTTTTTTTATTAACAAATTTTGACAAAATATTGCTCTTTTGTTTTATGTAAACAAAAACTTGCCTTTTATTTTACAATCAAATTTCATGTTAAAATGATCTTTTATTTTGCTTGTAAACAAGATAAACAAAGCAGGAATAAATATTCTAATTTTTATTTAAGAAAATACGATGAGAATAAAAATCAAGGTAAACATTTTGTCATTTATTTTGTAAACAAATTTGTATAAAAACTTTGTCTTCTCATTATGTAAACAAATCTTTGTCTTTTTGTTTTACTAACAAAACCTATGTTAAAACCTATGTTAACAAAATAATATTAAAAATTGTCCTTTTATTTTATGTAAACAAAACAAAAAATTGTCCTTTTAACTGTTAATCAAAATTAATGTTAAAATGGTCTTTTATTTGATTAACCAAAATTTATGAAAACTTTGTCCTTTTATCTTGTTAACAAATTGTGTTAAAAATTATGTCTTTTGTTTTAACAACAAAATTGAGTAAAAATGCCTTTTTGTCTTAATAAACAAATTTAGTAAAAATGTCTTTTTGTTTACCAAACAAATTTTTAAAAAAATGTCCTTTTGTTTTGTAAACAAAATCATATGTTAAAATAGTCTTTTTATGTCAACAAAGATTTGTCTTTTATTATGTAAAAAAACAATTCTTTTTATTATGTAGAAATAATTCTTTTTGTTTACAAAAATTCGTCTTTTCTTATGTACACAAAATAACATGAAAATAATTCCTTTTTACTATGTTTACAAAATACCCATCAAATAATCCTTTTTACTATGTTTACAAAATAAACATAAAATATGAAATAAATTGGTACTTTATTTTGTTTACCAACATAAAAATAAAATTTGTCATTTTATTTTGTTTACAAAAAGAAAAGTAAAATTATTCATTTTATCTAGTTTACAAAATGAAGGTAAAAATTTGTGTTTCTTTTGTAGACAAAATTATGGTAGAAACTGCTTCTGATTTGTAACAAGAATAACCAAAATACAAATTTAATGTTTTTATTTTTATGTAAGAAATAAAAAATAAAAAATAATAATAATAATAACGATGAGAATTTTATTGGGAATACATCAGGAAGTACAGATTTAAACAGACAAGCTATATCATGTCATCACAGCATTACAAATCACAATCAATCATACATTACAGTCACAGCACAATCAACATCCAAAAGAATATATACAACATAAATTTCATGCTGAGTGGGTACAATAAAATAAATAAATAAATAATTTTAATTTTAAAAATAGGAATCTCACATTCGTTGTAGATTATGGTCCAAATTCCAAACAGTTCAAAATGGTTCTTTTTCAGTCCAGCAATGAAAATCTGGTTTTTACGATCAGAATGCTGCCCTTCTTTCTTCTTCAGGAGCAAAGGCCAAACCTTTCGACAGGGAATGGAGGGTGGCGGCTGGGAATTGACTGCGGTGGCTCGGGTGGTTGTTGCGGTTACAACGAATGGTGGAAGGGAAGAGCAAAAATATTTTGGAGGCCGCCATTTGATTTGCAAGATTTAATTTTCAGTGAGGATGGATTTGGGGAAAACGTTTGATTGAGAGAAAAAAAGTAAAGGAGAAAGTGATAAAAAGAAAGGGGAGGGAACGGTTTTTATAAAAGAGGAAAGGCACAAGGAGAGATAAGAGAGGACGACTTGTTTTGGACAGTAAGGAATATGAGGAATGAGAAAAATTAGATTACCGCTTCTAGACCATTTATAGAAAGGAATTTTAATGGCTAATTAAATGGTAATACATTCATTCTTTCTAATTCATCTTTAATAAAATTCTGAACGTTACTATCAATGTCCAAATTCAAAATAGGGAAAGAAAGTATTAGGGTATGAACAAAATTAAACATGTATTTAGGCAATCAATTTCAAAGGTTATAAGTTTGAGTTCAAGTCTATCCTATAAGTTGTTTTATTTACATGAATCGTTTTCCTTATATGATAAATATTCACATTTAATTATTCAACAAAATTTCAATTGAACGATAAACTTTAAAATAATTTATTTATTTTAAGTCTTAATAACTTAATAAATCAATTCTTCATTTACATTAAAATTTCCATTTTTATATTATTATCATAGATTTTCAATTTGAACTACAATTATAAATGAATCAAGTCAATTTCACACAAGTAATTTAATATTAAATTTCTACTTCCAAATTTTATCAAAATGACTAACTCGATATTTTAATTGCGATCAATGTAAGTCATTATTGTAATGACAACTTGAATTTCGTTACCTGAATAATTCAATTAAGTTTTCATCATAGAATTACATAATTAAAACATTAAAGTTAAATTATATATATCCAATTCTCAATAAATACATACTAACCATATTTATAGCAATATCTACAATCAATGGAGATTATAACATTTATAACACGTTGAGATTCATTATATACCCAAAATGACTTATATTACTTGTATTCACAAATCTAAATTTTCAGTATATAAATGGAGTTCAAAATTAGTTTATCCATTTCATATATTGTTACTTCAATTATTCATTATTTACCAAATTCCATTTTTATTATAGTTATAAATACATACACAACCACTTTCATTGAATATATTATATCAATTCCAAGTTTCACCATCAATCAATTTAGACAAATCACAAATTTATTTGGAATCAAAACAAGTCACAATTTACATAATAGATTGAATTTCAATACTTAACCATTCAATTAAGTTTTCACTGTAAATTTCTCAAAAGTTTATATCATTAAAGTTTTTAATTACAAATTCATTGACGCCATTAAATTCATATAATTAAATATTAAAGTCCACATCTCTATCTTTAATAATATATACCCAAACTTAGTTATCATTACAATCAATGCAAGTTATTTCAATTTACAACAAATATAAATTCATTACAATTCATTACATAATAAAATGATTTATATTATTCATATTCCATTGATTAAAATCATCAGTACAAAATAAATCTCAAATTTAGTTAATCCATTTTATATTATTAATTCAATAAATTTCACATTCCATTTTAAATAGATTATCAAACACTGTCATTATCACATATATAGCCATTTAGAATCAATTCTAAATAATCAAGTTAAGTTCATATTTTAACAACCTATGACACAAAACATTAATTTTAATATTTATACCAACATTGTTCAAATTCACATTATTATACAAAGTTTAAAATCGAATTCTGAAATTACCGTGCCATTTCAGGCTCGTAATATAAATTTATAAATATAAAAATTCTAACTTTGATTAAAAACAATTTTTTTTTTCTGTCGTTATTATTTAAAATAAATTATTTTAAATATTAAAAACCCATTAAAATTCTAAAAATAAAAATTTTAAATTGGCCCCAAAATTCCGGGTTGTTACACAGAGTATATCCAATGGGTCGCGTAAGTTGATCTGTTCAAACGTATTCACGTTTGGTGGCGGAGGAATTCGTTTCTCTTAGCTGTATACCCGTGTTATTTTTGGATAAGTCAATTTGTGATTTGGCGGGTATGACGATGTGACATTTCTAAGTGAATGAAGATGGATGTCTGACATAGTATTTCCAGACGGTCACGTACATTGATTTCTTCAACCGTACCAAGAGTGGAAGCGGAGAAGGAAACTTCTTTTAGCTGACACGTAATGTATGGTTGTAGACGTCAATTAGTGATTTTCGATGGATCTGACAATGTGGCATTCGAAGTGAATCTGATGTGATGATAAAGCGTAGCTTCTAGCCTCATCAACCGTTAAATGACAGAAATCGGGCAGGCAGCATGGCTAAGTCGGTCGCACCGAAGTAGGGTGTATAATCACCTATCTAGTGAATATTCATTTGCTTCTTTTAATCTATCAATGCTGTCCCATATATATATACGGGAACGGTTGCTGATCCCAGCCGTTGGTGATGTACATTCGATACACTCAAGCGAAATGAGTGGTCGGTCATGTGTGGCTGAGTTGCAAGATGTTCTTGTTGAACTCCAGTGTATCGTTCCTAGAGTACACTGATCGGAAGGTGATTCCATACCTTGTCATAGTTGGGAATCCATTATCCAGTACGTGCTTGCGATTTTGATTGTATACTATATATGTAGAACGTGAGATGAAAGCGTTTCTGCTAGTTGATATCTATTTGTACATAGACATTATATTAATATCAAAAGGTTTTTGATATAAAGATATTTTGGATTCTCATAAGGGAAAAACCCGTTCCGTTATGCGGCGTGGTCTTATGAGATATCGTTTACTTGTTCATATACATGTTTTAAACTGTTTTACTCACACCAGTCCCATGACTGACCCGGAGTTTATTTGTTGTTTTCCCTAAACTCTTGGGTGCCTAAATTTGTACGGGCAGTCAAGTAGTCGGGTTTTACAGATATACTGGAAGAGCGTGGAGCAGGAGGCTTCAAGATCCTATAGCTATAGTTATTTCCGTTGTGTTGTAAGTGTTGTACTCTGATAAGTGCTATTGTATACATAACTGTTATATTTCAAAGTTATGTTATCTATTATATGTTATTCGTTCCGCTGTGAGGTTCGTGTTACTCTGATGTTGTGTTCTTCTTCTTCTTCTATTATAAGTTTCTATCTTATCTATTCTCACCTTCTAATTTCTTTCATTAACTATTCGGTTATTTTCGATCCTTGGATGTTCGATATGTGTTGTATATCGGATAACCAAGATCGCATTTTTCCGGGTCGTTACATGTGTTGTATGGAATCCATATAATTAACGTTATATGGTGATTGATTGGGCCTCATTCCAATCTGGAAAATAATAAAAAATTTAAAAGAAAATTCATGTGTTGAATATAAAAATAGTCACGTGTTGACGATGTTCATGTGTTGAAACTATTCATATGTTGAGTAAAATATTTCAATAATAAAATTTACATCTTTATCATATTTAAAATTAGAACTACTTCATGGTAGAGTCTGATTGAAAATCAAACGATAGATACCATAATTTTATAAAATATTTTACATAACAAAAATAGTGATGTGTTGACAGTGCTCATGTGTTGGGATTAGTCGTGTGTTGAAAGAAATATAGATTCATGTGTTGAATAGAATAAATATTCATTTGTTGAATAGAATAACGAATTTATTGAAATATATAAAGCCGTGTTAATTAGAGATGCGTTATTTTGACGCGAACGATATTTATATCGATTTTATTCGTTTTATAATGAATATTGAAAAGTGATTTCAAAATTTAATATTTTGAAATGAAATTCAAATTAAATTAGATTAAAATTCAAATTGAAATTTTATTGAATCAATTTGAAATGAATTCGAATCGAATAGAAAATGAATTCGATTCGAATTTAATAGAAAACAAATTTGAATTCAAATTGAATAGAAATGAATTCAAATTGAAATTGAATTAAAAACGAATTGAAATCGTTTTGAATTGAATTTAAAACGAACTGAAATTGAATTGAAATCAATTTGAAATGAATTCAAATTGAATTAAATAGAAGGTAAATTCAAATTGAATTGAATTGAAACGAATTAGAATTAGAATTGAATTGAAACGAATTTGAATTCGAATTAAATAAAAATTGAAATGAATTCGAATTGAAATCAAATCGATTTGAAATTGAAGATGAAGTTGAAATTGTTTTTGAAACGAATTTAAAACGATTTATAAAATACGTTTTAAAAAGGAAATCGACGAAATATATAATATATATATATATATATATATATATATATTATATATATAATGGCCTGAATAGAACGCGCCACGCCGCGGCAGTTCATGAATTTCGACCATTAACTTCGAATTGACGTTGCGGGAGATCCGACCGTCGGATTCTCCTAAAACCGAAACCGTTGGGTTCATATCGAAAAGAGCCTTCCAATGAATATTAGAAATTTGAAATCTAACGGTTGGATTTGGAATTATGTCCAAATCAATTTCAGAAAAGGTCGCTGTAAGTGCAGTTCGATGGCCATTGTTGGAAATCGACTGTACGGACCTTGATAAAATTATTAAAAATACCTATAATTTGTGTAAAATCATAATATGTGAACTGGAAAGAATTGGGCTGAAAAATTCCATATTTGAAAAGATAAAAATAGATTTTTATCGAAATGAACTAGTTATGAACTACAATTAAAATCAATTTATTTTTGAAATAAGTAAATTGAATTTGAAAGTGATTTTAAAAATAATCAATATTCCCAATACGTGAGATAGGCTGGAGTTGAATCGAAATTATCTTCGGAATATTTCGATGTTGGATTTCGTGACTATACAGATATTATTATGGGAATTTAAAAGATATATTTTATATCGTTATTTCCAGTACGATATTTGTTGGTTTCAGAATTTGATATTAAATATAAGCCGGTATATTTTCTATTCAGAGCCTTCTATTTAATATCGAATGTGATTTGGGTTTATCGTGAATCGTGTTTTATATGACATTGGTTCTTTAACCCAGTTAAAGGCAAGATGTTGATTTTTGAAAAGATTAAAACTAAGTGGAGTTTTAATGAATCTTTAATTAGATTAAAATGTGAATTGATAATTTAAATTATCAAATCTGAAAGGTGATCGAGAGTGGAGTATCACCAGTTTTGCTCCAAAGCGATAGTTAAATCTTTAATTAGATTTGAACGTGAAAAGGTAATTAATTTTACCGATAACACCGTGGTGTTAGATATGGAGTATTACCATTTTTGCTCCATGGGATGAATAGGTTGGGATTGGGAAATAAAACAAATAATTACTTCGGTGTGGTTCGCTAATCCCGACTAGTTTGAAATGATATCCAAAGGAAGATTAAAGAATAAATTTAGAAGAATTTATCTTGGATAAAATTAATGGGAACCTTTCCCTAAGAATGTGATTTTGTGAATAAAGGAATATTCCGAATTGGAATGAGGCGTTCGTTGTGTTTGTGTAACATTTGTTTACCATATACGTGGGATATTCAGAAAGGCCGGGTTATACCCATTCTGAATAACCGATTCGACGAGATGTCGAAGAGGAAGACGGTGGTTGAAGACCGGAAGTCTTCACATCGTTTGGGTGATTACTGATGATCTTGATTGGGCTGTACACCCAAGATGAGGGAAACAGTTGGTGATCGTCCAGACGTACTTGGAGATGGATGGATATGCGAGGAAAGTGCCTCCGGTTTCGTTCAAACCCAGAACGAACTTGTAAATGGATTGTGTGTCTGACATTGGATTTTATTCTGTGTTGATTGATCTCTATTAAATATACATCTGTTTGGCGGCGGAGAATTTATTCACTTGCTTAACGCCCTTCTCTGAGACGTACGAGCTCAGAGGTTGTATATCGATAGACATTAATCGCATGGAGTGAATTGCCAGTGTGGCACGCGTAAGTGGCAATTGATCAAGGCTTTTGTTGAAAAGCAAAGTCTTGTGGTTGATGATCAAAGCACGGCCTGTGTGGCATAGCTTTGTGTATAACGTGAATTCGCGAGCCTCACACCTCGGTATGAGTCAAAAACGGGATACGGACCCAAGGAGTGCACGACGTTTCTTTCTAGCTATGGTGTGTCAGTGACCTACCAGCCCTGACATTTATATACTTTTCACCTGTGTGGTTGTTGGATACGAGGCGCCTCGGATATAGGTCTGTAAGGACCGGGAAACGTGTGTTCAGGAATAACTAACCTTCAAAAGTAAGAGAGACCGACCTTGGAGGTTCCAAAAGATCAGAGTGGGGTCCTGAGGCATTGCTAGAGTGTCTCGAACGCGGAGAGGAGCTTGCCCCTTGCCTCGGCTCATGACGGAAATCCAATTTCCAATACGTGATATTGCGGTTTTAATTGTAGAACTAGTATGGCGACATGATAGATGGTACCCATGCCGCCTATGATTGATATTTATGATTGAAAATGTTTTGACACTATACACTTATAATAGTATCAAATGATTTGTTTTAAACGTACCAAGCATTATTTGGCTATTATAAGGGAAAACCCTGTCCTCCGGCTTGCGTTGCATTGTGTGATGGGACTTGGGTCTTATAATAGCTTCATTTTTCCAAAGAGCATTGCGCTGTTTTGTTATATGCACTAGTATTCTTGGGAGGAAACCCGTTCCGTGTTATACGGCGTGGTCCCTAGAATTACTCTCTTTTAAAGTAAAGTTTTAAATAACTGTTTTAGTTCTCACACCAGTCACATGACTGACCTGGAGTTTATTGTTTTAACCTAAACTCTGGGTGCCCTTATTTTCGACACGGGCAGCTAGTAGTTTTGGTTTTGCAGATTTATATTCACAGGGTTCTGATTTACAGCTGGAACGATGCTCGGAAAGCTCTGTATCCGCGTATCACTTTCAGTTGTATTTTGTATATATTTTTCCGCTGCTATGTAATTTATTGTAATCTCTGATATTTATTGAATGTAATTTATTCATTTATACTCTGTATATTCTTGTATCTGATGGAATTGTTGTAATATCAATGAAATATTCTTCCGTCTGCGTTCTATTTTGTCCTGTTCTCAAACGATCAGGGGTTTTGAACGGTCTTAGTCGGTTTAACGATCGATTCGGATCGAGCGAAATTCCTTGCCGTCACATTATTATATGAATATTTTTGGCTTATGTAGATGTAGACTGGAGAGATCTTTATCCAACCACTATAAATTTAGCCAGTCTTGATGGTTGTTTTTCTAAGGATGAAATTTTGGCTGCCTTGAATGATATGCCTAATGAGATGGCTCGAGGCCTAAGCAACTTTCCTTTTTTTTAAGAAATAATGGAATTGGATCAGAGTTGACATTTTAATAATGTTTAAAGATCTGGAGGATGGGTCTCTTAATTTTGAGAAGATTAGCTACGCTAATGTGGTTCTTATTCCTAAAAAGAGGGTTATTTATCCCCATCTGATTTCAGGCCAATTATTCTACTAAATAGTACCTACAAGGCAATTACTAAAGTACTTGCTAATAGAGTAAAACATGTTATAGATGGTCTGATTGATAGATCTCAAACAACTTTTATTAAGAGAAGATATATTTTGGAAGGAGCAACTATAGTTCAGGAACTTGTTTCTTATTGTTCCAATAATTCAGTTCCTCGCGCATTATTGAAATTGGATTTGGCTAAGGAAATCGCTATGGTGAATTAGAACTTTATTACTGATTTGATGGGTTCTAGAGGTTTTGGTAAGAAATGGATAAAGTGGATTAAAGGGATTCTTTTAGCTAGCAAGGCTAATATATTTGTTAATGGAACGGCTGGTAAGATGATATGCTCTGAAAAAGGATCAAGGCAAGGTAATCCTCTTTTGCCTTTGCTCTTTGATCTTGCAGCTTATGTCTTTACTCAAATTTTGAGAGTCGGCGGTCCGCTGAAAAGTTTAGAGAGGATTTTGTTATGGGAGGGATCACTTCATTGCACTATGCAGATGATACTGTTGTTTTTAGTAGTCCAGAGTGCAAGTACATTGCTACTTTAAAGTTCATTCTCTATGTGTATGAAAGTTTATCTAGTCTTTGAATAAATTTTCATAAGAGCTCTATGTTGGTTATTGGAGAGGCTGATGATGTGAATTAGAAAATCACAAATATATTGAATTGTATTGTAGGTCCTTTTCCTCTTAGCTATTTGGGATTGTGTATTCGACAAGGAAAACTGCTCAAAGTTGATTTGTAATGACCCTGATTTTTCGAATAGTTATTTTAAATATTTAATATGGATTTAAATATTTAGTTGATAATATAAATGGTGTTTTATATTTGAGTTATCAATTAATTAATCGATTTCGATTTAATGTCGAATAAATTAAATTATCGTAATGCAGTAATAATTCAATTTAAAAATAAACAGCTGAATCGAATCAGTTCAGATGATCAGTATAAAATTCAGTTTGAGTTAGAATAATAAAATTTAATTATTATCGAAGAATTTAAATGGTTTGAACTTTAATTTATATCAATTCAATTTAATATCTGTTCTGGATGATCGAATTGGACTTCGTGACCTATCCCAGGGTGTCCGAAATGGTGGTTAAACCCTAGAATTGACAGTTGTTGGGTTCAGTAAGGAGCTCAGGATCAATGGTTATCTAAATTTTAAGGATACAATTTTTAATTAAATTAAAATAAAATATCAGTGTTGTGTGGACCAAAAAAAAACTTGTGCTTCCTCTTCGTCCACAAACCAAACAAAACCGTGGCCTTCTCTCCTCTTCAAAACCCATAGCCTCGCTGTTCAGTTGTAAGCTGCTACCTTACTTTATAAATGCAGAATCACTTTCCCCTTTCCACTATTTTACCAGCGTCTTAAAATCAAAGCCGGTCTTCTCCACTAAAATCCGCCAAGGGAAAAATCAAATTCAAGTCAGAGTATCAATTCAGTTTGACGTGATGCTAATTAGGGTCACGAGTTCTTAGATATCAGAGCTGGAAGGACTCGCGCTTCTCAGGCCAAGGACGAGGTTGCGATGACCAACGATGGATTCGAGCTTGGAGAGTTTGAGGGAGGGCCGCGACTTCTCTGGGACAACGGAATTAATGGATCGATGAGGATTTGGTTCGTAAAGGAGTTGTTTGAGTTACTGTAAGTATTCGGTAGCAGGAATTAGGGGTTGCGGATTCAGGAAATCAAGTGTTAGGGTGTTGACCGCGATAAGAGTGGAGTTCGAACTATCTAGTTTCTGATGAGGATTTGGATGGTGCGACGTGTAGTACCCGATGCTCGAGAATGTGCAGGGATAGCGATGACGTTCAATGTTGGCGGTCTAAAGGGTCACGATGCCTAGGGACAGTTTGGTGATGTCAGTTTGTAAGGTTACTATTCTGAGAAGGAGAGTGGAGGGAAGTAAGGCATTCGGTGCTCACAGTATAGCTACAAAGAGGTGGTTGTTGTCATTTATGTGCAGTATGGAAGTGAGTATGTAGGTTTGAAGTTTGGTAAATGGCAGTCAAGTTCAGTAAGGGATGCACTATGTTAGATATGATACTTGCCTTGAATTCAAGTAGCTTTGTAACGACCCGCCATTTTGACCGTGCCGCATCGACAAAACATGTCAACTCGAAACGTCCAAAACAACAGATTGTTATTAGCTTCGGGGTAAACAGAATAAATCACAGAATCACAGATCATAGACACAGATACATAGCAATATAATACCTCGCAGCGGAAATTACAAAATACAATAGTAGTTCATGAAGCTACTAAATAAAAATTTACATTAGAGTTTACATAAATAATACAGTGGAAGACTTAAACAATGAATTTCAGATACATAAATAAATGATAACAATTTGAAACAGAAACGACAGAAATAGTTGGATGACTGGAACAACATAATGAGTAGATACAAGCGAGTGAATCCCGACATAAACTTCAACTCCAAGGATGAATCTCGAAAACTGGAATTCTCGATCTGACCCGAGCAATAATGCAAAACAAAACAACTCGGATCAGGACTAACATTCTCATGGAAGTAAATCAATTCAAATGAAATGTTTGATGAAATGCAATCAGTAACTTAAAGGATGTTTGGGATCACCATCCTCTAAGGATCCGTCAAACTAATACTATATAGTATAATACGCTATATACAATAGTGTCTATGAGTAAAGTAAAAATATCAAAATAGCGTAAGCGGGATTACCATGATTACCCTTACACCGTTTACATATTCCCATAGTATATACAGTACCGTAATTCCTCCGTAAACTGGAGGTTGATCAGAGGGCACTCCATATAAAACAGTACAAAACAAAATCGTAGTGGGCTCGTATAAGGCATGTGACAAGGCACGCAAGGAATGCCAGGGTGGATTCACCGTTTGCAGAGCCAGACTGGTGGTAACGCATAGTAGCTACTACCGCCCACCCCGATACACACTCCCATAATCAAAAGGGCCCAAATCGAATTTCAATAGTAATAGAATAATATCGAAGAAGTGTGCTCGATAAGAGGTATGACCTCACTTGGTCCGTGCATAGCTCCTGTTTTAGCCACATCAAGCTGACTCATGGTAGTCAGGGTCTCGTAATTAATATGAAATAAAATAAAATGTAGTCGTTCGCCAAATCATCTCCTTCATTCTGGAACTCCACCGCGTACACAGTTGTTAAAGTTGTTTTCGGTATTGCCAGAGAGTATAACAATAGCCGATCCCGGTCTCTTTAACAACCAAACATTTACATTTTTCACACTGTGGCCATTATTTTATAAATAACTTTATAAAATCATTTATACGAAAGCTCATATTCGAATTTGAATTCAAAATTAAATATTTAACTTCGAATATATTCTATTTTGAAAACAACTCATTTATATAGCTTTAATCAAATCGATTACAAAACCATAACATAAAGATTTCAAAATATAGTATACACTAATGCAATATTATTTAACTTCGGTTTTATATGATTTTCTAAAATTATTACATAACGATTTCAAATCCGAAAACGACTTATTTTCAAATCATATCATAACGATCGCAATTTCCACTTAAATCGATACAAAATATTTACTTCGATAATATTTCGGTTTGGTTTATGTTCATCAAAACTCAAGTTCAACAATTCAATTGTTTCACGTTTACCATTATGAGATATCATTTAAATCGATTTATCAAATCCAATGTTTCGGTTCAACTTCAATACATACACTTTAAATCAAAATCTCATATTTTGCTTATATAATTCAAAACAAATCGTATCATACTTATAACTCGAATCATAAATTCAAATTCATTATTTAAAATTCGAATCAAACTCTTATATTTCAAATTCGACAAATCATATCTTATTTACTCAAGTCGTACAATTCCATATTGAAAAAATTCAAATCATACATTTCCAAACCATTTTATAATTTCGATTTCACAAATTTCATAATTCGACTAACGATTATGAAAATCAATTCCGTATATAAAATTATATATATATTCTAAGTCATCTTTAGTCACGTTAAGTCCAATTCAATTTGAATTCAAATCCATATCTCATATGAGTTCAATGCTAAAATCAAATATCGTTATTACAAATCCAAACCTCGACTTAAGTCACAAAATCTTACTAAAACCAACTTTGAGTTTTAAAGTTTGCAAATTATATATAAAGATAATTTAATTTTGAATATATATATATATAAGTTTATAGAATTCTAATAATAATTAGAAAATAGATTATAAAAATATATAAATTTAAAAAATATATAAAATAGGTTTAAAGAAAATATTAATATATAAAAGCTTAAATTACATATATGATTAAATTATATGGTTTAAAATAAGTAAAATTATAGGTAAAATCTCAAATAAGTATTTAAACCATTTTTACTCAAAATCATTTTTAAAACATATAATCTAAAATTTACAAAACTTAAGTTTAAAATTATTAAAATAAAAATATAAAATCTTAAATTATTATTTAAACTCAAAATTTCCTTTATTACGAAAACATGACCAACAATGTCCGTATTTAAATTTCTACCATATGGTCAAGTGATACGGATATTTATCATTTCAACCCGCAGTTTTTAATTTCTACGGGTCTATCATTTCAACCTGCAATCCCAAATTCAGTAAAATCGTTCAGGTCTATCATTTCAACCCATAATGATTTTTCCTTAATCTAATGTCCGTTCGGGTATGTATCATTTCAACCCTTGGTGATTTTTCCTAAACTAGGGGTATCTACAACATAACAAATCATCATATATCATCAATCACATCATGGTCATATATAATCGGTGCACATACATGTCATATGAATATCGTGTCACATATGAAAGTGTATATCTTAAACAAACAACTTCTACTGGAAACCCTATACATTTCATAGCAGTTCATTTAGTTAATCTAACATCTATGAAATAATGTGAGTCAGTTGTGAGATAAACTCACCTTTCGTGGCGCAGAAAAGGAGACGGTAAACGGTGGACACTGAATGAGATGACGACTTCCAAGCACGACTCAAAATAGATTTAATCTTGATAACCACTCAATATTTTATTATTTTCACTAAAGGAGGCTCGGGAAAATTTCAATGGATCAGTACGGTTATTGGGTTTTGGACGGTTTTTGAACTCAACTCAACAATAATAAAACACGATAAATCTTTTACAAAATATTATATACATAAATTGTAAAATGGTTACATAATATATATATATATATATTTATTTTATAATACACAAAACTAGATTCACAAATTGTATTCGCAACAACACAACGCACACAAGTCACACATACGGTGCGCACGCGAGACACAACACAAGGAAACACATACACTGTGTATATAAATAGACATAATTTCAAGACTTAAAATTTCAAAACTTATATTATACTGTATATATGCGCAACATGTGCATATGCTGTACACACAACTAAGTAACTAACAAACACATATATTAAAGCACACTGAATATATACATACACGTCGATATGCACATAAACTCACACACCCAAACACAAACTCAAGTATTATTTATTTTATATATAAATATAAATAAGTATACATATATAAGTATAACTCACACCAACAATACTTACTCACGCACACAAAGGGAAAAATTACCGGGTTCGGAGTGGAGGCCGACTCAGGTGAACTCGGCAAACTAGAAGGGAAATGTCAACGCACTTCTAGGCTCGTGCAAGGTGAATTTTGACTGATGGGGCGAGTTGGTGGGAGAGCCAGTCGGTTGGCGTTGTGAAGGAGCGGAGATGGAAAGGTTTCGGTGAGGGGAAGTGTCTCGGCTATGGCTTATTGCGGTGGGGAACGGTGAGTAGCTGTATGGGAAAAAAACAGCGATGGAAGAAAAATGGGCAAATCCCAAAAAAAAAAGGGATGGAAAATATATACAGGGATTTATAAATAAACACGCACTTTAACGAGTGGTTTGAGTGAATACCGGAAAGAGAATAGGTATTTGAGAACGAACAGTTCACATTTGAAAAGGTCTTTGAAAATGAAAATATAAAATACAATACATGCATGGATTTGGAAGAATAATAACGCATGTGGCCTTTGAAAAGGGAAACATAAAACTTGGAAGTAAAGGTCAGGGGAACAAATTTGCATGGAAATATAAAGTGAACGCATGGACATGCAAATATAAGGTGAACGCATGGAAGGAAAACAAAGACATTGAAAAATGACGTCCATGGCTTGTAAAATTCAAAGGAATGTTGCATTGCATTTAGAACAGCGGACTTGGAAAATACACACGATTTGCATGGATTTACATAACTTAAGGTTTTAAAATATATGTGTCTTTCTCTTTACCATGCTTTAGAAAAAATAAAATAAATAAATGAGTGTATTAGAGAAATAAAATGAAGGGGTTTGCAGACCCAAAATGACTAGAAAAGTATGTAAGATCGGAAAAGGGACACATCGAACTCAGATTGCTCTGTTTCAAAAATGAACTGTACAAGCATTTTCACAATTTCAGTGTGAACCGAGTACCAAAACTGACAAATGAATATATTGCGGAAATCAGCGCGATGAGACGGACACAAGGATATAAAATTTGCAGTGCCAACACGCTCCATTCAAAAACGCGTTACGGACCCCTTTAAACGTAAAATTCAGATAGGAAAACAATTAAACGGAGATCAAAACGTCCGATTTTCGCGAAACGGATTTCACCGTTGGACTCGTGACAACAAATAGAATATGTTTTGTGTTTGTCCAAACTGGTTTCGAAGAGATTTTAAAATCACTAAAATTTGAACTGTTATACGCAGCTTTGCACTAAAAATTGCGCGATCGACAAACATTCAAATTTTCCGATGAAATTTTCACTATTGCTATATCTCACTGTACGTTATTTAAATTCTAAATTCCCGTTACGAGAAACCATATAATATTTTTAAATTAAAAATATCGATTTAAATCAAAATTTAAATCATTAAAAATAGCGGGTTGTTACAAGCTTGGAGATATTTGATTTGCAGTTTGGTATTGTAGATAAGTGATGTGCTTAAGCTTAAGGTTGATTGAACACGTTATGGAGCTGAAGTTGTTTTTAGATGAGTATTAGTTGTGGCATTTGTTCGAAGTTAGAGAAGAAAATTATGAAGTGAATTAGTGAGGTAAATATCCTAACTTAACAAGTAAAATTTTAATTATATTCAAATTGTCCAGTTACTTATAAAGTTCATTTGTGTGTATATAAGGTCTAAAATTCACGAAAATAGGTTGAGATGATTCAATAGTTGTGAAATACATATTTTGGAAATGATTTGGAATTTTTCGGACTCAGCTAAGTATTTGGAAAATTCAAACTTTGGATATTCGGCGGAATAAAAACCTGGTGAGTAAATCTCACTCACCTTTTATTTAGAATTATTTTTATTTCGTTAAAAATAATTGTTGTTGCTTGTTAAATGCTTTCTGATTGTTTGAAATATATTAGTTATTTAGGGTTGACTATTATATATATTGGGTTGATGGTTGGATTGATTCCCGCAGTCTCATTAGCGGATGCCCGCAGTTTCATAGCGGATGATTTCCCTATGCGCCCCACAAATATATATTAGTGGATGACCTTCATACCACAATATCCTGCCTCGAAGAAGGATGGGTATTATTTATGTTGGCTAATAAATTTGGATGCATGAAAACAGGTTGGAGGGATCCAACTGGATTCCTCAAAAATATATTATCTGTTTGTTTATTTGTTTGCATATATACTGTCATATATGGTGTGTTAGAAAACCTGAAATAAATAATTTGTTGTTTAAATATCACTGGGCCTAAATGTTGATATTTTAAAAATAGAAAAGGAAATTTCCAGAGTTAAAAGGGGAAATTCTATTTTTCTAAAATAGAATTTGAAATTTGAATAGAATAAAAATATTAACTTGTTTTAAAAGAATAAAAACAAGTAGTTCTTTTATAAACGAAGTTTATAAATGAAGTGAAAAGAATTATCATTGGATAATTCAGAAATAAAAATACAAGTGCGAAATTGAAAAGGCAAATCTATTTTCCAAAATTAGAAATATCGATTTCAAAAGAAATTGAAGTCAAGACTTTTTTAAGAATAAACAGAGAAGTAAAATAAATGGTGTTTGTAAATATAAAGGGAAAAAAATTATCATTTGGATAATTTAAATATTTTAAATTAAAAGGGTGAATTTAAAATAAGAACTTAGAATCATTTTAAATAATAAACGATTAACTTTATTCAGATATTCAGAATATAAGTGAAGTTGAATAAATCCTTAGGATTTATGTTTAAATTCGATTATGTCGGATTTATAAAATAAATTATTCCCAGACGAGATCGTTAAATTTAATTCAAATAGAAAAGGAAATTCAAATAGAATTGAAATGGAATTTGAATATAGAATTCAAATAGAATTGAAAATGGAATTTAAAAAATAGAATTTTAATAAAGAAAATTTAAATAGAATTTGAATATAGAAATTCAAATGGAGTTTGAATGTATGAAATTCAATAGAATTGAATATAGAATTTGAATAAAGAAAATTCAAATAGAGATTGAATATATAAATTCAAATGGAGTTTGAATATAGAATTCAAATGGAATTCAAATATAGAATTTGAATAAAGAAAATTCAAATAGAAATTGAATATATAAATTCAAATGGAGTTTGAATATAGAATTCAAATGGAATTCAAATATAGAATTTGAATAGAGAAAATATAAAGGAAATTCAAATATAGAATTTGAATACAGTAAGTGAAATGGAATTTGAATGAAGAAATTTTAAATATAGAATTTGAATATAAGAAATTCAAATAGAATTAAATGGAATTTGAATATCGAAGATCGAAGTATACATAAATTTATTTCCGAGTTAGGGAAAATCGACAATTTTAGAAGATCGGAAATATTATGTTGAATTGGAAAATTGTATTTGATATATATTAAAAATATATCAGAATGGAGTTGAATTTATTATAAACAAAGTTAAAATGTTTATATATATAAATATAATTAAAACGAACTCGCCGCAGCGCGGCAGTTCGTAAATTGGCGATTCGAACTTCAATTGAGTATATAGAATTCAACTGAAGTCGGAATTCTTTGAAACAAGAATCGTCGGGACCAGTTGAATAATAGTTTCCTAATGAAAGAGAAAAATATGGATTTCATTGTATAGATTTTGAGTTATGTCCAAATCAATTTTTCAGAAAAACAGCACCATAATCGTTTTAAAAACGATAACGGTTTATTTAAATAAATAAAAGGATTTTAAGGAAATAAAATATGAATTGACAATAGAAAAATCCAGACTGGAGATACAAAGTAAATATGAACTCCAGTGAAGTAGGTGAAATGATTTTTGAGACAAAAGTCATATTTTTAATTATTAAATAGAATTAACTAAATTGGAGAATAATTAGTTAAAGGAAATTTATATCGAAATTGGGTTTTTGGATAAGTGAAAGAGATTGAGAATTTATATTCGAAATCGTATATATAACTCGAGTTGAAAACAAAATTAGATTGGTTCATGAGTAAGTCAAGAATATATTGAACATGCTATGTTCAAATACAAAGTGAAATAGACAAAAGTGCTAAGTAACGAATTAAACAACGGATTAAGTTAAAAACAATCGGAATGAGTGGAATAAAATTGGGAATGGGTAGATATATGTTAAACAGGTTTGGAAGGAAGTATAGAGGTGAAATAGACAGAGTGCTCGACAAAAAGGTATGTATTTAATCCGTATGTGAGATTGTATGCGCCGTATCGGCTAGCCGCTTGGCTTTTTCTTTTTAAATGGAGAGGCCTGTGTGGCGGTTTGGGGATTTTCACGATGCTCCCGGTACAAGGGAGGTTATGGAGAATTTTTTCGGGAATTTAAGGAGTTAGAATATTTTCAAGATAATTTGATAGTTAGAAATCAACGTATCGATGTATATAGAATTCGATAAGGAAATGAACTTGTAAATAGAATGTTATAAACAAAAAGGAAATTGATAATCTAGAAATAGAAAGGGAATTGTATATATGTTTTAGAAATGGAGAATTGGTTTTATATGATGTTAATTATTCGAGGTAAGTGGTCTTGTCCGTTTTGGAGTTAAGGATGTTTTCAGTCAAGGTCTGAGAGGTAGTTATACCCCAACTTGATTGATTTCTTTTTTAACCGATACATAGCAAAATCCAGTCTCGAAGAGGAATGTTGAATAAGTTAGTTGAATACAGTGTTTTGGGTTGTCGTGACGATGTTTTACACAACATTCGTTTTAACCCAAGTAAGTGAAAGTCTGGAAATATGATTATAAATATTTCCTAAGTCTAAAAATGAATGGTCGTGAAAGAGATAAGTAATTGGAATATTTTTCAATTATAAACAGAATATATTTTCTACGTATAGAAAATAAAAGAAGACGATATATGGAAATGTTTTCCAATTAACGTAAAAGGCCAAGATGATTATCGAAAATATTTGGTTAAACAAATATTGATAAGGAAATGGAGAAGAGATTTAATTAATGAAATATTAATTAAAAAGCCCAGTGATTTGTTTGATATGTTGAATGAACACTTGTTTTTATTCGATAGTTAAATCACAGACTATCGAAGTTTTGACCTTCATTGTCAATATGGAGAGACCAGTTGGATTCTTATCCAAAGAACCACTCCATATTGGCATAAGCGTTGCGAATCATATATGCCAAAGAAAATTGAAGACGGAGTAAAATGCAAGGGCTGTTATATAAGTCGTAGGTAGAGATTGCCTAGGATGGATGTACATAATAGTGCCTTTTGTTTCGTTCAATCCCAGAACGAACGTAGATGGACGAATGTCTGACAAAGTATTTCCAATGGTCGAATGGGTTGGTCTGCATAAATATATATATGGTTGCAACGGATTTACTCCCTTAGCATAATATCCATAATATTTGTGCAGATCAAATTAGTGATTAACAGATCTGATAATGTGGCATTCAAAGTGATCGTGTTATCAATGAATGGAAAGAAATAATAGCCTCTGGCCTCAACAACCGGGAAATGACAAAAATCGGGCAGGCAACATGGCTATGTAGGTCGCACCTATTAGGGTGTATAATCACCTGATCTAGAGTTTCATTTACTTCTAAAAATCTATTTGATGCTGTCCCATTCGGGAAACGGTTGCTGATCCCAACTGTTGGTGATATACATTTGATACACTCAAGCGAAATGAGTGGTCGGTCATGTGTGGCTGAGTTGCAAGATGTTCTTGTTGAACTCGGTGTATTCTCCTCTAGAGATACACCAGCGGCAGGTGGTTCCATACCTTGTCATAGTTCGAAATTCATTACCTAATACGTGCTTGCGGTTTTGATTGTATATTATTATGTGGAACGTGAGATGCAAACATTCCACTAGATTGTTATTTATTTGATTTAGACACTATCATAATATTAAAGGAGTTTTGATATAAAGATTATCGTTCCTTTCAAAAGGATTTTGAAAGTTAAATCAACTGTTTGGATTCTCATAAGGGAAAAACCCGTTCCGTGTTATACGGCGTGGTCTTATGAGATATCATTTAGTTTCTGAAACCGTTTTAAATTGTTTACTCATACCATTCCATGTTGCGTGCTTAGTGCATGTTTCGCATGATAGGGGGTTCTCGCTTTTCGTTAGGTGGCGAACGGGAGACTCTTACTCCTACATGTCCCTAGTAATGGGTTGGTTGTGAAGTCGAACGGCTGGCCGTAAAACGTGGTGCTGGGGTACCAATGTAAGTCATGGATATTAGCCCGCTATCTGAGGGGATAAAGGGATCGTTGCAAAGCCTACCGGAATTCGTCGGGTCGTTACAGTTGGTATCAGCGCTTAGGTTGAGCGAACACCGAGGCTTTGTGCAATTGTGCTCATTAGAGATAGGATTAGTAGTATACTAGAATGAGTTGAGTGTATATATATGAGAGAGCATATTTGTTAATTGATATATATATATATATGAAAAAATGTTTTATATTGTGTTGGCTAGTCTGTTGAGTGGTTTATGAATTCTGATCGAATCGTGGGACGCCACGAAGTTGATAAGAGTTTGTAAATACTTGAACAGAAGATTGAACATGATATTGATTTAAAGTGGGTAAATGAAATAACTTTACCCAAAACTATATTTTGATATAGAAGGAAAAATTTTCTGACATTATTATAATATATGGATGTGTTGATTTATATAATTATAATCAAATAAGATTATAGGATTGGATTGGTTATCTATAACCAAATAAAATTTGTATAAAGAATATACAAATGAGATGAATTAAAATTGAATTCAAACCAGAATGTGGAATTTAAAGTCCTCGGAAGTTGGAAAATATTTTTTGAATTATATTAGAACAATATAGCTTTGTTTTAAAAGGATTTTGAAATTGTTTAAGCACTGAATTCACTTCAGTGGCTGGAAACTAATTCTGATGATGACTGCAACATCATTAGTGTTCATTTTCGAGTTTCTAAGTAATGAATTCCTACCTTAGAAAAGTTTTGATGAAGATTTGTTTAAACGAAAACAAGTTGGTTTTGAAAATTCAAATGTTTTGAATTTGAGATGGAAATCAGTATAAGTATATATTTATGGGATTTCCAAAGGATTTGAGATAAAGTTCTGGGGATTTGAATTCTGGAATTAAAATTTAACTTAATCAAGTTAAATTGATCGAAAGGAATAAATTGATTAAACTCAATTTGAATGTGAATGTATTGATTTTAGATCATTCAAATTAAATGAATGAAAACCAAAAGTTTTGGTAGAACTAAAATATGTAGAAGTATGGATTGTTGAATTCCAGCGTAAGTTGATTTCGAAAAGTAAATAGGTTAGTAGCACTTTTCCTAACTCAGTAATTTCGGGGATGAAATTTTTTAAGGGGGAAATAATGTAATGACCCTGATTTTTCGAATAGTTATTTTAAATATTTAATATGGATTTAAATATTTAGTTGACAATATAAATGGTGTTTTATGTTTGAGTTATCAATTAAATAATCGATTTTGATTTAATGTCGAATAAATTAAATTATCGTAATGCAGTAATAATTTAATTTAAAAATAAACAGCTGAATCGAATCAGTTCAGATGATCAGTATAAAATTCAGTTTGAGTTAGAATAATAAAATTTAATTATTATCGAAGAATTTAAATGGTTTGAACTTTAATTTATATCAATTCAAATTAATATCTGTTCTGGATGATCGAATTGGACTTCGTGACCTATCCCAGGGTGTCCGAAATGGTGGTTAAACCCTAGAATTGACAGTTGTTGGGTTCAGTAAGGAGCTCAGGATCAATGGTTATCTAAATTTTAAGGATACAGTTTTTAATTAAATTAAAATAAAATATCAGTGTTGTGTGGACCAAAACAAAACCCGTGCTTCCTCTTCGTCCACAAACCAAACAAAACCGCGGCCTTTTCTCCTCTTCAAACCCATGGCGTCGCTGTTCAGATGTAAGTCGCTACCTTACTTTATAAATGCAGAATCACTTTCCCCTTTCCACTATTTTACCAGCGTCTTAAAATCAAAGCCGGTCTTCTCCACTAAAATCCGCCAAGGGAAAAATCAAATTCAAGTTGGAGTATCAATTCAGTTTGACGTGATGCTAATTAGGGTCACGAGTTCTTAGATATCAGAGTTGGAAGGACTCGCGCTTCTCAGGCCAAGGATGGGGTTGCGATGACCAATGGTGGATTCGAGCTTGGAGAGTTTGAGGGAGGGCCGCAACTTCTCTGGGACAACAGAATTAATGGATCGATGAGGATTTGGTTCGCAAAGGAGTTGTTTGAGTTACTGTAAGTATTCAGTAGTAGGAATTAGGGGTTGCGGGTTCAGAAAATCAGGTGTTAGGGTGTTGACCGCGATAAGAGTGGAGTTCGAACTATCTAATTTCTGATGAGGATTTGGATGGAACGACTTGTAGTACCCGATGCTCGAGAATGTGCAGGGATAGCGATGACGTTCAATGTTGGCGGTCTAAAGGGTCACGATGCCTGGGGACAGTTTGGTGACGTCAGTTTGTAAGGTTACTATTCTGAGAAGGAGAGTGGAGGGGAGTAAGGTGTTCGGTGCTCACAGTATAGCTACAAAGAGGTGGTTGTTGTCATCTATGTGCAGTATGGAAGTGAGTATATAGGTTTGAAGTTTGGTAAATGGCAGTCAAGTTCAGTAAGGGATGCACTATGCTAGATATGATACTTGCCTTGAATTCAAGTAGCTTGGAGATATTTGATTTGCAGTTTGGTATTATAGATAAGTGATGTGCTTAAGCTTAAGGTTGATTGAACAAGTTATGGAGCTGATGTTGTTTTTAGATGAGTATTAGTTGTGGCATTTGTTCGAAGTTAGAGAAGAAAATTATGAAGTGAATTAGTGAGGTAAATATCCTAACTTAACAAGTAAAATTTTAATTATATTCAAATTGTCCAGTTACTTATAAAATTCATTTGTTTGTATGTAAGGTCTAAAATTCACGAAAATAGGTTGAGATGATTCAATAGCTGTGAAATACATATTTTGGAAATGGTTTGGAATTTTTCGGACTCAGCTAAGTATTTGGAAAATTCAAACTTTGGATATTCGGCGAAATAAAAATCTGGTGAGTAAATCTCACTCACCTGTTTATTTAGAATTATTTTTATTTTGTTAAAAATAATTGTTGTTGCTTGTTGAATGCTTTCTGATTGTTTGAAATATATTTATTATTTCGGGTTGACATATATATATATATATATATTAGGTTGATGGTTGGATTGATTCCCGCAGTCTCATTAGCGGATGCCCGCAGTTTCATAGTGGATGATTTCCCTATGCGCCCCACAAATATATATTAGTGGATGACCTTCATACTGCGATATCCTGCCTCAAAGCAGGATGGGTATTATTTATGTTGACTAATATATTTGGATGCAGGAAAACAGGTCGGAGGGATCCAACTGGACTCCTCAAAAATATATTATTTGTTTGTTTATTTGTTTGCATATATACTGTCATATATGGTGTGTTAGAAAACCTGAAATAAATAATTTGTTGTTTGGTGTTTAAATATAACTGGGCCTAAATGTTGATATTTTAAAAATAGAAAAGGAAATTTCTAGAATTAAAAGGGGAAATTGTATTTTTCTAAAATAGAATTTTAAATTTGAATAGCATAAAAATATTAACTTGTTTTAAAAAAATGAAAACAAGCAGTTCTTTTATAAACAAAGTTTATAAATGAAGTGAAAAGAATTATCATTGGATAATTCAAAAATAAAAATACAAGTGTGAAATTGAAAAGGGAAATCTATCTTCCAAAAGTAGAAATATCAATTTCAAAAGAAATTGAAATCAAGACTTTTTTAAGAATAAATGGAGAAGTAAAATAAATGGTGTTTGTAAATAAAAAGGGAAAAAAATTATCATTTGGATAATTTAAATATTTTAAATTAAAAGGGTGAATTTAAAATAAGAACTTAGAATCGTTTTAAATAATTAACGATTAACTTTATTCATATATTCAGAATATAAGTGAAGTTGAATAAATCCTTAGGATTTATGTTTTAATTCGACTATGTTGGATTTATAAAATAGATTATTCCCAGACGAGATAGTTAAATTTAATTCAAATAGAAAAGGAAATTCAAATAGAATTGAAATGGAATTTGAATATAGAATTCAAATAGAATTGAAAATGGATTTTGGAAAATAGAATTTTAATAAAGAAAATTTAAATAGAATTTGAATATAGAAATTCAAATGGAGTTTGAATGTATGAAATTCAATAGAATTGAATATAGAATTTGAATAAAGAAAATTCAAATAGAAATTGAATATATAAATTCAAATGGAGTTTGAATATAGAATTCAAATGGAATTCAAATATAGTATTTGAATAAAGAAAATTCAAATAGAAATTGAATATATAAATTCTAATGGAGTTTTAATATAGAATTCAAAGGGAATTCAAATATAGAATTTGAATAGAGAAAATATAAAGGAAATTCAAATATAGAATTTGAATACAATAAGTGAAATGGAATTTGAATAAAGAAATTTTAAATATAGAATTTGAATATAAGAAATTCAAATAGAATTAAATGGAATTTGAATATAGAAGATTGAAGTATAAATAAATTTATTTCCGAGTTAGGGAAAATCGACAATTTTAGAAGATTGGAAATATTATGTTGAATTGAAAAATTGGATTTGATATATATTAAAAATATATCAGAATGGAGTTGAATTTATTATAAACGAAGTTAAAATGTTTATATATATAAATATAATTAAAACGAACTCGCCGCAGCGCAGCAGTTCGTAAATTGGCGATTCAAACTTCAATTGAGTATACAGAACTCAATTGAAGTTGGAATTCTTTGAAACAAGAATCGTCGGGACCAGTTGAATAATAGTTTTCTAATGAAAGAGAAAAATCTGGATTTTGTTGTATAGATTTTGAGTTATGTCCGAATCAATTTTTCAGAAAAAACAGCGCCATAATCGTTTCAAAAACGATAACGGTTTATTTAAATAAATAAAAGGATTTTAAGGAAATAAAATTCGAATTGACATTAGAAAAATCAAGACTGGAGATACAAAGTAAATATGAACTCCAGTGACGTAAGTGAAATGATTTTTGAGACAAAAGTCATATTTTTAATTATTAAATAGAATTAACTAAATTATAGAATAATTAGTTAAAGGAAATTTGAATCGAAATTGGGTTTTTGGATAAGTGAAAGAGATTGAGAATTTATATTCGAAATCAAATATATAACTCGAGTTGAAAACAAAATTAGATTAGTTCATGAGTAAGTCAAGAATATATTGAACATGCTATGTTCAAATACAAAGTGAAATAGACAAAAGTGCTAAGTAACGAATTAAATAACGGATTAAGTTAAAAACTGTCGGAATGAGTGGAATAAAATTTGGAACGGGTAGATATATGTTAAACAGGTTTGGAAGGAAGTATAGAGGTGAAATAGATAGAGTGCTCGACAAAAAGATATGTATTTAATTCGTATATGAGATTTTATGCGCCGTATCGGCTAGCCGCTTGGTGTTTTCTTGTTCTTTTTGAATGGAGAGGCCTGTGTGGAGGTTTGGGGATTTTCCCGATGCTCTCGGTACAATGGAGGTTATGGAGAATTTTTTCGGGAATTTAAGGAGTTAGAATATTTTTAAGATAATTTGATAGTTAGAAATCAACGTATCGATATATATAGAATTCGATAAGAAAATGAACTTGAAAATAGAATATTATAAACAAAAAGGAAATTGATAATCTAGAAATAGAAAGGGAATTGTATATATGTTTTAGAAATGGAGAATTGGTTTTATATGATGTTAATTATTCGAGGTAAGTGGTCTTGTCCGTTTTGGAGTTACGGAGGTTTTCAGTCAAGGTCTGAGAGGTAGTTATACCCCAACTTGATTGATTTCGTTTTAAACCGATACATAGCAAAATCCAGTCTCGAAGAGGAATGTTGAATAAGAGTTAGTTGAATACAGTGTTTTTGGCTTGTCGTAACGATGTTTTACACAATATACGTTTTAACCCAAGTGAAAGTTTGGAAATATGATTATAAATATTTCCTAAGTCTAAAAATGAATGGTCGTGAAAGAGATAAGTAATTGGAATATTTTTCAATTATAAACAGAATATATTTTCTACGTATGGAAAATAAAAGAAGACAATATATGGAAATGTTTTCCAATTAACGTAAAAGGCCAAGATGATTATCGAAAATATTTGGTTAAACAAATATTGATAAGGAAACGGAGAAGAGATTTAATTAATGAAATATTAATTAAAAAGCCCAGTGATTTGTTTGATTTGTTGAATGAACACTTTTTTTATTCGATAGTTAAATCACATACTATCGAAGTTTTGACCATCGTTGTCAATATGGAGAGACCGGTTGGATTCTTATCCAAAGAACCACTCCATATTGGCATATGCGTTGCGAATCATATATGCCAAAGAAAATTGAAGACGGAGTAAAATGCAATGGCTGTTGTATAAGTCCAAGGTAGAGATTGCCTAGGATGGATGTACAGAATAGTGCCTTTGGTTTCGTTCAATCCCAGAACGAATGTAGATGGACGAATGTCTGACAAAGTATTTCCAATGATCAAATGGGTTGGTCTGCATAAATATATATGGTTGCAACGGATTTACTCCCATAGCATAATATCCAGAATATTTGTGCAGATCAAATTAGTGATTAACGAATCTGATAATGTGGCATTCAAAGTGATCGTGTTATCAATGAATGGAAAGAAATCGTAGCCTCTGGCCTCAACAACCGGGAAATGACAAAAATCGGGCAGGCAGCATGGCTATGTAGGTCGCACCTATTAGGGTGTATAATCACCTGATCTAGAGTTTCATTTACTTCTAAAAATCTATTTGATGCTGTCCCATTTGGGAAACGGTTGCTGATCCCAAATGTTGGCGATATACATTCGATACACTCAAGCGAAATGAGTGGTCAGTCATGTGTGGCTGAGTTGCGAGATGTTCTTGTTGAACTGGGTATTATCCTCTAGATGTACACCAGCGGCAGGTGGTTCCATACCTTGTCATAGTCGGAAATTCATTACCCAATACGTGCATGCGGTTTTGATTGTATATTATTATGTGGAACGTGAGATGCAAACGTTCCACTAGATTGTTATTTATTTGATTTAGACGCTATCATAATATCAAAGGAGCTTTGATATAAAGATTATCGTTCCTTTCAAAAGGATTTTGAAAGTTAAATCAACTGTTTGGATTCTCATAAGGGAAAAACCCGTTCCGTATTACATGGCGTGGTCTTATGAGATATCATTTAGTTTTTGAAACTGTTTTAAATTGTTTACTCATACCAGTCCTATGACTAACCGGGAGTTTATTTTGTTTTGTTCTACCTAAACTCTTGGGTGCCTAAATTTGTACGGGCAGTCAAGTAGTTCAGGATTTTACAGATCTATCTAAAGGAGCTTGGAGTAGGAGGCTTCAACGTTAGTTATATAGAGTTTTGTTCCGCTGTGTTGTAAGTGTTGTACTCTGATAAGTGTATGTTATACAGTTGAAATTTTGTATTTCAAAAGTTATGATATATTATATTTTGTTCCGCTGCGATGTTAGATTTTGTGTTGTTATTTATGTTCTTCTTCTACCCTTTTCTTCTAAAAAAAGTGATTCATATTTTCGTGATATTTGGGTTGGATGTATGATGTATGTAGTCAACTCAGATAGTGCGGATTTGCGGGCCACTACATGATTGGTTCTCTCTTATTACGAAAGTTGATGCTAAGTTTTCTAAGTGGAAAAGAAGCTTTTTGTCTAAGATTGGTAGAATGGTACTGTTTAATTCAGTTCTTTTGACATTTCCATTATATTGGCTTTCCTTTATAAATTTACGGATTGGGTGGTGAATAAAATTGATGGTATACGGAGGAGTCTTCTTTGGTCTGGAAAAAGGAACTCTAATGATGTTGTTTGTTTGGTTTCTTGGGATCAAGTTTGTAAATCCAAAGAACAAGGAGGCTTGTGGGTTCTTAATTTGAAGGAGATGAATTGTGCTCTCTTAAGCAGGTGGTTGTGGAGTATTTTTTTTCTCCTAAGAATTTTCTACAGTGTGAATGGGTGGTCAACACTTGCTATAATGGTGTTTTCTCTTTTTATGATAATGTTGGGCATTCTTTTATTATCTTGAAAGGTGTTTTGATTTTTTCTCATATCTTTAGATTTAATATTAGTCTAAATGTGAATAATGGGAGGTGGTGCTCATTTTGGTTTGATATATGGCTACTTCTGATTGCTCTAGTGTCAGAGTCCAACTGCTTATTTGAGATTTCCAGAGACAAGCGAGTTTTTGTCATAGATGTGTATGATTTCAACCTGTCTGGTTTTGAATGTAAGCTAAGTTTTAATTGTATTATTGAAAGAAGAGCTCTTAGTTATCTTTTGGATCAATTCTAGTTGCTTGAAGCTATATTCCTAGATGATTCGGCCAATATCATTTTGTGGGGTAACAAGCCAATTTTTTTTTTGTGAAAAGTTGTTATAATGTTATTAATTTTTATGGTAGAAGATTCCCTAACTTTTCTTGTATGTAGGACTGTGCTGAGATACCTATGAAAATTAGGTTGCATATGTGTATTTTAATGCATGGGAAGCTTAATGCAATGAGTCTGATGAGAAGGAAGAATCTCAGTATTATAGAAAAGTGTTTGTTCAGTGGGTCCATGGTGGAAGATTATGTGCATTTATTTTGTGACTGCGATGTGGCATATTATGTCTAGAGCAACAATTTGGTGCATTTGAACATTAACCTTTTTTGGAAGGATGTTATTCGAAATCAGCTTTCCTTTTAGGAGTCTGGCCCTTCAAAAACCTTGCGTTTATTTAATTTTTCTTTTTGTTGGGTTATGTGGCACGAAAGAAATTGTAGATGCTTTGAAAATATTTCCAATCTTATAATTCCATTTACTTCAAGTGCTTATTTTTTTATAAATGGGCAGGAATAGATAGTTGGAATTATGCTGACTTGATTGAAGATGACATTAGAGTATGGGTACACAGTAGACCATCTTGATTATGTGTCTTGTTGTTTTGCTGTTTTCTTTTGTTGTGTATATTTATAGCTCCTACATGAGCAGCTTTTGTTTTGGGATGTGTATATTTGTAGCTCTTACATGAGCACTTGTCTCGTTTTGGATGTTGACACTGATTGTAATCTATTGTTTTGGCTGCACTGCTTCTAGTATTTATGTATTGGCATGGAACTCTGTTTAGTTTCAACTGCCTTTGGCTTCAAATAATAACAACTAAGGATTCCAAGACATAAAACCTCATAAAGGATCTAAGTTTCTTAGCATATAACACATACATGATGTTCATAACATGATAAACAAAACACAACCACAAAAAAGCTAGATACCCAAGCATACAAAAAAATTTAACAATGAGAAACAATCTATTAAAAATCAAAGCTTTGACATAAAAATATGAGCTTTATTCACCTCAAGTTTACTAACTTTACTAGAACTAGAATATGACCAAGTTACTAGCTTTAGTTTTGGTAACACTTGACTTTTGAAACGCCTAAAGATTTAAATAGTGCACAACTAAGGAGATCAAGGCTTGACATGGGCTTGTGAGGATTGGTGGATTTCGAACTTTAAAGGTGATAGGACATTAGATTTTCATAGAATTTACAGAAACAAGAGAAAAATTGGTCATTTTCAAATTAACTTTAGGATATATTAGCCATAAAATTTGAAAAGTTATCAAAAAACAGTTCTTGCATTTTCTTCTTCTTTACAGTTTAAAAAACAAACAATATCTCAATTTTGTTTAGTTTTAAGGGAGATATGGTTGAAGGAAGCAACAGTACTTTCAAATATAGAAATCTGTGCAAAAAAATGAGTCCAAAAGAATTATCTTTTTGATATAATGAAAATAGATTATTTTTTGGCAAGGCCGACCGACTTTAAGAGTGCTCCATAACACTTTTTATTATATTAAAATAATAAATACATGAGTTCTAGGCGATACACACTGTGTGTATCAACTATAGAATAAAACACTCCACATATGGAGATAAGCATAGATAGTGTAACATCTCGTATTTTCTGTAATCATTATAGTAATGAATTAAAAAATACTTAATTACAAATGTTAGAATTAAGGGAAACAGGTTATGCCATTGTGTTCGTCTCGGAATTCTGCTTGAGATAGAGTTCGAGTTTGCGTAAATCGGACTCTGTATGAAAGAGTTAAGACCTTCAGATGATTCAAGAATTTAAAAAATAAAACCAGCATAAAATTCAAATTCAAGTTTCGAATTTCAAACCCCAAAGCAGGCTGGGCGGGAAATTTCCTGCCCAGAAATCAGATCGACCAGGGGGTCGACCTGGGTCACACATAAACATAAAAGGTAAATATGTAAATTTAGAAAAAGACGAATATGCCTAACCCGTGGTTAGATTGAGTTACGGTGTAAGACTGCCCAGAACCGCCCAGCACATCCAACAACCGTAACAATATATATTTAATGTGAGAGGTTAATGCATCAAGCCCAAAAGAACCTGAGGTTAGACTGAGTTGCAGTGTAAAACTGCCCGGACCCGACCGACACATCCAGTAACCGCAACAATACCTATCTAATGTGAGTGGTTGGTGTTTTAATGAATGAACTAAAGCTAAGACAGGAATGGTAGGGTCAAGTTAATTAAGGCAACACTTAACCAATATAACCTGTTACTAAACAGATGGTGGAGTTAGGTTAATTTAGACACTTAACCAATTTAACATGTTGATTAGGAAACCCTAGTAACGGGGACCCATTTCAGCAGTAACCCACATAGATGTTTCATGGTACCCTGAAATAGGCAAGGTGAGGCACGATTACTGGGCTGATTATAAGCGGTCAAAACAACGGCGAGTGGTGCATCAGTGTAGGTTCCGACGGAGTGCTGGCGTGCACGTAATTCGGAGTGGAAAAAGCAGGCACTGGGCATTAGTAGTTATACACTGTGCATCTTGAATTGTGTCGGGTTGCCACCATAGGATTTGATACACCCCATGGTGGGACCAGCACAGGTATCTACAATCAAGCGGGGGACAAATGACACAAGTGGTAAGCATACATGAGTAGGAGCCGATCGATAAAAAGGGGATCATTTATCTTGAACACATGGTGCTAGTTGAAACACTGGTACGGGGGTGCAGAGAAGTTGAAATGAGTGCGATAGCATATTCATTCTTATTATCTTATTTCTAGGGTGTTGTCCTAGATTCAGTTTATTCAAATCATAATCCTTTTCTTGTTTACATGCTAAATAATCACTGGACTTACCAGACTTATGTCTGACCCATTTTCCTTTCGTCTTCTTTTCTTCCGTTCCCCCCCCTCGGGTCTGCAGGGAGGAAACACCTTAGCTTAGTTCAGACCTTTTACAAGCTTGAAGAGAGTAGATATATGGCTTGGACTTTCTCTTCTAGGGCTATGGCTTTGGATACACTCTTAAATGGGGATTATGCTACTTTATTATCGTTTTATGCTTTTTTATGTTTTAATCAAGACAGAGTATTTTGATGTAATGATTTGGAATTTGTTTTTAGACAGTTTGTTGTAATGACTTTGTTATCAACCACATATGAAATAAATTTCATTTTTCTGCTTCTTATATGTCTGCTTTGTAAATTATCTGTGTCTTTTACCTTCAATGCTCCACCAAAGTTTAGGCATTCCCTTTCTGAGTGACCTTAACGGAGGTGGGGTGTTTCACTTGGTATCAGAGCAAAAGTTTACCAGATCAGATAAAAGTTTTTGAAAACTAATTTTCAAAATGGAACTTTAAAGAAGCATTTTTCAAGAAAAAGTGTTTTATTTTAAAAAGGCATAATTCCCTAAAGCCATATGCAATATCTTTCTATCCTTTGTTTTGAATCTTTCTTTTTTCATTTCAGCATGTCTGGGGATCTTAACCTTCCAGAGGGTGTGTCGGTACCTGGCTGGTTCAGAAGGTACCTAGAGGCTAGTGCTAATGTTGCAAGCCCAGCAGACGTTCCTCTTCCCCCCCAGCTGCAGCGGTTCCTCCTCCTCCTCCGCGTGCAAATGCTTTCTCAAAAATATGTAGGGACTTTCGAGCCATGGGTGGAAAGAACTTCAATGGAAATTCATCCTTCGTGGAAGCAAGAAACTGGCTCAAAGAAACTGAGGATTTGTTTGTTATCTTCGAAGTGGACGATAGACAGAAGATACAGCTGGTCGTATGGTTGCTTAGAGACGAAGCCTCCTATTGGTGGGAAGTTATTAATGCTGAAAGACCAATTGAAACTTGGATGGATTTCAGAATGAGGTTTGAAATGAAATTCCTTTCACAAGCTAAAAGAATCCTACAGATGGAGATATTCTTAGCTTTCAAACAGGGAAGTATGTCAATCAAGGAATACGTTAACCGATTCAACCAGTTGGCTAGGTTCGGATTGGAGTTAGTGAACACTCCACATAAGAAGGCTCTCTGTTTTGTTAAAGGATTGAGGTGCGACTTATGAGAGACTGGTGGACATGACACTGTTACAAGAAGAAGATATGGTTGGCAAGAAAGAGACAAAGGTGGAAGTACCTCAAGATAAGAAAGTGGAGGGATCACAAAGCAATAAGATAGATTCCAAGAAGGGCGGGAAGAACAACAAACCCGTGACAAGAGGAAGTGTAATTTTTGTGGCATTCCTGGATATCTGGTTAAGGACTGCAGAAAGAAGAAGAGGAAGACGAGTGGTTGTTTTCACTGCGGCGAGACATGACACATGGCTAAGGACTGCCCAAGAAAGCAAGGGCAAGGGAAGAGGACTGAACCTACTTCTGGAGGGAAGATTCACGCTCTCATGGCACCTCCACAAGGACGAGGTAGAAATATTTCAGTTGAGAGTTTAGTTTATCTTTTTGATCATCCTGCTCGTACACTCTTTGATTCTGGCGCATCGCACTCTTTTATATCTACTTCTTTAGTTGAATCTCTTCACCTAGACACCAGTTTAGTAGAGGATCCCTTGGTTGTTTCAAATCCAATTTGGGACTCAACTTATTTGTCAATGATTTGTTTGGATTTGGAAATTTCTATACTAAGTGATGGGTTTAGATGTAATGCTTATGTTTTGGGCTTCACGGGCTATGAGTTAATTCTAGGCATGGATTGGCTATCCAGTAATGGTGCCATCCTCGATTGTGAAAAGTGAGTGGTTAGACTCATGACTCTCCTCGGTAACACTCTCGAAATTTCTTGTAATCCCATGAACTCTGTTATGCTTAGCTATCTAGAATCTCTTGATGCGTCTGTTGAGAATTTGCAGTCTGTTAGAGTAGTCTGTGAATACTCGGATGTCTTTGAAGAGGTGAAGGGGTTACCTTCGAAGCAGGAGATAGACTTCCGCATATACCTCGTTGACAATGCAAAACCCGTTGCTTTACCCGTTAGACACATCGCTCCAAGGGAGAGGAAAGAACTCAGCAAGCAAGTTAAAGAGTTGCTTGAGAAGGGATTTATAAGGCGGAGTATTTCCGAATGGGGTGCTCCAGTAGTATTCGCAACCAAAGAAGATGGTTAGCTTCGCCTATGCGTTGATTATAGGGAGCTAAACAAGCTGACCAAGAAGAATAGGCACCCACTACCAAGAATAGATGACTTGTTCGATCAACTTGTAGGTGCATCAGTTTTCTCCCAACTAGATTTAGCTACCGGGTTTCATCAGCTATGGGTGGCTGAAGACAGTATTGATAAGACTGAGTTTAGAACCCCAGATGGTTTCTTTGAGTGGCTTGTCATGCCTTTCGGCTTGACAAAAACACCCGCTTATTTCGTTGACTTGATGAGCAGGGTGCTCAAGGAGTTCCTTAATAAGTTTGTGGTGGTCTTCGTAGATGAAATTTTGATTTTCTAAAAGAGTGAGGAAAAGCATGCTCAGCATTTAAAAGAAGCCATGGATACTCTTCGTGCACATCACCTAAAAGCCAAATTCTCCAAATGTAATTTTTGGAGAGAAGAAGTGAGATTTCTTGGACATGTGGTATCCAAAGAAGGGATAGCTGTGGACCACGCAAAAGTAGTTGTAGTACAAGATTGGAAGGTCCAACGGAATGCAACTGAAGTTCGAAGTTTTCTCGGGCTAGCGGGCTTTTACCGAAAGTTCATCAAAGACCTTTGCGAAAATCTCAGCTCCACTTACAAGGTTAACGAAGAAGAACCTAACTTTTAATTGGGATTTGGATTGCGATGTTGCTTTCCAACGATTGAAGAGGACTCTAACAACAGCCCCAGTTCTGGCATTGCTGGATGGTAGCAAGATGTTTACCGTTTATACGGATGCATGTGGTACGGGACTAGGTGCTGTCTTGATGCAAGAAGGGAAGGTAGTAGCTTATGGAGGCAGACAGTTGAAAGTGCATGAGAAAAACTACACAACCCACGATCTAGAGTTGGCTGCCATCGTCTTTGCGCTTAAGTCTTGGCACCATTATCTCCTAGGTGAGAAGTTTGAATTATATACTGACCATAAATCGTTAAAGTACCTTGTCTCGTAGAAAGATCTTAACTTGAGGCAACAAAGGTGGATGGAGTTCTTGGCATCCTACGATTTCGAGATTTCCTATACCCCTGGCAAGGGCAATGTAGTAGCAGACGCCTTGAGTAGAAAGAAGCTGACCTTAAGTTCTCTCTTTGTAGAAAGGCAGAGCTTGGACTACATAGCCAACTTTGACTTTAGACCCTCTATCGATCATGTGACTAGTTTGTTAGCATCACTAGAGGTGCGGCCTACTCTTTTGGACTCAATAGGAACCACACAACATGAAGACCCTCAGCTAGTTGATGTGATGGATAAGCTAATTAGAGGTGAGACTTCTAGTCACCTCAATAGATACTCCATCGATGATAAGGGTTGGTTGAGGCGGGATGGAAGGCTATGCATCCCACAAGCAAGGGATTTGGTGAAGAAGGTTCTCGAAGAGGCACACCATTCCAAGTTGACCATACACCCAGGTGGAGACAAGATGTATAAAGAGGTAAAAAGGGCTTTCTTTTGGAATGGCATGAAGAGGGATGTAGCTGAATTTGTCTCTAAGTGCTTAATATGCCAGCAAGTCAAGGCGGAGCAAAAGAAGCCTGGTGGTTTACTTCATCCTCTAGAGGTCCCATAATGGAAATGGGATAGCATTTCAATGGACTTTAGTGATGGGCTGCCTAGGTCAACAAGGGGCAATACCAGTATTTGGGTAACAGCGTACAGGCTCACAAAAAGCGCTCACTTTATACCGTTAAAAGTAGAAGGATTGCCTTGTCTTTAGCATCCGTTTATCTTAAAGAGATAGTTCGACTCCATGGGATACCCTCCAGCACTGTGAGTGACCGATATCCTTTCTTTATGAGCGAGTTTTGGAGGAGCTTGCAAGAGGCTGTAGGCACACAGCTATGCTTAAGCATGGCCTATCACCCCCAAACCGATGGTCAGACGGAAAGGGTAAACAAAGTATTAGAGGACCTCTTGAGATTATGAATTCTTGACTTTGGAGGAACACAGGAGGATCATCTTCCTTTGGTGGAGTCTTCCTACAACAACATCTACCAAGCCACCATGGGCACGACACCCATCAAAGCTTTATATGGAAGACCATGCCAATCACCAACATGTTGGTGGGAGTCTACAGACAAGCTCATACTTGAACCAAATATGATTAGAGAAACTTCAGAGAAAGTGGACTTGATACGAAGAAGAATGAAGACTGCCCAAGATAGACAGAAGTCCTACGCAGATAAAAGAAGGACCGACCTTGAGTTTGAGGTTGGAGACAGGGTTATCTCCTTTAAGGAACGTCGTTTGCTTTGGATCCGCAGGAAAGTTGGCACCAAGATTTATAGAGCCGTTTCCTATCATTGAGAAGATTGGGAAGATGGCTTATAGAGTAGAGCTACCCAAAAGATTGGCTGGAGTTCATAATGTCTTTCATGTTTCTCACCTATGAAAGTGCTTACATGAGTCTGCGGAAGTGGTGGAACCAAGCATATTAGAGGAAGTAGAAGTAGAACGAGAGGCGACTGTGAGAAGAGTTCCAACTCATATCTTGGGTACAAAAGTCAAAAAGCTACGCAACCGTGACGTCAAACTTTTTAAAGTTCAATGGAATGAAGCTGAGGAAGACGCGACATGGGATAATGAGGCCAAGATACACGCAACCTACCCTTTTCTTTTTGAGGGTACATCTTTGATCTCTTTTTCCTTAAGTTTATTGATGCTCGTATCTATCTTTTTTTAAGTATTTCCTCGGTGCTATTCTTGATCCTTAGGTAGAAACCAATGGATGTAAACATGTATTTGAAACATGTTATGATTGATGGTTACAAGTGGTTGCAAGCGATTGCTAGTGTTGCTCGCGGATGCATATACACACACATTAGGTGTTAGATCAGCTCAGTCACTTTCATATTGCATACGCATATATGTACTTGTATATGATTGGAACTTGATGTGGCATCATGTGGATGTTTCATTTGTATGAATGGTTGTGCACTCATGTAGAAAATATGATTAGGGATGATTACGTACATAATGGACTCATGGCACCGACATGACTTGCATTAAGGAGGTCAACTGAATCAGTAGACCGCCTGATTTTGCATTAGATAAGGACATGTACACACACTATGCATACAGTCATGGAAGCATTATAAGTCTTTTTAAGGACAATGGACGCCTATGTTTGATGATTGAGTAGATGGACAATTGGATGGAAGGATATACGCTCTTCTCAACTCGAAGATTTTGGGGACGAAATCCTTTAAGGAGGGGAGAATGTAACACACCGTATTTTCTGTAATCATTATAGTAACGAATTAAAGAATACTTAATTACAAATGTGAGAATTAAGGAAAACGGGTTACTCAAAGCGTTCGTCTCGGAATTCTGCTTGAGATAGAGTCCGAGTTTGCGTAAATCGGACTCCGTATGATGGAGTTATGACCTTCAGAAGATTCAAGAATTTAAATAATAAAACTAGCCCGAAATTCAAATTCAAGTTTCGAAGTTCAAACCCCGAAGCAGGCTGGACGGGAAATTTCCCGCCCAGAAATCAGGTCGACCAAGGGGTTGACCTGGGTCACACAGGTCGACCTGGGGGTCGACCTACCCCCCTCGCCCAGATCCATAAATGAGATGATGCTGACTAGTTGTTGAGCCTTTTCTGACCTATTGCTGAGTCACTAGGGCTTAGGTGGCAATTCTGAATAACTCTATCTAGTCTGGACAGTTGTGATTACTCCTAAAATAATCTAACGGCTCACATAAGTTTAAACTTCGATAAAAGCAACCCTAATCCTTAAACCCTAAATCACACTAATTCATTCCAAGGAGCCACCATGCTGTCAATGAACGTTCTAGCCTAGCCACCATTTCTTCTTCAATTAGAAAGCGAGTCAAAAGCTTACTTAGAGAAATTGATAGTCTTCTTCAAGGGATAGCTTTCCAAATTCAGAAAGAAGATCCCAGAAAAACAAGACTTTCTTTTCTTTGTAAGTCCTGTTATTATTTAGATGTGAACGATTAAAAGTTGTGATTTGTAATAAAATGAAAACTAGAGTAATTCCTAGTTGTAAGATAATGACAATTCTTATTTATGCCTATTCTTGTAACGGTTCTATCGTATATGCTTGTGAGATTATTGTGGTTATTATGTTGATGTTAAACCAATCATATATTATGTAAATTTGGTGACTTTTTCATGTTTATTGAATCATGCAATTTGTTTTGTAACACCCCGTAATTCTGTTAATATTAATATTCACAAATTAAAGAATAACTAATCTCAGACGTGAGAATTGTGGGAAACGGGTTGTGCCATTGTGTTCGTCTCGGAATTCTGGTTGAAATAGAGTCCGAGTTTGCGTGAATTGGACTTCGTATGAAGAAGTTATGGCCATCGGAAGTTTCAGAAAAATTCAAAACAGCTCGCAGGAAATTTAAAATTCAAACTAAAAGTGCAGAAGCGGGCTGGGCGGGAAAATTCCCGCCCAGGCAGGTCGACGGGGGAGTCGACACTAGTGTCGACCTCCCCCTCCCCAGGTCAACTATAGTGTCGACCTGGTCAGGCGGCTAGGGTTTTGACTGAGCCCAATCTTGAGCTGTTGATGTGTCTTTAGGGCTGAGTTGGCAAATTAAACGGTTCAGTTTAGTTCTGAGTTGATCTGACGGTCTAAATAAACCCTAAACTCTATAAATACCTAGGTAGTCTCTCACCCTAATTCATATGAAAAATAGAATAGCTACCATCATACCGCCGCCATGGAACTCAGTGGAGCCGCCGCCAACTAAAAAGGAAGAAAAGCTAATCAAAACCTAATTCTACTCAACTCTAAAGCAAATCAAGACTCTATTTTCTTCTCTAATTGTGAGTATGATGATCTTAACAAGATTATTATTATTTTAATTAGATTAAGTTATGAATGGATTATGAGTAGATGATGTGAATTGTCATATATGTTGTTGTAAATCTTATGCTATCATGTATGTTATAAATCCTATGCTATGTGGTGATGGTATCCTATATGTTGTAAATCATGCTATGATGATGTTATGTATGTTGAGAGTTTCTATGCTAAGTTGTGACGAATCATACATGTTAAAAAGCCATGATGTTACTATCTATGCTAATTAGTTCATGTTAATCAAATCATAATATTGATACTACTTGGGTTATGTTGATCTATATGACAAGTCACATATGCAAGTTTAGGTTGATTAGTAAAAGTTATGAACATATGCCATGACATCTATTATGACATCTAGGATTATGCTATGACATATGTGAAATTCTATGCTAGTTCACACCATCATTATGTTGCCTAAAACCCATATGCAAGTTTATACATAAATTTGGGTTATGATCATATCATGTAAATTGTGACATTTAATAAGTTGACACCTTTAGATCCTTAACATGTGTAGTTTATGCAAGTTTCACCCCTATTATGATTGGATTATTTTATTTGTTTATATGTTGTGATAATTTATCTTTGTGCTATGAGTTAGACTATTCGAGTCTAACGTATATTCTGCGTTGAATAAGCGAACGTATAAACGTGGGGTAGGGGTAATATTAAGGATTTAATAATAAGAAGTTGGGGTGCAATTGATATGATTTTGCATGCCATGAGTGGATGACCATAATTGAGTCAATTATGGGCATCATTAAAAGTGGACTTAATTAATAATTTGAATAGGGAATTATTAAAACTGGGGTAAAAGATTATAAGTGATAATCAATGCTTAGGACACGAGGTTGGACTCGTTTGTGATGTAAACCTGCCCGGACCCGCCCGGCAAATCCAGTGGTCACAAATGTCAGCCCAATGTGAGAGGTCCTAGGCCTAAACTAAAGCATAACAGTTGTAAAGACACGAGGTTAGACTCTTTTATGGTGTAAGACTGCTCGGACCCGCCCGGCAAATCCAGCTGCCATAAATGCCAGTCTAATGTGAGAGGTCTTTATGAGGTTATGACCTGAATGAATTAAGAAATACTTAACCAGATAAACATGTAAGGTGGGACATGGGGATTAAGTAGGTGCCTTGGGTGGCACGAGGAATCTAGTGGGTGCCCTTAGTGGCATGTGAAATACGATTAGTAAGACTTAACCAAACACACATTTAAATGAACATGACTAAGAGGGTTAAGTGGGATGTACTAGTGGACAAGCTTAGGTGGGTAGCTTGTGGGGGCCCATTTCAACCAGTATCCCAAACGTATCTTTGTGGGCTCGACCCAAGTCGAGGATGGGACACGCATACTGGGTTTGACTATAAGAGGCCAAAATGGGGAGCGGTGGCAACGCAAGTCCAACGGGTTTCATATGCGTGTGTGGACCCGGGCTGGTAGGTAAGACGTTGTTGCATCGTGTAGGTATAAGCCGTGCATTCTCAAGTTGTATCAGGTTGCCACTTTAGGGGAGTGATACACCCCACTGTGAGGCTAGCACGGGTATCTACGAGTAGGGAGCCTATCGAAAGTGGGTAGTGGGGTACACCTAGTGGAGATAGGGGCAGACGGCACCTATGTAGTCAGCTAGGGGTACGTAAGGCTATTTATATAGTTTCTGTGTGAAGCAAGCGGGATCAACCTTTAGGGTGACTGGTGCGGTGCAGTGTAGTAATGTGCGGTGCAGTGTAGCAATTGTTCGTTAGTAATTAGGTGTGCCTTTAACGTTATCTTAAACGTTATCTTTATCTGCTCTTCCATACCTAATAGTTCATAGACATTTACTTGTCTTCCAGCTTATGCCTTAGTCTAGTTACTTTGATAATAGTATTGTTAGAATTATCATACTCGTCAGACTTTATGTCTGACCCCCTCCATTTCTATCCTTTTTCCCCCTCCAGGTCCTCAGGTTGGGCCCAGCTCTAGTGAAGTTTGATTGGATTGCTTTATCTCTCTTGGAAAGCTTGGACCATTGAAGTAAAGTCCAGCTTGTTATCTTCTTTAATGGCTATTTGTGTAATGGGATTATGTATTTTGTTTTTATGAAGATGGATATTGTACTTGACTCTGATTTATGGTTTATGATGTAACAAACATGTTTAATTTCCGCTGCAATAAAATGAAGTTTTAGATTTCCAAGTACTACTTATTATCTGTCTTGTTGTAATTTTTCTGTTCTATATTCACTTAAAACCTCCATGGAAGTTAATGCATTCCCTTTGTGAGTGACATTAATGGACGTGGGGTGTTACATGTTTAGTTCTACATTTAGATATATGTTTATTGAATCATGTATTATGTTTAGGTCTACATTTAGATATATGTTTATTGAATCATGCAAGTTGTTAGGCTAAGACATGTATTATGTTTAGATTCACATTAACATCTATGAAAATTGGATCCAAAATTAAAGCTCATATTTACATGCCTTGTTAAACTTGTGTAAAACCATATGCTTAAGATTCATGTTTGTTGGATCTAAGATAAAAGTTCATATTTACATGCCTTGTTAAACCTGTGTAATTCCATATGTTTAAGGTTCATGATTATTGGATCCAAATTAAAATTTACATTCACATGTCTAGTTGAACTTGTGCATTTCTATATGCTTAAGGTTTATGTTCATTGAACCCAAAATAAAAGTTTACATTTACATGCCTAGTTGGATTTGGGTAATCTCATATTCTTAAAGACTCATGTTAGTTGGATCCAAAAATGCAAGTTCATTTTATTATGCCACGTTTACAGGACACATGTTTAGTTAGTTCCTTATTATTTTATGTTGTGTGAATGGTACATGCTCCCTTCTTTCCCCTTTTGTATATAAGATAGGCTAAGTTACGAGCCTAACATTCTATATGAATTTTGCAAACATATGATGGGGGTAACGTTGGGAAAACCTTAAATTCACATTAATGGCATAATTTGGCCCATAAATATATGAATTATTGGTGGCATAAGATTGGCATAATTTATATACCTAAAAATTATGAACATGATTTAGAGAGGAATTGGGCATGACTTGAATGACAATAATTTACATATAAACACAAAAGGTAAATATGTAAATTTAGAAAAAGACGAATATGCCTAACCCGAGGTTAGATTGAGATATGGTGTAATACTGCCCAGCACATCCAGCAACCGTAACAATATATATCTAATGTGAGAGGTTAGTGCATCAAGCCCAAAAGAACCCGAGGTTAGACTGGGTTGCAGTGTAAAACTGCCCGGACTCGACCGACACATCCAGTAACGCAACAATACCTGTCTAATGTGAGTGGTTGGTGCTTTAATGAATGAATTAAAGCTAAGACAGGAATGGTGGGGTTAAGTTAATTAAGGAAACACTTAACCAATACAACATGTTAACTAAACTGATGGGTGGGGTTAGGTTAATTTAGACACTTAACCAATTTAACATGTTGATTAGGAAACCCTAGTAACGGGGACCCATTTTAGCAGTAACCCACATAGTTGCATCATGGTACCCTGAACTAGGCAGGGTGGGGCATGGTTACTGAACTGATTATAAGCGGTCAAAACAACGGCGGGTGGTGTTCGTCAGTGTAGGTTCTGACGGAGTGCGGGCGTGCACGAACTCCAGAGTGGAAAAAGCAGGCACTGGGCATCAATAGTTATACACTGTGCATCTTGAATTGTGTCGGGTTGCCACCATATGATTTGATACACCCCATGGTGGAACCAACACAGGTATCTACAATCAAGCGGGGGCCGAATGACACAAGTGGTAAGCATACATGAGCAGGAGCCAATCGATAAAAATGGGATCATTTATCTTGAACACTTGATGCTAGTTGAAACACTGGTACTTGGGTGCAGAGAAGTTTTAATGAGTGCGATAGCATATTCAGTCTTATTATCTTATTTCTAGGGTGTTGTCCTAGATTCAGTTTATTCAAGTCATAATCCTTTTCTTGTTTACATGCTAAATAATCACTGGACTTACCAGACTCATGTCTGACCCATTTTTCTTTCGTCTTCTTTTCTTCTGTTTCCCCCTCTCAGGTCCGCAGGGAGGAAACACCTCAGCTTAGTTCAGACCTTTTGCAAGCTTGAAGAGAGTAGATGTATGGCTTGGACTTTCTCTTCCTGGGATATGGCTTTGGATACACTCTTAATGGGGATTATGCTACTTTATTATCGTTTTTTGCTTCTTTATGTTTTAATCAAGACAGAGTATTTTGATGTAATGATTTGGAAGTTGTTTTAAGACAGTTTGTTGTAATTACTTTGTTATGAACCAGGTATGAAATAAATTTCGTTTTTCCGCTGCTTATATGTCTGTCTTGTAAATTATCTATGTCTTTTACCTTCAATGCTCCACCAAAGTTAAGGCATTCCCTTTGTGAGTGACCTTAACGGAGGTGGGGTGTTTCAGATAGAGTCTAGAAAACATAATATAATTACATTATTGCAATAACATGTACTGCTAATAATCTCATGAGCCCATAATTGACTCTCACGACCTCCTGTGCATGTCACTGAAGGCCTCTGAGCATGCTTCTCGTGACAGGATTATCCATTTCTTTGGGCAGAGATGAATTAGCTTGATCTGTTTTAGGGGAGGAAGCATATAGGCCGTAGGGAGCAGTAAATGGGCATAAGGGTAATCTTGCTTTGGTTCACTTATTTTCTTAGTAGTGGAGGAAGATCCTAGGTCGCTGGTACTGGAATTTGCATGGGTTTTACTTTTAGATTTCATGTTGGGAAGCTTGAGGAAAGAATTGGCATTATTAAGGAATCCTAGCTTGAAATTAAAGTTCCTTATTTAGGAGCTTTCCTGAGGTGAAGAAGTTGAGATAGGTTCAGTAGGGCTTCCACTTAATTGCATTGCACTCTCAAATTCCCTAACATCATTAAGGAGGACCTACATGAATTTGTCTCTATACATTCCCTTCTCTATAATTGTTTCGCTTGTCATCAATTCCTTTTCTTTTCTTTGTCGTGCTTACCAGGCTTGGGATTACCATTTGCCACCTTAACTTGTTTGGTTTTATCACTTAGGTTGACCTTTCTTATCACAATAGATCCTTCATCATCAAGTGTAGTAACTTGCACAGTATTAACAATGCTAGGAACAAAAGGTTCTTCCATGTTATGAACTTCATGTTCACCAATCTCTCCTTCCTCATGACTTTGTACATCATCCTGGATCTCATTTTCAGAAGTACTAGTGTCACCATCTTCACTACAGTTGTTCAAGGCAGCAAACATATTACCTGTCTTCACTTCCGTTTTACTAGTTTCTCCAAAACTACCTACATTTTTTGATCCCTTACCGGTATTTCAAACTAATATAAACTATAACAACCCGGAATTTTGTTAAATTAAATTTTGAATATTTAGTTGGTTTTAAATATCCTAAAATCGGATCTATAATTTAAATCCCTATTTAAATTAAGTTTTTGTTATAAGAAATTCTATTTCTTATATTGTTTTTGTAAATGTCTATTTAAAATAAGAAATCGTAGTTTTGTATTTTTTAATAAAGGTGAAAATATATTTGAAACATAAGTTTGATTTTAAATGTCATTTCCCTTTTTGTTATTTGCATGTGTGTAAATGGAATATATTTGTAAAAATAAATACCTTGAGGCTTTCAAAATTTAACATTTTACATTAAATAAGAAATGATGTGACTATATATATGTATTTATATATATATGTTATGACTAAAATAAAATGGTATTTTTAGAAAACAGACATGATTTGATTTTGTGAAGCAAAATAGGTTTAGGGTAGAATCATTACATGTAGGTAGCTTACATGAACTTGTTATCTCATTAATGAAAGTGTACTTAGTTTAACATAAGAGCTAACTTGTAGTATTGGTTTTCCTTTTTAAGTTATTTTTGTTTTTAAAATATATAAAAACTTACTTTCAACATGTATTTATATACATACATACCTCTTTACCCTCTTTTTCAATCTTTATTTTCTACTTTCTTCTGCTTCTTTCATCTTCTCCTTAAAAAACTCATTTGCTAAGTAAGTTAAAACTAAAATAGAAAAAAGATCAAGGTAAAGCAAAGAAGAAGAAAGAAACTGCAGCAAGTTCAAAAGGAAAACCAATAAGAACAATAAAGCAAGAAGCTAGAAGCAAGAAGAAGCAAAGGTTGCAGCAAGCAGTGGTTTTTAAGGCAGTAAAATGTAAACTCAAACCAAAGTTGCAAAAATGTCAAAGGTTTAGGATATTACCTTCTATAGTATGTTATGATTAATCAAGCTTCTAACTTAAGCATGAAAAGTTTAAAATCTATTCAATTCTTTTCTTTTGCCCACTTCTTGTTTATTGTCATATGACAATAAGATGTAGTTGCTTGTTTTTAATATGTAGATTTGCAAGATTGATGAGGGTTAACTATATTTGCATGTGAAAATGTATGTATATGAAGTAAACAAGTGAAAATGGCCAGTTTTGTGTATAGAAAAGAAATGGAAATTCTGGAAAGTCTAAAAACCATTTCTTTGTTACCTGTACTTACAAAACCAAACACTCCCTTGCTATAAAAATAAATTACCCCAAAAGCATTTGGTTTCATAAGATGAATCCAACTACAAAGTGGTTGTATATCTCTTGTAATTTGCATTAAAAATTGTTTGATAATTTTGTGATCAGTAGTTGGAGTAATGTAACACGCTGTAAAAATATACCTAAATAAACTTAAGGCAATCTGATTTAAAATAAATATAATAAGCAATAAAAATCAGCAATAAACTAATCATATATTAATGGGTTGAAAAATGGAATTTTCAAATTAGTAATTTGGTCATGAAAATATTATAGTTGTATTTGTGGTGAGATCCAGATCCGTTTTCATATATAATATGTCAAAAACGGAGTTCGTATGGAGAATTCACATTTAAAAAGTTCGTGTGTAAATATATAACACGAATATTTGACATTTGAACTGGAAATATAAATATATTGAATAAAAATATTTAATTAATGGTTAATAGAATATTCCATTAAATTCAAAATTGTGTGTATATATATACATATAAGAGGGGATAAGAATACTGATTAAATGGAAAGGAATTAATAAAATAAGTAACATTTAATAATAAAATCTTTTCAGCAATCAACGCAGGCCACTTCCCAGGAGGACGATCGCCTCCCTAGAAGGGGTGTCCATCGCCGGTCGACCGCTCTCCTAGGGAGGGTGTCAACCACCAAGGGGCGATCAGTGCCCAATTTAGCTTGTTTTTTTGGTCGGGCTTTTAGCGATTGTTTATAGGTTAACAGCCAAAATTTAGTCTAAATAATCCTACGACTATTATTCACTCACACACCTATAAATAACACCCTAAACCTCAAACCTAAATCTAGTCTTCTTCTCCTTCCTTGCCTCTACTCTGCTATTGATTCCAGAGAAACTATATTTTAGGTTTACTTCTTCCTCTCTTAAAATCTATTTTCTTTTCTAATCCCTTTTCCTATAGGATTTGAATAGGATCTGAATCTGAAATAATAAGATATACATATATAAGAATTCTAACTGTTTAATTCACATACATACATATATATATATATATATCTAAGCGATTGGAGTTCGTATTTTGTTCGTTTATGAAGGTTTCCGGATCTAATAGGCAAACATCACCAAATGTGTGACATTTCCATACAGTTAAATCATTGTTAGTGGAAATAATACCTGTTTTAGCTAAATTCTATATTTTGTAGATTCATATTGATTTGTATGCCTAAGGAGGTTTGTTTCACGATAATATCATCATGAAAACCCCTAAATTTCCTATTTTTATTAATCGCAAAGTTGTCATTCAACAATAATTGGGTTCGTGAATTATTTGGGTTATGTTTGAGGAATAACTACGTGATTCTACTTTTGTTGAATTGGATTTGCCCTTTTTATTTGAAAGTGATTTTGGCATAAAAAGATTAAGATTTGGCTTGGTTACATTATTTGAATAGTTTTAGATTTCCATTCTAAAATGGAGAATTTGAACGTATTTAGATTTGAAATAATCAAATGTTGATATTTTTATGTGCAACATAGAAAAAGAGTGAATTTGATTTAAATAGAAGTATATATGTATGTATGTATGTATGTATGTATGTATGTATGAATGTACGTAACACCTTGTTTCTCCTTCATTATCTAAGTAATTCTAACAAGCCTAGGATACAAGTTTGAATGGTTATGTTGATATTTCCCATTTGCTGCTATTATCAATTATGCCATGAATTTAGTAGTTTAATATAAGAATTAGGCTATACCTTTGATGTGAACAGGATTGACTAGAACATTTCTTAATTCGAACGAAAATTAGTGTTGACAGCATGTATTAATTTATATATAGATATAGCGTAACCAATGTAATCAGACGTAATAATGGCGTAATAAATACATAAGGATAGGATTTGAAATTTGAAACATCCCCATATAAAGTATTGCTTATGTGTGTGTATAAATGGCTTATTTATATATATTAAATAATGACACCCATACATGAGTTTAGCCGTCATTTGTGGTAGAATTCTGGCTGGAGCCAATCGGCAAATCCAGCAATCACAAGTGAGTTTGGCTAATGTGAGAGGTATGGGTGCCATAGGCCATTAAACTTGGTACACTATGACATGAGGTTAAGCCCGCTACTAGTAGAAGTCTACTAGGAACTACCCGAGATATCCAACATCTACAAGTAGTTGGTTTAATGTGAGAGGTCTATTGTATATGTATCTATTATGTGTGTAAATAGGTAGGCTTGCTACTCGCCTTGAGAAGGTCTTAACTGGCTAATTTTCTTTTTATCTAGTTTAGATCCTAAGTGGTTAGGAGTAGGACCGTTCTGAAGGTTCATTCCATGGATTTGGACCAAAGTCATGGGACCCTCTCTTATTAGATTTGAAGTAGTCTATGGATTCTCTGTAACAGGCTGCATTTTTACGTATTGAAAGATCATAAAATATTTTTATTTTATTCCCTAAGGGTTGGATCATTCTTATATTTTAATATGCTTCTTATGGGGATGTCAGACATGTCCATAATTTTTACTAACTTTGTTTGTGACCATTTTGCCGCTGTTAGTCTTGTACAAGGCATAACTTTTGACTCAGGTCGAATCAGGTGATAAGACCTATGCCATTGGAAAGGAAATGATGATTTCCTTTCCGTAGAGTGGTTACATTAAAGATATGGCTCAGTGGTTTGGGAGGAATCGTTGTTTTAAGGTTTTACAGTTGGCTGTTCAGGTTTTAAAGCCTTAATGGGATGATTTGGAGAGGCCCATTAGTGGGCTGGTGGAAACCTATAAATAGGGGTGAGGGGTATGGAGAATACTTTACTTTCTCCATTCTCTCATTTGGTGGCCTTGTGTTCCTCCTTCCTCTAACACCTTTCCACCATTAAAATCGAGATCCAAGCTTAGGAAATTGAAGATCTACACCATTTGAGGCTAGATCTACACCATTACAAGGGAGAGCTCATCGGATCAAGGAGTTTGAATCAAATTGCTTGCTTTCCAGAATCTTAAATCATTGATTTTAGAGAATTGGTGAGTGATTTGCATCTCTCACATGGATTCAATGAAGTATATGAATGTTTGTTCATGTTTTTCATCAAATTCAAGTGTTTTTCATAGATCTACACCTTGGTAAGTTCATTTTCATATGAATCACCCTAGGATATAATTTAGCATGTTTAAACCAATAATTCCTATGCCATTTCATATGTTTACGCAAGTTAGATCCGCAATTTAGTTCATATGTTCACTTATCATGATTCTGGTGAAATTTGCATAATTTGGTGATAATCGTCATATTCAGGTTGTTATCGATTTCAAAACATGCTTATGGTTGTGTTGAATGAATCGGATGAGTTGGTTTCGTTGATGACGTCGATTGGTGAAGTTTTGGTCGAAATTGGGCTTGGATTGGCCTTGTGCAGGTTTTGGGTCGTACTTGCTCTACTACAGTGATGTGGGTCGAACGTGCATGCTACAGGGATTGTGGGTCAAACGTGCTATATGGGTCAAACGTGCCTGCAACCGTGATGTGGTTCGAACTTTCTCTGCTATAATGATGTGGGTCGAACAGGCATGCTACAAGGATTGTGGGTCGAACGTGCTACAGTAATATGCGTCGAAAGTGCCTGTTATAGTGATGTGGGTCGAACATGCTATAATGATGTAGGTCGAAAGTGCATGCTACAGTGATGTGGGTCGAACGTGCTACAATGATGTGGGTCGAACGTGCTCTGCTACATTGATGTGGGTCGAACGTGCTTGCTACAGTGATTGTGGGTCGAACGTGCTACAATGATGTGGGTCGAACATGCTCTGCTACATTGATGTGGGTCGAACGTGCTTGCTACAGTGATTGTGGGTCGAACGTGCATGCTACAGTGATTGTATGACGAGCGTGTACTGCTACAGTGATTCTGGTTGTGCATTGCTACAATTCTGGTCATGCAATGCTCAAGGGTGTAGAGACGATGGCTTCGACGAGAGTCCGGATGAGTATGTTTGAAGTGATGTGATTTGCTCGTCATATGCAACGAATGTGATGTTTTGAGTTCATATGAAAGGACGACTCAAGGATATATTGTGCTCGTGTGAAGTAATGGTTGCTCTAAAGTGTTCTGAGCTTATGGATAGTTGCAAGTGAAGATGACTAGAGATGTGAAGGCCAAGGAATTATCGTTATCGTAGGTTCTAACGGGCTCAAAGCAGGGGTATAATAGGGGCATCTAAAAGGCCGGATGTAGATCAAGTACCCTGAGTATCATTGAAAGGCCTAGGTACGTATCGTTGAAACGCATACGAGTTTTTTTCTAGAACTAGGGTTACCATTAGCCCTTGATGGATGGCAGTATGATATGGCCAGCCATACGATTAACGATGGTTTCGAAGCAGGATTGGCAGGGATAGCCAGAGTCTATCTTGTATGATTGTTTGTTTTGCTTGTACTATCTCACGTAGATTGTTCGACATCGGACGAGATGTTTCTTGGGTACCTATCTGATATTGATTTAGACCTTTGGGGATTGTATTTGAGAGATGTTGAATTCGATTAAGATGGTTTACGTGAGATATATAATCTGGATGTTATGAGTGTTATTAGATATTACTTCTGGTTGCCATGATTGAATGGTTGCTTGGATTACCTTGGTCGCATGGTTGAAATGTTTGTTGTAAAGGCTATCACTGTTCGATGTGGGGGAGGATGGGAGTTGTGTTCTTCTCTGTTGTTTGGTAGATTGGTTTGTTAATCTACCTATTCTCATATACTCTATTGATGAAGTTTGTTAGCTATTTTATTACTCACTAAGACTGTTGTCTGACTCAAGGTTTTATGTTTCCATCTTATTTCCTTGGGCTATTCATCCAATTTTGGGTGGACATACTAGGTGGCAGGTGACAGATGATAGCTTAGTAAGGACGATGTAGCAGTTCGAAGACGAGCAAGAGGCTGGCGTACTATCTCTCTTACTATATAGTATTTGGGTTTTCCGCTGATTGATATTCTACTCTGAGTGATGTAGTGAGGCAAATTTGTACAGACATATGTTGCAATCCTGGTGTAAGGATATACTTTCTTATTGTTTTGAAAATTTGAGATTTTTTCTCAAATATGCTTCACTAATATTACCTGTTGTATATGTTCTATTATATCCTATCCTTGCACTGTAATATTTATGATAGGTTCCAATGATGTTTACCTAATTTGATGATCGGCTGTCGTGCACACATTTTAGCGCATTATTCCTCTTGTATAGTGCAGGGGCTATGGACAGTCATCACATTTGGTATCAGAGCTCTGGTTATCGATTTTAGCCAAAGTTCTAAGATGTAATTACTTAAGAGAGACGTATTTATAACTTTCAATTGGATATATACTAGATAGTAGTGTATAGTACAATAGGGTCTGGATTTCATTCGTATTGTTATTTCATATGTGGACTAATCATTCTAGTTTTCAGATTTAGAACGAGCCGTCAAACTTTAGGGAACACTACTAAGGACGAGCATGCGACCAGAAGGGCAAGCGATGGCATCCACTAGGAAGCTTTCGCTGTTATCCCATAATGCTTAGTTATGTTTGGGGCCATGATGGCCAATGTCCTGCTAAGAATGCCCATTCCAGAAGCGGCAATAATGCATGATGTTCCTATACATGTACCTAGGGGTGATTCTGCTAAGCGACAAAGGGATTGTTCTTCTACAAATGAAGAAGATGAGTTCAGAAGAGGTATATCTTTAGAGCAACTTCGACGTCGGGACAAGGAGCATGGAAAGGAGGTCAATGCTTCCTGGTATGAGGCCGGTAGAAACAGATATGAACCTCAAAAAGAATCTTTCACTGGTCCTGGTGTGACTAATAAATTGAATAAGAAGAAAAAGCAAAAGGGAGAGGTGACTTGCTTTAACTACTGACAGAAGTGTAACACCCCGTAATTCTGTAACATTAAGTTTCACAAATTAAAGTATAAATAATTTTTAGAAGAAGAATTAAGGGAAATGGGTTATGCCATTGCGTCCGTCTCGAAATTCTGCTTGAGATAGAGTCCGAGTTTGCATAAATCGGACTCCATATGAAAAAGTTATGGCCTTCAGAAGTTTCAGCAGAAATTCAGAACCAACTCAGAAATTCAAAAATTGCTGGGTGGGAAAACTCCCGCCTAAGCAGGTCGACCTAGAGGTCTACCTACCTCAAGGGAGGTCTACCAGGAGGTCGACCTACCCCAATGGAGGTCGACCTGGGGGTCGACCTACCCCCCAGATCTGGGCAGAATTCACATTTTTGAACCTAGACGCGATTTTGGCCCTATACATTGATCAAACAGCTTTAAAAACACAACTAGGCCTCATATTTTCTCCTCACATCTTCTCTACGTCTATACTCTGCTCTAATTCTAATTAACATAAAATAATATATAAATCTAAGATGAGATTATGCTGCTCAAGTTTTTCAAGAAGAGATTTAAATCAAGTTAAGCTTCAAGAAGGGAATCAAAGGCTAATTCAACGGCTTCGAGCTACACCACGCAAATCATAGCAAATCGCCTTTTCTAAACCGATTACTGTAAGTTCGGTTATTCCTTAGATTTGAACGTGTAATTGGACTCGTGAATGTAATAAATTAAAATATAAAACTGTGCCTATTGGCAAGTTAATTATCTTTGATTCATGCTTATGTCAAATCTAACGTTATCTATGCCTTTGGATCTGATTCTCGATTGTAGGCTAGAACTTATTGTGGCTAATTGCTAATGACTATGACTATAAGACTTTTGCCTAAGACTATGACTATGAAACTGTTGCCCATAAAACTATTGCCTATGACTATGATTCATGACAAAGAGACTATTACATATGACTATGACTATAAGACTATTGCCTATGACTATGACTATGATTCATAATTTTGAGACTATTGCACATGATTCATGACTATGATACTATTACCAAGATTCATGACTATGAGACTATTGCCTATGACATGGATTAAGAAACTATTGTGATTAGTCGCCCATGAATATTATGGTTAATTGCCTATAATTATTGTAGTGTTAGCCTACTTTGTGAACTAGGCAACACAAAGTCAAGAAACCAACCATTGAAGAATATTTCAAGATATAAGACTCCGGTTTGGATCGGAAGGAAACACCACAATTCAGATTGATAGCAGCATATCGGTTCGGATCGGGTAGAATTCTCTGTTCGGATCGGATGTCTCTTACTGGATAAATTGGCAAAGCATATCTGGTCGGATCGGAAGGCCAATAAATCTCAAGTGGATCGGAAAGCCATCTGCTTGCCACGACGCTGGAGCGGAGCGGAGTATGATTAGAGAAGGAGAGACGTCCAAGCTACTCCGGTTCGGATCGGGTATTCCGATCCGAGCCCCCAACCTGCACGTCTCCGACCCGCACCCATGATCCAGGAAAATCTCCTATGAAATCGCCTGGAGAACCGGACCGGATATGACTAATTCCTACCCCTAACGTCCGTCTCTTTGATGTGTTGTCAGCTTGATAGTCCATCCGAACCCGAAGAGAGTGCGATGGATGACACGTGTTCCGACCCGGATTGAATCTCAGGCAAATTCACACCTATAAATACCCCATCTAGAGACAAAGAGAAGGATCTTTTTTCAGCACTTTTGAGAATCCAAGTACCTCCATCATCCGAACTCCTTTACTCCCGGAGAATCCAAATCATCTTTCATTTCTTGTTTTAATCATTTGAGTGAACAAAAGTGAGTTGTGAGTGAATATTACATTGCATTTGTAACTGAATTACTGAATATAGTGAAAACTAAGTGGACGTAGGCATTTCTTCGCCGAACCACTATAAATCTTGTGTGTTCATTCCTATTTTTGTTTTATTTTATCTTGTTTCTAATCAATTTGGGTGTTAGAACCACTTTTGGGTCTAACATTTTGGTGCTTTCACTGAGAATCCTCATCTAAATTCTTTATTTTCCGGGATCTCTTTCTACTTTTTGGACCGTTGAGTTCAAAGAAGTAAATCCTTAAGTTTCTCCGTTTTCTTACATTCGTCGAATTAATTGTTGAAGACTCATGGCCAAAGGAAAAGGCAAAGAAGTTCAGTCGGTTCAAGGAAATGGAGCTGGCGAAGATCAGCAACATGCTGTTGTAACAAGGTCTCGGGGGCAGAGTTCAGCAGCAGGGAGAATCAATGCAGGAAATCCGAACCGACAGCAAGGGGAGAGCTCCGATCCGATCCGGGTAGGGGACTCCGAAGCAGTGCACTCCCCCAGTCTGAACCGACCCGACTTGCTCGCTGCACACCGATCCGACCAGGCACCCCAGCTCCGATCCGACCCGACTTCCTACCTCCGATCCGACCCGATGCTTGGTGAAGCTGGAACATCTACTCGAGTCCCCGCGAATGCTCCAATTCCAGCTGCCAGGGTTGGAGACCAGGTCAATCCATCTGCTCCCATCACTCAAGGAGATTTCTCGCGCTTGCTTGATATGCTTGAGAGCACGAGGGAAGCTATGAGAGTTCATGAGCGCACTAATCTCATGATGCAGGAAAATATGAGGCTCATGAGTCGGGAGATCAATGAGCTCCGCCGGCAGAGAACTCCATCACCGGTTCGTCACACACCCGTAGATCAATCTTCATCTTCCGAGGAAGAGAGGCCCCGTGAGCGAAGGCCACTCGAACGACCTCAGAACGTGGAGCAGCTAACGTTTGGATCTTTGGGATCTCGCGAGGATATCGCACGAGCATTAGGAAACGATAGCCCCGCTCGGGGGCAAAGACTCCAGTCCCCTCTTCCCGAGATCGACCGGGAACACAGGGAAAGGAATCGGGTAGAGGCAGCTCGAAGAAGAAGGGCATCTCCTGAGCATGAGCCCAGAAGGAACTCGGACACTAGGGCCAGGGAACCTGAGCAGCCCCTAACTAGTGCCGATGTACAGGCAATGGTTCGCCGAATTATGTCCGAGAGCCGGAATTATACAAATGAAGACTATGGCATCGAGCGAAGCCATACTCCGTTCACTGACGATATCCTAGACTTCCAGTTTCCCCGACGCTTTAACTTGCCACAGATGGACAAGTATAACGGAAGGACTGATCCGGGACAGCATTTGATGCGGTATTCGTGGCTTATGAACGCCGCTGCTGCCCCTGATGAAGTAAAGTGCAAAGCATTCCCAATCTACCTGGAAGATGTGGCATTGTTCTGGTTTACCCGGCTTCCTCCTCGTTCAATTTCTAATTACAAAGAACTAAGTGAGCGTTTCATGAACCAGTTTCGACTACATGCCCGCAAGTCCAAGAGTGTTATTGAATTGTCGAGGATCAAACAGGCACCAGGAGAGTCTTTAAGGGCATATTTAGATCGTTTTAACCAAGCTGTAACTGAGGTCAGTGACCCGCATGAGCCCACTATTCTGATGGCATTGAAGGAAGGAGTCGATCCTGAATCCGAGTTTGGAGACTACCTTTCTGGGAAAACACCCCCCACAAGGGCGATATTCTACGAAAAAGCCGATATTTATCTGAGACGAGAGGAAGCCAGGGCAAACCGAAAAAGAAAGTCTGAGACAGCTTCAAAGGAGAATGTGCAGAGTAATATTGCCGTGAAGCAGTCTGGGGATAGTTCTGGCAAGGTTGAAGTAAATGTAGGAAACAAGGGTGGAAACAGCAATACTGGAAACGGGGGAAACAACAACAACCGTAATTCGAACGGTAACAGGAGAAACAGAAATAGGGGAAGCGACCCTAACAAAAGGCCCCGATTCCAGAATTACGAGGACTATACACCATTGAATGACACCCTGGAAAATATTTACCTGGATACGTACAATGTGTTGCAGTACAAAAGACCGCCACCTCGTGATTCGACCGAGAAAGAAATGGCGACAGGGAAATTTTGCTTGTTTCACGGAACACATGGACATTCGACCAATGAGTGTCGGCATTTGAGGGATGTAATTGAAAAGTTGCTGCGTGAAGGAAAGTTGGATGAGTACAAGGTTGCCCCGAGGGACAGGGGGCAAGGAGAGCAGGCTCCAAAACAGATCCTACCTGCTCCTAAGCCTACCGCGCAGCAGAAAGGTAAAGGGATTGTCATCAACTCTATAGTAGGCGGACCTCACCCGGCAATCCGAAGTTTTAGGTCAATGGACCAGTATGTGAATGCTGCCAAGCATCTAGATGTGAATGAAGGTGATGATTTGGAAGATGTCACCCCTATAAAACAACAAAAAACCATGTTCGATGACGTGGTATTTCGCAGCCGAGACAACACGGGGATACAATCTCCCACCAATGATCCGTTGGTTATTACTACCACCATTGGGCCGGCCTTGGTCCATAAGGTATTAGTAGACAACGGAAGTTCCGTTAATATTTTGTTCAAGAAGTCATTTGATCAGATGAAGCTCGAGCCCGAAGATCTGAAACCTTGTGAAGGATGGATTAGAGGTTTCAACGGAGCGACGACGTCTCCCATGGGATATATAGAGTTGCCCGTAACCCTAGGGCATGGAGAACGTAGAAGAGTGCGAATGCTTCAGTTCGTAGTATTGGACGTAGATTCGCCATATAACGCATTTTTAGGGAGACCTGCCCTCGCTGAATTTAGAGTTTGTATCGCCCCTTGGTGCTTGTTACTAAAGTTCCCAACCGAAGCCGGGACTGGAGTAATAAGAGGGGATCAGGTTTCTGGACGGGCCTGCTACGTGGCCGAACTGAAGATGTTGATGAAAGGAGTTAATGCAGAGAGTAAGGATGCCCCGTCTCCCTCAAAGGGGGACTCGGCATAGCAATTAGAGAAATTGACCCCAAAGGAGTTGCCCAAACGAACACCTGAAGACCTGGATCCTAGAAAAGACGAGGAACCAGAGGCTAGGAATGCGACTCCTAATGAAACGACAGTGGAAATTCCTGTTGATAAAGCTGATCCGACGAAAGCCTTGAAGATCGGTTCCCAATTGGATCCACGTCGTGCTGAAGAGCTGACGGACTTCTTGAAGGCAAACTTAGATGTGTTCGCCTGGACCCATGCTGACATGTGTGGGATATCGCCTTCCATTATCAGTCACAAATTGAATGTAAATCCGAAGCATCCGCCTGTGAAGCAAAAGAGACGCACGCTGGGCCCAGAGAGGTCGGCTGCCCTCAAAGAGGAAGTAGAGAAATTGAAGCAAAATGGATTTATTCGAGATTCGACCTATCCCGACTGGATATCGAATCCCGTCCTGGTAAAGAAGCCAAACGGAAAGTGGCGAACTTGTATTGACTTTTCAGATTTAAATAAGGCTTGCCCAAAAGATAGTTTCCCACTTCCCAGGATTGACCAGCTTGTAGACTCGACAGCAGGTCATGAACTTCTCTCTTTCATGGATGCATACTCTGGATACAATCAAATTCCTATGCATGTACCAGATCAAGAGCATACAAGTTTCATCACGAATTTGGGGTTATATTGTTATGTTGTAATGCCATTCGGATTAAAAAACGCTGGAGCTACTTATCAGCGGTTGGTAAATAGAATGTTTTATGATCAAATAGGAAAAACTATGGAAGTTTATGTGGATGATATGCTTGTTAAATCAAAGCAGTCCTCCAGTCATACGCAAGACTTAGCAGAAATGTTTGGTATCTTGCGAAAATACCGTATGAAATTGAATCCTTTAAAATGTTCATTTGGAGTGGCGTCGGGAAAGTTCCTTGGCTTCATTGTGAGTTCCCGAGGAATTGAAATCAACCCTAGCCAGATAGCGGCGATTAGAAATATCGAAGAACCAAGAAGAATTAAAGACGTCCAAAGTCTGGCAGGAAAGGTAGCGGCGTTGAGTAGATTCATCTCTAAAGCCACCGATAAATGTGTTCCCTTTTTTGATTTGATAAAAAGGGGAAAGAAGAACTTCCAGTGGACTCCCGATTGTGTCAAGGCCTTTCAAAATCTGTTAGAGCTATTAGAGAAACCGCCAATCTTATCAAAGCCCGTAGATCACGAAGAACTATTTGTTTATCTAGCAGTCTCGGCTCACGCTGTCAGCACAGCTCTGGTTCGAGAAGAAGACAAAGTACAAAGACCAGTATACTATGTGAGTAAGAAATTAGCAGCGGCAGAGCGCAACTACCCAAAGATCGAGAAGCTTGCTTATAGCCTCCTGATTGCATCCCGAAAACTTCGTCACTACTTCCAAGCCCATCCAATAACCATATACACCGATCAGCCGTTAAGGCAGGTGTTGCAGAGACCCGAAGCGTCGGGAAGGTTGATCAAATGGAACATAGAACTAAGCCAGTTTGATTTGAATTTTCAACCGCGAAAGTCAATCAGGGGGCAAGCTCTAGCAGACTTTATTGCGGAGTTCACCATTCCAGAGTAAGAAATAATCAATGACCAAGTGGTCAAATCTGAGGATAAGCTAGAGATGAATCCGTGGAGATTATATACAGATGGAGCTAAAAATGACCGAAGATCCGGAGCTGGAATTGTCTTAGTCACTCCGGAGGGACGGTCGTTATATTACGCCCTACGGTTAGAATTTTCGGCAACTAACAACGACTCTGAGTACGAAGCCCTGATTGCCGGGCTGAAACTTGCTAAAGACCTCGGAGTAAAAATGATGGACATATTTTGTGACTCTAAGATTGTTGTTTGTCAAGTGCGAGAGGAACTCGTGGCTCGAGGACCTCGACTTATCGCCTACCTCAAGAAAGTGAAAGAGCTATTGAATAGCTTAGATCGGTACAGCATAACACATATTCCCAGAATTGAAAACCAGAAAGCGGATAGACTGGCAAAACTGGCTAGTTCTGACAATCCAGAAGGGACTGAGGTAATTCCAATTGAAACATTGGAATCGCCAAGCTTTGAGTCAATGGAAATTGAATTCGTTCTTGAAGCGGAACCAGAGAAGGAGTCATGGATGACTCCAATCAAGAGTTTTCTTAAGAATGGGACACTCCCATCGAAGAAAAGTGAGAAAAGAGCTGTAGTCCGCAAAGCTGCCAGATATGTTATGCAAGACGATACTCTCTATAGACAAGGATTTTCTATGCCCCTGTTACGATGTATCGCACACGACGACATCAAGCGTGTACTGAGAGAAGTGCACGAAGGTGAGTGTGGAGATCATACAGGAGGTCAAACTTTAGCAAAGAAAATATTGCGGTACGGATACTTCTGGCCTACGATCAACAAGGATGCAGCCGATTATTCACGACGCTGCGATAAGTGCCAGAGATTCGCCAAAATCCCCAGGGCACCGTCAACCCCGCTTAAATCGATGGTGAGTCCTTGGCCATTTGCCACATGGGGAATCGATATCATTGGAGTTTTACCAATTGCTAAAGGAGGGGCTAAGTATGCCATAGTAGCCGTGGATTATTTCACGAAATGGGTGGAAGCTGAGCACTTGACCAAGATCACAGCAAGAAAAGTGATAAGTTTTGTGGTCAGAAATATTATATGCCGGTTCGGGATCCCAAGGACGATTATAACTGACAACGGAACCCAGTTTGATAGCTCTGAGTTCAGAAATTTTTGCCAGAAATATAAGATAGACAAGCGATATACTGCAGTCGCCTATCCACAATCGAATGGGCAAGTAGAAGCGGTAAACAAAGTTATAAAATCCATCCTCAAGAAACGGTTGGAGCGTGCAAAGGCAAAATGGGTTGATGAATTGCCCCTAGCTTTGTGGGCATATCGAACAACGTTTAAAACGGCTACCGGTCATACCCCTTTCTCCCTCTCCTTTGGCTCAGAAGCCGTAATTCCAGTTGAACTGGAAGTTCCTTCCCACAGGGTTACGTATTATGACCCGATGACGAATCAGGCACTTCTACTTGAGTCTCTTGATGAGGTCGAAGAGAAAAGGGACGAAGCAGACTTGCGTGCAGCAAGACATCGGCGTCAGATGGCACGCTATTATGATAAAAAAGTTCGCCTCAGAACTTTTGAACCAGGGGATTTGGTGCTAAAGAGAGTTTTTCCATCTCTTCCTCACCTCGGCCCAAAATGGGAAGGACCCTTTGTCATCCAACGGAGACTTGATAAAGGAACATTCAAGTTAACGACCGTAGATGGCGAAGAAGTCCCTCGAGCATGGAATGCCCAACACTTAATGCGATATTTGGATTAGAAATGCTATACTTTTTGCTGTTCTTCCTATAAACTCTGTAATAAGGCACGACTTGCCTTGGGAAAAATCTGATGATATGAATAAAGGTCTATAAAGTGGATGTAGGCTATGACTTAGCTGAACCACTATAAAAATATTGTGTGTTATTTACTTTTATGCATTTACATTCGTTAGTTGTTCTGTTGTGATTATAAAATATAGGATAACTTAGAGCCTAAAAAGGTTGAAACAGTTTGGACATAAAAAGAAGCACAATGATTATTTGTGCAATAAGACATAAAAGAATGAGAAAACGACATTCTTAACTCTAACTCTCCAGAGAAAGAGAGAGAGTATAAAAGCGTCTCAGACTGAGCGCTGAAAAAGAAATTCTATTTTGAACTCTAACTCTCCAGAGAAAGAGAGAGAGTATAAAAGCGTCTCCGACTGAGCGCTGAGAAAGAGGTTCAACTTCGAACTCTAACTTTCCAGAGAGAAAGAGAGTATAAAGGCGTCTCCGACCGAGCGCCGAGAAAGAAATCTTTTCCCGTTGAACGACCGGGGAATAAACAAATAACTGAACTCGAACTCTAACTCTCAAGAGAATGAGAAAGAGTATAAAAGAAATGCCAGGAAAAACAACAGGTATTGATGACACAGGAAATGCTATCCCGTTAGAGAATCGGGAGCGTTCAGATTGCATGGTTAAGCACTGAATAACCTATGGAGATTGACTGGGGACACATATATATATACATATCTCCCCTCTCCACAACTTTGTTTCATAACTATAGATATGCATTTTTACATAAGTGCAGAACTGCTAACAAATAAACATTGCAAAAAGTGAATTATTTTTATTTACAAATGAATGAATTTGTACAGGGAAATAACTGAAAAAGAAAGTGCGGAAGCAGCTGGTGTAGCAGCACTTATTGGTTTATAAAGATGCTAAAAAGATACAGGGGAACCCACTATTTGGGTTTGGGATGAGCCTTCGATTTTTTGGCGGCTTTTTCCGCATCTTTTGCTTCCTTCTCGGCTTCAGTCAAGATCCGCTTTGATTTCTTTTTCCCTGAAGATGTAGTACTGGAGCCAGCAGACTTCTTCCCGGAAGGCGGGGCGCTGGAATCAAGAGAAGATTTTTTAGCAAGTTCTTCGGTAATAGATCTAGTTGAGAGCTTAACCACTAACCTTGAACCTGCATCCACCACTGCGAGGGGCTTGAGAACCTCAGGGTCTAATTCTTCAGCCTTTAATTGCAAGCGCTTGTCTTGATCAGCCTTCATGGCCGCCAAGGTAACGTCATCAGCACTTTTTGAATCCCCGGTTATTGTAACCTCCGGTTCCTCATCATGCCCCTCGTCTCCTCCGTCGTCTTTTAAAGCTGCAATCATTTCTTCATCATGGGGAGTAGTGACCTTAATTGGCTCACTTCTTTCCCCCAGGTCTGTTGAAGCAGCCTTGTCTTCCCCTTCTTTGACCCTATCAGCGGGTTGTGTCCCAGCGGTAGCTCCTTGAGCTACATCTGTCTTCGTGGATGATTCAACGCCTACACAATGAGAAACATTGGTTATCAACTCAGGCGAGAGCAAAGGATTTCTCATCGAACGTTCGGTTATGTAGCCAAAGGTAGTAGTAGCCTTGACAAATTGAGGAGAAAAGATAGGGATACCTTCTGAAGACTTTTCAGCGGGGGTAACTACTACCTCTGGAGTTATTTCAGGAATAGGAGATAGCAAAGTGGTTCGGGAAATTCCCGGGTTTTCGGGATCATACCCCTCTACTTCGGGAGTTACAGGAGCAGAAGAAGAAGAACCAGCTTCAGGGACGGTTTTCTGTTTAGACTTCCGCCTCTCTTCTTCCATGGCCTCAGCAATTAGACGGCGCCCTTCAGCTAGGCGCTCCGGTTCGTCGTCTCTCAAATATTTCTCCATCAGCTTATCTTCATCGAGGGAATCGACCTTAAGCTCTTCTTTTTCCCACTCGACGATTTGATTCCACACTTGAACCAAAGTGGATGGATAGTCCTCGATCCAGGAAATGTTTCGACGACGAATAATGTGCGCGAAGAATTCGATCATTAGCTCGCCGAAGCCCTGAATATCAGCCTCCGCCTCTGATAGTTGTTTGCGGGTTTCCTCCGCAGATTTAATAGCGCATTCCACATTGCCCTCAGCCAGAGCAGCCCTGTTTTCCGCCTCCAACAATTTTGAAGCCAAGTCTGCGTTTTTCTTTTCTAACTCAGCACTTCTTTTCGCTAACTCGGCGTTTTTCTGCTCAAGCTCAGCATAAGCAAGACGTGTCTTCGCAGCCTCTGATTTGGCCTCGTCAGCTTGTTTCTTCAACTCAGAACGTTCCTGAGTGTGGGATTCTAGCAAATCATGATAGCGCTTTTGCATGTCCTCAAACTGTTGTTTGAAGTTAGAAGCGTTCTTCTGAGCGATAGCTAGTTGAGCTTGAGTATCTTCTAAATTTTTTCCTAAGGTTTTTAGGGCCTTAGCATCTTCCTCTGCAGTTTTGTGCATTGAGTCAGCATTTGTCATTAGCGTGCGGATGATTCTAGAAAGAGTGCGGGAATACTTGAACATTTCGGTATATTGTTTTTCCACCAAATCAATCTTTGCTCTGGCCTCCTCTGCCCAATTAGAAGAAATAGGTTCAAGGGAAGGTAGAAAGGTCAGAGTCTCGAAGTAGTGCTCGGGAAATTGCTCCTTTAAATATGCCAGCCTTACGGCGGTTCCCGCATCTGGTGGAGGAGGGGCGAGGATTGTTAGTTCAGTGTCCCTTCCTGAAGAAGATTCTGTAGAACCCTTGTCTGTCCAAGGTCGCTTAGTAGCAGGGACTTTTTGCTTACTTCTAGACCCAGTTTCCTTTGGAGGTGTTTTCTCTCTACTCCGCTTTTCATGGGAGGAAGTGGAATCCCTAGATTGTGGTCTATCCTCCTCCCTACGACCTTGATAGCTTTTGTATTTTTCTTGTTCCGGTCGAACTGGTGAGCGGGAGCGTGAGGATCGAGATCGATAAGGATCATAGGGTCTTCTTTCCTCCCTGCCGCGGTCATCCCGGCGGTTATATTCGGCATCCTGGGGAGGATTGGACATGCTGCGGCGAAGCTTTCTTATATCATAAGAGGATCGAGACATTGTACCTGCACGATAAGTTAAACGAAGTTTAGAATCGACGAATCCATGGAGAAAGAAGTGCAATGAATGCTAGTGCTACGGTGTAAAGTGCATCCTAAGTGGTGTGTGTGTCCCCCCAACCAACCCGAGTCTGAAGCTAGACTGGTGCGGGCAGGCTCTTTGGCCTTAGCAGGAGTAGTTTCTTCAGAAGAAGTGAAGACTAAAGGGTCCTTTCTGAAATCTTCTGAAGTATATATAGTCTCGGGTAAGGGGAGATCCCCCAAACCCTGAAATATGTGCTCGTCGGTGCTAGGAACATCCCCTTCGGAAGCGTGAAGTGGCGACCCTTGGGGAGATTTTGATTTGTCTACCGAGGTAGTTTCCTCGGGGGCAATATACCCTTCACGATGTTTTTTGGCCAGATTAGCCAGTTCATCGTCTTGAGTGGAAGAGGGAGAGGGTGAAGTTTGAAGAGAAGCTGCAGGAATTCCCGAGCCTTCTCCTATTTCTGGGACTGTTTCCACTGGAGGAATATATGCATAAGGGACCGTCCCATGACCGATGCTACGGAAAACGGATAGCAGCCCGTGAAAATGAAGGTACTCATCTTTAAGAACCTCGTCAATAGTAAGGAATTTTTGGTCGCCATTGAGGAGACGGTGCATTCGATCAAAGAACGCTTGGTCTGATACCTGTTTGGGATTGTCGACTGCAAATAAAAAGGAAAACAGGTCAGGGTGATGATTCAAGTGTATAGAGTCCAGGGTCAGAAAATCAGTGCTTTACTTGATTTTGTCCATCTTCTGGCGCATCCAGACTGTTGCTTTATATAGAACCACTCTAGTCTGGAATCTCCAGCTTTGCTGCTAAACGGCGTAGAGATTATCTTCCTCTTTGGGACCGACTCAAAGTAACAGAAAGAAGGGGTTTCTCTAGTCCGATGTTTGAAATTATAGAAGAAATGAACATCGTCAAACGTAAGCTCCACGCCTAGAATTTCACGATATGCTATGAATAAGGTGTGCAGATAGGCATATGAATTGGGGTGCAGCTGCATGGGGGCAATCCGCATTTGTCTTAAGAAGTCGACGATGAAAGGCGAGAATGGAGGAATGGCGCCAACCATGCACATCAGACGAGTGACCGTCATATATCCTTCTGGAGGGTTATGGGGACGGTCAGAGCGTGAGGGCACTAAAGTGTCTCTCTTCATTATTCCATACTTCAAGCAAATTCTCACGAGTCGGTCATTGTCAATTGTTGATTCTACAGAATCTGGAGGTGATTCCAATATAATGGCTGAGTCAAATTCATCGGGTGCTCGATTGTCACCAATTCCTCCTTCCTCCTCAAAGCCTAGGGAAACTTCATTTTCTGAAGACATTTCATCGCTTTCCCGATGACCAACTCCGTAATCCGGACCCTCGCTGTCCCATTCTGGGTCAGATGAAGAAGATATATCCTCGAGAGTGGTTTTGTTGGAAGTTTCTGGAGCTTCTTTCCTCTCAGCTAAACGAGAAGAGCGTCTGGGCCTCATTGTCATGGAACTATTGAAGAAGCAATAGCACGGATTAGAGTGAATTATCCCGTGTCCCCTTTTTGTGTATGTGTGTGAACTAAAGTGTGTGCAACAAATGTGGGAAATACAAAGTAGAAGTACAGCAATGCAAGACGAAGCTTTAAAGAGAAAGTAATAGTCAGAGTTGTCCTTGATTCTCGTTTATGTTCGCAAGGCACTATCCTAACTGTTCGCGAAGCATATTCGTCTAGAGTAAGCATTAGTTGAATTGATTGGGTAGTCTTTATGTGCCAAGTTTGATATGTTCGGATCGGTTCGGATATACGTATGATGGCTGGCTCAATACAAACACAGATAGTAATCGGTTCGGATGCGTCATTAAAGCAGGGCCAGTTCAAGACAAGGGAAGCAATGGGTTCGGAAGCAGGACTGATCTGATCGGATCGGATGGCCCGATCCGAACCGAACTAGCACCACTCAGCCGATCCATTTACTTCAACCTTCACTTCTCCGACCCGAACCGACGTTTTCTTTCCTCCCTGTCTTTCTAAAGTGTGTAACCCGGACCGACCCCTTATCCTACTTCTTCCTTTCCGCTCCTCCGTCTTCTACCCGAACCGACTTCAGTTGGTCACCACGCTCCTCGTCTTCTTCCTCCTTCCCCCCTTTCTCACAAACAGGTCCATGTTATCACCAAAGCTATCGTCAAGGGCAGAAATTTGCCCTCTCCAGCTTCGCAACGCCTCGAAGCGACGGCGCGTCCACCAGTAACGATGTGGAGTTCAAGCGAAGCCTGTGGCTAAACCATCCCAATCCAACACAAATTGAAATCAAGAGCAATTACTATGAAGTTATTCGAGATTAAAGAGCTACCTACGTGTTCGAGTTAAGAAATCTACGAGGGATAGTTTCAGAATATTCGAGTTTCTGATGTTTTCAATACTTAGGTCCGAGCGGCAATAGAAACGAAGAAGGAAGGAATGAAGACGGTGATGGGTTTATATAAAGAATGGTGTTGACTCCTCGTCTCCCTATTTTGTCTCGCCCGCTCGGACCGGAGTGGAAGCCCAGTAGCACAACTCTCTCTGAAGGCCCAATGTTTAAAAAATAAATCCTCGAATACGCTTCGGATCGGAATCCGAACCGAGTGGAAACTTCAAACGTTGATTTAGCATCCGACTCGAATTGAAGAGAAGGAGAGTAAAGGAGGAGCATACCTGCAAGAAGCATTACATGGCGAGATAAGTTCCCAAATTTGCTCAGAAATGAAGAAAATGTGTTCGGGTCGGACGCCGAACCGAACAGAAATCTGTGCATTACTCTTGACAATTCTGGTTAAACGACATCAAAGCACGCTTTGTACAACGAAAGCATCCTTTGAGGGGGCAAAATGTTAGCCTACTTTGTGAACTAGGCAACACAAAGTCAAGAAACCAACCATTGAAGAATATTTCAAGATATAAGACTCCGGTTCGGATCGGAAGGAAACACCACAATTCAGATTGATAGCAGCATATCGGTTCGGATCGGGTAGAATTCTCTGTTCGGATCGGATGTCTCTTACTGGATAAATTGGCAAAGCATATCTGGTCGGATCGGAAGGCCAATAAATCTCAAGTGGATCGGAAAGCCATCTGCTTGCCACGACGCTGGAGCGGAGCGGAGTATGATTAGAGAAGGAGAGACGTCCAAGCTACTCCGGTTCGGATCGGGTATTCCGATCCGAGCCCCCAACCTGCACGTCTCCGACCCGCACCCATGATCCAGGAAAATCTCCTATGAAATCGCCTGGAGAACCGGACCGGATATGACTAATTCCTACCCCTAACGTCCGTCTCTTTGATGTGTTGTCAGCTTGATAGTCCATCCGAACCCGAAGAGAGTGCGATGGATGACACGTGTTCCGACCCGGATTGAATCTCAGGCAAATTCACACCTATAAATACCCCATCTAGAGACAAAGAGAAGGATCTTTTTTCAGCACTTTTGAGAATCCAAGTACCTCCATCATCCGAACTCCTTTACTCCCGGAGAATCCAAATCATCTTTCATTTCTTGTTTTAATCATTTGAGTGAACAAAAGTGAGTTGTGAGTGAATATTACATTGCATTTGTAACTGAATTACTGAATATAGTGAAAACTAAGTGGACGTAGGCATTTCTTCGCCGAACCACTATAAATCTTGTGTGTTCATTCCTATTTTTGTTTTATTTTATCTTGTTTCTAATCAATTTGGGTGTTAGAACCACTTTTGGGTCTAACATGTAGTCAGTGACTTATGCCTATTCCCATTAACCTATTAGGTTGTACTTCGAACTAGCATCATGTTGGACCAAATCACCTATGCCTAATAATGTTGGATCTCATTTTTTTGGGGTGTAACTTGTCTAGTTTATTCCTATTCACAGTTATGTATATCAAACCCATTGGAGCCATTATTTTTGTATTTGGTTCATTCTTTCATGGCTATTCTTTTATGTCAATTCTCATGCGTATCCCTTATTCCTTGCTTTGATACTATTAGTATTATTTCATGAGTACATTAAAAAACTTGTGAAATCATGTTATACGTACGATTATGATGCGGGGATTGGGCGTAGCTTAATTAAGTTAATTTGGCATAATAAATATGTTGGCATAAATCTAAATTGGCTATAATAGTGAATGATTTACATGCATATTAGACTTGGACATAGATTGATAAATTTTAATTGGCCGCAAAGTATGTAATTGGAATGTAAACCAAGTTTTGGACGTAAACGGTAGAACTAGAATATTAAATCTAGTTTTGACATAAACTGTAAATTGGAATATTAATCTAGATTGGGCATGAATTGAAAAAGGGGAATATTAAATCTAAATTGGTATAAACTGATAGTTGGGTTAATTGATTGGTAAATCAAGTTTTGGGCATAGAATATAAGTATGTAAATTTGCATGACAGTTGAATATGATCTAGGCTAAATTGATTTACGGAAAATTTATATAAATAGTAAATACGTAAATTTAGTAAAAGACGAATATGCCTAACCCGAGGTTAGACTGAGTTGTGGTGTAAAACTGCCCGGAACCGACCGGCACATCCAGTGACCACAACAATACCTGTCTAATGTGGGTGGTTAGTGCATCAAGCCCAGAAAGACACGAGGTTAGACTGAGTTGTGGTGTAAACCTGCCCGGAACCGACCGGCACATCCAGTAACCACAACAATATTTGTCTAATGTGAGTGGTTGGTACTTTAATTAATTAATTAATTAAGGCTCATGAATAAATCAAGCTAGAAATGTTGAGGTTAAGTAATTAAGGAAACACTTAACCGTAATAACATGTTAACTAGGCAAGTGGGTGAGGTTAAGTAAATTTAGAACACTTAACTGTTGTAACATGTTAATTAATCAAATGATAGGGTTAAGTTAACTAAAGTAACACTTAACCAATATATAATGACATGTGATGGGGTTAGGTAATACAAGAAGAAAACACTTAACCAATTATATAACACGATGTATGTGAAGGGTTAAGTTAACACGAGAAGGCAACACTTAACCAATATAACATGGTTTGAGTAGGGTCAAGTTAACACTAGAAGGAAACACTTAACCAACATGACGTGACAAGTGGGTGGGTTGAATTAACTTGAATTGATTATTGACACTTGACCAATATAACTTAATGAACGAATGGGGTTAAGTTAAATGGGAAATGCTTAACCAATATAACCTGATGAATGAACGGGGTTAAGTTAACAAACCACACTTAACCAATCCAAGATGATAAGCAAGATAGGTTAAGTTAATAAGAACCACTTAACCAACACGACTTGACAAGTAGGAGGTTAAGTACAGTCGGGCTGGTGGGTAATATTAGTAAATATAGGCCCACAAAACTTAACCATTATATAAACATGCTTGGATCGATGGGAGGGTTAAGTACACCTCGTGTAGGTGGGTAATATTAGTACATATAGGCCCACAGACTTAACCGTTAAGAAAACATGCTAGAATCGGTGGGAGGGTTAAGTACATCTCGTATAGGTGGGTAATATTTGTATATATAGGCCCACAAACTTAACCAGCAGGAAACCCTAGTAACGGGGACCCATTTCAGCAGTAACCCACATAGATGTATCATGGTACCCTAAAACTAGGCAGGGTAGGGCACGATTATTGGGCTGATTATAAGCGGTCAAAAAAGCGGCAGGGGGTACGTCAGCGTAGGTTCCGACGGTTTACGGGCATGCACGTACTCCGAAGTGGAAAAAGAAGGCACTGGGTACCAGTAGTTATACACTGTGCATCATGAATTGTGTCGGGTCACTATCATACGACTTGATACACCTTATGGTGGGGAGTATCTACATGCAAGAGAGGGCCGATTGCCATAGACACATGGAAAATTAATACAAAGTAGGTAGCATAATCCCTAGTTGGACCTAGGTCGCGTAAACCCTGAATCCGAGAAGCGTTCAATAGGTAGCAAGAACCTCAGTGGCCCTGGGTAGCGTAAACCCTAGTTGAATCTAGTGAGCACTCGATAGTATACCGTAGATTAGATCTAGGTAATAAACGGAATCCCCATAGTAGAAGCACACCTGAAGGCAACCGCAAATATGGCGATTGGGATCACATTATCATATGATCATAGATTACTAGTTTGGACACCAGTTAGGTAGTGCAGAGATATAGAAATCAGTATAAACAGGGTAGTTGCGAAGCAGAGAAGGAGTAGAAGCGCATTCAGTTTATCAGTACATTCAGTTCATCGGTACATTCAGTTTATCTTGCCATATCGCATGCTTATCCCATATTATCTTGTTACTATGGTTTAGTCTAATGTTTAGTTTATTCATGTCATGGCCCTTTTCCTCGTTTAAATACTAAGAATCACTGGACTTACCAGACTTTATGTCTGACCTAGTTTTGCTTTCGCCTCTTTTCTTCCGTTCCCCCCAGGTAGTCAGGGAGGGAATAGCTCAGGTCTGTTTGGACCGTTACTCTTTCCAAGCTTGAAGCCTCTTTGACGTGTTTCCTTGGACTCTCTCTTCTACTGCTATGGCTGGCTCATGCTTTATTTGGGGAAATCATTTTATGCTTTTTTATTTTTGTAAGCAAGACAGGAAACTTTGGTATTGCAAAACAATCTTCGTACAAGTTGTTTATCAATGAAATAAAGTTTTATTTATTTGCCGCTGTTTTAATTGTCTGTCTTGTAATTTATCTGCATCTTTTACCTATAATTCTCCACCGAAATTAAGGCATTCCTTTTGTGAGTGACCTTAACGGAGGTGGGGTGTTTCACTTGGTATCAGAGCTGAAGGTTACCAGATCAGATAAAAAGATTTGAAAAATTATTTTCAAACGATTTCAAAGAAGCATTTTCAAAATAAAAGTTTTGTTTGAAAGGCATATTCCCCAAAGCCATATGCACTATCTTTTGATCCTCCGTTTGAATCCCTGTTTCCTTCTTTCTTGAGTCTCCAGGGCTCCTGGCATTCCGGGAGGTAACCTCATCGTGGCATGGTTTCGTAGGTTTGACAAGACTACGACACTTGTCAAAGGGCAAACAAGTGCCTAACTTCTATCTGTAGCCGTAATTTTCTTTCGAGCTTTGTAGGATTCCTCGTGCGATGGAGGCAGCTTTCGAGAGACATGTCAACAAGTTACACAGGATGGCAAAGTTGAGAATGAGGGGATTTGGCTAAGGAGCACAACACAAGGATGAAGAACCCATGAATTTAGACTTAGTTCACAAAGGAGGGGAGGAAAGAATAGTAAAACCTAAAACAAGAGGAAGTATCTTTATTTTGGTATAACGGGTCATATAATTAAGGGCAAGGGCAAAGAACAAGGGACAGGATTTTCCGGAAGGCAAGTGCATGCTCTCACCGCCAGCATACCTGAGAGAGAGGCAGTAAGATTTCAGTTGAAAGAGTTTTTCCTTTTTGATTATCCTGTTAGTACTCCTTTTGATTTTAGTTCTTCACATTTGTATATATCTGCTTCCATAGTTGAGTCTCTTCACCCTAGATATTGTATCCCATTATAGTCTCAAATCCAATTGCTGGTTCGACCCATTTATCTTTGACTTGTGAGGAATTGAGAATAGCTATATTTATGCTTATGTTTTTGGGCTATGGGTTGATTCTAGCCATTGATTGGTTAGCTAGTAATTATGAAACAAGGGTAGTTAGACTTTCGACTTGCCTCGAGAATACCCATGAGATTTCGTATGATCCTAAGGGATCAGTTTGTCTTAGCTACCTAGAATCACTTTACTTATCTATCGACGATTTTTGATCCGTTGGGGTAGTCCATGAGTACGCAAGATGTTTTGACTAGGGTAGGGGTTTTCCCCTAGAACTCGAGACAGACTTCCGCATGTGTCTAGATGACACTGTAAAGCCAGTTATGCGATCAACAATAATTATGGAGCAAGATTGGCGAGGATAGCCAGAGTTGTTAAAGTGCTCAATTGTTCGGTTGTTTTGTTAGTATCACCTCACATAGATCGTCCAAATTCGTAGGAGATATCCCTTGGGTGCTTGTCTGATATTGGTTTAGGCCTTTGGGGCTTGTACTTGAGGGATGTCAAGTTCGACTAGGATGGTTTGCGTGAGAAATAAATGGTTGGGGCTGGCACCTAAGTAAAGACTGACCTTAAGAGAGGTAATAAGCACATAGTAACCATTAGCTTTAGACCCTCAGATTTGCAGCATGATGGATAAGCTAGTAGAGGAGAGACCTCTAATCATCTTAAGTATATACACTGGGTATCATGATTAACATATGTTTTTCTCGGGAGGATAGTTCGACTACATTGGATACCCTCTAGCATAGTAAGTGAGCTAGGTCCTATCTTTACTAATAGGTTTTAGAAATGGAAGCTCAAGAAGATGCGACTTAAAAGACGGAAGACCAGATACGCGCATCTTACCCTTTTTGAGGGTATATCCTTGATTCCTCTTTTTCTGAAAAATCTACTTGCATACAAGTCTTTAGCTTTTAAGTATATCCTCTCGGTCCTATCCTCAATCTTTAGGTAGAAGCCAATGGATGTAAACAATAGTTTGAGACATGTTATGTTTGGTGGATGCAAGTGTTTGCAAGTGTTTGCTAGTGGTTGCTCGTGGATGCATATACACACATAGGGCACTAGATCATCTCGGTCACTTCCATATTGCATTTGCATATATGTATTTGTTATGGATTGAACTTGATGTGTTATCCTGTGGACGTTTCATTTGAGTGAATGGTAGTGCACTCATATAGAATTGATATGTATCTTTAGGATTGCATAAATATTGGACGCATGGCACTGACATAATTCGCATTAAGGAGGTCAACTGAATCAGTGGACCGCCTGATTTTGCATTAGATAAGGATATATACACACACTATGCATATGAACATGAAAGCATTAGAAATCTTTTTTTTAGGACAATGAATGCCTATGATTGAATGGTTGAGTAGACGGATGACTGAATGGTAGGACACATTCTTCCCGACTTGAAGATTTCGAGGATGAAATCCTTTAAGGGGGAGAATGTAACACCCCGTAATTCTGTAACATTAAGTTTCACAAATTAAAGTATAAATAATTTTTAGAAGAATAATTAAGGAAAGTGGGTTAGGCCATTGCGTTCGTCTCGAAATTCTTCTTGAGATAGAGTCCGAGTTTACGTAAATCGGACTCCATATAAAGAAGTTATGGCCTTCAGAAGTTTCAGCAAAAATTCAGAACCAGCTCAGAAATTCAAAAATCGCTCGGCGGGAAAATTCCCGCCCAAGCAGGTCGACCTACCTCAAGGGAGGTCGACCTGGAGGTCGATCTACCCCAAGGGAGGTCGACCTACCCCCCAGATCTGGGCAGAATTCACATTTTTGAACCTAGACGCGATTTTGGCCCTATACATTGATCAAACAGCTATAAAAACACCCCTAGACCTCATATTTTCTCCTCACATCTTCTCTACGTATATACTCTTCTGTAATTCTAATTAAAATAAAATAATATATAAATCTAAGACGAGGTTATGCTGCTCAAGTTCTTCAAGAAGAGATTTAAATCAAGTTAAAGCTTCAAGAAGGGGATCAAAGGCTAATTCAACGACTTCGAGCAACGCCACGCAAATCATAGCAAATCACCTTTTCTAAACCGATCACTGTAAGTTCGGTTATTCCTTAGATTTGAACGTGTAATTGGACTCGTAAATGTAATAAATTAAAATATAGAACTGTACCTATTGGCAAGTTAATTATCTTTGATTCATGCTTATGTCAAATCTAACGTTATCTATGCCTTTGGATCTGATTCTCGATTGTGGCCTAGAACTTATTGTGGCTAATTGCCAATGACTATGACTATAAGACTTTTGCCTAAGACTATGACTATGAAACTGTTACCTATGAAACTATCGCCTATGACTATGATTCATGACAAAGAGACTATTACATATGACTATGACTATAAGATCGTTGCCTATGACTATGACTATGATTCATAATTTTGAGACTATTGCATATGATTCATTACTATGAGACTATTACCAAGATTCATGACTATGAGACTATTGCCTATGACATGGATTAAGAAACTATTGTGATTAGTCGCCCATGACTATTGTGGTTAATTGCCTATAATTATTATAGTCAGTGACTGATGCCTATTCCCATTAACCTATTAGGTTGCACTTCGAACTGGCATCATGTTGGACCAAATCACCTATGCCTAATTATGTTGGATCTCATTTTTTTTGGGGTGTAACTTGTCTAGTTTATTCCTATTCACAGTTATGTACATCAAACCCATTGGAACCATTATTTTTGTATTTGGTTCATTCTTGCATGGCTATTCTTTTATGTCAATTCTCGTGCTTATCCCCTATTCCTTGCTTTGATACTATTAGTATCATTTCATGAGTATATAGAAAAACTTGTGAAATCATGTTATACGTACGATTATGATGCGGGGATTGGGCGTAGCTTAATTAAGTTAATTTGGCATAATAAATATGTTGGAATAAATCTAAATTGGCTATAATAGTGAATAATTTACATGCATATTAGACTTAGGCATAAATTGACAAATTTTAATTGGTCGCAAATTATGTAATTGGCATGTAAACCAAGTTTTGGACGTAAACGGTAAAACTAGAATATTAAATCTAGTTTTGACATAAACTGTAATTTGGAATATTAATCTAGATTGGGCATGAATTGAAAAAGGGGAATATTAAATCTAAATTGGTATAAACTGCAAGTTTGGTTAACTGATTGGTAAATCAAGTTTTGGGCATAGAATATAAGTATGTAAATTTGCATGACAGTTGAATATGATCTAGGCTAAATTGATTTATGGAAAATTTATATAAATAGTATATATGTAAATTTAATAAAAGACGAATATGACTAACCCGAGGTTAGACTGAGTTGTGGTGTAAAACTGCCCGGAACCGACCGGCACATCCATGACCAAAACAATACCAGTCCAATGTGGGTGGCTAGTGCATCAAGCCCAGAAAGATCCGAGATTAGACTGAGTTGTGGTGTAAACCTGCCTGTAACCGACCGACACATCCAGTAACCACAACAATATATGTCTAATGTGAGTGGTTGGTACTTTAATTAATTAATTTAGGCTCATGAATAAATCAAGCTAGAAATGTTGAGGTTATGTAATTAAGGAAACACTTAACCGTAATAAAATGTTAACTAGGCAAGTGGGTGAGGTTAAGTAAATTTAGAACACTTAACCATTGTAACATGTTAATTAAGCAAATGATTGGGTTAAGTTAACTAAAGTAACACTTAACCAATACATAATGACATGTGGTGGGGTTAGGTAATACAAGAGAAAACACTTAACCAATTATATAACACGATGTATGTGAAGGGTTAAGTTAACACGAGAAGGCAACACTTAACCAATATAACATGGTTTGAGGTAGGGTCAAGTTAACACCAGAAGGAAACACTTAACCAACATGACGTGATGAGTGGGTGGGTTGAGTTAACTTGAATTGATTATTGACACTTGACCAATATAACTTGATGAACGAATGGGGTTAAGTTAAATGGGAAATACTTAACTAATATAACCTAATGAATGAACGGGGTTAAGTTAATAAACCACACTTAACCAATCCAACATGATAAGCAAGATATGTTAAGTTAATAAGAACTACGTAACTAACACGACTTGACAAGTAGGAGGTTAAGTACACGTCGGGTTGGTGGGTAATATTAGTAAATATAGGCCCACAAAACTTAACCATTATATAAACATGCTTGGATCGATGGGAGGGTTAAGTACATCTCGTGTTGGTGGGTAATATTAGTACATATAGGCCCATAAACTTAACCGTTAAAAAACATGCTAGAATCGGTGGGAGGGTTAAGTACATCTCGTATAGGTGGGTAATATTTGTATACATAAGCCCACAAACTTAAGCAGCAGGAAACCCTAGTAACGAGGACCCATTTCAGCAGTAACCCACAAAGATGTATCATGGTACCCTGAAACTAGGCAGGGTGGGGCACGATTACTGGGCTGATTATAAGCGGTCAAAATAGCGGCAGGGGGTACGTCAGTGTAGGTTCCGACGGTTTACGGGCGTGCACATACTCCGGAGTGGAAAAAGAAGGCACTGGGTACCAGTAGTTATACACTGTGCATCTTGAATCGTGTCGGGTCGCTATCATAAGGCTTGATACACCTTATGGTGGGGCCAGTACAGAGTATCTACATGCAAAAGAGGGCCGACTGACACAGACACATGGAAAATTAATACAAAGTAGGTAGCATAATCCCTAGTTGGACCTTGGTCGCGTAAACCCTGAATCCGAGAAGCGTTCAATAGGTAGCATAAACCCCAGTGGCCCTGGGTAGCGTAAACCCTGGTTGAATCTAGTGAGCACTCGATAGTAAACCCTAGATTAGGTCTATGTAATAAACGGAAACCCCATAATAGAAGCACACCTGAAGGCAACCGCAAATACGGGGATTGGGATCACGTTATCATATTATCATAGATTACTAGTTTGGACACCAGTTAGGTAGTGCAGAGATATAGAAATTAGTATAAACAGGGTAGTTACGAAGCAGAGAAGGAGTAGAAGCGCATTCATTTTATCAGTGCATTCAGTTTATCGGTACATTCAGATTATCTTGCCATATCCCATGTTTATCCCATATTATCTTGTTACTATGGTTTAGTCTTATATTTTGTTTATTTATGTCATGACCCTTTTCCTCGTTTAAATACTAAAAATCACTGGACTTACCAGACTTTATGTCTGACCTAGTTTTGCTTTCGCCTCTTTTCTTCTGTTCCCCCCAGGTAGTCAGGGAGGGAATAGCTCATGTTTGTTTGCACCGTTACTCTTTCCAAGCTTGAAGACTCTTTGACGTGTTGCCTTGGACTCTCTCTTCTACTGCTATGGCTAACTCATGCTTTATTTGGGGAAATCATTTTATGCTTCTTTATTTTTGTAAGCAAGACAGGATACTTTGGTATTGTAAAACAATCTTTGTACAAGATGTTTATCAATGAAATAAAGTTTTATTTATTTGCTGCTGCTTTAATTGTCTGTCTTGTAATTTATCTGCATCTTTTACCTATATTGCTCCACCGAAATTAAGGCATTCCTTTTGTGAGTGACCTTAACAGAGGTGGGGTGTTTCAAGAAGGGACATTTTTCCAAGGATTGTAAGAATCCCAGAGCTCAGAGAAAGTACTTAAAGTGTGAAAAGCCTGGGCATGAGAAGAAGAATTGCCCTGATTTTCTAAAGAATAAGCAACCAAGGGAAGCATGTGTTTTGGAGGCTATTCTGGTTTCCTATTTCCTTCCTGATGAGAATTAGAAGAAGTTGTTGTTAGTTTGGATATGCTTTATGCTAATGGAGTTGTTGAGTTCTATTTGAGACTAGAGCATCGATTTCTTTTACCTATAATAAGATTGTATGCCGAATAGGTTCGGAACTTGAAGTTGTAATAGACCTTTAGTTGTAACTAATCCAGTATGGGTTCATCTACTCATTACATACTTTATGGATCCAGTATTGTTGATCATGGATGCTCATTTATGAGTGGTTGCTTAGTTGTAACTTTCGCTGGGTTTGAAATCATTTTGGGTATGAATTGGCTCAAGAGGTATGCGGCAAGTGTGAATTGCGAAAAGCTAGAGGTAAGAGTTGGAAACGTGGAAAGGCGAAAGGTGTTGATTTGAGGTAAACCAAAAGATGGTGTCTTTATGAGTTGTCATATTCACTTGGAATTCCACAAGAAGACTTGTCATCCATGATAATCGCAAATGAGTTTGAGGATGTCTTTGACGAAGTCAAAGAGTTGTCACCGCATCGTGAGATTGAATTTAGAGTTGATTTGGTCGAGGGTGCTATACCTATCGTTATGCCTCTTAGGAGGATGGCACCTAAGGAACAACGAGAGTTAGAGGTGCAGGTTTGTAACTTTTTAGGAAAGGACTCATTCGAAGGTGTGTTTCCAAATGGGGTGCACCAGTTGTGTTTGCAACCAAGGCTGGTGGCTTGTAGAGATTTTGTGAGGACTACCGTAAGCTGAACAAGATGACTAAGAAGAATAAGTATCCGTTATCGAGGATTGAGGGCTTGTTTGATCAAGCCTTACAATGCCAAAGTGTTTTCTCAAACGAATTTGGCAACGAGATTTCACTAGTTGAGAGTGGCAAAGGATAAGGTTGTGGCCTACGCGAGTCGACAGCTAAAGTCGCATGAGAGAAATTATCCAACTCATGATTTAGGGTTGGCAGCGATTGTGTTTGCTCTGAAGATGTGAAGACAATACCTGTGGGGGTTCGATTCAAGTTGTTCATGGATCACAAGTCATTGTAGTATCTTTTCTCCCAAAAGGATTTGAATCTTCAGCAGCAAAGGCAGCTAGATGTAATGACCCACTTTTTAGTACAGTTTAAGCCAACATTTGTCAACCCATGCCAACTCAAATTATACAGAAAAGAAGATAGTTATTAGAAAGAATATAGAGGGTGAGATAAGAAAGAAAGAAATATTAGAATAGAAGAAGAAAAAGAACTAACACAACAAAAGTCTCACATCGTAGCAGAACTAAATATAATATAGAAATACACCTTTACTGAGAGATTTAGATAAAAACATACAGTCATCAGAGTATATCACACATCGGGATTGTTATTATAGTATGTCCTCATATACAATTACATAGCGGAATATATAATATCATACATTGGGACTCTTCCAGCTCGTCTCTTCACAGTACCCGATAACCTGAATCTGTACAACCCGGTCTGACCCGAGCATTACAAACATCGGGTCAGCCTAGTGAAACAGAGTGAGAAATACACACTAAGTTTAAAGGCATCACACAACTTGATTTTAACATCAAAATCTATTCAAAAGAAAAGGATAGTCGTAAGACCGAATCCACACATAAATACGGGCGGTTTTTACCTTACATTAACCCAAAACATTTTTGAAAAACAATATTTTCTGATATTATGATAGTGTCTAAATACAATTAAATTACAATCTAGTGGAACGCTTGCATCTCACGCTCCATATATATAGTATACAATCAAAACCGCGGGTTCTTATTGGAGAATGGATTTCCTGGCAAGGTATAGAACCACTTTCCCGACAATGTACCTCTGGAGATGAATACATTAGGGTTCAACAAGAACATCTTGCAACCCAAGCTAAACATGACAGGTCCCTCACTTTCTCTTGAGAGTACAGAATATATCTACCACGGTTGGGGGACAGCCAACTGAACCGATAGCATAGATACATAAATAAAAAGGGACAATTGAAGACATTTAATTTCACCAGAGCAGGTAATGATATACCCTTTTGATGGGTGCGACCCACATTGCCATGCGACCTACCCAATTTTGTGCCATTTCCCGATTGATGAGGCTAGAGGTTAAGCTTATCCTTCAGATCAATATATCTCCATTCACTTTGAATGCCACATTGCCAGATCCACCAAATATCACTAATTGACGTCCACAAAAATACTGTAGTTGCTAAGAGAATGGCCATTCTCCGCCACTGTGATACGTTTGAAGAAACCAATGTACCTAATTCCTTTGGAAATACTCCGTCAGACATTCGTCCATACAAGTCATCCAGGAACAGGATGAACTGAAGGTACCCTTCTACCACATCCTAGGTCTCACCCTATGGATAAGTAGCAAAAAGTCCTTGCAATCCGAAGATCCCAAATACGATAGAATCACAGTATATCTATGGCCGTTAAACCAGAGAATATTAGTAGTTCTTCCGTTTATGAAGATCTACGGTTTTCAATGCTCTATCTCGATCAACTTTTGATATCTTCACGTATTTGTTGGTTGGAATTGTTTTCGAATATAAATTTGATCCCGGTCTTCCCATACCAACAATCATATTGGCCAGATTTGATAGTTGGTTATTTAACTATCAAAATAAATAGTTTTCCAATCATGGAAATAAAATGAGTTCACTATTTCAGTATTCAGCATCATTTGGCCCTTTTAATTAAAAACAATTAACGAATGGTCAATTACAACTTCTAAACCTTTCAATACTTAAAAATATAGTATTTAATTCTCATTTTAATATACTAATGTTCTCCAAACCATTTCATTATAACACTTAAGAAAAATATCTTATAACCATATTCAATTTCCATTTAACGCACTTTCAAACATTTGCTCCATCATTATAAATATTCTAAAATCTCTTTAATTTCCTTTACTTTGGAATCCTCATTATATATTCTTTCAATTATCTCTAATAATATTGTACTATTATTTCTCTCATGGAAATAATAAATTATTACTCTTCTTTACCATTACAATTAATATCATCTCAGATAATTTTGAAGTTTTTCTAGTTGGGGTATTTTAATTACCTCTCAGACCTAGATCAACAACGTTCTTATATTAAGATAGACATGAGTTGTAATTTCAAAATCCAATATTTCATTCTAATACCAAAATAAACCCCTTTAACTATTTTATTCAAAATATGGTTTAACCTTCTTACGTTTGAAAACCCCTTCTCAATTATAACCATTATTCCGTAATTCATTAACTAAGTAATTTACTATTAAACATCACCTTTTAACTTTTAAACAATTCATTTATATCGATTCAGATTTTGTTACAAAATCCTGTTGCTCACTTCTTCACCAAATTCACGTTCAACCATCCCCTTTTCTGATCCATTTCACCATATCCCACTTTGAAACCTTATTTAAATTCCATTCATCCTCTTAGTTCCATTATTCAACAACGTTAATTTAAAATTAACGCTTAAACATCTCATCTCATTTTATAAACTTTGTTTATATAACTCTAGTTTAATCTAACCCTTTATTTCCCAATTTCTTTTTTACTTGATTCAATTACTAAGTAACATTTAATTTAAGTTGTCTTGTTCGCTTAAAATCTCTTTTATAACTTTGTTATAAAAGCTTGGGTCTTAATATAAAACCTATTCAAAACTCCTTTCAAAATTCAATTAAATTTCAGTTCAACTTCGATAAACTTTTTAAATGAATTTCAAATAAAAAGTAGTCCTCTAAATTATTATTAAAAATAATACTTTTACTCAATCATTAACCATTGAGGAAGTAGTTAATTTCTTTATTAACCAAAATAAATAATAAATTCCCTTTTTTAAAATCTTATTAAAATTAAAACAAATATTCGTTAAACTATTTTATTAGATTATTGACAACAAACTAGTTTAATAATTACTCTCACTTTAAACGGTTGACTTTGTCAACCCAAACATATTTATTTTGTTAATTGATTCCAATTACTCCTTCCTTTAAATTAATTAATAGTATAATTAATTTAAATAAATCCATTTAATTGTTTCCTTTAAAAACAATTATTCAACTCTTAACCATTAGTTAATTTTCTTTTCTTTTGCTTATAAATCTGATTAATATCAGAATTTACTTTATAATATCATTTAATAATTAACTAAAAACTTAACTAATAAATAATAACTATTTATTTTCCTTTAACAAACTTTTATTCAAATAATAGATTTCAAAATCTATATCAATTATAAAATAAATTTTATAACTTCACTTTTATCGATTCACCTGACGGTAAAATCAATATTTTGAAAACGATTGATTTATAGGCCATATAATGCCAATTACTCAACCAATATCAGCCATTGGTTTAAACAAAATAAATGTTGACATTTCAGTCAATGATCAACAATCAAATCAATCATTCAATCCGAAGATTTCATATAATGATAATATGAAAATAAATGACACTAAATATATTTGAGGAATCCGGTTGGATCCCTCCAACTTGTTCTTCCTGTATCCAAATTATTTATCTCAGATTAGATCATTCAATTCCATTTAACTGATAATTTCTATAACAGTAACCAACAACTATTTAACATCAACCAATAAATAAAACAATTCAAGCAATTAAACATGTTTATTTTACAAGCATTACCACTAAGGTAAGTTTCCTTAATTGGGACCAATCGTTAAAATAACGATTTGATTTTTCACTGAAATTAAACAACATTTAATTTCAGAAATTCAATCAATATATAAATAAAAAACAGTCAATCATTAACAACCATTAGCAACTATAGCACACAAAATAAAACCCAACTTATATAAAATATAGGTGGGAAATACTGAGTGAGTTCAACTCACCTTGATTTGATTCGTTGTTTAAACGATCGATTTTAATTAAACGATTGTTTAATCTAATCAAAAATCCGTTTGATTCCAATCCCGTCCACTTCTGTTCCATGATGTAGTACTAGTCGAGACGAGTCCAATGTCTCTTGAATCGTCCAGTTCTGGTTACAAATGAATAAGTTATAACATTTATAAGTTAAGTGATTTAATTATAAATTAATCAATTTACTAATTAGGGTTTAATTTAACTAGTTATATATTAAAATTTAACTAATTACATTTATAATTAATGGCCATTTTCCGAAGCCTCTTCGTTCCTTTGTTTCCTGCTCTTCAAACATGCCTGCACCAATAACAACTTTTTAATAAACATGATTTTAATTGTAATAAACTCCTTAATGTTAATTAACCACTAATTACTTACATTAGGGTATAAATTTACTTGAGTGATTAAATTCCTTCGCACTGTTTCAGTTCTTACTGTTCCAACACCTTACTGTTACTTCCCACTGTAATTTTCTCAATCTAGAAATTAAAATGGATGGGTTAATTTACAAATGTAAATACTTAATTGTACAATCATATAACAAATTACATTGGTTATTATGGAAAGAGGAATTAGGTCCGATTCCCTTTCTTATATTCTCCGATGTTTTTGCAACTTGCTTGGAACAAGATAACTAAATAAGTTATTATGTTTTACTTAAATTGTTAACAAATGATTTACTTAATTACATGATGATTAAACACTCATTACGTTTCGTTATTCCAGAATCAGGCAGACCCTCTTTCTTTATTTAGCCTGCTCCTTAATCCCTTCATTTCGTCACGAACACCGAAAATAAGCGACGCTTTGCTTCATAAATTCACAAACCCATGCTGACCCTCACGATCCAACCACCGCGCCTTCATCTGACATCCGGAATCCGATCTGACGTGCTCGAGAGGCTCGACCGAGACTACTCTATCTCCTCCTTAAGCCGCTTGCTGTTCGATGCTTCCAGCCTTCGTCGGTTCAAGGATGAATGTCGGCCCCTTGGCCATGATTTCTGGTTACGTCGATCACTTATATGCGATCACCAATTGCAGATCTAGAAGTGCTGGAGATTGTTGTTGTTGGGGTTGTTCGAAAATACTTAGTGGGTTGAATGATTTTGGAGAAGGATTATTCCAAGATTTGTGGCCATTCAACTTTAAAAAGATGGAAGCGGAGAAACAAGTCTGGGTTGACCACGCAGTTCTCCAGTTTGACGAAAAATTAGGGTATTGTGTGTTAAGTGTACTATTTATAGGGATAAATAAATAATATTTTAATTTAAGGAAACTTCAAGGTGAAGTGTCTCAATAAAACAAGCTCATACGATCTTCTTTTTGACAAAATAATGTAATCCTGGCATAAAAAAAATATTCCGGATCCAATGGAACAAGTCTCGTCAAATTCCAAGGTCGTTTGTGAAAAGTCCTTTATGCTCGGCAGGCTAAAATCACACGTTTAAATTTCTCACGATCACAAATCCAATTAACTTGAAACTTTGAAATTATACTAGACCTTTTCCTTATGGATCTAATGAAATTTGTTTCGTTAAAATTGAAGTTTATTTGGCTAATCATTTGTTCATTTAAATTTACCCATGTCTGAATTGACCAAAATAATATAAACGATAAAGGCATTTATCATTGCCACGATCAAACGGTAAGTCCGATTGACACGAAAATTGAAATCTTATAATAATTAATTAATACGAATCCAACGGCACAAGTTTCGTTGCACTCCGAGACGGTTTCCTGGTACGCTATTTTTATATGCACCATAATGCTATTTTGGACACCAAATTACCCGGTCTCCAAAAATAACAAACTATATACCTATCCTGACTCTAAACATCAACACAAACTCAACGGAAATGGTTTGGTGGCTTTGTTCGATCATGTGCTCAATTTATACAAAAATACCCCTCTATTAAATTAAATAAATTTAATTACATGCTATAAAAAATGACTGGGCATTTACGGCTGCCATTGTCACATATGACACCGGTTTGCCACATAATTTAGTATCGGACAATACTTTAATGATACAGTCCAATAAGACTAATTTCATTGAAAACGGAGATCATTTGCAAAAATCGTTGTTTTAAGGCTTATATAATATAAATAAAATATTATAAAATTCAAAATAATCGAATTAAACAAAAATAAATTATTATAATCATAAATACCCACTGAAAATATCATATAGCTTCAAATATGGATTATACAACTCGATATCATCAATTTCGAGTTAAACGTTATCCAAATTATATTAAAAACCCATTTAAATATATTAAATAAACGTTATCCTTTATTACCGATTTCCATAGCGACTATTTTAAAATTTGATTTGGACATAACTAACAATCTATAACATGAAATCTCGATTTTCCTTTTCCATATGAAAATTATCATCAACAAGATCCCAACTTTTCTTGTTTAACCGAAATCCGACTTATATCGGATCCTATATATTCAATTGAAGTTCAAAACACAATATTACGAACTACTATGCCATTTCGATCTCATTTTATATTATATATAAATTAATGTTAAAATTTCGCTATATAAATGAATATATATATTTTAAATCCATTTAAATTCCAATCAATATTTAAAATAATAAATTAAATTAAATATATAACTACCAAAAATAAGGGACATTACACCAGAGTTTCTGGCATCGTCTGATTTCGGCATAGCCTATACTCCTGGCAAAGGTAACGCAGTGGTAGATGTGTTGAGTCGAAGAAATGCAAGTTTGGGAGCAATGTTTTCAGAATGGAAGAGCCTTGAGTATTTGACAAGGTTTGATTTCAGGCCACGATGTGAGATAGAACCTGAAATATTGGCAAGCTTATCGATAAGACCTACTCTCATCAAAAGGATTAGCAAAAGCCAAAAGCCAAATGCGAAGCTTGTCGAGTTTATCTAGAAATTGGAACCAGAGGATAAAAAGTTCGAAGTCGATCAAGAAGGTTGGCCTCGAAAGCAAGGGAGACTAGTTGTCCTTGATATTGACAGGATTGAGAGATGAGGTTCTGAGGGAATGTCATCACTCAAAGTTGACAATTCATCTCAGTGGAAATAAGATGTATCGGGACATGAAGCGAGTTACTACTAGGATGCGATGAAGCGGGATATTGGAAAGTTCATTTTCAAGTGTATGAACTGTCTGTTGGTGAAAGCTGAACGGAAAAACCCGAGTGGTTTGGTTCAGCCATTGGAAGTTCCTACGTGGATGTGGGAACAAATATCGATGGACTTTATCGACGGATTACCTAAAACAAGGACAGGAAATGAAGGGATTTGGGTCTTCGTGGGTCGCTTGACCAAATATGCAAGGTTCATTCCTATCAGGTCGACTAGGACCGCATTGAAGTTGGCTGAACTTTATGGATTGCTCGATTCCATGGTACCCCGAAGAGCATAGTGAGTGATCAAGATCCATTATTAGCAAGTGGATTTTGGAAGAGTCTATAAGAAGCACTAGGATGACACCATACGAGGCATTGTATGATAGACCATGTAATTCTCCAACATATTGGTTATAAACTGGAGATAAGTTGATACTTGGGCCAGAGATGACAAGAGAGACATCAAATTGTATCGAGATCGTTCGCTAACGAATAAAGATAGCCTAAGATCGTCAGAAGAATTATGCTGATAAGCGTCAAAAGGATTTGGAATTCGACATTAGCAATATGGTTTTCTTGAAGATCTTGCCTTTAAAGCATGTGGTTAGGTTCAGAAGTAAAGGAAAGTTAGCTCATTGGTTCGTTGGATCGTTTCCGATAGTCAAGCGAATTGGAAAGCTTGCATATAGATTAGAGTTACCCAAGAAGATGTCATGTGTGCATAACATTTTTCGTGAATTGTTTTTACGAAGATACGCGCATGATCCGGATGTGGTAGTGCCTTCAGAGCAGTATGAAAACTTGGAAGTCGAGGTCGCGGTTACGAGACCTCATAAGCTACATTGTGTTGTAGCAAACGACGCAAAACATCTTAGGAGGAAGATGGTTAAGTTAGTCAAGGTACAATGGAGTGAAGAGGATGACGATTGTACGTGGGAGACAGAAGAGAGTATGGAGATGACCCATCTATAACTTTTCGTCCGTATGACCCATTGATATCGCACCATTATCACATCATTGTTACTTATTATTATTATTATTATTGTTACTCATTGTTATTGTTTTTCTGATTCTTATTGTTGATAGAATTCCGCGTGCTAGGATAAAGCTATGGATGCATGGCTTAATGGTTGCTTGTTTGGATGGTAGAATTGGCTTCTCGTTGATGATAGGCACGCGAAATTATTATGGTTGCTTGTGTTTTTTTGGAATTTTGGGGGCGAAATTCTTAAGGGGGAGGGGGGAAGAATGTAACAGCCCGCATTTTTACATATCGAAAGATCGTATAATATTTTATTTTATTTGTTGAGCATTCGATCATTCTCATATTTTAATATGTGAGACATGTCCATAATTTTTACCAATTTTGTTTATGACCACTTTACCTCTATCACTCTTGTATATGCCAAAACATTTGACTCTGGTCGAATCAGGTGATAAGACTTGTGCCATTGGAAAGGAAATGATGGTTGCCTTTCCGTAGAGTGGTCACATCAAAGATTTGGCTTAGCGGTTTGCAAGGATTCGCTGTTTTAAGGTTTAACATTTGGCGCTTCAGGTTTTAAAGCCTTAATGTGCTGATTTGGAGAGGCCCATTAGTGGGCTGGTGGAAAGCTATAAATAGGGGGTGAAAGGTAGAGAGAATAGTTTACTTTCTCCATTCTCTCATTTGGTGGCCTTGTGTTCCTCCTTCCTCTAACACCTTTCCACTATCAACATTGAGACTCAAGCTTAGGAAATTGAAGATCTACACCATTTTAGGCTAGATCTTCACCATTGCAAGGGAGAGCTCATCGGATCAAGGAGTTTGAATCAAATTGCTTGTTATCAAGTATCTTAATTCATTGATTTTAGCTTGTTTTGGAGAATTGGTGAGTGATTTGCATCTCTTACATGGATTAAATGAAGTGTATGAATGTTTGATCATGTTTTTCATCAAATTCAAGTGTTTTCATAGATCTATACCTTTGTAAGTTTTTTTTCATATGAATCACCCTAGGATATAATTTATCATGTTTAAACTGATAATTCCTATTCCATTTCATACGTTTATGGAAGTTAGATCCGCAATTTAGTTCATATGTTCATTTATCATGATTTTGGTGAAATTTGCATAATTTGGTGATAATTGTCATATTAATGTTGTTATTGATTTCAAAACATGCTTGTGGTTGTATTGAATGAATCAGATGAGTTTGTATTGTCGATGACATCAATTGGCGAAGTTTTGGTCGAAACCGGGCTTGGATTGGGCATGTGCAGGTTTTGGGTCGAACGTGCTCTACTACAGTGATGTGGGTCGAACGTTCATGCTACAGGGATTGTGGGTTGAACGTGCTACAGTGATATGGGTCGAACATGCCTGCTATAGTGATGTGGGTCGAACGTGCTTTGCTAAAGTGATGTGGGTCGAACATTCATGCTACAGGGATAGTGGGTCGAATGTGCTACAGTGATGTGGGTCGAACGTGCCTACTACAGTGATGTGGGTTGAACGTGCAACAGTGATGTGGGTTAAACGTGCCTGTTACAGTGAATGTGGGTCGAACATGCAATAGTGATTTGGGTCGAGCGTGTACTGCTACAGTGAGTGTGGGTCGAGCGTGCACTGCTACAATGATTGCGGGTCGAGCTTGTACTGCTACAGTTATTCTGGTCGCGCATTGCTATAATTATGGTCGTGCAATGCTCATGGGTGTTGAGATGATGACTTTGATGAGAGTCCAGATGAGGATGTTTGAAGTGATGTGATTTGTTCATCGTATGCAACAAATGTGGGAAGTAATCAAGGATGTATTGAGCTCATACGAAAGGACGACTTAAGGATGTATTGACTCATGTGAAGTAATGGTTGCTCTAAAGTGTTCCAAGCTTATGGATTGTCACAAGTGAAGATGATTAGAGATGTCAAGGCCGAGGAATTATCGTTGTCGTAGGTTCTTGTGGGCTCAAAGCAGGGGTATAACATGGGCACCTAAAAGTCCGGATGTTGGTCGAGTACTCTGGGTATTGTTGAAAGTCCTAGGTACGTATCGTTGAAAGGCGTATAGGTTTTTTGCTAGAACCAGGGTTACAATTAGCCTTTGACGGATGGAAGTATGATATGGCCAGTCATACGATTAACGATGGTTTCGAAGCAGGATTGGCGGTGATAGCCAGAGTCTGTCTTGTATGATTGTTTGTTTTGCTTGTACCGTCTCACGTAGATTGTCCGACATTGGAGGAGATGTTTCTTGGGTTCCTGTCTAATATTGGTTTAGGACTTTGGGGCTTGTACTTGAGAGATGTTGAATTCGATTAAGATGGGTTACGTGAGATATATAATCTGGATGTTATGAGTGTTATTATAGATTACTTCTGGTTGCCATGATTAAATGGTTGCTTGGATTACCTTGGTTGCATGGTTGAAATGTTTGTTGTAAAGGCTATCACTGTCCAATGTGAGAGAAGATGGGAGTTGTGTTCTTCTATGGTGTTTGGTAGATTGGTTTGTTAATCTACCTATTCTCATATACTCTGTTGATGAAGTTTGTTAGCTGTTTTATCGCTTACTAAGACTGTTATTTGACTCAAGGTTTTATGTTTCCCTCTTATTGCCTTGGGCTGTTCATCCAATTTTGGGTGGGCAGACTAGGTGGCAGGTGACTGCTTTGTAAAGACGATGTAGCAGTTCAAAGACAAGCAGGAGGCTAGCATACTATCTCTCTTACTATATAGTATTTGGGTTTTCCGCTGTTTGATATTCTACTCTGAGTGAAGTAGTTAGGCAAATTTGTACAGACATATGTTGCAATCCTGGTGCGAGGATATACTTTCTTATTGTTTTGAAAATTTGAGATTTCCGCTCAAATATGCTTCACTAATATTACCTATTGTATATGTTCTATAATATTTTATCCTTGCACTATAATATTTACGACAGGTTCCAATGATGTTTACCTAATTTGATGATCGTCCATAGCTACCGAGCACACCTTTCAGCGCATTTACCTATTTTACAACAGGTTCCGCTAAAGGATTCTTCCTTTCTTTTTCATATAGTAAAATGGATGATAATCCTTTTGGTCAAGGCAAGACCTCGATATTTTCCTGAACGGATCCAATAGTATACCCGTACCATGGAGCAGGTCCCTGTTGCCAGTCTTTCCCTAGTGGTGCTTGCAACTCATGTCGCTGAGTTAACTTTCGATTTTCCTCGACTCCGTAAAAATTTCGCCAACCTTGGTGGAAGACCATTCTTAGGGACATAAGGAAAAGTTGCGGCCTGACACTTAAAGGGAAAAGCCCTTGAATGGTGGAACCTAGTATCTGGAGAGAATGTAGGCTAAATATTTACATGGGCTGAATTCAAGACCCGCTTTGAAGCAAAGTTTCTACCCAATACTCAGATGACAATCCAATTAAAGATGTTTATCCATCTCAAACAAGGAAATCTGAGATTACAGAAGTATATGGCAAAATTCATCGAGTTATACAAATTTAGTAGGGGTTTGGTGGATACCCCAATGAAAAAGGCTTTAAAATTTGTTAAAGGGTTAAACTCCTTATTAAAAGAGACTTTGATGGCCAAAGTAACATTCGGAGCAACGTTCGAGACGTTAGTGGAGACTGCTATCTTGTGCACAGTTGAATGATCTAAAGAGAACAAAAACTGTGAGAAGGGATAAGGTGATTCTAGTTCTAAGAAGAACAAGAAGAAAAAATGGTAGAAGAATAAGAAGAAAAGGGGTAAGTTTGAGAAAGAAGTTAAGATTTGTACAAGGTGCAATCGTAAGGTCCATGAGGCCAAGGACTGTAAGACCGCCTTAGCAAAGAAGGAGTTTAAAGGAAGATGATTCAATTGCCGTGAGGAAGGCACTTGTATAAGGATTGCCTAAAGCCTATAGTTGTTATGAACACTCAGAATCATGCATTGGAAGCAGCACCGATGTAGAGCCGAACCCCAGGAGGTCATGGTCAACCTGCACTTGAAGGTATAACTTTAATTTTAGGAATTTCTATATATACCTTGTTCGACTCTAGAGCGACGCATTCTTTTATTTCCAAGAGATTAGTTAATTCATTGAACCTCTCTTTATCCATCACTAGTAATCCGATAGAGGTGGCCAACCCTATCGGAGGAGCTAAGTATCTTGAGATGATCTGTAAAGACCTAGTATTGGATATCGACGATGTCAAGTTCCTCTACAAAGCATATGCATTGGATTTTATAGGGTATGACTTTATCTTAGGTCTGGATTGGCTATCATTTTATGGAGCTTTCCTAGATTGCGATAAGAGAATTGTTCATCTTAGGAGGGGAGGAGGGCGTAGTCTAAGAATCCCTTATGACATTAGAAACAAGGATAAAGCCCAATTGTGTACCTTGTCTCCTAGTTCGGAAGAACCATCTCTGGTCCCTATAGTATGTGAGTTCTTGGATGGCTTTGAGAAAGTAATGGGACTTCCAGGACATAGGGATATCTCTTTTTGTGTTGACCTAGAGAAGCACACTAGACTAGTAGCTTTACCCTTAAGGCATATGGCGCCAAAAGAAAGAAGAGAGTTGGATAAACATATTTCAGAGTTGCTATAGAAAGGCTTCATTCGACGAACTACCTTTGAATGGAGTGCACCTGTTGTGTTTGCTACTAAAATAGACGAATCCCTAAGACTTCATGTGGATTATAGAGAGCTAAATTAACTAACTAAGAAGAATTTGTATTCCTTACCTAGAATTGATGATCTGTTTGACCACTTGGGAGGAGCCCGATTATTTTCCCAATTAGACCTTGCAACTGGATGTTATCAGTTGAGAATTTCATAAGATAGCAAGGATAAAAAATTCACTTAGGACACTTGTTTGACTGTTCCAAATGGGGGTTATACCCTTTGGACTAACAATTACACCCGCCATCTGTGTTAATCTCATGAATAGAGTGTCTGGGGCATCCTAAATAAGATCGTGGAGGTTTTCGTGGTTGACATCCTTATATTTTCCAAGAACCGTCAAGAGTATGAAATTCACCTAAATAGTTCCTAGGTATACTTAAAGAGAACCAGTTGAAAGCCAAGTTTTCAAAGTGTCATTTCTAGAGAGAAGTAGTTAGGTTTTTAGGGAATATCGTGTCAGGCAAAGGTTTGGTAGTAGACCCTACGAAGATCGAGGCAACTAAGGAATGAAAAGTGCCTTGAAATGCTACAGTGGTAAGAAGCTTCCTTATATTACCAAGATATTAACGAAAGTTTATTAAGGATTTTTCAAAGATTGCTACCCCCTTTAGCTCATCTAACGAAGAAGAACTTGGTATTTTCTTGGAGTAATAAGTGTGATGTGGCTTTTAGGAAATTAAAGGAAGCATTGACTAGTGCGCTGGTTCTCATTATACATGATGGCTCAAGGATGTTCACAGTCACTTGCAGAATCAGTTTTAGAGCGGTACTCATGCAAGAAGGAAAAGTTGTTGCTTATGCTAGTAGACAACTCAAGGACCCTGAGAAAAGATATCCAGTTCACGTCCTAGAGTTAGCCGTGGTAGTGTTCGCCTTAAAAATGTGAAGGCAATATCCTTTAGGAGAAAAGTTTGATCCTTTCACAGACCATAAATCCCTAATGTATTTATTCGGCCTGAATTTGAGACAACAACGATGGACGGAGTACATTATCTCTTTTGAGTTCCTGATCCAGTATACCCTTGGAAAAGGGAAAGTCAAAGCTGATGCATTAAGTAGAAGACATGCATCTTTGGATGTAATTTTGGAATGGAAACAATTAGAGTTTCTCCCCAAATTTAACTTGCAATCCCCGCCGGTAGCTTTTAGTAGTTTTTTGGAGTTATGCTAGCTAGACCCGTGCTAAAGGAAAGGATACAGAGTATGCAAGATCTTGACGAAGAGATAAGAGACTTGAAGGAGAAAGTAGGAAAGAAGGATACCTTTCCTCATTCAGTTGGATATTCATTGAGCGATGACGGGAGTTTTCTTAGGTATATACGACTTTGTGTCCCTAAGGATGAGGAGTTGAGAAAGGAAATTTTAGAGGAGTGCCATAGGTCGAGGATGACCATACACCTCGGTGGTGATAAAATGTATAGAGATATGAAGAGAAATCTCCATTGGGAAGGGATGAAAAGTGAGATAACTGAGTTTGTGGCCAAGTGCCTAACATGCCAATAAGTAAAATCGGAGCAAGGAAGGCTCAGAGGATTAATGTTACCTTTAGAAGTTCCCATATTAAACTGGGAACATATTTCCATGGATTTTGTGGATGGGCTTCCAAGTAGTCAGATGGGAAATAAGGCTATTTGGGTTATAGTGGATCATTTGACCAAGAGTGCTCATTTTACCAGTCAAGAAGAATAGGACTGCGACTTCGTTGTCCCAGTCGTATGTTAGAGAAATAGTCAGATTGCATGGTATTCCATCCAGTATAGTTAGTGATCGAGACCCCTTATTCACAAGCTAGTTTTGGAGAAGTTTACAAGCAGGGTAGGGGACGACGCTCAACATGAGTACAGCCTATCACCCACAAACCGATGTCTAGACGGAAAGAATTAATCGGATCCTAGAAGACTTGCTGCAATGTCCCGAAATTCCGGTCCAATTTGAGCTGACCAAATAACACAAGTGCAACCTATATTACATTGGAAAACCAGAAAACTAATAGAAAGAAAACAGAGGGTGAGAATAGATAAGATAGAAACTTAGAATAGAAGAAGAAGAAGAACATACAACATCAGAGTAAACACGAATCTCACAGCGGAACGAATAAATATATTTCATAACGTAAGTTTGAAATATAAATCTATACTTGAATATACATATCATTTCTAAAGCACAACACTTACAACACAGCGGAAAAACCATAGCTATAAAATCCTGAAGCCTCCTGCTCCAACACTTCAAGTATCTGTAAATCCCGACTACTTGACTTCCTATACAAAATTGGGCACCCAAGAGTTTAGGGAAAACAAAACAAAATAAACTCCGGGTCAGTCATGGGACTGGTGTGAGTAAAACAATTTAAAACAGTTTGAGCAATAAAACGATATCTCATAAGACCACGCCTTATAGCGGAACGGGTTTTCCCCTTATGAGTATACAAAACATTTGATTTAACTTTCACAATCTTTTTGAAAGAAATGATAAACTTTATATCAAAACTCTTTTGATATTATAATAATGTTTATCAGCCACAGTATAATAATCATCTAGTAGAAACACTTGCATCTAACGTTCTACATATATAATATACAATTAAAATCACGGGCTCTTATTTGGGGAATGGATTCCAACTATGACAAGGTATGGATCCACCTTCCTCTCAGTGTACTCTAGAAGCGATACACTGGAGTTCAACAAGAACATCTTGCAACTCGGCCACACATGACCGACCACTCATTTCTCTTGAGTGTATCGAATATATTGTCACCTTATAGTTGGTAAACCAACATAACCATTCCCAGGAGATACAAAATTGAAAGAAGTGACAAATATGATTATTCTCCAGATGGTGACAATATACCCTACTTGGTTGCGAACCACTTAATCACGCTGCCTGCCCGATTTCTGTCATTTCCCAGTTGATGAGGCTGGAGGTCATAACGTATCTTTCAACAAATTACTCATTCATTCACTTTGAAAGCCACATCGTCATACCCATCAAATCACAAATTGATTTCCCCAAAAATACCATGGGTATAAGCTAAGAGAAACGAATTCCTCCACCACCAACGTAAATTTGTTTGAAACGATCAACTTACGCGATCTACTAGATATACTCTGTCAAACATTCATCCATTCAAGTTGTCCTGGGATTGAACAAACCGAAGGCACTATTCCGTACATCCATCCTAGGAAATCTCTACCTAGGACTTATACAATAGCCCTTGCACTTTACTCCATCTTCAATTTGTCTTCGATCTATTTGATTTGAAACGCTAACGCCCATACAAAGTGGTTTTTTGGATAAGAATCCAACTGGTCTCTCCGTATTGACGACGGAAAATGGTCAAAAACTTCGATAGTCGGTGAGTTAACTATCAAAGAAAAACACGTGTGCAAACAATGATATTATTTCTAGATGGAAATTATATCGATCAATCATCATTTATCTCTTAAATTAATTTATTATTAATTTATTCATTCTCCATTTCCTGTTTCCGTATATATACAGAAAATTTTATTTACTAAATTTAGAAAATATACGTTATTAATCATTGGAAAACATTTCCATCTCCTTTCTACATATCACTGTCATTCCAATATTTCATTTTCTCTGATTAGGAAATATCTCTGATTATATTTGGAAAAGGTTTCCAAAACTCATTCCTTGGATTTAACCGGATGTTTAAATAAAACATCGCTATGCCAATTCAAACCATTACCTTAATTAACTATATTCACTTAACCAACCTTTACTATCAAATCTTACCATTCCTTAGTTAAGAAGGAAGTCAATCAAGTTGGGGTATAATTACCTCTCAGACCTTAACTGAACAACATTTTAACTTCGAAATAGTCAAAGTTTATCTTTTAAATCTTTAACAAACTTCCTTCCGTAACTCTCTTTCGAATAAATCTCTATTCGATAACTCTTTCCTTCGAATAAACTATATTCAATAATCTCGCTTCTTCGAATAACCTATATTCGAATAACTCTATTCAATTAACACTATTCGATTAACTCTAATCGATTTACTCTTATCAGTTAGCTCTATTTGACTAACTCAATTCTGTTAACCCTATTTGATTAACTCTATTTGATTAACCCTACTGGATTAACTCTATTCAATTAACTCTAACTAATTTACTCTTATCAATTAACTCCTTTCGAATAAACTATATTCGATTAACTCCTTTCGAATAACTAATATTCGATTAACTCCTTTCGAATAACTAATATTCGATTAACTCCTTACGAATACCTAATATTCGATTAACTTGGAATAACTAATATTCGACAACTCCTTCCGAATAACTAATATTCGATAACTCCTTTCGAGTAACTAATATTCATTAACTCCTTTCAAATAACTAATATTCGATAACTCCTTTCGAATAACTAATATTCGATAACTCCTTTCGAATAACTAATATTCGATTAATTCTCTTCTTCGGATAACCTTATTCGATAACCCTTTTCTGACAACTCCAATTCAATTAACGCTATTCAGATAACAAATATTCGACTAACTCTTGTTTGATTAACTCTATTCGAATTACTCTAGTTCGATTTAACTCTAATCGATTAACTCTAACTAATTAACTCTAACTGGTTAACTCTAACTGATTAACTCTAACTAGTTAACTCTAACTGATTAACTCTAACTGATTAACTCTAACATTAATCAATTAACTCTAACTGGTTAACTCTAACTGATTAACTCTAACTCGAATCGATTAACTCTAACTCTAATCGATTAACTCCTCTAACTCATTTTGATTAACACATTTTGATAAACTCCTTTGATTAACTCTACGTCCATATTCAGTTTCAAATATCGATGTTGAAATCGATTCTTACTTCTCTGTATAAGTCCCGACTTATATATTCTATTTATCCAATGATAAATATTTTATTTAATTTATAAAATATTATTTATAAATTAATCTTCTCAATCTATCAGTTAAAACAGATTCTATTTAAAATTCTTGCTTTAAATCCATATCATGTTATACCCGTGTGCGAAGCACGGGTCTATATTTTCCTGATGTAAAATTCTATTCATTTGCCAAATATTTCCTTATATGACATTCTTTTTCATTTCCCAATAAATCCCTTTTATAACTCTATTTATTTTCTAAATAAACATTTCCTTTTTAATTCTATTTGTAAATGTTTTTCAAATATTTCCTTTCCACTTCTATTTATAAATGTTTTACAAATACTCCCTTTTTTATTCTATTTGTAAATGGTTTACAAATATCTTCTTTTCAAATCTATTTGTAAATGTTTTACAAATATTTCTCTTTCTATTTTATTTGTAAATGTTTTACAAATATTTCTCTTTTTCAAATCTATTTGTTTTACAAATAATTTCCTTTATAAAATCCCTTGATTTTATAAATATTCCTTTATATAAAATCCTTTGATTTTATAAATATTCCTTAACATAAAATCCTTTGATTTTATAAATATTCTATTTCAATATACAATTTGAAATCTTCCTTCTGTATAAAATCTTTCGATTTTATAAAATATTTTATTTCAGTATAGTTATTGAAATTTTCCTTTTTTATCCCAGGGTTTTCTTACGGTATTTAAAATACCGAACAACAGTGATCGATATCATTCAAAAACACATAATCAACAATAGATTATGTATCACATCATATATCATAATATATGAAACAAAACAGTATTTAATATATTGAGGAACCCATTTGGGTCCCTCCAACCTGTTTCCCTGCATCACAGATGTTAAAACAACATATATAACATCAATTTCATTTCAACATGAAATATTCCGATAAACAGAATCAATATGTATTTAACGATCTATATATATATATTATATATATATTATATATTATATATATATATAATTAATTTCAACAAACTAACTAGCAGTTCATCCAAACGGTCAACACACATCAATCAACCAACATTTATCAGTTCTAAAAATACGTTATAAAAATATAACTGTTCAGAGTTAGTGAGATTTACTCACATTTGTAACACCCCGCATTTTTAATATAATTAAAAATGAGATATATGTATATATGCATGGATATATTTAAAGGAAAGATTAAATAATATTAATGTAATTGCATGTAAGAAGTTTATGTAGTGAAATAAAGAAAAGGATTAATAAAGAAATTACATGCAATATTTGAAATAAGAAGAAATACAGTGAAATGCGAAGAAATACATGCGAACATTTAAAAAGAAATAAAAAGGAGAATTTGAAGAGACACTAGAATTTGGTCATGAAATTAGCGTCATTACGTTCGCGACGATTTTCTGGTCAATTTAGACCTATAGTTTGTAGAAAACTGATTTAAAACGAAGAAATTATCCTTAATTTAAGAAATGCAACAAAACATGAAAAAGAGCAATGGGAAAAGAATAATATGTAGCTTGGTCCTAAGTCTTATTAACAAAATACTTAGTATCTCATTTGGTTAATACATGAGACTTGTACATAAGAGGTTGTGAGTTCAATCCCCACCAGTGCCATATACTTTTTGTTTTAGTTTTAAGGAGCGGCTAAATAGTGGCTTAGCAAATTGGTTCAGTGCGAAAGGGGATAAGTTAATTGGAGGTTTAATTGAAAGAATGGAAATAAACCATTAATTGATTAAGGAAGATAATTTCCAAATAAAATAGACAATTGTTCGCATATAAAAGTTAGTGCACGCATAAGAGATGGATGCGTATGAACATGATTCAAATTTGAAGTTGCGCGCGAACATAGAGACAAACAAAAAGGGGGCATATATGTATACATGTTATCTGAAATTAATGCAATAAGGGAAAGAGGATATGTGAAATTATTGCATTAAATAAATGGATGATGCATGAAACTGAATAAAAATAAATTAATGTGATGCTAATAAAGAAAGAGAATATGGAATGCAAAAGTTGTCAAATGTGCAATTAAAGCATGCATAGAAAAATGTTGTAAACATTAAAATGGAGCAATTAAATGTGAAGGGGATCAACTTTTTAAATTTAAACGTTTAAAAAGTAAACTAATAAGGCCATAAGCAAGCCACAATTGGAGGAAGGTTAATGTTATTAAATAATCAGAGATGCATGCACATGTGATTAGATGTAAATAAATAAAAGAAAATGGTTTAAGGACATGCGGTTTCTTTTCAAAAAGAGTAGACAAAAAGAGAAAGAAATCAATTAATTGATTAGGAGAAGAATATAGCAAATAAAGGTTCACGTATAAGTGCAAATAAATAAATAAATAAATAAATAATTGAATGCATGAAGGAAAGAGGTTGCTATACGTTAAAAATAGCATGTAATGCATTAATTAGAAAGAAATAAAGCGGTTTCTTTTTTATTTATTTAAAGTAGCACTAAGTGAGAAAAGGGTTGTTTTGGATGGTTCTTTTCTAGGGTGAGGTGGACGGTTTAGATGAGATTTTATTTAATCCTAAGGTCCTAGTTGCTCTAACCCACCTATAAAAGAACACCTAACCTAACCCTAAAATCATTTTATCTCTTATAATACGCCTCCATGCCCCCAAACTTCAACCCAACATAGCCGCCGCCTCTAAACTCTAAATTAAATTGCAAGTTCTTCATCAATTTTGGAGTTTAATCAAATCAAGTAGCAAGTTTCTTCAACAACAATTCACGTTCTGCGTCAATAATCAAATAATAATCCTAAACCAACGTTCTACCTCAACAACCAATTTTTTATTTCCCAATCCAGTCAAGGTGAGTGGTTTAAAATACAGTTGTTGTATAATTGTACTTATATCGTTTGCCATTCCCCATAATGAATATGATGATAATTTAATAAGATCAGTTATTTCATTTATGCTTACGATTGAGTTCTCTCCTTTTTATTCTTTCCCCTTTTTATTTTTATAGCTAGGCTATCTCGAGCCTACATCTATCATGAATTTATGCGTTGTAAACGAGAACGAGAAAGTAAAAGAAAAAAATGGGTTATTTGGGCATAATATGGGTTGGAAGGATTTATGTAAGATTAGAATAGAATTATGGACATAATTGTATGGTAAATTTATGTAGTTTGGCATGATTGAAATTGGAAATGGAATTAGTACAATTTAATATTAACAAAATGTAATTGGATAACATGGATTGGTGAAATTTATTGGTAAGATAAGCCTAAAAGGTGAATTAGGTTATATGTATGAACATGGGAACGTTGGGAAATATATTGGAAAAATGTTGATTTTATGAACTTGAGTATTATTGGATATTTTGGATAATTGGAATATAAAAGAAATTGGCATATTTGGGTATGGATTACATGGAATTAATGAAATTGCCTATAATTGGAAATTTGTTATTAAGGCTAATTGATATGTAATTAGTGACAAGTTGGAATAGGCAAATTGTAAACATGAATATATGTTGAATTGGAAACACATAACATGAAAATTGGGATTTGGGTGAAATACGATGTTAATGAACCTTTGAAACGAGGTTAGGCGCAATTGTGGTGTAAGACTGCCTGGAACCGCCCGGCAAATCCAGCTGCCACAATTGGACGTCTAATGTGAGAGGTCAAAGGCATAAATTGTAGGCGTAACGGTTGGTGACACGAGGTTAGACCCGCTTTGTGGTGTAAGACAGCCCGGAACCGCCTGGCAAATCCAGCAGCCACAAATTGTTCGGTCTAATGTGGGAGGTCATGCACCGTTCATCATAATGAATGAATTAAGGAATACTAACCATAATAAGACATATGGGTGACATGGGTATGGTTAGAGGGTTAAGTGGGTGACATGTAAAATATGACATGTAAATATGGACTTAACTGTAGTAAGACAAGACATGTAAAACATGTAAATATGGACTTAACCGTAGTAAGACAAGACATGTAAAACATGTAAATGTGGACTTAACAGTAGTGAAGTAAAACATGACTAAGGTGGACTTAACCGTAGTAAAGCATGTGTAAGACATGGAAACAATAATAAAAGAGGTTAAGTGGGACATGGGCGACATGTAAGACATAAATAAATAATTCTTAACCAAAGATGACCCGTTATGGTATCACAAATTAATTGAATTGGGTAAAGTTTAGGTAGTGGGTTAAATAAATGGAAAGGGTTAAGTAAATCTAAATTAATGACAAAAATGGGGAATGGTAAATAACCTATTATGAATGAATTTGAATAAGAAAAGGAAGGATAATAGGTTAGACTTGTCCTAGGGACAAGTGGAGAGTATAACTTATGGGATAAGGTAAGTTACAAGAAACGATAGAGGAAAATAAGGTAACTTATATGTGAAGATATACTTAATTATAAATTAAGTAGTTTGGGAAGGAGAAGTGTGAAATTTAAGATGATATAAGTTATATTAATGGAAAAGAAGTAAATTAGAATCATATATATCAGTTGGGTTGAGTAATTCTCTGGTTGCCAGTCTGATGTTGATTTCGGTCTTCGGGGTTGGTGTTTAGGGGATTATTCTCCTAATCAGTATATATATGGATAAGACATACTTAACTATGAATTATGTATAACATGTTGTTGGAACCCTAAAAGGAAATAATTTATGAAGTTGGAAAACAACATGTTGTGGTATTAATAATGGACTTAAATGGGTTAAGTATAAATTGAATTAAATAGTGAGGATAACTTGGTAGACTTGAAAAGGAAGTCAATATGAATAAGAATAACCAAGTTAAATAAGAAAAACTAACGAGGTAACAAAAGCGCGTAAGAATTGATTAGATGTAGGGTCTAATGACATATAAAATCAAGGCGCTTGGGGCAATCCGTACGTTGTTGGATGAATAACCCAACAAGGTAAATCATTACGGTGTCATAAGACACGAGGGGAGCACACATTCGTTATTTTGGCGGCTCTAACGGACTGGAAAGGAAAGCACGCGGCTTCCTGAGACGTTAAAGGTGCTCCTAGTAGTCCTCTGTGTGGTGGCAGATGTTTCAAGCTATGTCTGCAGAGTTTGGGTCTGCACGTAACTACTAGGTGGGTGGGCCTTGACTGCAAGAATAACTGGGCAGTCAGAATGCTGTTCGCGGTGACGGAATAGGTGATTCGATGGCTGCCTCAACGGAGGTGGAGGGTCAAGACCAACAAGGATAGTAGGTCGTCGAGTGCCTGTTACCACAACCAGTAGGATGCGGAAAGACTAGAGCTAGACCCAATATACCATTAACCATTCGCTATAGTGGGACGGTGGTTGAGGGGAGACGCCACATGGATGTTTAGATTGGTTGCTTAGGGGCTTGTCGCTTAGCTGTCGTAGTCTTTATTAGTTATGGGAGGGGCCGAGGTGGGGCCATAGCCACCATAGGAAACAGACCCTAGGGATATTTGTGTGGGAGGCTCTTAAAGGAGGGCCTTGCACAAATATAAGGAAAGCTCCCGACCGAGTTCCGTGTTTCTTGTGTAGCCCTGCCACGGAACTCGGGCACGCACACACGATGGGTGTGCGGGTTAGATATTGAATATGATAGAGAATACGCACGTGGAAGAGTCTAGATATAACCATGTCTGCTCTGGGTGGTGTCTCGTAGACTGGTGGGCATTATTCGATAACGACAATCAAATTAGAGTGATCCTATATGGGCGTAGTGTTGTATTATATATATAAGAGGAATATACATTACTATGAAATAGGACGGGGGACTGCGTATATCACTACGAGGATACGGTGGTGACCATGCGAGTGGGGTACCACAGGGTGTACCCCAGTTTGGGGGTAGCTACATATACATTATATTAGGTTAATCTACTAGGAGTAGATGGGTGCGACATGTGTGTAAGCCTTGAGCGCTAATGACACAAATAACCTAATAAACAATAAAATGTATTTGAACGGTATATGTAGGATTATTTAAGAAGTGTAGTTTAAACTCGTTCACACAGAACTTATGTTCTGACCCCCACCTCATAACATTCGCAGGTTAGATTCATGACTGAGACTTATAGCTTTGGAGATACTGATTTAGCAGTATTGTAATTAAGGTAAAGCTATGTTTATATATATTATATTTTATTCCTTCCGTTGTGAGGTGTTTTCCAAACTCTGATATATTTCTTGTCTCTGTCTTTTCTGCAGGATACCAGAGCAACCAACTCGGGTTTTGATGGATTGGGTGTTTTGAAAAAAAATCGGTTCGTCGGAATTCGGGTTGTTACATTTGGTATCAGAGCATAGGTTTACGATTCCTATATAGATAATGAGAGAGCGTATTTGTATTTTCAAAAATATAAATATATTATATATAAACCTAGATTTATAAAGAAGCCCACTAAATAGAAAGAGTAAAATATGGGAAGAATTGAGAAAACTGTTTTGTACGCTAAAAGAATGAGCAAGGAAATCTAAGACCGTTAGGTATGTTGGGTGGAAAGTGTACAAAATGATTGGTGTTAAGAAAGATGTATCCCGTACAATAGTAACTGAGATTAGTGGGTTTAGTAGGGAAACCTTATAAAGTTGAAAATGGATTAGGAATATATATAGTTGGAAGAAATGATTTCGTGGATGTGTCTAGGAAAGCCTAGGTAATTTGGAAACCCGATTAAGAAATAGTTGTCCTTGTCTACTCCAGTTTTTGATGTTTGAAATTTTTTTTTTGCATTTTTGTTACGGCGTGTTTTTATGGTTTGGCAAAAGCAAGTTCTGGTAAAGAAAATAAAGTTTTACCATTTTTAATTTTTGGGAGAAAAATTTAGAAAAAAAAGAGACCAAACCATGTTTTAAAACGAATGGAGTAGGTCAGGATTAGTGTCTAGAAAGAACGAGTTTGAGGCTAGGAAGTAAATAATAAGGACTATCCTAGAATAATAAAAACAAATTCCCATAGAATGCATAAGCATTATAAAGACTAGATTTGTTGCTCGAAAAAGGTAAGTTGAAAAAAAAAAAGAATGTTTCTTATGTAATTGTGCTTGGATAGGAAAATAGGAACTTTTTATAGAATAGCTATGTAAAAATCCAAGTGCAACCAGAAAATGTTCATAAAAGAAAAACGGAAAATGTAAATTCTTCCGTTATATAACTTTTTGTAACATAAGAAATCGAATTTGGAAAATTAGATTTTTCTAAATTTCGAATTTTATAATGGTTGGTAGGATTTTGGATGCAACAATTGGATGAACTATGCTCTTATTCTATAAGAGTATGGGAAAATTTGGATGAAAAATGTTTTGGTTTTTCAAAAATATTGCATTCATATAGAACTGCAAGTATATTTAGGATGTGAGCATCATGATTTGAATTTTTTTTTTTGAAAGTTTGCATACATATAGGTGGTACAAAATTAGGCATACATGCATTACTATGATGTATTTCACTTTGCATATGTGCACAATGTTTGCAAAAAAAATTGGATGCACACTTGATGGTTTGATATTATGCGACGAATTATATATTTTACCCCTATCGAATTTTGAGGACGAAATTCCATAAGGGTGGGAGAATGTAACACCCCGCATTTTTAATATTATTAAAAATGAGATATATGTATATATGCATGGATATATTTAAAGGAAAGACTAAATAATATTAATGTAATTGCATGCAAAAAGTTTATGCAGTGAAATAAAGAACAAGATTAATAAAGAAATTACATGCAATATTTGAAATAAGAAGAAATACAGTGAAATGCGAAGAAATACATACGAACATTTAAAAAGAAATAAAAAGGAGAATTTTAAGAGACTCTAGAATTTGGTCATGAAATTAGCGTTATTACGTTCGTGGCGATTTTCTGGTCAATTTAGACCTATAGTTTGTAGAAAACTGATTTAAAACGAAGAAGTTATCCTTAATTTAAGAAATGCAACAAAACATGAAAAAGAGCAATGGGAAAAGAATAATATGTAGCTTGGTCCTAAGTCTTGTTAACAAAAGACTTAGTAGCTCATTTGGTTAATACATGAGACTTGTACATAAAGGGTTGTGAGTTCAATCCCCACCAGTGCCATATATTTTTCTTTTTCTTTTAAGGAGCGGCTAAATAGTGGCTTAGCAAATTGGTTCAGTGCGGAAGGGGATAAGTTAATTGGAGGTTTAATTGAAAGAATGGAAATAAACAATTAGTTGAATAAGGAAGATAATTTCCAAATAAAATAGACAATTGTTCGCATATAAAAATTAGTATACGCATAAGAGATGGATGCGCATGAATATGATTCAAATTTGAAGTTGCACGCGAACATAGAGACAAACAAAAAGGGGGCATATATGTATACATGTTATTTGAAATTAATGCAATAAGGGAAAGAGGATATGTGAAATTATTGCATTAAATAAATGGATGATGCATGAAACTGAATAAAAATAAATTAATGTGATGCAAATAAAGAAAGAGAATATGGAATGCAAAACTTGTCAAATGTGCAATTAAAGCATGCATAGAAAAAGGTTGTAAACATTAAAATGGAGCAATTAAATGTGAAGGGATCAACTTTTTAAATTTAAACGTTTAAAAAGTAAACTAATAAGGCTATAAGCAAGCCACAATTGGAGGAAGGTTAATGTTATTAAATAATCAGAGATGCATGCACATGTGATTAGATATAAATAAATAAAAGAAAATGGTTTAAGGACATGCGGTTTCTTTTCAAAAAGAGTAGACAAAAAGAGAAAGAAATCAATTATTTGATTAGGAGAAGAATATAGAAAATAAAGGTTCACGTATAAGTGCAAATAAATAAATAAATAATTGAATGCATGAAGGAAAGAGGTTGCTATACGTTAAAAATAGCATGTAATGCATTAATTAGAAAGAAATAAAGCGGTTTCTTTTTTATTTATTTAAAGTAGCACTAAGTGCGAAAAGGGTTGTTTTGGATGGTTCTTTTCTAGGGTGAGGTGGACGGTTTAGATGAGTTTTTATTTAATCCTAAGGTCCTAGTTGCTCTAACCCACCTATAAAAGAACACCTAACCTAACCCTAAAATCATTTTATCTCTTATAAGACGCCTCCATGCCACCAAACTTCAATCCAACATAGCCGCCGCCTCTAAACTCTAAATTAAATTGCAAGTTCTTCATCAATTTTGGAGTTTAATCAAATCAAGTAGCAAGTTTCTTCAACAACAATTCACGTTCTGCGTCAATAATCAAATAAGAAGCCTAAACCAATGTTCTAACTCAACAACCAATTGTTTATTTCCCGAATCCAGTCAAGGTGAGTGGTTTAAAATACAGTTGTTGTATAATTGTACTTATATCGTTTTCCATTCCCCATAATGTATATGATGATAATTTAATAAGATCAGTTATTTCATTTATGCTTACGATTGAGTTCTCTCCTTTTTATTCTTTCCCCTTTTTATTTTTATAGCTAGGCCATCTCGAGCCTACATCTATCATGAATTTATGCGTTGTAAACGAGAACGAGAAAGTAAAAGGAAAAAAAATTGGGTTGTTTGGGCATAATATGGGTTGGAAGGATTTATGTATGATTTTAATAGAATTATGGACATAATTGTATGGTAAATTTATGTAGTTTGGCATGATTTAAATTGGATATGGAATTAGTACAATTTAATATTAACAACATGTAATTGGATAACATGGATTGGTGAAATTTATTGGTAAGATAAGCCTAAAAGATGAATTAGGTTATATGTATGAACATGGGAACGTTGGGAAATGTATTGGAAAAATGTTGATTTTATGAACTTGAGTATTATTGGATATTTTGGATAATTGAAATATAAAAGAAATTGGCATATTTGGGTATGGATTACATGTAATTGATGAAATTGCTTATAATTGGAAATTTGTAATTAAGGCTAATTAATATGTAATTAGTGACAAGTTGGAATAGGCAAAATTGTAAACATGACTATATGTTGAATTGGAAACACATAACATGAAAATTGGGATTTGGGTGAAATACGATGTTAATGAACCTTTGACACGAGGTTAGGCGCAATTGTGGTGTAAGACTGCCCGGAACCGCCCGACAAATCCAACTTCCACAATTGGACGTCTAATGTGAGAGGTCAAAGGCATGAATTGTAGGCGTAATGGTTGGTGACACGAGGTTAGACCCGCTTTGTGGTCTAAGACTGCCCGGCACCGCCCGACAAATCCAGCAGCCACAAAGTGTTCGGTCTAATGTAGGAGGTCATGCACCGTTCATCATAATGAATGAATTAAGGAATACTAAACGTAATAAGACATGTGGGTCACATGGGTATGGTTTGAGGGTTAAGTGGGTGACATGTAAAATATGACATGTAAATATGGACTTAACCGTAGTAAGACAAGACATGTAAAACATGTAAATATGGACTTAACCGTAGTAAGACAAGACATGTAAAACATGTAAATGTTGACTTAACTGTAGTGAAGTAAAACATGACTAAGGTTGAATTAACCGTAGTAAAGCATGTGTAAGACATGGAAACAATAATAAAAGAGGTTAAGTGGGACATGGGCGACATGTAAGACATAAATAAATAATGCTTAACCAAAGGGGACCCGTTATGGCATCACAAATTAATTGAACTGGGTAAAGTTTAGGTAACGGGTTAAATAAATGGAAAGGGTTAAGTAAATCTAAATTAATGACAAAAGTGGGGAATGGTAAATAACCTATTATGAATGAATTTGAGTAAGAAAAGGAAGGATAATAGGTTAGACTTGTCCTAGGGACAAGTGGAAAGTATAACTTATGGGATATGGTAAGTTATAAGAAACGATAGAGGAAAATAAGGTAACTTATATGCGAAGATATACTTAATTATAAATTAAGTAGTTTGGGACGGAGAAGTGTGAAATTTAAGATGATATAAGTTATATGAATGGAAAAGAATTAAATTAGAATCATATATATCGGTTGGGTTGAGTAATTCTCTGGGTGCCAGTCTGATGTTGATTTCGGTCTTCGGGGCTGGTGTTTAGGGTATTATTCTCCTAATCAGTATATATGTGGATAAGACATACTTAACTATGAATTATGTATAACATGTTGTTGTAATCCTGAAAAGAAATAATTTATGAAGTTAGAAAATAACATATTGTGGTCTTATTGACGGACTTAAATGGGTTAAGTATAAATTGAATTAATAAGCGATGGTAACTTGGTAAACTTGAAAAGGAAGTCAATATGAATAAGAATAACCAAGTTAAATAAGAAAAACTGACGATGTAACAAAAGCGCGTAAGAATTGATTAGACGTAGGGTTTAATGACATATAAAATCAAGGCGCTTGGGGCAATCCTGAGACGACCCCAAACCCCGTACGGACGGTGGTAAGGGTAATCCTTGGAATATAACACAAAAACAGATAACAGCAGAACAGAATAATTAAATACACCAGATAATCAACAATAGAATATACTGGATAAAAGTAATCATCAGAGTTACACAGTACACAGGATCATACTTAGTAAAAATACAGTTCAGCTATACATAAATGCCTACAGCGGAAAACAAACATAATATGTACAATAGGAGCTGAACAGCATAAAAGAGATAAATGAGAGAATCCATCTTCAGCTCCAGCTATCCAAAAAGAACTAGCTAAACCTGAATACAAGGCTGCCCGTGTAGAAAAAGGGGCACCCGAGTTTGACAGTGAAACAAACTACGAGTCAGTCATGGGACTGGTATGAGAAATCTACTCAACACATATATAATTTGGCTAATCACAGGGCCACGCCACTTTCGTGGAACGGGTTTTCTCCATTGGATTGCCAGTGCTTTAAAACAAATCTTTCCTTTAAACAACGCAATGCATTTTATAAAAATGAAGCCATTATAAGACTCAGTTCCCATCACACAATGCAACGCAAACCGGAGGAGAGAGTTTTTACCTTATAACGGCCAAAATATGCTTGATACGAATAAAACAAAGGCATTTGATATTATTGCTAGTGTTTATATGTTTTGAAAACAATTTCAAATCATAACTATCAATCATAGACGACATGAGCGTCCCATGCCACTATGTCGCCAAATATATATACAATCGAAACCGCACAGTCACGTATTTGGAAATTGGATTTCCGTCATGAACCAAGGTAAAAGATAGTCCTTACCGAATTCGAGACAATCTAGCCCATGTCTCCGGAACAGCCGCAACTTCCCCTTGGATCGTCAGGGCCGGTCCACCGATGTGGATTATTATGCCTGAACACTACGTCTCCCCGCCCTTTGGGGCGTAAACGAGCCAACGAATGACTCCATCGGACCCGGATCGTCCGATCAAACCGAGGCGCCTCGCAACAGCAACAACCACACAGGTGAAAAATATATAAATGTCAGGGCTGGTAGGTCACTGACACCACCCTAGCTAGAAAGAAAACGCAGGCCCTCCCTGATGTCCTCTCCCGTTTCTGGTTCATACCGGGGTGTGGGGCTCGCGAATTCACATTATACACAAAGCTACGCCACACAGGCGGTGCTTTGATCATCACCACAAGGCTTTGCTTTTCAACAGAAGCCCTGATCACTGCATCTTAGCATGCCACACAGGCAATTCATGCCATGCGACTGATGTCCATCGATATACAACCTCTGAGCTCGTGTGTTTCAGAGAAGGGCGTTAAGCAAAAGAATAAATTCTCCGCCGCCAAACAGATGTATATTTAATAGAGATCAATCAACACAAAATAAAATCCAATGTCAGACACACAGTCCATTTACAAGTCCGTTCTGGGTCTGAACGAAACCGGAGGCACTAAATACCTCGCAAACCCATTGATCACCACGTACGTCTGGACGATCACCACTCATTATCCATATTTCGGGATGCCTCCCAATCAGGACCTCGGTTACCATCCAAACGAGCTGAAGATCTCCGGTCTTCGACCACCGTCTTCATCTTCGACTTTCAATCGTCGGTCAATTATTTGAAATGGGAATTAACTCGGCCTTTTCAAATAATTCACGTATATTTAGAATTTCAAATCAATTTACTTCAATGGTTAAATTATTCGACAACACCAATTTTGTTCTTTAAGGTAATTTTCACACCAAACACATTCAACCATCAAATACCACATAAATCGAGCAAATTCAGTTTATTTCCATTCCATATCGTTTATGATATTTTATAACGATTTATCGCTTTTTTTATTTATTTAAAAATAGCCAATTTATTCAAAATGACGCTTCGGGCCATAACGCGGCCGTGGCGCTGTTTTTCTTCAGATTTGATTTACACATATCTAAAAATCTAACCGTTGGATCTTCACACAATTTACATCATTAGAAAGGTATTTTCAAAACGAATCCAACGGTTCCAGTTTCGGGAAAATCCGACGGTCAGATCTCCCGGTACAATCGTTTGAAGTTTCGATTTCAAAATACGAACTGCAGCGTCGTTATTCGATTAAATATAATTATATTTATATATATATATATAAATAATCGTCTCTGGCGCTGTTTTTCTTCAGATTTGAATTAAACATTCCAGACAATCCAACCGTTGGATCTTTACAAAGTTGGTGCCGTTGGAAAGATTTTTCCAAAGCGAACCCGACGGTTGCGGTTTCGGGAAAATCCGATGGTCGGATCTCCCGGTACAATCGTTTGAAATCATGGTTTCAAAATACGAACTGCACGGCCGCGTTTCGTTTTAATTTTATTTATATTTATATATTTATATAAATATAGTTCATTCAACAATTTCAATATCGTTTTCACTTCAAATATTCCACTAACGCCTTAAAATTTTGGAAAATTTCGCCATAACCTCCTTTTTACGGGAGGGGCTGGGAAAATTCCCAAATAGCCACACGGGCGTATCATGTCGAAAAGAAAAAGAAAAAGCCAAGCGGCTAGCCAACAGGCTCATAAAATCATCACCCAAACAAAACAGTAAATGTGTACCTATTTGTCGGGCACAAAATTTTATTCCTCTTCTCTAGCCCCTTTGCTATAACCTGTTCAATAAATATGCATGTACATATATATAGTTCTTATCATTTATCATTTTCTATTCAACTTCATATTTGATTCCATTTGGTTTAAAAACACCATTCATTCTAATGTTGCATGTATAGGAAAAAATCATATCATTAGCTAATTAATAAATATTTCAACTCATATATATTTATTTGAACGAGTGGCTATTTTTAACACTTCACATTTCAACAATTCATGTAGATAATAAAAATGTGATTTTTATTGTAAGACAATTCATTTCAAAACGCTATTGTTTTATATAGTGTATATATAGGTGATAAAAATAGGATTTTTCTTATAAAACAATTTCTTTCAAAATGAGATTATTTTACACAGTTCATATAGTCGATAAAAGGTGATTTTTATTATCAAACAATTTATTTCAAAATATGAATACCATTCAACACATGAATTTCAAATCAACGAATGAATATCGATTCAACACATGAAGGTTTTCTATAGTTTCTATATATAAATAAAAATGTGATTTTTATATTTAAAACGCGAATACCATTCAACACATGAATTTCCAATCAACGAATGAATATCGATTCAACACATGAAGGTTTTCTATAATTTCTATATATAGATAAAAATGTGATTTTTATATTTAAAACACGAACACCATTCAACACATGAATTTCTAATCAACGAATGAATATCGATTCAACACATGAAGGTTTTCTATAGTTTCTATATATAGATAAAAATGTGATTTTTATATTTAAAACACGAATACCATTCAACACATGAATTTCTAATCAACGAATGAATATCGATTCAACACATGAAGGTTTTCTATTTAATGAATAAATATAGTTTCAGCAAATGAAAATAATTCAAACACATGAATATTATTCAAAATTTCGGCAGCATAACAGCAGGGTAGTTAAAACCGGGACCGTCCCTAGTACGGCTCCTCGCTTTACCTTAAAACCTCGCGGTTTTTGACAATAGGGATCATGCATCTAGTTCGCACGCAGGCGACATGTATATTTTTATTTCATTTCCACAAACTAATCCTATGTGGTTTCAACCAAATATTTCTCAACCACAAACGGGTATTTTTCAACCACAATCAATCAATATCAACCACAAACAATCCCAAACAACCATTCACTATCAATCAATTTTCACACCAATCACAACCAATAAATATCGTCAATGGTTTGTGGACGAGGGGCGTATATATATATATATATATATAGTAATTCACTTTTATTTCAACACATATATAATTTTTACAACGCATATATAACTTATACATCGAACGTACAACTTATACAACGCTTATACAAGAGATGTACAACGCTTATATAACTCATACATCGACTATATAATTTATACATCGCCGTTTTCCATATTGTTTATAAATTAGAAATCTCACATTGGGTTCCACTCCACCAAAAATAGCAGAAGGCTCAGAAAAATATGCGGTCTCTTCTAAAATGTAGAAGGCGTCCACACGGTCACGATGTTTCCTGTTTCATCGAATTTCGTTAACATAGCAAAAAGATATGATTTTTCAAAGTTTGCAACTGTTTTAAACTATCGAAATCAGTTAAATAATTAACAGCAGATTACCTTTCAGAATCTTTAAAAATAGGTTTCGATCTTTCAGGCAATCCGTTGATTGTTGCTTCGATCGGCCAGCGCCACCTTGTCGGGCTAGGAGAGGCACACGTGCGCCAGGGAGGAGGGTCAACTCAGTGGTCCCCAGGCGGCGGAATCGGGGTGCGAACGGCCGAACTTCTCGAGGGTGGTTCTCCCCCTACAGGCCACGAAAAAATCCAACACTTATATGGATTTGAAGATCATGAGAAGTACTACAAAAACCTTAACTATGGCGTTGGATTTCATTGAGCGGATCAGAAGAAAAAGAGGAGAGAAGGCGGCGGCCAATTTCCGTCGTTCGTTCGAGTCGGGGAGAGAGAAAACCGGGGGGGGGGGGGGTTGAACTGACGTGGACCAATTATATTTTTTTTATTTATAAAGTTTTTTTTAAATCCGATAATACCCTTCGTCACACACGAACACCAATCCAAGCCCAACGACTGTCGTCCCTAGCGTTTTACCCCCATTCCGAACACAATGGGATATGTTTCGTAGGCCCATTCGACTGTTTCAGTCAGTTTCCCTTCAAATTAAAATATAAAACATTCAATATTTAATTTGAACGTGCATTTCAATTTGCCAGGGCCATAACTAATTCGAAAAATTCCAGAAAAATAAATCTGGCTATGTTTTGACGATACGGTCCCAACAAAACTAGTTTCGTCGAATTCTGAGACCGTTTGCAAAAAGGCCCTTTTTTTGTCGATCCAATTTAACTATAATTGACCAAAACACATTTTCATTTTCCACGCTCACACATTAGCTTCAAAAATTATGAAATTTGAAACCTAGCAATAACTTCTCATCCCGGATCCAACAAAAGTGGTTTCGTCGAATTCCGAGGTCGTATGCAAAATGGCCATTTTCACGGGCTATATAAATTCCATATCGACCCTTCCGAAAATTCATTTGGCCATAACTTTTGCTTTCCGCTATAAAAATTCGATTTTTCAGATTCGTTAGAAAGGTATTCACTAACAGATTTAAATATTTTTGGTTTCACTAAAATCCGGATTGTTTTGCACCCGGTACAGTCCGACAAAGTTTGAATTCAATTTTTAAAACTGCAGCGCCTTTTCAAGCCTTGTTTATAATTATAATTAATTATATTCGTTTTCAATTGTCGATTCAACTCACTTTTCATTGTCATTAGCTAAAATATTTATTTTAAATATTTAAAATCCATTATTTTAGCCAATTTAAAATTTTTAAATTGGTTCAGATTTTCTGGGTCGTTACAAATCCGTACATTGTAGGATGAATAACCCAACAAGGTAAATCATCACGGTGTCATAAGACACGAGGGGAGCGCACATTCATTATTTTGGCGGCTCCAACGGACTGGAAGGGGAAGAACGCGGCTTCCTGAGACGTTAAAGGTGCTCCTAGTAGTCCTCTATGTAGTGGCAGATGTTTCAGGCTGGGCCCGCAGAGGTTGGGTCTGCGCGTAACTACTAGGTGGGTGGGCCTTGACTGCAAGAATAGCTGGGCAATCTGAATACTGTTCGCGGTGACGGAAAAGGTGATTCGACGGCTGCCCCAACGGAGGTGGAGGGTCAGGACCAACAAGGATAGTAGGTCGTCGAGTATCTGTTACCACAACCAGTAGGAGGCGGAAAGACTAGAGCTAGACCCAATATACCGTTAACCATTCACTATCGTGGGACGGTGGTTGAGGGGAGACGGCACACGGATGTTTAGATTGGTTGCTTAGGGGCCTGCCGCTTAGCTCTCGTAGTCTTTATTAGTTATGGGAGGGGCCGAGGTGGGGCCATAACCACCATAGAAAACAGACCCTAGGTATATTTGTGTGGGAGGCTCTTAAAGGTGGGCCTTCCACAAATATATGGAAAGCTCCCGATCGAGTTCCGTGTTTCTTGTGTAGCCCCGCCACAAAACTCGGGCACGCACACACGATGGGTGTGCGGGTTAGATATCGAATACGATAGAGAATATGTATGTGGAAGAGTCTAGATATAACCATGTCTGCTCTGGTTGGTGTATCGTAGACTGGTGGGCATTATTCGAAAACGGCAGTCAAATTAGAGTGATCCTATGTGGGCGTAGTGTTGTATTATATATAAGAGGAATATACATTACTATGACATAGGATGGGAGACTGCGTATATCACTGCGAGGATACGGTGGGGACCATGCGAGTGGGGTACCACGGGGTGTACCTCAGTTTGGGGGTAGCTACATATACATTATAATAGGTTAATCTACTGGGAGTAGATGGGTGCGAAGTGTGTGTAAGCCTTGAGCGCTAATGACACAAATAACCTAATAAACAATAAAATGTAATTGAACGGTATATGTAGGATTATTCAAGAAGTGTAGTTTAAACTCATTCACATAGAACTTATGTTCTGACCCCCTCCTCATAACATTCGCAGGTTAGATTCATGACAAAGACTTATAGCTTTCGAGATACTGATTTAGCAATATTGTAATTAAGGTAAAGCTATGTTTATATATATTATATTTTATTCCTTCCGCTGTGAGGTGTTTTCCGAACTCTGACATATTTCTTGTCTCTGTCTTTTCTGCAGGATACCAGAGCAACAAACTCGGGTTTTGATGGATTGGGTTTTTTGAAAAAAAATCGGTCCGTCGGAATTCGGGTTGTTACAACATTGGACGATCATCGTTAATAACGATAACCATCGCTTGATTCAGACGGACAATTTATTTTGCTATAAATTTTAACGTGCTTCGATTCACTCCCAGTCAGTTCCATTGTGTTGCCACCGTCCATACGATCCCGTTGGATCCTGTTTTGTTGAATTCTGATACCGTATGATCAAGTTATGACTTATACCAGTTATTTGTTTATTTAAATTAAATTAAAACTAAAATCTAAACTTTATTTGGGTTTTCCCTTTTAACTTAAGGCCCACACCCGTATTAAACAACAAGTCCGACCTCTCTTTTTGCTTTTTTCCCCGACTACATCCTTCGATCTCCAGTAAAACACACAGGCCATTTCGATTTCCTCAAGCATCCACAACTCCACCTTTACTTCACCTTAAATCAGAAAATCACCACCAACGAACTCGTTTACAACTCCTCTACATCCTCACGTCAATTTCTTCCAGCTCGGTTTCAAACTCCTCGCCGCGACTTCCTTCACTGAACCGGAAACCGTGCGACATTATTCACTCCAGAAATCCTCAAATAAATCAAAACCAACTCGTTTCTCATACTCAAACATAAATCCATACTTAAAAGTTCTAATTAAAACCAAAATATCCCACAATCGTAGACCCTAACATCACTGACTAAAATCGAATACGATCGAAGCTGCATCGCACGCAACAAAACCATCATAGAATTGAAGTGCAGCTGATAAGGATTCTATACATATGTATATAAGGATTTTACGAATTTTATCTTGATTTCTTTTTTAATTTAAAAAACTTGTGTTTGCTGAAAGGAGTAAGAAAAGCAACGACGCAAATTTTGTTTACCATAGAATGAAATTTTAGGTTTAGAGATTGTAAGGATATTATATAGGTAGGTTTTAATATATTTTTATTCATTTTTAAATTCACTTTTATTGAATCGCTACTCATATATACAATTTTAAAATTTTCTATGATCACATATCATACACAAAAATCACGAAAATGGACATGCAGTTACAGTTCGACATTACGATCCCAACAAAACTGGTTTCATAGAATTCCGACTCAATTTGTTCACACATCGTATTTTTAAAGTTCAAGCACGCGTGCAAACAACGATATTATTTCCAAATGGAAATTATATCGATCAATCATCATTTATCTCTTAAATTAATTTATCATTAATTTATCCATTCTTCATTTCCTGTTTCCGTATATATACAGAAATTCTTATTTTCTAAATTTAGAAAATATACGTTATTAATCATCGGAAAACATTTCCATCTCCTTTCCACTTATCACTGTCATTCCAATATTTCATTTCATATGATTAGAAAATATCTCTGATTATATTTGGAAAACATTTGCAAAACTTATTCCTTGGATTTAAACAGATGTTTAAATAAAACATCGTTATGCCAATTCAAACCATTACCTTCATTAACTATATTCACTTAACCAACCTTTACTATCAAACCTTACCATTCCTTAATTAAAAAGGAAGTCAATCAAGTTGGGGTTTAATTACCTCTCAGACCTTAACTAAACAACGTTTTAACTTCGAAATAGTCAAAGTTTATCTTTTAAATCTTTAACAAACTTCCTTCCGTATCTCTCTTTCGAATAAATCTCTATTCGATAACTCTTTCCTTCAAATAAACTATATTCGATAATCTTTCTTCTTAGAATAACCTATATTCGAATAACTCTATTCAATTAACACTATTTGATTAACTCTAATCGATTTACTCTTATCAGTTAGCTCTATTTGATTAACTCAATTCTATTAGCTCTATTTGATTAACTCTATTTGATTAACCCTACTGGATTAACTCTATTCAATTAACTCTAACTAATTTACTCTTATCCATTAACTCCTTTCGAATAAACTATATTCGATTAACTCCTTTTGAATAACTAATATTCGATTAACTCCTTTCGAATAACTAATATTCGATTAACTCCTTTCGAATAACTAATATTCAATAACTCCTTTCGAATAACTAATATTCGATAACTCCTTTCGAATAACTAATATTTGATAACTCCTTTTGAATAACTAATATTCGATAACTTCTTTCGAATAACTAATATTCGATAGCTCCTTTCGAATAACTAATATTCGGTTAATTCTCTTCTTCGAATAGCCTTATTCGATGACTCTTTTCCGACAACTCCAATTCAATTAACGCAATTCGAATAACAAATATTCGACTAACTCTTGTTCGATTAACTCTACTCGAGTAACTCTAGTTCGATTTAACTTTAATCGATTAACTCCAACTGATTAACTCTAGCTGGTTAACTCTAACTAATTAACTATAACCTGTTAACTCTAACTAATTAACTATAACTGGTTAACTCTAACTGATTAACTATAACTGGTTAACTCTAACTGGTTAACTCTAACCGATTAACTCTAACTCTAATCGATTAACTCTAACTGGTTAACTCTAACTTATTAACTCTAACTCTAATCGTTTAACTCTAACTCTAATCGATTAACTTTAACTCTAATTGATTAACTCTAACTCTAATCGATTAACTCCTCTAACTCATTTTGATTAACACATTTTGTTTAACTCCTTTGATTAACTCTACGTCCATATTCATTTTCAAATATCGATGTTGAAATCGATACTCACTTCTCTATATAAGTCCTGACTTATACATTCTATTTATCCAATGATAAATATTTTATTTTATTTATAAAATATTATTTATAACTTAATGTTCTCAATCTATGAGTTAAAACATATTCTATTTAAAGTTCTTGCTTTAAATCCATATCATGTTATACCCGTGTACGAAGCACGGGTCTAGACTTTCCTGATGTAAAATTCTATTCATTTGCCAAATATTTCCTTATATGACATTCTTTTTCATTTCCCAATAAATCCCTTTTATAACTCTATTTATTTTCTAAATAAACATTTCCTTTTTAATACTATTTGTAAATGTTTTACAAATATTTCCTTTCCACTTCTAATTGTAAATGTTTTACAAATACTCCCTTTTCTATTCTATTTGTAAATGGTTTGCAAATATCTTCTTTTCAAATCTATTTGTAAATGTTTTACAAATATTTCTCTTTCTATTTTATTTGTAAATGTTTTAAAAATATTTCTCTTTTTCAAATCTAATTGTTTTACAAATAATTTCCTTTATAAAATCCCTTGATTTTATATATATTCTTTCATATAAAATCCTTTGATTTTATAAATATTCCTTTACATAAAATCCTTTGATTTTATAAATATTCTATTTCAATATACAGTTTGAAATCTTCCTTCTATATAAAATCTTTCGATTTTATAAAATATTTTATTTCAATATAGTTATTGAAATTTTCCTTTTTCATCCCAGGGTTTTCTTACGGTATTTAAAATACCAGACAACAGTGATCGATATCATTCAAACACACATAATCAACAACAGATTATATATCACATCATATATCACAATATATGAAACAAAACAATATTTTATATATTGAGGAACCCATTTGGGTCCCTCCAACCTGTTTCCCTGCATCATAGATGTTAAAACAACATATATAACATCAATTTCATTTCAACATGAAATATTCCGATAAACAGAATCAATATATATTTAACGATCTATATATATATATATAATTAATTTCAACTAACTAACTAGCAGTTCATCCAAACGGTCAACACACAACAATCAACCAACATTTATCAGTTCTAAAAATATGTTATAAAAATATAACTGTTCAGAGCTAGTGAGATTTACTCACATTGGACGATCATCGTTAATAACGATAACCATCGCTTGATTCAGACAGACAATTTATTTTGCTATAAATTGTAACGAGCTTCGATTCACTCCCAGTCAGTTCCATTGTGGAGCCACCGCCCATACGATCCCATTGGATCCTGTTTTATTGAATTCTGATACCGTATGATCAAGTTATGACTTATACCAGTTATATGTTTATTTAAATTAAATTAGAACTAAAATCTAAACTTTATTTGGGCTTTCTCTTTTACCTTAAGGCCCACACCCGTAATAAACAACAAGCCCGACCTCTCTTTTTGCTTTCTTCCCCGACTACATCCTCCGATCTCCAGTAAAACACACAAGCCATTTCGATTTCCTCAAGCATCCACAACTCCACCTTTACTTCACCTAAAATCAGAAAATCACCACCAACGAACTCGTCTACAACTTCTCTACATCCTAACGTCAATTTCTTCCAGCTCGGTTTCAAACTCCTCGCCGCGACTTCCTTCACTGAACTGGAAACCGTGCGACATTATTCACTCCAGAAATCCTCAAATAAATCAAAACCAACTCGTTTCTCATACTCAAATATGAATCCATACTTCAAAGTTCGAACTAAAACCAAAATAGCCCACAATCGTAAACCCTAATATCACTGACTAAAACCGAATACGATCGAAGCTGCATCGCACGCAACAAAACCATCATAGAATTGAAGTGCAGCTGATAAGGATTCCATACATATGAATATAAGGATTTTACAAATTTTATCTTGATTTTATTTTAAAAAACTTACGTTTGCTGAAAGGAGTAAGGAAAGCATAGCCCACAATCGTAAACCCTAATATCACTGACTAAAACCGAATACGATCGAAGCTGCATCGCACGCAACAAAACCATCATAGAATTGAAGTGCAACTGATAAGGATTCCATACATATGTTTATAAGGATTTTACAAATTTTATCTTGATTTCTTTTTTATTTTTAAAAACTTACGTTTGCTGAAAGGAGTAAGAAAAGCAATGACGAAAATTTTGTTTACCAGAGAATGAAAATTTAGGTTTAGAGATTGTAAGGATATTATATAGATACGTTTTAATATTTTTTATTCATTTTTATATTCACTTTTATTGAATTTCTACTCATATACACTATTTTAAAAATTTCTATGATCACATATCATACCCAAAAATCATGAAAATGGACATGTAGTTACAGTTCGACATTACGGTCCCAACGAAACTGTTTTCATCAAATTCCGATTCCATTTGCTCACACAGCGTATTTTTAAAGGTCAAATTATCGACTGTATTTCACATTAAAATCCTGTACGGCCACATACTGACTTCAAAAATCACGAAACTTGAAATCTAAGAATAATTTAACATCGCGGAACAAACAAAATTAGTTTCGTCAAATTCTGAGGTCGTTTGCAAAGCTGGCTATTTTTAAAGCTCTAAATAACCCTTTTAAATATATAAATATATTTAAAAACAATTAAATTAAATATCATTAAATATATATTATCGTATATTTATTCACACAGAATATCATACAGCTCCACTGGGATTTATAACTCGATATTTCAAAGTTCTCAATTATATCGATATTCGATTTATATTGAAATTCCTTATATATATCGTTATAAATTAAAAAGGAATTCCATAGCGACTTTTCTAAAATTTGATTTGGACATAAATCAAAATCTATATAATGAAATCCCGATTTTTCTCTTCCACTACAAAAATATACTTCACCTGCTCCTAACGTTTCTTGTTTCGTAGAAATCCAATTTAAAACGGACCTTGTACATTCAGTTGAAGTTCGAATCGCTAAATAGCGAACTGCCGCGCCATTTGGAGCTCGATTATAATTATAATATAAATTATACGTTCAACTGTCGTTCATATATTCGTTATTCTAATTCAAATTCTAAACTGAATTATATATTTTGAATTGCCCATTTTACATTATATTGTCAATTCACTATTTCTGATTATTTCAGAAATTAAATATATTATTCTATTATTTATATTAATTAAATATTCACTATTATTTAATTCAACGACCATTTAAATCTCTAAACACTATTTAAATCATTAAATAAATTAGTTATTATACGTAAAAGTGCGGGTCGTTACACTTGCTCAGAGCTTGCATTATCGGCCTTGGAGGATTTTGAGAGCAGCACCTTCTACTTGTGGAGTTTACGTATAATAACAGTTTTCAAGCGACAATTGGTATGGCCTCTTTTGAAGCGCTTTAAAGGAGGTTTTGAAAATCGCCAACTTGTTGGTGGAAATCTACTGATAAGGTTCTACTTAGACCAAACTTTGTCCGTGATTCCACTGAGAAGATTTCTTTGATTAGACAGAGGATAAAGGCACCCCAACATTACAAGAAATCATACGCTAATAAGAGAAGGAGGGAACTTGAGTTCAGTATAGGAGACTTGGTATTCCTAAAGGTTCCCCCGCTCAAGAAGACTGTCCGGTTTGGAAAGACTAGGAAGTTGGCTCACAGATTTATTGGGCCATTTAAAATTATTGAGAGGATAGGATCGTTGACTTATCGAGCAGATCTCGCTGAACGCCTATCAGGGATCCATAGCGTTTTTCATGTATCTCATTTGGATAGGTGCCTTCATGATTCTGCTGTTAGACTCGATCTTGATGAGATTGAGGACATAAGGAAACTCGAGTTGGAGTCTAGGTTTCCCTCTACCACTGCAAAGATTGCAGAGCACAAAATCAAAAACTCCGCAATAAGACCGTTTGCCCTGTACAAGTACGATGAGAAGATGACCCTACGAAAAGCACTTGGGAGACTAAAAGATGAGACAGACCAAAGTCGATCTTTTCTCCAGTAATTTTCCCTCTAAATTACATTTATGCATGCATTATAGTTATTGGATTGGATGCTAGGGAAATGGATGCAACAAAATTGTATAGCGAACTCAAATAGAAATATATGCATATTATGATGTTTTCCATACATATTGCATCACTTATTCCACAGACATGCTATGATTAAGATCACTTTAGTAAATCTGCAGTTCATAATCACTGGAGTCATGGACGTTTATGGATGAATTAAAAACAACATGGGTGTATAACATGGATGTTTAGAGTGAGTTGTGTTTTCCGTCCCTTCAGACAGATTTTGGGATGAAATCTATTTTAAGAGGGGAGAATGTAACACCTCGTAAAAATATGCCAAAATAGACTTAGGATAATCTGAATAAAAATAAATAATAATAAGTAATAAAAATCAGCAATAAATTAGTAATATATTAATGGTCTGAAAAATGAAATTTTGCAAGTTAGGAATTTAGCCATGAAAATATCGTTGTTGTATTCGTGGCGAGATTCTGATCTGTTTTAATATATAATATGTCAAAAAACAGAATCCGTTTGAAGTATTCACAATTAAAAACTTTATGTGTAAATATATGCACACGAACATTTGAAATTTGAATTGGAAATATAAATATATTGAATAAAATTATCTAATTAATGGTTGATTAGAATATTCCATTAAATTCAAAATTATGTGTAAATAAAGAATATTGATTAAATGGAAAAGAACTAATAAAAATAAGTAACGTTTAATAATAAAATCTTTTCAGCATTCAGCGCATGCCACTGGCCATTTTGGAGACCAGGAGGTCGACTGCCTCCCTAGAAGGGGTGTCGACCGCCGGTCGATCGCCCTCTTAGGGAGGATTTCGACCGCTTGGGGCAGCTAGTGCCCAATCTGGCTTGGTTTTGGTTAGGTTTTTAGTGTTTGTCTATAGATTAACAACTAGGATTTAATCTAAATAATCATACGGTTATTAATCACTCACACACCTATAATTAACACCAAAACCTAGTCTTTTTCTCCTTCCTTGCTACCACTCTACCATTGATTCCAAAGAAAATATATTTTAGGTTTTCTTCTTCCTCTCTTAATATATATTTTCTTTTCTAATCCCTTTTCTTATAGGATTTGAGTAGGATCTGAATCTGGAATCATAATATATATATATATATATTCTAAATATTTAATTCTTTATATATATATATTTCTAAGGAATTGGAGTTCGCATTCGTGTTAGTTCTTGAAGGTTTTTAGTTCTAATAGGCAAACATCTTCAAATTTGTGACATTTCCATACAGTTAAATCACTGTGAGTGGAAATAATACTTGTTTAAGCTAAATTCTATATTTTGTAGATTCATATTGATTTGTATGCCTACAGATGTTTGGTTTCACGATAACATCATAATGAAACCCCCCAAATCTCCTATTTTTATTTATCGCAAAGTTGTCAATCAACAATAATTGGGTTTGTGAATCATTTGGGTCATGTTTGAGGAATAATTGGGTGATTCAACTTTTGTTCAATTGGATTTTCCCTCTTATTTAAAAGTGTTTGTGGCATAAAAATATTTAGATTTGGCTTGGTTTCATTATTTGAATAGGTTTATATTTCCATTCTAAAATGTAGGATTTGAACGTATTCAGATTTGGAATAATTGAACGTTAATGTATTTATGTGCTAGATAGAAAGGGTGAATTTGATTTGAACAGAAGTTTGTATGTATATATATATATATATATATATGTATGTATGTATTGAAAAGTTGATGTACATGACTTAAGCAAGATCTATATGGATATAGCGGAAACATAGATGATATACTCTTATATACAATAGTTACGCAGGTAAAATCTAAGTAATAGAAATATATCAAAAGTAAATGCAATAAGAAACGACACCAAGAATTTTATACTGGTTCGGACTTCCCGCCCTACGTCCAGTCATGGAGCTACTCTTAGGAATTCACTATCACGCCCTCTCTTAACCCGAAGGAATAGGTCAGTACAGCCGAGCCCCAATAAGGATGCCGCTCGCCTGAGAAACTATACGGGACTTCAACAATTACAAGTGTTTTGACTTTTGCTTTGTGTTCTTGAATCCACACGGATAGTCAATGATTTAAGTACACCCTTCCTATAATCTTATCCTCAAGTATATGATTTAAATGTAAAGATTTAAGAAAGAAAATTGCTTGCTGAATCAAGTGATATTAAATCAATTCAAGGATTCAACAAGTATTTGAATTTGGGAAAGATTTTGTATTGCAAAAATATTGAAATGCAATTCAGAAATTAGATAAGAAATAGAATGATTTGGTGATTTGGAAATCATAATTGAAGTGTATATATAATGATAGAAAGGTAGCAATTCTTCATGATGAGTTTTAACACAAAGAAGCTTCCGTTTCCTTTCAAAAATGAAGAGATTTCCCATTATAAAAGAAGACAACCTTTCAGAAAATATATGCTATTTCGAATCAGTTGACTGGTTAAAAATCATCAGTCGACTGGTTAAAAAATTATGAAATCATACATATTTAAAGTATTCAGAAACTAGCCATTACTGGAGCAAAATTGCTGAAACGACCCAAACTTCCCAGTAAAGGAATGGATGGATTGCTTTGAGAATAACACACATCAGAACACAAACTGAAGAACATTTTATTGTTGATTACAACAATTACATCAGAGTACAAGAATGTAACAGAGTATGAATACTTATTACATAATAGAAATACAATAATATTAGAGTTTTAAATTACATTTAAATAGCAGTGGAAAAATAATACAAATATACAACTGAAAGGAATACACGGCTACAGAGCTTTCCGAATACCGCTTCAGCTGTAAGCCAGGATCCAGTAAATATATCTGCAAAAAGCTACTCGACTGCCCGTGTGGAAAATATGGGCACCCGAGTTTGCCAGTGAAATAAACTATAGGTCAGTCAAGGAACTGGTATGAGAAATCTTTACTTAACTATCTAATAATAAGGCTAATCACAGAACCACGCCGCTAACGCGGAACGGGTTTACTCCATTGGATTGCTAGTGCCTAAAATAAAGTAAAATGTTAAACAACGCAATGCTTTTTAGGAAAATGAAACCATTATAAGACCCAAGTCCCATCACACAATGCAACGCAAACCGGAGGATAGGGTGTATATATTAAAAAAAACAATTTCAGTCATAATGTATTAATCATAGACGACATAGTACCCCATCCTACTATGTCGCCATACAAGTTCTACAATTAAAACCGCATGGTGTCGTATTGGAGATTTGGTTTCCATCACGAGTCAAGGCTAGGGAGGAGCTCCTTACTGATTCGAGACACTCTAGCAAATGCCCCAGGATCACACCTATGGGCAACCCTTGGATAGCTGCAAGGTCGGTCCACTCCGAAGGGTCGTGGATTAGTTATGCCTGAACACACGTTTCCCGGTCCTTTTGGACATATAATATGACCACTAACGGCCTATAAAACACGAGGTACCTCTTAATCCATCATCCACATAAGTAAAATGTCAGTGCTGGTAGGTCCCTGACATTGCTCTAGCTAGAAAGATAATGTGTGCACTCCCTGCGTTCCCTTCTCCCGTTTTAGAATCATACCGGGGTGTGAGGCTCGCGAAGTCACGATATACACAATGCTATGCCGTAATAGGCTATACTTTGATCATCCCAAAAGGCCCTGCTTTTCAACAAAAGCCTTGATCAATTGCATCTTGGCGTGTCACATTGACAATTCATGCCATGCGATCAATCATTATTAATATATACCAGAGTGTTAAGTAGAGAATAAATCCTCCACTACCAAACAGATATACATTAACAGAAATCAATTTAATTCACATGGAACGAAATCCAATGTCAGACACGCATCCATTTACTAGCTTATGCTCTGGGTCTGAGCGAAAACCAAATCCGAACAATCAACAATAGTCTGGACGGCCACCACTGAAGCCCCTTCAAGGTAGCTACTCCCATCAAGGGTTTCTGTAGCAACACATCCATTCGATGTGAAGATCGTCGGTCTTCAACCACCGTCTTCATCTTCGACTCTTCATCGTCGTAGTAATTATTCGGAATGAGTTAAACCCGGTCTTCCCGAATAACTCACGTATTTTATAATTAAAAATCAAGTACTATAAAAGCACAACCAACGTCTCATTCCAATTCAGAATATTCTTTTAAACAAAATTTTCACATTATCTTATCAAAGATAAATTCTTCAAATTTATTCTCAAATCTTTCTTTTAAAGATTTATTAAAATCCCAATTTGGTTTTAAAATCTCAAAATCATTCTTTAATGATTATTTAAATTTAAGAAATTAATCTTATCTTTAACTGGGTTAAAAACTAATGTCATTTAAAAACATAGTTCACAGTAAATCCAAAATCATTTTCCATAAAATATGGAATTTTCACAGAACTCAAATCAATATATACTCGTTATAAATTTCGGTATCCGACCAATAATATAAATGGAATAACGGCAAAGCCTCTTAAATTCCATATGTAGTATCGGTCTTCTTTTACAGAAGCTTATCTCGGTTATCATTTATTCGAATTGTATTCAACTCCAATTTAATATATTAAATTGGAAAACTTTACTTTTGGAAAATTCCCATTTAAATCTTAATGAAAGATTTATAATTTCCAAATCATATTTTCACTGCCAGTTGAGTTAAAGAACACATGTCACTTAAAAACATGGTCCACAATAAACCCAACTCACATTTCATCTTATTTCAATTACTAAATATAAATGAAAACTTTAAAAAAAATCTTAATTAAAAGATTTATTCATTTCTCAACTGGGTTTAAGAAAGGTGTAATTGAAGACACCATTCACGACAAACCCAAAATCTAATTTATTTAATTTAATTTCAATTAAATACTCACTAATTGGAAAACTTCATTAAATCTATTTAATGATTAACTAAATAGTTCATTTCAATAAAAATATATTTTTCTAAAATATATTCCTTTTCTAAAATATTCTTTTTCTAAGACATTTTCTAAAATATTATTTTTCTAGAATATTCTTTATTGGAATGTGACTCAATAAACAACCATATATTGTATGTAATCAACAATCATGATAAATAATTATCAAACATCCAAATGACGACCAAAGTGGAATTTATGACTGTGTGAGCATTAAAGTAAATAAATAACGCTCATCACAGACTGTCAATCCATCGATTGACAGATAATTAAATATTGGGATTAGTGTGTGTCCAATATCATCCCAATACCCATGTGGGGTTTCATCCATCAAACAAATAATAATATATTTGTGCACTTGGGCGATGTGTGGAAATTATCGTCCCAATCACATAAACAAGTCGGGTAACTTGTAAATGGTAGTGTAATATTAAATTTGAATATACAAACATTTATCTCTAATACATTTAACATTTCCATACAACAAACATATATTTCAAACCATCGCTAACATCATATTTTTAATATATGATCTTTTTATTGTAGCTAATCGACAATAAAAATATTAACTTCTATTTCTAATCTTTTGTGTAATCCTTTTCAATGACCAAAAATGTATATTTTGGTGTAATCCTTTTTAAATGGACAAAAATGTATATTTTGGTGTAATCCTTTTTAAATGGCCAAAAATGTATATTTTGATTCCATTCATTTTTAAATGACAAAAATGAACATCTTGGTCTTTTACCTTTTAAATTACAAATGACTATATTCTAATCTCATTCTTCTTAAATGATAAAATGAATGTTTCTATTCTCACTCTATTACATTTAACAAAAATGAATGTTTTTATTTCATTCTTTTACATTTGACGAAAATGTATATTTTTATTCCATTCTTTTACCTTTGACCAAAAATGCATAATTTTATCACTCTTACAGTTGATAAAAATGCATATTTTCCTCATTCTTTTACATTTGATGAAAATGTATAGTTTCTTATTATTTTACATTTGGTAAAAATGTGTATTTTTCTTATTCCTTTACATTTGATAAAAATGTATATTTTTCTTTTCAATAATCATGCTTCATAAAAATGTGATTTTTATTTCTGTGATCATTTCTAAACAAAATGTCCTTCTTGTCTTTCTAATGTACAAAAATGTTCTTTTTAATCCCATTTAACATTTTTAAACAAAATGTTCATTACTAACTCATTCTCTTTTTAATGTACAAAAAATATACATTTTCAATTCATAACTTTTTAATGTATAGAACTATACATTTTCATTTCATAACTTGTTAATGTATAAAAATATACATTTTTAACTTCCTCTTTTTAATGTTAACAAAAATGATAATTCTTATCAAATCCTTTTAATGTTAACAAAATGTAGATTTTTAACTAATCAATTTCTAATAAAAAGGTTGACCTTTTTCACTACTCAAATTCTGACAAAAAATGTAATTCTTTTGTTTGGTCTATTCTTATTCAACAAAAATGTGGATTTTTGTTTGCTAATCAAGTTTTGGCAAAAATGTTGTTTTTGTTCGCTAATCAAATTTTGGCAAAAGTGTTTATTTTAATTCTTTATAATCTAATTAACAAAAATATTAAATTTGTTCTTTTTATTTTAATTTACGTTTTCTAACAGAAATGTACTTTATATTCTAATATTCATTTTCTAGCAAAAATGTACTTCTTGTTCTAATATACATTTTCTTAGAAAAAATGTACTTTTTAATCTAATTTACATTTTCTAACAAAAATGTACTTTTAATCACAGGTTACATTTTATAAATAAAATGTACTTTTTGATCTAATATTTTATATGCAAACAATATTACCTAGAAATGATGTCTTGCAATTCTAATCTTTTATATGTAAATAATATTACATAAAAAGATAACTTGGAATTCTAATCTTTTAAATGAAAATATGACTACATTAAAAACGTAATCTTTTTATTTGAAAAAAGATTACATAAAATGCAACTTTGAAATCAGTTCCTTTTTCCTTCGTTTCTAATTTGAAAATAAAAAGGCATCTTTTAAAAAAAATCTATTCTTTTTATGTAGACAATACTGCATCAGAATGTGTATTCTAATTTGTTGAAAATCTAATTCAACAAAATAACATAAAAATGTTTATTCTATTTTTGTTGAAAAACTAGTTCAACAAAATAACACAAAAATATGTATTCATGTTTTACTGCAAAATTTTACTCAACACAAATGAATAAAAAGTTTGATTCATTTTAAAGTTAAAAATTGCTGATTTAACAAGTTAAACAAATTCTGTGTTTCATATATGTTGAAAATTCTAATTCAATATATTTACAACATTTGGTTTGATACACATTTGATTCTTTTTATATAAACAAAAATGGTGTATTTTTGTTTAAACCAATTTCTAATTTACAGGAATGTTTCAATTTCGATAGTACAACAAACAAAATGATAATTTTGTTTAGTCTAATTCAAATTAACAGAAAAGTTAATTTTAACAATAAAATGAACAAAATAATAAATTTGTTCAATCTAATTCTAATCAACAGAAATGTAACTTTTTACAATTCTATCGCCACAATCAAAATCAACCTAACAGCTGTGTATTTACAATTAACACAGAATAATAACAATATGAATTAACTGCCCATTTATAACAATAATTTCAGAATTTATTTCAATTATAAAGGAAAGACATAAAAAAGATTTCTCACCTTGATTTGTTTTCAGAAATCGTTCATTTTCAGATTTGGCTGAATTTTCAAAGTCCTTGTTTTCAGATCCGGTCAGTTTCATTCTGTAGATCCGGACTTTATGATTCCAATGCAATTTGAATCGTTCAATTTTGGACCTCGTATGAAGGAGATACGACATTTTAAACATTGAATAAATAAAATGGATAATTAAATGAATTAATTAAAATAATTAAGGCCTTAATTACATCATTAGTTCACTGCTAATCCTCTCCCTTCTTCGTTCTACTTCCAGACACAAGCGAACCCATCTTCGCCCTTGAACCCTCGCCTGTGCAGACCACCAGAGGCCGCCGGATATCAATCGGACCCATCCACCAGAACCGCCGTTCACCACTACCCCCACGCCTGGCACGCCACCCTGCTCGATGCTCCCCAGGTCCCCGAATTCGACCCCCAACCCGTCGGTTTCAGTCCCCAAGAACTCGCAACACACTCACTTAAAAATGATCACCACCGTCCATGTCACAGAGCTCGATTAGCTCTTCAATTTGGTCTTGGATTTGCTTGAATTCGTGGAGTGGATTGAAAGATATTTGGGATTGAAGTTGGGAGGATAATAGCCATTAAAATGAGGCATACGGCGGCTGTAGAAAAAGGGTATTAGGGTTTAGCGTATTGGGGTCGTATTTCAATAGTATTTATAGGCGTATTTTTATTTAATTTATTTTAGGCAAATTCTATTTCAACCCACAAAATTAGTTAGTAGCCCCCCATTTTATCAAAAAAATACGATGACCAAACTGCCCTTTTACAGTTATATTTTTTATCCAGTTTTTTGAACACCTCGTAGTTGCATTACGTGGTTTATTGGTGTACCTCGTAGTATGTCTACGTGGTTCATGAATGAACCACGGAGATCATCTACGTGGTACTTTGATGAACCACGTAGGTCAACTACGAGGTACAGTGAGAAACCACGTAGTCCCCCTACATGGAAGGGTGTTTTTGGTTTTTTTTTAAAACGGGGGGCTACTAACTAAATTTGTGGGTTTACTGGTTATTTCATGATTTGGGGGGCTACTACCAAACATAGTGGGTTGAAATAGAATTTGCCTTTATTTTATTTCATTTGAATTCAATTCGTATATCACTCTTAACTTCAAATCAAACCAACGAGTGTCGCCCGCAGCTAAAAACCGCCGTCTCGGACACAATGGAACATGTTTCGTAACCCAGTTCGGCTGTTACGATATGTTTTTCTTTAAATTAAACTATAAATCAATTTAATTATTAAATTCAAACTTACATTTTAAATTACCGAGGCTACATACTACCTTTAAAAATTACAGAAAAATTATTTCTGGTTATGTTTTGACGATACGGTCCTAACGAGACTAATTTCATCGAATTCTGAGACTGTTCGAAAAATGGCCATTTTCTAGTCAATTAAATTTAACTGAAACAGTCAAAACACATTTTCCTCTGCCACGCTCACATATTAATTCGAAAAATTATGAAAATTGAAACCTAGCAATAATTTGACATTCCGGTTCCAACAAAAGTGGTTTCGTCAAAAACCAAGGTCGTTTGAAAAATGACTATTTTCAATGCCAATATATTTAACTAAAATATATATAAATTCTACAGCGACTTTTCTAAATTTTAAACTGGACATAACTTTCAAATTATAAAGTGAAATTTAAATTTTTCAAATTCGTTAGAAAGATATGATTAAACAGATTAAAATATTTCTGGTTTCGCTCAATTCTGATTTAAAATGAATCCTGTATATTCAGTCAAAGTTCAAATTCGAATTTTCAAACTGCAGCGCTGTTTTAAACTCCTTTTATAATTAAATTAAATTAAATTTATTCGTTTTAAACAAAGTCTTTAGTCGTTCTTATTTAATATAATTTATTTTAAATATTAAAAATCCATTAAAATTTCTAAAATAAAAATTTTAAATTGGCCCCAAAATTCCGGGTCGTTACATTTGCCCCTACTTAAAATCTTTTCGTCCTCGAAAAGGAACGTAGCTAAAAGTTGTTTTAATTAACTAACTTAATTAAATTTTATTTATTGGTTTCCATAATTTGTTAGTTAAAGTAATTATCATTTCTATACTTTTATTAGTTAAATTAACAATCAAACATCACAACCAGCAATCAATTAGGTGATTAACTTTTCAAATATATATAACTTTTATATATAGTCAAAAATCATATTTTGAGTGCAAATCACAGCAATGTGTCTTAACTAAGTGTTGGTTCTCATACCAGTCAATGGAATTATATAGAAATCCCACTTTCGAAACTCGAACACAAATTCTGATAATGTTTCGAACCACCATCAGAACATCTCCGAGCGACAAAAGCGTGCTTCTATATCTACCTAGTATATTAAAACTTTGAATATCCGTTAATTACTCGTATATTCAAAATCTTTATATACTCGATTGTCCACATTAAAATATAATATAATCAAATACGTATTTTAAGATAAAATTTTGAAAACTAAATTTGTTTTCATTTTTAAAGAAAATAATACTCTTCACACTCGTTCTAGGATATTACTGATCCCATCTCTAACGAGTTATTCTCATTGGATATTACTAATCCAATCTCTGATGAATTCTTTCGTTCGGTTCTAATGTGTCTTGTTCTCGAGCTCTGTAAACCAAGGCTCTGATACCAACTGAAACGACCCAAACTTCCCAGTAAAGGAAAGGCTGGATTGCTTTGAGAATAACACACATCAGAACACAAACTGAAGAACATTTTATTGCTGATTACAACAATTACATCAGAGTACAAGAATGTAACAGAGTATGAATACTTATTACGTAACAGAAATACAATAATATCAGAGTTTTAAATTACATTTAAATAGCAGCTAAAAAATAATACAAATATACAACTGGAAGGAATACACAGCTATAGAGCTTTCCGAATACCGCTTCAGCTGTAAGCCAGGATCCTATAAATATATCTACAAAAAGCTACTCGACTGCCCGTGTGGAAAATGTGGGCACCCAAGTTTGCCAGTGAAACAAACTACAGGTCAGTCATGGGACTGGTATGAGAAATCTTAACTTGACTATCTAATAATAAGGCTAATCACAGAACCACGCCGCTAACGCGGAACGGGTTTACTCCATTGGATTGCCAGTGCCTAAAATAAAGTAAAATGTTAAACAACGCAATGCTTTTTAGAAAAATGAAACCATTATAAGACCCAAGTCCCATCACACAATGCAACGCAAACCGGAGTATAGGGTTTTATCTTATAATGGTCAAAAGATGCTTGATACGATAAAATGGATTTAATATTAGTGTGTATATATTAAAAAACCAATTTCAATCATAATGTATTAATCATAGACGGCATAGTACCCCATCCTACTATGTCGCCATACTAGTTCTACAATCAAAACCGCATGGTGTCGTATTGGAGATTTGGTTTCCATTATGAGTCAAGGCTAGGGAGGAGCTCCGTACCGATTCGAGACACTCTAGCAAATGCCCCAGGATCACACCTATGGGCAACCCTTGGATAGCTGCAGGGTCGGTCCACTCCGAAGGGTCGTGGATTAGTTATGCCTGAACACACGTTTCCCGGTCCTTTTGGACCTATAATATGGACACTAATGGCCTATAAAACACGAGGTACCTCATAATCCATCATCCACATAAGTAAAATGTTAGCGCTGGTAGGTCCCTGACATTACTCTAGCTAGAAAGATAACGTGTGCACTCCCTGCGTTCCCTTCTCCCGTTTTAGACTCATATCGGGGTGTGAGGCTCGCAAAGTCACGATATACACAAAGTTATGCCGTAATAGGCTATACTTTGATCATCCCACAAAGCCTTGCTTTTCAACAAAAACCTTGATCAATTGCATCTTGGCGTGTCACATTGACAATTCACGCCATGCGATCAATCACTATTAATATATACCAGGGTGTTAAGTAGAGAATAAATCCTCCACCACCCAACAGACATACATTAACAGAAATCAATTTAATTCACATGGAACGAAATCCAATGTCAGACACGCATCCATTTACTAGGTTATGCTCTGGGTCTGAGCGAAAACCAAATCCGAACAATCAACAATAGTCCGGACGGCCACCACTGAAGCCCCTTCAAGGTAGCTACTCCCATCAAGGGTTTCTGTAGCAACACATCCATTCGATGTGAAGATCATCGGTCTTCAACCACCGTCTTCATCTTCGACTCTTCATTGTCGTAGTAATTATTCGGAATGGGTTAAACCCAGTCTTCCCGAATAACTCACGTATTTTATAATTAAAAATCAAGTACTATAAAAGCACATCCAACGTCTTATTCCAATTCAGAATATTCTTTTAAACAAAATATTCACATTATCTTATCAAAGACAAATTCTTCAAATTTATTCTCAAATCTTTCTTTTAAAGATTTATTAAAATCCCAATTTGGTTTTAAAATCTCAAAATCATTCTTTAATGATTATTTAAATTTAAGAAATTAATCTTATCTTTAACTGGGATAAAGAACTAATGTCATTTAAAAACATAGTTCACAGTAAATCCAAAATCATTTTCCATAAAATATGGAATTTTCACAAAACTCAAATCAATATATACTCGTTATAAATTTCTGTATCCGACCAATAATATAAATGGAATAACGGCAAAGCCTCTTAAATTCCATATGTAGTATCGGTCTTCTTTTACAGAAGCTTATCTCCGTTATCATATATTCGAATTCTATTCAACTCCAATTTAATATATTAAATTGGAAAAATTACTTTAGGAAAATTCCCATTTAAATCTTAATAAAAGATTTATAATTTCCAAATCATATTTTCACTGCCAGTTGAGTTAAAGAACACATGTCACTTAAAAACATGGTCCACAATAAACCCAACTCACATTTCATCTTATTTCAATTACTAAATATAATTGAAAACTTAAAAAAAAAATCTTAATTAAAAGATTTATTCATTTCTCAACTGGGTTTAAGAAAGGTGTAATTGAAGACACCATTCACGACAAACCCAAAATCTAATTTATTTAATTTAATTTCAATTAAATATTCACTAATTGGAAAACTTCATTAAATCTTAATTTAATGATTTATTCTAGTTAATAACTAGTTCATTTCAATAAAAATATATTTTTCTAAAATATATTCCTTTTCTAAAATATTCTTTTTCTAAGACATTTTCTAAAATATTATTTTTCTAGAATATTCTTTATTGGAATGTGACTCAATCAACAACCATATATTGTATGTAATCAACAATCATGATAAATAATTATCAAACATCCAAATGACGACCAAAGTGGAATTTATGACTGTGTGAGCATTAAAGTAAATAAATAACGCTCATCACAGACTGTCAATCCATCGATTGACAGATAATTAAATATTGGGATTAGTGTGTGTCCAATATCATCCCAATACCCGTGTGGGGTTTCATCCATCAAACAAATAATAATATATTTGTGCACTTGGGCGATGTGTGGAAATTATCGTCCCAATCACATAAACAAGTCGGGTAACTTGTAAATGGTAGTGTAATATTAAATTTGAATATACAATCATTTATCTCTAATACATTTAACATTTCCATACAACAAACATATATTTCAAACCATCGCTAACATCATATTTTTAATATATAATCTTTTTATTGTAGCTAATCGACAATAAAAATATTAACTTCTATTTCTAATCTTTTGTATAATCCTTTTCAATGACCAAAAATGTATATTTTGGTGTAATCCTTTTTAAATGGCCAAAAATGTATATTTTGGTGTAATCCTTTTTAAATGGCCAAAAATGTATATTTTGGTTCCATTCATTTTTAAATGACAAAAATGAATATCTTGGTCTTTTACCTTTTAAATGACAAATGACTATATTCTAATCTCATTCTTCTTAAATGATAAAATGAATGTTTCTATTCTCACTTTATTACATTTGATAAAAAGGTGACAAAATGTCCTTTTCTAATTCTTCCTTTTTAATGTATAAAAATATACATTTTCAATTTATACATTTAAATGTATAAAAATATTTTTGTATAATTCCTTTTTAGTGAACAAAGATATTCATTTTTTTTTTGATTCACTAACAGTTCTTTTGGCAAAAATGCGCTAATCTTTCTTTGACAAAAGTGTTCATTTCTTTAAATTGACAAACATAACTGTTTCCAATACACTTCTTTAAATTTTCAAAAATGACTGTTCTTATTCATCCTTTCGAATATGACAAAAATTTATGTTTTTGTTTGCCAAACCTATTTCAAATAAAAATGTGATTTTATTTATATACATGTTTTAAATCAAAAATGTCATCTTTATATGCATAATACATTTCAAATAAAATGTTGTTCTTATCTAACATAATCTAATTAACAATAATGTTAATTTTGATCTAACAAAATTTAATTGACAAAAATGTTAATTCTACTTACTAATCAAATCTGGACAAAAATGTAAACCCTATTCGCTAATCATATTTTGACAAAAATGTTGACTTTATTCACTAATCAAATTTTGACAAAAATGTTGACTTTATTCACTAATCAAATTTTGACCAAAAATGTTGATTTTATTCACTAATCAAATTTTGACAAAAATGTTGATTTTATTCACTAATCAAATTTTGACAAAAATGTTGATTTTATCCACTAATCAAATTTTGACCAAAAATGTTGATTTTATTCACTAATCAAATTTTGACAAAAATGTTGATTTTATTCACTAATCAAATTTTGACCAAAAATGTTGATTTTATTCACTAATCAAATTTTGACCAAAAATGTTGATTTTATTCACTAATCAAATTTTGACAAAAATGTTGATTTTATTTCATTAATCATTCTTTGACAAAAATGCTATTTTTGTTTCAATTATCATTCTTTGACAAAAATGCTATTTTTTACGTCAGAGATGATTCCATTTGTTTCAACTAATTCTATTCAACAAAATGTAGATTTTTGTTTGATCTATTTCTGTTCTACAAAAATGTAAATTTTTGTTTCTATTCAACAAACTTGGTATTTTGGTTTCAACCAAAATAATTCGTTCAATCAACATATCAACTTAACAACATTCATCAACCCAAACAAATCATGAATAACAACACTTAGAATTTAACTGCGGATACAACCATAATTAACAAATTTTAATTATATAAACAAAAGAATAGATTTTCTCACTTTGCTTTGAATCTGAGTGGTTCAGATCTAAGAATTTAATCCAATTTCGATCTGCTCAGAATCGTCTCTAGTCCGTTCCATGGTGTAGATCTTGTCACTGCGAATCCAACAAAACTGAAATCGTCGAATTTCGTTATCATATGAGCAAGATATGATTTTTAATGCGTTGATGACTTTTAAATTAATTAAATATAAAAAAAATCCAACCACCTTCTTCCTTTGAAATAAAACCGTCCACGTTTCAAACCCATTATCATGAACCAGGGTTCACCTTCGCCGCCGCCATGCTTCGCCGGAATCCAATCGCACCTCACCACGTTGGAGCCGCCACCGTGTGCCACCGTCGCCCCGAACGCCATCGAGCTCGCACCCCCTGTTGCGTCGGAATTTGTGCCCGATCGTCGACACTTTCAGGGAGAAATTCTCCCAACCCACCTACTTGAATCCGATCACAACCGTACACAATGTAGAGCTCGAAGAGTTGTTCGATTTGTGTTTTGAATCCATGTTTTGATTCACTGAAATTTGAGAGAAAAAGAAGGATTAAATCGGCACAGTTCTGGTCATTCAACGAATAAGGAGGCGGCTGTAACATTGGGGTTAACAGTACACCGTATTTATACTGTATTGATAGTGTATTTTATTTTAATTTAATTATTTAATTCAAGAATTATTTATTCAACGATATTAACTCCGAATTGAACCCAACGAATGATGCCCCTAGCAAAAAAAACCGCCCCTGACACAATGGAACATGTTTCGTAACCCAGCTCGGCTGTTACGATATGTTTTTCTTTAAATTAAACTATAAATCAATTTAATTATTAAATTCAAACTTACATTTTAAATTACCGGGGCTACATATGTAACGACCCGGCGATTTTCGGCCTCGAAAATCGATATAAATACTATGACTGTATCTTATACCGATCCTCCAAGCACCGAGAACACCGGATTGTTTAGAAAGAATTTAGAGGGTGAGATAAGAAAGAATGAAATTTTAGAATAGAAGAAAGAAGAAGAACACATCAGAATCTCACAGCGGAACGAATAAAATATAATATCAAATACCTTTATGCAAAAGACTTTGTATACATACCAATCATCAGAGCACAACATATAACTGCACAGCGGAAATAACTTTAAATAACTAGCGATGAAGCCTCCTGCTTCCAGCTCCTGAAATTCCAAGCGAAACCTAACCTGGAACATACTCGGTCTGACCCAAGCACATTTGATTTAAAACAAAATACACCGGGTCAGTCTGGAATACTATCAGTGATAAATTCACAGCACACACACACTTGTTTACACACACACCTGTTTAACTTTGGAAATCCTTTTCGAAAACAAAAGGATAATAGTAAGACCAGCCCACACATAAACACGGACGGTTTTTACCTTACTATAACCCAAACCATTTTGTTTGAAATCATACTTTGATCTGATATTATCATAATGTCTAATTACAAGTAATTAGCAATCTAGAGGAACGCTTGCATCTCACGCTCCCCATATATAGTATACAATCGAAAACCGCGGGCACTTATTGGATATTGGATTTCCAACTTGACAAGGTATGGGACCACCTTCCGCACGTGTATCTCTAGAGGCGAATACACTGGGTTCAACAAGAACGTCTTGCAACCCGGCCCTCACATGACCGACCACTCATTTCGCTTGAGTGTGCCGAATGTATATCACCGACGGTTGGGATCAGCAACCGCCACCCGAATAGGGTCAGCATCGAAACATAGATTAAAGAAGCAATAGGAATTTCTTTAGATAGGTGATCATACATCCTAATGGGTGCGACCCACATAGCCATGCTGCCTGCCCGATTTTTGTCATTTCCCGGTTGATGAGGCTTGAGGCTAGAATCTCTTTTCAACATCTGGCCACCATTCACTTTGAATGCCACATCGTCAGATCTGCCAGATCACACTTGATTGACGTCCACAAACACACTCTAGCTGTCAGGCTAGAGAATAACCATTTCTCCGCCATCAACTATGGTACGTTTGGAGAAATCAACACATGTAATTCCTTTGGAAATACTCTGTCAGACATCCGTCCATACATGTCATCCAGGATCAGGATGAACCGAAGGTACTCTCCTACTGCAGCTCATATAGGAATCACCCCATGGATCAGTAGCGAGAAGTCCTTGCAAATCCGTGGATTCAACCACGACAGAATCACAAATCGAATAACTCTGGTTGCAATCCAGAGAGATTCAACCAGTGGTCCTTCCGCTTATGAAGATCCACAGTCTTCACTTGCTCCGTCTTCAATTGACGTCTTCACGTACTTGTTGGTCGGAATGGTTTTCGAATATAAATTCGATCCCGGACTTTCCGAACCAACAATCGTATTGGTCTGGTTTGATAGTCGGTGTTTTAACTATCAAAATAACAGTGTTTCAAACATCACAACAAATGAGTACACTGGTTCAGTATTCAACATCACTTGGTCTTTAACACTTATTTACTTTTTGGTTAAATTAAACCTCTAACTTCTTAATATTCAAAAATACGATATTTGAATCTCTAATTCGATTTAACTCTAATTGATTTACAAATATTTGACTTAATTCCATTCGCTTGACTCTAGATCACAGCGATCACAAATGGTTACGCCTGATTTCCTCAGGAAACATCCGACCGCCGCAGGCTATCTGCAGCCCTGCGAATTACGCTAGCAGTCGCACGAAATGGAACTTCTTTCTTGAATAATTTATGTTTGACTAACACTAACTATATTCGATCAACTTAAATCGGATAACACATGTTTCCTATAATTTGAACCACATTCTTATTCCTTGAAACTAATATCATAATACTATTTAATTTCCAAACCTTGCATTAGAGTTTGGTATTCTCGTATAGGATCAAATCTCAACACTTCACTTCTTGACTAAATCCCAATTAAAAACCATTGTTTTAATTATAAAAATAATAATTTGACTACACTAAAATAATTTACTTTGCTATTAACTGGAAGTGGGATCATAAATCCCTTTCAACAACTTTATTAAATAATTCTCAACTATATTAACTCCAACTAATTCGATAATTTTCTTAATTATAGCGAACCAAACGTTTACCAACATTAAACATTTATTTGTTGCATTTAACAAATATATTCAGAGATTCAAACCAATTCAATTTAATTATCATTTCAAGTAAAACAGTTGAATTTTTTGATCAAGCACCTCAGTTAACTTTAACTGATTTTCACTGCCATTTCCCTTTTAAATTAATTAACTAAATTAATTAAAGTCACTTTTTAATTGTTGAAACGATTATTTCCCTTTCCTACCCATTCAAGGAAAATCCTTGATTTCTGCTTCTCAATAGATCTAAACCATTTAACTAAATATTCTTAATAACTCGATTTAATATATTTAATTTAAATTCCCAATTTAAATACTCTTATAAGATAATTGGATAAATTTAACTCAGTTATAAATAAATTTATAACTTTTATCATACGTCAATTCACTTAACAGTCGAACGACGTTAAAACCACCCACTAGGCCATTTACTGCCAAATTCCACATCAACACTGTCGGTTGATTTTAAACACACACCAATGAATATATATTCAACCATCCACATTTAAACATGATTTGGTGTCAGTCAGGTGAACAACTCATATATAAGCACCACAAACAAATATACAGTTTATTTGAGGAATTCGGTCGGATCCCTCCAACCTGTCCTTCTCTGCATCACAGATGTCAGTTGATAACAATATACGAGTTAAACAAATAATCAACTGCAATCAATCAGAAGATAACAACCAATTTGCATCCATCGCATCCAATCAGCCAATTTAAACTGTAACTGCAAAATATATTTAACTGTGAATGTACCACATCACAGTATTCCAGAAGGTGTGAGAATTAACTCACCAGAGTTTGTTCTGGTCGACGGTTGACGCGTTTATTGTATTTAATTTGAGTCGTCCGTCCAAAATTAGCTGAATTTTCAACGGTGTCGGATTGACTCCTAGTCAGTGCCATCGGGTAGGTCTCGTCCCTGCGATCCCAACGGATCTCGTTTCGTTAAATTTCGTTAAAGTATGAAGAAGTTACGCTCGTTTATAGTTTGAATAATTATACGAAAATTAACTTAACTAACTAATATATTAATTAATAAATAATTACCTTAATTATCCTAAATGGCCACGTCATCCTCAGATTCATCAAAAACGCGTTTTCCCTCTTTATCTTCTGCTCATCACCGATCCTCTTCTGTTCCTCTATTCACGTTGAAGACTTCGACCAAAACTTCCATCGCCGTGCCTGCTGGAGGCCACCGGAGCAACGTCTGACCATCGCCACGTCTCCCTCTCACCTCGAACCGCCATCTCCCTGAACGGCGAACCCCAGCAAAGCCCCAACCGCCGTAAAATGTCTCTCAACCAAATCCCGTTCAACCTCAGATTTCCAACGCCACCGACCGACTGAGGAGACCAGACCACCCCCAAACCCACGGCCTCGCCACCTACTACAATCGCCTTAAGACTCCATCCACCCACGTTCACCACGATCGCCGGAAAATCACAAAAACCCACCGTGACTTTCGAAAATCAACCCAAACAGCCCTCCTCCGTTCATCTTGGTCCCACGACCACCACACACCACCAGAGGACGCGAGACTACAGCCAAATGAAAGCCCTTTCTCTCCCCTACCAAAGCCCTAAAGTCCCGTCCACTAAAATCAGTTAGATCCCTCGAATTTGGGCAAAGAACGAAAGTGATTTCGTGGCTTTAAACCACGATTCCGGCCACCACAGTCGCCGATACCTCCCCAACTTTTTACAGCAGCTAGAGGACGAGCCGATCTACAACTTTCTCTTTGGTTGCCATGGCAAAACCATCACGGATTTTGAGATATAAATTATTTTGCGTTCGAGGACTTATTTGCAAATATACATGAGAAATTCTGAAATGGAGGCTAGGGTTTGGTGAAAAGGGGGTTTATATAATGCGGGGATAATATATTTTATTGTTGATGTGATGCGTGATGTGACTGGCGATTTTTATTCATGTCTATCGCTATTTTTAACGCTGTTTATTCGCTGCTGCGCTCACATACAAACCCCGTTCGAGACGCGACTGGACGGCACAGTATATTTCGACGATACGGTCCTAACGAAACTTGTTTCGTCGAATTCCGTGTCTGTATGCTCAAATAGCGTTTGTACACGCCCAATTTGATCGATTTATTTTACATTTTATTTTGCCACGCTCACAGAATAACCCCGATTGACGCGCCGTCTGAAAATCTGGCAATAATTTACTGTTGCGGTCCCAACAAAATTTGTTTCATCGAAAACAGAGGCCGTTTAAAAAATGTCCCTTTTGAACTGGCCAATTTGAATTAAAATAACCCAATTTTAAAGTACTTCAATATAATATTATTAAAATATTGAAATTGGCCATACCCGACCAGAATTTGATGTATTACCAAGGAAAATTATCACAGGTTGAATTTCAAGCCAATTCGATATTCAAAATATTTAAAAATCGTTAATTTATATAACTGCAGCGCTATATATATAAAAGGAATTCTGGCGCTGCTTTTCTGAAAATTTGATTTGGACATAAAACAAAATCTACATGACGAAAACTGGATTTTTCCCTGCCGTTGGAAAGATATCGTCAAGCCGGTCCCAACGTTTCTTGTTTCGAGGAAATCCGACTTATTTTGAACCCGGGACGACCCCTTGAAGTTCAAAACGCCAAAACGCGAACTACCACGCCCCTGCAGTTCGTTATTTAATTAAATTAAAACCTTATCGCGCGATCGTCGTCAACTGCGCGATATCGTCGATATATTTTAAATACATACCATATTTGACCATTTTAAATTGCCCGGTCATACTGTATTGCCAACACAACATTTTCTGGCCGGTCTGGAATTAAATATTATTTTATTATTTATTTAAATAATAAATTCCAATTTAAATCGATAAATTCGATTATTTAAATTCAAAACCATATTTTAAATAATTAAAATATTTAAAATAATCTGAATAAATATGCAGAAAAATACGGGTCGTTACATTCCTTCCCCCTTAAAATAATTTCGTCCTCGAAATTGCTAGGTAGAAGAATGTCGTCTACTATTATCCTTTCCAAAAGGAATTAACTCAAAAATTCGAATTTAATTTCAAACTGACCCAACTGGTTTTAAAATCAATTTATTTCAACTAAAAGGATTTCCCCAAAAATTTCCAAAAATTTCTAACTCCTTAAATTTTAGAAAAATTTCGGCAGAGTCTCCCCTGCACGGAGGACATCTGCAATATTGCAGGTTCAAGAAATATGTATACATCGACTCTCAAGGTCGGAAAAATTCAAAATCCAAACTCAAAACCCCAAACAAAACCAAAATTTTCATATTCGCGTAAGCGTATCTTTTGGCGAGCGTTATACGCGATAATCGATATTTTTATTCGAGCTTGCTTAATTACTTTGCAGCTCTTATCCCATCTGGATTCAAATAACTCCAGAATTTCTTATCTGGTTGGGTTTAAAGCTGAACTGGCGCTTTACACCTGTTCTCAACTCAAACAACTTATCAGTTATCCACAAATGTTAATTATATTCGATACATCCATATCATTTCACCCTAACCAATTTTGCACACAGTTCAACCCATACGAGATTAGTTATTATTACTTCTAATCAAGTTTTTAACAAATCCAAATTTTCTTTAATTACCCATTCGGATTTACCACTCTGGGTTGATTATCCAACTTATTTACTTCAGATTGGGTTTTAACTTGTCTATTCATATTCAGATTTATTTTCAAGTAATCACAACACAAATCCAAACATATCACACAACCAACAAACACTGCAACAATTCAACCAAATCAATCGGGTTTATCATTTCTGTTTCTTATTTGGTTTCACTTTGATTTCATGTATTCCAATGTCAATTTATTCATATAAATTTGATTACTTATTCAATTATTCAGTTCGATTACCAAATTCCAAAGGTATTTTATTCCATTCCATTATTATATCCAAATTTTGATTTAACTCGACTTATCCAAGGTAAGTCGTATTCCATATTTGATTTAAATTCCATCCAAATCAATCCGGCAATCAGATATTTCAAAAATTCGATCAAATAGCTTTCTTTTTATAGAAAATATGCTTTGGATAAAATTATTTCATTTACCCACTTTTCAAAACAATATTGTATCGAATTGCTTTGTTCGAGAGTTTAGAAACACCTATCGATACAGTTGTACACCCTGCATCGACCAGAATTCATAAACCACTCAACAAATCAATCAATACAATATAAAACCATTTTACATCAAATCTACAAATACGCTCTCTCGTATATATACACCCAAACTCAATCTAGGATACTGCTGACCCCATCTCTATTGAGTCACCACAGAGCCAAGGTTATCACTAAACCAATAACTCTGATACCACTGTAACGACCCGGCGATTTTCGGCCTCGAAAATCGATATAAATACTATGACTGTATCTTATACCGATCCTCCAAGCACCGAGAACACCGGATTGTTTAGAAAGAATTTAGAGGGTGAGATAAGAAAGAAAGAAATTTTAGAATAGAAGAAAGAAGAAGAACACATCAGAATCTCACAGCGGAACGAATAAAATATAATATCAAATACCTTTATGCAAAAGACTTTGTATACATACCAATCATCAGAGCACAACATATAACTGCACAGCGGAAATAACTTTAAATAACTAGCGATGAAGCCTCCTGCTTCCAGCTCCTGAAATTCCAAGCGAAACCTAACCTGGAACATACTCGGTCTGACCCAAGCACATTTGATTTAAAACAAAATACACCGGGTCAGTCTGGAATACTATCAGTGATAAATTCACAGCACACACACACTTGTTTACACACACACCTGTTTAACTTTGGAAATCCTTTTCGAAAACAAAAGGATAATAGTAAGACCAGCCCACACATAAACACGGACGGTTTTTACCTTACTATAACCCAAACCATTTTGTTTGAAATCATACTTTGATCTGATATTATCATAATGTCTAATTACAAGTAATTAGCAATCTAGAGGAACGCTTGCATCTCACGCTCCCCATATATAGTATACAATCGAAAACCGCGGGCACTTATTGGATATTGGATTTCCAACTTGACAAGGCATGGGACCACCTTCCGCACGTGTATCTCTAGAGGCGAATACACTGGGTTCAACAAGAACGTCTTGCAACCCGGCCCTCACATGACCGACCACTCATTTCGCTTGAGTGTGCCGAATGTATATCACCGACGGTTGGGATCAGCAACCGCCACCCGAATAGGGTCAGCATCGAAACATAGATTAAAGAAGCAATAGGAATTTCTCTAGATAGGTGATCATACATCCTAATGGGTGCGACCCACATAGCCATGCTGCCTGCCCGATTCTTGTCATTTCCCGGTTGATGAGGCTTGAGGCTAGAATCTCTTTTCAACATCTGGCCACCATTCACTTTGAATGCCACATCGTCAGATCCGCCAGATCACACTTGATTGACGTCCACAAACACACTCTAGCTGTCAGGCTAGAGAATAACCATTTCTCCGCCATCAACTATGGTACGTTTGGAGAAATCAACACATGTAATTCCTTTGGAAATACTCTGTCAGACATCCGTCCATACATGTCATCCAGGATCAGGATGAACCGAAGGTACTCTCCTACTGCAGCTCATATAGGAATCACCCCATGGATCAGTAGCGAGAAGTCCTTGCAAATCCGTGGATTCAACCACGACAGAATCACAAATCGAATAACTCTGGTTGCAATCCAGAGAGATTCAACCAGTGGTCCTTCCGCTTATGAAGATCCACAGTCTTCACTTGCTCCGTCTTCAATTGACGTCTTCACGTACTTGTTGGTCGGAATGGTTTTCGAATATAAATTCGATCCCGGACTTTCCGAACCAACAATCGTATTGGTCTGGTTTGATAGTCGGTGTTTTAACTATCAAAATAACAGTGTTTCAAACATCACAACAAATGAGTACACTGGTTCAGTATTCAACATCACTTGGTCTTTAACACTTATTTACTTTTTGGTTAAATTAAACCTCTAACTTCTTAATATTCAAAAATACGATATTTGAATCTCTAATTCGATTTAACTCTAATTGATTTACAAATATTTGACTTAATTCCATTCGCTTGACTCTAGATCACAGCGATCACAAATGGTTACGCCTGATTTCCTCAGGAAACATCCGACCGCCGTACGCTATCTGCAGCCCTGCGAATTACGCTAGCAGTCGCACGAAATGGAACTTCTTTCTTGAATAATTTATGTTTGACTAACACTAACTATATTCGATCAACTTAAATCGGATAACACATGTTTCCTATAATTTGAACCACATTCTTATTCCTTGAAACTAATATCATAATACTATTTAATTTCCAAACCTTGCATTAGAGTTTGGTATTCTCGTATAGGATCAAATCTCAACACTTCACTTCTTGACTAAATCCCAATTAAAAACCATTGTTTTAATTATAAAAATAATAATTTGACTACACTAAAATAATTTACTTTGATATTAACTGGAAGTGGGATCATAAATCCCTTTCAACAACTTTATTAAATAATTCTCAACTATATTAACTCCAACTAATTCGATAATTTTCTTAATTATAGCGAACCAAACGTTTACCAACATTAAACATTTATTTGTTGCATTTAACAAATATATTCAGAGATTCAAACCAATTCAATTTAATTATCATTTCAAGTAAAACAGTTGAATTTTTTGATCAAGCACCTCAGTTAACTTTAACTGATTTTCACTGCCATTTCCCTTTTAAATTAATTAAAGTCACTTTTTAATTGTTGAAACGATTATTTCCCTTTCCTACCCATTCAAGGAAAATCCTTGATTTCTGCTTCTCAATAGATCTAAACCATTTAACTAAATATTCTTAATAACTCGATTTAATATATTTAATTTAAATTCCCAATTTAAATACTCTTATAAGATAATTGGATAAATTTAACTCAGTTATAAATAAATTTATAACTTTTATCATACGTCAATTCACTTAACAGTCGAACGACGTTAAAACCACCCACTAGGCCATTTACTGCCAAATTCCACATCAACACTGTCGGTTGATTTTAAACACACACCAATGAATATATATTCAACCATCCACATTTAAACAGGATTTGGTGTCAGTCAGGTGAACAACTCATATATAAGCACCACAAATAAAATATACAGTTTATTTGAGGAATCCGGTCGGATCCCTCCAACCTGTCCTTCTCTGCATCACAGATGTCAGTTGATAACAATATACGAGTTAAACAAATAATCAACTGCAATCAATCAGAAGATAACAACCAATTTGCATCCATCGCATCCAATCAGCCAATTTAAACTGTAACTGCAAAATATATTTAACTGTGAATGTACCACATCACAGTATTCCAGAAGGTGTGAGAATTAACTCACCAGAGTTTGTTCTGGTCAACGGTTGACGCGTTTATTGTATTTAATTTGAGTCGTCCGTCCAAAATTAGCTGAATTTTCAACGGTGTCGGATTGACTCCTAGTCAGTGCCATCGGGTAGGTCTCGTCCCTGCGATCCCAACGGATCTCGTTTCGTTAAAGTATGAAGAAGTTACGCTCGTTTATAGTTTGAATAATTATACGAAAATTAACTTAACTAACTAATATATTAATTAATAAATAATTACCTTAATTATCCTAAATGGCCACGTCATCCTCAGATTCATCAAAAACGCGTTTTCCCTCTTTATCTTCTGCTCATCACCGATCCTCTTCTGTTCCTCTATTCACGTTGAAGACTTCGACCAAAACTTCCATCGCCGTGCCTGCTGGAGGCCACCGGAGCAACGTCTGACCATCGCCACGTCTCCCTCTCACCTCGAACCGCCATCTCCCTGAACGGCGAACCCCAGCAAAGCCCCAACCGCCGTAAAATGTCTCTCAACCAAATCCCGTTCAACCTCAGATTTCCAACGCCACCGACCGACTGAGGAGACCAGACCACCCCCAAACCCACGGCCTCGCCACCTACTACAATCGCCTTCAGACTCCATCCACCCACGTTCACCACGGTCGCCGGAAAATCACAAAAACCCACCGTGACTTTCGAAAATCAACCCAAACAGCCCTCCTCCGTTCATCTTGGTCCCACGACCACCACACACCACCAGAGGACGCGAGACTACAGCCAAATGAAAGCCCTTTCTCTCCCCTACCAAAGCCCTAAAGTCCCGTCCACTAAAATCAGTTAGATCCCTCGAATTTGGGCAAAGAACGAAAGTGATTTCGTGGCTTTAAACCACGATTCCGGCCACCACAGTCGCCGATACCTCCCCAACTTTTTACAGCAGCTAGAGGACGAGCCGATCTACAACTTTCTCTTTGGTTGCCATGGCAAAACCATCACGGATTTTGAGATATAAATTATTTTGCATTCGAGGACTTATTTGCAAATATACATGAGAAATTCTGAAATGGAGGCTAGGGTTTGGTGAAAAGGGGGTTTATATAATGCGGGGATAATATATTTTATTGTTGATGTGATGCGTGATGTGACTGGCGATTTTTATTCATGTCTATCGCTATTTTTAACGCTGTTTATTCGCTGCTGCGCTCACATACGAACCCCGTTCGAGACGCGACTAGACGGCACAGTATATTTCGACGATACGGTCCTAACGAAACTTGTTTCGTCGAATTCCGTGTCCGTATGCTCAAATAGCGTTTGTACACGCCCAATTTGATCGATTTATTTTACATTTTATTTTGCCACGCTCACAGAATAACCCCGATTGACGCGCCGTCTGAAAATCTGGCAATAATTTACTGTTGCGGTTCCAACAAAATTTGTTTCATCGAAAACAGAGGCCGTTTAAAAAATGTCCCTTTTGAACTGGCCAATTTGAATTAAAATAACCCAATTTTAAAGTACTTCAATATAATATTATTAAAATATTGAAATTGGCCATACCCGACCAGAATTTGATGTATTACCAAGGAAAAATATCACAGGTTGAATTTCAAGCCAATTCGATATTCAAAATATTTAAAAATCGTTAATTTATATAACTGCAGCGCTATATATATAAAAGGAATTCTGGCGCTGCTTTTCTGAAAATTTGATTTGGACATAAAACAAAATCTACATGACGAAAACTGGATTTTTCCCTGCTGTTGGAAAGATATCGTCAAGCCGGTCCCAACGTTTCTTGTTTCGAGGAAATCCGACTTATTTTGAACCCGGGACGACCCCTTGAAGTTCAAAACGCCAAAACGCGAACTGCCGCGCCCCTGCAGTTCGTTATTTAATTAAATTAAAACCTTATCGCGCGATCGTCGTCAACTGCGCGATATCGTCGATATATTTTAAATACATACCATATTTGACCATTTTAAATTGCCCGGTCATCCTGTATTGCCAACACAACATTTTCTGGCCGGTCTGGAATTAAATATTATTTTATTATTTATTTAAATAATAAATTCCAATTTAAATCGATAAATTCGATTATTTAAATTCAAAACCATATTTTAAATAATTAAAATATTTAAAATAATCTGAATAAATATGCAGAAAAATACGGGTCGTTACAACATACTACCTTTAAAAACTACAGAAAAATTATTTCTGGTTATGTTTTGATGATATGGTCCTAACGAGACTAATTTCGTTGAATTTTGAGACTGTTCGAAAAATGGCCATTTTCTAGTCGGTTAAATTTGACTGAAACAGTCAAAACACATTTTCCTCTTCCACGCTCACATATTAATTCAAAAAATTATGAAAATTGAAACCTAGCAATAATTTGACATTCCGGTTCCAACAAAAGTGGTTTCGACGAAAACCGAGGTCGTTTAAAAAATGACTATTTTCAAGGCCAATATATTTAATTAAAATATATATAAATTCTACAGCGACTTTTCTAAATTTTAAACTGGACATAACTTTCAAATTATAAAGTGAAATTTCAATTTTTCAGATTCGTTAGAAAGATATGATTAAACAGATTAAAATATTTCTGGTTTCGCTCAATTCTGATTTAAAACGAATCCTGTATATTTAGTCAAAGTTCAAATTCAAATTTTCAAACTGTAGCGCTGTTTTAAACTCCTTTTATAATTAAATTAAATTAAATTTATTCGTTTTAAACAAAGTTTTTAGTCGTTCTTATTTAATATAATTTATTTTAAATATTAAAAATCCATAAAAATTTCTAAAATAAAAATTTTAAATTGGCCCCAAAATTCCGGGTCGTTACAATTGCTTAACTAGTCGACTGGTTGGTTTTGGACCGATCGACTAGTACAGGCGTTTTTTCCCAGTCAGACTGTTTCATGTCATTTTGAATGTATGTATATATATACATTTAAACTTTATTTTAAACTCGTGTTAAACATGAGGATAGATTTTAACATATTTCTAACATGACTCAATGTGTGTGTGTGTATATATAAATATAACCTTATCTTTATGACATGATTTCCAATGCACTTCTCGTTGTTGGCATTAATCAAAATTTTGATATCAACATTCTCCCCCTTTTTGATGAGAACAATCTGATTTTCTCCCCCTGAATGTTTAGCTCTCCCTGAATTTCTGCAATATTTTGTTAGTTCATAAAATTTATAAACTTACCATTTGATTCCTGCAACAAAAAATGTTAGCACATATATTCCAATAGCATGGAATCATAAAAGAGACATTTCTCCTCCTTTGTCATCAATTAAAAAGAAATTAATACATCATAAGCACAAATTAATCGAATTTTAGAGATCTTTGAAAGATACAATTCCTAGTTCTCGCCAAAGTCTTATGAAAGAGTTCTCTAGATATCAGCAATTTGATTTTCTGAGCTTACAAACTCTAAATTAATTATTTGTTTTTTAACATTTTCTCTTAAGAAATGGTGTCTGATATCAATGTGTTTTGTTAAAGAATGGTTTATACGTCAGATAAAATGCTAAAATATAGTATGTCTAATTTAGTTTAGCAGCAACCGTATTAAGTAAACTATATATAAACAAACAATAGCATTTCTTAAAAGCATATGTTAAAAAATAACTTACATAAATGAGTAAGTATTTGAGAATTCCTTTTTGGTCGAGCTAGTTACAAACAAGAATATTAGTGGTACCTGTAAAAAATAAAAATAAAAATGGCACCCACTTCCTCCGTTAGGGTCCTAAGGGTTAAGTCTTAGGAAGCCAAACCCAAGAGGGTTTAGGATCCTTTTTGAAAAAATTATTATTATTATAATGAACATAATCTTTTAAAAAAATATGTTTATTCCTAATAAGAACATTTTTGTCTTCGGAATCCATATACTAATATTTTCCGAAAGTTTTTCCTTAGTAGAAATATTTATTTTACTGCTAGAAATTTCTGTTTTAATAGTAGAGTTTTTAGAACTGGATATCCTTTTTGATTTTAATTTTTTATCATACCCTAGTCCTTTCTTACAAAAAACCGGTTGAGAATTTTCTAATATTTTAGAAAACTCTCTCTACCTTTGTTAAAGTTGTTAACATTTTTAGAAATGTTTTCTAACTTAATTTTTAAACTAGAATTTTCCAATTCTATAATTTTAACTTTAGTTTTTAAATCATGATTTTCAGATCGATTTCTTGACTTAACATAAAAATTTGAGAATTTGCTACTGAAAGAAATTCTTGGAATTTTATAATTTCATTTTCTAAAATTTCTTTCTCATCTTTTAAAAGATCTCTCTCAAATTCCGCTTTCTTTTTATCTTCATTAGATTTTTTAAACTTTCGCTTAAACATTTTCCTGAAGTCTAAGATTTCAATATTAATTTCTACTAATTCATTAAAGGTAAAATCATTTGCATCATTATCCTTAGCCATGAAGCATGCATTTTCCTACTTACTGTCACTATCGTTGTCACTTTTAGAAGATGAATCTGAGTTGTCCCAAGTGACTGAAAATGCTTATCTCTTTGATTTATCCTTTTTGCGATTTTCTTCAATTCTGTACAATTCTTTTGATAATGTCCAGTCTTGTGACAGTTGAAGCATTCTACTAGTGCAAGGTCAGGCTCTTTTGATGAATTCTTTTTCACACTTTTACTTTGACCTTTTCTATACTTTAGAAATTTTCTAAAATTCCTTGCTACGAAAGCAATATCTTCTTCATCTGAATCGGAATCTTCTTTCTTAGTATGGAAAGCTAAATTTTTCTTACCTTGTACCTGTGCTTTCTTTGCCTGCAAATTTACTTCATAAGACATTAGATTACCGATCAACTCTTCTGGTTTCATGGCAGAGAGATCATTAGCTTCTTCGATTGTTAAGACATTTCTCTCCTATTCGTCCGTTAATGAGTTCAAAATTTGACACTATATCGAAATCAGAATATTTTTCTCCTAATCGTAACAAGGAGTGATAAATGTTTTGGAAACGTGAATACATATCATTTACGGATTCATTTTCATTCATCTTAATCTTTTGAAACTGATTCTTAAGCATAGATATTTTGCTTTGTTTAACCTTATTAGTTCCTTCATGAGTAATTTTGAGTGTTCTCCAGATTTCACATGTTGTGTTGCACGTAAAAATCCGGTTAAACTCGTTTCTATCTAAAGCACAATGCAACATGTTCATAGCTTTAGCATTGGCAGTAGCCTTTGCTTTTTCAGATGTAGACCATTCTGTAAATAGTGTTGTAGGATGTGTGTACTCTTTTTGTGTGATATTCCATGCATCAAAACTATTTGCTTGCATATAAATCCTCATTTGTGTAGCCTAATAACTATAGTTCATACCATTAAAGAAGGGTGGTCCAGCAGTTGATTGGTCTTCAGCATATCTATTATTAATGCTAGTACTAGTGTTATTATCCATATTGTCTAAATATCAAATAACGGTTTTATGGTTAAATGATGGCCTTGCTCTGATACCAATTGAAAAGTCGATGTATATGACTTAAGCAGGATCTATGTGGATAGCGGAAATATAGATGATATACTAACTAGCTAATATACAATAGTTATGTAGGTAAAATCTAAGCAATAGAAATATATCAAAAGTAAATGCAATAAGAAACGACAACATGAATTTTATACTAGTTCGGACTTTCCTCCCTGCGTCCAGTCCCGAAGCTCCTCTTCGGAATTCACTATCACACTCTCTCCTAACCCGGAGGAATAGGTCAGTACACCCGAGCCCCAACAAGGATGCCTCTCGCTTGAGCAACTATACAGTACTTCAACAGTTACAAGTGTTTTGACTTCTGCTTTGTGTTCTTGAATCAACACGGATAGTCAGCAGTTTAAGTACACCCTTCCTATAATCTTATCCTCGAGTATATGATTTGAATGCAAAGATTTAAGGAAGAAAATTGCTTGTTGAATCAAGTGATATACAATCAATTCAAGGATTCATCAAGTATTTGAATTTGGGAAAGCTTTTGTATTGCAAGAGCATAGAAATGCAATTTAGAAATTAGATAAGAAATATAATGATTCGGTGATTCGAAAATCATAATTGAAGTGTATATATTATGATAGAAAGGTAGAAATTCTTCATGATGAGTTTTAACCAAAAGAAGTTTCCACTTCCTTACAAAAATGAAGAGATTTCTCTTCATAAAAGAAGACAACCTTTCAAAAAATATGTGTTATTTCGAATCAGTTGACTAGTTAAAAATCATCAGTCGACTGAGTAAAAAAAGTATGAAATCATATATATTTAAAGTATTCTGAAACTAGCCGTTATTGGAGCAAAATTGCTTGACCAGTCGACTGGTTGGTTCAATCGACTGGTGCAGGCATTTTTGCCCGATCAGACTGTTTCATGTCATTTTGAATGTGTGTGTGTGTATATATATATATAAGCTTTGTTTTAAACGCGTGCTACACTTGAGGATAGATTTTAACATTATTCTAACATGACTCAATGTGTGTGTATTTGTGTATATATATATATATATAAACCTTATCTCTATGACATGATTTCCAATGTACTTCTCGTTGTTGGCATTAATCAAAATCTTGATATCAACATGTATGTATGCATGTATGTATATATGTATGTATATATATGTATATATGTACAAAACACCTTATTTCTCCTTTATTACATAAGTAATTCTAACAAGCCTAGGATACAAGTTTGAATGGTTATGTTGATATTTTACATTTGCTTCTGTTATTAATTATGCGATGAATTTAGCAGTTTAATGTAGGAATTAGGCTTGGGTACCTTTAATGTGAATAGGATTGACAAACTGCACCGTTAGAATATTTCATAATTCAAATAGAAATTAGCGTTTATAGAACATATTAAAATTTGTACTTATATAGTGTAATCAACGTAATAATGGCGTAATAAATACGTTAGGAAAGGATTTGAAATTTGAAATGTCCCCATATGAATTGTTACTTGTACGTGTGTGTGTATAAATGGCTTATTTATACATATATACATACATATGGCTTATTTATACATATATATATATATATATATATTGAATAGTGCCACAGACATGAGGTTAGTCGTCATTCGTCATTCATCGTAGAAGTTTGCCTGGAGCTAACCTGGAAATCCAACAACCACTAGTTTGGCTAATGTGAGAGGTTTGGGTGCAATGTGCTATTAAACTTGGTACACTATGACATGAGGTTATCCCCCCTCATAGTAGAAGTCCGCCCGTAACCACCATGCATATCCAGCATCTACAAGAAGTCTGTTTAATGTGAGAAGTCTGGTACATGTATATAACTATTATGTGTGTAAATAGGTAGGCTTACTACCTGCCTTGAGAACGTCTTAAGTGGATGACTTTCTTCTTATCTAGTTTGGGTCTTAAATGGTTAGGACTAGGATCGTTATGAAGGTTTATTCCTTAGATTTGGACCAAAGTCATGGGACCCTCCCTTATTAGATTTGAAGTGGTATATGGGTCCTCCTTCTCTAAAGTGGTTTAGTTATGGAAATAACGGAGTAGGGTAGTTTAACAGAATGTCCACTTCCTCTAGGAGCTTTGGGAGCGTCAACCTGGGGACATGTTTGGTATACGTGGGACGTATAATGCAATTTAATTAACCAACCATCTAAGGTAAGTCCTAAGCGACATAGGTTTACTACCACAATATCAGTTAAGCAGTAACCTAAGGTGTCCGTCGAAGGGGTCTTAAATTGCTATGTGCATGCCTACCCTAAACTGGTACTAAGCGGCGAGGTACTACTTCTCATATTACCTATGAGAATATATCTAATTAGGATGATGATGTGCTAGAATGGGGTCTTAAGTGGCTGAGGTTCAACTTAGGGTTGTAAGAGATCATGAGAAACCACCCTTGATAAATATACTAGAATGGGCTTTAAGTGACCGAGAATGTCCACCTCATTAGGTCTTAAGTGATCACTCATCCACTCTAAATGCAGTAATGAAGTTTTAAGCGATTGACTCGGATATCTACCTCATTAATTTAAAATATTCCATTGAATGTTTGCCTGTGTGTTTCTTAGACATACTTTGAAATATACAACCTGCCAAATTTAGAGTATAGTCTTTAAACATTTTTTTTATTTTCAGTTACCGTAACTTTATGTTCTGACCCCTCTCCTTAACATATCCAACATGTTAGTAGGTGGGGCATTGACATGATGGATGAGACGATGGAGCGTGAAGAAGGCAACGAGACTATCATTATGCTATTAGCTATTATTTCTCTTTTATTGTTAGAAACTCTTGATGAATAATAATAATGATGTACTGTTATAAACCTATGGATTTGGTATTTTGTATTTGAATAAGTAGTTTTTAATTAATGGTACATCTTATTGTTATACTTTCTCGTTTTGCTGTGTGAGATTCTATCTCTTCGTATTATATATTTTGTTATTATGTGCAAATGTAATTCCTTACAGGAACCAACGACCTATTTAGTGTGGGTCTAAGTTTCGATTGGCCTTTTCTGGGTCGAAATGTAGGCCCACTCCGGGCGGGTTGTTACCAATGATCTTCTAGTTTTACTGTAAAGGAACATCTTTTCATAAAAAATCAATGAACACAAAACTGAGATTCATTAATATGGCATTGACTAGTAGTTAAAAATATGATTTTTAAAACAAGTGTTATGATTTTTAGTTGTTTACAGTTTGTTTTTGAGACCAATGTTTGGTTTTGGGTTTAAATTAAAATTAGTCAAATTTTTGAATGAGGTTGAAATCTGTTATTAGTGAAGCTTCGTAGGTGTCAAGGGAAGGCGCGGGCGAAGTTGTGTGGTTTCCGGTGGTCGGAGGTGGTCATGGTTGGTGATTAGGTTTTTCTGGGCTGTGTTTTGCAATCAGTTTTTGATCTCGTCATATGGGGTGCTGTAGTGTGCGAGTTCAATGAAATTTAATATAGAGGAGGTTATGAGGACAGAGAAGCTAATGGTGGTGGTTGCAGGCCATAATATGTCCGGAGGTGGCCTGGGGATGTCGTTTTTGATGTCAACCAGGAGTTAGTGTGGTTCAGGTTTTTATGCTGGGGAGATGTGGGTTCGTGGCAGTTGGTCGATGGCGATACTGGGAGGCTACGTAGTTTGTGGGTGGCACGGTGGTGTCCTTAGGGTAGTCAAAGGCATTGTGCACATGCACAGGCAGGCATGTATATGGTTATTGAGTTGGCTTCTTTTTGTTTTGAGGATGTTTTTCCTGAAGCTTGAAGGAAGAAATGAGAAGAGAGGGAGTTTGGGTGCATATGTTTTTGCTTAGGGTGTTGGGTTTGGGCCATAGGCTCGTCCCAATGTTTATAAAAAGGAAAGGTTTAATTTAAAACTTAAAATAGGATATATATATATAGGTATATATATATATACATATGTTAGTAACATATACTTGTGTGGGCATACGTTCAAAAACGCATGTGTTATTCGAGTCATTCAAGTGCAGGTTTATCGCTAGTGTGATTTCGTGTAAGCGACTCGACATAACTTGTTGAGTTTAAATGATCCGATTTGAAATGGATTTAATTTAAGTAATTAAAATTATTTTTAAATTCTAGGAATTGTTTATATTTAAACAAGCGTAAATTGAGCTAAATTAACGCATGACTTTTAATAATTGATTTGTAATAATTGGTAAATTTAGTAGATTCTAAATCGGTTGTATAACTAATTGATCAATTAATTTAGTTGTTTTTAATTATGTTAAACATAATTATATATTTTAAATTGACATCAGTAAGTGTAAATAAACCTTGTTCCACCATAAATTGAATTGACTGAATTGTTTTGGACAATCAGCTAGCATAAATAAACACTGATGCCCTATTGATTATTTTAACACATTTATTTGCAATTAAATGTTATTGTGATGTTAAATTATCAGTTGATTGTATAAATTGTAATTACATATCCATGTTATGTAATTTTGCGTTCACAACTTGAATGTCGTCTAAATGAAGAATTGCTAAGTGCCATTGGGACTGCTAAGTTTTTAATTTCTATAAAGTAAATTATAAATTAGCATTAATGTTAATAGTTGAGATACTTGTTGCTAAAAAATAATTAAATATGATTATTTTAAATTAATTATACTATTTATTAAATTAAAAGGAAGGATTAATTGAAATCAGTTAATCAAGTTAACTGTGCTTTCAAGTTTATTAAATCAAATGTTTTTAATTGAAATAGGTTACTAAATTAATTTTTTTTAATTAATTTAATAGAATTAGTTTTAACAAATAGTTTTTAAACTTAGTAATGCTTTATAAAAGTTAATTATCTTTTAATTAACTATGTTTAAAAGATAATGATGGAGTTAATGTTTATTTATAAAGTTATTTATAATTATAATAACTTTGTAAATGAGATTAACTATTAATAATGAAGTTAACCACTTTTATTTTAGTTTATGTTAAAGTTAATTATTATTTTAATTAATAACAATTAAAGAGATTACCTTTTTAATTGGAATCACTTAGACTAATCATTTTCTTAAATGAACGATGGAAGCTATTTAATATTTAAATTAACAAATTATGGAAGGTAAATTTTACAGTTGAATAGTAATTTAATATTGGATGATTTATCCACGAAAGGCGTTTTAAACTTAATCAATTCTTTAATTAAGTAAATGTTAATGATAATTTAACTATCAAAGGATAAGGAAATCAAGTCGATAAGTTGAATTAAATCTCTTGATTTTAAGATTTAGGTTAATCAAATTAACTTAGCGAATGGTTTAAAAGAATGACATTACTTCGAAAATGTTTAGAGAATTGAAAATCACTTAGATTTACTAATCCGTATTCAACGAATATTTCCAATAACTAACTTCTATGAATCCTAAGATGAGAATGATTTCGACTCAAGGTTTGAGAGGTAATTTGAATACCCCAACTTGAACGATTTCTGATAGATAATATTAGTTTGTGTTCGAAATGAGTATTAAGTTGAATATCGCTTTCAGCTATGAAACTGATTTTCAAGAGTAATGTTATCAAGTAAGATTGATAATATGAACTACCTGAATATAGATATACTTATGTTTTCATGTAAATATGTGTATAATTGTGTTGTAAATTTAAATAAATCAAAGATTATTTAAATAAGGTTTAGTAGGTCTAATGAAAATAAATCTGTTTATTTTTTTGTGTTTTTTGATAGTTAAATGACAGACTATCAAATTTGGACCTTTTACTCTGAGATATTTGTGACAAGGATAAGGAAATTCATCGAATAATGGTTAGGGAATGAATCCCGCTCTTGTCTATTGTCCAATATTTCTAGAGTTTTATCGATGGTTGTTCCGAAGAGACCGGGATTGGATTAAGTATTCGGGAACCACTTCAATCCGGTTGAGCGAAGGATTTGATTATCTCAAGATACTGAATTGATGATAAATTTAAAGTGCAAGGGTTACTCGATATTGATCCAAAGGATGTGTTAGAAGTAATGACTTTGGTTCGTTTTGTTCCTGAACGACTTGTATGGATGAATGTTATCAGAACATTGCCATTGAAGAGTGACGAACATTCAAAGTGTAAAAATCTTTAAAAAGGTAAAAGTGTAGCCTCAAAGCTTCATCAACTGAAATGACTAAAATTATGGGACATGCAGCAAAGCTAAGAGGGTCTCACCCAAGTAGAATGTTTTGTCACCTTTCTAGATACATGCTTTTATCTTACTAGTTATGTGTGGGAGTACTCTGTGGTAAAGGGTTACAAAGCAACTGGGTGATGACTTGCTCGATACCATCAAGTTAAGTGATAAGCTGGTCCTATGTTGGCAGGGGCGCAAGACGTTCTTGCGACCTCGGTATTGTTTTCTTCATGCGTAATGTGATGGGTGGTACCCCAGTGCCTAGTCATGTATGGAATCAAAACTCCAGTACGAGTTTGTACGATTTTGGTTATCGTAAAGTCAAAACCTGTTCGTGTTTGAGTGCGGTACAGTCTTACGAGATACCATTTGTTTAAAAGGTTTTGCAGGATAATAGTGGAATAAACTATCTGTGATCTGAGATTCTCACGCTAATTTCTATCCTGATCAGGGTGTTATTTTATTATAATGGCCGGGTAAGACTGAGTATGTCTCCTAGATTTCTTTGGATGCTTGGAGCTTCAGGAGTCAAGCATAAGGCCCAAATGTATTATCATAGTAGTTATTCTTCCGCTGTTGTGTATGTGTTATGTTAGTAGTTAATATTTATGTTGTGAATAGTTTAATCAGTTGTAAGGAAAGGATGTTATAACTGTATAGACTGATCTAAGTTAGTTACTCTGATAAGTTTTCAAATTCACTTTTGTATAAAGTTAAATTTCACTACTATATGATTATAGCATTTCGTGTGAGATTTTGTTTCTTCTTTTTTTCCCTCTTTTTTACCTAGCATCTAACTCTTCGGTACTTGACTTTGAGGCATTTGAATACAGTAAGTGGAATCAGTGTTAATTACTAACGATCGAAAAAGTCAGGCCATTACAGTTGGTATCAGAGCATAGGTTGAGTGAACATCTAGGCTTTGGTGGAGATTTACTAGTACGGATAGGGTAAGTAAGACCCTTCGATGAGTTTGATAGATTTATAAATAAGATATTAATTGGTTATAATATAATGGTTAGAACTAGTATGGGCTAGAGTTGATTTTATAGGTGTTAAAATTTGATTTAAAATGTGATAAGATTCAAATTTATTAGATAACTGATTGTAGACATGAATGCCTAGTGAATTAAAATTCATGATTTGACTGTTGGGATTCGTTGGACTGTTTAGGATTAAAATTCTAAATTAGACTAGAGAATCTATATGTTCAACACCCTAAGTTTATATTTAAATGCTCTTACGTGTATAGAATTTTAAGTTTAACATGTGAACTTAAACCATTGTCATCTCTTTTTGTCTATATTAGGGTGGGATCGATAGGCCGGTGATCGATGAGATTATGTGTAGCTCTAGCACTATGCAGAGGCAGTGGAAAGCTCTTGGGCTTTTCGATGTGCTTATTGATGAGGAGCTAGGAGAAACTAGTTTGGAGAAGCAGAGGAGGAGAGAAATCTTTGGTGGGGCCATGACTAAGCATGTTATGAGGGTTTGGGGTTGTTCATACTTTCTGATTATACCAGATGATGTCATTGCAATTGATCTGAATGAGGATGAGTACGAGAATGAGGTGAGATAGTCGCATCCAAACTTGGACAATGAGGAGGAAGATTGGGTGTTAGCTGAGCCTGGCGCTTTTGAAGAGGTGGTTCCACTAGCCCGGGAGGAACTAGAGGAGGATGAAGGAGCTGTGGGAAGGCACTTAATGTCATGGAGGGAGGTGAGAGCTCCGTGGACAGCAGTGTCACCATTTTGGGGGATCCCAGTTCTTTTTTTTATCTAGTATCGTAGGTTGTAGTTTGAGCTATGTTTTAGCCGGTTTTGTATTTTGGGTATGTAAGTGGTGGTACTATTTCATGTGTAACCGTAATTTTATATATATATATATATATATATATATATATATATATATATATATATATATATATATATACGAGACGTATAGGCACGCGCTTCGCGCGTGGTGATGGCACGCGCTCCGCGCGTGGTGATGGCACGCATGGAGCCATTCAACAAAATAAAAATATGTCGTTAGTACATGGTCTGGTATATTTCTTGCCCATTTTATTTTTCTGCATATTTATTTGCTCAATAGTTTCTTTTTATTTTCCTATTTTCATTACTATGCATTAATTTTCTTCTGTTTCTAATTCATGCATGTTAATTCGTGTGACCGTTATTCAAAACATTTATTTATATTTCTAATTTTAAAAGTTCCATTCTTAATACGCGTGCACATACTCTTGAAATAAATATTTCCACACATACACGTGATTTAATTCCATTTATGATGCGCATTTATTTTCGAATTCAAACATACGCGTGATTTAATTCCATTTACGTTACCATTTTAGACTTAATTTTCTGCTTTCAAATTTTAACATTATTCCCATTTACGTCTCTATTAATGTCATTAATGACGTGCATGGCTAATTAAAGGAACTTTGCTATTTAACTTTAAATACTTTCCGTTTTTTTCTTGATTTAATTCCTTTTATCATATGTGTTTGTTTTTAGTAAAGGGCATTTTCGGTAGTTTGCGTGTACACAAAAAAGTGTGACACCAAACCTATTCCAACTATTATTAAAGATATATATATCCAGTAACTTCTACTTAGAGAATTATTGTTCTCCAAATGTTGGTCTTGTGTTCACTTCTTGTTTCATTTATTTTATGGATTTGATCTAGGGAAATTTCGGGGACGAACATATTTTAAGAGGGAAATAATGTAACAACCCGAAATTTTGTTAAATTAATTTTTGAATATTTAATGGACTTTTAATATTCTAAGATAAGTTTTGTAATTTAAATTCCCATATAAATTAAGTTTTTTTATAAGATATTCCACATCTTTTATTATTTGTAAATGGCTAATTAAAACAAGAAATCATAGTTTTGTATATTTTTAATAAAAGTGAAAATATATTTAAAACATAAGTTTGATTTTAAATGTCATTTCTCTTTTTGTTGTTTTCACGTGTGTAAATGGAATATATTTGTAAAAATAATTACCTTATGTGCTTTTCAACATTTAACAATTTAAATTAAATAAGAAATGATGTGACTATATGTATATATTATATTATAACTAAAATAAAATGTTTTTTTTTTTAAAATACATGATTTGATTTAGTAAAGCAAAATAGTTTCGGGTAGAATCATTACATGTAGGTAGCTTACATGAACGTGCTATCTCATTAATGAAATTGTACTTAGTTTGACATAAGAGCTAACGTGTAGTAATGGTTTTCCTTGTTAGATTGATTTTATTTTTAAATTCAAAAAAGACTTACTTTCTACATGTTTTTATATACATACCTCTTTACTCTCTTTTTCAATCTTCCTTTACTACTTTTTTCTCTTCTTCTCATCTTCTCCTTAAAGCACACATTTGCTAAGTAAATTAAAACTAAAACATAAAAGAGTAAGCTAAAGCAAAGAAGAAGAAAGAAGCTGCAACAAGTTCAAGAAGAAAACCAGCAAGAACAATAACGCAAGAAGCTAGAAGCTGGAAGAAGCAAAGGCTACAGCAAGCAGCAGTTTTTTAAACTAGTAAAACATAAACTCAAACCAAAGTTGTAAAAATGTCAAAGGTGAGGATCTTAGCTTCTATAGTATGTTAAGATTAATCAAGCCTTTAACTTAAGTATGAAAAGTTTAAACATTATTATATTCTTTTCTTTTGCCCTCCTTCTTATTTACTATCATATGATAGTAAGATATAGTTTCTTGCTTTTAATATGTAGATTTGCAGGATTGATGAGGGTTCACTATATTTGCACATGCAAATATATGTATATGAAGTAAACAAGTGAAAATGACTAATTTTTGTGTAGAGAAAAGAAATGGAAATTCTGGAAAGTCTAAATACCATTTCTCTATTTCCTGTGGTTACAAAACCAAAAACTCCCTTGCTGTTAAAATCAATTACCGCAAAACCATTTGATTTCAAAAGGTGATTCCAACTACAAAGTGGTCGTAAATCTCTTGTATTTTGCACTAAAAATAATATGATGATTTTATGATCAGTAGGTGGAGTGATCTTTGAGTTTCACAGTAAAGGAACATCTTTTCATCAAAATTCAATGAACATAAAACCGTGACTCATTTATATGTCCTTGATTAGTGGTTAAAAATATGATTTTTTAAAACAAGTGTTATGATTTTAGTTAGTTATAATTTGTGTTTGAGTTGAATGTTTGGTTTTGGGTTTAAAATAAAAATTATTTGATTTGTGAATGAGGATGAAATCTGCTATTAGTAAAGCTTCGTGGGTGTTAGGGGAAGGCACGGGTGAAGTTTTATGGTTTCCGGTGGTCATAGGTGGTCGTGGTTGGTGATTATGTTTTTTTAGGTTGTGTTTTACAATCAGTTTTTGATCTCTTCATATGGGGGCTGGAATGTGCGAGTTCAACGAAAATCAGTTTGGAGGAGGTCGTAAGGACAATGAAGCTAATGGTTGTGGTCGTAGGACGTAATATGGTCAGAGATGTCATGGGGAGGTCATTTTTGATGTCGAACTGAGTTAGTGTGGTTTGGGTTTTTATGGTGGAATGGTGATTTTTAGGAGGAGGCAATGTGGGGTCGTAGCAGTTGATCGATGGCGATACTGGGAGGCGATGTGGTTTGTGGGTGGCGCGGTGGTGATCTCAAGGTGGTTGGAGGCATTGTGCACATGTACAGGCAGGCACGTACATGGTTGTTGAGTTGGCTCCTTTTTTGTATTAAGGTTGTTTTTCCTGAAGCTTGAAGGAAGAAATGAAAAGAGAGGAAGTTTGGGTGCGTGTGTTTTGGCTTAGGGTGTTTGGTCTGGGCTATTGGATCAACCAAGTGTTCATAAAAAAAGTTTTAATTTAAACTTAAAATATGTTTTCATATCTATAAGTATATATATATATATACATATGTTTTTAACATATACTTGTGTACGTATATGTTTAAAAACGCGTGTGTTAGTCGAATCATTCGGGTATACGTTTATCACTAGTGTGATTTAGTGTAAGCGAGTCGATGTAAGTTGTTGAGTTCAAACGATCCAATTTTAAATTGATTTGATTTAAATAATTAAAATAGGTTTTAAATTTTAAGAGTTGTTTGTATTTAAACAAGCGCAAATTTAGTCATTGAGCTAAATTAACGCACGGATTTTAACAATTGATCCAATAATAATTGGTAAATCTAATTGGTTCTAAATTGGTATTATAATTAATTGATTAATTATTTTGGTTGTGTTTATTTATGTTAATTGTAATTATATATTTTAAATTGACATCTGTAAGTGGAAATAAACCCTATTCCACCATAAATTGAATTGATTGAATCGTTTTGGACATTGTGCTAGCATAAATAAACACCGGTCTGCTGTTTTTTAGTTTCACACATTTATTTACAATTAAATGTTATTGTGATGTTATATTACTTACTGATAATATAAATTGTAATTACATATCTATGTTATGTAATTGTGTGTTCACGACTTGGATGCCGTCTAAATGAAGAATTACTAAGTGCCATTGGGACTGCTAAGTTTCTAATTTCTGTAAAGTAAATCAGAAATTCACTTAAATGTTAATAGTTGAAACAATTGTTATTAAGAAACAATTAAATGTGATTATTTTATAATAATTAATTTAAAAGGAAAGATTAATTGAAATCAGTTAATCAAGTTAACTATGCTTTTAAGTTAATTAAATCAAACGTTTCAATTGAATTTGGCTATTAAATTAATCTGTTTTCAATTAATTTAATAGAAATAGTTTTAACAAATTGTTGTTTAAACTTAGTAATGTTTTATAACAGTTAATTATCTTTTAATTAACTAATTTAAAAGGTAATGATGGAGTTGTTGTTTATTATAAAGTTATTTATAATTAATAACTTTGTAATTTAAATTAACTATTAATAATGAAGTCAACTACTTTTATTTTAGTTAATGTTGAAGTTAATTATTATTTTAATTAATAATAATTAAAGTTATTGCCTTTTTAATTGGAGTCATTTAAGTTGAGCATTTTCTTAAATGAACGGTGGAAGTTAATTAATGATTAAATTAACAGATTTTAACCGGTAAATTGTGAAGTTAAATAGTAATTTAAAATTGGATAATTTGTCCAAGAAATATGTTTTAAGCTTAATTAATTCTTTAATTATGTGTTAATTATAATTTAATTATCAAAGGATAAGGAAATCAAGTCAATAAGTTGAATTAAATCTCTTGATTTTAAGATTTAGGTTAATCAGTTAACTTAGCGAATGGCTCCAAACAACGATGTTGTTTTGCAAATGTTTTGAGATTTGAAAATCATTTAAATTTACAGATATTTGTTTAGTGAATATTTTGAATAGCTAATTTTTATGAATATTAAGATAAGAATGATTTTGACTTAAGATCTGAGAAGTAATTTGAATACCCCAACTTGAATGATTTCACTATTATCCAATAGATAATTTGTGTTTGAAATGAGTATTAATTTGAATATCGCTTTCAGCTATGAAACTGATATTCAAGAGTAATATTATCACGTAAGATTGGTAATATGAACTGCCTGAGTATAAATATACTTATGTTTTCAAGTAAGTATGTGTATGACTGCGTTGTGAATTTAAATAGATTAAAAATTTATTTAAATGAGGCTTAGCTGTCCAATGGAAATAAATCTGTTTATTTAGTTGTGTGTTTTGATAGTTAAATAACCGACTATCATATCTGGACCTTTTACTCTTAGATATTTGTGACAACGATAAGGAATTCCATTTAATAACGGTTAAGGAATGAATCCCACTCTTGTCTATTGTCCAATATTTGTAGAGTTTTATCGATGATCATTTCGAATGGACCTGGATATGATTAATTATCCGATAACTACTTCGATCCGGCTGAGCAAACTATTTGATCATCTCAAGATGCTGAATTGACGACAGAGCTGAAGTGCAAGGTTTACTTGCTACTAATCCCAAGGATGTATTAGAAGTAATGCCTTCGGTTTATTCTATTCCTGAACGACTTGACTGTATGAACGTTATCAGAACATTTCCACTGAAGGGTGATGAGCATTCAAAGTGGAAAAACCTCTGAAAAGGTAAAAGTGTAGCCTCAAAGCTTCATCAACCAAAATGACTAAAATCAGGGGAGATGCAACAAGGCTAAGTGGGTTGCACCCAAGTAGGGTGTGTTGTCACCTTTCTAAAAACATGCATTTATCTTATTGGTTATGTATGGGATTATTCCGTGGCAAAGGGTTGCAAAGAAACCAGGGTGATGACATGCTCGGTACCATCAAGTTAAGTGATGGGTTGGTCCTATGTTGGTAGGGGTGCAAGAATTTCTTGCAACCTCGGTGTTGTTTTCTAGATGCATACTGTGATGGGTGGTGCTCTAGTGTCCAGTCATTATATGGAATCCAAACTCCAATACGAGCCTGTACGGTTTTAGATGTAAACCAACTATGTCAAAACGTGAGATGAAAGCATTCAGCTATATTTGTATTTTATTTTTGGATTATAAACATTACTATATATCATTGGATTTATAATAAAAATGCTTTGTTTATCATAAGGTAAAAACCTGCTCGTGCTTATGTATGGTATGGTGTTACGAGATACCTTTTGTTTAAAAGGTTTTGCAAGCTAATAATGAAATAAACTATCTGTGATATGAGATTCTCACGCTAGTTTCTAGCCTGATCCAGCTATTATTTTATTAAATGCATGGGTCAGACCGAGCATGCTTTCCACATTTCTTTCGATGATTGGAGCTTCAGGAGTGGAGAAGAAAGCCCATATGTATTCTCATAGTAGTTATTCTTCCACTGTTGTGTATGTGCTATGTTAGTAGTTACTATTTATGTTATGCACAGTTTGAGCAGTTTTAAGGACAGGATGTTAAAACTGTCCAGGCTGATCTAAGTTAGTTATCTGATAAGTTCCAATTTAGTTTTGTGTAAAGTTATATTTCATGATTATATGATTATTTTGTTGTGTGTGAAATTCCGTTTCTTCTTTCTTTTTCCCCTAGCATCTAAATCTTAGGAACTTGGTTTTGTGGCAATTGAATACAGTAAATGGAATTAGTGTTGATTAGTAAGGATCGGAAAAGTCAGTCGCTACATAAGCCTGAACCTCTTACTACTTTTCGATATACTCCTCTAGTTTTGTTTTCTACTAACAACAAAATCGTCTTCATGTCTAACTTCATTGTTCTTTTCAACAACAGGACCCTTATCCTCCTTTTCATTTTTTTCTTTCAACGCTAACTTCTTTAACCATAATATTTTCTTTCCTAGACCTGTTAAGGCAGTTCTCAAGCAACTGATCAAATACTTGCAACTTGGATAGAGGTCGGGTTTTCATAAGTAGATAACTCTGACCAGATGTTCAGATCCAGCACCTAGTAGCAGAGGGAAAGTATTAGGCAATTCGCTATCCGGAGTTACCTCCACCATGCATTTAGCATACCCTAGTCTCTCCAGACTCTCCGTAGAGGAGTCCATAGAAATTTTAAGAAGTGATAAAAATAAAAATGTAGCTGACTCATTTACAATGAATCAGAATATAGAATTAGTTTAATTGGAGCTATTTAGAGTGAGTTATGGTTGAAGAAATTAGTGACAAAATCCAAATAGAAAACAGAAAATAGGAGCATGTAATTTAGAGTATTGAAAGTGGAATAACTAATATATTTTGGCTTTTAAATCCATGGCAGCCATGTATTTTCTTAAGGAAATCTTGGAGTAGGACATAGAAAATGAAAAGTGGAGATGAGAAGTGAGGAAAAAATTGTTTATATTAATTGCAAATAGAAAACTACTAAATAACCTTTTGTATTTCACCTTCCTTAACTTCATTCCACCTCACCTCCTTTCTCCATGTGACTTTTACACCTATTGTACGTATTTCCAACATCGCGATGGAGCATTGTACCTAGTTGAATATCAAAGTACCGTAAGTATCTTTATTTCCTGATTTAAAGTGTACTTTATATTTTTTTTCTTTCTTTAATCTTACTTAATATCAAATAATTACTTTATTAAATTAATTAATCCTTATTGACACTAAACTAAGTTCATTAGTTAATATATGTTTGCATTATATTTATTTAATGAATATAAAAAACATTTCAAATAACTTTTACATCATCAAAAATCAACCTTTTTGAAAAAAAATCTTTCGGTCACATTTTTCTATTTTTCTTTGAACTTTTGAATTTAGTACACCAAATTCCAAAATGATTTTATTATCATTTATCACGTGCAACACTCTATAAAATACACCCTAATTAGACATAGAAAACTAATATAGTAACAAACGCATATAAATAATAATATGCTAAACATAAGATATTTAATACACAAGAAGAATTACCATTATGTTCTTGGCGATATTCTGATTCATTCTGATATTTATTGAAAATAAAGTGTAACAACCCGGATTTTTACAACGCGCTAAGACGAGAATCAAGTCATAATTTAATTATAAAATCTGAATCAAGGGAAAGGGGCTATGCCATTGCGTTTGTCTCGGAAAAATACGCGAAATAGAGTCCGAGTTTTCGAAAACCGGAGTCCGTATGACCAAGTTATGGCCCGTCAAAGATTTCAGAAAATTTCAAGTTCAAAAACAGTTCAAATTTGAATGCAGATTTCAAATTCAGCCAAGCAGAAGAGGCGGGAAAAATTCCCGCCACCCCAAGTCGACTGGGGAGTCGACACCCCCAGGTGGTGTCGACTGCCCAGTCGACACCCCTGTCGACCTGGGTGGTCCGACCACCTGGGCCTGGTGCACCTGACTTCTTCCCCAAGACACGCTTTTGGTCTGGTTTGTTAGCTTGTGACGAATTTCAGTGGCTAGGATCTAAACTAGGGTTAATCTAAGGGCCTAAACTACTCCTAATCTCTATAAAAACACCCTAGGGCCTAACCTAAATCACTCAAAATCAATCTAACAACGAAGTGCTGCCCAAATCCCTCTTGATCATGACCTCCATCTCCAACTTCAAGAGCCTATGCATTCAAACTAGATCCAAGATGAAGGTGCAAGCTTTCTACACCAAATCAAGGGTTTTGATCATCATCTCAACATGGATTCTTCGACAAGACGATTCATGCTCCTAAATCTCTTGCCATGCTATGTAAGTTCTAGCTACTTCTAGATCTAAACGGTAGTTTTAATGATGGCATGGAATAAAACGAGATTAAACTAAGTATGCTAGCCTATATGAACCTTGTCATGCCTCTTTTGCTTGAACCTATGACTTTTGGCTATGCTTAGTGACTAAATCATGTTATTCATGTTATGATTAACCTAGTTTATCTTGCAAGTTTGAATCTTTATCTATGGAATGCTAGCATGAACCTTTGGGAACCATTTGACTTGTGAAACATTGGCAAAGACTTGACTTTGGGGCTTATGCATGTAAATGAACCCAAACCCCTTATGTTATCATGCATGCTTGTGGTCAAATTCTCTTATGATGCTATGCATGTTTGTGGCCAAATTCCCTTATGATACTATGCATGTTTGTGGCCAAATTCCCTTATGATACTATGCATGCTAGTGGCCAAATTCTCTTATGATGCTATGCATATTTTGAGGCCAAACCCCTTATGATACCATGCATGTTTGTGGCCAATCCCTTTTTGTCATCGTGCATGTTGTGAGGCCAATATGTAGCATAATACCCTTACTATGTTGACTCGCTTTTACTTGGGTTGGAAACACGCTTTGGGGTAGGATAGACATGCGTGATTATGACATGATAATTTGACATGGGGTTTCATGGAAATATGGCACTTATGATACACCTAAATGTGGGCATGACATGTGGGGTAAACATGGGACTTGAAACTAGATACGTGTGGGTTGTAAGTGTAATATGACACTAGACCAAACATGAAAGTGGCCAACTCGAGGTTGGGTTGAGTTTGTAGCATAAATCTACCCGGACCCGCCCGGCTTAACTAGTGGCTACAAACAATAGGATCCAATGTGAGAAGTTGGTCATGTCGCGCTTAAGACCCGAGGTTAGACTAGGTTGTGGTGTAAAACTACCCGGACCCGCCCGGCTTAACTAGTAACCACAACAAGGTCTAATGTGAGAGGTTGAGAGTGCATTAATTAAATTAATGCCACATGATAAGTTTAAGTAAATTTGACTAATGACACTTAACCGATATGACACGAATGGGTAGGTTAAGTGGGACCAGGCTTGATTTCTTAATGACACTTAACCATACAAGACAATTAGGGGATGGGGTTAAGTAATTTACGCTTAACTAATCCGACTTGGTAATTAGATGGGGTTAAGTAATTTACGCTTAACTAATCCGACTTGGTAATTAGATGGGGTTAAGTAATTTACACTTAACTAATCCGACTTGGTAATTAGATGGGGTTAAGTAATTTAGACTTAACTAATCTAAACACGGTAATTAGATGGGGTTAAGTAACCTATACTTAACTAATCTAAACACGGTAATTCGATGGGGTTAAGTTGAACACTTAACCAATCTAAACTTGGTAATTCAATGAGGTTAAGTAGCCAATACTTAACCAACTTAACAAGATAATTTAATGGTGTTAAGTAACTTATACTTATCCAATTATACATGATGATTTGATGAGGTTAAGTAACCTATACTTAACCAATCTAATATGCGGACCTGATAGGGTTAAGTCATAAGACCTTTTAAATATACTTAACCATTATAATACTATTAGTGGATGGGGTTAAGTTAACCTATACTTAACCAATCCGACTCGATAATCCGATGAGGTTAAGATAATCTGTGCTTAACCAATCTAACACGATAACCTGATAAGGTTAAGATAAACAAATACTTAACCAAACAGACTTGACGATTGAATAGGGTTAAGTCATGAGCTTCTAGGTATACTTAACCAACTTGTAGGGATAGGTCTTGGAATTGAATACTTAGCCAAATCTTGACATGATTCGTAGGCAGGTTAAGTCATGAACTTAAATGACAATACTTAACCCATTAGACAAAACCCTAGTTCAGGGGACTAGGTGGAAAACCGGGATTAACAAGGATAACGGGAAAGGAGACTAAGTGGTAAACCTTAGTTTAGGAAACTAAGTAATAATTCTTATTCAAGAAATTTGGACCAGTTCACAGATAGATGAGTAACCCGATACGGTAGGTCATCGCTTAAACACACGAGAAGGAGGAGCAAATTATCCGACTGGGATAAAGGCTCCAACGAACTGGGTAACGAAGCTGTAGCTTCGGGGGACGTGAGGGTACTCTTGGTATCCCTCTGAGAGGTGGCAGATGGTCCATGAAACCCGGCCTCACAGAGGTTAAGGTCTGCGGTAGAAGAGCCAAGAGTATGCTTTGGTTGCTATGCGAGTGACCTAAAGACTGGGATGGATTAGCGTGGAGTCGACGATACTTGATTTTGCCCTGGATAGCACGTCGCCGACTACCTACCATCTTTAGTCAATCGTGTACGAACGGAAAGGCAGAGAACCCCCAACAGACCATGTTCTTGCTATCGAGTCATGGGTGAGGTTGGCCCATAGGAAAGTGGGGCTATAGTGGGGCCGGGATGTGGTTCTCGTACATGATTTTTCTTGGATGGCCTTTCAGTAGTTGAGGGAGGGGTCACGTGGGACCTTAGCCACGGATACAAAAACATACCTTGATATCTGCATCAGCAGACGACTTAAAGCTCCCGACCAAGTTCCGTATTTCTTGATTTGCCCTGGCATGGAACTCGGATGTCACATTGAGGAACATGTGCGTCTAGACATGGAAAACGATTCATGATACATATGCGGGATAAAGGGCGCGGTTGACGGGTGGCATAATCCCTAGTGGCCCTAGGTGGCTTGAACCCAAACCGAGACACGGAAATGTTCATTAGGTAGCATAATCCCTAGTGGTCCTAGGTGGCATAAATCCTAAGTGAACACGGGATAGTTCATGGTAAGAAAACATAACTAGATCAAGGGTAGCAGTCCAAAATAACTTCAAGGATAAAAGGGTACCACTTTGAGGTGGTATGGATTTACATGGGAAAGCCCGTACGGCCTACGTTAAAGGACTGAACTTACACATGGAAAGAAACATACGAGTGGGGAAAACCTACATATGCTATATATTAGGTTGACATGGACCATTACATGACATTGGGCAAGGGACATTCATAGTTAACACATGACGCGGGTTGGGATACTAGTACGAGAGGTGCAGAGCAAATATACATGATAAACACCGTGGGATGTTATACATGATAGATACCTTGGGATGGTAGACTTGATAGAAACCTGATGATGTGATACCTTGATTTATCTTGACACCGTAGTTTATCATGATACCTTAGTTTATCTTGCTACAGTAGTTCATCCAGTTATCTTGGTTTAGCTTATCTATCTTGTCATCATCCTTATGTTTACTTTCAGTTTATGCATGTCATGTTACCTTTACCTGTTTTTATACTGGAAGTAGATAGGACTTACCAGTCTTTATGACTGACCCCGTTTTCTTTTGCCTCTTTGTCTTCCGTCCCCCCCCTCCCCCAGGTTTTCCAGGGAGGAAATGATGTTGTTTAGTCAGACCTCTTATGCTTGAAGGTCATCATGTATAGCTTGGTCTTCTCTTGGCTATGGCTGCCTCACCGCTTTATTTTGGGGAATAATTTATGAAAAGGTTTTATGCTTCTTTATTATTGCAAGACTGGTTTTGATGTATTCTGATGTAAAAGGCTTTAGACCTTATTTTATAAGGTAATGAAATTTGTTTTACTTCCACTGTTTTATATATGTTCTGTCTTGTAATGTTTCTGTGCATGTTTACCTCGATAATGCTTCACCAAACCTAGTGCATTCCCTTTGTGAGTGACCCTAGCGGAGGTGGGGTGTTACATTTGGTATCAGAGCAGAAGGTTACTAGACTGGGACAAAGTTTTTAAAAACCTTCTGGAAACTATTTGAGAAACCGTTTACAAAGAAGCATTTTTCAAGAAAAGTTTTTAAAGGCTATTCCCCAAAAGCCATTAGCACTATCCTTTGTTTCGTTGATTGAACCTCTTTTCCTTTCTTTCCTCCATCTGTAGTCACAGTAGTTTTAACTGCGACTAATCCTTATCTAGCTACGTAAGTGTTTTCCCGTGCGATGGAGGAAGTTCTCGAGAGACATGTTACCGAAGTTATAAGAAGGGATAATAAGAGCAAGGATAAAGGACACAAGGGTAAGAATAAGCAACTTGTTGGTATGGCTTGATCCACAAAGGAAGATAAGGACAAGATCAGCGAGAGGGCAATCGTATGCTCTCATTTCTAGCGTACCTAAGAGAAATGGTACCGTTTCTGTTGAAGGCTTAGCCGTTCTTTTATATAATCCCGTCCAGACTTTGTTTTGATCATCGCATCAATTAAGTCTGCTTCGATAGTTAAGTCTCTGCACCTTAGTACTAGCATGGTAGATGATCCCATTTTTGTCCCAAAAATCTAGTTGGAAAGTCGGTCCATTTATTCATGGCTTGTTTGGATTTGAGAACGTCTATGCCAAGTGTTGAGATTAGAAGCAATGCTTCTATTGTAGGGCTATGGATGGATTCTAGGGGTAAAGTGGTTATCCAGTAAGGGATACCATTCTCGGTTTTGAAAAGAGGGTAGTTAGACTCTTGGCTTGCTTTGGTAATGCCCTCGAAGCCTCGTGTAACCTTTTGGGCTTTGTCATGGTTAGTTACCTAGAATCACTTGATGTATTTATCGGAAATCTCTGATCCGATCAAGTAACGTTCGCCAATAAGGCGGATGGTTCATTCCGCTTAAGCATGGGTTATAGGAATCACCCTAGTAGGTACGCTTGGTAACATGGATTGACATCGGTAAACGAGATCCAGAATTCACTAGTGAATTTTGGAGAGCTTGCATGAGTACGCAGATATGTTTGAGCCGAGCATACTAAGGAAAGAATAAGTGGAAGTGAAACAAGAGGCGACAGTGAAATGAGTTCCAACTCATACCTTGGAAATAGGAACCAAGGAGCTACGAAAATCATGAAGTCAAAGGTGGTCAAGGCACACTGGAATTAAGTTCAAGGAAATGCGGCTTAAACGCGCGCATCATGTCTCTTTTTAAGAGTATATCGTTGATCCCTGGTTCTCCTGTAGAGCTTGCTTGCATGCTATCGCTTGGTGGATATCCTCTTGGTCCTGTTACTATTGCAAACCCCATAAGGAGTTTGTCTTGTTTATCTCCTCGATCTTATCTTGGGAATCTTAGATAGAACTCTATGGATGTAAACATGTATTTGAAACATGTTATGATTGATATGGTTGCAAATGGTTGCAAGTGGTTGCTCGTGGATGCGCGAATACACATTAGACACTAGATTTACGCGGTCACGTTTCATGTTGCATATGCACGAGTATTTATACTTGTTTATGGATGAAATTGAATGTGTGGTCATGCGGATGTTGCATATGGATGAATGTTTGTGCACACATATAGTACTTATATGACTAGGACTATTTGCATACATGTTGGACTCATGGCACTAAACATATTTTGCATTAGAGAGATCATTCAGGCCTGGTCATTAGCATTAGCTAAGGAGCATATACACACACGTTCTGCATATGTTCATATGGCATTGGAAATCATCTAAGGACAATGGTTGCCTGTGGATGATGTTTTGAGTAGATGGATGATGGATGGTAGGATACGTTCTTCCTAACTTGGAGATTTCGGGGACGAAATCCTTTAAGTTGGGGAGGATGTAACAACCCGGATTTTTACAATGTGCTAAGACGAGAATCAAGGCAGAATTTAATTATAAAATATGAATCGAGGGAAACAGGCTATGCCATTGCGTTCGTCTAGGAAAAATACGTGAAATAGAGTCCGAGTTTTCGAAAATCGGAGTCCGTATGACCAAGTTATGGCCCGTCAAAGATTTCAGAAAATTTCAAGTTCAAAAACAGTTCAAATTTGAATGCAGATTTCAAATTCAGCCAAGCAGAAGAGGCGGGAAAAATTCCCGCCACCCCAAGTCGACTTGGGAGTCGACACCCCCCAGGTGGTGTCGACTGCCCAGTCGACACCCCTGTCGACCTGGGTGGTCCGACCACCTGGGCCTGGTGCACCTGACTTCTTCCCCAAGACATGCTTTTGGTCTGGTTTGTTAGCTTGTGACGAATTTCAGTGGCTAGGATCTAAACTAGGGTTAATCTAAGGGCCTAAACTACTCCTAATCTCTATAAAAACACCCTAGGGCCTAACCTAAATCACTCAAAATCAATCTAACAACGAAGTGTTGCCCAAATCCCTCTTGATCATGGCCTCCATCTCCAACTTCAAGAGCCTATGCATTAAAACTAGTTCCAAGACGAAGGTGCAAGCTTTCTACACCAAATCAAGGGTTTTGATCATCATCTCAACATGGATTCTTCGACAAGACGATTCATGCTCCTAAATCTCTTGCCATGCTATGTAAGTTCTAGCTACTTCTAGATCTAAACGGTAGTTTTAATGATGGCATGGAATAAAACGAGATTAAACTAAGTATGCTAGCCTATATGAACCTTGTCATGCCTCTTTTGCTTGAACCTATGACTTTTGGCTATGCTTAGTGACTAAATCATGCTATTCATGTTATGATTAACCTAGTTTATCTTGCAAGTTTGAATCGTTATCTATGTAATGCTAGCATGAACCTTTGGGAACCATTTGACTTGTGAAACATTGGCAAAGACTTGACTTTGGGGCTTATGCATGTAAATGAACCCAAACCCCTTATGTTATCATGCATGCTTGTGGTCAAATTCTCTTATGATGCTATGCATGTTTGTGGCCAAATTCCCTTATGATACTATGCATGTTTGTGGCTAAATTCCCTTATGATACTATGCATGCTAGTGGCCAAATTCTCTTATGATGCTATGCATATTTTGAGGCCAAACCCCTTATGATACCATGCATGTTTGTGGCCAATCCCTTTTTGACATCGTGCATGTTGTAAGGCCAATATGTAGCATAGTACCCTTATTATGTTGACTCGCTTTTACTTGGGTTGGAAACACACTTTGGGGTAGGTTAGACGTGCGTGATTATGACATGATAATTTGACATGGGGTTTCATGGAAATATGGCACTTATGATACACCTAAATGTAGGCATGACATGTGGGGTAAACATGGGACTTGAAACTAGACACGTGTGGGTTGTAAGTGTAATATGACACTAGACCAAACATGAAAGTGGCCAACTCGAGGTTGGGTTGAGTTTGTAGCTTAAATCTACCCGGACCCGCCCGGCTTAACTAGTGGCTACAAACAATAGGATCCAATGTGAGAAGTTGGTCATGTCGCGCTTAAGACCCGAGGTTAGACTAGGTTGTGGTGTAAAACTACCCGGACCCGCCCGGCTTAACTAGTAACCACAACAAGGTCTAATGTGAGAGGTTGAGAGTGCATTAATTAAATTAATGCCACATGATAAGGTTAAGTAAATTTGACTAATGACACTTAACCGATATGACACGAATGGGTAGGTTAAGTGGGACCGGGCTTGATTTCTTAATGACACTTAACCATACAAGACAATTAGGGGATGGGGTTAAGTAATTTACGCTTAACTAATCCGACTTGGTAATTAGATGGGGTTAAGTAATTTACGCTTAACTAATCCGACTTGGTAATTAGATGGGGTTAAGTAATTTACACTTAACTAATCCGACTTGGTAATTAGATGGGGTTAAGTAATTTATACTTAACTAATCTAAACACGGTAATTAGATGGGGTTAAGTAACCTATACTTAACTAATCTAAACACGGTAATTCGATGGGGTTAAGTTAAACACTTAACCAATCTAAACTTGGTAATTCAACGAGGTTAAGTAGCCAATACTTAACCAACTTAACAAGATAATTTGATGGGGTTAAGTAACTTATACTTAACATTTTATACATGATGATTTGATGAGGTTAAGTAACCTATACTTAACCAATCTAATATGCGGACCTGATAGGGTTAAGTCATAAGACCTTTTAAATATACTTAACCATTATAATACGATTAGTGGATGGGGTTAAGTTAACCTATACTTAACCAATCCGACTCGATAATCCGATGAGGTTATGATAATCTGTGCTTAACCAATCTAACACGATAACCTTATAGGGTTAAGATAAACAGATACTTAACCAAACTGACTTGATGATTGAATAGGGTTAAGTCATGAGCTTCTAGGTATACTTAACCAACTTGTAGGGCTAGGTCTTGGACTTGAATACTTAGCCAAATCTTGACATGATTCGTAGGCAGGTTAAGTCTTGAACTTAAATGACAATACTTAACCAATTAGACAAAACCCTAGTTCAGGGGACTAGGTGGAAAACCGGGATTAACAAGGATAACGGGAAAGGAGACTAAGTGGTAAACCTTAGTTTAGGAAACTAAGTAATAATTCTTAGTCAAGAAATTTGGACCAGTTCACAGATAGATGAGTAACCCGATACGGTAGGTCATCGCTTAAACACACGAGAATGAGGAGCAAATTATCCGACTGGGATAAAGGCTCCAACGAACTGGGTGACGAAGCGGTAGCTTCGGGGGACGTGAGGGTACTCTTGGTATCCCTCTGAGAGGTGGCAGATGGTCCATGAAACCCGACCTCACAGAGGTTAAGGTCTGCGGTAGAAGAGCCAAGAGTATGCCTTGGTTGCTATGCGAGCGACCTAAAGATTGGGATGGCTTAGCGTGGAGTCGACGACACTTGATTTGGCCTTGGATAGCACGTCGCCGACTACCTACCATCTTTAGTCAATCGTGTACGAACGGAAAGGCAGAGAACCCCCAACAGACCATGTTCTTGCTATCGAGTCATGGGTGAGGTTGGCCCATAGGAAAGTGGGGCTATAGTGGGGCCGGGATGTGGCTCTCATACATGATTTTTCTTGGATGGCCTTTCAGTAGTTGAGGGAGGGGTCACGTGGGACCATAGCCATGGATACAAAAACAGACCTTGATATCTGCATCAGCAGACGACTTAAAGCTCCCGACCGAGTTCCGTATTTCTTGATTTTCCCTGGCACGGAACTCGGATGGCACATTGAGGAACATGTGCATCTAGACATGGAAAACGATTCACGATACATACGCGGGATAAAGGGCGCGGTTGACGGGTGGCATAATCCCTAGTGGCCCTAGGTGGTTGAACCCAAACCGAGACACGGAAATGTTCATTAGGTAGCATAATCCCTAGTAGTCCTAGGTGGTATAAATCCTAAGTGAACACGCGATAGTTCATGGTAAGAAAACATAAATAGATCAAGGGTAGCAGTCCAAAATAACTTCAAGGATAAAAGGGTACCACTTTGAGGTGGTATGGATTTATATGGGAAAGCCCGTACGGCCTACGGTAAAGGACTGAACTTACACATGGAAAGAAACATACGAGTGGGGAAAACCTACATATGTTATATATTAGGTTGACATGGACCATTACATGACATTGGGCAAGGGACATTCATAGTTAACACATGACGCGGGTTGGGATACTAGTACGAGAGGTGCAGAGCAAATATACATGATAAACACCGTGGGATGTTATACATGATTGATACCTTGGGATGGTAGACTTGATAGAAACCTGACGATGTGATACCTTGATTTATCTTGACACCGTAGTTTATCATGATACCTTAGTTTATCTTGCTACAGTAGTTCATCCAGTTATCTTGGTTTAGCTTATCTATCTTGTCATCATCGTTATGTTTATTTTCAGTTTATGCATGTCATGTTACCTTTACCTGTTTTTATACTGGAAGTAGATAGGACTTACCAGTCTTTATGACTGACCCCGTTTTCTTTCGCCTCTTTGTCTTCCGTTCCCCCCCCCCCAGGTTTTCCAGGGAGGAAATGATGTTGTTTAGTCGGACCTCTTATGCTTGAAGGTCATCATGTATAGCTTGGTCTTCTCTTAGCTATGGCTGCCTCACCGCTTTATTTTGGGGAATAATTTATGAAAAGGTTTTATGCTTCTTTATTATTGCAAGATAGGTTTTGATGTATTCTGATGTAAAAGGCTTTAGACCTTATTTTATAAGGTAATGAAATTTGTTTTACTTCCTCTGTTTTATATATGTTCTGTCTTGTAATGTTTCCGTGCATGTTTACCTCGATAATGCTTCACCAAACCTAGTGCATTCCCTTTGTCAGTGACCCTAGCGGAGGTGGGGTGTTACATAAAGTGTGCATGAAAAAGATATGAACAAAAGAAGTTTTGGATTTAAAATAATAAACATTCAGATTTGAATTTGAATTTAATTTGGATAAGATGGAATAGTTATAAATGAAATTGGCATGAAACAGTACACCATATTCGAATTTGAAATTGTACGTAATCATATGTATGTATGTATGTATGTATGTATGTATGTATACACATATGTATGTGTGTGTGTATATACATGTATATATAAGAAGAGGATAAGTTACAAAATATTAACAACGAATTCATTAATGTTTATTAACATTAAAACATGATGTGTGAAACATATTCAGGATGCCCTAGAATAGGAGTGTGGTCGAACACCAGTCCTTTATAGATGTTGACCACCTGATCAATCGCCCTTTAAGGGAGGTTGACTACTATGCGAGTTGGAGGATAGTGGATGCTAAGGGTTCTAGATTAATTCTTGTAGATGCTTTGGATGACTCGGATTTTATATTTTATTATCCGATAGTTCCTACGCACTTTGGCATATACGAAAGAGCTCTAAACCTATACTCTTAACTCATATTTTCTAAGAATATCTTCCTCCATGCTTCTCTTTCTTCGTCTCCATTTAGATTCAATTTGCATAGAACATGTTAGTTTCTTCCTCCTTTCTTTGTCTTTCTATTCCATTCAAGCTTAGAACTACTGGATCTAACATCTACATATGTCTATGATTCTTTTCAAACTTTTGTATTATGTAATCCTAAAGGATAAGGATTGGAAACATTTGTGTGACAACAACCTAGAAACTAAGAATTAGCACAACTTATGCTTTATCAAGATGCGAGTGGGAACTTTAATTTCATTTTGTTTCTATATCTTGTGTAGTTTGAATTTTGGATTCAATATGTCTAAGAGGTTTAGGATTCACGAATATCAAACATAGAACCCTTAAATCTATAATTTAATAGAAGTGTCAATATATGTTTATTATTTGGGTTTGGATTGCATATATAAATTAAAAAGGGACTTTTGTTATTGCTCCTCATTCAAAATCAAAATAGTACTATATTTTATTTTCTTCCCTTTTCTACTTTAAATCTTAAAATTACATGAAATTAGTGGATTTTGATACAGTAAATTATATGAAGTCAAGTCACCGTTCTATTTATAAAATAGCATATTTTGGTACTATAAATTATGCAGAACAAATTTAACAACCTGCCTTTTTGTCCGATTCTAACCAGTAATTATACCGACCCAAACTGTCCATGAAGACGGATTGTTAGGGGTACTTATACATTGGAATATAAATAAACGAACTTTTCATTATCATAATAATAAGTTTACATCCGAGTTATAATGATCATCATAGTACAACAGAAACACGGCGGAAAGAAATATATGTAAACTCACAGCGGAAGAATGATGATCCAAGATATAGCTTCAGCTCCAATACTGAATCCTGCTTTAACTAAATTCATGGCTAAATCTGCAAACCAAACAACTAGCTGCCCATGTGAAAAATTATGGGCACCCAGGGTTTAGTGAAAGAACAATAAACTCCAAAACAGTCATAGGACTGATGTGAGAACTAAAACAGTTCTTTTTAGGTTTATTTAGAAGTGAGGTAAATCATAGACCACGCTGTATAACAAGGAACAGGCTTTTCCCTTATGAATACCAGTGCATAAAAAATCGCAACGCTTTTTGGAAAATGAAGCTACCACAAGATCTCGGGGCACACACAATGAAAACGCAGACTTAGGGAGTTTCTCCTTATAGTAACAAAAATGCTTGATACATAGAAAATCCTCTGATATTATTATTAGTGTATAGTGTGCAAATCCTTTTGCAAGTAAATGTATCAATCCTAGCTAGCAGAATGTCCCATCCCATTATGTTGACGTGATAGTATACAACTGAAATCGTACAGGGCTCGTAGTGGAGAATTGATTTCCAATAAATGACCGTGCTAGGGAACTTCCTCACGGATGGGTGCACCTTTAGAGGGATGCCCTGAGAACCAAATGTGCTCTCTGCTAACATAAGGTTGGTCCATCCCTTAAATGGATGAATTAGAGCACACCTAAGTATGTCATCTCTCAGTCGCTACTAACCTTTAACCGAGATCTCGCATCATCATTAACCATATAAGTAGAAGTTACAATATAAGAAATACCTGAGCTCCATAACATGGTACACTTTTTATCTTGAAGGAGATGACAACCCATATCCTCACTGCATTTTTCCTGTTTTAGTCATTTTCCAGGGTGTGAGGCTTGTCGAAGTCTCGTTACACAAAACAACGCTTGACCAAGCCATGCTTTGATCATCAATAGCTCATCACTCCGTATGCCAAAATGTCATTTCATAACATATAATTGATAATCACTAATCATGTAACCTCTGAGCTTGTACATCTCAAAGAAGGATGTTAAGCTAAGAGAATAAATTCTCAGCCACCAATCAGAAATATGTTCAATAAAGATCAATCAGTACATTACAAAATACAATGTCAGACACAAATCCATACAAGTCCGTTCTGGGTATGAATGAAACCGAAGGCACCTTATTCCTCTCCCAATAAAGGAGAGAGGCCCTTCTAAATCCCAAAAAATCCAAATACACCTGAACTGCTGCTATATATAACCTCATAACGGGAGCTACCCAAGGCATCAACAAGCAGTCCTTTCGATGTGAAGATATCCGGTCTTTAACCACCATCTTCAGCGTCTTCATTAACTCCATTTCATCGAATCATTATTCGAAATGGTTTTTGGATACAGATCCGATCTCGGTCTTTCCAAATAATAAGCGTAATTTTAAAACAATTATGGATTATAATAGATTTTAATCAAATCTCCCTTTCACTTGATTTTGGTTAATTGAAATCTTCATTTAACCTTGTTCCTTTAATAAAAACCATTTCTTTTAAAATCGAAGATTCACTCCCTTAAACACGAAATTCCTTTAAATCTCGTAATCCCGTTTAAATACAAATTAAAGATTTATTCATAAGTTTCACAAATTTAAACATATCCTTTAATCCATAGACCAAGTTAAACCAAAACTGATTGATATTGAATATAAGATTTAGACAGAAATTATACCACCTTATATTCAACACCAATTCTCATAATCAACGAATACTATAAGTGGAATAACGATATAGATATCTTCCAATTTCCTCAAATAGTATATGTCTTAAAATTGAATTTTATATCAATATCCGAAGATTATTTTTATCCAATCCCAATTTGAAAACCTTTATTTTTAAAAGATTAAACTGAAACCATAATACATAGGAACTGGATGAAAACTATATCAGGTTATGTTCAATAATAGTTCCCTGGTCAACCGATACTATAAGTGGAACAATGGTAAATCTACCTTAATATAAGTTTACTTATTGAATTAATATAGACATTCAAAGATCACTCCCAACCATTTCAAATTTTCGTTAGTAACTGGAATAACTTTTTATTTAAAGATAAAATTGATTTTTACTTAAATAAAAATGTTTAAGGGTTAAAAACTTCCAAAAAAATATTTTATAAATCATCCAAAAATGATTATTTAAGATTTGAATAGCAATTAATAAGTTTAAAACTTCAAACTATATCATTTCTAGAAAATGTTGCAAAAGCGTTCCAAAATAGCTAGTTTAATCAAAGTAGCCTTTAAATTTACCCAAAACTTAATATTTTCAGTCCAAATTACCTTTAAATAATTAATTATGATTTATCAAAAAAATTCTGTTTTTTTACTAATTTTTATAAAGTTGTTTTATTCGATTTCCAAATACGTTCATCGATCTACAAAACCGCGATTCTATTTGAAAATAGATTTAAATATAACTTGAAATTTATACATCGAAATCCAAAAATTCCTTTTCCATTTGACAAATATTGTTGGTAGAAAGCAAATGTTTTTCGTTCACGTCAATCTGATTTAAATTGCATTAGTTATAACCATTCAAAGTTTATGGTCGAAATTCGCAAACTACCGCAGCGCGACTAGCTCTATTTAGACCATACTACGACTTATAACAAGAATTCGTCTGATTTACTTCCAATATGTTTATAAACATATATAAACTAAATTAAAACGATATATTCCAAAGTTTCACTTCAAATACAATTTTAAATAAGAGCTGAATATTATAATATTATTATATTAATAAAGTAATATTATTTTTCAAACATTAGTCAAATGAATTTTAAAGTTTGCAGAAATAAAATTAAATATTGTATAAGACAAATGGAATAATTGGTTTTAATTTAAATTATCATTAACATGCCTAACTCAACTTCAATTTTGAAAATTACTATTCAAAATCAATTTCAAACTTGTACACGTTATAAACAGTAAAAAAATTGGTTTCAAATACCTTTCCACCTTATACAAAAGTTGTTCGTATATGCTTTAATTTCATTTTAAAATATTTTGGGTACCAAATTTAAAATTCCATTTTTAACCTTATTTTAATATTAAAATAATATAAATCATATTTGTATTGAATGGAGACTTAAATAATCACTTTATAATGCCATAACCATGGTGTCATAAGTGTGTGATTACATCCAAACAACAATTGACCACAAACGAATATTTATATCAACCCACAACAATATCATCAATCAATGTTATAACTATGCGCAATGTTACGATAATCAACGCTTATCAGTGTATATGTGTTTCGAACTACACAATCATTCATCCAACATTACATATATATATTTATCAATCATAATTAATTGTATATAAATTAATTATTAAATCAAGAGTTCTCACTAAATTAATACTTAATAAAAAGGGTCCTCACCGGCATAACTCATTAAATCTTCACTGTAGGACTTCGGCTGAATCGTTGGGCAGTGTTACCGCATCTCGCGCTATGCTTCTCTCTACCCACATTATATATATAATCATATTATTATTATTTAAAAGTGGAGGGGAGGGTCGAGCCTAGGTGGTGGGGGTATAGGACCACGACCGAGATTTGTGATGTGGAGTGGCGGACATTGGTGGCCCATAAGTGGTGCCGTACGGCCGGCGTCGAGAGAGGACGCATATGGTGGGCTTTCGCCAAGACTTAAGGGGGGTAAAGGAGGTGGGAGGCTGGGTTTTGGTGGAGGGGAAGAGGCGTCGAAGGTAGGGGAAGGTGGTGCCGGAGGTGGCTGAAAGGAGGAGGGGTGGTTAGAGGCCTATAGCCATGGGGAGCAAGGGGAAAGAAGGGAGAAAGGAGAAGGGAAAGGGAGGAAGAGTGGAGAAGGGAAATGATGCAAAATTAAGGGGTAAGGTGCTACTTATATAGCCTTCATTCAAGGGCATTTTGATCATTTGTTTAGTGGACATATGTCTCACTCGTAGGCTATGTTTGCATGCATAGAGACACCTCCTTAAACCACCTTTCTAACCCATGAGCCTCCTTCCAAAACCAATGAACATGAACATGGTTTCATGTTGAAACACTTTAGTGACGTTTTAGGGGTGTTGCAAATCTGTTATACTTATATAAGTTACAAAATTCAAGTTCTAGGCTATCAGTTAATCATTTTAATATCCGGCAATTGATGCTATTAAAGCCGAACAATGCTAATAACTTGTTTAGTTTTTCAAAATAATTATTTAATTCTTATTATCTATTTTTAAATATTTATTAAAGTAAAAAATATTACGTTTAAAATAGTTTTATATATACGTATTTGAAAATTCATTGTAACAAAACCTGATAAATTCTTACCAAATTTTACTATTGTAATTTGACAAAAATAAACATCTGTTTTCTTATTTAAACATATTTATATTAAAACTACATTAAAAAATATATTTTATAGTCAACCTAAATTCATATTTAAATCAAATTACATTTTACATTCAGAAATTCAAATTTCACATTTGAAATTCCGACTTTAAATTAGTTGAAAATTCTGGATTGTTACAACAAAAATCCCTTTATATTGTAAATTCATCTAAAATGGAAAGAAAGTAAAATTAGACAAAAATGTAAATAAAATAGTGTATTTATCTTACACTTTTTTGTTTATTGTTGCAATCTAAAAATCAAGAATTACAAGTGTGACGGTGTAATAACCCAGAAATCTGAGCCAATTTAAAAATTTTATTTTCGCAATTTTAGTGAATTTTGAATATTTAAAATGATTTATTTTGAATAATATCGAAGAGAAATTTATTTTGAATAGAATTAGAATGTATGATTCTTATTTGAATCGTCGTCAGAGTATAAATATTTATTTTTAATTATAAAAGGAATTGAAAAAGGCGCGGTAGTTTGAAAATTCAATTTCAAATGGATGTACAGGATTCAATATAAACCGGATTTTAGCAAAACCAAAAATAATAGAATCTATTTGATAATATCTTTCCAACGAACCCGAAAAATTGAAATTTCATAGCGGGAATCAAAAGTTATGTCCAGTTGAAAATTCAGAATAGCCGTTGTGGAATTTTGGCCCTTAAAAATGGAGATTTTGGAAACGACCTCAGTTTTTGACGAAACCACTTTTGTTGGATCCGTGATGTCAAATTATTGCTAGATTCCAAAATTCATAATTTTTTGAATGAATATGTGAGCGTGGCAAAGTAAAACGCGTTTGACCCGTTTCAGTTGATTTTAATCAACTAGGAAATGGCCATTTTTCAAACGGTCTCAGAATTGGATGAAATAAGTTTTGTTAGGACCGTATCGTCAATACGAAGCTAGAAATATTTTTTGGGAATTTGTAGAGTCTGTATGTGGCCCCGGTAAATTGAAATGTGCGTTCAAATTCAATATATAGAGTTTTATTTTGATTTTGACGAAAACTGATTGAAACGATCGAATCAGCTTATGATACATATCCCATTGTGTTCGGAATGGGAGTAATTAGCTATGGACGACAGGTGGTGGGTTTTGTTTCGAGGTCGAAATAAAAAGTTGCTTTTTGAATTTAAAAATAAATTAAATATATATTTATATAAAACACCCCACTCACATTCTCTCTCCCTCCTCTCTCTCTTCAAAATCAGTCAACGAGAAAAAACCCCGATCCCCGAATTGAAAGCTGTCGTCGCCCTCCCCCCTTGTGACGTCGGAGCTCCAACTGGAGCACCCCACTCCGATCATCCACCCCCTTCCCGTCGTGCCTCTCTCTCCTCTATACCCCTCTCTTCCTTCTCCACTACAGCCGAAGCCCTCTCCACCATCGCGTTCAACCTCCACCGCCCCCAAATCCGACCGCGCCCCAGCCTATCCCCACCGCCGTGCCTCTGTCCAGACTCCCCACCTCCGGCGATAACCACCAGCACCCCCTAGTCCTCAGCGACCCCTGGGCTGCTGTCCCGACCCCGACTCCGACTAATGGTGCCTAGCGTCGAACCCTTGGCGACCTGAAGCCCTCTTTTGCTGCTCCACCCTCTTTTTTTAAAGTGAGTTTTATCCTTTTTAATTTTATATTCAGTTTTCTTTTATTTAGCATAAGTAAAATCTGATTTTTTTTATACAGATTAGCATTGATTTTAAATTTGGTTTTTAAAAGATTTTGAACAAAGACGAGATGAATATTTTGAACAAAGACGAGATTTTTATTTTGAACAAAGACGAGATTTTTATTCGTATAAAGTTGGGATTTTTATTCGGATGAAGTTGTGGTTTTATTCGTATGGAAAGGGGAATTTTATCCATATCAAATGGGATTTTTATATGAATAACATAATAAAAGTATGATTTTTATTACATGAGAAGTAAAATAAGAATACGATTTTTATGCTAATATAAAGTTATGATTTTTATATATATTTTAGCAAAGTAAAAATATAATCTTCACCATGTATAGAGCGATATAAAATATAATTTTATCCATGGAGTGATAATATAAAAATGTGATTTTTATACATGTAGTGGCTACGGACAATGAAATTGACAAAAGGCGAGCACGGCGAAGATTTCCTACATATGAAGAGTCGTGGTGATTGGTTTAGCGTGTTGGTGAGAACTTTTCACTTTAAATCTTGTTTTCTAGTTAAAGTTATATACTAGGATGCAGACGGTGCTTAGCAGCACCCGACACCCGTCATCCACAGACCATGGACGACTTGTTTGATTTTGTTGTGTGGTGAAAATTGATTGTGATGTGGAATGAATGAAAATAAATATTCATGTGTTGAAAACATTCATGTGTTGAAATAAATTAACTATCGTTTAAAATATAACTTTTAACGTGAATGTGAATAAATAAATATTCATTTACAAACCGGACGGTTTGTTTATGTACACCTATTTGAAGGACATTGATTGGGACGATAAATTTTACACGTCTCCCAACTGCACAAACAATATTCGGTGTTTGTGGATAGAAACCCCACACGGGTGTTGGGATGATATTTGGCATACACTATTCCCAATTATTTAGTGGTATGCCGATTGATTGGTCGACAGGCTATGTAAGCGTTAATTATTTATATTTAATGCTTATGCAGTTGTGTAGTGCACTTTGGATGATGGTTGATTATTTATCGTTGCTATTATATACATGTGTTGTATGGAATCCATATAATTAACATTATATGGTAATTGATTGGGCCTCATTCCAATTGACAAAATAAAGAATATTAAAATATAGATTCATGTGTTGAATAGAATAAATAGTCATGTGTTGACAGTACTCATGTGTTGAGAATATTCATGTGTTGAAAGAAATATATATTCATGTGTTGAAACTTATCATGTGTTAAGTAAAATATTTTAAACAATAAAATTTACATCTTTATCATAATTTTATAAAATATATTAAATAACAAAAATTATCATGTGTTGATGATACTCATGTGTTGAGAATATTCATGTGTTGAAAGAAATATAGATTCATGTGTTGAATAGAATAAATATTCATTTGTTGAATAGAATAACGAAGTTATTGAAATATATAAAGCCGTGTTGATTAGAGATGCGCCATTTTGACACGAACGATATTTATAACGATTATATTCGTTTTTATAATGAATATAGAAAATGAAGTGATTTCAAAATATAAAGTTTTGAAAATATTATCATTTGTATATTGATGATGTGGAATATTCAATTTTGATTCGAAATTGAATATGAAGTTGAAATCGTTTCGAAAACGAATTTAAAACGATTTATAAAATACGTTTTAAAAGGAAATCGATGAAATATATATAATACGTATATATATATTATATATATATAATGGCCTGAATAGAACGCGCCGCGCTGCGGCAGTTCGTGAATTTCGACCATTGACTTCGAATGGACATTACGGGAGATCCGACCATCGGATTCTCCTAAAACTGAAACCGTTGGGTTCGTATCGAAAAGAGCTTTCTAACAAATATTAGAAATTTGAAATCTAACAGTTGGATTTAGAATTATGTCCAAATCAAATTTGGAAAAGGTCGCTGTAAGTGCAGTTCGATGGCCGTTGATGGAAATCGACTGTACGGGCCTTGATAAAATTATTAAAAAATTAATAATTTGTGTAAAATCATAATAAATGAATTAGAAAGAACAGGGATGAAAAATTCCACATTTGGAAGGATAAAAATATATTTTTATCGAAATGAACTAGTTTTGAACTAGATTTGAAATGGTTTTGAAAATAATTAGAATTTCCAATATACGAATTGGAATGGATTTGAATCGAAATTATCTTCGGAATATTTCGATGTTGGATTCCGTGATTATACGGATATGGTTGTGGAAATTTAAAAGACATATTTTATATCGTTATTTCCAATACGATATTTCTTGGTTTCAGAATTTGATATTGAATATAAGCCGATATATTTCCTATTCACAGCCTTGTATTTAATATCAAAAGGGATTTTGGGTTCGTCATGAATGGTGTCTTGAATAACATTGTTCTTGAACCCAGTTTAGAAAAGAATAAATCTTTTAATTAAGATTTAGTGAAATTGTCCAGTTAATTAGTATTTAATTGGAATTGAATTTGAATTGGTTTTTGGGGTTTTTCATGAGCGGTGTTTTGAATAACACCTGTTCTTTAACCCGATTAACAATAGAAAGTGATTTTGGTTTTATTGTGAATCGTGTTTTAGGTGACATTGGTTCTTTAACCCAGTTAAAGATAGGATATTGATTTTTGAGAAGATTAAAACTAAGTGGAGTTTTAATGAATATTTAATTAGATTAAAGTGATCGAGAATGGAGTGTCACCAGTTTTGCTCCAAAGAGATAGTTAAATCTTTAATTAGATTTGAACGTGAAATGGTAATTAACTTTACCGATAGCACCGTGGTGTTAGATATGGAGTATTACCGGTTTTGCTCCATGGGATGAATAGGTTGGGATTGGGAAAATAAAATAAATAATTACTTCGGTGTGGTTCGCTAATCCCGACTAGTTTGGAAAACCTTAACATGGTTTGAAAAGATATCCAAAGGAAGATTAAAGAATAAATTTAGAAGAATTTATCTTTGATAAAATTAATGGGAACCTTTCCCTAAGAATGTGAAATTTTGAATAAAAATATATTCTGAATTGGAATGAGGCGTATGTTGTGTTTGTGTAACACTTGTTTATTATATACGCGGGTTATTTGGAAAGGCCGGGTTTACACCCATTCTGAATAACCGATTCAACGATAAGTCGAAGATGAAGACGGTGGTTGAAGACCGGAAGTCTTCACATCGTTTGGATGATTATTGATGATCTTGATTGGGTTGTACACCCAAGAGGAGGGAATCAGTTGGTGATCGTTCAGACGCACTTGGAGATCAATGGATATGCGAGGAAAGTGCCTCCGGTTTCGTTCAGGCCCAGAACGAACTTGTAAATGGACTGTGTTTCTGACATTGGATTTTATTCTGTGTTGATTGATCTCTATTAAATATATATCTGTTTGGCGGTGGAGAATTTATTCTCTTGCTTAACGCCCTTCTCTAAGACGTACGAGCTCAGAGGTTGTATATCGATGGACATCAGTCGCATGGAGTGAATTGCCTGTGTGGCAGATGATCAAGGCTTCTATTGAAAAGCAAAGTCTTGTGGTTGATGATCAAAGCACGACCTGTGTGGCATAGCTTTGTGTACAGCATAAATTCGCGAGCCTCACACCTCGGTATGAGTCAAAAACGGGATAGTGATCGTTGGGAGAACACGACCGTTCTTTCTAGCTATGGGTGATGTCAGTGACCTACCAGCCCTGGCATTTATATACTTTTTACCTGTGCGGTTGTTGGAATGTGAGGCTCCTCGATTATATGGTCGATAACTGGCACTATGTGAGCCGACGTACAGACCATTATGTAGGTCCTATAGGACTGCGAAACGTGTGTTCAGGAATGACTAATCCTCAAAAGTAAGAGAGGACCGGTCCAACCGATTCCAAGGATCGTTGTGTGTGGTCCTGAGACATTTGCTAGAGTGTCTCAAACGGAGAGGAGCTTGCCCCTTGCCTCGACTCATGATGGAATCCAATTTCCAATATGTGACATTGCGGTTTTATTTGTAGAGCCTAGTATGGCGACATGATATATGGTACCCATGCCGTCTATGATTGATATTTATGATTGAAATTGTTTTGACACTATACACTTATAATAGTATCAAATGATTTGTTTTAAACGCACCAAGCATGTTTGGCTATTATAAGGGAAAACCCTATCCTCCGGCTTGCGTTGCATTGTGTGATGGGACCTGGGTCTAATAATAGCTTCATTTTACTAAAAAGCATTGCGTTGTTTTGTTACATGCACTAGTGTTCTTGGGAGGAAACCCGTTCCGTGTTATACGGCGTGGTCCCTTGAATTACTCTCTTTTAAAATAAAGATTAATAACTGTTTTAGTTCTCACACCAGTCACATGACTGACCTGGAGTTTATTGCTTTAACCTAAACTCTGGGTGCCCTTATTTTCGACATGGGCAGCTAGTAGTTTTGGTTATGCAGATTTATATTCACAGGATCCTGTTTCATAGTGAAGTGATATTCGGAAAGCTCTGTATCCATATGTTAGACCAAAAATTGGCTATAACACCCAAATTAGATATGAATTCGACAAAATAGAATCAAAAAGCAAAAAAGAACATGCAATTTATAGTGGTTCGGCGTTAACAAGCCTATGTCCACTTTGTTTTCTTTTATTTGATGATTTGAATATGAATACAACAATGATTCTCACTCAACCTCACAATTACAATGCATAAACTCACTCAAATATCTCAAAAATGGGCTTTAAGAGATGATTTTGATCTGAATATGATTGCAGAATTCAGCTGTGGAGGAATTATGGACTGAGAATTTTCCAAAAGATCCTTTCAAATGCCTCTAGGTGGTTTATTTATAGGTGAAAAATCTCCTCGAAGTGGCTCCGGTTCGGAATTGCGTGGCATCCATCCCTTGAGAGTCGGGTTCGGAGGCTCTAAGATGGCTACAACGCATTGATTGAGTAGGAGATTGCGGGGGAAATGTTCAGATCTTGTCCGAGTCTTCAGGGGATACGCGCAGCAACGGCTACAGATTTAAAGGAAAACGGGGTTCGGATCGGGGCCTCCGATCCGATCCGGTGATGCAACTCGATGTCCCTTGATGCTGCTGACATACTCATCCGATCTGAACCTATGGGATTGATTACTTTCTTCTGATGCCGCTGAAGTGTTCCTCTGATCCGAACCGCTGAAGCCACCTGCTATCCTTTGGTACTGCTGACGTATTACCGATCCGATCCGAGGTAATGAGGCTACTGTTGTATCTCTCCGATCCAATCCGAGGAAGTGTCTGCGCTTTTGATCTTTATTCACCTCCTTCACTATCTTTCTCCGATCCTATCCGATTGGTGTCCTTCTCACTATTTTCTCTTTATGTAGCCTAGTTCACAAAGTAGGCTAACATTTTGCCACCTCGAAGTACACTCTTATCTGAGATAAAGTGTGCTTCGAAGCAATTTATGGGACATTCTTTGAACCAGAGTCATCGAATAATTGCTTTCGGTTAGGATTCCGATCCGGACGGGTTTCCTTCAGTTGCACATCCGAACAGATACACCAATATCACTTTCTCATGGATCAACATGCCATAGGGCCTTTGTGGGCTTGACTTCCAGTTCGAGTGGATTGGGTGAGACTGGGAATACGAGTGGTCACTGCGATTTCATATAAGTACCCTCTTTGTCTCCTTCTTCCTCTTCCTTCTTTATTATTCTCTTCCAACGAAATTTGCATCAAAACCCCTGGAATTTTAAAAACTCTGAAATTCTTCTTGTTTTGATGCTCGAATTCAACACATAAGTAGGCTTAAAATCTCGAATCACTTTGCTATAATCGATCTCGATTTGGATTTGTAGTAAAACTGGACGATTTGAACCTGGTGTGTGTTTAATTCCAACGTCGCCCCCCTCTCTCTCTTCGCCGTCGTCGTTGGTGGCTCTTGTCACCACCTCGAGGCATTGAGAGGAAGAGTTTGGGTTCGACAGAACATTTAAGCACGTAAGTGCCTGGACTCGGTTGGGTTTTGTGAAATTGAATCAGGTTCAACGAGATGGAAAAGGAAGGAGATGAAGGGGAAGAGAGGAGTTGGGATCAGTTCGGATGAAGAAGCGTTGAAGTGAAAGAAAAGGAGAGGTGTTCACATAATCGGATCGGGTCGGGGCAAAAGAAAAAGCAAAAAAAGAGGAAACGAAACCCACTTAACTGGATCGGATGGTGTTTACGAGACTGGATCGGGTCAGAGCAGAGAAAGGCAAAAAAGAAGGGGGAAACAAAACTCACCTGCTCGGATCAGAAGGTAATAAGAGACAAAGAAAAGACTGATTACTCGAACTGATCTGATCCACTCCGAAAGTCTTCATCCGAGTCGATCCGGTTAACCTCACTGTCCGATCGAAACTTGACTTTTCCCTCAGATCTGATCCCAATGCAGATGTCCGAACCGAACCAAAATAGCCTAACTTAGTGTGCAAGATTTTTTCCAACTATCTGAATAAATGCTTGACATAGCCTTCAACTTGACGAACAGTTAGGATTCAAACATGACAAATATTAAGAATCATTCTGAACATTATTGCTTCCTTGGCCCTTTACATTATGCTTTCATGTATTTGCTCTGCATTTCTATCACACGTAGCACACACTTTAGTTCACATGCACACAGAGGGGACACGAGCAACTTTACTCTAATCCTTGCCATTGTTTCTTCAATAGTCTAGCGATCATGGCCGAAAGACGTTCTTCTAGATTAGCAAAGAAGACGGAAATTGCAGAAACTTCCGAGAAATATACTCTCGATGACATATCTTCTTCTTCAGACCCTGAATGGAATGACGAGGGCTCAGATTATGAAATAGGAACGCATAACAATGAAACACCTTCGGACAGTGAAGCTTCTCTGGGCTATGAGGAGGAAGGAGGGATTGGAGATTGCCAAGTTCCTGACGAATTTGAGTCTGCCATTATCTTGGAATCACCCATGGACTCTATTGAATCAGCGATCGACGATGATAGACTCGCTCGCATATGTCTAAAGCACGGTATACTAAGAAGGGATACTCTGGTGCCGTCGAAAACTGACCGTCCTCTCAATCCCCCAGAAGGATTTATGGTAATCACCCGATTGATGTGCATGGTTGGGGCTATCCCACCGGTTTCTCCTTTTGTTGTCGACTTCCTAAGACAGATGCGGATTGTCCCCATGTAGCTGCATCCCAACTCCTATGCTTACTTATGCACCTTATATGTAGCATACCGCGAGATCTTAGATACAGAGCTCACTTTCGACGACGTTCATTTGTTTTATAACTTCAAGCATCGGACTCGAGAAACTCCTTCTTTCTCATACTTTGAACCAGTCCCAAAAAGGAAAATAATTTCAGCTCCATTCAGCAGCAAGGCCGGCGATTCCAAGCTGGAATGGTTTTATATAAGGCAACAGTCGGGATGTGCTAGGAGATGGACAAAAATCAAGTAAAGCATTGGTTTTCTAGATCTCAACTCTGAGTGTCCACGCCAATACATTAATCTATTTTCTTTTTGTTTGCAGTTGATAATCCCAAACAAATATCGGGTCAAGTGTATTGTGATCGGATGCATAAGCCCCTTAATGGCGACCAAAAATTTCTAACCATCGATGAAGTCCTTAAGGATGAATACCTTCATCGTCACGGGCTACTGTCCATTACCCGTAGCATAGGTCATGGGTCGGGTCCATATGTATACATCCCTCCAGTGGATGTAATTCCAGGAATGGGCGAGTGCTCGAAAAGCCCCACCATACCACTTCGAACTTCACCTTCTCCATCTTCGACTCAAGACGATGAGCTGGCTAACATACGCGAAAAGCACCGAGAAGGGTACATCGTCCCTGGGGATGCTATTTCTCCTGAGAAATCACCATCTCCTAAAGAACTGCCAACAGACGCTTCCCAAGGAGATGTCCCTACTACTGAGGATCCTACATTTCAGGGCTTAGGAGATCTCCCCCTACCTGAAACTATCTATACCTCCGAGGATTTCGGCTCAAATTCTTTAGTTTTTACTTCTTCAAAGGAGACTACCCCTGTTAAGGCCAGAGAGTCCACTCACGCTGGCTCGGCTTCGGACTCGGGTATGTCGGGGGGAACATCACTTAGGATGCACTTAACACAATAGCACTACACTTCACAGCACTTACTCCTTACGAGAATACTGATTTTGAATTCCACTTGTATTGTTGCGCAGGTACAATGTCTCGTGCTCACTATGATATCAGGAAACTACGCCGCAGCATGACGAGGCCCCCTCACAATGTTGAGCATGATCGCCGCGAAAGCCAAGGTAGAGAGGATAGAAGGCCTTATGACTCTTATCAGTCGCGGACCTCGCGCTCTCGCTCTCCCATTCGGTCGGATCCAGAGCGATACAAAAGTCACCAAGGTCATCGAGGAGATGACACGTCGCAGTCAAAAGATCAAACCTCTTCTCAAGAAAAACGCGGTAGGGAAAGAAGCCCGCCGTAAGATACCGGTTCATGAGACAAGCGTAAGGTTCCTGCTAAGCGGTCTAGGAAGGGTGAGGAGGCCATCGTGCCCTCCACACGTAAGGATACCGAGCTAACATTCCCTACGCCTCCACCATTGGATGCTGAAACTGCAGTTAAGCGGGCATATCTGGAGGAGCAGTTCCCCGAACACTATTTTGAGAACCTGACTTTCTTACCCGCTCTTGAACCTATTTCCTCGAGGTGGGAAGACGAGGCCAAAGTGAAAATTGACGCAGTCGAAAGACCATATTCAGAGATGTTCAAGCATTCGCGTAACCTTTCCAGAATCATCCGAACTCTAATCACGGATACTGACTCAATGAAAAAGACTACAGAAGCCGACGCAAGAGCCTTGAAAATTTTGGGGAAAGATCTTGAGGATACACAGGCTCAGCTTGCCATCGATCAACGGGATGCTGCCAACTTCAAGCAGCAATTTGAAGAGCTGCAAAAATGTTATCATGACTTGCTAGAGTCTCATAGTCAAGAGCACTCGGAGCTGATGAAGCAAGCAGAAGATGCTAAGTCGGAATACCCCAAAAAGCAACTTGCTTACACTGCTCTTGAGCGAGAAAAGGCCGAGTGAGGAAGAACGCTGACTTGGCTTCCAAGCTGATGGAGGCCGAAAACAGGGCTGCCCTAGCAGAGGGCAATGTTGAAAGTGTCATTAAGTCGGCCAAAGAGACCCGCAAGCAGCTGTCAGAGGCCCAGGAGGACGTGCATGGTTTTGGCGAACTAATGATCGAATTTTTTGCACATATAATTCGTCACCGAAACATCTCTTGGATCGAAGATTATCCGACTACCTTGGTTCATGTGTGGACCCAAATAATTGAATGGGAGAAGGAGGAACTCAAGGTAGATTCTGTCGATGAAGACCAGCTCATGGAAAAATATCTAAGAGATGGTGAGCCGGCACGTCTGGCTGAGGGGCGTCGCCTCATCGCTGCTGCCATGGAGGAGGAAAAGCGGAAGGCTAAACAAAAGGACATCTCGGAGGCTGGTTCTTGTTCCACTGCCGCTGAAACTTCTGAAGTAGAGGGATATGACCCCGAAAACCTGGGGATCCCTCGGGCAACTCTTTTATCCCCCATACCCAAGACGGCGTCAGAGACGGCAGTTACTCCAGTTGAGAAATCATCGGAAGGTATTTCTACCTTTTCACCCTAATTCGTCAAAGTTGTCTCCACTTTTCATCACATAATCGGGCAATCAATGAAGGATCCTTTGTTTTCTCCTGAGTTGATAACTGTTGCTTCTCACTCTGTAGGTGTTGAACTGTCCGAGAAGACAGATGTGCCTCAGGGAACCACTGCTGGAGCAAAGTCAGCGGAGAAGGCTGAAGTAGAAAAGGATAAGGCCGATGCTCCTCGGGATGAAAAGATGATAGACGCCTTGAAGGACGACGGCGGTAACGAGGAACATGAGGAAGACCCTGAGGTGGCTATAGTTGGGGAGTCAAAAAGCGCTGATGACATCACTTTAGCTGCATTGAAAGCCGAACAAGACAAACGTATGCAGCTTAAAGTTGAAGACCTGGACCCCGAAAGCCTTAAGCCTCTTGCAGTGGTAGATGCTGGATCAAGGTTAGTTGTTAAGCTTTCGACTAGGTCTATTACAGAAGAGCTTGCTAAAAACTCTTCTCTTGATTCCAGTGTTCCGATTCCTGGGAAAAAATCAACCGATTCCAGCACTTCAGTCACAGGGAGGAGGAAACCAAGGAGCATTTTAACTGATGCTGAAAGAGAGGTGAAGGATGCTCAGAAGGCTGCTAAAAAGTCCAAGTCCACTCCAACGCCTAAGTGATGAAGTGTTTTGTTTTATTTTAGTATTTAATTGGCCTGCAATTATTGCAGCGAGTGTGGACCTCGCATCTTCTTTTTTGCTTGTTTTCCTTGTACAAACTCACACGTTTGTAAATAAACATTGGCTCTAACACCCAAATTAGATATGAATTCGACAAAATAGAATCAAAAAGCAAATAAGAACACGCAATTTATAGTGGTTCGGCGTTAACGAGCCTACGTCCACTTTGTTTTCTTTTATTTGATGATTTGAATATGAATACAGCAATGATTCACACTCAACCTCACAATTAGAATGCATAAACTCACTCAAATCTCTCAAAAATGGGCTTTAAGAGATGATTTTGATCTGAATATGATTGCAGAATTCGGCTATGGAGGAAGTATGGATTGAGAATTTTCCAAAAGATCCTTTCAAATTCGTCTAGGTGGTTTATTTATAGGTGAAAAATCTCCTCGAAGTGGCTCTGGTTCGGAATTGCGTGGCATCCATCCCTTGAGAGTCGGGTTCGGAGGCTCTAAGATGACTACAGCGTATTGATAGAGTAGGAGATCATGGGAGAAATGGTCAGATCTTGTCCGAGTCTTCAGGGGATATGCGCAGTAACGGCTACAGATTTAAAGGAAAAGGGGTTCGGATCGGGGCCTTCGATCCGATCCAGTGATGCAACTCGCTGTCCCTTGATTCTGCTGACGTACTCATCCGATCTGAACCGATGCGATTGCTTACTTTCTTCTGATGCTGCTGAAGTGTTCCTCCGATCCGAACCGCTGAAGCCACCTGCTATCCATTGGTACTGCTGACGTATTACCGATCCGATCCGAGGTAATGAGGCTACTTTTGTATCTCTCTGATCCGATCTGAGGAAGTGTCTGCGCTCTTGATCTTTATTCACCTCCTGCACTATCTTTCTCCGATTCGATCTGATCCGATTGGAGTCCTTCTCACTATTTTCTCTTTGTGTAGCCTAGTTCACAAAGTAGGCTAACACCGTATATCTCCTTTCAATTATGTGTTGTATTATCTTTCTGCTATTATGTATTTAAATGTAATTTAAATCTCTGATATTTGTAAAATGTGTAATATTTATTCATACTCTATATATTCTTGTATTCTGATGGAATTGTTGTAATAAACAATGAAATGTTCTTCTGTTTGTGTTCTGATTCGTCTTGTCCTCACGGTAATTCGTTCTTTCTCTTCTCTTCGGAGATCGGGCAAGTTCGGGTCGCTTCATTTGATATCGTAGCTCTGGTTTACAGAGCTCGAGAACAAGACACATTAGAACCAAATGAAAGAATTCATCAGAGGTTGGATTAGTAATATCCAATAATAATTACTCATTAGAGATAGGATCAGTGGAGTCCTAGAACGAGTGGAAATAGTGAAATTTTTGAAATAAAAATTTTAAAAAAACTTTGTTTTGAAAATTAAATTCAAGTATATGTATTTGAATATTTTATTTATATTGACTTTGGACAATTGAGTACATAAAGGTTTTGCATATACGCGTCATGAACGTATATTCGAAGTTTTAATATGCTGGCTAGATATAGAATCACATTCTAGACACCCGAGGATAATTCTGGTGATGTGGCCACATCATCAGTATTTATGTTCGTGTTTCGAAGGTGTGAAATCTATATATTTCCATTAGACAGGTGTGAGAACCAAAACTTACATAAGTTTATTGTTGTGATTTGGCATCAAAAACATGATTTTCTGTATATATATATATATAAGATATGAATTTGAAACGATAATCCACTAATTGATTGATGGTTGTGTTGTTTGATTATTGGTTTGAAATTTTGAACTATTTAGCCTAATTGAACCGAATATTGAACTGTATTGAAAAATGATTACAAATGCATGCATATACATGTACTTACATTGAATAGGTCATAGCAAGGAGGCTAGAGAAGAAGAATAAAATTGTTTGCCCGACAAATAGGTACATGTTTTGTAACAACCCGTGTTTTTATAACGTGTAATAACCATAAATCAGGGCAGAATTAATTTTTAAAATAAGAATCAAGGGAAACGGGTTACGCCATTGCGTTCGTCTCAAAATTCTGCTTGGAAACGAGTCCGAGTTTTCGAAAATCGGAGTCCGTATGACCAAGTTATGACCTTTCAAAGTTTTCAGAAATTTTCAAGTTCAAAACAGTCTCAATTCGAATTCAAAAATTCGAATTTCAAACCTCCAAATGGACTGGGCGGGAAATTTCCCGCCCAGGACTAGGTCGGCCTGGGGGTCGACTATGTGGTCGACCTACCCAGGACCAGGTCGACCATAGTGTCGACCTGGGGGTCGACTATGTGGTCGACCTACCCAGGACCAGGTCGACCATAGTGTCGACCTGGGGGTCGACCTGGTGCCTGAGCCCATTTCTGAAGTAGGATTCACTCTGATGTATTTGTCCTCGTTTCTGCCCACATTCGTTGACCTGACCCTATAAATACAGCCCCTAACACCAGTCTCTCTACACAAAATTCTTTCTGACCTTATGCTGCTCTGATTCTGATTGAAAAGTTTGAGAGAAGGACTGCTTCTTCTATGTTGAGACAACGTTAAGGAAATTGCTGATTTAGGGATTTCTATTAGGACTTGACTAAGCACATTCAACATCGACTCTCTTTTTCTAATTCTCGAACCACGATCTGTAAGCCCCAGTTATTTTCAGATTTAAACTTTAAATGTATTATGAATATGATGTAAATTGAAATTGGACCTATGTATGATGACTGTTAACATTCATTCTCGTTCATCTTGGATCTTGACTCTTGAATATTACTATGACATTGATTTGGGGCCTATTCATGTTGTAAATCAAAAGAAACCCCTCTTATTATCATGTTGAATCTTTTATTAGTCACATGTTTATGACTATCACCTTATGACAGTCGTTATCATGACTATACTATCACCTTATGACAGTCGTATCATGACTATACTATCACCTTATGACAGTCGTCACCATGACTATACTATCACCTTGTGACAACTGTTATTTTGACTAGTACCTTATCTTGCTAGATTTGGAATCTTTATGTTTGAGGCCAATATTTCATATGCCAGTAATGTTTTAATCTTTTATTTCAAGTCATATCATGTTATGCTAGTAATGACTTTTGCCACATTATACCCGTTCCTCTTTATGTTATTCCCTATTAGATTTATTTGTATCGATTCGAACTTACGTGCGATGGGAATACGATTTGGGTAGACTAAGTAAAACATAAATTAGCTTTAAACTTGAACATGAACGTTGTTATGACTTGAACCTGAATATGGACATGAACTTGACACGATTTGACATGAAACATGACCTGAAAACTTGACATGAATCTAGACATGAAAAGTTGAACGTGGGCATGACAGTTAGATAAACTTGAAAATGGCCAACTCGAGGTTGGGTTGAGTTTGTAGTGTAAATCTGCCCGGAACCGCCCGGCAAATCCAGTGGCTGCAAACAATAAGATCCAATGTGGGTAGTTGGTCATATCGCACGTAAAACCCCGAGGTTAGACTATGTTGTGGTGTAAATCTGCCTGGAACCGCCCGGCAAATCCAGTAACCACAACAGTTAGTCTAATGTGAGAGGTTGGCGTGCACTAATGAATTAATGCCACATGATAGGGTTAAGTCATGAATCACTTGAATATACTTAACCAACTTGACACAATGAATTGATATGGTTAAGTCATGAACTGCTTGAACACACTTAACCAACTTGATACATGATTTGGATAGGGTTAAGTCATGAATTTGAATGACAACACTTAACCCATTAGAAACCCTAGTTACGCGGTCCTTTTCAGCAGTAACCTACTTAGATGTATCACGATACCCTGGGACTAGGAAGGGTGGGGCAGATTACTGGGCTGATTGTAAGCGACCAGAATGACGACTGAGTAGGTGCGCCATTGTAGGTTCAGGCGGGCTATGGTCGTGCACGTATTCCGGAGTTGAAAAAGCAGGCATTGGGCACCCGTAGATTTACACTGTGCGTGCTTGATTCGTGTCGGTGGTTGGCACCATAGGACTTGATACACTCTATGGTGGACCTAGCATAGGTAACTACATTTCTGGATAGGGCCGTATGACACAGACACATGACGAGCTAGGACTTGTAAGGAGCCGATCGATTAATAGATCGTACCTAGGACCCCGTAATGGGTCACTTCATGACACTGGGCTAAGGGATCATTTCATGATTAATACTTGACATGGGTTAGAACACTAGTACAGATGGTGCAGCGAACCTTGAATATGCGATGCTTGACTTAACTTATCTTGTTATCTTAATGATCCTACTAGTTCTGTTATCATCCTTATGTTTAATTCCAGTTTTCACATATCATGTTACCTTTACTAGTTTTCATACTGAAAGTCACTAGGTCTTACCAGTCTTTATGACTGACCCTTTTTCTTTCGCTTCCTTTTCGTTTCTTCCCGCCAGGTTAAGAGGGAGGAAACACTAGCTCTTAGCTTGGATTCAACTTGCTTTCTGACAGCTTATGTACGGTTTGGTCTTGGGCTATATTATGGCTGCTTCTGCTATTTATGGGGAATAATTTACTTTTGTTTTAAAGTTTATGCTTCTTTACTATGAACTTGATGTAATGGAATAATTTGTATCTTGGATATATGAGCTTTTGACTCTTTTCTGGAAAATAATGAAAAGTTGGTTTTTAATTTCTACCGCTGCTTTATTTATGTTCTGGCTTGTGATATCTTTGTGCATGTTTACCTAGATAATACTCCACCAAAACTAGTGCATTCCCTTGTGAGTGACCCTAGCAGAGGTGGGGTGTTACATTTGGTATCAGAGCAGAAGGTTACCAGGTTGGGCAAAAGTTTTAAAAACCTTCCGAAAATGTTTTCAAAACTATTTATAAAGAAGCATTTTTTAAGAAAAGTTTTATGTTTAAAAAGGTTATTCCCTAAGAAGCCATTAGCACTTCCCTTTGTTTCCTCGTTTGAATCTTTTCTTTTCGTTTTTCAGCACGGCCGATCTTAACCTTCCTGAGGGAATACCCGTGCCTGGATGGTTCCGAAGGTACTTAGAAGCCGGGGCCAACGACGCGGGCACGGCAAACATCCCTCCTCCTCCTCCCCCAGTGGCCGCGGTTCCTCCTCCTCCTGGTACCGCCTTTGCCAAAATATGCAAAGACTTTAAAGCGATGGGCGGCAAGAACTTCGTTGGAACTGAAACCTTCGTTGAGGCACGAAACTGGTTAAAGGAGACTGAAGACTTGTTCATTATCTTTGATATGGAGGACTATAGGAAAGTTCAGTTGGCAGCATGGTTGTTGAAAGAGGAAGGTGCATTTTGGTGGGAAGTCACCAACGCTACCAGGCCAGTTGAGACTTAGGCAGACTTTAGAGAGAGGTTTGGGCTTAAATTCCTATCATCCGCAGAGGAGAACCTTCAGATGGAGAGGTTCCTAGCACTCAAGCAATGGGATATGTATGTGAGGGAGTATGTGAATAAGTTTAATCAGCTTGCTCGGTTCGGTTTGGATTTGGTCAACACAGCCCTGAAGAAGGCTGTATGCTTTGCTCGAGGATTGAACGAGCCACTACATAGCTTGACCCTAACTCATATACCCATGGGGGCGACCTTTAAAAGCTTGGTGGATATGGCTCTATTCCATGAGGATGACAAGAATAGCAAGAAGGAGGTTAAGCCTACTGAAACTCAAAATAAGAAAGCTGACTTCAAGAAGGGGAACAACAAGAATAATAAGAATAACAAGGGCAACAACAAATCACGTGAGACGAGGAAGTGCAACTTCTGTGGTATTACTGGACATCTAGCTAAAGACTGTAGAAAGAAGAAGAGGAAGTTGGGTGAAAGCTTTCATTGTGGAGATACCGGACACATCAGCAAGGATTGCCCTAAGAAGCAAGGGCAGGGACAAGGGCAGACCCAGCGAGCTGGACCTACTGGAGGGCAGTTGCATGCTCTCAACACCACTCCAGCTCTTGACCGAGATAGTAATATTTCCGTAGAAAGCCTTGTTTACATTTCTGACTTTCCTGTTCGAACCTTATTTGACTCTGGCGCATCGCATACTTTTATTTCTTCTGATATTGTTGAAAATCTGCACCAAAGTACTAGTCTGGTTGAGGATCCCGTTATAGTTTCAAATCCAATTGGGGGCTCTGCCCATTTATCTATGATGTGTGTGGATTTGAGGATCTCTATCTTAAGCGTAGAATTCACGTGTAATGCTTATGTTCTCGGATTCATAGGATACAGTTTGATCCTAGGTATGGATTGGCTGTCCGATTATGGAGCCGTTCTTGATTGTGAACGAAGGGTAGTGAGGCTCATGACTCGCCTTGGTAATACCCTTGAAATTTCTTGTAACCCTAAGGGTCCGGTCATGTTATGTTATCTTGAATCCCTTGACTCGTCCGACGATAATTTGCAATCTTTAAGAGTGGTCCGAGAATATCCAGATGTCTTTGATGAAGTGAGGGGATTACCTCCTAAACGCGAGATATAGTTCCGAATTTATCTTGTTGATAATGCCAAGCCAGTTTCATTGCCCGTTAGGCACATGGCCCCGCAAGAAAGAAGAGAGCTCGGTAAACAAATCAACGAGTTGCTTGAGAAAAATTTCATAAGACGAAGCATTTCTGAATGGGGTGCTCCGGTGGTATTCGCTACTAAGGCGGATGGATCGCTTCGTTTGTGCGTAGATTATCGTGAGTTAAACAAGCTGACAAAGAAGAATAGACACCCCCTACCAAGAATCAACGATTTGTTTGACCAGCTTGTGGGAGCATCTGTTTTCTCTCAACTCGATCTAGCCACAGGATTCCATCAGCTCAGAATGGCTGAGGATAGCATTGACAAAACTGCGTTTAGGACTCCAGACGAGTTCTGCGAATGGCTCGTCATGCCGTTTGGGCTAACAAATGCACCCGCATACTTTGTAGATTTGATGAGTAGGGTGTTTCGGGAGTTCCTTAACAAGTTTATGGTAGTTTTCATGTATAATATTTTGATCTTCTCAAAAGATGAAGAAGAGCATTCTAGGCATCTCAAGGAAGTCATGGAAACACTTAGAGCACAACAGTTAAAGGCTAAGTTCTCCAAATGCCATTTTTGGAGGAAGGAAGTTCGGTTCCTTGGACATGTAGTTTCTAAGCAAGGCATAGCCGTGGACCCCGCAAAGGTAGCTGCGGTACAGGATTGGAAAATTCCGAAGAATGCAACGGAGGTGAGGAGCTTTCTCGGTTTGGCGGGCTACTACAGGAAGTTCGTTAAGGACTTTGCTAAGATTTCAGCCCCTCTTACCAAGTTAACAAAGAAGAACCTACCTTTTGCATGGGACATAGAACGTGACGCTGCTTTTCAGAGACTTAAGAGAGCCCTCACCACAGCTCCAGTTTTGGCATTACCCTATGGAGGTAAGATGTTTACCGTGTACACAGATGCGTGCGGCATGGGATTAGGCGTTGTCCTAATGCAGGAAGGAAGAGTAATATGCTACGGGGGCAGACAACTTAAAGTTCATGAGAAAAACTATCCCACGCATGACTTGGAGTTGGCCGCGATTGTTTTTGCACTTAAAGCTTGGCGCCATTATCTTCTAGGGGAGAGGTTCGAGCTGTACACCGACCACAAATCGCTTAAGTACCTCTTCTCATAGAAAGACATGAATCTGAGACAACAGCGGTGGATGGAGTTCTTGGCATCATATGACTTCGATATAGCTTATACCCCTGGCAAGGGTAATGTGGTGGCGGATGCGCTAAGTAGAAAAAGGTTGACTTTGAGCCCCTTGTTTGTTGAAATGAAAAGCCTTGAGTTTATAGCAACCTTTGATTTTACACCTGCTGTTGAGACATTGACTGCTACATTAGCATCTCTTGAGCTAAGACCTACACTTCTAGATCAAGTAGGGACTTCACAGAAGTAAGACCCGCAGATAGTTGAAATCATGGACAAGCTGATTAGGGGTGAGACGTCGAGTCACCTCAGTAGGTATGCCATAGATGACAAGGGATGGCTAAGGCGCGATGGAAGGCTATGTGTCCCACAAGTGGGAGACTTAGTAAGGAGAGTTCTCGAAGAGGCGCATCACTCGAAGATGACTATACATCCCGGAGGGGATAAGATGTACAGGGATATGAAACGCGTTTTCTTTTGGGCTGGAATGAAAAAGGACGTGGCAGAGTTCGTTTCGAAGTGCATGGTGTGCCAGCAAGTAAAGGCCGAGTCGAAGAAGCCCGGTGGACTATTACACCCTTTGGAGGTTCCGCAATGGAAATGGGAGAGTATCTCGATGGATTTCGTGGATGGACTGCCTAGGTCAAGGAAGGGAAATACTAGCATATGGGTCATAGTTGATAGACTCACGAAAAGTGCTCACTTCATTCTGGTGAAAAGCAAGAGGACCGCATCAGGGCTAGCGTCTATTTACCTTCGAGAGATAGTATGATTGCATGGAGTGCCTTCTAGTATAGTTAGTTATCGTGACCCAAGTTTCACTAGCCAGTTCTGGAATAGTCTGCAAGAAGCAATGGGAACACGACTGAACTTGAGCACGACCTATCACCCACAGACGGATGGACAAACCGAAAAGGTAAATAGGGTACTAGAAGATCTCCTGAGGCTATGTATTCTTGACTTTCGTGGTACTTGGGAAGACCATCTTCCTCTCGTGGAGTTTGCATATAACAATAGTTACCAAGCTAGCATCGGAATGGCACCGTTCGAAGCCATGTATGGAAGACCGTGCAAGTCGCCAACTTCTTGGTGGGAGACGACAGACATGCTTATACTTGGCCCTGATATGATAAGAGACACTTCTGAGAAGATTGAGTTGATACGAAGACGGATGAAAACGGCCCAAGATAGACATAAATCTTATGCGGACCAGAGAAGGACAGACCTAGAGTTCGAAGTTGGAGATATGGTCTTTATAAAAGTTTCTCCATTACGCAATGTAGTTCGTTTTGGAGCAGTTGGAAAGCTAGCACCAAGATTTGTAGGACCGTTCCCCATCACCGAGAGGATTGGACGGATGGCCTATAAGGTAGACTTACCCGAGAAGCTGGATGGGGTGCACAACGTCTTTCACGTCTCGCATCTCCGGAAGTGTTTGCATGAGTCAGCCGAAGTGGTTGAGCCAAGCATCCTTGAAGACGTAGAAGTGGAAAAAGAAGAAACAATGAGGCGAGTTCCGATTCGTATTTTAGGAACGGAGATTAAGAAGCTAAGGAATCGAGAAGTCAAGCTAGTGAAAGTGCAGTGGAGTGAAACCCAAGAAGACGCAACTTGGGAAGCCGAAGAGAAGATACGCGCGCTTTACCCATTTCTTTTTTAGGGTACATTCTCGATCTCTTTTTCCTTGAAAACCTTTTCGTATCATGCTTCTAATATCTATGTTTGTCTTGTTATCTTCTCGATCTTATCTTGAGAACCTTAGGTAGAACCATATGGATGTAAACATGTGATTGAAACATGTTATGGTTGATGTTTGCTAATGGTTGCAAGTGGTTGCTAGTGGATGCATGACACACATTAGGCACTAGATCGGCTCAGGCACATTTTCATGTTGCATATGCATGAGTGCTAATACTTGTACATGGATGGAACTCGTTATGCTATCACTTGGATGTTGCATATGGATGAATGCTTGTTCACTCATGTAGAGATTATAAACTATGTTAGGAATTTGCATACATGTTGGATTCATGACACTAACATATTTTTGCATTAAGGAGGTTTACTGAATCAGTAACCGCCTGATCTTTTGCATTAGATAAGTACATATACACACACTTACTGCATATGTTCATACAGCACTAGAAATCTCTTAAGGACAATGGTTTCCTGTGGATGATGCTTTGAGTAGATGGATGATGGATGGTAGGACACATCCTCCCTAACTTAGAGATTTCGGGGACGAAATCCTTTAAAGAGGGGAGAATGTAACAACCCGTGTTTTTATAAGGTGTAATAACCATAAATCAGGGCAGAATTAATTTTTAAAATAAGAATCAAGGGAAATGGGTTACGCCATTGCGTTCGTCTCGAAATTCTTCTTGGAAACGAGTCCGAGTTTTCGAAAATCGGAGTCCGTATGACCAAGTTATGACCTTTCAAAGTTTTCAGAAATTTTCAAGTTCAAAACAGACTCAATTCGAATTCAAAAATTCGAATTTCAAACCTCCAAATGGACTGGTCGGGAAATTTCCCGCCCAGGACCAGGTCGACCTAGGGGTCGACTATGTAGTCGACCTACCCAGTACCAGGTCGACCATAGTGTCTACCTGGGGGTCGACCTGGTGCCCGAGCCCATTTCTGAAGATGGATTCACTCTGATGTATTTGGCCTCGTTTCTGTCCACATTCGTTGACCTGACCCTATAAATACAGCCCCTAACACCAGTCTCTCTACACAAAATCTTTTCTGACCTTATGCTGCTCTGATTCTGATTGAAAAGTTTGAGAAAAGGACTGCTTCTTCTACGTTGAGACTGCGTTTAAGGAAATTGATGATTTGGGGATTTCTATTAGGACTTGACTAAGCATATTCAACATCGACTCTCTTTTTCTAATTCTCGAACCACGATCTGTAAGCCCCAGTTATTTTCAGATTTAAACTTTAAATGTATTATGAATATGATGTAAATTGAAATTGGACCTATGTATGATGGCTATTTACATTCATTCTCGTTCATCTTGGATCTTGACTCTTGAATATTACTATGACTTTGATTTGGGGCCTATTCATGTTGTAAATCAAAAGAAACCCCTCTTATTATCATGTTGAATCTGTTATTAGTCACATGTTTATGACTATCACCTTATGACAGTCGTTATCATGACTATACTATCACATTATGACAGTCGTATCATGACTATACTATCACCTTATGATAGTCGTTACCATGACTATACTATCACCTTGTGACAACTATTATTTTGACTAGTACCTTATCTTGCTAGATTTGGAATCTTTATGTTTGAGGCCAATATTTCATATGCCAGTAATGTTTTAATCTTTTATTTCAAGTCATATCATGCTATGCTAGTAATCACTTTTGCCACATTATACCCGTTCCTTTTTATGTTATTCCCTATTAGATTTATTTGTATCGATTCGAACTTACGTGCGATGGGAATACGATTTGGGTAGATTAGGTAAAACATAAATTAGCTTTAAACTTGAACATGAACGTTGTTATGACTTGAACCTGAATATGGACATGAACTTGACACGATTTGACATAAAACATGACCTGAAAACTTGACATGAATCTAGACATGAAAACTTGAACGTGGGTATGACAGTTAGATAAACTTGAAAATGGCCAACTCGAGGTTGGTTGAGTTTGCAGTGTAAATCTGCCCGGAACCGCCCGGCAAATCCAGTGGCTGCAAACAACAGGATCCAATGTGGGTAGTTGGTCATATCGCACGTAAAAACCCGAGGTTAGACTATGTTGTGGTGTAAATCTGCCCGGAACCGCCCGGAAAATCCAGTAACCACAACAGTTAGTCTAATGTGAGAGGTTGGCGTGCACAAATGAATTAATGCCACATGATAGGGTTAAGTCATGAACCACTTGAATATACTTAACCAACTTGACACGATGAGTTGATAGGGTTAAGTTATGAACTGCTTGAACACACTTAACCAACTTGATACATGATTTGGATAGGGTTAAGTCACGAATTTGAATGACAACACTTAACCCATTAGAAACCCTAGTTACGCGGTCCTTTTCAGCAGTAACCCACTTAGATGTATCACGATACCCTGGGACTAGGCAGGGTTGGGCACGATTACTGGGCTGATTGTAAGTGACCAGAACGACGGCTGAGTAGGTGCGCCATTGTAGGTTCAGGCGGGCTATGGTCGTGCACGTAGTCCAGAGTTGAAAAAGCAGGCATTGGGCACCCGTAGATTTACACTGTGCCTGCTTGATTTGTGTCGGTGGTTGGCACCATAGGACTTGATACACCCTATAGTGGACCTAGCACAGGTAACTACATTTCTGGATAGGGCCATATGACACAGACACATGACGAGCTAGGACTTGTAAGGAGCCAATCGATTAATATATCATACCGTAGGACCCCGTAATGGGTCACTTCATGACACTGGGCTAAGGGATCATTTCATGATTAATACTTGACATGGGTTAGAACACTAGTACAAATAGTGCAGCAAACCTTGAATATGCGATGCCAGACTTGACTTATCTTGTTATCTTAATGATCCTACTAGTTCTGTTATCATCCTTATGTTTAATTCCAGTATTCACATATCATGTTACCTTTACTAGTTTTCATACTGAAAGTCACTAGGGCTTACCAGTCTTTATGAATGACCCTTTTTCTTTCGTTTCTTCCCCCCAGGTTCTGAGGGAGGAAACGCTAGCTCTTAGCTTGGATTCAACTTGCTTTCTGACAGCTCATGTACGGTTTGGTCTTGGGCTATGCTATGGCTGCTTCTGCTATTTATGGGGAATAATTTACTTTTGTTTTATAGTTTATGCTTCTTTACTATGAACTTGATGTAATGGAATAATTTGTATCTTGGATATATGAGCTTTTGACTCTTTTCTGGAAAATAATAAAAAGTTGGTTTTTAATTTCTACCGCTGCTTTATTTATGTTCTGCCTTGTGATATCTCTGTGCATGTTTACCTAGATAACACTCCACCAAAACTAGTGCATTCCCTTTGTGAGTGACCCTAGCAGAGGTGGGGTGTTACATGTTTACTAATTTCTTGGGTTTCAATGATTTTATGAGCCGATTGGCTAGCCGCTTGGCTGTTTCTTTTTCTTTTTGGATTGTTGAGGGCCATGGGAGGCTATTTGAAATATCCCGAAGTCCCCGGTGCAGGGGAGGTTATGGCGAAATTTTTCGAAAATTTAGGGTGTTAGCCAAATTTTTGAAAAATTTGAAAAGTTCTTAGAAACTGAAAGGTTGAAGAACTTAAGCCGTAAAGAAAATAATGGAAGTTGAGTTGATTAGTTAAACAACTTTTAGCTTCGTTCCTTTTTGGGGATGAAAAGTTTTAAGTGGTGGAGATTGTAATAACATGGAAATCTGAGCCAATTTAAAAAAATTATTTTGGCAATTTTAGTGAATTTTGAATATTTAAAATGATTTATTTTGAATAATATCAAAGAGAAATTTATTTTGAATAGAATTAGAACGTATATATTTATTTGAATCGTAGTCAGAATATAAATATTTATTTTTAATTATAAAAGGAATTGAAAATGGCGCGGTAGTTTGAAAATTCGATTTCAAAGTTCAAATGGATGTACAAGATTCAAAATAAACCGGATTTTAGCAAAACCAAAAATAATAGAATCTATTTGAGAATATCTTTCCAACGAACCCGAAAAATCGAAATTTCATAGCGGGAATCAAAAGTTATGTCCAGTTGAAAATTCAGAATAGTCGTTGTGGAATTCTGGCCCTTAAAAATGGAGATTTTGCAAACGACCTCGGTTTTCGACGAAACCACTTTTGTTGGATCCGTGATTCAAATTATTGCTAGATTCCAAAATTCATAATTTTTCGAATCAATATGTGAGCGTGGCAAAGTAAAACGCGTTTGACCCGTTTTAGTTGATTTTAATCAATTGGAAAATGACCATTTTTCAAGCGGTCTCAGAATTTGACGAAATCAGTTTTATTAGGACCGTATCGTCAATACGAAGCTAGAAATATTTTTTGGGAATTTGTAGAGTCCATATGTGGCCCCGGTAAATTGAAATGTGCATTCAAATTCAATATATAGAGTTATATTTTGATTTTGACGAAAACTGATCGAAACGATCGAATCAGCTTACGATACATATCCCATATTGTTCGAAATGGGGGTAATTAGCTATGGACGACAGGCGGTGGGTTTCGTTTCGAGGTCAAAATAAAAAGTTGCTTTTTGAATTTAAAAATAAATTAAATATATGTTTATATAAAACACCCCCCTCGCATTCTCTATCCCTCCTCTCTCTCTTCAAAATCAGTCAACGAGAAAAAACCCGATCCCCGAATTGAAAGTTGTCGCCACCCTCCCCCATTGTGCCGTCGGAGCTCCACCAGGAGCACCCCATTCCGATCACCCACCCCCTTCCCGTCGTGCCTCTCTCTCCTCCATACCCCTCTCTTCCTTCTCCACTACAGCGAAGCCCTTCCCACCGTCGCGTTCAACATCCACCGCCCCCAAATCCGACCGCGCCCCAGCCTATCCCCACCACCGCGCCTCTGGCCAGACTCCCCACCTCCGGCGATCACCACCAGCGCCCCCTAGTCCTCAACGACCCCTGGGCAGTTGTCCCGACCCCGACTCCGACCAGTGGTGCCTAGCGTCGAACCCTTGGCGACCTGAAGCCCTCTTTTGCTGCTCTACCCTCTTTTTTTAAAGTGAGTTTTATCCTTTTTAATTTTATTTTCAGTTTTCGTTTATTTAGCATAAGTAAAATCTGATTTTTTTATATAGATTAGCATTGATTTTAAATTTGGTTTTTAAAATATTTTGAACAAAGACGAGATTAATATTTCGAACAAAGACGAGATTTTTATTTTGAACAAAGACAAGATTTTTATTCTTATAAAGTTGGGATTTTTATTCGGATGAAGTTGTGGTTTTATTCATATGGAAAGGGGATTTTTATCGATATCAAATGGGATTTTTATATGAAAAACACAATAAAAGTACGATTTTTATTACATTAGAAGTAAAATAAGAATACGATTTTTATGCTAGTATAAAGTTATGATTTTTATATATATTTTAGCAAAGTAAAAATATAATCTTTACCATGTATAGAGCGATATAAAATATAATTTTATCCATGGAGTGATAATATAAAAATGTGATTTTTATACATGTAGTGGCTACGGACAATGAAATTGACAAAAGGCCAGCACGGCGAAGATTTCCTACATATGAAGAGTCGTGGTGATTGGTTTAGCTAGTCGGTGAGAACTTATCACTTTAAATCTTGTTTTCTAGTTAAAGTTATATAGTAGGATGAAGACGGTGCTTAGCTGCACCCGACAACCGTCGTCCACAGACCATGAACGACTTGTTTGATTTTGTTGTGTAGTGAAAATTGGTTGTGATGTGGAATGAATGAAAATAAATGTTCATGTGTTGAAAACATTCATGTGTTGAAGTAAATAAATTATCGTTAAAAATATAACTTTTAACGTGAATGTGAATAAATAAATATTCATTTACAAACCGGACGGTTTGTTTATGTATACCTATTTGAAGGACATTGATTGGGATGATAAATTTTAGACGTCGCCCAACTACACAAATAATATTCGGTGTTTGTGGATTGAAACCCCACACGGGTGTTGGGATGATATTTGGTGTACACTATACCCTATTATTTAGTTGTATGTCGATTGATTGGTCGACAGACTGTGTAAGCGTTAATTATTTATATTTAATGCTTATGCGGTTTGAGTGCACTTTGGATGATGGTTGATTATTAATTGTTGCTATTATATACATGTGTTGTATGGAATCCATATAATTAACATTATATGGTAATTGATTGGGCCTCATTCCAATTGGAAAAATAAAGAATATTAAAATATAGATTCATGTGTTGAATAGAATAAATAGTCATGTGTTGACAGTACTCATGTGTTGAGAATATTCATGCATTGAAAGAAATATGTATTCATGTGTTGAAACTTATCATGTGTTAAGTAAAATATTTTAAACAATAAAATTTACATCTTTATCATAATTTTATAAAATATATTAAATAACAAAAATAGTCATGTGTTGATGATACTCATGTGTTGAGAATATTCATGTGTTGAAAGAAATATAGATTCACGTGTTGAATAGAATAAATATTCATTTGTTGAATAGAATAACGAAGTTATTGAGATATATAAAGCCGTGTTGATTAGAGATGAGCCATTTTGACGCGAACGATATTTATATCGATTATATTCGTTTTTATAATGAATATAGAAAAGGAAGTGATTTCAAAATATAACGTTTTGAAAATATTATCATTTGTATATCGATGATGTGGAATATTCAATTTTGATTCGAAATTGAATATGAAGTTGAAATCGTTTCGAAAACGAATTTAAAACGATTTATAAAATACGTTTTAAAAGGAAATCGACGAAATATAATATATATATATATATATATATATATATTATATATAATGGCCTGAATAGAACGCGTCGCGCTGCGGTAGTTCGTGAATTTCGACCATTGACTTCGAATGGACATTACGGGAGATCCGACCGTCGGATTCTCCTAAAACCGGAACCGTTGGGTTCGTATCGAAAAGAGCTTTCTAACGAATAGATTTGGAATTATGTCCAAATAAAATTTGGAAAAGGTCGCTGTAAGTGCAGTTCGATGGCCGTTGATGGAAATCGACTGTACGGGCCTTGATAAAATTATTAAAAAATTAATAATTTGTGTAAAATCATAATAAATGAATTGGAAAGAACTGGGATGAAAAATTCCACATTTGAAAGGATAAAAGTATATTTTTATCGAAATGAACTAGTTTTGAACTAGATTTGAAATGGTTTTGAAAATAATCAGAATTTCCAATATACGAATTGGAATGGATTTGAATCGAAATTATCTTCGGAATATTTTGATGTTGGATTCCGTGATTAGATGGATATGGTTTTGGAAATTTGAAAGATATATTTTATATCATTATTTCCAATACGATATTTGTTGGTTTCAGAATTTGATATTGAATATAAACCGATATATTTCCTATTCAGAGCCTTGTATTTAATATCAAATGGGATTTTGGGTTCGTCGTGAATGGTGTCTTGAATAACACTGTTCTTGAACCCAGTTTAGAAAAGTATAAATCTTTTAATTAAGATTTAGTGAAATAGTCCAGTTAATTAGTACTTAATTGGAATTGAATTGGTTTTTGGGGTTTATCGTAAGCGGTGTTTTGAATAACACCTGTTCTTTAACCCGATTAACAATAGAAAGTGATTTTGGGTTTATCGTGAATCGTGTTTTAGGTGACATTGGTTCTTTAACCCAGATAAAGATAGAATATTGATTTTTGAGAAGATTAAAACTAAGTAGAGTTTTAATGAATCTTTAATTAGATTAAAGTGATCGAGAATGGAGTATCACCGGTTTTGTTCCAAAGCGATAGTTAAATCTTTAATTAGATTTGAACGTGAAATGGTAATTAACTTTACCGATAGCACCGTGGTGTTAGATATGGAGTATTACCAGTTTTGCTCCATGGGATGAATAGGTTGGGATTGGGAAATAAAATAAATAATTACTTCAGTGTGGTTCGCTAATCCCGACTAGTTTGGAAAACCTTAACATGATTTGAAAAGATATCCAAAGGAAGATTAAAGAATAAATTTAGAAGAATTTATCTTTGATAAAATTAATGGGAACCTTTCCCTAAGAATGTGAAAATTTGAATAAAAGAATATTCTGAATTGGAATGAGGCATATGTTGTGTTTGTGTAACACTTGTTTATTATATACACTGGTTATTTGGAAAGGCCGGGTTTATACCCATTCTGAATAAACGATTCGATGATAAGTCGAAGAGGAAGACGGTGGTTGAAGACCAGAAGTCTTCACATCGTTTGGATGATTATTGATGATCTTGATTGGGCTGTACACCCAAGAGGAGGGAATCAGTTGGTGATCGTCCAGACGTACTTGGAGATCGATGGATATGCGCGGAAAGTGCCTCCGGTTTCGTTCAGGCCCAGAACGAACTTGTAAATGGACTGTGTGTCTGACATTGGATTTTATTTTGTGTTGATTGATCTCTATTAAATATACATCTGTTTGGCAGTGGAGAACTTATTCTCTTTCTTAACGCCCTTCTCTGAGATGTACAATCTCAGAGGTTGTATATCGATGGACATCGGTCGCATGGAGTGAATTGCTTGTGTGGCATGCCTAAGTGGCAGATGATCCAGACTTCTGTTGAAAAACAAAGTCTTGTGGTTGATGAGCAAAGCATGGCCTATGTGGAATAGCTTTGTGTATAGCGTAAATTCGCGAGCCTCACACCTCAGTATAAGTCAAAAACGGGATAGTGACCGTTGGGAGAACACGACGTTTCTTTCTTGTTATGGGTGAAGTCAATGACCTACCAGCCCTGACATTTATATACTTTTTACCTGTGTGGTTGTTGGAATGTGAGGCGCCTCGAATATATGGTCGATAACTGGCACTATGTGAGCCGACATACAGACCATTATATAGGTCCTATAGGACCGGGAAACGTGTGTTCAGGAATGACTAATCCTCAAAAGTAAGAGAGGACCGACCCAATCGATTCCAAGGATCGCCGTGTGTGGTCCTGAGACATTTGCTAGAGTGTCTCGAACAGAGAGGAGCTTTCCCCTTGCCTCGACTCATGACGGAATCCAATTTCCAATATATGACATTGCGGTTTTATTTGTAGAGCCTAGTATGGCGACATGATATATGTTACCCATGTCGTCTATGATTGATATTTATGATTGAAATTGTTTTGACACTATACACTTATAATAGTATCAAATGATTTGTTTTAAACGTACCAAGCATGTTTGGCTATTATAAGGGAAAACCCTATCCTTCGGCTTGCGTTGCATTGTTTGATGGGACCTGGGTCTTATAATAGCTTCATTTTTCTAAAAAGCATTGCGTTGTTTTGTTATATGCACTAGTGTTCTTGGGAGGAAACCCGTTCCGTGTTATAAGGCGTGGTCTCTTGAATTACTCTCTTTTAAAATAAAGATTAATAACTGTTTTAGTTCTCACACTAGTCACATGACTGACTTGGAGTTTATTGTTTTAACCTAAACTCTGGGTGCCCTTATTTTCGACACGGGCAGCTAGTAGTTTTGGTTTTGCAAATTTATATTCATAGGATCTTGATTTATAGCTGAAGTGATATTCGAAAAGCTCTGTATCCATATATCTCCTTTCAGTTATGTGTTGTATTATCTTTCCGCTGCTATGTATTTAAATGTAATTTTAATCTCTGATATTTGTCAAATGTGTAATATTTATTCATACTCTGTATATTCTTGTATTCTGATGGAATTGTTGTAATAAACAATGAAATGTTCTTCTGCTTTTGTTCTAATTCGTCTTGTCCTCACGGTAATTCGTTCTTTCTCTTCTCTTCGGAGATCAGGGAAGTTCAGGTCGCTTTAGACGGCCTGCCCTGCACCAGCCGACATTTTCCTTGAAATGCGTTGTGTTAATTCCCAACTAGCACGAGACGGTCATCAAAGGAAAAGGATTTGAAACTATGAATCACCAAGACCTGTACTATATCTCATAGCGCATGGAATAAAATATAGTAGTAACATAACTTGATATGAAATAGGCGAGACAGGGCATAAGTCGAAAACTAAACCATCGTAGCAATGGAACCTAAAATACAGCTTATGATCCAAACCATTATTACAACTTCATAATACTGTCTCTAAAGCAAAATAGAGAAGGTACACTACTAATGCCCAAAGCAGTGACCAACAACAACACAGGGAGAATATATGTAAATAGTACATAGATGCCTCCTGCTCATCTCTGGACACTCGTGCATACCACCTAACATGTCTCTAGTCTGCTTGTTTAAGAGCACCCAGAGTAATAAGAAGAGACATAAAACTCTGGGTCAGATAAAAGTCTGGTATGAGCGATAGAAGCAATACATAACAATAACAGGTATAAATAATCATACCTGAACCTGCAACCACAGAGTTAGCACAACAAGATGTATAGTACTCTAAGGTAACACTAACATAAAGTGTAAAATGGGAGTGGGCGTGTCATGGTGATAGAAAACATCAAACATAGCAATCATCCTCATGTCTCTCACTTGGTGCGTAAAGCATACGATATCCACCGCTTTGATCACCAAATCCTTTTCTACGACCACTTTGCCCTTGGGGTCTTAGTGACCCCATTGCGCTGGTCCATAGCCACTAATCCCTTGCCACAATCACCTTACCCTTAGGAGTCCTAATGGCCCCATTGCACTGATCCATAGCCATGCTACAATCACTTGCCCTTGGGAGTATTAAAGATCCCATTGTACTGACCCATTGCCACTAATCCGTCTCTTAGTGGTGAACTAAAGCTATAAATATCGATAACCCCTTTGCACACGTCCCGTAGCAAAGCCCAACTCTTGAAGTTAACTCATTGGTTCCCATATGGATCCTGAGTAATAAATTTTATTTGGTCTTTCTTTGCATCTAGGGTTTTTGATCGAATTGGAGTTGGTCTTCAGAAGAGTTCACAATCATCATCGTGTGGTAATGGTAAAAGTTCAAGTCCGGTTTGGTTCAATCTCCCGGTTCAGTTCGGGTATATGGTGCTCGAGTCCTCCGTTCGATTCGATCATCTCCATCTGGTTCGGTTCGTATGGTGTTCACGTCTCAGTTCAGTTCGGCTTCCTCATCTCCAGTTCCCGGTTCAGTTCGGTTATGTCAAACCGACCCCATCAGTTGGTCCAGCCCCTTTCACATCGATCTGATCCCACTTCCTAGCTCCAGTCCGATCCGATCCCCACGCCAAGCTCCTGTCCGAACCCAACTCCAACTTAACACAGGTGGCCTTCCTTTTTGCCATGCGCAAATCTTGTCACTACTATGGTTCGGTCCGGATATGCCCGATTCGATCCCCTATCTCGATCCGATCTGGAATCCTAGTGCTTTTCCGGCAAACTTGTTTTATCCATTCTCTCCATACGATGGCGTTTTCAACCATTCTAACCTTAGTAAACAATCATAAAGCATACCAAACAGTAGTAATAACATGTGTAACCAATCAAAAACATTAAAACATCAATCACATGTGTTATTTTAGATCAAACATACCCAAAAACATGATTTTCCCCTTATCCTCTTAACCATGTTTAACTATAGGATTAGCAAACTTAATCCAAACTAACCCAAATTTATATCAGAGGCATAAAATAATTTTCTAGAATTTTTGCATATTTTTTTGAGTCATAATTTCGCTAATTATCACTAATCACTCCTAATTAACGTAATTAGTGTAAAAAGATGCTAATCACTCACCTTAGCCACAAATAAATTTCAGATGTGATACTCTAACTGATTTGGCACGGTTCCCAATGTATTTCAGTAGTTCTATCATGATTTCTATGCTAATCGCCTTAATTTGATGTAGATTTAGCTAACATGTGATTAGAAAGTGATTAAAAGGTGATTTGGGAGTTGGAGGCCATTGCTAGGGTTAGAAAAATGTAAATAGCGGCTAAGAAAATGAAATGAGATGGTTTCCTAACTGATTTCAGCCTCCTCATAACCCTAATCCAGAAATGGGCTATGGGCCCATCCACTAATTACCCCATTAAGCCCGCTTAAGTAGTTTTTCACCTTCCAACCCCAATTTCAGCCATATCTTCCAAACGGTAAGTCCGTTTGACAAATGTGACCACTCTACAAAAAGTTAAAACATCATTTGAATCCACTGGAAGTGGTTTTAGGTCAAAACTCCTTAGGAATCAAAAGTTATAGGCGAAACAAGATTCGCTAAGGGTGAAATGGTCATTCAAAATTCAGCAAAAATCGTGAACATGGGAAATGACCGCAATAGTCATTCCCCAAAGTTACATGATCATGTCACTTTGTATGAAAAAATATATTCTATGATCCTCTGATATGTAGAATGCAGGCCGTTACACTCTCCCCTCCTTAAGAAATTTCATCCTCGAAATTCCATAACTAAAACATACAATGGTGTCCCGCATGCCTCTCCACCATTTACAAACAATCAAACATACATAACAACACAACAAGCCTATCCTAGCATGCGGTTTACGAACAAGGGAGTAACTATATAACGATTTAAAATCTTACTAGGCAAAGAGTTCTGGATATAACTTCCTTATGCTCTACTCTGTTTCCCAAGTATAATCATTCTCATTATCGCCCCATTGAACCTTCACTAGTTCCACCGTCTTCCTTCGAAGTTGTTTCGTATCATGTTCGACAATATGAATCGTCCTGCTTCTCCCAACTACCTCGGATTCTTAATCGATATCGTCCAACTGATCTGGTGAAATAGTCATATCAGAATCATGCATAAACTTTCTTAACTGGGAAACATGAAATACGTTGTGAACTCCTGCCAACTTTAAACGCTAAATTCCCAACTTGCTCGAGGACTGGAAATGGACCAACAAATCTTGGTGTCAATTTACCTCTCCTACAAAAACGAATTACATGCTTTAATGGAGAAATCTTGACGAATACTAAGTCGCCAACGGAGAATTTCAAACCTCTTCACCTTTTATCAGCATAACTCTTCTACCTGTCTTGGGCAACCTTCATTCGTTGTTGGATAACCTCGATCTTATCTGAAGTTTCTCTTATTACATCTAGTCCAAGCACAAATTTCTCACCAGTTTCCAACCAACATGATGGTGAGTTGCACAGTCCCCCGTACAAAGCTTCAAATGGAGCCATACCAATAATGGATTGATAACTATTATTATATGCAAATTCAACCAAATGTAAATGGTCATCCCATAATCCACCAAAATCCAATATACAATCTCTCAAGAGATCCTCTAATACACGATTCACCCTCTCTGTTTGACCGTCCGTTTGAGGATGGTAAGCGGTACTAAGATGTAATTCTGACCCTAACGCCTCTTGTAAGATCTTCCAAAACCCACTAGTAAATAACGGATCTCGGTCGCTTACAATACCTTTGGGTACTCCATGAAATCTTACTATCCATTTCATATACAGTTCTACTAACTTAGCTGTCATTCTATTTGACTTGACCGATATAAACCTTGCACTTTTGGTCAATCGATCCACAATCACCAAATACTATCATGACCCGATCTAGTCCTCAGTAAACCATCAATGAAATCCATTGAGACTTGTTCCCATTTCCACTCGGGAATTTCCAATGGTTGTAACAAACCACTAGGCTTCTTTTGCTCGGCTTTAAATAGTTGGCAATTCATGCATTTGGATATAAACTTCCCAACGTCTCTCTTCAGCCCTTCCCAGTAGTAGGTCTGCTTCATGTCTCGATACATTTTTTACCACCGAGATGTATAGTCAGTTTTGAGTGATGACACTCTCAAAGTACTTTATCTCTTAATCCATTAACATTGGGTACAACTAGTCTACCATTCTTTTGAAGCCATCCATCTCGATCAAGTCCTTACTTGTTCATTTCCTCACCATCGACATTCATCTCTACTTGGAAATGATTTCTAATAGGTTAGGATCGTCTCTTTGACTGAAATCAATTCGCTTAATCAAAGTTGGTCTAATCATCAAACTTCTAGGATCTCTGGATCCAGTTCGCACTTAAGTCTGGAATCATATCCTACGATATACTCTAGTTGCTTCCATTTCGGAAACATAGCCCCCAAACTGCCATGTCTCCTACTCAATGCATCAGCTACCGCATTGCCCTTTCCTGGTGTGTATGCGATATCGAAATCATATCGAAATCATAAGAAGCTAAGAATTCTAACCACCTTTGTCCTTCTGGGAGAAGAGATACTTTAACGATTTATGATTAGTAAACAACTCAAATCTTTCTCCCAAGAGATAATGTCTCCACATATTCAATGCGAACACGATCGCTGCCAATTCCAAATCATGGGTAGGATATCTTTTCTCATGCGGTTTCAGTTGGACTAGCATAAGCTACAACCCTACCTCCTTGCATTAGTATAACACCTAGTCTGGTACCACAGGCATCTGTGTATACTGTTATTTCTCTGTTCCCTTTAGGAATAACTAATACTGGTGCACACGTTAACTTTTCCTTTAGGATCTTAAATTCATTTTCACACTTTTTGTCCCAAGCAAAAGCTTGATTCTTCTTAGTCAACTGAGTTAACTGTGCCGCTATTTTGGAGAAGTCTTGGATAAACTTACGATAATATCCAACTAACCCCAAGAAACTTCTTATGTCTGTTTCGTCCTTGGGCATAGACCAATCTTGCACTGTAGCAACCTTCGCAGGGTCCACGGCAATACCATTCTCTGAAACAACATGGCCCAAGAATCTCACTTCCCTCCTCTAGAAGTGACACTTAGAAAATTTTGTTTTCAATCGGTGTTTCCTCAACACCTCCATCACTGTCCTCAAATGTTCCTTGTGTTATTCCTCTATCCTCGAGTAAACTAAGATATCGTCAGTTAACACAAGAAAAAACTTATTCAATTGATCTTTGAAAACTCTATTCATAAGATCCATAAAATATGCTGGTGCATTGTCAACCCGAATGGCATGACCAACCACTCATAGAATCCAGACGGCGTCCGAAATGCCGTTTTAGGTATACTCTCAGCTGCTACTCGGAGCTGATGGAAACCTATCGTGAGATCTAACTAGGAGAACACTCTCGCTCCATTCAATTGATCAAACAAATCACCTATCCGCAGAAGAGGATACTTATTCTTCCTCGTCACTTTGTTCATCTCGCGGTAATCCACACACAATCGAAGGGAACCATCAGCCTTAGTGGAAAATACAACTGGTACTCCCTACTCGAAAACAACACTTCTTATAAATCCCTTCTCCAAAATATCGCATACTTGCACCCCGAGCTCTCACTGCTCCCTTGGCGCCATACGATGAAGTGGCATCATTATAGGTTTGGCATCGTTCACTAAATCAATCTGAAACTCGATCTCTCGGTGTAGTGGAAGTCCAGTCAATTCCTCGAAGATGTCCGGATACTCGCCAGCAATAGGCACATCTGACAACTCATCATGCGGGATGTCGAGGGAATTAAGAAAACTAGCCATCACCCTATCACTATGTTGGCAACCAAACAGTACCCTCCGCCCATCATCCACTCTAATGGTCACCGAAGACTCCTCATAGTCTACCACCACCCCATACCTTTGGAGCCAATCGACTCCCAAAATAATGCCAAACCCAGTAATGATCAAAACAAAGCATTCACAAGTAAACATAAATCCATGACTCGATAAGACCAAATTACGACAAATCATACTAAGGCTAGTCGAGCCACCAATCATGTTCGTCACTACTAAAGGTCTATCGACAATCTCGGGTTCCAGTCCCAGCCTGTCTACTAGGTCACTATATATGAAGGAATGGGAAGCCCCGGTATTAAACAATATTCGAACAGGAACATCATAAATAGAAAGCATACCTTGAATGATGACACTTTTTCCTTTCTCTGTCGCAGTTAGGGCATTCGACAAAGAAGGAACAACGTTGATAGCATATGCTTTCACAATCTGCTTCTCTTTAGGAGGTTGTGGACATTTATCCTTATGATGTCCCATTTGGCCGCAATTGAAGCACTTCCTGTCCGCTGGTTTTGCTCGACAATCTTTGGCATAGTGTCCCTTCTTGCCACAACTATAGCACTCAACATCATTCTTATTCTTCTTCTGACCATCCTTAGCTTGGTTCTGTTTCCTCTTATTCTGTGAATTATTCTTGCCTCCACCGCTTAACTACGGCTTTGGCTCTCCTGCAGATGTAACGGTAACCTCAGTTTTTAGCTTAGGGTAAAGGCTCTTCGATGTTAATGCCTTTCCCCCAACCGACTCGAGGGTCTCATCAATGTGGTTTATAAGTCTTTCCCCCATGTACTCATCTAAGTCGGTTATGAACTTCTCGTTCTTCTTCTCGGCAGTATTGATGAGAGATAATTCATACTTCGATAAAGTATCGAACTTAGCAATATATTCCGAGACTGCCCTACTGTTCTGCTTAAGCTATAAAAACTTCCTAAACAATTCTGATTTCTAAGCAGCTGGGATAAACTTGTCACTGAAGCGAGTCTTAAACTGATTCCAAGTAACTTTATCCTTTGGAGTAGCTGTTTTAATAGCATTCCACCAATTCATTGCATGTCCTTGAAGTTGACACGATGCTAACTTTCTCTTCATTACATCATCGATTCCCAAATGCTCGAAGATGCGCTCATAACTATCCATCCAATCTTGAACATCCGTAGTTGATTTCGTTCCATGGAACGGCTTCCCACCAAGACTAGTATAATTCTTGTTAAGTTTGGCGAAATCGGCTCTAGGTGCCTGCACTACTGCACCGCCACCGTTAGCAGTATTAGGAACTGTTCCCTAAACATCCCTAAGCATCTCTCGCATGAAGGCAGTAAAAATCGTCCTCATATCAAGACATTTCCATTATTAGCTCCTGAACCTGTACTCCTCGTATATCGGTTCATCGTATAATCTGTAAAGAGAAAACGATTAACCATCCCCTTAGTGGTGCCCGTGCAGTGTGACTTCATCCTTACATATACTAATAGTATATACATATAGCTTTTGAAAACCAAAATATTGCAAATACGTGCTCTCATGTACATATGTTATCTTACCCTGATGTCTTCCTCTAGGTTAACTATGCAACGTAGGCTTTGATACCAAGTGTGACGGCCCGCCCCGCACCAGCCGACATTTCCCGGAAATGCGTTGTGCTAATTCCCGACTAGCACGGGACGATCATCAAAGGAAAAGGATTTGATGCTATGAATCAACAAAACCTGCAGTATATCTCACAGCGCATGGAATAAAATATAGTAGTAACATAACTTGATATAAAATAGGCGAGATAGTGCATAAGCTGAAAACTAAACCATCATAGCAGCGGAATCTAAATTACAGCTTATGATCCAAACCATTATTGCAACTTTATAACACTATCTCTAAAGCAAAATTGAAAATATACACTACTAATGCCCAAAGCAGTGACCAACAACAACACAGAGAGAATATATGTAAATAGTGCATGGAAGCCTCCTGCTCGTCTCCAGACACCAACTCATGCATACCACCTAACATGTGTCTAGTTCGCTCGTTTAAGAGCACCCAGAGTAATAAGAAGAGACATAAAACTCTGGGTCAGACAAAAGTTTGGTATGAGCGATAGCAACAAAACAAAACAATAACAGGTATAAATAATCATACCTGAGCCTGGACCTGCAACCAAAGAGTTAGCACAACAAGATGTACAGTACTCTAAGTTAACACTGACATAAAGTGTAAAATGGGAGTGTGTGTGTCGTGGTGATAGAAAACATCAAACATAGCAATCATCCTCACGTCTCTCACTTAGTGCGTAAAGCATACGATATCCACCGCTTTGATCACCAAATCCTTTTCTATGACCACTTTGCTCTTGGGGTCTTAGTGACTCCACTGCGCTGGTCCATAGCCACTAATCCCTTGCTACGATCATCTTGCCCTTAGAAGCCCTAATGGCTCCATTGCACTGATCCATAGCCATGATACGATCACTTACCCTTGGGAGTCTTAAAGATCCCATTGCGCTGATCCATAGCCACTAATCCGTCTCTCAGTGATGAACTAAAGCTGTAGATATCGATAACCCCTTCGCACACGTCCCGCAGCAAAACCCAACTCTTGAAGTCAACTCATTGGTTCCCATTTGGATCCTGAGTAATAACTTCTCATTTGGGCTTTCTTTGCATCTCGGGTTTTTGGTCGAATTGGAGTTGGTATTCAGAAGAGTTTATGATCATCGTCGTGTGGTAATGGTAAAAGTTCAAGTCCGGTACGGCTCAGTCTCCCATCGGTTCGGGTATATGGTGCTCGAGTCCTCCGTCTGATTCAGTCATTCTCCATCCGGTTTGGTTCGTATGGTGTTCACATCTCGGTTCGGTTCGGCTCCCTCATCTCCAGTATCTCCAGTTCCCGGTTCGCTTTGGTTATCTTGAACCGACTCCATCAGTTGGTCCATCCCCTTCCACATCGATCTGATCCCACTTCCTAGCTCTAGTCCGATCCGATCCCCACGCCAAGCTCCGGTCTGATCCCAACTTCAACTTGACATAGGTGGCCTTCCTTTTTGCCATAAGCAAATCTTGCCACTGCTTCGGTTCGGTTATGTCCGATCCGATCCCCTATCTCAATCCGATCCAGAATCCTGGCACTTTTCTAGCAAACTTGTTTTGTCCATTCTCGCCATACGACGACATTTTCAACCATTCTAACCTTAGTAAACAATCATAAAGCATCCCAAACAGTAGTAATAAGATGTGCAACTAATCAAAAACATTAAAACATCAATCACGTGTGTTATTTTAGATCAAACATACCCAAAAAACATGATTTTCTCCTTAATTCCCTTAAACATGTTTAACTATAGAATTAGAAAACTTAATAAAAATTAACCCAATTTATATCAAAGGCATAAAATAATATTCTAGAATTTTTAAATATTTATCCATATTTTTCTGAGTCATAATTTGGCTAATTATCACTAATCACCCTTAATTAGCCGTAATTAGTGTAAAAACATGCTAATCACTCACTTAGCCACAAATAAATTTCAGATCTGAAACTCTAACTGATTTGGCATGGTTCCTAATGTATTCCAGCAACTCTATCACGATTTCTATGCTAATCCGCCTTAATTTGATGTAGATTTGGCTAATATGTGATTAGAAAGTGAATAAAAAGTGATTTGGGAGTTGGAGGCCATTGCTAGGGTTAGAGAAATGTAAATGGCGGCTAAGAAACTGAAATGAGATGGTTTCCTAACTGATTTCAGCCTCCCCATAACCCTAATCCCGAAATGGGTTATGGGCCCATCCACTAATTACCCTATTAAGTCCTCTTAAGTAGTTTTTCACCTTCCAAACCTTATTTCTGCCATATATCCCAAACAGTAAGTCCGTTTGACAATTTTTACCACTTTACAGAAAGGTTAACCATCATCTGAATCCAATGGAAGTGGTTTCAGGTCAAAACTCCTTACCAATCAAAAGTTATAGGTAAAACAAGATTCTCTAGGGTAAAACAGTCATTTAAAATTCGGAAAAAATCGTGAACATGGGAGATGGCCCCAATAGTCATTCCCTAAAGTTACACGATCATATCACTTCATATGAAAATAAAATAAATATTTTACGATCCTCCGATACGTAGAATGCGGGTCGTTACAACAAGTCTATCTTTGTTTAAAATAATTTAATATTTAATTTAAAATAATTTAATATAATATAACCTTAACTTCATATAATAATTTATTTTAAATTTTTAGTAAAAAAGATCTATTTAGTTTTAAGGACTTATTTTAAATTTGTAATGTAGTTTAACATAATATATGGAATTAATTTAATATAATAACTTCAATAATATTTAATTTAAGATCTATTTAAATGAAATGAATGGAAGGATTTGATTTTAAAGATTTTGGCAAGGCCAATAGAATTGAATGGCACTCTATCATTTTCTTGCTACATTTGGAATCATAATGGGAAACATTGTTGGACAAAACCCTATACATGTAAAAAAAAGAAAAGCGAGGCATAGAAACTAGGTGCAACCAATGACGGACTTACCACAGGCCTAATGGGGGCTGCCGCCTCCACTCATATTTTTACTAATGTAGACTACAATCAAACAAATTGAAGCATAACCAATTTAATTAACTAGTAATCATTAACATTTTTATAAAACCGAAAAAACGATTATATGTGTTTTGGATTAACATTATTCGAAATTTATTACATACTCGCTTGGAATGCAAAATGATGAATGCCTAATATGTGGTTTCCAATATTTTTCTAAAGAATCATTTTAAGGGGAAAAAAGTAATCAAAAGAAAGGTTTATTGGCAATATTTTTTCGAAAATACTATGTGATAGTTATATCATGATTTTCATATATGTGTTTGTGTGCGTTCGCCGTGCACGTGAAAATCAAAATATGAGCTTTCACCCCCACTGTATCGATTTTCTGCGTACATCCCTGGTTGCAACCATACACAAGAGAAGTACTAAGAAAAAACAATAACACAAAACACAAAAAGGAGACCACAACTACGGAACTAGAGCATATCACATCAACAACACTGGAGAGGTGGAACCAGGATTAAAGGAGGTAGCAGTAGTAGCAAGATGCAACCCATGAAACATAGCAGCCAACTTCAACTTACCACCATGAAAATCAGAACATTCCTTTCGTTCAGAGAAAACATCATTTGTAAGCTTCCATTTTAGTCCTAATTCTACCATTGCATCCAATGCCACTATAACTCATCCAAAAAATATAACCTGAATTATCACAATTCTTGTTCTAATCACATGCAAACCTTGTTGTAGAGAAAATGTCTACACCTTTATTAAGTCTTATTGCCTCATTGAGAAAACCCCTGTTTAACATCTCAAATTTCATACCCTTGGTAATCAGGTTATTATGGTTCGACACACACTCGGGGAGTTATTGCCTTTGTTAGGAGACTGTGCATTAGAAACACACTATTGCTCTTGGTTAAACTCAACAAGAGATAGGGATGAGGGAGCACGATATGCTGCAGGTGGGAGGATATCTGGATATGGTTGTAGAAGTGATAGTTAGGCTTGTTGCTTTGCTTGTATTTAGAGTTATACGGATTTGAAGATTTAGGGAGTATAGTGGGAGTTTGCATTTTCACCATGGCAACAACATTTTCGAGGGTATGCGGGGTAGACATAGGATCATGTGACTGTGCATTTATTTCCCTACACTTTATTTGAATAAAGAATGGGAGAAACATTGTCCATGTTCATGGTAACACCGCCCCTACAGCTTTTATCATACACAAAATCAAGAACAGGAGATTCTTTCAGAATGTCATGCACATAGACGTGCACCATCTCTGTAATTCACTTACTTAGATCTCCATCATCCAACTTGATATTGGCAATTTCAACGCAAGCAGCAACATCAATACCAGAAAATAATTCAGCAACTCCTTCCAGAATACAGTCAGACCTCGGAGAAAAATCATTTGCTCCAATATCTGTGTTAATATTAGAACCCTCGGTTTCACATAACCCCCTACTTCCAAAGTTTGGACGTTTTCGTGGGCTAAGCTTCCTTCAAACACATGTTACATATCAGTCTCACTTGCAAGGCCTTCTAAAGTGTTAGACAAGACTAAATCCTCACTGTCTATTTCCTGCCCTACCACTTTACTACCATCCACATTAATCTTGGAACTTCCAGGAAGAGAAGAACTTGAAACATTTTTATCACTTTGTAAAGCGTCTACACTACCCACATCAACTGTCAGATCGCATTCTTTAGCATTCTCTGTACAAATACCACCTTCATAAACTAGATCGTTTAAGTTATTATACTTATTTTTAGTCGAGATTTGATACTTCAGCCAGTCATGGCCACAATCCGCAGTTGGAAATATCTAACCCTCTTCCAATTGATTTGTTTGCTCTAAATCATTTCTTTTCACATTTTAAGTTCGAGTATCATCTGATAGAATTTGAACTTGTTCACCTAGCGCTTTTGAATTTGTCATTTCAACTGGTCTATACAACTTTTTCGAACCTTCATTTACAGTCTTCCATATCTTGGTCTTTTAGCTCTAATATCAGTTGACTATCTCTTGAATTTTACTTCTAGATTCATACCAACTGACAGGACATTGTCTTTCAACTTAGTAGCCTTCCAGTGTGACCAAGTGTCTTGCAACACGGGAAAATGTTGGGCTTCCATAAAATACTTTCTCAAACATTTTTCCTACAAGACATTTGGCAGTTTCAGGAAGAGAAAAAACCGTTTAAGAAACAGTTTTTTGCGTTGCGATCATATCAAATTGCTCTACGTAATGAAGTTGGTTTGAACTGAATCAGAGCAATTTATAATTTTTTTTAATTTATGTACATTTTTGGTAGATATTATTTATTAAAACAAATAATAAATTAATTAACCATAAATCAATTAAATTAAAAAAACATAATTAAAATAGTCCGCTTAACATCCGCGAATGCATTCTCTGCTAAATAAAATACCCCGTTGAAATACGCAGCTAAAATTCCCCGCTAAAATACTTCGCTTCTGTTACCCCTAAATGCACCCTAACTTGATAATGAGACTTAAATGCTGTTTTGAATAATATAGAGAAATGAATTTAGAATTTAAATTTTAAGCCAAATTGAATTAATGGTTTGGATTCGTAATTCTAGTTGTAAACTGGTTTGATTGGAAATTTGTACCAGTTAAATTTAAGTTGATTAGAATCGAAATTTGAAATGTGAAATTATAATAAGTCGAAATTATAATCTACTTTTTTAGTCTCATCCAATATTTCTTCTCATAGTCATCCATTCAAGTCAAGCCTTTGGCCAAGCCCGGCCCTGAGTTCTTGGAGGCCCAAGGCAAGAAGAAAAATTATTTACAGCGAAAAACCTATTTTGGAAGGCTATAGGAAAACAACAAACACAGTAGAGTTGCATTGAGATTCGAATGTGCATCCCTTATGAGTAATTCTAAGATCATCTCAGGCTACGTACCATTTTGAGTAATGTTCAACCAACAGTATTATATATACCCTAATATTTTATTTTGTGAGGCCCCTTAAGTATTGGAGGCCCTAGGCCACCGCCTAGTGGGCCTAGGTCCAGGGCCGGACCTGCCTTTGGCTATTATTTTTTTCTCCTCCCTTTATTGTTCCATTGCCTGTTGATGTTGTCTGACTGCTAACTCCTGCATTTGAATTAGCAACTTCTGCTCAAGATCAGCAAACCTGCTCATTACTTCTATTTTCTTATGAGCTTGAAAAGTCCAGTCTTATGTTTGCTATGCTCGTGTATTCTAAGGGCGGTATTGAATTTTGCATCCACGACAATATCAACATTTTTCTTTGCCTTTGCAACTTTGACTCTCACCGATCTATAATCCTTGTCTTGTCTTTGACTGAAATCATCACGTAGGATTTCCCTTGAAATGGAGAATCTCTTCCCAATGACTCTCTAGGACTAGATGAATAAGTGGATTTTGAAGGTTTGTTCTTTCCCTTTGCTGAAGTTTGAAAATTGCATAGGCTCTTGGAAGTTCAGAGTTCCATTCTGGTTGGTTGGTAAGAAGCTCATAATAATTAGCAAGAACTAGTAATATTGCGGTCTTTTTGCCCCTTTTTCTCTAGCAAACAACTTCTTGAACTCCTCGTTTGTCATTCATTTTTTTTAAAAAAGAGAATAGATTCGTAAATAAAAGTTATTAAATCACTAACAAATGCATTATATAAAACATACCAAATGATCCTCGCCTCACACCACTAGGATTTGTTTTCTTTATTTTATAAACTTGTGATTCATAAGACGATATTTAACAGCTTATTTTCCCAAATCGATCATGAAACACCGACAATGTTTGTGTGCTTTCACGATGCTTATGCTTAAAGGCATTCTTTATTTTTTTCAGAACTTAATGCCTGATTGGTTGTTGCCTATAACTGATCCTATGAAAAATGGCAGTGTATGTTGAATAGATCATAGTCCTCCTCACTTGTCCATGAAATGATTGGATGTCTGCTCAGAATATAATAGTCATTCTTAGCGTTGTCTTCGAAAACTTGGCTTTCAGACATCGTCAAATGTGAAAATTCTACAAAATGTAAAGACATTACTATGTTTTTGATGCTTTGAGAGTATTAGATAGAAAGGAAGATGTAACACCCCGTATTTTCTATGAACATTAAAGTAACGAATTAAAGAATACTTAATTTTAAAAGTGGAAATTAGGGGAAACGGGTTTCTCCATTGCATTCATCTCGGAATTCTACTTGAGATAGAGTCTAAGTTTGCGTGAATCGGACTCCGTATGAAGAAGTTATGGAGTTTAGAAGATTTCAAGTTTAAACGAAAATTAAATATAAATAATAATTAAATCAAAAAGCAGTTCGAAATTCAAAAATTCCGAGAATCAGCCGGGCAGGAAAATTTCCGCCCATAGGGGTCAACTCCCCCCATGGGGGGTCGACATAGGTGTTGACCCCCCAAGAGGGGTGTCGACTGGGGTGTCGACCCCCCCTGTAGGGGTCGACCCCCTCGGCCAGATCTGGGCTATTTTGTCCAGTGACATTTTTTGAGTCATTAGGGCATATGTGGCGACTTCCGGTTGGCTCTGATTACTTCTAGATTGATCTAGCGGCTCTCATTAATCTATACTTCTATATAAACAACCCTAACCCTAAAACCATATAACCTTGCTCTTTGAAACTGTCATGCTGTCGACGGCCAAACTAGCGTAGCCTCCATTTTTCTCTAAACTAGAAATCAAGTTAGAATGCCTCAAATCATTTCCAAACTAGAGAATCAATAATCTACATCAAAGGATAGCTTTTCAATTTTAGAAATCAGATCCCAGAAAATAAGATTTGTTCTTTTTTTGTAAGTTCAGTTATTCTTTAGAATTGAACAAATAAAAGTCATGACTTGTAATGAAGCGAAACTAGAACTGTGCCTAGTTGTAAGATAATCATATTCTGATTCATGTTTATACCTATAGCAATTCTGAAATAACCTATGCCTACGAGACTACTCTGATAGATACAATTTATCATGTTGTATATTAGTTTGGTGATGAACCTATAATGTTGTATATCAGTTTGGTGATGAACCTATCATGTTGTATATCAATTTGGTGATGAACCTATCATTGTATATTAATTTGGTGATGAACCTATCATGTTGTATATAAATTTGGTGACTTTTTAACGATATGTTATATGCAAGTTCATAAGCTCAGTCATGTTCATATATGCTTATATGACTAGATCTACATGCTTATATGTTTTGGATCTATGTTAATTTGATCCAACTCAAATGCAAGTTCACATTTACATGCTTAATTAAATTTGTATAGTACTATGCCAAATTTACATCACACATGCTTAGTTGATCTATATTGTTTTATGTCGTTGGAATGTTACATGTCCCTTTTGCTTTTCCCTTTTGTGTATGAGTTAGCCTAATTTGCGAGCCTAACTTTCTATGTAATTTATGCGAACAAATAACGGGGGATACGTTGGGAAAAATATTAAATTACATGCTATTGGCATAGGTTGGCTCATAATCAGGTAAATGATTAATGACATGAAATGGTATAATGTGTATACCTAAGAATTATGGATATAATTTAGAGGGTAATTGGGACATGACTTGAGTTGACAACATTGGTGGATAATTTACATATAAACATAAATGGTAAATATGTAAATTATTTAAAAGATGAATATGCCTGACCCGAGGTTAGATTGAGTTATGGTGTAAGACTGCCCGGAACCTCCCGATACATCCAGCAACCGTAACAATACAGATCTAATGTGAGAAGTTAGTGCATTAAACCCAAAAACCCGAGGTTAGATTGAATTGCGGTGTAAGACTGCCCGGAACCGCCCGGCACATCCAGCGACCGCAACAATATAGATCTAATGTGAGAGATGGGTGCTTTACTGAATGAATTAAAGCTAAGGAATAGGCAGGCTAAGAATGGTAGGGTTAAGTTAATTAAGGCAACACTTAACCAATACAACATGTTTGGGTGGGGTTAGGTTAATTTGATAACACTTAACCATTTTAACAAGTTAATTAGAAAACCCTAGTAACGGGGACCCATTTCAGTAGTAACCCACATAGATGTATCACGATATCCTGAACTAGGCAGGGTGGGGCACGATTACTGGGCTGATTATAAGCGGTCAAAATAACGGCGGGTGGTGCTGCAGTGTAGGTTCCGACGGAGTATGGATGTGCACGTACTCCGGCATGGACAAATCAGGCACTAGGCATCAGTAGTATACACTGTGCACCTTGAATTTGTGTCGGGTTGCCACCATAGGAATTGATACACCCCATGGTGGGACCAGCACAGGTATTTACAATCAAGCGGGGCCGAATGACACAAGTCATAAATGCATGCGAGTAGAAGTCGATCGATAAAGGGATCATTTTATCATTAACACACGGTGCTAGTTGAAACACTTGTTAGTAGGTGCAGAGAAATATAAATTAGTGCAATAGTATATTCAGTTTATCTTGTCTTATTTATTGTTATCTTATTTCTAGGGTATTGTCCTAGGTTCAGTTCCGCTGTTTATATATCTGTCTTGTAAATTACCTGTACCGTTTACCTACAATACTCCACCAAAGTTAATGCTTTCTCTTTGTGAGTGACCTTAACGGAGGTGGGGTGTTTACATTTGGTATCAGATCAAGGTTTACCAGGTCAGATAAAAGTTTTTGAAAACTATTTTTCAAAAAGAAGTTTAAAGAAGCATTTTTAAGAAAAATGTTGTTTTATTTTAAAAACATAATCCCCAAAGCCATATGCACTATCTTTCTATCCTTTGTTTTGAACCTTTTCGTTTCATTTCAGCATGTTTGGGGATCTTAATCTTCCTGAGGGCGTACTGGTACCTGGTTGGTTCAGAAGGTACCTGGAGGCTAAGGCCAATGACGCAGGCCCAGCAGACGTTCCTCCTCCCCCGGTTGCAGGTGTTCCTCCTCCTCCTCCTCCTCCTCGTCCTCGTGTGAATGCTTTCTCGAAGATATGTAGAAACTTTCGAGCCATGGGTGGAAAGAACTTTAATGGGATTGAGTCATTTGTTGAAGCAAGAAATTTGCTCAAGGAAACAGAAGATTTGTTTGTTATCATCGAAGTGGACGATAGGCAAAAGATACAATTGGCTATGTGGTTACTTAAGGACGAAGCCTCTTATTGGTGGGAAGTTACTAATGCTGAGAGACCAGTTGAAACTTGGGAGGATTTCAGAATGAGGTTTGAAATGAAGTTCCTCTCGCAAGCTGAATGAAGCCTATAGGTGGAAAAGTTCTTATCTCTCAAACAGGGAAGCCTATCGGTCAAGGAATACGTCAACCAACTCAACCAGCTGGCTAGATTCGGATTGGAGTTAGTGAACACTCCACATAAGAAGGCTCTCCGTTTCGTTAAAGGGTTGAACGAGCCACTGCACAGCCTAGCTATGTCCCATATACCTATGGGTGCGACTTATGAGAGACTAATGGACATGGCACTGTTACAGGAGGAAGATAAGGATGGCAGGAAAGAGACAAAGGTGGAAGTACCTCAAGCCAAGAAAGTGGAGGGACCACAGAACAAGAAGACGGATTCCAAGAAGGGTGGGAAGAATAACAAACCCCGTGACAAGAGGAAGTGTAATTTTTGTGGCATACCTGGACATCTGATAAGGACTGCAGAAAGAAGAAGAAGAAGATAGGTGGTTGTTTTCAGTCCGGCGAGATAGGACACATGGCTAAGGACTACCCAAGAAAGCAAGGGCAAGGGCAGAGGTCTGGATCTGCTTCTGGAGGGAAGGTTCACACTCTCATAGCACCTCCGCAAGAACGAGGTAGAAATATTTCTGTTGAGAGTTTAGTTTATCTTTTTGATCATCCTGTTGGTACTTCTTTTATTCTGGCGCATCGCACTCTTTTATATCTACTGCTTTAGTTGAATCTCTGCACCCAGACACCAATATAGTAGAGGATCCCTTGGTTGTTTCAAATCCAGTTGGGGGTTTGGCTTATTTATCAATGATTTGTTTGGATTTGGAAGTTTTTATACTAAGCGTTGGGTTTAGATATAATGGTATGTTTTGGGTTTCACGGGCTATGGGTTGATTCTAGGCATGGATTGGCTATCTAGTAATGGTTTCATCCTCGATTGAGAGTAGTTAGACTTATGACTCGCCTCGGTAACACTCTCGAAATCTCTTGTAATCCCATGAAGTCTGTTATGCTTAGCTACATAGAATCACTTGATGCGTCTGTTGAAAACTTGCAATCTGTTAGAGTAGTCCATGAATACTCGGATGTCTTTGAAGAGGTGAAGGGTTTACCTCCGAAGCGAGAGATAGACTTCCGCATATACCTTGTTGATAATGCAAAACCCGTTGCTCTACCCGTTAGACACATGGCTCCAAGGGAAAGGAAAGAGCTCTGCAAGCAAGTTAAGGAGTTGCTTGAAAAGGGGTTTATAAGGAAGAGTATTTCTGAATGGGGTGCTCCAATGGTGTTTGCAACCAAAGCGGATGGTTCACTTCGCGTATGCGTTGACTATAGGGAGTTAAACAAGCTGACCAAGAAGAATATGCACCCACTTCCAAGAATAGACGACTTGTTCGATCAGCTTGTAGGTGCATCGGTTTTCTCCCAACTAGATTTGGCTACCGGGTTTCATTAGCTAAAAGTGGTTGAGGACACCATAGATAAGACCGCGTTTAGGACCTCGGATGGTTTAATTGAATGGCTTGTCATGGCTTTCGGCTTGATAAACGCACCTGCCTACTTCGCAGACTTGATGATTAGGGTGTTAAGAGAGTTCCTTAATAAATTTGTAGTGGTCTTCGTGGACGACATTTTGATTTTCTCAAAAAGTGAGGAAGAACATGCCCTGCATTTAAGGGAAGTTATGAATACTCTTCGTGCACACCAGCTGAAAGCAAAATTCTCCTAATGCCATTTTTGGAGAGAAGAAGTAAGGTTTCTTGGACATGTGATGTCCAAAGAGGGGATAGCTGTGGATCCCGCAAAAGTAGTCGCGGTGCAAGATTGGAAGATTCTAAGGAAGGCAACCGAAGTACGAAGTTTTCTCGGGCTAGCAGGCTTTTACAGAAAGTTCATTAAGGACTTTGCAAAAATCTCAGCCCCACTTACTAGGTTGACAAAGAAGAACCTAACTTTTGCTTGGGATTTGGATTATGATGTTGCTTTCCAACGACTAAAAAGGGCTCTGACAACAGCCCTGGTTATGACATTGTCGGATGGGAGAAAGATGTTTACTGTATACACAGACACATGTAGTACCGGATTGGGCGCTGTCTTAATGCAAGAGGGCAGAGTAGTTTGTTATGTAGGAAGGCAGTTGAAGGTACATGAGAAAAACTACCCAACTCATGATTTAGAGTTAGCTGCCATTGTTTTCGCTCTTATGTCATGGCGTCATTACCTACTAAGAGAAAGGTTTGAATTGTTTACTAACCATAAATCGTTAAAGTACCTTTTCTCATAGAAAGATCTTAACTTGAGACAACAAGGATGTATGGAATTTCTTGCCTCATACGACTTTGAGGTTGCTTATGCTCCTGGCAAGGGCAATGTGGTGGCGGACGCCTTAAGTAGGAAAAATCTGACATTATGTCCTCTCTTTGTAGAAAGGCAAAGCTTGGAGTACATAGCAAACTTTGACTTTAGACCTTCCTTTGAGTTTGTACCTGGCTTGTTAGCAACACTAGAGGTGCGACCTACTCTTTTGGACTCAATAGGAACCGCACAACGTGAAGACCCTCAGCTAGTTGATGTGATGGATAAGCTAATTAGAGGTGAGACTTCTAGTTACCTCAATAGATACTCTATAAGATGACAAGGGTTGGTTGAGACGGGATGAAAGACTATGTGTCCCACAAGCAAGAGATTTCGTGAAAACCATTCTCGAAGAAGCACACCATTCTAAATTGGTCATACACCCAGGTGGGGACAAGATGTATAAAGACATAAAAAGGGTTTTCTTTTGGAATGGCATGAAGAAGGATGTAGCTGAGTTTGTCTCTAAATGCTTGATATGCCAGCAAGTCAAAACGGAGCAGAAGAAGCCTGGTGGTCTGCTTCATCCTCTAGAAGTCCCACAGTGGAAACGGGATAGCATTTCGATGGACTTTATTTATAGGTTGCCTAGGTCAAGAAGGGGCAATACCAGTATTTAGGTAATAGTGGACAGACTCACTAAAAGCGCTCACTTTATACCTGTTAAGAGTAGGTGGACTGCCTCATCGTTAGCATCCATTTATTTTAAAGAGGTGGTTCAACTGCATGGAATACCCTCTAGCATAGTAAGTGATCGAGATCCTATCTTTACGAGCAAGTTTTGGAGGAGTTTGCAAGATGCTGTAGGCACACAGCTATGCTTAAGCACGACCTATCACCCTCAAACCGATGGTCAGACGGAAAGGGTGAACAGAGTATTAGAAGATCTTTTGAGATTGTGCATTCTTGATTTTGGAGGGACATGGGAGGATCATCTTCCTTTGGTAGAATTCGCCTACAACAATAGCTACCAAGCCAACATAGGCATGGCACCCTTCGAGCCTTTATATGGAAGACCATGTTAATCACCGACTTGTTGGTGGGAGTCTACAGACAAGCTTGTACTTGGACCGGACATGATTAGAGAAACTTCAGAGAAGGTGGACTTGATACAAAGACGAATGATGATGGCACAAGATAGACAGAAGTCCTACGCTGATAAGAGAAGGACCGATCTTGAGTTTGAGGTTGGAGACAGGGTTTTCCTTAAAGTATCTCCTTTGAGGAATGTCGTTCGCTTTAGGTTTACAGGAAAATCGGAACCAAGATTTGTAGGGCTATTTCCTATCATTGAGAGGGTTGGGAAGACGGCTTATAGAGTAGAGCTGCCCGAAAGATTGGCTGGAGTTCATAATGTTTTCCATGTCTCTCATCTACGGAAGTGCTTACATGAGTCTGTGGAAGTTGTGGAGCCAAGCATACTAGAGAAAGTAGAAGTGGAACGAGAAGCGACAGTGAGGAGAGTTCCAACTCGTAACTTAGGGACAGAAGTCAATAGGCTACGCAGCCGTGAAGTCCATCTTGTTAAAGTTCAATGGAGTGACGCTAAGGAAGATGCGACTTGGGAGACTGAGGACAACATATGCGCAGCCTACCCTTTTATTTTTGAAGGTACATCCTTGATCTCTTTTCCATAAGTTTATGCATACTTATATCTATCTTTTAAGTATATCTCCTCGGTCCCATTCTTGATTCTTAAGTAGAAACCAATGGATGTAAACATGTATTTGAAACATGTTATGATTGATGGTTGCAAGTGGTTGCTAGTGGTTGCTCGTGGATGCATATACACACACATTAGGTACTAGATCGGCTCAGTCACTTTCATATTGCATATGCATATACGTTTTTGTATATGGATTGAAACTTGATGTGTTTTCATATGCATGTTGCACTTGTATGAATGATTGTGCACTCATGTAGAAGTTATATTGGGAATAATTGCATACATAATGGACTCATGGCACTATCATGATTTGCATTAAGGAGGTCAGCTGAATCAGTAGACCGCCTGATTTTGCATAAGATAAGGACATAAACACACACTATGCATATAGTCATGAAAGCATTAGAAATCTGTTTAAGGAAAATGGATGTCTGTGTTTGATGATTGAGTAGATGGGCGATTGGATGGTAGGATATACATTCTTCTTAACTTGAAGATTTCGGGGACGAAATCCTGTAAGGAGGGGAGAATGTAACATTCCGTATTTTCTGTGAACATTAAAGTAACGAATTAAAGAATACTTAATTTTAAAAGTGGAAATTAGGGGAAACGAGTTTCTCCATTGCGTTTGTCTCGGAATTCTGCTTGAGATAGAGTCCGAGTTTGCGTGAATCGGACTCCTATGAAGAAGTTATGGAGTTCAGAAGATTTCAAGTTTAAACAGAAATTAAATATAAATAATAACTAAATCAAAAAGCAGTTCGAAATTCAAAAATTCCGAGAATCAACTAGGCGGGAAAATTGCCGCCCATAGTGGTCGACTCCCCCCATGGGGGGTCGACGGAGGTGTCGACCCCCCAAGAGGGGTGTCGACTGGAGTGTCGACACCCCCCTGTAGGGGTCGACCCCCTCGGCTAGATCTAGGTTGTTTTGTCCAGTGACGTTTTTCTGAGTCATTAGGGCATATGTGGCGACTTCCGGTTGGCTCCGTTTGGTCTGGATGGTTCTGATTACTCCTAGGTTGATCTAACGATTCTCATTAATCTAAACTTCTATATAAACAACTGCAACCCTCAATCCTAAAAACATATAACCTTGATCTCTGAAGACATCATGTTGTCCATGGCCAAACTAGCGTAGCCTCCATTTTTCTCTAAACTAGAAATCAAGTTAGAAAGCCTCAAATCAAGTCCAAACTAGAGAATCAATAGTCTACATCAAAGCACAGCTTTTCAATTTCAGAAATTACATCCCAGAAAACAAGATTTGTTCTTTTTTTTGTAAGTTCAGTTATTCTTTAGATTTTAACAAATAAAAGTCATGACTTGTAATGAAGCGAAACTAGAACTATTCGTAGTTGTAAGATAATCGTATTCTGATTCATGTTTATCCCTATAGCAATTCTAAAATTACATATGACTACGAGACGATTGTGATTGATACAATTTATCATGTTGTATATTAGTTCGGTGATGAACCTATCATGTTGTATATCAATTTGGTGATGAACCTATCATGTTGTATATCAATTTGATGACGAACCTATCATGTTGTATATTAATTTGGTGATGAACCTATCATGTTGTATATAAATTTGGTGATTCTTTTATGATATGTTATATGCAAGTCCATAAGCTAAGTCATGTTCATATATGCTTATATTACTAGATCTACATGCTTGTATGTTTAAATCTATGTTAATTTGATCCAACTCAAATGCAAGTTCACATTTACATGCTTAATTAAATTTGTGTAGTACTATGCCAAATTTATATCACACATGCTTAGTTGATCTATACTGTTTTATACCGTTGGAATGTTACATGTCCCTTTTGCTTTTCCCTTTTGTGTATGAGTTAGGCTAATTTGCGAGCCTAACGTTCTATGTAATTTACGCGAACGAATAACGGGGGATATGTTGGGAAAAATAGTAAATTACATGCTATTGGCATAGGTTAGCTCATAATCAGGGAAATGATTAATGGCATGAAATGATATAATTTGTATACCTAAGAATTATGGACATAATTTAGAGGGTAAGTGGGACGTGACTTGAGTTGACAACATTGGTGGATAATTTACATATAAAAATGGTAAATATGTAAATTAATTAAAGGATGAATATGCCTAACCCAAGGTTAGATTGAGTTACGGTGTAAGACAGCCCGGAACCTCCCAGCACATCCAGCAACCGTAACAACACATATCTAATGTGAGAGGTTAGCGCATTAAGCCCAAAAACCATAGGTTAGATTGAGCTGCGGTGTAAGACTGCACGGAACCACCCGACCCATCCAACGACCGCAGCAATATAGATCTAATGTGAGAGGTGGGTGCTTTAATGAATGAATTAAAGCTAAGGAACAGGCAGGATAAGAATGGTAGGGTTAAGTTAATTAAGGCAACACTTAACCAATACAACATATTAACTAAACGGATGGGTGGGGTTAGGTTAATTTGAGAACACTTAACCATTTTAACATGTTGATTAGAAAACCCTAGTAACGGGGACCCATTTCAGTAGTAACCCACATAGACGTATCATGGTATCCTGAACTAGGCAAGGAGGGGCACAATTACTGGGCTGTGGTGCAGCAGTGTAGGTTCCGACGGAGTATGGGCATGCACGTACTCCGGCATGGACAAATCAGGCACTGGGCTTCAATAGTATACACTGTGCACCTTAAATTTGTGTCGGGTTGCCACCATAGGAATTGATACACCCCATGGTAGGACCAGCACAGGTATCTACAATCAAGCGGGGCCGAATGGCACAAGTCATAAATGCATGCGAGTAGAAGCCGATCGATAAAGGGATCATTTTATCATGAACACATGGTGCTAGTTGAAACACTTGTTAGTAGGTGTAGAGAAATAGAAATGAGTGCGATAGTATATTCATTTTATCTTGCCTTATTTATTGTTATCTTATTTCTAGGGTATTGTCCTAGGTTCAGTTTATTCATTTCATGATCCTTTTTCCTGTTTACGTGCTAAATAGTCACTGGACTTACCAGGCTTATATCTGACCCATTTTCTTTCTTGTCTCCCGTTCCGTCCCCCCCCCCCCCCCTCAGGTCCACAGAGAGAGAATACTTCAACTTAGTCCAGACCCTTTTCCAGCTTGAAGAGAGTAGACGTATTGCTTGGATTCTCTTTTCTTGGGCTATGGCTGTGGTTACACTCTTAATTGGCAATTTATGCTTCTTTATTATTGTTTTATGCTTCTTCATGTTTTAGTCAAGACAGAGGCGTTATTGTAATGATTTGGAAGTTGGTTTTTGAGACAGTTGTTGTAATGTTTTGACTGGACCATGTGCTTATGAAATAAAATTTAGTTTTTCCGCTGTTTATATGCCTTCTTGTAAATTACCTGTACCTTTTACCTAAAATACTCCACCAAAGTTAATGCATTCCCTTTGTGAGTGACCTTAACGGAGGTGCAGTGTTTATAGAAGAAAATTTGTGTTGTGATTTTATGTGTATGGAAGTCAATAATATATGGTTGAAAATATAATCATTGTAGCTGGAATATTTATCATTTTATAGGCGTTGGGGACAATATGACCAGCTTATAGCCGTTGGAGGTGAATATGACCATTTTATAGTATTTGTAGATGAAATACGATCATTTTCTAGATTGAATTAAAGGGGGTGTAGGGCGATGATTTAATCAGTGCTTTTTTGGCGATGATTTAATTAGCGCTCTTCCTTGGGCGTTGATTTAATCAGCGCCATATTTGTGGATGTTAATTAAATCAGCATTGGGGGCCAATTCAAAATATTAAATTGGTCCCTGAATATTTAGGGAAAAATCAACTGTTAGGAATGAAATGTTCCTCCAATTCTGAATTCACACGAGACTATTGGATATGCTCTAAGTTTTATCCATTTAGCTTCAAATGAAAAGGAAAAGGCCTATGGAGTTGAACACACGAGGTAGTTGAAACGCAAGAGCATTTCATAATTATATCTCTATAAAATGCCAAAGGCAGTATATACAATACCACCAATGAGTTTGGCACTCTTCACAAAACCCCTGAATCAGTTAATAGAGCTTTTCTTGAATATTACTCTAACTTTCTTAACACGCCTACCAACTTGACATTAACCTCCCATATATTACCATCTACATTGTTAGAACCCTCTCAGCTAGAGTTATTAATGATGAAATTAAGTTAGCTTTCTGTCAACCGACTTTTTGGTCCGGTTCCCAAAAGTACGTAAGGCACGCTCGACTCAGCATATCGCGTGATACTGTCCCAAATGTGTTGCCACCAGCATCAGGGGTCTATCATTAGAAGACTCGAGATGGGACACTAGTGGAAGGTCACATCCCTTAGGTGCAACATCCGTCAGCATCCATCCGTGCTCTGAGCCGGAGGCATGCCGTCCAGCAGGTCCGGGCGTAGCGCCAGTAGGGGTCAAGGGCCCCATAGTCTCGGTGGCGAGCCGGTTAGGTCGAACTAGTGTGCACCGCCCGATTCATCCGATTTCTACAACCAAGTGTGTTGCTCATAATTACCGGATCGACTCAAAGTCGGGATTCAGCCAACAACTTCCGTGAACCTCGCCGCTCCTCCAAACATCGTCAAACGAAGACCTCGCCCCCCGAAGAGTCACAAGTCCAAGTCTCGAACCCCTAGCCTGCGTGCTTACAATCTTCGTACCACACATCGGGTTCGAATTTCGAACCCCTCCGAGTTCGAAATTCGAACCCATCCGAGTTCGAATTTCGAACCCCTCCAGGTTCGAATTTCGAACCCCATCGGGTTCGAATTTCGAACCCCTCCGGGTTCGAAATTCGAACCCCTCCGAGTTCGAATTTCGAACCCCGAAGGGTGCGAAATTCGCAACCCAGGCTGGTTTGAAATATGTGCAGGCGGGTCAGGTGCAAATTTCTCCATGTGGCTCCCAGCCATGTTGATCACCTAAAAATAGCTGATCGGCACTCGCCGATCACTTATTTTTGGTTGATCACTCCATAGCACAAACCCCACTCAGTTTTATCCCTTTTCCCATTGCTTTTTATCCTTTTGTATTTTCTACCTACTCCCACCTACCCTCGCCTAACGTCTCTACTATAAATACCCCCTCACTTCCCACTTCTAAAGGGGGTTGGTCCAAGCGCTCTCTCCCAAGCTTTAATGGCTTTCATCTTCTTCCCCAAAGCCTCCTAAGAACCTTCCTTCATCTTGCAAGGAAGAAGATGAATGTTCTTAGATCCATGAGCGTACTGATGAGTGCTTAGCTATGCCTTCGGACATTACACCACCCTTGGATATTTCCGGACCTCTCGGACATTGTTGACCAAGTGAACGCTTCTTCCACCTGAAGAAGAAGAAGATAGCCTCGATCCACTCTCCTCGGACTTCGAGCTCCGAATTCCTCGCCTCGGTCTCGAGCCTCCCAGGGGTTCGAAACTCGAACCCCACAGGATTCAAAAATTCGAACCCCACCGGGTTAGAAACTCGAACCCCACAAGGTTTGAAAATTCGAACCCCACCGAGTTAGAAGCTCGAACCCCACGGGCTTCGAAATCTCAAACCCCACCGGGTTCGAAAATCGAACCCCATGGGGTTCGAAACATCGAGCCTCAAGGGGTTTGAAACTACCTCACCTCGGCCTCGCCTCACTCGGCCTCGCCTCACTCGGCCTCGACTCTGCCCCAGTCTGCTCTACTCCGCCTCACTCGGCCCCGACTCGCTCGGCCTCGACTCCGCCTCACTCGGCCACGACTCGCTCGGCCTCGACTCCGCCCTACTCGGCCTCGACTCCGCCTCACTCGGCCTCGCCTCACTCTGCCTCGACTCCGCCTCACGCGGCCTCGACTCCCTTGGCCTCGGCACCACGTCACCTGGCCTCAACTCGGCTATGCTACAACATCGACAACACCTGGACTACTCTCGCTCAACAAGGAAGATCGATAACAAGGACTAAGAGGATATTGTTAATCATCATAGCTTTGTGTAATAGTCTTGTTGTACTTTGTTGTGATGGAATAAAATCAGTACATCCTTCAAAGTGGACGTAGGCCCCGACGGGGCGAACCACTATAAATAATTATGTCCTTTACTTCCTCGCACATTATTACTTCATTTGTTATGATTCTCCACTTTGGACTAAAATGTTTCAAATTTTTGGAACTCTCTGGTGTTGACGACAATTTTAGGCGCCAACATTTGGCGCGCCAGGAAGGGGGATAGTAAAGCGCGCATCTACGGTCGACTTTCTGTCACTTCCTTCGAGGAATCGAAACCTCGTCTTTCCATGACTTTTGATGCTACTTAATTTTTCTCAGACTTACGAACCAAGCCCATCAGTAATGGTGAACTTAGGAAGAACCCCATAGTCGGACCTTCCACTGTCGATCCTCATTCAGATTTTTCTCCTCAGCTTCCATCAAACAACACCTTCGCTCAAACTAGGCGAAGCTGATTTTTCCCACCAATTCTCAACCATAAGTTTATTTATGCTACTCGTATTCCATCTTGTTTACCGAGCAGATTTCTCGACAATGGTGTGAAAGGGGAAAATCCATCCTTGGAAGACCATCTAATGATAATCCAGTCGCTCCGGTCCATCAGTGATTTCTTTCTGACATCCTAGCCACTGCTGATGTGGCATTACCTCCATCCCTCGAGGCCTTGGTAGCTCGAATATAGCTTCTCTGCATACCCAAAGATCGAGGAAACCGAGCGGTGGCTTAAAGCCCCAGTCAGGCAAAACAGGGAGTCAGTCCAGCGACACTCTCAACAAGGCATCGCCCATTTCATGACAAGTAGAAGCTCTCATGGAGAGAACTCGGATTTGTTTCTTTGTCACAAATTCTCATCTCGACTTCGACACGCCTTAGGTTCATTCTATAACCTACGGTCGAGTCCGCTCACGACGGCTAAGCAACAAAGAATCAAACGACAGAACGTTGGAGATAAGTTCTTTCGGTCTGTCTTCGGGTTTTCGTCTTTGGTTCTCGACTATGACTCAATTCCTCGCTTCTTAGCATGGTACCTAATCTTGGGAAGCTCGACGCTATAATCGAAGCTCAAGGTGCATAAGGGAGGCGAAGTCGAGAACTCTCCTCGACCGGACCTCCATCGAACTACGTCGCTCTGAAAGGCGTCGATGGAGTGACCGAGAGTCCTCCCACAGCTTTAAATGCTCGACTTGAGCGGCAAGAAGAGGCTTTCAATATCTTCCTCGCCCGAATTAAAGACAATATAAGAAGCACTTCAAGTCCGACCAACCAGGCATACATTATTGGGACGAGTACTAGTGTCCCTCCACCCGCGACTCGGGACTTGGGGGCAACCCCGCAAACTAACCAGCTAGCCAACACCATTCCTCGGAATGATGCTGGTCCCGCTACATTTGGGGGCACCCCTATTCTCGATTTTGCTCCAGCCCACGACACTTTGGTTGGATAGGTTGTGGGCATCGCAGATAGAAATGTTGCTCAAGCACCAACGCGTGCAGCTTTGAATGATATTGCTCTCATGGTTTCGCGAGTCGGAATCATGCCCTATGTGGCCCCTAAAGTTGGAATCCAACCGGAGTTTCTTCCCAATCAACCAATTCCCAACTTGGATTTAAGCACTGGGGGCACCAGCGCCACTTTGAACAATCAAAATCAACTACCTACTTTCAGAAATGGGTCAGAGATCGAGGATGTCATCCGTCGGTACACTTAAGGCGTTGTCCATTCACTGGGATCGTACATGAAGCTGAGTGGCCCTAACACTTGAAAATGCCACAGGCAGCGTCTTATGGCAGCACGATCGATGTCGAATCTCGACAATGTCAGAATCACTATCAGAAGTGGAATGCGTCATACCGACCATTCCCGGCTTTGACGCCCGAACCTCTGCTAGGCGGACTCAAACTGCTATGGGTGCGAACTTGTCATCTACGCTTCTAGCATCCGACTGGCCCAAGTTCACTTCAACCGACTTCAACAGAATCATGCTATCGAGGTTGGAGACTCATAGATTTCCAAAGACCTTCCATCGAGAGGGCGCGCTAGGCTCCAAACTCCTCAACTGGATCACGACCTCTATAATGCGGCAGGAGCCCAACCTCCGATTATCGCCAAAACGATCCATGGAATCATGAGGGAATTGCGGAGGCATGCCCACGACGACAGCAAAAACAGTACGAGACATAACCCATTCACTTTGGCTTTCTTTAATACCAAATGGCGCAGGCACTTCGACATGCCGACACTCGTTCCTTACTCAAGGAAGCCAGGATCTTCGAAGCTTCATTAACCGCCACAAATGGCACATGGGTTCATTACGCGTCATCGATGCTATAAAATGCAAGTGTTTATCTGTCCTTACCCGAGATGTCTCTATTATGGTTCCCTCGACTTCCACCTTGAACTATTTCAACTCTCAATTAACTCGCCACTAGATTAGTCGCGCAGTCCAGGATGCACATCGTGATGCCCAGAGACATCCTCTCAGCCTCAAACATTGACTAAGGCACCCGAAAGGCTATCTCACAAGATCCCACACCGCCTTGGCTAAAATCGAGAAACCTACTCCTCAGATCGTACTCGTCCAGCTTACACATGGCATACCACCTAATTCCGAACTTAGAGCATGGATCGATCAAGAGCAATCAAAGATTGAGGAGATCTTCTGCACGAATGCCAACTACTTCCTATGCTAAAATTTATCACGAAGGGATTGAGCTTCTCACCTTAACATCTTGCCTCATGGCGACGCCCAGAGCCCCAGCGACCCTGACTCCAACGCTCTGCGCAATCTCGCTCACGTCGACAGCATCAAAGGTAGCTACAACAGTAAAAGGAGACATCTCCGACTTCCGCCTTATCGCAGCTATTCCACTCTCGGCGACATCCCCAAAAGATCTATATCGCGACATGCAATTCCAACCATTCAAAAGGCCAAGACCGGAAAGTCCGACAAGCGCACCAAGGGATTTTACAAGATATTATCGGTTCTACAGCATCCGCGGATGCAACGCGGGCATGTTTCATCACTTGCAGAACAACATCAAGGAACTCATCTGCATGGATCTCCGAGCTACTCAATGCTCATTAGAGATTCCCACTGCACGGAATCTCCGAGGATTCCCATTATGTGGGGTCTTCGAGCCAGTCGATGCTCATCGGGGATTCACACTGCATGGGATCTCCTAACTACTCAGTGCTCGTCAAAGACTCCCACTTAACAGGACCTTGACCAACAATTAATCCCTCAAGATCGTCCCTCCCCCCCGGCTCATCAGGACTACAGCTTCGATGGTGCAGTTGACTCTAGGTTGTCGTCGGAGATACCAGTTTGCAATTCCTCCCTACCCGGGCCTCCTTCAATATCCGGAAACTCCGGGGCACGACTGGAAGCTTAACCAAAGGCCCGCTCGAGTGCACATCGGCGGCCTCATCTTCAAACAGATCTTTCCTACACCCACAGGCCTCGCACCTCGTTAGAAAGTCCTGTACTCATATAACGAAAGCTTAGTGATGGAACTTTCAATCTCTCAACCATGGACGGAGCCTAACTCCCAAGGGCATGGAATAATGAACATCTTCGACTCTACTCTACATAACTTAGTGTACAACTGTTCATGCCTTCCAACGATGTTTTGTTTTCTTGCAATTCAAGGCATTGTAAAGGCCACTACTACCAGAGTTATCCACAACAATGATGTTCAGTTCCCTGTCACCCTTCCATGTGTACTCCGTGCATGGCGTTCATGACGTGTTTGATTAACCCTGACCACCAGCTTGCATGCAAACATGTGATCGCCGCATAGGCACCTCGAGCACGGGAGTTGATGCCTCCATCCAAACCTCAATCCAACATCGAGGCTAAATCACTTGGCTAGGTCCGGCACCCCGAGCATGGGAGCCGGCAACGCTACTCGAATCGCCAGCCCGTAGCGCAACAGAGTATAAACAACCACTAACTCGAACCTCGGCCTAGTGCCGAGGCCGATGATAAATCGTTCCACGTCCTAGTCCAAGCGACTTGGCGCCACTAAGCGACCGACTGAAATTGATGCAAATCTCTCTTCGCCAGTTGTGGGTGCCAGTCGAATCTTGGCGCAGCACCAAGACCGACCTTAAATCGTTTCTTCCTACTTAGCTCTCAAGGCTTAAGGGCAGCCCATGGCCACGATCGGACCTTACGGGCTGATGATCGGGGCTGACAATTACGCCGACGAATAAACGACACTTGGCGGCTCGCCTCAACCCAATGAACTACGGGAGATCCACCTACCTGGCGGACTGCATAACGCAACTCCCTACGCCTTCGCTATACTTGGGTTTAACCCCGGGACACCCAAAACAGCAGATGCACAGCCTTGTTTCGCAAACTACGGGTTTCCTGAGCTGAGAGAAACTTACTGTAACCAGCGCTCTATCTCACCCCTCTGGAATAATTTACCCAGAGGCGGCCCCTAATCGCTTTTATGGCAAGCGTAACGATAAGTATGCTTATGCAAGTACAGGGCGTTGGAAAACATAAAAAGAACATCTGAACACTTGACATAAACTGCGATCTTTATTAATTCATATTTCATTTTTACACACACACATTTAACAGACTACATGCTAACATCTTGCTCTCTGATAATAGGGTGTACATGAATACCACACCATGTCTTTAAGAACCAAAAGCGAGGACCGCACTCGCATATATGATCGGTTTACCTAATCCAAAGTATCTATAAATTTTTTAAAAATTGTTGTTGCTACTCACCCTTATCTTTTCTTTTTTCTATATAGGTTCGACACTCAGCAGGTCACTGCCAGTGATGGGTCCCCTCCTTCCAGAACCGCTTCCTCATCCTCTACTCCTCACAGGGGTAACATATTCCAGAGACATTGATGCGTGTCTCCCGCCATCGTCCTCGTCGCTGGTGATTATCGTAACCCCCGAGGGGAATGCATGGAAATGCCTAAGGGACGGTGTAAGTAGCAAGGACCAAGGCATCCTGGGTTTTTTCCCAGCCATCTTGGCTCCCTGCTCCGTTCTCTTCTCGGCATCATCAATGACTTTCCTTTTTCCTAACCTACTCAAAGGCCCTCTCCTTCTCCGCCTCAATATCAGCCCACTTCTTTGACACCACAATGGCAGATTTCTCCTCGGCATCATGCTTAGCCTTTGCCCGTGCATCTTGTAGGGCAACCTCATCCTATCCCTCTTTCCCTCCGGTTCCTCAGACTTTGCCACCAGCCGGGCTTCCTGATCTTCCACCATAGCTTGCATTGTTGGCACACTTACATCAGCTATGCTGGTCGCATGAGCGCTTCGGCTAATCACAACTTCTCCTCCTCCAAAGAGACTCATATAAATATAGGACATTGAAGCCATTGGTTCTCCACCTTCTCCAGGTTGTTTCCACTGTAACCCCAACCGGAATTCAGACGCTTGAGGAAGTACGGGACAAAGCCTAGTGTCACCTCCGCTCCAAGGGGGTTGTCCAGCAAAAGAAGCAACTATTTGACTGCTAAAGGTTCATCGCGGGCATCCTCTTCAGTCAGCACGTACTCGAGCTCGGGGGTAGTTCTCCACCTGTCTCTGCACCAGCTTACTCATCGTAGGACTTAAGGAGGATCCCCGCTAGCTTCCGCGCTGGCATTTCCCTCGCCGCAACCTTTGAAGCAACCATTCTAAAAAGGAACATACACCTCGCCACAAGGATGATCCAGACCGAAAGGCTTGGGTCTCGGAAACTTCTAACCTCCTGCCAATACTAGGTAGATCGGGCACAGAAGCCCGAAATAAAGGACAGAGTTATAAATACAATCACCAGTTCCCCAAGGAACTGGAGAATTTAGACAGGATCATAGTATGCAAAATAAAAAATTCATATCTCGATGCAAAAGCTTCCTACTTACAAGAGCATTGAAATGTGGTGCCGACATCTAGTTTTAATAATTAAAACTGTGATTACTGGTAACCGTTAACACCATTTTCGGATCAGATAATGAGCACGACATAATTGGGTTGGAGACTAACGACTCAACAGTATGTCCACATCTTATGCGCATATCTGAGCGGTCAGTCCGAATAAGTTCATTTCCAGAATCATTTGCCAACTAATTGTGCTACGTTAAACTTCAATTACAAACCAAATATGAAACATTGAGCAACGATCTGGACTTTCTAGCTCGTCCCTGACGTCGAGCAAAATCTAGCAGATACCCGGGCTTGGGGGCATCCCTCTACCGATTATCGCATCATCCTGGCCATAGCAGGACCCAATCAGATACCCTTCAGTGCCGGCATTGGCATTGTCATTATAGTATCCCTTGGAGCCAAGACTAAATCATCAGAGTGCGAAGTTATGCGTCGCGCTCCCAAGCGAACAAACTGGGATCGGAATTCGGAATCGTGCACCAAGCTACGATCATATTCACGTCGAAGTTCCAACTACCAAGTCAATCATGACTCAGAAACACTCGTACTCACCAAATGCCCAATCATCAAAGTGCCCGCGCTTAGCATTTGGGTCCGACCTCACCTCAAAGGAGAATCTACGCGACTACATGCCACAATAGATGCCAAGTATTCTCCTAACAATGACGTTTGCATATACGAGTGGCCGAAATGTTGATCATTGGAGCCAGCTTGGATTGTTGAACGACTTTGGGCTCACAAATCTGAATGATTCAGTGAATACCCCAACAATCAAGCTCCATCCTGACGACGTTTCAATAACCACTTAGGATGATCGTGCGCCTAAGCCATGGCAGTGACCGTGCATACACGCATTTGAAATCCCAACCGAACAGACCGACTTGATTTGTTAACCAAATGCGTTCTCACGAGCCTTAAGGGTTCAAGTGTACACACCAAACGGTCGGCTCCCGACCCGAAAACTCTTCGAGAAGCTAAATTGCGCGATTACAAGCCCATGGCATGCAATCCACTTTCATGATGGCCTATTCCAACTCAGGTCGCATTGCGCGAAACCACATGCAAACGTATGAATGCATACACGTTTCGGACCCAACAACAAACCATTTGCGCTTTGATGCAATCAGGAGTCGACGACTTGCGATCAGTCTCTCCAGCCTACACATATTAGGTGCTTTGGGCAGGTTGACGCCTAAGCAGCAAGAGTCAACCAAGTTAAAACCCTTAACAACATCGGAGTCCCGAATGCATACCGATAGGTTTCAACGATGCTTCTCAAATGCTCCGAAGCAGCGCACTCCCGACACACAACTCAAGGAAAGGGTCATGAATAATCATGTAACACCCCTAAGTCCCACATCGTGGAAGCCTATGTGAAGTGGGTACTTATATAGTAGAGCCCTTACTAACGCTGAGTCCTTTCGAGGAACAAAACCCCACACCTATATGGTGGCTAAGTTAGGGACAATATCTTGCATGAACGGAGGTGTGGGCTGTTACATTGGTATCAGAGCCAATGCCCAACCAGAATTGTGACTCCTATGTGGACCACAGCGCCTGGGTGAGGTGTTTGTGAGCCAATGGGGACGTTGGGCTCTGTAGGAGGGGAGAATGTGACACCCCTAAGTCTCACATCGTGGAAGCCTGTGTGAAGTGGGTACTTATATAGTAGAGCCCTTACTAACGCCGAGGCCTTTTGAGGAACAAAACCCCACACCTATACGGTGGCTAAGTTGGGGACAATATCCTGCGTGAACGAAGGTGCAGGTTGTTACAAGTCACTAAGCATGCTACAGAGATCTTCCCATCCATCGCCATACATGTTTTACTTCAAAGCACGTCTCGTTCACACAAGACATACTTTGAGGGGGCAAATGTTAACCGGCTTTTTGGTCCGGTTCCCAAAAGTACGTAAGGCACGCTCGACTCAGCATATCGCGTGATACTGGCCCAGATGTGTTGCCAACAGCGTCAGGGGTCTAGCACTAGAAGACTCGAGACGGGCCACTAGCGGAAGTTCACATCCCTTGAGTGCAACATCCAACAACATCCATCCGTGCTCCGAGCCGAAGGCAAGCCGTCCAGCGGGTCCGGGCAGAGTGCCAGTAAGGGTCCGGGGCCCCAAAGTCCCGGCGACGAGCCGGTTAGGTCGAACCAGTGGGCACCGCCCAATTCATCCGATTTCTTCCAACAAGTTTGTTGCCCAAAATTACAAGATCGACCCAAAGTCGGGATTCAGCCAACAACTTCCGTAAACCTCGTCGCTCCTCCAAACATCGTCAGGCCAAGACCTCGCGCCCCGAAGAGTCACGAGTCCAAGTCTCGAACCCCTAGCCCGCGTGCTTACAATCTTCGCACCTCACGGGGTTCGAATTCCGAGCACCTCCGGGTTCGAATTTCGAACCCCATCCGGGTTCGAAATTCGAATCCCTCCGGGTTCGAAATTCGAACCCCATCCGGGTTCGAAATTCGAATCCCTCCAGGTGCGAATTTGGAACCCCTCCGGGTTCGAAATTCGAACCCCTCCGGGTGCGAATTTGGAACCCCTCCGGGTTCGAATTTCGTACCTCGAGGGTTGCGAAATTCGCACCCCAGGTGGGTTCGAAATATGCGCAGGCGGGTCATGTGCGAGTTTCTGCATGTGGCTCCCGACCATGTTGATCACCTAAAAATAGCTGATCAGCATACGCCGATGACCTACTTTTGGTTGATCACTCCATGGAACAAACCCCACTCCTTTTTTATCCCTTTTCCCACTCCTTTTTATCCTTTTGTACTTTAAGCTCTCGCTCTCTCAAGCTTTAACGGCTTCCATCTTCTTCCCCAAAGCCTTCTAGACACCTTCCTTTATCATGCAAGGAAGAAGATGAATGTTATTAGACCCATGAGCATACTGATGAGTGTTTAGCCATGCCTTCGGACGTTACACTACCCTCGGATATTTCCGGACCTCTCGGACATTGTTGACCAAGTCAACGCTTCTTCCACCCGAAGAAGAAGATAGCCTCAATCCACTCTCCTCCGACTTCGAGCTCCGAATCCCTCGCCTTGGTCTCGAGCCTCCACGGGTTCGAAACTCAAACCCCACAGGGTTCGAAACCTGAACCCCACGGGGTTCGAAAACTCGAACCCCACCGGACCGGGTTCGAAGCTCGAACCCCACCGGGTTCGAAGCTCGAACCCCACCGGGTTCGAAACCTCGAGCCTCAAGGGGTTCGAAACTCCCTCACCTCGGTCTTGCCTTACTCGGCCTCGACTCTGCCCCACTCGGCCTCGACTCCGCCTCACTCGGCCTCGACTCACTCGGCCTTGACTCCGCCCTACTCGGCCTCGACTCCGCCTCGCTCGGACTCGCCTCACTCGACCTCGACTCCGCCTCACGCGGCCTTGACTCCCTTAGCCTCGGCTCCGCCTCACCCGGCCTCGACTCGGCTATGCTACAACATCGACAGCACCTCGACTACTCTCGCTCAGCAAGGAAGATCGATAACAAGGACTAAGAGAATATTGTTAATCATCATAGCTTTGTGTAATAGTCTTGTTGTACTTTGTTGTGATGGAATAAAATCAGTACAGCCTTCAAAGTGGACGTAGGCCCCGAGGGCCGAACCACTATAAATAATTGTGTCCTTTACTTCCCCGCACATTATTACTGCATTTCTTATGATTCTCCGCTCTGGACTAAAAAGTTTCAAATTTTTGGAACTCTCTGGTGTTGACGACAATTTTAGGTGTCAACACTTTTGGTATTAACAAATCATCCAGTGGGTGAGCTAATAGCTTTAGTGCAACTTTCCACTTGCACTTCCCTTTTCCTATCTAGCTTTATGGGGTTATGCTTGTTTTCTCCAATCTTATTTTCTTGATAAGTTCGGAAAGAGCTCAGATAACCATGTTCGCCTTGCAATAAAACAATTAGTTATTATAAAGATGTTGTCTTTGAATGTTATTTATTTCATCTTCTCGCTTTCTCTATTTTTTCCAAAATTGTAATAGCATAGATGAATATATACTTAGCATTAAAAAATTGAGAAAGACATTCAAATAGGAAAGTACACGACTCATGCATTTGTGCATTTTCTAAAGTTGAATAAAACATGATGAAACTTTTCAAATTTGTGTGACCCTTAACTTAATAAAATATTTTACTACATGTTTTTTTTTTCATATTGAAAGTCATTTTCTGGAGTATAAAGTTTAAAATGTTGTTGGTTAGGCACTCTTAGAAAAGTGACCCTTCGTTATATTTTTATGCACAAATGTACTTGAGTATAGATAATGCCAGTCAAAAATCGGATAAGGTGGTATCATATTTTATTTTCACCCCATTAAAAACTAAATTGTTAGGGGGGGGGGGGGTTCAAACTCAATGGAAAAATAAATAAATAAAACCCGATTTTACCCTCTATTTAAATACACAAAACACGGTAAAAATCGACAGGAACATGCCGAAATTCAGTACAAAGCTTGAAAATAACATGCCAAAAATAGATTAACTAAAAAAACTAAAGTCCAGCATATTCGGCGATAGTACGTCGGAAAACACGATTTTATTCGATGGTTTATCGCCGAATTTGTGTTATTGTCATGGCCTGATGCGTTCACCAAATTCGGTGAGTACATGCTGTTTTAATTATTTAACTTGGGCTCGTTGTCAACGAATATATCGTTTATGGTTGAAAATGGGCCTCTGTTTTTTCCCGTAAATTGTTACTTTTTCGGTGATTTATTCAACAAACTCAACATGTATAACGCTTTTTTGAGTAAAAATCATGTTGTCTTTTTTTTTCAAAGTTAGAAATTTCATTAGAAATTGGTTCCTCCATGAAAAAAGTGATTAATTGTTTACTCTGAGAAGAAGAAGATAAGTGGGGTTTAATGAACAGTAAATGTAATTACGGTAAAATAATAAAAGAGCATTTTGATCTATATTTTACTATAAAAAATTTATACTGTAAATAACGAAGCTATATGCACTTAGCTTAAATCTAATTTTTCAAAAACATTTGTATTTGGAAAAGGAAGTATTTTATCATTTTCCTTAAACAACATAAACCTACAAGAGTGGCACAAATTTGGATATTGAGAATGCAACTGGGAACGTAATTGCACTTTATCATTGGCCCAAAAATTATGAAACCAATTTCAACAGGATTCAAAAGAATGCATGCACTATGTGACTGAATTAGATGCTTTGGTTTGGCACTGAACATTTTATCGAATAGCTTATGCGCATCTTTTATATCAAAGTATGCAGAGTTCTGTTGCTCTCTAACTTCACTTTCTACTCTGATATGAGAAGTAGGGTTTGAATTTTTGTAACTACTCTTACATTGTAAGAAAAAAGAAACCCAAATAGTGCACAGACGTAAAGGCGTTCATTTCAACTGAAGTAACCAACAACGAGTAATCTGCTGATACTAATTTTAGGTTAAGAATGCATGATTATTTTATATACGTGGGGACTACCTCCGAATGAATTAAGCTTTTGGATTGTCCAAAACTCTGTGCCAGTAGAGTGGATACTGAGAGGGTTCTGGAGGCGTTGTTTTTTTTTTTTGGGGGGGGGGGGGGGGGGGGGGGTCGGTCAAAGAGCAGGAAAAGATTAGATCTAAGGGAAAAGGAAGGATTTTGAAGGGCAACTTTCATTCTATTGTCATTTAACAGTAGGTGCAACCCAATACAAAAGTTTGTGTAGTTCAGTCACATTCCGACAATAACAATTAAATTTAAGGGAAAAGGAAGTATTTTATCATTTTCGGCCATAAACATTATATTATTAAAACGACATGTACTTGCCGAATTTGGTGAACGCATCAGGTCGTGACCAGAGCCGGCCCTGGGCCTGGGCTGTCTGGGCGACAGCCCAGGGCCCAAGGTGGTGGGGAGGGCCCAATTTGTTGAAGTCTTGCATTAAAATAAAGAATTGTAACATTGTTTCTCAGTGAAGTTTTCTTGGTGAAGGCCGTAATGCATGAAGCTTGGATTCCGGTAGTGCCGGGTTCAATCCTTTGTTGCTGCACTTATCACTTTATTTGTTTTATACTTCAATTTTTTTGGATCCAGTCACTTGTTAGTTGGTTTGCCCAGGGCCTAAATTCTACTTGGACCGGGCCTGGTCGTGACAATAACACAAATTTGACGATAGTCCATCGAATAAAGTCGTGTTTTCCGATGTAGTATGGCTGAATATCTAGGATTTTACTTTTTTCAGTTAATCTATTTTCGGCATGTTATTTTCAAATTTTGTACTGAATTTCAGTATGTCCTTATCGATTTTTACCGTGTTTTGTGTATTTGAATGGAAGGTAAAATCGGGTTCTTTTATTTATTTTTCCATTATGTTTGGCCCCCTCTTAACAATTTAATTTTTATTGAAGTGAAAATAAAATATGACCCCCTTATCCATTTTTGGAGTGGCATTAACAATATTCTTCTTTGTTTAGTTCCTAATTTTAGTTTAGTGATCCAATCAGAATTTCTACCTCTAACTCAGTGTATTTGAGATGAATGACACATGAAAAATTTATTGACTGATGAAACAATAATGAGAATAAAACTGTCATCTTTTGCATATTAACACATAATGTGTTTTCCGCAATGCGTGTGGATACTATATGTAAAAGTTAATAGTAGCTTCATCAAAAGAATCTCACTCAAAAAACGACAAACAAACACTTGTTTTTATTTTCCTAAGAATCTATGAATGTTTCCCTAAGAATTTAATAAGTAGATATCTCACTCAATGTTTTTTAGGTTGGTTTACTGTGATTTTGATGTTTTTTGTGGTTGGTTCGACGCGTTGAAACACAATTTATAATATTGAAAATAGTGGAGAGATAAAAGTTTAACTGACTTGGTATTCTAATTATGAAAAAAATTAAACCGACCTAAACCAACAAAATTAGCAAACCAAAGTAAGTTTAATTGATTCGACTGGTTGTCCAATGTAACCAAACAAAAAATGTTTTGCACGTTATGTCTGAAATATTCATTGTAAGTCGAAGTAAGACATGTTATACGTTTAGTATACTAAAATAGAGATCAATCACTTATATATGCATCTCACAAGTTTATAAATAAGATTTCAACTATTCTGAAAATCTGTATTAGCTAACTTTAGCAATAAGTATGTTGTAATTAAGTTACAACAACAACGTTATACCATTTGAAGAAATAGCACGACTTTGAAATACGGAAAGATTATAGAATGCTATATATAAATATACAAATAAACTATAAATGTAACCAGGTATCAAAGCAAATTTCATCCAGGGCTTGTCTTAACAATTTTCTTAAGAATTTTATTTAAAATTTTCCCAAGATACAACAAATGTAATTTACTTGTAATAAGTACATTACTCTGCGACTTATATTATAGTAGCAGTGATAGAAGAGAAGAGAAAAGGAAGATTCATATTTTTTGAATGAAAAGTTTTCAACGTACATACATGATTAAAGTATTTTTTATCTATCATTTTCATGCTTTCTAAATGTAATTTTGACAAATAAGTGATAAATTTTATCTGATCACTAAACATATCCAAAAATATCATCATATTGATAAATTCAAAAATCAAACTATTTTTTATTTTTTATTGTTTTACAAAACAAATTTAAATTAATCTAGTTTTAAAACTAGACCAAACCATGTAAAATTGATTTGATTGTTTTTTCTAGTATAACCAATTAACGTGGAAATAACTTTCAAAAACCATTCATGTTGTTACATATTGAAACTAGTTTGGAAAAGAACAATGATTTATCATGAGATGTCCACAAGACGTCCTCTAAAGCATGCAACCTGCATACAATTAAAGATACGATTTAAAGAAAGGGACAAACGTTTCAATCTTTGATTTAAATAGATGATTGATTCATTTATAGAAAAATATTACATGCCAATTCATACAATTATAATTTATAATGATCGGCGGACTGAATCAAAAGAGGACAAGGGATAGAAAGTTTGAAACAAAATATTTGATCTCAAGTTCTCCTTCCTGAAAAATGCATTAGCTCAACCATGTATACTAGCTACAAATCTTCATCGATGTATCAAAACTAAAAGCTATGCAAATGGTCGCAAAATCTATATTCTCATATCTCGTTGACCACTTAACTTGGTACTTTAATTAATTCCTTCATCAGGTTCAGCCCTTACGCAAGCACCCTTGCCTACCATTTTCTTCTTAACAAGCAAATCTACGAGGCGACTCAATGCCATATCACGATCGCCACTCTTCATCAACTCTTCCTCTACCTCTGTAGGGGTTACCTCAACCTCCTCCAGCAATCCATCAATTTGTTCAAATAAAGGATGCTCGTGAAGGACATAATAGTAATTCGATCCTATCACTCTCAGATGTGGGGAAGACGAGTTTGGGTTCTTCTTTGGTATTTTGGTATATTGGTTGGTTAATTTACCTATTCTCATATGCTTTATTGATGATATTAGATAGTTGGTTTATCGCTCATTAAGACTGTTGTCTGACTCAAGGTTTTATGCTTCCCTCTTATTACCTTGGGTTGTTCATCCACGTGTTGGATGCGAAGACTGAGTAGCAGGTGATAGGTGATAGATCTTGATGAGACGATGCTGTTGTGCGATGACAAGAAGGAGGCAGGCATATTATTTTCTACTATCTAGTATTTGTTGTTTCTGTTGTTTGATGTTTTCCTCTGAGTGTTTGTAGTGAGACCTACTGTACAAACTCTTATAGTGTTATCCAAGACTATAATGGATATTTCGTGGTGATATGAAAGAGTTTAAGATTCTGCTCAATTCTGCTTCATTATTATTGTCCGTTGTATATGTTCTATTATAGTTTTCCCTTGCACTGTGAGTTATACGATAGGTTCCGCTTGTGTTTACCTACCCTGATGATCGTCCATAGATGCCTGACACACCTTTCAGCGCATTATTCCTCTCGTTTAGTGAAGAGGTTATGGGCGGTTGGTACATTTGGTATAGAGCTATGGTTATCAATTTTAACTAAAGTTCAAGGACGTAATTATGTATGAGAGACGTATTTGTAGATTTCTGATGGATGTATACTATATATGAGTGTATAGTATAATAGCGTTTGAACTCTATAATAGTTTTCTCGTAAGTGGCTAATCATTCTATATTGCAAATTTAGAATGAGTCCTCGACCATCGAGACACGCTGCTAGGGAGGGGACTGCTCCTAGAGGGGGAATGGTGGTATACCAGACTACCAGCTATGTTCGAGGCCATGATGGCAGTGACCATGAGGAGGGTCCCCGCTCAGGAGGCAGCTGCGGTAGATGTAGGGGTTCAAGGGTAGGTTCCTAGAGCCGTGGATTTCGGAAAGCTAAGCAAGGACTTCACATGTCTGGCAGGAAAACCATTCAAGGGGATAGAGCCAACTGAAGAGATTCAAAGGTGGTTAGATGCTTTATCAGAATTTTTGGAGACTTAGGTATAGATGATGCAACGACGAGAAAGCTTGCATCGAGACAATTGCAAGGCAGAGTTATGGCGTAACACCCACACTTTTCTGCATCCAAATTTTGACAAAAATCAAAACTTGAACACACCCAAGCATGGAGCATGTATATCTGGTACCTACAATAAATAAGCATGAACAAAATCAGAGTATGATCAAAGAAAACTCACAACGAAAACAAAATAGGATAAACTAGTATTAACTTAAGTAACTACCTTTTTCAAAGTGAGTCACTTTGTCAAAACCGAGCATGAGAGAGAACGAGAACTGAAAGTCCAACTCAAACACCCATGAGAACCCGACCTTCTCTAGGAAACCTTAGAGGTTGTAATAAGAAGGGGGTCAGAAGAACAAGTTCTGGTGACTAAGAAATGTATAACACAGACTATAATACACAAATGTATCACGTTTGGTGCAACCTAATATTTATGTCTACCAAGGTTAGTGATTCTAGCCTAACATTGTAGATATTTACGCACGACTCTACCACTCTTCATCAAGTGGTATTCCCGTATATAAAACCGAGATAGAACGTTTACGCATGTATTTGTGAAGCCTTTGTACCAGAACATGACTGGTTATTTAATCGAGAGTGGACCCTAAATTACGGGGTTTCTATATATATGTCTGCATTCTCATTCACTATCATTTATTATTTAATGCCTCACTATCAATGATAGATAGGGTGGATTCTCTCTGATGGCTTAAGACCCTAGGCGGACCTATTGGTCACTTATTAACCCTCGATAATATATTCAACATTAACATAAACTAGAGGGCACTAGCCACGGGCCCTACTAGTTAAGGCTTCCATCATTCACACGTATACTCTTGCCCTGTGTAAGATGAGAGGTGGTATTTTATCATTCACTATACCATCTTGCTGACCTTATTGGATAACCTCCTTAGTCTCTTATTACTTCCCGTAGGGTTGGTAGTCATATCTGACATTTCAAGTTTCCAGGTTTGGGTAGGCAACACGACACGTACCGTTTAATACATCTAAACTGAAAGACCTACTCCCAGGTGGACTCCTAAACCCTAAGCCACTTAAGACCCAAGGAAGCGGACTATATATGAAGGTTATTGGATTCATACCCATTTGCGTTTAGCACCTTTCCCTACTGGAAGAAAGTAGACTACATTACTAAGTTACTCCCGTTTAGTCCCACTACACGGAAATATTATACATATACAATTCATTATCGTCACGGGTTCGTATGGTTAATAATATTGTACATTATGGACCTACTAAGTCCAACTTTACTTTAATTATAAGTACTGCATTCATTAATATAAATAAGGAAGGTTATATATCCTCTTTTATCCTGGGATATTTATCTGATTTACTTCCCTCATTTTGACTTAGTATTTTAAACGACATCAATATCCATAGTTTCCCCTTATGACACCCATTTTCTTTTATTCTTATCTTTATTGCCTTTTATGACCCTAACAGTCATATTTTCCTAAGGCAACTATTTATCAATCCTAAGGTATCTATTTGTTGTACTCCAATAGACCGTTACTGTTCTTGTTTATTTATTTATTTGTTTATTCATTGGTTGACTACTGTGCATATATATATATATATATATTCACATGCCAGGCCTCTCACATTAAGATGATAAATTGTGGATGTTGGATTTTCAGGTTGGTTCCGGGCAGACTTCTACCACAAGTTAAACTTAACCTCGTGCATTAGTACATTTATATTTATGCATTAGACCCCTCACATTAAACTGACTACTTGTGATTGCTGGATTTGCCGGTCGGTTCCGAGCAAACTTATACCACAAATTGAGCTTAAACTCATGTCTAAATACGATTATAATTCAAATTTTATAATTTGGGGTGTACAAAATTTATCCTAATAAGTCTTTGGAACTATACCCATTACCCCGTTTATTTTTGCCCCAATCCATATTGGTCACAATTGTTATTTATTGATTGCAGTCCTATTTATAACAACTAAATATATTAGTTGCTATTAATGGTCACTATAAATGTATTAATTCAATATGGATTATATTTACATATAATTTCATAATTGAACCTTATTCACACATTCAACATTCCGTACAATTTGTATTTTACCGTTTTACGCTGATCTGGACGGATAACATGTACATATTTATATCTTATGTTATCGTGCCATCAACTAGTTGTTATTATTATTATTATTATTATTATTATTATTATTATTATTATTATTATAAATGATTTGGTTTAGTTGACAACCAAACTTTCCTTTTAATTTTCAATATTGTCAAAAGGTTCCAAATCATACAAAAAGATCTTTAGCCGTAATCATTGTAAATTATGCCTATTTTGCGGAATTGACATATTTACAAATCACAAGAAATATATATAATTTGGAATAGTTTATGCAAATTACGCATAAATGTATATATTTATATTTGTACGTACATTTGCACCATTTTCCCTTTTTAATCTTTTTATCATATCTCTTGTGATTTGAAAATAATGTATTTTTGTTCAAAAGGAGGAACGACATATTTGAAACAATCAAAGCCAAAACCCAAAAAAATTGAAAACAAAACAAGCATATTTCTTTTAACATTACAATCACACTATTTACAAATTTCACATTTTTACCAAAATTTCATTTATTCAACACTTAGCTAGAGATCTGGAATGTAACTACATCTAAATGGTGTTTAATGGGGCTGATTTCCAGATCTACGGTGTTATACAATGCCCACAATATATTTTACAACATAACTGCAATATATTTCATAACATAACTGTAGGAATATGTGTAAACAAGTTTGAGAAGTCCTACAATTATTTTATGCATTGCCACAATGTACAATTCACAAGTTTTAATACTTTTTATAACCAGATCTGATGGGTGTTAATTTAATTAAAGCAATTTATTTATCATATCTAATAGGCATAGGCATAAAAATTGAATTTATTACAAACGAGATAAATACATTATTATAAATGTGTGTGTGTGTATATATATATATATATCCCACTCACCTTATAGCCTCCAAATCCAAAGTTTGAACCTTTTTAAGCCTACAATCCCCAAATTCTTATAAATCTACAATTTATTTGGAACAGGAAAATTCCAGATTTATAGAGATGTAAAAAAACAGGGAGAGAGGGGAGAATCTGGTTTGGACCATCAATTTACATTCTTTTCCATTAGATCTGCTTATCCTCTCAATTTTATATGAATCTTATTTGATTTGTTATGTATGAATATATTTTATTTTAGAAATTAGGTTTGGAGGAGGAAAACTGGCAGAGCTCCGCTGCCACTGCAGATTTATGTGGAAAAAGAATGAGGCCTTACCCCTTTATTTATAGGGTGGAAACGGCCTAGGACGGTTAGATTAGTTTTAAGTTATATCCATCCATTCGTTTTATTAATATAATAAACCAAACCCTCAAAAACCTAGCCGTCACTGGGCAAACTGACGCCCAGTAGGTCGACCGTGGCGGTCGACTGCTTGGGCATCAGATGCCCATGCCGGCTTGGTTAAATAAGGCAAATTATAATTATAAATTCTGATTTATTTATTTTCCGTCCATTTTCGTCTTTCGTCCGTAACCTTTTCATACGGATTCAGTTCGTGAAACTCCAAACATGAAAGTTAACCAGAATTCCGAGACAAACGCATCGGTGGCTAAATTCTGTCGTTTGCAGAAATTCCTATTTTTGAAATTCTAATAATTTATTTATATCGCCCAAATTCCGGGTTGCTACATTCTTCCCTCCTTAAAAGGAATTTTGTCTCGAAACTCTGATGCCTATAGTCCTATTCTACACAGCAAATTTGTGTACATCCACTTTGCAACCATGTGTATATGTGCATGGTGTACATAGTGCAATTGAACCATAAAATATGCATGCAAGATGATTCTAAATCATATCCTCTTATATGCTCGCAATAAATTTTTGAAATACCTTTGAAAGCATGATGCAAAACATCCTAGATATACTGGCAGTTCTATATGAGTGCAAATTTTGAAAATTCTTTTTCATCAATTACCTTCACACAATTACGAATAAAAGTGTGAAGAAGCCAAATTTTCATCCAAACCATGCCATCCAAAATGTCACGCAGTCTAATCATTTCCTATTTAATTTCTCCTAAACCGAAATAACAAAATCAAAGCGAAGTATCTTAACAATTTTCTTGCTTACAAATCTTCCATTTTTTCGCCCTATAGTGGAATTTTCACCTCATCTACCCAAAATACTCTGAAAATTTTCATCTGTAAACTATAAAGGAGGCTTAAAACAAGCTCTAAAACGTAAAATGAGTTAATTAATAACTCACGCGCATCATTGACAAGGTACGGGAACAATGTTTCTAGGTCTAAAACAATATTTTCCTTGTTACCGTTAACGTTTTTATCGTATTGTGGTCCTATAGAGCCGCTAAAACGTGCGCACAAAGCATCCAAAAATCTTTCTTACACCGTTCATGTGACCAAAAATCGAACTTTTTCATAAAAATAAACTTCTGCTTAAAATTTGTCATGTTTATTTTGAAAATTTCTTTTCAAAACCATTTCATTCCCTATCTATTATATTATATGTATATTATATGAAAACACAATCTTTCTACAAAGACTTTTCATATCTAGATTCTTCAAAAAATTCACAGACATACACTTGTACATTATTTCAATCCTCACCATATATCTATTATATTATACGAAAACACAATCTTTCTACGAAGACTTTTAATTTCCAGATTCTTCAAAAAATTCACAGGTAGACACGTGTACATTATTTCAATCCTCACCATACACTAGCCTACCCTTCTTAACTCTTCAGTGACCTCTTATACGTTGGCCACGACTGTAATCGAACGTCTCCTCTATCATCGTCGATGCCCTCTTTCTCTTCGCACTTTTTCTACGTTACTCTCTCTCCCCTTTTTCCGCAGTACCAAAAGACAAACCTCCTCTTCCTCCCACTTCGAAGAAAAATAAACTCTCTTCTTCCACCATCCCTTCCTTCTCCACCAGGCTTCGTAGATCTCCTTTCCACTCAGCGTTCACTACACCAATGTCGGCGTTTCCCGATCTTCTCCAATCGCTCTTCTCCAGCAGCTATACTGCCATAGCTCAGACCGATTCCTTTTCTGAATCTTGCGCCGTCAATTTGGTGCCACTCTGCCTTCATTAACATAGTCAGCTATTCTGTTATGTTTGACTATCGACCCCCTAATTCGGCTGTCGATCTCAAATAAGATAGGTAGCTTCCATGGCCAGGTTTTGCTGCAAGCGCCGCTTCGAACCAGATGCTGATTTTCTCTATGCCTTTTCAAAAAATTGAATCAAAGTGCATAGAAAAGGAACAAAAGAAGATAAATGTAAGCTTAATCATGGTTTTTTTGTTACCAAAGAATAATTGATAGCTTAACTATTCCTAAATACTTTTCCATCGTGTTTCAAAGAATAAATGATAGCTTAACATATTTTGAGTTTGCTGTGGTGAATACTGGACCACACCAGTATATGATTGCTATTTTTTTTGGATTATACCATGTTTCAAAGAATAAATGCTAGCTTGACCAATTTTAAATTGGAAGTAGTGAATACTGAACCACAACAGTATTTGATTTTTTTTTTATGAATTGTAAAGAGGACAATAATAAAATTTGTCTATTAAAGCACGACAAAAATGAACTGTTTTGTTTTGTGAGATCTGTTATTTCGCATTCGCAATTAAAATATTCTGATAATATGCTAATACTTAGTAACGGAAAGAGTAACAATTGATTGTTTTCATGCCCCTAATGTAATTAAGATCTAACCTGAAGTTCAGCGATGTTAATTCTTTTAATGTATGCTGATTTCCGTTGAGCACCACAAATAATTAAAATATGAATACGCCACGACTGTCGTCTTATACATAGCTAACGACAAAATTTTGATTGTTTAATGACGATGCTTATAACATCTCAAAAGTCTGCGGAAAACGATCTATGTGTTTGGCTTGATCCCTTCTAATTTGCAATGCCAAACTACTATCATTCACTCTGCTCAGTATACTATAACATTTAAAAAAAATAAAATATTATAGTTACTAGCTAGACCGAATTTTTTCGCTTAAAATTTATAATGCTAAAAGTTCTAACGGGAAAAAAATCTACAATATTATGATCAACCATAGAGGGTTTTATCTATAGTATATTATAATTGCTGAGTTAACTTTCGAGGCCTCGGAGACATTCTAGCTAATATAAACTCAACAGTCTATTTTCGCACGAGCTTTTCTTCCCCTATTTCTCATCAAAACCCCTAGATATTCCCATCGTTTTTTGAATCCCAGCTTTTCCTTCTGCTTTCTCATCAAAAACCCCTAAATATTCACGCCTTTCCCAAATTTGAGCCTTTAACCATCGTCGTCGTCGGTCTCTCCTCCTTCCACCGTCGCAAGTTTCTTTTACTTTGGATCTCCTCCATTGGGTGAAATTAATACCTAAGTTGCCTCCCTTTGATTTCTGCCTTTCTGCTGAAATCGTAGAACAACAACTATCAAACTGCTGGCCTGAAGATGTTCATACGTTGGGCATGCGAGTATCAAGGCACAATCATTACCCTTCGGTCCAATCCATGTCCGGATTCTACTTCATCATGTGCAATCCTCCACTACATTAGTCTATTTGGTTAGTTTCTTTTGTGATACAAATCAATGTGTGTGTATGTTTATATTTCCTGCACTCCTCATCTACATATCATTTCAGTTATCCTAACAGAATAATCATTTATTTTGTTTGCAACACAACATCACCTGTGCCTATCATCACATATAACTTACCTTTTATCATTGTTGTTGAAGGATATTTATATGTTAGTATGTCTTATGGGTCCTTATCTCTCTTATTTCATTATACAACCAGAATATTGATACATGAGTATGGAACTGATAATTTTATCTTTTGCAACTGCTTCACCCTAAGCACCTCCATTTGGTTAGATAATATGATAATGAATCACCTTCAACCTTTTAATACCGATTTTTCAGAATTTTCACACTTAATTTTTTACCTAATAATAAAAGATATTATAAGCTTTTGTTCTGTAGTTTTCAGTTTTTTGTAGCCTTCATTATCATTTTTTCTAAATCTTTTTTCTTTTTGGAATTTATTGTCACATAATGAAAGACAGTATTGGTTTTTCTTGGCTGTATACATTTCTAATAATCTTTATATTCAGGGGTTATAGAATTTACTCAACATATTACTCTTTTGTTCGATGTAGGAAATTTTTCTAGGAGATCAAATTTACTTGCCGTGCGTATTAACTGTTTTTAACATCAGTTTACCAAAGTCATTGAACAGTGGGCTTATTGATATTGAGGCTGTCAGATGTAGCTTGGGAACTTCAGGGCTATGAGTTAGGGAGGACATTAATGAACAGTTGAAAATTTTCATGGCAGGGAGAACTCAGTAAGGTGAAAGCAGTTGTTTCTTATAACCTTTTTTTGTGTGTTTGCTATGTCTTTGTTTTCATCGAAAATAAATAGTTTGAGTGCAATTAAAACCATTTGTCACTTAATTGACTACAGTGCTAAAGTTTTGACCGAGGTTATATAAACTTATACATACAAGATTTTTTTTTTGAATTCAATAAATAATAATATATCTTCTTCATATGGATCATGCCTTTGATCAAGTACTTTTCCTCTTTTTTCTTTATTGCAGTTACTACGGTTCTGTGTACTAAAATGTCATACGGCCCAATACAATGCAACCTAATACAGAATACGGTATAAAATATCTAACAACAGAGAGCCAGGTATGAATCTCCATTTTTTTATTTTTGTTAGATATCTTTGTTTAGTTTAGTTTTGTAACTTGAATGATTGATTTTGTAGTAATGAACAGATCTAAAAAGACTCAAATCACATTTTCGTTTTACAATGTATTGTGTAATTGTATGTATGGTCCAAGATTGAACATTTTACAGTTAATTATGATCTATTACAATCAGTTTAAAGGTCATGTTTCTATCGAATTACGTTTGAATATTCATACATAGCAACTATATTTGACTAGCAAACTATTCTGCTCTGGCTATATAAACTACTGCATTAATTAATACATTTTCTTAGACAAAACTAATAAGGAATTTCGTCTTACCAAGAATGTTGTTAGAGTTCCTAGCAGATTTCCAAGGGAACATATAACATGCTTATATCATCATTTTCAGCTTACTTTAATAAGCATGACAGATTGATGCATCAGTTTTGCTGCACAAAGAACAATATAAGAAAAAAAAATAGTTCAAAAGATGGTTCAATACTTGATATTCTTAAAACCATTTCTGAAAGGATGAACTTATATGAAATGCTTGAAGTTAATTATTATCACAGTAATATCCAACAGGAAAACTAGGATTTATTGATAACTGCAGAAGTTTTGCTACATCTGGTATCGACCTTTCACAACAAACCAAATAAGTAGTCTACAGGCTGTTGTTATTTTTTATTTTATTTCTTGAACTGTTTATAAAAGTGTATTTGATTTGGGTCCTGAATTTCTTAATGTATTTGGTTAAATCTTTGTCTTCTGAAAAATTAGTGTAGTTACCTTCCTTTTTCTATTAATAAGTCTCTTTCGGATGCAAGTTGTACCTAATTTTGAATATAAAATGTGGTTTTGTTTGGTGTTTATTGGCTATTAAACAAATTAATAACTTTTTAAGTCTCCAACGTAGTCAGTTCTTGAATTCAAACTTTACTATCGATGATATATGCTTTCCTTGAGATAAATTTAGGGCTGTGAGTGGCATTACTGAAGGTTGCTTGGCTTTAACAAGTATACAAGACTCCTAGATTTAGTTGTATGAACAATTTTAAGTTTTGTTGACTAATTTTGATATGCATTGATTTCGTAGATTCTTATGTGGATTGCGTATATACATTAATACTGGACAAAGAAGACACAAAATTCTGCACACCAACTCTAAAATGCATATCCATTGCTCTGTAGTTGTCTTTAATCCTTTAACGGAGTGCGATTCCTCCTTAATCAAATGATGCTTGGCTGTTGGACATGTTTTGTTCATATAATTGAGTTTCAAGTTAATCCAAATATCCAAATTCAGGCATGGTAATGACATAAAGAGAATCAAATTTCAAATATGTTTACTTTTTTAGGTTTGTGAATCATCCTAATTATGTATATTATCAGCATCAAATTAAGTGTGCTGACATGAAAACATACATGGTATAATTTGTTCCGTGTATTGCTAACAGAATAAAACTTAGTGATACTGCATTATTATATAAATATGTTGTAATATGCATGGTTGTAAATCTTGGTTCATTTGATTACAAATAAAAACATAGCGTGCTACATTATTTTAGTATACCCCCCTTACTATACCATTGAAAGATAAACTTATAGATTCAGTTGCCCATCTAAATTTTTGTGTTTTACCTAAACAAGAAACTGAATTTACATTTCGGCTGATCTAGAAAAAATTACATTGATAAGTTCACATTCTTCAACATTATTAAATCATATGAGTCTAATGAATTTTTTGCAGCCTAAATAAACTCAACGTAAAAATTAAGTGTAAGATATAGTCATGTCATCAATCAAGTGTGTTCATTTATTCCGTAGTGTTTTCTTTGTTCCAATTTAATGGCTTGATATTTTATTAGATTATTAAAACATTGAAGATTCAATTTAGAGTTTATTAATGGTTAATTTTGGTATAATTTTCTTAACTCTAATTCTATAATTAAAATAAATAAATAAACTATCATTTTCATACATATTTTAATATCAAAAATAAACATTGCCTGATTTGAATTAAGAATCACTATAATAAACAAAGCATTATTTCTTTAAAGTTTCCAATAAATCATATTATTTAAACTTTTCTTTGACCGATGAATTTGTTTATGAAGCTTCTACACACTTTTAGACAGGGAAGATTTGTAAAACACGATCTTTAAGTTTTAAATCACATAATCATACTGTTTCAAAATATGTTAGAAACAAATCGATATTTTAAAGTTCCAAAAAGTTTGTGGAAAACATGGCAAATATTTGCAGATAGATATCAAGATACTCAAGTTTACAAACAATCTGCAAAAGCATGTAGGGATTTCTACAAAATCAGTAGTTTTATTTGTATTTTTTTCCTTACATGTTTCCTTTCCATGTAGGTTAGACCAAATAGGGAAGAATCTAAAAAGTAATATGAATGAGAAAAAACGTGATAGTTGGAGGATTCTACTTATTCCAGCCACCATTGCTCTCTTGCAGCATTGGCTCTACAAAATGCTATGATAGCCACAACCATACATGAGATGTTGGGTTGGATCAACCAAAAAATTTAAGGTTTAAGTCCCTTATTTTTTGCTTTCTAAACTTTGAATATGTTTTATGTGGAATAATTGGTTTAGGCTTAAATGCATTTCTTCCTTCTAGGTGAATATCTGTAAAATTAGTCGAATATTAAGAGAATAATTTGTACCGATTCAATCTTATGCTGATTTCAACTCATAATTTGTTCTCTTACTATCTACTAAAGTTACAGTTTGTAACCTTACTTTATGAGTTCATTATACCACATTGCTTTCTTTCATCATTGCAAATAATAAACTTCAATCCACCAATCTAATATTCAACACTTTTTAGCACACCACTCGACTCTATGTGTCTGTGTATACGTAAACATAAAATGGTATCAATGTAAATATAAATAAAGCATTATGAATCATGTTAGCAGCATGATCCCTTTAAGTTACCCAAATGCAATAATTGTAGATTTTGTTAGAATTTTTTTTTCGTACTTTCTGGACTACAAAATAATGATTAATAAAAAATTTGGCATGATAAACAAACCCAAACCTTGAACAAGGAACAATAAGAAAAAAAAGGTAAAGAAAAGGTAGCCCACTTTATTTTCCTTTATGTTTTTCACTTATAAGCATATTCCACTAACTTCACATATATTGTGCATGTATTTCAGTAGTATAATGTTTGTCAAATTAGCAGTCTTTTATTTTATTTTGTTTGCCTTTTCGAGTAATAATTAAAACGATAACTTCTAGAGGAAAATTTATTAGCTGCTATAATGACTTTTAGGTTTTAGATTAACAATAAAAATGTTATTTATGGTTTTGAATAACAAATGCAAAATTTGCATTAAAATTGATCTTTTACATTATGCTTTTTGAGAGAGTAATTTTTACCACCTTCATTAGAAATGTATGTAATCTGTATTGTAGTTGGGTAACTCCAAAACATTTAGTTCTCTTTCTTCTTCCTCTGATTTGCTTATTTGTTGGAAATTTTATTTCGTTTTATTTTTCTTAGTAATAGGATTGCGATGAATTCACAGTAAACTTATGTACCGCTTTTCAATGATGTAGCGACACATGTGCAAAGTGTAATAATTTAGAAATGATAAACGAATTAGAATTTCTTTGTTTTGATTGCTTTTGTTTATAATGACTCATGTTTCTTTTGGTATTGATTATATACTGGAAACTTTTTGTGTTAAAGAGATAAATCGTTATCGTTTTCCAAGTCTATTTGCTACAAATTTTGGAATTAATTTTTTGTGGATTCATATATCTTAATATTTTCTTTATGCATAGTTGATTAAAGTAATGAGATAAGGAAATTGTTAATTTAATTTCAATGTTGATAAAGTTGTATGTTTAAGCGTAAAAACGATGAAAATTGCATACTTAATAGGTGCTAATTATTATGGAACATTGACATATAATTGTGTAGAGTGTCTCTCTCTCTCTCTCTCTCTCTCTATATATATATATATATATATATATATGTGTGTGTGTGTGTGTGTGTGTGTGTTTATATATATATATATATATATATATATATATATATATATATGATCATACGATCATAACACTCATTACTGTTATTATTATTAGGTTAATGGGAAGAAATAATTAAAACCTTTCACCTACCGTAGTTTGTCCTTATGCAAATTACATATGTATGTATTCCATTCATTTTCTATCAACAGATGCTACATACATATTGTGGAATCATTTATTATCAGATGGCTAAATAAGTGCTTATATGTATGGGTTACTACCCCTTTAAGTAGTGAAATAATTAAAACCTTTCACCCACCGTAGTTTATCCATAAGCAAATTATATAAGTATGTATTCCATTCATTTTCTATCAATAGAAGTTACATACATATTGTGGATCATTTATTGTCAGATGGCTAAATCAATGCATATGTGTATGGCTTATTACCCCTTTAAGTTGTATTTCACATGTGTTTTAAGATCTATATATTTCATGCCTTTATTATTTTAATCAGTTATCACAATAACTCCATCCAGTGGCTATGCATTAACCTTTCGAATATAAATTCAGTCTCCTTCTATAGAATGTTTGTTGCTAAAGGTATATCGCCATTTTGTGATATTTAAAGGCATAAAAAACAGTGAATGATCGTACGTGTCAATCTTTCCCTTAGAAAACACAATTATAATGCATGTTACTGCTGGACATAAATCCTATGATAAGTATTTTCAAACTTATACTTCCATCTGCTTAGTGGGTATAGATTTAAATTCTAAAAACGGAGCCAGAGATGGATTAGGCCATAATTGGACATAAACCCTGCAATAAGTATTTCCAAAGATGTATCATAATTGCCCATTATTCATTATTCAGTTGATTGGTTCCTTCAATTTTTTGCAAATTATTTTGCAAGCATCGACAACAGTGGTTATTATTCTAATCCCATGATATTGAGTATATAGATTTTTCTATTTAACGTGGATACAATTTGACTGATATTTTTGGTATTTTTCCATTGATTACCACTATGTAAAAGGAAAACTTAATAAAATATACAGATTTCCATTTCAGCCTTGCTGCATAATTTTTTCCGTATTGTTTTGGCAATTACCATAGTGGCTATTTACTATATGTTACAAACAGCGAAATCCGAGTTATAAATGGAAGACAAGTATTAAAAAATAATATAATGAGATTGTGGAATTAAGATGTTTTTTACTATAGCATGTATTTTAACCTATATATAATATGCACAATTTGTGAGGCGATTCAGTTGTGTGCTATGAATTTATACTCTCTTCTATAAAGGGGGCTGAACCTATTTCCTATGGAGTTTGTCTGTATATTATTTCTTTATCGCTTTTAGGGTACTCATTAAATTCAATGTCCAATAGTTCACTTATTGAAATTTTGTCTACCCAAGCGAAAATATTATATAGATTATCGACAATATGGTTCTGTTCATTTTTCTAGAGTTTCAACTACCTTTTCCAATGCTAAGGGACAAAGCAAGCTCAGTAGTAAGCAAGGACTGCCTAACTGGATCTTGATGATGTATCATTCCTCAATTCTCTAATTGACTTGCATTTATTCAAAATGGATGAAATTAGATTGCCTGTAACTGAAATTAGATATTATGCTTCTTCTTCATTATACCTCTCTACCTGGGTTTAATTTACATTTGAAAATGTCGAGTAGATTGAAACATAGATGTTGGAAAATACATAATATTATATAAAGAATCTGATTTAAAAATCTTATTAATCTAGGTGCAGATGTTCGGAGCTCAATTATACAGAGACCAGATTTGAGAAACCGGGGGAAACATGATAAAGTATAATGTGTGAAATGCATAGGGATGAGGAAGATGGAGGAAGAAATATGACTTCTGGTATCTGCAGTTTGGGAGACGTGGGATATGTTGGAAGTTATTTATCAGGTAAAAAGGAGAATGGCTACTGACCCATTATGTGAAATAGAGAGATGATAGTGATAAGCATTTGTTCATTCCAGCTTTTAAATAATAGAAATTGATTGGGCTGTACTCATTCTATTTATTCATGGACAACAGACCTTAGAATTTTAAATTTTGACATGGAAGTGTGATCTCTTCAGTAATGTTTAGAGTTGTATTTAGTTAGATAATCTTCATTTTGTTATCATAAAGTTCAGTATGACCCCACCAAAAGACCGAAGTACTAATTGTTGAAAGCTTATGGTATAATGACATTCTCCCCATTTAGCTTTTACATATTTCAACATAAAACTTTAATTTGGTGGTCGAGTTGGTTAAAGAAACCCCTTGCTGCTACTTTATTTTTAAAAAAATCCGGAATAATTGATGTATTTAATGGATTTGTTTTAAACGTCACCATATAATGTTTACAAGCAATTTTATAACATGAGGGTAGGAAACGATGTTTCATTTGAACACAAAATTCATTCTAATAACTTAACAGTGATGATATTTACTTGAAATTTAAGTATGGCTATTTACGCCCACTCTCCATTCATCCAACAAACTAAATATTAAAAATTATTTCGACGCATTTTATGTTTGCAAAAGTTATCGAACTGGCACTTTTTCATTAAATGGCATATACATATGTTTACATATATGTGCAAGTATACAGTACGTATACATATATGCACACATACACAACCATGCATATACAATATTTAAAAATTAAAGACTACTTGATATTTACTAGAAGTGACCTAGAAAATAATAATTTCCACCTTTCATTTCTTTTAGCTAATAACGATGATTCAATCAAGCGTAATCTAAATAGAAGAACATAACCCTAAGTGGGAGTTTACTAATTGTGCGCGCGCGCGCGTGTGTGTGTAGCGGCTGTTGAGACACAAAATTAGACATAAATACACAAAACCTGTACTACAAGATTTATTTGTCTTTATATGGAAGGTGAAATTGAGGGGGAGATTTATTGGTTCAGATTTTGTGTGTTTAATTTTGTGTCAACATTTCGTGTGTAATTAGACTTTCCCTATACACACACACATACACAAAATATTGCTACAATTCATAATCTGAAGGATTGAAGCAATTTTGAAAGGTGAAATGACCAAATCAAAATCGTGTTACCAAAAGATGCAAGTTATAAACTGTTAGCTTAAACCGAACCAAACAATGAAGTAAGAACATGCTTATATCAATGGTTATGGTTAGCTAATCCAACTAGCTGGTCTTGGTGCAACTGCAAGAATAATAACAATAATAAATATTAATGACAATAGTAACAAAAAATGATATTAAAAAAACAAAAATGCTACTTCGCTCGGTTCTCAGGGTGTCATTTTCCACGGAAGAAACGTGTACCCTTGGATTTCCACTGCCCCCTGAATTGCACAAAATGACTAAAATTGTTTCGGGCGTTCTAGCAGAGGTCTTAAAAAAATAACAACCATTTTAATAACCATTTTCAGCTTGGCTTTAATGAGTGTGGTTGGACCAATTTATTTATCTTTTCCAACACTGATATATCGCAAATATGAGATGTCAAAAGCTTAAGAAGACTCAAGTAAAAGCACGTGTGCATGCACCCATCCGCGCACACACACAAAAATGTGTGTGCGCAAGCGCGCACGGCATGCATGTGCAATTATGTGTGTTCCAGAACTCAACGATGTCTACTTGATTGGAAAATTTGCAAGGAAATGTAGGACAAGTTCATTCCTATTCTTATTTTTTATAGCATATATAGTCTACCTATATATATATATATATATATATATATATATATATATATATATATATATAGAGAGAGAGAGAGAGAGAGAGAGAGAAAGAGCAAAATAACAATCATAAGTGTGTGTGTTGTAGACTTCATAATAAAAAAAATCAATTTAGCTGAGCTGTTTCCATTTTATATTTTCTTAGGTTGTCATTTTGTGATTACTCACGTTTTGAATAAATTTGTGGAGTGGATGGGCTAGAAAAATATTTATATCTTTGCTGTCTATATTTTCCTGATTGGAATTATATTTACCAGGGGTGAGCATTATTTGGTTAAACCAAGTAAACCAACCAAATTATTATTTTTAGTTGGTTCAGTTTGACTTTGAGATTAGATTGGTTTGCAATTGGCTTAGAAAAATATTTTGTTTGGTTATCGGTCTAGCCAGATTAACCGAACCTATATTATTTTTTCAAAATTATTGGTGCTTATAACAAATATTTTAGGTTAGTTTTGTTATCCAAGTTAATTTTAATCACCCCATACGTGTCAAAATTACTTTTAGAAAGCATAGAAGTAATAAGTAATAATACCTTAATCATACATATATAATTTATTTCAACTTATAGCGAACATTTCAAATGAAAAATGTAAATCATTTTTAGTTTGGTTAAATCAGATAATCAACCAACCATAATTTGATTTGTCTGGTTTGCTTTCATATTTATTGGTTTTAGTTCGATTTAACCATTTTCAACATCGAATAATTTAAACCAATCAAAAGCTCACCCCTAATATTTACAATCTCAACGCTCATGATCAACTGAAAAATATGTTAATATTTCCTATGTTGGATAATAATTGTGAACATTTACGGATATCTATTAAATGATTGGTGTGCATACATATGGTTATTGATTGCTATAATTGGGACTAAGATTGATCATAATGGTTACTATTGTTATCACGCAATAAGTAAGTTTGTTAATACATATATCGCTACAAAATCATGAGTTTTTGTATGATCGGATCAAGGTAAAGTTGACCTTTATTTCAGTTAAAAAAAAGAATTAAAAGCCAAATTGGAAAAAAAAAAGCATTATATTGAAAATAAAAAATATTTAAATAATGAGTTTCACATTGTATTTTGGTGCAAGTATAAATGTATAAGCAATCACCTACATTTTGCCTTCCGCAAGTAGTATTAGTGTTTGGTAAAATTTTAATTTCAAATACATGTTTTTTTGAAAAATGTTTATTTTTAATTATTTTATGTTGTTTTAGATAGATTGAACAAATTTTTATAGTAAATTCTAACATTGTCATACTTTATGTTATGTTCAAAGGCTACGCATATTTATGATTGCCATCGACTTCTTTGAGACCTTAAGCAAGACTAGGGAAATTATCTCTAATTTTTTATGAAATTTGTTTTATTTTATATTATTATGAATATTTTTGCAAGTCAGAAATGTTTATTAGATTAGTGATGTTATTTATAATGGTTACGAATGAATTATTTTTAAATATGAAGGGTTAAATCAAATATATTTATTATGGAAAAAGTATGTGTGTTATTTGTTTTAATGAGTTAATCACATATTAATTATCTTTAATACTAATAAATTATTTAATTAGTATGTAATAAATTATTTGCTTTTATTTATTTCCTTTCACTATTAATATGTCAAACAAAAGCCACATAAGGAAATATGTAACATGAATGAGTTTAATATAAATTTATTCATTATGTTTAAGTAAATTTTTATATAACGATCATATTAAATATTATTTCCGTGCATTTTTTAAAATTTAGATCAATTTGTATTCAAAATAATTTAGAAAATATGTTATAATTTAATTAAACGAGAGAATTAATTACATAATAGCTCTTTTTGACTCTATCAATTATATAATTGATATGTAGTCATCTAACTATTTTTACTTATTTCCATTTACCAACCGTAAACAATATTTCATATATATAATTGAGTTAGGAAACATGTAACAAGAAGTATTTTGTAAGATAAACAAATATTTCCTCGGTGCGTTAAACATGTGTATCAAGGAACTCAATTCCTATTTTGTAAAACATTTTTACTTGCCTTCTACACATTTAGTTCAAAATTCAAAATTATGAGAATTAATATGTAATCAACGCTAATGCTTTTCTATACAAATCCATTATTCATCGAAAAAAGAGCGTACGCTATGTGATTCAAGACTACTTAATTAGAATGAATGATAGTCTTAGTCATTTGTGTTTAAGAAGTAAAGAAATATAAATAAACTCGATCCATAAATATACACTTTCACCTTCATATGACTCAAATCTGAAATATACCACTAAGTAAGTAATATGGCTAGCCCCGTGTGCGAAGCACGGGTTCGCACTCGTTCATCAAATAGCATTTTATGAGTATTATCCATTTTGGATTTTAGCTGGTAGCATTGCAATTTTATTATCATGGGTTAGGAAAAACAATTTAAAGTTCATACCAGTGACTTTGTATTCTTTTTTTATATAAAACTGATAAGCTGTGATTCAAATAATGTTAAAAAAATAAATAAAAAATAACATGTAAAGGTATACTTACTCTTTACTGTATACATCTAATATTCTTATGCTATACCACCCATAGATAATACTTGAAGAATGACTAGAGTTGGTAAGTGTTTAAAACAATATCTTATAGCTCTATAGATCTCTTTCCTCAAAACCTCGGAAAGAAGAAATAATTGACTGATCGCTCAATTTATGATAATTACAAATTGCATTTGATAAATCTTTGATTAGGAATAGTTAGTACAACATGGAAATGATGTTAATGACATTTAAAGAAACATTTGTTGTCTATGGAATGCATTAATTGTTAATTTGTCGTATTTATCAATGATAACAATTGGTAAGAAAATCAAATATCAATAAGGTACTGAAATTAATTGTGTTGCGTATTATAATAAAATTCACTCAATTTTCAATACTATAAAATTGTTTGACCTTTCAAAACTTTTTGCATAGAAATTGCACAATATAGCATGCCTGAGTCGTGTGCTACGAAAATATCATGAAGTAAACATTGAGTACAAAAGAAATTGCAGCAAAATCACTTGGATGGATATGGCATATATGAATAGCTTTTCTTCTACTTCTTCTTTTAGCTCACCTAAAATTTGCAGTAATAGTTAGGAAGATGTTCCATATTTCAACAGTTAACCGTCTTACGTCAGAACTTTATATGGCATATACTATATATAAGTCAGGAAACCATATCGCTTGAAAATCAATTTCCTCCACTGTAAGCTGTCTTTTTTTGTCAAGGATAATTATATCATTATTGCAAAACTGATTGATCATTCAAAACTTGGATTTTTTTTAAAGATATTAAACAGTTTGTGTTTTGTGTTTTGTAATACGCGACTAATAATCAGGAACAGAGAATGTTTTCCAAATATTTACTTCTCATCAATTGTTAATTTTCCTCTATAATGCATAGTGCATCTTCTTACATGATTGCAAGAACATCAAAAACAAACAAACAAAAATTATTGCATCTAATCTTATTTCTTGATTGCTTGATCAAATGTATTATATGGAATGCATTAATTGTTAGTTTGGCGTATTTATCAATGATAACAATTGGTAAGAAAATCAAATATCAATAAGGTACTGAAATTAAGAGTGTTGCAGTACTGTAATAAAATTCACTCAATTTTCAGTACTACAAAATTATTTGACCATTCAAAAACTTTTGCATAGAAATTGCACAATATAGCATAATATTGAGTACAAAAGAAATTGCAGCAAAATCATTTGGATGGATATGGCATATATGAATAGCTTTTCTTCTACTTCTTCTTTTAGCTCACCTAAAATTTGCAGTCATAGTTAGGAAGATGTTCCATATATCAACAGTTAACTGTCTTACTGTTATTACTGTACATCATAAATTTATATGGCATATACTATATATAAGTCAGGAAACCATATCGCTTGAAAATCAATTTCCTCCACTGTAAGCTGTCTTTTTTGTCAAGGATAATTATATCATTATTGCAAAAGTTGATCATTCAAAACTTGGATTTTTTTGTTTTAAAAAAATCGTGGATATTAAACAGTTTATGTTTTGAGTTTTGTAATACGCGGATAATAATCAGGAACAGAGAATGTTTTCCAAAAATTTACTTCTCATCAATTGTTAATTTTCCTCTATAATGCACAGTGCATCTTCTTACATGATTGCAAGAACATCAAAAACAAACAAACAAAAATTAATGCATCTAATCTTATTTCTTTATTGCTTGATCAAATGTATTGTATAGAAGTTGAAGTAGTCGTATCAACTAATATTACATCAACTTTTAGACAAAATTGTTCATCGGAAGCTAACTATTGGTTATGGATATTAAGTTTTGAATTCTAGAGCAAAATATAACTCCCAAATATAATGCGTGCTTTTCTAAGATGTTATGGTACATATCTTAATTTCATGTATTATAGTCATATCATAATTGGGTAATTATTATTCAAATTGTTGCAATCTTTGAAATGAGTTGTTTCTCATGTCTTATAGTTGCATCCAAAATAAAAGCTATTTTCACTAGAATAACAAATTCGTTCACAAATGTAGTACCTGTAGTTCTTCATAGTATGGCTTTAGAACAACATTTGCTCCGTTATACCTTTTGCAATGATTTTTAGTGCAACCAATCGAACGACTTTTATCCAATGCACCAATGTATAATCCATGCTTAACCGTTTAATACTCACCTACGGTGTGAAAACAATATTGATATCTATGGCATGCCTCATTCTGGCTATGTTTATTAACTAACTGCATGTTATTTCAAATATATTGTACATTTAATTGTAATTCAAAGTTCTATACTATGACCAAAGAGATACTGACATTGTTTATAATATGGTTGCAATGGTATAATCAACAAATTCTCATGCGTATTTTCCAGTTAGTATTCGCAGACAGAGTATCCATAATTAACCATATTCGTGCACATACATCGATATAGCAAATTTCAGGGAAATGAATAATTTTATACTACAATATAATCAATATAGAATCTGAGTAATGGAGGTTTTAAAACTGTTGAATATGGTTTGTTAATTTTAATCTTAACAATAATGATTTGGCGTTTCACTTTTCCCCCATCAAACGTTTGGTTTTCTATTACATAGCAACAATGACTAGCATAACCGCAAAACGGAGGGAAAACCGACCGTTAGAATATGTAATTTAAAGAAATTTTTTGTATTTTTAAATTAATCGATAATAACATGATTGATTTAAGAGTTTACTGCATTTTTAAAATTTGTTATATTTTTAAATTAATCCATTTAGATCTATCAAATTATATTGTAGTAGAAATAAGATACTAATGATAGATTTGAAATAAATTTGAAATGTAATTGATTTTTTGGATAAATTTTAGACATCGGAATTTAAGATATTAAAAGCATTGGAGAAAACAATTTGAAAAAAAGAGAGGTATTAATTTGATTTCACAAAAATTGATTTTGGACAATGACAGACAATAAGCAAAACTTACTAACGGTCAGTTTGATGATTTAAGATAGAAAGGTGATCAACTACAAAGTACGAAATTTCATGATATTGATTTATACCAAGGAAACCAAAACAAGAAGAAATACTCTTTTGGTAAATTTTTATTTCATTCATTTTATTGTCAACTTAAACATATTGGCAACAACACAGCCAAGTAACCATACAAACCGCCAAACTATACCTATTTAAAATTTGCAGTAGTCAGCATCAACAATCTAGTCTCAAACTGACCAAAAGTATCAATAACTCTTGTGAGAATGAATTGCTTGTGCGTTGACCCATTGAGAGTGTCTCAGATGTGACTTAGTCCCTTCCAAAAATAAACTTTCTAGTCCAGTCTTGCATCATCAAAATCCCAGTAAGGCAACTAACTCGTTTGCTGTATTATCAGTATACATATCAATAATATGACGTGATATAACATTTTGTAACTGATTGTGTGTATAAAATGTACATCATATACCTTGCGTATACAAAATACCAAAGCCACTGGCTTCTATGAGCCTATGACCAAGAGAAATCCAATCACTAGGGAGTTGAGCTGTTGTCTGTTCTCCACCCAATGGAGCAAATTGTCCCAAATGCCTATACCTTCATTACGTAATAATTGAAATGTCAAAATTATTTTTAGAAAGAGATGAACTGAATGAATAAACGTGCAAAATATGTAGATATTTCAATTTTCTGAACATAAACTATTGTTAAAATAAATATTTGTTATAATAACGTATAAGTGCTGAAATGATGGGAAACTGACAACAAAGACTTGTCGATCTACAAATGAAAAATGGAAATTAGAGGGGTTGTTTAAATTTTGTGGCTTGGATGGATGTTGCACCATCAACTCGTAATAACATTGTTTTACACCCTAAGGTCACTAAAGGAGCATTACTAGTTTTTTTAAAAAAAGAAAAAAATCATCCTTGTAAAGATAAGGAACAAGATCGACTTCACAACATGTTTAAAGCAATTTGCGTCAAAGTATTCAAAGACATTTTAAAATGTATAATAGAGTAAACATGTTTTATTTTCATATCAAAATCAAAACTTTGGGATTTAGATTCGATGACATCAACCAAAATTGAAAACAGATATCTAAAAGGTTGAAACGTGTGATGTCTTGGTTCTCTAATACGAGGAGGACCTTCAGGATTTGCTTTACATTGTTTCATTTTGTTGACACACTTTGCAAGATAAGCTCTTTCTTGAGTATCAACCTGAAAAAAAAATCAATCAGAACTTCCATTATTTTCAGTGAACAACTATATGTAATAAGATTTGGTAAACAAAAGATGATCAAAAAGTCAGCTGGGCAGTTGGAGGAAGCATCTTGACATGAAAGTCAAGATCCTCAAGGGCTTTCTTAAATTGCTCGATGTCTAACGGGCCCTTGACAGGATTGCCCTCAGCATCTTTCAACAAATCTAGGACAGTTTTCAGATGTTTGGTTTTTAGGTAATGCTTAACTTGGGGATACATATCAATGATGTCATCAAAACCTTCTTTCATCTGATCAGCAGTTAAAGTTCCAGTATTAGATTTGTCTGCCTTCTTAAAAATTGCAGATGTATCTTCTTGTAAACAAAGATTGCATGTTAGCATGTTAATATAATAATTAGCAACAATGTTCACAATATATGAGAAGCGTTGCAATTGAAAAATCAAATTAAAACTTATCAAATGTCTTCAAAACTTGAATAGTAAAAGAAACTAAATAGCAAACAAGAGCAATCATCATATACTTGCAGCAACCATTCCGTGGAACCAGTATAACAACAAACTATTCATTTTTTATATAAGGAAAACATCCAAAATGATGTAATATGCTTTCAGCCTATGAGATTAGCTTCACCATCAACATAACTAAAAATGCATTGCTGATCATGTATTCAAAATACTGTAAGAAACTTGATTTTAAAACTTTCTCTTCATGTCATGGAAGAATAATATCAAAATATAACATATGAGCTATGAAGGGATATGAGACTAAAGCAACTTAGATGGAACAAATGGACTGAAAATATAACAGGTAAGTATTATGTAGAATACCATTTTCCAAATTTAATACATGTCACCTGAATTGACAGTACAAATAGTAATGACATCATGATTGAAAAATCTTTGATGAATAGTTAGCCATCAAAATGGAGTGACGTGAACACAACGTATTACAAATAAATCGTGCCTTTTGAATAAAGATCAAGCCAAATAACATGAATAGTTACATCAATTTTTTTAGATCAAGTTCTTGGTAGCCTAACCTCTAATTCAATTTTTTTCTTCTGAACTGCAAATTGCACCACTTAATATTAAAACATACATGTTTATGAAGAAGACAACTTAAAAAGAAAAAGTACTGAATACTCTGTCTTTCATTTAGTTATTATGTTCATTGATGATAACATGAATAGTTTAGAAAACAAATCAAACTTAGTCAAGCAAGGGTGTGTTCTTGACGAATGGAAATGGGGTATTTGAGTGTGGAATTTGAGCGGGCGTTTGAGCGTGGCACTGTTGCGAATGGAGAATGCGTTTTTTGCTACGAACGGGGTATTTGAGCGTGGTATTTAGTTGTTAATTTGTTTGTTTTGTATTAATTTATATGTTTAATTTTAATTAATGTTTCTTATGTGTATGACAACATTTTGTAAAGCTTGTAATACAAACTATAAACATAATTGAAATAAAACCAAATAGCCTTGAATTAACACAAAGGCTTAATACTGATACATATATAGGGCACTGGGGCAAGCTTATTAATATTATCAAATATATTAAAAAAAACCATTTGAACGTGAGTATTAAGGGTTGTGTAAAATCAATACATATGCTTATTTCACATTAACTGTTACATCAAAACTTAACACTACATCAAAGTTATGCTAATATATATCTATTGTGGATATGTATTTACAGTAATTACTATTTGCCTATTACCATATCTTATTATAAAAAGCATAACTCAAGGTCCAAACTAAGCATAAAGACACATGCTAAATTTAAAAATAATGTATCCTGTGAATTTGAGCATTTACTATATGGAATTATTAGTTTCTGGAATAAAATATATAGTAACATATAACAACATCACACAAAAACTCAATTGATTTTGTGGATCCAACTTTTTGGATCTGATTTAGAAATAAGAATAAGCGAGAGTCAAGGTAAACTTATTGAATGCATGCATATAGAAACCAGTAATCTTATTCTCAGACATATTTTTAATCTTCTTACATAAAAGAAACATTTTAAAAGTTAAGAGAATTTAACAACATAGAAACATCTACGTTATTCTTCCAATATACATGGCAATTCAATAATAGAAAATAAAATCCACAGGTTGATATATTACTATATAAAAATGTTTAGAAAATTAATTTTAGTGTTATTTATGGTAGGCAGGATACGTTAATATATTCAATGCATGCATATAGAAACCAATAATCTTATTCTCAAACATATTTTTAATCTTCTTACATAAAAGAAACATTTTAAAAGTTAAGAGAATTTAACAACATAGAAACATCTATGTTATTGTTCCAATATACATGGCAATTCAATAATAGAAAACAAAATCCACAGGTTGATATATTACTATATAAAAATGTTTGGAAAATTAATTTTACTATTACTTATGGTAGGCAGGATACATTAATAGATTCATAAAATGAAATTGATTCAAAACAAGACCTTTTTTTAACAAATTTATCCAATTAAAACAGGAAATTAATTCAAATTAGCATGAAATTGATTCAGTAGAAATTAACTGTACAAAATTTAAGGTACTGGATATGATTAATAAGATTTAATCATGAAACAGAATATGATACTTTTAACCAAATGAGAAAATATTGACTAATATGAACTACAAGAAAAGGAAATTATCAAACTGAGTCAGCCTAGAATTATGACCACTTAACAATGAATCTAGTAATTGAATTAAGAAGATGTTAAAGAGTGATGAAATTGAATGTTGCAGGGAACTAAGATGAAAACAATTAGCAAAACAAACATAAGTTTACATATCAAATTCAAATCAAGACCTTTTATAACAAACTATCAAATTCGAAACAGGAAATTAATTGAAATTAACATGAAATTGATTATACATCGTTCACAGTCTATGGGGAAAATCTAGATAAACTTGTTGAGTTCTCAAGTAATTGAAATAACATAAAATCGAAATAAGTTTTTTCAAAGCAAACACAAATTGAAAAAGGAACATATATTTACCTGTGTTGAAGCCTAGATGATGTAAATAATGAAGGTGATAGATGTCAAATCAATATCAATCCAATTATGTGGATAATCACAGTCTTTGTCGCTGGTGAATAAGAGAGGATCGTCGGTGATGAATAAGGGAAGACGCTATAAAAAAAATTCTATCAATTGGGAAAAGGGAAATTGGTTGTTTGGAAAAGGAGATCTGGGAAGATATAAATGTTGGAAGACGGAGATTTTTGGTACAGAGACAGGACGGGGAAATGAGCGTAATGATTTAAGTAAGAAACGGAGTAGAGAAGAAATAGAAAGAAACTAGAATGTGGCCCGTGCTTCGAACACGAGCGATTGTTTATCATAGATATTACGCTCAGTGACGTTTGTGCATGGACAAAGGTTGTTGTAAGTAAGGCTAGAGTGCAGTAGACGGTAGTTCTTCATGTGTCGCTAATGCAACTTGGAATGGCCAAAGTTGGATCCCGAAATGAAAGGTAGGAATTGTTTGGAGTAAGTTGTGAGTAGACAGTGAATGTTGAGGAAGGTTTGGTAAGGTGTGTGACATTGGTTTGTAGTGAAGTGTAGCGTGCAGGGTATGAAATATGTGAAATCAAGAAATCATGTAAAGAGTTGATGCTGGTTAAGTCGTGTGTGAAAGTGGTTGGAACACATAAATACTAAAGGCCATGTCGAAATGCAGAAGTTTTTAAATTTAGTAAAGTAATAGTAGACGATGGTAGTCATTATAATATAAGATTCAGGTAAGGTAGGACAGTGTGTGCAATATACCCGAAATCTGGACATGTCGTACGCAGACAATTAAATGATATGTACGGAAATATCAAACAAGTATCTTATACACACGATGAGTAAGTTTACAAATACACATATATACAACACATATACTGTTATATTGTTTACGGAAGCACTTTAGTGCATTGAGTTGTACATGTGGAATAGAGTAGACATTTAAGCATCATCACTATTGGTGGTGCGAACCCCTTTCTTCTGTCGTTTGTTGGCTTGTTTAGTGGTGTTTGTTCTTGCAACTGCTGCGTCATTGTCACCATCCTATTAATTTTAGTAGATAAATTGAAAAGGTCATATAAGTATTGGATGCTAACTGGCTTAGTTAATTATATATTTCAGTCGTGTAGTTGGACTTACATTGATTACAATACCTCGACGTCGTCCTTGCCGTCCATCTTGTATTATTTTCTCGTACTTCATTTTGTCTTTGTTGTTTGGGTCATTGTCCTTGTAACGACCCGGATTTTCGGCGACTTTGGTTATCGACATAAGCTCGATGTCGATAACCAAAACATCGAAAAATCCCGGTAATTAATGAAAGAAATTAGAGGGTGAGAATAGATAAGATAGAAACTTAAAATAGAAGAAGAAGAAGAACACAACATCAGAGTAACACGAACCTCACAGCGGAACGAATAACTTATAATAGATAACATAACTTTGAAATATAACAGTTATGTATACAATAGCACTTATCAGAGTACAGCACTTACAACATAGCGGAAATAACTATAGCTATATGATCTAGAAGCCTCCTGCTCCAGCTCTTCAACTATATTTGTAAATCCCGACTACTTGACTGCCCGTACAAATTTAGGCACCCAAGAGTTTAGGGAAAACAACAAAGTAAACTCCGGGTCAGTCATGTGACTGGTATGAGTAAAACAGTTTAAACAGGTATATGAACAAGTAAACGATATCTCATAAGACCACGCCGCAGAACGGAACGGGTTTTTCCCTTATGAGAATCCAAAATATCTTTATATAAAAAACCTTTTGATATTATAATAATGTCTATGTACAAATAGATATCAACTAGCAGAAACGCTTTCATCTCACGTTCTACATATATAGTATACAATCAAAATCGCAAGCGCGTATTGGATAATGAATTTCCAACTATGACAAGGTATGGAACCACCTTCTGATCAGTGTACTCTAGGAACGATACACTGGAGTTCAACAAGAACATCTTGTAACTCAGCCACACATGACCGACCACTCATTTTGCTTGAGTGTATCGAATGTATTTCACCAACGGTTGGGATCAGCAACCGTTCCCGTATATATATGGGACAGCATTGATAGATTTAAGAAACAAATGAATATTCTCTAGATAGGTGATTGTACACCCTACTTCGGTGCGACCGACTTAGCCATGCTGCCTGCCCGATTTCTGTCATTTACCGGTTGATGAGGCTAGAAGCTACGCTTTATCATTTCATCAGATTCACTTCGAATGCCACATTGTCAGATCCATCGAAAATCACTAATTGACGTCTACAACAGTACATTACATGTCAGCTAAAAGAAGTTTCCTTCTCCGCTTCCACTCCTGGTACGGTTGGAGAAATCAATGTACGTGACCTTTCTGGAAATACTCTGTCAGACATCCATCTTCATTCACTTAAAATGTCACATCGTCATACCCGCCAAATCACAAATTGACTTATCCAAAAATAACACGGGTATACAGCTAAGAGAAACGAATTCCTTCGCCACCAAACGTGAATACGTTTGAACAGATCAACTTACGTGATCCATTGGATATACTCTGTCAGACCTTCGTCCATACAAGTTGTCCTGGGACTGGACAAACCGAAGGCACTATTCCGTAAACAGGATAGCCCTTGCATTTTACTCCGTCTTCAATTATCTTTAGCATATATGATTCGCGACGCTTATGCCAATACAGAGTGGTTCTTTGGATAATAATCCAACCGGTCTCTCCATATTAACAACGTTAAAATGGTCAAAACTTCGATAGTCGGTGAGTTAACTATCAAAGAAAAACAAGTGTGCAAACAACGATATTATTTCCAAATGGAAATTATATCGAACAAACATCATTTAACATAAATCTCTTTAGTTCATTTATTTACTTATCTCATGTTTCCCTATATTCTAAATTCTTATTTTTCTTTTATCAGGAAACATTTCTGATTCTCGTTTGGAAAACATTTCCAAAACTCCTTTACGATCAAACCTTACCATTTCTTAGTTAAGAAGGAAGTCACTCAAGTTGGGGTATAATTACCTCTCAGACCTTAACTGAACAACGTTATAACTTCGAAATGGTCAAAGTTTATCTTTTAATCTTTAACAACTTCTTTACGCCTTTCTCGGATCCAATTTTACTAATCCACTTCTATATTTAAAACATTGGTTATAACGATAACGTTATAATCCCTCCTTTCGAATTATCTAACTTTAATTATAACTTCTATTCTTATTAGTGAATAATTAACCTAACACTTATTTATTTATAAATAAATAAATCTCTATTTAAACACTGGAAAGTATAAGTACTTTCCCGAATTCGATATAATCGAATTTGCCGATTAACTCTCTTCGAGAAATCTCTATTTGATTAACTCTTCTTCGAATAACCTATATTCGATTAACTCCTTCTCGAATAAACGATATTCTATAATCTCTCTTCGAATAACTAATATTTGATAACTCTTCCTTTTCAAATATCTCATATTTGAAAATCTCACTTCGATTAAACTATAATTGATAACTCCCTTCGATGAAACTAACATCGACAACTCCTTTCGATGAAACTAACATCGATAACTCCTTTCGATGAAACTAACATCGATAACTCCTTTCGATGAAACTAACATCGATAAATTTAACTCGACGAACTTAACTCGACTAACTCGACTATCTTAACTTACTTGGTTCGACCGATTCGATTCGATTAACTAGGCTCGACTAACTTGGTTTAATTAACTCAACTTGATTAACTCCTATCGAATAACTAATATTCGATTTAACTCCATTCGTTTGACTCTAGATCGCAGCGATCACAAATGGTTACACCTGATTCCCTCAGGAAACATCCGACAGCCGTAGGCTATTTACAGCCCTGCGAATTACGCTAGCAGTCGTACGAGATGGAAACTTATCCTGAATAACTATGTTTGATTTACTCTATCTCAAATAACTACACTTGATTTACTCTAGTTCGTTTTAACTCTAATCGATTAACTCTAACTAATTAGCTCCAACTGGTTAACTCTAACTGATTAACTCTAACTGGTTAACTCTATTTGACTAACTCGACTTGACTAACCCCTTTCGAATAACATATTCGATTAACTAACTTTCGAATACCATATTCGATTAACTAACTTCGAATTCCATATTCGATTAACTAACTTCGAATTCCATATTCGATTAACTAACTTCGAATACCATATTCGATTAACTAACTTCGAATACCATATTCGATTAACTAACTTCGAATACCATATTCGATTAACTAACTTCGAATACCATATTCGATTAACTCCTTTCGAATGTCTATATTCGATTAACTAACTTCGAATACCATATTCGATTAACTAACTTCGAGTACCATATTCGATTAACTCCTTTATATCTCGTCAATTTCCTTTTTATAACGTTTATTTTCCGTTACAACTAATCCCTTTTTTATAACTTCTAATTACCGTTACAAATATTTCCTATTTATAACTTCTATTTACCGTTACAACTATTCCTTTTTTTATAGCTTCTATTTACCGTTACAAATATTTCCTATATAAAATCCTATTTGTTTACTAACAAATATTTCCTTTTATAAAACCGTGTTCGTTTTATAAGTAATTTCCTTTTATAAAATCCTGTGATTTTATAAAATTCCTTTATTTCAATATACATTGAAATATTCCTTTTTATTACAACTCAGGGTTTCTTATGATATTCAAAATATCAAACAACGATGATCAGTATCGTTCTAACGTCCATAATCAATAACAGAATATAAATCACAACATATATCACAATATATGAAAACAGTAAAATAATTGTTGAGGAACCCAGTCGGATTCCTCCAACCTGTTTCCCTGCATTCACAGATGTTACATAGTATAATATACATCAATTTCATTTCAATATGAAATATTCTACTAGACAAAAATCAATATTTGATTAATGATATAACATATGACTATATCTATGTTTTCAATCAAATCTATTTAACAGTCCAGTTTAACAATCAATATACAGCAGTCAACAAAATAAAGTACAATTTATATTAAAATATAAATTGAGGAGAGTTAGTGAGTTTTACTCACAGTTGCAGTTCATCGTTAAAGAACGATAAGCTGTAATTTGATTCAGTCGGACAATTTATTTCGCTATAAATTGTAACGAGCTCAAATTCACTCCCAGTCAGTCTCATTGTGTTGCTCCCGTCCATACGATCCCAACGCAACTCACGGTTTGTCAATCTGATATCGTATGACCACGTTATAGCTTTAACAAGTCTATATATTTTTAAATAAAATTAAACCAACATTTTATTTGCATCCGGGCCTTACCAAAAACACTCGGCCCATCCCACACTTTAAAGCCCACGAGACGTTCTTCCTCCCTCTCCTGTTAAATGATCCGCCCTTCTTCTACACAGAAACTAGAAACTCCACGATGCCTTCATATTCTATCTTCTCCATTATATTCCAACAAATAAATCGCAACAGATCCTTAAATCCACCTTTTATTTGTTCAAACTGAAATGCCGCGAGTTTGTCTTCTAGCCCCAGTAACACTTCAATTGCCATCCTTTATTTAACCCCACTAAACACATCATTAACCTCCTAAATGTCACCCTCATTTCTTTCTTCCTTATCGTGTAAACACGTTCCAGCAAAATAGCAGGCCGACATCTCCATTAAACTCAGCAAAAGTCAACGCTACACAACATCTATCTCCTTGTCTTGACGGATGGAAACTCGCACTACTCACTCCCCATCGCGTTTGTACAGCAGTTTGAAACTTCCCAGGAAATCCATGCGTCCTTTTTAAACCCAGAAAATCCTCTAACTCCAAGCACTTGCTCGATTTCACATCTGAAACCCAAATATCAACTCAGTTGCTCCCATCGATGCTCCAGAACGCCAAGCTCCACAACCCTAGCTCGACTGTACACTTCCGATCATCAGAGGATTTCGATCGCACTTCAGAGTATCGATACCCCCTCGAAGCTCTCATTTGAACGAGAGTCATAAATCTAAGCTCGTGGTTTTTGCTGTTGAATCATTTAGTGGCGGCGGATTTATTTGTTGACCCAGGGAAATGAATTAGGTTCAAAGGGTTAAGTTATTTTATAGGGAATAATTGGAAACGTGGTTGTTCGGTTTCCACTCACTGAATAGTGGCTGAGAGGATGAAACGTGTACTGTTGTTTGATCAAAGAAATAGAATGGATAGGAGATATTTGTTTTACACTCTAGAGTACCCCATTATACGAAACTCTGTTTGTCCATGGACTGACATGAAAATACCGTTGTGACCAGTAAGGTACCACGATTTCAAAAATATAAAAATACCGGTAGATTAACTCATTTTTTTGAAACCCCAAAATGTTGATTACAGGGTGCAAAATACTCCAAACAAAAAGTTGTTTATTTAATTAATTAAAAATTTCTATAAATTTCTAAAAATTAAATTATCACTATTCCCCAAAAGAACCTTGTCTAAATTCAATCCCGATCTCTAGTTATATCGAATAAACCATTACGGTCGATAAACGATTCTATAGCGACTATTTTAAAATTTGATTCGGACATATCTCAAAATGTACATGACGAAATCCAGATTTTTCTCTTGCACTAGAAAGATATACTCCACCAGCTCCACATGTTTCTTGTTTCACAGAAATCCGGCTTAAAACGAATCATGTACAATCAGTTGAAGTTCAAATCGCCAATTTACGAACTACAGCGCCATTTCAAGCTCTATTTTAATTATATTATAATTATACGTTCAAACTGTCGTCGATTGAATATATTCGTCAATATAATTCAACCCTAAGCTGAATTAAATCTAAGAGATGACCCCGTTCACAGAATATTGTGATTTCCAATATTTTTGATTATTTCTGAATTAAATATATTTTTTTAATTAATTTTTTTAATTAAATATTCCCAGTTATTTAATTCCACGACCATTAAATCCTTTAATTCACCATTTATATAATTAAATTAATTAATTATATATCTCTAAAAATGCGGGTTATTATAGTCCTGCACATTTTCTGTTGTCAAAACCAACTTCAGTACAAAAGGATCCTTAACATTTGGAGAGGGGGATTACCTCTTCAACAATTTTCTTCCCTTTATAGTCGGCACTAATCTTGGATACATCCATTCCAGAGCTTCATATGTGGTCATTAGTTGACTATGGGAAATTTTAAGATGTGAAGAGTCATTAGTTTATTTTGACTTGATTTGGATGTAGCTGTAAACAAATTAAAATTGTGGAAAAGTATATGTTTAGTTGTTGTTTTTGTTACCTCTTTGTCCAGTTGTGTCCCAATGTAATTCGTACATTACTTTGTTATTTTTCTTGCTGCTAAGAAGGTGTCTGGATTGTTAATCTCGTAGTTGGATGGGCGGAATTCAAACAGCGCATCAAGTCCTACCGATTTCTAAAATATGTTTTCAATCTTATTTTTTCCATTTTCCTGAATGCAATGAAAAAGTAGAATAAGGTACGTATGATTTATAATCAGTTAGAAGTTTGGATGCGGAATGCTAATTATTATGCATGGTTATAATTAAAAAAAGTTTTGATACCATTTTAGAAATCTCTAGCATGTTGTCAACGTCTTTCCCAATAAGTCGTTCTGCCTCTTTATCAAAAGCGGTGACAGTCGTTGATGTAGTACTATCAAGTATGTCAACATTAAGCCGATACCTGTTTCAGTGGATATTTTATGTATTGCGAGTTATGATAATGAAGATTGTAGTTACATTGGGATACCTGTATATCGGTTCGCCAGACATTTGAGGGCAGTTGTTGCATGACAGCGTTGAATTTTTTGAATGAACAGATCCTTTGCATATAGCGCAGGATAAATTATACCACGGAGTTGAGTTGCGTAATTTTGTAATGGTTGCAGCAATTACATATTTTTTTCCCTGCAGGCGTGCAAAAAAGTCATTAAGGTGGTGTGGTCGTGCGTAGTATTGCTGTCAGCAATATATATTTACCCGGCAATCAGTGTATCTTATATCATGTAGCAATTCCATAATTGTGCTTTCAATTGTTTCTTCATTATTTTGTTTATTTGAGTCATTACCAAGCAAATCAATTTTTGACAATGCGTTGCTTGAGGACCTACAGTAAATGTTATAGGAATTATAATATGAAGAGGGGATAAGTATGGCAGGCATAAATTTCCAGATAGGTTAATTTACCTCATAAGTGCAGCATCGACATCGGGATATTTGATATCCAAGTATACTGCAGTAGCCTTAGTTGAATCGAATGTGAATGAACCTAAAGGGATCACACAAGTATGTAAAATGGAGGAGTGGGTACTTGTTAAATGTTTTTACTTACGTTCGTAAATGGAGACAGTGGTAGAAGTAACCACTATAGGTACTGGAGTAGCATATCTATCTTGCACTGTTTCATCCACCAAGTCTGCCTTTTCGGACCAAAGTGAAATGGTTGAGGTTGTGCCGCTGTAGAGAGTATGAAATAAATAGACCTATTGTGATATCATCTAATTTTTGGTTGAATTGTTAAGGTTACCTTAAGGTTTCTACACGCAACTCGCGCTTGAAGGTTTGTGTGCCATCCTTCTTTGTTTTTTGTATGGTATTTGAGATTGCCCGTAATATGCCTCCAACATCTATGATAGTAACATTTGTTACTAATCTGTAATCTATGTGTATACTGTATTGAATTGAGAAATGAAACCTGTGAGTTGTCCACGTTTGTGCACTCGTGATGGCAAGACAGTCTCTGGTACAAAATGAAATTTATATTTCGGTATACTATCTATCTTTTCATTCACTTTGGTAACAGTGGTATCGGCACGAAGGACTATTATTAGTGGCTCGTCAACAGTCCTATAATTAGGATCTGAATCCTGTACATTGAACCGGTTGATGTCGTATATGCCTTGTTCTGTGAATGTATTCTCAAATTGTCCTAGGAGGTGTCTTCGAATTGCGGCGAGGCGCTCATTACCCTGCATGGGTGAGTGGAGGAAAACAGCGGGTATATTGACAATTGTACTAATTCTTTCATATCTGTCATATCTTTTCATTGCGACTGGTACAACATCAAGTGTTAATCAGATGAGATCCATAATGAGTAGTGCAAGAACGGCAAAAAAAAGAATGCACCTCACTGTCCAGAACTTGCATGTTAATTGCATACGGTTACTTTGAGAGTTGACTTATGAGTATCCATAACCGGGCGACTCTTACTCTAATTGTTGCCCAGTTTGCACCATATACTATGTTGTTAAGAAGTTCCACATTTTGATCCATTTACCTATGTCAGGGACAAACAAAATAGTGAGTAAAAGAGCAAATATGCAAATGATATAAATGTACAGAGGGTATATGCAAGAGGTGGGAATAAATATTTCAGAGCATCATGGAGAAGCGAGTAATATTTCCAATGGCGAGAAGCGGTAAACCTGGAATACTTGAAGGGAGAAGTATAATGTGATTGTTAAATGAAAAGTGTATGGGTGAAAGGAAATGGCAGTATATTTATACCTTAGTATGGGCGGTTACCAATTTGAAAACTGTCGGTTTTAAAAACTGTTGAGGATATTTAACGGCTATTTAATAACGGGTATATTAACATATACCCATAGGCAGGATTTTCCACGTGTTGTATGCATTCATACGTTGAATTATGATTTAAAATTGAATCCAGCATTGCGTTGGAGCAGTTATCGGTGGGAGAAGAGGGAGTACATAGGAGTTTGTGACATGCAGTCTTTGGTATACGGTAAATGTGGATGACAAATATATATAGGGATCTTAGTGCAGCTGTCCTCTCTAGATTCACGTAAATTTTGAAGGAACATGCTATACTGACCGGTTTTCAGCACAACGGGAAACATGAATTTGGATCCAACAGCGTAAATCAGGGAGCGCGGGGCAGTCGTGCGGCAGCAGTAATTGCCGCTCAAACCCGGTGGAAAATCTGTCGGTTTAAATAGTATTTCCGATTCAAGAATGTGTTACATGCGGTAAAATAACCATGCATATAAAGGGTGTGTTCGGGAATGATTCTCTCGCCGTTTTGAGAACGGATGCGTCCAACGCGTCAGACATGTCCAATGCGTCACGCGTGTCGAATGTGTCGTACGTGTCATCTTCAAAATGGGGCATTTTGCTCCATTTAGGCAACGGGCTAATTTTGAACTATTACCTCCCAACGATTCTCCGTTTGTTTATTTAGGGTTCTTAATCATGTTTTAGCATTAAATTTAGTGTTTTATAGATTTTAAAAATTAATAAATTATGGAAATGAGATTAGTTAGAAATTTGGTTTTTTGTGTTGCGTTCATGTTGAAGTGCTCAACGTAATAGAGTTGGTTCAAACTGAATTGGAGTAATTTATAATTTTTTAATTGTAGTAAACACACCACTAAGATTCTACGCTCGCTCAAATGGTTCGTTTAACGCGTCAAATGCATTATTCGCTAACCTCATATTTGCTATAATAGTCCATTGAAATAGTATACTAAAATTCTCATCTTTGAATTGTGCCAAACACACATGTAGTGGTCAAAATGCTTATACGGAAAGCAAATGTAGTTGAGTAAGAAATAAAAACCCAAATTAAAACGAAGTTATGCTTGTTGAAATCACCTGGTTTAAAATTGACTGGTCCCATGGACTTAGTCAATGAAGGCCGAATGATGTAAACCTTTTAATTATTAAACTCGCGTAAACATGTGAGCACAATTTATAAAGATTGAAATCATGGGAAGTTGATTGACATGGTTAAGGGGACCATGTAGATATTGGTTCATCTCATTTACGCACCTGTTTTGGTGCCCAGATACACACTTAAGTGGATGCATGCTTGCATGATATATTTATTGAATAATGACTTTACAGCACACAAATGATGGTGCGTCCTTTGGCATGAATGCATGATATAGAGCACCATACTTCTTGAAATAATTTGCAGCACAAAAATCATGGTACATGCTTATTATAAAATTTTCAATTATTTAGGACACAGACTCGGTTAAGCAACTGTATTTGCTATGGTATAAAGTAACAAAAAAACCGTTACTGGCAATCTGAAAAGTAAAGGAAGTCGCTGGAATATGTTAGCTCATTTGTCTAAAGAACCTTTTTCCAGTAGTTAAAAATTTGGTAAAACATATAGCATTGATAAAATAGGCGGAAGGAAATTTTTTTTATACGGATACACATTATTATAAGGGTTCAGTGTCAAGATTCAAAGTTATATGAATACTGTATTGAATTCAATATTACAATTGTTTACTGTTCTACATCATTGCATAAATTTACAGTGCAATGTAAGCCTAAAGCAAGCTGCCAAGAGTTTGTTGCAGAGTAGATTAAATCATGTTGAACAAATTCGCCTGGACAGTGTGTATAATGATGTTGCCTGCAGAAGCTGCGAATAAGACGTTAATATCACAAATGGGCATAAGTGGAAAATAATAATAGTTGCAGGATGATTTTACTTTGCCATATTAAGATTAGTTGTTAAATAAGTGTGAATTTATATCAGGTTTGCAATCAAATGCTAGTTGATTAGCATGTAAGGTGTGGATTGTGTGAGATTTTGTTTGCCTGCTAGAGCTCCTTTATTTGCTGTATGTACATTTTTTTTATGACAAATTTGGTGAGAAGTAATTGTTGGAAAAAAATAATGGTTTAGAATCTGATGGTTTATGATGGAGACGAAATCAGGTGGGCATTTGGACAATGAATACAGCATATGAACACTGACATATGGTTTATATTTGAGCTTTGATTTAATGCCAGTAAAATCTAAGCACAAAAATAGGATGAACAATATGCAATGCAACTTATTTATGATGTTTGACAAAATGGTGGAACGAAAGTACTGTAGTCCAAATAATTTTTGTTTAAATTTTACTCAAAAATGATTATTACCAATTTTACAAAGGAAACTTTACAAAACTGATAGTAGTGTACAAAACCTATATGTGATATGTTTGTATATCACATTGCGTTGCCATTAGGGATAACAGATAAATAGAATAACAATATAAAATCACACCTGTAAAAATAGTTAGGGAGAAAGCATCTTCTTAGATCAGTTCTGTTTAGTGGAGATACTTGCGGAATTAGTGGAGACCTCAGTTAGAATGTCAGCAAAATCTGTAATACATTAGTGGTTAGGTAATAGTCGTTGAAACATCAAACCTGTGTAGTAAGTGAATTAAGTGGGTAGTGCAGACGTACTTGTTAAATTGTTAAATACTTCAGGATAAACAATATTTTGTGTATGTTTCTCCCAACCATCCCCGTCATCTGGTAGTAGTATCTTTAGGCCATTTGGTGATGTTACTCTTGACACCGCTACATATAGCTGACCGTGTGTGAAAACAGGTCGGGGCAAGTAAATCCCAACGTGTTGAAGTGTTTGCCCCTGACTTTTGTTTATTGTCATAGCAAAGCAAACTTTCACTGGGAATTGTCTACGCCGAAGTATAAAAGGTCATTTTGTGTCCGGAGAAGTCATTATGATCCTTGGAATTAACACTTTTCTACCAACATTATTTCCTGTAATAATTTCAGCCTCTATCACTCTAGAAGCTAATTGTGTAACAATCAGTCTTGTTCCGTTGCACAGGCCCAAACTTTGGTTCAAATTTCTCAAAAGCATGATTGGAACTCCAATTTTAAGTTGTAGATTATGATTTGGAAGTCCGGATATTTTCAGTGAGTTTAGGAATTCTGTAGGGTACAAAGACTGAAGCTCTTCGGTTGCATTATATAGTGGACTTACTGAATCCACACTTAAATAATTTTTCACATTGCCTCCTATAAAATCAACAACGTAAGAGTTAATCTCCTCCACTGTTTCGTTGGTAGGCGCTAAAATGCATCGTTGTTGAAAATAGTTTGTCGTTGTTATGTTGTCAAGTATATCGGGATAGACACTGTCTACGATAGCTTTCACGGAATTTTCACAATTTGGAAGAAGATAGTCATCAGGGATTTTAATATATGTGGGAATTTGATCTTCGTGTTTGGATATTGTAGGTATCTTCCCCTCACCTACATCAAGAAGCCACTTGGAAAAGGAACTAATTTTAGCACTTTCTTCTGCAGGTTGGTTACATGCTTGCAAGCGCATATTTTTTTTTTAAAGTGAACACTTTGCAGTTATTCCATAATGTTGACTGGTTTATTGCAGAGCTAACAATCATTTGTCGAGAACCTTTAGGAACAACAGGAAGTATTTGACGAAAGTCACCTCCTACCAATATAGCTTTACCGCCAAATAAGTTGGTGTTGGAGATGTTTGAATTGGTGGGTACTATATCACTTAAACTTTTTTCAAAAGCCTCCAAAGCGTGTCGATGTACCATTGGAGCTTCGTCCCATATAATCAAATCTGTATGTCTGAGCAAGTCAGCCAATAAGGACTGCTTTGGGATATTGCAAGTAGAGCAATCATCCACATTTATTGGAATTTTAAATTTTGAATGTGCAGTCCGGCCACCTGGTAAAAGTAGTGAAGCAATACCTGAAGAGGCAACAGCGAGGACAATTCGTCCTTCAGACCTCAAACTATTTATTATTGTTCTCCAAAGAAATGTTTTACCTGTGCCTCCGCTTCCATAGACAAAAAAGAAACCACCATGGCCACCCTGTACGACATGGCAAACCACATCAAACACCTCCTTTTGATCTTCATTTAAAAGCGGGAGCATATCCTGGATTTCATTTTGTAAGACAGTACTGTCATAACCTTCTTCGTCTAAAATCATGGCATTGGTTGTAGATTGCTGGTACGTAAATTCATTTGTCAATAAAGACCAAAACTCCTTCAATGACCTGCCATTTTTATTAAGAATTTTCTCGATTTTCATAAGGGTGTGCCATTTTGCCTCTGCCTCAATGTTGGAAGAACATGACAAGTTGCGGTCATTTATTGTATGCCAAGTGATGTCTTTAGCCAAAGCTTCCCAATGGTTATTCCACAACATCTCTGGGTTAGAGATCTCACAGAATAGAAGCATTGTGGCAAACATTTCTCGAAGTGAAGATGGTGATGCCCATACAGTTGCATCTTTGATTGCTTGGTCCCATTCGTTGTCATCTTCCAACAGTCCTCTGGCGAGGCATGCAGATTTAAAGCAGTCCATCACTACACCATCCACTGTTTTAATTTCGTCATAGCTCTTCGCCCCTTTGACAATATTCAACAACATTCGTAGATAAAATCTCTCTCCGGAAGTAGGGTGAGCGTAATATATTCTGCCGATTTTGTCTCCCCTTTGCCTTTTTTTCCACTCCTTATTATCCTTATCCCAAACCCATTTAGTAGGAAAGTCAACATAAGTTAGTTCGCTGGCTTCGGGGCAGATTTGGTTTGTATGAAACCATTCTGTAAACATTGTCTTTCCGACATTATGCCTACGACTGATTACCGTCAAATCATCAGATTCATTGAAGTATACATTATGCTCTCCTGGTAAATGATACATTAATCTTTCCACGGCTGGATTACGATATTGAATATCAAATTGAAATATTCTCCAACATGCTTCGGAAGCAGAAAGATACCTGCAGTCTAAATAAGTTTTTACTTCATCAAATTCAGTGTTGAAGATCTGTTCCTCACCATTGCTGGTCTCAATTACCACACTTGCCTTATCATGCCCTTTGTTGATGTATTTGAATAGGTACTTAATTGATTGGGTTTTGTTGCATACTTCAACATTGATATGCGATTGATATTTTACAACTAAATCCACGTTGTGTGGCACTACCCATCGGCTGTCCTGCTTGAACCCACTGGCAGTTGTAGTACTCCGACCATCGTTTCTTCGCCTATATATTGGAAAACCTTGCTTGTCAAAAGTTGTTTCAGTGCAGTAGTCTTTTGGATATCTCTTTGAACAGTTGGTACCAATCATGCAAGGACAAGATGGGTTTTCATTTCCACATGGTCCATGAACCATAAACTGACAAACAAATTGGTATGCGACTTCCTCCTTTGTAGCATCTGGAAATTCAGCACTAACAACATTATCAACATCGATGGGACTGTTGATCCTGTCAGATGCGTGTAAAAAAAGAAGAATGTGTGCATGTGGTAGCCCTCGTTTCTGAAATTCAATGGTGTAAATTACTGGATGCAAAAGTATGATATGTTAATTTAATGTTAAAAACTGGTCAAATTATACTATTATGTAGGACTGCAATGATAAAGAGAACGTACTTGCTTTGACTCTACCAAAATGACATTCATCCTTCAAATCTGAAATAAGTTGATTTAGTTTAATGTGGAAAACCCGAGATACTAAATCTGGTCTGTCATCGGAACGCAAGCCTGGTGTAAGCTGTAAAGCACTATCAATCTCAGGCCAGTTTGGATTGCACGTAAATGTTAGAAAATAATCTGGAGATCCAGCCCATCGACATATGGCCATCGCGTCCTGATAATTTTGAACCATGTATCTTGGACTACCAGTAAATGAGGATGGTAAAATAACTTTTCGTCCAATAGTGCTGGCAGAAGTGTCACCTCGGTCAACTGCATCATGTAAACCGCTGTAAACCTCACACCTAAGTGTTTTTTGATTGCACCGTATCAACGCGAGTCTCTCTTCTTCAATGCATGTGTAGGCATCGACAATGAATTGTTGAAAAATTCTACCACCATACATTAGTAGGGTACCATCATCAGGCCTATGTTGCAGTAGATATGCATAATATTCTCGCATGGTAACTGTTCCCCTCTTTGTTTTCCTAGGGACCTCAGGCTCTCTGTACTCAATGTTGGTTCTGTAGCCATCCTCACCATATGGGAATAACAATGGATATTGCATTGACATAAACGACGGGTGCTTCTCGTTGATTCGTTTCAAGACACCGCTTCTCTCCTCGATTACAACATCCCTTACCCCATAAGACTCGGCGTTAAAAGTGGATGTAAGGGCTGCTATTTCAGAAGACATTGGAATATTGTATTGTCTACCATCTCGAAGTCTCCTTTCATACAATCTAATAGTTATCGGCTGATATTCAGTTGCGTGAAATCTATCTCTTGCCATTCTGAAAAATTTAACTAATTCATTGCACTCGTCAAACATTGCCGGCAAGTTTCAAATTATATTTTCATCCAAGTTGAGACCGTTAAAATTGCTGCAGGCAGATAACCTATTGTTAATTTCATTATTTGTGTCGTAGAAGTATAGTTGTGCAAATTTGGGTTTACTTCGTGTAAGAAGCAGTGAACCTATTCTGTGATGGTTTTGACCATTTATTCTGAAAATGTATGGCCCCCTACCATCGTTGATAGTACTATCAATGTGACCACCCATTGAAGTAAATGCAAAAATGGAGTTGTAAGCACGTATGTTTTCTCTGAATTTACGACACTGTTGTGCATTACCCGTTGTGAGCAAAAATCGTAAATACTCAGGGGTATCTTTATACCTTGGTAGCTGGACCTTGCCTTTCTGACAACAAATGGAAAATTTAGGAGAAGTTGGTGTACTATTTTTTTTTCACCCTTTCGTCATACCATAGGGTAGCCCCACAGGAAGAGCAGGCAGAAGTTGGAGGACCAAAGTTGGATGGCTCCATCTTACCTACAACATTTGATAAATGTCAGCCATCTGTGAAAAAATATTCATTTGATGTTCACCAAAATATGAATGGTAAGCAGCTTTTACGTTGATTTTCAGTTGCTACTTCCGGTGGGTGTTGCATCGTAGTCGTGTTTGAAGTGCACGTGATACCTTCGTTGTTTGAGTAGTAAAAAAGGGGGAATGAGTTTGGCGGACATCGTTGGGGATGCCTCGTCCCAGCTGTTCAGTGAAAAACGAATTTCATTATACATAGAAACTGACATATCACTTATCTTTCACAGTCGGTCAGCATAGTTGGTATCAGTAGGTATCTGCAAATTTAATGGGACACTCACCTCCGGACAGTAGTTTGGATGTCTAATGCTTCAGCTGGTGATGCCTGGATGCTCGATTGAGGCAGCACACTGCCGGGTATAATAGCAGAGATTCATATATTATATATTATTTTGTATTATTGTAACGTATTATTTGGTGTCGTTCTTGAGATATAGATAAAATGACAAACCTCCTTTTCTGCGTTTATTAATTTGTAGGTTCATGCTGCCCACCAATCGCATATGGTATGCACATAGATTTTCAAAGTTGAAGTTGTAACACATGCGTACGGATAGTTGATTGCATTTGTTGCATAAGTTGATTGATTGGTGGACAAATCGTACCAGCCTTATGCTTCTTAGTAATATCCTTCTTCTGACTCGGCTTTGTAGCACCTCTACATGTTCAGAAGTAATGTCAGCAATTATTCAGATTGTTTAATACTAGTATAGTAGTTGCCAAACTATGATTTAGCAATATGTTGTTTAGCTAAGTTATGCAGTTATATCACATAGTAACTGTTATGCATTTTAATTGTGTAATTAACATCAATATATTATGTAACAACACAGGTTGATGATGTATATGATGATCAAAATCCTGTATTCACTCTTACGGACCTTTATATTATACGTATAAGTAATTTATTAGATTATATATTACAAAATTAAGCACTCTCTATGTTTAAAGGGATCAATTTTTATCAAAAAAAGGTTATGATAATACGGAGTTCACTCTAGTGCATTATTACAAATATCGGAAACATTATGAAACCATCGACAGAAAGCCTAAAGTCATAAACAATAATTAGGATAAAAGTTCAAAATTGTTGGACTTATGTTTCCAATGCCTTAAGGATAAGTTTATGTAACATAAATATTAAAACTTTCACGTATAGATCAGAATTATCTAAATAGGTATCTAATGCATACTGAATGAATTAATTGCATACGCAGAATTAGAAAAGTTTAACCTTACTGTTCAAAAAAGTAATTCCAAATTTAACATCAATGGTTGTACAGAGTTTCATAATTTTTGCATTTATGTAAAGCACTGATAGGAAGGATTTTTAATGCAATGGTTTGATTAAAAAAGTCAACCATACCAAATGAGTGAGACAATGGAACAAAAAGGTCAAATTTCATTTTGAGATCCTGTATCAATAATCCAAAGAAAGGAAATACATACAAATGTGTGCGAGGGTATGTGTATAATTCCAGTAGAGTGCACGTAAATTTTGAAGCATAAACAGTGTTCAAACTGTTTGCAAAATAAATTTCCGTTAGAATATATTATATACATGCACAATTGTGGAAATAAAGTAAACCATATCACAATATTTTATATACATGAACACTTGGAAATATAGTAAACCAAGTTAATGAAGTACCAACAATTGTAATGAGTAAAAAATTTGTATTTATTGTCCAAAATAAGTGGTTTAAATAATTTTTAAATGCTATATTTTTTTAAGGAACAGTAGGTATTCTGTTGTACCAATTTTATTTGCTTATCATATATATATGTTCTGCATGACCCCTACATGTGCATGGTTATGTGCTATGTTTCGGTAGTGTAAGAAACCTTGTTGTTTACAGTAGTAGATATGTATACAAGTCAGAAAGGAGTGATTAAAAATAATGTGATATGTTAACATTGGTTTTTTTTTGGTAAACAATTACCAGAGCCTTGCATCTGTTGTCATGTTGTTCTGCAACGCCAGTAGCTACCATTATGACATTCCCTATAGCAGTGATATCAAACAACAGTAAAATATTTTCGTTACTACCACACTTGGTGTAGGTTAACCGTAGGTGTCACCAAAAATTAAATTATTAAAACAGTAGGACTACCTTCTTTGTTGAAAAAATTGTGTACGTTATGATTTTCCCGCAGCGGACACCGTTAGCGTAAGCAGCAGCGGCCTTCTCCCCTGTATGGAAAGGTTGAAGTTAAATTGTTTAATGAGTTACCGTGTGAGCAGTACAGTCCCACAAGTTACAATCCAAGAAAATGAAGTCTGTAAGGAGTAAGGAAATTAAGTATGATTGTAAAAATTAAGGAAAGCAACAATTTGGTCAAAGTTAAATGCTTAATATAGACGCCATTTTAGTAGATCAGTCATTGAGTTCAGCAGATGACATAGTGGTACCAATTTGATTTGTATTTGCACACCGCCTACATATTTGTGGAATCATTTTCTTCATGTGGTTTGTACTTGAAAGTCACAACAAATATCACCATATGAAAATGGATGTCCTGAGATGGTATATGTTAACAAAGTATTATAGAGAAATATCATTGAGAAAAAAGATATGAATAAAATATGCAAGTCCACGGCATTACCAAAGAACAATTATTTTGCAATTCTGTGTCTGTATAACATAAAAATTACAACAACTAAAATCCATGCAGTAACCCTGGTCATTCAGACAGTGTTCCTTGTAGGGACGCCGCCTATTTGAATGATCGTTTCCTGATAAAGATTCACTCCTTGTACTTTATGAAACAATATGAAAGCAGAACATTTAGTCTGGATAACTAACGGGAAAACAGAGGAAAAGTTTACCTTTGATTTCTACTTTTATTGTCATCCAACTGGTTAGTCGTAGTTTAGTGGTAGGCTTAGTTTCTGGAAGGATAAAGACATCATTGAATTAGAGGAATACAAATTACATGAAAAAATATATATAGCATAGAGAGAATAATTATTCTATTAAATGATATACAACACATAGACAACCATATATATGTTAAAGTAAATTATTTAGCAATATTGCAAATGAACCTATGTGTGTGTGTGTCTGTGTGTGTTGAGTAGAGTCATGCGTGAGTCTTTTTAATTTTTTTTTAGTTACTAACCGATGAGCACAAATTCGTAGTAAGCCTACTATATAGGTAAAAAAAATGGCATCCTAACCGATTATATTGAATATTTCAGTCCAGGGAAGAAATGGAGTACAAATATAAAGTATTGAAAAAATACTATATCTATAATTGTCATATGCATAACCAAGTACAAAAGCTAGTAAAGAAGCAATAATACTCTATCTATAGTTGTCATATGCAGAAATAAATTTACTTATTTGATGTAGCCACTGAATTCAACATAAGAAAGCGTTCTTCTTATGGAATGGCTCATCCATTCATTCACCAATCACATGTAATTCAAAGTCGGTAGCAGTTGTTATATAGCACATCGTTGTCCTAGTGCCCCGTTAGTTAGTACCAGCCTCGTACAAAAAATTAATTTTGGGGTCCCATAGACTTATAGACATATAATAGCATGAAAAGATGCTGGGAAACATTTTAACAATCAATACTGAACACACGTTTGTGTATTATTATTATTTTTTATATTTTTGATTACAGTTTATACTTATAGGAATTATAACAACGTCACAATAACCATATGAACCAAAATCGTTAAAAAAAATCAAATAAATTGTTACCAAGTAGCAAAGAAAAGTTCAGTATTATTTGTAATCCAATGAACATAACAAAACTGGCATTGTAATATATGCTATTATAAATGCAGCAATGAGGAGAGAAAACATGCTAGAGTTACTTCAAGGTAACACTATATATATATATATATATATATATATATATGTAACATGCTTGTAATCCACAAACACCAGTGTAGGTATATACGAATAAACGTTATACACCATGTAGTTAGACTCATGAATTTCATGAAAAGAAAACAAATAAATGTTTTGGAATGTAAGAATGTAGTGATCGACAAATCGTTGTGTTGGAGGAATACAAATCTGAACATAGATAAAAAGCATACAAATATCCACGAAGTGCAATTTAATTCACAGTATCAAACATATAACATCAAATGCTAACAAATTTAAACATTAAAAAATATACTACTTTGTATGTTGTATAGGAATCATAAGGAGCCACAAAAGCCGTTATGAACGTGTTAGTAGAATAACAATTCTCTAGCTGAGTAATTTGGAGTATTAAAAGCAGGAAATAACAATGAATTAAAAATATTAAAACAATGTCAAGCAATATGAATGATTTCGGCCATATTACCTGAGTATATCACAATACTCAGATTACGAAAAGATACAGTAATATAAGATTTACTAGAATGTGGCCCGTGCTTCGCACACGGGCCATTGTTTATCATAGATATTACGCTCAGTGACGTTTGTGCATGGACAAAGGTTGCTGTAAGTAAGGCTAGAGTGCAGTAGACGGTAGTTCTTCATGTGTCGCTAATGCAACTTGGAATGGCCAAAGTTGGATCCCGAAATGAAAGGTAGGCATTGTTTGGAGTAAGTTGTGAGTAGACAGTGAATGTTGAGGAAGGTTTGGTAAGGTGTGTGACATTGGTTTGTAGTGAAGTGTAGCGTGTAGGGTATGAAATATGTGAAATCAAGAAATCATGTAAAGAGTTGATGCTGGTTAAGTCGTGTGTGAAAGTGGTTGGAACACATAAATACTAAAGGCCATGTCGAAATGCAGAAGTTTTTAAATTTAGTAAAGTAATAGTAGACGATGGTAGTCATTATAATATAAGATTCAGGTAAGGTAGGACAGTGTGTGCAATATACCCGAAATCTGGACATGTCGTACGCAGACAATTAAATGATATGTACGGAAATATCAAACAACAAGTATCTTTTACACACGATGAGTAAGTTTACAAATACACATATATACAACACATATACTGTTATATTGTTTACGGAAGCACTTTAGTGCATTGAGTTGTACATGTGGAATAGAGTAGACATTTAAGCATCATCACTATTGGTGGTGCGAACCCCTTTCTTCTGTCGTTTGTTGGCTTGTTTAGTGGTGTTTGTTCTTGCAACTGCTGCCTCATTGTCACCATCCTATTAATTTTAGTAGATAAATTGAAAAGGTCATATAAGTATTGGATGCTAGCTGGCTTAGTTAATTATATATTTCAGTCGTGTAGTTGGACTTACATTGATTACAATACCTCGACGTCGTCCTTGCCGTCCATCTTGTATTATTTTCTCGTACTTCATTTTGTCTTTGTTGTTTGGGTCATTGTCCTGCACATTTTCTGTTGTCAAAACCAACTTGAGTACAAAAGGATCCTTAACATTTGGAGAGGGGGATTACCTCTTCAACAATTTTCTTCCCTTTATAGTCGGCACTAATCTTGGATACATCCATTCCAGAGCTTCATATGTGGTCATTAGTTGACTATGGGAAATTTTAAGATGTGAAGAGTCATTAGTTTATTTTGACTTGATTTGGAAGTAGCTGTAAACAAATTAAAATTGTGGAAAAGTATATGTTTAGTTGTTGTTTATGTTACCTCTTTGTCCAGTTGTGTCCCAATGTAATTCGTACATTACTTTGTTATTTTTCTTGCTGCTAAGAAGGTGTCTGGATTGTTAATCTCGTAGTTGGATGGGCGGAATTCAAACAGCGCATCAAGTCCTACCGATTTCTAAAATATGTTATCAATCTTATTTTTTCCATTTTCCTGAATGCAATGAAAAAGTAGAATAAGGTACGTATGATTTATAATCAGTTAGAAGTTTGGATGCGGAATGCTAATTATTATGCATGGTTATAATTAAAAAAAGTTTTGATACCATTTTAGAAATCTCTAGCATGTTGTCAACGTCTTTCCCAATAAGTCGTTCTGCCTCTTTATCAAAAGCGGTGACAGTCGTTGATGTGGTACTATCAAGTATGTCAACATTAAGCCGATACCTGTTTCAGTGGATATTTTATGTATTGCGAGTTGTGATAATGAAGATTGTAGTTACATTGGGATACCTGTATATCGGTTCGCCAGACATTTGAGGGCAGTTGTTGCATGACAGCGTTGAATTTTTTGAATGAACAGATCCTTTGCATATAGCACAGGATAAATAATACCACGGAGCTGAGTTGCGTAATTTTGTAATGGTTGCAGCAATTACATATTTTTTTCCCTGCAGGCGTGCAAAAAAGTCATTAAGGTGGTGTGGTCGTGCATAGTATTGCTGTCAGCAATATATATTTACCCGGCAATCAGTGTATCTTATATCATGTAGCAATTCCATAATTGTGCTTTCAATTGTTTCTTCATTATTTTGTTAATTTGAGTCATTACCAAGCAAATCAATTTTTGACAATGGGTTGCTTGAGGACCTACAGTAAATGTTATAGGAATTATAATATGAAGAGGGGATAAGTATGGCATGCATAAATTTCCAGATAGGTTAATTTACCTCATAAGTGCAGCATCGACATCGGGATATTTGATATCCAAGTATACTGCAGTAGCCTTAGTTGAATCGAATGTGAATGAACCTAAAGGGATCACACAAGTATGTAAAATGGAGGAGTGGGTACTTGTTAAATGTTTTTACTTACGTTCGTAAATGGAGACAGTGGTAGAAGTAACCACTATAGGTACTGGAGTAGCATATCTATCTTGCACTGTTTCATCCACCAAGTCTGCCTTTTCGGACCAAAGTGAAATGGTTGAGGTTGTGCCGCCGTAGAGAGTATGAAATAAATAGACCTATTGTGATATCATCTAATTTTTGGTTGAATTGTTAAGGTTACCTTAAGGTTTCTACACGCAACTCGCGCTTGAAGGTTTGTGTGCCATCCTTCTTTGTTATTTGTATGGTATTTGAGATTGCCCGTAATATGCCTCCAACATCTACGATAGTAACATTTGTTACTAATCTGTAATCTATGTGCATACTGTATTGAATTGAGAAATGAAACCTGTGAGTTGTCCATGTTTGTGCACTCGTGATGGCAAGACAGTCTCTGGTACAAAATGAAATTTATATTTCGGTATACTATCTATCTTTTCATTCACTTTGGTAACAGTGGTATCAGCACGAAGGACTATCATTAGTGGCTCGTCAACAGTCCTATAATTAGGATCTGAATCATGTACATTGAACCGGTTGATGTCGTATATGCCTTGTTCTGTGAATGTATTCTCAAATTGTCCTAGGAGGTGTCTTCGAATTGCGGTGAGGCGCTCATTACCCTGCATGGGTGAGTGGAGGAAAACAGTGGGTTTATTGACAATTGTACTAATTCTTTCACATCTGTCATATCTTTGCATTGCGACTGGTACAACATCAAGTGATAATCAGATGAGATCCATAATGAGTAGTGCAAGAACGGCAAAAAAAAAAAAGAATTCACCTCACTGTCCAGAACTTGCATGTTAATTGCATACGGTTCCTTTGAGAGTTGACTTATGAGTATCCATAACCGGGCGACTCTTACTCTAATTGTTGCCCAGTTTGCACCATATACTATGTTGTTAAGAAGTTCCACATTTTGATCCATTTGCCTACGTCAGGGACAAACAAAATAGTGAGTAGAAGAGCAAACATGCAAACGATATAAATGTGCAGAGGGTATATGCTAGAGGTGGGAATAAATATTTCAGAGCATCATGGAGAAGCGAGTAATATTTCCCATGGCGAGAAGCGGTAAACCTGGAATACTTGAAGGGAGAAGTATAATGTGATTGTTAAACGAAAAGTGTATGGGTGAGGAAATGGCAGTATATTTATACCTTAGTATGGGCGGTTACCAATTTGAAAACTATCGGTTTTAAAAACTGCTAAGGATATTTAACGGCTATTTAATAACGGGTATATTAACGTATACCCATAGGCAGGATTTTCCACGTGTTGTATGCATTCATACGTTGAATTATGATTTAAAATTGAATCCAGCATTGCGTTGGAGCAGTTATCGATGGGAGAAGAGGGAGTACTTAGGAGTTTGTGACATGCAGTCTTTGGTATATGGTAAATGTGGATGACAAATATATATAGGGATCTTAGTGCAGCTGTCCTCTCTAGATTCACGTAAATTTTGAAGGAACATGCTACACTGACCGTTTTTCAGCACAACGGGAAACATGAATTTGGATCCAACAGCGTAAATCAGGGAGCGTGGGGCAGTCGTGCGGCAGCAGTAATTGCCGCTCAAACCCGGTGGAAAATCTGTCGGTTTAAATAGTATTTCCGATTCAAGAATGTGTTACATGCGGTAAAATAACCATGCATATAAAGGGTGTGTTCGGGAATGATTCTCTCGCCGTTTTGAGAATGGATGCGTCCAACGCGTCAGACATGTCCAATGCGTCACGCGTGTCAAACGTGTCGTACGTGTCAGCTTCAAAATGGGGCATTTTGCTCCGTTTAGGCAACGGGCTAATTTTGAACTATTACCTCCCAACGATTCTCCGTTTGTTTATTTAGGGTTCTTAATCATGTTTTAGCATTAAATTTAGTGTTTTATAGATTTCAAAAATTAATAACTTACGGAAATGAGATCAGTTAGAAACTTGGTTTTTTGTGTTGCGTTCATGTTGAAGTGCTCAACGTAATAGAGTTGGTTCAAACTGAATTGGAGTAATTTATAATTTTGTAATTGTAGTAAACACACCGCTAAGATTCTATGCTCGCTCAAATGGTTCGTTTAATGCGTCAAATGCATTATTCGCTAACCTCATATTTGCTATAATAGTCCATTGAATAGTGTACTAAAATTCTCATCTTTGAATTGTGCCAAACACACATGTAGTGGTCAAAATGCTTATACGGAAAGCAAATGTAGTTGAGATAAGAAATAAAAACCCAAATTAAAACGAAGTTATGCTTGTTGAAATCACCTGGTTTAAAATTGACTGGTCCCATGGACTTAGTCAATGAAGGCCGAATGATGTAAACCTTTTAATTATTAAACTCGCATAAACATGTGAGCACAATTTATAAAGATGGAAATCATGGGAAGTTGATTGACATGGTTAAGGGGACCATGTAGATATTGGTTCATCTCATTTACGCACCTGTTTTGGTGCCCAGATACACACTTAAGTGGATGCATGCTTGCATGACATATTTATTGAATAATGACTTTACAACACACAAATGATGGTGCGTCCTTAGGCATGAATGCATGATATAGAGCACCATACTTCTTGAAATAATTTGCAGCACAAAAATCGTGGTACATGCTTATTATAAAATTTTCAATTATTCAGGACACAGACTCGGTTAAGCAACCGTATTTGCTATGGTATAAAGTACGAAAAAAACCGTTACTGGCAATCTGAAAAGTAAAGGAAGTCGCTGGAATATGTTAGCTCATTTGTCTAAAGGAACTTTTTTCCAGCAGTTAAAAATTTGGTAAAACATATAGCATTGATAAAATAGGCGGAAGGAAATTTTTTTATACGGATACACATTATTATAAGGGTTCAGTATCAAGATTCAAAGTTATATGAATACTGTATTGAATTCAATATTACAATTGTTTACTGTTCTACATCATTGCAAAAATTTACAGTGCAATGTAAGCCTAAAGCAAGCTGCCAAGAGTTTGTTGCAGAGTAGATTAAATCATGTTGAACAAATTCGCCTGGACAGTGTGTATAATGATGTTGCCTGCAGAAGCTGCGAATAAGACGTTAATATCACAAATGGGCATAAGTGGAAAATAATAATAGTTGCAGGATGTTTTTACTCTGCCATATTAAGATTAGTTGTTAAATAAGTGTGAATTTATATCAGGTTTGCAATCAAATGCTAGTTGATTAGCATGTAAGGTGTGGATTGTGTGAGATTTTGTTTGCCTGCTAGAGCTCCTTTATTTGCTGTATGTACATTTTTTTTATGACAAATTTGGTGAAAAGTAATTGTTGGAAAAAAATAATGGTTTAGAATCTGATGGTTTATGATGGAGACGAAATCAGGTGGGCATTTGGACAATGAATACAGCATATGAACACTGACATATGGTTTATATTTCAGCTTTGATTTAATGCCAGTAAAATCTAAGCACAAAAATAGGATGAACAATATGCAATGCAACTTATTTATGATGTTTGACAAAATGGTGGAACGAAAGTACTGTAGTCCAAATAATTAGTGTTTAAATTTTACTCAGAAATGATTATTACCAATTTTACAAAGGAAACGTTACAAAACTGATAGTAGTGTACAAAACTTATATGTGATATGTTTGTATATCACGTTGCGTTGCCATTAGGGATAGCAGATAAATAGAATAACAATATAAAATTACACCTGTAAAAATAGTTAGGAAGAAAGCATCTTCTCAGATCAGTTCTGTTTAGTGGAGATACTTGCGGAATTAGTGGAGACCTCAGTTAGAATGTCAGCAAAATCTGTAATACATTAGTGGTTAGGTAATAGTTGTTGCAACATCAAACCTGTGTAGTAAGTGAATTAAGTGGGTAGTGCAGACGTACTTGTTAAATTGTTAAATACTTCAGGATAAACAATATTTTGTGTATGTTTCTCCCAACCATCCCCATCATCTGGTAGTAGTATCTTTAGGCCATTTGGTGATGTTACTCTTGACACCGCTACATATAGCTGACCGTGTGTGAAAACAGGCCGGGGCAAGTAAATCCCAACGTGTTGAAGTGTTTGCCCCTGACTTTTGTTTATTTTCATAGCAAAGCAAACTTTCACTGGGTATTGTCTACGCCGAAGTATAAAAGGCCATTTTGTGTCTGGAGAAGTCATTATGATCCTTGGAATTAACACTTTTCTACCAACATTATTTCCTGTAATAATTTCAGCCTCTATCACTCTAGAAGCTAATTGTGTAACAATCAGTCTTGTTCCGTTGCACAGGCCCAAACTTTGGTTCAAATTTCTCAAAAGCATGATTGGAACTCCAATTTTAAGTTGTAGATTATGATTTGGAAGTCTGGATATTTTCAGTGAGTTTAGGAATTCTGTAGGGTACAAAGACTGAAGCTCTTCGGTTGCATTATATAGTGGACTTACTGAATCCGCACTTAAATAACTTTTCACATTGCCTCCTATAAAATCAACAACGTAAGAATTAATCTCCTCCACTGTTTCGTTGGTAGGTGCTAAAATGCAACGTTGTTGAAAATAGTTTGTCGTTGTTATGTGGTCAAGTATATCGGGATAGACACTGTCTACGATAGCTTTGACGGAATTTTCACAATTTGGAAGAAGATAGTCATCAGGGATTTTAATATATGTGGGAATTTGATCTTCGTTTTTGGATATTGTAGGTATCTTCCCCTCACCTACATCAAGAAGCCACTTGGAAAAGGAACTAATTTTAGCACTTTCTTCTGCAGGTTGGTTACATGCTTGCAAGCGCATATTTTTTTTAAAGTGAACACTTTGCAATTATTCCATAATGTTGACTGGTTTATTGCAGAGCTAACAATCATTTGTCGAGAACCTTTAGGAACAACAGGAAGTGTTTGATGAAAGTCACCTCCTAGCAATACAGCTTTACCGCCAAATAAGTTGGTATTGGAGACGTTTGAATTCGTGGGTACTATATCACTTAAACTTTTTTCAAAAGCCTCCAAAGCGTGTCGATGTACCATTGGAGCTTCGTCCCATATAATCAAATCTGTATGTCTGAGCAAGTCAGCCAATAAGGACTGCTTTGGGATATTGCAAGTAGAGCAATCATCCACATTTATTGGAATTTTAAATTTTGAATGTGCAGTCCGGCCACCTGGTAAAAGTAGTGAAGCGATACTTGAAGAGGCAACAGCGAGGACAATTCGTCCTTCAGACCTCAAACTATTTATTATTGTTCTCCAAAGAAATGTTTTACCTGTGCCTCCGCTTCCATAGACAAAAAAGAAACCACCATGTCCACCCTGTACGGCATGGCAAACCACATCAAACACCTCCTTTTGATCTTCATTTGTCAATAAAGACCAAAACTCCTTCAATGACCTGCCATTTTTATTAAGAATTTTCTCGATTTTCATAAGGGTGTGCCATTTTGCCTCTGCCTCAATGTTGGAAGAACATGACAAGTTGCGGTCATTTATTGTATGTCAAGTGATGTCTTCAGCCAAAGCTTCCCAATGGTCATTCCACAACATCTCTGGGTTAGAGATCTCACATAATAGAAGCATTGTGGCAAACATTTCTCGAAGTGAAGATTGTGATGCTCATACAGTTGCATCTTTGATTGCTTGGTCCCATTCGTTGTCATCTTCCAACAGTCCTCTGGCGAGGCTTGAAGATTTAAAGCAGTCCATCACTACACCATCCACTGTTTTAATTTCGTCATAGCTCTTCGCCCCTTTGACAATATTCAACAACATTCGTAGATAAAATCTCTCTCCGAAAGTAGGGTGAGCATAATATATTCTGCCGATTGTGTGTCCCCTTTGCCTTTTTTTCCACTCCTTATTATCCTTATCCCAAACCCATTTAGTAGGAAAGTCAACATAAGTTAGTTCGCTGGCTTCGGGGCAGATTTGGTTTGTATGAAACCATTCTGTAAACATTGTCTTTCCGACATTATGCGTACGACTGATTACCGTCAAATCATCAGATTCGTTGAAGTATACATTATGCTCTCCTGGTAAATGATACATTAATCTTTCCACGGCTGGATTACGATATTGAATATCAAATTGAAATATTCTCCAACATGCTTCGGAAGCAGAAAGATACCTGCAGTCTAAATAAGTTTTTACTTCATCAAATTCAGTGTTGAAGATCTGTTCCTCACCATTGCTGGTCTCAATTACCACACTTGCCTTATCATGCCCTTTGTTTATGTATTTGAATAGGTACTTAACTGATTGGGTTTTGTTGCATACTTCAACATTGATATGCGATTGATATTTTACAACTAAATCCACGTTGTGTGGCACTACCCATCGGTTGTCCTGCTTGAACCCACTGGCAGTTGTAGTACTCCGACCATCATTTCTTCGCCTATATATTGGAAAACCTTGCTTGTCAAAAGTTGTTTCAGTGCAGTAGTCTTTTGGATATCTCTTTGAACAGTTGGTACCAATCATGCAAGGACAAGATGGGTTTTCATTTCCACATGGTCCATGAACCATAAACTGACAAACAGATTGGTATGCGACTTCATCCTTTATAGCATATGGAAATTCAACACTAACAACATTATCAACATCGATGGGACTGTTGATCCTGTTAGATGCGTGTAAAAAAAGAAGAATGTGTGCATGTGGTAGCCCTCGTTTCTGAAATTCAATGGTGTAAATTACTGGATGCAAAAGTATGATATGTTAATTTAATGTTAAAAACTTGTCAAATTATACTATTATGTAGGACTGCAATGATAAAGAGAATGTACTTGCTTTGACTCTACCAAAATGACATTCATCCTTCAAATCTGAAATAAGTTGATTTAGTTTAATGTGGAAAACCCGAGATACTAAATCTGGTCTGTCATCGGAACGCAAGCCTGGTGTAAGCTGTAAAGCACTATCAATCTCAGGCCAGTTTTGATTGCACGTAAATGTTAGAAAATAATCTGGAGATCCAGCCCATCGACATATGGCCATCGCGTCCTGATAATTTTGAACCATGTATCTTGGACTACCAGTAAATGAGGATGGTAAAATAAATTTTCGTCCAATAGTGCTGGCAGAAGTGTCACCTCGGTCAACTGCATCATGTAAACCGCTGTAAACCTCACACCTAAGTGTTTTTTGATTGCACCGTATCCACGCGAGTCGCTCTTCTTCAATGCATGTGTAGGCATCGACAATGAATTGTTGAAAAATTCTACCACCATACATTAGTAGGGTACCATCATCAGGCCTATGTTGCAGTAGATATGCATAATATTCTCGCATGGTAACCGTTCCCCTCTTTGTTGTCCTAGGGACCTCAGGCTCTCTGTACTCAATGTTGGTTCTGTAGCCATCCTCACCATATGGGAATAACAATGGATATTGCATTGACATAAATGACGGGTGCTTCTCGTTGATTCGTTTCAAGACACCGCTTCTCTCCTCGATTACAACATCCCTTACCCCACAAGACTCGGCGTTAAAAGTGGATGTAAGGGCTGCTATTTCAGAAGACATTGGAAGATTGTATTGTCTACCATCTCGAAGTCTCCTTTCATACAATCTAATAGTTATCGGCTGATATTCAGTTGCGTGAAATCTATCTCTTGCCATTCTGAAAAATTTAACTAATTCATTGCACTCGTCAAACATTGCCAGCAAGTTTCGAATTATATTTTCATCCAAGTTGAGACCGTTAAAATTGATGCAGGCAGATAACCTATTGCTAATTTCATTATTTGTGTCGTAGAAGTATAGTTGTGCAAATTTGGGTTTACTTCGTGTAGGAAGCAGTGAACCTATTCTGTGATGGTTTTGACCATTTATTCTGAAAATGTATGGCCCCCTACCATCGTTGATAGTACTATCAATGTGACCACCCATTGAAGTAAATGCAAAAATGGAGTTGTAAGCACGTATGTTTTCTCTGAATTTACGACACTGTTGTGCATTACCCGTTGTGAGCAAAAATCGTAAATACTCAGGGGTATCTTTATACCTTGGCAGCTGGACCTTGCCTTTCTGACAACAAATGGAAAATTTAGGAGAAGTTGGTGTACTATTTTTTTTCACCCTTTCGTCGTACCATAGGGTAGCCCCATAGGAAGAGCAGGCAGAAGTTGTAGGACCAAAGTTGGATGGCTCCATCTTACCTACAACATTTGATAAATGTCAGCCATCTGTGAAAAAATATTCATTTGATGTTCACCAAAATATGAATGGTAAGCAGCTTTTACGTTGATTTTCAGTTGCTACTTCCGGTGGGTGTTGCATCGTAGTCGTTTTTGAAGTGCACGTGATACCTTTGTTGTTTGAGTAGTAAAAAAGGGGGAATGAGTTTGGCGGACATCGTTGGGGATGCCTCGTCCCAGCTGTTCAGTGAAAAACGAATTTCATTATACATAGAAACTGACATATCACTTATCTTTCACAGTCGGTCAGCATAGTTGGTATCAGAAGGTATCTGCAAATTTAATGGGTCACTCACCTCTGGACAGTAGTTTGGATGTCTTATGCTTCAGCTGGTGTGCCTGGATGCTCGATTGAGGCAGCACACTGCCGGGTATAATAACAGAGATTCATATATTATATATTATTTTGTATTATTGTAACGTATTATTTGGTGTCGTTCTTGAGATATAGATAACATGACAAACCTCCTTTTCTGTGTTTATTAATTTGTAGGTTCATGCTGCCCACCAATCGCATATGGTATGCACATAGATTTTCAAAGCTGAAGTTGTAACACATGCGTACGGATTGTTGATTGCATTTGTTGCATAAGTTGATTAATTGGTGGACAAATCGTACCAGCCGTATGCTTCTTAGTAATATCCTTCTTCTGGCTCTAGCATTGTAGCACCTCTACATGTTCAGAAGTAATGTCAGCAATTATTCAGATTGTTTAATACCAGTATAGTAGTTGCCAAACTATGATTTAGCAACATGTTGTTTAGCTAAGTTATGCAGTTATATCACATAGTAACTGTTATGCATTTTAATTGTGTAATTAACATCAATATATTCTGTAACAACACAGGTTGATGATGTATATGATGATCAAAATCCTGTATTCACTCTTACGGACCTTTATATTATACGTATAAGTAATTTATTAGATTATATATTATAAAATTAAGCACTCTCTATGTTTAAAGGGATCATTTTTTATCAAAAAAAAGGTTATGATAATACGGAGTTCACTCTAGTGCATTATTACAAATATCGGAAACATTATGAAACCATCGACAGAAAGCCTAAAGTCATAAACAATAATTAGGATAAAAGTTCAAAATTGTTGGACTTATGTTTCCAATACCTTAAAGATAAGTTTATGTAACTAAAATATTAAAACTTTCACGTATAGATCAGAATTATCTAAATAGGTATCTAATGCATACTGAATGAATTAATTGCATCGGCAGAATTAGAAAAGTTTAACCTTACTGTTCAAAAAAGTAATTCCAAATTTAACATCAATGGTTGTACAGAGTTTCATAATTTTTGCATTTATGTAAAGCACTGATAGGAAGGATTTTCAATGCAATGGTTTGATTAAAAAAGTCAACCATACCAAATGAGTGAGACATTGGAACAAAAAGGTCAAATTTCATTTTGAGATCCTGTATCAATAATCCAAAGAAAGGAAGTACCAAATAAAAATGTGTGCGAGGGTATGTGTATAATTCCAGTAGAGTGCACGTAAATTTTGAAGCATAAATAGTGTTCAAACTGTTTGCAAAATAAATTTCCGTCAGAATATATTATATACATGCACAACTGTGGAAATAAAGTAAACCATATCACAATATTTTATATACATGAACACTTGGAAATATAGTAAACCAAGTTAATGAAGTACCAACAATTTTAATGAGTAAAAAATTTGTATTTATTGTCCAAAATAAGTGGTTTAAATAATTTTTAAATGCTATATTTTTTTAAGGAACAGTAGGTATTCTGTTGTACCAATTTTATTTGCTTATCATATATGTATGTTCTGCATGACCCCTGCATGTGCAGGGCTGTGTGCTATGTTTCGGTAGTGTAAGAAACCTTGTTGTTTACAGTAGTAGATATGTATACAAGTCAGAAAGGAGTGATTAAAAATAATGTGATATGTTAACATTGGTTTTTTTTTTTGTAAACAATTACCAGATCCTTGCATCTGTTGTCATGTTGTTCTGCAACGCCAGTAGCTACCATTATGACATTCCCTATAGCAATGATATCAAACAACAGTAAAATATTTTCGTTACTACCACACTTGGTGTAGGTTAACCGTAGGTGTCACCAAAAATTAAATTATTAAAACAGTAGGACTACCTTCTTTGTTGACAAAATTGTGTACGTTATGATTTTCCCGTAGCGGACACCGTTAGCGTAAGCAGCAGCGGCCTTCTCCCCTGTATGGAAAGGTTGAAGTTAAATTGTTTAATGAGTTGCCGTGTGAGCAGTACAGTCCCACAAGTTACAATCCAAGAAAATGAAGTCAGTAAGGAGTAAGGAAATTAAGTATGATTGTAAAAATTAAGGAAAGCAACAATTTGGTCAAAATTAAATGCTTAATATAGACGCCATTTTAGTAGATCAGTCATTGAGTTCAGCAGATGACATAGTGGTACCAATTTGATTTGTATTTGCACACCGCCTACATATTTGTGGAATCATTTTCTTTATGTGGTTTGTACTTGAAAGTCACAACAAATATCACCATATGAAAATGGATGTCCTGAGATGGTATATGTTAACAAAGTATTATAGAGAAATATCGTTGAGAAAAAAGATATGAATAAAATATGCAAGTCCACGGCATTACCAAAGAACAATTATTTTGCAATTCTGTGTCTGTATAACATAAAATTTACGACAACTAAAATCCATGCAGTAACCCTGGTCATTCAGACAGTGTTCCTTGTAGGGACGCCGCCTATTTGAATGATCGTTTCCTGATAAATATTCACTCCTTGTACTTTATGAAACAATATCAAACAATATGAAAGCAGAAAATTTAGTCTGGATAACTAACGGGAAAACAGAGGAAAAGTTTACCTTTGATTTCTACTTTTATTGTCATCCAACTGGTTAGTTGTAGTTTAGTGGTAGGCTTAGTTTCTGGAAGGATAAAGACATCATTGAATTAGAGGAATACAAATTACATGAAAAAACATATATAGCACAGAGCAAATAATTATTCTATTAATTGATATACAACACATAGACAACCATATATATGTTAAAGTAAATTATTTAGCAGTATTGCAAATGAACCTATGTGTGTGTGTGTCTGTGTGTGTTGAATAGAGTCATGCGTGAGTCTTTTTAATTTTTTTTAGTTACTAACCGGTGAGCACAAATTCGTAGTAAGCCTACTATATAGGTAAAAAAATATGGCATCCTAACCGATTATATTGAGTATTTCTATAACAACCCGTATTTTCAATAAAACTGTTATAACATAAATTGAGGCAGAATTAAATTATAAAATGGGAATCAAGGGAAACGGGCTATGCCATTGCGTTCGTCTCGGAAAAATACGCGAAATAGAGTCCGAGTGTTCGAAAATCGGAGTCCGTATGACCCAGTTAAGGCCCATTGAAGTTAATTTCTAAGTAAAAACAGATTTAAATTTGAAATTAAAACAAGGATTTGGGCCAAGGCGGGAAAAATCCCGCCAGGACCCGCATGTCGACAGGCCTGTCGACAGGGTCCCTGGGCATGTCGACTGCCCTGTCGACAGCCCTGTCGACAGGGGGTGCCCAGGCAGTTTAGCCTGGTGCACCATTTCTGATTTGGGCTGGGTCTTGTGGCTTGGTTCTAGAGAGTTCCGAGATCTGACGGGCCTAAACTATTCTAGGGTTAATCCTAGGGCTTAAAACACTCTAATTCTCTATAAATATACCCCTAATCCTACCCTAAAGCCTCATTAATCAATCTAGCAACTAAACTATGTCAAATTGAATCCTCAAATGGCCTCCACCTAAAATCCCTAGCCTCCACCTTCCTCAAAGTTTAATCCTATGAAGATATGATGATCATGCAACCTTTTCTATGTTGTATGAATGCTTAATAACTTGCATACTTCATTGAGTTGCAAGTTTGATTTGCTAAGTTTGTGTTTTTGGGATTTTGCAAAAGGGTTTTCTTATTTAAAGCTTTGTTTTGGGTTTTCAAAGGGCTTCTTCATCTTATTTGGTGGATTTGTGGCTTGTTTATATTTGTAAGCCCTCTTACCTTCACTTTACAAACTCTAAAGTTATCATGTGGTGAAAGTTGAGATTTATGTGAGTTTATTTGATTATGCATGCTTATGCGAACTCACTATGCCATGTTTTACATGTTTCATAAGTTATGCATGCTTATGCGAGATTACCATGCCATGTTTCATAAGTTATGCATGCTTATGCGAGATTACCATGCCATGTTTCATAAGTTATGCATGCTTATGCGAGATTACTATGCCATGTTTTACATGTTTCACAAGTTATGCATGCTTATGCGAATTCACTATGCCATGTTTTACATGTTTCATAAGTTATGCATGTTTATGCAAGTTCACCCTACCATGTTATGCAAGTTTTATGGGTTGTGCATGTTTATGCAAGTTCACCTTACCATGTTATGCAAGTTTTAATAAGCTATGCATCTTTATGCGAGTTCATTATGACATGATTTGCAAGTTCAACATGTATGCATGATTATGATGATATGTGAAGTTCACCATGTATGTTATGCCAAGTTACCTTTTTACCCTTATGCGTTATGACGAATATGTAAGCGAGATAATGACGTTGGGAGGGTTTGGGTAAACTTAAAAATACATGGAACTAAAAGATTGGGAATTTACCTATTAAGTCAGGTCTACCCCTTGGGAATTTACCTATTAAGTTAGGTCTACCCAAGTATATGTTAACTTGTAAATATGTTTCAAAGTGGACATGACGTTAGATAACATGATATGGCCAACTCGAGGTTAGACCTAGTTGTGGTGTAAATCTTCCTAGGTAACCACAACATGGGGTCTAATGTGGGTAGTTGGTCATGTTGCACCATAAGACCCGAGGTTAGACCTAGACGTGGTGTAAATCTTCCCAGGTAACCACGGATGTCTAATGTGAGAGGTCGGGTGCGTTAAGTAATTAATGCCTCATGATTAGGGTTAAGTCATGGCCCACTAATACTTAACCAATAATGGGGATGCGAGGATTAGATGGGGTTAAGTAGTTACACTTAACTAATTTAATCCATGATTAGTGAGGGGTTAAAACCACACTTAACCCTCTTAGAAACCCTAGCAACGTGGTCTGTTCCAGCAGTAATCCCAGTTTGGTATCACCACAACCCTATAGCTAGGTTAGGGCGGGGCACGATTACTGGACGGATGTAAGCGACCAAAGCGACGGCTGAGTGGTACAGCGGTGCGGGTCCGGCGGGCTACGGACGTGCACGTAGTCCGATGTTGGACAAACTCGAGGCACGGGTACCAGTAGGTTTAGACTGTGCATTATTGCTTAGGTGTCTGGGGTTGACACCCGAGGGCTTGATACACCCAAAGGTGGACCCAGCGCAGTCTGACTACATCCATGTGGGCCGTATGGACACCAACACTGGACGTGTTAGGTTTATAGGGAGCCGATCGACTAGACCGTGGGCTGGACCTTGTACTAAGGTCACTTCCGGGTATTGGGCCAAAGTTTGGGCTAAGGGATCAAGATCTGTTTAGTGGGTTTGCTAGTACATTGCGGTGCAAAGTTTAATCTCATCTATGTGATGTCACCTTTATCTATTGCCAGTATGTTCATCTCAGTTTCCATCATATTGTTAACTTTATTAGTTTATAGATTGATCGTAGTAGGGCTTACCAGTCTTTTTGACTGACCTGTTTTCTTTCGCTTCTTTTCTTCCGTTTCCCCCCCACAGGTTCTCAGGGAGGGGCTACATCTGCTTAGTGGATCTTTGGCTTGCTTGTTGGATAGCTCATGTATGGATCTGAGCTAGCTGTGGCTTATCTTTTATTTCTGGGGATTAGTACTGATGTTTTACCATGTATTTTGTTATCACGTATCTAGACTTATGTTGTATTTTGGATCATGACATTTTGATATTATGTACTTGACTATGTTGGTTTTTGAGAGATGATGATGATGGTTTTTTTTTATCTGCTACCGCTGCTTTACTTATATTTATTTTTATATATACTGTCTTGCGATATCTCTGTGCATGTTTACCTTCACAATAACGCCCCTCCAAAGCTAGTACATTCTAAGGAGTGATCCTAGTGGAGGTGGGGTGTTACATTTGGTATCAGAGCACAAGGTTTACAGGATTGAACAAAACTTTTGAAAAAAAAAAACCTTTTGAAAAACTATTTTCAAAAACCTACTAAGTATTTTCCAAAATAAAGTCTAGATTATTTTAAGGCTAATCCCCAAAAGCCATTAGCGTTATCCTTCGTTCCCTTGACCTGATCTTATCTTATCTTTCGTTTCAGTATGGCTGAGAATCTTGACATCCCAGATGGAGTGAACGTACCACTCTGGTATAGGAGGCTTCTAGAAGCCAGGGCGGCAGCTGGTCCCGCCAACCCTACTCCCACTCCTCCTCCTGTGGTTGAGAATCCTATCCCTAATATCCCTCCTCCGGTGATTCCTGTTCCCCCTCCTCCAGCGGTTAATATTCCCCCTCCCGTTGCTAATGTTCCTCCCCCTCCCGTTGCTGAGGCTCCTCTTCCTCCTCCTCCCCCTCAGCATCCTCAGGTCGAATTTACGAAGGTTTGTAAAGACTTCAAGGCAATGGGAGGCAAGAATTTCCTAGGCACGGAATCTTTTGTTGAAGCTAGGAATTGGCTGAAAGACACGGAGGACTTGTTTGCTATCTTTGGGATTGATGACGAGAGGAAAATCTTATTGACAGTATGGCTTTTGAAGGATGAGGCGGCCTATTGGTGGGAGTTCACCAATGGGACGAGGCCCGTTGAGACTTGGGCCGATTTGAGGGCTAGATTTGTGACCAAGTTTCTATCTTCGGCTGAGGCGAATTTACAGATGGAGAAGTTCATTGCATTAAAGCAAGGTGATATGTCTGTCAAGGAGTATGTGAACAAGTTTAATCAGCTGGCCCGTTTTGGTTTGGATATGGTAAACACCCCGGAGAAGAAGGCTCTTCGATTTGCTAGGGGGTTGAATGAGCCGCTACAAGGCTTGGCGATGTCACATATTCCGCATGGAGCTACTTTTGAGAGTTTGGTCAATATGGCTCTGCTTCAGGGAGATGGAAAGAAAGAAGTCAAGGCGAGTGATACTCAGGCAAAGAAGACTGATTCTCAAGGCAAAGGCAATCAAGGGGGTCAAAGCAGCCAGGGGAATCAGGGCAAGAACAAGAAGGGGAACAACAACAACAAAGGCAAGGGAAAGTGCAATTACTGTGGCATAGCTGGGCATTTTGCTAAGGATTGCAGGAAGAAGAAAAGGAAGCTTAGTGGTGGATGCTTTTCTTGTGGAGAGACTGGGCACTTTAGCAAAGAATGCCCAAAGAAGAAAGGACAGGCTGGGCCTTCAGGAGGGCAAGTTCATGCTCTCAATACCGCTTCAGTTCCCGAGCGAGGTAGTGTTTCTGTTGAGAACCTTGTTTATATCTCTGATCTTCCAGTACGTACCTTGTTTGATTCTGGTGCTTCACATAGCTTTATTTCATCTGATCTTGTTGATAACTTGCACCTTAGTACCAGCTTAGTGGATGATCCCGTTTGTGTTTCGAATCCCATTGGGGGTTCTGCTCATCTATCTATGATATGTGAGGATCTGAGGATCTCTATACTCAGCGTAGAGTTCTTGTGTAGTGCGTATGTTCTAGGTTTCAGGGGATACGGATTGATCTTGGGCATGGATTGGCTGTCTAGATATGGAGCCATTCTGGATTGTGAGCATAGGGTTGTAAGGCTTGTGACTCGCCTGGGCAACACCTTAGAGATTTCATGCAATCCGAAGAATCCCGTCATGTTATGCTATCTAGAATCTCTCGACTCATCAGGGGAGGCCCTTCAGTCTGTAAGGGTGGTCCGAGATTATCCAGATGTTTTTGAAGAAGTTAAGGGGTTGCCCCCTAAACGAGAGATTGATTTTCGCATCTATCTAGTGGATAATGCTAAGCCTGTTTCTTTGCCCGTTCGGCATATGGCTCCACGTGAGAGGCGGGAGCTGAGCAAGCAAGTGAAAGAATTGCTTGAGAAGAACTTCATCAGAAGGAGTATATCCGAATGGGGAGCGCCTGTGGTGTTTGCAACTAAGGCAGATGGTTCTCTTCGGCTCTGTGTGGATTATAGAGAATTGAATAAGCTGACTAAGAAGAACAGACACCTGTTACCGAGGATCGACGATCTCTTTGATCAGCTTGTTGGTGCTTCTGTTTTCTCTCAGCTTGATCTTGCTACGGGTTTTCATCAGCTCAGAGTGGCTGAAGATAGTATAGACAAGACTGCATTCAGAACTCCAGACGGATTCTTTGAATGGCTTGTTATGCCGTTCGGTTTGACGAATGCACCCGCGTATTTTGTGGATTTGATGAGTAGGGTGTTTCGGGAGTTCTTGAATAAGTTTGTCGTGGTCTTTGTGGATGATATTCTGGTCTTCTCCAAGGATGAAGAAGAGCATGCGAGGCACCTAGTAGAGGTGATGGATACGCTCAGAGCACACCAGTTAAAAGCCAAGTTCTCCAAGTGCCACTTCTGGAGAAGGGAAGTCAGATTCCTTGGGCATATCGTATCCAAGCAAGGCTTGGCGGTGGATCCCGCTAAGGTGGTTGCAGTTCAGGATTGGAGGACTCCAAGGAATGCAACCGAGGTGAGAAGCTTTTTGGGTCTTGCGGGTTTTTACCGGAAGTTCATCAAGGACTTCGCGAAGATATCCGCTCCTCTTACTAAGTTGACGAAGAAGAACTTAGTCTTTGCTTGGGATATGGATTGTGAGCTTGCTTTTCAGAGACTCAAGAGAGCCCTTACCTCCGCACCCGTTCTAGCTTTACCCGATGGTGGTAAGATATTTACCGTGTACACTGATGCTTGTGGCACGGGATTGGGCGCCGTTCTGATGCAAGAGGGCAGAGTTATATGTTTTGGTGGGAGGCAACTTAAGGTGCATGAGAGGAATTATCCTACTCATGATCTAGAGCTGGCAGCGATTGTTTATGCACTCAAAGCTTGGCGTCATTATCTTCTGGGAGAGAGATTTGAGCTGTATACTGACCATAAGTCTTTGAAGTATCTCTTTTCGCAGAAAGATCTGAACTTGAGGCAGCAGAGATGGATGGAATTCCTGGCTTCCTATGATTTTGACATAGCCTATACCCCTGGCAAGGGGAATGTCGTAGCAGATGCGTTAAGTAGGAAAAGGTTGACACTAAGTCCTCTATTTGTTGAGATGAAGAATTTAGAGTTCTTGGCAACCTTTGATTTTTCCTTGACAGTTGAGACGATGACCGGTTCTTTGGCATCCCTAGAGCTCAGGCCTACCCTTCTGGATCAAGTCGGGGCTTCACAGAAGGAAGACCCTCAGATAACTGAGATCATGGACAAGCTGGTTCGAGGGGAGACATCTAGTCACCTTGCTCGGTATTCTATAGACGATAAGGGTTGGCTGAGGAAAGACGGAAGGCTTTGTGTTCCGATGGTAGAAGACTTGGTGAGGAAAGTTTTTGAGGAAGCACATCGCTCCAAGATGACTATACATCCAGGTGGTGATAAAATGTACAAGGACATGAAGCGCGTTTTCTTCTGGCCTGGAATGAAGAAGGATGTGGCGGAGTTTGTCGCGAGATGTGTTATTTGTCAGAGGGTAAAAGCTGAGTTAAAGAAGCCCGGTGGGCTATTACATCCGCTAGAGGTCCCGCTATGGAAGTGGGAAAGCATTTCTATGGACTTTATTGATGGGCTTCCAAGGTCAAGGAGAGGGAATACGAGCATATGGGTCATTGTAGATAGGCTTACGAAGAGTGCTCATTTTATCCCAGTAAAGAGCAAAAGGACCGCATCTGGACTAGCATCAGTATATCTTCGAGAGATAGTGCGACTACATGGAGTCCCTTCCAGCATAGTCAGTGACCGAGACCCCATCTTTACTAGTCAGTTCTGGAACAGTTTGCAGGAAGCTATGGGCACAAGGTTGAATCTGAGTACAGCTTATCACCCACAGACGGATGGCCAGACCGAAAGGGTGAATCTTGTGCTTGAGGACTTGTTGAGACTTTGCATCTTGGATTTTGGTGGTACTTGGGAAGACCACCTTCCTCTTGTAGAATTTGCTTATAATAACAGTTATCAGGCGAGCATTGGTATGGCACCGTTTGAGGCTTTATATGGGAGACCATGCAAGTCACCTACATGTTGGTGGGAGACTACAGACAAGCTTATACTTGGACCTGACATGATTAGAGATACGTCCGAGAAGGTCGAGTTGATCAGAAGACGAATGAAGGCAGCCCAAGACAGACAAAAATCTTATGCTGATAAGCGGAGGTCTGATTTGGAGTTTGAGGTTGGGGACAAGGTTTTCGTAAAGGTTTCTCCTTTGCGGAATGTGGTCCGTTTTGGAGCTGTTGGAAAGCTAGCACCGAGATTTGTTGGACCCTTCCCTATCATAGAGAGAATAGGGAAGATGGCGTATAGAGTGCAATTGCCCGAAAAGTTGTCTGGAGTGCATAATGTCTTTCATGTCTCGCATCTCCGAAAGTGTCTACATGAGTCCGCTGAGGTGGTTGAACCTAGCATTCTTGAAGACGTGGAAGTAGAGAAAGAAGCAACTTTAAGGAGAGCTCCGATTCGTATCTTGGGGACAGAGACCAAGAAGCTAAGGAATCGTGAGGTCAGATTGGTGAAAGTTCAATGGGGTGAAGCCGAAGAAGACGCAACTTGGGAAACCGAGGAGAAGATGCGTGGGCTTTATCCATTCCTTTTTGAGGGTACACTCTCAATCTCTTTCCTTTATTAGTATATCTTTTGCTATCCATCTAGTTTATCTAGTTCATCGTGTCTATCTTATCATGAGAACCTTAGGTAGAAACCCTTTGGATGAAACATGTGCTTGATACATGTTATGTTTGATGGTTGCAAGTGGTTGCAAGTGTTTGCAAGTGGTTACTCGTGGATGCATGATACACATTAGGCACTAGATCGGCTCGCACACTCCTCATATTGCATGTGCATGAGTGTTTATGCTTTTCCTTGGATGGAATTTGTATGCAATCACATGGATGTTGCATATGGATGTATGATTGAGCACGCATGTAGATATTATACATTACGTTAGGGATTTGCATACATATGGATACATTTCACTAACATATTTTGCATTGATCTCTGCATTAGATAGGTACATATACACACACTTCTGCATATGTTCATACGGCATTTAGAATCTTTTAAGGACAATGGTTGCTCGTGGATGATGGTTTGAGTAGATGGATGTTGGATGGTAGGATATGTTCTTCCTAACTTGAAGATTTCGGGGACGAAATCCTTTAAGGAGGGGAGAATATAACAACCCGTATTTTCAATAAAACTGTTATAACATAAATTGAGGCAGAATTAAATTATAAAATGGGAATCAAGGGAAACGGGCTATGCCATTGCGTTCGTCTCGGAAAAATACGCGAAATAAAGTCCGAGTGTTCGAAAATCGGAGTCCGTATGACCCAGTTAAGGCCCATTGAAGTTTGCAGAAAATTTCTAAGTAAAAACAGATTTAAATTTGAAATTAAAACAAGGATTTGGGCCAGCTGGGCCAAGGCGGGAAAAATCCCGCCAGGACCCGCATGTCGACAGGCCTGTCGACAGGGTCCCTGGGCATGTCGACTGCCCTGTCGACAGGGGGTGCCCAGGCAGTTTAGCCTGGTGCACCATTTCTGATTTGGGCTGGGTCTTGTGGCTTGGTTCTAGAGAGTTCCGAGATCTGACGGGCCTAAACTATTCTAGGGTTAATCCTAGGGCTTAAAACACTCTAATTCTCTATAAATATACCCCTAATCCTACCCTAAAGCCTCATTAATCAATCTAGCAACTAAACTATGTCAAATTGAATCCTCAAATGGCCTCCACCTAAAATCCCTAGCCTCCACCTTCCTCAAAGTTTAATCCTATGAAGATATGATGATCATGCAACCTTTTCTATGTTGTATGAATGCTTAATAACTTTCATACTTCATTGAGTTGCAAGTTTGATTTGCTAAGTTTGTGTTTTTGGGATTTTGCAAAAGGGTTTTCTTATTTAAAGCTTTGTTTTGGGTTTTCAAAGGGCTTCTTCATCTTATTTGGTGGATTTGTGGCTTGTTTATATTTGTAAGCCCTCTTACCTTCACTTTACAAACTCTAAAGTTATCATGTGGTGAAAGTTGAGATTTATGTGAGTTTATTTGATTATGCATGCTTATGCGAACTCACTATGCCATGTTTTACATGTTTCATAAGTTATGCATGCTTATGCGAGATTACCATGCCATGTTTCATAAGTTATGCATGCTTATGCGAGATTACCATGCCATGTTTCATAAGTTATGCATGCTTATGCGAGATTACTATGCCATGTTTTACATGTTTCACAAGTTATGCATGCTTATGCGAATTCACTATGCCATGTTTTACATGTTTCATAAGTTATGCATGTTTATGCAAGTTCACCCTACCATGTTATGCAAGTTTTATGGGTTGTGCATGTTTATGCAAGTTCACCTTACCATGTTATGCAAGTTTTAATAAGCTATGCATCTTTATGCGAGTTCATTATGACATGATTTGCAAGTTCAACATGTATGCATGATTATGATGATATGTGAAGTTCACCATGTATGTTATGCCAAGTTACCTTTTTACCCTTATGCGTTATGACGAATATGTAAGCGAGATAATGACGTTGGGAGGGTTTGGGTAAACTTAAAAATACATGGAACTAAAAGATTGGGAATTTACCTATTAAGTCAGGTCTACCCCTTGGGAATTTACCTATTAAGTTAGGTCTACCCAAGTATATGTTAACTTGTAAATATGTTTCAAAGTGGACATGACGTTAGATAACATGATATGGCCAACTCGAGGTTAGACCTAGTTGTGGTGTAAATCTTCCTAGGTAACCACAACATGGGGTCTAATGTGGGTAGTTGGTCATGTTGCACCATAAGACCCGAGGTTAGACCTAGACGTGGTGTAAATCTTCCCAGGTAACCACGGATGTCTAATGTGAGAGGTCGGGTGCGTTAAGTAATTAATGCCTCATGATTAGGGTTAAGTCATGGCCCACTAATACTTAACCAATAATGGGGATGCGAGGATTAGATGGGGTTAAGTAGTTACACTTAACTAATTTAATCCATGATTAGTGAGGGGTTAAAACCACACTTAACCCTCTTAGAAACCCTAGCAACGTGGTCTGTTCCAGCAGTAATCCCAGTTTGGTATCACCACAACCCTATAGCTAGGTTAGGGCGGGGCACGATTACTGGACGGATGTAAGCGACCAAAGCGACGGCTGAGTGGTACAGCGGTGCGGGTCCGGCGGGCTACGGACGTGCACGTAGTCCGATGTTGGACAAACTCGAGGCACGGGTACCAGTAGGTTTAGACTGTGCATTATTGCTTAGGTGTCTGGGGTTGACACCCGAGGGCTTGATACACCCAAAGGTGGACCCAGCGCAGTCTGACTACATCCATGTGGGCCGTATGGACACCAACACTGGACGTGTTAGGTTTATAGGGAGCCGATCGACTAGACCGTGGGCTGGACCTTGTACTAAGGTCACTTCCGGGTATTGGGCCAAAGTTTGGGCTAAGGGATCAAGATCTGTTTAGTGGGTTTGCTAGTACATTGCGGTGCAAAGTTTAATCTCATCTATGTGATGTCACCTTTATCTATTGCCAGTATGTTCATCTCAGTTTCCATCATATTGTTAACTTTATTAGTTTATAGATTGATCGTAGTAGGGCTTACCAGTCTTTTTGACTGACCTGTTTTCTTTCGCTTCTTTTCTTCCGTTTCCCCCCCCCCACAGGTTCTCAGGGAGGGGCTACATCTGCTTAGTGGATCTTTGGCTTGCTTGTTGGATAGCTCATGTATGGATCTGAGCTAGCTGTGGCTTATCTTTTATTTCTGGGGATTAGTACTGATGTTTTACCATGTATTTTGTTATCACGTATCTAGACTTATGTTGTATTTTGGATCATGACATTTTGATATTATGTACTTGACTATGTTGGTTTTTGAGAGATGATGATGATGGTTTTTTTTATCTGCTACCGCTGCTTTACTTATATTTATTTTTATATATACTGTCTTGCGATATCTCTGTGCATGTTTACCTTCACAATAACGCCCCTCCAAAGCTAGTACATTCTAAGGAGTGATCCTAGTGGAGGTGGGGTGTTACATTTTCAGTCCAGGGAAGAAATGGAGTACAAATATAAAGTATTGAAAAATTCCTATGTCTATAATTGTCATATGCATAACCAAGTACAGAAGCTAGTAAAGAAGCAATAATACTCTATCTATAGCTGTCATATGCAGAAATAAATTTACTTATTTGATGTAGCCACTGAATTCAACATAAGAAAGCGTTCTTCTTATGGAATGGCTCATCCATTCATTCACCAATCACATGTAATTCAAAGTCGATAGCAGTTGTTATATAGCACATCGTTGTCCTAGTGCCCCGTTAGTTAGTACCAGCCTCGTACAAACAAATTAATTTTGGGGTCCCATAGACTTATAGACATATAATAGCATGAAAAGATGCTGGGTAACATTTTAACAATCAATACTGAACACACGTTTGTGTATTATTATTTTTTATATTTTTGATTACAGTTTATGCTTATTGGAATTATAACAACGTCACAATAACCATATGAACCAAAATCGTTAAAAAAAATCAAATAAATTGTTACCAAGTAGCAAAGAAAAGTTCAGTATTATTTGTAATCCAACGAACATAACAAAACTGGCATTGTAATATATGCTATTATAAATGCAACAATGAGGAGAGAAAACATGCTAGAGTTACTTCAAGGTAACACTATATATATATATATATATGTAACATGCTTGTAATCCACAAACACCAGTGTAGGTATATACGAATAAACGTTTTACACCATGTAGTTAGACTCATAAATTTCATGAAAAGAAAACAAATAAATGTTTTAGAATGTAAGAATGTAGTGATCAACAAATCGTTGTGTTGGAGGAATACAAATATGAACATAGATAAAGAGCATACAAATATCCACGAAGTGCAATTTAATTCACAGTATCAAACATATAACATCAAATGCTAACAAATTTAAACATTAAAAAATATACTACTTTGTATGTTGTATAGGAATCATAAGGAGCCACAAAAGCTGTTATGAACGTGTTAGTAGAATGACAATTCTCTAGCTGAGTAATTTGGAGTATTAAAAGCAGGAAATAACAATGAATTAAAAATATTAAAACAATGTCAAGAAATATGAATGATTTCGGCCATATTACCTGAGTATATCACAATACTCAGATTACGAAAAGATACAGTAATATAAGATTTATATGATGCATAATATCACGTCCAACTACACAAGTGGAATAAGCCATATTAGGATAGGATTCACAGTGTCGGAAATCGTATAAATGATTTCAGCCATGGCGATTCGGCTAATACCAAGTCTCTAATGTTAAAACATTTAGCTGAGACCATTTTGTAGAGTAAAAAAAAGTATAAACCTTAATACCCTAATGTCGGTTCAAATACCTAGAATTACTCTTCATGCAAAGCCAGTCTAGAAATAAATTGAAAATATTATCATATCAAACTTACTTTTTTTCAACGTATTAAGATTGAATTAGAAATGTTTGTACTGTAATGTGCATGAACACACATCAAACAATTTTGATTTAGCCTTCAGTCCAATGGGTAATGTTCCAAAATGTAAATGAAATCTTCAGTTTCTAGCGTTCTCTCGTATGCGAGTATGTACATGTTATTTGAATACATGAAATGCATGGAGAGCACTTAAAAATTGTCTGTCTGTGGAGAAAGGTTTTTTTTCTATTCATATCTATTCCACCGGCAAAGCAGTAGTTATTTTATTTTGTACACAATGTACTACTTTATCACCCTACATAGCGAGCGTAATGGTAGTAAAGAATACAAATTGTCACGCAGCATTAATCAGTGAGAAAAGTATCAGACCTTGGGTTGTGTCAACTCGCTTGTACTACTGACTTGAAGACTGTAAATGTTGGTACCGGCTGCCTTAAACTACTTGTCCGATCGTCTTATTAAGTCGTAGGAATCTTTTATTTAGAAAGGAGCCCGGATGTAGTGAACTTTGATGCTGATCTTGTAATATTCTTCCGCCCAGGTTGGTTACGAACCTCCTATGTGGAAAGAAGGGTAGGGATTACGATTTCAATGACTTTGACTGCAAAGTGGCAGTAGGAGACCGTGTGAAAACATGTAGAAGTAAGGTAAAGGGTAGTGGTGGACTTACAAAGTTGATGCGACAGATAGCAGACGGTAGGAGAACAGTACAGGTCGTCGCTCGATCGTGTTTCGAATGGTGGCCTGGACTGCGTGGGCGGAGCAAGTTTGGAAAATAAATTTTTAGGGTTTGGGAAAAAATAAGTTGAATCGATGTCTGGGGAAGAAAATGGAGTAGAGATACCGGGGTGGGTGAGTGAGAAGAACAAAGAAAGCGTTATGTTGAAAGGAGGGTGGACGGAGCGGTCAGGACGAAGAAATGGGAAATTGATTTTTTGCAGGGGAGTAGGCGTTTGGAAGAAGAAAACGGTTGTGGGAGTTGAAAAAAGAGAAAGGTCGTATTCAGTCGTTGTTTTAAAAAACTCGGAGATTGAGATGCCACGTAAGCGGATTGGGTTGCCTGGTTTCTTGTTTAAGTAATAGATATGATGCATAATTTCACGTCCAACTACATAAGTGGAATAAGCCATATTAGGATAGGATTCACAGTGTCAGAAATCGTATAAATGATTTCGGCCATGGTGATTCGGCTAATACCAAGTCTCTAATGTTTAAACATTTGGCTGAGACCATTTTGTAGAGTAAAAAAAAAGTATAAACCTTAATACCCTAATGTCGGTTCAAATACCTAGAATTACTCATCATGCAAATCCAGTCTAGAAATAAATTGAAAATATTATCATATCAAACTAACTTTTTTTTCAACGTATTAAGATTGAATTAGAAATGTTTGTACTGTAATGTGCATGAACACACATCAAACAATTTTGATTTAGCCTTCGGTCCAATGGGTAATGTTCCAAAATGTAAATGAAATCTTCAGTTTCTAGCGTTCTCTCGTATGCGAGTATGTACATGTTATTTGAATACATGAAATGCATGGAGAGCACTTAAAAATTGTCTGTATGTGGAGAAAGGTTTTTTTCTATTCATATCTACTCCACCGGCAAAGCAGTAGTTATTTTATTTTGTACACAAGTGTACTACTTTATCACCCGACATAGTGAGCGTAATGGTAGTAAAGAATACAAATTGTCATGCCGCATTAATCAATGAGAAAAGTATCAGACCTTGGGTTGTGTCAACCCGCTTGTACTACTGACTTGAAGACTGTAAATGTTGGTACCGGCTGCCTTAAACTACTTGTCCGATCGCCTTATTAAGTCGTAGGAATCTTTTATTTAGAAAGGAGCGCGGATGTAGTGAACTTTGATGTTGATCTTGTAATATTTTTCCGCCCAAGTTGGGTAGGAACCTCCTATGTGGAAAGAAGGGTAGGGATTACGATTTCAATGACTTTGACTGCAAAGTGGCAGTAGGAGACCGTGTGAAAACATGTAGAAGTAAGGTAAAGGGTAGTGGTGGACTTACAAAGTTGATGCGACAGATAGCTGACGGTAGGAGAACAGTACAGGTCGTCGCTCGATCGTGCTTCGAATAGTGGCCTGGACTGCGTGGACGGAGCAAGTTTGGAAAATAAATTTTTAGGGTTTGGGCAAAAATAAGTTGAATCAATGTCTGGGGAAGAAAATGGAGTAGAGATACTGGGGTGGGTGAGTGAGAAGAACAAAGAAAGCGTTATGTTGAAAGGAGGGTGGATGGAGCGGTCAGGACGAAGAAATGGCAAATTGATTTTTTACAGGGGAGCAGGCGTTTGGAAGAAGAAAACGGTTGTGGGAGTTGAAAAAAGAGAAAGGTCGTATTCAGTCGTTGTTTTAAAAAACTCGGAGATTGAGATGCCACGTAAGCGGATTGGGTTGCCTGGTTTTTTGTTTAAGTAATAGATGTGAAAGTGAGATTTTAGTGCCGAAATTTACTGGCACAGAAAAATTGATTTAGCCTCTTGCAGTAGTGAAACCTCACTAACGGTCGTTCCTCTTACAGTAGGGAAACCTTCATAACGGTCGGTTCGAATAGCAATTTACATAGATTAACACATTGTTAAATGGATCGCCCACCGAATCTAATATCTATAAACAACATAATTAGTTACAGGCTCAAAAGTATTTAAAACATGAAATGACACATATATTTTCATGCATAATTCATTTTCTATTTTATATATAATTTACAGTATTCGTTCTCCTTCGCAGTTTGTTTTTTTTCTTTCTCTATTCACCCTTTTATTACTTAATCTACATTTTATTCGAGATCAATTGGTTTAGCTCCTAATACCTTTCACATATTATAATGGTTGTATTCTAAAAATTTAAACCTTCACTACACACGAACATTTATTTTGAATGGCTAGGTGCTTTTGAATTTTCAACAAAAACAAATTAGATATGATGGTTTTTGCTTTTCCTCTTCATGCCCAGTCAGTTTTCTTTACACTGTGAAGCTTGATTGTTTTTGATTAACATAGAAATATGTTTATTTTATGCTCTTATATTTTATCTTTTGTAAATAAATAAATGATACTTTGGGTATTTTTATGTGTTTTTACAGATTTCAAGTGATGCCTTCTTCGTTTCAAATTAAAGGCCAACTACAAAGAAAAAAAGATACTTCCCCATATCAAAGCCATCTCAATTGCAAAAGAAGTTGTAGCCCATTGGTAAAGACATAGAAATGTGTACAGAGTGGCTTGAGTTCGAAGTGCTATATAATTTTTTTTTGAAGAAAGGAACATGAATGCATTCACACCCTGCCTTATGCGTTTTGAAGAATAAATGAACTAAGTGATATTATATATATATAGTCATAATAATGCATCTATCTATCTATCTATCTATCTATATATATATATATAATATGCACTTAATGAGGATATTTTGAATTTTGGCGTAATCCTCTCAAGAATTGAAATCCAATAAATCACATTTGATTATCATGCCAAGAGAAGGGGAAAGTTTTAATTACACATCTTCAATTAAACACATCCTTATCTTCTCACTGACCGTGCAATGCATCAAAAGGAAGGACATTGATTATAAGTCGCCAATCAAGCGTTATGAAAGGATTATTCCTTCATCTTTGGAAAGGATATTTTCATATATTTATTTTGTGGGCCTTGTATTCAAATAAAAGGAGAAGGCTACATCCTGTATAAAAGGACCATTGTATCATTGTAAAAAGGATTTCATTTTTTTCTCTCCACTATTTTGTATTCTCGTTTATTAATAAAAAGTTATTTTTCATGTTAGTTGACTGTCTTTTTCTTCTATAACGATCTGTGTGTCTACTCAATTAGTTTTGATAGAACACATATTGTTATTTTCTTTTATTACTGCATGTTAGCGAATGCCCATTTGATTAGATTCAACGGTACATTCTTCTTTTAATTTTCTGTTATTGTTCTAGTTATTATTGTCTTTTTCTAGTAATTGATTCCCTTCTTTTCAGTTGTTGAATTTGACATCGGTCTGATTAGATTCAGATTCGTAGTAGTTTCAATAACATTAATTCAAACAAAAACTTCTCCAAAATTTGCCTAACTCGCCTAAGAATAGATAAATAATAAGATTTAAACACCTCCATGTGATTCGACCTGCATATTACGCGACCTGTGCGCTTGCAGTATTTAATTTAAAATTCGCGCTTTTCTAATTCATAGGAAAGCGACGAACAAGTTTTTGACGCCGTTGCCGGGGAGACAATAATTAAATTTTATTATTTATTTAATTTTTGATTCGTGTTAGTTTTTATTTTATTTATTTGTTCCTTTTATTTTCGTGTATATATAAAAAATAAAAAAATCTTGATTAGTAACGTGGTGTGTCAATTTCATTTGCACTATCATGAACTAAGCAAGAGAAAAAAAATTTGCCAAATTTTCTCAAATTTCTTCTCACCTTTCTAGTCTTTCCATCTTTGATTTCCTTGCTATTTTCTTTTCATTGCTTTCCTTTTTTTTAAAAAAAAAACAACAACAACAAATTTCTTTCCGCTTATTTTTTTTTTCTTTCCTATTTTCTTAAATGCCATGATTCTCTCCTCTGCCTTAATTCTCATTTATTTCTTTCCCCTTCTTCTCTCTGTTACAATTCTATACCACGTTCATACCTCCACAACAATTCACAACTCCATCTCCACCATAAATTCTTCATCTTCTTCAAACAGCCAAAGATCCAACTCTCACAAATTTCACCACTATCTGAACCCCTCCATCACCCAAAATTACAACACACCAAAAACCATCCTCTTGCACCAAACCATATATCACGCCACTTTCATCATCCTCTGGTAATCATCACAACAGTCCACCCTTTCACCAAGTTCTGCCAAGCTAGCACAAGCCCTAAATTACCAATACCCTAATCGCACCTGACTTTGAACCTTGCTGAAAATTACCAACAACCACAGCCAATTTTCTGAACACAACAAACGCCTTCCATAACCAACGTTCATCCCCTTCAACAAACACCTTTAAATCATCACCACGGCAATCACATACAACCCTCCTACCACAATTCGTAACATCCACATCCATACGCAATACCTTCCACCATCTTCAGACCAAACTACACCGTCAACAAATCACGGACCGAAATCAATTCGAAGAACAACCTAATCTTACCCCAAAATTCCAAACCCAAGATCGGTGATTTCCAACCGCCTACCTGACTTCGAACCCTAAGTAGTTTTGCTTGTTTTACTTGTTTGTTTCTAGTTTACGAATTTTCTCCCTTCTGATTTTTTGTTTTTTTTTTGTTTTTTATTTATTTTCTTTTCTTCATTTTTTTTTAAAAAGAAAGAAAGAGAAAGAGAACAATTTCAAAAATCAGAGTGAGAAAGAATTCAAACAAGCAACAAGGATTCGGGGTTAACCGACTTGCAGATAGTGGAGTTGAATAGCTAACACTACTCAAATTCTCTGGACGGACTGCCATACCCCACTGTAATAATTTCTAAACTCTACAGGTGATCTGCTGCAAAGAAAAAAAATATAGACATTGCTTGTAAAAAAATTCTGCAGAGGCATCGGCTTGCTTGTAAAATTCTTTTATTTCTGCAATTATTTGTGTTTGATTGTTGTTTTGGCTGCATTTTGAAATAAATCTAGTTACTAGCAAAACCCTAACAAACTTAAGGTGAGGAAGTCATTACCTTTCCTTGGCTCCAAAAGAATTAAAATCTGTCATTTGCATCCTCCCTGGACTTAAATAAAAATTGATTAGACGTTGGCCTTAGGAGCAAAACTCAAGCTCAATAGGACAAACAAATTGGGTTAAATAGCTTAGATTTAAAAATTTATTTTGCTGTGTGGAATTCGTTCTATTCCTTTTGTAAAGGACGGTGATACGTATTTCATCAGGAATTTTTCGACATTCTAGCAAATTAACCTTTTCAATCTATTTATTTAATTTGATTTGCAAAATATTTAACTGCAAGAGTGTATTTTGTGAAATTGATCTTCTCAAGGATTTGATCGCGGATATATATTAGTTCAATTTATTGAACTTCTAGCAAAAGAGGTTGCATACTACCCGTAAAACATTGGTCTTATCCCTTAGTATTTATACTATACGTGAACGGCCATAAGACCCTCTTCCCCCTTCAAATCGAGATTGTCAATTAATAAGATACACTTGAGTTTGTTATTTATTTTGATTAGGAGCTTCTTGTGTCAACCTTAAGTCTAGGATTTTCTTTGTTTGCATTTAACAACAATGAGTGAAAAAAGTGTTAGCCAACACAATTCTCCTAGAGGTTCTCAAGTAAACCAAAACTTTCAAAACGAGATGGATCAAAATCAAACAAATCAAAACTTGCATAATCTCAATATGGATAGACCCTTATCTCTTCGTGATCGATGTTATCCAACTAGGACCGTTCAACCCTGTGTCATCGTATTCCCACCAGCTGAAGGAAACAATTTTGAGCTTAAACATTCTTTTATTTAAGGGGTACCAAAATTTACTGGGTCTTAAAATGCTTATGAATTTCTAAGTGAATTTGAATTGTATGCGTCCACAACAAAAATGCAACAGTTGTCTAATGAATCAATCAAGCTAAGGCTAATTCCATTTGCATTACTTGAAAGCGCTAAAAGATGGCTAAATTCTCTTCCTAGACATTCCGTAAGAAGTTGGGATGAATTTGTCACTATATTTTTGAAAAAGTTTTTCCCTTTCCATAAAACTCTCAAAATTCGAACCGAGATAAATCAATTTTGTAAAAATGAGGGGGAAACATTTTCAAAATACTTTGAGAGATTCAACCAACTATTATATAGTTGTCCTCATCATGCATTTCCCAAAGATCACTTATGTCAAATTGCATATGAAGGGCTAAACTATCAGACTAGAACTCAACTAGAATCAATGTGTGGAGGAGACTTTATGTCTAAGACGGCCGATGAAGCTTGGCAATTCTTAGAAGATTATTCTGAAAAGGACATGCAATGAGAATCAATTCGTGTTCCCACTCGTACTTCTACTAGAGGAGTGCATGTCGTGGACCCAAGTCAAATTTCCTTAGAAAATCAAACTCTTCAAGCCGGAGAAGGGAAACCCCACTATTACTATCAAGACCAAGCCAATGCTATAGCTCAAAATAATCCTTACTCATCCACGTACAATCCTGGTTGGAGGAACCACCCAAATTTTTCTTGGTCAAACCCCAATAATTCGGCAAACCCATCTCACGTGCAATCCTTTATTCCAAATCCGAATTACTAAGCTCCGTCTCCCAATTCTCAAACCTCTCAAGCTGCACCTCAATCCAAACAACCTTATAGGCACCCCAACTTTCAATCATCAAACCAATCCTCTCAATCTTCTCAACCGTCACAGGATATTGTTCGATTAGAAAAACAAATAAATAATCAAGATGTTAAACTCGAACAAATGATGAATATGATGAAGGAACTAATGAAAAGTAATGAGCGAGGAAAGTTTCCTAGTCAACCCGAGGTGAATCCAAAATATTACTCTCGCGCTCTAAATTCTTGTGAGAATGAAAACCACAATCCGGTCAATGTTGTTACAACCCTTCGATCTGAAAAGGGGATTGATAATAATGTTGGCAACCCTGACAAACCTTCAAACTCAACCCAAATACAAAAGTTTGATGATCACTTAATGGCTACAAATGCTAGTTCTTTTAAACCTCCATCTTCTTTAAATGTTGGCAATCCCAACAGTTCTTCTCCTAGTGTTGGCAAACCCGACTCACCTTCTAAAATCGATGTTGGTAATACGAACATTTCATCTTCTACACCCTTACCTCCTTCCTCTTCCATGGCTAAATCTTCATCGTCGAATGATGAAACTGATCGTAGAGTCGAAAAACCCACAGCTCCATTTCCCTATAGACCCAATAATAAGAAGAAAGCGGCAAATTTCGATAAAATTTTGGAAATTTTCAAACAAGTCCGTGTGAACATTCCTATTTTAGACACCATTCAACAAATTCCTCAATATGCTAAATGTCTTAAGGAATTGTGCACACAAAAACGTGCAACTAATGTCCCAAAAACCGCCTTTCTGACTGTGAATACAAGCTCTATTCTTTCGAATCTTGCCCCAGTCAAGTACAAAGACCCTTGCTGCCCTACGATTGATTGTAAAATAGGAAACACTCATATCTCTCGTGCCCTACTCGATCTTAGTGCCAGTGTAAATCTTCTTCCTTATACTGTTTATCGTCAACTTGGACTAGGGGAGATTAAACCAACAAACATCACTCTTCAGCTAGCTGACCGATCTGTCAAAAAGCCATTGGGAATAATCGAAGACGTCTTAATACAGATCGAACAGTTTTACTTCCCTGTCGATTTCATTGTTCTAGAAACCGATCCTGTCTCAAATCCCAATGTTCATATCCCGTTGATACTAGGACGCCCCTTTTTAGCAACCTCAAATGCTATCATTAATTGTAGGAACGGTCAACTTCGACTTTCCTTCGGGCATCTAACTATTGAGCTGAACATCTTTAATCTCAACAAACAACCTAGGGATTTTGAGATCAATGAAATTGACATGATTCAAACCATCGTTGATGAATCCTTTAGTGACACTTCTGAAGCCATGAAAATGTGTCTTGACCATTTCAACTCCGATTTCGATGAGCTCGAATACGTTTCTGAACTAAATGAATTTCTTGAATCCACACTTTCTCCATCTGAATCTGACCAAAGAATGTTGACCAATGTGGACACACACGAACATCCCAAGTTGGACCTCAAACCATTGCCACAAGACCTTAAGTATGCATACTTGGACCATCACAAACTTTTCCCGTAATCTTGGCCTCTGATCTTACCAAGGACCAAGAAGAAAAACTTTTGGAAATTTTACGGGAAAATAAAGACGCGTTAGGGTGGGAAATTAGCGATATAAAAGGTATTAGCCCATCAATCGTAGAACATCGCATACATTTAGTTGATGAGGCTAAACCTACACGTGAGGCTCAAAGGCGATTAAACCCAAACATGAGAGAAGTGGTCAAGGAGGAGATAATCAAATGTCTAGACAATAACATCATCTATCCCATCTCTGATAGTACCTGGGTGAGTCCGGTACAAGAAGTACCAAAGAAGTCCGGAGTCACAGTGATCAAAAATGAAAGTAATGAGCTCGTCCCAACAAAAATCAAAACAAAATGGCGCGTGTGTATCGATTATCGAAAGCTCAACTCAGCAACACGAAAAGACCATTTTCCCTTACCTTTTATTGACCAAATGCTCGAACGCTTAGCGGGACATGAGTACTATTGTTTTCTCGATGGATACTCTGGCTATAGCCAAATCCCTGTTGCTTTAGAAGATCAACATAAGACCACCTTTACTTGTCCCTTTGGAACATTTGCTTATCGTCGCATGCCTTTTGGTCTTTGTAATGCCCCCGCGACTTTCCAAAGGTGTATGATGAGTATCTTTTCTGATATGGTGGAAGAATTCTTGGAAATATTTATGTATGATTTTTCAATCTATGGATCATCTTTTTCCCAATGTCTCACTCATTTAGAACTCGCCCTAAAACGTTGTAAGGAGAAATCACTCGTGCTTAATTGGGAAAAATGTCATTTCATGGTAAAAAGAGGGATGGTTCTAGGTCATGTCGTCTCAAAAGATGGCCTTGAAGTCGATAAATCCAAAATCGATTTGATTGCTAATCTACCTCATCCTAAGTCTGTTAAGGATGTTCGTTCATTTCTTGGCCACGTGGGATTCTATAGAAGATTCATTAAGGATTTCTCGAAAATTTCAAAACCTCTCTCAAACTTACTTGTCAAAGACGTCAAGTTCGAATTTTCCAATGTTTGCCAAACATCTTTCGAAACTCTTAAGTCAATCTTGACCATAACTCTGATCATTCAACCCCCTGATTGGACTCAACCCTTCGAACTAATGTGTGATACTTCTAATTTTGCAATTGGAGCCATCTTGGGTCAGCAAATCGATAAACTCCCTCGAGTCATTTACTATGCTAGTAAAACCTTAAATGAGGCCCAATTGAATTACTTAACTACTGAAAAGGAATTTTTGGCAGTTGTTTTCGCTCTTGAGAAATTCAGACCATATCTCATAGGAACCAAAGTCATAGTTTACATTGACCATGCGGCTTTACGATATTTTCTTTCTAAAAAAGATGCCAAGGCCCACTTGATTCGTTGGATCCTTCTTCTTCAAGAGTTTGACATAGAAATACGAGATAAACAGGGTTCTGAAAATGTTGTAGTGGATCACCTCTCTCGAATTGTGCACGAAAATGTTGATGACACCCAAATCGATGACTATTTTCCTGACGAACAAATCCTTTCGATCTCTAACACCCCTTGGTACGCTGACATTGTGAATTATCTTGTCACACAGCAAACATCCGCTGAATGGTCGAAACAGGATAAACAAAAATTTCTCTCGAAAGTTCGAAACTTCTATTGGGACGACCCATATCTTTTCAAATACTGTCCAGACCAAATCATTCGAAGGTGTGTGCCCGATCATGAACACCAAAGTATTCTCTCTTTCTCACATGACCATGCTTGTGGCGGTCATTTTGGAGCAAGAAAAACTGCTGCAAAAGTATTGCAAAGCGGTTTTTATTGGCCCACTCTCTTTCGGTACGCTTTCGAATTTTGCTCTAGATGCGATCGATGTCAAAGAACGGGTCGAATAACTAAATGAAACATGATGCCTCTTAACCCCATTTTAGTAATTGAATTATTTGATGTTTGGTGCATCGATTTCATGGGACCTTTCCCTAACTCGTTTGGGAATCTTTACATCTTGCTTGCGGTAGACTATGTCTCAAAATGGGTTGAAGCCATCCAAACCAAAACCAACGATAACAAGGTTGTTATCAAATTCCTCAAAGAAAACATCTTTTCACGCTTTGGCACACCTCGAGCGATCATTAGCGATAATGGCACTCACTTCTGTAATCGTGCTTTTGAATCCTTGCTCAAGAAGTACCCAGTCACACACAAGCTGTCTACCCCTTACCATCCACAAACTAGTGGGCAAGTAGAAGTTTCCAATAGACAAATAAAACAAATCCTTGAAAAAACCGTGAATTCCAACAGAAAAGATTGGTCCATAAAACTGGTTGATGCACTTTGGGCATTTCGCAATGCTTACAAGACCAATCTAGGGATGTCACCATATCGATTAGTCTTTGGAAAGTCCTGTCACTTACCTCTTGAATTGGAGCATCGTGCTCTTTGGGCTATAAATTTTTTGAATTTTGACTTAGAGAAAGCCAGTTATCATAGAAAGTTACAGATTTCAGAATTAGAGGAAATAAGAAATGAAACATATGAAAATGCAAAAATCTATAAAGAAAGAACCAAAGCCCAACACGATAAGAACATACTTCGTAAGGAATTCAACGTAGGTCAAAAAGTTCTTTTATACGACTCTAGACTTCACTTGTTTTCAGAAAACTTAGATCTCGATGGACTGGACCTTATGTTGTGAAAACAATATATCCTCATGGAGCAGTCAAAATTGAAAATCCTAAGGATGGAAAAGTCTGCTAAGTGAACGGTCAACGACTGAAACCATTTTTGGAATTCGGGCAATACGAAGACGATGAGCTTATCGATCTTCATGAGCCTGATCATCCACCATGAAATCAGGTGGTACACATTTTTCTTTTATTTTTCATTTTTTTCCTTCCATTTTGGTCTGCATACCTTAGACAGTTGGGACACTGTCTCAATCTAGTGTGGGGAAGTCAAGTCTGCATTACATCAAAAAAAATCATTTTTACTACATATTTTCTCTTCTCCATTTAAAAAAAAGAACACACACATAGACACGACTCATTTTAGAATGATACTGCAAAATAAGTTTACAATTTTTAGTCAGTTGATAGTATTTTTTTTCTCTCAACTTTGATCGAATAAGAAATATAATGAAAAGTTTAATTTTGAGGAATAATAGTGTAACCGGTACATAGGGAGATTCTTAGGTGACGGCCATGAAATCTATTCTATATTGTAGTCTTTGTTTAAATAAGTGGAGGACTTAAAATACTTATATTGGCTTTTCGAATCTTTAAAACTAAGTTATGTTAAGTTGAATTCGCGTAACTCTCTTTTGTGCTTATATTTTCAATAATAATAATAATAGTAATCCAAGGGTATCCAACATTGCTTGTATATCTGGCGTTGGTGTGAAAACCCGCCAAGCTCTATCCGACACTTTGTTGACAAAGTTAGCGTTGGAATATCTTGGTCTCATTTTATGAGATTGGACACCTAAGGATTCCCGACACTTTGTTGACAAAGTCAGCGTCGGTCTACACAATCCGCCAAGCTCTGTCCCAACTCTCCGTCAGTCCGCAAGGCAGTGTATGGGTGGTATATCTTGGTCTTTTAAGTTAGGTGCAGGTAATTAATCATAAATTTTAACTTTTATAAATAGGGAATAAGCGATGATGCCCAAACATTTCTTGACCTTATTGATTTGACTAGTCATACACAAGGAAATTAGAATACCACTTTACAAACTGTGACAAGCAAACTAAGAATTTATTTCATGGCTGCACTATGTTATCGACCGAACCAACTAGCCAAACTGGAATTTAACATTTGAAAACTTGATTTATGTTGAAAATTTGTGACAAACTGAGGTATCTAAAATAAAATCAACTAATTCGAAATTATTAACTTAATTTGTTGTACCACTTTTCTGAAACAAGCTGTGTTGTCATTTTTTTTATTGTATATATCTATTGCATTCATGTAGTTGCATTAGATCCACATACTGCATTTGGATTTTGTGGGTAGTATCCGCTGAAAACCCTCACGAGACACCACTCGTCCTACTAGGGACACCCAGAGGTTTAACGGCTTGTTGCATACGCTCAATGCAAATTGTGTTTCCTACGAAAGTGTGACCCATCTAGTTTAATCTTTTATTTTTGTTTTACTCGAGGACAAGTAAAAGATAAGTGTGAGGGTATTTGATTAACATAGAAATATGTTTATTTTATGCTCTTATATTTTATCTTTTGTAAATAAATAAATGATACTTTGGGTATTTTTATGTGTTTTTACAGATTTCAAGTGATGCCTCCTTTGTTTCAAATTAAAGGCCAACTACAAAGAAAAAAAAGCTACTTCCCCATATCAAAGCCATCTCAATTGCAAAAGAAGTTGTAGCCCACTGGTAAAGACATAGAAATGTGTGCAAAATGACTTGAGTTCGATCCTTGGCAAGTGCTATATTTTTTTTTTGAAAAAAGGAACATGAATGCATTCACACCCTGCCTTATGCGTTTTGAAGAATAAATGAAATAAGTGATATTATATATATAGTCATAATAAAGCATCTATCTATATATATAATATGCACTTAATGAGGATTTTTTGAATTTTGGCGTAATCCTCTCAAGAATTGAAATCCAATAAATCACATTTGATTATCATGCAAAGAGAAGGGGAAAGTTTTAATTACACATCTTCAATTATACACATCCTTATCTTCTCACTGACCGTGCAATGCATCAAAAGGAAGGACATTGATTACAGGTCACCAATCAAGCATCATGAAAGGATTATTTCTTCATCTTTGGAAAGGATATTTTCATATATTTATTTTGTGGGCCTTGTATTCAAATAAAAGGAGAAGGCTACATCCTGTATAAAAGGACCATTGTATCATTGTAAAAAGGATTCCATTTTTTTCTCTCCACTATTTTGTATTCTCATTTATTAATAAAAAGTTTTTCTTCATGTTAGTTGACTGTCTTTTTCTTCTATAACGATCTGTGTGTCTACTCAATTAGTTTTGATAGAACACATAATTTTATTTTCCTTTATTACTGCATGTTAGCGAATGTCCATTTGATTAGATTCAACGGTCCATTCTGCTTTTAATTTTCTGTTATTGTTCTAGTTATTATTGTCTTTTTCTAGTAATTGATTCCCTTCTTTTCAGTTGTTGAATTTGACATCGGTCTGATTAGATTCAGATTCGTAGTAGTTTCAATAACATTAATTCAAACAAAAACTTCTCCAAAATTTGCCTAACTCGCCTAAGAATAGATAAATAATAAGATTTAAACACCTCCCCGTGATTCGACCTGCATATTACGCGACCAGTGCGCTTGCAGTATTTAATTTAAAATTCGCGCTATTATAATTCATAGGAAAGCGACGAACACTTTTCTCCTTCAAGAAAGGAAATTTAATAACTTCTAAATTCTTGAATTATCAAATGTAGTTTATTTTTCATATTAAGTTATGGATAATAGATATACATTAGCAACTACAGGTGTGAGGGTTATATGAATGTTGTTTGAAGTATAAAGTATCAACCAAATCGAACAGGGGACTCCGACATCACCATCTTCAGTTTTCCAAACTATTGTACTAAAAGTGAATTTCTTTTCGCAAACAAAACTGATCATAATATAAAAATACTAAGCATATTAATGGATTGAATTATTATAAAGCTACCTAAAATACCTTATCTTTTATATACAACAGTATTTTGCAACTTTTATACATGCTTTATGAATGTCCAAAATTTATATATTTTATCCTTATCCCTAAACAAGTACGCCACTTTTCCTTCTTTTTGTCCTTGCTAATCAATTGTGTTTATGTTTTTCCATTTATATTGAAAGTTTCCTTTGATTAATAACAAATTAACCACTAATTTTACATCCTTTGTGGTAACTCAATCCCCTTAACATATTTTTCCCTAAGATCAACATTTGATAATTCAAGATATGTAAAGTTATTAGCTCCAATTCTTAATATATCAATATATATATATACAATTATTATTCTTTTGCAAAGATTGTCAATTTTTTGGATATACAACAACTACGAGTTGTACAATTTTTGTCCGTACATCTTATGTTTAGTTATATATCATTATGAACAATCAAATATATTTTTAGGACATGACCTCTAATGCCATAATAACTTTTTCCATATATAGGATTTCACAAATTTCAATATAAAATCACGGCAAACCATTTAAAATAATTCAACTTTGTGAGAAAATTATATGTTTAGGGAAATTAACATTCAATAATTTAGCATTAATAATATTTAGATTTCAAAAATTAAAATACATGTTCAAATAAATTAAAATAAAATAATTTAGCATTAATAATAAGTTCAGAAAAATTAACATAAATAATTTAGCATTAATAATCTTTAAATTCAACATTAAAAGATGAAAAGGCTTTAAAAAGCACTAATGACAACTGATAAAAATCGAAATTAAGAATTTTAAAAGTTTATTTTTTTAAATTTACAATTCAAAATATTTATGTTTCGAAGTTCTTATGATTTCAAATTTTGAATTTTGTAAACCATAAAGATACAAAAACTTTGAAAATCAAAACATATAACATGCAAATATAAATTTAAACAATAAGTAGAAAAAAAAACTTTCAAAAATTGAATAATCCAAATTTTATTGGACTTTTTATAGTATTTTCCAAAGGACATATATATATGTGGTTTACTTCCTTTTTAAGGAATAATGACAATTCTCTGAAATGTATAATTGTTAATATTTGGTTCTGTTAGTCCGATTCCTCCCCAAAAAGATACATCAGTTTCCCTTTTTTTACTCCATAAATTCACATATATTTGTTTCCTTTTGTTTCACATTATTTCTATTGTTTCCTTAAACTATAATTGACTTTTGTCCCTTCAAATAGGAAACTTAACTATTGTATTTAATAATCTAATCCTACCAGTTTAATATTATGTAATACATAAATCAAAACTTAACTTTTAGTTATAGAACAATATCTTTATTAATGATGATACTTGCATATTGAGTGGGTATTCAATTTTTATTTTCTTATTTATTGTAACATCCCGGCTTTTTGACCGCTTCAAATTGAGGATTAAACCAACTTAAAATGTTCAAATCGACGGATCGTTATTTAGCTTACAGAGTTTAAAAATAGAATCAACACAGAAAACGTATAATATATATATATATATATATATGACACAGTATTGAATAGCTAAACAAACTTTTATTTATAAATCACAAGTTTGGTACAAGATTTCTATAAAACGGAATGTAAAAATAATTTGAGTACAAGGAAAATCTGCACTGGTTTAAAAACTTCAGAGTGCGCCGTTTTTGGAATCCCCAGCTTTGTCAATCTTCAAATCCTCAGCTGAAATCTTTAAATCCGAAATGCTCGGATCCGACCCGAGCGTTTCATGTAAAAACATAAAACACTCGAGTCAGGATTAATCATAGTTCAAGTAAATTAACTTCAATATAAACTTAAATATAATAGCTAAGCCTAACATATGACATGTGTAAAATAAATAGTTGCGGTACCTGTTCATATCAATTTCAATCAAGTGTGGTACCCGTCCCTATTAGTTCTATATATTTCCAAGGACGAACGGACTCGGGCGTTTGCAAGTGTACATGCGGATACATATATATATATATATACACACACACATATACAAACACACGCACACGTGTACACTGCCTCAACGTCCCAAACCAAAATTTTAAACAATATCATGGGTAACTACAGGAGCCCGCGTATACACACGTGCACACATGAGTACACGTGTGTATCGCCACAGCGTCCTAAAAAGTGCACCACGAAGAATAACATAGGAATGGGGATGCGACCGAAGTGCTATTGCAAACAAAATGCTGGAATAGGTATAGTGACACAACCGAAATGCTGGAAGTAAGTATCATGAATCCTCACGTTAGATACTAGTCATGAAATCAAGTGCAGAAACACGCAATACTGTAATGAAACAATGGGTGTACCACACACGACCATGCTGTTAAACCATAGATATACGAAGTGGTCAATATTAAAATCAAGTTCAAAATATCATGTCCATGATGTATACAAAATAGGATATACCAATCAGCTTTAGGGTGGAAAAAGAAGCACAGTGTTACAAACGAGGATAAGGACCATGCAGGAAGCATGTACATGCTTAATTTACTCGGATAATATATATATATATGCATGCTGAGGTGTCAGATTGCAAAACAAATCAACTAGTGTCTATAGGTTTGGTTTCAAGCATAATAGGCACATAAATGTGTAATATAGGAACATAAAACATGAATAGATGGCCAAGCTTTCCATTAAATAGTTCTGCTCAATTCCCTAGTCCTTTGTCAAGTATTATTTGAAATAATTCCTAGCAACATTAGTTTAAGTATGGTCTGAATCTAATGAGATAACATGCGTATTTAGAAATAATGCAAGCTAACCCAAATTGAGTTCCATGCATAAGGGGTGACTAGCAAGGTCTGAAATTTTAATGAACTTGTTCAGGTGTATCCCATAAGATCATAAGGCATGCTCATGTTCTAATATATTTTTTAATGTGAACAAAAGATGGGACGCACACCATACTGTAACAGCATACTCATACGTTTATATATATTTATGCAAATGATAACAGCAGGATGAAAGACTGACCATATATGTACTTCGAATGGTAACAGCAGACACATGATCATGATAGAGGACAGAAAAAGAAAATGACATGCGTGACCCAACAAAATACATTTCAGGCATAAGACGAATTAGTCATGTAAAAAGGGCTACAACCTGGTCTTCTGAACGGTTCACCAAACTTAAGTTTTAGCAAGTTCAAAGTGAGATAAAAATGAATAAAAATAAAATTTTATTTATGATTAGTCCAGATTTATTTATTTTTTCTTTTTTTCTCTATGTTAATCTATTATCATGTGACCAATGTTAACTGTTTGGTTAAATACAATGTGACCAAAGTGAATTGTTACATTCAAAATGACCGGCTAAACATATGTTTGAACATGCTAGTCAACTCAGGGGTCTCAACTCGACGTACTTGCTTGACTGGGTAAATATATACATTTCCCTTTAAATGTTTGCATTGTATCTATACATACTAAGATGCTATGAACCTATTAAATAATTTTATATAAGTGCAATTAAACCAATTCAATAGTACACAGTATAGGTATTAAAAAAATTCCAGATAACTTAAGCAGAAGCACGCACCCCATTACGAGACAGAGGAGGGTAACCAACTAACAAGGTGGTATACGAATACATGTGTGTGTGATCAAATTACCAAAGCAAAATACTCGAGTCATTATGTTTATCTAGGTGACCGTTTTCAAGGATACAACCATTCATATTTTGTCAGTTCTAAGCAACCCGGGACAATGTATTTTTGAGTTATAAATTTAGTAAATCTCTCATCTACAGTGAAACATTCTTAAACAGCATGGTGAATACCCATATCCTATTCTGACTGTGTCAAGGCATATATCGAAAGCTCGCATAAACTAGTGCATACTCAAGGTCATAACTTTTGTTAATAACAACCTGGTCCTCTTCCTTCCCAATGTTGGTTGCAAAGTAAGTAAAATTTGAATACTAATGTAGTAATAAATATATCATATTAATATATAACAATCAACAGCACAGTAGTTAATAAGATGTTTAGTCATGTTTTCAAAACAATAGTGAAACTGTAAGAGGGTGTTCTAGAGTACATCATTCTTGAATTAATGGAAAAACCTTACCATGATAACTGAGCAAACACTAATCCATCTTTGCAAATAACCAACAAACAATACAGTTAATTATCAATACTTAGTTATCTAATCTACACAAGTATTAGTAGTGAGAACACCATTATATTTGTTATGCCACATACAAAAATAATGAGCTTATCGGAAAATCTTCTTGACTTGCAAACCAACTAAAAAAGTAATATATATCTAGCTATCAAGAGAACGACGTTGAATAAAACTCCCAAGTGTAAAGAAAATGTTGCTCAGTTTGGGTCAATTTCCATTCTCCCTCCCCCGTTTTCTCAAACATATATATGTATAAAAATCAATATTGATCACCATGTTTACCGATAAAATACTCAAGTTCTCCTAAGTTTACAATGCTATAATCAGCGCGATGTATTCCCAGTACATAGCAATTTATTTTGGGAAAGGAAACAGTTCTATTGTTTTCCAAAAATTTAAAGAATGATTCACAATTTAATTTACTTTCCTGAAAATCACATTTTGGGTTTTAGGCAAGAAATATTTCATTTTGTTTCCAATTTTGGACATGGGGAAAACGACAAAAAAAATCACACAAGAATTTCCAAGCAAATCATTTATTCATCACTGGTTAAATCAACGCAAACAAAGGGAAAGCTCACACAACAAATCAGACAGTAAATCAAGCCCAAATCAACTCACACAGCACGTACAATTAACTATTATATCCCAATCAAAAATCGAGTTGAAATTTACTTGGACTTATGATTAATCATGAGTGATAACTCACCTTGAGATCATAAAGAAAGCATAGCTACGAATTTGCAAATCGACGCGGTGGAGCTTCAAAGCTCGATTTGGTGGTGAAATAAATTTGGGGAGGAGACCAATTTAGGGCTTTCGCCATTATCATTTGGAAGAGCGAGGTGAATTTGTTTGCTGAACAAATGGGGGTGGAGCGTGATTTTTAAAGAAAGAAAATTTGGGGATAAGTATAACGTAAACTCAAATAGGTATAGGGTAGTGCGATAGGTCGGTTGATTTTTTATCTGAGGTAGGTTATATTAGGGTAGATAATATACGGGGAAGATGTTTGTTTGTTTGTACCTTAAAATCTAATACTACCGTAGATTGTCGCTACGTTTTGATAAACTCCAATTGCAACGAAATTGGATGTGCCGCTACGTCTCGATGTTCTGAATCCAATAAAATCTGTTTGGTCAAATTCCGGCTCGGTCTGTATGATGTTGTTATTTTAAATTCAATTTATTTATCGGCTCATGTTTTAATTTCGTCTGCCGCCAGAATAACTCCATTTGGCTCCAAATTTGAAACGTTAGATTCTATTTCTTTATACACACAAATACATGCACATCCAAGCCAATTTTCCATATATTTAGACAAATAAAATCTGCCATTTATTTAACTTCAATAACGTTTTATTTTTAACTTCAACCATTTATAATTTCAGTCGAATTTTAATCTAATTCAAATATCCAACCAAATCCAAATTAAATATTCAATAATAGATATTAAATTCACAGCCAACCATTTTGAATTCAATATTGAGTTCAATTCATACACAAAAATAATATATTTGATTTTTAATTCAAATATCAATATAAATTGATTATTAATAGTAAATTCTGTAATTAATCGCATATTCCAATCGTTGAAATTTCTGGGACGTTACATTCCTTCCCCCTTTAAAACTTTTCATTCCCGAAAAGGAGAAATCATTAGAGTTATACTAGCGTGTACTTCAAAATTTCATCTTTGTGTGAAAATTTTCCATAACTAATTTTGTTGGCTAGCTTTTTGACCAAGCCACCCAGGTCCATTCACAAGAAGAAAGTATGAAACCACATTCCCTAAGTACATGAAGGATCGGATCGCCCCTTATCGGATCGCACCTTATCGGATCGCACCTTATCGGATCACGCCTCAACGGATCGCCCCCATTTCATCAGCGAAACGACACCTCTGTGCGATTCGGTCTGTACATACATTATTGCCCAGTATAGACCGATCTGATCCCCTGATGCACGGCGAAGCCTCTGAACCGTTCAAACACGAGCTAGTCTTCAGCGATACGAGACGCACGGATCCAGCGACACGTGTCCCTAACCGTCATTTTGACTGATTCTCCCCATTTGCTCGATCCTATTTTCAAGGGGATCGCGACACCTGTCCACAACGGCTAATTTGACTACTTCTTCAATGGCAGCGATGCGATCCAATGTTCTCGGGATTCATGCCACGTGTTACCACGATCCGCCTAACAAAATCAGCTATAAATAGCCCGGAGTTTGGCATTTTTGGGGATCTTTTTGGCAATACTGAGGACGGGTTCCGCCATTATTGTCATACTACCATTTCTTATCAGTTTTATTGCTAGATTACTGAGAGAGACCACAATTGTAAAAGTGAGCTAGAGAGAAATCATTGATTGTACCAGCATTCAAAGTATAATCAATAACATATAAAGTGGACGTAGGCTCGTTAACGCCGAACCACTATAAATTCTGTGTGTTATTTTCTTTTTCTCCATTCTTCAGTTAAACTCTATAAGATTCAGAACAATTTGGGTGTTAGGTCCAAATTTTGATCTAACATTTTGGTGCTTTCACTGAGAAAACAGTCCTAAAGCTTCACTATTCAGTTCTTTGAAGATTCCAGCGACTCGGATATCATGGATGGAAAGAGATCTAAGGAAGTACGAGCTTCACGAACCAATGAAACCGCGAATGAAGCAGTCGAAGAAAGTGTGCACGAGCTAGGCGATGAAGGAACTTTGGATCGCGGAGCGCAGGGGGCGAACTGATCCGATGAAGACGCCACGCTTCGAATCGACGAGAACGAGGCGATCCGGACTGCTGAAGGGGTTGTTACTCGATTCCGAGATAACGCCTCGAATCCTCCGCGTACCGTGACCACGAACCAATCCCAGGGGGGCGCTGCGAGCCACCATCCTCGATCCACAGCGATCCGAATTGATGATCGGACTACAACTCGACCTGGAAAGGAGCCCATGGTTCGCTCCTACCGTCCTGGCCCCTCCGCTCGACCTGGCTCAAGCTCTTTGCACATAAAAGAAAGTGATGATGACCAATATGACCCCGCTGCTCCCGTTACTGAGGGGGTCTCTCTCGCTTTTCCGAAATGTGGGAGAGACTGTTTGATGAATTGGCTGCCCAAAGGCAGGAAAGCTCCGTTCTGCGACAAAATTTGACCGCTATGGATAGAGGGCTTAATGATCTTGTAAGGCAAAGGACGCCGCCAGCTCGCCCGCTCACCCCAGGATATTCTTCTTCGTCGGAGGAATCGCCGAGACCTCCAGGGCGACCATATGAGAGACCCGAAAACATAGAGCAGCTTCGGTTCGGAACCCTGCCATCACGGGAAGAAGAAGCACTGGAGGCGGGGCCCTCAAACCGTAATGTGAACAATCACGCCGCAACTCCCAGAGCTCGAGGTGTGGACAGTCCAGTACAGAACAGATTACCTCAGCCCCGTCGCCGTGCAAATGCTCATGGCAACAGGGGGAAACGAAGCCCAATCCGAGCCCCGGATTCTGTGTCTGCTCCCGGAAGAGAGATTAGAGAACCCCGCCGAGCAAGAAGCACTGACCCTGAACCTCCGCTGACCAGTGCAAATGTTGCAGCTATGATCCATCAAATTCTGGCGGATAGCCGTGGACAACGGAATGAGGATTGGGGAATCAACCGCAGTCACACCCCTTTCACTGATGATATTCTGGATGCGACCTTCCCGAGGCGTTTCAACATGCCACAGATGAACCGATAAGCAGGTAGGTCTGATCCCGTCCAGCATCTGATGAGATATTCTTGGTCAATGACCGCTGCCGTAGCTTCTGACGCTGTCAAGTGCAAAGCATTTCCTATATTCTTGGAGGATGTAGCATTGTTGTGGTTTACTCGCTTACCAGCAAGGTCGATTTCTAGCTTCAGGGAGTTGAGTGAAAAGTTCGTAGAACAATTCCGCATCTATGCACAAAAGACAAAGAGTGTGATTGATTTGTTCCTTGTCAAGCAACGACCAGGCGAGAGTTTGAGGGTGTACCTAAACCGTTTCAATTTGGCCGCTACTGAAGTTAAAGACCCCCATGAGCCAACCGTTGTCGCAGCTCTGATTGATGGAGTAGATAAAGACACTGAATTTGGGAGATACCTGGCAGGCAAGCCACCCCATACTAGAGAATTATTCTACGAAAAAGCTAACGTACACTTACGACGGGAAGAAGTATATGCTAACCGGAAGGCAAAAACGGCCGATCAGGAGGAAATCCAGAGCAATGTCGCCATTAAGCAGACATGAGACAGCTCAGGAAAGGTCGAAGTTAATGTTGGAAATCAGAATCAGGGTGGTCGTCAGTCAGGGAACAATGATAATAATAGTAATGGCAACAACCGGAAGAGGAACCGAGGGAATGACTCCCAGAGAAGGACTCGTCCCAGGGCTTTGAGAGTTATACGCCAATAAATGATACTCTGGAAAATATCTTCATGGATTCGTACAACGTCCTCCAGAATAAGAGGCCACCTCCCAGAGAGTCGATAGAGAAAGAACGTGAAACGGGGAAGTTTTGCCTTTTTCATCAGATTCATGGCCATTCGACAAATGAATGCCGTCACCTAAGAGATGTAGTCGAGAGGCTTCTTCGAGAAGGAAAATTAAATGAATACAGAGTAACGCCCAGAGATAGGGGGCAAGCTGTACAGGCCCCGAATCAGAACCAGAATCAACTTGTTGCCAGGCCAACTGCCCAGCAAAAGGGAAAGGACATCATTATCAATACCGTAATTGGAGGGCTTTATCTCGCCGGACACAATTCCAAGGCATTGGATCAATATGTCAATGCAGCTAAGCAACACCTCGAGGTAGGGGAGTGTAGTAACCCCGAGGACAATATCCCGGTGAAGCAACAAAAGATGATGTCCGACGATGTCGTTTTCCGCAAACGAGAAAGCATTGGAGTCCATGCTCTGACTGAGGATCCATTTGTAATCACAGTACCTATTGGACCAGCCCTTGTTCATAAGGTTTTAGTAGACAACGGGAGTTCCGTCAACATTCTTTTCAAAAGGACATTTGACCAGATGAACCTCGAAATAAAAGACTTGAAGCCCTGTCAGGGATGGATCCGTGGATTTAACGGAGCATCCACCTTTCCAATGGGTTATGTAGAGTTACCAGTTACACTTGGGGAAGGAGAACGCCAGAGAGTGAGAATCCTTCCCTTCGTGGTTTTGGATGTTGAATCACCCTACAATGCCTTCTTGGGCCGACCGGCCCTCGCAAAGTTTAGAGCCTGTATAGCCCCCTGGTGCTTATTATTGAAATTCCCCACAGAAGCTGGCGTTGGTATTGTCAGAGGAGATCAGGTTGCTGCACGAGCATGTTATGTTGCCGAGCTAAAATTACTTCGCAATGGAGGGGGCATAGAAACCAAAGGCGCTTCTCCCCCTACAGGGGCGGAGACCTTATAGCAACTAAAGAGAATAACCGTTGGAGAGTCTCCCAGAGAGTTGCCCGAGGATATAGATCCCAGAGAGGATCAAGAACCTGGGGGCAGAATGGCGACTCCCAACGAGACAACTGTGGATGTACCGATCGATGATAGTGACCCGGAGAAGGTCCTTAAGATTGGATCCCAGTTAAATCCGAATCTCGCTAAAGAACTGACGGATTTCTTAAAAAATAACTTGGATGTATTTGCTTGGACCCACACAGACATGTGCGGGATATCCCCATCAATCATGAGCCATTCATTAAGCATTAACCCTAAACACCCTCCGGTAAAGCAAAAAAGGCGAATGCTGGGCCCAGAGAGGTCCGCTGCCTTGAAAGAAGAGGTTGGAAAGCTAAAGAGTAATGGATTTATCAGAGACTCGATCTACCCAGATTGGATTTCAAATCCAGTCTTGGTAAAGAAGGCCAACGGGAAGTGGCGAACGTGAATCGACTTCTCGGATTTGAACAAAGCCTGCCCAAAAGACAGTTTTCCGTTACCCCGGATCGACCAGTTGGTGGACTCGACGGCGGGTCATGAACTTCTCTCATTTATGGATGCTTACTCAGGATATAATCAGATTCCGATGCATGTTCCAGATCAAGAACACACTTGTTTTATCACGGATCTGGGATTATATTGCTATGCAGTGATGCCCTTTGGCCTGAAAAACGCAGGCGCTACATATCAACGTTTAGTCAACAGAATGTTCTATAACCAGATCGGGAAGACAATGGAAGTATACGTCGACGACATGTTGGTTAAGTCCAAGCAATCCTCCCATCACACTACGGACTTGGCAGAGATGTTCGGCATTCTTCGAAAGTACGGAATGAAACTCAACCCAACAAAATGTTCATTCGGTGTTGCCTCCGGGAAATTCTTGGGGTTCATCGTCAGTTCCCGTGGGATTGAGATTAATCCAGACCAGATCACGACAATCAGAGACATTCAGGAGCCTAGGCAAATTAAGGATGTGCAAAGCCTTGCAGAAAAGGTAGCCGCACTGAGCAGATTTATCTCCAGGGCTACAGACAAATGCATCCCATTCTTCGAACTCATAAAGCGGGGAAAACGCAACTTCAAATGGATGCCTGACTGCGTAGAAGCATTTCAGAACCTACTGAGGCACCTGGAGAAACCTCCGATATTATCTAAGCCGATGGATCACGAGGACTTATTCGTATACTTGGCAGTGTCATCCCACGCGATCAGCTCAGCGCTGGTAAGAGAAGAAGATAAGGTCCAGAGACCTGTGTATTACGTTAGCAAAAAATTGACGGCAGCAGAGCGTAATTATCCAAGGATAGAAAAGTTGGCGTATAGTTTGCTGATCGCCTCTAGGAAGCTTCGACATTATTTTCAGGCGCATCCAATTACCGTATACACCGATCATCCACTCAAGCAAGTCCTATAGAGACCAGAGGCGTCTGGAAGATTACTCAAATGGAACATTGAGTTAAGTCAATTTGATCTGAACTTTCAGCCCCGACGATCAATTCGGGGGCAAGTGATAGCCGACTTCATAGCAAAGTTTACCGTCCCGGAGGAAGACATAGCCAACGAAGAAGTTGATCCTTCAAAATTACTTTTCGATCCCAATGCCTGGAGATTGTATACTGATGGCGCTAGGAACAACGAATGATCCGGCGCTGGAATAGTGCTTGAAACTCCCGAGAAACGATCGATATCCTATGCTATCCGGATGGAGTTTCACGCCACTAACAACGACTCCGAATATGAAGCCCTGATAGCCGGACTAAGGATCGCAAAGGAGTTAGAAGTCACAAAGCTGAATATCTTTTGCGACTCCAAGTTAGTTGTGAACCAGGTTACTGGAAAATTCCAAGCCAAAAGTGCAAGATTAATTCTATATTTGAAGAAAGTGAAGGAGTTGCTGAACGACTTTGATCACTACAGCATATCTCACATTCCACGGTCAGAGAATCAGCAGGCGGATAAGTTGGCAAAGATAGCTAGTTCCGACAATCCTGAAGAGACCGGGCTAGCCCCCGTTGAAGTACTTCGGTCCCCTAGTATAGATCAAATGGAAATTGATCCAATACTAGAAACGGAACCAGAAAGGGAGTCGTGGATGACCCCTCTAAAGAATTTCCTGATGAGTGGAGCGCTTCCGACCAAGAAAAGCGAGAGGCGTAAAGTAATTCGTAAAGCTGCCCGATACGTTCTGCAAGGCGGAGTTCTTTACAGACAAGGATTTTCGATGCCCCTCCTCTGGTGTATAGCTCACGATGACATCAAGCGTGTGCTGCAGGAGGTACACGAAGGCGAATGCGGCGATCACACTGGAGGGCAAACTTTGGCAAAAAAGGTGTTGCGGCATGGTTATTTCTGGCCTACCATAAACAAGGATGCGGCAAGATACGCACGACGGTGTGATGCGTGCCAGAGATTTTCAAAAATACCTAGAGCACCTCCTAATCAGTTAAAAATAATGATGAGCCCATGGACTTTCACTATGTGGGGGAATTGATATCATTGGAAGTCTCCCCATAGTAAGGGGCGGAGCAAAGTTCGCTATTGTGGCCGTGGATTACTTCACTAAGTGGGTCGAGGCTGAACCACTAACTACAATCACAACCAAACGAGTGATCAATTTTATCGTTAGAAACATCATCTGTCGATTTGGGATTCCAAAGATTGTGATAACGGATAACGGCACTCAGTTCGATAGCACTGAATTCAGAAATTTCTGCCAAAATTACCACATTGAGAATCGGTACACCTCTGTGGCGCACCCGCAATCGAACGGACAGGTCGAAGCGGCGAATAAAGTGATTAAGTCCATTCTGAAAAGAAGACTGAAGTGGGCCAGAGCCATGTGGGCTGATGAATTTCCCTTGGCACTATGGGCCTACAGGACAACATATAAATCGGCAACAGGATATACCCCCTTCTCCCTTGCTTTTGGAACGGAAGCGGTCATCCCGGTTGAGATAAAGGTACCTTCTCACCGGGTGACTTATTATGATCCAATGACCAATAATGAATTTCTCCTTGAGTCCCTGGATATGATCGAAGAAAAGAGGGATGAAGCAGACCTGTGTGCCTTGAGATGCAAACAACAGGTCGCTCGATATTACAACAAAAAGGTTCGAGCCCGAACCTGGGAACCCGGAGACTTGGTTCTGAAACGTGTCTTTCCACCCCCAACTCATATGGGAGCGAAGTGGGAAGGACCATACTCCATTCTGAGCAAGCTTGATAATGGAACCTTCAAGCTGGCAACCGTAGATGGAAAGGAAATCCCCGGAGTGTGGAATGCCCAACATTTACGGCCATACTTAACATGAAAGTTTCAAATCTATTCTTTTGCTTTGTTGAAAACCATGTACAAGGCACGACTTACCTAGAATAGTCTGATTCCTTAAAGCAAAAAATTATAAAGTGGATGTAGGTCATGATTCGACCGAACCACTATAAAATATTGTGTGTCGTTTACCTTTATTGCATTATTTATCTGTCTTTCTATTTTTATGAAAATTATTGTGAATCATGCAATGATTTTAGGTGCCATCCATCAGAATGGAATGTAATCACCAGTCAAAATTCTAAGGATGCAATAAAGTAAATTATATCGTTGATAGCACTCTAATTCTCCAGAGCCGAGAGAGAGCATAACGAACATGAAGCCGATGTCCATAAGTCATGGCGGTGTACCATGATCGGAACCGCCTTGACGGGACTCTAACTTTCCAGAGAGAGAGTATAAAAGCGTCTCCGATTGAGCGCTGAGAAAGAGCTCCTACCCCGTTGAAGGATCGTGGAGCGATTGAATTGCTGAGCTCGAACTCTAACTCTCCAGAGAGAGAGAGAGAGTATAAAAGCGTCTCCGATTGAGCGCTGAGAAAGAGCTCCTACCCCGCTGAAGGATCGGGGAGCGATTGAATTGCTGAGCTCGAACTCTAACTCTCCAGAGAGAGAGAGAGAGAGTATAAAAGCGTCTCCGATTGAGCACTGAGAAAGAGCTCCTACCCCGCTGAAGGATCGGGGAGCGATTGAATTGCTGAGCTCGAACTCTAACTCTCCAGAGAGAGAGAGAGTATAAAGAGTCTCCGATTGAGCGCTGAGAAAGAACTTCTTCCCTGCTAAAGGAACATGGACCGACTGGACTATTGAATTTGAACTCTAACCTCGGCGACCGCCAGGAGAGTATAAAGGAGTCTATGATTAAGCACTGAGAAAGGAGCCAGAAATTCAGTACCACAAGAACAGTTATCTTATGAAATTCTCTAAGTACCCCATATTCGGAAATAGGGGGCAACCTACAAATAATGCTAATCAATCTTTAATAAGCCCTAGTTAAGCGCTACATTAACGATTGATTTGGGGCCATTTTCTTTCAGTTGTTTGACTAATTTGTAATTATAATTAGATGGTCTATGACTAAACGTGGAAAGTTTATTTGAATACAGGTACACAATGATGCAAAAAGAGATAAACTTTCATTTATATACTGCAATCCTATAAAGTGGAAAACAACTTAGAAAACAAAAGTGAGAGCCAGTCTCATAATTACACTTTCTGGCCAGTGGAAAACCTAAAGACAAAATATAAACCAACAACAATATCCTATTTACGCTTTGACCTCTTCTCCTGCTTCTGTTTCTCCAGCTTCGCCTTGTCAGCATCGGATTGATCCCCTTTCTTCCTCTTCCTTTTGTCTATGAGAGGAACATCCGACTCTTCAGAAGATTCCTCTTCCACCTCCTTTCTCTTCCTTTTATCAGAAAGGGAAGCCGGGAAGTCATCAGGATTTGCAAAATGAAGCTGTCTTCTGATGGATTTGGGCTGGATTTTCAAAATCATCCCAGTTTGGGGATCAAACTCTGCGAGAGGGACTATGTCCAAAGGCTCTTGTCCCACCTTCTTCGAAGCCATCTCTTTTTCCTGCCTAGTTTTTCTGCTGGCCAAAGTTTCGTCGTCATCGTCGTCGGTCTCTTTGGCGCCAATAATATCTTCCTCATCCTCAACATGGCGCCCATCCATGTCTTTCAAGGCCTCGATGGTTTCAGCATCCTTGGGGATGTCAACACTAGGTGCCAGGACGCTTTTTTCTGCTGTTGTAGCCTCAGTCTGCATCGATATATCAACATTGGCACCTGGCGAGACAGCCTCTTTCTCCGCCTCTTTTCCTTTTTCAACACCCTTGTCGACGGGTTCGCCACCTGTATTATGGGGAACACACGTTACTAATTCAATTGGTTGTTCTACCAGACGACGACAATTCACAATTGCTTTGACAAATTATGGGGAAAAATGGGGGATACCTTCCGCAGATCCTCCTTCTTGAGTTGCTGCAGGAGCTCCAACAACCATGGGAGTTAGGCCCAAAGGGATTAGTGGATCATCGGGATGGTATTCCTCAACTCCGGAGGTCTTGGGCTCCACGGCTGAACTCGAACCTTCGTCAGCTTTGCCTTTACCGTTAGCCAGGGCCCTCTCCTTTTCTATCTCCGCTTGAATCAAATGACGACCCTCTGCCAGGTCCTCGGGCTCGTTATCCCTCAAGATGTTCTTCATCAACTCATCTTCATCAATTTCTTCGACTCCCAATCTCTGCTTCTCACCCTCAACAATCGCATCCCATAAATTGGCTAAAGTAACGTGGTAATCCGGGATCCACGAGATGTTGCGGGTTTTGAGAACCTGGCCAAGGAAGTCGAAAATCATCTCTTCAAACCCCTCGATATCCTTCTCTCTTTCGAGGAGCTTGTTGTTAGAAGCAGTGGCCAGTTCGATGGCACTTTCAACATTCTTTTCGGCGAGAGCTGCCCGTCTCTCCGCATCCGCGACTTGATCATTCAAAATCACCTTTTCCGCTTCAGCCAAAGCTAAACTTTCTTTCAAGCTTGCTTTTTCTGCCACCCAAGCAGCTCTCTCAGCTTCAAAATGGCCTTGTGCTGTTTTCAACTCAATGTTGGCCATTTTGAGATCTTCTACTTCCTTCTTCAAAGCCATCTTCTCTTGGCTATTGGAGTCAAGTTCCGAATGAAAGCGCTTCTTAGCATTCTCCAATTCAATCTTATAATTTTCAGCGTCTCTCCGCGCTAAGGCGAGTTGGGATTGAGCATCTTCCAGGTCCTTTTCCATCTTTTTCCTGGCCCTTTCGTTGTTATCGATTTTCACTTTAGACCTATGGGCTTCTATTTCAAGCGTTCAGATGACTTCTGAAAGGTTAACTGCATGTTTCTTCATCATCTCATACTGCCTGGCAACGTGGCGGATGTGCCCGACAACTTCATTGTCCCAGTTCTTAGGGACCGGTTCCAAGGCTGGAACAAACGTCATCCTGTCGAAGAATATGTCTGGGAATTGTTCCCGCAGCTTTTCCAGCCTACCTTGAATCTCGGGACCATGGATGTAATCCCGTGATCCAGGGGCAGCCAACTCTGGCTGGCTGGAAGGGACGATGTCACTCCTCTCCTTTTCAGACTCTTTGATCGGGCCCTTGCCTTTGTCTTTAGATTCGTGATGCCTTTTTGACGACCTGCTGTGGGAGGGAGCACTTTTCGAAGGAGTTAACTCTTTAGGAAGTTTCTTTCCCCCTGCAGGAACTACCGGATAACTGGAAAGCTTAGCAGATGTTGATGTCGGTGGAGACCGGGGTTGCGAGGAAGTCGGCTTGTGAGAAGGGTCGCGAGAGCGCTCAGTACCCGGATGAAGACTGGGTGTGCTCACGAAGAGAACGATAAGAATAAGATCGCCTGCGGGACATCTTTCCTGCAAAAAAGAAAAAGAGCATATTAAAACTTTGAATATTGACGATATAAGCGTGCAGGGTCAGACAGTGTGTGTGATTTGTGCATCCCATATGATTCCCCCTAACAGACCCGGGCCTGAAGACAGGCTCATCTGACCAGTTTCTTGTTCTCTAGTTGGAGCGATGGTCTCTTCAGAAGCAGGGAAGAATGGCTCCCCTTCGAAGTCCCTCTCTGTGCATACATCATCGGGCAGAGGAATTTTGCTCAGCTCATCGAATAGCTGCTCTTCTGTCAAATCATCGGGAGCAGCGAGTTCGATTGAAGTAGAAACTGGGATTTCCTTGGACTTGTCACCGCGGGCCTCATCCCCTTTGTATATGTTCAGGTCCTCATCATCTTGGATGACTATCGGGGAAGGACTCTTGCGAAACTTAGTTGTTTCTACTGCTTGCGATGTTCCCTCTCCCTCCGTTGGGGGCACGTACTTATAGAGTTTGCCGCCAGCGCCAAGTCCAAATCTTATATCTAGAAGACGATGCTTATGAAGATTCTCGTCTGTGATGCACTTTTTGATCCTTAGAAAGTCGGATCTGCTTTGCAAAAGAATAGACAATCGAATATTGTATAACGGACCCTCCGTTTTTGGGAAGACGTGATCTGTTTAAGTCAAAGAAAAAAGGGGGGAGAATGTTAACGCTTCGACTTCTTGAACAAGATATTCAGTTAAAAGCTTAAAGTTTACTTGATTTAAGCCATCTTCTTGAGCATCCGGCCTGTTTCTTTATATAGAACCAATCAGACTTAGGATCCCCTATATTGCTGTATCCATCGTACAGAACTTTCCTATTCGCCACCGATTCAAAGAAAGAGAAATTTGGGGTTGCCGAGGAACGGTGCTTGAAAAGAAAGAAGAATGTCAAATCTCTGAATGTGAGTTCGGTATGTAGGATCTCTGCATATGCAATATATAGGGTGTATAGAGATGCATAGGCTTTAGGATGGAGCTGCATCGGAGCGATACCCAGTCGTTTTAAAGTCTCGATGGCGATTGGAGGAAACGGAGGAATAGCTCCTACCAAGCACATGGTTCGACTGATTGCCATATACCCTTCCGGAGCTAAGTGGGGTCTTTCTTCGCTACCGGGTGTCATAACATCATCCCAAGGAATCCCATGTCTCAGGAAGATTCTTTTATGTTTTATATCATCGAGTTTAGATGCTAAAGAATCAGAAAATTTATCTATTCCGAGCGCGCCAGGAATCTCGTCGGGAGCTCGCCTGTCTGTCTCAGACTCTTCACTAGATGAAGTACTTTCAGACGGATTCGATTCCGTTGCCTCGTATTCAGAGCCAGAATCTTCACCTCCTGGGTTAATTGGAGGAACCTCGGGGTTGTATTGCTCAGGAATCTCGGACTCCGTTTCTGTAGCGGATCTTGAAGAAGATTGATTATCCGACATTACTGCTAGGCGAGAAAACATGAAAAATGAGGTTAAAACTACCCGTCCCCCGTGTGTGCAAGTGTCGGTGTGTGCGCTTGTGCATGCATTAAAGATAAAGCACGAAAGTTAACAAGATCGTCAAGATGCTGATCGTTGTATGCTGTTAAATTGTGCATTTGTTCAGTCCAAGAAGTTCGCTTTAAGGGTTCTAGCCTAACTGTCCATTGATGTACTGGATTTAAGTTGCACTGCTTATTTTATAAGTTCATTGGATCGTTCGCTCTTCGGTTCGTGAAACCCCTCCGGATTGTGGGACCGAGTTCGGATCGTGGCGTGTCGTCGGGTTCGCGAAGCCAGCATGAATCAGCCACGAAGGTGCTAACTCTCGAAAGTGTCCTGAATCGAATCGCTATAGCCTCGTAGCAATCCGCGCCCCCGTGACATCATCACGATCCACTGCTCGCCTTTCTTCCGTCCCCACGAACTGATCCCTTCCCTTGCCGCAAACACGCCACGACCCGGTCTGCCTGTTAAATTGAAACTCCATTTACATCCCTTCTCCCCTCGCCTCGCCACCACGATCCGATGCAGAACCTCACTCACGAACCGATCCGAACTTCTTTCTCCTTCTTCCTCTCCTCTTCACCCTCGAGCTCGAGCAGCAACATTAATGGCGTCTCATCAACCTCCAGAAACTTGGATTCCCCATGACTCCGCTCTCTCCACTCAAACCAGAAAAGACCCCAAGAAAAAGAAGAGCGAAATTGCATGAGAATGATTTTAATAAGATTACCTTGCTTAAAATTGGGAAATCAAGATTCAAAGGAGTATTAGGGTTTTTTTTCTCTCGAAGGGTCTGGCGGCGCGATGCGGAAAGAAGAAGAAGGGGTAGAAGTGAAGAGGGTCGGGTTTATATAAGAAAAACCCCGACCGTTAGAATTCTCGTTTTCGTCTTATGCGAACTATGGGCCTTAGCGGATCGCAGGTGCAGGCCCACCATACTTAAAGCCCGCCACGTTCCGCGTAGAAGCCCACCACGTTCCGCATAGAAGCCCGTCACGCGACCAACGTGCCACCCGCGGATCGTGCTAGGAACTTGCAATCTGAACCATCGAACAATGTGACGAAGTCTCCAAAAATTTGCAGAAAAGAATTGTCCAATGAAGGAGAAATGATCGAAGATTCATCCAATATTTATACTTGTCAAAAGATACGCCCTTTCCGAAGTGACAAGACTTTTCAGATAGGCGCAACCAGTAAATTGCGTCACTTCACGAAAAGACAGCTCAGAATCTTCGAAGCATGTTCCATCATCGATAAAACATACTTCGAGGGGGCAAAATGTTGGCTAGCTTTTTGACCAAGCCACCCAGGTCCATTCACAAGAAGAAAGTATGAAACCACATTCCCTTCGTACATGAAGGATCGGATCGCCCCTTATCGGATCGCGCCTCAACGGATCACCCCCATTTCATCAGCGAAACGACACCTCTGTGCGATTCGGTCCGTACATACATTATTGCCCAGTATAGACCGATCCGATCCCCTGATGCACGGTGAAGCCTCTGACCCGTTCAAACACGAGCTAGTCTTCAGCGATCCGAGACGCATGGATCCAGCGACACGTGTCCCTAACCGTCATTTTGACTGATTCTCCCCATTTGCTCGATCCGATTTTCAAGGGGATCACGACACCTGTCCACAACGGCTAATTTGACTACTTCTTCAACGGCAGCGATGCGATCCGATGTTCTCGGGATTCGTGCCACGTGTTACCACGATCCGCCTAACAAAATCAGCTATAAATAGCCCGGAGTTTGGCATTTTTGGGGATATTTTTGGCAATACTGAGGACGGGTTCCGCCATTATTGACATACTACCATTTCTTATCAGTTTTATTGCTAGATTACTGAGAGAGATCACAATTGTAAAAGTGAGCTAGAGAGAAATCATTGATTGTACCAGCATTCAAAGTATAATCAATAACATATAAAGTGGACGTAGGCTCGTTAACGTCGAACCACTATAAATTCTGTGTGTTATTTTCTTTTTCTCCATTCTTCTGTTAAACTCTATAAGATTCAGAACAATTTGGGTGTTAGGTCCAAAATTTGATCTAACAAATTTAAATATCGATATTCAATTCAATTTATTCGAAAAAACAAATTCCTTTTTTTTATAGTCGGTGATTAATTTTGATCAAACACTATTTTCTTTATCTTCCGAACCGTATTCAATTTTCTTAGACCAATGTTTTTCTCAAATTATTTTGAGGTATTTCTCAATTTCCCATTCTATCGATCTTCAAAATTATATATTTTCTTTTCAAAACCAATCTCTTTTTTTCCAAATTTCAATTTCGGCCTAAGTTGGATTTTCGCATAAATTATTCCAAATTTCCTTATAGACCTTATCTGTCAATGCATACTTATCCATTTTTGCATTTCAATCCAATCTCCTCACATTTTATTTAATCCATTGAATTTTCCTCACTCCATGAAGAGTGTATATATTATCTTCTCTCCAAGTCATAAACGGTTGACTTGAAAATTCCCAAACCCGAATTCCTTTATAATTTTTATATAGAAAATATGTGTATTATTAATTAGAAATTCTCTTTCTTAACTTATTAAACTAGGTACAGTTTAATTTCAAATTATTGATTTAAAAATATTTGATAACTCGAAGCTTGACAAGTCTATCGTCGTTCTCACAGATATTAGGCATACGCTGGCCAGGCGCACGACTAAAATCTCCAAGTACTGAATATCCTTGCTTCAACTCCCAGTGAAAATTATTTCAAAAATTACTTTAAAAACAGATACGGAAAGTACCAATGTGATATTGATATGTTGATTGTTCATGAATCACATATACATAATGGTTCCGTTTGGATCCCCCGGAAAACATCTGTATCCATAAGAAATCACTTCCCTGCAAATTTCGTCATTGACAGATCAACGGAAAATATTTAAGAGTTAAAAGACAATCTGAGGTCATCGAGCGTTGGTTGCTCTATCTCAGAATCACGAAAAACAAATCATGAAATTATGAAGATAAATCAAGTCACGAAGATAAACTGCTGCATTAAATAGGTGGCTCAATCACTAAGATATCTAAGTGGATCGCAGGTAAATAATGACTACGTCTGGGTTCCCCAGGAAACATCCATACCCGTAAACTTTCACAGCTCTATGGATTACGCCCTTATAATTCGACTGTATATTGCAGTAGTCACAATGGTTACGCTTGGTTCCCCCAAGAAACATCCGTCCGCTGTAGGCTATCTGCAGCCCTGCGAATTTCGCTATACGGTCGAATTTCAACGACTCTAGATCGCAGCGATCATAATGGTTACGCCTGATTCCCTCAGGAAACATCTGTCCGCCGTAGGCTATCTGCAGCCCTACGAATTAGGCTAGCAATTGTGCTCAATGGCAACTCATGAGTTTTATGTCCGGACAATCTACTTCCACTGGCAGCATATTTTAGCTAAGCTCGAAATTCAAACGAGGAGAAAGGTACTTTCCTTATTTTTCTTTGGAAACATATAATACTATGTTTATATAGTACTTCATTTCATACTCCTCATAAATCATACTTATATTAACTTACATAAGATTTTCAAATCACGTTTTTCAACCCATCGTTCATATATAAATTCAGTTATATAAGACTTTATCTCAATCCGTAACCTTCCCAATTAACAGCTTTCGAATTTGCTATATTATAAGTTTCGAAAACTTCCATATTCAATATCTAAAATTGAATATTCTCAAATTTTCATTCAAATTTCAAAATTGTAGTTTTGATCACGTAATCAATTCAGATATTTGCTACCCTTTCTAGCTTCCGATTGTTGAATACATTGCCACAAACCAATTTCCTTCCAATTTTCCAATTATTAAATTCATCGCTTAACTCAGACCTCTATGTTCCCACAATTTCATAATTTTCTCTTTTATAACAAATTTCTCATTCACGCATTACTCCTCTTTCATATTCACATCCTTCGACCATAAATTAGCAAGCGAACAACTCCCTAAGTATCAATCTCGAAGGCCAAAACCAACGTCAGATCAACACCCAGAAAATTATTCAACTTAACTAGTCTTCAATCAGTTTCTAACTTTCTTAATTCCACCCTTAACTTCTTATCAATACATTCCTTACTCGAATTCAAATTTCAATTCCACTTATTTTACATTTTGCCGCTCTTCGTTCTCGTCATGCGGCTTTTTATTCTTCAGTTCTCGCCATTCATTAACTCTTACGATCTTTTCAAAACATTCTCATTTATCATATTTATTTCCTATAATTCTTATTGGAAAACATTTCTATATATTCGCAAATCTATATTTTTCATAGAACATATAATTTATTCATCATGAAAACATATTTAAATTTGTTAGTTCAATTAAAATAGATGTTAAATTAAACATCGTTATGACAATTTACTGTTGATACTCATTAGCTCACTTTACTTAACCAATTCTTGCTATCGAATCTTAACCATTTCTTAGTCAATAACGAAGTCAATCAAGTTGGGGTATAATTACCTTTCAGGCCTTAACTGAACAACATTATTAACTTCGAAATAGATAAGTTCACCACTTCGAATACCCATAAAACATTCATTCTTGTAACTTTCGAATTCAAATTAAGAATTTCCTTCTTTTATAATAACAGTTGATTGTAACATTAATTCACGCTTTCAAAATATGTAACTTTAAAAGTATACTTTATTCTTTAATCTGAATACATAACAATTTATTAAATTTTTAATTAAAATGGAAAACAAATATTATTTTTCTGAAATTAGACGTAGCCGACTTCCATTAATAACTTTCTTCCGAATAATCTTTTTTTCGATAATGTATTCCAAACTTCGGAAAATTCTCATTTGATTTATATTCTGAACTTCAGAATAATCTCACCGTACTGGTCCACACCATTTCCTTCATCCTCAGTTTTATTTGCAACATTTTTGCTCTTAAACGTTATTTACTTCTAAAAAGTGAGTATTATTCTTTTTATTGAATTATGAACTCGTCACATCAAATTATTTTTGATTCCATTTAAATCTTGGTTCACATCTCTTCAAAATCTTCATTCATATTCTGCTTTATCCATAACCCTCGTTCACTGTTCGCTTCTTGTTAATTAATTAACAAGTTTATATTTACTATCGAATTCATATATTCGATTACACATTACTGGTTTGAAACTAGTTATAATTTATCATGTCACATTCTAAATTAATCAAATTTAACACAGTCGTATTCCAACTACATCTCCTTTCTGATTTTATTTTCATTTATTTCCATCCCGAATATCAAAATAAAATCCATCGTTTTATTCTTGGAATGATTCCAAATTTCCTCTTTTCATTTAAATTTCCATCGGAACTTTTTTTATTACCAATAAATTCCATTTGGCATTGACTACTGGAACTCCCCATTAATTCGATGATTCCCTTATACTTATCTTTCCTAGATACCATTTGATGATGAATTCGAAATTCAAATCTAGAGGTGCTTATTGAAGAAAAGCTCTGGCAAAGCGAGATTCGAAAATTGGGGATTCCGAATAATTTTTAAAAAAAATTCAAATAATTTTTGTTCCCGCTGTACTAATTTCAAAATATTTGATATTTTCAAAAATAATTTACCTTTTAAAAGCTATTTAAAAATTATTTATACTTTCGAAATTTATAATTCAAACTTTTTTTAAAAAATCCGTTTTTCCAGTGTCGATCCTATTTATTTCAAACCCAATAAGCTATGCTTTGAATAAACCAAAGCTCTTATACCACTTGTAACGTCCCAGCTTTTTGACCGCTTCAAATTGGGGATTAAACCAACTTAAAACATTCAAATCGATGGATCGTTATTTAGCTTACAGAGTTTAAAATAGAATCAATACAGAAAACACATAATATATATATGACACAATATTGAATAGCGAAATAAACTTTTATTTATAAATCACAAGTTTGATACGAGATTTTTATACAATGAAATGTAAAAATAATTTGAGTACAAGGAAAATATTCACTGGTTTAAAAACTTTAGAGTGTGCCGTTTTTGGAATCCCCAGCTTTGTCAATCTTCGAATCTTTAGCTGAAATCTTTAAATCCGAAATGCTCGGATCTGACCCAAGCGTTCCATGCAAAAACATAAAACACTCGAGTCAGGATTAATCATAGTTCAAGTAAATTAACTTCAATATAAACTGAAATATAATAGCTAAGCCTAACATATTATATGTGTAAAATAAATAGTTGTGGTACCTGTTCATATCAGTTTCAATCAAGTGTGGTACCCGTTCGTATTAGTTCAATATATTTCCAAGGACGAACGGTCTCGGGCGTTTGCAAGTGTACATGCGGATATATATATATATATATATATATATATATATATATATATAGACACACGTATATACTTCCTCAACGTCCCAAACCAAAATTTTAAACAATATAATGGGTAACTACAGGAGCCTGCGTATACCCATGTGCACACATGCGTACACGTGTATATTGCCACAGCGTCCTAAAAAGTGCGCCACAAAGAATAACATAGGAATAGGGATGCAACCGAAGTGCTGGTGCAAACAAAATGCTGGAATAGGGATAATGACACAACTGAAATACTGAAAGTAAGTGTTATGAATCCTCACATTAGATACCAGTCATGAAATCTAGTGTAGAAACACGCAACACTGTAATGAAACAATGGGTTTACCACACATGACCATGCTGTTGAACCATAGATATACGAAGTGGACAATATTAAAATCAAGTTAAAAATTTCATGTCCAAGATGTATACAAAATAGGATATACCAATCGGCTTTAGGGTGGAAAAAGAAGCACAGTATTACAGCCGAGGATAAGGACCATGCAGGAAGCATGTAAATGCCTAATTTACTTGGATATAATATATATAGGCGTGCTCAAGTGTCAGATTGCCAAACAAATCAACTAGTGTCTACAGGTTTGGTTTCAAGCATAACAGGCACATAAATGTGCACTATAGGAACATAAAACATGAATAGATGGCCAAGCGTTTCGATTAAATAGTTCTGCTCAATTCCTTAATCCTTTGTCAAGTATTATTTGATAATTCCCATCAACATTAGTTTAAGTATGGTCTGAATCTAACGAGATAACATACATATTTAGAAATAATGCAAGCTAACCCAAACTGTGTTCTATGCGTAAGGGGTGACGAGCAAGGTTTGAAATTTTAGTGAACTTGTTCATGTGTATCCCATAAGATCATAAGGCATGCTCATGTTCTAGTATTTTTTTATAATGTGAACAAAAGATGGGACACACACCATACTGTAACTGTAATGGCGCAGATTTTCGACCCAGAAAATCAACATAAAAAAACACTGTTGATTACTCGAGCATCGAAAATACCAGGACATTAATAGAAGAATTTAGAGGGCGAGATAGAAAAGATAGAACTAATAGAATAGAAGAAGAAGAACACTAAACAATATCAGAGTAAATACGAATCTCACAGCGGAACAAAATAAAATGTATTATATACATTCCTTTGAAATACAAAATCTGAATTTGTACTTACATATCATATCAGAGTACAGTACATCATATCACAGCGGAAAATAATCTTTATTTACTAACGGTGGAGCCTTCTGCTTCGAGCTCCCCCAAATGAATCTGCAAAGCCTGAAACACTTGACTGCCCGTACAAATTTGGGCACCCAAGAGTTTAGGGAAAACAACAAAATATACTCTGGGTCAGTCATGGGACTGGTGTGAGTAAATTCCAATCATACTGTTTAACTTTGAAAATCCTCTTCAAAACAAGAAGATAATAGTAAGACGAACCCACACATAAACATGGATGGTTTTTACCTTACTATAACCCAACATATTTTTATATTAAACTTCAGTGATATTATGATAGTGTCTAAACAAATAATTATAAGTAGCAGAACGCTTGCATCTCACGTTACACATATATATAGTGTAAAATCATAAACCGCAGGGCGCTTATTGGAGAATGGATTCCAACAGACAAGGTATGGGAGCACCTTCTGATCAGTGTACTCTAGAGGGGATACACTCAGGGTTCAACAAGAACGTCTTGCAACCCGGCCACACATGACCGCTCACTCATTTAGCTTGAGTATCGCGAATATATTGCCACCACGGTTGTAGGCCATCCAACCGTCATCCGAAGATACAGAATCGAAAAGAAGTATAAATATAAATTTTCTCTAGATCGGTGACAATACACCCTGCTTGGGGATGACCCAACTAGCCATGCTGCCTAGCCCAACTTTTGTCACTTCTTGGTTGTGAGGCTAGAGGCTACGTCTAACTTCAGAACATCTGATCACCATTCACTTTGAATGCCACATCGTCAAATCCGTAATCACATATTGATTACACAAATGCACACTGGGTGTAAAATAAAGAGAAGTTATCTTCTCCCCACCAACTTGGTATATTCGTAAAATCAACGGCATGACCGTTGGAAATACTCTGTTAGACACTCGTCCATACAAGTTGTCCTGGGACTGGACAAACAAAAACACACCATTCTATAACTGGACGATCCTTGCATTTAACTCAGCCTTCAATTATCTTCAGCATATCTAATTCGCAGCGCTTATGCCTATACGGAGTGGTTTCCGGATAATATCCAACCGGTCTCTCCGTATTGACAACGATGGTCAAAACACTTCGATAGTCGGTTATTTAACCATCGAAGTAAAAATAACATTCATTCCATGTACACTAACATCACACAATCACGGACACTTTTTATTTAACGTTCGACTTTATTATTCGAATTCCCATATCTTACCAGATATTTTTCAAATCCCGTTTTAGCCTTTTCATACTTCTTAGAAAACATTTCCATTTATTATAAACTCTTATTCTTTCATGTTCCAGAAACATACGTTATTAACGTTCGAAACATTTTCATTCTTTTCACATTCCTTGGTTTCTACACTTGGATCGTATACCCTATCTTCATTGGAAAATATTTCCAATTTCATTATAAATATTTTAATCGGCCAACCGTTTACTTTTAAAACATAATTCACTTAAAAATGTGAATACCATTCCTGTTATAGAAATCTGAATACCTTTATCAATTAACTCTTTATTCAAGTAATACTTATCTCGTTTACCGAAACCTCTTTCATACTTTATATTCCCAATCCACTTTATAACCTCTGTTTTCTAAGACAACTTCTTATCAAATCGATATCAAGTTTATAACTAAATACTGACTCCTATCCTATTAACATTTATTTGTTTAAAACTAAATGTTAATTATTCTATCATATTATAATCCCTAAAAATAGTTACTTTTAATACATTCGACATCGTCGAATTCTAGTTCCAAATCCTAACGGTTTAAATTCTAATCACATTTCGAACATCGAAATGCTGTCATTGTTTTCTAACACGATTCTCCAATTTCTCTTTCTAAAACTGATTCTTATATTTTCTTACGACATCGTTATTTCTCACTTTCGAATAAGTGGATTTCAACTAAACTGCTTCATTTCCTAGGAAGTGCTGCTATATATAAAAGTCACGCTTAAGTCTAATCAACAGCAGTTAATTTGTTGCTATAGTTCTAAACTTGTCATATGCTGTAATATTCCCTTTATAACTAATCTCAACATTAAAGTCACCCTTACCTTATCAACAGCATTATTTTATCGCTATAGTTCAAACTTGTCATACGCTGTAATATTCTATGTTATAACTAGTCTCGACATAACAGTTACGCTTAAGCCCAATCAACAGCGTTTATTTTTTCGCTATAGTTCTAAACTTGCATATGTTGCCATATTCCTTTTCTACTAATCTTAACATCTATCTCCGTCACAAACTGATATCGTTCCTCGATAATAGTGAAGCTGTTCAAGTTGGGGTATTCTATTTACCTCTCAAACCTTGATAGACAACGTTCTTACCTTAGAACAAATATAAGTCTGTATTCTAATCCCTTATACCACAAATCGTATTTTCCTGTTTAATTTTAACTATGGTTTTATAACATCATATTCTTACTTTGAAATCTCTATTGTTTATGATTATTTATATTAAACATAAGCTCTTCGCTTTCTCTATCCCACAGTTCTATTTATAACTTCTTAACCAAAAGGTAATTAAATCTCATTACTTTGGATTAATTTATTTCTAAACTGTTTCATTAGATTAATTAAAGACCAAATAATCTAATAACCATTTTCCCAAATAACAGTTGATTAAATCAACTCCATTCCATCAGTAAATTCGTTAACTGATTTTAATTACTTCTCAACATTAGATTAATATAATTAATCTAATAATATTTCTAAATGTTTATCTTAAATCTAATTATCCAAATATTTAATTGTCGGATAATTTCTGCTTTATAAACTCATTTAAATGTCAACAATCATTTTTATTTATTTTATAAAAGCGAACTTTAAAATACTGGTTTATAATAGAACTTCTATTATAAATTTAAATCTTCTTTTTAATTATAAAAATATAATTTTTATAATTAACCTCATTGATTTGCCTGACGGCCAATCACTCCTTAACAAACGATGGTTTTACGGTTGACTGTTATCACTTCCTAAATTGATATCGTTTATTGATTTATCGAACAGATGTTGGATTTTCGTTCAACGTCAATATTCACATGGGGTTTTAAATACAATTCGGGTTCATACAAAACAAACAGTACATATAATTATCAATGAATCCGGTCGGATTCCTCCAACCGGTTTCCGCATCCACAGATGTCTGTCAACACAATTTACACTAACTCTATACTAGGGGGTATTCTAATCGGTGGAATCAGTGTCTAACTGATGATGTGTACATATATATAACGGTATATAATATTCAACCAAATTAATTGTAATCAACCTAATCAACCATCACACAGCATTCAAACAACATTAAAATATAATTGCAATATTTTAAAATAGATCAGAGTTAGTGATTTTACTCACCTTTGCGCGTTAACCGTTAAATAACGATTTGCGTCGGTTGATTATAGTAGGCGGTTTAATTCACCATAATTCGCAACAACCGGCGTGTCATTCCAGACTTGATTATATTGTGTAGCATGCATTCCTACTTCTTGTCGGCCCACCGTAATTTCCGATCCACTCAAACAGTACTCGCTCTTCTTCCATCTCGTATCTATTTTATCATCATTTCAAAGTCAATTTTGGTGGTGACATCTCTATAGAGATCAGGACGTCTGTAGCACCTGGCATACGGTCATCACTCCAGACAACTTGAGCTCGCCATTTCCACTTACAAGTGCATTTCCTAACGCATATCACATTCAAACCACACAGTAAATAGAAAATGCCCACTTCCACCATAGCACACTCGACACCATCTGTCCTTGAATCACGCCACCCCATACTTGCTTCCACCAAGCTGCATTGCCTCAACTATGGACTTCACTACGGCTTGTCTTCACTCAAAGCTTCTCATCTTCTTCGGCACATTTTCAGGTGTCACTCACCACTACTGTACTTCAGAAACAACCCACTACGGTGCTTCCATGCCCATTTGTTTTCTTTAAACTTTATATTAAATTGGGCTTCAAATTGAAAACGGCCCAACTGAAAGCATCCCCCACCGACCCGATAAGGCGTCTTCCTTCCTTAACAGTATCTCGCAGCAGCAAGCCCCTTCGTATGTCAACTGTTACTCCAACGTTACGCCTTAAATACACCTCTTGCATGGAAGCCATATCACCGCATGTATTGTTATTCCTTCATTCAAGAAAACTGGGCTTCCTTAATATACGTGTATCCTCCCAGTTCCAGTCATTTCAAAACAGTTTTCGCTTGCACCCATGCAGTGCTTCATCTTCCACTACTTCCCTTGTACGTGTGTCCACCTTCCAAACACGGTATTCATGCGTGTACGTAGCTCCAGTATACACATATATCTCTCCGTCAACTCTATACACGCCCAAAACACGTCCAGGTGTCGCACCATTCAAGCACTACTGCTCTAGAATCCTTCTTCACTTCATGCAATACCACCAAACTTGCTGCTGTCCTCTCCTTTCTTCCAACTGAATACACCCACGCTGCACTCTCTTTCCACCGGTTTCGTGGCATGTCCTTACGTCGTTCAGCAACTAGTTCGAACACAATATGCTCCAGGTTCATTTATCATGCCACCAATACATAGCTCGCTCCACCCTTTAATGCCACGAACTCTTTCCTCCTTACTTGCCCCAACTCCTCTTTGCAGTCCCCCACGCTAGCATGTCCCCTATATTTAGATTTCAAACTGCTCCTATGCATTCCTCTATGACCGAAATGTTGGATCTCGCATACTTCCCTTGTTAAAAGCTTCCTACAACTAAATCCCTACATCGCCTGTACATACATCCTTGGATGCAAACGAGACCCGTACTTTGCTGTGACTCCTGTACCACACAACTTTGCTTCTCCTTAAAACACTCCCTCTATGAAAAATATCGCTTTTGTTTTAACTATATTTTATTTCGTTTTCGAGTTTTCTTCTCCGTCTTGTTATTGAAACGAAAATGACGAGTTTATATATAGGTGAGGATACTTCAAGGGTAAGGATTAGGGGATGTATTGTTTTGTAGAGGAGGTCCATAGGTGATGGTTCAAAGCATGTGAAAGTTTGCTTAGGATGTAAGCTGTAGGGGATGGGGTAGGCACATCATAGGTTTGCTTTTCACTCAATTTATGCGTGCTATCTTAGCTAGGGTAGGCACAGTAGTATACTTAACTACAAAGGAAAATTTCATATTATTTTTATATATATATGCGTACTGTTCTCTCAAGACTAGGCTAATTTCCTTAGTTGCACCTTGCTTGAAAACAGGAGGTATTAGTGGGGAGGGTTATTTCGCATTGATTTGAAGGACATGTCCGATTTAAATTGAGGAAGGCTAGGGCGGTAGAAACATCAATGTAGTATACTAGGATGATGACAATATAGCCGTGTATTTATATAAATAGAATAACTAGCTTGTTTTTAGTTATAAAGTCTGGTATACCACACTCTAAAAATTCTTGTTCATTTCGGACTGCTATAGACAGAATTAAACATACCGTTGTGATTAGAGAGGTGACACGATCCCAAAAATATAATAATATTGGTAGGTTGACTCATTCTGTGAAATCCCGAAATATCGATACAGGGTGCACAATACTCCAAATAAAAAGTTGCATATTTAATTAGTTAAAAATTACAGTAAAATTCTAAAAATTAAATTATCGCTGCGTCTCAAAAGAACCTTGTCCCGATTTGCACCAGATATCAAGTTATATTCAAATAACCGTTACGGTCGATATATACTTCTACAACGACTTTTTGAATATTTGATTTAGATATATCTTGCAGTCGGTGCGACGAAATCTCCATTTTCCACTTCCGTTGGAAAGATACAGTTCAACATATTCCAACGTTTTTCGTTTCGAAGAAATCCGATTCAAAACGAGCCCGGTACACTCAGTTGAAGTTCAGAACGTTAAATTACGAACTGCAGGGTCGTTCTAAGCTCGATTATAATTAATATATATTTTTATACGTTCAGCTTCGTTTTAATTAATATATAAATCCATTTATATTATGAATTCAATATTTAAACTGTTTTAAATATTCAAACACGAACCGACAAAAATGCGGGACGTTACAGTCCTTCCCCCTTAAAATAATTTCGTCCTCGAAATTGCTAAGATAGGGAAAATGCTACAATCTCTGTCATAAACAGGTTAAAAATCCTTTTGGTTTACTTCATAATTTCATTTTCAACTGAACTGATTAATTCCAATTTAAAATATAAATTTCTTTTCATTAACGAATACTTTCAAAAATTCTGAAAATTTCCTAACAGTTTAATTTTCAGAGAATTTCACCAGTACCTCCTCTGCACGGCTCATTTGGTACTACAACAACTTGCCACTCCGGGCCTTCTCCAATCCAAAAGAAAATCAAACAGCCAAACGGCTTGCCCAAACTGACTTAGAAAAATCTCATACTCGTATATAAACATGTACCTTCTCTGTTGGGCATTCAACTCTATCTCTGCCATCTGCTATCAAACCAGCATATATCCAAACATTTCCAACTAATCTCCAATCAATTTATTTTTCAATCCAATCATTCACTTTTACTAAGTCAAATTTCCATTCCAACTCCAAGTTCATTTACTAATTTATTTCTCAAATCAGTTATCTTTATCTCCCAATTCAAAATTTGATTCTTGTTCTCCAAGAATCAATTCATTTTAATAACTCAAACTTCCAATATTTCTCTTTTACAATCTCCATTCTGGATCGTTCCAAATTCAATCCAATTTTATTTATCTTAGTTTAAGTTCCACTTTTACCATTTTAACTCCATAAGTTAAATTTTTATTTCAGAATTCTAATTCCTGGTATTTATTTCAAATCAGTTTGAAATCATAAATATTACATATAATGATGGCAATTCAAAACATTTGAATTTCTGAACAATTTGTTTCCTCACAATAATTCAAAAATAAAATCTTTCGGTAGTAATCCGTCACTCTAAAACTCGAAAATGACACTGATGATGTGGCCAACATCATCAGAATTACTTTCCAGCGGTCGAAGTGAGTTCAATACTATATCACTTTCAAAATTCATTTTTACAACACTTTCATTTTGAATTTGACTTTAAAGTATCTTTCACAGCACTTGGAAAACAATTTCAAACATTTTCATTTTGAAATCCCTGCAAAGTTTACAATGTTTAGAAAACATTTCTAAATTCACCCAGGATCTTAAAATTTCCATATATTTAATCCAAATATTATTTCCAACTCTTTTCCAAATTTTTAGAGTTTTATTTCAATTTTGGTTTTAACTTCAGATTCAGTTCATCTGATTTGTCATATTATACTGATATAATATTTCGATCGGTTATTTATATAACCAACTCAATTATATATCTTATTTGATCATAACAACGATGAATACTATGATAATCTCACGATATATATTTCTTTTATATCAAAATATATTTTTCGGGTAAAATATTTTTATTTACCCCTTTTCAAAACATACTGTGTCGAATTACTCTGTTCAAGAGTTTAGAAACACCTATCGACCCATTTTGCATTGCTGTTTCGACCAGAATTCATAAACCACTCGACTGACCAGTCAACACAATATAAACAGTTTTTATATTAATTTACAAATACGCGCTCATATATATACACTCATACTCAATCTAGAGTATTACTAACTCCATCTCTATTGAGTCACGCCACAGAGCCAAGGTAATCACTTAACCTTCAGCTCTGATACCAACTGTAATGGCGCATATTTTCGACCCAGAAAATCAACATAAAAACACACTGTTGATTACTCGAGCATCGAAAATACCATGACATTAATAGAAGAATTTAGAGGGTGAGATAGAAAAGATAGAACTAATAGAATAGAAGAAGAAGAAGAAGAACACTGAACAATATCAGAGTAAATACGAATCTCACAGCGGAACAAAATAAAATGTATTATATACATTCCTTTGAAATACAAAATCTGAATTTGTACTTACATATCATATCAGAGTACAGTACATCATATCACAGCGGAAAATAATCTTTATTTACTAACGGTGGAGCCTTCTGCTTCAAGCTCCCCCAAATGAATCTGCAAAGCCTGAAACACTTGACTGCCCGTACAAATTTGGGCACCCAAGAGTTTAGGGAAAACAACAAAATATACTCTGGGTCAGTCATGGGACTGGTGTGAGTAAATTCCAATCATACTGTTTAACTTTGAAAATCCTCTTCAAAACAAGAAGATAATAGTAAGACCAACCCACACATAAACATGGACGGTTTTTACCTTACTATAACCCAACATATTTTTATATCAAACTTCAGTGATATTATGATAGTGTCTAAACAAATAATTATAAGTAGCAGAACGCTTGCATCTCACGTTACACATATATATAGTGTAAAATCATAAACCGCAGGGCGCTTATTGGAGAATGGATTCCAACAGACAAGGTATGGGAGCACCTTCTGATCAGTGTACTCTAGAGGGGATACACTCAGGGTTCAACAAGAACGTCTTGCAACCCGGCCACACATGACCGCTCACTCATTTAGCTTGAGTATCGCGAATATATTGCCACCACGGTTGTAGGCCATCCAACCGTCATCCGAAGATACAGAATCGAAAAGAAGTATAAATATAAATTTTCTCTAGATCGGTGACAATACACCCTGCTTGGGGATGACCCAACTAGCCATGCTGCCTACCCCAACTTTTGTCACTTCTTGGTTGTGAGGCTAGAGGCTACGTCTAACTTCAGAACATCTGATCACCATTCACTTTGAATGCCACATCATCAAATCCGTAATCACATATTGATTACACAAATGCACACTGGGTGTAAAATAAAGAGAAGTTATCTTCTCCCCACCAACTTGGTATATTCGTAAAATCAACGGCATGACCATTGGAAATACTCTGTTAGACACTCGTCCATACAAGTTGTCCTGGGACTGGACAAACAAAAACACACCATTCTATAACTGGACGATCCTTGCATTTAACTCAGCCTTCAATTATCTTCAGCATATCTAATTCGCAGCGCTTATGCCTATACGGAGTGGTTTCCGGGTAATATCCAACCGGTCTCTCCGTATTGACAACGATGGTCAAAACACTTCGATAGTCGGTTATTTAACCATCGAAGTAAAAATAACATTCATTCCATATACACTAACATCACACAATCACGGGCACTTTTTATTTAACGTTCGACTTTATTATTCGAATTCCCATATCTTACCAGATATTTCTCAAATCCCGTTTTAGCCTTTTCATACTTCTTAGAAAACATTTCCAGTTATTATAAACTCTTATTCTTTCATGTTCCAGAAACATACGTTATTAACATTCGAAACATTTTCATTCTTTTCACATTCCTTGGTTTCTACACTTGGATCGTATACCCTATCTTCATTGGAAAATATTTCCAATTTCATTATAAATATTTTAATCGGCCAACCGTTTACTTTTAAAACATAATTCACTTAAAAATGTGAATACCATTCCTGTTATAGAAATCCGAATACCTTTATCAATTAACTCTTTATTCAAGTAATACTTATCTCGTTTACCGAAACCTCTTTCATACTTTATATTCCCAATCCACTTTATAACCTCTGTTTTCTAAGACAACTTCTTATCAAATCGATATCAAGTTTATAACTAAATACTGACTCCTATCCTATTAACATTTATTTGTTTAAAACTAAATGTTAATTATTCTATCATATTATAATCCCTAAAAATAGTTACTTTTAATACATTCGACATCGTCGAATTCTAGTTCCAAATCCTAACGGTTTAAATTCTAATCACATTTCGAACATCGAAATGCTGTCATTGTTTTCTAACACGATTCTCCAATTTCTCTTTCTAAAACTGATTCTTATATTTTCTTACGACATCGTTATTTCTCACTTTCGAATAAGTGGATTTCAACTAAACTGCTTCATTTCCTAGGAAGTGCTGCTATATATAAAAGTCACGCTAAAGTCTAATCAACAGCAGTTAATTTGTTGCTATAGTTCTAAACTTGTCAAATGCTGTAATATTCCCTTTATAACTAATCTCAACATTACAGTCACCCTTACCTTATCAACAGCGTTATTTTATCGCTATAGTTCAAACTTGTCATACGCTGTAATATTCTATGTTATAACTAGTCTCGACATAACAGTTACGCTTAAGCCCAATCAACAACGTTTATTTTATCGCTATAGTTCTAAACTTGCATATGCTGCCATATTCCTTTTCTACTAATCTTAGCATATATCTCCGTCACAAATTGATATCGTTCCTCGATAATAGTGAAGCTGTTCAAGTTGGGGTATTCTATTTACCTCTCAAACCTTGATAGACAACGTTCTTACCTTAGAACAAATATAAGTCTGTATTCTAATCCCTTATACCACAAACCGTATTTTCTTGTTTAATTTTAACTATGGTTTTATAACATCATATTCTTACTTTGAAATCTCTATTGTTTATGATTATTTATATTAAACATAAGCTCTTCGCTTTCTCTATCCCACAGTTCTATTTATAACTTCTTAACCAAAAGGTAATTAAATCTCATTACTTTGGATTAATTTATTTCTAAACTGTTTCATTAGATTAATTAAAGACCAATTAATCTAATAACCATTTTCCCAAATAACAGTTGATTAAATCAACTCCATTCCATCAGTAAATTCGTTAACTGATTTTAATTACTTCTCAACATTAGATTAATATAATTAATCTAATAATATTTCTAAATTATTTATCTTAAATCTAATTATCCAAATATTTAATCGTCGGATAATTTCTGCTTTATAAACTCATTTAAATGTCAACAATCGTTTTTATTTATTTTATAAAAGCGAACTCTAAAATACTGGTTTATAATAGAACTTCTATTATAAATTTAAATCTTCTTTTTAATTATAAAAATATAATTTTTATAATTAACCTCATTGATTTGCCTGACGGCCAATCACTCCTTAACAAACGATGGTTTTACGGTTGACTGTTATCACTTCCTAAATTGATATCGTTTATTGATTTATCGAACAGATGTTGGATTTTCGTTCAACGTCAATATTCACATGGGGTTTTAAATACAATTCGGGTTCATACAAAACAAACAGTACATATAATTATCAATGAATCCGGTCGGATTCCTCCAACTGGTTTCCGCATCCACAGATGTCTGTCAACACAATTTACACTAACTCTATACTAGGGGGTATTCTAATCGGTGGAATCAGTGTCTAACTGATGATGTGTACATATATATAACGGTATATAATATTCAACCAAATTAATTGTAATCAACCTAGTCAACCATCACACAGCATTCAAACAACATTAAAATATAATTGCAATATTTTAAAATAGATCAGAGTTAGTGATTTTACTCACCTTTGCGCGTTAACCGTTAAATAATGATTTGCGTCGGTTGATTATAGCAAGCGGTTTAATTCACCATAATTCGCAACAACTGGCGCGTCATTCCAGACATGATTATATTGTGTAGCATGCATTCCTATTTCTTGTCGGCCCACCGTAATTTCTGATCCACTCAAACAGTACTCGCTCTTCTTCCATCTCATATCTATTTTATCATCATTTCAAAGTCAATTTTGGTGGTGACATCTCTATAGAGATCAGGACGTCTGTAGCACCTGGCATACGGTCATCACTCCAGACAACTTGAGCTCGCCATTTCCACTTACAAGTGCATTTCCTAACGCATATCACATTCAGACCACACAGTAAATAGAAAATGCCCACTTCCACCATAGCACACTCGACACCATCTGTCCTTGAATCACGCCACCCCATACTTGCTTCCACCAAGCTGCATTGCCTCAACTATGGACTTCACTACGGCTTGTCTTCAGTCAAAGCTTCTCATCTTCTTCGGCACATTTTCAGGTGTCACTCACCACTACTGTACTTCAGAAACAACCCACTACGGTGCTTCCATGCCCATTTGTTTTCTTTAAACTTTATATTAAATTGGGCTTCAAATTGAAAACCGGCCCAACTGAAAGCATCCCCCACCGACCCGATAAGGCGTCTTCCTTCCTTAACAGTATCTCGCAGCAGCAAGCCCCTTCGTATGTCAACTGTTACTCCAACCTTACGCCTTAAATACACCTCCTGCATGGAAGCCATATCACCGCATGTATTGTTATTCCTTCATTCAAGAAAACTGGGCTTCCTTAATATATGTGTATCCTCCCAGTTCCAGTCATTTCAAAACAGTTTTCGCTTGCACCCATGCAGTGCTTCATCTTCCACTACTTCCCTTGTACGTGTGTCCACCTTCCAAACACGGTATTCATGCGTGTACGTAGCTCCAGTATACACATATATCTCTCCGTTAACTCTATACACGCCCAAAACACGTCCAGGTGTCGCACCATTCAAGCACTACTGCTCTAGAATCCTTCTTCACTTCATGCAATACCACCAAACTTGTTGTTGTCCTCTCCTTTCTTCCAACTGAATACACCCACGCTGCACTCTCTTGCCACCGGTTTCGCGGCATATCCTCACGTCGTTCAGCAACTAGTTCGAACACAATATGCTCCAGGTTCATTTATCATGCCACCAATACATAGCTCGCTCCACCCTTTAATGCCACGAACTCTTTCCTCCTTACTTGCCACAACTCCTCTTTGCAGTCCCCCACGCTAGCATGTCCCCCATATTTAGATTTCAAACTGCTCCTATGCATTCCTCTATGACCGAAATGTTGGATCTCGCATACTTCCCTTGTTAAAAGCTTCCTACAACTAAATCCCTACATCGCCTGTACATACATCCTTGGATGCAAACGAGACCCGTACTTTGCTGTGACTCCTGTACCACACAACTTTGCTTCTCCTTAAAACACTCCCTCTATGAAAAATATCGCTTTTGTTTTAACTATATTTTATTTCGTTTTCGAGTTTTCTTCTCCGTCTTGTTATTGAAACGAAAATGACGAGTTTATATATAGGTGAGGATACTTCAAGGGTAAGGATTAGGGGATGTATTGTTTTGTAGAGGAGGTCCATAGGTGATGGTTCAAAGCATGTGAAAGTTTGCTTAGGATGTAAGTTGTAGGGGATGGGGTAGGCACATCATAGGTTTGCTTTTCACTCAATTTATGCGTGCTATCTTAGCTAGGGTAGGCACAGTAGTATACTTAACTGCAAAGGAAAATTTCATATTATTTTTATATATATAGGCGTACTGTTCTCTCAAGACTAGGCTAATTTCCTTAGTTGCACCTTGCTTGAAAACAGGAGGTATTAGTGGGGAGGGTTTTTTCGCATTGATTTGAAGGACATGTCCGATTTAAATTGAGGAAGGCTAGGGCGGTAGAAACATCAATGTAGTATACTAGGATGATGACAATATAGCCGTGTATTTATATAAATAGAATAACTAGCTTGTTTTTAGTTATAAAGTCTGGTATACCACGCTCTAAAAATTCTTGTTCATTTCGGACTGCTATAGACAGAATTAAACATACCGTTGTGATTAGCGAGGTGACACGATCCCAAAAATATAATAATATTGGTAGGTTGACTCATTCTGTGAAATCCCGAAATATCCATACAGGGTGCACAATACTCCAAATAAAAAGTTGCATATTTAATTAGTTAAAAATTACAGTAAAATTCTAAAAATTAAATTATCGCTGCGTCTCAAAAGAACCTTGTCCCGATTTGCACCAGATATCAAGTTATATTCAAATAACCGTTACGGTCGATATATACTTCTACAACGACTTTTTGAATATTTGATTTAGATATATCTTGTAGTCGGTGCGACGAAATCTCCATTTTCCACTTCCGTTGGAAAGATACAGTTCAACAGATTCCAACGTTTTTCGTTTCGAAGAAATCCGATTCAAAATGAGCCCGGTACACTCAGTTGAAGTTCAGAACGTTAAATTACGAACTGCAGGGTCGTTCTAAGCTCGATTATAATTAATATATATTTTTATACGTTCAGCTTCGTTTTAATTAATATATAAATCCATTTATATTACGAATTCAATATTTAAACTGTTTTAAATATTTAAACACGAACCGACAAAAATGCGGGACGTTATAGTAACAGCATACTCATACGTTTATATATATTTATGCAAATGATAACAGCAGGATGGAAGACTGACCATATATGTATTTCGAATGGTAACAACAGACACATGATCATGATAGAGGACGGAAAAAGAAAATGACATGCGTGACACAACAAAATACATTTTAGGCTTAAGACGAAATAGTCATCTAAAAAGGGCTACAACCTGGTCTTCTGAACGGTTCGCCAAACTTAGGTTTTAGCAAGTTCAAAGTGAGATGAAAATGAATAAAAATAAAATTTTATTTACTATTAGTCCAGATTTTTTTTTCTTTTTTTCTCTATGTTAATCTATTATCATGTGACCAATGTTAATTGTTTGGTTAAATACAATGTGACCAAAGTGAATTGTTACATTCAAAATGACCGGCTAAACATATGTTCGAACATGCTAGTCAGCTCAGGGGTCTCAACTCGATGTACTTGCTTGATTGGGTAAATATATACATTTCCCTTTAAATGTTTGCATTATATCTATAAATAATAAGATGCTTTGAACCTATTAAATAATTTTATATAAGTGCAATTAAACCAATTCAATAGTACACAGTATGGGTATTAAACTAAAATTCCAGATAACTTAAGCAGAAGCACGCACCCCAGTACGAGATAGGGGAGGGTAACCAACTAACAAGGTGGTATACGAATACATGTGTGTGTGATCAAATTACCAAAACAAAATACTCGACTTATTGTGTTTATCTAGGTGGCCGTTTTCAAGAATACAACCATTCATATTCTGTCAGTTCTAAGAAACCTGGGACAATGTATTTTTGAGTTATGATTTTTGTAATTCTCTCATCTATAGTGAAACATTCTTAAACAGCATGGTGAATACCTATATCCTATTCTAACTGTGTCAAGGCATATATCGAAAGCTCGCATAAACTGATGCATACTCAAGGTCATAACTTTTATTAATAACAACCTGGTTCTCTTCCTTCCCAATGTTGGTTGCAAAGTAAGTAAAATTTGAATACTAATGTAGTAAAAAATATATCATATTGGTACAATCAACATCACAGTAGTTAATAAGATGTTTAGTCATGTTTTCAAAACAATAGTGAAACTTTTAGAGGGTGTTCTAGAGGACATCATTCTTGAATTTAATGGAAAAACCTTATCATGATAACTGAGCAAACACTAATCCATCTTTGCAAATAACCAACAAACAATACATTTAGTTATCAATACTTAGTTATCTAATCTATACAAGTATTAGTAGTGAGAACACCATTATATTTGTTATGCCACATACAGAAATAATGAGCTTATCGGAAAATCCTCTTAACTTGCAAACCAACCAAATAAAGTAATATATATCTAGCTATCAAGAGAACGATTTTGAATAAAACTCCCAAGTGTAAAGAAAAGGTTGCTCTGTTTGGGTCAATTTCCATTCTCCCTCCCCCGTTTTCTCAAACATATATATATATATATATGTATAAAAATCAATGTTGATCACCATGTTTACCGATAAAATACTCAAGTTCTCCTAAGTTTACAATGCTATAATTAGCAAGATGTATTCCTAATACATAACAATTTATTTTGGGAAAGAAAATAGTTCTGTTGTTTTCCAAAAATTTAAAGAATGATTCACAATTTAATTTACTTTCCTGAAAATCACAGTTTGGGTTTTAGGCAAGAAATATTTCATTTTGTTTCCAGTTTTTGACATGGGGAAAATGACAACAAAAATCACACAAGAATTTCCAAGCAAATCATTTATTCATCACTAGTTAAATCAACGCAAACAAAGGGAAAGCTCACATAACAAATCAGACAGTAAATCAAGCCCAAAATAAAAATCAGACACAACTAACTATTATATCCCAATTAAAAATCGAGTTGAAATTTAATTGGACTTATGATTAATCATGAGTGATAACTCACCTTGAGATCGTGAAGGAAGCATAACTATGAATTTGCAAATCGACGCATTGGAGCTTCGAAGCTCGATTTGGTGGTGAAATAAATTTGGGGAGGAGACCAATTTAGGGCTTCCGCCATTATCATTTGGAAGAGCGAGGTGAACGTGTTTGCTGAACAAATGGGGGTGGATCGTGGTTTTTAAAGAAAGAAAATTTGGGGATAAGTATAACGTAAACTCAAATAGGTATAGGGTAGTGCGATAGGTCAGCTGATTTTTTATCTGAGGTAGGTTATATTATGGTAGGTAATATATGGGGAAGTTGTTTATTTGTTTGTACCCTAAAATCTAATACTACTGTAGATTATCGCTACATTTTAATAAACTCCAATTACAACGAAATTTGATGTGCCGCTACGTCTCGATGTTTTGAATCCAATAAAATCTGTTTGGTCAAATTCCGTCTCTGTCAGTATGATGTTGTTATTTTAAATTCAATTTATTTGTCGGCTCACGTTTTAATTTCGTCTGCAACCAAAATAACTCTGTTTGGCTCCAAATTTGAAACGTTAGATTCAGTTTCTTTATTTACACAAATACACGCACATCCAAGCCAATTTTCCATATATTTAGACAAATAAAATCTCCCATTTATTCAACTTCAATAACGTTTTATTTTTAACTTTAATCATTTATAATTTCAGTCGAATTTTAATCTAATTCAAATATCCAACCAAATCCAGTTTAAATATTCAATAATAGATATTAAATTCATAGCCAACCATTTTGAATTCAATATTGAGTTCAATTCATACACAAAAACAATATATTTGATTTTTAATTCAAATATCAATATAAATTGATTATTAATAGTAAATTCTGTAATTAATCGCATATTCCAATCGTCGAAATTTCTGGGACGTTACATTTATCATCCACTGCAATTTCGTTTATTCTCTCCTTATCTCTCGATAATTCTCTAACTTATTTGACGTGTCACCACAGGTACAAATCAAAATTTAAAATATCTTTGGAAATTATTGTTCCTTCTAGCAAGGAACATGCCTGGAGTATTGAAACTAAGGTATGTGGACATGTTACTTTTTACAATTAATTACTCATGTTTTCCTTCTCTTTGTCTAATATTTTGTATACATTTCATATTATGATTAAAATCAGCTGGTTCGTGTTCCCAACAAAAACATCTCTGTTATGATGTCCAATTATGAATTAAAATTTCTTCACAAGCTAAAGCATAACTCTTGCAAATTTTAAGCAAATAATATATGATATTAATTGGCCTGTATTAGATTAGTTTGCATCTGATTTTATATTTATTGTTCGATTGAACTTCAATTTGTCTAGCGTGTGCTCTGTTACTTTTTTCATTTCAAGTCTGATTGATTTCTTATATATTATCACCTTTCCAACTGTAATAACTACATGAAGAAAAATAGTAAGAAATTAGTTATTTCAACAAGAGTTATTCAGTACCTTAGAATACAATTACATGATTTTATGTATGCTTAACATTATTGCTTTTTGAATATTATTATATGATGAAACCGTTGTGTATTATGCTCTTATATTTCAGTTTTATAGTAACTGAAGGCTCAGTCGTTCTTCGTTTTCTGCTAACCTTTTATTTCTATCAGGTTCCAAGAAAGGAGCTTGCATAAAGCACAAATTCATTTGACGTTCACAAAGTCCAAGTGAAGAATTGTTTGAAGTCTAGGCTATTCAAATTTCTCCTATTTTGATGTGTTAATACTATTATATGGTTGTGTATTTTTTGGCATGTACATTTGTACTTACCAATGGGCATTTGTACCTTTGAAGCACATCCCGATATTTGAGGAAGTTCTAATTCAATTTTATTCTATAAACAATATTTAAACTTTTAGTCTTCTCAACTATGTTAACCTCAATAAGAACTCTGAATATTAGCAGAGTCCATTCCCTGATATGAAGGTGGAAATTAATATTATTTAGAGTAGTAATAATGGATTTGGTCATATCCAATGACAAGCATAATTTTTTTTTTGAGTAGTTCTAGAAATAGCTTATCAATTAGTAATAGTCCACTGTATGAAATGATGACATTTAAATTAATCTATTAGCACTTCCTGTTACCCATAATTAACTTGAAATGTTAGCATAAGTTTTCATTTGCCGAACATTGGATGTTAGATTTTGCCTAGATTGCTTCAAATGCTTGACAGATAAACTCCTCATATAAAAATAGTATATGAAATTTACTGTTACAATTTGTATACAATAAAAAGGCAACCAAATAAAAATAAATAACATAATATCCCATGTGCGTATCACGGGTCCGCACTAGTAAAATAAGAAAATGATAGAAAGATTTTTTTTTTCAAACAACAATTTCCAAAAACTTCAAAAATGTATTTTGCGAAAACTTAAACGAACCAAGTCATATGTTGATGTAGAAGGAAGTCAGTCGCGCAAAAATGCGAAAATTAAAATCACACAAAAACCAAATAAATTTTAGTTTTAACAAGGAGTGGTTGTTTATTCGTTTACATACCCGTGACGTAGAACCAGTCCTTTACTAAAATTTATCCAACATAGAATTTTATTCTTCCTAGCACTAGGACAAGTGCTAGTAAATAAATGAGATTCCATTCAAATAATCATGCATGAATGACAAACACTTTTTTTTCAACATAAAAATCTCATTACTAAAGTCATGCGAATTTTCCTTATTAGCAGTTAAAGACACCACAACTATAACAAAGATAAAAATGCTGGAAAGAGAAACACATGATACAAGATACAACTTGCACATGGCATGCAATAACAATAACAATAACAACAAAGACTACAACTACCCACTATAGGCTGGTCTACCTCTGCGGTTGGAGCCTGATCCATTACAACGTCTGTGCCAAGAGTGTAGTATAGCGGAGATGTAGCTAATCTCATGCACCTATCGGCGCTGCTCGTCGCGAACCTCTCGGAGCTCTGCCTGCATAGCGCAGATGGTATGAGCTTTGGGCTCTCATGACCGGGCTATTGAGGCTACTGAGCTGGAGCGAGTGGTGCATGAGCTGGAGCATCGGGTAGCTGAATGCCCATCTTCCGGAGAGTAGCATGGCTGATGGAAGTCAGCGCCTTTTTTACTGTTGTCTCCCTAGAAAGTCTCATCTGGAAGTGTCGGAAGACACGGGTAAGAAGATGGCTATAAGGAAAATGGCTCCATAGGGTGCCGACGAAGGGCATATAGAGATGGATCATAAGCACGCTCACCCAATTAATGACTATGCCACCAAGAATAACATAGGTGGAACGATGAACAGAACGATAAATCTGCTCCAAGCTTCATGTCTTCGGGATGATGTTGTTCTGTCTGATGCGCACAACTACATGGCTAGTGGTCGCAGACTGGCGGTGGTACATGCTCGGGTCTCTTCAAGGAAGATACGCTGAAGGATCCTAGGATCCTCCATCTATGTAGCATTTAAGTTCGGTTACGACTACTGAGAAACCCAAAATCTGAGCTAAGTTGTTGTCGGTGAACACGATGTGGGTGCCTATGACCTCAGATTAGATGACGCAAGACTCATCATCGATGTCAGCATCCATCTGGGCATTAAATAGATGGACACAACGCGGATATAGGTCGTGCTCAAAAGTGTCGAAGCGCAGGATCGGTTCTAGGCCTGCGGCGATAAAAAGCTCCTCCAAACCAAATGCGACGAAATCGGCGAATTTCACCGGTTAACCAACTTGGAACTCATAACTGGTCGTGGCTAAGTAGTGCTTTATCTTTGCATCACCGCAGTCTAGCCAAGCGGCTTCCTAAGGCATGAGACCATGGTATTGATGCCCATGTTCCATGGAGGAATCAGTGAAAAGGGCGAGATAAATTGCAAATCTGGAGTATAATTAGGTAGAGACCTGCACGAGAAGGATTTTGGTGGTAATTAGGGGGGAAATGGAGCGGCGGTTGCTCGGATTGGAGATTGGGATGGAGGAGGGTTTGGGTATGGTGGAAATTTTGGGATTGGCGGAGAAAGGGTCGGCTGAACGAGATATATATGAGGCAGGTTCAACAGTCCCCCTAAATCTCAGCACCCCAAATGCCCCTATCTCCCGCACTCATTTATATTAAAATACGTTTCTCTCTCCCTTCACCCACTCACTTTGTTTAACATAAATATGTGGCTATAATTCGGGTGCTATCAGAGGGTGCAGAATAAGGAAGTGCTATTGAACGCTCGCCTATATATATATATATATATATATATATATATATATATATATATATATATATATCGTTCAACCGATTTGAGTCGGGTCACACTACACTCACCCGTGAGGTAGCAGTCGACCTAACCCTAAGAAGGCGGTCGATTATCGGTCGAACGCTACGCGGTTGACCGCTTGCCCCATATTGGGCGCGGTTTGAACATCGGCCCAACGGCCCAATTAAATTACATTTAAATTAAATTTAAATTTTCTATTACATCAAAACAACTTCTACTCCCAATCGAATTCTCGTATTGACTTCCACCGTTTATCGAGTTAAGAATTTTAACTTTCCAACACCTTTTCCCTACCTCCAAAAAGATTAACGACCACTGGACCGAACGAACTTAAAACAGGAAACCAGCTAGAAATCCAAAATAAAATTTTTAAATGGATTTTTCCACTTACTTGCTGACATAGACTAAACGATTCAAAAATCAAGTTCAAAATCAAATTCAAATATTCCAAAACAAGGATGAAAGATTTTCTTAGCCTTTTCGAAGAAAAATTTAAAACCTTTCCAAATACAAAATTCTTTTTAAGTTAACGGTTTTGTATTTATAAATCCATATTATTGTTATTGCTACTATTATTCCAAATTATATTTTAGACTGGAAAAAGCCTTTCATGTTCAAAAAGCTTGGAATTCAAAACAGTTAAGATAAATTTTGATAACTTTAATAAATTATCCAATATATATAGGAAAAAGGGACACTAAATATCACAAGGAATAGATATTTATTAATTTTAAGTTTAGTGGCCTATTTCTTGTCATTTCCAACTCCATCTTTCCTACCAATTAGACCATATTTATTAATATTACACTATTACCTTAATAACTTTGAAACACGAATAGATTAAAACTAGTGAAAATTAGGCTAGGGTCCCTATTTATGTTTAAAATGCAAGCCACGTCCCCCCAAAGTTTAGATTTAAATATGGTCCCTCTTTTTAGGTGCCGCTCCATCTTTGTTGGCACTTCCGCCTTGCTATTGTCATTATTTTGGGATGTTACGTGTTTTATGAAAAAATTTAGGCGTTGCTTTATAAGAAAAAAAAATCAAAAAATAGGAAATATTCCCAGGAGTCCACGGTAAAAAACATAAAAAAGTTGCATACATCTATGCAACTATTACCAATAGTAGCATACATATATGCATATATTATTTCATTGTTTTCTATTTAAAATCTGGGTGAATATACGCATACTTGCATGCAACTATTACCAAATAACTGCATACATGTATGCATACAAAGTTGAACTGAGATTCATGTATTACAAAAAGTTGCATACATGAATGCAACAATTCTGTATATATGCATGCATGTGTGCAACAAATTTAAAAGGGACGACGGCTTCTGAATATGTGCACAAATGTATGCATGTATTCTGTACAAGAGCATAAATGTGTGCAACAATGTAGGAAAACGACAAATGATCGAAAAAACAGGCCAAATTTGAATATATGCATAAAAGGATGCGTATAATGTTGTTTAGCTGCATACATGTATGCATTTATACTGTAGTTTGGCGCAACGCTGAAATATAAGCATGAATATATGCAACTATTTACGAGTGGGTGCATTTTTTGATGCAAAAACCTGTTGTTTCGCTATTTTGTATATTTTTGGGTTTTGACGTGGTTTTCGATTGTTTTAACACTTGAATTTTTTGGTGTGAACATGTTTTATTTAATAATGAATTTTCTTGATTTTTCATATAATTTTATTTTTTATATGTTTTTGAAAAATAGGGACCTAATTTACATGAAAAGTTGGACCGGATGTGAGCCTAATTTTGAAACTTAATAGGGACCTGTGACAAACGGATCCTTAAAACTATATCTTTACAAAACCATTTTTCGAAACCGTCATTAAAACCGATTTTAATTCCAATTAGCTTTAAAAATAAAATTTCGTTGAGTACACGGCTATGACTCAATTGAATGTTCCAACGATGGTTGATTTTGGAAATCCAACGAATTAACAAATGGGTATACCTCGTAATTATATTTCTGAAATAGGTATGACATAATAACGTGGACTTTACCATTTTAGATCGAGGAATGATCTTAACCGGAACTGCTAAACAAAACCGAAAGCCAGAAAAGTGACTATCTCGGTTGTAGCTAGATTTTTTATATATACTATTCCGGTCTCCAAACTTGAGTCAACGAAATTCACCATATGTCGCCCTCATGTCTTCACAACGAGATTGCTAATGTACTATGGGGTAAGGCAGACTTGGCTAGAAACCCAAACTCAACATTTTTGAACTCTTAGTTTCTTAAAGCCCATTTTAATATTTAGGCCAGTGACTAACTCATCGTTGAAATAAATTTAAGTCGAGTAAGAAAGATGAAGAAAACATGAAATAAAATCGAATTACATTCTCTTACGAGTCCAAGTCTAACTAATTTCCTTGATCATTTAACCTAGGCTCCGATACCAAATTTAACACCCCACACTTTTCTGCACCCAAATTTAAAAAAAAAAAATCAAAACTTGAACACATCCAAGCATAGAGCGTGTATATCTGGTACCTGCAATAAATTAGAATAAGCAAAATCAGAGTACGATAAAAGAAAACTCACAACGGAAGAAAAAGATAAACTAGTATTAGCTTAAGTAACTACCTTTTTCAAAGTGAGTCACTTTGCCAATACTGAGCATGAGAGAGAACGAGAACCGAAAGCCAAATTTAAATACCTGTGAGAACCCTACCTTCCTTAGGAAACCTAGGAGGTTGTAAAGATGAGGGGATCAGAAAAACAAGTTCTGGTGACTAAGAAATGTATAACATAGAATATAATACACAGATGTATCCCGTTTGGTTCAACCCAAGATTTGTGCCTATCAAGGTTAGTGATTCTAGCTTAACCTTGTAGATATTTACACACGACTCTACCACTCTTCCCCAAGTGGTATTCCCAGATACAAAACCAAGATAGAAAGTTTACGCATGTATTTGTGAAGCCTTTATACCAGAACATGACTGGTTATTAAATCGAGAGTGGGCCCTTAATTACAGGGTTTCTATACTTATGTATGTATCCTCATTCACTATCCTTTATTATTTTATGCCTCACTATCAATGATAGATAGGGTGGATTCTCCCTGATCGCTTAAGATTCTAGGTGCACCTATTGGTCACTTATTAACCCTTAATAATATATTGAACATTGACATAAACTAGGGGCACTAGCTACGAGCCCTACTAGTTAAGGCTTTCGTCATTCATGCATACACCCTTACCCCGTGTAAGGTAAGAGGTGATATTTTATCATTCGCTATACCATTTAGCCGACCTTATTGGATAATCTCCTTAGTCGCTTATTACTTCCCGTGGGGTAGGTAGCTATATCTGACATTTCAAGTTTCCAGGTTAGGGCCGGCAATACGAGACATACTGTTTAATACCCCTAAACTGAAAGACCTACTCCTTGGTAGACTCCTCAATCCAAAGCCACTTAAGACCCAAGGAAGTGGACTATACGCGAAGGTTATTGGATCTGTACCCATTTGCCTTTAGCACCTTTCCCTATTGGGATAAAGTAGGCTACGTTACTAAGCTATTCCCGTTTACTCCCTCTACACGGAAATACTATACGTATACAATTCATCATCATCACGGGTTCGTATGGTTAATAATATCATACATTATTAATTTAGTAAGTCCAACTTTACTTTAGTTATAAGTACTACATTCATTAATATATATAAGTAAGGTTATATATCCTCTTTCACCCTAGGATATTTATTTGATTTACTTCCCTGATTTGGACTTAGCATTTTAAACAACATCAATATCCATAGTTTCCCTTTATGACACCCATTTTCTTTTATTCTTATCTTTATTGCCCTTTATGAACCTAATAGTCATATTTTCCTAAGGAAATTATTTACCAATCCCAAGGTATCTATTTATTGTACTCCAATAGTCCATTACTGTTCTTGTATATTTATTTACTTATTTATTTATTCATTGGTTGACTGTTGTGCATATATATATATATATTCACATAACATCCCTCACACATTAAGTTGACCACCTGTGGATGCAAGATTTGCCGGTCAGTTCCGGACAGACTTCTACCACAAGTTATACTTAACCTCGTGCCTTAGTTCGTTTATATTTATGCATTAGACCCCTCACATTAAGATGACTACCTGTGGTTGCTTGATTTGCCTGTCAGTTCCGGATAGATTTATACCACAAGTTGAGCTTAACCTCATGTCTAAATGTGGCTATAATTCAGATTCCTAATTTTGGGTGTACAACATTTATCCTAATAAATCTTAGAAATTATACCCATTATCCCATTTACTTTACCCCAATCCATATTGGCCACAACTATTATTTATTGACTGCTGTCCTATTTATAGCAATTAATTATACTGATTGCTACCAATGGTCACCACAAATATTTTAATTCAATATCGATTACATTTACATATAATTCCATAATTGAACCTTATTCACACATTCAACATTCCATACAATTTGTATTTCATCGTTTTACGCAGATTTGGACGGATAATATGTATATATTTATATTTTATGTTTTCGTTCAACGTAGTTACTATTTTTATTCTAAATAATTTGGTTTAATTGACAACTAGACATTCCTTTTTATTTTCAATATTGTCAAAAGGTTCCAAATCATACAAAAAGATCTTTAGCTGTAATCATTGTAAATTATGCCTACTTTGTGGAATTGACATATTTACAAATCACAAGAAATATATATAATTTGGAATAGTTGATGCAAATTACGCATAAATGTAAATATTTATATGTACATTTGCACCACTTTTCCCATTTTAATCCTTTTATCATATCTCATGTGATTTGAAAATAATGTATTTTTATTCAAAAGGAGGAACAACATATTTGCAATGATCAAGCCAAAACATGATAAAATTGAATACAAAACAGGCATATTTCTTTTAACGTTACTATCACACAATTTACAAATTTCACATTTTTACCAAAATTTCATTTATCAACACTGAGATAGAGATCTAGAATGTAACCACATCTAAATGTGTTTAATGGGACTAATTTCTAGATCTGCAGTGTTACACAATGTCCACAAATACATTTTACAACATAATTGCAATATATTTCATAACATAACTGTAGGAATATGTGTAAACAAGTTTGAGAAGTCCTATAATTCATTTTATGCATAGCCATAATGTACAATTCACAAGTTTTAACACATTTTATAACCAGATCTGATGGATGCCAATTTAATTACAACAATTTATTTATTAGATCAGATAGGCATAGGCCTTTTTAGCCTACAACCCCCAAATTCTTATAAATCTACAATTTATTCGGAACGGGGAAAATTCCAGATCTATAGAGATGTAAGAAAACAAAGAGAGAGGGAGAATCTGGTTTGGAGCATCAATTTGCATTTCTTTCCATTAGATCTTCTTATCCACTCAATTTCATATGAATTCGATTTGATTTGTTATGTATGAATATATTTTATTTTAGAAATTAGGTTTGGAGGAGGAGGAAAAATGGTAGAGCTCCGCTGCCATTGCAGATTTACGTGGAAAAAGAATGAGGCCTTACCCCTTTATTTATTGGGCTGGAAATGGACTGGGACCGTTGGATTAGCTTTAAGTTATATTCGTCCATTCGTTTTATTTATATTATAAACCAAACTCTCAAAAACCAAGCGGTCACTGAGCAAACCGACACCCAGTAGATCGACCGTGGTGGTTGACCGTCGATCGACCCATACGGTCGACTGCTTGGGACTTAGATGCCCAAGTCAGCTTGGTTAAATAAGGTAAATTACAATTATAAATTTAGATTTATTTAATTTCCGTCCATTTTCGTATTTCATCCGTAACTTTTTCATATGGACTCCGTTCGTGAAACTCCAAACATGAAAGTTGACCAGAATTCCGAGACGAATGCAATGGTTAAAGTTTCGTGGCCAAATTCCGTTATTTGCAAAAAATTCGATTTTTTAAATTCTAATAATTTATTTATAACGCCAAAATTCTGGGTTGTTACACATGAATTGGTGGAACTCTATCACGTTGGAGACTCCGGAAGATGAGATCACATGGGATCAGTTCCGAGTCAAGTTTGAGATGAAATTTATCTCTACTGCTCAAAAGTCTCTTCGATTCAAGAAGTTTGTGGAGCTGAAGCAGAATGGTCAACTAATGCTTTATTATGTTTCTGATTTTAAGGCCTTATCCAAGTACGCTCGTTCATATATTGACACACTCTATCAAAAGAACGAGAAGTTTGTTATGGGTTTGGATACCTATATTGGGAGACCATTGGTGGACCATATTGACGATCCATATGAAAAGATAGTGGAAAAAGAAGTGAGACATGAAAGCTTGTTTCCTAAAGAAGAAACCGTTATCATTGCAACCAAGGAAGCCTCAAAACCACAATAGGGTGGTAATAATAATAATAATAATAATAATAATAATAAGAGGAAGCAGCAACAGCAGAAAGAAAAGGACGGCGAGAAGAAACCTAAGAGTGAGGTGATTTTCTACAACTGCCAACAGAAGGGCCATTTTGCTAATGAATGTAAGAAACCTAAAGCTGAAAAGAAGTGTTTCAAGTGTGGAAAACCTGGGCATGATAAGAAGTATTGTCCGGAGCTAGGGAAAGGGAAGCAGATAGTGAAGGCTTATGCGTCGCAGATAGTGAAGGGTGTCATCGTCCAAGGTACTCTTTCCCTTAAAGGTGTTTCAGTATGTGTGTTGTTTGATCTTGGAGCATCGCATTCATTCATTTGTAATGAGCTTGTGTGCTGCTTGGGTTTGGAACCCGAGATTTAAACAGACCTTTGGTTGTGACCCATCCATCTGGAGGTTCGTCCATCCTTTGTATGCTTTGTCATGGTCTAGTGTCTTCGTGAGCTTTTTGTATTCGCGTGTGATTCCAGAAGAAGACTTGTCATATGTGTTGATCGCTAATGAGTTTGAGGATGTGTACGAAGAGGTCAAAGGTTTGCCATCACATCACGAGATTGAGTTTAGAATCGATTTGGTAGAGGGCGCTAGACCTATCGTTATGCCTCCTAGGAGGATATGCCTAAGGAACAATGAGAGTTAGAGGTACAAGTTCATGACCTTTTGGGAAAAGGAATCATTTAGAGAAGTGTATTTGAATGGGGTGCACCAATTGTCTTTGCAATCAAGGATAGTGGATCTTTGAGATTGTGGGTGGACTATCGTGAGCTGAACAAGGTAACCAAAAAGAACAAGTATCCACTGCCGAGGATCGATGACTTGTTCGATCAGCTTCACGAGGCTAAAGTGTTTTCTCAAATGGATTTGGCAACGGTATTTCACCAGTTGAGAGTGGCGGAGGATAGTTTGCCAAAGGCAGATTTTAGGACACCATCCGAGTTTTTCGAATGGTTGGTAATGCCATTTGGGTTGACTAACACGCCAACGTATTTTGTAGATCTTATGAATAGGGTTTTCAAAGACCAGTTGAACAAGTTCGTGCTTATGTTCATGGATGATATTCAGGTTTACTCCTGGAATGAGGAAGAGCACAAGACGCACTTGCGGTTTATTTTGGAAACCTTGCTAAAGCATCAGTTGAGAGATAAGTTTTTGAAGTGTCACTTATAAAGAACCAAAGTGAGGTTCTTAGACCATGTTGTTTCTTGAAATGGAATAGCGGTTGACCCACTAAAGTGGCAGCAATCCAGGACTTGGATAAACATAAGAATGCAATAGATGTTCAGAGTTTCCTTGGGTTGATGGGATATTATCGTTGTTTTATAAAGGATTTCTCCAAAATAGATGCACCATTAATAGGATTGACAAAGAAGAACCAAGTGTTCACATGGGATGCAAGGTGTGAGCAAGCTTTTGGAATCTTGAAAGAGAGACTGATGAGTACTCTTGTTTTGATGATTCCGAGTGGGAATGAAGAGATGGTGGTATACATCGATGCATGTCGTACTGGACTTGGAGCAGTGTTGATGCAAAAGATAAGGTTGTGGCCTACGCGAGCCGATAACTGAAGCCACAAAAAAAGAATTATCCAACTCATGATTTGGAGTTGGCAGTGATTGTACTTGCTATGAATATGTAGAGACATTACCTGTAAGGAGTTCGATTCGAGTTGTTTACGGATCACAAGTCGTTGAAGTACCTTTTCTTGTAAAAGGATTTGAATCTTCGGCAGCAAAGGTGGTTAGGGTTTATATCATCGTATGACTTTGGTATATCCTACAATCCTGGTAAAGGTAGCACAGTGGCGGATGCGTTATGTCGAAGACACACAAGTTTGGGAGCGCTGTTTTCATAATGGAAGCACCTCGAGTACTTGGCAGGGTTTAATTTCAGGCCTCGATGAGTGTTGGAACCTGAAATGTTGGCAAGCTTATTGAGAAGGCCTACTCTCATCGAAAGGATTGGCGAGTGCCAAAAGTGAGATGCAAAGCTTGTTGATATTATCCGAAAGTTGGAGCCAAAGGGTAAATGGTTCGAGGTCAATTGGGAGGGTTGGCTTCGAAAGCAAGGATGACTGGTTGTTCCTGATATCGACAGAATGAGAAATGAGGTTCTGAAGGAATGTCATCACTCGAGGTTAACAATTCATCCTAGTGGTAATAAGATGTTTCAGAACATGAAGCAGGTCTACTACTGGGAAGGGATGAAAAGGGATGTTGGAAATTTTATTTCCAAGAGTATGGACTGTCACTTAGTGAAAGATGAATAGAAGAAGCCGAGTGGATTGCTTCAACCAATTGAAGTTCCTATGTGGAAGTGGAGGCAGGTATCGATGGATTTTATCAATGAACTACTTAGAACCAGGGCAGGAAATGAAGGAATATAGGTCATCATGGATCGTTTGACCAAAATTGCGAGGCTTATTCTCATCAGATCGACTAGGACAACATCAAAGTTGGCTGAGCTTTATATTAAATGGATAGTTCGATCCATGGTAACCCGAAGAGTATAGTCAGTGATCGAGATCCATTATTCACGAGTGGATTTAGGAAAAGTTTGCAAGAGACTTTGGGAACTGAGTTGTGTTTAAGTACGGCTTATCATCCCCAAACTGATGGTCAAACCAAGAGGGTTAACCAAGTTTTGGAAGATCTCCTAAGGGCTTGTGTATTGGATTTTGGGGGATCATGGGAAGACCATCTACACCTGTTGGGTTTGCATATAATAATAGCTACCAGTCGAGCATTAGGATGACACCATATGAGGCATTGTACGATAGACCATGTTATTCTCTGGCTTGTTGGTTAGAAACTGGAGGTAAGTTGATACTTGGGTTAGAGATGATTAGAGAAACATAAGATTGTATCAAGATCGTGCGACAACGAGTGAAGGCAGCCCAAGATCGTCAGAAGAGCTATGCCGATAAACTTCAAAAAGGTATGGAACTCGACGTAGGCGATATGGTTTTTGTGAAGATTTCACCATTGAAGAATTTTGTTCGGTTCGGAAGCAAAGGAAAGTTACCTCCAAGGTTTGTTGGACCATTTCCGATAGTCGAACCAATTGGAAAGCTCGCGTATAGACTGGAGTTACCCGAGAAGATGTCAAGTATGCGTATGTTTTCCATGTGTTTCTACGAAAGTGTGTGCATGGTTCGATCGTGGTGGTATCTCCGGAACAGTACAAAACCTAGAGGTATAGACCGTATTTTTGAGACCTCGTAAGCCGCTTCGCGTTGTGGGGAATGACACGAAACAGCTTACGAGGAAGACAGTTAAGCTAGTCAAGGTACAATAGAGCAAGGACGATGCCGATTGTACGTGGGAAACGAAAGAGAAAATGAAAGCGACCCATCCAGAACTCTTCGTTGGTAGGACCCATAAGTGTCGTGTCATTCTTACCCTATTGTAATTTGTACTATTTTTGTTGTTGTTGTTGTTGATAGAATTCCACTTGCTAGGATAACGCTATAAATGCATGGATTGATGGATGCTAGTTGGATGGTAAATTGACTACTTATGAATGATAGGCATGCAGAATTGTTTTGGTTGCTTTTGTTTGCTTGGAATTTTGGAGGAGAAATTCCTAAGGGGGAGAATGTAACAGCCTGCATTTACGTACCGGAGATCGTAAAATATTTTTATTTAATTCACTTAGGGTTCGATCTTAGGTCATGGGACGACCTAAAAGGTAATGTCATGGGACGACCTGAATGGTGAGATGAACTTAGGTCGTGGAACGACCTATGGAGATATAATAACGTTTGTAAACACTGTGAATGGAGGTTTAAACGTTTTGGTTTGTTTTTTATAGCGGGAAGCGCAGAAATGCAGTGAATTGGAATATCGATCAAGTAATGTATCTTTTCAGGTCGATAATGGATTTGACATCAAAGTGAATTCAAGTAGGAATGATCGAATTGTTGTGATGCATTCATTGATTACTGAAATGCAACAAATCTGAAGATGAATCCAAGTGGTACGTTGATGGATAATGGTCGCTCCAGTGGGTTGCTTGGACTAAGAATAGCCACCGGCGAGTATAACTAGAGATATTGAAGGCTGAGAGATTATCGTTGACATGGGTTCTAGCTGGCTCAAAGCAAGGGTATAATAAGGGCATCTAAAAGACTGGAAGGTTGTTGGTCGAGTACCCTGGGTATCGTTGAAAGGCCTAGATATGTACCGTTGAAAGGCGTATGGATTTTTTTTGCTAGAACCGAGGTTACCATTATCCTTTGACGTATGGCAAGGTTAGCCGTCATATGATTATCGATGCTTTCAAAGCAGGATATGCAGTGATATCCCAGTCATTGATGTTGGTTTTTTTGCTTGTATTGTCGCATGTAAGTTGTCTGACGTCGAAGGAGATGTTTCTTGGGTGCTTATCTGATGTTGGTTTAGGCCTTCGGGGATTGTGCTTAAGGGATGTTGATCTCTATTAGGATGGTTTACGTGAGATATAACTAGTTTCTATGTTTGCTATTGTCTGGTTACTTCTGATTTCCATGGATGTACCGTTGTTTTTAAATACTTTCTTGTAGAGGCTATCACTGTCAGATGTGGGGAAGACAGGGTTGGGTTCTTCTCTGGTGTTTTGGTAGATTGGTTGGTTAATCTACCTATTCTCATATACTTTATTTATGATATTAGATAGCTATTTTACCGCTCATTAAGACTGTCGTATGACTCAAGGTTTTATGTTTCCCTCTTATTACCTTGGGCTGTTCATTCATGTGTTGGATGGGAAGACTTAGTAGCAGGTGACAGGTGATAGATCTTGATGAGATAATGTTGTTGTGCGATGAAGAGAAGGAGGTTGGTGTACCATCTAGTATTTGTAGTTCCAGTTGTTTGATGTTTTTCTCTGAGTGTTTGTAGTGAATCTTATTGTATAGACTCTTATAATGTTATCCAAGGTTGTAATGGATATTTCATGGTGATATGAAAGAGTTTAAGATTCCGCTCAATTCTGCTTCACTATTACTGCCTGTTGTATATATTCTATTATAGTTTTTCCTTGTGTTGTGAGTTATACAATAGATTCCGCTTGTGTCTATCTACCCTGATGATCGTCCATAGTGACTTGGCACACCTTTCAGCGCATTATTCCTCTTGTTTAACGCAGGGGTTATTGGCAGTCGTCACAATTGTGACTCGTATGTTTGCCCTACTCAACGAAGACAACTAGGCCCATTATGGCTGCCCAACGTACTCGACTAGTCACACTAGTCTTTTTGGCGTCCCCGTTATACCCCTGCTTTGAGTCCGCTAGAACCTTCGACTAACGATATTTTCTCGGCCTTCATAACTCTATTCAACATCATTGGCTACTATCCATAAGCTAAGATACCATCTCAAGCAACCATTATCCACGAGCTCAGACACCCTTGAGTCGTCTTCAATTTCGTTGCATATCATCGATCAATGACACTTCACAATGCTTCGAACAATCCACCTTGAATTCACGTCGAATCTACGATCATCATTGAACAAAAATAAAACTTCATTTGGTCAACACTCATGGATCGCTCATGACCTATCAATGGATCGGTCACCATCCTTCAATACCCAAAACTAAGGCCGATCCATCAGATCACTTGATTCACTGGTGCACAGCTTGCCCGATCCATACTTTTCTCATGCGCTCCATACCACTTCCACCGATCCACGAAGTGGATTACTCCATCTTTAGTTTGGTCGATCCATCAAGGCCAAGCACTGATCCATCAGCTGGCAAGCCACAGATCCACTCATTATCGCGTCGCGTACTCCTGGTCTTCGAACTGATCCAGTGATGGATTGCTCTACCCGATCTACAAGATTGAGCCACCGATCCATCGAATACTAGCCCGACCGATCCATCTTTAGTCGCCTTGCCTGATCCAGTGTCTTGAACTGATCCCCCCGGGTGCCATGCGCCGATCTACTTGATTTTGTAACCGATCCATCACCAAATCACTACCGATCCAACTACGAAAAAAATGTTACGTTGATCTATCTCCATCTCTTGAGCAACACTCCACCGATCCGTAACAAATCATGACCGATCCATCCAAATACACCGATCTAGCTCCAAACTCAATCAATCCATCCATACTAGCGTGATTTTCACGTTTATGCAACCCAATCTGATCAATACACAACTTGACCAATTTCAACCAAACATCCAGTGAATTAAGCCATCATTAAACGATCACCAGCACGACAAATATCATCGTACAATCATATGAACCACCAAATCATGGTTAAAAGAAATAAACAAATCGATAAGTGGATCTAAGCTTGCTGAAACACATGAATTATCATATGAATTTACCATTATAATCTTGCTAGATTAGATCCTATGGCGATTCAAATTAAACATATACTTACATTGATTAGATCTAGGTGAAAACAACTTGAAATGATGGAAATAAGATCAAGCGACCCATATCCTTGTTTGAATCCGTGTGAGAGATGCTTATCACTCACAAAATCCACAAATTAGCTCGAAATCGATGAATCTCTAATCCAGATAATGAAGAACAGTGAAGAATGATCTTCAAATAAACTGTCTTGATGCGATCTACTCTTCCTTGATGTTGATCTTCAATCTTCTAATGTAGGTCCAAGAATTTAATGGAGTGGAGATGTATTTGATTGAGTAAGGAGGATCACGAGCTCAACCAAATGAGAAACGAAGAAACTAAACCATTCTCCTTGCCTCTACTCCTCTATTTATATCCAGCAACCCCTAGCCTTAATGGGCCTCACTAATCCGCCCACTATTGACTAATTAGTCTATCCAGAAATTGTGCAGCACTAAAACAACAATTACTCCCAAACTGTTTAACCAAATCTTTAATATGACTACTCTACGGAATTGGAAACATCATTTCCTTTGTAATGAAATCAATCCTAGCACTTGATTCGATCCTAGTCAAAAGTTATGCCCTGTACAAAACTGACGGAGGCAAAATGGTCAAAAAATAAAAATTATGGACATGTCTCACATTCCCATAAACAACATATCAAAATATGAGAATGATATGACCCTCAAGGAATTAAATAACAATATTTTACGATGCTTCGATACGTAAAATCTGGATCGTTACAATAGTAGTATAACAAAATCTTTCTCTTGTGATGCAAAAAAAAAAGGAAAACCTGAAACATTGATTTTTGTAAGATTTTTGGTATCATATATACTTAAATACTTAAAAAAGTTAAAAAATAGGAAAACATGTTGGAAAGGAGAATATGATGACACCAAGTCTAAAACACCTCACTTTATACCCATATTATCCAAGAGTATTAGTATGTAATATTGTCAGATAATATAGAAAATGATATTTTATGGGGTACACACTTAAATATTCATCTGGACTAACACTGGTATATATTAAAACATCAAATAAACAACTCACATATACTTACTGGTATATGTACATAACAATATGCATGTGTTTCTCTATGTTAGAATAATAAATAATATACAACAAATAATGGAGACTACAACATCGATTGTAGCGATAACATATATATATAATTCCAAATATATATATAGTACATAATATATGATACTGAATGGGTAGAAATATTTGAAATGTCAACCATTTCTGTATAATGCAGTGTGATCAATATATAGTACAACATCATGTATATACAACAAATCATTGCCATTCAAATATGATACCACAATCCTAATGCATAACTCATCTAGGCCTACTAAATACATACTGGTCTCATTCTCAATGTACTTGAGATGTCTTGTATTGACACGAGCATTATAAAAGTAACACACGAGTTAGCATTTGTCAAAACAGTTTGGGAAAATAACGATATCTCATAAGACCACGCCGTATAACGGAACGGGTTTTTCCCTTATGAGAATCCAAATCAATTTGATTTAACTTTCAAATCATTTTGATAGAAACTATGATCTTTTATATTAAAACTCTTTTGATATTATAGTAGTGTCTATCAACCACAATATAATAATCATCTTGCAAAACGCTTTCATCTCACGTTCCACCTATATATATTATACAATCAAAACAGCAAGCACTTATTGGGTAATGGATTTCCAACTATGACAAGGATGGAACCACCTTCCGATAGTGTACCTTTAGAGAGGAATACACTGGGTTCAACAAGAACATCTTGCCACCCGACCACTCATTTCACTTGAGTGTATCGAATGTATTGTTGGATCTAGATTAACCCTAGAAGGGGGTGAATAGGGTTTACCACAGTTTTTTTAACTGAATTAAAAATCTAACGAGATATATAATAATACACAGATCACATAATATAGCAGAAACAGAAATGCAGAAAAATAAATCACACACAGATATACCCAGCTTCGGCAAAACCCTGCCTACTGCTGCATTTCTAAGGTTTCTACTAGGTGATAGAACAGATCCTGCATACAAGACCATGTACACTCGCAAACCCTACTCCTATTCTAACCCTACGCTCAAAACCCTAGATTGACCGATATTCCCTCGATCAGATTTCCCCTGATTACAACCCCATAATCAGTATACCCTAGTTTTTACACAGACTCTAGTAAATTGCTAGAATTTTACAGACTCTAGAAACTGTTGAGATGGTTTACAACACGAATTCAAAAAATATACAAAAATTAAAAAGAAACCCTAGTTTAAAAAAAAAATTCCCCTATATTGTGAACTAGGGTTAGTCTAAACCCATGTTGGTCGGCCCGCTCCTCATTTCTTTTTGCTCGATGCTTTGTCTCTAGAAAACTGGATGTGGCGGCTTGTGATTACAAACTAGGGTTTACAGAATTTCCCCCAAATCAAATCAATTGCGGAAAGTGTTGAAGTTGAGGTTCTCTGATTGCTCCTATGCTTCGTGTTGCTTGCTCGTTTAATTTGGATATCTCTCTATCGAAACAATTGCAAGTGAATTCTGATTTGAAACTTTTTTGCTCTCGAGTTGATTTGTGGTGTCGATCGATCGTTTGCCTGTGATGATTGGTTGAATTTATAGGGTTATAATCGAACCCTAATTTCTCTTATTTCAATCGATAATGACTCAGCTGATTTCTGTGTATTCCTCTTTTGATTTAAAATGATTACGTGATTTTCTTCTTTTGCTGCCTTGATTGAATGAAACCCGAAACTAATTTGTGCATTTCTGGAAACTAATATTCGTCCAAAAAAAATGTCTGAGTGACTTGATTTTGTGATTCAAAACAAGAATGATTTTATGCCTAAAATATGTTTGCAAATCCTTGCCAAATATGCTTTCCTTTTTCTCTTTGTCCCCTGCATGATACAATATCAGGAAAGAAAGTATTGATGTCCATATATTCAGCCACTTTTGGAAAACTTGGTAGACCCATATTGATTTGTCCCTTGCATGACATCTTCACAAATTGTTCTTCTATCCCATGAGTTCAAAAATTATGCTGACTTGCATAGATTGTGATATCATACATCAGGTCATTCCAGATTAAAGTTCCATTATATTACTAGAAATAATTTGCAAGAATTACTTTCCAAATATACAAAAATTTCTTGAATAGTTTTTCTTGGATGTACACTGCTGCAATAACCCGCCGAATCATTTCTGAACCAAATTCTTCACTGATTTGAGCTTTGCTGATATTCCTGTGTATATTCACTTGAATTTTACATCTGATTCTGGTCCATACTTTTATGTGCACATCTTCATTTCTGTTTGCATGTTACACCCAGTTTTGTGACTTGCCAAACAAAAATTGCTATAGATTTCTTGAGCCATTCATGAATATGATGTGAACATGATGTGTTTTTGTATGCATGCATCAAGCTGAAAAACTGAACTGATTTTGTCAAAGCATGTGGCACTGAACTAATAAACATGCACATCCACTTGTATGTGAACTGAAAGCATTCCTATAAGTGATGAATCATCATGTATGCTAAACTGATCCATCCATAAACATTGCACTGTTGTAGTTGAGCATTTTGCTTGGTGGTTCCACCATGTCGATAGGTTTTAACCAATCATAGCTGCAGTTAAACAGTCTCGACTATGCTCACTTGTTTCACCATAAACTACTGCTCAATGTACTTGCTGCTTGTAGCTGTTTTCAATTTTGCACACCATGTTTATAATTTGCTGTGGTGGATGCCAATTATGCCACACTTGATTCACTATAACATGCTGAGTCACCTTTTGCTGTTGCAAATGCGTGACCTTGTTTGCACCTGCTACTTTGATGATACTGCCATGTTTTGTTCCAAGCTGAATAGTTTAGCATTCTCATGAACTTGCTGCTTCGTATATTATTGTGCCATTGATCATTTGCACTTGCTTGTGCTTTGTTGCTGCTGTGTCATGTAGCTGCACTTGTGTCTTTGAACTGGCTTGAATTGTATGTTAGTTGATACGTCACTGCTGAAAGTATGTTGATCTCGACCACCTTGTTATACTGACTATATGAGTTGTGCCTTGTATTCGAATGTCCCACTATTGATTGTGCACCGAGTCGAGACAGTCCATCGTGGCTACTCCTCAGTTGCACACTGATTGGTGTGGCAGTGCACACGTATATTTATATACGTGTGTATTTGCAGCCATCAGAAAATTTCCTGTCCCTGTGCTATACATATGCAAACTAACTAGACACAGATGAATCAGATCAAGTCATGAAAAATGATGAGAAACACACCAGAAATCTGAGGCAAATAATTTTTTTAAAATAAAATTTATATTTGCGCGTATGCAGTTTTATTTCTATTGCGGTGTGTGTGTTTCATATGAAAGGTAAATAGGTGTTGACTGGACTGACTGCTGCGAAGACAGAAGACAAGAAGAAAGAAGGTAGAAAACAAAAACAGTGTTTGTAACAGTGAAAGTGTCTGTATTTGAGTTTGTGAATAACTGAAAATGTATAATCGAATGAGTGTTGTAGGAGGTGTGAATGAAAAAGAATATTGTATTGATATTTGTAATAAACAAATTTTCTTGAAATAAAATATTATTTTACTGTGTTTAAACTTGTGTTCAAACAAAAATTGTTTATTGTATTCAGTTTATATACAAGTACAATATCATGTGTAATATCTGTGAATGTGTACAAATAGTGGAGTCATATAATTTGTACTGTTTGAATGTTGAAATATTTATATTTAAATAAAATACTGTGGGAATATATGAAATTCTGTACAGTCGTATTCTGTTTAAATATAAATATTATATTCCTGTCTGTGATGTTATACAACAGTACAATAACAAACACATTTAAAACAAAATATTTTTTTTATCATCAATCAAAAATCATATAATTGTGTATACAACACCGTTATATACAACAATCTCCCCCTTTTGATGATGACAAACAAATATTAAGATTTTGAATACAGTAAATGTGTTTGACAGTGAAGAACTGAACTCCTCCTATTTGACAGCTCCCCCTACAACAGAGACTCCCCCTATAACTGTGAATGAGTGAAAAAATAATGAAATTTGAATAGAATTTCAAAATTAAAAATATTTATAAAATATTCACTCATAAATCAAAATCTCAACCCATTCCCCCCCCCTTTTTGTTATCATCAAAAGGATACAGAAATTAAAATATAGATGAAAAGGGACTAAATAATATAATTTCTGCTCAAAAGGAAGGACGGTCATCATAAATCTCAATCAGTCAAATAAAAATCATAATAAACTGAGAACTGGTGGCATATTTCACATTGTAGAAAATGACGGAATTACGATGAGTTTTATATATTATGGAGAGTTTCAAAAACATATATTTTCAATTATTTTCCAGAAGATTTTTATAAAAAATAAAGCACAAAATACAGTGATGGATTTGGACTATAATTATAAATTCAACTTAAGTGACAAAATCAGATAGTCTCAAATCCCAGTAGCTATCAATCAACAAATCATAATACGTCATAAGAATTCAACACATTTCACAGATTAGAAAGATGGATTGATAGGCTGGTTTTTATACTCTGAGGAGAATTTCAGATTAATTTATATTTATAGCACATTTTTCCTTTTTCTTTTTATTATTATTTAAGAGCACACTGAACATGCATAACCAGAGCTTGGATTTTTAAATGAGGTCAGTCGCAACTTAAATTATAAGTTGTCTCATAACCATGCATGACCAGAACTTGGATTTTTAAATGAGATTAGAGACACACTTATTATATTAAATATATATATTTATTATTTTCAGCTTTAAATAGAAAAACTCCTCGGTATATACCACCAATATGAATGATAGAAATGTGGTAGGTACAGAAATGGACTGTGAAATAAATTTCTAAATTAATTATATTATGAAATATGCTCGACTGTATCGGGATCATTGAAAATTTTCAATTATCACTAATTCTGAATAATAACATAGTCCAATTTCTATCATAAATATTTCCACTGTTTATTCAAAAAGATTTTAAAACATATTAACTCTCCTCATTAATATAAAATTATCATGGATGGATGGAAGAATGATGATAGATAAAGGAGATGGTCATGAAATAATTGCCAATTCAAAGATATTATAATAAATGTTCAACCATCATGAAAATCTAAATAAAATCTCCTCTTGTTGTGAAATATACTGCAATCACAATTCATCACAATTTCAAAATCTATTAATAATTTTGATGAATTATGAGTACAATTCAATTTGGATATAGATTTCAATCTTTGAATGAATAATCAATAAATAATCATAAACTTGAAAATCAATTACAAGAGTGATATGGAGATTTATACAGAACAAGAGGGAAAAATTTGTACAAGGCAAAAAGAGTGGGTAGATCTATACAAGGTGAAGACTAGAATCTAAGTACAGATGAGTAAGACAAATATAAGGCACTTCTGATACCACTTGGTGTCTCTATTAATGAAAAATGTAACAAGATACTGGAGACAAACCATGATATCGTAGACAACAGAGATTTAAAGCCCAAGCAGACAAATTTAGCACAGAGCAGTAGACAGATAAAAAATAAGAAGTTATCTAAGAACAATATCAGAGCAGTACATAGACAGTTTCCAAGCAGACAAGACAAGATGATGGTCAAAAAAAAATTCATGATCCCAGATTAAAAAAATATACTTTATTTTAAATCATTTGAAGAAATGTGAAGATATTAGGATTTAACGAATCAATCACACCAGGTTATATTTCAGATTCAAAATTATGTGTGAGATTCAATAAATCAATAATTTCAAATGATTTTAAACAAACATATATTCAAATCAAATAATCATGAAATAACAGTGATATTTATGACCATATTTTCAAAAGAATTTTCACAAATATTTTTGACAAGTATAAAGAATATTCAGATCATTTACATCTAATTTGAAAGATATTCATGATCAAGAAAATTTATTTGAAATCACTTAAATCAATGTTAAGTTTTGAGATATATTGAATCAATCACACAAGATTGATAATTTAAAATTTAAGGAGTGTGTGATATTCAAAATATCAAGCATTTCAAATGATTTCAAACAAATAATTTTCAACCATACAGATCATGAATACAAAATGAATTTCAAGACATATCACTAAGATTCGGTACAATTCAAAATATCCAAGCCAATCTGAAAAATAATAAAATTATCACAACTGATTAGTAGCAGAGTGCTGTAATGAGTATATTATTTCAAGGTTTTCTAAAATGAATTAGAAGAAATTCAAAATAGCAAAGGTGTGTGAAATTCCATTTAATTTTCAGATTTTCAAAAATTTAGAATTTAAATTAACAGTGTTCAAGATATGATATGAATACATCAACACTGTTATGAATTCAGAAAACGGAAAATAAACCTCAAAACAATTGCAGAATTTACAAACTTAAATTCAAGATCTGGAAATGGTTAAAACATTAGAGTATTATACAAATGAAGTGAATTTCCAGAATTCTACAGTTGGAAGTTTAAGGAAGCCTAGAATAAAAAATAAAAATATGGCAGTGACAATTCCAAAACAAAAAATAGAATGGGGTAGAAGGAGGAATAAACAAAGAAAATAAAAAATATTTACAAAGTTGAGTTTAGAGATCATACCAAAATTTGATGTAAGCAAAAGAATCTCTAACTCAACCAGTTTGGGCTAAGGAACATATGCTGGATAGCTTCAAAATGTGGAACGATCTTTGATTCTTCTAGAAGGTCATTCCTTAGCCAGAATCCGGTAACTAAGCATTTAAAGGATTGAGTGGTCTAACAAAGACTGTTTTTCCACTCATAGCTGTGTGTCGGACTTTCGATACCCAAACCTATTGTAACGACCCGGATTTTGAGCGACTTTGGTTATCGACATAAGCACGATGTCGATAACCAAAACATCGAAAAATCCTGGTAATTAGTGAAAGAAATTAGAGGGTGAGAAAAGATAAGATAGAAACTTAGAATAGAAGAAGAAGAAGAACACAACATCAGAGTAACACGAATCTCACAGCGGAACAAATAAATATATTTCATAACATAACTTTGAAATACAAATCTGTACTTGAATATACATATCATTATCAAAGTACAGCACTTACAACACAGCGGAAATAACTATAGCTATATGATCCTGAAGCCTCCTGCTCCAAGCTCTTCCAGTATATCTGTAAATCCCGACTACTTGACTGCCCGTACAAATTTAGGCACCCAAGAGTTTAGGGAAAACAACAAAGTAAACTCCGGGTCAGTCATGGGACTGGTATGAGTAAAACAGTTTAAAAACAGTTCGAACAAGTAAATGATATCTCATAAGACCACGCCGCATAACGGAACGGGTTTTTCCCTTATGAGAATCCAAAATAACTTTATATCAAAAACCTTTTGATATTATAATAATGTCTATGTACAAATAGATATCAACTAGCAGAAACGCTTTCATCTCACGTTCTACATATATAGTATACAATCAAAACCGCAAGCACGTATTGGGTAATGGATTTCCAATTATGACAAGGTATGGATCCACCTTCCGATCAGTGTACTCTAGGAACGATACACTGGAGTTCAACAAGAACATCTTGCAACTCAGCCACACATGACCGACCACTCATTTTGCTTGAGTGTATCGAATGTACATCACCAACGGTTGGGATCAGCAACCGTTTCCCGTATATATATGGGACAGCATTGATAGATTAAAGAAGCAAATGAATATTCTCTAGATAGGTGATTATACACCCTACTTCGGTGCGACCGACTTAGCCATGCTGCCTGCCCGATTTTTGTCATTTACCAGATGTGAGGCTAGAAGCTACGCTTACTTTCCATTCATTGATAACACGATCACTTTGAATGCCACATTATCATATCCGTTAACCATTAGTTGGATCTGCACAAATAGATTCTGGATATTATGCGAAGGGAATAAATCCGTTGGCCACCATATATATTTGTACAGTCCAACTCTTTCGATCATTGGAACTATTCTGTCAGACATTCGTCAATATACGTTCGTTCTGGGACTGAACGAAACCGAAGGCACTATTCTGTAAACAGGACAGCCCTTGCACTTTACTCTGTCTTCAATTTCTTCATCGTATTTGATCACAATGCTTATGTCGATACGGAGTGGTTCTTCGGATAATAATCCAACCGGTCTCTCCATATTAACAACGTAAAATGGTCAAAACTTCGATAGTCTGTGATTTAACTATCAAATGAAAATATGTCAGTGTACAAACAACGATCTTAATTCCAAATGGAATTATCGATCCAATCATCAATCATATATATATATATATATTCATATTTCCTTATTTTCTAAAACTAGAAAATATACATTTTCAACATTGGAAAACATTTCCAATCCTCATTTACGCATCACTATCATTCCACAACTATTAGTCCCTAACTGTAAACTAGTAAGAGAACAATTCTCTAAGTATAAACCCCGAAGGCCGAAACCAACATCAGATCAACACTCAGAAAACTATTCAACTTACTAATCTCTAGTCAGTTTCTAATTTTTGTTTAACTTCACTTCTTAATTTCTATATTCGATTAACCCCTTTTTATAAACTACGTTTGATTAACTCCTTTGGATAAACTACGTTTTCCGTTACAACTATTTCCCTTTTTTTTATAACGTTTACTTACCGTTACAAATATTTCCTATTTATAACTTCTATTTACTGTTACAAATATTTCCTATTTATAACTTCTATTTACCGTTACAAATATTTCCTATTTACAACTTCTATTTACCGTTACAAATATTTCCTATTTATAACTTCTATTTACCGTTACAAATATTTCCTATTTATAACTTCTATTTATTTTATAAATAAATATCCCTTTTATAAAACCGTGTTCGTTTTATAAATAATTCCTTTTATAAAATCCTGTGATTTTATAAAATTCCTTTATTTCAATATACATTGAAATACTTTTTTTTTTTACATCCCAGGGTTTCTTATGATATTTACAATATCGAATAACAATGATCGATATCATTCCAACACCCATAATCCATAACAGATTATATAACACATCATATATCACAATATATGAAAACAGTAAAATAAATGTTGAGGAATCCAGTTGGATTCCTCCAACCTGTTTCCCTGCATCACAGATGTTAAACAATATAGATAACATCACTTTTCAGTTCTATATGATATATTCTGTTAAACAGAATCAATATAGAAATTAAATCAACTGACTAGCAGTTAAATCAAACAGTCAACATACAGTAAATCAGCCAATATCTAACAGTTCTAAAAATACAACATGAAATTATAAACTGTTCAGAGTTAGGGAGATTAACTCACATTTGCGCGTTAGCCGTTAAATAACGGTTTGCGTTATTTGATTTCGACGGACAATTTATTTCGCCATAAATTGTAACGAGCTCGGATTTACTCCCGGTCAGTCTCATTGTGTTGCTCCCGTCCATACGATCCCAACGCAACTTACGGTTCGTCAATTTGATCTTGTATGACCAAGATATTCGATTTTCAAGTTTGAACCAATTTAAAAATAAAACTTGATTAAATTAAATGGGCTTACTTCTCAAAACTGGCCCATTCCCTTTGCTTAAACCCGACCCGCCTCTTTAATCCTTCTTCCAAAACAAAACCGTCGTGGCCTCCTTCTCAAACACATCCATGACCGACTGTTCTTCCACTTTGTTCTTGCTCCATGGTCCATCCTTCCTCTATTTAAAAAAAAAAACTTAAGCTAGCAGCTCCTATTTTTACACGCCACCTTCAGTCCTCTAATCACACCATCATTACACCCCACGGAAACAAGGTGTTTCCCCTTCTGACATACGTCCAGAGTGCCACACATGCATTTCCTATCCGATTTCCCCTCCCAACGCATGCTGATTCACATTCTCTTCAATACAGCCTTCATGTTTCAACTCCCATCTTAGGACCGCTAATCCCATGCACTTCATACGAAACGCCAGCACCCTCCCTTTCGTTTTCATCTCCCTTTACTTCTTCAACGTCCAGACCCTTCCCTCTCCTATTCACGGTTTCCCATTTAACCCCCCCCTTTGAACGCCACTTCCAGTCCTTCACGGTTTCGGATCTGTTTCCACTTCGAACTGGCCTCCCTTCTCTCGTACCCATGAATGCAGTCACTGACCCGATGGTATATACTCACGCTCTCGGAAATCCTTGTGCTATTATATATACAGCTACACATATATATTTATATATATTTTATTTGATTTCTTAAACCTCCTGAAGCCATTTTGATAAGCAGTATTTTTGTTTTGCTCAACCGAAATGACGAAGGCGCTTGTGTGTACTTATATACGTGGAAGGGGTGGTGGATACATGAGGAATGTGGCTCCAAAGCATAACGAAAACGTGGCTCCTTTAAAGTATAAATGAGAACGTGGCTCCTTCAAAGTAACAATGAGAACGTGGCCTGATGTAGGGTTTGGGTTTGAGATATTTTTGGATTCTGACAAAAATTTATGTTGTTGTCATTTTTGAGACCATAACGTTACTTAAGAAAATGTTACTTTATAGGATATTCAATTCTTTATTCACAAATTTCGCGTTGCAGACTGAAATCAAAATATAGTCGTGTTCAGTGAGGTGCTGTGATCCCGAAAATATAATAATATCGGTAGGTGGACTCATATTTTGAAACTTCAAAATGTTGATTTCAGGGTGCGAAATACTCCAAATAAAAAGTTGCTTATTAAATTAATTAAAAATTACTATAAAATTCTAAAAATTAATTTATCACTACGTCTCAAAAGGACCTTGTCTAAATTCAAACCCGATATTCAAATATTTTGAAAACCCTTTTATAACGTAAATAAAGCGTTGCAAATTATAAAGGAATTCCACAGCGACTTTTCTAAAATTTGATTTGGACATACATCAAAATCTACACGACGAAATCCCGATTTTTCTCTTCCACTAGAAAGATATACTCCACTAGCTCCACACGTTTCTTGTTTCACAGAAATCCGGCTTAAAACGAATCCTGTACATTCAGTTGAAGTTCAAATCACCAAATTTCGAACTACAGCGCCATTTCAAGCTTGATTTTAATTATAATATAATTATACGTTCAAACTGTTGACGATTGAATATATTCGTTATTCAAATTCAATTCCAAGCTGAATTACATATCACAGATGATTCAGTTCACACCATATCGCCATTTCAGCCAATTCTGATTATTTCAGAATTAAATATATTTATAATTTATTATTTTAATTATATATTCATCATTATTTAATTCCTCGGCCATTAAATTCACTAACCCACCATTAATATAATTAAATAAATTAATTCTAATACCTCTGCCAATGCGGGTCATTACAATCTTCCCCACTTAAAATAATTTCATCCTCGAAATTGCTAAAAGGTAGAGGACAACCCTATCGACTGGTTAGAACATATTTGTTCACTTCTTAACTTCAGTTTCAACTGATCCAATTTAATTTCAATTAAATTATTAATTCTTATCAACGAAAATTTTCAAAAATCCTGAAAATTTTCTAACGCCTTAACTCTTCGAAAAATTTCGCCAGCACCTCCTTTGTACTGGTCAATCGATCAAACTCCCACTCGCCTCTCTGGGCCCTCTCCAACCCAAAAGAAAATCAAACAGCCAAGCGGCATGCAAATTCGGCTCATAAATCTTATATCCAATAGAAATATAAACTTGTACCTTTTTGTCGGCATATCATTATATCCTTTCCACCTGTTATCAATTCAGCATATATCAATGTCATGCCAATCAAACTCCAAATCTGTTTTTATCCTCAACACAACCATTCGCTTACCCAAGCCAAATTCCATTTCAACTCGAGTTTCAATTCTTGATTTTCAATTTCTTAACTCCTCAATCCAATACCATTTCGGATTCTAATTTCACAAATCCAATCTTATTCGATTTCAATTCAACTTCAGTTACCACTTTACTGGCTTTACTTTAATTCAAATTTTGCTTTCACAAATTTCTGTTAAATTTGTTTTTAATTCAAACAGTCTCTTCCTGGGAATTTTAAACAGTTTACCTTTTTCAAAAATCAAATTTTCCTTTTGAAATTCAACTGAGCCCATAATCAATATTCCATTAGTTAAATCACTTCTCTATTTCTTTATCAATATTTGTTAACCAAATATTTTCAATAACCATATTGGCCTTTTATGTTATTTGGAAAACATTTCCGAATATCGCCTTCCTTTATTTTCTAAATCAATAACCTTTATAATCCTATTTATAATTGGAAAATACCCCAATTACTTATCTCTTTTCCGATCTGGTTTATTTCTATACTTAGGAAATATTCTTTATTGTATTCCAAGCTTACACTTATTTGGGTTAAAACGGATGTTGTGTAAAACATCGTTACGACAATCCAAATACTATATTCAACTAACTCTTATCCAACATTGATCTTCGAGCCTGAAATCTTACTATTTATTTGTTTAAAATGAAATTAATCAAGTTGGGGTATAACTACCTCTCAAACCTTGACTGAATAACATTTATAACGTCAAAACAGATATGACTACTTACTCGAAAAATCAACAATCTACAACTACCTATTCACCTTTAAACACATATACACTTTTCTTTCTATTCTTACTAGATTTTATTCTTATACTTCCTTTATTCAAATTCTAGATTTTAAATCCCATTTTGAAATTCAACACAACTTGTTTTTCCCAAAACAATTTCAAAATAGTATCTCTGGTAGTAATTCATCACTTACAACTCAAAAATGAATACTGATGATGCAGCTGTCATCATCAGAATCTATTTTCCAGCGATCGAAGTGAGTTCAGTACTATAAAATCATTTCTAAACATTTCCACTTTGAAAGTCATTTCAAAATATAATTCACACTGCTTGTAAAACAATTTAAAATCTCCCAAGATCTTAAATTTTTCTTACCTTTAATCCAAATCCATTTACAAACACTTATCCAATTTTCCAGAGTTTTAACTTCAATTTCTGGTTCAAATTTCAGATTTAACTCATCTGATTTCACGTATTTCACTTATATGAATTCTGATTGGCTATTTACATAACCATTTAATTTATAATCTTACTCGATTATAATAACAACCAATATATTCAAAATATACGTTGGGTAAACTATTTCGTTTACCCTCTTTCAAAACATACCATGATGGTTCATCGTATTCAAGTGTTTAGTAACTCCTACCGATACAGTGGATCAAACTGATCGACCAGAATTTATAAACTACTCAACCAATAAATCTCCACAATATAAAACAAATTTTTATATCAATAACAAATACGTTAACTCGTATATATACACTCAATCTCAGTCTAGGGTATTACTAACCCTATCTCTACCGAGTCACGCCACAGAGCCAAGTAATTCTTAACTTAAGCTCTGATACCAACTGTAACGACCCGGATTTTGAGCGACTTTGGTTATCGACATAAGCACGATGTCGATAACCAAAACATCGAAAAATCCTGGTAATTAGTGAAAGAAATTAGAGGGTGAGAAAAGATAAGATAGAAACTTAGAATAGAAGAAGAAGAAGAACACAACATCAGAGTAACACGAATCTCACAGCGGAACAAATAAATATATTTCATAACATAACTTTGAAATACAAATCTGTACTTGAATATACATATCATTATCAAAGTACAGCACTTACAACACAGCGGAAATAACTATAGCTATATGATCCTGAAGCCTCCTGCTCCAAGCTCTTCCAGTATATCTGTAAATCCCGACTACTTGACTGCCCGTACAAATTTAGGCACCCAAGAGTTTAGGGAAAACAACAAAGTAAACTCCGGGTCAGTCATGGGACTGGTATGAGTAAAACAGTTTAAAAACAGTTCGAACAAGTAAATGATATCTCATAAGACCACGCCGCATAACGGAACGGGTTTTTCCCTTATGAGAATCCAAAATAACTTTATATCAAAAACCTTTTGATATTATAATAATGTCTATGTACAAATAGATATCAACTAGCAGAAACGCTTTCATCTCACGTTCTACATATATAGTATACAATCAAAACCGCAAGCACGTATTGGGTAATGGATTTCCAATTATGACAAGGTATGGATCCACCTTCCGATCAGTGTACTCTAGGAACGATACACTGGAGTTCAACAAGAACATCTTGCAACTCAGCCACACATGACCGACCACTCATTTTGCTTGAGTGTATCGAATGTACATCACCAACGGTTGGGATCAGCAACCGTTTCCCGTATATATATGGGACAGCATTGATAGATTAAAGAAGCAAATGAATATTCTCTAGATAGGTGATTATACACCCTACTTCGGTGCGACCGACTTAGCCATGCTGCCTGCCCGATTTTTGTCATTTACCAGATGTGAGGCTAGAAGCTACGCTTACTTTCCATTCATTGATAACACGATCACTTTGAATGCCACATTATCAGATCCGTTAACCATTAGTTGGATCTGCACAAATAGATTCTGGATATTATGCGAAGGGAATAAATCCGTTGGCCACCATATATATTTGTACAGTCCAACTCTTTCGATCATTGGAACTATTCCGTCAGACATTCGTCAATATACGTTCGTTCTGGGACTGAACGAAACCGAAGGCACTATTCTGTAAACAGGACAGCCCTTGCACTTTACTCTGTCTTCAATTTCTTCATCGTATTTGATCACAATGCTTATGTCGATACGGAGTGGTTCTTCGGATAATAATCCAACCGGTCTCTCCATATTAACAACGTAAAATGGTCAAAACTTCGATAGTCTGTGATTTAACTATCAAATGAAAATATGTCAGTGTACAAACAACGATCTTAATTCCAAATGGAATTATCGATCCAATCATCAATCATATATATATATATATATATTCATATTTCCTTATTTTCTAAAACTAGAAAATATACATTTTCAACATTGGAAAACATTTCCAATCCTCATTTACGCATCACTATCATTCCACAACTATTAGTCCCTAACTGTAAACTAGTAAGAGAACAATTCTCTAAGTATAAACCCCGAAGGCCGAAACCAACATCAGATCAACACTCAGAAAACTATTCAACTTACTAATCTCTAGTCAGTTTCTAATTTTTGTTTAACTTCACTTCTTAATTTCTATATTCGATTAACCCCTTTTTATAAACTACGTTTGATTAACTCCTTTGGATAAACTACGTTTTCCGTTACAACTATTTCCCTTTTTTTTATAACGTTTACTTACCGTTACAAATATTTCCTATTTATAACTTCTATTTACTGTTACAAATATTTCCTATTTATAACTTCTATTTACCGTTACAAATATTTCCTATTTACAACTTCTATTTACCGTTACAAATATTTCCTATTTATAACTTCTATTTACCGTTACAAATATTTCCTATTTATAACTTCTATTTATTTTATAAATAAATATCCCTTTTATAAAACCGTGTTCGTTTTATAAATAATTCCTTTTATAAAATCCTGTGATTTTATAAAATTCCTTTATTTCAATATACATTGAAATACTTTTTTTTTTTACATCCCAGGGTTTCTTATGATATTTACAATATCGAATAACAATGATCGATATCATTCCAACACCCATAATCCATAACAGATTATATAACACATCATATATCACAATATATGAAAACAGTAAAATAAATGTTGAGGAATCCAGTTGGATTCCTCCAACCTGTTTCCCTGCATCACAGATGTTAAACAATATAGATAACATCACTTTTCAGTTCTATATGATATATTCTGTTAAACAGAATCAATATAGAAATTAAATCAACTGACTAGCAGTTAAATCAAACAGTCAACATACAGTAAATCAGCCAATATCTAACAGTTCTAAAAATACAACATGAAATTATAAACTGTTCAGAGTTAGGGAGATTTACTCACATTTGCGCGTTAGCCGTTAAATAACGGTTTGCGTTATTTGATTTCGACGGACAATTTATTTCGCCATAAATTGTAACGAGCTCGGATTTACTCCCGGTCAGTCTCATTGTGTTGCTCCCGTCCATACGATCCCAACGCAACTTACGGTTCGTCAATTTGATCTTGTATGACCAAGATATTCGATTTTCAAGTTTGAACCAATTTAAAAATAAAACTTGATTAAATTAAATGGGCTTACTTCTCAAAACTGGCCCATTCCCTTTGCTTAAACCCGACCCGCCTCTTTAATCCTTCTTCCAAAACAAAAACCGTCGTGGCCTCCTTCTCAAACACATCCATGACCGACTGTTCTTCCACTTTGTTCTTGCTCCATGGTCCATCCTTCCTCTATTTAAAAAAAAAACTTAAGCTAGCAGCTCCTATTTTTACACGCCACCTTCAGTCCTCTAATCACCCCATCATTACACCCCACGGAAACAAGGTGTTTCCCCTTCTGACATACGTCCAGAGTGCCACACATGCATTTCCTATCCGATTTCCCCTCCCAACGCATGCTGATTCACATTCTCTTCAATACAGCCTTCATGTTTCAACTCCCATCTTAGGACCGCTAATCCCATGCACTTCATACGAAACGCCAGCACCCTCCCTTTCGTTTTCATCTCCCTTTACTTCTTCAACGTCCAGACCCTTCCCTCTCCTATTCACGGTTTCCCATTTAACCCCCCCCCCCCTTTGAACGCCACTTCCAGTCCTTCACGGTTTCGGATCTGTTTCCACTTCGAACTGGCCTCCCTTCTCTCGTACCCATGAATGCAGTCACTGACCCGATGGTATATACTCACGCTCTCGGAAATCCTTGTGCTATTATATATACAGCTACACATATATATTTATATATATTTTATTTGATTTCTTAAACCTCCTGAAGCCATTTTGATAAGCAGTATTTTTGTTTTGCTCAACCGAAATGACGAAGGCGCTTGTGTGTACTTATATACGTGGAAGGGGTGGTGGATACATGAGGAATGTGGCTCCAAAGCATAACGAAAACGTGGCTCCTTTAAAGTATAAATGAGAACGTGGCTCCTTCAAAGTAACAATGAGAACGTGGCCTGATGTAGGGTTTGGGTTTGAGATATTTTTGGATTCTGACAAAAATTTATGTTGTTGTCATTTTTGAGACCATAACGTTACTTAAGAAAATGTTACTTTATAGGATATTCAATTCTTTATTCACAAATTTCGCGTTGCAGACTGAAATCAAAATATAGTCGTGTTCAGTGAGGTGCTGTGATCCCGAAAATATAATAATATCGGTAGGTGGACTCATATTTTGAAACTTCAAAATGTTGATTTCAGGGTGCGAAATACTCCAAATAAAAAGTTGCTTATTAAATTAATTAAAAATTACTATAAAATTCTAAAAATTAATTTATCACTACGTCTCAAAAGGACCTTGTCTAAATTCAAACCCGATATTCAAATATTTTGAAAACCCTTTTATAACGTAAATAAAGCGTTGCAAATTATAAAGGAATTCCACAGCGACTTTTCTAAAATTTGATTTGGACATACATCAAAATCTACACGACGAAATCCCGATTTTTCTCTTCCACTAGAAAGATATACTCCACTAGCTCCACACGTTTCTTGTTTCACAGAAATCCGGCTTAAAACGAATCCTGTACATTCAGTTGAAGTTCAAATCACCAAATTTCGAACTACAGCGCCATTTCAAGCTTGATTTTAATTATAATATAATTATACGTTCAAACTGTTGACGATTGAATATATTCGTTATTCAAATTCAATTCCAAGCTGAATTACATATCACAGATGATTCAGTTCACATTATATCGCCATTTCAGCCAATTCTGATTATTTCAGAATTAAATATATTTATAATTTATTATTTTAATTATATATTCATCATTATTTAATTCCTCGGCCATTAAATTCACTAACCCACCATTAATATAATTAAATAAATTAATTCTAATACCTCTGCCAATGCGGGTCATTACACCTATTTATATAACAATCCCTTTGAATTTACTTTTGTACCTTTAGGAACCCAAATCCATTTAGTTTTTCCAAAATTGGTTTTATTTATTTTTGTGGTCCACGATTGTTCAACTGGATTGTTATAAAACAAATTTTTATTTCGCTTTCGATTTAAAAAACCTTCGAACCCTTCATAGTTTAAATTTTCAAAACGATCTTTTCCATGACAATTAGAAGGATTTTCAAAACCATTTAAATTTATTTTTTCAAAACCACTGTTTTTCCCAAAGCCAAGACCACTTTTATTTCTAACAGAAAATTGATTTTTCAACAACATATTCAAAGATTTTTCACTATCATAAAATTTATTCAAAGTTGACTCTAGTCGTTGAATTTTGAATTTAAGATCACCGTTCTTTTTTTATTAAATCTGAACAACGGTCATCAGTGATCTTCCTTTCAGCATCATATTGTTTCAAAACCAAATTTTCAGATTCAAGTAATTTAATTGTGTCTTGGGATTGCAAAATCTCAAATTCAAAATATTTCAATTTTTCAATTTCAAGTTTTTCAAACTCTTTGAATTTTGCGATTTCATTTTCAAGTTCAGTCATGATCGATTCAGTTTTTAAAGAACATTCCTTTCCAAAAATCTCATGTTCGAAATTAATCTTATCCAACTCCTTCTGCAAAGCGTTATTTTTATGAATTATCTCACCTTCATGATTTTTCAAAACTAAAAATTCATTTTCAAGCTTTCTAGAATTTTCATTAAGTTGAGCTAAAACATTATTCAAATTAAAACAATTCTTGCACTCAGAGTTTTCAAATTTTAATTTCAATATATTGTTATTATGGGTCAACTCAGAATTTTCAGATTTCAAAGACTTTTTTTTCCGTTTGAGACGATCAACAGTTCTTGTTAAATTATTACAAAGAGATACCAAATCTTCATATGATAAGTCCCCATCGTCTGAATTGACATGATTAGATCAAGTTAAGCACAGATCTGAATCTGAGTTGGCAGTTGAGGGTTTTGAGAAGTCGTTGTCATTTCCATATCTTGAATTGAGAGTTGTCCAAATTTCCGGCGGAGTCAAACAATGGGAGATAAGGCAGTATCGATCATCATCAAGATGTGAATACAAAATATGCGTAGCACGATTATTAAAACATATATCTATCATATCAAATCCATTAACAATAACATCCCAACATTTAAGATTGACAGATTTTAAATAGGATTCCATTTCAGATTTCCAATTCAAAAAATCTGTACCATTAAAAATAGTTGGAATACGACTGGACTGACTCTCTGAGAACTGACAAGTAGGGTTACCCATGACTCTAGAGTTAACAGAAAATACCTGCACTGATACCAAATGTTGGATCTAGATTAACCCTAGAGGGGGGATGAATAGGGTTTACCATAGTTTTTTTAATTGAATTAAAAATCTAACGAGATAGATAATAATACACAGATCACAGAATATAGCAGAAACAGAAATGCAGAAAAATAAATCACACACAGATATACCCAGCTTTGGCAAAACCCTGCCTACTGCTGCATTTCTAAGGTTTCTACTAGGTGATAGAACAGATCCCGCATACAAGACCATGTACACTCGCATACCCTGCTCCTATTCTAACCCTACGCTCAAAACCCTAGATTGACCGATATTTCTGTGTACTCCTCTTTTGATTTAAAATGATTACGCGATTTTCTTCTTTTGCTGCCTTGATTGAATGAAACCCGAAACTAATTTGTGCATTTCTGGAAACTAACATTCGTCCAAAAAAAATGTCTGAGTGACTTGATTTTGTGATTCAAAACAAGAATGATTTTATGCCTAGAATATGTTTGCAAATACTTGCCAAATATGCTTTCCTTTTTCTCTTTGTCCCCTGCATGATACAATATCAGGAAAGAAAGTATTGATGTCCATATATTCAGCCACTTTTGGAAAACTTGGTAGACCCATATTGATTTGCCCCTTGCATGACATCTTCACAAATTTTTCTTCTGTCCCATGAGTGCAAAAATTATGCTGACTTGCGTAGATTATGGTATCATACATCAGGTCATTCCAGATTAAAGTTCCATTATATTACCAGAAATAATTTGCAAGAATTACTTTCCAAATATACAAAAATTTCTTGAATAGTTTTTGTTGGATGTACACTGCTGCAATAACCAGCCAAATCATTTCTGAACCAAATTCCGCACTGATTTGAGCTTTGCTGATATTCCTGTGTATATTCACTTGAATTTTACACCTGATTCTGGTCCATACTTTTATGTGCACATCTTCATTTCTGTTTGCATGTTACACCCAGTTTTGTGGCTTGCCAAACAAAAATTGCTATAGATTTCTTGAGCCATTCATGAATATGCTGTGAACATCATGTGTTTTTGTATGCATGCATCATGCTGAAAAACTGAACTGATTTGGTCAAAGCATGTTGCACTGAACTAATAAACATGCACATCCACTTGTATGTGAACTGAAAGCATTCCTATAAGATGCTGAATCGTCTTGCATGCCAAAATGATCCATCCATAAACTTTGCACTGTTGTAGTTGAGCATTTTGCTTGGTGGTTCCACTATGTTGATAAGTTTTAACCAATCATAGCGGCAGTTAAACAGTCTCGACTATGCTCACTTGTTTCACCATAAACCACTGCTCAATGTACTTGCCACTTGTAGCTGTTTTCAATTTTGCACGCCATGTATATAATTTGCTGTGATGGATGCCAAGTATGACACACTTGATTCACTATCACATGCTGAGTCACCTTTTGCTGTTGCAAATGCGTGACCTTGTTTGCACCTGCTACTTTGATGATACTGCCCTGTTTTGTTCCATGCTGAATAGTTTAGCATTCTCATGAACTTGCTGCTTCATATATTCTTGTGCCATTGATCGTTTGCACTTGCTTGTGCATTGTTGCTGCTGTGTCATGTAGCTGCACTTGTGTCTTTGAACTAGCTAGAATCGTATGTTAGTTGATATGTCACTGCTGAATGTATGTTGGGCTTGACCACCTTGTTATACTGACTATATAAGTTGTGCCTTGTATTCGAATGTCCCACTATTGATTGCGCACTGAGTCGAGACAGTCCATCATGGCTACTCCTCAGTTGCACACTGATTGGCGTGGCAGTGCACACGTGTATTTATACACGTGTGTATTTTCAACCATCAGAAATTTCCTGTCCTTGTGCTATACATATACAAAATGACTAGACACAGATGAATTAGACGAAGTCATGAAAAATGATGAGAAACACACCAGAAATCTGAGGCAAATAATTTTTTTTAAATAAAAATTATATTTGCGTGTATACAGTTTTATTTCTATTGCAGTGTACTGTGTGTGGTTCATGTGATAGGTAAACACGTGTTGACTGGACTGACTGCTGTGAAGACAGAAGACAGAAGGCAGAAAACAAGAACAGTGTGTGTAACAGTGAAAGTGTCTGTATTTGAGTTTGTGAATAACTGAAAATGTATAATCGAATGAGTGTTGTAGGAGGTGTGAATGAAAAAGAATATTGTACTCATATTTGTAATAAACAAATTTGCTTGAAATAAAATATTATTTTATTGTGTTTAAACTTGTGTTCAAACAAAAATTGTTTATTGTATTCAGTTTATATACAAGTACAATATCATGTGTAATATCTGTGAATGTGTACAAATAGTGGAGTCATATAATTTGTATTGTTTGAATGTTGAAATATTTATATTTAAATAAAATACTGTGTGAATATATGAAATTCTGTACAGTCGTATTCTATTTAAATATAAATATTATATTCCTGTCTGTTATGTTATATAACAGTACAATAACAAACACATTTAAAACAAAATATATTTGTTTGTTATCATCAAAAAAAAACCTTTTAATTGTGTATACAACATCGTTATATACAACGTGTATATCACCAACGGTTGGGATCGACAACCGTTTCCCGAATGGGACAACATCGAATAGATTAAAGAAGTAAATTAAACTCTAGATCAGGTGGCTACACACCCTAATTGGTAGCCAACCACTTAGCCATGTTGCCTGCCGTATTTTTGCCATTTCCCAGTTGTGAGGCTAAAGGCCATGCTTATCTCTGATAGATCACACGTTTATTCACTTTGAATGTCACATCGTCATACCCGCCAAATCACAAATTGATTTCCCCAAAAATACAATGGGTATATAGTTAAGAGAAATGAATTCCTCCGCCACCAAACATAAATATGTTTGAAGAGATCAACTTACGCGATCCATTAAATATACTATGTCAGACATTCTTCCATACGGGTCATCTTGGGACCGGACAAACCGAAGGCACTATTCTGTAAACAGGAAAACGCTTGCATTACTCCATCTTCAATTATCTTCATCATATTTGATCGCAACGCTAACGCCCATACAGAGTGGTTTTCAGATAATGAATCTGATCATGGTCTCTCCGTATTGACGACGGAACAATGGTCAATAACTTCGATAGTCGGTGAGTTAACTATCAAAGAAAAACACGTGTGCAAACAATGATATTATTTCCAAATGGAAATTATATCGATTAATCATCATTTAACATTTTTCTCATTAGTTCATTAATTTATTCATTTCGTGTTTCCATATATTCAACATTTCTTGTTTTCTAAATTTAGAAAATATACGTTATTACTCATTGGAAAACATTTCTGATTCTTATTTGGAAAACATTTCCAAAGCTCCTTCATTTGGATTTAAACAGATGTTTAAATAAAACATCGCTATGCCAACTCAACACATTACACTCATTAACTAAATTCACTTAACCAACCTTCACTATCGAACCTTAACCATTCCTCAGTTAAAGTCAATCAAGTTGGGGTATAACTACCTCTCAGACCTTAACTGAACAACATTTCTAACTTCGAAATAGACAAAGTTCACCTTCTAAATCTTTAACAAACTTCCTTACGTAACTCTCAGATTCTATTTACGAATCCACTACTTTTATAGAATCATTTGATTATAACTGTAGTGATATAATCCCATGCTTCCGAAATATAATAACTTAAGTATAGCTTTTATTTATTAATTTGGATAAATAAACAAACAACCAATTTATTTATCAATAAATAAATCTTGATTAAAAACGGAAAGTGAATAGTACTTTCCCGAATTCGATATAATCGAATTTAACGTATAATTCTCTTTCAAATAATCTCTATTCGATAACTCCTTATCGAATAAACTATATTCGATTAACTCCTTTCTCCGAATACACTATATTCGATTAACTCCTTTAACTCTATTCGAATAAACTATATTCGATTAACTCTTTTTCGAATAACTAAATTCGATTAACTCTAATCGATTAACTCTAACTCGATTAACTCTATCTCGATTAACTATATTCAATTAACTCTAGCTCGATTAACTCTAATCAATTAACTCTAACTCGATTAACTCTAATCGATTAACTCTAACTCGATTCACAATAATCGATTAACTCTAACTTGATTAACTGTAATAGATTAACTCCTTTCGAATAAACTATATTCGATTAACTCCTTTTCGAATAAACTATATTCGATTAACTCCTTTTTGAATAACTAAATTCGATTAAGTCTAACTGATTAACTCTAACTCGATTAACTCTATTTAATTAACTCTAACTCGATTAACTTTGATCAATTAACTCTAATTCGATTAACTCTAATCAATTAACTCTAACTCGATTAACTCTAATCGATTAACTCTAACTCGATTAACTCCTTTCGAATAAACTATATTCGATTAACTCTCTTCGAATAACTAATATTCGATAATCTCTCTTTCGAGTAAACTATATTCGATAATCTTCTTCCGAATAACACCTTTCTTCGAATAAACTATATTTGATTTACTCCTTTCTTCGAACAAACTATATTCGATTAACTCCTTTTGAATAACTAATATTCGATAACTCCTTTTGAATAACTAATATTCGATAATTCCTTTCGAATAAACTATATTCGATTAACTCTCTTTGAATAACTAATATTCAATAATCTCTCTTTCGAATAAACTATATTCGATAATCTTCTTTCGAATAAACTATATTCGACTAACACCTTTCTTCGAATAAACTATATTAGATTATCTTCTTTTCGGATAAACAATATTCGATAACTCCTTTTCCGAATAAACTATATTCGAATAACTAATCAATTAACTCTAACTCGATTAACTCTAATTGATTAACTCTGACTTGATTAACTCAAATCGATTAACTCTAATTCGATTAACTCTAATCGGTTAACTCTAACTCGATTAACTCTAATCTATTTACTATAAATCGATTAATTATAAATTGATTAACTCTAATTGATTACTCTATTTGATTAATTCAAATCGTTAACTCTAATTGATTAACTTTATTCAATTAACTCTCATCGATAACTCTAATTGATTTACTTTATTTAATTAAATCTAATCAATAACTCTAATTGATTAACTCTATTCAATTAACTCTAATCGATAACTCTAATTGATTAACTCTATTCGATTAACTCTAATCGATAACTCTAATCCCTTTTATAATCCTACTTACTTTCTAAATATTTCCTTTTATGATATCTTATTTATTTTCTAAATAAATATTCCCTTTTATCTTTCTTGTTTGTTCAACAAATATTTCCTTTTATGATATCTTATTTATTTTCTAAATAAATATTGCCTTCTATCTTTCTTATTTGTTCAACAAATATTTCCTTTTATGATATCTTATTTATTTTCTAAATAAATATTCCCTTTTATCTTTCTTATTTGTTCAACAAGTATTTCCTTTTCAATTCTATTTATTTAACAAATAAATATTCCCTTTTATAATCTCTACGTTTATTTTCCAAATAATTATTTCTTTTATAATCTGTTTATTTTAAAATGTTTCTTTTTATAAAATCTTTTGATTTTATAAATATTTCTTTTTCAATATAACATTGAAAATTTCCTTTTTAACATTCCAATATTCCTTATGGTATTTAACGTACCATGTAATAATGATCGGTATCATTCAAACATACAAAATCAACAACGGATTTCATATTACATCATATAGCATAATATATGAAAAACAGTAAAATAAATGTTGAGGAATCCAGTTAGATTCCTCCGACCTGTTTCCCTGCATCGACAGATGTTAAACAATATAATTAACATCGATTTCATTTCAATATGAAATATTCTGCTAAACAGAATCAATATTTGATTAATGATATATATATAATTATATCGATATTTCCAACCAATCAATTAGCAGTACGTCAAACAGTCAACACACAGAATCAACCATCATCTATCAGTTCAAAAAATACATTATAAAAATATAACTGGTAGAGTTGGTGAGCTTTACTCACATTGGACGATCGTCGTTAATAACGAAAAATGTCTTTGATTCATATCAGAAAATTTATTTTGCTATAAATTGTAACGAGCTCCAATTCACTCCCAGACAGTTCCATTGTGTAATCACCGTCCATACGATCCCAATGGATCTTGTTTCGCTGAATTTCATTACCGTATGACCAAGTTATGACTTACACAAGTTAATATAGTTTTAAATAAATTAAAACTTGGATTTAAATTTTAAATGGGACTTACTATTTTGAACTCAGCCCAAATTCCCACCAATAAAACCTAACGCGCTCTCGTTCAACTCCATCTTCTTCTCCTTCTAGTGTAGTTCGAAAACGAGCACAACCATGGCCATAGCCGTGACTTCGTTTGATCCAAACTCCATCACCACTTCATTAAAATTCAAACTAAATTAACCACAATTCTCCTCTTCCAATTCTCTTCACTTCCATACCATCTTCATCAGACTCGATCACCTCTTGCCATTTCCGTCGCACAGCTCAGAACGACGGACCCAGTAAACCATCGACACAAACTTTGATCGAATTTCACTAAAAACCATATACGAGTGTCAAATTACTTCACGAACTCAATTTCATGAATCGAAGTCTAAATCTCACCATTTCTCAAGCCCTAGCCGCATGCCGTACCGATAACAACAAATTGAACTCCCCGAAACTCATATAGAAATGATGAGTAACTCAAGAGAATTTCGAATATACAGCTACTTCAATTTGTAGATTTTTCTAGGAATTTATTTTGATTTTGGAACTTTGGTTTTCACTGTTGAAGTTTTGTTTCAGTGGCAGCGTAAGTTTTGACTGGAAAAAAATTTAGGTTAGGGTTTGGAAAATAGTGGAATATATATAGGATAGTTTTATTATTTTTCTATTTGATTATTATATTTATTTATATACCAACGTTGCTTATATTTGTCATTAAAAATTCCTATGATCACATATAATACCCAAAAATCACAAAAATGGACACACAGCTATAGTTCGACATTACGGACTCAACGAAACTAATTTCGTCGAATTCCAACTCTGTTTTCTCACAAAGCGTATTTTTAATCATCGAAATATCGACTGTTTTTCACATCAAAATCCCGCACGGCCACATACTGACTTCAAAAATCACCAAAATTGAAATCTAGCAATAATTTAATATTGCGGATCCAACAAATTTGGTTTCATCGAAAACGGAGGTCGTTTGCAAAACTGGCTATTTTTAAAGCTCTAAATAAACCCCTCTAAATATTAAAAATATTTAATAATTAAATTTAATATTTATAAATAAATATTATCGTATATATTCACAATAGAATATCATACAGCTCCAATTGGATTTATAACTCGATATTCAAATCCCGGTTGAATCGATATTCAATTTATATTGAAAAATCCCATTATAATATAAATAAATCGCTATAAATTATAAAGGAATTCCATAGCGACTATTTTAAAATTTGATTTGGACATAATTCAAAATCTACATGACGAAATCCCGATTTTTCTCTTCCATTAGAAAAATATACTGCACCAGCTCCGAACGTTTCTTGTTTCACAGAAATCCAATTTAAAACGGATTCTGTATATTCATTTAAAGTTTAAATCACCGAATAGCGAATTGCCGCGTCATTTCGAGCGCGATTTTAATTATAATATAATTATACGTTCAAATGTCATTCAAATAATATATTCGTTAATATAATTCAACTATAAACTGAATTATATATTATATATGATCCAATTCACACAATATTGTGAATTCCACTATTTCCGACTATTTCGGAATTTAAATATTTTATTCTATTATTTAAAATAATTAAATATTCTATATTATTTAGTTAAACAACTATTTAAATTTCTAAACCACTATTCAAATAATTAAATAAATTAATTATAATACCGTAAAAATATGGGACATTACATTCTTCCCCCCTTAAAATAATTTCGTCCTCGAAATTTCTGAGGTAGAAAACAAACACTATTGACTGGGTTAAAAATTATTTTTACTTCTTAACACCAGTTTCACTAAACCAATTAATTTTAATTAAAATATTAATTAATTCCTATCAACGAAAATTTTCAAAAATCCTAAAAAATTTCTAACATCTTAACTTTTCGAAAAAATTCGCCAGCACCTCATTCGTACGACTCAATCGGTACAACTACAACTCGCCTCTCTAGGCCTTCTCCAACCCAAAAGAAAATCAAACAGCCAAGCGGCTTGCCAATTCGGCTCATCAAAATCTCAAACCAATATATAATATAAACTGGTACCTTTTTGTCAGGCATATCAATATATCCTTTCCATGTGTTACCAAATATGAATATAACAATGTCATCCCTATCATTCGGTTATACCCAAGCTAAATTATGTTCTTAACTCAGATGTCATTACCAATTTCAACTCTTAACTTACCAGTCCAATATAATTCCAGACTCCCATCTCGCCATCCACTCATTCTATTTCGATTCAATTTCAGTTACCACTTAACTGGCTTTACTTTAATTCCAGTTTGCTTTCGCAAGTATTATTTAACTTGTTATTAATTTATCAATATCTCTTTGAGAGTTTTAAATAGCTTCGCTTTTCTCAAAATCAAACAATCCTTTTGAAATTCAAACAACTTATTTTCGCAAAACATTTCCAAAAACAAAACATTTGGTAGTAATCCATCACTTACAACTCGAAAATGAACACTGATAATGTCATGATCATCATCGGATTCTATTTTCCAGCGATCGAAGTGAGTTCAATACTATATCACTTTCAAAACCATATCTAAACACTTCCATTTTGAAATTCATTTCAAAATACCATTTACAATGCTTTAAAACAATTTGAAATCTCCTAGGATTTTAAATTGTCATATATTTAATCCAAATCCGTTTACAATAACTTTTCCAAATTTTGGGAATTTCAATTTCTGATTCTAATTTCAGATTTAATTCATGTCGTAACACTTATACGAATTTTGATTGGTTATTTACATAACCATTTTAATAATAATCTTATATGATTATAATCATAATCAACACATCCAATATATGATAATATTTCCAATATATACATATATATATATATATATATTCTTTACATCAAAATATATTTGGGCAAATTATTTCGTTACCCTCTTTTCAAAACATACTATGTCGGTTCATCATATTCAAGTGTTTATAAACCCCTACCGATACGGTGTATCAAACTGATCGACCAGAACTCATAAACAACTCAACCAATATATCTCTACAATATAAAACAATTTTTATATCAATAACAAATACGCGCTTATATATATACACTCAACTCAATCTAGGGCATTACTAACCCCATCTCTACTGAGTCACGCCACAGAGCCAAGGTAATTACTTAACCTTTAGCTCTGGTACCACTATAATGACTTGGGGATTTCGCGATCCTGGATATCGGCATACAACACTATGTTAACTATCCAAGCATCGGAAACACCGGATAGTCCATGAAAGAAATTAGAGGGTGAGAACACATAAGATAGAAACTTAAAATAGAAGAAGAAGAACATACAACATCAGAGTAACACGAAACTCACAGTGGAACGAACAATATATAATAGATACACAACTTTGAAATAAAACTAGTATATGTATACAGTAACATTATCAGAGTACAACACTTACAACACAGTGGAAATAACTATAGCTATATAATCCTAAAGCCTCCTGCTCCAAGCTCTCCAAGTATATCTGTAAAATCCTGATTACTTGACTACCCGTACAAAATTGGGCACCTAAGAGTTTAGGGAGAACAAAACAAAATAAACTCTGGGTCGGTCATGGGACTGGTATGAGTAAACAATTTAAAACAGTTTGGGAAAATAACGATATCTCATAAGACCATGCCGTATAACAGAACGGTTTTTCCCTTATGAGAATCCAAATCAATTTGATTTAACTTTCAAATAAGTATGATAGAAACAGTGATCTTTTATATCAAAACTCTTTTGATATTATAATAGTGTCTATCAGCCATAATATAATAATCATCTTGCAGAACGCTTTCATCTCACGTTCCACATATATATTATACAATTAAAACTGCGAGCACTTATTGGGTAATGGATTTCCAACTATGACAAGGTATGGAACCACCTTCCGATAATGTACCTCCAGAGAGGAATACACCGGGTTCAACAAGAACATCTTGCAACCCGGCCAAACATGACCGACCACTCATTTCGCTTGAGTGTATCGAATGTATATCACCAACGGTTGGGATCAACAACCGTTTCCTGAATGGCACAACATTGAATAGATTAAAGAAGTAAATGAAACTCTAGATCAGGTGACAATACACCCTAATTGGCAGCCAACCACTTAGCCATGCTGCCTGCCCGGTTTTTGTCATTTCCCGGTTGTGAGGCTAAAGGCCACGCTTATCTCTGACAGATCACACATTTATTCACTTTGAATGTCACATCGTCAAACCTGCCAAATCACAAATTGATTTCCCCAAAAATACAACGGGTATACAGCTAAGAGAAACGAATTCCTCCGCCACCAAACGTAAATACATTTGAAGAGATCAACTTACGCGATCCATTAAATATACTATGTCGGACATTCTTCCATATGGGTCGTCCCGGTACTGGACAAATCGAAGGCACTATTCTGTAAACAGGACAACCCTTGCTTAACTTCGTCTTCAATTATCTTTATCATATTTTATCGCAACGCTAACGCCCATACAGAGTGGTTTTCAGATAATGAATCTAATCCCGGTCTCTCCGCATTGAAGACGAAAATATGGTCAAAAACTTCGATAGTCGGTGAGTTAACTATCAAAGAAAAACACGTGTGCAAACAGTGATATTATTTCTAGATGGAAATTATATCGATCAATCATCGTTTAACATTTTTCTCCTTAGTTCATTAATTTATTCATTTTTCATTTCCTGTTTCCATATATTCAACATTTCTTATTTTCTAAATTTAGAAAATATACGTTATTACTCATTGGAAAACATTTCTAATTCTTATCTGGAAAACATTTCCATAGCTCCTTCATTTGGAATTAAATAGATGTTTAAAAAAACATCGCTATGCCAACTCAACACATTACACTCATTAACTAAATTCACTTAACCAACCTTCACTATCGAACCTTAACCAATCCTTAGTTAAAACGAAGTCAATCAAGTTGGGGTATAACTACCTCTCATACCTTAATTGAATAACATTTCTAACTTCGAAATAGACAAAGTTCACCTTCTAAATCTTTAACAAACTTCCTTACGTAACTCTCAGATTCTATTTACGAATCCACTTCTTTTACAGAAATCATTTGATTATAATAATAGTGTTATAATCCCATGCTTGCGAAATATAATAACTTAAGTATAACTTTTATTTATTAATTTGGATAAATAAACAAACAACTAATTTATTTATAAATAAATCTGGATTAAAAACGGAAAGCGAATAGTACATTCCCGAATTCGATATAATCGAATTCAACGTATAATTCTCTTTCGAATAATCTCTATTCGATAACTCCTTTTCGAATAAACTATATTCAATTAGCTACTTTCTCTCTATTCGAATAAACTATATTCGATTAACTCCTTTAACTCTATTCGAATAAACTATATTCGATTAACTCTTTTTCGAATAACTATATTCGATTAACTCTAATCGATTAACTCTAGCTCAATTAATTCTATCTCGATTAACTCTATTCAATTAGCTCTAACTCGATTAACTCTAATCGATTAAGTCTAACTCGATTAACTCTAGTCGATTAACTCTAACTCGATTAACTCTAATCGATTAACTCTAAATCGATTAACTCTAACTCGATTAACTCCTTTCGAATAAACTATATTCGATTAACTCCTTTTCGAATAAACTATATTCGATTAACTCCTTTTCGAATAACTAAATTTGATTAACTCTAATTGATTAACTCTAATTCGATTAACTCTATTCAATTAACTCTAACTCGATTAACCCTAATCGATTGACTCTAACTCAATTAACTCTAATCGATTAACTCTAACTTGATTAACTCTAATCGATTAACTCTAACTCGATTAACTCTAACTCGATTAGCTCCTTTCGAATGAACTATATTCGATTAACTCTCTTTGAATTACTAATATTCGATAATCTCTCTTTCGAATAAACTATATTCGATAATCTTCTTTCGAATAAACTATATTCGACAAACACCTTTCTTCAAATAAACTATACTCGATTAACTCCTTTCTTCGAACAAATTATATTTGTAACACCCTGTAATTTTAAAACGAGACATAAGAGATAACTAAAGAATAATTAATTATAAAATAAGAATTAGATGAAATGGTTATGCCGTTTCATTCGTCTTGGAATTCTGCTTGAGATAGAGTCCGAGTTTGCGCAAAATGGATAACGTATGGAGAAGATATGGATGAACGAAGTTAGGCAGAAAAACTGGAAGTTGACCGGAATGCACTGGCGCACTTCACAAGTGCGACAGTGCAAAAATGCACTAGCGCACCTGCCAAGTGCAACTATATTGATCCAGCACAGAATTCTGGAGTGTTCTATGATGATGTGTCTTCTTCTGAGTGTCCGGATGATGTGTATTTGAGATGGGTGGTTCTGATGGTCCCCTAGTTCATCTAAGGGCTCTAAATAATCCTAGACATCTATATATGTGTAGCTAAACCTAAACCCTAACATCATAACCCTAAAACTATGGTGTCGTCATGATATTCATCTACAAGCTAGCCTAAGCCTCCATTCATCTACCCCAAACTAGTGAATCAAATTCAAACTAGGAATCAATTAGAAGAATTAGAGAATCAAACATCTACATCAATGGATAGCGTTTCAAATTCAAAAATCAGATCCCAGAAATCAAGATCTGTCCTTTTTCTGTAAGTACATTTATTGTTTAGATGTGAATACCTAATAAGAAATCATGACTGTAATAACAGGATCTAGAACTATGCCTAATTCTATTAGTGCCTATCCTTTTGTCAATTCTGAATTGCTATGAGACTATTGTGATTGATGTAATGACACCTATCGTGCCTGTGAGACTGTTGTGATTAATGTAATGGCATTTATCGTGCCTATGAGACTATTGTGATTGATGTAATGACACATATCGTTCCTATGAGACTATTGTGATTGACATAATTGACAAAACGGGACCTATCATGCCTATGGGACTGTTGTGATTGATTTATCATGTTGTACATCCTATGCATGTGAGACTATTGGACTGACACAATTGAACCTACCATGCTGTATATGCAAATCTCATAACAAGTTATGTTCATACATGCTTACATGTTTAGATCCAAGCTAGTACCCATGTTTAAGATCTATATAAGTTCATGCTTATACAATTAGACCTATGCTAGTTCGCATGTTAATTGGATCTAATTTAAATGCAAGATCACGTTCATGTGCTTAATTAAGTTTATGTCGTTCTATCCCAAATTTATACTACGCATGTTGATCTATATTGTTTATGCCTGTTGAAAGATTACATGTCCCTTTCTTTTCCCTTTTGTTTGTATATTAGGCTAATTTGCAAGCCTAATGTTCTACGTGAATTATGCGAACGAATAACGGGGGAGACGTTGGGGAAAAATATTAAACTACATGCTATTGGCATAGATTGGCTCATAATCATGTAAATGATTAGTAGCATGAAATGGTAGAATTTGTATACCTAGAATTATGGGCATAATTTAAAAGGTTAAATGGGGCATGACTTAAGTTGACAACACTTATGGATAATTTACATATGAACATAAATTGTAAATATGTAAACTAATTAAAAGATGAACGTGCCTAACCCGAGGTTAGATTGAGTTATGGTGTAAGACTGCCCGGAACCGCCTGGCACATCCAACAATTGTAACAATATAGATCAAATATGAGAGATTAACGAACTAAGCCCAAAAACCCGAGGTTAGATTGAGTTGCGGTGTAAGACTGCCCGGAACCGCCTGACACATCCGGCGACTGCAACAATATAGATCTAATGTGAGAGGTTGATGCTTTAATGAATGAATTAAAGTTAAGAAACATACAGGCTAAGAATGGTAGGGTTAAGTTAATTAAGGCAACACTTAACCAATATAACATGATGTGTGATAGGGTTAAGTAACACAAGAAGGCAACACTTAACCAATGTAACATGACAAGTGGGTGGGTTATGTTAACTCGACTGGATTGATGACACTTAACCAATATAACATAATGAATGAGTGGGGTTAACTTAATGGGAAACACTGAACCAATATAACATGATGAACGAATGAGGTTAAGTTAATGGGAAACACTTAACCAATATAATATGATGAGTGAACAGGGTTAAGTTAATAGAAAACACATAACCAATTACAACATGATTGAATGAGAAGGGTTAAGTTAATAAGAAATACTTAACCAACATGACATGACGTGTGGATGGGTTAAGTTAACTTGAATGGATGGATAACACTTAGCCAATTTGGAGGTTATACGAATAGACCCTAGGAAACCCTAGTAACGGGGACCTATTTCAGCAGTAACCCACATAGATGTATCACGGTACCCTGAACTAGGCAGGGTGAGGCACGATTACTGGGCTGATTATAAGCGGTCAAAATAGCGGTAGGTGGTGCAATAGTGTAGTTCCGACGGAGTATGGGCATGCACGCACTCCGGCGTGGAAATCCAGGCATTGGGCATCAGTAGTATACACTATGCATCTAGAATTTGAGTCGGGTTGCTATCATAGAGATTGATACACCTTATTGTGGGACCAGCACATGGTATTTACATGCAAGAGAGGGTCGATTGACACAGACACAAGGAAAAATTAATACAAGTAGGGAGCCGATCGATAGGGCAGTAAGGGTACATCTAACATCTTCACGGCAATTAGGTTGATTGAGGTAAGATCCTCATACTAGATGTACTCCTGAAGGCTACCATAATAGTGGGGTTGGGATCACCTTATTTTATAACACAAGATACGAGTTAGGACACTGGTAGTGGATACAGATCCTTTTTCACAGGATACTAGTTAGGACACTAGTAGGGAATACGAATCGTTCATTTAAAAGGCACTAGTTAGGATGCTAGTTGGGTGGTGCAGAGAAAATGGGAAATCAGAGAAAGAACCAAAGTGCATTCAGCGTATCTTACCTTGTCATATCTAACGATCGTCATTTGTTGTCTTGCTATGCTTATTACCATAGTTATGTCTGGTATTCAGTTTATTCATGTCATGATCCTTTTACCTGTTTACATGCTGAATAATCATTGGACTTACCAGACTTATGTCTGACCCGTTTTCTTTCGCCTTCTTTTCTTCCGTTCCCCCCCCCCCAAGTTCACAGGGAGGGAATATCACCACTTAGCTCAGTCTTCTTTCCAAGCTCGAAGATAGACAATGTATTGGTTTGGACTCTCTTTTCCACTCCTATGGCCGGATCATGCTTTATTGGGGAATATCATTGTTATTTTATGCTTCTTTATTTTGTTAAACAAGATAGATGCTTTGTTGAAATGGTTAAGGGTGTTTTGGTGTTGGAAAAAAAATCTTTGTACAAGCTGTTTTATCAATGAAGTAAAGTTTTATATATTTTCTGTTGTTTAAAATTTTGTCTGTTTTGTAATTTATCTGTTCTATACACTTATGACGCTCCACTGAAGTTAATGCATTCCCTTTGTGAGTGACCTTAATGGAGGTGGGGTGTTACATGTGGTATCAGAGTTGAAGGTTACCAGAATAGACAAAGGATTTTAAAACCCATTTTCAAAAGCATTTTTATAAAGAAGTATTTTCTAAAACATGTTTTAAAGAAGCGTTTTTCAAGAGAAAAGTATTGTTTTTTTAGGCATATTTCCCAATTCCATATGCACTATCTTTCGATTCTCTATTTGAATCTCTTTTTCCTTTCTTTTCGCCATAGCTTCGTAGGGATACGACACATGTCGGGGGCGAAGTAGTGCCCAACCTGCATCTGTAGCCGCGGTAGTTTCACCTGCGGCTAATCTTTTTTCAAGCTTTGTAGGTTGTCGTGCGATGGAGGTAGTTTCGAGAAACTTGTCAACAAGCTACACTGGGATAGTAAGGATAAGAAGCTTGTCGATATGGCTTAATCCACGCAGAAGGAGAAAGGGGAAAAGAAAGAAGGCAAAGTGGAAGAATCACAAACAAGGGATTGGAATATAAGCAGAATGGAAAAAATAATAGATTCCGCGATAAGAGGAAGTGTCTTTTCTGTGGTATAGCGGGTCATTTAATTGTAGGAAGAAAAAGACAGGTGGTTGTTTTCTGCATGGTGAAGCAGAGCATCTTATCAAAGATTGCCCGAAGGACAAGGACAAGGGCAAAGGGCATGATCTTCTAGAGGGCATCTGCATTCTCTCACTACTAGTGTACCTAAGAAAGGTAGGAACGTTTTTGTTGAAAGTTTAGTTTTTCTTTTCAATTATCCTGTTAGAACTTTATTTGATTCTGGCGCTTTACATTCTTTTCTATCTGCTTCCATAGTTGAGTCCTTGCACCTTAAGTACTAGTAGGGTAGAGGATCCTATTGTTGTCTCAAATCCTATTGGGGGTTCGACTCATTCATCTATGATTTGTTTGGATTTGGGAATATCTATACTAAGCGTTGAGTTTAGATGTAACGCTTACGTTTTTGGTTTCATGGGCTATGGGTTGATTCTAGGCATGGATTGGTTAGCTAGTAATTGTAAAAGGAGGGTAGTTAGACTTTTGACTTGCCTCGAGAATACCCTCGAGATTTCGTGCGATCCTAAGGGATCAGTTTGGCTTAGCTACCTAGAATCACTTGATGCATCTATCGACGATTTGTGATCCGTTGGAGAAGTCCATGAGTATGCAGATGTTTTTGATTAGGTTAGGGGTTTGTCCTCTAAAACGCGAGATAGACTTCCATATATATCTATTTGACAATGCAAAGCCAGTTGCACTACCTGTACGACACATGAATCCTAGGGAGAGGAAAGAGCTTAGCAAGCAAGTTAAAGAGTTGCTTGAAAAGGGGTTCATATGGCGGAGTATTTTTGAATGGGGTGCTCCAGTAGTATTCGCTACTAAGGCGGATGGTTCATGTAGCAACCCGGGAATTTCGACACTCGAATCCATACACTAGCACATTCCGTGTCCAAATCCAAGTATCGAGAACCCAGAAAGCTAATAGAAAGAAGTTAGAGGGTGAGAAAAGAGAGAAAGAAAGATTAGAATAGAAGAATAAGAAGATCAGAGTCTCACAGCGGAATGGACAAAATATAATAATCAACAATACTTTATAAAAGAACTATATATTACAACATCAGAGTATACATTTAGTTCAATACAACACACAGCGGAAATAAACTAGTACCAGTATATATATGGAACACGTCTCGACTTCAACTCCTCTTCCGAAGCTCCCAGTTATACCTAACCTGATAATATACTCGGTCTGACCCGAGCACATTTGATTTAAAACAAAATTCACTCGGATCAGTCTGGAATGCTTTCAGTGATAAATTCATACAACAACCAACTTGTTTAACTTTGAAAATCCTTTCTAAAGAAATGATAATAGTAAGACCAGTCCACACATAAACACATACGGTTTTTACCTTACTATAACCCAAACCATTTTGAAATCAATATCTTCTTCTGATATAATAATAGTGTTTAAATACAAGTAAATAGAATCTAGCAGAACGCTTGCATCTCACGCTCCACATATATAGTATACAATCAAAACCGCGGGCGCTTATTGGAGATTGGATTCCGACTATTGACAAGGTATGGGACCACCTGCCGATAGTGTATCTCTAGAGACGAATACACTGGGTTCAACAAGAACGTCTTGCAACCCGGCCCACACATGACCGACCACTCATTTCTCTTGAGTGTATCGAGTATATTGTCACCTTACGGCTTTTTGTCACGACCACCGTAATTCCTAGGAGATACAGAAATGAAAGAAGTAACAAATATGAATATTCTCTAGATGGTGACAATACACCCTAATGGGTGCGACCCACATAGCCATGCTGCTTGCCGATTTTTGTCATTTCCCCGTTTGATGAGGCTTGAGGATAAAATCGACTTTTGAAAATAGCTGGCCACCATCCACGTCATCCATATACGTCATCCAGGCATAGGATGAACCGAAGGTACTCTCCTATTGCATCCAATATAGGAATCACCCCATAATCAGCAGAGAGAAGTCCTTGCAACCCGTAGATTACAATGATGACAGAATCACAGTATATCTCTAGGGATTAGCCAGAGATTATAAGTACATCTTCCGTTTCATAAAGATCTACGGTCTTCAATTGCTCCATCTTGATCAACGTCTTTGACGTATTCGTATTTATTGGGCGGAATGGTTTTCGAATATAAATTCGATTCCCGTCTTTCCGTACCAATAACGTTGATTCAGATTTTGATAGTCGGTTATTTAACTATCACAATAAACAACCATAAAAACAACCAGATCCATTGGTTTATTACCCAGCATCACTTGGCCCAAATAATATATTGGTTTAAATATGTTAATATTCTCAAATCCCTTTTGCCTATATACCTAGAAAATTTCTTAAAAACATATCTAATTTAACTTTCAACTAACATTTGCAAACATGGTTATAACATTTCTTATCATCTTATCTATTCAACTTATCATTTGTAAATAATCATTTCGATGTCCTCTTTGGCTTCATTATTTGAATACCAAAATCACTGCTCATCCCTTTAGAATGATCCCATTTAAATCTTTATTTCAATACTTTGAAATCATCATTATACTTCCACCAATCTTCTTTCTTATTTCGTTTATACAAGGGATATTATTCCATACCATCCAGCCCCTTTTTATATCCTTTTATTTTGGAATCTCATTTTATATATATATACATATATATACTCAAATCCTTCAAATAACGTTACGCTGTATTTTCCAAAATATTTTATTCAAACACTTTCACCATTACGACTAATATCATCCTTTGACAATCCCGAAGTTGTTCGAGTTGGGGTATTTTAATTACCTCTCAGACCTTGACCAATAACGTTCTTATCATAAGATAGATATCTGTTGTAATACAAAACCCAACACTCATTTCCAATACGACAAATCCCATTATAATTCCATCGTGATGGAATATCATCTCTTCTTTAAAAATGGCGATTCTATATCGCATCTTTATAACTTTGTTCATTTAACTACTCTGATTCAAACTGGGTTTTAAAACTTCACATAATCTTGGATTCATAGAATCCAGGATATTTCAGTAAGAATATGAGTTAAAACTTTGATATCTCATTATAAATATTTAAATTGCTTTTTTTACTATAAACATAGCTTTTAAACTTCAAAACTTTCCTTAATATAATTTACATTCCAAATTATCACTTCGATCATTATTTAAATGACTAATAATCAAGTTTCAATATTTATTGAAATAAAAACTGGATTACTTAACCCTTAACCACCCCCTTTAGATTAATGAACTAATTCAATAAACAATTCCAGTTAACGTCGTAAACTTGTTCAACTCAAACATGACTAACCTATTAGTCAATCGTTATTGATCTTGCCATTTAAATTAATTAATAATTAATTAATCTGAATAATTTTATTCACTTTGATTAATATCAATATAAACCCATTCTAATTGTTACATCAAATCTGGCCACTTGAATTAGTTAAATAAAGTCGTTTAATAATTACTTATATAAACACGTGCTTCGCGCACGGTCGATTTGGTTAAACCAATCAACATATTTATGTAGTTGGTTTATTCTCCTTTTTAGAACTTTATTTAAAATATTATATTTTAAAAATCTATATTGGTTATAAAATAATTTCATAACTTCTTTTCTAGCGATTCACCTGACGGTGAATCGAACTTTATAAAACGGTGTATTTAAGGGTCGTCTGCTGTTTATTTATCAACCAATACTATATATATATTGGTTCAAACTCAACCACATTCAACAACCAACTGGGTTTAAAGTCAACGGATTTTAAAAAGTTCATAAAATATGAAATAACAACATACTAAATGTTTGAGGAACCGGTTTGATTCCTCCTACCTGTTCTTCCCTGCATCACCGATCATTATAATATTTCATGTCAGTACATAGAAATATTTTAAATGACGATAATCAACCATTAAAGTAACCACAGGCATCCAAAGCATCCAATCAACCAATTAAATTAAATTATACGAATTTAGCACATTCTAGTATTTCAGAAATGTGTGAGAATTAACTCACCTTTGATTCACGATTGACGGTCTGCGTTGTTCATAAAATTTTAAACAGCGTTTAAAATTAAACGAAACCCCAGTTGCTTCCGTTCCGTTTTGAATTAGTACGGCAATGTAGTGCTCCGCACTTTGATCTCATCGCTTCCGGTTTCGCCTGAATCCGATAACGTATGCCCGAGGTACAGCTGTTACAATATTTAAATCGATTTAAATTAACTAATGCTAATATAAATTTAATTATCTTAATTAATAAATGTTAATTAAACCAAACCATTGATTACCTTTTTATTAACGTAAATCACCCTCTTTGGCCACGCGGTTCCTCTTTGTTCTCAGTTCAAATCGCGTCTTCATTTCTAGAGCTTCAACAAAACCTTGACCGTTGCCCATGTTCAAAAATGCCTGATTAATACTCCTTCATGCCTGCTTGTCCACATCCTTCTTCGTACTTTGCACATGTCCGGCCCATGCAAGTTTGCTGATCCATATATATATATATATATACATATATAACTTTTTTCCTTTTTTAAACGGACCCAAGCCCAAAAATATGCGCACAGCCCACCAACTGATCATTTATCTCCAAACTCTTCTTTTCGCCTAGAACAAACAGCTACAGGCGACTAAAACATACCCATCACCTTCTTTATTTCAATTCCCATCCGCCTTTATATACACGCATTATCCTCCATCGCACACAAGTGCCCATGCAAGCACGTTACACTGCTCATGTTTTCATGATAAATTTCTACAACACTTCCTTGCCTTGTCATCAGTTTTCGGCCACATCCCTCCTCCTCTTTGTTTTTGTTGCTCCAGTCCTTGCGCATATTCTATCTTTTTTTCCCATTTTTTTTAAGGTGCAAAGCCTGTCACTAAGTAAACTTTCCCAAAGAAAAGACATGCGCCCCATTCCTGCTGTCAATGCCAACATGTACATGATTCCCAACTGTACATGCGTTTCCCTCCACATACATTGTCCATGCAAATCCATGCTCCAGTAAACAAAACCCACTTGAATAACAAGGCATTATTCCAAGCTTTTGACACTCCATGCGTTCACTACGTGCTCGGATCTCAACTGCAGATTTTCAATCAACACCGAACCACACACTGGACCCCATCAAACTGATCATAGTGTATAAATTATAATACATGTTGACCGCTTGTAGCATCCACCCACCAGATGGTTCCGGTCGTGGCTTCCCTCTTCACAACCTCTCTTTTTCGGTCAGAACTACCCTAAGAAACGTGATGTTGTTTGCATGGGACTTGCACAGCACTTGCCTCCCGCCGAACAGCACACCACCAACGTCCATGGAAGCCGCGCCTCCTTGCCACCCGTGCTATGACCTCTCTCCGCTTTGGCAATGACCCTCCCTTGCCGACACTGTTTGGAAGAAAAAAAACTTGGACTGTGGTCTCAACAGAATGCATGTCGAAGTGAAGCCGAGGGTTCAGCGATCTAAGAAGCTATAGATTTTGTACTTTTATAAATTTATTTTGAATTTTTCTTTCCTTCTTTCTTTTTAGATATGCGTTTATTCATTAAAAGGAAGAAAAGAACCAAAACATTAAGAGGCTTATATAGTTGCAGAAACGTGGAAAGGAGGAGAATCGATGGTTTGGCACACAAGGAATTTAGATGGTTTGGCATGCAAGTAATTGTAATAGCTTGGTCATCACGTATACAAAGTAAGATAGGGTATAATAGGGTGTTAGCAAGAAAAATAGGTTTGAAGTTTTGTTTTGTCACCTCATGTTATGGTCGATCTAAGAAAAATGATAGTGTAGGCATGTGGTAGTAAACGTCATTCCGCTTATTTTGTAATGTCTTATTTTATTTTGCTTTTTTGTAAGTTGGCGGTATACTTGGGGAGAAAATATAAAGTAGCTGTTCGTATAATAGGTTGGCTGAATTTCATTTAATTTTAGAAACTTGTCAATGAAGGGATATGGTAGCTTCCACTTTACACGGTCACCTCTATATAATACTCTATCCGTATACGGTGCGCTAACGATAGAAATAAATATATCGTTGCGTCCAGCGTTGTGTCACGATCACAAATATATAATAATATCGGTAGCTTGACTTATATTGTGATACCCAAAAATGCTGATATAGGGTGCGAAATACTCCGAATAAAAAGTTGCTTATTTTACGAATTAAAAATTACAGTAAAATTCTAAAAATTAAATTATGACTACGCCTCAAAGGACTTGTCCAATTTCGAAGCCAATATTTAATTATATTTAAATAATCGTTACGGCGTATAAACGATTCCACGGCGACTATTTGAAAATTTGATTTGGACGTAAAATAAAATCTCCAACATGAAAATTTGATTTTTCTCTTCCATTAGAAAAACATTATCAGTTAGATTCAGACGCTTCTTGTTTCATAGAAATCCGACTTAAAACGGATTCTGTGCGATCAGTTGAAGTTGAAATTAAATTTTACGAACTACCACGTTGTTTTGAGTTCGTTTTAAATTAATTATAAAATTAAACGTTCAACCTCCGTTTAATTAACAAATGAAATATTTAAAATCCATTAATATTCCAATTATAATATTTAAAATAGATTTAAATATTCGAAATCAAGTAGCCGAAAAATCCGGGTCGTTACAGTTCACTTCGCTTATGCGTGGATTTAGAGAATTAAACAAGCTAAATAAGAAAAATAGGCACCCACCTCCAAGAATAGATGATTTGTTTGACCAGCTTGTAGGTGCATCTGTTTTCTCCCAACTAGATTTGGTTACAGGGTTTCATCAGCTAAGAGTAGCTAAGGATAGTATAGACAATACTTCTTTTAGGACCCCTGACGGTTCCTTTGAGTGGTTCGTCATGCCTTTCGATTTGACGAATGCACCTGCTTATTTTGTTGACTCTATGAGTAGGGTGTTTAGGGAGTTCCTTAATAAGTTTGTAGTGGTCTTTGTGGACAATATCTTGATTTTCTCAAAGAACGAGGAAGAACATGCTTTGCATTTAAGAGAAGTCATGGATACACTTCGAGCACATCAACTTAAGGCGAAGTTCTCCAAAATGTTATTTTTGGAGAGAAGAAGTAAGGTTTCTAGGAAATGTAGTGCCCAAAGAAGGGATAGCAGTGGGTCCCACAAAAATAGTTGCGGTGCAAGACTGGAAGGTCCCAAGGAATGCAACAAAAGTAAGAAGCTTTCTTGGACTAGCAGGCTAATATAGGAAGTTCATTAAGGACTTTGCGAAGGTATTGGCCCCACTTACTGGATTAACAAAGAAGAATCTAACCTTTGTTCGGGATATTGATTGTGATGTCGCTTTCCAACGATCGAAGAGGGCTCTTACAATGGCCCAGTTTTGACTTTTACCTTACGGTAGTAAAAGGTTTACAGTATACGGGGATGCATGCAACATGGGAATAGGCGCCATTTTGATGTTAGAAGGAAGGGTAAGGTCGTAGCGGATGCCTTAAGAAGAAAAAGGTTGACTTCAAGTCCTCTTTATGTGAAAAGGAAAAGTTCAGAATACATATCTATCTTTGATTTTAAAAACCTTTTGTTAAGTTAGTAGTTCACATCGCTAGGAGTAAGATCTACGCTCTTGAATCAAATAGGGACTTCACAAAGAAAAGACTCTCAGATAGTTGACGCAATGGATAAGTTAAGTAGAGAAGAGATCTCTAATCACCATAATAACTACACTTGGTAACATGATTAGCATCTATTTATTTTCAAGAGATAGTTCTTCCACATGGAATACCCTCTAGTGAATTTTGTAAGACCTTTTGGAAGACCTTTTGAGGAAATGTTAGCATGACACAGCAAAAGTTATAGTCCCGAGTATACTAGAAGGAGAAGAGGTGGAACGAGAGGCGACAGTGTAATGAGTTCCAACTCATATTTTGGAAACAGAAATTAAGAAGCTGCGCAATCATGAAGTTAAGACAGTCAGAGCATAATGGGGTGAAGTTCAAGAAGATGAAACTTAGAAGGCTGAAGACTAGATACGCGCATCATACCCTTTTTGAAGGTATATCCTTAATCTCTCTCTTTTTCTGTAAAGTTTATTTGCATGCTAGTCTTTATCTTTTAAGTATATTCTCTCGGTCCTATCCTCGATCCTTAGGTAGAAGCCAATGGATGTAAATATGTGTTTGAGACATGTTATGTTTGGTGGATGCAAGTGGATGCAAGTTTTTGCTAGTGGTTGCTCGTGGATGCATGTACACACAAATTAGGCACTTGACCGGCTCCGTCACTTACATATTGCATATGCATGAGTGGATTTTTATATATATATATGGATTGAAACTTTATGTGTTGTCATATGGATGTTGCATTTCAATGTATGGTTGTGCATGCATATAGAAATGATATGTATCAATAGGGTTCTTTTGCATACATAATGGACGCATGGCACTATCATGAATTGCATTAAGGAGGTCAACTGGATCAGTAGACTGCCTGATTTTGCATTTGGGTAAGGACATAAATACACACTATGCATATGATCATGAAATCATTAGACATCTTTTTAAGGATAATGGATGCCAATGATTGAATGGTCCAGTAGATGGATGTTGGATGGAAGGATATACATTCTTCTTAACTTGAAGATTTCGGAGATGAAATCCTTTAAGTAGGGGGGAATGTAACACCCCGTAATTCTAAAATGGGACATAAGAGATAATTAAAGAATAATTAATTATTAAATAAGAATTAGATTAAATGGGTTATGCCATTTCGTTTGTCTCAGAATTCTGCTTGAGATAGAGTCCAAGTTTGCGTAAAATGAATACCGTATGAAGAAGATATGGACGAACGAATTTAGGCAGAAAAACCGGAAGTTGACCAGAATGCATTGGCGCACTTCACAAGTGCGCCAGTACAAAAATGCACTAACACACCAGCCAAGTGCGCCCATACTGATCCAGCATAGAATTATGGAGTGTTCTGTGATGATATGTCTTCTTCTGAGTGGCCGGATGATGTGTATTTGAGCTAGGTGGTTCTGATGGTCTCCTAGTTCATCTAATGGCTCTAAATAATCCTAGACATCTATATATACGTAGCTAAACCTAAATCCAAACCCTAACATCATAACCATAAAACTATGGTGCAGTCATGATGCTCGTCTACAAGAAAGCCTAAGCCTCTATTCATCTACCCCAAACTAGAGAATCAAATGTCTACATCAAAGGATATCTTTTCAAATTCAGAAAGCAAATCCCAGAAATCAAGATCTGTCCTTTTTCTGTAAGTACAGTTATTGTTTAGATGTGAACACCTAATAAGAAATCATGACTGTAATAACTAGATCTAGAAATATGCCAAATTCTATTAGTGCCTATCCTTTTGTCAATTCTGAATTGCCTATGCCTATGAGACTATTGTGATTGATGTAATGACACCTATCGTGCCTATGAGACTACTGTGATTGATGTAATGACATCTATCGTGCCTATGAGAATATTGTGATTGATGTAATGACACTTATCGTGCCTATGGGACTATTGTGATTGACATAATTGACAAAATGGGACCTATCATGCCTATGGGACTGTTATGATGGATTTATCATGTTGTACATCCTATGCCTATAAGACTATTGGACAGACACAATTGAACCTACCATGCTGTATATGCAAATTTCATGATAAGTTATGTTCATACATGCTTACATGTTTAGATCCAAGCTAGTACCCATGTTTAAGACCTATATAAGTTCATGCTTATACAATTAGACCTATGCTAGTTCGCATGTTAATTGGATCTATTAAATGCAAGATCACGTTCATGTGCTTAATTAAGTTTATGTCGCTCTATCCCAAATTTATACTACGCATGTTGATCTATATTGTTTATGCCTGTTGAAACATTACATGTCCCTTTCTTTTCCCTTTTGTTTGTAAATTAGGCTAATTTGCAAGCCTAATGTTCTACGTGAATTATGCGAACGAATAACGGGGGAGACATTGGGGAAAATATTAAACTACATGCTATTGGCATAGATTGGCTCATAATCATGTAAATGATTAGTCGCATGAAATGGTAGAATTTGTATACCTATTATTATGGGCATAATTTAAAAGGGTAAATGTGGAATGACTTAAGTTGACAACACTTATGGATAATTTACATATGAACATAAATTGTAAATATGTAAATTAATTAAAAGATGAAAGTGCCTAACCCGAGGTTAGATTGAGTTACGGTGTAAGACTGCCCGGAACCGCCCAACACATCCAGCAACCATAACAATATAGATCTAATGTGAGAGGTTAGCGCATTAAGCCCAAAAACTCAAGGTTAGATTGAGTTGCGGTGTAAGACTGGCCGGAACCGCCTGCCACATCTAGCGACCGCAACAATATAGAACTAATATGAGAGGTTGATGCTTTAATGAATGAATGAAAGCTAAGAAATGGACAGGCTAAGAATGGTAGGGTTTAGTAAATTAAGGCAACACTTAACCAATATAACATGATGTGTTATAGGGTTAAGTAACATAAGAAGGCAACACTTAACCAATGTAACATGACAAGTGGGTGGGTTAAGTCAACTCGACTGGATTAATGACACTTAACCAATATAACATGATGAACGGGTGGGGTTAAGTTAATGAGAAACACTTAACCAATATAACATGATGAAAGAATGGGGTTAAGTTAATGGGAAACACTTAACCAATATAATATGATGAGTGAACATGGTTAAGTTAATAGAAAACACTTAGCCAATTACAACATGATTGAATGAGAAGGGTTAAGTTAATAAGAAATACTTTACCAAAACGACATGACGTGTGGATGGGTTAAGTTAACTTGAATGAATGGATAACACTTAGCCAATTTGGGGGGTATACGAATAGACCCTTGGAAACCTAGAAATAGGGACCCATTTCAGCAGTAACCCACATAGATGTATCACGATACCCTGAACTAGGCAGGGTGGGGCACAATTACTTGGCTAATTATAAGCGTCCAAAATAGCGGTAGGTGGTGCAGCAGTGTAGTTCCGATGGAGTATGGGCGTGCACGTGCTCCGGTGTGGAAAAGCAGGCACCGGGCATCAGTACTATACACTGTGCATCTAGAATTTGTGTCAGGTTGCTATCATAGGGATTGATACACCTTATGGTGGGACCAGCACAGGGTATCTACACGCAAGAGAGGGCCGATTGACACAGACACATGGAAAAATTAATACAAGTAGGGAGCCGATCGATAGGGTAGTAAGGGTACATCTAACATCTTCATGGCAATTAGGCTGATTGAGGTAAGATCCTCATACTAGATGTACACCTGAAGGCTAACACGATTGCGGGGTTGGGATCACCTTATTTTATAACACAGGATACTAGTTGGGACGGGATACAGATCCTTTTTCACAGGATACTAGTTGGGACACTAGTAGGGAATACGAATCGTTCATTTAAAAGACACTAGTTAGGATGCTAGTTAGGTGGTGCAGAGAAAATGGGAAATCGGAGAAAGAACCAAAGCACATTCAGTGTATCTTACCTTGTCATATCTAACGATCGTCATTTGTTGTCTTGCTATGCTTATTACCATAGTTATGTCAGGTATTCATTTTATTCATGCCATGATCCTTTTACCTGTTTACATGCTAAATAATCACTGGACTTACCAGACTTATGTCTGCCCATTTTCTTTTGCCTTCTTTTCTTCCGTTCCCCCTAGGTTCACAGGGAGGGAATATCACCACTTAGCTCAGTCTTCTTTCCAAGCTCGAAGATAGACGATGTATTGCTTTGGACTCTCTTTTCCACTGCTATGGCTGGCTCATGCTTTATTGGGGAATATCGTTGTCATTCAATGTTTTTTTATTTTGTTAAACAAGATAGATTCTTTGTTGAAACGGGTAAGGGTGTTTTGGTATTGGAAAACAATCTTTGTACAAGTTGTTTTATCAATGAAGTAAAGTTTTATACATTTCCCGCTGTTTAAAATTTTTTCTGTTTTGTAATTTATCTGCTCTATACACTTATGATGCTCCACTGAAGTTAATGCATTCCCTCTGTGAGTGACCTTAATGGAGGTGGGATGTTACAATATTCGATTAACTCCTTTCGAGTAACTAATATTCGATAACTCCTTTCAAATAAACTATATTCGATTAACTCTCTTCGAATAACTAATATTCGATAATCTCTCTTTCAAATAAACTATATTCGATAATCTTCTTTCGAATAAACTATATTCGACTAACACCTTTCTTCGAATAAACTATATTCGATTATATTCTTTTTGAATAAACTATATTTGATAACTCCTTTTCCGAGTAAACTATATTTTAATAACTCTAATCCGACTAACTCTAATCAATTAACTCTAACTCGATTAACTCTAATTGAGTAACTCTGACTCGATTAATTCAAATCGATTAACTCTAATTCGATTAACTCTAACTCGATTAACTCTAATCGATTTACTCTAATTCAATTAACTATAAATCGGTTAACTCTAATTGATTACTCTATTTGATTAATTCTAATCGATAACTCTAATTGATTAACTTTATTCAATTAACTCTCATCGATAACTCTAATCGATTAACTTTATTCGACTCTAATTGGTTAACTCTATTCGATTAACTATAATCGATAACTCTAATTGATTGACTCTATTCGATTAACTCTAATCGATAATTCTAATTGATTAACTCTATTCGTTTAACTCTAATCGATAACTCTAATCTCTTTTATAATCCTACTTACTTTCCAAATATTTCCTTTTATGATATCTTTTTTATTTTCTAAATAAATATTCCCTTTTATCTTTCGTATTTGTTCAACAAATATTTCCTTTTCAATTCTATTTATTTAACAAATAAATATTCCCTTTTATAATCTCTATATTTATTTTCCAAATAATTATTTCTTTTATAATCTATTTGTTTTAAAAATGTTTCTTTTTATAAAATCTTTTGATTTTATAAATATTTCTTTTTCAATATAACATTGAAATTTTCCTTTTTAACATTCCAATATTCCTTATGGTATTTAAAGTACCATATAACAATGATCGGTATCATTCAAACATACAAAATCAACAACGGATTTCATATTACATTATATAACACAATACATGAAAAACAGTAAAATAAATGTTGAGGAATCCAGTTGGATTCCTCCGACCTATTTCCCTGCATCCACAGATGTTAAACAATATAATTAACATCGATTTCATTTCAATATGAAATATTCTGCTAAACAGAATCAATATTTGATTAACAATATATATATATAATTATATCGATATTTCCAACCAATCAATTAGCAGTGCATCCAAACAGTTAACACACAGAATCAACCATCATCTATCAGTTCTAAAAATATGTTAAAAAATATAACTAGTAGAGTTGGTGAGTTTTACTCACATTGGACAATCGTCGTTAATAACGATAATTGTCTTTGATTCATATCGGACAATTTATTTCTCTATAAATTGTAACTAGCTCCAATTCACTCCCAGTCAGTTCCATTGTGTAGTCACCATCCATATGATCCCAACGGATCTTGTTTCGCTGAATTTCGTTACCATATGATCAAGTTATGACTTACCCTAGTTAATATAGTTTTAAATAAATTAAAACTTGGATTTAAATTTTAAATGGGCCTTACTATTTTGAATTCATCCCAAGCTCCCACCAGTAAAACCCAACCCGCTCCCGTTTAACTTCATCTTCTCCTCCTTCTAGTGCAGTTCGAAAACGAGCCCAACCATGGCCATAGCCGTGACTTCGTTTGATCCAAACTCCATCACCACTTCTTTTAAATTCAAACTAAATTAACCACAATTCTCTTCTTCCAATTCCCTTTACTTCCATACCATCTTCATCACACTCGATCTCCTCTTGCCATTTCCGTCGCACAGCTCAGAACGATGGACCTAGTAAACCATCGACATAAAATTTGATCTAATTTCACCAAAAACCATATATGAGTGTCAAATTACTTCACGAACTCAAAAACGAACTCGATTTCATGAATCGAAGTCTAAATCTCACCATTTATCAAGCCCTAGCCACACGCCGTACTGATATAGCAAATCGAACTCCCCCAAACTCATATAGAAATGATGAGTAACTCAAGAGAATTTCGAATATATAGCTATTTCAAATTATAGATTTTTCTAGGAATTTATTTTGATTTTGGAATTTTGGTTTTCACTGTTGAAGTTTTGTTTCGGTGGCGGCGTAAGTTTTGACTAGAAAAAATTTAGGTTAGGGTTTGGAAAAATAGTGGAATATATATAGGATAGTTTTATTATTTTTCTATTCGATTATTATATTTATTTTTATACCAACGCTGCTTATATTTGTCATTAAAAATTCCTATGATCACATACAATACCCAGAAATCACGAAAATGGACATGCAGCTATAGTTCGACATTACGGACCCAACGAAACTGGTTTCGTCGAATTCCGACTCCATTTGCTCACACAACGCATTTTTAATCATCGAAATATCGACTGTTTTTCATATTAAAATCCCGCATGGTCGCATACTGACTTCAAAAATCATAAAAATTGAAATTTAGCAATAATTTAATATTGCGGATCCAACAAAATTGGTTTTGTCGAAAATGGAGGTCGTTTGCAAAACTGACTATTTTTAAAGCTCAAAATAAACCCCTTTAAATATTAAATATATTTAAATAATTAAATTTAATATTTATAAATAAATATTATCGTATATATTCACAATAGAATATCATACAGCTCCAATTGGATTTATAACTCAATATTCAAATCCTGGTTGAATCAATATTCAATTTATATTGAAAAATCCCTTTATAATATAAATAAATCGCTATAAATTATAAAGGAATTCTATAGCGACTATTTTAAAATTTGATTTGGACATAACTCAAAATCTACACGACGAAATCCCGATTTTTCTCTTCCATTAGAAAAATATACTTCACCAGCTCCGAACGTTTCTTATTTCACAGAAATCCGATTTAAAACAGATTCTGTATATTCATTTAAAGTTCGAATCGCCAAATAGCGAACTGCCACACCATTTCGAGCTCGATTTTAATTATAATATAATTATACGTTCAACTGTCATTCAAGTAATATATTCATTAATATAATTCAACTCTAAACTGAATTATATATTATATATGATCTAAGTCACGCAATATTGTGAATTCCACTATTTCTGACTATTTCGGAATTTAAATATATTATTCTATTATTTAAAATAATTAAATATTTAGTATTATTTAATTAAACAACTATTTAAATTTCTAAACCACTATTCAAGTAATTAAATAAATAAATTATAATACCATAAAAATACGGGACATTACAGGTTCAAACTGATCTATGGAAAATCCTCCGAAGAAATTTAATTTTTTTTTTGCAAACTAAAAAATATGTAAATTCATAATAACTATGAATAAAATATATTTGGTAAGATTAGTGTTTACAAATATTTATTGTGCTAGTAATTAAGGGGTGAACCTAATTAATAATGACAAATTACGTGTAACGCTCGCTTAGGGTATAAGCTAAATATATGTTTAAATATGGTAAGTGTTGACCAACCTTTTGGCAGAGCCGTCTAAGCCACACACATATCAGAAAACTAGGTCAAATAAACATCAGAAGACCGTTATCCCATCTCGATCCCCATTTGGCTCAGCAAAGCCCAATGGCGCTGGAAACAAGCTCAAGATCGAACAATCTTCGGATCGACCGACTAGCCGACCCGAACCACTACCACGCAAGACAAGTACCAAGTGCCCATCAAGACTCGTCTCAAAAAATATCTAGGTTGACGAAGATCAAGGCCGACCGGAACTGAAAGCTACACACAAACCACGAGCCAAGTATCTATGGATACTTGGGTCGAACAAGTCTTGGTTCGTTTATATCGAGCCGAGCCCGCTTCTATGCCAAAATATCTCCACTTTCAATTGCTTCTGCTCCAATCTGACCGCTTCTTTAACTTATGGAACTCCAGATCAGCAACCACCTAACCAAATCTTGCTGGGTCGGGCCGTTTTACATAGGAAGAAAGCTTCTTTAGCCATTCCAATAGTCCCGGGATGGATGCCACATGTCATAGTCAACCCGAGAATTGTAACACTTATAATTAGCTCTCCGAAGCTTCCAAGAAGGGACTTTTAGTCAATCTTTTGTCATTTTAGTATTATTACAACATTGTACAAGGGATTAGCATTAAAATCATCATTCGTACTAAAAGTTTATACATAATCAAGAGATTATAAAGTGGACGTGGGCTCGTGAACATCGATCCACTATAAATTTGTGTGTGATTACATTTATTCTTGTTTTCATTTATATGTATTCATTTTTATTCTCTTCATTAACTCTTTTTGGGTGTTGTGCCATTTTTTTGGTATCGACACTTTTGTGCTTTCACTAAGAAAACTAGTCGGCGCTTAAAGGATTTATCGACTTTTGGATCACCAAGTCCGAGATAAAATCCTAGTTTCCATCATCATCAGCAACAATGATTTACAAGTCTTCTGCACGTGCTTTTGGAAAATAGCTTCATGAGCCAACTACTGCCTCGCCATCAGCTACAACATCTGCCCTAGCCATCGGGTCGACCCAAGTGGGGTCGATCATTCCTATGTCGAAATCAGCCTGACCAAATATCCAGCTAGCTTCCCGTTCTCCTACATGCCCAACCGTACCTAACCAAGCTTCCTTCTCGATATGTTCGATAGTCGCGACAACTTCGTAGTGTTCAATAATCTCGATTTAACCGCCATGGTGTAATAGATCATGAATGGTAGTAGGGGTTGCAAGAATGAAGAATGGGGAATCCATCGTAGCCACACTCCATTTATGGATGACATTCTGCAAGCAAAGTTTCCAAGGAGATTCAATATGCTGTAGATATGCCATTATTTCGGCACGAAATACTCCTAACAACATCTGATGAGGTATTCATGGCACATAGAGGCATCGGGTGCCCCAGGCATGGTTAAGTGCAAAGCCTTCACGATATATCTTAACATGGTGGCACTCATGTGGTGTATGCGACTTCCACCAAGATCTGTCCCGAACTTCAAAGACTTAGGCGAGGAGTTCTTAAATTAGTCCCGTTTACACGCCACTAAATCTAAGCATGTCATGGCTCTTTCTTCAATAAAGAAAACCCCTGGAGAATCATCGAGGAACTACCTTAACTGATTCAATACAACCATAAAGGAAGTGAGTAATTCCAATCTCGAAACTGTTTTGATGGCAATTGTCAATGGAATCCACGAGGAGACAGAAATTGGAAAGTATTTAATCGATTAACCTCTTATGACTATTGAGTTGTTTTATAGAAAAAGGCCAATATTCATCTGCAACAAGAAGACTCACAGGTGAATCTCGAGAAAAAGTCAACTGATGTGCCAAAGAAGAATATTCAAAGCAACGTGGTGGTAAAGCAGTCTGGAGACACTTCCGGAAAGGTTGAAGTAAATGTTGGAAATGTGGTAAATGAAGTAACAACCAATGAAAGAACGCAAATAGAGGATGTAACTAGAAAGGGTATCCAAGAAACCAACCAAGGTTTCAGGCATTTGATATTTATATATCGTTGAATGACACATTGGAGAATATCTATCTTGATACTTGCAATACGATGAAGTATAGGAAACCGCCTTTGCGAGAATCCATGGAGAAGGAGCGTGAAACTGGAACGTTCTATTTATTTCATGATATTTATGGACATGCGACTAGTAAGTGCCATTATCTTGGAGATATCATCGATAAACTGATTTGAGCGAGAAAACTTGATGAATACAAGTTTACCCTCACAGAACAGAGGGTAGGGGACCTCAAACCCCAATCAAGGTCAGGTGGCTCCCAGAGCCACCGCCCAATAGAAGAATAAAGGAACTTTTATCAATACCATTGTCATAGGACCACATCTGGCAGGTCACAATGCCCAAACTATGGAATTTAATGCTGCAAAGAATTTGAAAGTTGGGGAGTGTAGCACCCCTGAAGCGGTGAGTCCTGTGAAGCAAGGGAAGACGATGGTCGATGATATCATCTTCTGTGATAGAGAATCGAAATGGAGGGAAAGCCCATGTATTGATCCTTTAGTGATTACGGCCAACATTGTCTCAACCACTGTACGAAAAGTCCTTGTTGGTAGCGGGAATACCGTAAATATTCTATTAAAGTGAGCCTATGAGGAGATAAGGTAGGAGGCGAGAGACTTAAAGCCATGCAAAGCCAGGATATGCGGCTTCAATAACTCAACTAACAAACCAGTGGGATTGATTGAGTTGTTAGTGGAGTTATGTGAGGAGGACCGTAGGAGAGTACAGACCCTTCCGTTTCTTTTGATGGGAATAAACTCTCCATACATCACCTTCTTGGGTCGACTAGGCCTAGAAGAATTCAGAGCATGCATAGCTCCCCAGTGCCTGCTCTTGAAGTTTCTGACTGAAGCTGGAGTTGGTATAGTACGGGAAATCAAGTAGTAGGACGAGCATGCTACTTAGAGGAATGGAAGTAAGTCCGCAATAAAGAAAGTAAGGAGTTCGAAGACAATCCACCTCATGTAAAGGAGGCGGCAACATACCAAGTACAAAAATATCCTAGCCAATATCGTCCAGTCGCTATTTCGAAGATATTGATTCAAGAGGGGACGAAGAGCTGGGATGTAAAAAGGTGACTCCTAATGAAACTATGGTGGAGATTCTGATCGATAATGACAACTCGACCAAGGTCATGAAGATCAGATCCCACTTAGACCCCCTATGAACAAGAAGTTGACTAGCTTTCTCTACGCAAACTTGGACGTGTTTGCATGGGCCCATGCTGACATGTGTGGGATATCTCCGTCCGTCATGACTCATTCGTTGAACATAGACCCAAAGTATGTTCTAATAAAATATAAAACGCGTATGCTTGGACCGGAGAGGTTGGCAGCCTTAAAGGAATAAGCTGAAAGATTAAAGAATAACGGGTTCATCTGATATGCGACATACTCTAAGTGGATATCAAACTGAGTACTTGTGAAGAAGGCAAACGAGATATGGTGAACGTGCATCAACTTTTTAAATTTGAACAAGGCATGTCCTAAAGATAGCTTTCCACTCTCCAAGATTGACAAGCTTATCGACTAACTGGATGGATACGAGTTTCTATCAGTCATGGATGCCTACTCAGAATATAACTAGATTGTGTTCCACATCCTAGACCAGGAGCACACTAATTTCATAATGGATCTTGGGCTATATTGCTATGTTGTCATGCCTTTTATACTAAAGAATGCGGGAGCAACTTACCAATGCTTGGTCCACGGCATGTTCCATTATCAGATTGGGAGGACGATGGAGGTGTATGTAGACGATATGATAGCGAAGTCAAAGAAATCAACCGATCATGCCCGAGATTTGGCAAAGATATTCGTTGTCATCCACAGATATGGAATGAAGCTCAACCCTTTAAAAATGTTCTTTTGGCATTGCGTCAGGGATGTTCTTGGGCTCCATCGTCATCTCTCAAGGGATTGAAATTAATCCTGAACAGATCGAAGCGATTAAGGTTATTCAAGAGCGTCGGAAGATCAAAGACATGCAGATCCTGGTAGGAAAAGTTGGAGATTTAGGCAAATTTATTTCTTGAGCGACCGACACATGTATTTCCTTCTTTGAATTAATAAAGCGAGGGAAACACAACTTCACTTGGACGTCTGATTGTATCAAATCTTTTTAGAACTTGCTTAATAATTTGGAGGGGATACTATATTGTCTAAGCTAGTGGACCATAAGGACTTGTTCATATACCTGGCAGTGTCCCTATATGCTATCAGCTCAACTGTAGTCCGTGAAGAAGATCAAGTGCAATGACCAGCATATTACATAAGCAAAAAGTTGACAGGAGTGGAACGCAACTATCCGTAAGTCGAGAAAATGGCTTATGTTTACTAATTACATCGAGAAAGCTTCTTCACTACTTCCAAGCTTACACCCACCAATGTGTACACCAATCAGCCGCTACGACAGGTCCTTCAGTAAGGTGAGGCTGCTCAAATGGAACATCGAGCTGAGCTAGTTAGACCTCACCTTCCTTCCTTGAAAGTCTATCAGAAGACGAGCATTAGTGGATTTAAATAGAGTTTACCACTCCCGAGGATGATGTTCTCGAGGGAAGTTCTAATTTTCTTGATGTCTAACCAAGACTGGATACATGGAAGCTGTATGCAGACGGGGCCCGTAATGATCGACGTTCTGGTGCCAGAGTTGTATTTTTAACTCCTGAGGGACGATCAATTTATTACACCCTGAGGCTAGACTTTCCCGCTATCAACAACGATTCCGATTGTGAAGCACTGATTACCGGTGTAACGACCCAGATTTTATTAAGAAATATGAATGAATATTAAATATTTAAAAAGATTTATCTTAAGAACTAACGACTTAGAAATTTATTTAATTTAAGGTTTGAATGTATAATTTATAATATAATTAAAAACGAGCTCGCAACAGTGCGGTAGTTCGTAATATTATGTTTCGAACTTTAAATGAATGTATAGACTCCAATAGAGGTCAGAATTGGTTGAAATAAGAAATGATAAAATCTATTTAACCATACCTTTCTAAAGAAGATATAAAATCTAGATTTCATATTATAGATTATGAGTTATGTCCAAATCAAATTTTCAAAAAATCGTTATGGAATCGTTTATAAACCATACGATTGATTTAATAAAATAAAACGATTTTATTATAAATTGAATATCGATTTAACTAGAAAATTGAAGGATTGAGTTATAAACCCAAGTACGTTTATTTTGGAGCTATATGTTATTCTATTTGGATATATATGATATTAATTTATCATTATTAAATTGAATTATTTTGAATTTATTAATACTTCAATTAGTTTTATTTAAGCCTTAAAAGTTGCAATTTTGCAAACAATCTCTGTTTTTGACAAAACAAGTTTTATTATATCGATAGTGACTAATTATTGCTAGATTTCAAATTTCGTGCCAATCAAAATTGTTTTGTTACTGTATATAATTAAAATGTGAATCGGTCAATAAATTGACCTCGAACTAGCGCAGTGCGAACAAACAGGAATTCGACGAAACAAGTTTCATTAGGATCGTAATGACAAACCATATCTGCATATCAATTTTCACCCCGAACGGAGTTCGTATGTGCCTATGCGAATTTTTAAATGACAAATGGAGATAGCGATAGGCACATACCAATATAATATAATAAAATTATGCCTATATATACACCTCTACCCCACTAAAAATTAGAAAACTCTCCACTTTCCTCTCTATCTTCTTTCCATTTCTATGCATGAGTTTCAAAATGGTAGCTAAAGGAAAATGGGGGGAAATTCTCTCTTTTAAATTCAAAAAATAAATACAATAAAAATCTAAAAATTCCAAAGCTTGTACTTTTAAGTTTGTTTTGATTACGCTTCAAATTTATATGTGTATTATGCAGGCCGACGTCATTTGGGCGTCTTGATATTTTTGTCGTGACCTAGGTTGGTGGTTTCTAGGAGACTAAAGCTTGAATTCATGAACTGGAGTATGTAGTTGAGTTTATGGTGAGGCATTGATTTTGATTTTTTTAGGAAGATGAGTGTGTAGCGTGGAGCTATACAGCCGATTACATATATATATATATATATATAGCTAGAGATATCATCTGGTTGACAGACCCAACTAGTGGCAATAAAGTCTAAGACATATATATCCTTAACGCAAGCCAAAAAGTATCACATAACATGAACGTAGACACCAAGCGACAAAACGTACAAGTACACAACCAAAATAATATAAAGTATTGCAGCATAAACCCCAAGCACAACATCAAAATGGGAAGATGGAGCTACTGCCTTGTGTACCGGAGAAGACGACCATGGGAGTGAAAGCCTGAAATGAGCAAGCCTACCCATGCCTGTCCAAAGTTCGAAAAGATGCAGAATGTGATAATATGTTCCCATCATGAGCCTCTTGGGTCTGCCAGAGACGTGAGCATTCCGTTCTAACCATATACTCCAGGAGAAGAAAGCCACCAAGGAATCAAGCTTCGGGTCAGGGGGGTTATGTTGCCAATATTCAAAGAAGGACTGAAATGAGGGGATGAAGCCGAGTAGAAATGAGCTGATGGCAGCCCATACCATGAAAGAGAAATCACAATCAAAGAAGAGATGTGAGAGGGAATCATCTTGGTGATTGCAAAGCACACAAATGGGATCAACGTTGATGTTGAAATGACGGAGCCTGTCCTTATTATTGATACGACCATGAATTAGTTTCCATTGGAAGAGGATAACACGAGGAGGAAGATGGCATTTCCAAATGCGGGAGAACGAGAAGCTGCGGCCTGTGTGGGTTAGGAATTTGTAGCAGGCTGCTACATTTTTTTTTTTTTGAAGAGCCAAAGCCCAAAAGAATGTATCAATACCATGGGTTAAATGAAATGAATTAAGGATCGGCCCAATAGAGAACAATTCAGTAATTGTGTTAAATCCAAAAAATGAGGGAGGGAAAAAGCCCGATGGGCCGAGCTCAAAAGCTACAGCAACAGTTAGGAGGCTAGATAGATTTGATTTAATGGAAATAAAAAATGTCATGATGTTCCCTGGTATGCGCGAAATGGGCTGAAGCACGCACTTGAGAGGGGGAGTTCGAACTTTACAAAATTGGTGTGGGTTGAAGAGATTTTGATGATAGGAATTTTGGTAATTTTAGTTTGATTTACAATGGTGTAGGGTGGGAGAATGGTTCAATGAAAGGAGGCGCAATAGCCACGGGGCTTGTTCGGGTTTGTGACCTATAGGAGGCGAAGAAGAAGTGTGAGTGAAATGTGATTATAGGAAAATATTAGGGGTATAATTATTTATCAATTATTAGTTAATGACTTATATGTGTATACGAATGTATAAAATTAATAACTTCTTCATACGTTAACAGAATTTGACGAAACAAGATCCGTTGAGATCATATGGATGCAGGCTATGTAATCGAACTGATTTGAATTAGATTGGAGCTAGTTGGAATTTTTGGTTAAATTTAACGCCTGTTTAATTTAATTAAAAACGATCGTTATTTCAACGATCAACTACCAAAGTGAGAACTCCCTGAAATAATTTAAAAGTTATTATAATCTTATCTGATTATATAATGATTACTTATGGTTGCAATGGTTGCTTCGTGGATGGTGGTTGTTTGTTAAAGTTTTATTTATAATGTTATGTACATTTAAGCACTAAAAACTTATAATGCTTATCTTATGACTATGTTCGATAGACGATAAACTATTGTGGTTATTATTATTATTTTTCACACAATTGGCACCACGAATATGATATTGTTTGGGAATTGATTGTGTCGAGTTCCATTGAGGTATTAAATGAATATTGTATTCATTTAAGTAAAATAGACGTAAAAATAGAAATTGGATTTCTATATCTGAAACGGTTTGGAAACGAAGTTAATATGATTTCAAACAACTATTGAAAAGGCTAAAATGGATTTGAAAGAAATTTAAATTAGAAATAGCTCGTACTAATTTAAATTAGAATTTGAATAGTAAATTCAAAAGTGAATTCGAATTAGATATATAAAAGGTCTTTTTAAATCAAATTGATTATTCCAATGACCTTATTTATATTTATAATGGATTTCAGGAAAGTTTGGATTTCAAAATATTATTTCAGAAAAATATCATTATTTTAATATTATAATAATATAGAATATTCAATTTTGAGTTATAGCTAAATTTGAAGTTTGAATTGTTTTTTAAACATTTTATAAAATACGTTTGGAATGAATCGACGAATTTTATATTAAATTATACTATGGTTTAAATAGAATGTGCCGCATAGCGATAGTTCGCGAATTTCAACCATAAACTTCAAACGACCATAACTAATGAAGTTTAAATCGGATTTCTCCGAAATAGGAAACATTTGTTTTCTATTGATAATAGCTTTCAAATGAAAGAAGAAATTTTGAATTTCAACTTATAGATTTCAAGTTATGTTTAAATATATTTTTGAAAAGTCGTAAACGTACGTAGCTCAATGACCGTAATTGGAAATCATTCGAAATGGCCAAATAAAAATTATTAAAAATATGAAAAAATTATGATAAATTATTGTAAGTGATTTTAAAGTGATTTGGAAAAGAAATATGAAGTTTTGAACTATATTTCAATTTGTGTTTTCAGCATAACTTGTTGAATACGGTAAAACGACGTTTGGGAAATTAAGTTAAATAAACTAAAAATTTCCAAATATTAGTTTATTGGATTTGAAAGATGAGTTTTGAGAAATATTTTAATTAAGATTAATTGAAATGTGGATTTGGATAGAAACGATCTTCAGGTATTTGGTATTGATTACCGTTGTGCAAACGTTTACTATTTAGCAGAATTTGGAAGATGTTTTACATCGTTATTCCACTTATAGTATCCGTTGATTATGAAAATTGGTGTTGAATAAATATAGGTTGATATAAATTATGTTCAAATCTTATATTTAATATCAATTGAGTTTTGGGTTTGTCGTGAATGGTGTTTTCAACAACATCGTTCTTTAACCGAGTTAAAGATGAAGAGTATGGAATAAATCTTTTAATTAAGATTAATGAAGTTATCCAAAGTTAAGTTTCCAATTAATAAATTAAATTGGAATTGAATGAGAAATCGATGTAGTAATAATCGAGATGGGTCTACATAGATGAAGACCTTTACAATTTAAGGAATTTAAAAGGCTTTGTCGTTATTTCGCTTATAGTATTAGCCCGATACGAGAATTTATATCGATTTTGAGCTGATATGATTTCCGTGAAGACTCCATTTCAAATGAAAGCATGATTTTGGGTTTATTGTGAATGATGTTTTAAAATAACATTTGTTATTTAACCCATGTAAAGGAAAAGATAATTTTCCACGATGGGTTGAAATGAAATCTTTATTTAATTCGAATATAAAGATTTAATGAAAGAGTTTTCCCTAACAAACGATAACGGGAACGAGTTTGAGAGTCGCTTAAAAGAAGATAAGCGTGTTTTCTTCGCATATGCGATAGGATAAAGAGATCGTAAGTACGACTTTGGGTTTGGGATAAATATGTTTTCTCGTAAAGACAATTGAAATCTTTAATCAGATTTGAAATGAATAAAGGTAACTAAACTTACCAAGATACGACGGATAGTAGATATGGAGAATAAGAGATCTGGTTTTTACCAGGCAAAGCATGTGATTTCATTGCAAACCTGTCTTCATCTCCAGAAATATGTCTTTGGAAGAAACTGAAACAAAAAATGCATTTGAGAAAAATTATAATGAATTGAAGTTACACCTAAAATCAAACATAGTATTAAAATAACCTTTTTTTATTTGGTTACTTAATTTCTTACAAAATATTAGAATGGATATTTTTGGAATTCAATAAAAGAGTCACTAATGTCAGGTTTTTGGTTTACTAGTATATGTGATTACATTATATTACATACCTTAGATATTGTGCTGTGTCTCCAGCATTATTTCAGCCTCCTTGTTTCCTGGGAATGAAGAAACCACATACTAAGATAAATGACATTGCCCTTGTATTCTTTCTCCACCTCCAACAAAAGTGCGACAGTAGTAAACAAACAATAATAATATATTCATTGTGGCTTGTACAGAGAAGACTGAAGTGTTTGCATTGGAAAAGAAAATATTCGTAGAGATGGCAAGTAAGATACAAGTAATACACTATACAACACAAACACAATCCAGTTCTTATCCAAAAAATATGCCATCTGTGGCGATGTAGGCTTGAAACCGAATTAGCTTAGACTACAAAATTGTACACGAAAAGAATGCAATAACATTACCATTAGTTTTATCTAAATTATAACCGTTAATCATTATTTAAACGATCATCATTTTCTTCTTCATTCGAGTCATACTCTACGGCATTTTTTCTTTGAGTCATTATAAATACAACAGCGTGCTATTTTGGACTTAATTCACTGTTCAAACATTTAAAAAAGAGACAAAAACAAAATAGCTCGCTATTTTGCGCTATGATAAAATAGCGCACTATTTTTACGTTATAGGAAACCCTTGCGCTATTGTAAGTACAATAGCGCAAACACTGCGCTATGCGCTATTTGTTGCAATAGCCCGCTATAGCGAGCCTCTGATAACACAAATACAACGTTGCCTTAAGCAGAAGTCAGAGTCTGGCTTCCAGGTCATGGTAGTGGGACCCACATGAATTTTCCATGTCAGCTACCAACGTGTCACATGTCATGTCAACTCCCCACGTTATTTGTCCATGTGTCACTTGCCACGTCAACTATCCACGTGACACCACGTCAACTGTGGGTCTACCGTACCACAGTGGAATTAATAATATTTTATTTAATGCAACACCACTGCATTATGTAATGCAACACCACTATCATATAATGCAACTTCAGAAAAAAAATCAACTACAACAGTAAAGAAGGCAAATGCCACATTGGAAGAAGGCAAATATAATGTTGTATTTATGAATTCTACAGTACCAGCTTTGTACATACAATAAACCGATATAAAACATTGTACATTGAATAAATCCACCCAAAAATTTCATCACCACATTAAAACAAACCAAAATATTCAACATGCTAAACCACATCTTCAAATTGGATTTTCCTCCTAGCTTCAAAGTCACTGGTTTCAGATTGCTTCTTGTTGTTGCTTCAAGTATGATCTTTTCTATCCGTGTTGACCTAGTAAATGTTGAGCTACAAATAAAAACATCATACATTTAGTTATCATAATAGGATCAGACGGAGAGCATTGACATAGTTAAATTGAGCATAAAAGACCAGTAATGCCTAGAATAACAAAGATTAAACCAAATTCGCTGACTTTATCCTCATTTAGTGCACTGAAAAGAGTAAGAGAGAGGGTATACCTCAAATTTTGTTTCTTAGTGCTAATATATTGATAAATTTTGTGTCATAAATTTCGTATAATTTGCAAGTATTTCAACTAATCTGAGATGAACTTATTCCTGCTGTTTAAAAAAGATAATGAATAGCAAGGAAGACAAAGAATGGAAAGCAATAAGAATTCATTTTGGTTTTGTTTCTATATTGTTCCAGTCAAATTCAATTCATTTCAAATCATAGTCATTCAAGAGAAGTACATGCAGTGCATGTTACCCTGTGAATTTCGCCACATGGCAATGGAGTTATAAACCGATTCAACACAAATCTTTTTGACAGCATGATTCAACACAAATCTTGACTTGACCTAAACCTTCTTCTCTGTATATTATGCATCAATTATCAACTTATGAAAATTTCATTACTCTAATCAAGTAATTGTAGTATTTATACTTGCTTTGAAGGGATTCAGTGATATTGCACGATAGTAAGAACGATACGGATAGACAGTGTGAAAAGAAACAATTGCATTTTATGATTCTTGTTTATCCAAACCTTTAGAGTTACGCGGTACTCGGTCAATCTTGGTTATCGAGAATTTCAGTTTGAATACAAGAATCAGTTAACAAGGACTGATGTTTATATCACCTACAGGAAACTTGAATAATAGATTAGTGTCGAGAATTGTTAACATGACAGAAAATATATATCAACTTTTGGTTTTGAAAAGTTTAAACACATCTACTATCAGAATGCAAGGAATATAAGTTACCATGTAGAAATATTTTATATCATTGTTATCTAAAATCTTAATTAAAATCCTACGAACTTTCGCAACTCTGTGATGTTCCAGCCTTAATGATTTTCCTAGGCCAAGAAGGAGATGTCATTACCTGACCTGAAAGTAAGCATGAGATCGATCAAATTGCTGAAAAATTCAGCAGGTGCACTCTTATTCCAACAAGAAGCCACCACACTCCCTATAATTATCACAACAAAGGAAGGATGGCAGATCTTATTGAAGCAACAAAACTGAATGCAAAGCAACTGCAACCTGAAAAAATAGGCGAGTTAAGACAATCTTTACAGTCAAAACTAAGGAAATTCGTAAAAGGCTTGAATTTCTTACTCAATAGTCTAATCAAGATCAAGTTAGCAATGACAATGTTATTTCCGAATCAATCACTAATAAATGATCATTAATGCGCTCATCATACTTATATTACAAGGTCGCATTTTCCATATTTTGTTGGATCTAAAGCAGTTGTATTCTATGTTTTTGATTGAAAAAATGAATGATAGTTGAGTCAGCCAACTTTCAAGACATGAACAAGAAAATTAGGACCAACATCCATACATACATGTCCTCCAAGTTCAAGTTACAACAAAATCAAAGGTATATTTCAATGTATTTGGCAAACGTAAACAAATCAGAAAAGAATTTAATAAAATGTCTCCCTTAAGGTTTAATTATTTCTATACTAATTTTGATATTGTCATTTTACGTATCCTATAAATAAACTAGTACTTACGGTTGCGTGTGTTTTTAAATTCGTATTATGTTTATTTTACAAGTGTAATTTTAATTCAAATATTTGATCAGGGTAAGTTTTAAGTAAAAAAAAAATCTAATATCTATCAGAATGGTGTGAAAAATTCTAACATGGCATTTTTCAATGTCAAAACAGGCAAGTAGAGTAATGGGACTGGTCTGACATGTTTTACAGTAGAGGATATACCATATTTCACCATGTTGAAAAATATGCCCTGAATTTAATTGATAATCTGGTGCTATGCACATGTTTTGCCAAATTTTATTCCTAGATTGGCATTTCTTTTTCCAGAAAGGAACGAAGAAAATACTACTCCAAATAAGTAAAATAATAACGATTTTCCTTCTAAAAGAGTACTATATACTGCTATGAAGCTTTTCTAATATACATCATTCATCCCTCTCTTTATTTGGTAGTGATCAGAGTTGAATTAAGTTGGCACCAACATCAACATTTAATTATTATTTTTTCCTTCAGTAATCGCTGATTACTAGTAACATCTCATTTTCATGAAATTTGGGAAATTTGTTTGCATTTACTGCTGTAGATACGTGAATCAAACTAGGTAACTTTGATCAAGACATATTACAGAAAACGTTACTACCAAGATGTAGAGAGAAAGATGTTTTGGTAGCCTAAAGCGTTTCTTTTGAAATACTTAAATGTATTTTACATACATATGTCCTGTAAAGCTACTTCAATGCAAGATCTTTTCATTATTATTGAGCACCAGTGAATTTATTGAACTTTCCAACATAAATAAAATGATATCAACATCGATATTGAGATTTTCAGCATTAATTTATCTACTGATCCAAGTGATCACCTCAAAAATTCCTCAAGAGTATCTTATCCACCCATATATTACTCATTAACAAAGAATGTGCAAAAAATGAAATGGTAAATAAATTTAAAGGAATGTGAAAATGGAGAATAAGAGATCTGGTTTTTACCAGGCAAAGCATGTGATTTCATTGCAAAGCTGTCTTCATCTCCAGAAATATGTCTTTGGAAGAAACTGAAACAAAAAATGCATATGAGAAAAATTATAATGAATTAAAGTTACACCTAAAACCAAACATAGTATTGAAATAACCTTTTTTATTTGGTTACTTGATTTCTTACAAAATATTGGAATGGATACTTTTGGAATTCAATAAAAGAGTCACTAATATCAGGTTTTTGGTTTACTAGTATATGTGATTACATTATATTACAAACCTTAGATATTGTGCTGTGTCTCCAGCATTATTTCAGCCTCCATGTTTCCTGGGAATGAAGAAACCACATATTAAGATAAATGACATTGCCCTTGTATTCTTTCTCCAGCTCCAACAAAAGTGCGACAGTAGTAAACAAACAATAATAATATATTCATTGTGGCTTGTACAGAGAAGACTGAAGTGTTTGCATTGGAAAAGAAAATATTCGTAGAGATGGCAAGTAAGATATAAGTAATAAAGTATACAACACAAACACTATCCAGTTCTTATCCAAAAAATATGCCCATCTATGACGATGTAGGCAAGAAACCGAATTAGCTTAGACTACAAAATTGTACACGAAAAGAATGCAATAACATTACCGTAATAACTTCTAATTTATTTATAGCTTTTAAAAACAAAAGGATGTCTTCCTCCCTTTCCTTAACATCCCCATTATTATCAAAAGCATAAATGATTATAAATGGAGAAACTCATCATAAACAACAAACATGATAAATGTACACAATGAGATAGGAATGAATCAAACATTACCTGTGCAAACAAAGATTAAATTTCATCAAAATCTGGAATTGATGAACTTCACGATAAGGCACACTGTTTTGTACTCAACAACAACATCATTGATCTGTATTAACTGATAAGTCCATTAGGATAGTAGTGAGCAAAGAAGCCAAAAGAATTAGTATTAGTAGATAAAAGTTCACAGTTTAATTAGCACTAACCAATGTCCTACATCATAACCTGTTTGACGAACTACACGTCTCGAATAAAACAAGTATGTCCAGATCTGTCAACACTAGATGACCATGATTGGGTGCAATATCCAGTATATCCAGATCTTCCAACACCAGATGACCATGATCGGGTGCAATATCCAGTATGCCCAGATCTATTTTCTTCTAACCAGAACACTGAACTGCAAATTAAACAAAAAAGTGACAAAATAGTTCAAAGCTACAAAAGTAGGCACCACTGCAAACCATGAATGAAGCTCTTTGGTGAATCAGATTTACCATTTCCTGAAATCAATTCTTAAAAGAATGAACATCTCTATGCCAATATTTTACGATGGAAAATCATATAATATTATTTGGAACATTTTATGCAGATCAAAAATGAAAGAGGACATTAGTCTGAGGAGCCTGTTAGACCTGAGAACAGATGTTATTCTTAAACCCACTAGGATTTTTTTGGTTTTTTTAAAAAAATCCTTTTGCTCTATATGGATTAGAATTAGACATGTACATGAAAATTTACGGACTTTAACTATAATTTCTTCTCAACTATGAAACATATGTTATGCTGCAAACATGAAGTAATAAACATTTTTAGTAAAGCTATTTCGGATGGTAGTATCTCATTTCTATGGTTTGACTATTGGATAAACTACAAGAATTTAGTATACATTTTAGGATGACACCGTGTTTCAATGTTTAATACCGATAAACCAGTCTTTCAAATAATAGAGAATAACTGGTTATGTTTTAATATTTTACTAGGAACTAGATAAGTAAAGCATAGAATTAATACAATTTAGATTAGCACACAACATAATGCGGATTATTCAAACATTAAATGTAGAGCACAATTTACCAGTCGCAGTAGTGTGATAGAACATATGCGAACTAGATAAGTAAAGCATAGAACTCATACAATTTAGATTAGCACACAACATAATATGGATTATTCAAACATTAAATGTAGAGCACAATTTACCAGTCGCGGTAGTGTGATAGAACATATGCGAAAGATATGGTATAGTGGATTGGCGTTGTGTGATATGGCATAATCATAATGCGAAGAAGATGTCTTTCTATGCATTTAAAATTACAATGCATTAGTTACTTGTGAAGGACAAAACTATCAAGGTGGGGGATCCAGCTCAATAAGTACAGTCTTTTATACTTGAAGAGGGAAGAAACACATTAGTATCTCTTTTATTCATGGAGTATAGCAGAATAGTCATGCAGAAATCATGATTTACCAATAGAATAGGATACACTCTAGATGATTAGGAAAATCTTATTCAGCATCAGAAAGACTGCAAAATCAAACAATATAATTTTATTCATAGTTCTTCTGTGAAAAACAATTTTTAGGCATAATTTTAAAAGAGGTCCTGATACAATGTTCCTAAAATTCAGTTGAAAATTTTCTAAAATGGAGGAATAAATGATATAATTGTAATTACTGCAAATCACACATTACTAAAGGGAAGAATTACCTGAATGCTAACCCGATTTCCAATAATTAAGGTTCCTTGCTACCGCTTCTTCTCTCGAAGGGGCTATCTCTTCAACAGTTGTGCACTGAAACCAGGGGCAAGAACGACTCAGATTTGTGACATTACTGGAAGGGAGTTCGATGGTATGAATGGATCTGGCCAAGCTTGTGTAGCTGCAAGAGTTTTCTACGCAACTGAAGTCAGCGTGACAAACATGGGCATCGTAAAGATGGGCATCAGTACCGATTTGCAAGACAGGAGATAATGCTTTTTACAAGCTTTCAAACTAAGAGAAGGAATTAAATTGAAGTTATGGTCCAGGAGTTGATCAATGTGAATTTAGGTTTAATTTTTGGTCAGTAGTAAAAAAGGGAAGAATGATTAGATGATAGAGAAAAGAACTAAGGATTGACCGGATTATTTTTACATTATTTCGTGAAGGGGGAAAGATTGCGTCAAAACTTCACATAGCACATGGCTGTCATTGATTGGATGACTGGGGTAATGTTTAGATAGAAAGTAGGAATTGATTTAAACTGTTGGATTAATCATGCATCTATGGTTGAGGGGGTTTTTTATGCTGATAATGCAGATTGTTGACTTGGATTTTACACACACACACACATATATATATATATATATATATATATATATATATATATATATACATGTAAAGCTACACTTTTAACTGGTGTTGCTCGTCAAAGCACAAGAATTCCTATCGCAATAGTGCATTCACGTCTAGTGAAACAATATATGAATATTGTTGTAGAAGATCAAAGAAAACTTAGTTTTCGTCACACTTTTCATGCAACACACATATTAATGTCGAATATGCCGACTTTTGTAGTAGTTCCTTTTGTGTTCTTCTCTAAAAAACGATTTGTTTTGTGGTTTTTTCTCTTAAGCCTATTTTAGTTTTCTAATTAGTTATATTATGTGTTAGCTTTCATATCTTGAAAGGAAAAAAATTACTCATTTTAGTTTCTTTTCTTTTTTTTTATTTTGTTGTTGGTAATTGTTTGTATCATTCAAAAAAAACTTTTTTTCATTGTTGTTCTTGATGTGTCATTTAAGCAGGCTATTTAGTTTCCTTTGTGCTTTTATTCTGTGCGTTAAACTTCCATTTCACTTGTTCAGTTGTTAACCTTTCACATTTCAAAAACAGCAAGTACACTATTGTATATTTTTTTTGTTTATTTTCGCATTTCAACAAAATTGTTTACATTCATTAAGGTTTGATTATAGCAACTACTGTGTTTGCATCTAGTTCTCTGCTACTAAATTGCATAAATAATCTCCTTCTCTTCCCAAACACCTCAATACATAGTATAACCACCCTCACCCATAACCTCATCATCTACCATTGTAGTTACCAAAACTGCTTCAATTCCATCGCAATCCAGTTCACCCAGAACAGCCTTCTTCCACCTTTCTTCAATCATCCTCCCTTATTCGCAACTTCTCGCCATCTACCCAAAACTACCCAAACATCAACAACATAACAACAAGCAGCAAACTCACCCTCAACAAACAACTAACCAAATTCACTTTTATATCAGCCACTCATAATTGAATACATATTAGATAAGTAGATTTAAACGTAAAAAGAGAAAAAGGAAATGAATATGTAATAAAAACAACTAATCAACTTGCATAAAAAAATTAAACTACTTGCATAAGAAGAAAAGCAAGCATAAAAGGGAATATAAAATAATGTTGTATAAAAGTAAAGAAAATAAACGACAAGCCTTAGAAATAAATTAAAAAGAAACTAACTTTTATTCTCTACTTTAATTTACAACATGCTTGAAAGAAGAGTATATTTACATGAACATAAGAGGGGTTATTTTATACACGCTTAAAACCCTAAAACATGTTCAGCATACTATCCAAGAATGCCTTGAGATAGTGTAGCCGTCAAGTAATCTTTAGACGTTAACTAATCCTCCACTAACTTTGCTTTTGTTACTGATTTGTTTTATCTTAAGTAGTGGGTAGGTAGGCTCCTCCATATTGTAGGAATTGATTTATTTCTTCATGTTTTGGGGCTTTAACACTTATGCGTGCATATTTTTTCATGTCGCCTCTTCATTTGCATTCATTTTCCTACAACACAAAATAAGAATATACAAGTAAATTTTCTTTAAGTAAATTCATATGTAAAATGATCATTTCGCCCTTGTGTATATGAGTGTATAATGACTTGAAAATATATTTTTATTTCGGTTTAAGACATGTAAAAACATCCTAATATGTCATGTAATTATTTAAAATAAGAATAAGTATGCGAGTAGAAATATGCATTTTTGCGTGCTTATCAGATACTTTGATATTTATCTTTTTATCGTCCTCGAATAAACTAAACTAAGATAAATCCACTTTTGTAGGAAGTGTGATTGCATTGACATTCATACATTTTTGCGTGCTTATCGAATAATTCGATACTTATCTTTTTATCGTCCTCGAATAAACTAAACTAAGATAAATCCACTTTTGTAGGAAACGTGACTACATTGACACTACGAAAAAAATATCATATTGTAACTAACTATTTGCAACTGGCGACACTTGACTATTGCGGTAAATGATATTTAGCAACAAACCTTTTGTAGCAGTTGCAACATACGAGATTTAGCAATAGGCCTTTTCTTTCTATTGCAAAAAGCACGTTTTTAGCAACTGCGCTTTCCTTCCAGTTGCAAAAACATACTTTTAGCAAGCGCGCATTCACAACAGTTGCAATAAACATATTCTTGCAAATGCGCTTTCAAACCCATTGCCAAAAAAATATCTTCAGTAACTATTTTTTCGACTTGCAACAACTGTAATTTTTACAACTAGTAAAACCAGTTGCGAAAAAAATACTATTAAAAATAAGCAACAATTTTTAATTAAGAAGTCATAAATGACTACTTATAATTAACCATCAATAAATAAGTAGCAGTTTATAATGATTAACTTTTAATAATTAATTTTAAATAGTTACAATTGAATAATTAACTATTAGTAATTATTATATTATAATTAAGATTAATGTTTAACAATTATTAATTAATAATAAAATTTAATTATTATAAAGTGACATTTATAATTGATAATTAAATAATTTGTAATCAGTAAGTAAATGATAATTGATTAATATTATTATTATTGTAATTGAGGATTAAATAATTCATAATTGCTAGTTAATATAATAATCAATAATTATTTCTTATATTTAATAAACTATTGTAATTAATTATTAATAACTAGTAAATTACAGTTAATATTTCGTGATCAAACCGAAAGTTAGGGAGGTTTCCCTACTATAAGAAACCTAAAATAAAACTCTTTGAAGCCAATTATTTTCTTCTGTAATATCTCCAATCCGGCGCCTCCCTCTTCTCTGCTCTATTTTTTCCTCCATTGTCCAAATCAATGCGCAAAGTCCTCCTATTTTCTCACCGTTTTATTTGATCGGCCTTTTACGTATTCGCATATTCCTCCTAAATATCAACGTGATTTCTCACAGATTGGATACGGTCACAAGTTCGTTTTTTTTAACTCCAAAAAAACCGATTTTGAATCAAAGTTGAGAAACTGAAAGCCAATTTTGATCCTAAGGTTATGGATTGCAAGCGCTTGGATTTCGCCTTCTTATATATTAGGATTTCCGTTCCTCCAGGTGTGATTGCTTCATAAATGGTTGCGCTGATTTTTGAATTTTTTCTTTCTTTCAAATATTCAGTAATATATCAGTTTCATGATTTGCATTCGTGTAACATCCCGAGATTTTGCGACAATTTAAAATATTAAATTTTAATGTTATTTTGAACAAAATTGTCTTAAATATTAAAATTAATGATTTATGTCGTATATAGATAAGGTATGAACTAAAATTGGCTTGTCGAAAAATAAACTGCAATAGCTATGTATGATAATGGCAGTGTTTGATAATTTATTTATAATGGGATTTGAAATCTTAATGGATTAACAAATTTTGGAATTTCACATATGGTGAAAATTTTAATTTATTCAATATATTAATAATATGCGTTCGTTGTTTGCACAATGGATGTCAACTCGTAATAAATGTAATTATCTACATGGATTGACAATATTGATTATAAATTGGTTTGTATCGTAATTATTGAGAGTTGAAATTTGATTTCATTATTTGAATTAAACTGAGTCAATGAATTATAATTAAAACTTTAATGATTTAATTTTTGGAAAATTTACAGTGCAAGCTTAATTGAATGGTTAAATATTGAAATTTAATCTGTTATGTCAATTGTGACTTGTATTGATTCCAAATAAATTTTTGATTTGTTTAAATTGATTGACAGTAAAAGTTGGAATTTAATATTAATATATTTAATGAAATTGATTTGCGGAATTTATGATTTAATTAAAAAAAAAAATTTGGTAAATAATAAATTTTTTGAATTCATGGTGAATGAAAGTAAAATATATAAGTTTATATGAATTCTATTTTGATTTGGATAAATTTATAAACCTTTGAATTTAATTTGAAAGGCGAATAAACGAGAAATGGATATTTTAATATATTAATAAACTGGTAAAATTTGTCATTTTGCAAACGATCTCATAATTCGATGAAATTAATTTTATTGGATCTGGATTTGTAAATCATTGTAAGATCTAAAATTTCATAGCCATCAGAGTTATCGTTTGATCGTAAGAAATTAAAACGTGTATAAATTTATATGTACAATTCAATTAAATAATCAAGTTTTAGAAAAAATTGCTAGAGACTTTGGAATTGGGCTTTGAAACCTATTACATTGTGTTCAGAAGGTGTCAAAACATATTGTTAGACAGTAAGCAGGCCTGACTTGGACTCAGTCTGAATTTTTGCTTAAATACACGCAAAACGATGAATTTATTATTAAAATATTATTCTAAAACCCCTAAACGACGAATTTAGTTTTACACGCAGTTGGATCCGTTGGGATCGTATCGAAATTCCGGAAAATGTGAACCTATTGCGAACTGATTCTGAGAATGTTGATTTTTAGGCTAAAAATTGTATTTCAATCTCGTTTGAAACAAAGGTGAGTGAGTTTCTCGCTCACAATTAACTGAATTGTTCCCATATTTATTAAATTAAATTATGAAATAAATTGAATTGTCTGGTTGTGACTGATTGTTGATCATTACTTAAATTGAGATACAAGGTAATTACAATGTTAATTTAGAATCAACATTAAATTATTTAGTTGAAATTAAATTGATAATCTGAAACCCTGACATTTGTTAACTAGTGAAATGATATAATATTGACTATTTGGATGATGGTGCCATGTACTGGTTACTGAATAGATATTGTTAATGTAAATTGAAAGGTCGGATTTGACTGTTGGTTGAAATCGAGATATGGAAATGAAATAAACTTTATCGAAGTTGGATTATCAATTATAAGTTATTGAAATTTATAAAAAGGAAACAATTATGGTTTTAAAATAGTTAACTATATATATACCTATAGTTTTGAAATAGATTATATTATATTATTTATTATCTAAAGATTAATTTAGTAAAGCATCTAATATATGTGTATATATATATATATAATGATTTAAATTATTTTATAATACTCTAATTTTTTTTAATATATATTTTTTCATATAAGGGTTTATTTATAATCATCTATTTTTTTCAAGTCAATTAAATATTTGTATTGTTTATTAAATTGGAATTTTTCTCGATTTAAACCATTGATTCAGACTGAGATTTGAAATAAAAATATATTCTCCTTTGAATAAAAATTGATGTTTAAATAATCATGATATTGATATGAAATTTCATTCTAATTTAAATTTGAATTTGAATATCAATTTTAAGTTATTGAAATTTATTATACTGTTTTAAAAATGCGCTTATTATTTGGGAAGAACAGGATCGAAATTATGTTTGAAAACCATTCCAAGTAATAATACGACGTGATAAAGAAACCGAAGACTTGAAAATCGATAAGCGAAGACCGAGAATCCTTGAATAGTTTGGATTGACTGCTGATGTAATGTCCCGTACATTTACGGTATAATAATTAATTAATTTAATTATTTAAATAATGGGTTAGAGATTTAAATGGTGGTTTAATTAAATAACTTTGATTATTTAATTAATATAATAATGAAATAATATATTTAAATATGAACTAATCAGAATTAGCTGAAATGGCAATACGGTGTGAATTGGGCAATTCAAAATATATATTTCATTTTAAAAATTTAATTTCGATAACGTATATATTATTTTAACGACAGCTTAAATGTATAATTATATTATAATTATAATTATAATTGAGCCTGAAATGGCGCTGCAGTTCGCTATTTGGCGATTCGAATTTCAACTGAACGTACATGGTCCGTTTTAAATCGGATTTCTGTGAAAAAAGAAACGTTAGGAGCCGGTGAAGTATATTTTTCTAGTGGAAGAGAAAAATCGGGATTTCATTGTGTAAATTTTGATTTATGTCCAAATCAAACTTTAGAATAGTCGCTATGAAATCGCTATGAGCCATAACGATATATTTAATTATAATTAAATATTGGTATCGAATTTGGAAAAATCCTACTAGACGTAGTTATAATTCAATTTTTAGAATTTTACTATAATTTTTAATTAATTAAATATGCAACTTTTTATTTGGAGTATTTTGCACCTTATATCAATATTTTGGGGTTTCACAATATGAGTCAACCTACCGATATTATTATATATTTGGGATCGTGGTACGATACTCGACACGACTGTATTCTTACTTCTGTTCATATCAGTTCGTATGTGATAGTTTTGACTTGACTACTTTATATGTAAGTTTAAGTGAAATATTATATATACATAAATGGTTACCTTTGTTACAAAGGAAATATTACAGCTTGAATTCCATTCACGCAAACTACACGTGCCTACCACTGTCCCTTACATTGTACACATCTATTAAAATATCTCCTAACCCTTTTCATTTCTTTGATCAAAGGAGGGCCACATTCCTACCTTTTCAACCGCATCCTCAAACTTAAAAACGCGAGACAAACAAATTCCCTTCCTCACAAAAATCAAACCGTAATTTCAGAAAAATCTGAATAAATCATATAGATTTCTATAAATTTGCAAAGTAAGTTCCCTTGAGTTTGTATTGCCTTGCTCTTCAACTCTAGAAGGGTTTTACTGAGTTCGAAACTCGTCAGTGGTCACTGGGTTCTTAACAACGTTTCCTAGGGCTGGATTTCGAGGGCATTTGAGGCTTGGATACTCGAAGTTGACTTCGGTTTGGGGTTTCTGATGGTAAATAGCACTCGGTGGGAGAATATAGGTGAGTTCGAAGCAGGTTGGTGTCGCAACCTGTAGCCGCGATTTTTGAGAATCGCGATGGGGTACGGTGTTCGAAACTGTCGACCATATGTACTGGAGATTTGCGAGTTCGGTTCAGGTCTTGATGAGATGAAGTATGGTGATGTTTTGGTGACTTTCCGTTCGATCTTCTATCGATGTTGTACGAAAGGAGCTCGAAACTACTTGGAAGTCGCGTCTGGGAGGGGAGATGCGGATTACTCCTTTGGTGTATGAAGGGGGACGGATGTGGACGGGAAGTATTTTGATGATGTTTGTTTTGACATTCTTGGTGGAATGGAAGAAGAGTTCCTGAAGGAAGTAATTTTCGAAATGGGTTGCTTGATTTACTGGAGAGCAGATTTAACAAGGAAGGAGGAGAGAAGGCATTAGCGGGGATGGGTTTAGATGGGCTGGATGTGAAGGGTAAAAGCCCATTTTAAATTATTTAAATTTAGATTGTTATAAAATAGTGTATTAAGTTGAAAAATTGATAACTCTCTCGTATGATATCAGAATCAAGCGAACCAAGAACTGTTAGGATCGTATGGACGGGCACTACCCAATGGAACCGACTGAAAGTGGATTAGAGCCCGTTACAATTAATAGCAAAATAAATTGTCTGTCTGAATCAAGCGATGGTTATCGTTATTAACGACGATTGTCCAATGTGAGTAAAACTCACCAACTCTGAACAGTTATATTTCTATAACGTATTTTTAGAACTGATAATTATCTATTGATTGTTGTGTGTTAACTGCTTGGTTGAACTGCTGATTGATTGGTTGAAATTATAGATAACGATATATATATAAATCGTTAATTATATATTGTTTCTATTTACCAGAATATTTCATAGTGAAATGAAATTGATGTTAATTATATTGTTCAACATCTGTGGATGTAGGGAAACAGGTCGGAGGAATCCAACAGGATTCCTCAACATTTATTTTACTGTTGTTTTCACATATTGTAATATATGATGTGATATATAATCAGTGTTGATTATGTGTGTTGAATGATATCGATCGTTGATATTTGGGTATTTTAAATACCGTAAGAAATACTGGAATGTAGAAAAGGGGATTTTCAAAGTGTATTTTGAAAATAAAGTATTTATATAAAATCAATGGATTTTATATATAAAAGGAAATATTTGTAAAACATTTACAAATAAAATAGAAAGAGAAATATTTGTAAAACATTTACAAATAGAATTGAAAAGGAAATATGTAGAAAATAAATAGAAGTACAAAAGGATTATTTATTTAGAAAATAAATAGAAGTGTAAAAGAAATATTTATTTAGGAAATAAATAGAATTATCAAAAGGGAATTGTTTGATAAATAAATAGAATTGTATAAAAAGAGAATTTTACACTAAGAAAGTTTAGACCCGTGCTTCGCACACGGGTATAACAGAATATGAATTTAATGTAGATTTTAAATAGAAATATATTTTAACAGATAAGTGAAGAAGATAAATTTATAAATAATAATTTATAAATTAAATAAAGTATTTATCATTGGATAAATAGAATATATAAGTCAGGACTTATATGGAGAAGTAAGAATCGATTTCAACATCTATATTTGAAACTGAATATCGACGAAGAGTAAATTGGATAGAGTTAACCAGTTAGAGTTAACCAGTTAGAGTTAACTAGTAGAGTTAATTGAATATTAGTTATTCAATTAGAGTTAATCGAATATTAGTTTTTCAATTAGAGTTAATCGAATACTTGTTATTCAATTAGAGTTAATCGAATATTAGTTATTCGAATAAAGAGTTAACCAGATAGAGTTAATTGAACATAGTTAATCGAATTAGAATTTAATTTAATATTATTTATTCAATTATAGTTGATCGGATATAGTTATTTGAGATAGAATTAGTCAAACATAGTTATTCAGGATGAGTTTCCATTTCGTATGACTGCTAGCGTAATTCGCAGGGCTGAAGATAGCCTACAGCGGTTGGATATTTCCTGAGGGAATCAGACGTAACCATTGTGTTCGTTGCGATCTAGAGTCAAGCGAATGGAGTTAAATCGAATATTAGCTATTCGAAATAAAGTTAAAACAGGCATAGTTTATTCGAATATAATTAAAAGAGTTCATCAAATATAGTTTATTCGAATAGAATGAAAGAGTTAATCAAAAGAAATTAATCGAAATGAGTTAATCGAATTAGAGTTAATCGAGTTAGAGTTAGTCGAGTGTTAATTAATCGAGTTAGAGTTCGTCAAGTATTGATTAATCGAAGATAAGAATTTATCAAATAGAGTTATTCGAAATGAGTTAATCGAATATTAGTTATTCGAAAGGGGTTATCAAATATTAGTTATTTGAAAGGAGTTATCGAATTAGTTATTCAAAACGGATTATCGAATATTAGTTATTCGAAGGGGTTATCAAATATAGTTTATTTAAAATGAGTTAATTGAATATTAGTTATTCGAATGGAGTTAAATCGAATATTAGTTATTCGAAGTGAGTTAATCGAATATTAGTTATTCGAATTAAGTTAATCGAATATTAGTTGTTCGAAGTGAATTATTCGAATATTAGTTATTCGAAGTGAGTTAATCGAATATTAGTTATTCGAAGAGAGTTAATCGTCAAATTGGATTATATCGAATTCGGGAAAGTACTTATACTTTCTGGTGTTTAAATCAAGATTTATTTATTTATAAATTAGGTATTTATTTATTTATTCAAATTAAATAATAAAAGTTATATTTGAAGATTAGATATTTCGAAAGTAGGGATTATAACGTTATCGTTATAACCAATGTGTTTATAAAAGAAGTGGATTCGTAAATAGAATTCGTGAGGTTCGCAAGGAAGTTGTCAAAGGTTTAAAAAGATAAAATTTGCCTATTCCGAAGTTAAAACGTTGTTCAGTTAAGGTCTGAGAGGTAATTATACCCCAACTTGATTGACTTCCTTCTTAACTAAGGAATGGCTAAGGTTTGATAGTAAAGGATGGTTAAGTGAATTTAATTAATGAGTGAAATGGTTTGAGTTGGCATGGCGATATTTAACTTAAACATTAGTTTAAATCTAGTGAAGGAGTTTTGGAAATGTTTTCCAAATAAGAATCAGAAATTTTTTCTGATAATAAAAAATAAGAATTTAGAATATATGGAAACAGGAGATAAATAAACTAATGAACCAAGGAGATAAATGTTAAACGATGATTGATCGATATAATTTCCATCTGGAAATAATATCATTGTTTGCACATGTGCTTTTCTTTGATAGTTAAATCATAGACTATCAAAGTTTTGACCATTTTTCTGTCGTCGATACGGAGAGATCGGTTGGATATTTATCCGAGAACCACTCCGTATGGGCGTTGGTGTTTCAAATCAAATAGATTGAAGACAAATTGAAGACGGAGTTATGCAAGGGCTATCCTGTTTACAGAATAGTGCCTTCGGTTTGTCCAGTCTCAGGACAACCTGTATGGAAGAATGTTTGACAGAGTATATCTGGTGGATCATGTGAGTTGGTCGTTTCAAACGTATTTACGTTGGTGGCGGAGGAATTCGTTTCTCTTAGCTTATACCCGTGGTATTTTTGGGGAAATCAATTTGTGGTTTGACGGGTATGACGATGTGGCATTCAAAGTAAATGAATGAGTAATCTGTTGAAAGATACGTTATGACCTCCAGCCTCATCAACTGGGAAATGACAGAAATCGGGCAGGCAGCATGGCTAAGTGGGCCGCACCCAAATAGGGTATATTGTCACCATCTAGATAATATTCATATTTGTTACTTCATTCAATTCTGTATCTCCCGGGAATGATTATGTTGGTTTACCAACTGTAAGGTGACAATATATTCGATACACTCAAGCGAAATGAGTGGTCGGTCATGTGTGGCCGAGTTGCAAGATGTTCTTGTTGAACTCCAATGTATTTCTTCTAGAGTACACTGAGAGGAAGGTGGATCCATATCTTGTCATAGTTGGAATCCATTCCCCAAATAAGAGCCTGCGGTTTTGATTGTATATTATATATGTAGAACAGTAGATGCAAGCGTTTCTGCTAGATTTCTATTTACTTGATCTAGACATTATTATAATTTCAGACAAGTATCGTTTTAGAAATATTTTTGGGTTATCATAAGGTAAAAGCCATCTGTGTTTATGTGTGGATCGGTCTTATGATTATCCTTTGTTTCAAAAGGATTTTGAAAGTTAAATCAAATGATTTGAGTTTACTCACACTAGCCACATGATTGACCCGAAGTTTATTTTGTTTTATTTTCCCTAAACTCTTGGGTGCCCAATTTTGTATGGGCAGTCAAGTAGTCCGGATTTATAGATACTTGAAGAGCTAGAGCAGGAGGCTTCAGAGTTACATAGCTATGGTTATTTCCGCTGTGTTGTAAGTGTTGTACTTTGGAAATGATGTGTATATTCAAGTACAAATTTATATTTCAAAGTTATGTTATAATATATGTTATTCGTTCCGCTGTGAGATTCGTGTTACTCTGATGTTGTATGTTCTTTTTCTTCTATTCTAAGTTTCTATCTTATCTATTCTCACCCTCTAATTTCTTTCATGGACTATCCGGTCAATTTTCGAGTCTTGAACGGTCGACATGGTGTTGTATGCCGATATCCAGGATCGCAATTCCCTGGGTTGTTACAGTGGTATCAGAGCTTAAGGTTAAGAAATTACCTTCGCTCTGTAGCGTGACTCTGTAGAGATGGGGTTAGTAATACCCTAGATTGAGTTGAGTGTATATATACGAGTGAACATATTTTTTATTCAATATAAAATGGTTTTATATTATGGAGATTTATTGGTTGAGTTGTTTATGAGTTCTAGTCGATCAGTTTGGTCCACTGTATCAGTAGGGGTTTATAAACACTCGAATACGATGAACCGACACTGTATGTTTTGAAAAGAGGATAAATGAAATAATTTTATCCAAATTATATTTTGATATAAACAAAGTACAGATATTTTAAGGATTATAGTATATTGGATGTGCTGGTTGTGATTATAATCGAATAAGATTATAAAATGTGAAATGGTTATGTAAATAACCAATCAAAATTCGTATAAGTATTACGAAATGAATTTAATCTGAATTTAGAATCAGAATTGGAATTAAAAGTTGGAGAAGTGTTTGTAAATGGAATTGGATTAAATATATGTGAATTTTAAAATCCTGGTAGATTTTAAATTGGTTACAAGCATCGAAAAGGATATTTTGAAATGAATTTCAAAGTGGAAGGGTTTAAATATGGTTTTGAAATTGTTATAGTATTGAATTCACTTTGATAAGCTGGAAAATAATTATGATGATGACTGTGCAGCATCATCAGTGTTCATTTTCAAGTTCTAAGTGACGGATTACTACCAAAGGTTTTGTTTTTGAATTTATTTGAGAAAAGCAAGTTGTTTTGAATCCTGAAAAGGAAAGTTGATTTTCGATATGGTGAACTATTTAAAATTTCCAGGGAAAGACTATTTGAATTAAAACCAAATTGAATTGAAATTAGGAAAGCCAATTGGAATTAAAATAAAGCCAGTTAAGTGGAAAGTGAATTGAAATTTGCAAAAGAAAATTGGAGTTGAAATGGGATTAGAAGGATATCGAGAAATTTGGATTTATGGGATAGAAGTTTGAAATGAGATTCAGTTTGGATATAAGTGAATGGTTGTATTTGGGGATAAAAACAGATTGGAGTTTGATTGGGATGACATTGGTATATCCTGAGTTGATAGCAGATGGAAATGATACAATGATATGCCCGACAAAAGGGTACATGTTTCATTCAGTATAGGATTTATGACCCTGTTAGGCAAGCCGCTTGGCTGTTTGATTTTCTTTTGGGTTGGAGATGGCCCAGAGAGTTGAGTTGGAGTTTGAGCTATTGACCAGTACAAAGGAGTTGCTGGCGAAATTTTTCGAAAATTTCGGGTGTTAGAAAATTTTCAGGATTTTCGAAAATTTTCGTTGATAAGAATTAATTGAAATTTAATTGGTTCAGCTGAAACTGGAGTTAAAGAAGTAAAAATCATTTTTAACCCAGTTAATAAGATTGTTGCCTACCTTAGCAATTTCGAGGACGAAATTATTTTAAGGGGGGAAGAATGTAATGTCCCGTATATTTACAGTATAATAATTATTAATTTAATTATTTAAATAATGGTTTAGAGATTTAAATGGTGGTTTAATTAAATAACTTTGAATATTTAATTAATATAATAATTAAATAATATATTTAAATATGAAATAATCAGAATTAGCTAAAATGGCAATACGGTGTGAATTGGGCAATTCCAAATATATATTTCAGTTTAAAATTTTAATTACAATAACGTATATATTATTTTAACGACAGTTTGAACGTATAATTATATTATAATTATAATCGAGCTCGAAATGGCGCTGCAGTTCGCTATTTGGCAGTTCGAACTTCAACTGAATGTACAAGGTCCGTTTTAAATCGGATTTCTGTGAAGCAAGAAACGTTAGGAGCTGGTAAAGTATATTTTTCTAATGGAAGAGAAAAATCGGGATTTCATTGTGTAAATTTTGATTTATATGTCCAAATTAAATTTTAGAATAGTTACTATGAGCCATAACGATATATTTAATTATAATTAAATATTGGTATCGAATTTGGACAAATCCTCCTAGATGTAGTTATAATTCAATTTTTAGAATTTTAATGTATTTTTTAATTAATTAAATATGCAACTTTTTATTTGGAGTATTTTGCACCATATATTAATATTTTGGGGTTTCACAATATCAGTCAACCTACCAATATTATTATATATTTGGGATCGTGGTACGATACTCGACACGACTGTATTCTTACTTCTATCCATATCAGTTCGTATGTGATAGTTTTGACTTAATTACTTTATACGTAAGTTTAAGTGAAATATTATATATACATAAATGGTTACCTTTGTTACTAAGGAAATATTGCATCTTGAATTCCATTCACGCAAACTACACGTGCCTACCACCGTCCCTTACATTGTACACATCTATTAAAATATCTCCTAACCCGTTTCATTTCTTTGATCAAAGGAGGGCTACGTTCCCACCTTTTCAACCGCATCCTCAAACTTAAAAACGCAAGACAAAAAAATTCCCTTCCTCACAAAAATCAAATCGTAATTTCAGAAAAATCTGAATAAATCATATAGATTTCTATAAATTTGCAAAGTAAGTTCCCTTGAGTTTGTATTGCCTTGCTCTTCAATTCGAGAAGGGTTTTATTGAGTTCGAAACTCGTCAGTGGTCGCTGGGTTCTTAACAACGTTTCCTAGGCCTGGATTTCGAGGGCGTTTGAGGCTTGGATCCTCGAAGTTGACTTCGGTTTGGGGTTTCTGATGGTAAAAAGCACTCGGTGGGAGAATATGGGTGAGTTCGAAGCAGTCTAGTGACGCAATCTGTAGCCTTGATTTTTGAGAATCGCGATGGAGTATGGTGTTCGAAACTGTCGACCATCTATACTGGAGATTTGCGAGTTCGGTTCAGGTCTTGATGAGATGAAGTATGGTGATGTTTTGGTGAATTTCTGTTCAATCTTCTATCGATGTTGTACGAAAGGAGCTCGAAACTACTTGGAAGTCGCGTCTGGGAGGGGAGATGCGGATTACTCCTTTGGTGTATGATAGGGTGCAGATGTGGACGGGAAGTATTTTGATGATGTTTGTTTTGACATTCATGGTGGAATGGAAGAAGAGTTCCTGGAGGAAGTAATTTTCAAAATGGGTTGCTTGATTTACTGGAGTGCGGATTTAACAAAGAAGGAGGAGAGAAGGCATTAGCGGGTATGGGGTTAGATGGGCTGGATTTGAAGGGTAAAAGCCCATTTTAAATTATTTAAATTTAGATTGTTATAAAATAGTGTATTAAGTTTAAAAATTCATAACTCTCTCGTACAATATCAGAATCAAGCGAGACAAGATCCATTAGGATCGTATGGACGGACACTACCCAATGGAACTGACTGAAAGTAGATTGAAGACAGTTACAATTTATAACAAAATAAGTTGTCCGTCTGAATAAGGCAATGGTTATCGTTATTAACGATGATCGTCCAATGTGAGTAAAACTCACCAACTCTGAACAGTTATATTTCTATAACGTATTTTTAGAACTGATAATTATCTGTTGATTGTTGTGTGTTAACTGTTTGGTTGAATTGCTGATTGATTGGTTGAAAATATAGATAACGATATATATATAAATCATTAATTATTTATTGATTCTGTTTAGCAGAATATTTTATAGTGAAATGAAATTGATGTTAATTATATTGTTTAACATCTGTGGATGCAGGGAAACAGGTCGGAGGAATCCAACAGGATTCCTCAACATTTATTTTACTGTTGTTTTCATATATTGTAATATATGATGTGATACATAATCTGTGTTGATTATGTGTGTTGAATGATATCGATCATTGTCATTTGGGTATTTTAAATACTATAAGAAATACTATAATGCAGAAAGAGGGATTTTCAAAGTGTATTTTGAAAATAAAGTATTTATATAAAATAAATGGATTTTATATTTAAAAGGAAGTATTTTTGAAAACAAATTGAAAAGGAAATATTTGTAAAACATTTACAAATAAAATAGAAAGAGAAATATTTGTAAAACATTTACAAATAGAATTGAAAAGGAAATATGTAGAAAATAAATAGAAGTAAAAAGGATTATTTATTTAGAAAATAAATAGAAGTGTAAAAGAAATATTTATTTAGGAAATAAATAGAATTATCAAAACGGAATTGTTTGATAAATAAATAGAATTGTATAAAAAGAGAATTTTACACTAGGAAAGTTTAAACCCGTGCTTCACACACGGGTATAACAGAATATGAATTTAAAGTAGATTTTAAATAGAAATCTATTTTAATAGATAAGTGGAGAAGATAAATTTGTAAATAATATTTTATAAATTAAATAAAATATTTATCATTGGATAAATAGAATATATAAGTCATGACTTATATGGAGAAGTAAGAATCGAACATCGATATTTGTAACTGAATATCGACGAAGAGTAAATTGGATAGAGTTAACCAGTTAGAGTTAATCAATAGAGTTAATTGAATATTAGTTATTCAATTAGAGTTAATCGAATATTAGTTATTCAATTAGAGTTATTCGAATACTAGTTATTCAATTAGAGTTAATCGAATATTAGTTATTCGAATAAAGAGTTAACCAGATAGAGTTAATTGAACATAGTTAATCGAATTAGGATTTAATTGAATATTAGTTATTCAATTAGAGTTGATTGAATATAGTTATTTGAGATAGAGTTAGTCAAACATAGTTATTCAGGATGAGTTGCCATTTCGTACGACTGCTAGCGTAATTCGCAGGGCTGAAGATAGCCTATGGCGGTCGGATGTTTCCTGAGGGAATCAGGCATAACCATTGTGATCGCTGCGGTCTAGAGTCAAGCGAATGGAGTTAGATCGAATACTAGCTATTCGAAATAAAATTAAAACAAACATAGTTTATTCGAATAGAATTAAAAGAGTTAATCGAATATAGTTTATTCGAATAGAATGAAGGAGTTAATCAAAAGAAGTTAATCGAAATGAGTTAATCGAATTAGAGTTAATTGAGTTAGAGTTGTCGAGTGTTAGTTAATCGAGTTAGAGTTGTCGAGTGTTAGTTAATTGAGTTAGAGTTGTCGAGTGTTAGTTAATCGAGTTAGAGTTCGTCGAGTATTGATTAATCGAAGATAAAAATTTATCGAATAGAGTTATTCAAAATGAGTTAATTGAATATTAGTTATTCGAAAGGGGTTATCGAATATTAGTTATTCGAAAGGAGTTATCGAATTAGTTATTCGAAAGGGGTTATCGAATATTAGTTATTCGAAGGGGTTATCAAATATGGTTTATTCAAAATGAGTTAATCGAATATTAGTTATTCGAATGGAGTTAAATCGAATATAAGTTATTCGAAGTGAGTTAATCGAATATTAGTTATTCGAAGTGAGTTAATCGAATATTAGTTATTCGAAGTGAGTTAATTGAATATTAGTTATTCGAAGAGAGTTAATCGTCGAATTCGATTATATCGAATTCGGGAAAGTACTTATACGTTCCGGTGTTTAAATCAAGTTTTATTTATTTATAAATTAGGTGTTTATTTATTTATTCAAATTAAAGAATAAAAGTTATATTTGAAGATTAGACATTTTAGAAGTAGGGATTATAACGTTATCGTTATAACCAATGTTTTTATAAAAGAAGTGGATTCGTAAATAGAATCCGTGAGGTTCGGAAGGAAGTTGTTAAAGGTTTAAAAAGATAAACTTTGTCTATTCCGAAGTTAAAATGTTGTTCAGTTAAGATCTGAGAGGTAATTATACCCAAACTTGATTGACTTCCTTCTTAACTAAGGAATGGCTAAGGTTTGATAGTAAAGGATGGTTAAGTGAATTTAATTGTTGAGTAAAATGGATTGAGTTGGCCTGGCGATGTTTGATTTAAACATCAGTTTAAATCCAGTGAAGGGGTTTTGGAAATATTTTCCAAATAAGAATCAAAAATGTTTTCTGATAATAGAAAATAAGAATTTAGAATATATGGAAATAGGAGATAAGTAAATTAATGAAACAAGGAGATAAATGTTAAACGATGATTGATCAATATAATTTCCATCTGGAAATAACATCGTTGTTTGCACACGTGTTTTTCTTTGATAGTTAAATCACAGACTATCAAAGTTTTGACCATTTTTCCGTCGTCAATACGGAGAGACCGGTTGGATATTTATCCGAGAACCACTCCGTATGGGCGTTAGCGTTTCGAATCAAATAGATCGAAGACGGAGTTATGCAAGGGCTATTCTATTTACAGAATAGTGCCTTTGGTTTGTCTAGTCCTATGACAACCTGTATGGAAGAATGTTTGACAAAGTATATCTGGTGGATCATGTGAGTTGATCGTTTCAAACGTATTTATGTGGGTGGCGGAGGAATTCGTTTCTCTTAGCTTATACCCTTGGTATTTTTGGGGAAATAAATTTGTGGTTTGATGGGTATGACGATGTGGCATTCAAAGTAAATTAATGAGTAATCTGTTGAAAGGTACATTATGACCTCCAGCCTCATCAACTGGGAAATGACAGAAATCGGGCAGGCAACATGGCTAAGTGGGCCGCACCCGGGTATATTGTCACCATCTAGAGAATATTCATATTTGTTACTTCTTTCAATTCTGTATCTCCCGGGAATGGTTATGTTGGTTTACCAACTGTAAGGTGACAATATATTCGATACACTCAAGCGAAATGAGTGGTCGGCCATGTGTGACCGAGTTGCAAGATGTTCTTGTTGAACTCTAGTGTATCGCTTCTAGAGTACACTGAGCAGAAGGTGGATCCATACCATGTCATAGTTGGAATCCATTCCCCAAATTAGAGCCCACGGTTTTGATTGTATATTATATATGTAGAACGTTAGATGCAAGTGTTTCTGCTAGATTTATATTTACTTGATCTAGACATTATTATAATATCAGACAAATATCGTTTTAGAAATATTTTTGGGTTATCATAAGGTAAAAGCCATCCGTGTTTATGTGTGGATCGGTCTTATGATTATCCTTGTTTCAAAAGGATTTTGAAAGTTAAATCAAATGATTTGAGTTTACTCACACCAGTCACATGACTGACCTGGATTTTATTTTGTTTTGTTTTCCCTAAACTCTTGGGTGCCCAATTTTGTACGGGCAGTCAAGTAGTCAGGATTTATAGATACTTAAAGAGCGGGAGCAGGAGGCTTCAGAATTATATAGCTATGGTTATTTCCGCTGTGTTGTAAGTGCTGTAGTTTGGAAACGATGTGTATATTCAAGTACAAATTTATATTTCAAAGTTATGTTATATAATATATGTTATTTGTTTCGCTGTGAGATTCGTGTTACTCTAATGTTGTAAGTTCTTCTTCTTCTATTATAAATTTCTATCTTATCTATTCTCACCCTCTAATTTCTTTCATAGACTATCCGGTCAATTTTCGAGTCTTGAATGGTTGACATGGTGTTGTATGTCGATATCCAGGATCCCAATTCCCCGGGTCGTTACAGCTGATGTCTCGATTGGGCCGATCATCCAGTACGAGGTTATAAGTGACTTGAGATCTGAATATATTTAGAGATTTTTGAATTGTTGTTCCGTTTAGACCCAGAACTGACTCGTATGGATAGTGTGTCTAACATTGAAATTAACTGCGTAGCACTGATCTTTGTTGATATATATCGGAGTTGTTGCAATAAATTATGCTCGTCTCTAAGACATATGAACTTAGATGTTATGCATTAATAGAAATCAGTGACATGTCGTGAATTTTCAATGTGGCATATTTGAGTTATGAAATGAACTAGTGATGATCAAAGATTGCTTATTAAAGCATAGCTTTGTGTATATCGTGACCTCGACGAACCTCACACCCCGGATTAATGGCAAAATGATGATTATGTTGTATACATATCTTTATTAAATTTGAAAGATTCGGCGGTAGATCTAATTGCGAAACCTGGGGAAATTAAAGTATATACGGTGTCCGATGTTTGGATGAAAACCGAGATATATACTTCGTGCTCTGTATTTGGTGTCCAATGTCTGGATGTTAGCCGGGAGATACTTCGGTTCGTGTCCTCGATTATTCTTTCTTGTCAGGAACCATCATATTGGAAACCCAACAACCAATATGAGCATTTCGTTTTGTTTGTAAACTATGTATGTGGGCATAGCCACTATGCTTGCTAAGATTAATATATTTATTTGTGAAATGGTGTTCTACGCTATGCACTAATATTAGTATTAAATGAGTATTTTCACATATGAAAACATTTTTTGTTATCATAACACATAACTTTCTCATTTAGTGTGTGATTGCATTGTGTGATGTGGGACGAGCATATGATAGCTTCATTTTTTTAAAAATCATATGCGAATTTCTGTGCATGGGAATTCACATGGAGTAAACCCGTTCCGCATTAGCGGCGCGGTCCGGTGAATTTCCAAAATTATTTCCTGGGTTACTGCACCTATATCACTCATGTTATTTCGTATTTAATTTGACTAATATGAGAATGATTTAGTCCGGATTTGAGTGTTTGTTGTGTTTCTTTTTATGCAATACGTTCGGGTCAGCCTGAGTTTTCAGTTATTGAAGGCGGCATTATGAAGATGAAGATGGAACTTGAAGGATGTATTATTATTATTCCGCTGCAAATATTGGTATGTTTATGATAATTAACTCTGATAATTGTTGAAATTATAACCAAATGTATGTTTTAACGGCTTCATGGACTGTTATTTCTTTATTATATTTTGTCCTTCCACTGCAAGATTTTGTATTTATTTTCTTCTTTCTTCGTTTTCTTATATAAATCCCAATAACTATATGTATTTTTGATTTTTTTCAAGCCGACATTGGGGATCATTGTCGTTTTGAACGGTTAAAAAAATCCATGCCGTTACATTTGGTATCAGAGCTTTGGTTTAGCGAAAACCTTGGCTCTATTTGCGATTAACTCATTTGAGATAGGGTAGTAATATCCTAGAATGAGTTTGTGTGTATATGAGAGAGCATACTTGTAATTTTGATATAAAATTATTTTGTATTGTGTTGGTTTGTTCCGTTGAGTATTTATGGATTCCGGTCGGTACTTGGGACGCCAATGCATCGATATGGATTCCTAAGCACTTGAATATGAGTCATTGACATAATATTGTTTTGAATTATATAATATAAAGAGAGAAAATTATTTGAAAATATATGAATTTTGATTTTGTTGATAATAATATTGGATTTTTATCATTTATTATTTGATTAATCAATAATTAAAACTATTGTTATTGAATGGTTTAAGAAAATTTTGAAATATTGAAAAGAAATTGATAATGAAATAAGATGAACTTAAATATGGAATTGAGATTTAAATTTGGGTGCTTTTGAAGTATTGTTTTGCGAATGGTTTAGAATAATATAACTTTATTTTACAAGTTGTTTCATATAGAAAATGTTTTCAAATGAATTTTGGAAAAATTGTGTATTTCCTTCTTGACATTGGGAAATGACTTCGGTGATGAGTGCATGCATCATCGACGTTTATTTTCTAGAGTCTAAGTGGGGAGACCACTTAGAACTATTATATCTTACTTTGAAAAAATTGAATTTCATTTAAATCTTTTGTAGAATGGTTGTATATAAAAGATATAATATATGTATTGTTTTGAAAGTTGATTTGGAAATAAACCTGAAGTTGAATTCTTAATTCTAGAATAATAAATGAAATGAATAAAACGTGTAAAATATATATATAAAAAAAGAATTTGTAACGTCTCGGATTTTTAGCCAGTTAATATTGAATATTTATACTTATTTTAAATATTTAATTGGGATAATAAGGTTATTTTTACATGAATTTATCGATTTAATAATCGGTATACGATTTAATATTGAATATAATGATAATAATTGAATTCAGAATTTAAAACTGAATCGAAACTATTGATTATTATAAATTCTAGTTGAATTAGAATGATAATAATAATTTATTTTCGATGAATTTAATTGTTTTAAATTGATTTATATTTTAATCAATCGAATTTAATTTAAATAGTCAGTTTAAATTAATATCTTTTGCAAACAACCGAATCAGGCTTCACAACCTGTTTCAGTGTGTCCAGAATAGTGTTATAACCCTAGGGATGCCGGTTGCTATGCTAAAATCAGAGTTCGAACTCGTAAGATATGTTAATTAAAGAAATACACATTTATTTCAAATCAAAATAAATAAAATATTTATATAACATTTCAAAGTCGACCTATACGTTTAAATCACGCAGACCAAATTTATTTTCTTTTCTCGAGTAGGAAATAATGTTTCACTCCCTCCGTATCAAGGAGACAACGAAATAAATGGCAGTACGTATTGTCTTTGAATTGTTTGTATAAGTTAAGCTATTAACTTCTTATTCTTCATTTCTAAATCCATGAAGAAACACCTCAGCTAAATTACTTCGTTCCATTTTCTTTTCCCCAGTTATTCGAAATCGATTTCACGAAAAAAAAGGAAGATAAAATTATGAATCGCGATGAGCCTGGAGGATCGAAAGTGAAGGAAGACTCAGGAGGCACGCGCGTACGGCAGTACGATGAAAAAGAGGCGATGTTGATCGCGTATGGAAACGTAATGGAAAAGGGGCGATGTTGATTTTTGATGTTCGATTTAGGGCATGTCGAACTCACGGTTTTTAGGAACAGGTTCGAGTACAGTGCGAGTTTAGGAAGGGTCGATGCTGTGATCAAAGCTTTTGTTGAAAGGCAGAGCTTTGTGGTTGATGATCAAAGAAGGGCTTTGAATAGCTAGCTTAGTGTTTAGCATTGATTCGCGAGCCTAACACCCTGGTATGGACCAAAAATGGGAGAGGATGTAGTGACCCACATTTTTAGCTGTTGAACAATTTATTTATTTAATTATTAAATATAGATTTATCGATAGCGAGAACGTGAATTAAATAATATTGAATATTTAATTAAGATTTATAATGAATAATAAATTGTAAATATCGAAATAGTCGGAAATAGTGAAATTCACAATATCGGGTGAATTGAATAGCATACGAGATTTGGTGGAGTTTCGAGTCGAAATATAATAACGATTATATTGAATCAATGACAGTTGAACCTATAAATTATAATATAATTATAATCGAGCTCGAAATGGCGCTGCAGTTCGCTATTTGGCGATTTGAACTTCAACTGAATGTACAGAGTTCGTTTTAAATCAGATTTCTGTGAAACAAGAAATGTTAGGAGCTGGTGAAGTATATTTTTCTAGTGAAAGAGAAAAATCGAGATTTCGTCGTATATATTGGAAGTTATGTCCAAATTAAATATTCAAAAAAAAAACAGCGGTATATTCGTTCGTGGCCATAACGGTTATTTAAGAATATTTGAATATCGGGTGTGAATTTAGACAAGGTTCTTTTGGGAAATAGTGATAATTTAATTTTTAGAATTTTATGGTAATTTTTAATTAATTTAATAAGCAACTATTTATTTGGGGTATTTGGCACCCTGTATCGACATTTCGGGGTTTCACAATATGAGTTCATCTACCAGTATTATTACATTTTTGGGACCAGAGCACGTCACTCATTTCAATGATATTTTTGTTTCTGTCCATAACTGTCCCTACGTGAACAGAATATTTCATAGTGGGGTACGCTATGTTTTTAACTTAAAACAAACTAAACTGAATGGTTAACTGGTCAAACGAACTCGAAATTCAACGAAACAAGTTTCATACGAAACCGTAGGAAGAGGTCTAGTGAAACGTCAAGGCCTCATATTTTTAGGATTTTTTTCTGGAATCGTTAGGAATTATTTCTCGGTGTTTTTCATCGATATTTTCTTAGTGATTTTCACAAATAGTTTCGAAACTCTACGGAACCAGTTTTATGGAGTCTAAAATATAAGGATATGTCAGGATATCAAAATTCATCGCATTTGGTATTGCTTTGTGGTCGTAACGAGCTAAAAAAAATGTCGACGAGAATATAAACGAATATAATAATATAAAATATCTAAAATATCTCTTTGGAAATATCTAAGTTAATTTCCCTTATAAATAGGGATTAAGTGCCTCCCTTAAGACCTAAATCATCCTTTCAATTTTCTGTAAAATGAGCCGCCACCAGTACATAAAACGTGAAGAACACAAAAATCAAAAACCCAAACAAAATCAACAAAATTCCAAAAACTATGTAGATGGATTGATGAAAGAAATAGCTTCATCTTGGTACCACTTCTGTTGGGATCGACGCTCAGTGCTGGAGTTCGTCACTACATCGCTCGGGGTCAACGCAGTAAACTTAAGCGTTGGTTCCGGTGAAGCTAGGGTTCAAACCCATTGGAAATCGAAGCATTTAATCTTGATGTGGGTGTTAGATTTGGATTTTTGGTTGTGTGTACCACCTGTGAACGAGGTCTAGGAGGATTCCGATCTGGAAGTAATCGCACGAATCACTGGAGGCAGCCGACATCGACTTCAGGAAGGGGGTTCGACGCGAGCTCCAGGGTGGTGTCAAGTTTGACGAGATGGTGACTGGAAGGTGGGGGTTTAGGTGGCGAACTGATTGGAGTTGGTTGCGCTGGTCATCGGTGACCGGAGCGACGACAGGAGGTAGTCAACGTTGGGTTGGTTGTAAGGAGGAGCGGGTTTTTCCCTTTACTGGAATTCGTGATTTTCACTTTTGAGGGAGAGGAGCTAATCGGGTCTGAAGTCAAATACCAGGGAGAGGCCGGTTTTTTCATTGTTGGGCCCGATATGAAGGTGAAGGCCCGTATAGAAATAATATATATATATATATATAGTTTAATTCTAAGTTCAAGCAATGTATATTAACTTGTGAACGTGATAACTTGTTCGTACGAGGTCGGATTCGCGAACCGTAAGTTGCGTTGGGACCGTATGGACGGACACTACGCACTGGAACTGACCGGGAGTGGAATGGAGCTCGTATGAATTTATGGCGAAATGAATTGTTTGATTCAAATCAAATAAACAATTTATCTTTCTTTAACGATGAACTGCCAAAGTGAGTAAATCTCACTAACTCTGAATAGTTTATAATTTCATGTTATATTTTTAGAACTGTTAGAAATTGTCTGTTTGACTGTGTGTTGGTTGATTGATTGAACTGCTAGTCAGTTAGTTAAATTTCTATATTGATTCTGTTTAACAGAATATATCATATGGAACTGAAAGTGATGTTATCTATATTGTTTAACATCTGTGATGCAGGGAAACAGGTTGGAGGAATCCGACTGGATTCCTCAACAGTTATTTTATTGTTTTTCATATATTGTTATATGATGTGATATAAAATCTGTGGGCGATTATATGTACTTGGACGATATTGAACATCGTGATTGATATGATTGAATACCATAACATACCGGAATGTAGATAAGGGAATTTTCAAAGTGATATTGAAAATAGAATATTTATAAAATGGGATATTTATAAATAAGAGATATTTATAAAGTGGAATATTTATAAATAGGAAATGTTTATAAATTGGGATATTTATAAATAAGAGATATTTATAAAGTGGAATATTTATAAATAGGAAATGTTTATAAATTGGGATATTTATAAATAGGAGATATTCAAAAAGGAAATAATTTCAAACCATTTTCTTTTTGAATGGAAAGGCCTGTGTGGCGGGTTTGGGGATTTCCCCGATGCTCCCGATACAATGGAGGTTATGGCGAATTTTCCCGGGAATTTAAGGAGTTAGGGTATTTCAAGAATAAATTTGAAAAGGAAATATTTGTAAACCATTTACAAATAGAATTGGAAAGGTAACATTATAAAAAGAACATTTGTAAAGTGTAGAACCGTTATTTAAAAGTAAATATTTTCAAATGAATAAAACGTTGTTAAAAAGGAAATCTTTATAAAGTGAATAAAGTAAATCGAATATAGACAATCGAAAGGAGTTAATCGAATATGGTATTCGAAGTTAGTTAATCGAATATGGTATTCGAAGTTAGTTAATCGAATATAGACATTCGAAAGGAGTTAATCGAATATGGTATTCGAAGTTAGTTAATCGAATATGGTATTCGAAGTTAGTTAATCGAATATAGACATTCGAAAGGAGTTAATCGAATATGGTATTCGAAGTTAGTTAATCGAATATGGTATTCGAAAGTTAGTTAATCGAATATGTTATTCGAAAGGGGTTAGTCAAGTCGAGTTAGTCAAATAGAGTTAACCAGTTAGAGTAAATCAGTTAGAGTTAACCAGTTAGAGTTAATCAAATCGAGTTAACCAGTTGGAGTTAATTAGTTAGAGTTAATCGATTAGAGTTAAAACGAACTAGAGTTAATCAAATATAGTTATTTGAGACAGAGTTAGTCAAGTTAGTCGAGCCTAGTAAATCGAATCGAATTGGTCGAACCAAGTAAGTCGAGTTAAGTTAGTCAAGTTAGTCGAGCCTAGTTAATCGAATCGAATTGGTCGAACCAAGTAAGTCGAGTTAGTCGAGTCAAGTTAAGTTAGTCGAGTTAAGTTCGTCGAGTTAAATAAATCGATGTTAGTTTCATCGAAAGGAGTTATCGATGTTAGTTTCATCGAAAGGAGTTATCGATGTTAGTTTCATCGAAAGGAGTTATCGATGTTAGTTTCATCGAAAGGAGTTATCGATGTTAGTTTCATCGAAAGGAGTTATCGATGTTAGTTTCATCGAAGGGAGTTATCGATTATAGTTTAATCGAAGTGAGATTTTCAAATATGAGATATTTGAAAAGGAAGAGTTATCGAATATTAGTTATTCGAAGAGAGATTATCGAATATCGTTTATTCGAGAAGGAGCTAATCGAACATAGGTTATTCGAAGAAGAGTTAATCAAATAGAGATTTCTCGAAGAGAGTTAATCGGCAAATTCGATTATATCGAATTCGGGAAAGTACTTATACTTTCCAGTGTTTAAATAGAGATTTATGTATTTATAAATAAATAAGTGTTAGGTTAATTATTCACTAATAAGAATAGATGTTATAATTAAAGTTAGATAATTCGAAAGTAGGGATTATAACGTTATCGTTATAACCAATGTTTTAAATATAGAAGTAGATTAGTAAAATTGGATCCGAGAAAGGCGTAAAGAAGTTGTTAAAGATTAAAAGATAAACTTTGACCATTTTGAAGTTATAACGTTGTTCAGTTAAGGTCTGAGAGGTAATCATACCCCAACTTGAGTGACTTCCTTCTTAACTAAGAAATGGTAAGGTTTGATCGTAAAGGAGTTTTGGAAATGTTTTCCAAACAAGAATCAGGAATGTTTTCTAAATACAGAAAAGAAGGAATGGAAATGTTTCCAGTGTTGATAACGTATATTTTCTAAATATAGAAAATAGCAAATGTTGAATATAGGGAAACAGGAGATGTAAAATGAACTAAAGAGATAAATGTTAAATGATGTTTGTTTGATATAATTTCCTTCTGGAAATAATATCTTGTTTGCACACTTGTTTTCTTTGATAGTTAAATCACAGACTATCGAAGTTTTGACCATTTTAACGTTGTTAATATGGAGAGACCGGTTGGATTGTTATCCAAAGAACCACTCTATATTGGCATAAGCGTCGCGGAATCATATATGCCAAAGATAATTGAAGACGGAGTAAAATGCAAGGGCTATCCTGTTTACAGAATAGTGCCTTCGGTTTTTCCAGTCCCAGGACAACTTGTATGGACGAAGGTCTGACAGAGTATATCCAATGGATCGCGTAGGTTGATCTGTTCAAACGTATTCACGTTTGGTGGCGGAGGAATTCGTTTCTCTTAGCTGTATACCCGTGTTATTTTGGATAAGTCAATTTGTGATTTGGTGGGTATGACGATGTGACATTCTAAGTGAATGGAGATGGATGTCTGACAGAGTATTTCCAGACGATTACGTACATTGATTTCTCCAACCGTACCAAGAGTGGAAGCGAAGAAGGAAACTTCTTTTAGCTGACACGTAATGTACTGTTGTAAAACGTCAATTAGTGATTTCGATGGATTTGACAATGTAGCATTCGAAGTGAATCTGATGTGGTGATAAAGCGTATCTTCTAGCCTCATCAACCGGTAAATGACAGAAATCGGGCAGGCAGCATGGCTAAGTCGGTCGCACCGAAGTAGGGTGTATAATCACCTATCTAGTGAATATTCATTTATTTCTTAAATCTATCAATGCTGTCCCATATATATACGGGAACGGTTGCTGATCCCAACCGTTGGTGATGTACATTCGATACACTCAAGCGAAATGAGTGGTCGGTCATGTGTGGCTGAGTTGCAAGATGTTCCTGTTGAACTCCAGTGTATCGTTCCTAGAGTACACTGATCGGAAGGTGGTTCCATACCTTGTCATAGTTGGAAATCCAATCATCCAATACGTGCTTGCGATTTTGATTGTATACTATATATGTAGTAACGTGAGATGCAAGCGTTTCTGCTAGATTGATATTTATTTGTACATAGACATTATTATAATATCAGAAGGATATTGCTTTACAAAGTTGTTTGGATTCTCATAAGGGAAAAACCCGTTCCGTTATGCGGCGTGGTCTTGTGAGATATCCCTTATTAAATCAAGTATTAAATTGTTTTACTCACACCAGTCCCATGACTGACCCGGAGTTTATTTTGTTGTTTTCCCTAAACTCTTGGGTGCCTAAATTTGTACGGGCAGTCAAGTAGTCGGGATTTTACAGATACACTTGGAGAGCTTGGAGCAGGAGGCTTCAGGATTCTATAACTATTATTATTTCCGCTGTTGTTGTAAGTGTTGTACTCTGATAAGTGTTATTGTATACATATACTGATGTTATTTCAAAGATATGTTATGTTATATTTTATTCGTTTCGCTGTGAGATTCGTGTTTACTCTGATGATGATGTTCTTCTTCTTCTTCTATTCTATAAGTTCTATCTTATCTATCCTCACCCTCTAATTTCTTTCATTAACAACCGGGATTTTTTGATGTTTTGGTTATCGACGTCGGGCTTACGTCGATAACCAAAGTCGCCGAAAATCCGGGTTACTACAGTTGGTATCAGAGCTTAAGTTAAGAATTACTTGGCTCTGTGGCGTGACTCGGTAGAGATAGGGTTAGTAATACCCTAGATTGAGTTTGAGTGTATATATACGAGTGAACGTATTTGTTATTAATATAAAATGATTTTATATTGTGGAGATTTATTGGTTGAGTTGTTTATGAATTCTGGTCGATCAGTTTGATCCACTGTATCGATAGGGGTTACCAGACACTCGAATACGATGAACCGACACGGTATGTTTTAAAAGAGGGTAAATGGAATAATTTTACCCGAATATATTTTGATATAATATATTGGTTATGTTGGTTGTTATTATAATCGAATGAGGTTATAAGAAGTGAAATGGTTATGTAAATAACTGATCAGAATTCATATAAGTAAAGTATATGAAATAAAATGAAGAAAAATCTGAATTTAAATCAGATTGGAATTAAAATAAGGAAATTTTAAGTTCCTGGGAGATTTTGAAAATGTTTTCAATCTGAAAATGATATAGTATTGAACTCACTTGTTCGCTGGAAAATATACTCCAATGGTGCATCATCGGTGTTCATTTTCGAGTTTGTAAGTGACGGATTACTAGCAAAAGCTTCGTTTTTGAATTATTTTGAGAAAACAAGTGGTTTAGAAATTCAAATGTTTTGAATTGGTGTTATGATTTCAAATTAATTTGAAATGAACTCAGGAATTTAAAATTTTGGACTTAAAATTTAACTAATGAAGTTAAATAGATTGAGATGGTATAAATGAATAAATAAATTTAAATTTAACTTGAACTAAGTTGAATAAGACAGATTTGATTGGAAAATAATCTGGAATGGAAATTTCATTGATGAGTTAAGAATTTGAAATTGATATTGGAGTTTGAATGGAATTTGGTTTAATATAACCGAATGATTGGATTTGAGAATAAATCGATTTGAGTTGATTGGAATGACATCGGTATATGTTAAAGTGATAACAGATTGAAGGGATATAATGATATGCCCGACAAAAAGGTACCAGTTTATATTTGATATGAGTTTGAGATTTTGATGAGCCGAATTGGCAAGCCGCTTGGCTGTTTGATTTTCTTTTGGGTTGGAGAAGGCCCAGAGAGGCGAGTTGGAGTTTGAGATATCGACCAGTACAAAGGAGGTGCTGGCGAATTTTTTTTAAAAGTTAAGGCGTTAGAAAATTTTCAGGATTTTGGAAAATTTAGTTAGTCAAAATAAATTAATATTTTAGTCGATATTAATTGGTTCAGTTGAAACCAGAGATAAGAGGTAAACAGATAAATTTTTACCCAGTAGATAGGGTCGTCCCCTAGCTTAGCAATTTCGAGGACGAAATTTTATTAAGGGGGGAAGATTGTAGTGACCCACATTTTTAGCTGTTGAACAATTTATTTATTTAATTATTAAATATCGATTTATCGATAGCGAGAACGTGAATTAAATAATATTGAATATTTAATTAAGATTTATAATGAATAATAAATTGTAAATATCGAAATAGTCGGAAATAGTGAAATTCACAATATCGGGTGAATTGAATAGCATACGAGATTTGGTGGAGTTTCGATTTGAAATATAATAACGATTATATTGAATCAACGACAGTTGAACGTATAAATTATAACATAATTATAATCGAGCTCGAAATGGCGCTGTAGTTCGCTATTTGGCGATTTGAACTTCAACTGAATGTACAGAGTTCGTTTTAAATCGGATTTCTGTGAAACAAGAAATGTTAGGAGCTGGTGAAGTATATTTTTCTAGTGAAAGAGAAAAATCGAGATTTCGTCTTATATATTGGAAGTCATGTCCAAATTAAATATTCAAAAAAAACAGCGGTATATTCGTTCGTGGCCATAACGATTATTTAAGAATATTTGAATATCGGGTGTGAATTTAGACAAGGTTCTTTTGGGAAATAGTGATAATTTAATTTTTAGAATTTTATGGTAATTTTTAATTAATTTAATAAGCAACTATTTATTTGGGGTATTTGGCACCCTGTATCGACATTTCGAGGTTTCACAATATGAGTTCATCTACCAGTATTATTACATTTTTGGGACCAGAGCACGTCACTCATTTAAATGATATTTTTGTTTCTGTCCATAACTGTCCCTACGTGAACAGAATATTTCATAGTGGGATACGCTATGTTTTTAACTTAAAACAAACTAAACTGAATGGTTAACTGGTCAAACGAACTCGAAATTCAACGAAACAAGTTTCATACGAAACCGTAGGAAGAGGTCTAGTGAAACGTTAAGGCCTCATATTTTTAGGATTTTTTTCTGGAATCGTTAGGAATCATTTCTCGGTGTTTTTCATCGATATTTTCTAAGTGATTTTCACAAATAGTTTCGAAACTCGACGGAACCAGTTTTATGGAGTCTAAAATATAAGGATATGTCAGGATATCAAAATTCATCGCATTTGGTATTGCTTTGTGGTCGTAACGAGCTAAAAAAAATGTCGACGAGAATATAAACGAATATAATAATAGAAAATATCTAAAATATCTCTTTGGAAATATCTAAGTTAATTTCCCTTATAAATAGGGATTAAGTGCCTCCCTTAAGACCTAAATCATCCTTTCAATTTTTTGTAAAATGAGCCGCCACCAGTACATAAAACGTGAAGAACACAAAAATCAAAAACCCAAACAAAATCAACAAAATTCCAGAAACTATGTAGATGGATTAATGAAAGAAATAGCTTCATCTTGGTACCACTTCTGTTGGGATCGACGCTCAGTGCTGGAGTTCGTCACTACATCGCTCGGGGTCAACGCGGTAAACTTAAGCGTTGGTTCCGGTGAAGCTAGGGTTCAAACCCATTGGAAATCGAAGCATTTAATCTTGATGTGGGTGTTAGATTTGGATTTTTGGTTGTGTGTACCACCTGTGAACGAGGTCTAGGAGGATTCCGATCTGGAAGTAATCGCACGAATCACTGGAGGCAGCCAACATCGACTTCAGGAAGGGGGTTCGACGCGAGCTCCAGGGTGGTGTCAAGTTTGACGAGATGGTGACTGGAAGGTGGGGGTTTAGGTGGCGAACTGATTGGAGTTGGTTGCGCTGGTCATCGGTGACCGGAGCGACGGCAGGAGGTAGTCAACGTTGGGTTGGCTGTAAGGAGGAGCGGGTTTTTCCCTTTACTGGAATTCGTGATTTTCACTTTTGAGGGAGAGGAGCTAATCGGGTCTGAAGTCAAATACCAGGGAGAGGCCGGTTTTTTCATTGTTGGGCCCGATATGAAGGTGAAGGCCCGTATAGAAATAATATATATATATAGTTTAATTCTAAGTTCAAGCAATGTATATTAACTTGTGAACGTGATAACTTGTTCGTACGAGGTCGGATTCGCGAACCGTAAGTTGCGTTGGGACCATATGGACGGACACTACGCATTTGAACTGACCGGGAGTGGAATGGAGCTCGTATGAATTTATGGCGAAATGAATTGTTTGATTCAAATCAAACAAACAGTTTATCGTTCTTTAACGATGAACTGCCAAAGTGAGTAAATCTCACTAACTCTGAACAGTTTATAATTTCATGTTGTATTTTTAGAACTGTTAGAAATTGTCTGTTTGACTGTGTGTTGGTTGATTGATTGACCTGCTAGTCAGTTAGTTAAATTTCTATATTGATTCTGTTTAACAGAATATATCATATGGAACTGAAAGTGATGTTATCTATATTGTTTAACATCTGTGATGCAGGGAAACAGGTTGGAGGAATCCGACTGGATTCCTCAACAGTTATTTTATTGTTTTTCATATATTGTTATATGATGTGATATAAAATCTGTGGGCGATTATATGTACTTGGACGATATTGAACATTGTGATTGATATGATTGAATACCATAACATACCAGAATGTAGATAAGGGAATTTTCAAAGAGATATTGAAAATAGAATATTTATAAAATGGGATATTTATAAATAAGAGATATTTATAAAGTGGAATATTTATAAATAGGAAATGATTATAAATTGGGATATTTATAAATAAGAGATATTTATAAAGTGGAATATTTATAAATAGGAAATGTTTATAAATTGGGATATTTATAAATAGGAGATATTCAAAAAGGAAATAATTTCAAACCATTTTCTTTTTTAATGGAAAGGCCTGTGTGGCGGGTTTGGGAATTTTCCCGATGCTCCCGATACAAAGGAGGTTATAGCGAATTTTCCCGATGCTCCCGATACAAAGGAGGTTATAGCGAATTTTCCCGGGAATTTAAGGAGTTAGGGTATTTCAAGAATAAATTTGAAAAGGAAATATTTGTAAACCATTTACAAATAGAATTGGAAAGGTAACATTATAAAAAGGACATTTGTAAAGTGTAGAACCGTTATTTAAAAGTAAATCTTTTCAAATGAATAAAACGTTGTTAAAAAGGAAATCTTTATAAAGTGAATAAAGTAAATCGAATATAGACAATCGAAAGGAGTTAATCGAATATGGTATTCTAAGTTAGTTAATCGAATATGGTATTCGAAGTTAGTTAATCGAATATAGACATTCGAAAGGAGTTAATCGAATATGGTATTCGAAGTTAGTTAATCGAATATGGTATTCGAAGTTAGTTAATCGAATATAGACATTCGAAAGGAGTTAATCGAATATGGTATTCGAAGTTAGTTAATCGAATATGGTATTCGAAAGTTAGTTAATCGAATATGTTATTCGAAAGGGGTTAGTCAAGTCGAGTTAGTCAAATAGAGTTAACCAGTTAGAGTAAATCAGTTAGAGTTAACCAGTTAGAGTTAATCAAATCGAGTTAACCAGTTGGAGTTAATTAGTTAGAGTTAATCGATTAGAGTTAAAACGAACAAGAGTTAATCAAATATAGTTATTTGAGACAGAGTTAGTCAAGTTAGTCGAGCCTAGTAAATCGAATCGAATTGGTCGAACCAAGTAAGTCGAGTTAAGTTAGTCAAGTTAGTCGAGTCTAGTTAATCGAATCGAATTGGTCGAACCAAGTAAGTCGAGTTAGTCGAGTCAAGTTAAGTTAGTCGAGTTAAGTTCGTCGAGTTAAATAAATCGATGTTAGTTTCATCGAAAGGAGTTATCGATGTTAGTTTCATCGAAAGGAGTTATCGATGTTAGTTTCATCGAAAGGAGTTATCGATGTTAGTTTCATCGAAGGGAGTTATCGATTATAGTTTAATCGAAGTGAGATTTTCAAATATGAGATATTTGAAAAGGAAGAGTTATCGAATATTAGTTATTCGAAGAGAGATTATCGAATATCGTTTATTCGAGAAGGAGCTAATCGAACATAGGTTATTCGAAGAAGAGTTAATCAAATAGAGATTTCTCGAAGAGAGTTAATCGGCAAATTCGATTATATCGAATTCGGGAAAGTACTTATACTTTCCAGTGTTTAAATAGAGATTTATGTATTTATAAATAAATAAGTGTTAGGTTAATTATTCACTAATAAAAATAGAAGTTATAATTAAAGTTAGATAATTCGAAAGTAGGGATTATAACGTTATCGTTATAACCAATGTTTTAAATATAGAAGTAGATTAGTAAAATTGGATCCGAGAAAGGCGTAAAGAAGTTGTTAAAGATTAAAAGATAAACTTTGACCATTTTGAAGTTATAACGTTGTTCAGTTAAGGTCTGAGAGGTAATTATACCCCAACTTGAGTGACTTCCTTCTTAACTAAGAAATGGTAAGGTTTGATCGTAAAGGAGTTTTGGAAATGTTTTCCAAACAACAATCAGGAATGTTTTCTAAATACAGAAAAGAAGGAATGGAAATGTTTCCAGTGTTGATAACATATATTTTCTAAATATAGAAAATAGCAAATGTTGAATATAGGGAAACAGGAGATGTAAAATGAACTAAAGAGATAAATGTTAAATGATGTTTGTTTGATATAATTTCCTTCTGGAAATAATATCGTTGTTTGCACACTTGTTTTCTTTGATAGTTAAATCACAGACTATCGAAGTTTTGACCATTTTAACATTGTTAATATGGAGAGACCGGTTGGATTGTTATCCAAAGAACCACTCTGTATTGGCATAAGCGTCGCGGAATCATATATGCCAAAGATAATTGAAGACGGAGTAAAATGCAAGGGCTATCCTGTTTACAGAATAGTGCCTTCGGTTTGTCCAGTCCCAGGACAACTTGTATGGACGAAGGTCTGACAGAGTATATCCAATGGATCGCGTAGATTGATCTGTTCAAACGTATTCACGTTTGGTGGCGGAGGAATTCGTTTCTCTTAGCTGTATACCCGTGTTATTTTGGATAAGTCAATTTGTGATTTGGCGGGTATGACGATGTGACATTCTAAGTGAATGGAGATGGATGTCTGACAGAGTATTTCCAGACGATTACGTACATTGATTTCTCCAACCGTACCAAGAGTGGAAGCGAAGAAGGAAACTTCTTTTAGCTGACACGTAATGTACTGTTGTAAAACGTCAATTAGTGATTTCGATGGATTTGACAATGTAGCATTCGAAGTGAATCTGATGTGGTGATAAAGCGTAGCTTCTAGCCTCATCAACCGGTAAATGACAGAAATCGGGCAGGCAGCATGGCTAAGTCGGTCGCACCGAAGTAGGGTGTATAATCACCTATCTAGTGAATATTCATTTATTTCTTAAATCTATCAATGTTGTCCCATATATATACGGGAACGGTTGCTAATCCCAACCGTTGGTGATGTACATTCGATACACTCAAGCGAAATGAGTGGTCGGTCATGTGTGGTTGAGTTGCAAGATGTTCTTGTTGAACTCCAGTGTATCGTTCCTAAAGTACACTGATCGGAAGGTGGTTCCATACCTTGTCATAGTTGGAAATCCAATCATCCAATACGTGCTTGCGATTTTGATTGCATACTATATATGTAGTAACGTGAGATGCAAGCGTTTCTGCTAGATTGATATTTATTTGTACTTAGACATTATTATAATATCAGAAGGATATTGCTTTACAAAGTTGTTTGGATTCTCATAAGGGAAAAACCCGTTCCGTTATGCGGCGTGGTCTTGTGAGATATCCCTTATTAAATCAAGTATTAAATTGTTTTACTCACACCAGTCCCATGACTGACCCGGAGTTTATTTTGTTGTTTTCCCTAAACTCTTGGGTGCCTAAATTTGTACGGGCAGTCAAGTAGTCGGGATTTTACAGATACACTTGGAGAGCTTGGAGCAGGAGGCTTCAGGATTCTATAACTATTATTATTTCCGCTGTTGTTGTAAGTGTTGTACTCTGATAAGTGCTATTGTATACATATACTGATGTTATTTCAAAGATATGTTATGTTATATTTTATTCGTTCCGCTGTGAGATTCGTGTTTACTCTGATGATGATGTTCTTCTTCTTCTATTCTATAAGTTCTATATTATCTATCCTCACCCTCTAATTTCTTTCATTAACAACCGGGATTTTTCGATGTTTTGGTTATCGACGTCGGGCTTACGTCGATAACCAAAGTCGCCGAAAATCCGGGTTACTACAGAGGACTTCAAGGAGGACCTGTGTTTCTTTCTAGCTAGGAGTGGTGTTTTGGGTTTTACACGTCCGGGCATTTTACTTATGTGGATGATGGATAGCGAGGCACCTCGGTTATATCGATCACTCCGGGGCCGTTGGTTTGGTTAGTATATGACCAGTTTACGCCCCCATAGGGTGGGGAAATGCAGTGTTCAGGCATTTTAATCCACTCCGTGTCGACCGGCCCTGATGATCCAAGGGGCAGTTGCGGCTGTTCATGAGGCTCGGGCTAGACAGTCTCGAAGCGGTAAGGACGATCCCTTGCCTTGGTTCATGATGGAAATCCAATTTCCAAATACGACATCGTGCGGTTTTGATTGTATACCTATATATGGTGACATACTGGTATGGGGCATTTATGTCGTCTATGATTGATACTTATGATGGAAATTGTTTTTGAAATATATAAACACTAGAAATAATATCAAATGCTTTTGTTTTATTCGTATCAAGCATATTTTGGCCATTATAAGGCAAAACTCTATCCTCCGGTTTGCATTGCATTGTGTGTTGGGAACTGAGTCTTATAATGGCTTCATTTTTATAAAAAGCATTGCGATGTTTTAATGATTCACTTGTTTTTAGCACTGGCAATCCAATGGAGTAAACCCGTTCCGCCTTAGCGGCGTGGTCCCGTGATTGGCCTTATTATAAAGTAAGTTTAGTAGATTTCTCATACCAGTCCCATGACTGACTCGTAGTTTGTTTCACTTGCAAACTCGGGTGCCCTATTTTCTACACGGGCAACCTTGTGCTTAAGTTTTAGCAAGCTCTCTCTACATAGCTATGGAGCTGAAGATGGATTCTATCATTTCTTTCTTTTTATGTTGTTCAACTCCTGTTGTACATATTATGTTTTGATTCCACTGTAAACATTTTATGTAAAGCTGAAATTGTATTTTGTACTAAGTTTGATCCTGTATACTGTGTAACTCTGATGATTAATGTTTATCCAGTGTATTCTATTGTATATTGTCTGGTGTATTTATATATTTCTGTTCTGCTGTTATTTGTTTATGTGTTATATTCCAAATATTACCCTTACCACCGGGGAATGGGGTTTGGGGTCGTCACAACGTGGTATCAGAGCTTTGGTTAAGCTTAGTTCTGGAATATAACATATTAACGAACTCGTTAGAAATAGGATCAGTAGTATTCTATGACAAATAACTCATTTCAGATAGGATCAGTAATATCCTAGAGTGAGTATAGTAGAATGAAATACACCCTGATAGACACATTTACATTCAAGTATATGTCTCTATGCTTTAAAAATACCTTTTCTGTTGGCCTAACACTTTGTCTCCTATTTGCAGACATTGAAAAATGAGTGGCAGAAGTAGAAGAGGTAGGTTAGAACCAGATATTGAAGCTCTATTAAAAAGGTATCGAAATCTGGGTGGAGTACCGTTCTCGGGCAATGAATCCATTATTCAAACTCAAGCTTGGATGCGCTCTGCTGAGAAAATTTTTGAAGGTTCAAAGCTGAGAGATGATCAAAAAAGATTACTGGCATCTTGGGCACTCAAAGACGAAGCCTTAATCTGGTGGGATATTGTTATTAAAGATAATCCAGAAGGTGATATCACCTGGGATAGATTCAAAGAAATTTTCAATGGAAGGTTTATTCCTCCAGAAACAAATGAGCTGTTAAGTGGTGAATTCTACTATTTGATACAAGGGGATATGACGATTCCGAAATATCAATAGAAATTCGATGAACTTTCTCGTTTTGCCCCACATTCAATTCAGAATCCAAAGATGAAGAATCTGAGATTTATTAACGGGATTCAAAGAAAGTACCAAAGTAGGGTAACTGCACATGTGCAACAATCTTTTTCTGAAATGATATACATGGCTTATCAGTATGAAGATCTCGATAAGCAAGGTCTTTTGAGAGACGAAGAGGAATGTAGTTCTAGCAACAAAAGGAAATTTGAAACTGATAGCCTGGAGACAAGTATGCAGCCTGAGGCCAGTATGATGTCTGGGGGCAGAAAGAAGCCTAGATTCAATAGGAAAAAGGTTAAGTCTGAAAAAGAACTAGTAATGACTGCCACATGCCTTAACTGCAATCAGAAGGGCCATTTGTCCAGAAAATGCAAATCTCTGAAAATGCGGAGGAAGGATAAATTTAAATCCAAGAACAAGTTTCAAGAGAATAGAAAATGCAATCATTGCCATCAGGCTGGCCATGTAAAGCAAGATTATCGACTATTAATGAAATCTGAAGTAGTGCAGGTAAATGAAGTGGTAGAACTTCCTGCATCCTCAACAAGTCAAGCGAGGCCAGATGTTTTAGAAGGTACACTTAATCTCAAAGATATTCCAGTTAAAGTATTGTTTGATATGGGCGCGTCACAAAGCTTTATTGCAAGGAATGCGGTTAAGAAACTGGATTTGAATCTAAAAAAGCTTAAAGCACCCATGAATGTCCATAATCCGGTTGGGGTTCCCTCGATCTTAGTTGGATTTGTGGGGTGCCTATCTCTTTTTCTCGTTATCGGCTCCCTACCATCTCGATCGTCATGAATTTTACCGAATTCGATCTTATTCTAGGATTGGATTGGTTAACAAAATATGAAGATGAGGTTGAATGCGCCGAGAGAGTTGTTAAGGCAAAAACAAAGTTCGGGGAGTATATAACCATTCCCTGCGAAGGTCCGAATTCTGAAAGAAAGACTTTTGGTCAGCTCTACATGTGTCTCCTTCGCAAATAGAGAAAATTCCTGTCGTTACAGGGAATGTTCCGGTCGACATAGAAAATATTCCTGTCATGAAGAACTATGCGGATGTGTTTGAAGAAGTTATTAGCTTACCTCCGCGTAGGGAAATTGATTTCAAAATCTCTTTAATTCTGAATGCAAGGCCAGTAGTTCACGTTATCCGAAGAATGACCTTGAAGGAAAAAAGAAGAATTAGACAATCAGACTCGACAGCTTGTATGGAAGGGTTTTATCAGGCCTAGCTTCTCTGATTGGGGAGCAGTAGTGGTGTTTGTCCTAAAGTCAGACGGCACTCTCAGACTATGTGTGGATTATCGTGACTTGAATAAGCAGACATTAAAGAATAAATATCCAATGCCGCGGATTGATCATTTGTTGGATCGATTGAATGGCGCACAAGTATTTTTACGAATGGACTTAACTACAGGTTTCCATCAGCTTCGTATTGCTAAAAAGTGTGTTCCTTTGACAGCATTCAGAGGTCCAGATTTATTCTACGAGTGGTTAGTAATGCCATTCGGCTTATGCAACGCTCCAGCTTATTTTGTCGATCTAATGAACAGGGTATTCAGAGAAGTATTGAATAAATTCGTACTGGTTTTCATTGATGACATATTGATCTTCTCTAAATCATAAAGCGAGCATGCAAAACATTTGGAACAAATGTTAGAGATTCCCCGAAAGAATGTTTTAGAAGCTAAATTTTCCAAATGTATATTCTGGCAAGAAGAAGTGAAGTTCCTTGGCCACGTTGTATCAAAAGAAGGAATTCCTGTGGATCCCAGTAAGATCACTGCTATTCAGAATTGGAAACAGCCGACTACTCCTATAGAAGTCTGAAGTTTTCTCGGATTGGCTAGTTATTATCGGAAGTTCGTTAAGGATTTTTCGAAGATATCTAGTTCCTTAACAAAGCTTACTAAGAAACATTCAAGGTTCAATTGGACTCCAGAATGTGAGGCAGCTTTCCAAAAGCTAAAGTTAAGGCTGACGACTACTCCTGTGTTAACAATTATTGATGGCAATCAAGACTTGAAAGTCTGGACAGATGCTTCTAAAGAAGGTCTAGGTGCAGTATTAATGCAAAGAGGCCAAGTGGTCGCTTATGCTAGCCGTTAATTGAAGCCACGTGAGAAGAATTATGCGACACACGATCTTGAATTGTTAGCCATCGTGTTTGCTATGAAAATCTGGAGGCATTATCTATTGGGTGAGAAATTTGAATTATATACTGATCATCAATCATTGAAGTATTTATTCACCCAGAAAGATCTGAATATGAGGCAGCAGCGTTGGCTAGAATTTCTCGCGGCATATGATCTTGATATTTTGTATACTCCGAGGAAAGCCAATGTTGTGGCTGATCCGCTCAGCAGGAAGAATGTGATCATTGCCAATCTTATCATTACACCATCGTTGATTGATAAAATATCTATTCTTCAGAAAGACGATAGTTTTGTTAAAGAGATGATCAAAAGAATTCAAAGGGGCGAAGTCTCCAGTTTCTAAGTGGATAGCGCAGGAGTTCTGAGGTTGAAAGAAAGGATTTGTGTTCCCGACTTCCTTGAGCTCAAAAGAGAAATGTTGGATGAGTGTCACAAGTCCAAACTAAGTATCCACCCAGGGGTTAGTAAAATGTATAATGACCTCAAGCGAACCTTCTGGTGGAAGGCGATGAAAAGAGACTATAGGATCTAAATTAACCCTAGAGGGGGGGTGAATAGGGTTTATCACAGATTTTCACAGAATAATTAAATAATCACAGCACAGATTAAAAACAGAATAAATGCAGAAAATAAATAACACATAGATATACCCAGCTTCGGCAAAACCCTGCCTACTGCTGCATTCCCCAAGGTTTCTACTAGGAGTTTAACCAATCTCTACGCTTACAATCCCCTGTAAACTCGCGACACTCGCTCCCAACTGTTATTAACCCTACGCTCAAAACCCTGCACTGGTTTCTATCCCCGAAACCAGATTTCCCCGTATCTCAAACCCTGTAATTCGTATCCCTAGTTTTAGAGACAAATTAGAAAACTATACTCGATTACAAATTGAAAATTTACAAACAAATAAAACAACTTAAAACCCTTTTAAACAAAAGCCTAGTTTCCCTTAAAACCCTTAGCCTTTAATATGATTAGGCCGGCCACTTTATCTTGGTTCACTACTTCACTTTAGCCCAAGCTCCTTTGTTACTTTCTGGAAAAATGGCGGCGGCTACACAACTAGGGTTTTCAATTTTGCCCTAAATCTTGAATTGTTATGTTGTTCTGGAAATTTGAAATAGCTCTCTGAGGCTCGAATCCTTTTGGCTTCAATCTGTGTCCCGATTTCTCCTTCTTTCTGAAAATTGTGAAGGCGATTTAGCTAGGGTTTCTTCATCTCAAATCTCGATGTTCTGAAATTAGAAATTGAAATTGGAAAGTGAATCTGGTTCTCTATATGCTCGTGTTTGCTATAATTATTTGATCGAGTTGAGATGATTCGATCCAAGTTGCTTCCGTTCTCTGGTATGTTATTTCAAATCGAATTTCCCTTTGATTTGTTTTTAACTTGGATCATCAGAAGCCTATGTTGATTGGTGTATTTATAGGAATAAAATTCCTAAAATTTTGCTCTGATTTCGTGTTAGACCTAGTGATGATATTTGAGTAGATTTTGGCTTGAATTCTTCTCGTACTTGAATTAGTCTAGAGTGATTTGGCTTTGAGTTAATCCCTTAATTGTAGCCGTGACTTATTCATGAAACTGCTGTCAAATATGCCTTTATTTCTAAAAAAAAAACTTTTCTTGCCACAATTTTTGATTGCTGAATTTTCTGGAATGCTGTAAAAATCTTTCTTGCCTGTTGCCACTTATTGGTTTACAAAACTTGTCATACACATTTTTGTTGAGTTATTTTCCTTATCAAACTAGTTTTATAATTTCTGGAAAGAAAACATATGATCTTCTGTGTTTCAAATAAAAAAATCCACTTGAATTTCTGAAATGTAACTTTGCTCGGCTTCTTAACTTGCTGCACTTGCATTGTGCCATTCCATTTTTGCTGATCATTGAGTTGTGTGTGTGTGAACTTTGTGTAAATTGGTTTGACCATACTTTGTTAAAACATGCTACTTCTGCCATGAACTTTCATTTGACACATATATAACTTGAACTGTATTAAGTTTTGATGCACACTGGCCTGTGTTTTGCTGTTCAATATGTTTATTCACTTTGTAACATGCTACATTCCATTGTACATGCCCACTTGACATGCACTATGCTCGATCATATAGACAACCTGAACTAGATCATTTGTATTCATGCAACACTAGTTTGCACTTGACTTATGCACACTGTATATCACTATAAGTCAGTATGTTTTGCCATGCTCTATAAAAATGATTCTTAGTTGCACTAACACACTGATCAGTTTTCCTATGCCGCTCCATATAAATAAAGATACGACCAGATACTGCCTTGATCTTTATTTATTGTTGATGCTTTACTGTTTAAAATAAATACTATAGTTGATCTTTATCTTGGTTCCTTATTTCATTGTTGAGTGCATCCTTTATGCTTTGCCTTTAAGTTGCTTTATCCTGAGCTCACTCTCTTCATGTTTGCTGCACCATGTTGTGCTTTGACTTGCCACTTTCACTTTGTACTCAACTTGTAAACTATTGCTAAAGTAGATTGATCCTTTCTCATTGAACAGATTTTTAACACACACTGCACTTTTATACTTCATGCTCCATGATCACTTTACTGTGTGCACCAATATGTTATACAGTTTCACATATAGCTTAGCCTGAACTATAGCACTTGTAAAGCTGAATTTTGAACCTTGCTCCATTTCATGTTATTGGCATTTGTTGATATTGAACCCCTTTGCTGAGTACACTTGGTTAAGTAGTTGCTCCATTCACTAGACTTGTTGTTTTGCCTTCTCGACCAGTTTTCATTGCTGTTTTGATTTGAACCATGTTTGTGCTGTTTTGAAAATTTATTTGATCTCGACCACTTGCACACTGATTTTCACTGAGTCGAGAAGGTCCACGTGGCTACTCCTCAGTTTCACACTGATTGGCGAGGCAGTGCACACGTGTATACACGTGTGTACATGCAGCCATCGGACGAGTTTTTCTGTCCCTGCATATCAGACCAAGTCTAGAAAAGTGATGAGAAACACACCGTAATTCTGAGGCAAAATAAAATTTAAAAATAATTTTTATTTTCTTTTATTTTTGTTGCAGTCTACTGTGTGTGTTCTTCTGTATGTGACACATATGGGGGTGAACTGACTGAAAGCTGTGAAGACAGAAGATTGAAGATGAAGACAGGAACAGTGTTAGTGTGTGTCTGTATTTGAAATGTTAACTGAGTGATAGTGTCAATGTACAAAAGTGATTGTATAAGTAATGAATGAACTGTAATGAGGAGCTGTGAAAGAATTGTACTGATTGTATGTAATAAACAGATTTGGTTGAAATAAAATATTATTTTATTGTGTTCAATTCAATCTGTCTGTCTTTATTTGAATTCTTTCATGTGTGATGTGTCATGTCGAAATATTCAAACATATTTGAGTGAATTTGTAAATAGTGGAGTTATAAATAGTTGTACCATTTGAATGTTTGAAATATAATATTTAATTTAAATAAATTACTGTATGAATATATGAATGTTTGTACAGTCGTATTTTGTTTAAATATAAATATTATATTTCTGTCTGTGATGTATATATACCAGTACAGTTACAAACACATTCAATAATAAAATATATTTGGTTGTTATCATCAAACAAAAATCATATAATTGTGTATACAACACTGTTATATACAACAATCTCCCCATTTTGATGATGACAAACAAATAAAAGATTTTGAATGTGTTTGAACGTGAAATATATTACTCCCCCTATTTGTATGTGCCCCCTACAACTGAACTCCCCCTATATATGTGGAAAATATGAATGATGAAATCAATTGACCATTCTCCCTTTAGATATTTAATTTCCAACTTTAAAATATTTTTGAATTAAATACTCATCAGTCAAAATCTTGACCATTCTCCCCCTTTTGTTATCATTAAAAGGATAATAGAGATCGAAATAGTGATGAATATAGACAATAAATATAAATTCAAATTAAGAGAGAAATATATATCGCAAATTCCATTTAATCAAACAAAAATCATAATATTCTTTAAATCAGAAGCAAATTTCACTTTCAGAATGAATGGATTTACGATGGATTTTATAGAATGAGGAGAGTTCAATAAAAATTGAATATTTGAATACGAATTTTGAAGATTTTAAATATGCTCAAAATGTGTTAAGCACTTGCTAACCACGCATAGCCCAAAGGTCTTTTGAATAGGGTTAGTAGTAACTTAACTTTATCCTCTCTAATGAGTTCCATCCATGCACAGCCCAAAGTTCTTTTAAGTGAGAATGGAAGCACATAGAGATTAAGGTAATTCACCTATGCATAACCGCGAGGACTTTTAAATGGGAGTGAATACCAAGGATAAATTATTTATTTTATTTTTTTATTTTATCTTTAATTCCATGAATAATTAGAACTCCCCAAATTAAATAAAACCATGATGAATGATAGAAATATGGTAGATATAGAAGATGGTCGTGAAATAATCTCTAATTCAAAGATATTATAAAATCTGTCCAATCATCATGAGATTTAAAATAATATCTCCTCTAATTATGAATTATACCATAGTCACAATTCATCACAATTTCATAAATCTATCAATAATTTTGATGAGTCTCAAAACGGTTCAAATTAATCAATAATTTAAATTTTTGAATAAACAATCAAAAATAATTTTAAAATTTAAAATATCAATTTCAAGAGGAGTTTTTGAAAATATCAATGCAAATTTGAAAATCAGTTTAAAAAATAATTAGTAGAATATTGAATTTTTCTAATGATTTTAATGTTGATTGTTCCTAGACAATTTTTAAAGACACTTATATATTTAATTCAAATTGTCTATGAAAATTAAAGATATTTTATCACTGATTTTTCAACTCATCGTTCAATCACTAAATCAAATCAATTTCCTTATCAGAGCAGCACAAGATCATTTTCGAAGCAAGAATCACAATTGACATTCTCAGAGAATTTTTAGACAAACACAAGATACAGTCAACGATCAAATCTGAAGATAATTATTTGAAATCACCTAAGGAAAAAAATCAATTTTTATAATCCAAGAATTTCAATAATCCATAACGAATGATTTCAAAAACAACCATGTAAAAATTAAAGAGAATAAAAGAAATAAAACTAAAAAAGAAAATAAACTAAAAAGGAATAAAAAATTTGTTTGGAGATCATACCGGACTTACCATAATCGATGTGATCCAATGAATCTCCAACTCTGAATCTATGGCTAAGGAACTTCAAACAATTCAATAAAGTGGAACAACTTGAATTATATCTCTTTTAAGCACAGTCGTTCCTTAGCCTCCCTCGGTACCTAAATGATTATAGTATCGAGTGGTCTAACAAAGATTGGTTTACCACTCTTATCTTCGTTTACACGTTTTGGTACCCAAACCCGTTTATATAACAATCCATTACTATCCATTAGCGTACCCTTTGGAACCCGAATTTGTTTTGACATATTCAAATTCATTTTGTTATTTTTTGGAATCCAAACCGGTTTAAATAAATTGTTAATAAACAAGTTATCATTTTCTTTATGATTTAAAAAATCTTTGAAATTATTAGATTTCAAAATTCCAATTTGATTGTTTTCAAAGCCATTTAAAGGATTTTAAAATCGTTAGGATTTTGTTTTTTAACTTGATCAGATCAAAAACCGAGTCCCTTTTTATTCTGAACAAAAAATTGGTTTTTTAACAACATATTCAACGATTTCTCTCCTTTAGAAAATTTAGTCAAAGTTGACTCAAGTCATTGAATTTTAAATTTAAGATCGCTATTTTCTTTCATTAAATTTGAACAACGATTAATAGCGATTTTCCTCTTTTCAGCATCAGTTTGTTTTAAAACCAAATTTTCGTTTTCAAGTGCTTTGATTTTAGCATTGGACTTAGAAATTTCAATTTCAAATTGTTTTCGCTTTTCAAAATCAAGTTTTTCAGATTCTCTAAGCTTTTCAATTTCCTTTTCAAAATCACGATTTTCGTTCTTCAAATTCACGTTGTCACTTTTAAGAAACTCAAATTCAGTTTTGAATTTCAAAGAATCGTTACTCAAAAATTGACATTTGTCGCATTCTGAAAACGGTGAATTCTTAACTTTTTCAAGTTCTCTTTCTAAACTGTTATTTTCTTGAACTAGTTTTAACCTATCAGATTTCAATTTCTTAACTTTTAGTTCAAGAGAGTCAACGGTTTTTGTGAGGTCATGACACATTAAAATTAATTCTTTATAGGTAAAATTCGATACCTCACTAGAATCCTCTTCACTTTCTTCCGAATCGGATTGAGCCATAAGACATAAATTAGCTTCCTCTTCATCACTTTCAGAAACTTCTTCTCCTTTCTCGTCATCCCATGTAGCAGCAAAAGCCTTCTTCTTTCTTCTGAACTTCGTTTTCCATTCATTTTTAACCTGTGGGAAATTTGGTTTGATATGTCCGGGTTTCTTGCAGTTGTAGCAAAACAGTTCATCATCTGAACTTTTTGAACTTTCGTATTTCACAGTTTTCTTCTTTTGTGGCTTGTATTTTCCTTTGGCCCACTTTCTCAAAACCATGGCTAGCTCTTCAGCGGAATCTTCATCATCACTTTCAACAGTATTATCTAGAGCGATCGTTTTTTCTTTGATTCAGAATTCGTTCGTTCTTCCCTTGCTTTTAACTCCATCTCGTAAGTGATGAGATTTCCAATCAACTCCTCCATGCTTATTTTATTCAGATCTTTTGATTCTTGAATCGCCGTAACTTTTGCTTCAAAATTCATTAGTAGCACTCTCAATATTTTTATGATCAATTCCACTTTGGTATAGGTTTTGCCAAGAGCTTTTGCATTATAGACTAGTGATGAGAAGCATCCATACATCTCTTTTATATCTTCATCTCGTTACATAGAGAAATTTTCATATTCGTTGCTGAGAAGAGCGAGACGAGATTCCTTCACTTGTGATGTACCTTCGTATGTGACCTCCAACGTATGCCATATTTCCTGTGCAATTTCACAATGAGAAATTCGATTAAATTCAGTTTTATCAAGAGCACAAATTAAAGCATTCATTGCTTTGGCATTAGTTGAAAATAATTTTTTATCATTAGCATCCCACTTGTCTTTTGATTTAGGAATTTCAACACCACTAACATTAACAGTGGGAGATCTATAACCCATTTCAATAATATCCCACACATCATATTCGACTGAACTCAAATAAATTTTCATCCCAGCTTTCCAATATGCATAATCAGTTCCATTAAACATTGGTGGCCTAGCTATGGACTGACCCTCAGAAAATGCGTTATTAGACAGATTCATGACTCTAGAGTTAAAATAAAATAAAAAATACCTTCTCTGATACCACTTGTAGGATCTAAATTAAACCTAGAGGGGGGTGAATAGGGTTTATCATAGATTTTCATAGAATAATTAAATAATCACGGCATAGATTAAAAATAGAATAAATGCAGAAAATAAATAACACACAGATATACCCAGCTTTGGCAAAACCCTGCCTACTGCTGCATTCCCCAAGGTTTCTACTAGGAGTTAAAACAATCTCTATGCATACAATCCCCTGTAAACTCGCGACACTCGCTCCCAACTGTTATTAACCCTACGCTCAAAACCCTGCACTGGTTTCTATCCCCGAAACCAGATTTCCCCAAATCTCAAACCCTGTAATTCGTCTCCCTAGTTTTAGAGACAAACTAGAAAACTATACTCGATTACAAATTGAAAATTTAAAAACAAATAAAACAATTTTAAACCCTTTTAAACAAAACCCTAGTTTCCCTTAAAACCCTTAGCCTTTAATATGATTAGGCTGACCACTTTGTCTTGGTTCACTACTTCACTTTAGCCCGAGCTCCTTTGTTACTTTCTGGAAAAATGGCGGCGGCTGCACAACTAGGGTTTTCAATTTTGCCTTAAATCTTGAATTGTTATGTTGTTCTGGAAATTTGAAATAGCTCTCTGATGCTCGAATCCTTTTGGCTTCAATCTGTGTCCCGATATCTCCTTTCTGAAAATTGTGGAGGCGATTTAGCTAGGGTTTCTTCGTCTCAAATCTCGATGCTCTGAAATTGGAAATTGGAAATTGAAATTGGAAAGTGAATCTGGCTCTCTGTATGCTTGTGTTTGCTCTAATTATTTGATCGAGTTGAGATGATTCGATCCAAGTTGCTTCCGTTCTCTGGTATGTTATTACAAATCGAATTTCTCTTTGATTTGTTTTTAACTTGGATCATCAGAAGCCTGTGATGATTGGTGTATTTATTGGAATAAAATTCCTAAAATTTTGCTCTGATTTCGTGTTAGACTTGGTGATGATATTAGGGTAGATTTTGGCTTGAAGTCTTCTCGTCCTTGAATTAGTCTAGAGTGATTTGGCTTTGAGTTAATCTCTTAATTGTAGTCGTGACTTATTCATGAAACTGTTGTCTAATATGCCCTTATTTCTGGAAAAAAACTTTTCTTGCCACAATTTGTGATTGCTGAATTTTCTGGAATGCTTTAAAAATCTTTCTTGCCAGTTGCCACTTATTGGTTTACAAAACTTGTCATACACATTTTTGTTAAGTTACTTTCCTTGTCAAACTAGTTTTATAATTTCTGAAAATAAAACATATGATCTTCTGTGTTTCAAAGTAAAAAATCCACTTGAATTTCTGAAATGTAACTTTGCTCAGCTTCTTAACTTGCTGCACTTGCATTGTGCCATTCCAGTTTTACTGATCATTGAGTTGTGTGTGTGTGAACTTTGTGTAAATTGGTTTGACCAGACTTTGTTAAAACATGCTGCTTCTGCCATGAACTTGCATTTGACACATATATAACTTGAACTGTATTAAGTTTTGATGCACACTGGCCTATGTTTTGCTGTTTAATATGTTGATTCACTTTGTAACATGCTACATTCCACTGTACATGCCCACTTGACATGCACTATGCTCGATCATATAGACAATCTGAACTAGATCATTTTTATTCATGCAACACTAGTTTGCACTTGACTTATGCACACTGTATATCACTATGAATCAGTCTGTTTTGCCATGCTCTATAAAAAATGATTCTTAGTTGCACTAACACACTGATCAGTTTTCCTATGTCGCTCCATATAAACAAAGATACGACTAGATACTGCCTTGATATTTATTTCTTGTTAATGCTTTACTGCTTAAAATAAATACTATAGTTGATCTTTATCTTGGTTCCTTATTTCATTGTTGAGTGCATCCTTTATGCTTTGCCTTTAAGTTGCTTTATCCTGAGCTCACTCTCTTCATGTTTGCTGCACCATGTTGTGCTTTGACTTGCCACTTTCACTTTGTACTCAACTTGTAAACTATTGCTAAAGTAGATTGATCCTTTCTCATTGAACAGATTTTTAACACACACTGCACTTTTATACTTCATGCTCCATGATCACTTTACTGTGTGCACCACCATGTTATACAGTTTCACATATAGCTTAGCCTGAACTGTAGCACTTGTAAAGTTGAATTTTGAACCTTGCTCCATTTCATGTTATTGGCATTTGTTGATATTGAACCCCTTTGCTGAGTACACTTGGTTATGTAGTTGGTCCATTCACTAGACTTGTTGTTTTGCCTTCACGACCAGTTTTCATTGCTGTTTTGATTTGAACCATGTTTGTGCTGTTTTTGAAATTTATTTGATCTCGACCACTTGCACACTGATTTTCACTAAGTCGAGAAGGTCCACGTGGCTACTCCTCAGTTGCACACTGATTGGCGAGGCAGTGCACACGTGCATACACGTGTGTACATGCAGCCATCAGACGAGTTTTTCTGTCCCTGCATATCAGACCAAGTCTAGAAAAGTGATGAGAAACACACCGTAATTCTGAGGCAAAATAACATTTAAAAATAATTTTTATTTGCTTTTATTTAATTTTATTTTTGTTGCAGTCTACTGTGTGTGTTCTTCTGTATGTGACAGGTATGAAGGTGAACTGACTGAAAGCTGTGAAGACAGAAGATTGAAGATGAAGACAAGAACAGTGTTAGTGTGTGTCTGTATTTGAAATGTTAACTGAGTGATAGTGTCAATGTATAAAAGTGATTGTATAAGTAATGAATGAACTGTAATGAGGAGCTATGAAAGAATTGTACTGATTGTATGTAATAAACAGATTTGGTTGAAATAAAATATTATTTTATTGTGTTCAATTCAACTTGTCTGTCTTTATTTGAATTCTTTCATGTGTGATGTGTCATGTCGAAATATTCTAACATATTTGAGTGGATTTGTAAATAGTAGAGTTATAAATAGTTGTACTGTTTGAATGTTTGAAATATAATATTTAATTTAAATAAAATACTGTATGAATATATGAATGTCTGTACAGTCGTATTCTGTTTAAATATAAATACTATATTTCTGTCTGTGATGTATATATACCAGTACAGTTACAAACACATTCAATAATAAAATATATTTGGTTGTTATCATCAAACAAAAATCATATAATTGTGTATACAACACTATTATATACAACAGAGACATCTCTATATATGTTAGCAGGTGTTCTACTTGTCAACAAGTTAAAAGCAATCAACAAAAACTCGCCGGATTGTTGAAACCGTTTGAAGTTCCAGGTTGGAAGTGGGAACAGATTTATATGGTTTTCATAGATGGTTTGCCGAGAACACGGAAAGGAAATGACAGTATTTGGGTGATCGTAGATCGTTTCACGAAGACCGCCCATTTTATACCTGTCAGATCGAATAGAACTGCTCAGAGTCTAGCACATATTTATTTCAGAAAAACTGTTAAACTGCATGGGGTTCCCGTGAGTATCGTTAGCGATTGTGACCCGATTTTTGCTAGTAAATTCTGGGAAGCATTCCAAGCAGAATTGGAAACCAAGCTGAACTTGACACCGCTTATCATCGTCAAAAAGATGGTCAAACTGAGAGGGTGAATCGTATACTAGAAGATTTATTGTGGGCTTGTGTTATAGATTTTGGCGGATTATGGGAAGACCCTTTGCATTTGGACGAGTTCTCATACAACAACAGCTACCAAGCGAGCCTGAAAATGTCACCATTCGAAGCATTGTATGGTAGACCGTGCAGATCCCCCGCATGTTGGGTAGAACCTGGAAATAGACTTGTATTGGGACCTGATATGATTCGCGAAGCTACGAATAAAGTTGATTTCATTAAGAAACGATTACTAGCCGCTCAAAGCCGACAGAAGAGCTATGCAGATTCGAGAAGTAGAGATTTATCATTTACTGTTGGTGACTTTGTATATTTGAGGGTTTCTCCAATGAGAGGAATAGTCCGATTTGGCAAAATAGGGAAGTTGGCGCCCAGATTTATTGGTCCATTTCCTGTACTTGAACGGATTGGAACTCTTGCTTATAGTGTTCAATTGCCTGATTGGTTGCCTGGAGTACATGATGTATTTCACGTATCTCAACTTCGAAAGCATGTACATGATCCAGACTTAGTCGTGGAAGAAGCCGCGTAGCAAGATTTGGAAATTACTCCAGAATTAGCTGTGAGGAGGGAGCCGATAAAGATCATTGGCAAAGAAACGAAAGAACTGAGGAACAAGAAGGTTCACTTAGTCAAAGTGCAATGGAGTGGAGATCCGCGAGACAGTACTTGGGAAACCGAGGAGAGCATTAAGAAAGCCTATCCCAATTGCAGGGTGGATATCTCTGATTAACTCTGGTGCAAGGTACATTTACCATATTTTGCATTTCCGCTTTGTTCTCTACTTTGTTGTTGTTTCCTTTTCATGGATGTAGAATTTTTAATCATATAGTCTGAATGATTTTAAAAGAGTATAGGAATTAATTACTATATATTTGAAAAGGTTAAAAATAAATTGATTGTTGTTTGTGTGGAGTGATTGTTAGTTTAAACTAAATCACATTGGAATAATAAAATCAATAAGAGCATGAAAAGAAAATTTATGCAAAGTGAATCAAATATTGAACTGATTTGAAATTAGATAGAAATATATGCATGTACATTATATATGTTTGAACAAGTAAATGGATTCGCTATTGAGTAAAGAATTTATTTGTGTGCCCGACAAATAGGTAAACCTTAATGAGTTGGATGCACAATTTTATTATCATATCAACTCCCGTAAATGCCATTGGATGCGGAGTGCTGGTTGTTTTGTGTGTAATAATAAATGTCGCCATAGGATAGTAACACTTAATTTTGAGCTACACTACATGACATACTTCTTGAAGATGGCATACTTCATCATAAACCACATAAGCATCTGGAGCTTATGTGACGAGGTTGAAGGTTTACCATACGAGCGAGAGGCTTGTATGGCAATGACTATATTACAGGTTGAACCAAAGACTGATATGGACTATATAAAATATAACGGTAAATTGCCAGATTAATAAAAACCCCATACGGGTCTGGAGATGACAACAACCACGTTTCTCTGGTCATTAAGGCACAAAAACCGTTTATAGGGTGACGAGAATTTATTCTTTGGAGTTATGATCTATACACACTTCCCTGTGGACACTAGAATATATCACTATAAATATGTGTTTGCTTATTAGGATTTATTGGGTACCTAATACGGCCCAGTAAATTTCCAAAAGCCTCCCCATACAAAGGAGGTTATGGCGAAATTTTTCAAAAATTTAGGGTGTTAGCCAAATTTTTGAAGAATTGGAAAATTCTTAGAAACTGATAATTTGAAGAATAAAAGCCAGAATGGAAGTTGAGTTGGTTAATTAAACAACTTTCAGCTTCGTTCCTTTTCGGGGACGAAAAGATTTTAAGTGGGGGAGATTGTAACAACCTGGAAAATCTGAACCAATTTAAAATTTTTAATTTGGCTATTTTAGTGGATTTGAATATTTAAAATAAATTATTTTAAATGATAACGACCAAAAGTCTATTTGAATCGATGTTGGAAAATAAATATATTTATTTTAATTATAAATCAAGACCTGAAATGGCGCGGTAGTTTGAAAATTTGAATTCGAACTTTGATTGACGGTATAGGATGCAAAATAAAACGAATTTTAGTGAAACCAAAAATATTTAAATCTGTTTATGAATATCTTTCTAACGAATTTGAAAAATTGAAATTTCATAGAGGGAATAAAAGGTTATGGCCAAATAAATTTTCAGAAAGGTCGTTATGGAGTTTATATAGCCCGTGAAAATAGCCATTTTGCAAATGACCTCTGTTTTCGACGAAACCACTTTTGTTGGATCCGAGATGTCAAATTATTGCTAGGTTTCATATTCCATAATTTTTGGAGTTAATATGTGAGCATGGCAAAGGAAAATGTGTTTGGTTAATTTCAATCAAATTGGATCGACCAGAAAATGGCCATTTTTCAAACGGTCTCCAAATTCGACGAAACTAGTTTTGTTGGGACCGTATCGTCAAAACATAGCTAGATTTATTTTTCTGGAATTTTTGGGATCAGTATGTGGCCCTGCTAAATTGAAATGTACGTTCAAATCAAATATTGAATGTTATATACTTTAATTTGAAGAAAAACTGACTAAAACAGTCGAACGGGCTTACGAAACATATTCCATTGTTTTCAGAATGGGGGTATTTAGCTAGGTGCGACAGTCATTGGGTTTGTATTGGTGTTTGTATGGACAGAAGGGTATTTTTGAATTTAAAATAAATATAATATTTAAATATAAAGGCGCCGGCCAATTAAATCGCTCCATTCATTCATCGTTCCAGAAAAGGGCCCGATAACCCTAAAACTAACAGCGACTCCTCTTCAAACTTTCCCCCTTTGATTCCTTCTAATCCAGACAATGAAATCGCATGCCCCTTTGGAGAATTCTATAGTGCTTTCAACAAGCTTTAAATCAGTACTAGTCTCGCCTGCTGTCGTGGAGCATCGTCGTCGAACCGAGCCTACCAAGATCTGCTGCGTCGATCGAGTTTTCCTCCTACCCGGTGCTTCGAGTTCACCGTGACCACCACCTTCCTGCGTGTGTTTCGGAGCTCTTCGAGGTGGTATATCCCGATCTACGTCTCGTGCTTCGGATTGGAGGATTTTGGCTGACCTAGTTTCGAACCATTGTTGAAGGTAACGGTAGTATAATATTTAAACTGTTTATAGCACTTTAAAGCGCTACGAATTACGATTTTAGAATAAAAACCGTAACTTTTTCATTTGTGATCGAAATCCAGTGAAACGAGAGACATTGGACTCATGTGGACGCCTTCTACATTCTAGAAGAGACCGGATATTTTTCTGAGCTTCCTATAATTTTTGGAAGAGTGGAACCCAATGTGAGATTTCTGAATTATAAACGATATGGAATGACGATGTATAAATTATATAATCGATGTATGAGTTATATAAGCGTTGTACACCTCATGTATAAGCGTTGTATAAGTTGTATATGCAATGTGAAAGTTATATATGCGTTGTAAAAATCATATGTGCGTTGAATGGAATTGAAATAATATTGAAATGAAATCGAAATATATTTATATACGTATATATATATATATATGTACTCCCCTCGTCCACAGACCATGGACGATATATATTGGTTGGGATTGTTTGGATTTGGTTGATGTGAAATTTGGTGAATACTATGAATAGTTGATTTGATATGATTGATTGTGGTTGAAATCCCAATAGGATTAGTTTATGGGAAAATTCGTCTGCGTACGAACTAGATTATTGAAATCCCCATTGTCAAAAGCTACGAGGCTTTAAGGTAGCGTGAGTAGCTGTACTCGGGACGGTGACAGTTTTAACTACCCTACCGTTATGCTGTCGAAATTTTCTGAAAAATTCCTATGTTTGATTTATATTCATGTATTGAAATATATTCATGTATTGGGAAAAATATTCGTTTTTGAAATAAAATGGTTCGAATGATATAAATAACATTTTTATCGAATGTATAAAATAAAATGGTTAGAACGATAAAAATAACATTATTATCGAATGTATAAAATAAAATGGTTTGAACGATAAAAATAACATTTTTATCGAATATATGAAATAAATGGTTTGAACGATAAAAATAACATTTTTATTGCATGTGCGAAGTATATAAAATATTCATGTTGGAAATAAATTGTTTAAACAATAAAAATCACATTTTTATAATATATATGAATCTCTAAAAAATTTCATTTTTGAAATAAATTGTTTTAACAATAAAAATCACATTTTTATAATATATACGAAGTATTAAAAATAATCATGTTGGAAATAAATTGTTTTGACGATAAAAATTACATTTTTATCTATATATGAATTGTTAAAGATAGTCATATGTTGAAATGAATATTTGTTGGCTAAAAATATTATTTTATTCAATATATGAAATGAATATGGTTTGGAAATCAAAGAACGGATTATATATATATATAATTAAAATAAATCGAATAACGAAGCTGTAGTTCATATTTTGAAACCGTGATTTCAAATGATTGTACCGGTAAATCCGACCATTGGATTTTCCCAAAACCGAAACCGTTGGGTTCGCTTTGGAAATATCTTTCCAACGATACCAACTTTGCAAAGATCCAACGGTTGGATTGTATGGAATGTTTAATTCAAATCTGAATGAAAACAGCGCCAGAATGGATTATATATATATATATATATATATATATATAATTAAAATAAATCGAATAACGACGTTGCAGTTCGTATTTTGAAATCGTAACTTTAAACGATTGTACCGGGAGATCCAACCGTCGGATTTTCCCAAAACTGGAACCGTTGGGTCCATTTTGAAAAGATTTTTCCAATGCTATAAAATATGTAAAGATCCGACGGTTAGATTTTCAGATATGTGTATATCAAATCTGGAGAAAAACAGCGCCATGGTCGCGTTATGGCCTGAAGCATCGTTTGAATAAATTGGCTATATTTAAATAAATAAAAATAGCGATAAATCATTACAAAATGTTATAAACGATATGGAATGGAAATAAACTGAATTTAATCGGTTTATAGAATATTTGATGGTTGAATGTGTTTGACGTGAAAATTACATTAATGAACTGAATTATGGATGTCAAATAATTTAACCATGGAAATGAATTGATTTGAAATTCTAAATATACGTGAATTATTTGAAAAGGCCGAGTTAATTCTCATTTCAAATAATTGATCGACGGTTAGAAGTCGAAGATATGAAGATGGTGCAAGACCGGGGATCTTCACATCGAATGGATGGCTACTGATGCCTTTAATGGGAGTTGCTGCCCTGAAAGGGTTAGTGGTCATCCGGACGTACTTGTTGACCGTGCGGATGTGCGAGGGCCTCTCTCCTGTATTGGACATACGGGAGAGGAATAAGGTGCCTCCGGTTTCGTTTAGACCCAGGATGGACTTGAAAATGGATGTGTATCTGACATTGTAGATTGACAACGTGGCATACAGAGATATTGTGATCAAAGCTTTTGTTGAAAAGAAGAGCTTTGTGGTTGATGATCAAATCAGGGCTTTGAATAGCTAGTTTTGTGTTTAGCGTTGATTCGCGAGCCTCACACCCTGGTATGGACCAGAAACGTGGGAGGACTTCAGGGAGGACCTGCGTTTCTTTCTAGCTAGGAGTGGTGTTTTGGGTTTTACATGCCCGGGCATTTTACTTATGTGGATGATGGATGGTGAGGCACCTCGGTTATATCGATCACTCTGTGGCCGATGGTTTGGTCGGTATATGACCGGTTTACGCCCCATAGGGCCGGGAAACGCAATGTTCAGGCATTTTAATCCACTCCGTGTGGACCGGCCCTAACGATCCAAGGGGCAGTTGCGGCCGTTCCTGAGGCTCAGGCTAGACAGCCTCGAAGCGGTAAGGACGATCCCTTGCCTTGTTTCATGACGGAAATCCAATTTCCAAATACGACATCGTGCGGTTTTGATTGTAAACCTATATATGGCGACATAGTGGTATGGGGAATTTATGTCGTCTATGATTGATACTTATGATGGAAATTGTTTTTGAAATATATAAACACTAGTAATAATATCAAATGCTTTTGTTTTATTCGTATCAAGCATATTTTGGCTATTATAAGGCAAAACTCTATCCTCCGGTTTGCATTGCATTGTGTGATGGGAACTGAGTCTTATAATGGCTTTATTTCTATAAAAAGCATTGCGATGTTTTAATGATTCACTTATTTTTAGCACTGGCAATCCAATGGAGTAAACCCATTCCGCGTTAGCGGCGTGGTCCCGTGATTGGCCTTATTATAAAGTAAGCTTAGTTGATTTCTCATACCAGTCCCATGACTGACTCGTAGTTTGTTTCACTTGCAAACTCGGGTGCCCTATTTTCTACATAGGCAGCCTTGTATTCAGGTTTTAGCAGGCTCTCTCTGGATAGCTATGGAGCTGAAGATGGATTCTATCATTTCTTTCTTTTTATGCTGTTCAGCTCCTGTTGTACATATTATGTTTTGATTCCACTGTAAACATTTTATGTAAAGCTAAAACTGTATTTTGTACTAAGTATGATCCTGTATACTGTGTAACTCTGATGATTAATGTTTATCCAATATATTCTGTTGTACATTGTCTGGTGTATTTATATATTTCTGTTCTGTTGTTATTTGTTTATGTGTTATATTCCAAAGATTACCCTTGCCACCGGGGAATGACATTTGGGGTCACCACAGTCCGTTCGAAGTTTGGCTGAGGGGTTTTTAACGTGGTTAAGGGAAGAGCAATTAGATGTTGTTACTATGGATTATCTGCGTGATGGGAAGGGTGCGATACTGGCAAGCTGGTGTAACGACCTGGATTTTTAACTGTACAAATCGACAATAAACCACACATGTCGATCCAAACAAATCACCAACCCAGATAGTTATTGGGAAAAAGAAGAAAAAGGAGAAAGAGGAGAAAACAAGCCACAGAATCTCACAGCGGAAGGACAACATATAATAAACAAATAGCAGTTTAAATGTATACTATTACTATAACATACCATGCTTATCAAAGTTACATATGTACAGATGTACATAATAAACATCGGAAATAATGCAGCGGAAATACATATACATGATAGATATATATATACCAAATCTTCGTCTTTGATCTTCAAGGCAATGTAAACTTCGCTAATTGCAAATGTCTGCTGACCCGAGCGTACTGCATAAAAGAAAACACAACAAACACTCGGATCAGCACTAAATCATTCTCATATTAGTTAAATTTAAAATATGAAATAACCTAAGTGTCATGGGTACAGTAACTCAAGAGATGCTACGGGATTTTCCATCTCTCAAGGATCCATCAAACTAATACATAAATAGCATAATACACTATTATTGTAATGTCTATTCAGTAAAGTAAACATAATAAAAATAGTGTAAGCGGGATTACATTTTTATCCTTACACCGTTTATAATACCGTAGTTTATACAGTACCGTAAGCCCACCGTACCCGATGGCATCAGAGGGCACTCCATAGGTACGATACAAATCAAAATCATAGGGGTTCGATAAGGATAAATATGACAAGGCACTAAAGGCAATACCCAGGGTAGGATTCTACCATTTGCCCTCCCGGACCGGCGGTAACGCATAGCAGCCACTACCACCCAACTCGGAACACACTCCCAAATCGAAAAGGGCCCTAAATCATCATTATAGTCATAGAAATATTATCGGAGGAGTGCGTCCGATCAAAGATGCTACGTCAATTAGTCACGGTATAGCTCTTGTTTTAGTCATTTCAATTATGACCCGAAGGTCAAGGCTATTTCGTCATCGTTCATCTTCATCAATCCAAAATCGCCTCCAAGTCATCATATTTCATTCTAGATACGTCATAACGTTCACAGTTGTTAAAGTGGTATCGACACTGACAGAGAGTATGCCATTTGTTGACTTCGGCCTTTTTAACAACCAACGCTTACATCTTTCACATCGGTTGGTTCTTTTACATTTAACAAAGGTTCGCTTTCATATCAAAATATATATTTTGTTCGAACCCAATTTATATTCGAATAGAATATAATTTCATATCATGATATCCCAACATTCCCAAAACCGATTATATTATAAACTAGAATATATTCCATTTCATTATATTATAATCATATAATATTTCACAAAATCGATTTATATTCAAGTAGAATATACTTTATATTAAAGATTATAATTATTTCGATTAGATGTATGTTAGAAATCCATTCATATTCAAATAGAACATATATATATATATACATTCCATTACAACTCATTTCAATTTCTTAGGAGATCCATTCATATTCGAGTAGGATATAACTTACATTTCCATATAAAAATCGGTTTAAAAATCAATCCATATTCAAATAGAATATACTTTATCTTCACTCCATTTGAACCAACGGTTTAAATCCAAGCACTTTCCATTCGGAAGAAATTTTACAATCATTTAATATACTTGAAAATAGATGCTTATAATTAAAAATCTTTATATAACATATACGTATAGAAGAAAATGTTTTTTAAAAAATAAGATAAATTTGGATCACTATGTATATATATAAAATATAAGTTTTACTAATTAGTTTAAGTAATAAAATATAAGGAAATTTAGTCATAACAAATAGTTTGAGTTTTAATAATTAGTTTAAGTAATAAAATGTAAGAAAATTTAGTCATAACAAATAATTTATAAGTAAGAGTTTTAATAAATGAATTTTAAGGAAAGGAATAGTTTATTTGAAATCAAACAGGATAAATACATAATAATAATAAAATTCTTTAACTATAATTGTTTCTTTCTTCCGAACTTCCAACACTTGAATCTATACTCCAGTCTCAATGGAGTTTTCCTAGTTCAATATCTTGTTTCAAACACCATTCAAACCAATCTTTCAATTTAGAGAGTTCAACCCATATTCAACTCTAAATTTAAAACAACTCCGAGTATTCTCGATTATCTTTATTCCAAATTAAATTCAATAAGAATTTATTATATTTAAATCCACACCCTTAATTTGAAAATCTCAAATTTTATTCAAATCCCAATTTAAGAATTTCCACTTCGTTTGGGAAAAATTCTCTTAACCATTTCAAATAAACATTCACAATCCATATCTTTAAAGGAAACAAGTTTATCGAGTATCGGCTCATTTCTTTAGAAGAAATTTCTATCAAATAAAATTTCCAAATATTTAAAAATCATTTAAGCAACCGATGTCCGTATATAATTTTCTATCCTATGGCCAAGTGATATTAAATTTAATTTCTCGATATTTCAGGGATGGATCTATCATTTCAATCCAAATCAGGGTCACAGATATTTATCATTTCAATCTGCGTTCTTAATTCCTTTTTATCGATTTAGCTTGGGTTTATTAGATGCCCGTAACATCTGGGGTGCAAATGGGATTAATCGTCACAATAAAATACAACATCCATATACTGAGTAACAGAACATGCAATATCAATACCAATTCAGTAACCAACCAACCAAGGCATCCATCACACCAATTTATTCCAATAGCAAAAATATTTAAATCGTTTCACCGGTTAACAACTGTCGGGATTTCGAACTAGACATTTCATTCGAATTAAAATAACTAGTTATCAATTAAATTTACACATTAACACATGCCATGTTAGTTTTAAGCACTCAACAACAATCAAATCACAACCATGCAACCAAACTTATTTCATAATTTAATTTAATAAATATGGGAACAATTCAGTTATTCATGAGCGAGAAATTCACTCACCTTTGGGTCTTTAGTTGATCGGATGTCCAACCAAAGCCCAAAAATTAACAGTCTCCAAATGCAGCCAAACCAGCGCCAGAACGTCCATAATGTCCCCACGATTCCAATGCAACAAACTGTGCGTAAATCCGAGTTCACTTGCAAAAGTTATCAGCGTTTTATCATCTGGAATTTAAATATATGAAAAAAAAATATTCTCACCAATCACATGCTGACACACCAACCCTCGTTCCAGCTCTCCTTCTTCATGCGACTACAGTAAACGATGGGAAACAAACCCATTTGAACCGAAACTTTGACCATCCCAAACTCCTATCTCCGGCCACGAAACTGACCTCCACCACCTACGTCCGAACGCCAGGCCCAAGGCGCGCCTCCTCCTTCAGACAGCAGCAACTCCGGTAGTCCCTAGCTCCACCTATTATCAGCCCTAAAACCGAACTTCAAAGCACTAAAACGCCAAATTCCGGCACCTCTATCAATTTCGTGCCCTGCGACTTCACCGTACCACTCGCGGATCATATTGCAACAAAACCCGGAACTCAATTTTTCGATTTACTTCAAAAATCAAAAATGCCCAAATCGCATGTTAGGGTTCTGCAATTTCAGCCCTTTGACCGCGAATTCCGGCAACTTCAGGCATTGCATGTCGAAACAGAGGGTACCTGTAGCTTCATATTGTCGAGGCCTTCGATTTGGTATATAATTTGCTACGTTTTGGAGAGATTTGATTTTCAAGCTTGTATTTTTATTTCTAGGGTTTGGAGATTTGTTTTCAGCCATTGGAGAGAGAAGTTTGATGGAGTGAAATTATACGTATGTTGAAATGGCTGAGGCAATAGTAAATGGGTTTTATTTATATATATATAGAATCCTAATATGATAAACATCAATTATCATATTACATTGTTTCCTTTCACATTTTATCTAGTACAACCAAACTACAAGTCTGATCGTAACAAATTTTAGAACTCTACAACAATCCACCATTCCAGATCCGATGGCTCTAGTTTCGCTGAATTCCGAGGCAGTTGCCAAAATCGTTAAATTTCACAATTAATTAATTAATGAAATATTCAATTATTCATTTGACTGTTTTTAATTAAATTTAAATATTCATTAAATTCCATTTAAATCCAATTATAACTTAAATGGATTTTTTTTATAAATCCATTTCACAAACTTTTAAGTTCCCGAACTTGATTAATTTCGAGTTTTAAATTTGAATTGCGATTACAGATAAATGAACTCGATTTAATTTCAATTTCTAATATTAACCTCAGAATTTCAACATCTACCAAATTAAATTAGAATTCCAATTATAAATTGAAAAATACAAATTTATTTACTTAATAAAATATTATATTCCAAATTACACATTTCCAATATAACTCAAATTTATTCAATTATCCTAATAATAATTAAAAATCCAACATTTTATGATATAAGCTAAATAAGAATCTTATATGTATGTTCAATCCAGATAATTATTATTATCAAACTCAACAAATTTACATTTTAACCATTATTGTTCAAATTAATTATACCAAATGTAAATTTTAAATATATGCAAAATTATGGGTTGTTACATTCTCCCCCCACTTACAGTCTTTTCGTCCTCGAAAAGAGAATGAAATAGGTATTGAGCAAAATCATACTTTCAAATCCATACTTATAAATAGCATTCACAAAATAAGTTATATATAGTTGTAAAATCTCATAAATTTTCTAACTCCCGAAATCACGGAAAATTTCGGTAGCATCTCCTTTGTACAGAGAGGTTCGAGAAAAATCCCTACATATATAACTCAATTATACATATCATCCTACGATGGGGCATCCCAAAGATGGGGAAAACAAAAAATATGTACTTAACACAAACCATATAACACACATACGTACCTTTTTCAGCGTTATATTTGCAATTTATTTACTTTAGCACTTTGGTATTTAGCGCAAGCGAGCTCCAAAGCGTAGCACACACTCCTCATACCTGCTAAATACTCACATAGGCATAAGAACTAAACATGTATACAATAAATAGCAGATGTACACAACTTGCACAACATTTACCAATCATTTCAACAATAAAACCACAATACTCATGACAGGCCAGCAGACAAATCGTCGATTATCACCCTTTAAATATTGGAATTTGACTAAAGCATGTTGCATTCGTTTCAGGCTTTTCGAACAGTCTAGATTCATCGAATTCGGATAATTCGTTCAAAAGTTATGACCGTTTTAGTAAAAGCGAATGCTTCAGCCCACACAATGAAAAATGCAGGACTGAGTTGTTCAACCCAGTTTTTAACCCTTTAAACATCAAATTTTTACCCAATATATTAAGGAAAAGTTTTAGTTCAGATCCTGGGTTTTCCGAATTGTACTCGCACATTAAAATCCGACGTCTCCGTTAGGAAGTTATGGTCAAAACAATATCGACATACGCTTCAGTTTTAATTTTCTGCGTATAATACTACGACTAAAATTTCAATTTCAGCATAGTAAACGTGAGAATTTCAATATGGCTCTATTAACGAAAGTTTTAGCTTAGTTTCTAAGGTTTCCGAAAAGTCCGGAATCGTCAAATTCCGATCATCCCGTCAAAAGTTATGGTCAATCTAGTTTCAGCTTATAAAATATTTTAAGTTTCCGCATAACATCGATTTATTTAATTTGGAGTTTCAACCTTTCTAGATTCAAAATTTTAAGCAATGCTTAATACATCTAAAATGGGTTATCGTTCCGTTAATCACATTATATGATTTCCCTTTAATGTTTAAATATATTCATGTTTGATTAACCATTCACTTGAATTAGTTCCGATCTATTGATTCTAATTATTCGAGTTCATCCACATTTCATTTCATCCATTTATATTTAGTTTAAATCGACCAATTCAAATTTCTCGAGTTTAGGTCCGTTTATACTAATTCGTTCGGCATAATTGAATCTACTTAGTTCCAAATTCTTCAATTCTTTGAATTTAATAAATTAGACTCAGTTTTATATTTCCTATACCTTATTAATTTTCATTTCACTATCTCTAATTCCTACTTTAGCCTTCATTTAACTATTATATTATTCTAAATAAGCCACTTTTACATTTGCATCTTATTTCTCTTGTCTTGGCACTTATATTCATACCTTTAACCATTTTCTTATTCGTTTATTCTCATTTCATTTTATATAAAAGTTTATTCACTTAACTCAATTCATTAATTAGACTTTGAAGTTCCAAATTGAATTAAGGATTTTTCATAATTCAAGGTTTATACTTAGTACTCCAACCATTATTATTCGATTTCTCTATTCAAATTAAATTATATGCCATCGATAAAAGAATTTGCATTCCATACATTTCATTGTTTATACTCAAATTTTCATTCGAGATATTACCCTAATAAGGTTACCATTAGATTTCTTTCATTTCTAATTCATCGATCATTCACATTTCATTAACAAACCTCATTTCTCTCAAATTTTAATTTAACGGCAATTCATATTTTTATAACAACTTAAGTTCTTTTCAACTCTTTCTCGAGATGACTTAAAATACCTAAGCCATGAGTTGTTATTTCTTTTATTCACACAACTAAAATTCCCAATTCAATTTAGCTGACTTATGTTGAGTTTTATTTCATAGTAATTTCAACCTCGCTAACCCTTCTATCGACTAAACTTGGAATTTATTTAAACTTAATTTTCATCCACGTTTATGAGTTTAAATGATGGTTCCCTTCTCTCAACACTTAAGTCCATTTCTTAGTTTCAAAATCTAAAATTCAAATGAATCGAATTACCTTAGTACATAAATCGATATTGTTAGTTATAATGAACTTAAATGCCTTGATTCCGGGTTTAATCCGAGTTTTGAATAATATATGCATCTATACTATTTTATAGAAACCATACCCTATAAAATTTAAATCCAAATCTTTAATTCACAAAGAACATAGAAATTTTCAATTCTGGTTTAATTTAAATTTAACTTTTAAATAACATATACAATATCTTATATAAAAACTATACCATAAGAAATCTTATATCCAACATCCTTTATCAACACATTAAAAAAAATCATTGAGTGGTCTCTCCCCCACTCAGACTCTTCAGAATAAACATCGATAATGCGTGCACTCATTATCGAAGTCATTTCTAAGGTCTAAGTAGAGGTTTCACACTTATTTCATTTAAAATTATTTGAAATCATTTCCAGAACTATTTCTTATAACACGGTATTATTTCAAAACTTTGGCAAAACTATTTTCAAAAAACCCCAGAATCAAGTTCTCAAATTTGTTTCTATTCTATATAAAAAATATATTTACACCCAAATTGTATTTAATAGATTTCATTTTCTAATTTCTTTAAACCATTCAATTTTTTTCATTAGATTTATTATTTAATCAACCATAATAGATAATAACTTGATATTATTACCTACTAATAATGAATGCATATACACTTAAAACCAATAATAATATATTTGATATATTTAAAATAAAACCGAAAACCATATTATGTCTATCCATTCTGTTCGATCATTTAGAAATTCCTATCGATTTCAAGGTGTCCCATATAACGACCAGAATTTATAAATGTTCAATAGAACAAGTCAACACGAAATAAAATCACTTTATATCAAAATACAAGTACGCTCTCTCATATATACACTCAAACTCATTCTAGGGCATTACTAACCCTATCTCTAATGAGTAAATTCCCAAACAGAACCAAGGTTATCGCTAACCAAAGCTCTGATACCAAATGTAACGACCTGGATTTTTGACCATTCAAATCGACAATAAACCACACATGTCGACCCAAACAAATCACCAATCCAGATAATTATTGGGAAAAAGAAGAAAAAGGGGAAAGAGGAGAAAACAAGCCACAGAATCTCACAGCGGAAGGACAACATATAATAAACAAATAGCAGTTTAAATGTATACAATTACTATAACATACCATGCTTATCAGAGTTACATATATACAGATGTACATAATAAACAGCGGAAATAATGCAGCGGAAATACATATACGTGATAGATATATATATACCAAATCTTCGTCTTCGATCTCCAAGGCAATGTAAACTTCTCTAACTGCAAATGTCTACTGACCCGAGCGTATTGCATAAAAGAAAACACAACAAACACTTGGATTAGCACTAAATCATTCTCATATTAGTCAAATTTAAAATATGAAATAACCTGAGTGACATGGGTACAGTAACTCAAGAGATGTTACGGGATTTTCCATCTCTCAAGGATCCGTTAAACTAATACATACAGAGTATAATACGCTATTATTGTAATGTCTATTCAGTAAAGTAAACGTAATAAAAATAGCTTAAGAGGGATTACATTTTTACCCTTACACCATTTATAATACCGTAGTCTATACAGTACCGTAAACCCACCGTAACCGATGGCATCATAGGGCACTCCATTGGTATGATACAAATCAAAATCGTAGGTGCTTGATAAGGATATATATGACAAGGCATTCGAGGCAATACCCAAGGTAGGATTCTACCATTTGCCCTCCCGGACCAGAGGTAATGCATAGCAGCCACTACCACCTACCTCGGAACACACTCCCAAATCAAAAAGGGCCCTAAATCATCATCATAGTCATAGAAATAGTATCGGAGGAGTGCGTCCGATCAAAGGTTGAAGCGACCCGAACTTCCCCGGTGTCCGAAGAGAAGAGAAAGAACGAATTACTGTGAGGACAAGACAAATCAGAACGCAGACGGAAGAACATTTCATTGCTTATTACAACAATTCCATCAGAATACAAGAATATACAGAGTATAAATGAATATTACACAGACATATCAGAGATTTAAATTACATTTAAATACATAGCAGCGGAAAATAATACAATACACAACTGAAGGAGATATACGGATACAAAGCTTTCCGGATATCGTTCCAGCTGTAAACCAGGATCCTTCGAATATAAATCTGCAAAACCAAAACTACTAGTTGCCCGTGTCGAAAATAAGGGCACCCACTGTATAGGTTAAAACAATAAACTCCACGTCAGTCATGGGACTGGTGTGAGAACTAAAACAGTTATTATTCTTTATTTTAAAGTTCGGTAAATCAAGGGACCACGCCGTATAACATGGAACGGGTTTCCTCCCAAGAATACCAATGCATAAAACAAACAGCGCAATGCTAAATAAAGAACAATGAAGCTATTATAAGACCCAGTTCCCATCACACAATGCAACGCAAGCCGGAGGATAGGGTTTTTACCTTATAATAGCCAAAAAATGCTTGATACGTTTAAAACAGATTATTTTGATAGTACTATAAGTGTATAGTGTCAAAGCAATTTCAAATCATAAGTATCAATCATAGACGACATTAATGCCCCATACCACTATGTCGCCATATATAGGTATACAATCAAAACCGCACAGTCACGTATTTGGAAATTGGATTTCCGTCATGAACCAAGGCAAAAGATAGTCCTTACCGAATTTGAGACTGTCTATCCCGAGTCTCAGGCACAGCCGCAACCGTACCTTGGATCGTCAGGGCCGGTCCACCGATGTGGATTATAATGCCTGAACAATGTGTTTCTCCGCCCTTTGGGGCGTAAATGAGCCAACGAATGACTCCATCGGTCCCGGATCGACCGATATAACCGAGGCACCTCGCAATAGTAACAACCACATAAGTCAAACTCGTCAGGGCGTGTAAAACCACTGACGCCACTTCTTGCTAGAAAGAAAACGCACGTCCCCCCTGAGGTCCTCTCCAATTTCTGGTTCATACCGGGGTGTGAGGCTCGCGAATTCACGCTACACAAAGCTACACCACAAAGGTCGTGCTTTGATCATCAACCACAAGACTCTGCTTTTCAACAGAAGCCTTGATCCGTTTGCCACTTAGGCATGCCACATATGCAATTCATTCCATGCGTTTGATATCCATCAGTATATAACCCCTGAGCTCGTACGTCTCAGAGAAGGGCGTTAAGCAAGAGAATAAATTCTCCGCCGCCAAACAGAAATATATTTAATAGAAATCAATCAAACAGAGTAAAATCCAATGTCAGACACACAGTCCATTTACAAGTCCGTTCTGGGTCTGAACGATATCGGAGGCACCTAGTACCCTGCATATCCATCGATCTCCAAGTGCGTCTGGACGATCACCAACTGTTTCCATCTTCCTGGGTGTACATCCCAATCAAGATCATCAGTAATCACCCAAACGACGTGAAGACCTCCGGTCTTCGACCACCGTCTTCATCTTCTACTTATCGTCGTATCAGTTATTCAGAATGGGATAAACCCGATCTTTCCGAATAACTCGCGTATATTATAAACAAGTGTTACAGAAATACAACATACGCCTCATTCCAATTCATCAGTCACTAACCGTAAATTAACCAGAGAATAGTTCCCCAAATATTAACCCCGAAGGCCGAAACCAACATCAGATCAATATCCAGAAAACCATTCTGCCTAGTTAACCGACAGTTAGTTTCTAAATTTCACATTCATAGGGAAAGGTTCCCATTAATTTTATCAAAGATAAATTCTTTTAAATTTATTCTTTAATCTGCTTTTGAATATCAATTCAAACTAATCGGGATTAGTGAACCTTACCGAAGTAATCATTGGTTTTAATTTCCCAATCCCAACCTATTCATCCCATGAAGTAAAACGGGTCTTACTTCATATCTAACACCACGGTGTTATCGGTAATTTAATTACCATTTCATGTTCAAATCTAATTAAAGATTTAACTATCGCCTAGAGAAAAACTGGTGATACTCCATTCTCGATCTTTTCAATCTAATTAAAGATTCGTTAAAACTCCACTTAGTTTTAATCTGTGACTGGGTTAAAGAATCAGTGTCATTTAAAACATGGTTCACGATAAACCCAAGAATCAATTCGAATTCAATTCCAATTAAATATTATTTAATTGGTGCACTTCATTAAATCTAAATAAAAAGATTCAACCTTTTTCTCAACTGGGCTTAAGAACAGTGTTAATGAAGATACCATTCACGACAAACCCAAATCACATTTGATATTAACACAAGGCTCTGAATAGAAAATATATCGGCTTATATTCAATATCAAATTCTACGACCAACAAATATCGTATTGGAAATAACGATATTAATATATCTTTCAAATTTCCATAACAATATCTGTATCATCACGAAATCCAACATCGAAATATTCCGAAGACCATTTCGATTCAAATCCATTCCAATATAATTATTGGAAATTCTGGTTATTTTCAAAACCATTTCAAATCCAATTTATTTATTTAAAAATAAATAGAATTATAATTCTAGTTCAAATCTTGTTCATTTCGATAAAAATCTATTTTTTTCTTTTCAAATATGGAGTTTTTCATCCCAAATCTTCACAAATCATTTCTTATGATTTTACACAAATTATTGATATTTTTAATAATTTTATCAAGGCCCGTACAGTCAATTTCCATCAATGGCCATTGAACTGCACTTGCAGCGACCTTTTCCAAATTTGATTTGGAAATAATTCCAAATCCAACCGTTAGATTTCTAATTTCTAATATTCGTTAGAAAGCTCTTTTCGATACAAACCCAACGGTTCTGGTTTTAGGAGAATCCGACGGTCGGATCTCCCGCAATGTCCGTTCGAAGTTAGTCGAAATTCGTGAACTTTCGCGGCGCGTTCTATTCAGGCCATTATATTATATATATAATATATACTTCGTCGATTTCAATTCAAAACGTATTTTATAAATCGTTTTAAATTCGTTTTCAAAACGATTTCAACTTCATTTCAAATTCAAATCAAAATTGAATTTTCCAATATAAATTCGTTTTAAATTCATTTCAAATCGATTTCAATTTCAATTTAATTCGAATTCAATTCCTTTTGATTTCAATTCGAATTCAGTTCTATTCAATTTAATTCGAATTTCGATTATTTTCAATATCAATTCAAATTTATTTCTATTCATTTTCAATTCGAATTCATTTCTATTCATTTTCAATTCGAATTCATTTATATTCAAATTCATTTATATTCAATTTCAATTCGAATTCATTTATATTCAATTTCAATTCGAATTCATTCATATTCAATTTCAATTCGAATTCATTTATATTCAATTTCAATTCGAATTCGTTTATATTCAATTTCAATTCGAATTCATTTCTATTCATTTTAATTCGAATTTCAATTCTTTTCGAAATTTCAGATTTTGAAATCACCTTCGATATTCATTATAAAATGAATAAAATCGATATAAATATCGTTCACGTCAAAATGGCGTCAATCTAATCAACACGGCTTCATATAATCCTATTTTCAAATATTCTATTTCAAATATTTCTATTTCAAATATTTCTTTTTCAAATATTTCTTTCTCAAATATTTCTATTTAAAATATTTCTTTTTCGAAACTGGAATGAGGCCCAATCAATTACCATATAACGTTAATTATATGGATTTTCTACAACACATGTATACAATAACAACGATGAATAATCAACCATCATCCAAAGTGCATTCTACACTGTATAAGCATCAAATATAAATATTTAACGCTTATAACAGTCTGTCAATTAATCGATTGACATACAACTAATTATTGGGATTAGTGTACGTCAAATATCATCCCAATACCCGTGTGGGGTTTCAAACAATCAAACACAGATTTTATTTGTGCAGTTGGGCGATGTGTAAAATTTATCGTCCCAATCGATATCAGTCAAATGTGTGTATACAAACAAATCATCCGATTTGCTTATTTTTATTTCATTTCATATACACATTAAAAATTCTATTTTTAACTATAAATTTTTTTAACAATATAAATATTTTATTTCATTTCACATCACATCACACAATCAACTACACAGCAAAATCAAACAAACAAGCATACGAGCCGTCCATGGTCTGTGGACGACGGGTGTCGGGTGCTACTAAACACCGTCTGCATCCTAGTATATATTTTAACTAGAATACTAAATTAAAGAGTGAGAAATTCTCACTAAAGCTATCCCAACTCCACGACACTTCAAATGTAGGATATCTTCATCGCTCTTCCTTTTGTCACTTTCGTCGTCCGCTTTCACTACATATATAAAAATCACATTTTTACTTTGCTATTCAATATATAAAAATTGAATTTTTACTTTGCTATCAATATATAAAAAATCGAATTTTTACTTCGCTATTCAATATATAAAAATCGAATTTTTTACTTCGCTATTCAATATATAAAAATCGAATTTTTACTTCGCTATTCAATATATAAAAATCGAATTTTTACTTCGCTATTTAATATATAAAAATCGAATTTTTACTTCGCTATTCAATATATAAAAATCACATTATTACTTTGTTATTCAATATATAAAATTCGAATTTTTAATATTGTTGCTATGTATATAAAAATTACATTTTTATAACTATGCTATATGGATAAAAATCACATTTTTATACCGCTACTATATAGATAAAAATTCCATCTTTACCTTGCTAGTAATATAATAAAAATTATATTTTTATTACTCTTCATGAATAAAAATCATATTTTTATTATCTATACTATATAAAAATCATATTTTTAATATTGCTACTTCTATAAAGATCACATCTTTACTACTTCTACTATATAAAAGTCAAAATTTTAATTTCTCTATATAAAAGGATTGATTTTTATTCGCTAATATCGTGTATAAAACTGATTTTTTCTTTTCCTATAAAGCTAATCACCCTATATAAGTAAAATAAAGAAAAATGAAATTAATTAAACTTACAGTGTTGCTTCTGTGAGAAGGGTGGGTTTCATGGTGGTGGTGGATGGCCGGAGGGGGGGCGCAGGGGGTCGCTGATGGTCGGAGTGGGGCCCGACATTGTGGGGCAGGGCTAGGGCGTCGGTCTTCTTCGATTTGGGCATGGGGTGGGTAATCGATTGGAGGAGGGACGCCTAAAGAAGGGGATGGCGAAGGAGGAGGCGGCGAGCTGGCGTGGGCGGCGATCCCCCCTTTCCGTCGTTTTTTTTCTTATTCGATTAGAAATGAACGGTGATGGGGGGCCAGAGGAGTTAAAAGGAAGAGAGAGAGGGAGTTAAATTTTAATTAATTTATTTATTTTAATTTCAAAAAGGTACTTTTATTTTCGACCTCGAAACAAGGCCCACCGCCTGTCGTCCATAGCTAATTACCCCCATTCCGAACACAATGGGATATGTATAGTAGGCTGCTTCGATCGTTTCGATCAGTTTCTGTTAAAATCAACATATAACTCTATATGTTGAATTTGAACGCGCATTTCAATTTACCGGGGCCACATACTAACTAGAAAAATTCTAGAAAAATATTTTCTAGCTTCGTATTGAAGATACGGTCCTAACTAAACTAATTTCGTCGAATTCCGAGATCGTTTGAAAAATGGCCATTTTCCAGTTGATTAAAATCAACTAAAACTGGTCAAACGCGTATTCTTTTGTTACGCTCACATATTGATTTGAAAAATTATGAAAATTGAAATCTAGCAATAACTTGACATCACGGATCCAACAAAAGTGGTTTCGTCGAAATCCGAGGTCGTTTGCAAAATTCCCATTTTTAAGGACCTGAAATTCCATAGCGACTATTCAGAATTTTCAACTGGACATATCTTTTGATTCCCGCTATGAAATTTCGATTTTTCGGATTCGTTGAAAAGATATTATCAAATAGATCCTATTATTTTTGGTTTCACTAAAATCCGGTTTATTTTGCACCCATACATTCATTTGAAGTTTGAAATCGAATTATCGAACTACCACGCCATTTCCAATTCCTTTTATAATTTAAAATACATAATTATATTCTAACGACGATCTATATAAATATATACGTTCGAATTCTTTTCAAATGAACTTCTCGTCGTTATTATTTAAAATAATTCATTTTAAATAATCAAAATCCACTAAAATTGTCAAAATAAAAATTTTAAACTGGCTCAGAATTTCGGGTTGTTACAAAGGTGCTACCTCAATTAGTCACGGTATAGCTCTTGTTTTAGTCATTACAATTATGACCCGAAGGTCAAGGCTATTTCGTCATCGTTCATCTTCATCAATCCAAAATCGCCTCCAGTCATCATATTTCATTCTGGATGCGTCATAATTCACAGTTGTTAAAGTGGTATCGACACTGACAGAGAGTATGCCATTTGTCGACTCTAGCCTCTTTAACAACCGACGCTTATATCTTTCGCATTGGTTGGTTCTTTTACATTTAACAAAGGTTCGCTTTCATACCAAAATATCATATTTTGTTCGAACCGAATTCATATTTGAATAGAATATAATTTCATATCAAGATATCCCAATCATTCCCAAAAGCGATTATATTCTAAACTAGAATATATTCCATTTCACTATATTATAATCATATAATATTTCACAAAATCGATTTATATTCAAGTTGAATATACTCCATATCAAAGATTATAATTATTTCAATTTGATGTATGTTCGAAATCCATTCATACTCAAATAGAATATATATATATATATATATATATACATTCCATTACAACTCATTTCGATCCCTTAGGAGATCCATTCATATTCGAGTAGGATATAACTTACATTTCCATATAAAAATCGGTTTAAAAATCGATCCATATTCAAATAGAATATACTTTATCTTCACTCCATTTGAACCAACGGTTTAAATCCAAGCACTTTCCATTTGGAAGAAACTTTACAATTATTTAATATACTTGAAAATAGATGCTTATAATTAAAAATCTTTATATAACATATATGTATAGAAGAAAAGGGTTAAAACAAAATAAGATAAATTCAGATCACTATGTATATATATAAAATATAAGTTTTACTAATTAGTTTAAGTAATAAAATATAAGGAAATTTAGTCATAACAAATAGTTTATAAGTAAGAGTTTTAATCATTAGTTTAAATAATAAAATATAAGGAAATTTAGTCATAACAAATAGTTTATAAGTAAGAGTTTTAATAAATGAATTTTAAGGAAAGGAATAGTTTATTTGAAATCAAACAGGGTAAATATATATATAATAAAATTCTTTAAATATAATTGTTCCTTTCTTCCGAATTTCTAACACTTGAATCTATACTCCAGTCTCAATGGAGTTTTCCTAGTTCAATATCTTGTTTCAAACACCATTCAAACCAATCTTTCAATTTAGAGAATTCAACCCATATTCAACTCTAAATTTAAAACAACTCCGAGTATCCTCGATTATTTTTATTCCAAATTAAATTCAATAAGAATTTATTACATCCAAATCCACACCCTTAATTTGAAAATCTCAAATTTTATTGAAATCCCAGTTTAAGAATTTCCACTTCGTTTGAGAAAAATTCTCTTAACCATTTCAAATAAACATTCGCAATCCAGATCTTTAAAGGAAACAAGTTTATCGAGTATCGGCTCATTCCTTTAGATGAAATTTCTATCAGACAAAATTTCCAAATATTTAAAAATCATTTAAGCAACCGATGTCCGTATATATTTTTTCTATCCTATGGCCAAGTGATATTAAATTTAATTTCTCGATATTTCAGGGATGGATCTATCATTTCAATCCAAATCAGGGTCACAGATATTTATCATTTCAATCTATGTTCTTAATTCATTTTTATCGATTTAGCCCAGGTTTATTGGATGCTCGTAACATCTAGGGTGCAAATGGGATTAATCGTCACAATAAAATACAACATCCATATACTGAGTAACAGAACATGCAATATCAATACCAATTTAGTAACATACCAACCAAGGCATCCATCACACCAATTTATTCCAACAGTAAATATTTAAATCATTTCATCGGTTAACAAGTGTCGGGATTTCTAACTAGACATTTCATTCGAATTAAAATAACTAGTTATCAATTAAATCTACACATTAACACATGTCATGTCAGTTTTAAGCTCTCAATAACAATCAAATCACAACCATGCAACCAAACTTATTTCATAATTTAATTCAATAAATATGGGAATAATTCAGTTATTCGTGAGCGAGAAATTCACTCACCTTTGGGTCTTTAGTTGACCGGACGTCCAACCAAATCCCAAAAATTCACAGTCTCCAAACGCATCCAAACCAGTGTCAGAATGTCTGCAATCTCGCCACGAACCCAACACAACAAACTGTGCGTAAATCCGAGTTCATATGCAAAAGTTATCAACGTTTTATCATTTGGAATTTAAATATATGAAAATAAATAAAATAATATTCTCACCAATCACATGCTGACACACCAACCCTCGTTCCCGCACTCCTTCTTCACGCGACTACAGTAAATGATGGGAAACAAAACCATTTGAACCGAAATTTTGATTATCCCAAACTCCTATCTCCGGCCACGAAACTGACCTCCACCACCGGTTATCAGTCCTAAAACCAAACTTCGAAGCACTAAAAGTGTAACGACCCGCATTCTACGCATCTAGGATCGTAGAATATTTATTTCTTTTTCATAGGAAGTCGTATGATCATGTAACATAGGGGAACGACTATTGGGGTCATTTCCCATGCTCATGATTTTTGTCGATTTTTAACTGACCGTTTTGCCCCTACTTGATCTTGTTTCGTACATAACTTTTGACTGGAAAGGAGTTTTGACCTGAAACCACTTCCATTAGATTCATTTGATGGTTTACCTTTCCGTAGAGTGGTCATAATAGCCAAACGGACTTACCATTTGAGAGATATGGCTGAATTAAGGTTTAGAGGGTTAAAAAAAGCTTAACCGGACTTAATTGGGTAGTTAACAGCTAGGCCCATTGGGGGATTTCGGAATTTGGAGTATTTAAGGGCTGTTAGGGTTTAGAGAACATCCTTTTTGTCATTTTCAGCCGCACTTTTTGTTCCTTCAAGTCTAGCCATGGCCTCCAACATTTAAAACACCTCTAAACCACTTTCTAATTGAAGATTAGGCTTAGCAACATCAAACCAAGGAGAAATAGCACCAAATCAGAGTTGCAGCTGCTGTTAGGCATTGGAATTCGACCCATATAGTAGATTATTTCAGATCTAAAGTTTATTTGTGGCAAAGGTGAGTGGTTAGCATTGTTTTGACACTAATTACAGTTAATTAGGGTGATTAGTGGTAATTAATGAAATTATTCATGTTAAAATTCTGGAAAAACATTCATAAATTCTTAAACACCGTTTTAGACCTCTGTTGGAAGTTTGGGTTTATTTGGTTAAGTTTTGTTAATCCTATCATTAGTTTCGCTTAAACATGCTTAAGGGAAAATATGGGGTTTCAGATATGTTTGATCCGCACACCTGGAGTGTGAGGATGTAGTACGATCCGCACACTTAGACCGTGAGGAAGGAGTGCGATCCGCACACCTAGAGCATGAGGATGTAGTACGATCCGCACACTTGGATCGTGAGGAAGGAGCGCGATCCGCACACCTGGACCGTGAGGGAGGAGCACGATCTGCACACCTGGACCGCGAGGATGTAGTACGATTCGCACACTTGGACCATGAGGAAGGAGCACGATCTGCACACCTGGACCGTGAGGGAGGAGCACGATCCGCACACCTGGACAGCGAGGATGTAGCACGATCCGCACACCTGGACCGCGAGGATGTAGCATGATCCGCACACAGCGACCGCGAGGAAAACCATGACCCGCACACCGCGACCGTGAGGAAGACTACGATCCACACACCGCGACCGTGAGGAAGACAAGGAGCTTGGACATGAGAAGAATAAAACCCGAGATGCAAAGGTAGTCCAAATGGGAAGTTTGTACTCAGGATCCAGTTGGGAACCAAGGAGTTAACTTCACGATTGGACTTTGCTGCGGGACGTGTGCAAAGGGGTTATCGATGCCTGTCACTTTGGTTACCGTTGATAGACGAATTAGGGGCTCGTATAGTAGTTATATGGGGTTGGACTCCGTCATGCCCAAAGGATTAGGTGAATAGAGTAATGGGTATCGTATGCTTTACGCACTGAGTGAGAGATGTGAGGATGGTTGCTTTGTTTGCTATCACTATGACATGCACACCCCCTCCCCCGTATCTTTACACCTTATGTTTAGTAGCACCTTAGAGTATTATACATTATGTAGTGCTAACTCTTTGGTTGCAGGTCCAGGTTCAGGTATGATTGGATTATACCTGTTATTGTTTTGTTTAGCGGCTTATCGCTCATACCGGACTTTTTTGACTGACCCAGAGTTTTATGTCTCTTCTTATTACTCTGGGTGCTTTCACGAGCAGACTAGAGACAAGTTAGCTGAGTATGCACGGGTAGCTGATCCAGAGACGAGCAGGAGGCTTCCACGTATGATATATATAGATATTCTCCCTGTGTTGCTGAAGATCACTGATTGGGCATGAGTAGTGCACCTTTTGCTTTAACTTTCTTTTGCTTTAGAGACAGTTTTCAAGTTGTAATAATTATGTTGGATCATAAGTTGTATTTGGATTTCCGCTGCTATGTTGGTTTAGTTTTCATCTTATGCACTATCTCGCCTGTTTTATGTCAAGATTATTTTATTATTATATTTTATCCCATGCACTGTGAGACATTCTACAGGTTCTTTGTTAGTTCTTCATCTTCTTCCCTTTCTCCTGACGACCGTTCCGTGCTAGTCGGGCATGTGTACATTGCACTTATGGAGGAAATGTCGGCTGCTGCGGGGCGAGCCGTCACACTTGGTATCAGAGCTCTAGATTGCGTAGTTAACCCAGGGAAAGACACCAGGGAGAGATAATACATATATGAGAGCGCGTATTTGTGATTATTTTGGTTTTCAAAAGCTATATATATTATTAGTATAGCTAAGGATGAAGTCGCAGTGCACTGACACCAAAAAGAGGATGGTTAATCGTTTTCTCTGTGCAGATTAAACGATGAGCTGGTACGCAAGGGGTACTGGTAGAGGAACCAATAATGGGAATGCTGCTGAAATGAGGACGATGTTTACTGACCTCATGAGAGAGATGCTTAGGGATGTGCAGAGGGCAGCTCCCAATGCTGGTAATGGTGGTGGTCCAATAGTGCAGGAGCCTAGGGCCGATTTCGCCAAGCTGAATAAGGATTATACTAATCTTGGTGGGAAGCCGTTCCACGGAACAGAGTCGGCTATGGATGTTTAGGATTGGCTTAATAGTTGTGAGCGTATCTTCGAAGACTTGGGTATTGAAGATGCTATGAAGAGGAAGCTAGCATCCCGTCAACTGCAAGGACAGGCAATGAATTGGTGGAATGCTATTAAGGCAGCTACCCCTGAGGATCAGATCACTTGGAATCAGTTTAGAACTCGTTTCAGTGATAAGTTTATCCCATCTGCTCAGAAGTCAGAATTGTTTAGGAAGTTCTTGGAGCTAAAGCAGAATGGTAGGGCAGTCTCGGAGTATATTGCCGAATTCGACACTTTATCGAAATATGGGTTATCCCTAATAAATACTGCTGAGAAGAAGAACGAGAAGTTTATAACAGGTTTGGATCAGTACTTGGGGGAAAAGCTTATTAACCACATCGATGAGACGTTTGAATGTCCATGACATCCTAGGGAGAAACAGATCGTGAAAGCATATGCTATCAACACTGTTCATTCTTCGTCGAATGCCCCAACTGCGGCGCAGAAGGAAAAAGGTGTCGTTATCCGAGGTATGCTTCCTATTTAAGATGTTTCTGTTCGAGTTTGTTTGATATCGGGAATTCCCATTCCTTCATACCTAGTAACCCGGTAGGTTGGTTGGAATTGGAACCCAAGGTAGTCGATAGACCCTTAGTAGTGACAAACCTGATAGGTGGTTTGACTAGCCTTTGTAGGATTTGTCGTAATTTGGGTTTATCGAGTCATGGATGTATGTTTGTTGTGATTGCTTTATTTTGAGCTTTACTAGGTCTAGCTTGATTTTGGGAGCCAATTGACTCCAAAGGTATAGAGTGATAGTAGATTGTGAAGAGTTTTTGACGACCATTATAATGGATGATGGACGAAAGGTGGTATTGGATCGCCTACCTTATGATGAAGATGATAACGGGAGTCAGAGAAGCAAATGTACATTGGATGTACAGTAGTTTGGTCAGGACTTGGTTAGGCGATCGATAATAGTTTCAAGCAAGATTGGCAAGGATAGCCAAAGTCGGTTATGGATGCTTGAGTGTTTGGATGTTTTGCTCATATCATCTCACGTAGATTGTCTGAACTCGGAGGAGAAATTTCCTTGGGTGCTTGTCTGATATTGGTTTAGGCCTTTGGGGCTTGTGCTCGGGGAATGTCGAGGTCGACTAGGATGGTCTGCGTGAGATATAGGTAGTTGTTGTGATTTTCATTGGATGATATCTTGGTTTACTAGAAGAGTAATGGGCAGTGGTGACAGGATAAGACTATTCGATGGTATGGACTGCCCCGAGTTAGACTCGATAGGGTTATGGGATGACTCGAGTGGGGCTCGAGAAAGATGCAAAGTAATGGATTGTTTAGGACCCTATGTTGATATTGTTTTTTTGAAAGAATAGGATGTGTTCATTGATCATGGAAGATGCAACGAAGGGTAGGACGATTCAAGTTGGACTTGGACTTGTAAAAGAAAATAGGTATTCGTTGATCTTGGAGCTGCAACGAATAGGAAGATGACTCACGTTGGACTAGAATTTGTAGGTAATGGATACTCAAGACTGGGTCTGAGATTATGGGTAATGGATTGACTCAAGTTGGACTCGAGAAGGCTGCAAGGAATTGGATTGGCTCGAGTTGGACTCGAGAGGGCAGCAAGATAATGGATAGACTTGGGTGGGACTCGAGTGTTTCAGGCGGACTAAAAGCAGGGGTATCTGGGGACGCCCGTTACCTTGGATCCGTTGGACGTGATCTAGTTATCCTTGGAGGATAAATGTATGTTAGACGTATGGTAGTCCGTTTGGAGGCGGGGCTTCCATTAGTTATTGATGTTGGTTGGACCAGACATACAGGTACCAATGTATTCACGACTTTAGAAGGTAATAGATAGGATTTGTTTGACGGATGCTATGGTTGCTATGTTTGTTCCTTCCTTTCTTTTCTTGAGTAGACTATCAGCTGTAGGATCCTGTTGAATAGAAATAGGATAAGTTCATTGATCATGGTGATATGACAGGTGTAAGATACTTTACGTTAGACTTGAAGTATGTTTGGGCATTGTGGAGCGTCCGTTGTCTTGGAGATTCAACGGATATAGGAGTTTCAGTTGGACTTGGACTCGTAGGTAGAGTACCTAGATTCATTGGATGAGTCTAGTTCACCTTTAGAAGGTGAATGTACGTTGGACATGCAGTACGAATATGGGTAGGGTACCTAGGTTCATTGGATGAGTCTAGTTCACCTTTAGAAGGTGAATGTACGTTAGACGTACAGTACGGATATAGATGTAGTGCCTAGGATCATTGGATGGATCTAGTTTGCCTCTAAGAGGTGAATATACATTGGACGTGCAGTATGGATGTAGGCAAGATTCGGGTTAGACTTGGAAGGACATTTGGAATGTAGTTGGTAATTTGATGTATAGGGTTGGATTACCTAAAAAGATGACAGGAGTACATGACATATTTCATGTTTCTCAATTAAGGAATTTCATGCATGATTTTGATTTAGCTATTTCACCAGACCGGTTGGACGATATCAAAATAGAACCCAAGGCGGTTGGGAACCGCGAGACAGATTTGCATTATCAGGGACGATACGAAGCAACAAGGGAGACGGTGAAATTAGTGAAAGTCCAATGGGGCAATGGTTCTTCCCTTGTTAGTGAACGGCAAGCTAGGATAGGCTTGTTGTGCTATCACGTATGTTTGATTGTTTGAAATTGGTTGATAGGCATGCGGGACCCATTGTTTGTTTCTTAGTTAAGGAATTTCGGGGGCGAAATTTCTTAAGGGGGGAGAGTGTAATGACCCGCATTCTACGCATCTAGGATCGTAGAATATTTATTTCTTTTTCGTAGGAAGTCGTCTGATCATGTAACATTGAGGAACGACTATTGGAGTCATTTCACATGCTCATGATTTTTGTCGATTTTTAAATGATCGTTTTGCCCCTAATTGATCTTGTTTCGTCCATAACTTTTGACTGGAGAGGAGTTTTGACCTGAAACCACTTCTATTAGATTCCTTTGATGGTTTACCTTTCTGTAGAGTGGTCATAATAGTCAAACGGACTTACTGTTTGGGAGATATGGTTGAATTAAGGTTTAGAGGGTTAAAAACAGCTTAATCGGGCTTAATTGGGTAGTTAACAGCTAGGCCCATTGGGGGATTTCGGAATTTGGAGTATATAAGGGCTGTTAGGGTTTAAAGAACATCCTTTTTGTCATTTTCAGCCGCACTTTTTGTTCCTTCAAGTCTAGCCATGGCCTCCAACATCTAAAACACCTCTAAACCACTTTCTAATTGAAGATTAGGCTAAGCAACATCAAACCAAGGAGAAATAGCACCAAATCAGAGTTGCAGCTGCTGTTAGGCATTGGAATTCGACCCATACAGTAGATTATTTCAGATCTAAAGTTTATTTGTGGCAAAGGTGAGTGATTAACATTGTTTTGACACTAATTACAGTTAATTAGGGTGATTAATGGTAATTAACGAAATTATTCATGTTAAAATTCTGGAAAAATATTCATAAATTCTTAAACACCGTTTTAGACCTCTGTTAGAAGTTTGGGTTGATTTGGTTAAGTTTTGTTAATCATATCATTAGTTTTGCTTAAACATGCTTAAGGGAAAATATGGGGTTTTGGCTATGTTTGATCCGCACACCTGGAGCATGAGGATGTAGTATGATCCACACACTTGGACCATGAGGAAGGAGCGCGATCCGCACACCTGGAGCGTGAGAATGTAGTACGATCCGCACACTTAGGAGCACGATCCGCACACCTGGACCGCGAGGATGTAGTACGATCCGCACACTTGGACCGTTAGGAAGGAGCGCGATCCGCACACCTGGACCGTGAGGGAGGAGCACGATCCGCACACCTGGACCGCTAGGATGTAGCACGATCCGCACACCTGGACCGCGAGGATGTAGCATGATCCGCACACAACGACCGCGAGGAAAACCATAATCCACACACTGCGACCGTGAGGAAGACTACGATCCGCACACTGCGACCGTGAGGAAGACAAGGAGCTTGGACACGAGAAGACTAAAACCCGAGATGCAAAGGTAGTCCAAATGGGAAGTTTGTACTTAGGATCCAGTTGGAAACCAACGAGTTAACTTCACGAGTGGACTTTGCTGCGGGACGCGTGCAAAGGGGTTATCAATGCCTGTCACTTTGGTTACTGTTGATAGACGGATTAGGGGCTCGTAGAGTAGTTATACGGGGTTGGACTCCGTCATGCCCAAAGGATTAGGTGAATAGGGTAATGGGTATCGTATGCTTTACGCACTGAGTGAGAGATGTGAGGATGGTTGCTTTGTTTGCTATCACTATGACATGCAACCCCCTCCCCCGTATCTTTACACCTTATGTTTAGTGGCACCTTAGAGTATAATACAGTATGTAGTGCTAACTCTTTGGTTGCAGGTCCAGGTTCAAGTATGATTGGATTATACCTGTTATTGTTTTGTTTAACTGTTTATCGCTCATACCAGACTTTTTTGTCTGACCCAGAGTTTTACGTCTCTTCTTATTACTCTGGGTGCTCTCACGAGCAGACTAGAGACAGGTTAGCTGAGTATGCATGGGTAGCTGATCCAGAGACGAGCAGGAGGCTTCCACGTATGATATATATAGATATTCTCCCTGTGTTGCTGAAGATCACTGCTTGTGCATTAGTAGTGCACCTTTTGCTTTAGCTTTCTTTTGCTTTAGAGATATTTTTCAAGTTGTAATAATAATGTTGGATCATAAGCTGTATTTGGATTTCCGCTGCTATGTTGGTTTAGTTTTCAGCTTATGCACTGTTTCGCCTGTTTTATGTCAAGATTATTTTATTATTTTATTTTATCCCATGCGCCGTGAAACATTCTACAGGTTCTTTGTTAGTTCTTCATCTTCTTCCCTTTCTCCTGACGACCCTTCCGTGCTAGTCGGGCATGTGTACAGTGCACTTATGGAGGAAATGTCGGCTGCTGCGGGGCGGGCCGTCACAAAAATGCCAAATTCCGGCAACTCTATCAATTTCGTGCCCTGCGACTTCAATGTACCAATCGTAGATCATATTGCAACAAAACCAGAACTCAATTTTTCGATTTACTCCAAAAATCAAAAATGCGCAAATCTCGCATGTTAGGGTTCTGCGATTTCAGCCCTTTGACCGCAAATTCCGGCAACTTCAGGCACTACATGTCGAAACAGAGGGTACCCGTAGCTTCGTATCGTCGAGGCCTTCGATTTGGTATATAATTTGCTAGGTTTTAGAGAGAATTGATTTTCAAGCTTGTATTTTTATTTCTAGGGTTTGGAGATTTGTTTTCAGCCATTGGAGAGAGAAGTTTGATGGAGTGAAATTATACGTATGTTGAAATGGCTGAGGCAATAGTAAATGTGTTTTATTTCTATATATATAGAAGTCTAATATGATAAACACCAATTATCATATTACATTGTTTCCTTTCAAATTTTATCCAGTACGACCAAACTACAAGTATGATCGTAACGAACTTTGGAACTCTACAACAATCCACCATTCCGGATCCGATGGCTTTAGTTTCGCTGAATTCTGAGGCAGTTGCCAAAATTATTAAATTTCACAATTAATTAATTAATGAAATATTCAATTATTCATTTAACTGTTTTTAGTTAAATTTAAATATTCATTAAATTCCATTTAAATCCAATTATAACTTAAATGAATTTTTTTATAAATCCATTTCACAAACTTTTAAGTTCCCGAACTTGATTAATTTCGACTTTTAAATTTGAATTGCGATTACAGATAAATGAACTCGATTTAATTTCAATTTCTAATATTAACCTCAGAATTTCAACGTCTACTAAATTAATTTCGAGTTTCGTGTCCTCAATTGAACGTTTGTGAAACCGGGGAATAGTTAGCTTCTTGGCCACAATAGAGTAGCATCTGTGATGACAACTTACCACACTTACATCTAATGTTTAAATTAGAGTGATTTGCTCAACTTGAAAATATCTAAAATAAGGCTGCTTTCATATGTTCCTTTCCAAAGCTATGCAAAACTGAAAATTGTAGGTAGGTCAACTAATGGACTTTCTTATATGTGTCATTATCCATTTTCATCAAAAAAAATTAAGTTAATTGCATCTAATCATCATAACTAATGTAATGATCAACAAATGAAGAAGGTGCATTAATATAGACCGAAACAACTTGAACCCAACATCTCATGACATAATGAAATATCATTTTCTAAAACCCACTTTCAAAATTTTAAAATCAATATTATTTTCTAATTTAAACAAGAACTACACCATAAAACTTAGAATGCATAAAATGCGCTCAAGTACGCAGACTTCATTTTCATCCGTTGGTCAAAAATAATAATACCATGATTAGCAATTCAATTGCATGCAACTTTTTTCAAAATTCACACCTTTAGATGCTTGGCATTAAAAATATCTACAATAAGGCTGCTTTCATATGTGCATTGATTGGTTTGAATGGAGAAGAGAAACTAGATATTTAAGCTATACATGCTTATTCTATGCTTGATCTTTGAATCCTAATGTAGTTGAACTGTGCAAATTGTAACATTGTTTTTATTAACGTCTATCTTCGAAAATGGTTAACTTTTGCTTACACTATTGCAAATGAAAATGGAAAATTGGCGTACTGATAAATAAGCAAGCATTCATTGAAGAAAACTAGAAAAGTACATGCATAATAATAGAAATACAACAAAGCAAATATACAGTAGGAAAAAAGTTTTAGTTGTTGATATACATAATCATTTTATGGCATCTTAAAGAAGTAACCCTGTTTTTCTAATCTCTCATTCCTGAATACATATTTTCTTAGCAAGAAGCTAAAGGACATTATCATCGTTTAGTAAAAAAAATCCCACAATTCATTGTTGAAAAGCATTGGTTTTTTTCTCACTTTTAGAGGGATACCTAGTAATTTTTGCTATTTCATTCCTTGTTAAAGATCATTGAGGGGTCAACTGACCCTTTGGGTACAATGAGCCTTCAATCAGTTTGGAAGGATGGTACATGTATTTGCAACTTGTCACTTTGGGTCCGTTCGCAGCAAAGTGTAGCCACGTTCACGATGGAGCTGGGTCTGACGCGTGGGAAGCTTCTGACGCAAGGACGATGGGAAAACACGCTCATGCCGAGTTCAGCGGATGTGAGAAAGTGGTCCGTTCAGAATATGAGTGTGGCTTGTATGCTTTGACCGAAGGCTTTTATGTTTTGACCGAAGGCTGATTGGTGAGATTAGGGAAAAAAATGGGGTACATTGCTGATTTGATAGATCAGCTGAAATGGATCCGTTGGATTAGTCCAAAACAATTTTTAATTAACAATTAAATACCCGGTTTAAATACCACGCTCCCCTTTCGCAGCTAAAAACACATTCCCCGTTCGTTACAGTACCACGTTCAAATACCCCGCTCAAATGCCCCGTTACCATTCGCCAAGAATGCACCCTTTGTTTGCAAGGATCGTACATGTATTTGCAACCTGGAAACCGTAATCCCACGCCCTCATAATCTATACTATACTATTAAACCTGAATAGAGAACAGTGAGCTCTCAGTCCTTCTCCCATTTAGACAAATACAGTTGTGCCACGTGTGTTTTGGCACTCGACCGTCCGAACATACGTATCGCGGCATCAATTTTCATTCCTCCTCGTTACTTAACCCTAATTGCATACTGGGGTAATCTCAAAATCAAAATGGGGCTCAGAGGGCAAATTCGGCGATTGGATTCTCTGTATTAAACTATAGTGCCCGTATGTCGCTGCTATTCATGGCATTTGGTTTCTTCAATTGTTTCATCCCCGCTCTTTTCCCTAGCTTTCCCGCCCTTGCCCCGTCGGATTCTGATGGAGAGACCGTTGTTTTCTTTTCCGCAGTCTGGTGTCGCTCAACCTCTTTTATCCTAACTATCTACCATGTCCAAAGGTAAAACCTTACTTTCTATTGAGGCATCAAGTCTGTGTGATCAGTTTTCATTTTTTTAAAATGATTTAGGCCATGAAAAATTTATCTACACGAAAAAATACATGACTACAACTTTTGAATTGCTGATTTGTTTCAGTTATAATTTTTTTGTTTCCATGTTTTCAATTCTAAAATCCCAACCGTCGGAGCAGCGTTGAAATTTTAACCTAAAATGAGCAAAGACTTACCAGAATTATGTCTGTATTTTCTGAAATAAGATATGTGTATACATATTATAAGTTATAGAAAATTTTGCTGTAACCCACATATAACTTGGACGGGTGTAAGTGTAATTTTAAGATCTAAAATAAGAATAATAAATGTAACTTAAAAAACTTCATTTTAAAATAAACTTTTTAAGTTTTTGGACAAAACATAAAAATATTTGTTTTTCCCACTGCACATATCAGTTTCAAACTCATATTTAGCACTCCACTGGTCATAATTATACTAGAATGTCAACTTAGTATTCAATGCATATTATTTTATCATAGATATTTTTTATGCATGGTGTTTTTTCCTATTTATAATGCGTAATAAGTTTTATGTCAGTTACTTCTACTGTTATTTATTTACGTTAAAAGTAAAATATGTGATATGATTTAGGTTCCAAATTCATTTTTGAAAAATAAAAATCCAAATTAGTCAGGTAACAGAGATGTTACAGGTACATGATAAAACTGTAGCACCGTAGTTGTTGAAGCTGTGGCATTTGACGGTGAGGTAGAGAATATTTTAAGCACATTCTGTTGAAGCTAACTGCAATGAAGATAGAAGTATTGTTCATTATAGCGAGGTCTTAATTGACGAGACTGAAATTTTTAGCTGGTGTGAACTCTTCCATCTTATTACGTGTGTTCTTTAAAGTATTTGGTGGCCTAAAGTTATTTAGTGGTAATTATTGATTGACTTAACTCACATATCTGCCAATGTATTTAACAGAAATTTCAAGGTGCAAATTCCATTGAATATCAAGCTAAGCGACTTGAGTCATATTATCTATGGTGAATTTAACTAGGTGCTATTGAAATCAACAAAATAATATGCACCCTCATCTAAGTAAATTACCTCACTATATCTAGGAATAGCATGCACATTTTTGCATAATGATATGGAGTGAATTTAATGTGTTATACGATAGCAACATTAATTCAGTAATATGCACTGTCGGATGAATGTTACTCAGTTAGCATGCATACATAAATAAATGCATACTCTCATCTGTATATGCAACAAGGCTACGCGTTTAGGCCAGCATATATGTAAGTACTGCATTACGCGTATTTTTCTGTTACTATATAAATTTGCTACAAACTAGGTCCTTTCCTTTATGTCTGTGAATTCACAAATAATGCAACTTATTACATTTTTCAAATTGTTCTCCATTTATAAGTTAATATCTTAGAAGATATTGCATATGTTGGTTAGAATGATTTTTTTTTTACTAATTCATGGAGCAAAGGAGAAAACTCAGTCGGTATTTTGGAAAGCCAAAGTAAAGAAACACAAGTCTGTATGTTAATGTGACCCTTCTCCAAAAACATTATCCATACTTTTGGTGGTTTATAGGTAATTGGGGGCTATTAAAAGAAAGAATCATGGTGTCATATTGTAAATAGTAGCCGAATTTACTCATACTTTGTATTTATATAATTTTTGGGCAAAGAAACAAATCACATACTTCATGGATGACAATTACATACGGGCCCTCAAAGATCGACCGCCACCTCCCCTTAGGTGAATGTTGTTGGTTGCTTGGTGTGACGATCCCAAAATCCGAGGGGCGGTATTAAGGATAATCATAGGGAAATAACACATTAATCATCATAGCAGAGTACAGATAATAGCAGAAACAATAAATAAAATAATTTTACATGGATATGACAGCGGAATCACAACATGTAGGAATATCAGAATAGCATAACGTGGGATATAACTTAGTAAATAAAAGGAAAGTGATCAGTCATCATCGCCAGAGGCGGAATACATACATGCAGTGAGACATAATAAGGATATCAGTCTACATCGCCGAAGGCGGAATACATATACATATAATAAGAAATACGGAAAGTAAATCAGTCTGCATCGCCAGTGGCGGAATCATAATGTAAGTATAGTAATGGCGGAAAATGTCAAAGTCATCTCTGCGAAGTCAGCCTCGCCATGAGCCAAAAATGCACTCCATGCAGCAGTGCAGAGCCAAAAACAACCTGTCACCTGTGTACTAGGCTGCCCGTGTGAAAATAAAGGCACCCGCGTTTGCAAAGTGAAACAAACAACGAGTCAGTCATGGGGACTGGTATGAGGAATCTATTTAACAATTTAACAACAATAATAGCAAATCTAGGACCATGCCACTTTCGCGGAACGGGTTTACTCCAGTGATTGCTAGTGCATTTAAAACAAAGTAAATTCTTTTAAAACAACGCAATGCTTTTAGAAAGAATGAAGCCATTATAAGACTCAGGTCCCATCACACAATGCAACGCAAGCCGGAGGATAGAGTTTTACCTTATGATAGCCAAATATGCTTGATACATATAAAGCGAAATCATTTGATATTATTACTAGTGCATATATGTTTCAAAAATGAATAGCATCATAAATATCAATCATAGACGGCATAAGTGTCCCATGCCACTATGTCGCCATATATAAGTTACAATCGAATCCGTTATCTCGTATTGGAAATTGGATTTCCGTCATGAGTCGAGGCAAGGGGCAAGCTCCTCTCCGCTTCGAGACACTCTAGCAAATGCCTCGGGACTACGCACTCTGGGTAACCCCTGGATCGGCTGGGCCGGTCCTCTCTTACGTTTGAGGATTATTTATACCTAAACACACGTTTCCCGGTCCTTACAGACCTATAATCGAGGCGCCTCGCATTCCAACAACCACAAAGGTGAAAAGTAGATATATATGTCAGGGCTGGTAGGTCACTGACACCACCATAGCTAGAAAGAAACGTCGTGCTCTCCCAGCGGTCCGTATCCCGTTTTTAACTCATACCGGGGTGTGAGGCTCGCGAATCTACGAAATACACAAAGCTAGGTCACGTAGACCGTGCTTTGATCATCAACCACAAGACTTTGCTTTGCAACAGAAGCCTTGATCACAACATCTTGGCATGCCACATAGGCAGTCCACTCCATACGATTGATTTCCATCGATATATAATCCCTGAGCTCGTACGTCTCAGAGAAGGGCGTTAAGCAAAAGAATAAATTCTCCGCCGCCAAACAGATATATATTTAACAGAGATCAATCAGTATAGAACAAAATCCAATGTCAGACACACAGTCCATTTACAAGTCCGTTCTGGGTCTGAACGAAACCGGAGGCGTCAAATTCCTCGTATATCCGTCCAATCAACACATACGTTCAGACGGCTACTACTTCCGTCCCCTTCCGGTAGCTACTCCGGTTAGGAACCTCAGTAGCGCCCATCCAACCGATACGAAGATCGTCGGTCTTGAATCGTCTTTGCATTTTCCAATTTGAATCGCTCGATAAATTATTTGAAATGAGGGTTAGCTCGGCCTTTTCAAATAATTCACGTCATTAGAATTTAAATCGATTCATTCTATGGTTATATTATTCGACATCCGTCTTTCAGTTATTTAGTGTTATTTTCGTGTCAAACACATACAACCATCAAATATCAAACAATTCAAGCCCAATTGGTTTATTTTCAATCAATGTTTCTTATAATATTTTATAACGATTTTTCGCCATTTTTATTTATTTAAAAATGGCCATATTTAATTAAACGACGTTTCAGGTCGTGCCGTGGCACTGGCGCTGTTTTCCTCCTAATTTGTTTTACACATATCGGAAAATCTAACTGTTGGATTTCTACAAAGTTTATATCAGTGGGAAGATATTCCCAAAGCGAACCCAACGGTTCCAGTTTCGTGAGAATCCGACGGTCGGATCTTCCACACTAGTCGTTTGAAGTTACGGTTTCAAAATTCGAACTGCAGCGTCGTTATTCGATTTAATTTAATTATATTTATATATAAATATAAACGATTCTGGCGCTGTTTTTCTTCAGATTTGAATTAAACATTCCGGACCATCCAACCGTTGGATTTTTACAAGGTTGGTGCCGTTGGAAAGATATTTCCAAGGCGAACCCAGCGGTTGCAGTTTCGGGAAAATCCGATGGTCGGATCTCTCATACTAATCGTTTCAAATTACGATTCCGAAACGCGAACTGCACGGCCTCTATTCCTTTTAATTATATTTATATTTATATATATAAATATAGTTCATTCCATTATTTCAACTGTAGTTCATTCTATAATTTCAATTTCGTTTTCACTTCAAATATTTCACTAACGCCTTAATATTTCGAAAAATTTCGCCATAACCTCCTTTGTACGGGGAGGGGTTTGGAAATTTATGGGGCCGTATTAGGTACCCAATAAATCCTAAAAAGCATTCACGTATTTATAGTGATATATTCTGGTGTTTACGGGGGAGTATGTACTGATAATCACTCCAGAGAATAAATTCTCGTCACCCCGTTTCCGTGTGGAAATAAATAGTCCATGTGCCGTATCTAATAACTAGAGCGACGTGATTATTGTCAACTCCAGACCCGTGTGGGGTTTTTATTAATCTGGCAATTTATCATTATAATTTATATAGTCCATATCAGTCATCAGTTCAACCTGTAGTACATAGTCATCGCCATACAAGCCTCTTGCTTGTATGGTAAATCTTCCACCTCGTCACACAAGCTCCAATTTCTTATGTGGAATATGATGAAGTATGCCTATCGTCAAGAAGTATGCCATGTAGTGTAGTTCAAAATTAATTGTTACTATCCTATGGCGTTATTTATTATTTCACACAGAATAACCAGCACTCCGCATCCAATGGCATTCACAGGAGTTGATATATAAATAAAATTGCGCAACCAACTCATCAAGGTTTACCTATTTGTCGGGCACGCAAATAATTTCTTTACTCACCAGCTAATCCATTTTTCCTGTTCAACACATGTATATGTATGCAGAACAAAGCTAATAATAATATTTCTAGCAAACTATTATTTGTTTCAACATGTGTGTATTTTTGACTAAGCGTATACGTGATAAAAGAAATATTTTTATCATAAAAAATATTTATTCGACACGTGTGTATTTTTAACACTTCATATTCACTATAAAAATATAGTTTTCATTGTCGATTCATTTTATTTTTAAAAGATGATAACATTCAAAACATGAACTTCAACTCAACGAATGAATTGCAACTCAACACATGAATATTCGATATAGTTTGTATATATATAAAAATGTGATTTTTATCGCTAAAGCCATTTGTTTAAATTCAAATAATATTCAACACATGAATTTCAACTCAACGAATGAATTGCAACTCAACACATGAATATTCGATATAGTTTGTATATAAATAAAAATGTAATTTTTATCGCTAAAGCCATTTGTTTAAATTCAAATAATATTCAACACATGAATTTCAACTCAATGAATGAATTGCAACTCAACACATGAATATTCGATATAGTTTGTATATATATAAAAATGTAATTTTTATCGCTAAAGCCATTTGTTTAAATTCAAATAATATTCAACACATGAATTTCAACTCAACGAATGAATTGCAACTCAACACATGAATATTCGATATAGTTTGTATATATATAAAAATGTAATTTTTATCGCTAAAGCCATTTGTTTAAATTCAAATAATATTCAACACATGAATTTCAACTCAACGAATGAATTGCAACTCAACACATGAATATTCGATATAGTTTGTATATATATAAAAATGTAATTTTTATCGCTAAAGCCATTTGTTTAAACTCAAATAATATTCAACACATGAATTTCAACTCAACGAATGAATTGCAACTCAACACATGAATATTCGATATAGCATATGTAATTTATTTCAACGAATGAAAATTATTCTAACACATAAATATTTCAGAAAATTTCGGCAGCATAACGGCAGGGTAGTTAAAACCGGGACCGTCCATAGTACGGCTCCTCGCTCTACCTTAAAACCTCGCGGTTTTTGACAATGGGGATCATGCATCTAGTTCGCACGCAGGCAACATGTTTTATTTTCAATTCCACAATCCTATTCTATTTTGTTTCAACCACAAGACGGTATTTTTCAACCACAAAGGTATTTTTCAACCATAATATCAACCACAAACAATTATTTCCAACCATTCGTCATTCCATATAATATCACGTCAATCACAAGCAATAAATATCGTCCATGGTCTGTGGACGAGGGGAATATATATATATATATAAAATATAATAATTCACTTGCATTTCATCACAATTCAAAGCATATATGTTTCAAACAACGCTTGTATAATTTATACATCGCTAATATAACTTATACAACACATGTACATGAGGTATTCAATGCGTATATAATTTACACTTCGCTTATATAATTTATACAACGCGATTTCATTCACACAAATAGTTTAAATTCCTCACATTGGTTATTGCAGTGCTAAAAATCGTAAGAAGGTCAGAAAAATCCACGGCTTCTTCTAGAATGTAGAGAGCCTCCTTGCGGTCACGGTGTCTCCTGTTTCATCGAATTTCGTTAACATAGCAAAAAGATACGATTTTTACAAGTTTGCAACGCTTTTTAGTGTAAAAATCAGTTGAAAAAGATTTCAGCCGTATACCCTTTTTGATTTCGAAAACTAGGGTTGAACTTTTCGGCAAAACCACGAAGCTTTAGGACGAACGGCCAGCGCTGCGTCGAAGAGGAAGGAAAGAGCTTCCTAAAGCTACCCGAGATGATCAACTCGGTGGCCTCCAGAACCCACGGCGGCGGCGCAAAGTTCGGGGTTTCCCGACGCTATAACTCCCTCAATACTCAACGATAATTCTTGAAATTACTATGGATTTGAAGATCTCTGAACGCTGTTCAAAATGGATCTGAGTTTGCTTGATTTCATTGAGTGGTTGCGGAGAAATTTAAGAGAGAAGTTTCGGATCTCTTTTCCGTGTCGCGACAGGAAGACGATGAGGAAGATGAATTGTGATTGGTCGATCCCCTTTTTATTTTAATTTTTAATTTATTTAATTCCGAAAATACCCCCTTCCACAGACGAACTCGAAATCACACCCAACGACTGTCGCCCCTAGCTAAATACCCCCATTCGGAACACAATGGGAAATGTTTCGTTGGCCATTTCGACTGTTACAGTCAGTTATTTTTCAAATTAAAATATAAAACATTCGATATTTAATTTAAACGTACATTTCAATTTGCCAGGGCCACAAACTGAATTGGAAAATTCCAGAAAAATAAATCTAGCTTTGTTTTGACGATACGGTCCTAACAAAACCAGTTTCGTCGAATTCTGAGCTCATTTGAAAAACGGCCATTTTTAGGTCGACCCATTTTAACAAAATTTGACCAAACACATTATCTTTTTCCCTGCTCACATACTAGCTTTAAAAATTATGAAATTTGAAACTTAGCAATAATTTGACCTCCCGAACCCAACAAAAGTGGTTTCGTCGAATTCCGAGGTCGTATGCAAAATCTCAATTTTCAAGGGCTATATATACTATATAGCGACCTTTCTGAAAATTCATTTGGCCATAACTTTTGATTTCCGTTATGAAATTTCGATTTTTCAGATTCATTAGAAAGGTATTGATAAACAGATTTATATATTTTCAGTTTCGCTAAAATCCGTTATATTTTCCACCCGGTACAGTCAGACAAAGTTTGTATTCAAAATTTCAAACTGCCATACCATACCAAATTCTATATTTTATCGAAATATGCTATTTCAATCATTCAAATTTCTTGGTAATAACCTAATCTAAAAATTTTAAACTGGTTCACTTTTTCCGGGTTATTACAATCTCCCCCACGTAAAACTTTTCGTCCTCGAAAAGGAAATAACAGCTAAGCAGGAAATAAAATGTAAATGCAAAGTATTGTAAAGGTACCTTGCACCGGAGTTAGTCAGAGATGTCCACTCTACATTTGGGATAGGCTTGTTTAATGCTTTCCTCAGTCTCCCAAGTACAGTCTCTAGGATCACTACTCCACTGCACTTTGACTAAATGAATCTTTTTCCTCCTTAGCTCTCTAGTTTCTTTGCCAACTATCTTTAACGGCTCTCTCTTGAGTGCTAATTCTGGAGTTATGTCAATATCCTGTTGCGCTGCTTCTTCCACAACAAGATCTGGATCATGAACATGTTTTCTGAGTTGAGATACGTGGAACACATCATGTACACCAGGCAACCAATTAGGTAATGAAACCCTATATGCAAGAGTTCCAATCCGTTCAAGTATAGGAAAGGGACCAATAAATCTCGGTGCCAACTTCCCCGTCTTGCCAAATCTGATTACTCCCCGCATTGGAGAAACTCTTAAATAAACATAATCACCAACGGCAAACGATATATCCCTTCTTCTCGCATCAGCATAACTTTTCTGTCGGCTCTGTGCGGTTTTTAATCGCTTCTTAATGAAATCGACTTTATCCGATGCTTCTTGAATCATATCGGGCCCTAACACAAGTCTGTTGCCAGGTTCTACCCAACATGCGGGAGATCTGCACGGTCTACCGTATAATGCTTCAAATGGAGACATTCCCAAACTTGCTTGATGGCTATTGTTGTAAGAGAATTCTGCTAAATGTAAATGATCTTCCCATGAGCCTCCAAAATCAATAACGCAAGCTCGCAATAGATCTTCTAAAATTCTATTCACCCGCTCAGTTTGGCCGTCTGTCTGAGGGTGATAAGCGGTGCTTAGATTCAATTTGGTTCCCAATTCTGTCTGGAATGCTTCCCAGAATTTGCTAGTAAATAGGGGATCTCTATCGCTGACTATACTGAGCGGTACTCCATGAAGTTTAACTATTTCTTTGAAGTAAATCTGTGCCAGACTTTGAGCCGTTCTGTTGGATCGGACAGGTATGAAATGGGCAGTCTTCGTGAAGCGATCTACGATTACCCATATACTATCGTTTCCTTTATTAGTTCGAGGCAAACCATCAATGAAGTCCATCGAAATGTGTTCCCACTTCCATCCTGGAATTTCCAATGGTTGTAATAATCCAGCCAATTTCTGCTGATCACTCTTAACTAGTTGACAAGTGGAGCATCTGCTAACATATATTGAAATATCTCTTTTCATAGCCTTCCACCAGAATGTGCGCTTGATATCGTTATACATTTTGCTCACACCGGGATGGATACTTAACTTGGACTTGTGGCACTCATCAAGTATTTCTCTTCTAAGCTCTGGGATTCCAGGCACACAAATTCGCCCTTTTAATCTTAGGACCCCTTGGCTATCAAGGCTAAAATCTGAGGGTTTTCCTTCTTGGATCCGCTGGCTAATCCTTTTAATGAATTCATCGTCCTTCTGTAGAATAGTAATCTTATCTTCTAAGGAAGAAGTAATGATAAAACTGGCAATGATTTCATTCTTTATGCTGAGAGCATCTGCGACAACATTGGCTTTCCCTGGAGTGTATAGAATTTCAAAATCGTATGCTGCAAGGAATTCTAACCAACGTTGTTGCCTCAGGTTTAAATCTTTCTGAGTGAACAGGTATTTCAAGGACTGATGATCGGTGTATAGTTCGAACTTCTCGCCCAATAAATAATGCCTCCAGATTCTCAAAGCAAACACGATAGCTAATAACTCAAGATCATGAGTTGCATAGTTTCTTTCTTGCGGCTTTAGTTGACGGCTGGCATAAGCGATCACTTGGCCTTTTTGCATTAGTACTGCGCCTAGCCCTCTAATAGAAGCATCTGTCCATACAGTCAAGTCTTGGTTGCCTTCTATAATGGTCAATACTGGAGCAGTTGTCAATTTCAGTTTCAGCTCCTGGAAAGCTTCTTCACATTCGGGAGTCCATTTGAATTTTTCATGCTTCTTTGTAAGCTTTGTCAATACTCCTGATATCTTTGAAAAATCCTGAACGAATTTCCGATAATAACTAGCCAATCCAAGGAAACTTCGAACTTCCGTGGGGGTAGTAGGTTGTTTCCAGTTCTGAATCGCTGTGATTTTGCTTGGATCTACAGCAATCCCTTCCTTTGATACGACATGGCCTAGGAATTTAACTTCATTCTACCAGAAGACACACTTAGAAAATTTAGCTTTAAAGACATTTCTCCTTAGAATTTTCAACACTTGTTCTAAATGTTTTGCATGTTCATCTTCCGACTTAGAGTAGATTAAAATGTCATCGATGAAGACTAGAACAAATTTATTCAACACACCACGGAACACTCTGTTCATAAGATCGACGAAGTATGCTGGAGCGTTGCACAAGCCGAACGACATTACTAACCATTCGTAGAATAAATCGGGACCCCTGAAGGCTGTCAAAGGAACACAGTCTTCGGCTATACGTAATTGGTGGAAACCTGTAGCTAGGTCCATTCTGGAGAATACTGTTGCTCCATTTAATTGATCTAACAGGTCATCTATTCAGGGCAAGGGATATTTGTTCTTCAGTGTTTGTTTATTGAGATCCCTGTAATCGACGCAAAGTCTTAGAGTACCGTCTGATTTCGGGACAAATACTACTGCGGCTCCCCACGCTGAAAAGCTTGGTCTGATCAGACCTTTCCAAAGCAATTCTCGGGTTTGACTACTTAGCTCTTCTTTTTCTTTCGGGGCCATTCTTCTAATGGGATGTACTACTGGTCGGGCATTCGGAATTAGATCAATTCTAAATTCAATTTCTCTTTGCGGCGGTAAGTTTTCTACTTCTTCAAACACATCCGCGTAGTTTTTCACGACCGGTATCTTTTCTGTCGAAGGGGGAGTAACTTCTAAAGAAGACCAAAATTCGGTTCTATTAATTTCTGAGCCATGGCATGGTATATATATAGGTCCAAGCTTCGTTTCGACTTTAACGATCCTCTCTGCACATCTAACTTCGGCCTTATATTTTGTCAACCAATCAAGCCCCAGTATAACGTCAAATTCGGAAAGGTCCATGACAATCACTTTAAAAGAGAACTTGTATCGAGAGAAGGAAATAAGTACTTTACAATATGTACTGAGACTAACAGAACCCCCTATCGGGTTTTGAACTTTAATTGGTTCCTTTAGTTTTCCTCTTTTCAGTTTTAATTTGTGAACAAGGTTACTAGAAATGAAGCTACGTGATGCACCAGTATCAAAAAGTACAGAAACAGGAATATTTTTAATGATAAGGGTACCTCCCAAGACGTCGGGTTTACCTGATCCATCGGTGATAGCTGGCGGGGTATTCCCGTCATAGACATGAGCCACTTGAGCATTCTGCTTCAGCGGACAGTTCCTGCTGTAGTGCCCCTTCTTATGGCAGTTGTAGCATTCGGCTGAGTCATTTGCCTTTGCCTTCTTTGGGGCTTTGCATACATTAGAGAAATGACCGGGCTTCCCGCAATTGTAGTAATTTCCTTTCGGGATCTTTGCGGGTTTCTGAGTAGCGGCCGCGGTAATGCTAGATTCGGGTTGATCTGTTGAGGCCTTGCGCTTATTTCCAGCTTGGCTTTTGGCGCGGTCTTGGCTAGCATGCCTCTCATCCATGTCTTCGTAGTTGCAAGCCATCTCTACTAGTTCTGTAAAGGAGAGTTTGATGTTGCTCATAGCTCTGTCATGGTACTTGCGCTTTAGCCCAAATATGAATATCTTATTCTTTGCTTTGTTGGTCATAATCAGCTCTGGAGCATAGTGCGACAATTGGGTGAACTTATTTAGATAATCCTGAATAGAGAGATCTCCTTGCTGGAGATTAGCAAACTGCTCTTGCATCCTCTCTAGAGCCTGTTTAGGTACAAACTTCTCATTGTACATAGCTTTGAACTGCTCCCAAGTTCTAACAGTACCAGCTGCATCTTCTGAGGTAATGGCATCCCACCACAGCTCTAATTCTTCTTGAAGGAGCCAAATACCAAGTCGGGCTTTGTTGTTGGTTCCCATACCCATGCCTTCAAAGATTTTCTCACAGGTCTTCAACCAAGCTATAGCTTCGGTCACTGTACCAGTGCCAGTAAAAGGTTTTCCCCCAAGATTTCTGTACCTCTTTGCTACTTTATCTAGCTCAAAGTCTTCTGGTGCTGGTGGCTGAACAATAGGGCCTTCCACTACTACGGGGATATTCCCCCGTCCTCCTGCTGCTCCTCCTCGGCCTCCACGGCCTCCTCTAGCTGCTGCTGCTCGTGTAGCCATCTAAGAGAATACTGTATAAGCAAGAAAAGAGTCAAGCTCACAGATTTGATAATTTTCATAAATGATAAAGCAGGGGAATACAAGAAAAGATAATGATGATTTACTGATCAAATTTTTTTGCTAATCTGCTTAGCTCATTCTAGGACATTGCTAATCCTATCTCTAATGAGCTACTCGCATTAGAACACTACTGATTCTATTCTGACGAGGTGTTTAATGTGTTAGATCCCGGAACTAAGGTTAACCAAAGCTCTGATACCAACTGTGACGATCCCAAAATCCGAGGGGCGGTATTAAGGATAATCATAGGGAAATAACACATTAATCATCATAGCAGAGTACAGATAATAGCAGAAACAATAAATAAAATAATTTTACATGGATATGACAGCGGAATCACAACATGTAGGAATATCAGAATAGCATAACGTGGGATATAACTTAGTAAATAAAAGGAAAGTGATCAGTCATCATCGCCAGAGGAGGAATACATGCATGCAGTGAGACATAATAAGGATATCAGTCTACATCGCCGAAGGCGGAATACATATACATATAATAAGAAATACGGAAAGTAAATCAGTCTGCATCGCCAGTGACAGAATCATAATGTAAGTATAGTAATGGCGGAAAATGTCAAAGTCATCTCTGCGAAGTCAGCCTCGCCATGAGCCAAAAATGCACTCCATGCAGCAGTGTAGAGCCAAAAACAACCTGTCACCTGTGTACTAGGCTGCCCGTGTGAAAATAAGGGCACCCGCGTTTGCAAAGTGAAACAAACAACGAGTCAGTCATGGGGACTGGTATGAGGAATCTATTTAACAATTTAACAACAATAATAGCAAATCATAGGACCACGCCACTTTCGCGGAACGGGTTTACTCCAGTGATTGCTAGTGCATTTAAAACAAAGTAAATTCTTTTAAAACAACGCAATGCTTTTAGAAAGAATGAAGCCATTATAAGACTCAGGTCCCATCACACAATGCAACGCAAGCCGGAGGATAGAGTTTTACCTTATAATAGCCAAATATGCTTGATACTTATAAAGCAAAATCATTTGATATTATTACTAGTGCATATATGTTTCAAAAATGAATAGCATCATAAATATCAATCATAGACGGCATAAGTGTCCCATGCCACTATGTCGCCATATATAAGTTACAATCGAATCCGTTATCTCGTATTGGAAATTGGATTTCCGTCATGAGTCGAGGCAAGGGGCAAGCTCCTCTCCGCTTCGAGACACTCTAGCAAATGCCTCGGGACTACGCACTCTGGGTAACCCCTGGATCGGCTGGGCAGGTCCTCTCTTACGTTTGAGGATTATTTATTCCTAAACACACGTTTCCCGGTCCTTACAGACCTATAATCGAGGCGCCTCGCATTCCAACAACCACAAAGGTGAAAAGTAGATATATATGTCAGGGCTGGTAGGTCACTGACACCACCATAGCTAGAAAGAAACGTCGTGCTCTCCTAGCGGTCCGTATCCCGTTTTTAACTCATACCGGGGTGTGAGGCTCGCGAATCTACGAAATACACAAAGCTAGGTCACGTAGACCGTGCTTTGATCATCAACCACAAGACTTTGCTTTGCAACAGAAGCCTTGATCACAGCATCTTGGCATGCCACATAGGCAGTCCACTCCATACGATTGATTTCCATCGATATATAACCCCTGAGCTCGTACGTCTCAGAGAAGGGCGTTAAGCAAAAGAATAAATTCTCCGCCGCCAAACAGATATATATTTAACAGAGATCAATCAGTATAAAACAAAATCCAATGTCAGACACACAGTCCATTTACAAGTCCGTTCTGGGTCTGAACGAAACCGGAGGCGTCAAATTCCTCGTATATCCGTCCAATCAACACATATGTTCAGACGGCTACTACTTCCGTCCCCTTCCGGTAGCTACTCCGGTTAGGAACCTCAGTAGCGCCCATCCAACCAATACGAAGATCGTTGGTCTTGAATCGTCTTTGCATTTTCCAATTCGAATCGCTCGATAAATTATTTGAAATGAGGGTTAGCTCGGACTTTTCAAATAATTCGCGTCATTAGAATTTAAATCGATTCATTCTATGGTTATATTATTCGACATCCGTCTTTCAATTATTTAGTGTTATTTTCGTGTCAAACACATACAACCATCAAATATCAAACAATTCAAGCCCAATTGGTTTATTTTCAATCAATGTTTCTTATAATATTTTATAACGATTTTTTTCCATTTTTATTTATTTAAAAATGGCCATATTTAATTAAACGATGTTTCAGGTCGTGCCGTGGCACTAGCCCTGTTTTCCTCCTAATTTGTTTTACACATATCGGAAAATCTAACCTTTGGATTTCTACAAAGTTTATATCAGTGGGAAGATATTCCCAAAGCGAACCCAACGGTTCCAGTTTCGTGAGAATCCGACGGTCGGATCTTCCACACTAGTCGTTTGAAGTTACGGTTTCAAAATTCGAACTGCAGCGTCGTTATTCGATTTAATTTAATTATATTTATATATAAATATAAACGATTCTGGCGCTGTTTTTCTTCAGATTTGAATTAAACATTCCGGACAATCCAACCGTTGGATTTTTACAAGGTTGGTGCCGTTGGAAAGATATTTCCAAGGCGAACCCAGCGGTTGCAGTTTCGTGAAAATCCGATGGTCGGATCTCTCGTACTAATCGTTTCAAATTACGATTCCAAAACGCGAACTGCACGGCCTCTATTCCTTTTAATTATATTTATATTTATATATATAAATATAGTTCATTCCATTATTTCAACTGTAGTTCATTCTATAATTTCAATTTCGTTTTCACTTCAAATATTTCACTAACGCCTTAATATTTCGAAAATTTTCGCCATAACCTCCTTTGTACGGGGAGGGGTTTGGAAATTTATTGGGCCGTATTAGGTACCCAATAAATCCTAAAAAGCATTCACATATTTATAGTGATATATTCTGGTGTTTACGGGGGAGTATGTACTGATAATCACTCCAGAGAATAAATTCTCGTCACCCCATTTCCGTGTGGAAATAAATAGTCCATGTGCCGTATCTAATAACTAGAGCGACGTGATTATTGTCAACTCCAGACCCGTGTGGGGTTTTTATTAATCTGGCAATTTATCATTATAATTTATATAGTCCATATCAGTCATCAGTTCAACCTGTAGTACATAGTCATCGCCATACAAGCCTCTTGCTTGTATGGTAAATCTTCCACCTCGTCACACAAGCTCCAATTTCTTATGTGGAATATGATGAAGTATGCCTATCGTCAAGAAGTATGCCATGTAGTGTAGTTCAAAATTAATTGTTACTATCCTATGGCGTTATTTATTATTTCACACAGAATAACCAGCACTCCGCATCCAATGGCATTCACAGGAGTTGATATATAAATAAAATTGCGCAACCAACTCATCAAGGTTTACCTATTTGTCGGGCACGCAAATAATTTCTTTACTCACCAGCTAATTCATTTTTCCTGTTCAACACATGTATATGTATGCAGAACAATGCTAATAATAATATTTCTAGCAAACTATTATTTGTTTCAACACGTGTGTATTTTTGACTAAGCGTATACGTGATAAAAGAAATATTTTTATCATAAAAAATATTTATTCGACACGTGTGTATTTTTAACACTTCATATTCACTATAAAAATATAGTTTTCATTGTCGATTCATTTTATTTTTAAAAAATGATAACATTCAAAACATGAACTTCAACTCAACGAATGAATTGCAACTCAACACATGAATATTCGATATAGTTTGTATATATATATATAAATGTGATTTTTATCGCTAAAGCCATTTGTTTAAATTCAAATAATATTCAACACATGAATTTCAACTCAACGAATGAATTGCAACTCAACACATGAATATTCGATATAGTTTGTATATATATAAAAATGTAATTTTTATCGCTAAAGCCATTTGTTTAAATTCAAATAATATTCAACACATGAATTTCAACTCAACGAATGAATTGCAACTCAACACATGAATATTCGATATAGTTTGTATATATATAAAAATGTAATTTTTATCGCTAAAGCCATTTGTTTAAATTCAAATAATATTCAACACATGAATTTCAACTCAACGAATGAATTGCAACTCAACACATGAATATTCGATATAGTTTGTATATATATAAAAATGTAATTTTTATCGCTAAAGCCATTTGTTTAAATTCAAATAATATTCAACACATGAATTACAACTCAACGAATGAATTGCAACTCAACACATGAATATTCGATATAGTTTGTATATATATAAAAATGTAATTTTTATCGCTAAAGCCATTTGTTTAAATTCAAATAATATTCAACACATGAATTTCAACTCAACGAATGAATTGCAACTCAACACATGAATATTCGATATAGCATATGTAATTAATTTCAGCGAATGAAAATTATTCTAACACATAAATATTTCAGAAAATTTCGGCAGCATAACGGCAGGGTAGTTAAAACCGGGACCGTCCCTAGTACGGCTCCTCGCTCTACCTTAAAACCTCGCGGTTTTTGACAATGGGGATCATGCATCTAGTTCGCACGCAGGCGGCATGTTTTATTTTCAATTCCACAATCCTATTCTATTTTGTTTCAACCACAAGAGGGTATTTTTCAACCACAAAGGTATTTTTCAACCATAATATCAACCACAAACAATTATTTCCAACCATTCGTCATACCATATAATATCACGTCAATCACAAGCAATAAATATCGTCCATGGTCTGTGGACGAGGGGAGTATATATATATATATATATAATATAATAATTCACTTGCATTTCATCACAATTCAAAGCATATATGTTTCAAACAACGCTTGTATAATTTATACATCGCTAATATAACTTATACAACACATGTACATGAGGTATACAATGCGTATATAATTTACACTTCGCTTATATAATTTATACAACGCGATTTCATTCACACAAATAGTTTAGATTCCTCACATTGGTTATTGCAGTGCTAAAAATCGTAGGAAGGTCAGAAAAATCCGCGGCTTCTTCTAGAATGTATAGATTCTCCTTGCGGTCACGGTGTCTCCTGTTTCATCGAATTTCGTTAACATAGCAAAAAAATACAATTTTTACAAGTTTGCAACGCTTTATAGTGTAAAAATCAGTTGAAAAAGGTTTCAGCCGTATACCCTTTTTGATTTCGAAAACTAGGGTTGAACTTTTCGGCAAAACCACGAAGCTTTAGGACGAACGGCCAGCGCTGCGCCGAAGAGGAAGGAAAGAGCTTCCCAAAGCTACCCGAGATGATCAACTCGGTGGCCTCCAGAACCCACGGCGGTGGTGCAAAGTTCGGGGTTTCCCGACGCTATAACTCCCTCAATACTCAACGATAATTCTTGAAATTACTATGGATTTGAAGATCTCTGAACGCTCTTCAAAATGGATCTGAGTTTGCTTGATTTCGTTGAGTGGTTTCGGAGAAATTTAAGAGAGAAATTTCAGATCTCTTTTCCGCGTCGCGACAGGAAGACGATGAGGAAGATGAATTGTGATTGGTCGATCCCCTTTTTATTTTAATTTTTAATTTATTTAATTCCGAAAATACCCCCTTCCACAGACGAACTCGAAATCACACCCAACGACTGTCGCCCCTAGCTAAATACCCCCATTCCGAACACAATGGGATATGTTTCATTGGCCATTTCGACTGTTACAGTCAGTTATTTTTCAAATTAAAATATAAAACATTCGATATTTAATTTAAACATACATTTCAATTTGCCAGGGCCACAAACTGAATTGGAAAATTCCAGAAAAATAAATCTAGCTTTGTTTTGACGATACGGTCCTAACAAAACCAGTTTCGTCGAATTCTGAGCTCGTTTGAAAAACGACCATTTTTAGGTCGACCCATTTTAACAGAATTTGACCAAACACGTTATCTTTTGCCCTGCTCACATACTAGTTTTAAAAATTATGAAATTTGAAACTTAGTAATAATTTGACCTCCCGGACCCAACAAAAGTGGTTTCGTCGAATTCCGAGGTCGTATGCAAAATCTCAATTTTCAAGGGCTATATATACTATATAGCGACCTTTCTGAAAATTCATTTGGCCATAACTTTTGATTTCCGTTATGAAATTTCGATTTTTCAGATTCGTTAGAATGGTATTGATAAACAGATTTAAATATTTCCAGTTTCGCTAAAATCCGTTATATTTTCCACCCGGTACAGTCAGACAAAGTTTGTATTCAAAATTTCAAACTGCCATACCATACCAAATTCTATATTTTATCGAAATATGCTATTTCAATCATTCAAATTTCTTGGTAATAACCTAATTTAAAAAATTTAAACTAGTTCACTTTTTCCGGGTTATTACACTTGGTTTTGTGGTAATCGATGGTTGTAGACAGGAGATTGTAATAGAGAATGATGAAACTAGTTCCGACGTGCGTTCTGGTGAGGGGCAAGAGGACTCGGGTTTGTATGCGATTATGGTACAGTAGACGAAGGCGGCCAGGGGTAGTTTTGGGTTGTTGTTCGTTAGGCAGTAGTGGTAGAATTTGTATTGCAAAATTGGTTGCTTTTTGAGGTAATTGAGGCTGACTGGCATTACAGACTTGGCAAGGTAGATTAAAGTGTTGTAGATTGGGTTGTAGAGGTAGGTTATGTTGGTAGTAAGGGGAAGGGGGATGTTCACTATGAAGACAGGTGTATGGGTTTATGATGATGAAGTTAGTCCTATTGAGAGGAGGAACAAACAGTTGAACTCGAAAGGGACTGAGACGGAGTAGGTGCCTTTGGTTGAGTCCGGTTCTTGGAGGATGACGAAGAGTGGTTGAAATTAAACTTGTTGTTTGTGTTGTGTTAATGAGACTATCGAGGAAGTGTGGTTGTTTAAGCGAGTTTTTTTGGGTGGAAGAGGAAGGTGGTGGAAGTTTGTTTAATGGCTATTGACAATGGGAAGGGCTTTGGGTTGATTAAGTGATGCATAGGTGTACATGGTGGTGGAGAAGCATTGCAAAATGTACAAAACATAAACATATTTGACTTAAAAAAACCAAAAAAAATATATTCTTTTTTTTTTAAAAAAGCTTTAACTCAGGTTTTTTATTGTTACCTAGGGTTGCTTCATTAGGTGTACTGATCCAATTCGAATATAATTTGTGAAATCATTGCAAGTCTCAAATTTTCATGGACCCTGTTGTTGCTAGCAAGGCGTTTGGGCATGAACAAGTGGTCTCAATAAAGAAATCATGCCTGCTCAGTAAACAGTCATGCTCGTTTTATCATTATGTGTAATTTATGTAATTTGATAATGGTAGTAATATATAAATATATCTTTCATATGTTTTAGTGGGAATTCCAAGTTGGTCCATCTGTTTGGTATTTCAACTAGCAATGAATATAGGTTGCTCGGTAAATTCTTGAGGCAGTCTTGTAATAGGTAGATTTTTCTTTTATTTGTTCGTTGTCTTGTGGACTATAAAGTCATGTGATGTGCTATTGTAGGGGACTACTAGGATTGCTTGACTATACCTATCAACTGACCCCAAGTCTATCCAGCATTTCTATGGCTACAAGCACCATTCCAAATTATACTATTGCATGTGTAAGTGTACATCCACTACTGCGGTTGGCCACATTATTTGATCTTGTTGCTACAATGGAGACTGTCGGCTCGGTCCACCATTGCCTTTGGTCTCTATCATTTTTTCTATCACAAAAGCACCACTTTACTCCTTCAGTCCAGATCGCCTGCCCATACCGAACCTAGCAACGCTTTATAGTATTATTTATTTTACTTGTAGATTATTGCTTTCTTGCTAGGCTTTACTATTATGACAGTGTTCTTCTATGTTTTATGAGTAATACATTATTGATTCTTACACTAATTGATTAATGCATTACTCTACAAGGATCAATTCATGTACATAATTCCTTCTCATTCTTATAAAATTCAAACATTGTATACAAGTAACTTGGGCAACTCATTCTTCATTATTATTCCATCTATCTGTAAAAAGAAAGCCGATCATTCAATGTACATGATGTTGTATAGTTAGGAGGTGAGGGAGTACTGAAAATTCCTCTTGAACTTTGATATGGTATGAGAAGGCGTTGGTTGTAAGGGAGATTAGTACAATTATTTTTTCACTTTTTGGAAATTTTAACAGTTATTTTTCAAATATAAATAGTACAATTTAAAACTTATAATCAATGCTTTTACATAACACAAATGTTTGTTCATTTGAAGTTCTTATTCGTATAAGTGTTTGCTTAAGATACAATAAGTGTAATTTGAGTTGAACAATGTTTTCCTTTGTGGTTGTGTTTCAGAGTTTCAGGTTCATGTACAATACCTCTAAATACTGCGATTTTATTTGATGGGGAGCTCACTGGCAAGGAATATGCTACATATTTGTCGATAGTGGAGTTTGTTGTGAAGGCATACATATTACTGGATGAGCTGCAGATTTGTTTTAATAGCAGTGGAGTTCGTTGGCAAGGCATTCTATTCATGATAAATAAAAAACTTTGAGCATGAGCTACAAATTTGTTCTAGTGAATTAATGATATTGATTTTCTTATTATAACATATGTAAATTAACGAGAGAGTAAAATAAGGTTAGAAAATATTCTATTTGAAAAAAATGTGTTGTATGAGAGAAGAAATTACTAATGTATGAAATTGGTGTAAATTTTTGTTGCAATTGTTTGTACTGTTAAAATTTTGTTGAAATAAGATTTTTATTTGTTTATTTCATTCTATGATATACAATATTAGTAAAATAAATACATTTATTATCGTTGCCTATTACAGGTTTACAGCTGGCATTTGTTGTTGCAAAGTGACTTATTGCAACATCTTAGGACAGTTGCAAGATTTTGCAACGATCAATAATAGTTGTAGTATCTTGTTTGTTGAATGCCTATTATAGGTTTACGACTGTCGTTTGTTGTTGCAAAAGGATCTGTTGCAACAACAAATGCGAGTTGCAAAAAATTCTACCGCAACTTACTATTGCAATTGGCTATAACGATTGCGAAAAGCGACCGATCTATTGCAACTTCAGATATCTAGACGAGCACGGTCTATTGCAATTGGCCTACTACAACAGAAATTGCTAGTTGCGAAAAGGGTATTTTGTTGTAGTATGAGCGTATGAAAACAAGCCATTAAACCTCTGGTTGTCCCCAATAGGAGAGTGTTGTCTCATGAGGATTTTCAATAGGTAATACCTACAAAATCCATATGCAAATAACAAATTCTATATGCGGCGTATTTACAAAGATGTGAATGCAAATTATGTCCACAAAATGAAAGTTTACTCTTAAATTGGCAAGCAATAGTAAAATACAAGTTTTGGTCATCAGTGTGAAATGTTGATTTTTACAAATCAAAACTTCAAACAAAAATTAAGTTTTAGTCATATTTAAACTCTAGTTTGAATAGTTGTCTCGGTTGCATCGTAGTGCAAATATGAAATAAATTCTGCAATTGATTGTTAAAGTTTGTGAATTGGTATTGTAACAACCCGGAAAATCAGAACCAATTTAAAATTTTTATTTTGGCTATTTTATTGAATTTTGAATAGTTAAATAATTTATTTTAAATAATAACTATTAAAAATTTATTTAAATCGAAGTAAGAACGAATATATTTATTTTTAATTATAAAAGGAGTTAGAAATAGCACGGTAGTTTGAAAATTTGAATTTGAACTTTGACTGAATGTACAGGATTCAAAATAATTCGGATTTCGGTAAAACCAAAAATATTTAAATTTGTTTAAAAATATCTTTCCAATGGATCTGAAAAATTGAAATTTCACAGCGGGAATAAAAAGTTATGGCCAGATGAATATTCAGAATAGTCGCTATGGAATTTAATATAATATATAACCTGTATAAATAGCCATTTTGTAAATGACCTTCGTTTTCGACGAAACCACTTTGGTTGGACCCGGAATTCCAAATTATTGCAATATTCCAATTTTCATAATTTTTGGAATTAATACATAAGCATGGTAAATCAAAACGTGTTTTTTCAATTTTAGTCAATTTGGATCGACCAGAAAATGACCATTTTCAAACGGTCTCCAAATTCAACGAAATTAATTTTATTAGGACCGTATCGTCAAAACATAGCTAGATTTATTTTTCAGGAATTTTTGGAATCAGCATGTGGCCTCGGTAAATTAAAATGTACGATCAAATTAAATGTTTTATATTTTAATTTAAAGAAAAATGGGCTGAAACGATCAAACTGGCTAATGAGACCTAGTCCATTGTGTCCGGAATAGGGGTATTTGGCTAAGGGCGACATTCACTGGGCTTGATTTGGAGTTAGTAAGGGTAAACGGGCCATTTTGAAATTAAAGGAATTAGAAATTAAAAATAAAAATAAAAAAATAAAAATAAAACCCTAATTCTCCTACATAATAAACGCAGCCGCCCTTTTAAGAAATCGATGGCCAAAATCTTCCAAAAATCGCTACCTAAATCCTCTTAATCCATTCACTAATTCCAGATCGTTTCAAAGCAAAAATTCAAGCACTAAGTTCGAGCTTTAATCCTATACGGTGGTGATTATTTTTAAGCGAGTGTTTTGCGAGTTCTAGTGGCCTGAAGCTCTACCGTTCGCACGCCAACCAAGGGAGGACAGAGCCACCGAGTTCGCCCTAGTTGCGGGCGCCAAGAGAGTGTGTTGAAGCCGTTGAAGTGGTGGAGTCCGATCACCGTCACGACCACTCTGGTGGTTGCAAGATTCAACCCTAATTTTGAACAAATTAGGTTAAACTATCGGCTTTGGATTTGAGGAAGAAGAGAGGTTAAGTTATTTAATTAATCACTTGTTAATTATTTAAAATATCCTTAGCGCAATAAAAATCATATCTTTCTCATACGAAATCAAAATTCGATGAAACAGGAAGCGTTGGGACCGTAAATTCGAGATCTACGTTTCAGAAGAGACCAGAGAATTTTTGGAGCTTTCTACAATTAGAAGAAATAAAAAGCGATGTGAGAAATCTGAATCCGAAATAAATTAATAAAATTATATAGGTTGCAGATGGAGTTTAGAAACTCCCGACACCGTCGTCCACAGACTATGGATGACTTGATAGTTTTGTGGTGTGAAATTGATTGATTTGGTTGATTGATTGTGGTTGAAACGAAATTGGTTGATATTGTGAAAATGAATTGTATAGAAAAAAAATTGTATTAGGAAAATATGACCCTTGTATCGCCGCGAGGCCTAGGTTAGCAGAGGAGCCGTACGAGGGACGGTGCCGATTTTTAATTATCCTGCCGTTATGCTGCCAAAATTTTCTGAAATATTTATGTATTGTAAAAAATTCATGCTATGATATGAAATTGGTTGAATAATAAAGATTAGACTTTTATTGTATATATTAAATTAAAAATGATCATTAGTGGAAATAAAAATGTGTTAACATTGAAATTTACATTTTTATTGTAAATGAACCATTAAAAATAATCATTGTTAAATAAAAAAATTGTTTTATATTGAAATTTACATTTTTATTGAAATGAACCATTAAAAATAACCATTGTTAAATAAAAAATGTTTTTATATTGAAATTTACATTTTTATTGTAAATGAACTATTAAAAATGATCATTGTAAATAGAAATGTTTTTACATTGAAATTCACATTTTTACTGTAGATTTAAAATGATCATTGTTTTGAAAAGAATTGTTAACACTAAAAATTTACATTTTATTGTACATAAGAAAAGACTAAAATATTCATTTATTTGAAATGAATGTTTATTTACAATAAAAATTCACATATTATCGTACAAAAGAAAAAATTAAAAATATTCATTTATTTGAAATGGAAATTTATTTACAATAAAAAATTCACATTTTATTGTACATAAGATTAAAATATTCATTGATTTGAAATGAAAATATGTTTACAATAAAAATTCACATTTTATCGTACATAAGAAAAGATAAAAAATGATCATTATTTAGAATGAAGATTGTTAAACAATAAAATTCACATTTTTATTGTAAAGTAAAAATGATCATTTGTTGAAAAGAAAAATATGGTTTACATAAAAAGAATTACATTTTTATGCAAGATAAAAAGATTATATTTTTATGCAAGATAAAAAGAATACATTTTATATAATATACAAAGATCACATTTTTATGTAATATAAAAAGATCACATTTTTATGTAATATAAAAATATCACATTTTTATGCAAGAAGTTAACAGTAAAAAAAATTACATTTTTATTGTAAATGAGTAATATGAAAAATGATTCATTAGAAAATGTGTTAACATAGAATTTACATTTGTATTGTAAATGAATCATTAGAGAAGATCCATTGTTTGATAAATTGAATTGAAATAAAAAATTACATTTTTAATGTAAAGTTGAATCATATAAAAAGATTCAAGATTGAAATTTATGTGAAACATTAAAAATTACATTTTTAATGCAAAGTTGAATCATATAAAAAGATTTAAGATTGAAATTTATGTTAAACGTTAAAAATTACATTTTTAATGTAAAGTTGAATCATATAAACAGATTCAAGATTGAAATTTATGTGAAACATTAAAAATTACATTTTTAATGTAAAGTTGAATCATATAGAAAGATTCAAGATTGAAATTTATGTGAAACATTAAGAATTTCATTTTTAATGTAAAGTTGAATCATATAAAAAGATTCAAGATTGAAAATTATGTGAAACACTAAAAATTACATTTTTAATGTAAAGTTGAATCATATAAAAAGATTCAACATTGAAGATTATGTTAAACATTTAAAATTACATTTTTAATGTAAAGAAGAGTCGTTAAAAAAAATTCAAAGTTCGAAAATATGTTTTATAAAATATTTTTTCGTCGAAAGAATTAAATTTATGTTTATATATATATATATATAAATTAAAATAAAACGAATTGCGCAGCTGCAGTTTGCGATTTGGAATCGTAACTTCAAACGATTATACCGAGAGATCCGACCGTCAGATTTTCCCAAAACTGGAACCGTTGGGTTCGCTTGGGAAGGATCTTTCCAATGACATAAAATTTGCTAAGATCCAACGGTTAAATTTTGAGAAATGTGTAAATCAAATTTTGATGAATACAACGCTAGGGCAGTGTAATGACCCGAAGCGTCGTTTAAATATATAAATAAAAATAGCAATAAATCGATATAAAATATTTTAAACAATATGGAATGAAAAGAGTTGATTTGAATTATATATATTCGCGAATTATTTGAAAAGACTGAGTTAATTCTCATTTCAAATAATTGATCGATGTTTAGAAGTCGAAGATTTGAAGACGGTGGATAGAAGACCGACGATCTTCACATCGAATGGATGACTACTGATGCCCTGGATTGGTTAGCTCCTAGGAAAGGGTTACAGTGGTAGTTGTCCGGACATACTTGTTGATTGTTCGGATATGCGAGAGCATCTCTTCTTTATTGGACATATGGAACGAGGAATAAGGTGTCTCTGGTTTCGTTCAGACCCATAATGGACTTGTAAATAGATGTATGTCTGACATTGGATTTTATTATATGCTGATTGATTTCTATTAAATATAAATCTGCTTGGTGGCGGAGAATTTATTCTCTTGCTTAACACCCTTCTCTTAGATTTATGAGCTCAGAGGTTATATATTGGTAGACATTAGTAGCATAGCAAGAATTGTCAGTATGGCATGCCAAGATGCAAAATGATCAAGGCTTATTGTTGAAAAGCAAAGCCTTATGGTTGATGATCAAAGCATAGCCTTGTGGTATGAACCAGAAACGGGAGAGGACTGCGGGGAGGACATACGTTTCTTTCTAACTAGAAGTGATGTCATGGTATGGAGCCCAGACATTTTTACTTATGTGGATGACAGAATGAGGCGCCTCAGATTTGAGTCCCTGGTGGCTCTTTATTTACGCCCCATAGGGCGGGGAAACGTTTTGTTCAGGAATTACCAATCCACTAAAATATTTGTGGATCGGCCCTGAAGATCCAAGGTGCAGTTGTGGCTGATCCTGAGACATGGGCTAGATTGTCTCGAATTCGGTAAGGATGATCCCTTTCCTTGGTTCATGATGGAAATCCAACTTCCAATACGACACCATGCGGATTTGATTGTATAACTAGTATGGCTACATAGTATATGGTAGCTATGCCGTTTATGATTGATATATTATGATTGAAATGTTTTTGAAAAATTTATACACTAATAATAATATCAAATCCATTTATCGTATCAAGCATTTTTGACCATTATAAGATAAAACTCTATCCTCCGGTTTGCGTTGCATTGTGTGATGGGACTTGAGTCTTATAATGGTTTCATTTTTTCAAAAAGCATTGCGTTATTTAACGATTTACTTTATTCATGCACTGGCAATCCGATGGAGTAAACTTGTTCCGCATTAGCGGCGTGGTCATGTGATTAGCCTTATTATTAGTTAAGTTAAGTAAAGATTTCTCATACCAGTCCCATGACTGACTCGTAGTTTGTTTCACTTTGCAAACTCAGATGTCCTCTTTCCACACGGGCAGCCTTGTATTCAGGTTTTAGCAGATTCATTCTGGATAGCTATGGAGCTGAAGATGGATCCTATCATTTCTATTGTGTTGTTCAAACTTCATTTAGTATATTATGTTTGATTCGACTGCAGACATTTTATATTAAGCTGAAATTGTATTATCTACTAAGTATGATCCTATTATGCCGTGTAACTCTGATGATATATTATTTCCAGTGTAATTTGAGATACATTTTTTGCTGTAATTCTATATTTCTGTTCTGTTGTTATTGTTTATGTGTTATATTCCAATGATTATCTTCGCTTTCGTACTACGGGAGTTTGGGGTCATCACAGTTGGTATCAGAGCTAATGGTTAAACTTAGTCCTGGAATATAACATATTAACAAACTCGTCAGAAATAGAATCAGTAGAATTCTAATACGAATAACTCATTATATAGAGGATCACTAATGTCCTAGAATGAGTAGAGCAGAATAAATGCACCCCAATAGATTCATTTACACTTAAATATATGTCTCTATACTTTACAATATCTTTTCTATTGGCCTGACACTTTGTCTGCTATTTGCAGACATAGTAGAAAACGAGTGGCAGAAACAGAAGAAGTAATTCTTTGGTTCAACAATCTAATGAGCTAGTCATACTCCCACAACCAGAATCAGAGCTAGAAGTTCTAGTAAATAGGTATCGAAATCTGGGTGGAGTACTATTCTCGGGCACAGAGTCCGTTATTGAAGCACAAGTATGAATGCGTTCTTCTGAGAGATTTTTTTAAGGCTTAAGGCTGAGAGATGATCAGAAAAGACTAATAGCATCCTGGGCACTTAAAGGCGAAGCTTTAATCTGGTGGGAAACTGTTACTAAAGAAAATCCAGAAGGTAATATTACCTGGGATAGATTTAAAGAAATGTTTACAGAAAAATTTATTCCTCCAGAAGCAACTGAGCGGCTATATGATGAGTCTTACAATCTGAAACAAGGAGATATGACCATCCAAGAATATCAGAATAAATTCAATGAACTTTCTCATTTTGCCCCGAAGTTAATTGAAGATCCTATAAGGAAGAATCTGAGATTTATCCATGGACTTCAAAAGAATTACGAGGCAGAGTACTTGCTTATGTGAATCTTCCTTTTTTTGAGATGATACAAATGGCTTATCGCTATGAGCATATTGATAAACAACATGGTTTAGAAGATGAAGAGGGAAGAAGCCTAGTAGAAAAATAAAGTTTGAAATTGATAGCCCTGAGACAAGTACAACACCTGAGATCAGCAAGAAGCCTAAAGCTGATAAGAAAAGGGCTAGATCTTGGAAAGAACCGTTAACGACTGCCATATGCAATAACTGTAATAAGCCAGGGCATTTTTCAAGTAATTGCAAATCGTTGAAGAAACGAAAGAATTATGGATCGAAACCCGATAAGAAGTCTCAAGGGACCAGGGAATGCAATCTTTGCCATAAGCCAGGTCATGTAAAGCAAGATTGCCGGCTTTTGAAAGCGACCAAGGTAGCTCAAGTCAATAACGCGACAGATGCTACAATGCCCTCAGCTAGTTTGCAAAGGCCAGATGTTTTGGAAGGCACTCTCACTGTCAACAATATCCTTATTACATTATTGTTTGATGCGGGCGCGTCACAAAGTTTTATCTCAAGCAATACGGTTAAGAAGATGAAATTAAAACTAAGGAATCTTAAAGAATTGATCAGAGTTCATAATCCGGTAGGAGGTTCTCTTATTCTCGGTTTGTACTGTAGAGTGCCCGTTTCCTATTCTTCTTACCATTTTTCCTTTGATTTAATTGTTATGGATTTTTCCGAATTTGATATCATTCTCGGGTTAGAGTGGTTAACGGAGTACGAGGCCGAAGTTAAATGTGCTGAAAGAGTTGTTAAAAAAAAGCTTGGGAATATTGTTATACCATGTGTAGGCTCAGATTCATATAGAAAAAGATTTTGGGCTGCTCTTGAGGTCAACCCCACTGCTCTTGAAAATATTCCTATCGTCAAAAATTATGCGGATGTGTTCTAAGAAGTTGATAGCTTACCTCTGCGAAGAGAAATTGACTTCAGGATCGATCTAGTTCCAAATGCAAGGCCGGTTGTACATCCTATTCCAAGAATGACATGGAAAGAGAAAGAAGAATTGGGTAATCAAACTAAACATCTTTTATGGAAGGGTCTGATCAGGCTTAGCTTTTCAAATTGAGGAGCAGCAGTAGTCTTTGTTCCAAAATCCGACGGTACTCTCAGATTATGTGTTGATTACCGAGACCTCAATAAGCAAACACTCAAGAATAAATATCCACTTCCGCATATAGATGATTTATTGGACTGTTTGAATGGAGCGAAAGTATTTTCAAGAATGGACCTAGCTACAGATTTCCATCAACTGCGAATTGCCGAAGAATGTGTTCCTTTGACAGCTTTCAGAGGACCAGACATATTTTATGAATGGTTAGTAATGTTGTTCGGCTTATGCAACGCTCCAGCTTATTTTGTCGATTTAACGAATCGAGTATTCTGCAATGTCTTGAATAAATTTGTCCTGGTTTTCATTGAAGACATTTTAATCTTCTCTAAGTCAACTGCCGAGCATGAGAAACATTTGGAACAGGTTTTGGAAATTCTAAGAAAGAACGTTTTAAAAGCCAAATTTTCTAAATGCATATTCTGGCAAGAAGAAGTGAAGTTCCTCGGTCATGTAGTATCGAAGGAAGGAAATTCAGTGGACCCAAGTAAGATCACAGCTATTCAAGATTGGAAGCAGCCTAGCACTCCTGCAAAGGTCATAAGTTTTCTAGGATTGGCTGGCTATCATCAAAAATTCGTTAAAGATTTTCGAAGCTATCTGGTCCATTAACGAAACTTACCAAAAAGCATAAAAAGTTTAATTGGATACCTGAATGTGAGGCAGCTTTCCAAGACTGCTCTAATGTAGACCATTATTGATGGCAATCAAGATTTGAAAGTCTATACAGATGCTTCTATTGAAGGTATTGGTGCGGTATTAATGCAAAGAGGTAAAGTCGTTGCTTATGCTAGCCGTCAGTTGAAGCCACATGAGAAGATATATCCTACTCATAATTTTGAGTTATTAGGCATCGTGTTTGCTTTGAAAATATGGTGGCACTATCTTTTGGGTGAGAAGTTCGAATTATATACAGATCATAAGTCATTGAAGTATTTGTTCACCCAGAGAGACTTGAATTTGAGGCAGCAGCGTTGGTTAGAATTTCTTGCGACATACGATTAGGATATTTTGTATACTCCAGGAAAAGCCAATGTTGTAGCAGATGCGCTTAGCAGAAAGAATGCCATTATCGCTAATCTCATTATTACGTGTTCATTGATTGACAAAATCTCTGCTTTCTAGAAAGATGATGAATTTATTCAGGAATTAGTAAAAGAGTTCAGGAAGGTGAACCCTCGAGTTTCCAAATTGATAACAAGGGAGTTCTTAGGTTATTCGGCCAAATTTGTGTCCCGAATATCCCTTAGCTCAGAAGAGGTGATGGATGAATGTCACAAGTTCAAGCTTAGTATTCATCCAGGGGTGAGTAAGATGTATCATGATCTCAAGCGCACGTTCTGCTGGAAATCTATGAAAAGAGACATTTTCATATATGTTAGCAGGTGTTCCACTTGCCAACAAGTCAAGAGTGATCAACAAAAACCTGCCGGATTATTACAACCACTAGAGGTTCCAAGTTGGAAATGGGATCAAATTTCCATGGATTTCGTTGATGGCTTGCCCCGAACCAGAAAAGGTAATGACAGTATTTGGGTGATCGTAGATCATTTCACGAAGACTGCCCATTTTATTCCTGTTAGATCAACTAGAACAGCTCAAAGTCTGGTGAAATTTTATTTCAAAGAAATTTTCCGACTACATGGAGTTCCCAGTAACATTGTTAGCGATCGTGATCTGATATTTTCTAGTAAATTCTGGGAAGCATTCCAAGAGGAGCTGGGGACAAAGTTAAATCTAAGCACCACCTATCATCCTCAAACAGATGGCCAGACTGAGAGGGTGAATCGTATAATGGAATACTTGTTACGAGCATGTATTCTTGATTTTGGCGGGTCATGGGAAGATCACTTGCATTTGGTTGAGTTCTCTTATAATAACTGTTACCAAGAAAGCTTGAAAATGTCGCCATTCGAAGCATTGTATGGCAGGCCGTGTAGATCTCCCGCATGTTGGGTGGAACTAGGCAATGGACTAGTATTGGGTCCCGACATGATTCGTGAAGCTTCAGATAAAGTTGATTTTATTAAGAAGCGATTACTAGCAGCTCAGAGCCAATAGAAAATTTATGCGGATTCAAGAAGAAGGGATTTAGAGTTTTCTGTTGGTGATTATGTATACTTGAGGGTTCCCCATTGAGAAGAGTAGTTCGTTTCGGAAAGACTGGGAAGTTGGCGCCGAGGTTCATTGGTCCATTTCCTATACTCGAAAGGGTTGGAACTCTCGCTTACAGGGTTCAGTTGCCTGACTGGTTGCCAGGGGTACATGATGTATTCCATGTGTCTCAACTTCGAAAGCATGTACATGATCCAGACTTGATTGTGGATGAAGCTGCACAGCAAGATTTGGAGATTACCCCGAGCTTAGCAGTAAGAAGGGAGCCGGTGAAGATTATTGGCAAGGAAACCAGAGTTCTGAGAAATAAGAGAATTCACCAAGTCAAAGTACAGTAGAGTGGAGATCCTAGAGATTGTACATGGAAGACTGAGGATAGCATCAAACAGGCTTATCCCAAGTGCAGAGTGGATACCTCTGATCATCTCTAGTGCAAGGTACATTTACAATATTTTGCATTTTCCATTTTGTTTCCTACTTTACTGTTGTTTCCTTTTCGGGGACGAAAAGTTTTTAAGTGGGGGAGATTGTAACAACCCGGAAAATCAGAACCAATTTAAAATTTTTATTTTGGCTATTTTATTGAATTTTGAATAGTTAAAATAATTTATTTTAAATAATAACGATTAAATATTTATTTAAATCGAAGTTAGAATGAATATATTTATTTTTAATTATAAAAGGAGTTAGAAATAGCTCGGTAGTTTGAAAATTTGAATTTGAACTTTGACTGAATGTATAGGATTCAAAATAAATCAGATTTCAGTAAAACCAAAAATATTTAAATCTGTTTAAAAATATCTTTCCAACGGATCTGAAAAATTGAAATTTCATAATGGGAATAAAAAGTTATGGCCGGCTTAGTATTTAAAATAGTCGCTATGGAATTTAATATAATATATAGCCCGTATAAATAGCCATTTTGCAAACGAACTCCGTTTTCGACGAAACCACTTTGTTGGATCCAGAATGTCAAATTATTGCAAGATTCCAATTTTCATAATTTTTGGAATTAATATGTGAGCGTGGTAAATCAAAACGTGTTTTGTTAATTTCAGTCAATTTGGACCGACAAGAAAATGGCCATTTTGCAAACGATCTCCAAATTCGACGAAATTAATTTTTTTAGGACCGTATCATCAAAACATAGCTAGCTTTATTTTTCGGTAATTTTTGGAATCAGTATGTGGCCTCGGTAAATTAAAATGTACGATCAAATTAAATAATTAAATGTTTTATATTTTAATTTAAAGAAAAATGGGTTGATATGATCAAACAGGCTGATGAGACCTAGTCCATTGTGTCCGGAATAGGGGTATTTGGTTAGGGGCGACATTTACTGGCTTGATTAGGTGGTAGTAAGGGGTAAACTGGCCTTTTTGAAATTAAAGGAATTAGAAATTAAAAATATAAATAAAAAAATAAAAACAAAACCCTAATTCTCCTACATAATAAATGCAGCCGCCCTTTTAAGAAATCGATGGCCAAAATCTTTCAAAAATCGCTACCCAAAACCTCTCAATCCATTCACTAATTTCAGATCGTTTCAAAGCAAAAATTCAAGCACTAAGTTCGAGCTTTAATCCTATACGGTGGTGATTATTTTTAAGTGAGTGTTTTGCGAGTTCTATCGGCCTAAAGCTCTGCCGTTCGCACACCAACCAACGGAGGATAGAGCCACCGAGTTCGCCCTAGTTGTGGGAACCAAGAAAGGGTATTGAAGCCGTTGAAGTGGTGGAGTCCGATCACCGTCACGGCCACTCTGGTGGTTGCGAGATTCAACCCTAATTTTGAAAAAATTGGGTTAAACTGTCAGCTCTGGATTTGAGGAAGAAGAGAGGTTAAGTTATTTAATTAACCAGTTTGCTAATTATTTAAAATATCATTAGCACAATAAAAATCATATCTTTCTCATACGAAATCGAAATTCGATGAAACAGGAAGCGTTGGGGCCGTAAATTCGAGATCTACATTTCAGAAGAGACCGGAGAATTTTTGGAACTTTCTACAATTTTAGAAGAAATAAAAAGCGATGTGAGATTTCTGAATTCGAAATAAATAAATAAAAAATATTAGGTTGCAGACGGAGTTTAGAAACTTCCGACACCATCGTCCATAAACCATGGACGACTTGATTGTTTTGTGATGTGAAATTGGTTGATTTTTGGTGATTGATTGTGGTTGAAACGAAATTGGTTGATATTAAGAAACTGAATTATATAAAAAAAAATTGTATTCGGAAAGTATGACCCTTGTATCGCCGCGAGGCCTAGGTTAGCAAAGGAGCCGTACTAGGGACGGTGCCGGTTTTTAATTACCCTGTCGTTATGCTGTCGAAATTTTCTGAAATATTTATGTGTTGTAAAATATTCGTGTTATGATATGAAATTGGTTGAACAATAAAGATCAGATTTTTATTGCATATATTAAATTAAAAATGATCATTAGTGGAAATAAAAATGTGTTAACATTGAAATTTACATTTTTATTGTAAATGAACCATTAAAAATAATCATTGTCAAATAAAAAAAATGTTTTTATATTGAAATTTACCTTTTTATTGCAAATGAACCAGTAAAAATAACCATTGTTAAATTAAAAAAATGTTTTTATATTGAAATTTACATTTTTATTGTAAATGAACCATTAAAAATAATCATTGTTAAATAAAAAATGTTTTTATATTGAAATTTACATTTTTATTATAAATGAACTATTAAAAATGATCATTGTAAACAAAAATGTTTTTACATTGAAATTCACATTTTTACTGTAGATTCAAATTGATCATTGTTTTGAAAAGAAATGTTAACAATAAAAATTTACATTTTATTGTACATAAGAAAAGATTTAAAATATTCATTAATTTTAAATCAAAATTTATTTACAATAAAAATTTACATTTTATCGTACATAAGAAAAGATTAAAAATATTCATTTGTTTGAAATGGAAATTTATTTACAATAAAAAATTCACATTTTATTGTACATAAGAAAAGATTAAAATATTCATTGATTTGAAATGAAAATATGTTTACAATAAAAATTCACATTTTATCGTACATAAGAAAACATTAAAAATGATCATTATTTAGAATGAAGATTGTTTAACAATAATATTCACATTTTTATTGTAAAGTAAAAATGATCCTTTGTTGAAAAGAAAAATATGGTTTACATAAAAAGAATTACATTTTTATGCAAGATAAAAAGATTACATTTTTATGCAAGATAAAAAGATTACATTTTTATATAATATAAAAAGATCACATTTTTATGTAATATAAAAAGATCACATTTTTATATAATATAAAAAGATTACATTTTTATGCAAGAAGTTAACAATAAAAAGATTACATTTTTATTGTAAATGAGTAATATGAAAAATGATTCATTAGAAAAGATTCATTGTTTAATAAAATGAGTTAACATAGAATTTACATTTTTATTGTAAATGAATCATTAGAGAAGATCCATTGTTTGATAAATTAGGTTGACATAAAAAATTACATTTTCAATGTAAAGTTGAATCATATAAAAAGATTTAAGATTGAAATTTATGTGAAACATTAAAAATTATATTTTTAATGTAAAGTTGAATCATATAAAAAGATTCAAGATTGAAATTTATGTGAAACATTAAGAATTTCATTTTTAATGTAAAGTTGAATCATATAAAAAGATTCAAGATTGAAAATTATGCGAAAAACAAAAATTACATTTTTAATGTAAAGTTGAATCATATAAAAAGATTCAAGATTGAAAATTATGTGAAACATTAAAAATTACATTTTTAATGTAAAGAAGAGTCGTTAAAAAGTTTCAGAGTTAGAAAATATGTTTTCGTCGAACGAATTATATTTACGTTTATATATATATATATATATATACATATATGTATAAATTAAAATAAAACGAATCACGCAGCTGCAGTTCGCGATTTGGAATCATAACTTCAAACGATTATACCGAGAGATCCGACCGTCGGATTTCCCAAAACTGAATCATTGGGTTCGCTTTGGAAAGATCTTTCCAACGACATAAAATTTGCTAAGATCCAACAGTTAGATTTTGAGAAATATGTAAATCAAATTTTGATGAAAACAGTGTCAGGGCCGTGTAATGACCTGAAGCGTCATTTAAATTAAAAATGGCTATTTTTATATGAATAAAAATAGCGATAAATCATTATAAAATGTTATAAACGATATTGAATGAAAAGAATTGATTTGAATTACATATATTCGCGAATTATTTGAAAAGACCGAGTTAGTTCTCATTTCAAATAATTGATCGACGATTAGAAGTCGAAGATTTGAAGACGGTGGATTGAAGACCGGCGATCTTCACATCGAATGGATGACTACTGATGCCCTAGATTGGTTAGCTCCCAGGAAAGGGTTACAGTGGTAATTGTCCAGACGTACTTGTTGATTGTCCGGGTATGCGAGAGCCTCTCTTATGTACTGGACATATGGAATGAGGAATAAGGTGTCTCCGGTTTCGTTCAGACCCAGAATGGACTTGTAAGTGGATGTATGTCAGACATTGGATTTTATTCTGTGCTGATTGATTTCTATTAAATATATATATGCTTGGTGGCGAAGAATTTTTTCTCTTGCTTAACACCCTTCTCTTAGACGTACAAGCTCAGAGGTTATATATTGGTAGACATCAGTCGCATGGCGTGAATTGTCAGTGTGGCATGCCAAGATGCAAAATGATCAAGGATTATTGTTGAAAAGCAAAGCCTTGTGGTTGATGATCAAAGCATAGCTTTAAATTAGCATAGCTTTGTGTATAGCGTTACTTCGCGAGCCTCACACCCCAGTATGAACCAGAAACGGGAGAGGACTGCAGGGAGGACATACGTTTCTTTCTAGCTAGAAGTGGTGTCATGGTATGGAGCCCAGACATTTTTACTTATGTGGATGATGGAATAAGGCGCCTCGGATTTGAGTCTGTAGTGGCTCTTTATTTACGCCCCATAAGGCGGGGAAACGTATTGTTCAGGAATTACCAATCCACTAAAGTATTTGTGGACCGGCCTTGAAGATCCAAGGTGCAGTTGCGGCTGATCCTGAGACATGGGCTAGATTGTCTCGAATTCGGTAAGGACAATCCCTTGCCTTGGTTCATGATGGAAATCCAACTTCCAATACAACACCATGCGGTTTTGATTGTATAACTAGTATGGCGACATAGTATATGGTAGCTATGTCATCTATGATTGATATATTATGATTGAAATGTTTTTAAAACATTTATACACTAATAATAATATCAAATCCGTTTTATCGTATCAAGCATTTTTGACCATTATAAGGTAAAACTCTATCCTCTAGTTTGTGTTGCATTGTGTGATGGGACTTGAGTCTTATAATGGTTTCATTTTTTCAAAAATCATTTCGTTATTTAACGATTTACTTTATTTATGCACTGGCAATCAAATGGAGTAAACCCGTTCCGCATTAGCGGCGTGATCCTGTGATTAGGCTTATTATTAGTTAAGTTAAGTAAAAATTTCTCATACCAGTCCCATGACTGACTCGTAGTTTGTTTCACTTTGCAGACTTGGGTGCCATCTTTCTACACGGGCAGCCTTGTATTCAGGTTTTAGCACATTCATTCTGGATAGCTATGGAGCTGAAGATGGATCCTATAATTTCTATTATGCTATTCAGACTCCATTTAGTATATTATATTTGATTCCGCTGTAGACATTTTATATTAAGCTGAAACTGTATTATATACTAAGTGTGCCGTGCAACTCTAATGATATATTATTTCCAATGTAATTTGAGATACATTTTCTGCTGTAATTCAATATTTTTGTTCTGTTGTTATTGTTTATGTGTTATATTCCAGTGATTATCCTTGCTTTCGTATTGCGGGAGTTTGGGGTCATCATAGGTATCCTTATTTCTTTTCATAAAACAAGCTAAATCAATAGAGTCACTACACCAAAACAGCAAATTTGGCGCACCAGGATGCAGAGATTTGATACGGCTTTAAGCCATACTAAATTTGACAAGGTCCATAGCCGTATCAAATTCAACCCTACATCTCAATCCATCAGATCAGTTCATTTTCGATCCGCACCAACCAAATGCTTAAAATCCAACCCTTCATTTTCAACCCATCGGATCAGTTCATATGATACGGCTTCATATTTTCACTCCCTCCTGGTTCCCCCGATATTTTTCATTCCCAAAACCCCAAATCTTTTCGTCTCAAAAATAAACCCCAAATTTTTAAATGTGAATATCAGTCAATGGTTGCTCCAAATTCCGACAACCCAGATCACGGCTCCATGGACATAAACGTCGATGATAGAAGCGAAGCTTCCCCGGCGGCCAAGAAAAGACCGAGGTTGTTCATAAAGGAAATGGTGCTTAGGAACTTCAAATCTTATGCTGGAGAGCAAAGAATCGGTCCATTTCACAAGGTTTATTTCATAATTCGAGTTTGTTAAACCCTAGATGTAATTTTGAAGTAGAATATGTCTTCACTAGTTTAAAAGCCATAGTTCTGCGTGAATAGTAGTTTATACTAATATATTAATTTTCTTCTGACGCAGTTTCTACACAATACATATGCTTCCAAGTTCAATATTTGCTAGTTGATTTAGTTATCAGGTTAAGATTTTTATTTGCAGCATGTTTATTCGTCCTTTGGCAGATTATGTTAGAACAAAATAGTGAGGCCCATGCCAGTAATTCAATAGTATGAGAGTTTCCCTTTTTATATAGTTTTGGCTGACAAACAAGCGAAATATTATCAACATGCAGTTGTATTAGATACAAAACAATGAGATGAAAATATTGTCTTTTATGCTCAGTAGCTTTTCAAAGGGATAAGGACCTCAAATGAGCATCAACAGAACCAGCCAAGAGTATCCATTCTTATAAATTTACGTGACTTACAGGACAAATATAATCCATTATAGTCCATTTTAAAAACCATATCTAGCAAAGTCTAAGTCCATTATAGTCCATTTTATTGATGTACGACTATCAAATTCAATACTGATTTGCATTTTCATGCATGATACAAAAATGGCGTAAAAATATACAAGTAGCAGTCCATTATTTTTCTATACTTGGAACAACATTGTCAAATTAAAGTATTTTTCTATACTGATTTGACTCTATACTTCTTCGATGTGGCATGAAGAATAATGAAAAATATTCAGCTTGATGTTATATTTAACGTGCATCTAATTTTTCTTTTGAGCTGCATTGATTTTCCTTGGGTTATCTATTTTCTCTCTTTGAGTATTGTGAGTATTATGTTATCTATCTTATAATAACATATATACTTGCCCTACCATCCATCAACAGCTGGGCATCACTATGAATGGTTAATAACATTCCTCTATGACTTAAAATAAACTTACTTTAAAAAAAAACTTACTTCTCATAAGCAGGGAAGCATACGAGAAAAAAGTCACCTATCCTTTTGTCAAAGAAAGTAATTTAATGTTTGTTACATTTTGATAGTCTGTCAATGTATTCGACACCAGATGCTCCAGCCAAAGCAGCGAGGGTAAGCACCTGAGAATTTAACCTGTAGAAAAATGAAAACAATAGGGGTAAGTTGGATATTAATATATCAAGTAATGTTGTCAAACTCTGTAGTCGACAATGTCTCAAAGGCATGTTCATTTATCATGAATAACTAAATTTATTGGCTAGGACTATGCAACATAGCTCATTATTGTTTCTTATGTGACTTAGAATACACAGGCTCAACATATTCATCAACCATTGCATTAACATAATGGACAGAGGTTTCAAATTTATGGCCATGTATGAAGTCAGAAATACTGCACTTTTTGGACTCACAAAGGCTCTTGCTACTGAAATGAGCCCGGACACCAGGGTTAATTGCAGAGCCCCGGGATTTGTGCCAACACATTTCTCCGACTTCGTCACTGGCAATGCATCTATTAGGAAAGATTTGGAGGAGAAAACCCTACTTAAGAGATTGGGAACCACAGGGGACATAGATGCAGCAACATTTTTGTATCTGATGAATCTTCCTACATTACTAGAGAGATCATTATGGTTGTAGTCACGCAGAGCTTTTCTGCTGTAGTTGGTCCTAATGGGAGTGGGAAGAGCAATGTTATTGATGCAATGCTTTTTGTTTTTGGGAAGCGAGCAAAACAGGTAATAGAAATAATCTTTCACACATACATTTTACTCTGCTCCCCCATGAGAAAACTATTTTAGGGTTGGGCATGGCCGCATAATGATTAAGAGTAGACCACACATCTTCTATTTAATACAAGGGTGCTGGGGTTGGACAAAATAGTTGTTAAGAATGCTGGATGGAAAATAATATAGTTTGTAACAAATAATATCATTAATCCGACAATGATGATATACTGATTTATGGCTGGATGTGCAAAATGGGAAGTTGAACTTGAAGTTTGTTGTTTTGTCTTGGAACACTAGATTCATATGTACAGATTTCAATTTGTTTGTTCTATTGGGGATATATCTTTTATATTTACATGTGTGGGTTTGGGAATCGATGATTATCCCAAGAAATTATTTATTACGTCTTAAAATTAGCTCATGCATCTTCTATTTATGCCGTTTTAGATGCGTTTGAACAAAGTGTCGGAATTGATACATAACTCCAGCAATCACCAAAACCTGGAAAGTGTCAGGGTTTCTGTCCATTTCCAAAAAATGGTTGATCTTGTAAGCGTTTTTTTCCTTCTCATAAATGAATTATCAACTTTCAAAGATACTATTAATTGCTATATTTATCCTACTTATAGTCAACATGTTTTTCTTATTTTGCAAGGTATTTTTTTTAAAAAAAAAATGGAAACGGCTATTTTGACACAAAATCGAACATAAAAAATAGAGACAATAATTGTGGATAATTAGATTTGTTTCCCATAATAGTTTAGTAATTTCGTTGTCTGTATGTCTATGTATCTATTCAATCTCTCAATGTGAAACATTACACAAAAACTGATCTGCCGAGTCCTTTGTCAGTTAACCTCTGTATGTACATCGATACTTCGCTAAAAATCCTAGTAGTTTTGAACACGAATGTGTAACCCTTTCGGTGCTTCCACTCTTGGAAATTTTTGAATTGTGTCACTTCCAACTTCTTCCCACCTGTATTTTGTAATAAAGTAATGAAGGAACGTAGAAATCTCGGCCTTTCCCAAATATTTTCCATGGCATAACCTGCCACCCACCACCTCCGAACAACATTAAGTGCTGATGTGAGTTGTTATCCATCCATCTCCATGGATTGAAGGTTGAGGATTCAGGATATATACAAGGATCGTAATTGATCTCCCTTGTGTATATGTATATTCTCCACCCTTTTGGAATTACATGTCCTCTCAATTCAATGTCTTGCATTGTTTTCCTGAGCACTCCATTTACGACTGTAGCCATTCTGAGAGTTTCATAAATTACCGCACGGGTGAATTTCATATACTTGTAGTCATTCCAGTTAAGTCCATCTTCGGATGATTTTCCTTTTCTTATTTATAAATGTTCATTCCTTATCTCTTTAAGAGCTTTAGGGTTGTTATGGAGATACTTGATAGCCATCATCGAAGTAGTTGAAACAGTTTCATAACCAGAATAAATCAGAGAAATCATCAATTCAATAATTTGATCATCATTTAGATTTTCTTTTGAACCATTATCTTTTAATAAGAGACAATCAAGCACGTCATCGTGCAATTTATTGGTAGACCTACAGTCCTTGATAATTTCTTCCAACATGCTGATGACTTTTTTCCTTGCCTCGAAAGCACAATGATAATTAGTGCCTGGCAGATTAATTGGCAATGAAAGAGTACCATGAACCAGGTGAAATATTTCCTTTTTTAGTGCTTCAGCGAATGGATTATTTTCAATGCTAGCAATTTGCTTTAGGCTTGAATAGAGTGCCATCTCTTTAGTTTTCTCCTGAATATCAATGATTTTATTGTTCCAGGTACTAATATGTGATATCATAAACTGATCAATCTTTGGTAGGAGTTGGCCTCTAATCATAGATGGACTCACAATACTAAGCATCGAACTTCGCATGATCTTATGAGTTGAACCACTAACCGCTGCAATGTTATTCTTGCCTAAGATACCAAGCATGGATTATGGATAGCCAGGTACAAAACCTTTTCCTTCATTCAGTAGAATGTCTGTTTAGCTCTACATCCATGCATACCACTGTTGGACATCCTAGTATATGTGACTTGAATATTGTTCCATACTTGGACATCTGATTTTTCAAGAAATCAGGACCTTGCCTTAGAAACTCAGTTGTCTCACCAAACAATGGCCATCCCATTGTCCCCGGTGGCAACCCTTTCTGTATCTCATATTTTTGCAGTAAAAATATTAACATACCTGTGGTTTGATTCTAGGGTATATAAGTATGATAGGGTATATAAGTATGATAGGGTATATAAGTATGATATGGTATATAAGTATATAGGGTAAATAATAGGTTAGTCACATATCTGACCTTTGCAATGAAGTCGCTTCATGTTGATTTGTGTGTCCCACTCTCTGTTTATATTTAATTTGAGTACCACCTTTGTTTAAGTGAATTTGCTATGTTGTTTTCTTTGCAAGCATCATGTGTAAAGGTCCCTAAGCATCATGAAAATGATTGAAATAATTGCAGGAAAGACTAAATACCTGTAATCTGCTCATTTAACGTAATAACTAAAGTTTTGTTTTTAGACACTTTCAACTTGGTCAGACCTCCTCACTCCTCACTCCTCAGATTGGTCGGACCTCCTCACTCCTCAGCACTAATTAAGCTGTCATCGCATTCCTTTACTCTTGGATTCACTTTGGTTTTTGATTTTAGACACTTTCAACTTGGTTGTGTATTCACATATTCTTTTTTTTTTACAGATGTTGGAGCAAGCGGCTCGACTACTGCAGTTTAGTTATCTCCAATTTTTTTCTTTAGAGCAAGAACTTCGATCGAACACTACGCTTTGTATAAATTGTGTTATGCTTTCTGTATTGACTGAATGCTTTGTGTATTAATTGAAGTTATGTTTTATGTATTAATTGAAGTTATGCTTTGTGTATTTTCTTTATGTACTGTTATATGGGTGCATCGTATTTTCTTTGTTGTGTATATATATCAATGGGTGAAGTAGCGTACATTAGATACGTATCTAAATGATCATTAGTAATTTGATACGTCTAACCCGTATCAAATTTACCAGTTTGATACGCGTTAAACCTGTATCAAATTTCAATTCGATATGCCTTAAAGCCTTATCAAATTTTCAATTCGATACGCCTTAAACCCGTATCAAATTATCAATTTGACACTCCTTAAACCCATATCAAATTATCAATTTGGCACTCCTTAAACCCGTATTAAATTATCAAATTGATACACCTTATAGCCGTATCAAATTAGTGGATTGATACGCTTAAGGCGTACCAATCCACTAATTTGATAAGGCAATAAGGCGTATCAATTTGATAAGGCCATAAGGCGTATCAATTTGATAATTTGATACGGGTTTAAGGAGTGTCAAATTGATAATTTGATACGGGTTTAAGGTGTATCAAATTTGATAATTTGATAAGGCTTTAAGGCCTGTCAAATTGAAATTTGATACGGGTTTAAGGCGTATCAAACTGCTAAATTTGATATGGGTTAGGCGTATCAAATTACTAATTTGATACGGCTCTAGGGCGTGCCTAAGTAACAAACACGCATTAATTTGATATGGATCTGAGCACTGCCAAATTGCATTTGATACGGATTTGAGCACTGCCAAAATGAGCTTTTTGGTGTAGTGAGTTAAGATGGTTCTTGAGCTTCAATTGCTCACTTTCTTATTATTATTTTACAAAAATAATCGATATTAACATTACATATACGCCTAACTCGAATAAAGTGAGGAAATGGTCAAGCATTTTCTAACCATGCATAACTGTAAGGACTTTCGAATGAGATTAGAAAAATAATTAGACTTTTATCCTTCTCCTATGCGAGTTTCATCCACCATAACTATGAGGACTTTTAAATGAGAATCGAAGCACATATACGGAGATTATGGTTATTCACTCATGCATAATTATGAGTATTTCTAAATGAGAGTGTACACATATCCATGAGGACTCTAGGCTTTTATTACTTTTCAAAATTTTATATAAATACACCGAACTCATGTAAATTGTGGCTAGATGTACTGTCCATGCACTACCTTGTGTGCTTAGGTGAAAAGAGTACAGAATATGGTCGGTATGCGTAAGTGCATTGTGTACACATAAGTGCTGAAAACTATATACATATATAAAATTCTTATTTTTATTTTCTTTTGAAAGACAGGGAGCAATGCAAAATCATTTGAACGCAACTCAAAACTGAAGATTTAAAATGTTCACTCATTTACTTAAATCAACCACACCTTCAAACAATTACTATAGTTTAAAAAAGATTTTTAAGTTATCACATACGAATCTCCCTATATACTAGTTATGCTAAAGTTGCTTAAAATTTAATTTTTTCTTTTCATTATTCATTAAGGCAAATTAATTTCCAAAAATTTCAATTTAATGATTAAACTTTTATACTTTTAATATTTCATATACTAAAAAAAATTAATGTACAAAACTTTTTTCTTTGGATTTTGGATTTTATTTAGTAAAAAGGAAAGAAAAAAATCATGAAAAAGGAAAACAGGCATGAGACTGACCTCTCAAACATGAATTTGATTGTTTCCTCAAGGTTATGAGTGTGAAGGAGTAAATTATATACATATTCACAAAAGAAGGTCAAAATTTCCTTGCTAAACGTAATGTGGCTTATGAAGGATCATGAGCCCTTCCTCTTAGTTACTTGACAATTTCGAGATTTTAAACGATGACTATTAGCTTTGAAAATCGATCCATTCCTTGGGTTTTCTATTTTAATGGCACCATACAAAAAAATAGTTCATACTAAGTATAGTACTGGTCTATCTGAATTTCAATTTCCTAACAAATAAATGAAGTCGTGAGCCATACAAAAGAACCTTTTGGTTTGGCAAAAACAATTTTTTTTAGGATTGATTTTTCATGAAAAACTTAGGCTTTTTTCCTTATAAATTTTGAGTTGTCATACACATCATTCTTAAGTTCATATAATTCGTTGCATTGCAATATTCAATTTTCACCAGCTTTATCAATATCAAAATTTGCATTATTTATTACCCACATTGCATTATGTTGAATTTCAATAGGCAAGTGGCAAGCTTTATAATAAACTAATCAAAAACATCCTTGGATTAGTTTTAGAAGCAGTATGGCATGACCAAAGCGCACTGTAAGTTTCTATGACCAATACTTTCAATTTTTATTAATAGCTTTCTCTAGAATTTCTTTGTAACACCCCGTAAAATGCATAAACATTGATAATAAATTAACAAATAAAAATAAGCAATTAAATAATATGGATGGAAAATGATATTTTGTAGCTTTAGGAATTTGGCTATGAAATTCTTTTAAATTTGGATTCGTGGCAAAAAAAATTCATATGAAATATGCTGAAACCGATAACTGTATGAAGAAGTTATAAACAAATGAATTTGGACAGTAAACGCAGAATATATATATATATATAATCAAATGGATAATATATATGTGTGTCTAAAATATATTCAAAACAAAGCGGGAGAATTTGAATTTTGAAATGAAGATAAGATCATGGGGGACAAAGGATATTATATATAAGGAATAAGATTAAGAAATTAAGGAACGTATTAATTTAAAATAAACACCTCATCAATGCACGTTTATTGGATGTTCCAGCCCCCAAGGGTCGACCTTCCGCCCCCCCAAGAGGGGCGTCGACCGCCGGCCGACCGCTCAGGTCGACCGCCTTGCGGTTGGACAGCCTAATAAATCCATGTGGTTAGGTTTTTTTAGGGGATACATATAAATAAAAGGCCTGGATTAAATCTGAGTGATCCAATGGTCTATGCTCACAGGGGCAACTATATATAGCCCATCCTATCACACTGTGAAACCCTGACCATTCTCTATCCCTGCCTCCATGCTGCTTCTCTGCCATTACTAAATTCCAAGAAAATAAAGGTTAAGGATTTCTTCTAATTCTCCAACCTAAATTCTTATCTCCTTTCTATTCTAATTCATATAGGTTTTAGAATGAACTTTGGAATTTGGTGTATATATATAAGATTCTCATACATGTTTCTTGTGTATATATATATATATATATATATTAGGAGGATTATTGGAGCATGTTTGATGCAAAGATTTAAAGCATAGATCAAGATCTACTACATATTCCTTTTTGTTCTGCCTAGATCTGTGAGTGGAATTTTGTTTACTTAGGCATATTCATATTTTTATTAGATTATCATGTTGAAAGATATGCCTAGAGGATTTGGAAATCGATAATATAAACACCAAAACCTCTAAATCCTCTATCTTGTATTTGCGTATGAATTGTCATGATTATTTGGATTTTGTGGATTGTTGATTTTAATATTGTATTAAAGGTGAAAAAAGGGTGTTGCTACTATTATTTCTATTTTGTGTAATTCACCTTTACTAACATTTGGCTGTAACCTAAAAGGTTTTAAATTTGGGTATTTCATTATTTGATTAGGTTTGGATTCTATTTTGAATCCAAACATATTCATATTTGAAATATGTCAAATGTAAACATTTTTATGTGTATACCACCAAAAAGGAGTGAATTAAATAAAGTAGAAATTATAAACATACACGTGCAAGTGTATGTAATACTCTATTTTTAGTCCAGTATTGAAATCATTCCAACAAGCCTAGGAAGCAAGTTGAAAGTTTGTATGAATGTATGTTTTCCATCCACTGTTATTTGTTACCTTATTATTATGCCATCATGCCTATGTTGTAGCGGTAAAAGTATGGAAAAACTAACTTGTATACCTTGATTTGTACAAATTGACAATTGCCACCTCGTTAGAATGTTTCCTCGTTCATACAAATATTTACATTATTTAGGCAATATAATTATTATACTTATATAAACATAATCAACGTAATTAACGTTGTATTAGCACAATAAATGCGATTAGGTTAGAGTTCAAATTTGAAATGTCCCTATAATAAATATATAATTGATTGCTTGTGTGCGCGTATATAGAATGGCTTTATATATATTAATAGTAAAACATAGACACGAGGTTAGTTTCCATTTATGGTAAAAGTCTGCCCGGAACCAACCGACAAATTCAGCAACCACAAGTCGGCCCAACTAATGTGAGATGTTTAGGTGCTATAAGCCATTCAAAAACTTAGTACACTAGACACGAGGTTAAACCAACTTGTAGTAGAACTCTTCCCGGAACCGACCGACATATCCAGCATCAACAGGTGTACGGTTTAATGTGAGAGGCCTAGTGTGTATATATAACTATATATACAAGTCTATTGTGTGTGAAAATAGGCAGGTTTACTACACCTTGAGAAGGTCTTAAGTGGGTGACTCTCTTTTTTATCCAGTTTGGATCTTAAGTGGTTAGGACTAGGATCCCTTCGAAGGTTTATTCCTTGAAGAGGAACCAAAGTCATGAGAGCCACCCCTATTAGATTTGAAGTAGGTCTTCAGGTCCTCCTTCTCTAAAAGTGGTTAGGCATAAACGGTAACGGAGTATGGTAGTTCACGGGGATGTCCGCTTCCTCTAGAAGCTTGTAAGGGCTCAACTAGGGATAGGATTGGTATTTGAAAAAATATGTGGCCATTACATGCTCACCAACTGTCTAAGGTAAGTCTTAAGCGACATAGGTGTCCTACCGTAATATCAGTTAGGTAGTAACGTTCACAATACTTCTCATATTACAAGTGAGAGTATAGACTTAAGAACGTTAAATGTATTAGGACGGGGTCTTAAGGGACTAGAGGTCCGCCTCAGGGTTATAAGAGATCATAAGAATTCACCTTTAATAGGGCCTTAAGTGACCAAGAATGCCTACCTCGTTGGGTCTTTACCCTAAAAACACCAATGGGCGATTGACTTGGATATCCACCCCATTGGTTAGATATTTGGTGTTTGTTTGAATCTTTTGTGCTGCGTTAACATACCTTGATATATGTAACCTGCTACAAATATAGGGTATGGGCATTAAGTAACACCATATTTCAGTCACACAGAACTTTATGTTCTGACCCCTATCCTTAACATAACCAATAGGTCGGTAGATGGGGTAAAAGCCATTGAAGCCGAAGAAGAAGAAGATGAAGTTGTTATGCTATTGTTAGTAGTTATCGCTTTACTTCTTTTGGAAACTTGTGAGAATGAACTATTTGATGTACCCTTTGAATAGATGTAACTGTGACTGCTGCATTATTGTGATTTTTAAATAAGTGGTACATCTTATTTTCAGTATTATATTTTCTCTTTCCGCTGTGTGAGATTTCCATTTGAAGTTTCTATGTATATATTATTTGTGCAAATGTAATTCTTACAGGAACCAACGACCCGTTTAGAATGGATCTAAGTTTTGATAGGCCTTTTTTGGATCGAAATTTAGGCCCATTCCGAGCAGGTTGTTACATTCTTTGATTTGTCGATTTGAAACTTCAACTTGACCATAAGTCCGAGGATGATAAGGAGTGGATAACTTATGGGTTATCGAGTATTTTTTTATCAAATTTCAAAAGATCAATTACAAAAGTGTATTATGTTGTCACTTATTATTATGAGAGGTGCGCCGAACCTTGAAAAGAATTTTTCTTTGAGAAATTTCACAATAATTCTATAGTCATTTATTCTACATAAAATAGTTTCAACCTATTATTTTTGAAATGTAATCGACGGCAAAAAGAGTATACAAATTCCAAAGCAGTTAGGAAATGGGTCCATAAAGTCGATTCCCTATACATTAAATATTTCGATAATAAGGATGGGGGTTGTAGGCATCATGTTACGTCGAAAGATTTTACCAATCATTTAGCAACATTCGTACATTTTACGAAATTCAAACGTGTCTCTGAAAAGTGTAGGCCAGTAAAAACGGCATTGAATTACCTTTTCTATGATTTCCTTTGGACCAAAAATGTACACTGCATGCCTGATCATGATAGAACAAGAGAACACTGATAATTTGGCAATCAGGAACGCATCGACGAATGATTTGGTTTGGAAAATACTTATACAAGTATAGGTCATCCCAATAGAAAATTTTCACTTCGAATAGAAATTTGTACTTATTGTATTTGGACCAAAACGAGTCTGACGAATCAAATGATATTTAGCATTCTTTCTGGTGAAAAGGTACCTAAATGCCGAGTGGTCAATGTAAACAGTGATGTGTGATCGCACCAGATAAGGTTCAAACTTCTCAAGTGCGAAAACTATGGCTAGAAGCTCTTTTTCAGTGTGGTGCAGTTATGTTGAGCGTCATTTAGAGTCATACTAGTATAATGGATAACGTGAAGGATTTTGGTAATGCATTGTCCTAAGACAATAACAACACGAAGAGGTGTGTCCATCAGAGGTAGCTAACCTCATTAGGTAGACACAAGCTTTTGTTTTAGTCATTTTAATTTTGACACAAGCATCAAATATATCCATCATCATTCACTTACTTTATTCCAATAATTGGTCGCCAATTCAACCACCTTATTCTCGAACATCCTCCAAGTATACGGTTTTTTATTGATAGAGAGTATGTTAATATTCAACCTTGGCCTCTTTAACAACCAATCGCTAATTCACATACCATGGCCATTTTATATTTAATTAAAAACATCATATTTTCAAGTCATAAATCAGTTTGATATCAGGTTCAAATTTCAACATTATGATATTCCAAATCAATTCAGTTAGATTCAAGTTTCAATATTATATTTCTGCATCACAAATCAATTCATTATCATGTTGAAAATTTAATTTCAGACTTTATGTCACAAATATCATTTTTAAAATGTAATCTTTTTTACATTTAAAATTGTTTTTGTTCTCATAGAGTTTGGACTGGAAATAGATTTTTAGTTAAAATTATCTATATATAAATTTGCTGAATATAAAAATAGTTTTAATTAAAATTGTTTAAGTTAAGAAATAATGTTAAATGAGTATAGTTTTAATAGAAAATAGTTTGGAATAAAATGGTATAATCGAAAATACTTTTAATAGAAAGATTTTGAATTAAAAGAGTACTAATTTGGAAATAGTTTTTAATGTAATAGTTTGAAGGAACATAGTTTTTTTTCTTATAAACCATTTGAACCCAATTTCAAATTCTCATATTTCCACTTTGAACCGAACAAATCTTAATTTCTAGTTTAAGCCAAATTACAAATCTTTTCAAGTTACAATTCACAATCAACTCAAGTATCCATTTCAAAATTAACTTTAATTTAAACAGTTCAAGGCTTATTATAGTTTAAACATGTTACAATCAAGTTGGTTTCAAAGTTTAAATTCAATTTCAAAACCTTTTACATTAAATTGATTTTAAAACTTAAATTCCAATTTCCAGATTTAACACTTGAATTAGTACAGTTTCAGTAAATTCAAAATGAGTCTTAATTTCAAACTTTTAAGATTTAGAACCCAATAAATTTAATTCAAAAAATTATTTATCAATTTTATTTAACATGTCTAAAATTATAAATTTGAAAATATTTCATTTGACTAGATTCAACATTTATAACTTAGTTTTCTACCCTCAATTTAAATTTCAATTACATGAGTATATATTATTTCAATATATTTCCCAATGTCCAAAAGATGCATACAACAACTCGTACAATTTCACTGATATACAAGGTGATAACACAGTTACATCATAGTCAATAATCATCAAAATATAAACTCTCAATCAACCGACAAGCACGCACGCGCTAATAACATTCAAACCAACCGATAAATCACAATAGCCACTAATTATTTAATGTCAATATTTTTAACTAGTGATTCAATTTTGATGAGAAATAAAATGTTGGTTCATTCAATATCAAATTGCAGTCAATTCATATTCATCCATTTGAATTCCAACTCAACATATATTTAAATTCTAGAACACTTAGTTAAAACAGTATGTCACATCAGTATCAATTATTGCTTATAAACTGTAAATTAGCAGTTCTATCCAATTTCAATATCAATATAAATTCTCAAATAACAGCCAAATAAATTATAAATATCGTTACTTTAATTTAACTTGCAATGGAAATCTTAGTGCTTCGTGAGTAGGCTTAAACACTTATCTTTGTTTTTACGTCCAGTTGATATTCAAATGAATCCAATTTCTCCAAGAGTCTCTAATCTCAACCGAACCTGCTCCATGTCATTCGAAATTTCCATATGAATCCAAAACAAAAAACCAAGCATGTTAATCTAACCTCTTGTGCAAAAGTTGTTAAAATTAAACATTTAGATTTAAATTAACATAAAAATACACAAAATCAAAGCCAAACTTATTAATTACAGCCACGTCATCACTCCAATGTCATCTTCCCGCACAAATATGGTTTCAGGTCCGAAACCCTAACACGCACGAAAACCCAATAACATGCACCTTCCACCTTGATCTACCTTTTCCATTGCCTTCGGCTATCAGAATCCAATCGAGCAATCACCACCATAACTGCCTCTCTCCAATCTAGTTACACCTCCATTGCCACATTATCTGCCACCTTCAAGCTGCTCACACAGCGGGGTATAGGTCAAACGAAATTAGGACTATTCTAGTGCATGTCACCAGGCTACGTGGTGAGCTTTCCTTGACTTCCTCTACAAGCCCACGTTCTCTGATCCATAAATCGTCGATGATCCACCGTTGAATCATCAAAACACTAAAATAGACGGTGGGAATTACTCATCAATTTTTGACTAATTAGAGCGACGTACCATAAAACGAAATGTAGCCATAGATGATAGATCCAATTCATTGAGAGCTTCCAACGTTGTATAAATTGATATACTTCGATGAGTTTGATTTTTCATTGTTGTTTTAATTGATTCGGTAATTGTCATTAGCAGACCATTTGGGATTTCAGGATTAAGGGGTAAAAATGGTCGTTAGAGAATAAAAAGAGGATGATAGGGTTCCAAAAAATAGCTACAAATTTATAGACAATAGTATAACTGTTAAGCCAAAGCGATAGTAAAGCCCGAAAAACTCGTTTTTATCGCTAAACTAAAATACATCACCTAGTTTTCGATGTTTCAGAATCCAAAGGAACTATTAAAAATCTCGAAAATACCATTCTGTTCAGAATTTATTTTTACCATCAATTCGATTTTTAAAGTATCGTTCATAACTGAAATTTAATGATCGTAAGCTATAATTTTGAAATTCCCTTTTATTCTTTTTATTGAATTACAGTTACATTAAAAATAAATCATTCAATTTTATTTTTCTTGAAATTTTATTTGTATTTTATTAAAACACTCATTTTATTGAATGTAAAACACATGTTTTCTAGTATTAATTTTTTAATTATGAATTCATATTTACCGTTTAAATTAAAATTGCACATCAAATCAATTGCAATTAAATCTGATATTAGAAATTATCACCTATTCTAGTTTCATTCTTACAATTCAACAAAGATCAAATATGGCTAATTTGATAATTAATTAGTGTTATTGCAGTCAAATTAATTCAAAATACAATTTAAATCAATATAATTTTAATTTATAACCACTATGTTCAAAATTTAGTTTTAATTTAATAATTTTAAATGATAGTAAATATGGGTTGTTATAAAGGTGAAGAATTTATAACGTTGACAATGGCGGAAGTAAGTAGGGGTAAACGTTTGGTTAACTTTGTTTTCCAATTATGAAAATTGTTAAATCGAACTAAAACTATCAAATCAAACCAATCAAATTAAGTTTAGTTGGTTTGGATGGTTATTTGATTTTGTTAAATAAAAAATGCCTAACACGTTACGTTTGAAATGTTCATTGTAATTCGAAGTAAAACATACATACATGACTAAAATAAATTTATGCATCATTCTCATTCTTATGCGATTATAGCTATGATGTGAAGAAGGGAACAAATATTTCAACTTGTGATATAACTGGATGATTGGTTTATTTACAAAAAAAAAAAAAGCTAGAGGCAAGGTAGAAGTTTTCTTCGTTAAATTCCACTATCCCCACTTTACACATGCTCATGTATCAAATCAATCTCAACTATTTATCCAAGTTCACCATCCTAAAAATGCAAAACTTCGGAACATCAGAACTGCAACCGTACGCATAACTTAAACCATGTACGTTAGTTACAGATCATCGTAAATACATTAAATCCAAAAGCTTCTCAAATGGCCACAACGACATATCTCGTTGCCAATCAACTTAGCATTTTGACTAACTCCTTCATCAGGTTCAACCTTTATGCAAGCACGCTGGCCTACCATTTTCTTCTTAACAAGAAATTCTATGAGACGATTCAATGCCATATCACGATCATCACTCTTCATCAACTCTTCCGCTACCTCTGCTGAAGTTACCTTAACCTCCTCCAGCAACCCATCAATTTGTTCAAACAGAGGATGCTCGTCAATAACAGAATGGTAATTCGATGCAAGAACTTTGAATGCACAAGGAGAACAATAATCCGTGTGTATGTGCATGTCCATTCTCCCTGGTCTTAATAGTGCAGAATCAAGCTTCTCTTTGTGGTTTGTAGTAAACACCATTATTCTTTGACTTCCACAGCTCGACCATAATCCATCCACAAAGTAACTGCAACCGTATGCATAACCTAAACCATGTACATTAGTTACAGATCATCATAAATACATCAAATCCAAACGATACTCAAATGGCCACAAAATCTACACTGACATATCTCGTTGCCAATAAACTTAGCATTTTGGCTAACTCCTTCATCAGGTTCAGCCTTTATGCAAGCACGCTAGCCTACCATTTTTCTTTTTAACAAGAAATTCTAAGAGACGATTCAATGCCATATCATGATCATCACTCTTCATCAACCCTTCCGCTACCTCTGCTGGAGTTACCTTAACCTCCTCCAGCAACCCATCAGTTTGTTCAAACAGAGGATGCTAGTCAATAACAGAATGGTAATTCGTTGCAAGAACTCTGAATGCACAAGGAGAACAATAATCCATGTGTATGTGCATGTCCATTCTCCCTAGTCTTAACAGTGCAGAATTAAGCTTCTCTTTGTGGTTTGTAGTAAACATCATTATTCTTTGACTTCCATAGCTCGACCATAGTCCGTCCACAAAGTATATAATATGTTTTCAAGAAAGTTCAAAATAAAGTTAACGAATGCATCGTTGTATGGTAGTTAAGTAGTACTTCTCCCTTGTCTTTTGAAGATTCTGAATCAGGGTCGGAATCATCTTTCCTTCCACTACTTTCCTTCCCTTTGTCAAGTTTATGTTTAAGCACGCAGTCGATATCCTCCATGACCAAAATAAACCGATCTTGAATCCCAACGAGCAAAGACAACAACTCAGCATCATCATTCACGAGAGACAGTGTAAGATTATAAACTTCGTACTTCAAATAATTTTCCATGGCAGCCACCAAGCTCGACTTACCCATGCCAGAAGGCCCATACAACAAATACCCTCTCTTCCATGGCTTTCCAACCTTTTTATAATACTCCCCCCTCCCCCTAAACCTGTCCAAATCCTCTATGGTCTTCCTTTTCATCTCGTCGTCCATGACCAAAGTCTAAAACCTAGAAGGATGATTAAAGTTCAATTCATAACAAACCAAGTCTTTGTTACAATACAACTTAATCTTCTTGGCCTCCATCCTCAATTGCTTCACCTGTTCCATCACAAATGGCAAGTACTTCTGACACAAATCTCTTTATGCTTCTTGCAAGTGGTTATTTCATAAAATCTACTCAAGTCTGAATCAACTACTATACCGTGGTGTCTGCAACGGGTTCGCCTACTGGTAGTGGATCTGGTAGACAGACACCTCTTGAATTTGATCCCTTGGAAGTAATCGATGACTTCTTGACCTTCGTTGGCCTTGATATTGAGTTCGTCGGAGTCGTCCTCTTCGTACTTCGATAGACTGATCCGACGGATGGAAATGGAATAGCTGATTTTGGTTGCGAGGTAGGTTTCCACTGATTTAAAGATTTGGTTTGGGAAGAAACCGTCGAATTCGGAAACAGAGATTATGATTTCGGTCGAAAACCAGGAAAGGAAGGAGTCCAATAGGTCTGAGAAGTACCGTTTTAGGGCGAAGGGGATGAGACAGGATGCCATTGACTAGATGAAGAATATCGATGTAAACGTTGAGGTGATGCGTCCGACCGCTTCCATTGTCTGGTCGATGAAAGAGAAACTTTTAGATGAAAACTTGGGTTTTAGATGAAGCGGGGGATGTAATTACAAAGATGAAACAGAGCAAGGAAGATAATTGTTATGACCTTTAGGCTACATTCTTATATAGGGCTGTGTTTTGCTAAAAACACCCAAATATCTTCTTTTTAATATCACGAGTGGTATTAAGAAGTGTAAAGCTGTGTGCTTTTAGCACTGCACCACTACGTTATACCAAAAACACCCAATTTTACATTTTTTTAATATCATTCATGGTATTAAAAAGAACAAATCTAGATGCTTTAGCAGCACCCTATAATTAATCTGCAAAATTTATTTTCGGACCCTAAACAGTAAACACAGGATTTCGTTTCCTTACAAAAAGGAAAATGGTTGTGTTTACTACTCGGTTTTAAAGTAGAGTCAACGAAGATAAACTTCAATAGTTGTCAATTACAAATCTGAATTTTGAATAATTGTTTATTTTGTTGTCCAACAGTTGTTCAAGTTCATACTATTAAGAGAAATATTCAGGGATTAGTCCTGAATTCAAAATTTCCACTAGGCGCCGAAATTATTATCGACACTCTATGGTAAAGCGCTGATATTTTCGGCGCCCGCCTAAATAATCGGCGCGCTACCATACCGTGTCGATAATTTCGGCGCTCTACCTTCTCACCCCCAATCACCTAAAATCCGGTTGTTTTTACACCTCCAACGATTATACAACAATCATATTTTTCTCCAATGACTATAAAACCATCATATTTTTTTCCAAATGCTATAAAATGGTCATAATATAGTTACAACAGCTATATTTACTTATACTGGAATGCGTATTTTATTTATTTTCCTAATTTTCCCATTATCTGATAGTTTTAGATGTTTTAATGCTAGTTACTTAGCACTTAAAAATACAATAGACTGCTTACGTTTGAATAAAGCACTAAATCATAATTACTGCATAATTTCGTACAACTATAAAATAAAACACAATTTCAGACAAGAATACATCAACATAAAGAATTATCCCTGTAGTGCTTTCATAAATGATTCATAAGATCTTTCTGCATCCTATTATAAAGTTGTGCATCTCTAAATGATAGATGGTGGTCTAAATGAATGTTGAATTGCTCTTCTATTATTTATGTGTTATGTCAGAATACATCGGGTGATTGCAAAGCACCTTTGTATTCGCAGTGTCGTTGCCCGTCATGCATATCTCTTTCATCTTTAATTATCATGTTATGTAGAACAATGCAGGCAAACATGATTGTAGACATCTTTTTCCTAGACCACAAACAATATGGATTACTTATCATTGCAAATCTAGATTGTAAAACACCAAAGCTTGTTCTACATCATTTCTTTGTCCCTCCTGCATCGCTGCGAATTTTGCTTGTTTAGGTGTTAATGGATTTGGAGATGTTTTGACAATTATGCTCCATTTCGGGTAAATGCCATTATGTATGTAACAGCATGATTGTAAGTACTTGCCTAATGGTAAATGTTATAGGAGATACCTGACCTTGAGCTAGATCATTAACCAAATGTGATCTTTTTATAATAGTTAAGTCATTATTCGAACCGCGCATTCCGAAGAAAGCATGTCATGTCCAAAAATCGTAGGATGCTACGGCTTCCAAAATGATGGTTGGTCGCCTTTCCTTTCCGTTGTACGAACCTTATAATGCCTTAAGGGAATTCTTCCTTTCTGAATGCATACAGTCCAGACTTCCCAACATGCCCATCCATTCCCTGCTTTCGTGTATTTCTTTGAAGCGCATTATAACGGCTTCGTTTAGAGACCCTAAATACTCCTTCCCCTCCCCTCGGTAAACATCCACCACAGCCTGGCCGAATTTTCAAATGTTTCAAATGTCATGCTCTCCGCAATTTGGTATGCTTCGCCCAATGCATCTGCAAGAGTGTTATAAGCTAATATTCTCATAGCAGCCGTCATTTTCTATTCACCGGTGAGCCTCTATGTCTTTGATGCATTTGGTTTGTACTTAAAGTATTTATTGTTACCTTGTATACCTTCCAAGATTCGAAGAAATGGATCTCTTCTCATCTAGTATCTTCTACGAAACATATCAGGCATGTAAGTGAAGTTGTCGTTAAAATAATCTTGCATCAGAGATTCATGCTATGCAGCTTGGTTTCGATTTATAAACTTTCTGATAGGAACCGATCCACTTCGAGTAGTGGATGATGAACCATAGGCTTCATGGTATATGTTGACAATTTCTTGTATTTCTTCGGCTTCCTCTTCAAGAATTTCTTCTTCCTCGGAGTCACTGTCAAAAGATACCATGCATTGCATAAAATAGGAATTCATTTTTGTGTGTAAATGTGTTTGGATATGAGGTATGGTTTGCAATGTTGCTACCGTATATAAGGTATGAGGTATTGGTTAGTGTGTAGCTTTACCGTTCTGTGTGTTACTTTATTAATTTGTGTGTATCTTTATTGGTTAGAGTGTAGCTTTGTCGATAACTGTGTAGTTGCAGTGTTTAATGTGCAGTTTTGTAGACTCGTGTGTCGCCGTATTGATTGGAGCCTAACTTTATTGATTAGAGTGTAGATTTATTGATTAGTGTGCAGCTTTATAGATGTGTGTGTCGCTGTATTGATTAGAGTGTAGATTTATTGATTAGGGTGAAGCTTTATTAATTTGAGTGTAACTTTGTCATCAACTATATATCTGTATCGTTCTGTGTGTTTCTTTATTGATTAGCGTGCATCTTTATCGTTAAGTGTGAACTTCAGATATTATGGTCATCATATGCTAACTGCATCGAATGGTTGAATTTGAGATATAAATATAAGGTAATCCCACGTTAGAAACATAGCTAAGGAGTTAAACAATTAGGGTCATCCTCTATTATAGTTTAACTTTATATATACAATATTTGTCTTATTACATTCAACAAACTAAATAATTTAAATGTTAAGGAGTTAGATCTCTGCAACGTTAAGTGTGCAGCTTTATTGATTAGTGTGCAACTGTATAGATACATGTGTCGTTGTATCGATTAGAGTGTAGCTTTGTTGATATAACATCCCAGATTTTTGAACGTTATTTACGAATATTTAAATCTGTTTTAAATATCGATTTGTTAATATAAATGGATTTTATATCGAATTTATTTAATAAAATGGAGTTCGAACGTTTAAGTTTATAATATAATTAAAACGAACTCGTAACGATGCGGTAGTTCATAATATTGAGTTTTGAACTTCAAATGAATATGTATAATCTGTTTTAAGTCGGAATTCTATGAAAAAACAAGAAATGTTTGAATCGTTTTGATCATATTTTTTTAATGAAAGGGAAAATTTGAGATTTTAGCTTATAGATTGCAAGTTATGTTCAATTTAAATTTTCAAATAGTCGCTATGGAATTCGTTAACAAACGACAACGTTATTTAATAAAATACTAATGGTTTATATATATATGAATATCGTTTAACCTAGAATTTTGAACGTTGATTTATAATTCCGTAGTGGTTTATATTGGAAGCTGTGTATTATTTTGTCTGGATATACGATAATAATTTTTTATTATTTAAATTAAAAAAATTTAATTTAATTATATTTATCGATAGAATATAGGCCTTAGAAATGACTTTCTTTTCAAACGATCTCCGTTTTCGACGAAACGAAATTTATTGGGATGCATACAGCTAATTATTGTAAGATTTCCAGTTTGGAGCCAAACGGAATTATTTTGTCGGTAGACGAAAATTAAAGGTGAACCGCTAAATTAAAATAACACCGTTGTGCAAACGGAGTTCGTTTTCATAGAAATAAATTTCATTGGGACCGGAATGTCAGGACGTAGCGCTGCGTCCATTTTCGCCGTGGTTGGAGTTCGGATAGGGCGGCGCGTATATTTAGAGGTAGCGTAAATAGCGATACTGGATGGAATAAAGCCTACACAAAGAAAACCTACCCCTAATCTAACCAACCATATAATATACTAAATATGCTTGCCATCCCCATTTTACTCAAACACGGAGCACACAAAGGTAGTTGTCCTCTTGTTTAAAATCGTGCAGACATGAAATAACAACACATGACACCCAAGCCATACCCTATACCATACCTTGGACGTGTGTGATTTTACCCCGTTCTTGTCCTTTCACCCTTTTCCTTCTGTTATATATAGACACGAGAGCCTTTCTTCTTTTAGTCTTCTACAACAAATGAAACAAAGTCGAACATAAAACTTTCCACCATTAATAAACACGTTGCTCCATGATTCTTGAAGGAAGCATCACTCTAAAACACTTCGGTCTCGTGTACGATGGGTTTGGTGGCAGACGCAGTGGGTTAGATCAAGACGAGAAGGTGGCAAAGTGGTGCTGTATACAACGATGACAGGAAGCACGCAACATGGTTGAACGAAGGACAGTGTGGTGGTGCATACTAGAACGGAATGGCAGAAGTGACAGCCATGGTGCATGTAAATACTGGGAAGAAAAAATGAGTATGGGGAAAACACGGGAGGGGAAATTTCGAAAGTAAAGAAGGAAACGGGAAATTTAAAAGTGGGAAAAGAAACAAAGGACTGCATGGATGAGAATAGGAGCTACAGATCTGTTTATTCATTTGAGGAAGATCAGGCGTCTTGAACAAAGAATACAGCAGCATGGAGTTTGGTGAAGTAGGGAAATAACATGAGGCGGTTTTGGTTTAAACGCTGGGGAGAATAATGAAATAACAACATGGAGTTTCTGGTTAAAACATAGATGTGGTGAGTGTTTAGGAACACGTGAAGCAACATCATGGTTTGATGCATATATTGGAAATAAGGAGAATGAGCTAGAGTTGGTGAACGAGCAGGTAGAAGAATAAATACCTAGAGGAATAGTGATGGGAACAGACTGGGAAGAAGAAAGACAAATACTGAAGCTGTGATACCCCACGTCCGTTAATGTCATTCACTAAGGGAATGCATTAAGTTTCATGAAGCGTTATAGGTAAACAGAAACAGAAATATTACAAGACAGATATAAAAGCAATAGAGGAATTTAAATTTTTATTTCAAACATAAATCATAACTTCTGGTCCAAAATATCTCAAGTCTGAAACTACATAAAACCCATTACAATAATTTCTGTCTTGTACCATCAGAGTACATAAATACTTAAAAGCACAATTCCCCAAAAAGAGACAAAGCCATAGTAGAGATAAGAACTTGAGCCATACTTCGAAAGTAGCTCCTAGCAAGATGATAACCGGGTCCTGACTAAGCCTGAGTATTCCCACCCTAAGAACCCAGGGGGGAACGAAAGAAAGAAGAGGAAACAAAAAGGGTCAGACATAAAGTCCGGCAAGTCCAGTTACTTTTAGCGAGTAAATAAATAAAAGTAGCATGACAGGCATATAAAGCGGATAAGAGAGATAACTACAAAAAAAGGCAGGTATGACAAGATAATCAGTATAGGGTGTATACGCTTCTAATGATTACTTTGCACTACTACTAGTATATCCAGAATGAGATGATCCCTTCCACTATAAGGTGGTAGACTTAAGCATACGTCCAAATGTACCATAACTACTACCCTAATCGATCGGCTCCCTAACCATGTAGATACTCTATGCTAGCCCCACTGTAGGAAGTATCATGTCCTAAAGTTATGCCAATTCTAATGTTTTCCCCCATTCCCTAACTAACGCATTCTCATATATTTGGCGTCATGTCTAGGCTAGAAAGTAGCCTAGCGATAAACAATAAAAGGGAAAGATGACAATAATGATTATTTTAAAAAAAGTGACATAAACATGTAATTGTCATAGTGATAAGGTGGACATATAAAAATAGATCTAGTGAGCATATGATAATAAAACTAGATCTAACATACTACGTATGTCATAATAGGCATGAATAAATAAGGATTCATATGTCCAATTAATGACAGATCTAAATTAGCCACAACCTGATAAGTACAAAATGATCTAACAAGAATTAGATCCATAAGTAGACGTGACATTATAAATTAACCATAAGCGAATTAGATCTATAAGGGTAGATCTAGCATGAAAATGTTTAAGATCCACAAACGTGACATGATAAATTAACCACAAGCGAATTAGATCTATAAAGGTAGATTTAGCATAATATTTAAGATCCACAATTATGACATGATAAATTAACCACAAGCGAATTAGATCTATAAAGGTAGATCTAGCATGATAATATTTAAGATCCACAATTATGACATGATAAATTAACCATAAGCGAATTAGATATATAAAGTTAGATCTAGCATGATAATATTTAAGATCCACAATTGTGACATGATAAATTAACTACAAGTGAATTAGATCTATAAAGGTAGATCTAGCATGATAATATTTAAGATCCACAATTGTGATATGATAAATTAACCACAAGTGAATTAGATCTATAAAGGTAGATCTAGCATGATAAAGTTTAGGATCTACATCATAGTTATGTCATAGATTCAAAAGTCCCAATAGATCTAATATAATAAATATTTAGATCCAAGTCACAGAATATTATAGATTCACAAATTATGATAGATCTAATATTATTCAATCACTGGCATATATCCAAATCATAGTCATATCATGTTTACTTTGAATCATTTCGATCTAAAAGTAACTAACTCACAGTATTTGGATTTTAGAAGATAGAAAAGAAATTGTTGGTGTTGAATCTCAGATCTATTCTTGAAATACTTGAATCTGTAAACTTGATTTGTAGAAGAAAGGATTAGATAGAGTTCAGGAACTGACAACATTTGGCCTCCATTGTCTTTAGCATGAGAAAACAAGAGATATGAGGGAATATTTATAGCCGCCAGCCTCCAAAATTCGAATGCCACCTCAGCCCTAGGGGAAATCGGGTGATGGGTCGACACCCACTTGGGTCCGAAAGCCTAAAAACTACTGTGGGCGCACTTGGCAGGTGCGCCAGTGTAAAAATGCCTTGCCGCACTTGTCAATTGCACCAGTTATCCCTATTTTGATCATCAAACTTCTACCGTTCATAACTTCTTCATACGTTATCGGTTTTACGCAAACCAGGTATCTATCTTGACTAGAATTTCGAGACGGACGCAATAACGTAGTCCTTTCCCTTAATTCTTAATATTAAATTAATTATTCCTTAATTTATCCTTTTTAGTGTAGTTGAAATATGGGGTGTTACATTCTCCCCTACTCAAAGGATTTCGTCCCCGAAATCTCCAAGTTGAGTAGAATGTATCCTACCATCCATCATCCATCTACTCATCCACCAATCACAGGCATCCATTGTCCTTAAAATTTTCTAATGCTTATATGAACATGTGCAAAGGTGTGTGTATATGTCCCAACGCTAATGTGAAAGATCAGGCGGTCCACTGATTCAGTTGACCTCCTTAATGCAATGTATGTTAGTGTCATGAATCCAACATGTATGCAGATAGTCCTATTATAACATGTAAGTTCAATATGTGTGCACAATTATCCGTCCAAATGCAACATCCATATGATGATACGTCCATTTTCATCCATGAAGAAAAAGAAAAACGCACACACATCCATATGCAGTATGAGAGTCATTGAGCCAATCTAGTGCCTAATGTGTGCATATGCATCCACGAGCAACCACTTGCATCCACTTGCATCCATCAAACATAACATGTCTCAAACACATGTGTACAATCGTGGGATTCCTACCTAAAGGTCGAAGATTCGATCGATAGGATACACTCAGATGATAGAAGCAAATGCGAATAAAAGCTTTGGAAAAAGAAGTATAGAATATAGTCCTAAAAAGGAAAGGGTATGAGGCGCGACCTTTGTCTTCGGTCTCCCAAGTCGCATCCTCGCTATCTTCTTCCCATTGTACTTTTATTAACGTAACCTTTCTGTTGCGTAGTTTCTTAACCTTTGATCCAAGTATACGGGCAGGCACTTGTCTAATTGTCGCCCCCCGTTCAACCTCTACTTACTCACGCATGTGCGGCTCAACTACCTCTGCTGTATCATGTAGATAAATGAGGAAAAACTTTATGAATATCCACACATATGAGAAGCGAGCTGTACGCCTTAGTTGCGAATACCACCAGAGCACCCCATTCAGATATGCTTCGCCTAACCAACACCTTTTCAAGTAGCTTCCCTATTTGTTTGCTGAGCTCCCTCCTTTCCCTTGGGGCCAGATGACGCACAGTTAATGCAATTGGCTTTGCATTGTCCACTAGGTATATACGGAAAACAATCTCAGAACTCGGGGGTAAACCCCGAACCTCATCAAAGACATCAGGATACTCACGGACTACTGGTACCGATCGCAGATCATTGATAGATGCCTCAAGGGATTCTAGGAAACTAAGCATGACAGACCTTGCGGGTCACAAGAAATCTCGAGGTCCTCTCATGACAAGTCAGAAGTCTAACGACCCTCTTCTCATAATCTAAAACGGCACCATATGTGGTTAACCAATCCATCCCTAGAATCAAACCATAGCCCATAAACCCGAGCACATATGCGTCGCGCTCAAATTCGACGCCTAAGACAGATATTCTCAAACCCCGACAGATCATGGAAAAATGAGCCGAACCACCAACGAGGTTTGAGACAACAACGGGATCCACTACCATACTAGTATTTAAGTGCAGAGATTAAACTATAGATCAAGATATAAATGAATGCGAAGCGCCAGAATCAAAAAGTGTTCTAATAGGATGATTTGAAAGAAAAATCAAACCTTCCACAAAAACTTTCCTACCTCGATCTGGAGCATCAATCGTGAGAGCATGCACTTGCCCTCCAGAAGCTCCTGCCCTTTGACCTTGTCCTTATTTCTACGGCAATCCTTAAGAAGATGCCCGACCTCTCCACAATGGAAACAAGCATTCTTTCTTCTCCTGCAATCTTTGCTTACATGACCCACGTGTCCACAACTAAAACATTTCCTCTTGTCTCGAGCTTTGTTGTTCTTTCCTCCCTTCTTTTGTATTTCCTCAACCTTAGCTTCTTTCTTTTTAGAGGAATCATCTACTCGTGACGGTGGAGGAACAACGATTGCAGTAGGGAGACAGACGTCTCCTTGGCTCCCGGTAGGTACCGTGGCTTTAAGATACCTACGGAACCAGTTCGTTACTTTTACGCCCTCGGGAATATAAGGTTCCCCAGACATGCTGAAAAGAAAAAGGAAAGAGATTCAGACAAAGGATCGAATGATATTTCCTATGGCTTTAGGGAATATGTTTTTCAAAACAGACTTTTCTTTTGAAAATGCTTTCTTTTAAAATCTTTTTTAAATTATTTTCATAAACTTTTATCCAATCTGGTAACCTCCAGCTCTGATACCAAGTGTGACACCCTACGTCTGTTAGTGTCACTCACTAAGGAAATGCATTAAGTTTCATGAAGCGTTATAGGTAAACAGAAACAGAAATATTACAAGACAAATATAAAAGCAACAACGGAATTTAAATTTTTATTTCAAACATAAATCATAACATCGTGGTCCAAAATATCACAAGTCTGAAACTACATAAAACCCATTACAATAATTTCTATCTTGTACCATCAAAGTACATAAATACTTAAAAAGCATAATTCCCCAAAAAGAGACAAAGCCATAGTAGAGATAAGAACTTGAGTCATATTTCGAAACCAGCTCTTAGAAAGATGATAACCGATTCTTGACTAAGCCTGAGTATTCCCACCCTGAGAACCGGGGGGAGGGAACAGAAGAAAGAAGAGGAAACAAAATGGGTCATACATAAAGTCTGGCGAGTCTAGTTACTTTTAGCAAGTAAATAAATAAAAGTAGCATTACAGGCATATAAAGTGGATAAGAGAGATAACTACAAAAAAGGCAGGTATGACAAGATAAACAGGATAGGGTGTATAAACTTCTAATGATTACTCTGCACTACTACTAGTATATCCAGAATGAGATGATCCCTTCCACTATAAGGTGGTAGACTTAGGCATACGTCCAAATGTACCCCAACTACTACCCTAATCGATTGGCTCCCTAATTCGCGTAGATACTCTATGCCGACCCCACCGTAGGATATATCACATCCTAAAGTGGCAACCCTTCACTGATATGCACAGCCCCATATCTACAGGTTTCGCGGTCGTTTTATCCCCCTCTGCCTAGCTCATGCATGCACATGGCCCGGTCGGTTTGCGCCGCACACACCGTCCTCTACATTTAGATCTCTTACAATCAGTCTAGTAAGCGTGCCCCTTCTCCGACCAAGTTCGGAGTACATGTTCGATACCTACTCCTGGTTACTGATTGAAATGGGTCCCACACACAAGATGATACAAGCTCCCCCTAGGCTTGCATCCCTACTACTAGGATTTCAACTGATTATGCCTAACAGTCCAAAGTATAAAACAAGTTAAGTTGTCGGGCCTATGTATGTAAATATTACCCCACCACCACAAGATTTACTTAACCCTCACCCACTATTTCAACCAAGTTTACTTAACCCATATTCAAGGTAACATGTTCATACAATCCCTATGGATTCGACTAGGTAAAGTATTCCAATTCGTTACCATGTCCATTTATGGTTATAATGGGCTAGACCTCCCACATTAGGCCTACAACTTGTAGATAATAGATATGTCTGTCGGGTCCGGGAAGACTTCTTAACCTCATGTCCTAGCCCGTCTCATATTTGTGCACTTAGACCCCTCACATTAGATTCAAAATTTGCGGTCGCTAGATATGTCGGTCGGATCCAGGCAGACTTCCACCACAAATGCAATCTAACCTCGTATCATAAGTGTAGTTACAGTTTTCTGATTACTGTAATCCTAGGCATCTTAATTATTTAACAATTAATTATACCAATGTCTTTATATGTGTTCACACCCATTTACCCAATTATATTCATAATAGATTATATGTCCAAATTCATATTCTTTATTCAAGCTATGCCAATTCTAATGTTTTCTTGCGTTCCCTAACTAACGCATTCGCATATATTTAGCGTCATGTCTAGGCTAGAAAGTAGCCTAGCCATAAACAATAAAAGGGATAGATGACAATAGTGATTATTTTAACAAAAGTGACATAAACATGATATTGGCATAGTAATAAGGTGGACATATAAAAATAGATCTAGCGAGCATGTGATAATAAAACTAGATCTAACATACCAAGGATGTCATAATAGGCATGAATAAATAAGGATTCATCTGTCCAATTAATAATAGATCTAAATTAGCCACAACATGATAAGTACCAAATGATCTAACAAGAATTAGATCCATAAGTAGATGTGACATGATAAATTAACCACAAGCGAATTAGATCTATAAAGGTAGATCTAGCATGAAAATGTTTAAGATCCACAATTATGACATGATAAATTAACCACAAGCGAATTAGATCTATAAAGGTAGATCTAGCATGATAATATTTAAGATCCAAAATTGTGACATGATAAATTAACCACAAGCGAATTAGATCTATAAATATAGATCTAGCATGATAATATTTAAGATCCATAATTGTGACATGATAAATTAACTACAAGAGAATTAGATCTATACAGGTAGATCTAGCATGATAATATTTAAGATCCATAATTGTGACATGATAAATTAACCACAAGCGAATTAGATCTATAAAGGTAGATCTAATATGATAAAGTTTAAGATCCACATCATAGTTATGTCGTAGATTCAAAAGTCCCAATAGATCTGATATGATAAAGATTTAGATCCAAGTCATAGAATATTATAGATTCACAAATTATGATAGATCCAATATTATTTAATCGCGGACATATATCCAAATCACAGTCATATCGCGTTTACTTTTAATCATTTAAATCTAAAAGTAACTAACTCGCAGTATTTGGATTTTAGAAGATAGAAAAGAAATTGTTGGTGTTGAATCTCAGATTTATTCTTGAAATACTTGAATCTTTAAACTTGATTTGTAGAAGTAGAAAGGATTAGACTGAGTTCAGGCACTGACAACATTTGGCCTCCATTGTTTGTAGTATGAGAAAACAAGAGATATGAGGGTATATTTATAGCTGCCAGCCTCCAGAATTCGAATGCCACCTCATCCCCAGGGGGAATCGGGCTATGGGTCGACACCCACTTGGGTCTGTAAGCCCAAAAACTACTATGGGTGCACTTGGCAGGTGAGCCAGTGTAAAAATGTCTTGCCGCACTTGTCAAGTGCGCCAGTTATCCCTGTTTTGATCGTCAAACTTCTACCGTTCATAACTTCTTCATACGTTATCCGTTTTATGCAAACCAAGTGTCTATCTTAACCAGAATTTGGAGACGGACGCAATGATGTAGTCCTTTTCCCTTAATTCTTAACAATAAATTAATTATTCTTTAATTTATCCTCTTTAATGTAGTTGAAATATGGGGTGTTACAAAAGCATGGTTATATTTGCATGGGGAAGGATTTAACAAAGTTGCGTGCTGAATGGAATATGGAGAAGGAGGCGCTGGAAGGGGAGGGCTTTGTGCATTTTTCCGGTGCCAACGTGGATAATGATGGGGGACGGTGGAGCATGGATTCGAAGGATGTCAATAATGCGCAGAAGCAGTTGAGAAGAGATGCACAGTAACATTGTAACATTCGTGTCCTAATATATTCATATGTGCCTAATACGTAATCAAATATGCCTAATGACACGCCTAATCCTTTATAGTATGCCCAGTACAAATTTCCTGTACTATTTAATTTATAATAAGTGATATGCGGCATATGGTATTAAGGAATGGGCTTCTTCCTATAATATAAATAAAAAGGTGCACACTGGTGTATACGTGAAACGCCCAAGCCTTTTTATTTTAAAACCGTGCCAAACCCTGCTTAGTTATCATACCTAACTGAGTTCTATTTATGTAAAGTGATGGCTTTAAATAATAATAAGTATTGAGAATAATATAAATATGTTTAACATGTCGAATTACTGTGTAACAACCCGGAAAATCAGAACAAATTTAAAAATTTTCTTTTGGCAATTTTAATGAATTTTGAATATTTAAAATGATTTATTTTAAATAATAACGACTAGAAATTTATTTTGAATAGAATTAGAATGTGTAAATTTATTTACATTGAAGTTAGAATATAAATATTTATTTTAATTATAAAAGGAATTGGAAATGGGGCGGTAGTTTGAAAATTTGATTTCAAATTTCAAATGAATGTACAGGATTCAAAATAAACCGGATTTTAGAAAAACTAGAAATATTTGAATCTATTTGAAAATATTTTTCCAACGAATGTGAAAAATCCAGATTTCATAACGGGAATAAAAAGTTATGTCCGGTTGAAAATTCAGAATAGTCGCTATGGAATTTATATAATATATAGCCCTTAAACATAGCGATTTTGCAAACGACCTCAGTTTTCGATGAGACCACTTTTGTTGAATCTGGAATGTAAAATTATTTCTAGATTCCAATTTTCATAATTTTTGGAATCAATATGTAAGCGTGGCGGATTTAAACATGATTGGGCAATTCAGTTTGAATTTAATCGACTGGAAGTGAACGTTTTTCAGACGGTCTCCAAATTCGACGAAATTAGTTTTGTTATGACCGTATCGTAAATACAAAGCTAGAAATAATTTTTTTGGAATTTTTGGAGTCCGTTTGTGGCCCTGGTAAATTGATTTGCGCATTTGAATTTAAAATATAATGATTTATATTTTAAATTTAACGAAAACTGATCGTAACGGTCGAATTGGCTTACCGAAATATCCCATTGTGTTCGGAATGAGGGTATTTGGCTAGGGGCGACATTCATTGGGTTTGATTTGGAGTATGTGACGATTTTGAGTTTAAAGTAAATTAAATATTATTTAAGTATATTTATATTTTCTTCCATTGGTCAGAAAACAAGTCAAACCCTCATTTCTCAAATGCGTGGTCAACGCAAGAAAACCATCGCTCTCATTTGAAACCGACGGTGAAAAATTACCTCCTTTTCGATCTCCTCCTACATTCACTAATTCCCTAAACTTCCAATGTGAAATTCATCAGCTCAACGAGCTCTACGAATCTGACGATTGTGATTTGTTTTCGGGCTGTTGAATGGGAGAAATCTCCCCTCAATTTGCCGCCGTTCAATTGCAGATTGGCGGGCCATGGAGCGTTCGAACTTTAAGAGATTCGAGTTAGAGGTGGCGCGCGCTTAGGCGCTCCAGGCGTTGGGAGATGATCAGCGTCACGGTGATCGTATGGCGGCGAACTGGAACACTAGGTGCTAGAGTTTTTCAAATCGACCTGAAGCCGATTTCTGGAAGAAGATAACAGTGAGCTCCTTTTTGTTTTTTTATATAATCAAGCATTGAATTTTTTTTTAGGTTTTAAAAATAAAAACAATTTTGGTTAAAAAAATAACATTGGAAAGAAAAAAAGAAGAAGTGATTATACATATATAGTATAGAAAATAATATGATTTTTAATATATATCATAGTTTAAAAATGTGAAATTTATATATATAAAATAACATTGTTTAAAATTCTTTTTTTATATATACGTCAATGATATAAAAATGTGATTTTATATATATAAATAGAGAATATAAAAATATTTTTTTTACTATATATAGAACAGGTTAAAAATGTGATTTTTATAAATGATTTTTGCTTTAACATAAACGTGTTTTTATTATGTATACAACACAATAAAAATGTGATTTTTTAAAATATAAATAACATTGGTTTAAAACGAGATTTTTTTTTAAAATATAAAACATTGGAATAAAAATGTGTTATATATATATAGCGGTAAAAAAAATATGATTTTTACATAAATGACTTCATTATAGAAATAAGATTTTTATATATATAGTTTTGAAATTAAAAATATGATTTTTGTTATAAAAGATTTGTTTTAAAAATATGATTTTTAAAATATATAGAACAATTCAAAAATATGATTTTTAAAATATATAGAACAGTTTAAAAATACGATTTTTAAAATATATAGGACAGATTAAAAATATGATTTTTAAAATATATAGAACAGTTTAAAAATATGATTTTTAAAATATATAGAAAAGTTTAAAAATGTGATTTTTATATGAACTTTACAAGCATAAAAATGTGATTTTTAATTATATATAGTGATGTTAAAAATATGATTTTTAATATCATTTTCGTGAAAAAGATTGCGTTGGAATCAGAGCAGCGAATCTGAGTGATAATAAAGCACGCGGAGTGGAAACAAAAGGTGAGAAATCTTCACTGAAACTTTTTACAGTTAAATATATATTAGGTTGCAAACGAGGCTTAGTAGCTCCTGATACCGTCGTCCACAGACCATGAACGACATGTTTGATTGTATTGTATGGTGGAAATTGATTGTGATTGTATTGTGAAATGGAATATAAAATATTCATGTGATGAATAAAATATTTGAATAATAAAAATATCATTTTTATTGTATAAATGGAAAATAAAATATTCATGTGATGAATAAAATATTTGAATAATAAAAATATCATTTTTATTGTATAAATGGAATATAAAATATTCATGTGATGAATAAAATATTTGAATAATAAAAATATCATTTTTATTGTATAAATGGAATACAAAATATTCATGTGATGAATAAAATATTTGAATAATAAAAATATCATTTTTATTGTATAAATGGAATACAAAATAGTCATGTGATGAATAAAATATTTGAATAATAAAAATATCATTTTTATTATATAAATGGAATATAAAATATTCATGTGATGAATAAAATATTTGAATAATAAAAATATCATTTTTAATGTATAAATGGACTGTATAAAATATTCATGTGATGAATAAAATATTTGAATAATAAAAATATCTTTTTTATTGTATAAATGAACTGTATAAAATATTCATGACTTGAAATAAATATTTTATCGTTAAAAATATAATTTTTAACGAGTATATGAATGAAAATAAATATTCATTTACAAATCGGACGATTTGTTTATGTACACTCATTTGACTGATATTGATTGGGACGATATATTTTACACATCGCCCAACTGCACAAATAAAATCTGTGCTTGTTGATTGAAACCGCACACGGGTATTGGGATGATATTTGACGTACACTAATCCCAACTATTTAGTTGTATGTCAATCGATGGTTTGACAGACTGTTGTAAGCGTTAATTATTTATATTTAACACTTATGTAGTTGTGTAATGCACTCTAGATAATGGCTGACTGTGTTTGGTTATTGTTGTGTACATGTATGTATGAAATCTATATAAATAAAATTATATGGTAATTGACTGTGTCTGATTCCAATTCGGAAAGAACAAATATTTTAAATTAATGAATATTTGAAAATGGCGAATAATGAATATTTTAAAATAACTAATATTTTAAAATAATATTTAGTAATAGATCAAAATATGATTTTGATGTCCGATTTGGGATGAACATGGAAATATTGAAATATATGAAGCCGTGTTGATTAGATTAACGCCATTTTGACGTGAACGATATTTATATCAATTTTATTCATTTTTATAATGAATATCGAAAAGGAAGAGATTTCAAAATCTAATGTTTTGAAAATATTATCATTTATATATTGATGATATGGAATATTCAATTTTGATTTAAAATTGAATATGAAGTTGAAATCATTTTGAAAACGAATTTAAAATGATTTATAAAATATGTTTTAAATGGAAATCGATGAAATATATATATTATATATATTTAACCGCCGGATTCTCCTAAAACCGGAACCGTTGGCTTCGTATCAAAAAGATCTTTCAACGAATACAAGAGATTTGGAATCTAACGGTTGGATTTGGAATTATGTCCAAATCAAAATTGAAAAAGGTCGCTGTAAGTGCAGTTCGATGACCGTTTATGGAAATCGACTGTATAGGCCTTGATAAAATTATTAAAAACATCAATAATTTGTGTAAAATCATAATAAATGATTTGGAAAGAATTTGGATGAAAAATTCCACATTTGTAAAGATAAAAAATATGTTTTTATCAAAATGAACTAGTTGTGAACTAGAATTATAATCCAATATTTTTAAATAAATTGGATTTGAAATGGTTTTAAAAATGACCAGAATTTCCAATATATGAATTGGAATGGATTTGAATTGAAATCATCTTCGGAATATTTCGATATTGGATTTCGTGGTTCTACGGATATTGTGATGGAAATTTGGAAGATATATTATATATCGTTATTTACAACACGATATTTGTTGGTTTCAGAATTTGATATTGAATATAAGCCGATATAATTTCTATTCAGAGCCTTGTATTTAATATCTAATTGGATTTTGGGTTTGTCGTGAATGGTGTCTTCATTAACACTGTTCTTAAACCCAGTTGAGAAAAGAATAAATTTTGTAATTAAGATTTAGTGAAGTTTTCCAATTAATTAATATTCAATTGGAATTGAATAAAAAAAATTGGATCTTGGGTTTGTCGTGAATGGTGTGTTCAATAACACTGTTCTTAAACCCCATTTGAAAAGAATAAATCTTTTAATTAAGATTATTAGAGTTTCCAGTTACATTTGGTAATTGGAATAAAATGGAATGCGAATCGGGTTTATCGTGAACTGTGTTTTTAACGGCATTTGTTCTTTAACCCGATTAATAGTGAAATATGATTTGAAATTTATAAATATTTTAACTAAGATTTAGGGGAATTTTCCAAAGAAAAGGTTTCCAATTCAACAAAATAAATTGGAATTGAATAGAATTCGATTTCGTAATAATCGAATTGAACTTCTGTGGAGGAAGATCGTTACTATAAATGGAATTTAAAAGGCTTTGTCGTTATTCCATTTATATTAATGGTAGGATACAGAAGTTTATATCGATTAGTTTTCCGAAAGATTCCATAATTAATGGAATGTGATTTTGGGTTTACCGTGAACTGTGTTTTAAATGACATTAGTTCTTTAACCCAGTTAAAGATAAGATTAATTTCTTAACTTTGAATAATCATTAAGTAATGATTTTTGGGATTAAAACTGAATTAGAGTTTTAATGAATCTTTAATTAGATTGGAATGTGAATGGGATAATTAACTTTATCGAATTCATGAAATGATCGAGAATGGAGTATCACCAGTTTTGCTCCAAGCGATAGTTTAATTTTTAATTAGATTTGAACGTGAAATGGTAATTAATTTACCGATAACACCATGGGTGTTAGATATGAAGCATTAGCAGTTTTACTTCATGGGATGAATAGGTAGGGATTGAGAAATAAAACAAATTGTTACTTCGGTAAGGTTCGCTAATCCCGACTAGTTTGACCTGAATATGGTTTAAATTGTGAAAAGAATATTTGAATAAAAGAATATTCTGGATTGGAATGAGGCATATGTTGTATTTTTATAGCACTTGTTTATAAAATACGCGAGTTATTCAGAAAGACCGGGTTTATCCAATTCTGAATAACTGATTCGACGATATGTCGACAATGAAGACAATGGTTGAAGACCGGTGGTCTTCACATCGTTTGAATGATTATTGATGTCTTGATTAGGTTGTACACCCAAGACAAGGTAATAAGTGGTGATCGTCCAGACGTACTTGGAGATCGATCGGATATGTGTGGACCTCTCTCCTGTATTGGACGTATGGGATGAGGAAAAATGTGCCTCTGGTTTTGTTCAAACCCAGAACGAACTTGAAAATGGATGTGTCTGACATCAGATTTCATTCTGTGTGATTGATAGACATCAGTCGCATGGCGTGAATTGCCGGTGTGGCATGCTGATATGCAAATGATCAAGACTTCTGTTGAAAAGCAGAGTCTTATGGTTGATGACCAAAGCACGACTTTAATATAGCATAGCTTTGTGTATAGCGTTAATTCGCGAGGCCCACACCCTGGTGTGAACCAAAAACGGGAGAGGACCTCAGGGACGACATGCGTTTCCTTCTAGCTAGGAGTGGTGTCAAGGTTTTGTAAGCCCTAATGTTTTACTTATGTGGATGATGGATAACGAGGCGCTTCAGATATATCGGTTACTACGGAGCCGATGGATATTGAGTCATCAGGCTCATTTACTCCCCATAAGGCGGGGAAACGTATTGTTCAGGCATTTTAATCCACTTTGTGTAGACCGGCCCTGACGATCCAAGGCTTGCCTGCGCGCTTGCCTGAGGCTCGGGCTAGAGAGTCTCGAAGCGGTAAGGACGATCCCTTGTCTTGGTTCACAGACGGAAATCCAACTTCCAATACGTGACATTTCGGTTTTAATTGTAGAGCCTAGTATGGCGACATAGTGGGATGGGGCACTATGCCGTCTATGATTGATGCATTTATATTTGAAGTTGGTTTCTTCACTTATAGTAATAATAAAAGACGAAATTTCCCGTATCAAGCATTATTTGGCTATTATAAGGTAAAACTCTATCTTCCAGCTTGCGTTGCATTGTGTGATGGGACCTGAGTCTTATAATAGCTCCATTGTTCTTTATTTAGCATTGCGTTGTTTGTTTTACGCACTGGTATTCTTGGGAGGAAACCCGTTCCGCGTTATATGGCGTGGTCCCTTGATATACCTAACTTTAAAATCAAAATAATATATGTTTTAGTTCTCACACCAGTCACATGACTGACCTGAAGTTTATTGTTTTAACCTAAACTCTGGGTGCCCCTATTTTCGACACAGGAAGCTAGTAGTTTTGGTTTTGCAGATTAATTCTTATAGGATCCTGGTTTACAACTAGAGATATATTCAGAAAGCTCTATATCCGTGTATTTGTTTCAGTTGTGTTATGTATTATTTTTTCCGCTGCATAATAATTTGTAAATCTATGACATTTATCAAATGTATATTATTTGTTCATACTCTGTATATTCTTGTACTCTAATGTAAATTGTTGTAATAAGCAAGGAAATGTTCTTCTGTTTGTGTTCTGATTTGTTGTGTTCTCAACTCAATCCGGGCTTTCCCGTAAGGGCGAGTTTGGGTCGTTTCATACTTGATCGACACTAGAAAAGCGCGATATTTGTAATAAAATTCTGCAAACGCACACGTGTGTAGCATACAGGTCGAACACAGGGAGGTAAATTAAAATCAAATTATTTATCTAATCTCTTGGGCGAGTTAGACGAAGCCTGGAGATTTTGTTGAAATAAAAACAAATTGAAATTGCGAACTTAGGATTATCGTTGAATCTAATCAACGATTAATCACTAAAGAAAGTAAATTGCAAAACAAGAACAACAATGCAGAAATTAAAATTGCAGGAAAAGAAGAACAACAAAAAGTAAATTAGGATTGTCGTTGAAACTAATCAAACGACTAATCACTAACAAAAAAAAATGTAAAATACAATTGGTGTTCTTCCAAAACTAATTGTGAAGACAACACCGATTGCTAAGAAAGAAAAATGCAGAAAATAAAAGAAGAAGAAGAATTTTTATTAGAGTAATGGAATACAGAAATGAGATGGTGGCTACAATGACATTACAAGGGTATTTATAGGATAGATAGCCAAACCCTAACCCTAACCCTAATACAATGATAAATGGGCCTTAGGGAAATCACAAGAGAGTTTACAACAAGAAACATAAATGGGCCTTTTCTCTTTTCCTCTTGCTTCCTTGACACTTCTTCATTGATTTGTGATGTGCAAAGCCTTTTTATCAATCCTTTTCTTGTCCAACAGCAACTAGATGTGAGATCTTCATCTACAATTCTTCAAAATGTAAATATATATCAATTTCATCTCTATTTCTCTACTTTTCTGGTTGCATGCGGGCTGGGTTGGAATATCTGTAAAGGTAACAAAACAATACCCAAGTAATATTTATTTATATACAAAAGATAAGATATAAGAGCATAAAATAAACACATTTCTATGTCAATCAAATACCCCCACACTTATCTTTTACTCGTCCTCGAGTAAAACAAAAATTAAAAACTAACTAGATAGGTCGCACTTTCGTAGGAAACACGATTGCATTGAGCGTATGCAACAAGCCGTTAAACCTCTAGGTGTCCCTAGTAAGACGAGTGGTGTCTCGTGAGGGTTTTCAGCGGATACTACCCACAAAATCCAAATGCAGTATGCTATGATTCTAATGAAACTACATGAATGCAATGGACATATGCAAATAAAAACAAAAAATGAAAACACGACTTATTTCAGGAAAGTGGTACAACAAATTAAGTTAACAATTTCTAATCAGTTGATTTTATTTTAGATACCTCAACTTGTCACAAATTTTCAATATAAATCAAGTTTTCAAATGTTAAATTCCAGTTTGGCCAGTTAGTTCGGTCGATAACATAGTGCAGCCATGAAATAAATTCTTAGTTTGCTTAGCACAGTTTGTAAAGTGGTATTCTAATTTCCTTGTGTATGGCTATTCAAATAAATAAGGTCAAGAAGTGTTTGGGCATCATCGCTTATTCTTTATTCTATAAAATTTTAAAATTTATGATTAAGTACATACACCTAACTTAGAAGACCAAGGTTTACCACCCATGCACTGCCTTGCGGACTAACGGAGAGTGGGTAAAGAGCTTGGCGGATTGTGCAGACCGACTTTGACTTTGTCAACAACGTGTCGGTAATCCTTAGGTGTCCAATCTCATAAAATGAGACCAAGATATTCCAACGCTGACTTTGTCAACAACGTGTCGGATAGAGCTTGGCGGGTTTGCACACCAACGCTTGATATACAAGCAATGTTGGATACCCTTGGATTACTATTATTATTATTGAAATTATAAGCACTAAAGAGAGTTACGTGAATTCAACTTAACACAACTTAGTTTTAAAGATTTGAAAAGCCAATATAAGTATTTTAAGTCCTCCACTTATTTAAACAAAGTCTACAATATAGAAAAGATTTCATGGCTATCACCTAAGAATCTCCCTATGTATCGGTTACACTATTATCCCTCAAAATTAAACTTTTCATTATATTTCTTATTCGATCTAAGCTGAGAGAAAAAAATACTATCAACTTATTAATAATCCTTAACTTATTTTGCTGTATCAATCTAAAACGAGTCATGTTTTAAAAAAAATGGCATGTTACTACGATCTAAATTGCATGATGGTCCTATATGAAATGAAAAAAAAAATTAAAGAAAAAAATAAAAGAATGTAATGCAGACTCCCCCCCACACTTGGACTAAACAGTGTCCACACTGTGAACGTTTCCTGAATGTGAAAGATCGTACCCACAGGTGTATTAGATGCAAAATGATTTGTAGAATGTAATGCAGTCTTACTATATGTAAGAATGGATCATATGTACAATGATATATGTGTTTGCAATGCATGCGATGCAATGAATGCCACCATCTTTTTCCCCCACACTTGGTTCTTTCCCTATGAGTCCCATTCCCACTATGTCTAGGCATGTTTTCTAATAAGCAAAGGTTTTTGAAAACCATCTCATGTTTAAACCTAGATTTATAGTCCAGGAGATAAATATCTAGGGTCATCCTAACATGAAGTTTTTCAACCAAGCCAGCATTCCAAAGATAATTCATGTGTTCAACAAATTTATCAGTGTAATTGTTCAAAAATTTGTGATCGTATATAAATCCAGTGAAATTTGAATTCTGAGTGTTGTTCAAAACTATGTGATCACATTTCTCATCATTAACTGACAACGTATTTTCGACACTGACAATTTCAAGTTCGTTTGAAATTTTCTCAAAGTTAAAATTTCGAACTCGTGACGTGAATCTACTTCCTTATTTGGCAACTCATCCTCGTACAATCCAAAGAATTCATGTTCGTCCAAATCCATTTCCACTTCTGAGTTTTTGAAAAATTCAACATTTTCATTTTGTTCAATTTCAAAATTTTCAGGTTTCTCGTAGTTTGAAAGAGAAAGATCAAAATCCAAGCTTAAATCTTTTTTCTGAAAAGAGTTGAAGTCCAAATCGTTTGTTGAATTTTGAAAAATTTCATCAAGATGATTATTCTTAATCTCCAAAGTCGTTATTTGAAAATTTTCAATGTCAGTAGAAATTGGATTATTTTCTGATTCAAGGCTTGTTTGAATTTGATTTTATTGCTCTCGTTGTTCTTTATAAGATGCCATTAAACAAAGAAGTTCATCCATCTTTTTATTTAGCCTTTCCGCCCTCTCATCAAAATGACATTCTTCAGAATCGTTGATTTGAGAGCTCTCATTTTGGATTTCTTGATTCTCAAAATTATAGTCCACATCAATTTCACAATCAATATTATTTCCAATGTGGTAGTTGTTTGAATTTTTAGAAAAATGATATTGGAAATCATTTTGATTTTGAAAATTATATTCATAACCAAAATTGTCGAAATTCAAGGGAAAACTGCAATTTTGGTCATATTCAAGATGTGGAAATGGGTTGTTATTTTGAAGATTTTGATCGACTTGAAAATCATTTTCATATCCAAAATTATTTTCGAATTGGTTTCCAACCCCGTATTGATGTTGATCAAAGGTATATTGTGATTCAAAGCTATTTGGATGTGGATGTGGCCCATAATCGAAATTATTGAAATTTGAATTGAAGTCGCCATTTCGATCATAACTTTGAAAATGTTGGTCATTTTGAAAATTTTGAAAATTGTTGACATTTGGGTAGCGAAATTTTGGAAAATCTTGTTTCATGAGTTGCAATTCATACTCATACTCTTCAAGAGGACGTCTACTCCGATTATTATCCCACAATTCTCTCAAGGATTTTTTTGAATCAGACATTTGAATGAAGTCGACGGAAGACAGAAATTATTCTCACTTCAAAATAATATAAAATGTCGAGTAGTGCTCTATTAATTAACTGACTCAATTAGAAGGGGGAAGAGGGTCTTATGGCTGTTCACGTATAGTATAAATACTAAGGGATACGACCAATGTTTTACGGGTAGAATGCAACCTCTTTTGCTAATAGTTCAATAAATTGAACTACTATATATCCGCGATCCAATTATACGAGACAGTCAACTTCACAAAGCACCACTTTTCAATTATATTATTTTGCAAGGTAATTTTTTTTTGTTGTTGTTTAAAATAATGAGATTGAAGATTTCAATTATGGAAATATTAGTCAACCACAAACAAATTCAGAAATTTCAGTCACAGAACAGTCGCAGAATAAAAATAAAAATTTGTACAAGCAAGCTGCTGCCCCTGCAGAAGATTTTTACAAGCAATTTCTATATTTTTCAAAGTGGCAGAGCACCTGTAGAGATAAGAAAATTTTACAGTTGGGGCATGGCAGTCCGTCCAGAGAATATTGAGTAGTGGTGACAAGTCAACTTCACTGTTTTGCTTTGCTTTGCTCGCCTTTGAATTCTCCGTTTGTTGCTTGAACACCTTTCCTTCGCTTGGCCTTTGATTTTTTTTTTTTAGATTTCACTTTTTTTTTATGAAGAAAAGAAAAAGCAAGAGACTAAAAAGGAATTTAATAAAAAAAACTAAACTAAGAAAGACCAAGCTTAAAAGGGAAAAAAAACAAAATAAAGAACTAAACTTAAAAAAAATAAAAACTAGCAAAAGCAAGAGAAACTAAACTGGTTCAATGTTAAGTTCAACAATCGGGGCCGCACCCAAACAGTGGTTTCAACGCACTCAACCGACTACCCTTCTCACCGTAAGAGCCTAGAAAGTTCTGAAAGGTTTGTTCTTATTTTTTCTTTTTTCTTTTTTTTTTGGAAAACAAATAAAACAAACGAAAGGAAAAACTAAACAAGATAAAACAAAATGTAATCTAAAAAGGTTAAAAAAAAATAAGCTAAGAAGTCGAGAAAACAAAGCTCAAGAAAAAGAAAATAAACCAGGTTCAAGAGAACTAAACCAGACTCGGGTTATATTGAGGTGCATTCAAAACTAAATCACACACTCAACAGGTCAAGCACCAACAACATTGGTCGAGCCGCGCCCTTAAAATAAAAGCAAGTAGGACGTTCCAAATATTTTCACACCAAGCACGCCAATCAACTCACACCCCTTTGTTTCTTCTTCTTTCTTTTTTTTTAACAAACGCACCCTCCTTATTTTCAGTACTTTTTCCTTGTTCCCAAAGCAAAGGAAGAATAAAAGCAGACCCTCACAAATAAAGGAACCGCAAGTCCCAAGTTATCACACACAAACAAAGAATAATCGCCCCCCCTTTATTCTTCAAAACAGATAGTGCTAACAACAAATAAAAACCAATCATCCATTGAGCCCTATTTCTCAGAATATTATAAAATGCCAAAATTAAATCGAAGTCAGTTTTTTTTTCTTTCAAGGTCTGTATGTCTGAGTTCAAACCGGATGTGAATCGTGTTTCGGATCGGCGCGAGGTGGCTTTGGTTATTCGATCGATTGGGGTTTCAGATCAGTTTGGGTTTTTCCGTTGACAGTTGGAACTGGATGTTGGTTGCGATGAGGTGATTTGGACAGTGGCCTACGTGATGTAGTTGATGAAGAGGATGAATCTGTGCAGTGGTTTGTAGTCCGGGGTTTGAGAAAATTTAGGTACGGTGTTTGGATGGTGAAGCACGGTTCTATGAAGTTTGCTGTAGTCTGATGGTGTAATTTATTTTGATGCTTCAAGTGTGGAATTTGTTGGGTGATAGGAGGAGGTTTCTGGATCGGACTTTGGGGTTTTCACGAATTGCAGTGATGAATTGGGTTTGGGTTCGGATCTTGACAAGTGCGATTTGGTTGAAGGGGCTGTTGGTTGTGGTAATGTTCAATAAGAGGGATGGAGGCGTTTGTGAAATGGAATGATGGTCTGATGTTGCGTTTTGGTTTTGGCTCAGGTGATGGGAGTTGTTTGGCAAGGAGAAGGTGATTGCGGTAATTGCGACTGTGAGATGGTGGAAGTAGCGAGTTTGGTGAAACTGAAGGGAGTTGCTGTTGGGGGATTTTCGGCGATGGAAGAGTTTTTAGCAGAGAACGCGGTGAAGGCTTTCGATGGTTGTCGATGCTTGTGGAAGCTGTTGATCAATGGGACAGCGAGGTTGACTAGGTGGGTTCAGTTGGAAATTGCTGTGCGGTATAGAAGACGGTGAACTTTGTGAAAGTTGATTATTGTGCGTGGTTGCTTGTGAAAAGTTGGGTGTGGGATTTGTGGACTGTTTGTTTACGGTGGGGAGGAGAGGGGTCTTTAACTGGTGATTGTATACTGTTTTGTGTTATTATTCAAAGCTTGATCAAGGTTGTTGTTGTACGGGTTGTGATATTGGAGTAGGGATTGGACTCTGGGAGTTAACGAGGCTTGTAGCTGTTTGTGAATGAGGGGTTGCAAGCGTTGGTTTGCAATGAATGATCTGATGGTGGATGGTTTGTGCGTGAAGGATAATGGGAGTATGTGGAATAATGAAGATGGAAAGAAATCAAAAGAAGGAAAAGAAAAAATTGCAAAGTTTTTTTTTATTGTTTTTGGGAAAGAAATTGTAAATCATAAGAGGAAAAGAATATATATATATATATATATATATGTACTGAAATCAGCAAGGAGGGTTGTAAGGAAAGAAATCAAAGGAAATTTGAAAAAGAGGCAAGTCTGGTAAGGGTGATCAGAAAGAAATCAGGCAGCAAAGAGGAAAAAAATTGCTTTTTTTTTTTTGGTGAAAGGAAAGAAGTTGTAAAAGAGGAAAGAAATAAAAGCAAACTTTGAAAGTTTTTTTTTTTAGACTTGAAGAGAAAGAAATGCTTTGTACTGAAAGCAGGTAGGGAATCAAAGAAAATTTGGCAAGTTATTTTTTTCTCTTGCTTAGTTCATGACCATATCAATGTAATTGATACACCACATTACTAATCAAGATTTTTTTCTGTATATACGAATGAACAGAAGGAAAATAAAATAAAAACTAACACGAATCAGAAATTAAATAAATAACAAAATTTAATCGTTACCTCCCCGGCAACGGCGCCAAAAACTTGATCGACGCTAATCTATGAATCAGAAAAGCGTGATATTTTAAATAATTACTGCCTGTCACGCGGGTGACCCGGGTTCGATCCCCGGCAACGGCGCCAAAAACTTGATCGACACTAGAAAAGCGCGATATTTGTAATAAAATTCTGCAAGCGCACAGGTGTGTAGCATACAGGTCGAACACAGGGAGGTAAATTAAAATCAAATTATTTATCTAATCTCTTGGGCGAGTTAGACGAAGCCTGGAGATTTTGTTGAAATAAAAACAAATTGAAATTGCGAACTTAGGATTATCGTTGAATCTAATCAACGATTAATCACTAAAGAAAGTAAATTGCAAAACAAGAACAACAATGCAGAAATTAAAATTGCAGGAAAAGAAGAACAACAAAAAGTAAATTAGGATTGTCGTTGAAACTAATCAAACGACTAATCACTAACAAAAAAAATGTAAATTACAATTGGTGTTCTTCCAAAACTAATTGTGAAGACAACACCGATTGCTAAGAAAGAAAAATGCAGAAAATAAAAGAAGAAGAAGAAGAATTTTTATTAGAATTTAGAGTAATGGAATACAGAAATGAGATGGTGGCTACAATGACATTACAAGGGTATTTATAGGATAGATAGCCAAACCCTAACCCTAACCCTAATACAATGATAAATGGGCCTTAGGGAAATCACAAGAGAGTTTACAACAAGAAACATAAATGGGCCTTTTCTCTTTTCCTCTTGCTTCCTTGACACTTCTTCATTGATTTGTGATGTGCAAAGCCTTTTTATCAATCCTTTTCTTGTCCAACAGCAACTAGATGTGAGATCTTCATCTACAATTCTTCAAAATGTAAATATATATCAATTTCATCTCTATTTCTCTACTTTTCTGGTTGCATGCGGGCTGGGTTGGAATATCTGTAAAGGTAACAAAACAATACCCAAGTAATATTTATTTATATACAAAAGATAAGATATAAGAGCATAAAATAAACACATTTCTATGTCAATCAATACTGTTCAATGTGCCTAGCTAAATTAGTTACGTGAGGATGCCCAATTGAAGTATATACATATGACACCTGGAATAAGTTATAACGTGGGCCAACCAATTTAATTACATAACAAATGTGCCTAATCGGGTTTAGACATGCCTAAATAAGATCAATTAGCATATGAAAGAATTTAGTTAATGAATTGTTACTAAGTTATTAATAATATTAGATTGAATAGTGGGTAATGTATTAAATTTATAACTGTGTCATGTAGTAGCAGAATGGAACGAACGAAAGGGCATTGGGACCGTATCAACAGACGAAATGTTTCAGAGCTGGTTTGAACAAGGTTGGGCGTAGCTGAGAGTTTTAATTAAATTAAACGCTTGTTTAATTTAATTAAAATGAATTATTTTAGCAAAAAATGGGTACCCAAGGTGAGTACAACTCACTCAATTATATCCCACTTATATTTATATAAGTCGGGTTTTTAATTTGTGTGCAATGCTTGCTAATAATTGATGATTTGATGACTGTTTGCATGAGTGCTAAATATTTTTAAATATTCATTGATTAATTTAAACTTTTGTTTAATTTAATTGAAATAAATCGTTATTTTAATGATTATAATCCAAACAAGGTAACTTACGTTATTGGTTACATTTATAATAATATAAACATATAATTGAAAATTGATTGGATGTTATTAATTGAATGTTGATTGTTAAACTGTTTATTTCTGCCTATCGTGACAAACAAATTGAATGTTATTTATTTCCATACTATGAACTGTTTAATGATTGGTTATTGTTGTGATCAACTAATGGATAATATTGGTTGAGTGATTGGCAGCGGATGGCCAAAGAATGAATCATTTATAAATGTGTTTTACCGTCAGGTAGATCGAATAAGTAAAGATATAGGTTTTATGTTATAACTGGAAATAGATTTTTTTAAAATTTATTTATATGAATTATTTTAAATGAAAGTTTTATTGAAGGAAGAATAAATATTTATTATTTATTATTGAGTTTTTTTAAAGTAATTATATAGTGATATTAAATAAGTAAAATATAAAATCAAAGTTGTAAATGGATCAAGGTTGTAAACGATTTTCAAATTGGAGTATAAGTTTAAGGAAGGCCAAATGGAATTTAGAAGTTTTAAAAACGATAAGTATGAATGGAGTTGAGATAAGAACCTAAAATGGATTGAATGTGAAATACAAGTTAAGTTTGATAATTCAATTTAAATTCGAATAATTGAAATACGAAAAGGAGCTTTGTTGAGATAAAACCAAAGTAAATTTGAATTAAACTTATAAAACATTTTATAAGGGATGCTATCAAGGCTCATATAAAAATGTTGAAGAGATGTTTTAGAAAGAAAATAGACATGGTTTTGAATTGAGAAACATGTGAGATTTAAATAAAATTTTCCAAAGGGAAGAGTATGGATTTAAAGACCATATTTAAATCGAATAGCATATGGGATTTCCATGATATTTATTGAAGGTGGAGTTTTGTTAACAAACTAATGTTTATTCTAAAGGTAAGAATGTCGTCAAACCAAGGTCTGAGAGGTAAATAAAATACTCCAACTTGGGTGACTTCATGATTTTCCAAAGAACAATACTAGTTTGGCAACGAGGGTAGACGAGGGAAACAAATCTATTATTTCCATCAAGGAAAATTATAATAATTTAATTTCAAGGGTTATTGGTTAAACAAAGTATTTTGAGAATATCCCTATTTTATAATAAGAAGTAAAAGGGCTGTATTCCATATATTAAAGATTTAGAGTTTGAACTACAAATGATTAATTTAAGAGGCCAAGTGACGCTGTGTATTGAACCAGTAAATCCATTCTTATTTTAAATGATGAATAGTGTTTTATTTTGATAGTTAAACTACCAACTCAAAGTCTGGCCAATACGATTGTTGGTATGGAAAGACCGGGATCAAATTTATATTCGAAAACCATTCCAACTAGCAAATACGTAATGTTGAAGATATAAGATGGAGCAATTGAGGACCGTCGATCTTCATAAGCGGAAGGATTACTTAAATTTTCTGGTTAACTCCCCCTTGTTTTGAAATGATAACTAAACCAAGAAGAATAAATAAAAATATGTCTGTAAAAATGTTTAACCAGAGAAATACTGTGATTCTGTCATGATTGGAATCTACGGATTGCAAGGACTTCTTGCTACTGATCTATTGGGTGATTCCTCGGATGCGGTAGGAGGGTGCCTTTTGTTCATCCTGTTCCTGGATGACTTGTATGGACGGATGTCTAACGGAGTATTTCCAAAAGTGTCACGTACATTAATTTCTTTAAACGTGCCAAGTATGGTGGCAGAGAATTTATTCTCTTGCTTAACACCCAAAGTGCTTTTGTGGAAATCAATTAGTGATTTCTGGCGGATCTGACAATGTGGCATTCAAAGTGATATGCTATTCTAGAAGATAAATGTAGCCTCAAGCCTCATCAACCAGGAAATGGCAAAAATTGGGCAGGCAACATGGCTAGGTGGGTCATACCCAAGCATGGTGTATTATCACCATCGAGAGAAATTCCTTATTTCTTCTTTCGATTCTGTATCTCCGTGGATGGACAGTGGGCCCTTAAATATGTCGGTGATAACACATTCTCTACACTCAAGCTAAATGAGTAGGTGGTCATGTGTGGCTGGGTTGCAAGATGTTCTTGTTGAACCTTAGTGTATCCCCTCTAAAGTACACTGATCGGAAGGTAGTCCCATACCTTGTCATAGTTGGAATCCACTCTCCAATAAGAGCCTGCGGTTTTTTTATTATAGACTATATATGTAGAGCGTGTGATGCAAGCGTTCTGCTACTTGGTTGTTTAATTGATTTGCATCACTATTATAATATCAAAATAGTATTGATTTCAAAGATGTTTTGGTTATAGTAAAGTAAAAACCGTCTGTATTTATGTGTGGACTGGTCTTACTATTACCTTTTCTTTCAAAAGGTTTTTCAGTGTTAAGCAATATGGATGTTATCTATAACTTAGTGAGTTTTACTCATGCTGGTTCACCAGACTGATCCGTGGCGTTTGTAATGTCTTGGGTCAACCCGAGTAACAGGTTCAGGTTGTCGGATGCTGTGAAGTTCAAGGACGAGCTGGAGGAGTTCAGACATATGATATAATATGATTCCACTGTGTATCATATTTGAGGACAGGTTGATATAACTGTCCAGATTTGTTTTGATTGCTGTACTTTGATGGATGTAACTATTATATTTTTAAACCCTCAACAAAGCTATTTCTGTATTATATTTTGTTTCGCTGCGATGTGAGACTTTGTGTAGTGTTCTTCTTCTTATTCTCCATTCTAATATTTCTTTCTTTCTCTTACCCTCTAATTTATTTCTCTTAACCTTCTGCTTTCTGTATAATTTGGGTTGACTGTGGTAGTTAAATGCCGGCTTAAGTTGTACGGAAAAGTGGGACGTTACAGTTGATCAGGGTTAAGCTTTATTGATTAGAGTGTAGCTTTGTCGTCAACTATGTATTTGTACCGTTTTATGTGTAGCTTTATTGATTGGTATGCATCTTTATCGTTAAGTGTGAACTTAATATATTATGGTCGTCCTATGCTAACTACATTGAATGGTTGAATTATATATATATATATATATATATATATATAAAGGGTAATCCCACATTGGAAAAATAGCCAAGGAGTTAAATGATTAGGGTCGCCTCCTATTATAGCTAAGGAGTTAAACAATTAGGGTTGTCCCCTGTTATAGCTAAGGAGTTAAACGATTTAAACGTTAAGGGGTTAGAGCTGCGGGTCATCCATTAAGTATGGAGTTAAACATTCAGGTCGTCCTCAACCACATAGCTACAGTTGTATTGTTATGCTTATTACCAGTTGTATCTCCCTTGTTACCAATGTTGTATTGGATATATAAGGAAATTTTATAAGGAATTTATTAATTAATCGATGTTTGAACACATAATTTTATAAATTATTTAAAAATGAGCTTGTAACATCGTGGTAGTTCGTAGTTATACGTTTTGAACTTCATTTGAATGTAAGATCCAATATAAGTCGGAAATCTTTGAAATAAAAATCTTTCGGATCTACTTAATTATGGATTTCTAATGAAAGATAAAAGTCAAAATTTCGTATTGTAGACTTTGAGTTATGTCAAAGTCAAATTTCCAAAAAATCATTGTATAATCGTTTATGAACTATAACGATTTGTTTAATAAATTGAAAAGAATTTTTATAAGGAATTTATTAATTAATTGACGTTTGAACGTATAATTTACAAATTATTTAAAAACAAGCTCATAATATTGCGGTAGTTCTAGTTATACATTTTGAACTTCAATTGATTGTACATGGTCCAATTTAAGTCAGAATTCTTTGGAATAAGAATCTTTCGGATCTAGTAGATTATGGACTTTTAATGAAAGAGAAAAATTGAAATTTCATATTGTAGATTTCGAGTTATGTCAAACTCAAATTTTTAGAAAATCGTTGTATAATCATTTATGAACTATAATTATTTATTAATACAATGAAAGGAATTTTTATAAATTAAATCCCTTAGGTTGTTACAAACAACATGTAGCATGCAATGATCAACAACACAAAACATCATAAAATATAGCGGTCAACATGAATGAACATGATAGATAGATCGTATAATCCAATACAACATGAATAAACATGAAAGAAGAACATATATTCCAATAAAACATGACAAATACATATATACATCATGGAATAATGCATGTAATAGATCACGATAAATATCCCCATCATCATCGTGATCCTCATAAATGTCATTGTAAATCCACAACATCACCATCGCCATCGCCATCGTCATCCTTAGACTCCTCACCATCATCATCCTTATCCATGTCGACATCAGCATACTCAAAATCGACGTCGTCACCACCAACTCGGATCCTCCTGCACCACCAACTCCTAATCCTGCTGCATTACCTGATCCTCCTACACTGCCACCACCTAACGCTGTCGGTCGAGCCTGTAGCTCGTCGATCTGTCCCTGCAACCCCTGCACTACCACGTGGTGCTTCTGGTATAATGAATCCGAATGTAGCAGTGCCATATGATGAATATCGGCTATATGTCATATGTGTTGGTCTAGCCTGGATGAACACTATAATAGAAGACCATTTACACTCACTTTATTTATCTTAAATACGTATAAGAAAATAAATTTACAAGTATGAATATTACCTTATGCGCAAGATACAATCCCATGGTTGGGATATTTGCAACCATGTGATCAGGTTGATAAACAATAGGTTGGATTGTCAATGTACCGCTAAGATCGTATGTCCTGAATGATTCATCATGAACATAATCCATAGGATAATCATTGTACTATGATAGGGTCGGATCAAAAGTAAATGGTGGTGGACGAACTCTACTCGTAGCCACTCATGGTCCTATGTGATCGGAGTTCACACCGCGACTGTAATCTGGCAACAAGTACCGTCGAGGAGAAACTCTATGCCAATAACTATTAAAATATGCTCCAGGTAAGAAAAAAGTCTGTGTATCCACCCACCCTGCCTGTCGAAGATCCTGTATGTATTTCCTGTCGATAGTAAGACGCATCTCTAACATATCATCAGAAGAAAGTGGATCTCCGAGTACATGCAACGGACTCGTCCCCGGAAAATAACATCGTTCTCCCAAAAACCCAACAGGAAGGTAGGCCGGTGGGAGTAAAATGACATGTTGTAGAGATAAACGAAATGCAATAGATAGAGGGTGTGCATCACTGAGTTGGCCTGCCTATGTAAGAGCAATCCAATAAGATGCCCATGATGCTCATAAAATGTTGGCCCTGGACTTCAGATCAATCTGAGATCAGTCCTCCATTAGGTTATGTCTGACACCAGCAGGAGTGCGTTTGACTCGTGGGTACTCTCCTATCGATGCATGCGTGCGAAATAAGACTTAGTGGCATGAGTAAAGGCCTCAATAATGCGTGGACGCATGTTGGCCGTGTACTCGTAGTACCAGCACGACAACATGTACCAAAAAGCAAACATCTACGCCACCTTTCCAAAAGCATATGAGTCAGGTACAGTGTATAGAAATCCCAAAATAGCTGACCCTAATCAATCATATGGAGATGCTCTAAATTAGCCAGTGATTTTAAGTAGCCTAGTCAAATCGTACTCTTTTGGTTCGAAAATAATGTCGAACCAAAGAGATATAGAAGGGAAGCTCGGAATACAACATCCTGCATAGCTCCAGTACCCATATGTGCTACAATATACTCATGTAAATATGTAAGCGTAATGGATCCCTATGATATATGATCAACGACGAAATTGAAAAAATGCAACAAGTACGACTCAGGTGACTCATAGCTAGAGTCAAAAGGGTATGACACTCTATCAGCAACGCCTATCTCAATCCCCATAATCATATAAAAATCAGCTGGGGTGATACCTAGCTCAAAATATGGAAAGTGAAAAGTATGTGTGGTGGGCCACCATCTCTCAACTAAGACACCTAGCAATGGCCGATCGTAGGACTGAGCTGGTCTAATCTCTAAGAAACGACCAAACGGACTAGCTAGTAGCCTCTCTCGATACCATGAGGAAGTATGTCAAAGGTAAGTATAATAAACTTCGACTAACTGCCACAAATGCTAATGTAGCGAGACTACTAAAAAGATATATGTTGTTGGTTACTATACTACAAAGTTAACATTATATACTACCTACGGACATTGGTATACAATTTAGATATGCAATAAAAAATTATGTTAAATTCAGAAATTATACATCAACGGTGTCGAGAGCTATGAACATACAGTGAATGAAACCATGGGGTAACTCATGGAGAAGAATCGTCATCTCAGGCGTAGGTGCGTTGTGCATAGGACAAGCTGTCTCGTCCGGCTATGCTCGAACGGTCCATCGAGCAATCTTCGAAACGCACGACTGTATAACGACGTAAAATTCGAATAAAAAGATTGAAAAGGAAAATTATGAGGGTATGATAATATTTTCCAACCTAGGGCGCTATTTATTAGCGCCCTAGGTCGGGCGCTGAATTTATCGACGCCTTAAGGCGGTGATAAATTCAGCGTGCTCAAATTAATAAGGTGTGCGCCAATTAATTTCGCATGCGCCTGTTGGGAGACTCGAACGATTCTCCGCTTATTCTTACGTCTCATAATATTAAGATATGTCAGACCGTTGGAGACGCTCTAATTATTATGTAATTATTTGCATTCTGCTAGTAAAATGTTTATTAAGGAATAAAAAAAGTGCGGCTCAAGCAACAAATATTAAGTACTGTGAAACCGCGAATATTGGTAATTCGCTAATTTGAACAACAATACTTAAAAGCATATATCATCTTTGGTTAGTATTCGTTCTTTTGGCATGAATGTATAAATAATGCATCTATATCACACATTTTATAAAATAAAATTAACGCACAAAACAAAAAACAAATTTTATTTATTTTTTATATTTTGAAAAGTAATGGAAGAACGACAGACAACTCATTCATTCGTCGTACTTTCATCACATTCGTTATCTCCACCATCATTTTTTCATTCTCTTCGTCATCTCTCGTCTCTTCTTACTTTTTTTATTTAATGTAAACTCAAAATACCAAATATAATGTAAACCAAACACCAGCTAGCCTATGCATTTTCATTAAAATAAATTACTTAATTATTTTCGGAAACATGTTTCTAAAAGGTTTTCGATATTAAGTTCGAAAACAAGGACGAATACTAGTATTTTTTTATAAATTTTAGATTAGTATTTTTTGACGTAGTAAAATATTTAATTTTATGTATAATATGCATTTAAATCAATGTTTTTCTGATTCTATTAATTTTATAGGAAAACTATTATGATAGTTAATCATACTTGACTATGTCATATTGTTTCAATCACAACCAGTTTCTTCTTTCTTTTCTTTGTTGTTGAAACAAGAATAAAAGTAGCAATGACTACATATGTTTGATCTATGTAGTTATGCTCGGTTGTTAACCCATTATATCCCACAGTGAATTTCTACTACTACCAATTTTTCATTTAGTCTCAAAAATAGTCTTTTCGCTTTAAGTTCTGTTATATTATGCTATATCCGATATACCCCCGTTATTTATATAATAATTAGTTGTTCTGGCTATATCTTCGATATAAAAATGAACTGAAATTAAAATTTATACATTGTAAAAAAATACAAAATTAGTTTTTAGTTGAATTTTTTAATATATATTTTTAAAATAAAAATACTCTAATATTTTATTAAATTTAATAGGCGCTCGTTTGGATCAATTAAAATAAGTTGCCTTTTGATTTCTTCAAATAAAAAACAAGTCTATTTTGACTTTCAAAAAGTTAAAAAAATAACTTATATAAGTCGTCTGAACGAGGCCTTAGGTTAAATAAAATTTTGTTTATTTACATATTTTTAAAGTGCTTTTATTTAATTGGGAACACACCACTTATAGTTAAACCGAATATTAGTTTTTCCATTTAATTATTATTTATGTATTTTTAAAAGCATTAAATATGAGCATTATATGCTATTTTAAAGTCGTTCGTTATATCCCGCTACAACTTTTTTACTTTCCCACATTGAACCTGCTAAGAGATTTAATTACATAATGTTTGACAGAAGTTGTAATAAAAGTTTTTTACTATAATATACCATAGCAACAAATTTGAGATGCAAATTATCTGTTTCTATTGTGATTAAATTCGATTCAAGACCACTCAAATCAAACTTCAAAACCACAAGCACCGTAGAAGAAGAGATCGTTGATAGATTCACAAAAGTAACCAAATCCATAATAGTTCGAATTACGAAAACAATGACCAATCCAAACAAGCCTAACTCAATCACAAGCAATCACTAGTGATTAAAGAAATGAAAAATAAATCCAAACATAGATATATAGTTATTCCACTAATAACTTGTTAATGTACATCCACTTTGGAGGGAGAACTTTATTACCACGATGAAAGGAATACAAGAGATTGATACAATGATCACTATATTTCAATATAGAATAGAGTTTGTGGAGAATAAAACTGAAGATTTAAAGCTAGGTTATGAACCATAATTTCCTCTTGAGAATAAACTCTTGATCAAGAAACCTCTTTTACCTTCAAATCTAAAAATAGCTTATATAATAAGGATTTTTGTCATGGCAAATTTACTTATTTGCCCCCTTCAACCCCTCAGCAAAGATTCCATCCAAACAGGGTAAAACAACCCATTTAACAGCCCCAGATGTCTGGTTCAGGACTCGGGATTTTGGTCCTAGGCCACCAGATGTATGGGTCAGGAGCCAGACGTCTGGCTCAAGAAACCAAACGTCTAAAGCTAGGTTGCAGACGTCTGGCTCTAGTCATTGGATTTCCAGACCATAGAGCCAGACGTTTGGTCTAGGATGCCAGATGTCTGTCTCAGCTCCTGCTGCAGGATCGTCACAGGAATTGTCCTAGATCCTGCCAACCAACTTCCTGTCCCTACCAGCCAACCTTCTGACGTGATATCTTATGCTTCAAGCTCTAAATAATGAACCATCTTCACCATTTCCAATCTATCTTTAACCACTTCAATCTAACATATAGTGTCATAATATACTTTAACACTCTACCTCGACACTACAACCATCTCTGAACTCCGGTGCATCTAAGCATTTCCTTTAACCATCAACATGAATACTTCCTCAACGAGCTCCTACAATGACATCGCCCATTGCACTCCGTTAACGAGCTCTGGTAAAGCCACCGCCCGCTAACGAAGTGTTGAAAGTATTCAAACCAAAATCATCCTCAACATAAACAATCTACTCTAGAGTGTAAATGAGTACTTACCATGAAGATAGATTTCCAATCTCTCAACGATACTCCTCTTCATCAAACAAAACCACTCTCTCCAACCATGCCACCTCGTGGAACCTATTACCTCAACAAGCGAATTAAGTTCGAGGCTTTGAGCAATACTCGAACTTCCCAACTGGCAATGCCGTAAGAAAACATATCTTCTGCATTATCCTTTATATGTATCTTTCAAAGGTATACTAGCTTACCATCATCCATGGCTACTAGAAATGACTCTCTCACCTCAATGTGCTAGTCTGTGAGCTAAAGGCCAAATTCTCTGCCAAATGTATAACACTTTGACTATCATATCGAACATCGATACTCTCAGGTTCGTATCCCAAGTCATGCAACAATCGTTTCAAGTAGAGTACTTCCTTTTCCTCCTCCACCACGGCTATCAACTCCGTCTCCATAGTGGATAAAGCGACTACCATTTGCAATCTCGATCTCCAACTAATCGTTGTACTACCAAATGTGAAGACATGTCCAGAAGTTGATTTCCTATTTTCTCTATCAACGGCATAGTCTGAGTCACAATAACCAACCAAATTGCAAGTTATCCCTTCACTACCGCCAAAAATAAGAACATGAGATGTCGTGCCTTTCAAATATCTCAAAATAGCCTTCATGGCTTCCCAATGCGATTTTTCCGCATTAGTATACAACAAACCACCCCGACTGCACTTGCAATATAGGGCCTTGTACATACCATGACATCATCAAACTTCCAACCGTAATTGTATATGGAACATTTTCCATATAAGGCTTGTCTTTATTCCCAATAGATGATCACTTATCGAAAGCTTCATATCCAAAGGGAAAGGTGTATTTAACGCCTTTGCATTCTCCATGCTAAACCGGCAAAGCACTTTTTTAATGTACTCCTTTTGAGTCATCTCAACTCAATACGTTTTTGGTTCCTTTCAATTTCCATGCCCAAGATTTTCCTTGCTTCTCTAAGATCTTTCATTTCGGCTTCCGTTTTCGAAAGCATCTTTAACTCCCTTTTTTCTTTAAAAGCACTGAGAATATCGTCCACATACAAGAGTAAATACACCCAAAAATCATTTTCCAACCTCTTGAAATAAGCATAAGAATCTTGATGCTTCTTTCAAAACCCTTTTCAAGCATAAAATGATCAAATCTCTTGTACCATTGTCTAAGTGATTGTTTCAAACCATATAGTGATTCCTTTAATTTGCAAACCAATTTTGATTCACCATCTACCACAAACCCTTCCAACTACTTAGTATAGATATTTTCATCCAAGTCACCAATGTAAGAAGACGGTTTTCACATCAAGTTGTTCCAACTCTAAGTCATGGATAACAATTATAGCTAGTAAAACCCGAATCGAAGTATGGCATACAACCAGTGCAAAAATCTCATTAGACTCCTTTCCCTTCCTTTATGCAAACCCCTTTGCCACTAGTCTAGCTTTATACCTCCTGTCGTCCTTCACGTTGTATATCCATTTGCACCCTATAACACGGTTTCTATTAGGAAGTGGAACCAAATTCTAAGTTTGGGTCTTCATCAATGATTGCATCTCTTACTCCATGGTGCAAATCCACTTCCAGCTATCACTTGAATTCATGACATCATCAAGGCCCATCAACTCTGTTAGAATCTCCATTTGGACTTAATTTTGATTATGACAACTATATATCGACGATATTATTCACTTACATCTTTTACAATAAAAGGGAGAAGAATAGAGTCTAAATAAACGAAGATTCGACAAGAAGTCATGTTAGTATATTTATTATGAAATTGAGTCTGTATTTAGTTATTATTAAAATCTCGCTGATAGTGTGTGTGTGCGTTCGTGCATGTATATATATAACTTTAGTTTTCAAAAAGGCTGAATTGTATGTGTAAAAACTTGCGCATCAGCCATCTGATTTGGAAAAATCAGTCGGTCGATTGCAGAGTATTCAAACAAATAAGTTTGAATAATCTGCCAGCTGAATTACATGACTTATGCACATGCACACACCTTTTTAAATGCTAGCGTTTTATAGCTATCTGAATTATAAATTCATACGGTTAAACTGAAGGGTTGTGGCTTTTTTAAAGAGTCATAACTCTTTAATTCAAGAGTCATGACTATATCTAAACCTTTTTGCGAATAATGCAACCTTTTATTTACTATAAATATACTTCAGAATCATTTGTTTCAATCACCAATCTTTCTTGATTTTTTATTTTTTTATTCAGAAATATTTTCATACAATATTCACTTGTGCTCTTATATTTTCAATATTTAGTGATTATAAATCACATTCCTTCTTAATTCTTCACTTGCTTTCAAATACACACACACACAAAGGATAAGATTATAGGAAGGGTGTACTCAATTATGACTTATCAGTGTTATCAAGAACACATATACAATAAAAAACAATCTTATTTGTTGAAGTCTTGTTTTGCTGCTCATGCAAGAAGTCCTCTTCGGTTGCTAAGGCGAAATCCTATTCTACTACTCAGTACCTGTTCTGTTGCTCAGGTGTTGTAATACCTGTTTCTCCGGGTTAAGTGAGGGTGTTGAATAATGAAATTCCAAAAGGATTCTGGGATTGGACGTAGGACGGTGTTCCAAACTAGTATAAAAATTCCTGGTGTTTTTTACTTTATTTACTACAACATTTACTATCTATGATATGATCTCTAAGTATTTATCTCATTACATATTTGCTTGCATATATCCAGAATAATATATCACACTGTCAAAACTTCTGCATATACATGTATTTCCATATTACTCGATCCTACTAGTTCTTTTCACTTGGTATAAGAGCAGGACGTCTTATAACCTTAAAACAGTTATTTGATATCTCGATAATATGGAAAATAACACTAACACCAGAACTAACTCAAGTTTTTTGATGGTTAATCCACTGCATGACCTCCACTGTTTAATGGCTTAAATTATAATTATTTGGCTACAAGAATGAGAATTTATGTGCAAGCCAATGGATTTGACACTTGGAATATTACTCAAAATGAGTATATTCCTTCCACTACCAACTATTGTGAGCGGTCAAATTCACAAAAATTAGATGCTACTTCAAATGCTAAAGCTATGTGTATATTGCATTGCGCTTTGGATAGAAATGAGTTTAACTGTATTTGTATGCAAAATATTACATACGAAATATGGAGAACACTCAAGGTAACTCACGAAGGAACTAACAAAGTAAAGCAAAGCAAGATATCCATGCTTAAAAGCCAGTTTCAGAATTTAGAATGAATGAAAATGAATCTATAAATGAAATATACTCTAGATTTCAAGATATTAATCATGCACTACTAGGCTTAGGAGAAATTATTCTGATTTTGATGTAGTTTCAAAAATCCTAAACTCTTTAACGGAAGATTGGAAAAAAGGTCTTAGCGATTGAAGAAGCTAACGATATCTCAACTATGAAATCAGAAGAGTTAATAGGAAATCTAATGTCATATGAAGTAAACATGCAAGCAAAAAAGAATTCATGCACAGGATAAAAAGAATCTAGCCTTCCATGCCAAAAAAGAATAATTAGATTCAAATGAAGAAGACCTAGCTTTTATTGCCTAGTACTTCAGAAAGTTTTTGAAATATAAGAAAGATAATAGAAACAATGGAAAGAAGAGCTTCAATAACAACAAACCATCACTTAAATAAAGGAAGAGTATCGAAAAACCTGAGCTCTTGTTAATGGCGTCCGCTCTCCCTCTTAATTCGACCTCGCCACCTTTCTCTCTCGTCCTCCTAATCCTCATCCTCATCTTACTCCCCCACCTGTTGCTAATCTTTCTTCAATCAATCCGTCACTTGTCAATCTTTCTGTCATTTTAAATGCACATTTTAACTCGAATCTTGAAAATTCTTCTCTAGCTAATGGCTTGAATGCTAATGTTTCATCCTTTAATTCTGCTGCTTCTTCTGTAAATCCTTGAATTAACATTACCTCTAATATCAATTCATCAAATGCTTTGCATCCTATTGTAAATAAATCAAATCTTGATAATGGAAACGTTTTAAATGCCAAGAATGTGGAATTTTCATCTTTGAGCTTGAATTTGGGTAATGATAATGCTCAAACACATAATTCATCAAGTGATATTTCATAGAACACCTCTATTCATGAGACCATCAGGTTGAATCTTGATGTTGGCAATTCTTTAAATGCCAAGAATGTTGAGCAAACATCTCTGAACAACGTTCTGGGTAACAGAAACTCTCACATCCCATCTTCTTCAAAAATCAATTCATCAAAAATCTCTTATCCAACTGTAATCTCCTCGAACTCACCAAATCCCAACCCTTCTCTTGTTAAACCGGATTTTGCTTCACTCTTCAAAGCTTTACCGCGTAATGCCGGAAGTTTCAAGCCAACACAGTATGAGATTGTCAGAGATGGTAAGAGAAAGATGATTCCAGAACTAGTTAAAGAAGAAGGTATGAAATACTGGAACAATCAACTTGTTGGATTTTTCCTAAATGGTACGTTATCATATCTTTCAGTGGTGAATTTTATGCATAGACATTGGAAATTGGATGGAGAAATAAATATTAAATCTGATGGGTTTAATTTTTTCTTCAAATTTTCAAATGATATTGACAGAGAAAGAGTTTTGTATGCATATCCTATTTTCATAAGGGGTAGGATGTGTATAATAATGAAATTGGACCCTTCAATTGGTAGCTCACTTTCACAAATTAGAAGTGTGCCCATTTGGATACATTTGCATAGAATCCCCCTTTTACTTTGGACTTTGTATGGTTTTAATTGGCTGGCCTGTCATGTTGGAAAACTGTTTTGTTTTGATGAGAGCACAAAGAAATTGCAATGATTTAGATATTCTAAGGCCTTAGTTGATATTACCCTTGAATTTGAGTTGCCGGAATGTATTGAAGTGGATGGGCTTGGTGAAAATTTTCCCTCTGTTATAATTTCATATGATTGAAAACCGAAAATTTGTGCGCAGTGCAAAGTTTTTGGTCATAATACAAGTGAATGTGAATTTCTAGTTGATGATAATAAGGTGAATGTTATGGATGGGAGGTTATGGAAGAAGAGTTTGTTAATGTAAATACTAATTCAAATCAATATTTTAAAAGGAATCAGGAAAATGCTAATAAGAAAGAATGGAATTATATTGCTCCTAAGAAGAAGAAATTCTAGAAGAGAAAGGAGAATGCAGATCAAATAAGTAATTTGAATGTCGATAAAGTAGCTTCTGGTAAAAAGGTTGATGTTAGTTTTAATGAAAATAGGTCAGGACAAAAGGAAAGTTTTCTTTGTTGACAGTAATGGTACAGTGCATTATTTAAGGGTAAAGAACAGTAAATGGGGGGATTATTTTCATATTATAGTAATTCAAAAGGTGATCGAGTTAGCAATGGTAATTTGGAAAAAGGCAAGCAAGTTGTTGAAGATAATACTCAAGTGGCTGATGAGTTTCAAGTTCATAATATCTTTTCTGTTCTGGATAACATTAATACTATAGATGGTTCTCTTTGTGCCAAAACTTCTTTTGTTTCATCTGACAGTGCATCTACTTCGTATACTATTTTATCTCTTCACATTATTGCTTGTGATTCCACTTTCAACTTTAATGTACCATCAAATTCTTCTTTCAGCTACAAGATTAATTCGTCTAATCTTTCCTCTTTTCCATACTCTCACCTTTCAACTCCTCCTCACATTATCCTTCCACCTCTTATCTCTAATAATTCTACCTCTTCCAGTTTATCATCTCAGTTGGCTGCTAAAACATCTACATATGGTAGTAGGAAAAAGATAAAAGGAAAAAAGGAAGAAATCTATGAAATTTTCATCAGTTGAAACTGAGGATTTAAATGAGGGTAAGGAGTTAATTCCACATTATGTAATGCCAGCAGGAGCCAAAAATCAGCCTTCTACAAGGCACACAAGGAAACATCCTACCTCACTTATAGATCCTTTATCAATTAAATGAGGCACAGCATTGCATTTTGGAATGTTAGAGGTACAAATTTTACCTCTAAGCATGGAGAAATCAAGGCTTTGATTAGATAACAACATTCAATTAATTTGTTTATCTGAAACCAAGCTGGATCTTTGTACTACCATTAAAGCAGCAGCTTTCATATCTTCTACATGGCAATTTGAACATAACTTACCAGATACTTGTTTTCGAAGATTTTTAGTGATGTGGAATCCTATTTTCTTCAATCTTTCAAAACTATCCTCTTCTGACCAATACATTCATTTTAATTGTGTATATCTGCCTACTAATACCATTTTCTTTTTGACTTCATTTTATGCTCACAATGCTCTTTCTTTGGGACAATCTTTTCTGAACAACTTAAATCTTATTCAACCTTCTAGTGATCCGTGGATTATCGGTGGGGGTTTCAATTGTATGTCCACATGCTACCAAAAATCTATAGGTTGCCCTCTTTCTATTTCCGACATTGCCCCATTAAATCAAGCTTTGATTTCTTCATGTCTTGCTCCAGTTAGCAGTTTTGGATCCAAATATACCTAGTCTAATTGTAGCAAAACTGGCAATACCACTTTATATAAGCTTGATCATGTGTTTGCTAATTTTTCTTCCTTTAATCTTTGGCCAAACTCTTTTTACCATGTCCTTCCCTCAACTTTATCTAATCATAATCCTTTTCTTTTTCAATTGGGAGTTGCAGATGACATTAATAAGGGTAAATCCTCTTTTAAATTTTTTAATTTTACATTAAATCATGCTGGTTTTTGTAACATTTTATTGCAGGTGTAGTCTTATCAGTATAATAACAGTCCTTTGTTATCTCTTGTAAATAAAATGAAGGCTCTTAAAGTTCATCTCAGGTCATGGGCTTCATCAAATTTTTGCAAGGATGCTCTATTTTCTACTTCAGTCAGAGAGGATTTAGTGAAAGTGCAAGAGGTTAAGAGCTTGTGTCCTAATGATATCAATCTAATCAGGTTAGAGGATGAGCTAAAGAAGAAACTGGAAAATACATTGGATTCAGAAATACAAGCAATGATGCAGAAGGCTTTTTATGTAAGAGAATTGGAGGGAGATAGAAATACAATTTTTTTTCATGCTTCTTTGAAGATTTAAAGGTCTACTGATGAGGTTTTTATGGTTCAAGATATGAATGGTCAAATTTAATCATCCGATTCTGGAATCAATAATGCCTTTGTTCAATTTTTTTTTTCAATTTTGGCTTCACCAAGTGGCTATTCTGCAAACATTCTTCCTCTGTTTAGCATTATTCTTCGATCATTGTCCTATCAGCAATCAAAGGATCTTATTAAGCTTATCAATGTGTAGAAATTAAGGATGCTATTTTCAGGTTGGATGCATCAAGTTGTGGTAGACCTGATGGCTTCAATGCATTTTTAGTTCAGAAGTACTGGTCATCAGTAGGTGATGATATTTAAAAACTGTTCAATTTTTCGTCATGCATAATGAGTTATCTGCTAGTTCAACAGCCACTGCTATTGCTTTAATTCCAAAACAGAAAGTCCTATTTCAGTTCCGGATTTTAGACCTACTTCGTGTTGCAATGTTGTGTATAAAGTGATAACTAAAGTCTTGGATAGCAGAATGAAAGTTGTCCTTCCTACTATCATTTCAAGTAACCAAGCATCTTTTGTTAGTGGTCGTCCAATAAGTGATAACATACTTTTAACTCAGGAATTGTTATGTAGTTATAATAGAAGGAGTATCTCACTAGATGTATGATCAAACTAGATAAGGAAGGCTTTCGACATAGTTTCATGGAATTCTATTATTGCAATAATGTCGAGGATGAATTTCCCTAAACCTTTCTTGGCTTGGATTTTTACATGCATATCTTCTCCAAGTTATTCTATTTCAAGGAAAGGATGCTTGCATGGTTATTTTAAAGGAACTAATGGAGTTAGACAGGGAGTCCCATTTCACCATTGTTGTTCATTATAGTTGTGGAATTGCTGAATTCTCTTTTGTTGGACAAAGTTAGTAAGAAGGAATTGGAGCTTCATCCTAAATGTAAGGATCCACGAATTACGCACCTCATTTTTGCTGATGATTTGGTTATTTTCACTAAGCCAACCAAATCTAATATTTAGTGCATACTATCTACCTTGCTCGATTTCAACATGATCACTGGGTGTCAAATTAATGTTAGTAAGTCATCAATTTTAATTGATGGTTTGCATGAAGACAAGAAGAAAGAGATTATGTATTATTCAGGTCTTGTGGAGTTATCAAGCAATGCAATATATTTGGGTTTTGTAACACCCCACACCCGCTATGGTCACTCTTCTAAGGGAATGCCATAACATCGGTGGAGTATTTTAAGTGAATATAGAACAGAAAAACTACAACAAGACAGATATAAGTAATACTTGAAAATTTCAGAACATCATTTCATTGCAGCGGAAAGTAAAACATGTTTGGTTACATCACAAAACCATAATAAGAGTCAAGTACAAAATACCCATCCTGACAAATAAAAGTACATAATCCCAATACATGAACTGATAGCCATAAAAGAAAGGGTAAACTGAGCTCTACATCTATGGTCCCAGCTCCAAAAGAGAATAAAGCAGCCTGATCAAAGCCCACTCGAACCGGGCCCACTCTGAGAACCTGAGGGTTGGAAAAAGATAAAAACAACGGGGTCAGACATAAGTCTGAGCGAGTCCTATAACTTTAACAATACAATCATTAAAGTAACTAGAGAAGACATAAGCTTGATATACGGTAACGTCTGGGGATGAATGGCTACACTAAGCAGCTTGGTAGACTTAGGATAAACTAAGATAACCGTAAAGACGCATCCACCCACCCAAGGATAATTACTACACTGCACCACACCAGTCATTCCTACTTAAAGGTTGATCCCCCTAAGTGTACTTAGTAATTTAGCAGTTTCGTGTACCCCTATCTGACTACATAGGTGTACCCACTACTCCCCAAGCGATCGGCTCCCTTACGTAGATACCCGTGCTGGTCCCACGATGGGGTGTATCATTACCCAAAGTGGCAACCTGATAATATCAACGGTGCACGGCTTTATATCTACACGATGCAACAACGACTTACCAACCAGCCCGGGTCCACACACGCATATGAAACCCGTTGGTCCTACGTTGCCACCGCTAACCCGGTTTGGCCTCTTATAGTCAAGCCCAATATGCGTGTCCCGTCACTCGACTAGAGTCGAGCCTACTAAGATACGTTTGGGATATTGGTTGAAATGGGCCCCCACAAGCTACCACCTAAGCTTGTTATTTCTAGTGAATCCCACTTAACCCTTTAACCATGTCCACTTACATGTTATACATTTTGGCTAAGTCATTTAATCATATTCTAGTTGTCATACAAGGTACCCACTAGATTTCCATATGCCACCCCAAAGCACTTACTTAACCCTTTAACCATGTTTTAATTACATGTTTCACTTTGGTTAAGTATTCTAATCGTATTTTCTATTGCCACCCAAGGCAACCTACTAGTCTCCTCATGCCACTCAAGGCACCCACTTAACCCCTCATGTCCCACTACATGCTAATATGGTTAAGTGTTTCTTAATTAGTTAAGACCGTGATCTCCCATAAAGACCTCCCACATTAGACTGGCTTTTATGACAACTGGTTAAGCCGGTAGGGTCCGGGCAGTTTTACGTCATAACAGAGTCTAACCTCGTGTCTTTACTTTAATCACGTATTTAATTTGTGCCTAAGACCTCCCACATTGGGCTAACATTTGTAGCAACTGGTTAAGCCGGTAGGGTCCGGGCAGTTTTACACTACAAATGAGTCCAACCTCGTGTCTTAGTCGATTAATTACACCTAAGTAATTACCCCCATATTTATTAATTATCCCTAATTAATATTCACATTTACAAGAATATGGGTAGACCTAACTCAATAGGTAAATTCCCAATTCCATAACATGGGTAGACCTAACTCAATAGGTAAATTCCCATGGGGTAGACCTAACTCAATAGGTAAATTCCCACTTATGCTTATTCATTTTATGGTATGCTTAATCATAACCATTTCACACCATTTCATTAACATGTCTATTAACCCCATCGTTTCCCACGTACTTATGCTAACACGACATATTTCCAAGAGAAGATTCTTTCACAATTAACATGGGTTTCACTTAGCATACATTAGCATTAACATGGGTTAAAAGGTGTCCACTTACATCATGATATTAACCCAACTAGCATTACTAAATAACCCAACTTGCATGAACATACATATGTCATATATAAAGGCAACTTGCATAAGTGTTCATAGGTTATACAAAGGTGAACTTGCGTGTGTCTTAAAGGTGTGAACTTGCACAACATGTTACATGTTAACTTGCCTAACATCATACACATAACTTGCATAATATTATAAACATAACTTGCATATCAACATACACATAACTTGCATAACATCATGCACATAACTTACATAACATCATACACATAACTTGCATAACATGTTGAGCTTGCATATAAGCATACACATAACTTGCATATAAGCATACAAATAACTTGCATAACATATTGAACTTGCATATATGACTTGCATCTTAAAGGAGGGTAAACATGCATATATATATATATATATATATATATATATTCATAGCATATAAAGGTGTCATCTTGCATATGTATGCATCACATTTAAAAGGGTAAACTTGCATGTCATGATTTATGCATAATACCAAACACTTAGCATGCATAAAACCACATACTTAGCATGCATAGAATCAATTACTTATTATGCATAAACCCACCACTTAACTTGCATAAACCCACATACTTAACTTGCATAAACCCACATATCCAACTTGCATAAACTCACATATTCAACATGCATAAACATAGGATTAATATTAAACATAGATTAGCATATTCACATCATATCATATGACTTGAAAACCCATTAATCCTCATGCAAAACCATAGATCTCATCATATCTCATCTACTTAATTTAGCAATTGATCATCAAAGTGATAGAAACTCACAACTAGCAAATTTGCACTCCAAATGAAGAAGATTAAGATGCTTAGAATGGATTAGAGATTGATTAGAGAGTGATTAGCTTGCAACCCTCTTCATAAATTAGTGGAGGCTCCTTCTAAGATTTAATTTGGCGGCATGTAGCCCTCAATTCTATTTTTAGTATGGATTAGGGTAGGTTTAGGGTGTATTTATAGATTAGGTGAGTGTTTTAGGCCCTCAGATTAACCCTAGATTAGATTAGGACCCTTAGATTTCGGAAATCTCTAGAACCCAGCCCAAGACTCAACCAAAAACCAGATCTGGTGCACCCAGATCAACAGGGCCGACACCCTGTGTCGACACCCCTGTCGACAGGGCTGTCGACACCCCTGTCGACATGCCTGTCGACACGGGGCTAGGCGGGAACTTTCCCGCCCTTTCCGCTTTTGGCTCCAAACTTGTTTTAGAACTGAATTTTAAATCTGTTTTTAACTTTGTATTTTCTGAAAACTTCTTTGGGCCTTAACTGGGCCATACGGACTCCGATTTACAAAATTTCGGACTCTATTCTGCGTATTTTTCCGAGACGAACGCAATGACGCAGCCCGTTTCCCCCAATTCTCACATTTGAGATTATTTATTCTGCAATTAGTGAATCTTAGCATTAACTGAAATACGGGGTGTTACATTCTCCCCTCCTTAAAGGATTTCGTCCCCGAAATCTCTAAGCTAAGGAGAATGCATATCCTACCATCCAAACAACCATCTACTCAATCCATCAAACACGGGCATCCATTGTCCTTAAAACAATTTCTAATGATGTATGAGCATATGCAAAAAGTGTGTGTATATGTTCCCTATCTAATGTATGAACATATGCAAACCATGATAGTGCCATGCATCCATTATGTATGCGAGAGAACCCTATCGACACATACAATATCTACATGAGTGCACAATCATTCACCAAAATGCATCATCCATATGATAACACAATCATTATACATCCATAAATATAGCTTCCTATACACAATTTTATGCAATATGCAATATGAAGTGACTGAGCCGATCTAGTGCCTAGAGTGTGTGTATATGCATCCACGAGCAACCACTAGAAAACACTTGCATCCACTTGCATCCATCAACTATAACATGTCTCAAACACATGTTTCAACCATAGGTTTACCCTATCTAAAGGTCAAACAGTACTAACGAGAGGACATACTAAAGATAAGATAAGTACTAGGCAAGCGATAAAGGAGAAGTTAAAAGACATACTCTCAAAAAGAAATGGATACAAAGAACGCATCTTCGCTTCCGTCTCCCAAGTAGCATTGCTCTCACCTTCTCCTCTTTCCATTTTGACTAGTCGAACCTCTCTGTTCCTCAACTTCCCAATCTCTGACCCAAGGATGCGGGTAGGAGCTCGTCGAATAATCACATCACGCTCTATCTTTACTTCTTTAAGCAAGCTCGGCTCTACCGCCTTGGCGGTCTCATGTAGGCACTTCCTCAAATGTGACACATGGAATACGTCATGTACACCACTAAGTCTGTCGGGCAACTCCACCAATGGAAGATGCTCTTCCCTTGTACCTTCAAAATTCAAGATACATTTCCTCAGAAGGTTTTCTAAAATACAATTCACCCTCTCGGTCTGACCGTCCGTCTGAGGATGATATGCGGTACTCAAACACAACTGAGTCCCTACCGCCTCTTGCAAACTCTTCCAAAACTCTCTAGTGAAGATAGGACCTCGATCGCTCACTATACTGGAAGGTACACCATGCAATCTAATAATCTCTCGAATGTAAACTGAAGCTAGACATGGAACAGTCCTCTTGCTCTTCACGGGTATGAAATGGGCACACTTTGTAAGTCTATCTACCACAACCCAAATCCCCGTATTACCCTTCCTTGATTTCGGTAATCCATCGAGACACTATCCCACTTCCTTAGCGGAACTTCCAATGGGTGAAGCAACCCACTTGGTTTCTTTTGCTCCGCTTTCACCAAGCATCTAGCGACATACTCGGCCATGTCTTTCTTCATACCGGCCCAAAAGAAAACTCGCTTCATGTCTTGGTACATCTTGTCCCTACCGGGATGAATGGTCATCTTCGACCGATGTGCATCATCAAATATAGCCTTCCTCAAACCCCTGTCTTGCGGTACGCAAAGTCTACCGTCTCTACCAACTTAACTAACTGTGGGTCGTCCCGTTGCTCCGCCAATACGCCCCAAAAGAGTAGGCCTAACCTCCAAGGAGGCTAGCAAACCGGGTACAAAGTCAACGGAAGGTCTAAAGTCAAACATAGTAATAAACTCTAAACTCCGTCGTTCAACGAACAATGAACTCAAGGACAACCATTTTCTTCTTAAGGCATTCGTCACCACGTTACCCTTGTCATGGGTATATGCTATCTCAAACTCATAGGATGCCAAGAATCCCATCCACTTTTGCTGCCCTAAGACTATGCGCTCGAAGAGTCTCCAACACTTCCCTAAGATGTAGGGCATGCTTTTCTCCACTTCTAGAGAAAATCGGGATAATACCAAAATCATCAAAACTGTCCATCTCTCACGCAGACCACCCTAGTCGAACTCGACATCCCCCAAATGCAAGCCCCAAAGGCCTAAACCAATATCAGACAAACAACCAAGGGATACCTCCTTCGAATTCAGACGACCTACGTGAGATGATACTAGTAAAAACGGCTAAATAATTAAGCCCCTTGTCCAACTCTGGATGTCCTCGCCCGTCTCACTCCAAAACCACCGTTTATACCATAACTGGCTTTGCTCAATCTATTGAGCACATACGAAAACTTATTTCGCGCCTAGAAAAGACCAAGATGTTATTTACAAAGACCATCACGAACTTATTTAGGTACTCCCTGAACACCCTTCTCATCAAATCAACAAAGTATGCGGGGGCGTTCGTCAAACCAAATGGCATCACCAGCCACTCATAAAAACCATCCGGAGTCCTAAATGTAGTCTTCTCTATACTATCCTTAGCCGCTCTTAACTGATGAAACCCCGTGGCTAAGTCCAACTACGAAAACACTGAGGCGCCAACCAACTGATCAAAGAGATCATCAATCCTCGGCAATGGGTGTCTATTCTTCTTTGTGAGTTTATTTAGCTCTCTTTAGCCTACACAAAGTCTGAGGGACCCATCCGCCTTCATAGCAAAAACTACCGGAGCACCCCACTCCGATATACTTCGTCTTCTAAACCCCTTCTCAAGCAAATTGCCTACTTGCTTATGGAGTTCCCTCCTCTCACGAGGAGCTACGTGGCACACTGGCCAAGACACTGGTTTGGTATTGTCTACCAGATATATTCGGAAGTCAACCTCCCGCTCCGGAGGTAAGCCCTTCACCTCCTCAAACACATCCGAGTATTCCCGGACCACTTAACAGATCGCAAACTCTTGACCGACGTGTCAAGCGATTCTAGATAACTTAGCATAACAGATTCCATGGGATTACAAGAGATCTCGAGAGTGTTACCCTAGCGGGTCATAAGCCTAACAACTCTCCTTCCACAATAAGAACGGCACCGTTACTGGATAACCAGTCCATGCCCAAAACTAACCCATAGCCCGTGAAGCCCAAAAAGCATCACATCTAAACTCAACGCTAAGTATAGCAACTTTCAAACCCAAACACATCATGGAGCCCCAATTGGGTTTGAAACAACTAAGGGATCATCTACTAACTGGTGTCTAAGTGCAGTGACTCAACTAACAATAATGAAATAAACGAACTCGATGCGTCAAAATCAAATAAAGTTTGACCCGGATAATCAAACAGAAAAAACTAGACTTTCAACGGAAATAGTTCTACCTCTTTCCTGAATCGGTGGAACCGCGAGAGCCTGAGCTTGCCCCCTTGCCTGAGTTGGTGCCAAAAGAACTTGCACCTGTCCTCCTGAGGTAGATCCCGTCCTTTGCCCTTTCTTAGGGCAGTCTTTCACTAGATGTCCTGCTTCGTCACAGTGGAAGCAGCCAGCCTTCCTCTTCTTGCGACAATCCTTGCTTAGGTGGCCTAGTGTCCCACAACTGAAGCACTTCTTCTTTCCCTTGCCACCGTTGCCTTTCCCACCCTTGTTTTGCTGTTGCTGTTGAGGTCTCTTCTGATCTCCTTTCTTCTCGGGTGCTTTATTAGCATTGGGACCCTTCTCTTCCTCATGCATAAGTGCCATGTCCACTAGCTTCTCAAAAGTGGCCCCAATAGGGATGTGAGACATAGCCAATCTGTGCATCGGTTCGTTTAAGCCTTTAACGAACCTCAGAGCTTTCTCTTCCGGTGTGTTTACCAAGTCTATGCTGAATCTCGCTAACTGCTTAAACTTGTTAACATATTCTTTCACCGACAAGTTCCCTTGCTTTAAGTTCAAGAACCTTTCCACGTGCATATTTTCTTCCGCTTTTGAGAGAAACTTTGCCTCAAACCTTTGCCTGAAATCCATCCAAGAGTCAACAGGGTGTTCTCCATTAGTGACCTCCCACCAGGACGAGGCCTCTCCTTCCATTAACCAAGCGGCTAACCTGACTTTCTTTCCCTCTTCCACTTCCAAGATTTCCATCAATTCTTCCGTCTCATTAAGCCAATCCCTAGCTCCCACGAAAGGTTTCCCTCCCATAGCCTTAAACTTCCTACAAGTCATAGCAAAAGTATCCGCGCGAGGAGGAACGAGTGCAACGGGTGGAGGAGGAACATTTGCTGGACCTACAGCGGCGGCCCTAGCCTCTAACAACCTCCTGTACCATACTGGTACCGCTATACCGTCCGGAAGATAAAGATCTTCAGCCATGCTGAGACGAAAAAGGAAAGATTCAAACGGAGAATTCAAAAGATAAAGATATGGCTATCGGGGATTATGCTTTTCTTAAAAAAAAACTTTTCTCTTAAAAGACATGTTTTTGAAAATACTCCTTTCAAAAATATTCTTAGAAAATAGTTTTCTAAAAGTTTTATCTGTTCCGGTAACCTTTGCTCTGATACCACGTGTAACACCCCACACCCGCTATGGTCACTCTTCTAAGGGAATGCCATAACATCGGTGGAGTATTTTAAGTGAATATAGAACAGAAAAACTACAACAAGACAGATATAAGTAATACTTGAAAATTTCAGAACATCATTTCATTGCAGCGGAAAGTAAAACATGTTTGGTTACATCACAAAACCATAATAAGAGTCAAGTACAAAATATCCATCCTGACAAATAAAAGTACATAATCCCAATACATGAACTGATAGCCATAAAAGAAAGGGTAAACTGAGCTCTACATCTATGGTCCCAGCTCCAAAAGAGAATAAAGCAGCCTGATCAAAGCCCACTCGAACTGGGCCCACTCTGAGAACCTGAGGGTTGGAAAAAGATAAAAACAACGGGGTCAGACATAAGTCTGAGCGAGTCCTATAACTTTAACAATACAATCATTAAAGTAACCAAAGAAGACATAAGCTTGATATACGGTAACGTCTGGGGATGAATGGCTACACTAAGCAGCTTGGTAGACTTAGGATAAACTAAGATAACCGTAAAGACGCATCCACCCACCCAAGGATAATTACTACACTGCACCACACCAGTCATTCCTACTTAAAGGTTGATCCCCCTAAGTGTACTTAATAATTTAGCAGTTTCGTCTACCCCTATCTGACTACATAGGTGTACCCACTACTCCCCAAGCGATCGGCTCCCTTACGTAGATACCCATGCTGGTCCCACGATGGGGTGTATCATTACCCAAAGTGGCAACCTGATAATATCAACGGTGCACGGCTTTATATCTACACGTTGCAACAACGACTTACCAACCAGCCCGGGTCCACACACGCATATGAAACCCGTTGGTCCTACGTTGCCACCGCTAACCCGGTTTGGCCTCTTATAGTCAAGCCCAATATGCGTGTCCCGTCACTCGACTAGAGTCGAGCCTACTAAGATACGTTTGGGATATTGGTTGAAATGGGCCCCCACAAGCTACCACCTAAGCTTGTTATTTCTAGTGAATCCCACTTAACCCTTTAACCATGTCCACTTACATGTTATACATTTTGGCTAAGTCATTTAATCATATTCTAGTTGTCATACAAGGTACCCACTAGATTTCCATATGCCACCCCAAAGCACTTACTTAACCCTTTAACCATGTTTTAATTACATGTTTCACTTTGGTTAAGTATTCTAATCGTATTTTCTATTGCCACCCAAGGCAACCTACTAGTCTCCTCATGCCACCCAAGGCACCCACTTAACCCCTCATGTCCCACTACATGCTAATATGGTTAAGTGTTTCTTAATTAATTAAGACCGTGATCTCCCATAAAGACCTCCCACATTAGACTGGCTTTTATGACAACTGGTTAAGCCGGTAGGGTCCGGGCAGTTTTACGTCATAACAGAGTCTAACCTCGTGTCTTTACTTTAATCACGTATTTAATTTGTGCCTAAGACCTCCCACATTGGGCTAACATTTGTAGCAACTGGTTAAGCCGGTAGGGTCCGGGCAGTTTTACACTACAAATGAGTCCAACCTCGTGTCTTAGTCGATTAATTACACCTAAGTAATTACCCCCATATTTATTAATTATCCCTAATTAATATTCACATTTACAAGAATATGGGTAGACCTAACTCAATAGGTAAATTCCCAATTCCATAACATGGGTAGACCTAACTCAATAGGTAAATTCCCATGGGGTAGACCTAACTCAATAGGTAAATTCCCACTTATGCTTATTCATTTTATGGTATGCTTAATCATAACCATTTCACACCATTTCATTAACATGTCTATTAACCCCATCGTTTCCCACGTACTTATGCTAACACGACATATTTCCAAGAGAAGATTCTTTCACAATTAACATGGGTTTCACTTAGCATACATTAGCATTAACATGGGTTAAAAGGTGTCCACTTACATCATGATATTAACCCAACTAGCATTACTAAATAACCCAACTTGCATGAACATACATATGTCATATATAAAGGCAACTTGCATAAGTGTTCATAGGTTATACAAAGGTGAACTTGCATGTGTCTTAAAGGTGTGAACTTGCACAACATGTTACATGTTAACTTGCCTAACATCATACACATAACTTGCATAATATTATAAACATAACTTGCATATCAACATACACATAACTTGCATAACATCATGCACATAACTTACATAACATCATACACATAACTTGCATAACATGTTGAGCTTGCATATAAGCATACACATAACTTGCATAACATGTTGAACTTGCATATAAGCATACACATAACTTGCATAACATATTGAACTTGCATATATGACTTGCATCTTAAAGGAGGGTAAACATGCATATATATATATATATTCATAGCATATAAAGGTGTCATCTTGCATATGTATGCATCACATTTAAAAGGGTAAACTTGCATGTCATGATTTATGCATAATACCAAACACTTAGCATGCATAAAACCACATACTTAGCATGCATAGAATCAATTACTTATCATGCATAAACCCACCACTTAACTTGCATAAACCCACATACTTAACTTGCATAAACCCACATATCCAACTTGCATAAACTCACATATTCAACATGCATAAACATAGGATTAATATTAAACATAGATTAGCATATTCACATCATATCATATGACTTGAAAACCCATTAATCCTCATGCAAAACCATAGATCTCATCTTATCTCATCTACTTAATTTAGCAATTGATCATCAAAGTGATAGAAACTCACAACTAGCAAATTTGCACTCCAAATGAAGAAGATTAAGATGCTTAGAATGGATTAGAGATTGATTAGAGAGTGATTAGCTTGCAACCCTCTTCATAAATTAGTGGAGGCTCCTTCTAAGATTTAATTTGGCGGCATGTAGCCCTCAATTCTATTTTTAGTATGGATTAGGGTAGGTTTAGGGTGTATTTATAGATTAGGTGAGTGTTTTAGGCCCTCAGATTAACCCTAGATTAGATTAGGACCCTTAGATTTCGGAAATCTCTAGAACCCAGCCCAAGACTCAACCAAAAACCAGATCTGGTGCACCCAGATCAACAGGGCCGACACCCTGTGTCGACACCCCTGTCGACAGGGCTGTCGACACCCCTGTCGACAGGGCTGTCGACACCCCTGTCGACAGGGCTGTCGACACCCCTGTCGACATGCCTGTCGACACCCCTGTCGACTTGCCTGTCGACACGGGGCTAGGCGGGAACTTTCCCGCCCTTTCCGCTTTTGGCTCCAAACTTGTTTTAGAACTGAATTTTAAATCTGTTTTTAACTTTGAATTTTCTGAAAACTTCTTTGGGCCTTAACTGGGCCATACGGACTCCGATTTACAAAATTTCGGACTCTATTCTGCGTATTTTTCCGAGACGAACGCAATGACGCAGCCCGCTTCCCCCAATTCTCACATTTGAGATTATTTATTCTGCAATTAGTGAATCTTAGCATTAACTGAAATACGGGGTGTTACAGGTTTACCTTTAATTTGTTCCTGAATTTTGAAATAAAAGTGCACCCCTTTGTTTGAGAAAATTATTGGGAAACAAATGCTTTGGCGAAGTTGTAAATTATCGCAAGCGGGTAGACTCATTATTGTTCAGTCTATAGCTACTGCTATGACCACTTACTGGTCAAGACATTATATTTTTCCCATCAACTTATTAAAATGATTACAAATGCATTAAATAAATTCTTGTGTCATGGTAACCCTTTCTCGAAGAAGCTAATACCTATTGCTTATAGTAAACTTTACGATGATAAACAGCATGGTAGGCTAGGTATTACGAATTTATTTCTTTGTTACAAGGCTGCAATCTAAGTGTATTTCAATAAGTTGCTTAGAAATGATGGTAGTTTGTGGACTCGTTGGATGAAAAAGAATATGATTGGTAGTAGGAACTTTTGGAAGATGCAAATAAATAAGAATTCCAATTGGAGTTGGAGGAGTATTTTGAAACAAAGAGATGTTTTTATTCCTTTCATTCAGCAGAATTATATGGTCATAAGGAATTCCTCATTCTGACATGATCCTTGGGCAAAGGAGGGTTTAATATTGAGCAATGTGGTGGAGTACAATATAAAGATGAACTCGAGTATTCCAGATTCTGCTTTAGTGGATGATTTTCTGCATGATGGACAAATTATTCTGCCATATTCCGGTTCTTCTTCTTTAAGGCAGCTTTGGAATAGAATTACTGAAGTAAAAGTCATATCTTCTGATAATGCTATCATTTGGAATGGTGGTTCTCACAGTATTAGGAATGTGTATAAAGCTTTGCAACAAGAGAAGGAAAAATTTGCATGGTTAGCACGTATTTGGTAGGAAGCTCTACAAAGAAAAACTTCTTATTGTGGAAGGTGATGGCGAATGCAATCAACACTAAGCATAAACTTTATATGATGGGTTTAATTCCTGATGCCAGATGTACTTCCTATAATGTTGATGCTGAAAACAATGTACACTCATTCTTTGCATGTCCATTTGTGTACAACATCTGGTTAAGAATTCTATGAAACGGTAGTTTTTACAGACCCGTTAATGTAAGTGAAAGTTGAGTAGTATAACATTTTTAAAGAAACTAGGTGGAAGAACTCGAGAACAAAGGTGTTGCTGCAAATTCTTAAGACATTCATTTTTGAGATTTGGTCTGAGAGGATTCGAAGTGTTTTTTGTCAGTGCTCATTGAATTCTAATGAATTATATGCTAGGATTTATAGAAGAATATTGATGGAGCTGAAGAAGGTGTCATGATATGTGGTTTCAGTGTAGTTTAAGTTTTCTGAAGTTCAAAATTTCATATTGTATTGTAATGGAAAGCAATTTGGAGATTGTAATTATGAGTTGATGAGAGTTTTTATAGTAAGGCTTTTAAATTTTTTGCTGATACTATTGCATGTATATACTTTGTCATTTTTTTGTGTATATTAATTTTTTGGCTACCTTTCAAAAAAAATTAACAACAAACCATCTTCATTGGTAATTGAATTCTTCATTTGCCACAAGAAAGGACATCTTCAAAAGGACTGCCCAGAACAGAAGAAAGAATATCGCAACAAAAATAAGAAGGATAAATTCAAAAGATGAGCATTTTTAGTAATATAGGATGACTCAAATTTATCATCTTTAGAGACGATAATGAATGTGATACCGAACAAGCTAACGTGTGCTTCATGGAAAAAGACAACGAGGTTAGTGACTTTACTTTTGAAGATATGATAGAAATGTACAAAGAATTACTAGAATCTAGAAATAACTTTAAACAAAAATATAAACAAGCAAATGAGGATAAAAAAGTCAGAATTCGGAAGAGATATGTTGAAATATGAAAAAGAGATATTAGAAGAGGAAATTAGAAAGCTTCAAGAATCTCCTTTTCATGCTAATTTTCAACTTTCTTTACTGAGCCAAGAATTTGAAACTCAAAAAGAAAAAAAATGCACTTATTTCTGAAAATCATGAGTTAAAAACTAAGATTAAAATAAGTTAAAAACTAAGATTAAACTATAGTCTAAAAATCAAGTTAGGAGATATTGTTAAGAATGTTTCTAATTTCAACAAAGGAAGGAGAATCTATCTAAAATTATAGAAAATTCTCAACCTATAACTAGCTAAAAAGGATTAAGTTATATAAAGAAGGCTGGTACTCAACGTAGAAAGGAATTGAATAAAAAGGATAAAATTAGTAATTTAGTAAAACCTAGTACAAGAAATCAGTTTCTAAAGCTATAAATATATGGGATCCTAAAACAAATAACTTTTTAATTAGGAATAAACATATAAAATCATTCTTAGAAACTGTTCATAAAAATAAGGATTATATTTATAAAAGGGAAACTGAACCCTCTTGGGTTTGATTTCCTAAGACCTAACTCTTAGGAGCCTAATGAAGGAAGTGGGTATGAGAGGGATACTATGGGGAGTACCTTGAGATGAGGGGCATATAGATACATGTATATATATATATATATATGATTTATTATGTTAATCTACTTAGGAGTAGATGGGTAGATTTATGTGTGAAATCGGAAGTGTAATGTGCAATAAACCCAAATAACCTAATAAAAATAGTCAAGTGATAGAATAATATATGTAGTGTTATTCATAGAAAGTATAATTTGCCGATTCACTAGATCTATTGTTCTGACCCCTTCCTCATAACAAACATGTAGGTTAGACAGGTGACAGAGATTATACAGCTTAGAAACACTTATTAGATAGTGTCATTATTATGCTTGGTATTTACTTACTTTTTTAATTTATTCATTCCACTATGAGGTATTTTATTGCGAGCTCTTATATATTTAATAATTTCCTTTCTACAGGATACTAGACAAACCAACTCGAGTTTCAGTGGACTCAGATTATAGCATTTTATGAAAAAATTCGGGCCCGTTGAAATTTGGGTTGTTACATCTGGTACCAAAGCTTAGGTATAGGATCCCTATATAGATAATGAGTAAACATATTTGTATTTATAAAATATAAATATATTATATATATACACACACCTAGGTCCGTAGAGGAACAAACTAATTAAGTGAAGCCACACATAGAGAAAGTTGGGATATCAATTTTGTATGCTAAGGAAATGGTTGTGGAAATTTGAGAATAACAGACCCATGCGTGACTTGAGTGAAAAGTGTATAATATATTTTGAAAAAAGAAGAAGAATCCATATGTTACTATCTTAATTTTTGTATTTCAGACTGGTGAATTAGGTAGTAGAGCCTTGTAGATTAAGAAAGAGAGAGAGAAAATGAATTAGGAATATATATATATATATATATACATATATACACACACACACATTTGGAGAAAAAGTGTTGCTAGACTTAGATTTTAGTTTGGACAACCTTGAAGGAAATAATGTGGAAAAGATTATGGACAAAGAAATATAATTTCACGCGAAGGACTTAGGAATGGAAGTTAAGAAACCACTTTGTACTAAGCTCCACAGTTAAATTTTAAACAAAAAAATTACTTGAAAAGAAATAAATACAGAAAAATATTTCTAGAAATGATTTCAATTTCCAAGTTTAAAAATTTACAGCTTTAAAATTTTACTGGTTTGTAATATTAAGAGTTGCATTAAAATAATTTTTGAGAAAATTATGCAAATTTGTTTTCAAAAGAATAAAGTGCATAAGCAAGTTATGGGGTTAAGCGACATAAGTGATTAAGAGAAAGCGCGAATATAAATGAGATAGACATATGTGTTGCATAGGTGATCTTGAGTGAAAGAAAATATAATTTTTTTATGAGAAACGGAATGTGACACACTCTAACTTAGTGGAACAAGAAGAATTATAAGATAAGTTTTTATGAATCAATGAGTTTATAAGTAAACGTGCTTTGTGATAGCAAGAAGAAAAGGTGTAGCGAAAGAGGTGTACAAAATATAGATGAAACACTATATTTTATGCTACCTAATTCAACATAGAAATGAAAAATATTAGAATAATGAAGTTTCCTCGTTAGTTTACATAGAACATAAAAGTTCTCTTTAGAAAAGATTTATATAAACTTGATCTCATGAATTCCTCTTGGAAAAAAATGTGTACTAAAATAAATGAGAGCCCTAACTGAGTAAAATGCATAATCCCATCTTCCCTAGTTTTTAACTTCTGAGAAAAGTCTTAAGAATATAAAATTTTATTGAATTAAAGAAGATTCGGTAAGAATAATTCAGTAGTGTGCATGAACAGTAGGTAAAGGTGTAAAAACGAGAAATGGTAAACACTCAAAGGCTATGCAGTTGTGACACCCCACGTTCCTTAATGTCACCCATATGAGGATGCATTAAGTTCTTTGAAGCGCAATAGGTATAAAGTAATAATACAGGGACTAAAATTCACAAGACAGAATATAAAATGCAGCGTAAAACTTTTCAAACTTTTATTATCAAACCAAATACAATATTATAGTTTCAAAAAAACATCTGTCTCATGTATACATAAGCCATCATAGTACAAGAACCATTAAAACATATTCCTCATGATTTATAACAATATTCATAGAATAGAAACTGAAGTAATACATAGAGTGAGAAATAATCCAAGTTCAATCTTAATCAAAGAATCATGGTCACTACTGCAATCCACCACCCTGAGAACCTGAGGGGAAAGGAAGAGAGAGAAGAAAAAACAAATTAGGTCAGACATAAAGTCTGGTGAGTTCCATTGATTTATAGCATAAGCATAAGGTAAAGAAGTACCAAGATAGATCAATAATACTGGAGATGAAAATACAGTAAAATATACAAGTACGTTATAAATGAGATAAGGTAAGATCGGATAAGCTTCTCATTCATATAACAGATCAGAATTTCTGCACCAACTATCAGAATTAGGTTTTACCATAATTACTACCTGGTGATCGGCTCCCTAACAGACACGAATAGCCTGTGCCTGCCATGGCAGTCGGGGAACCGACCAACTTTAAAAGACACGTCCCTATCCTTCGATGTTACAGCATCTTATATTCCCCTATCGGACCCATGCACACTCATGACTCCACCGAAACGCGACCGTACCCACCTCTAGAATTTGAACCTCTTACAATCATCCATCAGTAAAGCATGCCCTAGACTCTACCTAGTGCGAGACTCGTTTGATAACATGAGGGTACTGATTGATATGGGTTCCAAGCAAATAGCAGATTGACACAAGCCACCCCTAGGCTTGGCCTCCAAATAGGATTTTAAGAGTCCCCCCAAATAGTAATAGCAGACATAGACCTCTTAGCTTATTAATCGGTCAGGCTTAACTTAGCAGGTTTAAGTTTATTAATAAGCTTAATATAACCCTATGTTATATTCCATGGTTGTAAATGACATTTCTTATTAAATGTAACAACCTTTCCCCAAATCATACTGGCTCCTGCTCAGATGTTTACATATTAAAATAACATGTTTACTTAATTTACATCCGATCCATAGATTTTCTCATAACATTTTCTACTTAATATAAAATTAAGTCCAACCTATTCAGATTAACATGTTTGCATATTTATCCTTTATAATTATCCCAATTATACAGTCAATGGTTTTCAAATTCCAATATGCCCAAATCTCCTCTTTATTGTCATTACATACTATTCCAATTTATCCTAATTTTACGCAATTCAAACGGAAACGGCCTAGGATCTCGATGGCCCTGGCTCAGTGCAAAACAAAAAGGAAAAGGAGAAAATAGATCCAAACTCAAGGTAAATAAATAGGCGTAATTAGACTATAAATAAAAAAATGACAGAAAGAGGATAAGGAAGAAAGATGTACATATAAACAGATAGTAACCGAAAAATGAATAGGTAATTGACAGTAATTAAAAAAAATAACACACAAGAATAAACTTATAAACACTAATACTTTTCAGATCTAATATATTTATTGTCAAAATCCTTTTAAAATTTCAGATCTAAAAATAATGACTGACAAAGATATATTTTAGTTCCATAAAAGGCCTTTGAAATAGTTGTAAAAGAAGAATTATCCTTTCAATCTATATTTTGACAGCGCCCAAACCCTTTTCTTATTTTATTTTAGAACGTAGTTTTGGGGAGGAAGAAAATGAAGAAATGTTTATGTAGGAAAATAGCGAGGGTTGTTAGTCTATATATGGATGTTATAAATCTTAGGGTCTTAGGTTTTTAAATCAAACCGTAGAATACACATCACGCTGAGTCAGCATAGGAACATAACCTGAAAAATCGTCCAAGTTCAGACTCTCAGCCTGGCCGAAGGTGGGTCGACCCACCTACTGTGTGGGTCAACACTAGTGTCGACCCATGGGTCGATCCATGTAGGGCCAGGTCGCCCGGTGACCGTTGCTTTTTATGAGTTTATTTATTTAAATAATTTAATTTATTTCAACCTTCTTTTGATCATAACTTGTTCATACTTATTCCTATTTATGAAAACCAAAAGTTTGTCTAAATCAAAATTTCGTAACGAACATAATGGTAAAGTCAGTTTTACCCAATTTTGAATATTTTATTTTTTATTATCTTCTTCATATAATTATTATGTATTAAAATATGGGGTGTTACATTCTCCTAAGCCTGTCAATGTATGCAAACGAATATTGAATCTGCATCTGCATCCAATATCCGCGGATATTGAAGAAACACCATCCGTATCCGCATTCACGGTTATTTTTTTGGATATCCAAAAAAAATCTACATCCGGAAAACGAGTCCGGATATTTTTGAATACCCCAAAAAAATCTGAAATATCCGCATCCAGATATGAATAAGACAAGTTTTACTATTTTTTTTTGAACCAAAACAGCTTAATCATTTACTTTCTCAAGCAATTTCACATACTCAAACAAGTTTATATACAATAGTAATAAATAAAACAGGAATATCAATATTAAACAAATTCATATGTTACTACAATTCAAATAGTAAAAAACATAGTAAAACAATGATAAATTTTGTTCTTTCTTCCATCCAACATGGCTTTTCAACATTTCCTCCCTAGAAAAACAAGATAATGATAATGATAATGACAAAGAAATGTACATAAAAAGTATTAAATTACATGTGAGACAAGAGGCTGCTGCAAACGACTTTCTGTGTTAAACTAAGTTTATTAAGCATAGTATAATAACCTCTGTAGATTTAGCATTTTATTCGAACCTACATTGCTTTGTACTTGGTTGTTCCAACAAAACATTAGTCAACAGAATAATTCCTATTAAATACACACAAATGTTTGGCTATTTACATTGCTTCCCTTGTATATCTTGAAGAACATAACAGGGAACATGAATGCTCTACAAATAAACTCTTCTTTTTTATTATATTTGAATAAACATAATCACCCCAGCATAAATATAGTTGAAAGGGCTCTCTTTCCAAGATAAATAAGTAATCCAGGAACACGAAAATGGAATCTGAAGGTTATTAAAAAATCTGTAAGTGTCTGTATGTATAAATTTGATTGGAAGGGGATTTTTCATGACACGTTAGGAATCCATAAATACCGTAGGTCTGCATGGTATTTAATAAGAAGACAAACTAATTGTGAATGAAAAAGTCTTGTAATGAAGATAAAATCTAAAGTGAAATAATGATCCTACTGTATAAGAGTACAATGCTTCAAAAAGGTTCGATGTCCAACATCTTTTCAATTATGACTTACCCATTTACAATTTTCTTACAGAAATTCGAAACTAATGGTTGTAGCAATCAAAATAAAGATGTATGTCGCACGTTTGCCAAAAGAAATAAGTCGGCTATTTCAATTTTCATGTACAGAACACAAAATAGAGTATTAAATCTATTTCTTAATAGACTATGAAAGTTTTTGTAGATCTTCTTTTCATAATTTAAGTGTGCTTTTGGCACCTATCATTTTCTAACCTATATGATGATGCATGCAGTAAGTTACAGTTTTTGGAAATTCCTTTAAAAAGAGGGTATCTTGACTTGAGTAGGAAGCTTGGAATGGGTTTTCTAGAAGATATTGGTTAGGGTACCATAATCCAACTCTTTTAATATCAGAATTTCTAAATCAAATAGAAATCCTATAAATAAAAAGGGACGGTAACTTCATACCTGCAAGAACCTTTTATACCACAAGAACCTCTAAACAAGATCAACCTTTCAATCCATAGGAACGTAGGCAACATTTGAAGATGAAACTTTGGAGAGCTACTACTTCATACTTTCCATTGATGTTAAACTGAACCTTTTATAAGAAGATATGAAAGAGTAGTAGGACTATGTATATGCTTAAATTACGTATATGTTTGCAAAGAAATAATCCACGAGAAATAACAAAGATAATAACATGCAAGTGAAAGATAATAATAAAGATGTAAAGGATAAAAAAAAATGATAGCACTAAAAAAAATTTGAAGGAATGGTAGCTATGGCTAATTCAAAGACAAGCACTCCATTGTTTTAAGAGATCGATACAAGCTCAAACTCAAGTATATGCACAGTTCAAAATAAACGATAACCAAGGACTTCATTTAACGATTTTCAGGCTATTTTGAACTATGTAGCTTATTGAAATTAAGTTTAATATATTGAAATTAAATGTAAGAAGACCAGAAATGAATAGTCGCGTCCATTACTAAATAAAAATTTATGCAGTACATTAACCAAGCAGTTTAATATGATGAAAACATACCTTGTGGGACCATTTTTTTGGGTATTAGCCACAATCTACTGCAGCTAGCAACAGACATTAAATTGTCCCTATAATATTCGTTGTTAAGAAATGCCTGAATCACACTACACCAAAACAACAAATTTGACACACAAGGATGCGGAGAAAAAATACGACATATAACCGTATCAAATTTAGTAGTGCTCACATCTATATCAAACCACATTTTTCAATCCGCACCACCTTAACACCTTAAATTTGACCGTCCATCAGCAAAGCTCCGGATCAGTTGATTTGACATGGCTTCGGGCCGAATCGAATGCGTATCATATTGTGCATACCCTATGATAACTTAGAACAAAAATTTCGGTTGCTCCCCCTTCCCTCTTTTTTACTTCAATGGTGACCAAAAACCTATTTTTGGGTTTTCAGTCACCAAATCGTGCCTCCACATTTCTCTGGAATATCCTCCTCTGATAGAGACAAGTCTCCCTCTTCTTCGACCGAAATCGAACAACCTTGGGTCCCTAGCCCTCCTTTGACAGCAGGTATGTGTTTCTAATTTTATAAAAACCATTCTTTTTATTTGTCTCTAAGGTTAAAAATGAAACAAATTTTGAGATGTTAATTGTATAGAAGTGTGTCTGTATGTGTTTCAATGGAATTGTCTTGTGCATGCCTGATAGTAGGCCACAAGTTAAAGGATTTTAAATTAGTTCGGTCTCAAGTTCTAGTCCTACCGTGACAAGTTCAAGTATAAATTAGTGTATTTTTATTTTGTTTTCGATTGGTATGTATTATCTGAAGGATTTTGAATTCTTTTTAGTAAGAAATTGCAAGTTTTATAGTTTGATTTTCACATGATTGCTACTTTGTGTTATAATGTTGTCATACTATATCATACTTTGTAATGATTACTCTGTTTTGAGAGATAACAGGTTTACTAAAAGGTAATTTTGTATTCTCTATATTTACTTATTTTTGACCTTTATTAGCCCGATTGATGCAAGCACAGCCCTAACTTTTGGATAGTTGAACACAAAACTTGTACGTGTTTTCTAAGTTTTAGTTAGTGGCTTTTAAGTTACATATTAGTTACACTTAGGGACGGAGCTAGGATGCAAACATGACCTGGGCAATAAAATTACTTCACGATAAGAACACAATAATCTTTTTAATAATTAACACTAATTAACGACATTATGGCCATAATATAGTGAAGTGATTGAAAAACACTAAAAAAGAATAGACTCCCTTTTTTTTAAAAGGTAATTTACTTCAAAGTTTGCTCAATCTTTTGTATTCTTTCATTTTATATTGGTTTGTAATCAAATAAATAAAAGGAAAGGGTATGAGTACACAAAACAAGTATCTGGAAAATGGAATAACAAATACAGGTGGATTAAGTAGCCTAATGTATAGTTTTTTTATTTTACAAATACTTACCTGGACTATAGCCCAGGTAGTCTTACCTTTGCATCCGTCCTTAGAACTTACACGTACATATTAGTTGGTCGCTTTTAAGTTCGAGCGTCATTCAAATCAAACTTTCGGTTGTGGCCTTAAGTCGTGTTAACTTAGAGTTTAGGCACTGTGATCAACCCTATAAGTGTTTGTACTTAGCCCCCGTCGCATGCAGTGTAGTTAGTGCGATGGTCGGATTTTGCCTTTAGATTTATAATCACTCGACATCAATTAGGCTCAGTTTAATTCTCCCAATTCCTGAAAAATGGGTTGGCAGTCGAACACTCGAGTTATAGGCATTCAGATTGGAATTGTAAATTGATCATATTTTAGTATTTTGTGCTTATATATGTAAATTGATCGTATCACAACTATCGTACTACGGATTGGAGAGTACCCAAGAATATGAGAAACCAAGAGACTTCGATTGATGATGTAAGGTCTTTCCGTTGAGGGCCAAAATTATCTAGAGTCTCACAGCGCTATACCTTTTTGCAAAGTTTCTAGTCCGAATTGATATTCAACGCTATACCTTTTGTAATTGATATTCAGCGCTATACCTTTTGTAACTGATATTCAGCGCTATACCTTTTGCATAACCACGCTTGTTTGAAATTCGTTCACTTATTCACTTGTCTATATATGCTCATTGTCATGTATTTCTGTTGTGCCATGTCTTCACTGTGGCCATGTTTTGCTGCTAATTCATGTTATATATGGAATTGTTTCACGTTGTTGCCATTTGCGATCTGATTTGTCACCATTGTCGTTTCATAGTTGAATTATGTATAATGAGTAATTTGGTATTTTCATGAATATGCACAAACTGTGCACATGATTCGTGCACACATCAACAGTTAATTAGCTTAATTATGCTCATCACTTCTTTGAAAAATATAAATTTTGTACATTCTGTATATCAGCATCTACCTTACTCATCACTACTTTGATTTACAGCGACGTACGTTTCATCAGTATGATTAGAACGCTCAATCTTCCTGGCCTCTTGTAGATCTGTTTTTTCCTTTATTTTTTTCTTACTTTGTAATTTGATGAAAAATCTTGGACAGTTTCCTTTTATTGTCTATGCTTTGTATGAATTGTGCTAGTGTTATGAAAAATCTTGTTATTGTGTTATCCTTTGTATAAATTGTGTTAGTGTTATCAAAAATCTTTCCATATATATATATATATGTGTATATATATATGTATGTGTGTGTGTGTGCTTTGAGTATAAATTGTGTTATATGTTGCATTATGAAAAATATGTGCTGCGGTTTCTGTTATGAAAAATACGTGTTGCAATTTCTGTTTATATATATGTATATGCATATAGATATGTGTGTGTGTGTATATATATACATATAATTAGATACGGTTTAAGACCGTGTCTAATAATCATTTAGATACGGCTAAAAGTCATATGTTATGAGTAGCGAGATACGACTTATAACCATATCTAATAATTTAAAAGCCATTTTTTGATACGGCTTATAGCCATGCCTAATTGCATTAGATACGGATAAGAACATAGCCTAATTAGCATATATGGTGTAGTGTCAGTAAGCTTTTCATTCTGTTCTTGGAAAGAAGACCTAAGAATAAAAGCATTCAATTTGCCACATTAAGCTCATAAACACGGATGATGCAAAACTACAAGTTACAACCGTTAGCAATAAAAATCCTAATATTTTCAACTTGTAATTAGAAGTTATAGCAAAACAACACTTACTACGAAGCGGAAGTCAAGGAGGAATGAATCATGGCGGCAGCTTACTGCAAGGCGACGAGCAGTTAGGTGTGAGGCAGTGGGTTTGATTTTGTCGTGGATTTAGGTTTTTTTTCTTTTTACCGAATGAATGGCTACGTGTTCGGAATTGTTATTTTGTTTTGTGGGATTTTAGGGTTTTAGTTTAAATTGGTGTGGGTATTAGTATTTCGAGTCCGTGAGTTCCTTTGACTGGTGCAGGTTTTCAATTAAAATAATAACTATAATTATCCTTAACTAATTACATGGTTAATTTGTATTTTATCTTACTGAACTTAATTTCTGGTCGGATGGATACTTTTTGGATACGGATACATACATATTTGCATCCGCATCCAATTTTTTTCTCTGGATATTCGCATATGCTTTTCGGGTATCGGATTAAATCCATATTTTCAGATAGAGATTCGGATGGATTTCGGATTTTCTCGGGTATCCATTGACAGGCCTACATTCTCCCCTCCTTAAATAATTTCGTCCCTGAAATCTCCAAGTTAAGAAGAATGTTATTAATGTTATCAGTCAAAACCTACAACCATCTACTCATCCATCAACCACTGGCATCCATTATCCATAAAATTTCTAATGCTTTATGTGAACATATGCAAAGATGTTGTGTATATGCCCCTAAGCTAATGCGAAAATCAGGCGGTCTACTGATTTAGTTGACCTCCTTAATGCAATTCGTGTCTGTGCCATATATCTAATATGTATGCAAAAGAATCATAATAGTACATATAAGTTCTATATGTCCGCAATAACAATTCACCGAAATGCAACATCCAAGTGATGATTCAACCATTTTCATCCATTAAAATTTTAAATGTGCACGCATCCATATGCAAGATGTAAGTGCTCTGGTTTAGCCGATCCCTAATCTAGTGCCTAATGTGTGTGTATATGAATCCACTAGCAAATACTTGCATCCACTTGCAGCCATCAAAAATAACATGTCTTAAACACATGTTTTCAAACCTAGGTTTCTATCTAGGAATTGAGATTCAAATGATAGGGATAAACAGATTTGAACTCAAAAGCTTAGAAAGGAATTAAGAACATACTGTCAAAGAGAAAAGGTTAGAAATGCGAATCTTTCCTTTGGATTCCCATGTCGCATCGTCACAATTTCCTCCCCATTGCATCTTCATTAGCTTGATCTCCCCGTTGTGTAGCTTCTTAACTTCCGATCCAAGTATACAGGTAGGAACTATTCTAACTGATATCTCCTTTTCAACTTCAACATCCTCAAGTGTACTTGGCTCTACTATCTCTATGGAATCATGTGGACACTTCCTCAAGTGGAAAACATGGAATACGTCGTGAACTCCCGCCAGCCTCTCTGTTGGTCTAACTCTATAGGCCATTTAGCATATCCTTTCAACTATTGGGAATGATCTTACAAACCTTGGAGCCAAATTCCCTACCGAGCCAAAGAGAACAACGTTCCCCAAAGGTGACACCTTAATAAAAACCATATCTTCTACCTCGAAGTCTAAGTCGGTCCTTCTCTGATCAACGTATGACTTATGCATGTCCTGAGCTACTTTCATCCATCTGCAAATAAGCGCTATCTTATCAGAAGTATCTCTAACCATCTCGGGCCCAAGTAGAAGTCTATCAGTAAACTCCCAAAAACATGTAGGTGTATGCATGGTCGTCCATAAAGTGCCTTGAAGGGAGATACACCAATACATGTCTGATAACTATTATTGTAGGCAAACTCTACCAATGGGAGATGCTCCTCCCAAGTCCCTTCGAGGTCTAGGATATACAATCTCAATAAATCCTCGAGAACCCTATTGACTTTCTGAGTCTATCCATCGGTCTGAGGGTGGTAGGCTATACTAAGTCGTAACTGTTTTTCCAGTGCCTCCTGCATGCTCCTCCAAAACTCACTCGTAAAGATGAGGTCACGGTCACTAATAACACTAGAGGGTACCCCATGAAGTTGGACGGTTTCTATAAGGTATACCAATACTAACCAAGCTTCCATCCTCTTGCTCTTGATTGGGATAAAAAGAGCGCTCTTAGTCAATCTGCCAACTAAAACCCATATACCGGTGTTGCCTTTCCTCGATCTAGGAAAACCATCAATAAAAATCCATAGAGACACTTTCCCACTTCCATTGTGGAATGTCTAAAGGCTAAAATAATCCACCAGGTTTCCTCTGTTCAGCCTTCACTTGTTGCAAGTCAAACATTGGGGTACAAACTCTGCCACAACCTTTTTCATACCAGTCCAATGAAAATTTCTCTATATGTCTCGGTACATCATGTCACCGCCCGGATTGATAGTTGTCAAAGAGTGATGACACTCCTCTAGAAATGATCTCAACAAATCTACAACTCTGGGAACACACGATCTTCCATCTCGACGTAGCCACCCTCTCTTGTCAACATAATATCTAGCTAGGTGGCTAAAGCTCTCTCCTCCACTGAGTCTATCCAAGACGCTCACTAAATGTTGATCTTCTCGCTGTGTGGATCCACTGCGCTCCGTAAGAGTGGTCGCATCTCCAATGATGCTAATAAACCAGGGTAAAATCCGTAGATGGCCTAAAACCAAAGGACAAGATAAACTCCAAGCTCTGCCTTTCTACGAATAGAGGACTCAAGGTCATCCTCTTCTTACTCAATGCGTTAGTAACCACATTCCCCTTGCATGAGGTATAAGCTATCTCAAAATCATAAGACGCAAGGAACTCCATCCAATGTTGCTGTTGTAAATTGAGGTCTTTTTACAAGAACAAATACTTCAACGAATTGTGATCTATGTAAAGCTCGAACATCTCTCCAAGTAAATAGTGTCGCCAAGAATTGAGTGCAAACACTATTGCCACCAACTCTAAATAGTGGGCTGGATAATTCTTCTCATGGACCCTTAACTGCCTACTCCCATAGCAGAGCACCCAACCTTTTTGAATCAACACAACACCTACACCCGTGCCACAAGCATCCGCGTAGACAGTAAACATCTTGGTACCATCAGGACGAATCAGAGCTGAAACTGATGTAAGAGTCTTCTTTAATTTCTGGAATGCATCTTCACGATTAATATCCCAAGTGAAAACTAGATTCTCCTTCATTAGATGGGTGAGCAGAGCTGAGATCTGTGCAAAGTCCTTAATGAACTTTCTGTAGTAGCCCGCTAATCCCAGAAACTCCTAATCTCTGAAGCATTCTTATGAGCTTTCTAATCGAACTGTGAAAACTTTAGCGGGGTCCACCGTTGTTCCATCCTTGGAGACAACATTCCCTAAGAACCTTACTTCCTTCTGCCATAATTGACACATAAGGAATTACGCTCGATCCGAATCGATCGCTAAACCGACCAAGACCGTTCGAAACCCCTGATTATTTTGAGAACACGACAAATCAGAACACAAACAGAAGAACATTTCATTGTTAATTACAATAATTCCATCAGAATACAAGAATATAAAGAGTATGAATAAATATTACACATTACAATAAATTACATAGTAGCGGAAAATAATACAAAACACAACTGAAAGAGATATACGGATACAGAGCTTTCCGGATATCATTCCAGCTGTAAATCAGGATCCTGTGAATATAAATTTGCAAAACCAAAACTACTAGCTGCCCGTGCGGAAAAAAGGGGCACCCAGAGTTTAGGTTAAAACAATAAACTCCAGGTCAGTCATGTGACTGGTGTGAGAACTAAAACAGTTATTAATCTTTATTTTAAAGTTAGGTAAATCAAGGGACCACGCCGTATAACACAGAATGGGTTTCCTCCCAAGAACACCAGTGCATAAAACAACAGAGCAATGCTAAATAAAGAAAAATGAAGCTATTATAAGACCCAGATCCCATCACACAATGCAGCACAAACCGGAGGATAAGGTTTTCCCTTATAATAGCCAAACATGCTTGGTATGTTAAAAACAAATCATTTGATACTATTATAAGTGCATTGCGTATAAAAAAAATTCAAATCATAAGTATCAATCATAGACGGCATGGGTACCATATATCATGTCGCCATACTAGGCTCTATAATCAAAACCGCAAAGTCACGTATTTGGAAGTTGGATTTCCATCTATGAACCAAGGCAAGGGATCGTCCTCTACCAAATTTGAGATTGTCTAGCCCGAGCCTCAGGACCCAGACTCAGGTGGGCCCTTGGATCGTCAGGGCCGGTCCACCAATGTGGATTAAAATGCCTGAACACTGCGTTTCCCCGCCCTTTGGGGCGTAAATGAGTCCTATGACTCCATCGGCTCCACATAGTCACCGATATATCTGAGGCGCCTCGCAACAGCAACAACCACATAGGTGAAAATAATATAAATGTCAGGGCTGGTAGGTCACTGACACCACCCTAGCTAGAAAGAAACGCATGTCTTCCCTGAGGTCCTCTCCCGTTTCTGGTTCACAACCGGGGTGTGAGGCTCACGAATCAACGCTACACAAAGCTATGCCACACAGGCCGTGCTTTGATCATCAAACACAAGACTCTGCTTTTCAACAAAAGCCTTGATCATTTGCCACTTAGGCATGCCACACAGGCAATTCACTCCATGCGATTGTTATCCATCAATATATAACCCTTGAGCTCGTACGTCTCAGAGAAGGGCGTTAAGCAAGAGAATAAATTCTCCACCGCCAAACAGATATATATATATATATATAATAGAAATCAATCACACAGAATAAAATCCAATGTCAGACACACAGTCCATTTACAAGTTCGTTAGGGGTCTGAACGAAACCGGAGGCACCTTGTAGCTTGCATATCCATCGATCTCCAAGTACGTCTGGACGATCACCAACTGATTCCCTCCTCTTGAGTGTACAGCCCAATCAAGATCATCAGTAATCACCCAAACGATGTGAAGAGCTCCGGTCTTCGACCACCGTCTTCATCTTCGACTTATCGTCGTATCAGTTACTCAGAATGGGTTAAACCCGGTCTTTCTGAATAACTCGCGTATATAATAAACAAGTATTACACAAACATAACATACGCCTCATTCCAATTCAGAATATTCTTTTATTCAAATATTCTTATACTTTGGGAAAGGTTCCCATTAATTTTATCAAAGATAAATTCTTTAAATTTATTCTTTAATCTTCCTTTGAATATCAATTCAAATTAGTCGGGATTAGCGAACCACACCGAAGTAATCATTTATTTTATTTCCCAATCCCAACCTATTCATCCCGTGAAGTAAAACTGGTAATACTTCATATCTAACACCACGGTGTTATCGGTAAATTCAATTACCATTTCACGTTCAAATCTAATTAAAGATTTAACTATCGCCTGAAGCAAAACTGGTGACACTCCATTCTCGACCATTTCAATCTAATTAAAGATTCACTGAAACTCCACTTGGTTTTAATCTTCCCAAAAATCAATATCAATGATTATTTAACTTGGGAAATCACCTCCTGTCTTTAACTGGGTTAAAGAATCAATGTCATTTAAAACACGGTTCACTATAAACCCAAAATCACATTCCATTAATTATCGGGTTAAAGAACAAGTGTTATTTAAAACACCGTTCACGATAAACCCAAAAATCAATTCAAATTCAAATTCAATTAAATACCATTTAATTGGTACACTTCATTAAATCTAAATAAAAAGATTTAATCTTTTTCTCAACTGGGCTCAAGAACAGTGTTAATGAAGACACCATTCACGACAAACCCAAATCACATTTGATATTAAATACAAGGCTCTGAATAGAAAGTATATTGGCTTATATTTAATATCAAATTCTACGACCAACAAATATCGTATTGGAAATAACGGTATTAATATATCTTTCAAATTCCCATAACAATGTCTGTATCATCACGAAATCCAACATCGAAATATTCCAGAGACAATTTCGATTCAAATCCATTCCAATTCAATTATTGGAAATTCTGGTTACTTTTAAAACCATTTCAAATCCACTTTATTTATTTTAAAAATAAATGGATTTTAATTCTAGTTCAAAACCAGTTCATTTCGATAAAAATCTATTTTTATCTTTTCAAATTTGGAATTTTTCATCCCAATTCTTCACAAATCATTTCTTATGATTGTACACAAATTATTACTATTTTTAATAATTTTATCAAGGCCCGTACAGTCGATTTCCATCAACGGCCATCGAACTGTACTTACAGCGACCTTTTCCAAATTTGATTTGGACATAATTCCAAATCCAACCATTAGACTTCTAAATTCTAATATTAGTTAGAAAACTCTTTTCGATATGAACCCAACTGTTCCGGTTTTAGGAGAATCCGACGGTCGGATCTCCCGTAATATCCATTCGAAGTCAATGGTCAAAATTCGTGAACTGCCACGGCGCGACGCGTTCTATTCAGGCCATAATATATAATATATATATATATATATTATATATTTCGTCGATTTCCTTTCAAAACGAATTTCTTAAATTGTTTTAAATTCGTTTTCAAAACGATTTCAACTTCATATTCAATTTCTAATCAAAATTGAATATTCCATATCATTAATCTATAAATGATAATATTTTCAAAACGTTATATTTTGAAATCACTTCCTTTTCTACATTCATTTTGAAAACGAATATAATCGATATAAATATCGTTCACGTCAAAATGGCGTCAATCTAACCAACACGGCTTTATATATTTCAATCACTTCGTTATTCTATTCAACAAATGAATATTTATTTTTCCTATTCAACACATGAATTTATATTTCTATTCAACACATGAATATATTTTTCTATGCAACACATGAATATATATTTTTATTCAGCACATGAATTTATATTTCTATTCAACACATGAATTTATATTTTTATTCAACACATGAATTTATATTTCTTATTTTCCAAATTGAAATGAGGCCCAATCAATTACCATATAACGTTTATTATATGGATTCCCTACAACACATGATATAACAGCAACGATAAATCATCAACCATCATCCAAAGTGCACCACACAACTACATAAGCATTAAATATAAATAATTAACACTTACACAGTCTGTCAACCCATCAATTGACATATAACTAAACAATCGGGATTAGTGTACGTCAAATATCATCCCAATACCCGTATGGGGTTTCAAATCAACAAACAAGATTTTTATTTGTGCAGTTGGGCGATGTGTAAAATTTATCGTCCCAATCAATATCAGTCAAATCAGTGTATATAAACAAATCGTCCAATTTGTTTATTACTATTTATTTTATATACACGTTAAAAATCATATTTTTAACTATAAAATATTTTCCACTATAAAATATTCTATTTCATTCCACTTCACACAATCAAATTTCACAACACAGCAATCAAACAAACAAGTCATCCATGGTCTGTGGACGACGGGTGTCGGGTGCTACTAAGCACCGTCTGCATCCTAGTATATATTTCAACTAGAAAATAAATAAAAGTGAGGAGTTCTCACCGAGAAGCTAAACCAAACGCCACGACTCTTCATATGTAGGAAATCTTCGTCGTGCTCGCCTTTTGTCACTTCGTCGTCCGTGTTCGCTACATATATAAAACTCACATTTTTATATTCTCTATTATATAAAAATCATATTTTTATACTGTGACTCTCTATATATAAAAATTATATTTTTATACACTTCTATATAGAAAAAAAATCATATTTTTATCTCTCTTTCTAGATAATAAAAATCATATCTTTACTTTGTTTTCAAGACGATAAAAATCGTATTTTTTTTTCGTTACTTCATATATGCAAAAATCGAATTTTTATTTCGCTACAACATATATGAAAATCTCTCCTTTCTTTTATATAAAAATTCCACCTTTCTTCATATATATAAAAATTATATTTTTCTACAATGAAAAATCTAATTTTTCTACTATTAAAGATCAAATCTTTCTAATGAACAAAATCTAATCTTTTTTTTACACGATAAAAATCCCATTTTTATTCTATAAACATATAAATAAAATCACATTTCAATCAATGCTATAATATATATTAAAAATGATTTTTTTTCTATCCTTTTTTTTAAACCTATTTACTTTGAATAAAGAAAAATAAATAACGAAATGATACAAGGAAACTTACAAGCGGTTTCAGGGAATGGGGGGCTGCTAGCGTTCGCAGGCCAAGAGGGAGGCGTTGTCGGCCGGCGGTGGGGCCATGGTGGGCTGGGCGGCGCGATTTGCTGAAGGGTATCGGGTTTTGGGGGGTTACGGTTGCGAGATGGAGAGAGGAAGGGGAAGAAAGGAGAGAGAGGGGAGGTGCGACGGGGTGGCCGGAATGGGACGAAATGCGGTGGTCGACGGCGATGGTGAGGCTGAGGGAGGATCGCGGTTCCTTGGATGTAGGTTTTTTTTTTCTTTTTTTTAAGATCAGGTATGAAGGGGAGGGAGGGAGTTACCGAGTAAGAGAGAAAGGAGGGGGGTGTGTGAGTAAATATATTATTTTAATTTCAAAAATACCCTTGTGTTGATACGAACTCGAATTCAAACCCAACGACTGTTGTCCATAGCTAATTACCCCCATTCTGAACACAATGGGATATGTATCATAAGCCAGCTCGGCTGTTACGATCAGTTTCCGCTAAAATTAAAATATAAATCAGTATATATTCAATTTGAACGTACATTTCAATTTACCGGGCCACATACAGTCTCTAAAAATTGCAGAAAAATTATTTCTAGCTTCGTATTGACGATATGGTCCTAACAAAACTAATTTCATCAAATTCTGAGGCCGTTTGAAAAATGGCCATTTTCCAGTCAATTAAAATCAACTGAAACTGGTCAAACGCATTTTCTTTCGCCACGCTCACATATTGATTCAGAAAATTATGAATTTTGAAACCTAGCATTAACTTGACATCATGGATCCAACAAAAGTAGTTTCGTCGAAAACCGAGGTCGTTTGCAAAATTTCCATTTTTAAGGGCCAGAATTCCATAGCGACTATTCTGAATTTTCAATTGGACATAACTTTTTATCCCCGCTATGAAATTTCAATTTTTCGGATTCGTTGGAAAGATATTCTCAAATAGATTCTAATATTTTTGGTTTCGCCAAAATTCGGTATATTTTGAATCCTATACATTCATTTGAACTTTGAAATCGAATTTTCGAACTACCGCGCCATTTTCAATTCCTTTTATAATTAAAATAAAATATTTATATTCTAATGACGATCTATATAAATATATACATTCTAATTCTATTCAAATAAATTTCTCGTCGTTTTTTATTTAAAATAATTCATTTTAAATATTCAAAATTCGTCGAAATTGTCAAAATAAAATTTTAAATTGGCTCAGATTTCCGGGTTATTACAAAAAATAGCCTTAAGCCGATGCGATTTGAAAGTGTGGAGAACCTCTAATAATTATACGACATGCTCTTCCTCGCTCCTCAAGAAAATAGAATATCGTCCACAAAAATCACTATATACTTATTCAGGTACTCTGTAAACACACTCATCTAATCCGCAAAGTACGTGGGTGCATTGGTCAGCCCAAAAGGCATGACCAACCACTGAAAGAATCAGTCTGGAATACATAAAGCAGTCTTGTCTATACTGTCATCTGTTACTCATAGCTGGTAAAAACATATAACTAGATCCAACAGTGAGAAAACTGAAGCGTCCACTAACTGGTAAACAAGTCATTTATCCTCCGGAGTGGGTGCCTATTATTCTTAGTGAGCTTATTAATTCTCTATAGCCCATGCATAGACGGAGAGAGCTATCTACCTTGGTCGAAAAGACGACTGAGCCCCCCACTTAGAAATGCTCCATCTAATGAATCCCTTCTCGAATAACTCACCTACTTGCTTTCTAAGTTCCCTCCTCTCCCTAGGCGCCATGTGGCGCACCGGTAAAAGGATAAGCTTTGCATTCTCCACTAGGCATATCCGAAAATTTATCTCTCATCTCAAAGGTAATCCTCTTACCTCATCGAACACGTCCAGAAAATCTCTGACTATGGGTATTGATCTAAGATTGTCAACAGAAGCATCAAGAGTCTAGGAAACCAAGCATAAGTGACCTCCGTGGGTTACAAGAAATATCTAGAGTTCTACAGTGGCACGTCAGAAGCCTAACAGCTCTTCTCTCACAATCTAGAATGGCACCATACATGGCTAACCAATCCGTTTTAGAATAAGCTCGTATCCTATAAAGCCAAGAATATATGTGTCACACTCAAACTCGATGCTCATAACAGAAATCCTCAAACCCATACATATCATAGATAGGTGAGTCATACCTCGTATGAGGTTTGAGACCAAAACAGAATAAAAAACTATACAAGTGTCTAGGTGCAGACTATCTACCACATAGTTGGATATGAATGAACGAGAAGCATCAGAATCAAACAAAGTCCTAATAGGAGAGTCAAAAAGAGAAATCAAACCTTCTATGGTGACATTCCTACCTCAATCCGTTCCACCAGCTTGAGTTGTCTCTAGCGCATGAACTTCCCCTTTTGATGATACTGCCTTCTGACCTTGCTTATTAGGGCACTGCTTAGTGTAATGTCCAACTTGACCGAAACAAGCATTCTTAGTCTTCCTACAGTATCTAATAAAGTTCCCCATATTTCCACAACCATGACACTTAACCTCTATCTTGATTTGTGCCTTATCAAGTTTCCTCCCTTCTTTGCTGCCCCCTTCTTGAGCCACTACCATTTCTTCTCAGTCTTAGATTCTTACTGGTCCTCTTTTCTGTCATCATGCATCAAGTCCATATCCAATAGCCTCCCAAAAGTAGCTCCCGTGGGGATATGTGTCAACGCTAGTCCTTGGAGAGGTTGATTCAAACCTTTTGTGAATCTTAAAGCCTTCTTATGAGGAGTGTTTACCAAATCAATGCTTAATCTTGCCAATTGATTAAAACTATCGACAGATTCCCTCAAATCATACTACCTTGCTTTAAACTTCAAATTTTCTCCATTTGCATTCCTTCCTCGGCTTGTGAGAAGAACTTCATCTCAAATCTATGCATAAACTCATCCCAAGTGGCCACCATCTGCTCTGCCTGAGTCACCTTCTACCAATATGATGCTTTGTCTTTCAGTTGCCAAGCGGCCAATTGAACCTTCCTCCTATCGTCTAACTCTAACAAATCGAACACATTCTCCATCTCCCTAAGCCAATTGTGAGCCTCCTTGTAACTCTCCATACCATAGAACGTCTTGCCTCCCATTGCACAGAAATCCTTAAAAGTTAGAGAAGTTGACTATAGGATTAGGTGGAACTACTGCGGTTGCAGCTAGGGGTAGGACATTATCTTGCACTTTAGTAGGTGCCGTAGCCTCTACATATTTACGGAATTATGTCGGAATGGGAATGCCCTCGGGGAAATTAGGAGCCAGAGACATACTAAAAAGAGAATAATCAAGGATTCAAAAAAATAGATCAAAGGAATATTGTAAATAACTTGAGGGGATGTATTTTTCAAAAATAGGTTTTACTTGAAAATGTTTATTTTGAAAACACTTTTTCAAAAACTTTTTATCTGATTTTGTAAGCTTAGGCTCTGATACCTAATGTGACACCCCATGTTCCTTAATTTCACCCATATAAGGATGAATTAAGTTCTATGAAGCTAACAGGTATAAAGTAATAATGTAGAGACTAAAATTCACAAGACATAATATAGAATGCAGCGGAAACTTTTCAAACTTTTATTATTAAACCAAATACAATGTTACGGTTTCAAAAAAACATCTATCTCATGGAAACACAAGCCATCAGAGTGTAAGTACAAAACCATAAAATTCAAATCTCTCATGAGTCATAACGATAGTCATAGGATAGAAACTAAAGCAATACATAGAGTGAGAAATAATTCAAGTCCAATCTGAATCAAAGAATCATAGTCACTGCTGCAATCCACCACTCTTACAACCTGGGGAGAAAGGAAGAAAGAGAAGGACAAGCAAAATAGGTCAAACATAAAGTCCAGCGAGTTCCGGTGATTCATAGCATAAGCATAAGGTAAAGAAGTATCAAGATAGAATAGTAATAACGGACATGAAAATGCAGTAAAATATACAAGTACGAAATAAATGAGATAAAGTAAGATCGGATAAGCTTCTCATACATATCCCAGAACAGAATTTTTGCACCAACAATCAGAATATTAGGATTAGGTTTTACCCCAATTATTACCCAGTGATCAACTACACGAATAGCATGTGTCAGCCATGGTAGTTGGGGATATCAGTCCCAAACCCATCAACTTTAAAAGACATAGCCCTATCTGTCGGTGTTACAGCGTCTTATCTTTCCCCATCGGACCCATGCACACCCATGATTCCACGGGAACGCGCTCGTACCAACCTCTAGAATTTGAACCTCTTACATTCATCCATCAGTAAAGCATGCCCTATACTCTAGCTAGTGCGAGACTCGTTTGATAACCGGAGTGTACTAATTGATATGGATTCCAAACAAATAGTAGATTGACACAAGCCGCCCCTAGGCTTGGCCTCCAAGCTAGGATTTTAAGAGTCCCGCCAAATATTAACAGAAGACATGGACCTCTTAGCGTATTAATCAATCAGGTTTAAGTTAGCGGATTTAAGTTCATTAATAAGCTTAATATAACCCTATGTTATGTTCCATGGTTGCAAACGACATTTCTTATTATATGTAACAACCCTTCCCCAAATCATATAGGCACCTGCTCAAATGTTTACAGACTATAGTAACATTCTTTACTCAAGACATCTGATTCACATATCTTCTCATAACATTTTCTACTTAATATAAATTAAGTCCAACCTATTCATACCAACATGTTTGCATATTCTTCCTTTATAATTATTCCAATTATACAGTCAATGGTTCTCAAATTCCAATATTCCAAATCTCCTTTTTATTGTCATTATATATTATTCCAGCTTATCCCAATTTTATGCAATTCAAACGGAAATGGCCTAGGCTCTCGATGGCTTAAGCTTAGCGCAAAAAAGAGAGGAGAAAATAGATCCAAACTCAAACTAAATAAATAAGCATAATAAGATTGTAAATAAAACAATTACAGAAAGGGGATAAGTCAAAAAGATGTACATATAAATAGATAGTAACTGAAAAATGAATAGGTAATTGACAGTAATTAAAAGAACAAGCACATAAGAATAAACTTATAAACACTGATACTTTTCAGATCCAATATATTTACTGTCAAAATCCTTTTAAAATTTCAAATCTAAAAATAACGTGGAACTCACAAAGATATTTATTAGATCTAGAAAAAGCCTTTGAAATAGTTGTGGAAGAAGAATTATCCTTTCAATCTATATTTTGACAGCACCCTAACCCTTTTCTTATTTTATTTCAGAACATAGTTTCGGGGAGGAAGAAGATGAAGAAATGTTTGTGTTGGAAAATAGTGAGGGTTGTTAGTCTATATATAGGACGAAGAAATGTTTGTGTAGGAAATAGTGAGGGTTGTTAGTCTATATATAGGTGTGCTAGGATAATACAAACCTTAGGATCTTAGGTTTTAAAATCAAACCGTAGAATACACATCACGCTGATTCTACATAAGAACATAACCAGAAAAATCGTTCAGGTTCAGACTCTCAGCCTGGACGAAGGTAGGTCGACCCACCTACTGCGTGGGTCGACAATAGTTTTGACCCATGGGTCGACCAATGTAATGTCAGGTCGCCCAGCGACCGATGCTTTTTCTGAGTTTATTTTTTAAAATTATTTAATTTATTTCAAAACTTCTTTTGACCATAACTTATTCATACTTAGGTCAATTTACGAAAATCAAAAGTCTATCTGAATCAGAATTTCATAACGAACATAATGGTAAAGTCTATTTTACCCAATTCTGAATATTTTATTATTTAATATTCATTTTATTATCTTTTTTATATGATTATTGTGTAATAAAATATGGGGTGTTACAACAGTAATGTAAGAGAACTGATAAAAATGAAATTTTGAAAAGACGTCTCTCATATGGTTATTGTTTAATAGAGAAAATTCTATGGTGACTTTTTGACTTCCATGGTTTATTTGAAGAAGATAAAGAGGAAATGAATTGGAAAGAGTTAGTTGGGATGTTTATAAGTGAAATTATAACATGGTTTGCAATTTATGGAAATAATTTTTCAACACTTCTTGAGAAAATAAGAAGATTTGACATGTATCAATCTATGATGGAATGAGAATTAGGCGTACACGACATGAGTTTGTAAGGAGTGGTAGATAGAAAGAAGGAGATCTAGCGTTGTCTAGATTCGGCGATGAGACCTTTTAATGTCAAAATGACATGGTCCTAAGCCTCCTAATCATTGTAGATAGCCATATTTAGCCGTTGTATCTTTTACCTTGTATTGATTGCAGTAGAGCATGTTTTCTTTTATAATAGATTTGCACTCCTTTGTAGAGTTCTGTTTTATTCTGAAAAAATAGAATAGTAGTGCAATATTCTTTTTCTACATGTTTGTGATGATCACTAAAAATAAAATAAAGACATAGAATATTGTAAATAAAATCACAATATAAGCAAAAGATGAATAACTAAATTAAGAACAGATAAAATTTACAGAAAACTACTAAGAGATAACTGCAATAAATGAGAACAACAAGAGAAAATAAATTCTTCCAAAGTAAGTTTACAGAACTGAAAAAAAGCCTTCTTATGTAAATTGTGCTTAGAATAGAAAATATGAATTTTTGTAGGATTAATGATAAAGGTTTCCAAGTATGGGAAAAAATGTGCATAAAAGTGAGCTGGAAAATATGGAATTTCCCACTTCCTACCTTTTTCCAACATAAGAAATCAACTCATAAAATTAGATTTTTCTGAAATTCGCAAATTTAAAGTTGGTTGGTAAGGTTTGGTTGAAAAAAGTGGATGAACTATGCTCTTATTTGTAGAGAGTGTGAGAAAAATTAAATGAAAATATATCTTTACTTTTAATTTATTGAATCCATGAAGAAATTGCCAGCATATTTAGGTTGTGCGCATCATGTTTTCAAAAGATTTTAGATAGAAAAGTGCACTCATATAGGAGGTACCGCTTAGGCATTCATTACATTCAAGAATTTTTATGATTTATTGCACTTTGCACAAGTGCATAGATGGTTGCAAAATTAGATGTATGCATGATGGTTGTTAATTATTCGAGGAATTACATATTTTTTTCCCTTATTAAATTTTCGAGCCGGAATTTCTTGAAGGGTAGGGAGGTTATAACACCCTGCATTTTAATTAATAAAATTATCAAAATAATTACAGAAGTAATAAGCGTTTGAAATTCGAAAACAAACGCATGTTATAAAATGAATTAAATCAAGAAAGTGAGGGAAAGTAATTAATATTAAATTGCAAAGTTCCTTTAAACTGACAATGCATGTCATTAATTACAAAACGAGACATAAATGAAAATAATTCCAAAGTTGGAAGTAAATAATTAATTCTGAAATGTTGATATACACGTGAACGCACATGTATATATATAAATATAGACATAAATTTCAGAAGTAACGCGCGTCATAAACAGAATCAAATCATAAAGTAAAGAGAAATTTATTAATGATAACACATTTGTAAACTTGACGTTATCAAGGAATTAATACATATAAAATATCAAAAATGAACACCTTTGAAACAAAAATTTAATGTGTGTTAAGAATAAACCGAAAATGAAAATAAATATCTTGTATAATTGTCACAAAAATTAAACATGCATGAACTAGAAACGAAAGGAAGTTAATACGCACGTTAATGGCAAAAATGGAAAGCACTTAAATTTAAAATATGGAAACAAGAAAAACCGGTCCAGAAATAAATACGTAACAAAAACACAAATAAGAAATAAATCACACACAAATAAGAGACCCGACGATTTGAATTAAATCACATGGGTCAACCCATATATCAGCTAGGTCGACCTAGGCATATGTATGGGTCAACCCATGTCTGCCTGGAATGTTTTTTTTTCAAAGTATGATTTTCGAATTAGGGTTTGATTTAAACAATAAGATTTATATTGATATAAATCCAATGCATATGGTTTGTCTGGACATCTATAAATAAACTACAGGACCTATCTCTTAAACTCATATTTTCTTAGAGGGTGTTGGAGCCCAGCAATTCCTTTTCTCTTCCAAATTCTTTAAAAATATATATGTTATTTAGGATATTTTATTCAAGATTTAGAGACAAATGTTGTGGATTTAATGTTTAAATATCCAAATTCTCCATCCATACGAGGTAAGTTCTTCATATCGGAATTTAAATAATTTCTTTTATTCTTCTTGGATTCAGATCTATAAATCTGTGAAAAATATAGTTTGTGGATTCATATAGGAAAGACCACGGATGGCAAATCTAAATCCAAGTCAAATCCAGAATTTGGCGCACAAATTACAAGATGAGTGGATTTAATTTTTTTATATAATGATATATGATGTCTTTTGATTCCTACTAAATTAATAAAATATTTTCTCAGCCCGCTTTCCCATTTTTGCATTTGATTTTATAATTTACGTTAATTTTTGGTTATGCATAAAATATGCCTCAATCTACAATATTGACATATGTATACGACCGATTAATTTTTTTATTTTGCGCACGTAGAGAAAATATGATTCAATTGGAATTATAAGAAAAAGAATTTGGTGATTGGGGGCTAAATGTCAAACTGTAACAAAAATGGAATATTGGACTGAGAATATGCAAACTTGATAAAACTTGCCGAGTAACTATGACATAATTAATATTATGTACATTAAATTTGTAGTTAAATGGTAAATATGAGAATTTCCATAGTACTTTTAAAATTACCTATCGGATTTAGAATAGATGAATATAAAAATTGTTGGGATTGAAAGAAAAGAAAAGAAAACGGTATAATCCCAATTGTGCCCAAATTTTCTGTAGTTATGTCAAAATGGGAAAAATAAGTTAAAAACAAGAATTAACATATACCAATTAAAATAGGAAGCTAGAAATAACCGAGATTGATGGTTAGGAAAAAAGGAATATATTTCCATAGTTTAATTTTTAAGAAAACTGGAAAACATAATTGCAAGCAAAAAAGAAATAAATATGTGGATTAGTGCGAAACAGGCATGTAGCTATATTGCGCACTTTCCAATAGCCTAAAAATGATTAAAAAGGATGTATTGCAATTATGGATTCCTATTGTAGTAATTACCCTAAACTATAGAAATAATTTTTGTGCAGTTTTAATAACCATTTAAGTAGGAACGTGTATAATGTTCTAAAGAAATAAATTTCAAAGGTGGAAGGAAAATGGAAAACATAACTAAAAGATGTTATGTAAGAGAGATGAATTATAACCTATATTTATATAAATATGATAGTTTGGGAATCATAATAAACAAACATGGTTTAATTGCAAATACGAATATGATGGGGAATGGTTGAAAATACAGTTGGACTTTAATATGAACATATTGACTCAAAAGGTGTTAAGTTACGAGCTTAAAATTCTATGGTGACCTTGTGATTAGGCGTTAGGCTTCAATATGAACATATTGACTTACAAGGTATAAAGTTACGAGCCTAAAATTCCATGGTGAACTTGCGACTAGGCGATTCTATGGTTATTAAATGGTTCTATGATAACTAATAAAGTTGACTGACAAATAATGAATATTCAAATTAAATGGATTAAAGAATATTACAAACCAACAGAAAGAATGTAAGCAAAACATATAATGGTAAATAAGACATAGTGTCTAATAAAATAATGATATGTGCTTGGTCCAGTCCGAGGGGATGAAGAGCCTAATAGATCCAATCATCATAGGTGTCCGGAGACATAGGGGAGCAAGTCCAACTTATTGTTCGATAGGACTGGAAGTTAGTGCGAGACTTCTACGAGACGTAAGGATACTCTGAGACGACCCTCTAGGTTAGGCTTAACGAAGTTGTTCCCCTAGAGTTAAGTCTATACAGTTACATCTATAGAGTATGCCTTGGCAACATTTATGTTGAAGGAAGCCAAAAGACTGATGGAATGATTTGGTGGCTGCTTTGGATCCGAGAGCAGGCTTCGTCATCAGGACCCAACAAGGATAGTTAGTCGTTGGAAGCATGTCATCATCAATTGAAGCGAGTACGAGAAAGAATGAAGCCAAACCAAAAGGCCAGTGATCTTTTACCATCGAGACACTGGATGAGGGACAATGCCAGTTGGATACTTAGATTGTTTGGTAGGGGCACCGTCACTTAGCTCTTTGAATGGTTTTCATTAGTTAGGGGGCAAATGGGGCCATAGCCACCGAAAAAAGAGATAGACTAATTTACGGATATCCGTATTGTAGGCCTAAATAAGTTGTTCTTTAAGATATTAAAAATCCCCTGACTGAGTTTTGTAGGGAAACTAAGGATTATAGTGATTTCTTAGCGCGACGTTGGAGGCTTAGTATGCACTCGTTGCATGGCCTAGTATGCTTTCATAGCATGGCGAGGGAGACTTAGTACACCTTCATAGCATGGTCTAGTACGCTTTCATAGCATAACGATGGAGATTTAGTATGTTTTCATAGTGTGGCAATGGATACCACTCGAGAGTGGTACTATGGAGAGTACCTTGAGATGAGGGGAATATAGCTACATATGTATGATTTATTAGGTTAATCTACTTAGGAGTAGATGAGTACGATTTGTGCATGAAATCGAAAGTGTAATGTGCAATAAATCCAAATAACTTAATAAAAGTAGTTCGGTGATAGAATTGTATATGTAGTGTTATTTATAGAAAGTATAATTTGTCCATTCACCAGAACTTTTGTTCTGACTCACCCTTCTTATAACAAACCCACAGGTTAGACAGGTGAAAGAGATTATACAGTTTAGAGGCACTTGTTACACAGTATCATTATTATGGTAAGTATTTACTTACTATTATATTTTATTTGTTCCGTTGTGTGTTTTTTTATTGTGAGCCATGATATATTTTATCTTTGCCTTTTTGCAGGATACCAGGCAAACCAACTCAGGTTTCAATGGACTCGGATTTTAGCATTTCGCGAAAAATTCGGGCTCACTGAAATTTAGGTTGTTATAAGATGTGAAACCCCGCAACTCTTAGCATTCCCAAGTGGGCCATGCCAAGAAATAATGAGCATCTATGTATACAAGAAGATCATAAAGACTAGGATATATAAGAGATAAAGATAAATACAGTGGAAATATTTATAATTGAAGCATCTTATTATTAAGAAAACCAAACTGTTATTCAAAATGAGTCACACCAAAACAAAACCATATGTCTCAGTATAGCTAAGCCTTACAAAAGAAATTAGAGTACAAAAATAATCCTCTTCACAAGCACTGATACAACCATGGAAAATGGAAAAGTTAACAAAGTAGAGAGATTCATCTGAAATGAATCGTGATCTTTGGAACTAAACATCCAAGCTTCCTGAACCAATCAATCTTCATCCCGCGAGCCTAATAAGGGGTAAAGGAAGAAAGAGGAGTGGGTTAGACATAAACTCTAGTGAATGAAAGTAAGTTCTAGCATGATTAATAAATTTAAAGATAACCCGCTAAATAATAGTTCTAGTGTTACAAGCAAATGTGTTTGTCAGCAACCTAAAGAAAGTTTCTGAGATAATAAGATTTTATTCAAATTGCTTGTTCAATTGTTTACACAGATTCTACTACTATAGAATTATTGCTATGGAGATAAATTTCCTAATTCTACCCAATGATCGACTTTTTTGAATCATATAACCAATGACTTACAAAATCCAAATGGTGTTCGAAACGCCGTAATGGCACACACTCTCTGGCCACTCCAAGTTGGTGAAACCCTGTTGTAAGACCTAACTGAGAAAACACCCTAGCACCATGAAGATGATCAAACGAGTTACCAATACGTGGGAGCATATATGTAACGATTTGGATTTCGCTTGGACCTAATCGATCGCTAAATCGACCAAGACCTTTCAAAACGCGGACACGCTAACTCTGGGAATACAACACATCAGAACAAATAACAGAAGACTTTTATAAACATTACATTAATGTTACATCAGAATACATAATATCAGAGTACATCGATTAAATAATAATGCAGCGGAAGATTAAATTACAATAAATTTTTATACAACGCAGCGGAAGACTATCTTTTCTCTAAACACAGCTTTAAACTTCGATCCAGAATCTTGATCAATAAAAAAACATTTGCAAAATAAGCCACTCGACTGCCCATGTGGAAAAGAGGGCCCCCGAGTTTGCAAGTGAAACAAACTACAGGTCAGTCATGGGACTGGTATGAGAAATCTTACTAAACCTATTTAATAATAAGGTCAATCGCAGGACCACGCCGCTAACGCGGAATGGGCTTACTCCATTAGATTGCCAGTGCAAGAAATAAACTAAATCGTTAAACAATGCAATGCTTTTTAGAAAAATGAAACCATTATAAGACTCAAGTCCCATCACACAATGGAATGCAAACCAGAGGATAGAGCTTTACCTTATAATGGTCAAAAATGCTTGATACGATAAAACGGATTTGATATTATTATAGTGTATATATGTTTCAAAAACATTTCAATCATAATGCATCAATCATAGACGGCATAACTACCATATACTATGTTGCCATACTAGTTTTACAATCAAAACCGTACGGTGTCATATTGGAAGTTGGATTTCCATTATGAACCAAGGCAAGGGATCGTCCTTACCGAATTCGAGACACTCTAGCCCGTGCCTCAGGACTCAGTCGCAACTGCACCCGGAGCGCCAAGGCCAGTCCACAAATATGTTAGTGGATTAGTAATGCCTGAACAATACGTTTCCCCGCCCTATGGGGCGTAAATAGAGCCACTAGGGACTCAAATAACCGAGGCGCCTCGCATCCATCAACCACATAAGTAAAAATGTCGGGCCTTGTAAAAACCCTGACACCACTTTTAGCTTGAAAGAAACGCATGTCCTCCCTGGGGTCCTTCTCCGTTTCTGGTTCATACAGGGGTGTGAGGCTCGCGAAGTATCATTACACAAAGCTTTGCTAAATAAATATGTGCTTTGATCATCAACCACAAGGCTCTGATTTTCAACAAAAGCCTTGATCATTTGCATCTTAGCATGCCACATTGTCAATCCATAACATACCATTGATTTCTGCCAATATATAACCTCTAAGCTCGTACATCTTAGAGAAGGGTGTTATGCGAGAGAATAAATTCTCCGCCACCAAACAAATATATATTTAACAGAGATCAATGAATACAGCATAAAGGAATACAACGTCAAACATACCATCCATTTACAAGTCCGTTCTGGGTTTGAACGAAACCGGAGACACCTTATTCCTTGTCCCATATGTCCAATACAGGAGAGAGGTTTTCGCATATCCATCGATCTCCAAGTACGTCTGGACGATCACCACTTATTACCTTGTCTTGGGATGTCTCCCAATCAAGACATCAGTAATCACCCAAACGATGTGAAGATCTCCGGTCTTCAACCACCGTCTTCATCTTCGACTTTTAATCGTCGAAGTAATTATTCAGAATGGGTTAAACCCGGTCTTTCTGAATAACTCGCGTATTTCATAATCAATAATAAAATACTGTAAAAGCACATCATATGCCTCATTCCAATTCAGAATATTCTTTTTAAATAAATATTCACATTATTAGGGAAAGGTTCCCATTAATCTTATCAAAGATAAATTCTTTAAATTTATCCTTTAATCTTCTTTTTATAGATTCATTAAAACCCCAATTTGGTTTTAATATCAAAATCATTATTTAATGATTATTCAACTTTAAGAAATTTATCTTGTCTTTAACTGGGTTAAAGAACCAATGTCATTTAAAACACAATTCATGATAAACCCAAAATCATCTTCCATTAAATATGGAAATTTCACAGAAATCAAATCAATATATAATCGATACATATTTCTGTATCAGAATAATAATATAAATGGAATAATGGCAAAGCCTTTTAAATGCCATATATATTAACGGTCTTCTTTTACAGAAGCTCATCTCGATTATTATTAAACCGAATTTCCATTCAATTCCAATTTCTTCTATTAAAATGGAAAACTTTACTTTGGAAAATTTCCATTTAAATCTTAATAAAGGATTTATAAATTCCAAATAATATTTTCACTATTAATTGGGTTAAAGAACAAATGTCGTTAAAAACATAGTTCACAATAAACCCAATTCACATTCATTTTATTCCAATTACTAAATATAATTAGAAACTCTAATAATCCTAATTAAAATATTTATTCTTTTCTTGACTGGGTTTAAGAACAGTGTTATTTAAGACACCATTCACGACAAACCCAAAAATCCAATTTATTTTATTTAATTCCATTTTAATATTAATTAATTGGAAAACTTCATTAAATCTTAGATTTATTCTAGTTAATAACTAGTTCATTTCAATAAAAATATATTTTTATCTTATCAAATATGGAATTTTTCATCCAAAATATGTTTAAATCATTTATTATGATTTTACATAATTTTTCCATATTTTTAATAATTTTATTAAGGCCTGTACAGTCGGTTTCCAATAACGGCCACCGAACTACATCCATAACGACCTTTTCTGAAATTGATTTGGACATAATTCCAAATCCATCTGTTAGATTTTAAAACTCTTATGTTCATTGGAAAGCTCTTTTTGATACGAACCCAACGGTTCCTCATTTAGGAGAATCCTACGGTCGGATCTCCCATTACATCAATTTGAAGTTAATCGTCGAAATTCGCGAACGGTCGCTACGCGACGCGTTCTATTCAGGCCATTATATATATATATATAATATATCGTCGATTTCTATTTAAAACGTATTTATAGAATGTTTATAAATTTGTTTTAAAATGATTTTAACTGAATTTTCAATTTTAAAGCAAAATTGAATATCCTATATTTTATCATATTAAAATATTTATATTTTCAAAATATTAGTTGTATAAATCACTTCTTCTTATATTCATTATAAAATGAATAAAATCGATCGATAAACCCGTTCAGGTTAAAAATAGCGTTCCTACATAACACGGGTTCATATTTCAATATTATTTTTATTCTTCATTGAATATTATTCTAAAATATTCATTATTTTAAAATATTCTTTATTTACAAGATTTCTTACTTTAAAATATTCTTTATATAAAGATGTTCCTTATTTTAAAATATTGTTTTATTAAAAATATTCTAAATCGGAACGCGACTCAATCAATTACCATATAAATTCAGTCATATGGATTTCATACATTGCGTATGTATATAACAGTAATGATAAATAATCATTAAACTATCCATTCACATCCAGAGTGAAATTTATAACTGTGTGAGCATTAAAATAAATAAATAACGCTCATCACAGACTACCAATCCATCGATTGACAGTTAATTAAATTTTGGGACTAGTGTATGTCAAATATCATCCCAATACCCGTGTGGGGTTTTCAAACAACAACAGTTTACATAAATAAATCATTGGTTAATAAATTTAACCAATTCTAATTCAATTTGGATTATTTTCTATTTAATAAATTTTCACTGATTAAACTATAAATAAATATTTATAATTTAATTTCAACAAACATATATTTTAACAAGTAATTACCTAATTCCTTGTCTAACATGATAAAGGTGGTATTTCGTCTAACGAAACATATAACTTAACTAAATGACATTTCAATTTTAACATAACATTTTCTAACGAAATGACATATTTGTTTACAAAATATGTCTAACATCAAATAAAAAGGAGTTTTATTTGCGTAACTTATTTACATGTTTCCTAATGTCAAATAAAAAGAATTTTTATTCGCATACATTTTCTATTCTTCTAATGACCAAATAAAAATGACTATTCTTACTCGTACACAAAATCAATGTTTAACTCGACAAATAAAATGAGTATCTTTATTTGTTTTACAAACTAAATGTTTAATTTGACAAATAAAAATGACTACTTTAATTTGTCTACAAATTCAATGTGTAATTTGACAAATAAAACGAATACTTTAATTTGTCGACAAATCTAATTCAACATAAGTAAATAAAATGATACTTTTGTTTGTCGACAATTCTAATTACGCATAAAAATGATATTTTTATGTTGACGATTCTAACTCGACATAACAAATAAAAATGATAATTTTATGTTGACAATTTCTATTTCAACTTAACAAATAAAAATGATGGTTTTATTTGTTTACAATTTCTATTTAACAAAATGATATTTTTATTTTTAACTATTTCATTTCAATAAAACATGATATTTTGGTTTCAACTATTTTATTTCAACCAAAATGTAAATTTTATATCAATTCTAATTTCAACAAAAATGACAAATTTTATATTGTCAATTCTAATTTAACAAAAGTGACAATTTTATATGTCAATTCTAAATTTAACAAAAGTGACCATTTTAATCCTAACATGACATTTTTTCTAAAATGACATTTTATTTCTAATGCAACATTTTACAACAAAAAATTTATTTTATTTCTAATACAATATCATAACAAAAATGTGTTCATCCTCGATTCTTATTTCGTTTTCTCGAGTTTCTTATGAGACCAATTCTTCTGTCCAAAATTAGATCGACGCTTTCGCTCCTAGGAAAAAATTTCAGAAATATAAACTCCGTCATCTCTAGGGTTTCACATTTTCTTTGACGGTCTTCCTCCTCTAAAATCAACTGTACTCTCCATCCTTTTCCTTTACAGCAACAGGTTTCTTCTCATTATTGAAGCCCTTCAGCAACGATTGTTCAACATAATTTTAGGTATGGTTTAATATCTTTTTCTCCAAAGCCTTGTCCACTTTCTGATTTCGACTTCTTTTCCAGTTTATGAATAAAAAGATAAGTACTACAATTTTCTTAAATTATAGCATAATGAAAAATCATTTAATTACTGTTAAGATCATACTGTAGTCTACAAATTTATTCCATGTTACTGTGACCAAAGACGATCATAATCATCTTTGATGAAAGAAAGATGGCTAGAAACTGTTTGAAAATGAAAAGAATGCTTTGAAACTTCCATAAATAAAAATTTTAAATTGGTTTTAATCACCTGTAAATTAATCATGATTTCTCATACACTAAGTAATGAAGTAGTAATGCACAAATTTTACAAATTAGGTTCAAGAACTAGGTTTAAGCATACATGAAAGCAAGTTGTGCTTTCTTTGACAAAATCATTGTGTTACTTTTTGTAGAGCAATATTATGCACCATACGTTTATAAATAGTAACACATGAGTACTCCCATGTTATGACTCAACAAATTACTCGTTTGTAGGCATTCTAGCCTAGACTGAAATTCAACATGGATATTCCTGATGCCTCCGCCGCCTTCAATGTTGGAACTTCCACCGCCGTCGGCTCTGGAATTGAGATAACTTATGGGAGTGCGATAAAGATGATGCATGAGAAGACAAAGTTTAGGCTCCAATCCCGTGAAGTGCCATATGGATCTGGGAGTGGGCAACAACCAGTTACTGGATTCCCAAATGTAGATGATGCAAACAGTAATTGGATTGCCAGGACACCACCAGGTAACTTGGCTAAACAAGCTGATGTTATTCGGAGTGGGTCTATAATTCGATTGCAGCATATGAGGGCAAGGAAATGGCTCCATAGTCATTTGTATGCTTCCCCGATTTCTGGAAACTTGGAGTTGACACTGAGTCAGACACCGGTGATTACTGGAGACTTGAGATTGAGGACGCTGGAAAAACATAGAAGCAAGACCAAAAAGTTGGACTTAAACACGTCGATAAAAGCAGTTACCTGCACAACCATGATTACAAATACAGTCGAATAGCAGGTGGGCAGCAAAAGGTATGTGGAGTTAGAGAGAAGCGCCCTGATAATTTATGGGTTGCGGCTGAGGGCGTCTACGCTCCAGTTAAAACAGATCAATGACTGATCAATGCAGGAACTGTAAACATAATGGAGGTATATAATATATTGTTTTGCACTGTCTGAAAGCTGAAACAGAGTGGTGCTAGTTCACCAGTTGGTCTCGTTACGTTTTCTTATTGAATCTATTAATTATACTTCTACGGGGAAGATAACTATTGACTGGAAGGTAGTTGATTATTCAAATTTAGGTTAAAGTGAAACAAATTTTGCTCTTTCATTGTTCGTTATGGAGTTTGAACTTTTTAAAAAATAATATTGTTTGTTATGTTACACTTTTCCAATGGTTTTAAGTTCACATTCTTAGTTAATGCTTCCATTTGACTAACAATTTATAGTATGATTGTCAACCTTAAATATAATGTTGGTAAACTATAACCTTACATTTTACCTTGATATTTTGTGCTCAGTTTTATTTAGATGGGCAAACGTAATTATAGTTTTATTGTAAGTGAATGTAACTATAGTTTCACAAAATTATTATGGATGAGCATATTATATATTCGCTAATGTCTTCAAAACAGATTGCATATAATATGGAACTTATTACTAGGATGAACATATTATACATTCAAAACCTCATTTAACTATAGAATTTATAATTACGGAAAACAATCTCCACAAACAGAAGCTTAAAAGTTAGTTAAAATCAAACATATATTATTGATGAATGTAAAGCAACCTTTATTAACCGAGACTTTACTAAAATTTATGCATTTAACTGTAGAAGTAGAGGTGCTTGGAAATTCTGTTTTTCCATCTGTTTTAATTCATTGATCAACTTTTGTTTTCATAAGATATGATTTAAATATTGTGTCGCATAGACAAGATACCATATTAGATTTCTTTTCTAAGCATAAGTTACTTGCTAGAATCATGTAAGAATATATAATGTTAGCTAAATATATTTCATACTTTTATCCTCTTACTTTTTATTGTAAGTGGATATTATTATACTTTCACAAAATTATTAAGGATGAGAATATTATATGTTCCATTATGACTTAAGAACATATTACATTTGATATGGAAGTAATATTTCTATTTCATTATGACAATATTAGTTTATTACACTGTTAGTTCATATATGCGCTAAATTATATTTTAATATTGTGGGTGGAGGACGCTAACCAAATTGAATCATGTCTATTGTCTATAGCTTGACAATTTATTAAGACAAGACTGCAGCCTATAGGCATGTTAACAAGTAGACAAGTTATATTTTGTAATGTTAGTACTCTATCGATTACAAGATTAATATTTAATGGATTAAGCTTTTCAAGTGAATATTTTAATTTACAACTATATTTTTTTTCTGGCTGTATATGTAGAAATATATGGACATGAATCAAATCTATTCATGCATTTTATTATCTAGTCCGACAATAGGTTTTGGAACTTACTCAATAAATGGTCTCCATATTCTACATGTAGAACTGTACGAAAATGGTGGCACTCATCTATAATGCATAACTATAACCAACCTGGGGAGGAAGACCGCCTGACATAAAAGGACTGAAAAACTACATATTATAAAGGGTAATTCATGACTGCAGGCCGACAGATGAAAGTATGTCAGATCTGAAGTACTATCTACAAGAATCATATATGTTGCTGTAGAGGAAATTTCTCTCAAATTGGAATCTTAGTGGAGCGATGCCCTTATGCTACATCCTGTACGCTTCGGAACTCCATTCCGGTTCAGTTTTTTTCTTTTTTTTCTTTTTGAGAACTTTTAAATGAATTTGTTATCTTGCAAGTAACATGAAAGGATTTATTAGTTGACGGTATACTACAATTTCTTTGACATCATGCATGCATCCATTAAATTGGACTTGGCTTTATATCATGAGTAATTTTATCAAGCCGTTTGCTCAAAACATTATTATATTATTTTTATAGGGAGTAGATATTGGCTGTCAGTCACAAAGAAACTGAGCATGGGAGCTAAGCGTGGTAGAACTGATAAGGAAGTATGAGATCGGTTAAATCATGGTTTTGTATATGCATCCTCTATTTTCTTTAATGTATTAGAATTTGACTAAGGATGATATAGTAATAGTATTTAATGACGGCTATTATGTTTATGGTGGTGTGAATTTTCTTTGAATTATAAAATTCAATTTCTTCTATATATTTGTCCCTGCTATGATTGATTATACTAGAAACAATTATATACAACTTTATGCTTTATTAATTATCAACAACTTCTAATTTTATTGCCTATTATTAATATTTAACATTTTTCCTAGCTTTCTTGCCCCTTTCGCCTGATGGTTACCATATTCAAACATATATTCAACTAATACCCTAAGCGAGCATTACACATGATTTGTCATTATTAATTAGGTTCATCTCTTATTTACTAGCAGGATAAATATTTGTAAATGCTAATCTTACCAAATATATTTTATTTATGGTTATGGGGAAAAAATTTATAAGGACAAATTAATTAAATATTTTATCCATAAGGACAACACATTTATATTTTTTCCAGAAGGACAACTAACAGCCCAGCCCAACATCCTTTATGTGATTGTTTTTTCCTGATCATCTTAATCTTTTTTTCCTCCATCGTAATATAAAAATGGCGAATGAATCGCGATCAAAGCAATCTCCACCTGCGGAGTACCCTAATTTAGACGAAAACCCTAGCATCACTACTCACAACGATCTAATGGAAAAGGTAGTGGAAAAAAAATTGGAAACCCTAGTTGAAGCTGCCGAAATTTCACAAGCTAAAGTCAAAACCATAGGTACTGAAAATCAACAAATAATTGATGGTCAGAATCAAATTGAGAATCAAGTAATGGAGAAAATTGCAATAGACAGCAGAACTGGTACTGTTGATAGCCAATTTGTTTATCAAAGAGCAAATGACAGAAAAAATGATACTGTTAATGGAGAAACAGAGGAACGAAGTGTGGTAGAGAAGCAGACTGATACAATTGATGGTAAAAATGGTGAAGAAGTGCAGTTGGGAAAAAATGATACTATTAACACTGGAAATGAAGAACAAGAGAAATTTGGAATAGAAAGTGATACTTTGGATGCAAAAAATGTTGAAAAAAAAGCGAGGAAAAGCGATAGATTGATAAATAAGGAGACACGTTCAAAAAGGTTTAATGATCCAAAATTTGTAGCAGAAAAGTCAAAGATGAAAAGAAGAGTTGATAAAAATAATGTAATTGATATTTGTAATAAGAAAATTTAGTAATGTTTGTTTATATTGTCTAACATTAATAGTTAAATTGTGCAGGATAAAGAAGAAGGAAAACAAAAAACAATTGAAGCTAAGGATGCTGGAAACATTGAAGAAAATTATGTAAGTTAAAACTGATAACTTCAATGATATAAAACTGATAACTTAAATAGAGCTAAGTAATAAAAATGATACTTTCAATGCATTAAAACTGATACTTTGACTCTGGAAACTGATTTGTAATTTGATATTAAAATGATTCCCACTCTATTCACAAGTAAAAACAAATATAATGAAAATTGAAAACTGGTAATTAAATTTGTAAATATAATTGTTAATTAGATTAATGTTTTTTTAATGCATTACATTGAATTGTGATACTCATAAATCTTATTATTCTGTTAATTAATGTTTATTTATTTGTTGACTAGGATGATGATTTTGTCAGTCCAAGGCCAAGAGAAATTAAATCGGGTATATCAGTAGAGAGTAGAGAACAATTAGTTGTAGATGACAAACCCAAACGTGAGACGGCTTACAGATGCGGCTTGCAAGCGTCTTACAAAATGATAAGTACGATAAGGAGAAAAAAGCGTTGACAAATAAACAAATTGAGATTTTGAAACGAACGCCATTTTATGATTTCTTTTGTGTTTTTTATGAGAAAAATGTTTCATTGAAAGAGTGCAAGAAAAAAGCAGAGAATTTGGATGTAGCGTATTATTGCTACTCAGTGGGGGAAGATTCTTTTCTGTTTGGTGAAAGTAGAATGAAAATTTGTCCAAAAGATATAAGTTTATTATTCTACATGCCTTTGGAAGGTACTGATTTTGACAACACACAGAAAATGACTAGTAGAACTATACCAACCGAATGCTTCGTCTTAAGAAACTTTGGAAAAGCGGCTGTCATTACAAGGAATTTAATAGAAAGAAGAATTAAAGACGAAATAGGGAAGAAAAAGAAGTAGTTTGAAGAAGGCTTGCCACTCCTTCTTATTACATTAATACTCCTTACCTTTTTCATTCCCAATAACCAACAGAAATTTAGATGGGTTTTATTTCGTTCATCTTGGATGTGAAGAAGATGAATTTAGTTTCATGGCCGAAAACCAATTATTCGAGTTTTACAAAGTTTTTAAAAAGTTACATAAATAAAACGAGGGATATGGCCGGTTGTTCGATGCTTCCATTGGTAAAAAAATTTTTACTGTATTTTTACTGTATATGTAAACATAAATTAAAGAATTCAGTTATAACTTTGGTTTTTCTGTATATGCAGTATGTAATGTGCGAGAAGATATCTCTAATTGTGTAAAGGAGAAACTTTGAGAATAAAATCCCACGATTTGCAAGGTGGGATCTAATGAAATTGAAGACCATAACAAAGAAGGAATTTTTAGACATGCTCAAGCCTAGACAGGTACAGTTCTCAGTATGTCACTTTTAATCTCTTGCATGTATTGATTTAATGAGTTATTATTTATGTTTCAGTTATTGGTTATCATTTCTATGTCTCTGTAGGGTTACTTTTGTGTTGTTAACATGTGTAGAATTTTTTTGGTATCAGTTTTATAATTTGTTAGGGGTCAGTTTAACTTTTTATCATCTTCAAAGTCCATGGGTATTTGTTTTTGTTTACTGCAGTTATCAGTTTTGTTTTACATTTTTAACTTCACTTTCTGGTTATCATTTTTTATTTATTGTAGGTATCAGTTTTTTAATTCTTACGACTATACAGTTTATAGTTATCTTTTTTATTGAATTATAGTTATCAGTTCCTTATTTTTCTTTAGTTAACAAGATTTCTCCACAAATACAAATTACTGACAAAAAAATTGTTGTCAATTCATTATTTTACCATCCAATTTAGTGATTAAACTCTTGCATGTAATGATTTAATGTTTTATTCTTTCTGATTTAATGTGCTAAGTATTTATCATCTTCATATTCTATGGGTATCTGTTTTTGTAAAATGCAGTTATCAGTTTTGTTTTACAAATATATATTCAATTTCTGGTTATCACTTTTTATATATTGTAGGTATCGGTTTTTGATTTTTTTTCCACTGTACAGTTTGTAGTAATCATTTTCTTACTGTTGTAGTTATCAGTTTTATACATTTTATTTGCTCGCAGCACTTCTGTACAGATACAAATTACTGGAAAAAAATTGATATCAATTCATTAATTTGCAATCCAATTCAGCAATGTATCAATACGAAAATTGATTCATTTAATGTCTAAACATTTACAGATAAAGGATATAGCAAATATTGAGATGCATGAGGCAGTTCTTTTAGAGAATAAGGAAAGTTTGGCAGGAAGATCCATAACAAAAGGAAAAGCTGCACAAACCAAAAAACAGAAAGCGTGGGTAGCAGGTATAAGAAGTGGAAAAAGTTGATAAAGACGTGAAAAATAGAGTTCTGAACTACCGCATCACAGAAATTGAGAAAGAAAACAAAGAACTAAAAAAAGGAAGTGGAAGAAAGAAAGAAATTTGAGAAGAAAAACAGAAGAGGAGCTATGCAAACTTAAAAAACAGATGAAAGAGCAGAAAGATGACATTGAACATGAGAAAATGGATGATAGAGTTGATTCATTAGTGACTATGATTGATTCACAAAATGTTGAAAACATGGAGGGTAATGAAATAACTAAAAATGAGTTGAATAATGAGTATGCAGACCAAGATAAAATGATGGATAGCATTACGAATGATGATGAAAATTCTTCTAGAGAAAAAAAACAAGTCACTTGGAAAAGAAAATGAAACAACGCCGATCATGGTTACTGATAATGTCATTGATAGTGGGAAAATAGAAAAGGGTGTACAATAAATTGAAGACATCGATCCCCCGAACTTTAGTCTCAATATGACTGCAGAAATTTCAAAGTTAAAAGTCGATGAAGGAAATTGCAAAAACACAGTAAAAAAGAGTTAAAAAATCAGTTGCTAAGCCAACAAGTGCCAAACCACCTTCTTACATACTAATAATGATAGCAAGAAGAAGAACACAAAAAAGGAATGAGGAGTATGAATAATTTCCAAAAGCAAGGAAGAAAGCACGGGAAACACAAATGAAGGAAAATGAAGGTTCATGCGAAGAAAAAGAGGAAGAACTTCAACTTTCTTTGATTCGATTAGATGAAGAAAAATGTGGAAAAAACAGATAAATGAAGATGACAGAGAGCAAGAACAAACTGTAAAACCAGTAAAGCCAATAAATGTTGAAGAACCTTCATGGCAAGACTTACACTTGTCGAAATACAAAAAGGTGACAAAACATCTAAATGATGAGGAAAGATTGTAAGGAAATTTTATTCAATGTTAATAGCTGAAGAAAAGTAAGTATAATATTTTCATCTGTACTTGCAGAACGTACTAATAAATATATTAATTGTTTGACTTTTAAATAATTAACAGTCCCGTCGCTTGGCGAGATGATGATCAGGCAAGGGGAGGATGTATTATTACGAAAGATATGCTAACAGAAATGCAACGTGGTTCATTAACAAATGGCCATGTAAACATATTTAACAAAATTAAGTAACAACAACCATGCAAATTAAAAAATGATAACCAAAATTGATATTTTTTAGGTGATAAGTATAATGAATAGGATATTGATACCTAAGAAAATGTCGAAATGATACTGAGAAACTGTAACATATTGATTCAAAATGCGTCATACTAAAACTGATACTTTTATAGACATAAAACTGCTAACTAATTATTCTATTTAAAAAAACGATAGTGTAAATTATAAAAAACTATAACATATTAATTGGAAGTAATTTTTAATTGATACCGTAAACGTTATAAAAACATATCTATCAATAATAAATACAAAACCTGATGTATACCATTTTATAACATGATAATTTAGTTTATGTAATATATTGTTTTCATTTTGTAATCAGATTATCGGCTGGTGCAGCCTTAAATGTGATTTAGTAGAAAACAGTTATGCAATGTCTACACTGATGACAGTAAGCTCAATTACAATTTTTAAAAAGTGTTGTTTCTATTATTCACGTCCTTAATACTTATTCAAATAATATTTGAACTGCACAGCAAGGCATTGTGGAAGGAAGGAGTTCAATTATTACAAGTTTGGTTACTCCTTTCTTAAAGGAAGCAGCGTTGAACAATTTTACAGAAACGATCTACTCCCCAATACATTTTAACAATCATTGGACGTTGTTGACATTAGCATATCCAAACATGCAATGGGCGTACTATGATTCTTTAAGACCAAGAAGATCAACCGAAGTAAATGATCTTCATTTAAGGGAAGCATATGAAGCGGTAAGGAATTTGTAATGTCTTTATTTTCTGTAATGTCGAACTAAAGTATGTTCATTATAGCGAAATAAAGTTGAACAAATTCTGCAACAACTTTGGGTCGAGAATAAAATTGAAGATAAGAAGATTGAAAAAGGAGAAATTTTTCAACGTCCATGCCCACAGCAGCATTCAGACAGGTAAATTTATCTTTTTTTTTGTTTTGGGGTGAATCAAAAGTAGTATCAGTTTCTACTGATAATTGATTGTAACCGACATAAATTAGTATTCATTTCACAAGAAAATTAACTGAATTTTCTACTTTATTTTTTCTAAACATCATTACTTTTAATTCATATAGAGTGGACTGCGGGATATTCGTCATCATAAATATGATATCGGACAACAGAGCTGAAATTCCGTTAAAGGTCACAAAAAAGAACATGGATAAAATAAGAGCACTGATTGTTCGTGAAATCATAGCCAATCATGCTTGCTGCTGGAATTTGGTTAGATTCATCATTGGACTGAGCAAAAAGATGAAAAGAAAATGATTGAAAAAAAGACTAAAACAGTGTCGTATATTGTATTTGATTTGAGAACAATGTTTTTTATTTTAGATTTAAATTTAAGCAGCTGATAATGTTTTGAATTTCAGTAATGACTGGATTGATGTGTAAAATACTAATGTTGGTTATGCACATAGTGGTGAATTTTCATATTGATACATTGCTGAATTGGATGGGAAATTACTGAATTGATATCATTTTGTTTTCAGTAATTTGTATTTGTGCAGAAGTGTCGCAAGCAAACAAAATGTATAAAACTGATAACTACAACAGTAAGAAAATGATAACTACAAACTATACAGTGGAAAAAAAAATCAAAAACTGATACCTACAATATATAAAAAGTGAAAACTAGAAACTGAATATATATTTGTAAAACAAAATTGATAACTGCATTTTACAAAAACAGATACCCATAGAATATGACAATGATAAATACTTAGCACATTAAATCAAAAAGAATAAAACATTAAATCATTACATGCAAGCGTTTAATCACTAAATTGGGTGATAAAATAATGAACTAACAACAATTTTTTTGTCAGTAATTTGTATTTGTGGAGAAATCTTGTGAACTAAAGAAAAATTAGAAATTGATAACTAGAATTCAAAAAAAATGATAACTACAAACTGTACAGTGGTAAGAATTAAAAAACTGATACCTACAATAAATAAAAAATGATAACGAGAAAGTGAAGTTAAAAATGTAAAACAAAACTGATAACTACAGTATACAAAAATAGATACCCATGGACTTTGAAGATGAGAAAAAAAATTAAACTGACCCCTAATAAATTATAAAACTGATACCAAAAAAATTCTACACATGTTAACAACACAAAAATGAACCCTACAAATACATAGAATTGATAACCAATAACTGAAACATAAATAATAACTCATTAAATCGATACATGCAAGAGATTAAAAGTGATATTCAACATACAGATTGAATTTCATTGATCATAACAACATGATATCACATCATATCAACAACACATCAATGTAAAAATAAAACAGGAAAAAAGTAAGCTAAGAAGAATTGTTATTAAAAATGTAGATTATTGTGCACATTTGCAAAGTATCAAACACTGATTTGCTAACGTATACAGGTTTACTTGAAAAGAATATAAGCAAATACATATTACCTCTAAAACAAATGAAAGGAAAATTAGTTTTTATTTTTGGATGCTTGACAATTGCGCTTATTGTGGCCATATTCATTATACACTTTACATCTGTTTTGCTTGTTTTGGAAATATGCAAATCCTCCTTTTCTTTTTTATGAAGGTCTCCCGGTGCCACGTTTATCTTTGGGTGGTTTAATTACTGCATCATTACTTGAATCAACATCAGGTTTGTCATATGTAGGTATATGATTAATTGTATTACTGTATGAAGATCGATAAGCTTCCACAGTGAAATAGTTCTCAATGAAATCACATACATTTAATTTCACTTTATTAATGCATTTTATCGCATAAGCACATGGAAAACCCATCACCTTCCATTGATTTCAGCTACATGTCCAGTCTTTAAGGTCAACATGATGATAAATTGGTGATTTCACCTCAAAAAGGAATTCAGAAGCCTTGAATACATCCCAACCAAAACCTTCTTCAACTAAATCTTTTAATCGATTTTCCATGGTTGGACATAAAATGGTCGTCCATAAACGGGATTCCTATCTACGTTTAGCCATTTGCTCCATGATTTTTATTCGTATTCCATCCAAACAAGATGTAACAGGTAATGCATGCTCATCTAAAATCCAACTATTGAAACTTTCAGCCACGTTAGAGTTGTACTCACCATAACTTTTACCTCGAAAAAAACAAGTTGGACCATTTATCGAATGGTTTGTTTCTCAAAAAATTAGCCGCTGCAGGACAACCAATTTGTAAAAACTTAGAATGAGCTACTTCAAACTCATAAACACTAGAAGCTCGAGAACATGTCCGGGACAATTCCACAATCGAAATGTGTGCATTTTTGACTTAACAACAGAAAGCAGATTTTGTTCCATGTGAAGGTAGCAATAACTATGGTATGAAGTTGGAAAAACATCGTGAACACCAGAAATCAAACCTTGATATCGATCAGATATAAAAACCAAATTACGATCTTCGTTAAGCATTTCCTTCAAATGAGTTAAAAACTAACTCCAGTTCTCAACATTTTCCATTGAAACTATGGCCATAGAAGAAACCTGCAAACAAATTACAAATAAAAATTCAAAAATAATTCAGGGGTAAAAAAAACTGATAACTTCAGACGTAGAAAAAAGATAAATAAATATTGTACAATACAAACTAATACCTGCAAACAACCAAAACTGATGCTTAAAAACTGTTTGATAAAAACTGATACCTACAAACAAATTAAAATGCTACCTACAAACTGTACGTTAAAAACAGAGAACAAACTGATACCTTAATGCCTAAAAATATGATATCTAATATCTGTAGAACTAAAATGATACTGTAAAAAATAATAAACTGATACCTAAGAAAATATAATAGAGAAAACTGATCGCATAGAATTCAAATAGTATAATATGTATTTCGGCAAAATCAAAAATTATTTTAAAATAATACCTTGGTTGTCATTCTTCGTTATAACACCCATCAAGACTCTTGGCCTCCCCTCCAAATGGGTACCATCTAAAAATATCATAGGCTGACAATGTTTGAAGCCAAGCATACAAGCACCTAAACCAACAAACACTCTTTCAAACTGATTTGTAGAAGAGTTAACATTCATAGCGACATAAGAACCCAGATTGTGAGTTTGTAGTGCACCTAAATACCAAGACAAATCATTGTACGACATTGCATTATTGCCATAGAATTCCATTAAAGCTAGTTGCTTTCCTTTTTAAGCATAAGAGTAAGTCAAACTTAGATTAAACTCTCTTCGAAAATCAGCCATTTTTTCTTTCGATTTTTTACTCGGATGATCTCTAATTTCATCTATTATCAATGAATTAACAAATGAGCTAGATAGATTAGGGTTATTCAAATTTATTAGACCATATCCGCAAGAATGTTCAACAACCAAATTTCTAATGAAAAACCTACTAAGTTGGCCAACATCACAAGAAGCATGCACTTTAAAAAGACAACCAGAAGAAGATGATGATCAAATAGCTGTGATCCTGGTAGCACCGTTGTTAAGATAATGTAACTGATGACCTGATTTAATTTGATAGTCCATTAAGAATTCTGTGAACTCGTTGGCGCCTCCGAAATAAAAACCAATAAAATCAGAAAATTTTAATGTAGAGCCTCTTTTCTTCAAATCTTTTAAGTAACTCTTCCGATGAACGACAATGTTCGCACCCAAACATTGATCAAAAGACGAAGGAATTGATACATTAGTAGAAAGTGCAGAAGAACCATCAATCACATTTTCCAACAGAATTTCCTTCAACTTAACATCAAAACAGAAAAAAGCAGTCTTCTTATGTAATTGAAACAAAACGATACTTTGAAGATCATAGTCACTCTCAACAATTTTAGTTCTATCCTCAAAGCACATAGCTAATTTCAATTGACTTAGGAGTAAGTTGAGACCAATATTCACATATTTCGTTTTGCAAGTCATACAATAAGCAATTAACCAACAACCGAGTGCTGAAAGAGGTATCGTTGAAGACAACAATGATAAGAAGAGTACCTTCACCATTTGAAGAAATAGAAATGTGAAAAAATCAGTTAGCCAAGGAAAAAGATGCAAACAGGTACCAAAAAACAATAAAACATGGGTAATGCATTAAAAATGATACCTAAAAAAATACTAAAATGATACCTACAAACTGTTATATGTTCAAAGGAAAGGGTAGAAACTGATACAATCAAAGTAACATTTATACTAATTGAAGCAAAATAAGTTTTAATCTTAAACAGATTTAATTCAACAATGCATTTACAAAAAGTTACAACATCAAAAAAAAAAAAAAAAAACAAGAAAAAAAGTTAATGAACTAAAATAAAAAAACTGAAATCTGAAAAAATTAAAAACTAATACCTGCTTGAATTACCAGTAAAATCCATGAATCACCGATAGAAGCAGTAAAAACCTATCGGGAACAGTGAAGGAATCGTATGATAAACACAAATTGAATCGATAAAATCAGAAATAAACCTAATGTCCAGTTGATTTTCCTGTACGATTCTTGAGAGATCGATTTTCCGTTCAGGATTGTGCGTTCAATCACGAATTCTGATCTCGTTGGATTTACACAATCAGTAAAAAAATTGATTTGAAAATATGGAAGAATAAGAATCGCGATCAACGGCGGCGAGATACAGATTTTCTTCGACGAGAGATTGTTGATGAAAGAAGGAAATAGCACGCGTGATTTACGGATAAAAATTCATAATTAGTGTATTGTCCTTTTTGGTTAAAATTTTAATAGGTTTTCCTTATGAATAAAAAAGCCCTTAATTTTATCCTTCTGAATATTTTCCTGCATGGTTATTACGAATATTCTTTACATATTTTTTTGGTTGCAAAAAAAAACTTCCTAGGAAGATTTTCCATTGTGATTTCCATAGTTATTTTGAACCAAAAGATCGGAGCTAAAATAAAACGAAAAATCTACTCTATTTGAAATTACAAGGACTAAATATTTTCTTTTTACCAGAAATAGACAGTGTAAATTACATAGAATAAACTTTACTTTATACATCTCATTCTTTTTATTTACATATATTTCTTATTAAATCAACTGGAAATTAGGTTTCGATACCTCTATACGGACCTGTATTTCTTTGCAAGACAACGATTCATAACGTTAAGTTTCTAGGACATAATTTCCGATTGTTCTGCTAATTAACTACTCTTTTAAACATCGTAATTTTATCAAGGACAAAACTCAAATTTCATATTCCCAAATTAACCCTCTCCCACTTTTGTTCCTTTTTCCCATGAAATTTACATTCCCTGCTCCGCGTTCTCGCTCCAAACCATGTATCCAGAAATTAGGGTTCTTAGTGCTGCCATTCTCCACTTTTGCTTCGATCAAATAGGCAAAAAGTTCCGCCGATCACCTAATTCTAGAACTGCCTTCGCTTTGTTCAGGTAATTTTTCCTTATTTTGATGTCTTAAATGCATTTTAAATGTTCAGGTTATTCCGTCCTCTTTAAACTTATAGCTGATCAAATTGAGGTCTCTATCTTGTATTGTGATACTCTCTGATATGAAGAGGAAAATCAATTTGGGCGAGAAATCATTTCAGTCCTTACTTTTTCCATTGGCGACTCGATTGTTGCTTGTCAACATCTAATATTTTGTTATTCTGGAAATTTCTCAATGCTTTTTGTTCTTCATTTTTTTCCCCAGTATTTAAAACTTCTAAGCTTGAATAGTTGAATACTGAAAATTCCCTAATGCTTATTATTCTTTATTCTGAAAATTCGCTAATGCTTGTTATTCTTTATTTTTCCCCAATGTTTAAAACCCCATTTGCGAATAGTTGTTGCATTTTTTCATAAAATTTCGAAGCCTTAATAGTTGAAAACCATATTAATGTCATTAATCAGTTAAGTACACTAATAGAAAAAGGGTTGATTTCTGACGCCAATTAGCGACCCCATAGTGAGGCGGGGACGCTGCGGCGTCACTAAAATTTTGGTCATGGCTAATCTATCACTAAGGTGGCACTAATATGTCGCTAATTGTAGATGCCCTGATGACATCACCCTTGTTTTTTTTATTTCTTTTGAAAGATATGTCTTCAGTAAGGCATCCAAGAATTTCCTATGTGTTGCTGATACTTAGGCAATTGACGACGCCTTACAGAGGAGCAGTCAACAGAGAGCAATCTGCGTCCTCATGCGATGGTTAATTTGCCCCATTCAGATTGAAATAACTAATGCTCATAATTAGTCATCCACGTGCATTTTTCTAAATAATCAGGACCTTCAAATTGAAATCTAATGAATACGCTAACTCTAAAATGTGAATTTCAATTCTACTTGCAGATCAAGTCATGCCTTCCTCTTTTCCCTTCCACATCACTCATAAACCTCGATCGAGTAAATATCCCAAACTCTAAAAACCTAATTTATTTCATCAATTCAAATTACAATGGTCTCCAAGGAAGAAAATCGCATCAAAAGATGCTTATGATTTTGCTTCAGCTATCGGTAATGCAAAAGAACGCGACTATCACGATCGATTACTAGGTATTTTACTCGATCCATCTCTTTCGTTATTGGCATCATGTATGACGTTGTCATTTATCCCGTTGTTGGAGATCATGATGTAACAAAAATCATCTTTCGTGTTTCAATATGCAATCAAAATAATATTTGTTCTTCTATCCCTGTTGGCTGATTTCCTTGCAAAAATTAAATGTAAGTCGACTAGTGAGAGTAGTAGAAGTATGTAGACTGAGGACTAATAAGCTGCAATTGAACATTTTTTTTAGCTAATGTCTATTCAATTGTCGACCCTTTTAGCTATCAGTTATTATGGCTAGGCTATTTGCCACATAACTCATGCATGCATAATTACTTTATTTGTCCATAAAACTCCCACTTTATATTTGTTTTACAAAGATACAGCTAGCACAAAACTGTTGTTAACTGTTAAATTGATCTATATCATTTGTCTATGGAATTTTAGATGTATTTCAAAGATTCTTTGATTTTATATTTATTATTCCTATAATGCGCTAAATGTCAAATAAATTTTATTATCTAAAATAATAAAATTCATATTTCTTCCATGCTGAAGTGCTATATTTGCTTTGTATTTGTACATTTCAAAACTATGAAGCTTGAATTTAATCTTGAGTCAATTGGAATTGACTAGAGAAATATCAATTGTGTGATTGGCAAGTGGTACTGTTGTGATACTCAAGAGGAACAATGTTTTATTAGCATAAATTCCCTCTTGTATCTAAAACTTAACACTTGCAAAGGGTTTTGGTAAAAAAAAAAAAAAGAGAAGTCAATACTTTCCACCAAGTATATATGATATGTATCCTCATACATGACCATAATGTGTTACAGCCTATAATTAAAGTTATTTGTTTTAATTTAGGATTACACTATGTGTTTTAACCTTTATTGAAAGCAAAATTTTAATACTTTCTAAATCTAAGGCACCTCTTGCTGATGCTGCTATCAGTACATTCGTGAACTAAATTTATGCCTATGACAAAATCATAGATTAATAGGTTAAGGTTTGTTCAGTTGCATGCGTTACCTCTTTTCAACATCCCAAAAATGAGTAACTTGATACATGTTATGGTATTAATACGTGTGGTAGTTAGTCAAACATGAATTATCAAAGTGAACATTAATTTGTTGACAATGCTAACTAAGGGTATGATCAATAGAAAGTCATTTAAACACCTGGAAAAATACTAAAATAAATGAATATGTAAATTATAGAGATGAGTTGTGTATAGTATTGTGCAACATGTATACAAGTTTTCCAAAATAAATATCAGGAAGTATATTGAGTATTTGAGCATAGTTTAGTTCATATTTATGAGTGCTTTGAAGTCAAGACTACTAATGTAGGTATAGTCTGTAGTGTGGAATGTATTAAATTTTCAATTAGATGATAATAAGCACATAATAGTGTCATATTTTAATCTATACTATCGGTTGTCTCTGTTCAGCTTTGAATTCATTTGGTTATAAGCTTGATTTAACTAAGTAATTATCAAATTGTCAAAGTTTCAAATGGACACGTACACGCAATTTCAAGCATATATTTTAGTTTTAGTATGTATGTGTACGTTTTAGGCATATTATTTGTTGCACAATTTCGGACATAAACAACTACCTATGCACATAAATATTTGAAATATGTGGAGAAAAAACTTTAAGCATAGTTTCTGCGAAAATTAGGGATGTTTTTATAGTGCTACTTTGTTTCTTCTAAGTATATTGATGTTTTCATATTGTTTTTCATTTAGAGGTTCTGTCTTTTAAAACTGCCTAACATAGTAGGTTATACAGTGAAATCAAAATTTCTATTTTTCCTATCTTGACTTACACTCCATTAGAGTTTTATATAAGTACTTCTTTTAAAGTTGCTGTTAAAGCATACATATGAACACCATATTTTGTATGCTTGTTGTTTGATGCTTTGTATGTTACAAATGTTTGACCCTCAACTCTTTTGGTATGATCAGAAATACAAATGCCTAATGTATATAGAAGCCCGTGATATTTAGACCATTCCAAACCCACTGGCATATGTAGTTGGCAACAACAAGCTCCTGCCCCTGCAAATAATAGAAAGCCGCTGCCGCCACCTGGGGCAATAGCGGGCTGAAACGGCTACAACAACAGGCTGCTGCCCTAAAAGAAAATTACAACGCAAACAAAAATGTTTAGGGGAATGCGAAAGAAATTCATGATGGTGCTTCTCGCCTCCTCAGGTATGTATCGTGACCTCATTTTCATAATAGATTGCCAAAATAATCAACAACATGTTCAAATGTGCTTGCAAGGGAATTGAAGAGCAGTGTTGGTCTTATTTATCATTATCGTAACATAAAAAAGCATCATAAATTCAATAATAGCAGCTTCAGACATCTCGGCATTTCGATACTCACTTTTTTGCAATAAATGAGTTCTAAATCATATTTTATTCCACCTTTATGATTACTTCTTGTTATTTAAAAAGTGGCAGATAACACACAAATCTATTTAGTTACGTTTACATAGTATCTGCAATTATATTTTTCTTCACATCCTTACAGGAAATGCCATGAACACTTGCATATTGTTAAGTTTTCAACTTTTGTTAACATATATATATTATGTTAATATTATCTGGAAGCAAACCTATGAGAGACTAACCAATTAGAACTTAAAACTTATAATTCGAAGAGTGGTACCGGGTATGCACACGAATTCAACCTACAAGTTTGCAAATCTTCATTTACTGTTTATATTATATAATGTTTTTTTTTTCTTACATGGATACAACTTTTGGATGGTTAAAGTGTGAATGAGAAGAAGACAAGATTGTGAAGCTGTAATAGCCAATGGACATATATTGATCTAAGGTGGAAAGCTTTATAAAGTGGGTACTTGTTATGTTTGCTTGAGATTGATCAAGACGGATGATAATTTCGATCAACTGGTGCAGAGATTATCCCTACTTGTTAACGCTAAAAGGAATCATTGTTCATGTTAATGCGTAAAGCCTTGAATATCATTGTTTTACTTTCTCTTTTCGATATTTTTTAATTTCTGTCTTTCTTTTCATAGTTCTCAGCTTCTATAGGAACATTGTATTAACATTTCATATAATAGTTAAAGTTGTGTGTTTTGGGTTCTAATGCTCATTTTCCAAATTAAGCATGACCATAAATTAGTGAGCATGCTCGTTATTTCATTAATGTTTCAACTTATTCGTTGTATAATATATGCATATATTTATGCGAACTGCACATGTATTATGTTATGCTTTTTCCAGGATCATCTTTCACTCGATCGTGCTTTACAACCATTAATTACTCAATCGTGCTTTACATCCATTAGGTATCTTATTAGTTGTGCTTTACATCCATTACGCATGTATGATGTATAACTTCGGATACATACAATATAACAACCCAAACTCCCTCTATCTCCGAAGAGATGGATGAAGGCGGATTGAGTTGAGAACACGACAATCAGGATGCAAACAGAAAAAACATTTCATTGTCATTGCAACAATGTACATCATAGTACAATAATGTAATAGAGTATGAATAAATAATATATATTTGATAAATATCAGAGATTTAAATTACAAAGCAGCGGAAAAATAATACATAACACAACAGAAAGAAATACACCGATACAGAGCTTTCCAAATATAGCTCCAGCTGTAAATCCAGGATCCTGTATAAAGAAAAAAATCTGCAAAACCATAACTACTAGTTGCCCGTGTGGAAAACAGGGGCACCCAGAGTTTAGGTTAAAACAAAAAACTCCAGGTAAGTCATGGGACTCGTGTGAGAACTAAAACAGCTATTAGCTTGATTTTAAGGTTAGATAAATCAAGGGACCACGCCGCATATCACGGAACGGGTTTAACCCCAAGAATACCAGTGCATAAAACATACAGCGCAATGCTAAACAGAAAAATGAAGCTATTATAAGATTCAGGTCCCATCACAAAAATACAACGCAAGCCAGAGGATAGAGTTTTACCTTATAATAGCCAAAAATGCTTGGTACGTGAAACTTCATATTGTATTATTACTACAAGTGAAGAAATCAACTTCAAATATAAATGTACCAATCATAGGCGGCATAGGTACCCATATATTATGTCGCCAAAAAATATATTCACAACTAAAATCGTGAAATCACGTATTGGAAATTGGATTTCCATTTATGAACCAAGGCAAACGATCGTCCTTACACATTCGAGCCTCTCTAGCCCGAGCCTAAGGATACAGACGCAACTGCACCTGCGGTTAGTGACAGAGCCGGTCATCCGTTGATGATTGGCAATACCCTAAACTATATGTTAGCCTGCCCTATTGGGCATGAAATCTGGTCAATATATCGACCAAAACATCCATCGGTCCATAGTGACCGATATATATGAGGCGCCTCGCAATCCATCATCCAGTAACAATAAGTAACATCCACATGAGTAAACAGTATGAGCTTCATACCATGACATTACTCCTAGCTAGAAACTAACATATGTCCATAATGTGAAGTCCTCATTCCATTTCTGGTTCATACTGGGGTGTGAAGCTCGCGAATTAATGCTACACAAAGTTATGCTAATTAAAGTTGTGCTTTGATCATCAACCACAAGAATCTGCTTTTCAACAAAAGCCTTGATAATTTGCATCTCAGCATACCAAACAGTCATTCCATACCGTACCACTGATTTCCACCAATACATAACCTCTAAGCTCGTACGTCTTAGAGAAGGGTGTTAGGCAAGAGAATAAATTCTCCGCCAGCAAACAAACATATATTTAGAAGAGATCAACAATACAATTCGAAATACAATGTTAGACATGTAATCCTGTCTTTAACTGGGTTAAAGAACCATTGTCGTTTAAAACACGGTTCACGATAAACCCAAAATCACATTCCATTAATTATGGAATCTTCATGGAAAACAAATCAATATATAATCGATATCAATTTCCGTATCCGACTAATAATATAAATGGAATAGCGGCAAAGCCTTTTAAATTCCATATACAGTAATAGTCTTTCTCCACAAAAGCTCACTTCGATTATTACCAAATCGAATTCCATTCCATCCCAATTTATTTTATTAAACTGGAAAACTTTACTTTGGAAAATTCCATTAATCTTAATTAAAAGATTTATATATTCCAAATCACATTTCACTGTTAATCGGGTTAAAGAACGAATGTCGTTAAAAAAACACTTCACAATAAACCCAATTCACATTCCATTTTATTCCAATTACTAAACATAATTGGAAACTCTAATAATCTTAATTAAAAGATCTATTCTTTTCACAACGGAGTTTAAGAACAGTGTTACTGAGGACACCATTCACAGCGAACCCAAAATTCAATTTAATATTAAATATAAGGCTCTAAATAGAAATTATACCGGTTTATATTCAATATCAAATTCTGAAACCAACACATATCATATGGGGAATAATGATATATATCTATCTTCCAAATTCCTCCACAATATCCGTATAGTCACGGAATCTAATATTGAAATATTTTGGAGATGATTTCTATTTAAATCCATTCCAATTTATATATTAGAAATTTCTGGTTTTATTAAAACCCTTTATAATCCAATTTATTTATTTAAAAATTATTGGATTTCAGATCTAGTTAATAACTAGTTCATTTTTATAAAAATGTTTTTTTATCTTTACAAACATGGCATTTTCCGTCCAAATTCTTTTCAAATCATTTATTATGATTTTACACAAATTATTAATATTTTTAATAATTTATTAAGGCACTTTTAGTCGATTTCCATAAACGGTCATCGAACTGCACTTACAGTGACCTTTTCCAAATTTGATTTGGACATAATTCCAAATCCAACCATTAGATTTCAAATATCTTATATTATTGGAAAGATCTTTTCGATTCGAACCCAATGGTTCCAGTTTTAGGAGAATCCGATGGTCGGATCTCCCGTAATGTCAATTCGAAGTCAATGGTCGAAATTCGCGAACGGTCACGGCGCGACGCGTTCTATTCAGGCCATTAAATATATATAATATATATATTTCGTCGATTTCCTTTTAAAATGTATTTTATAAATCGTTTATAAACTCTTTTTAAAATGATTCCCACTTTTATTTCAATTTTAAATCAAAATTGTATATTCCTTATCATTATAATATTTAAATGATAATATTTTGAAAATATCTAATTTTGAAATCATTTCCTTTCCGATATTCGTTATAAAAATGAATAAAATCGATATAAATATCATTCGCGTTAAAATGACGCAAATCTAATCAATACGGCTTCATATATTTTAATATATTCGTGTCCATCCCAAATCGGACATCAAAATCATATTTTAATCCTTTACAGAATATTATTTTAAAACTATATAGAATAATAGTTTAAAACTATACTGAATATTAATTTAAAACTATACTGAATATTAATTTAAAACTATTCGTTATTTCTGAATTGGGATCAGACTCAATCAATTACCATATAAATATATTTATATGGATTTCCATATATCTCATGTATTCACAATAATAGTAAATAATCATTAAACATCCACACATCATCCAAAGTGCATTCTACCACTGTATAAGCATTAAAATAAATAAATAACGCTTATGTAGTCTGTCAACCACCGATTGACATACAACTAAATACTGGGATTAGGGTATGTCAAATATCATCCCAATACCGGTGTGGGGTTTCAACCAACAATACTGTTTATTATTTGTGTAGTTGAGCGATGTGTAAAATTTATCGTCCCAATCAATATCAAATAAATATGTGTACGTAAATAAATCGTCCGATTTGTAAATGAATATTTATTTTCATTTCAGGAGAATTTTATGCCATTCATATATGCGTTAAAAATTATTATTTTTAACAATAAAATATTTATTTCAACACTTGACTATTTTATATTGTAAGGTCCCGTATTTTTAGCTATTTTATAATGAATATTTAAATTAGTTTTAAATACTTAATTTGAATTATCAATGAATTTTGTATTGAATATATCGATTTATATACGAATTAATATCGAATATATTGAATAATCGAATTTACAGTTAAAAACTGAATCTAAATGATTCAGTCGATCAATATATATTCTGTATTGAATGTGAACGATAATAATAATTTATTATCAATTAATTTTATTGTTTGAAATCAGATTTAATTTAATTCATCAATTTAATAGCGTTTATTCCGTATATACAACTAAATTAAATTTCAGAATCGGTTCCAAGGGGTCCAGAATGGTAAACAATGTTAGAAATAGCTTGTTATGATTTAATAGCGGTTCGAGATTGCTAATTATGGACAACAAGATATTTTGGGGATATTATATTATAAAATCAAATAAAAAATATATCCTTAAATCTAATTTATTTACCAGCCGACTTTCATTCTTTCGCAGACCTAAAAATTAAATGCGTAGACCTCTATTTCTTTTAGAGCTGAAAGTTTTGTTCCCTACTTTCAATATCAAGGAAGTCACAGTTTAATGGGAGCGTACTTTGGTTTCGCCCATTTGCTCTATAAATCGAGCCCCAACCCCGTTCTCAAATCCAATGCAGTAGTCAGCTTTTCCTTCATATTTTTCCCAATTGAAAATCGAAATCTGTTCCACCATTTTAAAAAAAAAGAGAAATTGAAAACAAAAACCGCGATTGAATCTGAGAAGTTAGTTGGAGCTCACCACCAAAGTAACGGCGCTCGCAATTTTTGTGGAAGTGGGTGTTATCGAGGGGGTTGGTTCGGAGATTTGTAGGAAGGGGAGGTCGCGGTTGTTGATTAGAAGTGGAGGGGGGGTTCAACAATGAATGAGGAGTTCGAATTGAAGGAAGGAACTGGAGTTCGTTTTCCTCCTAGTGATGAACGTGATGATCGAAGTTGGCAGATGGATGGACGAGATTTTGGGTTGCTATTTTAAGGAAAGTTAAGTGGGTATTGATTGTGATCTAGTATTGGGTGTTGGGAACAGTCGTTCTATGATTTTTGAGGGATGAACAGTTGCATGAAAACGCTGGTGGGTGAACTGGAAATAACGATAGTTGTGAGGACTACTGTGGATGGCCAGAATGGGGGCAGTGTGATGGACTTTGAGGAATATGGGTTGGAATGATCGGGGTGGTGGTGCTGTATTGCGGTTGAAAGGTAGTCAGTAAACTGTGTAGATTAGTTCATGCCACAGGAAGCTACTGCAACAGTTCGGAGAGGTGGAGTTGTTAATGACGGTATGGTGTTAGATGATATGCCAGAGAGGAATGGAGTATTGCTGTTTTGGGTTTGATTTTCGTAGTTGATCGATTAATTTTCAAGTAGCAAGGTATACCCTTTTTACAAATTTAAAATGTATAGAAAATTAATTTGTTTAGTTTAGCAGTTAATTTAAATTAATATAAATTAATCGAAAACAAAATAAAATTATCGTAGGTGCGAGTTTGATTCGGTTGAAATAAATTGAATAAATATTTATATGTTGTTGGTTGGATGATTGATTGCATTTCAGTTTATTGAAAAATTGTGGTGAGTATATATATTAGTTATTTAGGCTTCGTGGTTGTGGCTATTATATGAGTGGATGACCTTCTATACCGCGATATCCTGCCTTGAAGCAAGATTGGTATTATTTATTTTGTTTGACATTTGTGAATGCATATAAACAGGTTGGAGGAATCCAACTAGATTCCTCAAATTTATTTACTGTTGTTTACATATTTGTGTGTGATGTATGAATTGAATGGATTATTTGGGTGTTAGGATATGGAATATCACTGGCCCTAGATATTGATATTTAAAAATATCATAAAAAAAGGAGTTTAGATTTTAAAAGGAAAAGTTATTTTTTGAACCAGAAAAGTAATTTCGAATGGTTTAGAAAATACTAGCTTATTTTTTTAAACATAAAACAAATAGTCAAGTTTATAACTGATATTAAAGATTTAATAGAAAAATTACCATGGGATAATTTAGAAATGGAAAACTCAAGTGTCAATTTAAGAAGAGGAATTTATTTTTCGAAAATAGAAATGGAATTTGAAATAGAAACTTGTTTTAAATATTTAAAATAAGAAGTGAAATTTATAAACCATGTTTATAACTAAAAGAGAAGAATTTTCATTGGATAATTTATTTAAATTCAAGTATGAATTTAAAAAGGGATTTATAATTTGAAATCATTTCAGGGAAGGAAACGATGAAATTTATTTAGATGTTTGGAGTGTAAACTGAATTTAAATAAATCCTTATGGATTTATGGTTTGAATTAGACGATGTCGAATTTATAGAAATAAGATTTATTTCCAAATGATGTTGGAATTTTATTACAGAAAAATTTAAGATTTTAAATTTGAAAATAGATTCTATGCTTATATAATATAATAAAATATTTCAAATGGGAATCGAGTTTCAAATAAATTATTAATATGGAAGTTTGTTTAATAAGAAAGTTAAATTAAAAGCAATGTTTATAAATACGATAAAATATTTTTTATCGAGTAATTTGAAAATAAATTTCCAAATGTAAGAAATGGAATAGAAGGTGAGATTTAATTCGAGTTTTTGGTATTACAAGCTTTTATCTATCTCAAGATAAAAACGTTGTCAGTCAAGGTCTGAGAGGTAAATAAATACCCCAACTTGAACAACTTCACCACTATCAGGGGATTATACTAGTTTGTAATGATAAAGGAGGTTAAATTAAGTGATTATTTTTCCATAAAAGGAATTTATAATTAGAATTCAATTATATCGGATTTTATAAATAATTTAACCCTAAAGGGATTGAAATTGAATATAGAAATCTAGTTTTGAACAAGTTCATAGCGGAGTTATGAATGTGGCATAAAGAAATTGACGAGTTGAATAATCTGAATTGTGAAGTTAGATTTGGGATAACGGGCTTAATTTATTTTTAATTTAATGAAAATGGAGTTGGAATTATTTTATAAGCGAAGTTTTTAAATGGTTATATTTAATTTAATTAAAACGAACTCGCCTCAGCGTGGTAGTTCGTAATTTGGCATTCCAAACTTCAATCGAGTATATAGTACTCGATATAAGTCGGAATTTGATGAAAACAGAAACATTTGGACCTATTGAATAATAATTTTTTAGTGGAGGAGAAAAATCTGGATTATGTCTTAATGATTTTGAGTTATGTCAAAATCAAATTTTAGAAAAGTCGCTGTAAAATCGTTTAAAAACGATAACGATTTAGTTAATTAATTAAAAGGATTTTTAGTGAACAAAAATCTGAACTTCCACTACAAAACCCAGATTTGAGTTATAAATTAAATATGCAGTCAAATCGAACAGACTAACTGATTAATGGGACAAAATTAGATTTCGATTACTTAATGAAGTTGACTGATTAAAGCAAATTAGTTAAAGAACCAGTGGGTGGGACTAAATGTGGTGAAATCAAAATAGTTGCATGGATTTGAAATGAAATGGGAATGCAGATTTGTGTGTGTGTACATATATATATCAGACAGGTATGGGATAAAGTGAATGAAGAGTATAAGATTATAATTTAAGTGCCTGACAAAAAGGTACATGTTTAAATTCCATATGAGTTTTATGTGCTGTATGCATGTATCGGCAAGCCTCTTGGCTTTTTGATTTTCTTTTTGAATGGAAAGGGCCTAGAGAGGCGGGTTGGGTTTTGAACTATTGACCGATACAAAGGAGCTACTGGCGAAATTTTCCGGAAATTTAAGGAGTTAGATTTTTTTTTTAAGAAAGTTTGATTACTAGAAATCAATGTATCGATAAATATAGAAAACCCGATATGGAAACGAACATGAAATATTAAAAAGGTCCAGCGATTTGTTTGATGTATGTTTGTTTTCCTTGATTGTCAAATCACCGGCTATTAAAGATTTTTGACCATCGCTATCAATACTGAGAGACCGGTTGGATTTATTATCCGAAAACCAATCCGTATAGGCATAGGCGTTGCAAATTAGATTATGCTGAAGATAATGGAAGACAGGGTGAAATGCAAGGGCTGGTAGAGTATTCCTTACGGATCACATAAGACGATCTTTTCAAGATATTACGTCTGGTGGTGGAGGAATTCGTTTCTCTTAGCTTTTACACCCATAATATTTTTGAGAAGATCAACTAGTGATTTGACGGGTTTGACGATGTAGCATTCAAAGTGAATGGTGGGTAGATGTTCAGAAAGATAGACGTAGCCTCAAGCCTCACAACCGGGAAATGAAAAAAATCGGGCAGGCAGCATGGCTAGTTGGGTCATACCTAAGCAGGGTATATTTGTCACTGATCTAGAGAAGAATTCAATTATTTGTTCTTCTTTCGATTCTGTATCTTAAGGATTACGGTTGGACGGCCGACAACCGCGGGTGACAATATATTCGCTACACTCAAGCTAGATGAGTGGGCAGTCACGTGTGGCCGTGTTGCAAGATGTTCTTGCTGAACCCTAGTGTATCCCCTCTAGAGTACACTGATCGGGTGGTGGTCCCATACCTTGTCATAGTTGGAATCCAATCTCCAATAAGCGCCCTACGGTTTTTGATTTTATATTATGTATGTGGAGCGTGAGATGCAAGCGTTCTACTATCTAATTATTTATTTGATTAGACATTATTATAATGTCACTGGGTTTGGATATCGAAATGGTTTGGTTATAGTAAGGTAAAACCATGCATGTTTATGTATGGGCTGGTCTTACTATTACCCTTTCTTTCAAAAGATTTTTCAAAGCTAAACAATATGGTTGGAGTTTACTCACACCGGTCCCATGACTTACTCAAAGTTTATTTTGTTTGTTTTATTTCCTAAACTCTTGGGTGCCAAAATTTGTACGGGCAGTCAAGTGTTTCAGGCTTTTACAGATACACTTGGAGGTGCTTTAAGCAGGAGGCTTCACCATTAGTTATTTAGAGATATTTCCACTATATCAAATGTTGTGTTGTACTCTGATAATGGTATGTATATATGATACAAAATTTTGTATTTCAAAAGCTATGTTATACAGTATATTTTATTCCTTCTGCAGTGAGATTATGTTTTGTTAGTTCTGTTTTATCTTCTATCTGTTCCTTTTTTTTAACCCTAATGACTCGTATTTCTGTATTATTCGAGTTGGACGTGTGTTGTATTAGTCAACTCAAATAGTACGGATTTGCAGGCCGTTACGTATATAGTTCATACATTCAATAAAAATGATATTTTTATAGTTCAAATATTTATTCACAATCATCATCCAAATTTCCATAATACAATCCAAACAAACAACCATGGTTTGTACAATAAATAGTGTCAGGGGCTACTAGTCTGCAACCTAAAATATATTTGACTGTAAAATAAATTGAGTGATAAGTTGTTCTCACCTTTGGTTTCGACTCCGTCATTCTTTAGCGGACGATTTGGATTTGGATTTGTTTCCAGTCGGTTCCATCGTAATCAGTTTCATGCGGTTTATGTTAAAAATCACATTTTTAATAATGCTGTTTATATTTTAAAAATCCCATTTTTAATGCAATGTAATCTATATAAAACTCACATTTTTATAAATGATATTTATGTATTAAAATCATATTTTTATATCCCTGTTTATATATATATATATATAATCACATTTTTATTCAAAGCTATATATGTAATAAAAATCATATTTTTATTAAAGCTATTTGTATAAAAATTCGTATTTTTAAGTCAATTTTATTTTTATAAAAATCATATTTTTAAATCAATGTTATATTTATAAAAATCATATTTTTAAATCAATGTTATATTTATAAAAATTAGATTTTTATTATAATGCTATTTTACTTTAAAAACTGAAAATAAAATTCCATCTTATTTATTTTAACATCTGTAAATAAATACACTGCTTATTTAAATTAAAAGCTGAAAATAAATATCAGTTAAACTGTCTTCTAACTATATTAAAAATTCTATTTTTATTCTATGCTGTTTGTCTTTTCTTTTCTTTATAAAAAAACAACATTTCCAAAAAAAAGTTACTTATATTTTAAAAACAACATTTCTAAAACCTTAAATGATTTAATTACATAATTAATAATAATAATAACCAGAAATAAAAATAAAAATCAAGTTTTTAATTACCGTAAATACTTTCCTTTCTTCTTCCCATCGTATACACTGTATTGCATAAACCCATTTGAAGAAAACACGTCAGCTAGGGCTGGAAATTGCCATCGCCACACTTCGCTGTAACATGATCTGAGTATACCACGTGAAGCGCCTACCCGAGAGCTTCTCCCCTCCGGTGGCGTGATGAACTCGGTGCACCACGTTGGCCTGAAAAGGCGCGCGAACGTTGGCGCTTTGGGGGCGCAATTTCTCCCAATTCGATCAACTAAATTTCATCATACTTAAATGGATGGAAAGATCACAAAAATCTCTGCGAAATCTGCGCTGAATGTTTCCCGCATTGAATTGGGGATTGTGAGATTTTTAACGAAGAAATATAGAGCGTTTTTAGCCCTCGGAATGTACAGTGGCGGCCGAAAGAGACAATGAAAGATCAGGGTTTTAATTTTTTTTCTATATACATATATATATATATATATATATATATATATATATATATATATATTATTCACTTTAAAACTCCAAATCATCACGAACTCCAAATCAAACCCAACGACTGTCGCCCCTAGCTAAATACCCCCCTTACGAGCATAATGAGCTATGTTTCGTAAGCCAATTCTACTGTTTCGATCAATTTTTATCAAAATTAAAATATAAAACTATATGTATTGAATTTAAACGTGCATTTTAATTTACCGGGGCCGCATACTGACTCAAAAAATTCCAGAAAAATAAATCTAGCTATGTTTTTGTGATACGGTCCTAACAAAACTAATTTGGAGACCATTTGAAAAGTGGTCATTTCCTAGTCCAGCGAATTCAAACTAAACTGACCAAACGCGTTTAAATTTACCACGCTCGCATATTAATTCCAAAAATTATGAAAGTTGGAATCTAACAATAATTTGACATTCTGGATCCAACAAAAGTGGTTTTGTCGAAAACGGAGGTCGTTTGCAAAATGGTTATTTTTAAGGGCCATATATATATTATATTAAAATATATATAAATTCTATAGCGACTACTTTAAATTTTAAACTGGACATAACTTTCAATTTATATTATGAAATCAGGAATTTTCACATTCGTTAGAAAGATATGATTAAACATATTCAAATAAGGTTTTACTGAAATCTGATTTATTTTGAATCATGCACATTCAATTGAAATTTAAAATCGAATTTTTAAACTACCACGCCATTTCAGGCTCATTTTATAATTAAAATAAATTTATTCGTTATAACTTCGATTACAATAATTTTTTAGTTGTTATTATTTAAAATAAATCATTTTAAATATTCAAAATCCATTTAAACTACTAAAATAAAAATTATAAATTGGTTCTGAAAATCCGGGTTGTTACATACCACTTCCAGGATTTTAGAGAACTGCACATGTAGCCATTATGGATGAACGTCAATAGAGAATGCAAGTTCTTACGGATAATAATGTTATTATTGAAATGACAAAGTTTTGCAATGTTGCCTACGTCAAAATGTTGCTCGAACTTCTTGCGTACATGATTAGGTATAGATTATATTATGGATGAAATTTGATTATATTAGAAAGTAAATTGAGGTCATTCTTCCATAGATCTCCTCTGCAGAACCAGGAGGTGGAGGCAGTTGCTAAAAATAACATTTACGATAGTGGTGCATTTTGTAATCTTGGTAAAATTATATTTCCACATTCAGAGCGTAGTTCATTTCTGCATAAGAAAAGCTCACAGCTTCTTATTGCGCATTATATGACCATTATTTTCAACATACACGGGGATAGATGGGTTAGATGTTTTCCTTTTCTTTTACTGTAAATTCATGTTTACTGTTATCTTAATTGTTAGATGGGAATCTGTTAGTCTATTGTGTTAGTGTATTTTTTTTTACTAGATCTGATGTTTTGTATGTTATAGTTTATATGTAATTAAGAGATTTTTATTGGGAACACCTTGCTGTCAGCTAGGTTATTTGGATTACTAAGAAAAGCTCGTATTTTATATACCCTTGAAGTAGTAGTTATTTGATGGTAGATGTTTGGATAAAGGTGGACATTTGCTTTATTCATGTTTGGTTAATTACCAGTCCTGTTTACAAGCACATAACCGTTAAACTAGCCCATAGCTGAGCACATAATCGAGCCAAAACCAAACCCATAACTAATCCTATAACCGAGACCATAAGTGAGCTCTTAAACAAGCTTGTAATCGATTTTATAACTGAGCTCTTAATCGAGGTTATGATGTAGCTTGTAACCGAAATTAGTTATTTATATTTTATATTTTCTAATTTAGCTTTTATATTAGCTCATAACTGAGGTAATAACCAAGAGCACATAACCACGGTCATAATTTAGGTCATAATCAAACTTTTAACCTTGCCAATGGGCACATAACCGAGCCAAAACCAAACCCATAACTGATACCGTAACCGAGCCCATAACCGAGCACTTAAACAAGCTTGTAATTGAATTTACAATTGAGTTCTTAATCGATGTTATGATCTAACTTGTAACTGAGTTTAGTTATTTATATTTTATTCATATTTTATATTTTATGTTTCATAATTTATATTTTATATTTTATACTTTATATTTTATATATTATTTTATATTTTATACTTTATATTTTTTTAATACTTTATATTTTATAGTTTATATTTTATATATTCTAATTTAGCTTTTATATTTTATATTCTCTAATTTAGCTTTTATTTCATAACCGATCCAATAACCAAGCCCATAACTAAGATCTAAACCTAGCTCATGACTGAGGTAATAACCGAGCACATAAACATGATCATAATTAAGGTCATAACCAAACCTTTAACCTAGCCCATAACCGAGCCCACAACCGGGCACATAACCAACCCAAAACCAAACCGATATCTGATCCAATAACCGAGCTATAACTGAGCTCTTAAACAAGCCTGTAATTTAATTTACAACTGAGCTCTTAATCGAGGTTATGATCTAGCTTGTAACCGAAATTAGTTATTTATATTTTATTCATATTTTTCATTTTATAATTTAGCTTTTATATTAGCTAATAACCGGGGTAATAACCGAGCACATAACCACGGTCATAATTGAGGTCATAACCAAACCTTTAACCTAGCCCATAACCGACCCAATAACCTGGCACATAACTGAGAAAAAACCAAACCCATAACTGATCCCATAACCAAGCCCATGATCGAGCTCTTAAACAAGCTTGTAATTGAATTTATAACTGAGGTCTTAATCGAGGTTATGATCTACCTAGCCCATAAGTGAGCTCATAACGGAGATCTAAACCTAGCTCAGAACTGAGGTAATAACCGAGCTCATAACCACGGTCATAACTAAGGTCATAACCAAACCTTTAACCAAGCCCATAACCGGGCTAAAATGAAACCCATAACTGATCTAATAGCCGAGCCCATAACCGAGCTCTTAAACAAGCTTGTAATTGAATTTATAATTGAGCTCCTAATCGAGGTAATGATCTACCTTGTAACTGAAATTAGTTATTTATATTTTATTCATATTTAATATTTTATACTTTATATTTTATATTTTATAATTTTATTTTATACTTTATATTTTGTATTTTGTATTTTATTTTATATTTTCTAATTTAAATTTTATATTTTATATTTCCTAATTTAGCTTTTATTCCATAACTGAACCAATAACCGAGCCCACAAGGTACCCGATAAGGCCTTGCGTTCGAATGTCTTTAACGTGTCATAGGTACCCGCTCGGTTAATTAATCCCTACTGGGTACTGAATCGTTGATGAAGTACTCGACTAGGCCTTATGTATGAATGTCTTTAACATGTCATATGTACCAGATTAGGCCTTGCGTCCTCATGTCTTTAACATGTCATAGGTACCCGCTCGGTTAATTAATCCCTACTGGGTGTAGAATCATTGATGAAGTACTCGATTAGGCCTTGCGTCTGGATGTCTTTTACGTGTCATAGGTACCCGATTAGGCCTTGCGCTCTGATGTCTTTTACATGTCACAGGTACCTGATTAGGCCTTGTGTTTGAATGTCCTTAACGTATCATAGGTACCCGCTCGGTTAATTAATCCCCACTGGGTATAGAATCGTTGATGAAGTACTTGATTAGGCCTTACGTCTGAATGTCTTTAATGTGTCATTGGTACCCTCTCGGTTAATTAATCCCTACTGGGTATAGAATCGTTGATGAAGTACTCGATTATGCCTTGCGCCTGGATGTCTTTAACGTGTCACATGTACTCGATTGGGCCTTGCGTCTGAATGTGTTTAACGTGTCATAGATAACCGCTCGATTAATTAATTCCTACTTGTTGTAGAATGGTTGATGAAGTACCTGATTATGCCTGACGTCCAGTTGTCTTTTAAATGTCATAGGTACCCGATTAGGTCTTTCGCTCAGATGCCTTTTACGTGACATAGGTACCCAAGTAGGCCTTGCATCCAAATGTCTTTAACATGTCATAGGTACCTGCTTGGTTAATTAATTCCTACTGGGTGCTAAATCATTGCTAGGGTACCCGATTAGGTCTTGCGTGCGAAAGTCTTTTACATGTCATAGGTACCCGATTAGGCCTTGCGTGCGGAAGTCTTTTACGTGTCACGGGTACCCGCTCGGTTACCTAATTCCTACTGGGTGCAGAATCGTTGTTGGAGTACCCGATTAGACATTGCGTGCGGAAGTCTTTTACGTGTCGTACACTACTACAAAAGTGGGCATATTCGACACTATTTTACTGTGGCCGTAGATCAAAAAAGCGTTGCAGTAGCCCCTTTTTTCAAATAGGCAACACCAGGGGGGCGTGGCATCCGCGGCCGTTGCATTAGCCATCTAAGGCAACGCTTTAGCACATCTACTGCCACAGAAAGAAAGTGTTGCGTTATAGACGTAATGCAACACTAATTGTACATAATGCAACATTATTCAGCGTTGCTTGAAAATTAGTTAGATCCTGGGTACCAGATCACGATAGCGGCGGCCACGTCAGCTTTCCATGTCAGCTGCCACCGTGTCACACGACACGTCAGATCTCCACGTCAGCTGCACACGTGTCACATGCCATGTCAGCTGTGGCATTTACGTGCCACGTGGACTTACTACTATTTTACGTAATGCAACATCACTGTATTATGGAATGCGACACCATTATCTTGAAACACGACATCAGGAAAAAAGCAAATGCAACAGTAAAAGAAGGCAAATACAACGCTTTAATTATAAATTTTGCAATATCAGTTTTTTACATAGAAGAAACACATCCGTTACATTCATCATCACATTCAAACCTTCAATACATACCGCCTTCAATACATCCGATCAAATATATAACACATACGATCAAATACATAATTTAAAAGTAGTAAAAGTGCCAACACATACCACCTTCAATACAAGTGCCAATAAATACGATTAGTGTGCATTCTACAAAGTAGCAATGCCATGAACCAGAAACTGTATCTCTATGTCATTTCAGGTCCTCCACTTGCCGGCTGTATCTCCCCTCGTCATTTCAGATCCTGCAATTTGAATTTACAAGTTATTAATTTGATAAGTGCATATGTGCTGTGTGCATGCATCTGTGCATTTGGCCATCTAATTAACTTATAAATCTTAGTGAGTTACGCATACAATTATAACAGTTGACCAATCAACATTGGTCACTACGTGCCACCTCATCAGAAATAGAATTGAGTATGCTTCGTCTTCTGTGCAAGCATTTCCAGTTCACATATCTGCCTGACACCATCCATTGGGTCCCTCGCACATCCTTTCCAGCGTCAGAACATCATCTCCTCCATATCCCCTAAACCCCAATCTTCGAAATTTTAAAAAGAAACAAAAACAATGGACTCGTCTCTACACATCACAGCCACTGTTATTAAGGGACATTGGAATTTCGAAGTTGTGCAAGATGTTCTTAAGGTGGCTCTCAATCATAATTCGTGGCCTATACGGGTAATACCCAACAACTCTTTTCTAGTATCATGCCCATCGTACAGAATTCGTGATCATGCCCTAATGTTGAAAGTTTTTACAAAACCTGGTGGTGCTATTTACCTGCAATCATGGTCTGATGAAGAATTTGAGCCCTCACCAGCGTTAGAAGTGGAATCATGGGCTAAAGTTGATGGCTTTCCCGAGTTCCTAAAGAGTAATGTTCCTGCTGTTGAAGAAGTAATGAAGCCAATGGGACGTGTGCTTGCAATTGACGACTGTTACTGGTCTCAGTATGACCATACATCTTTCTACCTGAAAATGCAATTTTATGAAGGCATTGGCAATATAAATACTTTTGCTGCTCAAATCAATAACAAGGTTTACTTCATTAAGGTTCAGCGCTGTACCCATGCTCATCCTGGGACAAGGCCTGAACTTCTTTTTGTGAGCAATAGGGAGGAAGAGGTGGTTCCATGTTTGCATCATTACGGATGGGAATGGGAAATGGATTCAGATGAAAGATTTAATGCAATGATACAAGAAGCTGCTGAGCTACCCCCCTTGCCAAGCTTATTTCCGGAAGCCGCCCATGACATACATGTTGATAACCAAGCCCCAATGAACCAGAGGAATGATCAGTGGGTAGATATAGAAGTTGATCTGGAATTTGACTGGCCAAACTACCTCACCCCTTGTCCTGATGCTGCGGGTCCATCACATGCGGCTGCTCACTTCGGACCGGCTCTCCCACAGCCGCAAAGCCCCAACGAATCAGTTGGAAGTTCCACTGCCCCGCAACCCTGATCTGGTATGAATTGATGCTACTATAATTTCATTTTTTGGATGTGTATATATTAAGTTAACTTTATGATACTTTTGGATGTGGATGTGTATGTTATTTTTTGGATGTGTATGGTATGAACTGATCAATGCTGCCTTATTATACTTGTGCGTGTGTATATACTTGTGCGTGTATGGTATGAACTGATCGATGCTGCCTTATGATACTTGTGCGTGTGTGTATACTTGTGCGTGTATGGTATGAACTAATGTGTATTGTATGGACTGATGCTGCCTTATAATACTTGTGCGTGCGTGTTAGATACGGGTATTTGTATCACAAAACCGCAGTGCGACACATGTATTTGTATCACAAAACCTCAAGCATACAGTTGTATGTCATTTTTTGGATGTGTATGGTATGAACTGATGCAAAACTGAGCATATGTTTCCAAAATCGAAACATTGAAATTGGTAGTTTCCAAAATCAAATGGAAAATACCTGTGCGTGTTATAAGATACGGGTGAACGACTCGTCCGGATCGGGAAATTGTTAGCCTCAAGCACACCGCAGTGCAAACACACCGCATTACTACACATGTATATGTATCACAAAACCTCAAGCATACAATTATATGTCAGTGTAAATGAACGCAAAGTGCAAATCACTTTCGACTGTACAGTCCCCATTCCTTAACTAGCTCGATCTCTATAATAAACCAATGTCTTTTTCATGCCAATAGCCCGGTTCTCATGGTTTATTGCTGGGTACAATTTTCGAATAAACCTCAGCATAATCCCAAATCCCAAATCAATGGTCAAAGCGCAACTAATTACTCATAATCTAATATTTCATCGACTAATCACTCATAAGCGAACGGGTTTCCCTAAGTTTGGGATGTCCAAGCAACTTATTACTCATAAGCGAATGGGTTTTCCAAAGTGTAACAAATGAACTACTTACTAATTACTCATAATCCAATCTATAATAAGCGTAACTAATTCACAGTGCTATACAAACTGAACCTGAGTGAAAAAACTGGCGATGTCAATGCCCTGAGCAATCAAAGCTAGAAAGCATTTCAAAGCTTCAACCTTTTCAGAATAGAATTTGCTGTCGAGGAGAGGAGTGATACTGACGTGAATTTAGGTTTAAATTTTTGTCAATAGTAAAAAGGGGGAAAACGATTAGATGATAGAGAAGAAAACAATTTCGTGAAGGGAGAAGATCGCGCCAAAATTTCGTCAAAATAATGCAATGACGTGGCTGTCAATGATTGGATGATGGCTATCGTTAAGATCATCAGACCAACAGATGGTTTGAACCGTTGGATTAATCTTGCATCTACGGTTGGGGTTTTAATATATTGATAAGGCGGATCACTGAGCTGGATTATATATATGTAATGCTACGCTTTTAACTGGTGTTGCACGTCAAAACACTAGAATTCCCACCGCAACAGTGCATTCACATATAATGCAACAACATATGAATATTGTTGCAGAAGATCAAAGAAAGCATAGCTTTCGCCACACTTTTCATGCAACGCACACAAATTAGTGTCGAATATGCCCACTTTTGTAGTAGTGGTAGGAACCTGGTTGGGCGTTGCGTGCGGATGTCTTTCACATGTCACGGGTACCTGCTCGGTTTACTAATTCCTACCGGGTGTAGAATCAATGTTGGAGTACCCGATTAGGACTTGCATGCGGAATTCTTTTACGTGTCACAGGTACCCGATAGGCCTCAAGTGTGGTAGTCTTTTACGTGTCACGCATGCCCGTTCGGTTAACTAAGTTCTACTGGGTGTAGAATCGTTGTTGGAGTACCCGATTAGGCCTTGCGTGCGATAGTCTTTTACGTGTCATAGGCACCTGATTAGGCCTTACGTGCGGAAGTCTTTTACGTGTCTCGGGTACCCGCTCTGTTAACAAATTCCTACAAGGTGCAGGATCGTTGTCGGTGTACTTGATTAGGCCTTGTGTGTGGAAGTCTTTTATGTGTCATAAGTTCCCGATTAGGCCTTGCGTGCGGAAATCTTTTACGTGTCATAGGTACCCGATTAGGCCTTGCGTGCAGAAGTCTTTTACGCGTCATGGGTACCCGTTCGGTTAACAAATTCCTACTGAGTGCATAATCGTTGCGGGAGTAAACGAGTACATAATCGAGCCCATAACTGAGTTCATAACCGAGCTCATAATTGAGTTTTTAACCAAACCTCTAACCGAGCTCATAATTTATATTTTATACTTTATATTTTGTAATTTTGAATTTTTTCCATAACCTATCCAATAACCGAGATATAAAGCTAGCTCATAACTGATGTAATAACCGAGCTCATAACTATGGTCATACTTGTGGTTATAACCAAACCTTTAAACTAGTCCGGATCCCATAGCCGATCACATAACCGAGCCCATAACCGAGTCTATAACCGGGCCCATAACCGAGACCCTAACTGAGCTCATAATTGAGGTCTTAACCAAACCTATAACCAAGCTCATAATTTATACTTTATATTTTATTTTTATGTTTTATACTTTATACTTTTTACTTCATATTTTATATTTTGTAATTTGTACTTTATACCTTATATTTTATGCTATATACTTTATATTTTATATTTCATACTTTCTACTTTATACTATATACTTTATATTTTGTAATTTTGAATTTTTTCCATAACCTATCCAATAACAGAGGCCTTAAGCGAGATCTAAATCTAGATCATTACTGAGGTAATAAACGAGCTCATAACCACAATCATAACTGTGGTTATAACCAAACCTTTAAACTAGTCCATAACTGAGCCCACAACTGAGCATATAACTGAGCCAAAATCAAACCCATAACTGATCCCATAACCAACCGCATAACCGAGTTCGTAACCGAGCTCATAATTGAGGTCTTAACCAAACATTTAACTCGGTACATAACCGAGCCCATAACCGAGCCAAATCCATAACTGATCCTATAACCAAGCCCATAACTGAGCTCTTAAATGAAGGTTATAATCTAGCTTGTAACCAAAATTAATTATTTATATTTTGTTCATATTTTATATTTTTTTAAATATATTTTATACTTTATATTTTATAATTTCTAATTTAGCTTTTATTCTAAAACCGATCCAATAACTGAGTCCATAAACGAGATATAAACCTAGCTCATAACTGAGGTAATAACCGACCTTATAACCACGGTCGTAATTGTGGTCATAACCAAACCTTTAACCTAACCCATAACGAAGACCACAACCGAACCCTTGTCATAACCGAGCACATAACCGAGCCCATATTTATATTTTATACTTTATATTTTATATTTTATATTTTATATTTTATATTTTATACTTTATACTTTGTATTTTATACTTTATAATTTATATTTTATATTTTCTAATTTAGCTTTTGTCCATAACTGATCCAATAACTGAGCCAATTACCGAGTCCATAAATGAGATCTAAACTTAGCTTATAACTAAGGTAATAACCGAGCACATAACCATGGTCATAATTGAGGTCATAACCAAACCTTTAACTTAGCCAATAACCAAGACCATAACGAGCCCATAACCGAGCTCTTAAACAAGCTTGTAATTGAATTTATAATTGAGGTCTTAATCAAGCTTAAGATCTGCCTTGTATTTTATAGTTAACAGTGAACAAGGGAATGGAAACAAAATATTTTGTATTTTATATTTTCTAATTTAGCTTTTATTCCATAACTGAGCCAATAACCAAGCCCATAACTGAGATCTAAACTTAGCTTATAACTGAGGTAATAACTGAGGTCAAAACCATGGTCATAATTGAGGTCATAACCAAACCTTTAACCTAGCCTATAACCAAGACCATAGCGAGTCCATAACCGAGCTCTTAAACAAGCTTGTAGTAGAATTCATAATAAAGGTCTATATAGGACTTCGCCTTGCATGACATATCGGGAGGCTTTTCGGATAATAGCACGCCTCTCGCTTTTCTTGGTCGGAAGCGTTCCATTCATCAGGAAGTTCTTTAGGGGTGTCATCCATGATTCTCTTTCTGGCTCAGTTTCCAATAAATGATCAATTTCCATCTGATCGATGCTTGGAGACTGCAGTACCTCTATCGGGACCATCTCTATGTCCTCAGGGTTATCAAAACTAGCCATCTTAGCCAACTTATCTGCCCTCTGATTCTCTGATCGAGGGAAATGTGTTATGTCGTAGTGTTTGAGGCCACCCAGCAATTTTCTCACTTCCTTCGAATACAACACGAGCCTTGGCCCTTTGACCTGAAACTCTTCATTGACCCGGTTCACAACTATCTTTGCAAGCCTAAGCCTGGCAATCAGGGCTTCGTATTCCGAGTCATTATTCGTGGCATGGAATTCTAATCTCAAAGCAAAATATATCGATCATTTTTTGGGAGTTTCAAGTACAACTCCAACACCAGATCGTCTATCATTCCTGGCTCCGTCAGTATACAGTTTCCAGGTGTTGGGGTCAACTAGTGGTTCAGAGGTATCCACTTCTTCACTCACTACATCTTCCTCTGGGATAGTAAATTCTGCCATAAAATATGCCAGCACTTGCCTCCTTATCAATCTTCGGGGCTGAAAGTTCGGATCAAACTGGCTCAACTCAATATTCCATTTGAGTAGCCTTCCTGACGCTTTTGGTCTCTGTAACACTTGTCGGAGTGGATGGTCAGTGTATACAGTGATGGGATGAGTTGAAAGTAGTGGAGAAACTTTCTAGATGCGATTAGCAGACTGTACGCATGCTTTTCTATCTTTGGGTAGTTTCGCTCTACTGCCGCTAGCTTCTTATTTACATAGTACATAGGTCTCTGGACTTTATCATCTTCTCTTACCAGGGCTGAATTTATTGCATGAGACGACACTGCCAAGTACACGAACAAGTCCCCGTGATCTACCGGCTTGGACAATATCGAGGGTTTTCCAAATGATTCAAAAGGTTCTGGAATGCTTCCACACAATCGGGGGTCCATTTGAAATTGTGCTTCCCCTGCTTTATCAAATCAAAAAATGGAATGCACTTATCTGTAGTTTAGAGGCGAATCTACTTAATGCATCTACTTTCCCAGCCAGCTCTGCACATCTTTGATTTGCCTTGGTTCTTGAATGTTCCTGATTGCTACGATCTGATCTAGATTGATTTCAATTCCACGCGAGCTAATGATAAATCCCAAGAATTTTCCAGAGGCGACTCGAAATGAACACTTCAGAAGGTTGAGCTTCATCCCATATCGTCTAAGGGTATCAAACATTTATGCTAGGTCGACGGTATGGTTGGATGATTGTCTGGACTTCACAAGCATGTCGTCCACATACACTTCCATCGTCTTCCCAATCTGACTATAGAACATCCAGTTCACTAGTCGTTGATATGCAGCTCCAACATTCTTTAGACCGAAAGCCATCAATACATAGTAGTACAGTCCTAAATCTGTGATGAAGCTGGTATGCTCTTGGTCCGAAACATGCATAAGAATTTGGTTATATCCGGAATACGCATCCATGAAGGAGAGGAGTTCGTGACCTACCATTGAATCCACCAATTGATCAATTCTAGGAAGTGGAAAACTATCTTTCAGACAAGCCTTGTTCAAGTTTGAGAAATCGACGTAGGTGCGCCATTTTCCGTTAGCCTTCTTTACCAAAACTGGTTTTAAATCCATTTGGGTAAGTTGAATCTCTGATGAATCCATTGCTCCTCAACTTCTCAACTTCTCAACTACTTCCTTTAGGGCAGCTGACCTCTCTGGGCCAAGCATTCACCTTTTCTGCTTAACAGGTGGGTGCTTCGGATTGATGCTCAACGAGTGGAGCATAATTGATGGGGATATCCCATACCTGTCAGCATGGATCCAGGCTAACACATCCAGTTTGGCTTTTAGGAAGTCAGTCAATTCTTCACACAAAGAGGGTCTAACTGGGATCCGATCTTCAAGATCTTCGCTGGGTCATTATCATCGATCGAAATATCTTCAGTCGTTTCATTAGGAGTCGCCATCCTACCCCCGGGTTCTTCCTCCTCTCCGGGATCTATATCTTCAGACAGATCTCTGGTCGGCTCCTTCGGGGCCATCTTTAATTGCTATGCTGAATTATCCTTTGCGGGTGGAGGAGTACCCTTTGGTTCTATGTTTAATCCTTTGAGCAACAATTTCAATTCTGCTATATAGCAGGCTCGTCCAGCGACTTGGCACCTCTGACTACCCCCACTCCTGCATTCGTTGGGAATTTCAATAATAGACACCAGGGCGCAATGCAAGCCCTGAATTCTAATAGGGCTGGTCGGCCCAGAAAGGTGTTATAAGGTGATACGATATCCAATACCACAAACGGAAGAATTCTCACACTCCGGCGATCTCCTTCTCCCAGAGTTACTGATAATTCCACATATCCAATTGGAGACGTTAAGGCTCCATTGAAGCCACATATCCATCCATCACAGGGCTTCAAATTTTTTGCTTCAAGCTTCATCTGATCAAATGTTTTTTAAACAGAATATTTACTGAACTTCCATTTTCCACCAAAACCTTGTGTACCAAAGCAGGACCGATAATTGCAGTGATCACTAAAGGGTCTTCTGTAGGGGAATGAACTCCGATACTATCTCTATCACGAAAGATGACATCGTCGGACATTGTTTTGTGCTGCTTTACCGAAGCTGCAATCTCAGGATTACTACACTCTCCTTTTTTGAGGTGTTTAGCCGCGTTCACATACTGATCCATTGCCCTAAAGCTGTGCCCAGCAGGATGAGGTCCTCCTACTATGGTGTTAATGATGATTTTTGTTCCTTTCTGCTGAGTAGTAGGCCTAGCGGCTGGTTGGTTTTGATTCGGGGCCTGCCCAGCTTGCCCCAAATCTCTCGGAGCAACCTTGTATTCGTCCAACTTTCCTTCACGAAGTAGTTTTTGACGTCGTCTCTCAAATGATGGCATTCATTGGTGGAGTGACCATGGGTCTGATGGAAAAGGCAAAACTTTCCTATCTCACGTTCTTTCTCCGTCGAATCTCTCGGTTGAGGCCTCTCGTACTGAAGAACATTATTGGTGTCTAGGAAAATATTCTCTAATGTATCATTTAATGGTGTGAAATTTTCAAACGTCTTGAACCGAGCTTTCTTCTGGGAACCATTCCCCCGATTCTTCTTCCGACTGTTATTCCTAGATTGGTGGCCATTACCCATACTCTTATTTCCAATGTTAACCTCTACCTTTCCTGAACTGTCGCCAGATTGTTTGATGGCCACGTTACTCTGTATATCTTATTTATTGACAGCCTTCCTCTTCCGACTGGCGTATATCTCTTCCAGACGCAAGCGAATATTATCTTTTTCATAGAATGTTTCTCTTGTCAACGGTGGCTTGCCAACTAAGTATCTTCCAAACTCAGTATCTTTGTCTACTCTGTCAATTAAGGCCATCAAGACAGTCTGCTCATGAGGATCTCTAACCTCCGTGACCGCTAAGTTAAAACGATCTAAATATGACCTCTAAGTTTCGTTAGGGCGCTGTTTAATGAGGGATAACTCAATGACATTTTTAGACCTTTGAGCATGAAGCTGGAATTGATTTACAAATCGTTCACTTAATTCCCTGAAGCTAGAGATCGATCGTGTTGGCAAGCGGGTAAACCACATTAATGCCATATACTCTAGGAATATCGGGAATGTTTTACATTTTAGTGCGTCAGGAGCAGCGACGACATTCATGTACCATGAATACTTCATTAGATGCTGAACTGGATCCGTCCTGCTCGAATAACGGTTCATAGTTGGCATGTTGAATTTCCTCGGGAATCAAACGTCTAATATGTCATCAGTAAAGGGCATATGACTACGGTTAATACCCCAATCATCGTTCCTCTGCCCACGGCTGTCTGCCATGATTTGCCTAACCATTGCTTCAACATCAGCGTTGGTCAATGTAGATTCAGGATCAGCACTCCTTGCCCTGCGGGGCCCATTGTAATAACCCGGAAATCTGGGCTAATTTGAAAATTTTATTTTGGCAATTTTAGTGAATTCTGAATATTTAAAATGAATTATTTTAAATAAAAATGACGGAAAAATTATTTTTGATGAATTTAAAATGAATAAATTTATTTTAATTATATAACGAGCCTGAAATGGCGCGGTAGTTTGAAATTTCGATTTCGAATTTCAAATGAATATACAGAATTCGTTTTAAGTCGGAATTGGACGAAACCAGAAATATCTAAATCTGTTTGACGTTATCTTTCTAACGGATGCAAGAAACTGAGATTTCACTTTAGAAGTTGAAAGATATGTCCAGTTTAAAATTCAGAAAAGTCGTTGTGGAATTTATATATTTTTTAATATATATGAACGCCTTTGAAAATGGAAATTTTGCAAACGACCTCTGTTTTCGACGAAGCCACTTTTGTTGGATCCGAGATGTCTAGTTATTGCTAGGTTTCAAAATTCATAATTTTCTGAATCAATATGTGAGCGTGGCAAAGGAAAACGTGTTTTGACAGTTTAAGTTGATTTTAATCGAATGGAAAATGGTCATTTTTCATACAGTCTCGGAATTTGACGAAATTAGTTTTCTTAGGACCGTATCGTCAATACGAAGCTAGAAAATATTTTTCGGGAATTTTTAGAGTTAGTATGTGAACCCGGCAAATTGAAATGTGCGTTTAAAATTGAATATATAGATTTAAATTTAATTTAAATGAAAACTGAACGAAACAGCTGAACTGGCTTACGAAACCTATCCCATGTGTTCGGAATGGGGGTAATTAGCTAGGGGCCAAAGTCATCGGGTCTCGTTTGGAGTTCGAAATAAAAATGTACCTTTTGAAATCAAATGGGAGAAAATATAATATTAAGTTATTATATATTTTATTTAAAACCCTCCCCCCTCTCATCAAAGCGGTCAACGCACCCTTCAAAAAAAATAAAGGGAGATCGATGAATGCAAAAGCCGCCGCCTGGCCTCCGACACGGGGCCCCTACTAGCGCCGCCTCCGGCGAGGAGCCCTCCCTCCCTCCCCAGACATCCCTCTCCTTCTTCCCTTTCCTTCGATTAAACCCCCCCCCCTCTTCTCTCCAACCCCGAAGCACCCCATGCCCTAACCCCTAAACCGCTGCGCCTACTGTACCGCAACCCCTCCCTTCCACTGACGACGGCGCACCACCTTCCCTCGACCCCCTCCGGCGAATGCAGCCCTCCCCCCTCCTCCCAAACAAAAACAGTAAGTTTTAATTAATTTATTTAGTTTCTATGTAAATGGTTTTAAAACAAAATATGAATAGCATAGTAAAGATATGAATAACATTGAAAAGGTTTAATTTTTAATTTTGAAAGGTTTTTTTTAATTTAGAAAAGGTTTGATTTTTAAATTAGCAAAGTTATGATTTTAAATTGGCAAGATTTGATTTTTTATTAAATAAAAATATGATTTTTATTTGAATGGCCTTGATATTAAAAAACGTGATTTTTATATATGAAGTAGCGTATATAAAGATTCGATTTTGATTATGAAGTTAACGAAATAAAAATATGATTTTTATATTATAGAATGAATAAAAATATAATTTTTATATTATGGAAAGAGTAAAAATACGATTTTTATATTATATAGATAGTAAAAATTTGATCTTTATTTATGTAGCGTAATAAAAATCTGATTTTTATTATATATAAGTTGAAATAAAAATGTGATTTTTTATAGCAATGATATAAAAATTCGATCTTTATATTAGAAGTAGATATATAAAAATATAATTTTTATATAGAGAATAGTGTGATAAAAATATATTCTTTATTAAATGAACACCGTTTTAAAAATAGAATTTTTATCTATATAGTAGCGGTGTAAAAATGGAATTTTTATCGATATAGTAGCTATGTAAAAATAGAATTTTGATCTATATAGTAGCGGTGTAAAAATAGAATTTTTATCGATATAGTAGCTATGTAAAAATAGAATTTTTATCGATATAGTAGCTATATAAAAATAGAATTTTTATCGATATAGTAGCTATGTAAAAAAATAGAATTTTTATCGATATAGTAGCTATGTAAAAATAGAATTTTTATCTATAGAGTAGCGGTGTAAAAATGTGATTTTTATATACATAGCAACAATATAAAAATGTGATTTTTATATATGTAGTGGCTACGGACAGTGAAATTGGCAAAAGGCGAGCGGCGAAGATTTTCTACATTAGAAGAGTCGTGGCGTTTGGTTTAGCTAATTCGGTGAGAACTCCTCACCTTTAATTTATTTCTAGTTTGAAATATATACTAGGATGCAGACGGTGTTTAGTAGCACCCGACACCCGTCGTCCACAGACCATGGACGACTTGTATGCTTGTTTATTTGATTTTGATGTGTAGTTGATTGTGTGATGTGAAATAAAATATTTATATAGTTAAAAATATTTTATAGTTGAAAATAGAATTTTTAACGTGTATTTAAAATAAAATAAATATAAACAAATCGGACGATTTGTTTATATACACACATTTGATTGATATTGATTGGGACGATAAATTTTACATATCGCCCAACTGCACAAATAAAATCTGTGTTGGATTGTTTGAAACCCCACACGGGTATTGGGATGATATATGACATACACTAGTCCCAATAATTAGTTGTATGTCGATCGATGGATTGACAGGTTGTTATAAGCGTTAAATATTTATATTTGATGCTTATACAGTGTAAAACGCACTTTGGATGATGGTTGGGTGTTTATCGTCATTGTTGTATATATGAATTTGATGAAATCCATATAACTGAAATTATATGGTAATTGACTGTGTCTGATTCCAGTTCAGAATTATCGAATAATTTAAAAATAATATTCTTTGAATATTGAAATGTGAAGCAGTGTTAAGTAGTTACACGCCATTTTAACACGAACGGGAATGTTGTCGATTTTATAATGAATATTGAAAGTAATTTCAAAATCAAATATTTTGAAATGAATTCGAATGGAAATTGAATAGAAACGAACTTGAATTGAAACTTAACAGAAAATGAATTCGAATTGAAATTGAATAGAAAATGAATTCGAATTAAATTGAATAGAAATGAATTCGAATTGAAATTGAATATAAAATGAATTCGAATTGAAATTGAATAGAAAATGAATTCGAATTGAAATGAATTTGAAGTTTGAATTGAACCGAAATGAAATTAAAACGAATTTATATTGAAAAATTCAATCTTGATTTGAATTTGAAAAGGGAGTTGAAATCATTTTGAAAACGAATTTAAACGATTTATAAAATACGTTTTGAAAGGAAATCGACGAAATATATATAATATATATATTATATATATAGAATGGCCTGAATAGAACGCGCCGCGCTGCGGTAGTTCGTGAATTTCGACCATTGACTTCGAATGGATATCACGGGAGATCCGACCGTCAGATTCTCCTAAAACCGGAACCGTTGGGTTCGTATCGAAAAGAGCTTTCTAATGAATATTAGAGATTTGAAATATAATGGTTGGATTTGGAATTATGTCCAAATCAAATTTGGAAAAGGTCGTTGTAAGTGCAGTTCGATGGCCGTTGATGGAAATCGACTATACGGGCCTTGATAAAACTATAAAAAAATATCAATAATTTGTGTAAAATCATAAGAAATGATTTGGGAAGAATTGGGATGAAAAACTCCATATTTGAAAAGATAAAAATAGATTTTTATCGAAATGAACTAGTTTTGAACTAGAATAATAATTTATTTATTTTTAAAAATAAATAAATTGGATTTGAAATGGTTTTGAAAATAACTAGAATTTCCAATAATTGAATTGGAATGGATTTGAATCGAAATCATCTTCGGAATAGTTCAATGTTGGATTTCGTGATTATAGAGATATTGTTATGGAAATTTGAAAGATATATTTATATCGTTATTTCCAATACGATATTTGTTGGTCGTAGATTTTGATATTGAATATAAGCCAATATATTTTCTATTCAAAGCCTTGTATTTAATATCAAATGTGATTTGGGTTTGTCGTGAATGGTGTCTTCATTAACACTACTCTTAAGCCCAGTTGAGAAAAAGATTAAATTTTTTATTTATATTTAATGAAGTGTACCAATTAAATAATATTTAATTGGAATTGAATTAGTATTGATTTTTGGGTTTATCGTGAAAAGTGTTTTAAATAACACTTGTTCTTTAACCCGATAATTAATGGAATGTGATTTTGGGTTGTCGTGAACGGTATCTTCAATAATACTTTTCTTAGACCCAAAAGAGTTAAGAAAATCAGAAACTAACTCGAGATTAGTTAAGTTGAATGGTTTCTGGGTATTGATCTAATGTTGGTTTCGGCCTTCGGGGTTAATACTTAGGGAATTGCTCACTTGCTAATTTACGGTTAGGGACTGATTGAAATGTGATGTGATTTTGGGGTTTATCGTGAACCGTGTTTTAAAAGACACTGATTCTTTAACCCAGTTAAAGATTAAAACTAAGTGGAATTTTAATGAATCTTTAATTAGATTGAAAAGATCGAGAATGGAGTATCACCAGTTTTACTCCAGGCGGTAGTTAAATCTTTAATTAGATTTGAACGTGAAATGGTAATTGAATTTACCGATAACACCGTGGTGTTAGATATGAAGTATGACCAGTTTTACTTCATGGGATATATAGGTTAGGATTGGGAAATAAAATAAATAATTACTTCGGTGTGGTTCGCTAATCCCGACTAGTTTGAATTGATATTCAAAAGGAGATTAAAGAATAAATTTAAAGAATTTATCTTTGATGAAATTATTGGGAACCTTTCCCTAGGGATGTGAAATTTAGAAACTAACTATAGGTTAGTTAAGAAGAATGGTTTCCTGTGTATTGATCTGATGTTGTTTTCGGCCTTCGGGGTTAATATTTGGGGAATTGTTCTCTTACTAATTTACGTTTAGCGACTAATGAACTGGAATGAGGCGTATGTTGTGTTTGTGTAACACTTGTTTATTATATACGCGAGTTATTCGAAAAGACTGGATTTATCCCATTCTGAATAACTGATACGACGATAAGTCGAAGATGAAGATGGTGGTCGAAGACCAGAGGTCTTCACGTCGTTTGGATAATTACTGATGATCTTGATTGGGCCGTACATCCAAGAGGAGGGAATCAGTTGGTGATCGTCCAGACGTACTTGGAGATCGATCGATAAGCGAGGTACAAGGTGCCTTCGGTTTCGTTCAGACCCAGAACGGACTTGTAAATGGACTGTGTGTCTGACATTGGATATCGTTCTGTGTGATTGATGGATATCGGTTGCATGGAGTGGTTTGTCTGTGTGGCATGCTAAGATGCAAATGATCAAGGCTTCTGTTGAAATGCAGAGTCTTGTGGTTGATGATCAAAGCACGACCTGTGTGGCATAGCTTTTGTAGCGTTGATTCGCGAACCTCACACCCCGGTGGTGAACCAAAAACGGGAGAGGACCTCAGGGGGGACATGCGTTTCTTTCTAGTTAGAAGTGGCGTCAGTGGTTTGACATACCCGGACGAGTTTGACTTATGCGGTTGTTGGTTTGCGAGGCGCCTTGGATATATCGGTGACTATGTGAAGCCGATGGAGTCATTTGTTGGCTCATTTACGCCCCAAAGGGCGGGGAAACGTAGTGTTCAGGCATTATAATCCACATCGGTGGACCGGCCCTGACGATCCAAGGGGCAGTTGCGGCTGTTCCTGAGACACAGGCTAGAGCGTCTCGAATCAGTAGAGGACTATCCTTTGCCTTGGTTCACAGATGGAAATCCAACTTCCAAATACGTGACATTTGCGGTTTTGATTGTAGAGCCTAATATGGAGACATGATATATGGTACCCATGCCATCTATGATTGATATTTATGATTGTATATAAAATTAGAAACTAACTGGAAACGAGTTAAGATGGGTGGTTTCCTGGGTATTGGTATGATGTTGGTTTCGGCCTTCGGGGTTAATACTTAGGGAATCATTCTCTTACTAATTTACGGTTGGAGTCTGATTAAGAATCAAAAGATAAAATTTCACGTATCAAGCATTCTTTGGCTGTTATAAGGTAAAACCCTATCCTCCGGCTTGCGTTGCATTGTGTGATGGGACCTGGGTCTTATAACGGCTTCATTGTTCTTTATTTAGCATTACGCTGTTGTTTTATGCACTAGTATTCTTGGGAGGAAACCCGTTCCGTGTTATACGGCGTGGTCTCTTGATTTAACTAACTTTAAAAATAAAGATTAATAACTGATTTAGTTCTCACACCAGTCCCATGACTGACCTGGAGATTATTGTTTTAACCTAAACTCTGGGTGCCCCTATTTTCCGCACGGGCAGCTAGTAGTTTTGGTTTTGCAGATTTATATTCACAGGATCCTGGTTTACAGCTGGAATGATATCCGGAAAGCTTTGTATACGTATATCTCCTTCAGTTGTGTATTGTATTATTTTCCGCTGCTATGTGATTTATTGTAATCTCTGATATTTGGTAAATGTGCAATATTGATTTATACTCTGTATATTCTTGTATTCTGATGGAATTGTTGTAATTAACAATGAAATGTTCTTTTGTCTGCGTCCCGATGTGGCTTGTTCTCAATTCAATCCGGGCTTTCCTTACCGGGGAAGTTCAGGTCGTTTCATTCCAATGTCTCTTCGACGTGGTGCCGCGAAGTCTGGAGCTTGAGCAGAGCTTCCTTGTCCTCGGTTACCATGGTCAATCACGCGGCGAGGGGGTTGTAATGGTTGATTCTGAGCAGCTTCAACAATTCCTTGATTTCTAGGTAGTGGAGCGGGATTATTCAAGTTACGATTGTCAGGTCCTATATTGAGGGCCGCCTCTTCTCGAGAAGGAAGTGATCCAAATAGAAGTTATTCCACATTTTCAGCCCTTTCCAACGGTTGTCATGGAAGACTTGGAGGCTCCTCTGACGAGGATGAGTACTCTAGAGTAAGAGGACAGGCTGGCGGAGGTTCCTCTGCCTTTGGAGATCATCAGTTCGTCTTTCCAATACAGTAATATTCTGTCATAACAAGGAACTCCCCTGCCTTTGGGCCGCCAATTTGTCGTTCGTCCTTTCCAACATATGAAGCACACGAAAGAGGTCTCCTTCAGTTACTGGAGCAGAGGCATATAGCTGGTCATCGGTAGTCGCCGTTGGATGCAGAGCACTTGAACTGGGTCGAACAGAAGTGCCACCATAAGCAGGATGAGCCATAATCTCCTTTCCAGGTCGAGTTGTGGTCCTATGGTGAGGGCGGTTCGTGATCCCCTCTTCAGGCTCCTGGCTCGTGATATGAGGACGGCTCGTGGTGCCCCCTTGAATGCGGTTCGTGATCTGTTGTTGAGGGTAACTCGTGATGGCATCCTGCGACCGGGTCGTGACCCCTTCCTCCGGTCGGTTCGCCTCTACGAGCCATGAGCCGGGGACTCCACTTCAGCCTACTCGTGAACACTTTCTTCATTAGCTTCTTTTGAAGCTTCATTTGCTCGCGAAGCTCGTAAATCCTTAGATTTCTTTGCAACCATAACGTCTTGACTTTCCTGAAATGTTCAAAAACCAAAACAATGGAAGTACGGACTACTTTCTTCGGACTTGAATATCCAAATAGTAGAGCAATAATCCGATATGCTGAGGCTTCAACTCTCAATGAAAGCACCAAAATGTTAGACCAGATTATGGCTCTAACACCTAAATTGTCTGAAATTGCAGAGAATAATAAATAGAAATGAATGAAAATGCAACAAACACACCAAATTTATAGTGGTTCGGTGTTAATGAGCCTACATCCACTTTGTATGACTTTGATTATATGATTGAATTCAAGTACAATCAATAAATTCTCTCCATCACACTCTTACAGTGATAATTCACTCAATAATTTTGAGATATTATTGACTGTAATTAATGGAGGAACAGTAATGGCGGAAACAATACATAGAATTGCTAAAAGATCCCCAAAAATGCCTAGTGCTGGGCTATTCATAGGTGATATCTGTATGTGGTTCGTGAGGACACGTGGCACGAATCCCGAAGATCTTGGATCCATTCATGAGTGGGTGGAGAAATGGTCAAAATGGCCATTATGGACAGGTGTCATTAGATCCTGAATACTCGGTTCGTGTGTGACCAGGTCGTGGCCATGTCTTCAGATATATGGGGTCGGTTCGTGACCTTTCAGTGCGAGCGGGTCGTGATACCTATCACGAGTGGGTCGTGATGGTTATGACGAGCTACTAGAGGAGGGTGCATCACGAGTCGGCGAGGAACATGGACTATGAGTCGGATTTGTCCAAGTGTGAGTGCCTTTGTTCACCAAATGCACGTCTTCATATTCTTGGTGGCTTGGTTCAAAAGCTAGCCAACATAATTGAATTTATAAACGAGGTCTTAATCGAGGTTATGATCTACCTAGCCCATAACTGAGCTCATAACCGAGATCTAAACCTAGCTCAGAACTGAAGTAATAACCGAGCTCATAACCACGATCATAATTAAGGTCATAACCAAACCTTTAACCTAGCCCATAACCGTGCGAAAACCAAACCCATAACTGATCAAATAACCGAGCCCGTAACCGAGCTCTTAAACAAGCTTGTAATTGAATTTATAATTGAGCTCTTAATCGAGGTAGTGATCTACCTTGTAACTGAAATTAGTTATTTATATTTTATTCATATTTATTATTTAATATTTTATACTTTATACTTTATATTTTATTTTATATTGAATACTTTATACTTTATATTTTATATTTTATATTTTATATTTTCTAATTTAACTTTTTTATTTTATTTTCTAATTTAGCTTTTATTCCATAACCGATCCAATAACTGAGCCCACAACCGAGATCTAATCCTAGGTCATAACTGAGGTAATAACCAAGCTCATAATCATGGTCATAATTAAGGTCTTTTACGTGTCATAGGTACCCGATTAGCCCTTGCGCTCTGATGTCTTTTACGTGTCATAGGTACTCGATTAGGCCTTGCGTCCAAATGTCTTTAACGTGTCATAGGTACCCGCTAGGTTAATTAATCCCTACTGGGTATAGAATCGTTGATGAAGTACTCGATTAGGCCTTCCGTCCAAATGTCTTTAACGTGTCATATGTACCCGATTAGGCCTTGCTCCTAATGTCTTTAACGTATCACAGGTACCCGCTCAGTTAATTAATCCCTACTGGGTGTAGAATTGCTGATGAAGTACCTGATTAGGCCTTGCGGCTGGATGTCTTTTATGTGTTAGGCCTTGCGCTCTGATGTCTTTTATGTGTCACAGGTACTAGATTAAGCCTTGCATTCGATTGTCTTTAACGTGTTATAGGTACCCGGTCGGTAAATTAATCCCTGCTAGGTATAGAATCGTTGATGAAGTACTCGATTAGGCCTTGCGTCCGAATGTCTTTAACGTGTCATAGGTACCCGCTCAGTTAATTAATCCCTTCTAGGTATAGAATCGTTGATAAAGTACTCGATTAGGCCTTGCGTCCGAATGTCTTTAACATGTCATATGTACCCGATTAGGCCTTGCGTCCGAATGTGTTTAACGTGTCATAGATAACCGGCCTGTTAATTAATCACTACTGGGTGTAGAATCGATGATGAAGTACCTTATTAGGCCTGACTTCCGGTTGTATTTTATGTGTCATACATACCCGATTAGGCCTTGCGCTCAGATGCCTTTTACGTGACATAGGTACCCAATTAGCCTTGTGTCCAAATGTCTTTAACGTGTCATAGGTACCCGCTCTGTTAATTAATTCCTACTGGGTGCAGAATCATTGCTGGGGTATCCGATCAGGCCTTGCATGTGGAAGTCTTTTACGTGTCATAGGTACCCGATTAGGCCTTGTGTTCGGAAGTCTTTTATGTGTCATGAGTACCCGCTCAGTTACCTAATTTCTACTTAGTGCAAAATCGTTGCTGGAGTACCTGATTAGGCCTTGCGTGCGTAAGTCTTTTATGTGTCATAGGTACCCAATTAGGCCTTGCGTGCGGATGTCTTTTACATGTCACGGGTACCCGCTCGGTTAAGTAATTCCTATTGGGTGCAGAATCAGTGTTGGAGTACCCGATTAGAACTTGCGTGTGGAGTTCTTTTACGTGTCACAGGTACCCGATTAGGCCTTGAGTGAGAAAGTCTTTTATGTGTCACGGGTACCCCATCGGTTAACTAATTTCTACTCGGTGTAGAATCTTTGCTGGAGTACCCGATTATGCCTTGCATGCGGTAGTCTTTTACATGTCATAGGTACCTGATTAGGCCTTTCGTGCGGAAGTCTTTTTCATGTCACGGGTACCCGCTCAGTTAACAAATTCCTACTTGGTGCAGAATCGTTGTTGAAGTACTTGATTAGGCCTTGTGTGCGGAAGTCTTTCACGTGTCATAGGTACCCGATTAGGCCTTGCGTGCGGAAGTTTTTTACGTGTCATAGGTACCCGATTTGGCCTTACGTGCAGAAGTCTTTTACGTGTCATGGGTACCCATTCGGTGAACAAATTCCTACTAGGTGCATAATCGTTGTTGGAGTACCCGATTACATAACCGAGTCCATAACTGAGCCCATAACTGAGTTCATAACTGAACTCATAATTGAGGTCTTAACCAAACTTCTAACCGAGCTCATATTTTACACTTTATGCTTTGTGCTTTATGCTTTATACTTCATACTTTATAGTTTATATTTTATATTTTATATTTTGTAATTTAGAATTTTTTCCATAACCTATCAAATAACCGAGCCCATAACCGAGATATAAACCTAGCTCATAACTGATGTAATAACCGAGCTCATAACCACAGTCATAATTTTGGTTATAACCAACCTTTAAACTAGTCCATAATCGAGCCTACAACATAGCACATAATTGAGCCGAAATCAAACCCATAACTGATCCTGTAACCGATCACATAACCAAGTCCATAATCAAGCCCATAACCGAGTCCATAACCGAGCCCATAACTGAGACCCTAACTGAGCTCATAATTGAGGTCTTAACCAAGCTCATAATTTATACTTTATACTTCATATTTTATATTTTATACTTCATATTTTATACTTTATACTTCATATTTTATATTTTATATTTTGTAATTTATACTTTATACTTTATATTTTATACTATATACTTTATAATTTATATTTTATACTTTCTACTTTATATTTTGTATTTTGTATTTTGTAATTTTAAATTTTTTCCATAACCTATCCAATAAATGTGGCCTTAAGCGAGATCGAAATCTAGATCATTACTGAGGTAATAAGCGCTTAAAACCACAATCATAGCTATGGTTATAACCAAACCTTTAAACTAGTCCATAACCGAGCCCACAACTCAGCATATAACTGATCAAAATCAAATCCATACCCGATCCCATAACGATCTATAACCGAGCTCATAATTGAGGTCTTAACCATACCTTTAACCCGATACATAACCGAGCCCATAATTGAGCCAAATCCATAACTAATCCTATAACCGAGCTCTTAAATCAAGGTTATGATCTAGCTTGCAACCGAAATTAATTATTTATATTTTATTCATATTTATTATTTTATAATTTTTTTTTATATATTTTATATTTTCTAATTTAGCTTTTATTCCATTACCGATTCAATAGCCGAGCCCATAAACGAGATATAAACCTAGCTCATAACTGAGGTAATAATCGAGCTTATAACCACGGTCATAATTGTGGTCATCACCAAACCTTTAACCTAACTCATAACCAAGACCACAACCAAATCCTTGTCATAACCAAGCACATAACCGAGCCCATATTTTATATTTTATATTTTATACTTTATATTTTAAATTTTAAATTTTATATTTGTACTTAATATTTTATACTTTATATTTTATATTTTCTAATTTAGCTTTTATTACATAACTGATCCAATAACTGAGCCAATAACTGAACCCATAAATGAGATCTAAACTTAGCTTATAACTAAGATAATAACCGAGCTCATAACCATGGTCATAATTGATGTCATAACCAAACCTTTAACCTAGCCTATAATTAATACCATAGCGAGCCCATAACTGAGCTCTTAAACAAGCTTATAATTGAATTTATAATTGAGGTCTTAATCAAGGTTAAGATCTACCTTGTATTTTATAGTTAACAGTGAACAAGGGAATGGAAACAAAATATTTTGTATTTTATATTTTATATTTTCTAATTTAGCTTTTATTCCATAACTGAGCCAATAACCGAGCCCATAGCTGAGATCTAAACTTAGCTTATAACTGAGGTAATAACCGAGCTCATAACCATGGTCATAATTGATGTCATAACCAAACCTTTAACCTAGCCTATAACCAAGACCATAATGAGTAAATAACCAAGCTCTTAAACAAACTTGTAATTGAATTTATAATTGTGGTCTTAATCGAGGTTAAGATCTACCTTGTATTTTATAGTTAACAGTGAACAAGGGAATGAGAACAAAATATTTTATATTTTATAATTCATATTTTATATTTTCTAATTTAGCTTTTATTCCATAATTGATCCAATAATCGAGCTCATAACTAAGATCCAAACTTAGCTTATAACTGAGGTAATAACCGAGCTTATAACCATGGTCATAATTGAGGTCATAACCAAACCTTTAACCTAGCCTATAACCAAGACCATAACGAGCCCATAACCGAGCTCTTAAACAAGCTTGTAATTGAATTTATAATTGAGGTCTTAATCGAGGTTAAGATCTACCTTGTAATTGAAATAATTAATTTTTATTTTATTTTAATTTTACATTTTATATTTTATACTTTATATTTTATAATTTCTAATTTAGCTTTTATTCCATAATAGTTCCAATAACCGAGCCCACAATCGAGATCTAAACTTAGCGCATAACAAAGCTAATAAGTTTAACCTAGCTCAAAACCAAGACCATAACCGATCCAATAACCGAACCCATAACAGTGTCCATAACTAAGATTTAAACATAGCTCATAACTGAGGTAATAATCGAACTCATAACCACGGTCATAATTGAGGTCGCAACCAAACCTTAACCAAGCCCATAACTGAGACGATAACCGAGCAAAAACTAAACCCATAACTTATTCCATAACTATGCCCATAACCGAGCTGTTAAACAAGCTTGTAATTGAATTTACAATTGAGGTCTTAATCGATGTAATGATCTTTCTAGGCCATAACTGAGCCTATAACCGAGATCTAAACCTAGATCATAACTGAAGTAATAACCAATCTCAGAACCACGGTCATAATTGTGGTCATAACCAAACCTTTAAACTAGCCCATAATTGAGACCATAACCGAGGTCTAAATCTAGGTCAAAAATGAGATAACAACCGAGCTTATAACCACAGTCATAATTGAGGTCATAACCAAACCTTAACCTAGCCCATAACCATGGTCATAATTGTGGTCATAACCAAACCTTTAAACTAACCCATAACTGAGCCAAAACTAAACCTATAACTTATCATATAACCAAGCTCATAACCGGGCTCTTAAACAAGCTTGTAATTGAATTTATAACTGAGCTCTTAGTCGAAGTTATAATCTAGTTTGTAACCGAAATTAGTTATTTATATTTTATTCATATTTTATAACTGAGCCCATAACCGAGCCCATTGCCACGGTCATAATTGTGGTCATAACCAAACCTTTAAAATAGCACATAACCGAGAGACCATAACCAAGCCAAAACTAAACCCATAACTTATCCTATAACCAAGCGCATAACCGGGCTCTTAAACAAGCTTTTAATTGATTTATAACTGAGCTCTTAATCAAAGTTATGATCTAGCTTGTAACCGAAATTAGTTATTTATATTTTATTCATATTTTATATTTATATTTTATAATTTAGCTTTTATTATATAACTGATACAATAACTAAGCCCATAATCGAGATCTAAACCTAGATCGCAATTAAGGTAATAACCGAGCTCATAATTGAAGTCATAACCAAACCTTTAACCTAGCCCATAACCACGGTCATAATTGTGGTCATAACCAAATCTTTAAGATAGCCCATAACCGAGACCATTACCGAGCTCTTAAACAAGTTTGTAATTGAATTTATAACTCAACTCTTAATCGAGGTTATGATGTAAATTGTAAACGAAATTAGTTATTTATATTTTATTCATTTTTTTATTTTTTTATTTTATACTTTATTTTTTATATTTTATAATTTAGCTTTTATTCCATAACCGATCCAATAACTGAGCCCATAACTGAGATATAAACCTAGCTTATAACTGAGGTATTAACTAAGCTTATAACGACGGTCATAACTGAGGTCATAACCAAATCTTTAACCTAACCCATAACCAAGACCACAACCGAACCCATAACCGATCACATAACTAAGTCCATAACCCAGCCCATAACTGAGCCCATAACCGAAACCCAAACTGAGCTCATAATTGAGGTCTTAACCAAACTCTAATCGAGCTCATAATTTATATTTTATACTTTATATTTTATATTTTACACATTAAACTTTGTATTTTATACTTTATACTTTATATTTTATACTTTATATTTTATATTTTATAATCTATACTTTATATTTTATAATTAATATTTTATTTATTTTTTATTTTCTAATTTAGCTTATATTCCATAACCGAAGGAATAACCGATCCCATAACCAAGATCTAAACCTGGCCCATAACGAGCCCATAACCAGGTCATAATTGTGGTCATAACCAAACCTTTAAACTAGCTCATAACCAAGACCATAGCCAGGCCAAAACTAAACCCATAACTTATCATATAACCGAGCCCATAACCTGGCTCTTAAATTGTAACTAAATTTATAATTCAGCTCTTAATCGAGGTTATGACCCAGCTTGTATCTTAAATTAGTTATTTATATTTTATTCATGTTTTATATTTACTAATTTAGCTTTCATATTTATATTTTATATTTTATATTTTATATTTTATACTTTATATTTTATACTTTATACTTTATATTTTGTATTATATAGTTTATAATTTATGCTTTATATTTTATATTTTATAATTAATATTATATACTTTTTTATATTTTATATTTTCTAATTTAGCTATTTATATTTTATATTTTATACTTTATTTTTTATATTTTATATTTTATACTTTATAGTTTATACTTTATAATTTATAATATATAATTTATATTTTTATGTTTTATAATTAGTATTTTTTCTAATTTAGCTTATATTCCATAACCGAGTACGTAACCTAGCTCTAAACCTAGCCCATAATCATGGTCATAATCCACATTTCTCATTGGGGTAAGATGAAGAAAACTAATGCATTATAAATCCAAAACATAACTACTTAAATGATTAAATATTAAATACGTGACGATCTGAAAACCTATGTCACGGAATTAAGGATAATCATTGGAATATAACACATTAATCATCATTAGCAGAGAACAGATAATAGCATAAACAGAAAATAGAATAATTTACATCAATATGACAATGGAATCATAATATGTAATAAACATCAGAGTAGCACAGTGCATGATACAACTAAGTTCATAAAAGGAAATGATTAGTCTACATCAAGATCACTGGGACCTATACATCATAGAGTACATAATAGAAGTAAATCTGTCTACATCGCGATAAGCGAAATCATATCCATAAGACACTAATGGCGGAATATCAAATAGCCAAAATACTGAGAGATCCAGTCTTCGCCATACAAGCCAAAAGGTGCACTCCATGCTGCAGTGCAAAAGCCAAAATATAACCTGTCACTAGGCTTCCCGTGTGAAAATAAGGGCATTCGTGTTTGCAAAGTGAAACAAACTACGAGTCAGTCATGGGACTGGTATGAGAAATCTACTTAATTGTTTAAATAACAATAACAAGGCAAATCATAGGACCACGCCACTTTCGTGGAACGGATTTACTCCAGTGATTACCAATGCCAGAAATACAGTAAATCTTTTGAACAACGCAATGCTTTTTATAAAAATGAAGCCGTTATAAGACTCAAGTCCCATCACACAATGCAACGCAAACCGGAGGATAGAGTTTTACCTTATAATGGCCAAACTATGCTTAATACATGTAGAGCAAAATCATTTGATATTATTACTAGTGCATATATGTTTCAAAAGAAAATTCAATCATAAATATAAATCATAGACGACATGAGCATCCCATGCCACCATGCTGCTATATATAAGTTTATAATCAAATCCGTGATTTTGTATTGAAATTTGGATTCCATCATGAGTCGAGGCCAGGGATGGATCCTCACCGCTTCGAGACACTTTAGCAAATGTCTCAGGACTGCACACCCTGGGCAACCCCTGGATCTTCAGGGCCGGTCCTCTCTTACGTTTGAGGATTGGTTATTCCTAAACACACGTTTCCCGGTCCTATCGGACCTATCCATTGGCTCCTTAGAGACCGATATAACCGAGGCACCTCGCATTCCAACATCCACAAAGGCATAATAAACAACAATGTCAGGGCTAGTAAAACGCTGACTCCACCCATAGCTAGAAAGAAACGACCTGCACTCCCTGCAGTCACGATCCCGTTTTTGACTCATACCGAGGTGTGAGGCTTGCTAATCAACGCCATACACAAAGCTATAGCAAGACCATGCTTTGATCATCAACGACAAGACTCTTCTTTTCAACGAAAGCCTTGATCATTTGCATCTTTGCATGCCATGCTGTCAATCTACGCCATACCACTTATGTCTATCAATATACAACCTCTGAGCTCGTACGTCTCAGAGAAGGGGGTTAAGCAGGAGAATAAATTCTCCGCCGCCAAACAGATGTATATTTAGTAGAGATCAACGAATACAACACAGAATACACGTCAGAAACGCATCCATTTACAAGTCCATTCTGGGTCTGAACGAAACCGGAGGCACCTTATTCCTCGTTCCATATGTCCAATACGGAAGAGAGGCCCTCGCACATCCGGACGATCAACAAGCACATCCAGACCACTACCACCGTAACCTCGTCAAGGGAGCTACCTATCTCAAAGGCATCAGTAGTAATCTACACGATGTGAAGATCACCGGTCTTGCACCATCTTCGTATCTTCGACATTTATTCGTTGATCAATTAAATGAGAATTAACTCGGCGTTTTCAAATAATTCACGTATTTTAGAATTCAAACCAATTCCGTCCATGGTTAAATTATTCGACATCCACATTTCAGTTCTTTATATAATTTTTCATGTCAAACACATTCAACCATCAAATATTAAGCAAACAAAGTAGAATCGGTTTATTTCCATTCCATATCGCCTACAATATTTTATAACGATATTTCGCTATTTTTATTTATTTAAAAATAGCTCCATTTAATTAAATGACGTTTCAGGCCATAACGTGGCCTTGGCGTTGTTTTCCCTTAATTTTGATTCACACATTTCCCAAAATCTAACCGTCGGATCTTAACGAAGTTAAGTCCATAGGAAATATCTCTCCAAAGCGAATCCAGCGGTTCCGGTTTCGGGAAAACCGATGGTCGGATCTCTCGATATGATCGTTTAAAGTTACGATTTCAAACACGAACTACAGCGTCGTTATTCATTTTGTTTAATTTATATATATATAAGTATAATTCATTCGGGCACTGTTTTTATTCAGATTTGAATTAAACATTTCGCACAATATAACTATTGGATCTTAACAAATTTTATATCGTTGGAAAGATTTTTCCAAAGCGAACCCAACGGTTTTGATTTCAGGGAAATCCGATGGTCAGATCTCTCGATATACTCGTTTAAAATTACGATTCCAAAACACGAACTGCAGCTGCGCGATTCGTTTATTTAATATATATATATATTTATATAATTCATTCAACGATTTCCATATCGTTTTTCACTTCAAATATTTCACTAACGCCTTTAAATTTAAGAAAATTTCGCCATAACCTCCTTTGTACGGGGAGGGGTTTGAGAATTTATTGAGCCATATTAGGCACCCAATAAATCCTAAAAAGCATGCACATATTTATAGTGATATATTCCGTTGTCCACACGGGAGTGTGTATAGATCATAACTCCAGAGAATAAATTCTCGTCACCCTATAAATGGTTTTTGTGCCTTAATGACTAGAGAGACGTGTTTATTGTCATCTCCAAACCCGTATGGGGTTTTTATTAATCTGGCAATTTACCGTTATATCTTATATAGTCCATATCAGTATTCAGTTCAACCTGAAATATAGTCATTGCCATACAAGCCTCTCGCTTGTATGGTATATCTTCAACCTCGTCACATAAGCTCCAAATGTTTATGTGGTATATGATAGGGTATGCTATCCTCAAGAAGTATGCCATGTAGTGTAGTTCAAAATTAATTGTTACTATCTTATGGCGACGTTTATTATTTCATACAGATTAACCAGCACTCTGCATCCAATGACATTCACAGGAGTATATAATAATAAAATTTCGTAGCCAACTCATTGAGGCTTACCTATTTGTCAGGCACGCAAATATATTCTTTACTCAACAGCTAATCCATATTCCTATTCAATATGTGTACATATATGCAGAACCAAGCTAAAAATAATGTTTCTAGCGAACAAATGTTAATTTCAACACACGGTTATTTTTAACACTCATACATAGGATAAAAATGATATTTTTGGCGAACAAAAATATGTTTCAACACATATGTATTTTATATAGTTCATACGTATAAAAAAAAATGATATTTTTATTATTAAAACAATTTATTTAAAACACTAGTATTTTATATAGTCCATATATAGGATAAAAATGATATTTTTGGCGAACAAAAATATGTTTCAACACATGTGTATTTTATATAGTTCATACATATAATAAAAATGATATTTTTATTATTAAAACAATTTATTCAATAAATGAATGTTATTCAACATATGAATTCTCAATACACGAATATCTCAACACATGAATATTTCATATACTTCATACGCATAATAAAAATGTAATTTTTGTTATCTACACAATTTATTCAACACATGAATTTAATTCAACATATGAAAATAATTCAAACACATGAATATTTCGGAAAATTTCGGCAGCATAACGGTAGGAGGTTTAAAGCCGGCATCGTCCCGAGTACGGCTCCTCGCACTACCTTAGGCCTCACGGCGTTCCATAAGGGGTTTATCTAAATGATCTAAGATCAATTTCATATCATATGAATTTTACACAACAATTCTCATTTGTTTCAACCACAAACAATTTCTTTCAACGACAAATAATTATTTCCAACCATTCGCATTTCAACTAATTTTTAACCATTCGCATTATCAACCAATTTTCACACCATCACAATCAATTCATATTGTCCATGGTCTGTGGACGAGGGGAGTATATATATAGATATATATATATATTCATTTCCATTTCAACACATATATGATTTTTACAATGCATGTATAATTTATACATCGCTCATATACTTATACAACGCTCATATATGAGGTGTAAAACGCATATATAATTTATACTTCGCTCATGTAATTTATACAACGCATTTCCATTACATATTGGAATTTAGAAGTCTCACATCGATTTTAATCGTTCTGAAATTTGTAGCGAGCTCGGAATACGTTCTAGCTTCTTCTAGAATGTAGATGACGTTGCTACGAGCCCGTTGTCTTTCATCGAATTTCGTCAATATAGCAAAAAGATATGATTTTTTTATTTGGAAATCATGATTTGCGACACTTAGAAGTGTTATATTCTATTTAAAATTGAATACCTGTATACCTTTCGCAATGGTTCAACACTAGGTCTAGCATTTTCTCAAAATCCGTGCAGCGTTAGGCCGATCAGGTGGCGCCACACTCTAGAGCTCGGAGAGGCGCTCAGGCGGAGGTGGGTGGGGTCCACTTCGACGTAGGGGGCGAGGCACGGTGGCTCTCTGAATTCTCGATCTTCGTGGAGGTGGTGCGCGACAGATACGAGATGATAGGGGGAGTGGTAGGTATGGATTTGAAGAGGAGAGGGAGAGCTTCAAAAAGTTGAACTGGGGCAAGGTGTAATATTACGTGGTTTGGTCGGAATTTGGTCGGGAAGGAATCAACCCTTTCCGCCTTCGAGAGCAGGTTACAAGGGGGGTGTTTCTGATTTTTTTTATAAAATGAAATAATAAAAGAAAAAATCCTATTCGGCGATATTTATATTAATTCAAAAATTAGGGGTTTTTTCCATACGAACTCCAATTCAAACCCAACGACTGTCGCCCCTAGATAAATACCCCTATTCCGAACACAATGGAATATGTTTGTAAGCTCATTCGACTGTTGCAGTCAGTTATTCTTCAAATTAAAATATAAAACATTCAAATTCTGTTTTTGAACATACATTTTAATTTGCCGAGGCCACAAACTGATTCCAAAAATTCCCGAAAAATAAATCTAGCTATGTTGGGACGATACGGTCCCAACAAAGCTGATTTCGTCGAATTCATAGACTGTTCGAAAAATGGCCATTTTCTGGTCGATCAATTTGATTGAAATCGACCAAACATGTTTTCCTTTGCCACACTCACATATTAATTCCAAAAATTATGGAATTGGAAACCTGGCAATAAATTTACATCCCGGATCCAACAAAAGTGGTTTCGTTGAAAACAAAGGTCGTTTGCAAAATGTCTATTTTCAAGGGCTATATTTATTCCATAACGACCATTCTGAATATTCAACTGGCCATAACTTTTGATTCCCTCTATGAAATTCCGATTTTTCAGATTTGTTAGAAAGATATTCTTAAACAGATTTAAATATTTTTGGTTTTGCTAAAATCTGTTTTCTTTTGCATCCTGTACGTTCAGTCAAAGTTCGAATTCAAATTTTCAAACTGCCTCGCTATTTCTAACTCGTTATTTAATTAAAATAAATTATTTCAATTACTCTAAATTCATTAAAATAGCCAAATTAAAAAATTTAAATTGGCTCAGATTTTTTGGGTTGTTACAATCTCCCCCACTTAAAACTTTTCGTCCCCGAACAGGAAACAACAGTAAAGTAAGAAACAAAATGGAAAAGCAAAGTATTATAATTGTACCTTGCACCAGGGTTAGTCAGAGATGTCCACTCTGCAATTGGAATAAGCTTGCTTAATTCTTTCTTCTGTCTCCCAAGTACAGTCTCTAGGATCTCCACTGCACTTTAACTAAATGAACCTTCTTGTTACTTTGCTCTTTAGTTTCTTTTCCAATAATCTTTATCGGCTCTTTTCTAACTGCTGATTCTGGAGTAATTTCCTACTCCTATTACGCTACTTCTTCTACAACAAGATCTGGATCATGCACGTGCTTTCGGAGTTGAGACACGTGAAACACATCATGCACTCCAGGCAACCAATCAGGTAATTGAACCCTATAAGCAAGAGTTCCAATTTTTTCAAGTATAGGAAAGGGACCAATAAATCTGGGTGCCAACTTCCCGGTTTTACCGAATCGGACTACTCCTCTCATCGGATAAACTCGGAAATAAACATAATCACTAACTGCAAATGCTAAATCTCTTCTTCTCGAATCTGCATAACTCTTCTGTCGGCTTTGAGCTGTTTGTAATCGTTTCTTAAAGAAATCGACTTTGTCAAAAGCTTCACGAATCATATCGGGACCCAATACAAGTCGGTTTCCAGGTTCTACCCAACGTGCGGGAGATCTGCATGGTCTACCGTATAAGGCTTTGAACGGTGACATTGTCAAGCTCACTTGGTAACTGTTGTTGTACGAGAACTCAGCTAAATGCATGTGATCTTCCCATGACCCGCCTAAATCTATAACACAAGCCCTCAGTAAATCTTCAAGTATACGGTTCACCCTCTCAGTTTGGCCTTCCGTTTGAGGATGATAAGCGGTGCTTAGATTCAGCTTCGTAACCAATTCTATTTGGAATGCTTCCCAGAATTTGCTAGCAAAGATTGGGTCTCTATCACTGACAATACTGATGGGGACTCAATGCAGTTTAACGATGTCTTTGAAATAAATCCGTGCTAGACTTTGAGTTGGATCTGATAGGTATGAAATGGGCTGTCTTCGTGAAGCGATCTACGATCACCCTAATAATGTCATTTACCTTCCTGGTTCGGGGCAAACCATCTATGAAATCCATGGAAATCTGTTCCCACTTCCAATTTGGAATTTCCAACGGTTGCAACAATCCGGCCAGTTTCTGGTGGTCGCTCTTAACTTGTTGGCAAGTGGAGCACCTGCTGACATATATGGAAATATCTCTTTTTAACGACTTCCACCAGAATGTGCGCTTAAGATCGTTGTACATTTTTCTCACCCCTGGATGGATACTAAGTTTGGACTTGTGACATTCATCCAATACATCCCTTCTGAACTCAGGGATTTCTGGAACACAAATTCGCCCTTGTAATCGCAGAATCCCTTTGTTATCTAGAATGAAATCTGAAGTCTCGCCTTCTCGAATTCGCTAGCTAATTATTTTACTAAATTCGTCGTCTTTCTGGAGAACAACGATCTTGTCAATCAATGAAGGCGTAATGATAAGATTGGTGACGATTGCGGCTTTTCTGCTAGACGCATCTGCTACCACATTGGTTTTCCCGGCGTATACAAGATATCTAGATCATACGCAGCAAGAAATTCTAGCCAACGCTGTTGTCTCATATCCAAGTCTTTATGGGTGTACAGATATTTCAATGATTGATGATCGGTATATAATTCGAACTTCTCACCCAATAGATAATGTCTCCAGATTTTCAAAGCAAATACGACGGCTAGCAACTCAAGATCATGAGTTGCATAATTCTTCTCATGCGGCTTCAAATGACGGCTAGCATAAGCGACTAATTAGCCTCTTTGCATTAACATTGTTCCAAGACCTATAATCGAAGCATCTGTCCAGACCGTCAAATCCTGATTGCCATCGATTATCGTTAATACTGGAGCAGTTGTCAATTTTAATTTCAGCTCTTGGAAAGCTGCCTCACATTCTGGAGTCCACTTAAATCTTTCATGCTTCTTTGTAAGCTTTGTTAATGAACCGGATATCTTCGAAAAATCCTTAATGAATTTCCGATAATAACTAGCCAATCCCAGACAACTTTGGACTTCTGTGGGTGTAGTAGGCTGCTTCCAATCTTGAATTGCTGTAATTTTGCTTGGATCTACAGAAATTCCTTTCTTTGACACGACGTGGCCAAGGAACTTCACTTCATCTTGCCAGAAGATACACTTAGAAAATTTGGCTTTGAAGGCGTTCTTTCTCAGAATCCCCAATACTTGTTCTAAATGTTTTTCAGGCTCGCTTTCTGACTTGGAGTAGATTAAAATATCATCGATGAATGCCAAAACAAATTTATTCAAGACTTCCCTGAACACCCTATTCATTAAATCAACGAAATATGCTGGAGCGTTGCATAAGCCGAACGACATTACTAACTACTCATAAAATATGTCCGGACCTCTGAAAGCTGTCAAAGGAACACATTCTTCAACAATTCTCAGCTGATGGAAACCTGTAGCTAGGTCCATTCTGGAAAATACTCGCGCTCCTTTCAATTGATCCAACAAATCATCGATGTGGGGTAATGGATATTTGTTCTTAAGTGTTTGCTTGTTGAGGTCTCAATAATCAACACACAATCGGAGAGTACCATCTGACTTAGAACAAACACTACAGCTGCACCCCAATTATAGATGCTAGGCCTGATTAGACTTTTCCATAGAAGTTGTAGAGTTTGATCGCCTAATTCTTCTTTTTCTTTTAGAGTCATTCTTCAAATTGAATGCACTACTGGCCTGGCATTCGGAATCAGATCGATCCTGAATTCAATTTCTCTTTGCGGAGGTAAGCTTTCGACTTCTTCAAACACATCTATATAGTTTTTAACGACATGAATCTTCTCTAGCAAAGTGGGAATAACTTCTAGCGCAAACCAAAACTCTTTCCTATCGGTTTCTGAGCCACGACAGAGTATAGTAATATGCCCAAGCTTTGTTTTAATCTTTACTTCTCTTTCGGCACATCTTACTTCGGCCTCGTATTTGGTTAACCAGTCCAGTCCAAGTATGATATCAAATTCGGAAAAGTTCATGACGATTAGATCAAAGGAAAATTTGTAACAAGAATAAGAGACCGGCACTCTACAATATGAACTGAGAACAATAGAACCTCCTATCGGATTATGAACTCTAACCGATTCTTTAAGCTTTCTTAGATTTAACTTTAACTTTTTAACAGTGTTACTTGCAATAAAACTTTGTAATGCACCAGTGTCAAATAGTACGGAAACAGGAATATTTTTAATAGTACGGCTACCTCCCAAAACATCGGGTTTACCTACTCCAGAGGAAGCAGCTGGCGGGTTCACCTCGTCATATACATGTGCAACCTGTGAATTCTTCAGCAAAGGACAGTTCCTTCTGATGTTCCCCGTCTGGTGGCAGTTAGAGCACTCACTAGGGCTGCAGGGTTTCTGACTCGAGCTTGGTTGGTTGGTCTTCTGCCGCTTTGGAGCGGTGCATACATTGGAGTAATGTCCAACTTGACCGCAATTGTAACAACTTCCCATGGGTAGCCTATTTGTTTGCGGCTTGGCATTTGCTGCTGTGTCGCTAGATTCGGGCTGCCTTCCAAAAGTCTTGCGCTTGTTTCCCGCTTGATTATTTGCGCGGTCTATTTGCATGTTCCTCATATCCAGGCTCTCATAATTGCATGCCATATCCACCATCTCGGCGAATGTAAGGTTAACACGGCTCATTTCCCTATTCTGATACCTGCGCTAAAGTCCATGGATGAACCTCTTATTTTTCGCCTTAATAGTCTGAACAAGCTATGGAGCGTAGCGGGATAGCTGAGTGAACCTGTTGAGGTACTCTTGGATGGTGCGATCTCCTTGTTGGAGATTGGCAAACTCATCATGCAAGCGCTCCATCTCTTGCTCTGGAACGAACTTCTCTTTGAACAGTTTTTTGAATTCATTCCATGTCATCACTACCTCTTCCTCATTCAAGGTGATGGCTTCCCACCATAGTTGGGCCTCGTCTTGCAATATCCAAGCACCCATAAAGATTTTCCTATGATCCTCAAGACCTATGCCCCTGAAGATCTTCTCACATGTGTTCAACCAGCCCAAAGCTTCAATTGCAGTATCGGTGCTCGAGAATGGCTTGCCTCCAAGATTCTTATATGTCTTTCCCACTCGGTCTAAATCAAACTGTCGCGGGGACAGTGGTGGCTGAATCAAAGGCTCTGGGACAACGGGGATATTCCCCGGCCCTCCACCTCGGCCTCCTCTAGCTCTAGCTGCTCGAGTAGCCATCTAAGTCAAGTTCTGTACAAGCAAGAAAAGAGTCAAGCCCATAGAAATGATAATTTTAAGATATAGTAAAAGCAGAAGAATATATGGAAAGATAACGATGTGCTGATCAAGTTATTTTGCTATTCTGCTTAGCTCATTCTAGGACATTACTAATCTTATCTCTAATGAGCTACTCACCTTAGAACACTACTGATTCTATTTTGACGAGGTGTTTAGTGTGTTTAATTCCAGAACTAAGATTAACCAAAGCTCTGATACCACCTATGACGATCCCAAAACCTATGTTACGGAATTAAGGATAATCATTGGAATATAACACATTAATCATCATTAGCAGAGAAAAGATAATAGCGTAAACAGAAAATAGAATAATTTACATCAATATGACAAGGAAATCATAATATGTAATATACATCAGAGTAGCACAATGCAGGATACAACTTAGTGCATAAAAGGAAATGATTAGTCTACATCAAGATCACTAGGACCTATACTTCATAGAGTACATAATAGAAGTAAATCTATCTACATCGCGATAAGCAGAATCATATCCATAAGAAACTAGTGGCGGAATATCAAATAGCCAAAATATTGAGAGATCTAGTGTTTTCCATACAAGCCAAAAGGTGCACTCCATGCTGCAGTGCAAAAGCCAAAATATAACCTGTCACCTATCACTAGTCTGCCCGTGTGAAAATAAGGGCACCCGAGTTTGCAAAGGGAAACAAACTACGAGTCAGTCATGGGACTGGTATGAGAAATCTACTTAACTGTTTAAACAAAAATAACAAGGCAAATCATAGGACCACGCCATTTTCGTGGAACGGGTTTACTCCAATGATTGCTAGTGCATGAAATAAAGTAAATCTTTTGAATAATGCAATGCTTTTTATAAAAATGAAGCCGTTATAAGACTCAAGTCCCATCACACAATTCAACGCAAACCGGAGGATAGAGTTTTACCTTATAATGGCCAAACTATGCTTAATACGTGTAGAGCAAAATCATTTGATATTATTACTAGTGCATATATGTTTCAAAAGCAAATTCAATCATAAATATCAATCATAGAAAACATGAGCGTCCCATGCCACTATGCCACCATATATAAGTTTACAATCAAATCCATGATTTCGTATTGGAAATTTGGATTCCAGCATGAGTCGAGGCCAGGGATGGATCCTCACTGCTTCAAGACACTCTAGCAAATGTCCCAGGACTGCACACTCCGGGCAACACCTGGATCTTCAGGGCCGGTCCTCTCTTACGGTTGAGGATTGGTTATTCCTGAACACACGTTTCCCAGTCCTATCGGACCTATCCATCGTCTCCTTAGAGATCGGCATAACCGAGGCGCCTCGCATTCCAACATCCGCAAAGGTATAATAAACAACAATGTCAGGACTAGTAAAATGCTGACACCACCCATAGCTGGAAAGAAACGTCGTGCACTCCCTGCAGTCATGATCCCGTTTTCGACTCATACCGAGGTGTGAGGCTCGCGAATTAATGTCATACACAAAGCTACGCTATATCAAAGTCGTGCTTTGATCATCAACCACAAGACTCTGCTTTTCAACAAAAGCCTTGATCATTTGCATCTTTACATGACACACTGTCAATCCACACCATACCACTGATGTCTACCGATATACAACCTCTGATCTCATACGTCTCAGAGAAGGGCGTTAAGCAAGAGAATAAATTCTCCGCCGCCAAACAGATGTATATTTAGTAGAGATCAACGAATACAGCACAGAATACACGTCAGACACACATCCATTTACAAGTTCGTTCTGGGTCTGAACGAAACTGGAGGCACCTTATTCCTCGTTCCATATGTCCAATATGGAAGAGAGGCCCTCGCACATCCGGACGATCAACGAGTACGTCCAGACCACTACCACTATAAACTCGTCAAGGGAGCTACCCATCTCAAAGGCATCAGTAGTAATCTACACGATGTGAAGATCACCGGTCTTGCACCGTCTTCATATCTTCGACATTTATTCGTCGATCAATTATTTAAAATGAGAATTAACTCGGCCTTTTCAATTAATTCACGTATTTTAGAATTCAAACTGATTTTGTCCATGGTTAAATTATTCGACATCCACATTTCAGTTCTTTATATAATTTTCATGTCAAACACATTCAACCATCAAATATCAGGCAAACCAAGTAGAATCGGTTTATTTCCATTCCATACCGCCTATAATATTTTATAACGATATTTATCTATTATTATTTATTTAAAAATAGCTCCATTTAATTAAACAACGTTTCAGGCCATAACGTGGCCTGGCGCTGTTTTTCCCTAGTTTTGGTTTACATTTCCCAAAATCAAACTATCGGATCTTAACGAAGTTAAGTCCTTGGAAAGATCTCTCCAAAGCGAACCCAACGGTTCCGGTTTCGGGAAAATCTGATGGTCGGATCTCACGATATGATCGTTAAAAGTTACGATTTCAAAACACAAACTACAGCGTCATTATTCGTTTTATTTAATATATATATATATTAATATATTAATATAATCCATTCTGGCATTGTTTTTATTCAGATTTGAATTAAACATTTCACAAAATCCAACCGTTGGATCTTAACAAATTTTATTTCGTTGGAAAGATTTTTCCAAAGTGAACCCAACGGTTTAGGTTTCGGGGAAATCCGATGGTCAGATCTCTCGATATAATCATTTAAAATTATGATTTCAAAACACGAACTGCAGCTGTGCGATTCGTTTATTTAATTTATATATATATATATATATATATATAATTCAATCAACGATTTCCATATCGTTTTTCACTTCAAATATTTCACTAACGCCTTTAAATTTCAGAAAATTTCGCCATAACCACCTTTGTACGAGGAGGGGTTTGGAAATTTATTGGGTCGTAATAGGCACCCAATAAATCCTAACATGCATGCACATATTTATAGTGATATATTCCGTTGTCCACACGGGAGTGTGTATAGATCATAACTCCAGAGAATAAATTCTTGTCACCCTATAAATGGTTTTTGTGCCTTAATGACTAGAGAGACGTGTTTATTATCATCTCCAGACCCATGTGGGGTTTTTATTAATCTGGCAATTTACTGTTATATTTTATATAGGCCATATCAGTCTTCAGTTCAACCTGAAATATAGTCATCGCCATACAAGCCTCTCGCTTGTATGGTATATCTTCAACCTCGTCATATAAGCTCCAAATGTTTATGTGGTATATGATAGGGTATGCTATCCTCAAGAAGTATGCCATGTAGTGTAGTTCAAAATTAATTGTTACTATCCTATGGCGACGTTTATTATTTCATACAGAACAACCAGCACTTCGCATCCAATGGCATTCACATGAGTTTATATAATAATAAAATTTCGTAGCCAACTCATTAAGGCTTCCCTATTTGTCGGGCACGCAAATATATTCTTTACTCAACAACTAATCCATATTCCTGTCCAACATGTGTGCATATATGAAGAACCAAGCTAAAAATAATGTTTCTAGCGAACAAATATTTATTTCAACAGACGGTTATTTTTAACACTTCATACATAGGATAAAAATGATATTTTTGGCGAACAAAAATATGTTTCAACACATGTGTATTTTATATAGTTCATACATATAATAAAAATGATATTTTTATTATTAAAACAATTTATTTAAAACACTAGTATTTTATATAGTCCATATATATGATAAAAAGGATATTTTTGGTGAACAAAAATATGTTTCAACACATGTGTATTTTATATAGTTCATACATATAATAAAAATGATATTTTTATTATTAAAACAATTTATTCAATACATTCAACACATGAATTCTCAACACACGAATATCTCAACACATGAATATTTCATATACTTCATACGCATAATAAAAATGTGATTTTTATTATCTACACAATTTATTCAACACATGAATATAATTCAACATATGAAAATAATTCAGCATATGAAAATAATTCATACACATGAATATTTCTGAAAATTTCAGCAGCATAACGGTAAGGGGTTTGAAATCGGCATTGTCCCGAGTACGACTCCTCGCACTACCTTAGGCCTCGCGGTGTTCCATAAGGGGCTTATCTAAATGATCTAAGATCAATTTCATATCATTGTAATTTTCCACAACAATTCCCATTTGTTTCAACCATAAACAATTATTTCCAACCATTTGCATTTCAACTAATTTTCAACCATTCGCATTATCAACCAATTTTCACGCCATCACAATCAACTCATATCGTCCATGGTCTGTGGACGAGGGGAGTGTGTGTGTGTGTGTGTGTATATATACGTATATAAATATATTTCATTTCCATTTCAACACATATATGATTTTTACAATGCATGTATAATTTATACATCGCTCATATAACTTATACAACGCTCATACATGAGGTGTACAACGCATATATAATTTATACTTCGCTCATATAATTTATACAACGCATTTCCATTCCATATTTGAATTTAGAAGTCTCACATCGATTTTAATCCTTTTGAAATTTGTAGCGAGCTCGGAATACGTTCTAGCTTCTTCTAGAATGTAGATGACGTTGCTACGAGTCCGATGTCTCCTGTTTCATCGAATTACGTCAACATAGCAAAAAGATTTGATTTTTTTATTTAGAAATCATGATTTGCAACACTTAGAAGTGTTATATTCAATTTAAAATTGAATAGTCGTATACCTTTCACGATGGTTCAAAACTAGGTCTAGGGTTTTCTCGAAATCCCTGCAGTTTTAGACCGATCAGGTGGGGCCACACTCTATAGCTCGGAGAGGCGCTCAGGGAGAGGTGGGTGGGGTCCACTTCGACGCAGGGGCGAGGCACGACGGCTCTCTGAAGTCGCGATCTTCGTGGAGGTGGTGCGCGACAGATACGAGATGATAGGGGGAGTGGTTGGTATGGATTTGAAGAGGAGAGGGAGAGCTTCAAAAAGTTGAACTGGGGCGAGGTGTAATATGGCGTGGTTTGGCCGGAATTTGGTCGGGAAGGAATCAACCCTTTCTGCCGTCAAGAGCAGGTTACGGGGGGGGGGGGGGGGTTCTGATTTTTTTTATAAAATTAAATAATAAAAGGAAAAATCCTATTTGCCGATATTTATATTAATTCAAAAATTAAGGGTTTTTCCATACGAACTCCAATTCTCACCCAACGACTGTCGTCCTAGCTAAATACCCCTATTCCGAATACAATGAAATATGTTTTGTAAGCCCATTCGACTGTTACGTCAGTTATTCTTCAAATTAAAATATAAAACGTTCAAATTCTATTTTGAACATACATTTTAATTTGTCGGGCCCACATACTGATTCCAAAAAATCCTGAAAAATAAATCTAGCTATGTTGGGATGATACGGTACCAAAAAAACTAATTTCGTTGAATTCCGAGACCGTTTGAAAAATGGCCATTTTCTGGTCGATCCAATTTGACTGAAATCGACCAAACACATTTTCCTTTGCCACGCTCACATATTAATTCCAAAAATTATGGAATTGGAAACCTAGCAATAAATTGACATCCAGGATCCAACAAAAGTGGTTTCATCGAAAATGGAGGTCTTTTGCAAAATGTCTATTTTCAAGGGCTATATTTATTTCATAGCGACCATTCTGAATATTCAACTGGCCATAACATTTGATTCTCGCTTCGAAATTCCGATTTTTCAGATTCGTTAGAAAGATATTCTTAAATAGATTTAAATATTTTTGGTTTTGCTAAAATTCATTTTATTTTTCATCCTGTACGTTCAGTCAACGTTCGAATTCAAATTTTCAAACTTCCTCGCTATTTCTAACTCGTTATTTAATTAAAATAAATTATTTCAATTACTCCATATTCATTAAAATACCCAAATTAAAAAAATTTAAATTGGCTCGAATTTTCCGGGTTGTTACAAATTAATTTAACCAAGTACATAGCTCATGCCGATGGCACGGATCTAGGAATTGCTTGACATAACCCATAGTATAATGCATTGAAAATGTACAATTTAATCAATGTTAAATTTATTCACAACATGAGTTTTGTTATGTTAAAATACATTCGACATGCATCTAACATTTTCCGTATTTATACAACATGAGTAGCAATAGAATATATAAATATAGTGGATGCACTTAACTGGGAAGCATAAAATAAAAATGGATGACAATAAAACTTTGACATGACGTACACAAAATTCATAATTTTCTAACGCACACAAAATTTATAGTTTTCTAACATGTATTCAGACAAATATAGCCTACGTGTGAACAAACATGTCGCTCTAACAAAAAAACATGAGTCGTGCACTTTGCTTACATAACATTTCAATCATGCAACAAATTCAGCAATTCTAGCTTTTCCCTGCACCCAAGAAATCAAATCATCTATCTGAGCTATAAAGCTACCACTTCTAAGTTCATCTCTTCTAAAAGGAGCACACAATTGCTTTTCAAATGCATGGAAAAATCCACCAGCAATCTTTGAGAAAACCGATGAGTTCCCTGAACCATTATGAACATAAAAAACCTCAAGCAACTCCTGTTCATTACAAAAAAAAATCTCAGATAGCTCCTGACCATTCGCCACACGGCTGTACAAACTCTTTACCCACTCTTCAAAAGTTGTATTTGCTCCATGTAATGACAACAATCTCAGATTCAAAGACTACTCTTCCCAACTCCTCGAATGCTAATATGGACACAACCCAAATAAATTTATATGAGTAAAAAATTCCATTAGCTCTATGTGAAGGGAACGATTGATTTCTAACAACGTCTGTCAAACAATTGAAAAATGGCCTTCTTGTTAGTTTTTTTTTTCATTCACCACACTCTTTCTTCATTCACTTTTTCAACTTACAAGAAAATGACCACATATATATATAGTGGTTTACAAACCATTTCAATAGACACAACATTAAATGAACATGACTCTTAGACTTAAAGGACACAGCAATTCACCAATAGACATGACACTTCACTGAACGGACATGACACTTGACGAACAGATATTACTCTTGACGAATGGACATGACTTTTGATGAATGAACATGTCTTTTTATTTTAATAGACACTACAATAATTAATTAATTTTGGTTTACGCCAACAATGCCTCCCCTAAACCAAAATTCCTTTGAAAACATAAGTCTTTTAAGGGGGTTTGTATACGTCACCGGTTAGTTCTTCACTTTTCTCTATGATTCCGGAAGGCTGCTTAATGTAAATTACATCTTGAAGAGCTTTCATTTGCTTGTATCCCTTTGTAGTAATGGTCAAATTGTATGTATCATCTCTTCTGATATGCTTGATTTCTTCTTTCGCTGTAAGGACCAATTTTTCAGCTTTTAAAGCATTATCATAACTGATCGGATATTCTCTTCCGCTTTCTTTTGCAATTTTATCCACTTTTTCAGGATTTTTTCTTGCCAAGTTATCCGCTTTGACCTCCTTTGATTTCTCAACCAAAGCAGTTACAATTTTTGTTTCTTTCACATCCATCTCATTGAAATCTTCACTTTCCTTTTGCTTGTTATGCTCAACTACGGGTGTATTGCTCTGAAGAAAGTTTTCCTCTTTTGAAACCACTATTTCAGATTCTTTTCCCATATCTGCAATGCTACTAACCGTGTCTTTGACATCATTTTCGGTATTTTCATTTGCAGCATCATCGATTTTGGGTAGTGATTCATCATCTTTTTCTTCTTCAAGCTTGTTTGCAACATCCCTGTATTTCATATTGTTTACATTATCTTTCACATCATCGGTTGACTTAACCTCTTCAATGTGTACTTTGGCTTCGTTGCCATTTGGCATGTTTGCGGGCTCAGTTTCGCTACTTTCAGCTTTTTCAGCTTTGGCTTCAGAAATAGCCTCTGTCAATTTATCTTCTTGTGTGTTCTCCACCACATTCTTACCATAAATCTCCTTTAATAAATTCCACGTATCTTTTGCGCAATTTTATCCAATAATATGATCATATGCTTCATCATCGATATTTGCAGTCATCACAATACGAGCTTGCAGGTCATTCTAACTCAATATTGTGATCGGTTTTCTTTCTTTCTCCGTCAAATCTTTAGTATCTTCTGGATCTTCAAAGCCATTTTCAACGATCTCCCATAGTCCTTTAGAGATCAATTCTTCTTTCTTTTGTTGCTCCATACTTCAAAGTTTTCTTTTTTGAGAACAAATGGAAAAAGAAATTGAAATGCCATATTTCAACCAGGCTCCGATACCAGTTGTTAGGTTTTTTTTTTTCACCATACTCTTTCTTCATTCACTTTTTCAACTTACAACAAAATGACCACATATATATATATAGTGGTTTACAAACCATTTCAATAGACACAACATTAAATGAACATGACTCTTAGACTTAAAGAACACAACAATTCACCAATAGACATGACACTTCACTGAACGGACATGACACTTCACTGAACGGACATGATACTTGACGAACGGATATTGCTCTTGACGAATGGACATGACTTTTGATTAATGGACATGTCTTTTTATTTTAGTAGACACTACAATAATTAATTAATTTTGGTTTACGCCAACACTTCTCACATCAGCTTCACTCAATATTGCTCACATCAGAACCTTTATCTAACCAAAGCTGGTTTCTTCCTCACTGATGACCTTAACCAACTCAATATGTTGTATGAGATTATGCTTTGTAAAATATAATAACTATGCCATATTTCGAAAGCCATGTTCATTTATCCAAATAAAAACTGAATATATACATACATGAACATGCATAAGAGTATGCACATAATATTTAATTTAATATGGTGTAGTTTTATATGCCCACTTTATTTTGAATTTAACAACGAAATGAACTTTTGATCTATGACAACATATAATTTGATTTCATTTCCATTTTTTCACATGAAACATGCATAATGGTAAATGTGCAATTTAAAACATGCATTTTATTTGTGCTGATGTGATAGAAGAAATATAGCCAGCAACGCTTAAGAAACTAAATACTACAACAGAGTAATTTTGATGTATCCTTGGGCACTTTACTCTTAGATACATAAACTTAATACATTGAATTTGAAATGAAAAACCTTTTGTAATGTTGTAAAAAATTATATTTTGCATTCTTATTAAGAAAATTATTTGCCCTGAATGATGTGACAGCGTTATAGGTTTCATCATGTATATTAGCAACAACCATGTCATTATTTTTTTTTCATATTAACCGACCATGTGTATAATCTTGGTCTCAGTGAAAACATATCATAATTTTAGGGTTTTACCCAAAAAAATAACCACAGTATTTGATAATGTTTTATTATTTACTGCATCAAGATGTAGTAAGAAGCCATTCGACCATCCATTCAAAATTAATAGTTTTGTAAAAAAATAAAACCAAAAAAAGAAGAAAAACATACTTTCTCATTTCAATGTAGAATCAAGTCACGAAGAAGAAACTGAGATTGCGTATGACTGGAGAATCGGCAAAGCTTGCTCAACTATAGCACGATATTGTGCTTGCTTTGCAAAATCCCCACGACTTGTTTAGCTTCAGTACCATGCACACCTACTTCTAATGTTTCTGCAGCTTCTGCAAATTTACCTTGTTGTAGGCGGCTATAAACTTTTCTCAGTATGCCTTCTATCCCATATCCATATTGAACTTCTTTCATCATTATCGATGATGCTACATGAGCAACAACATGGGTGAGAAGGCCACCACCACCGAATGGAATGAGACTAAAATCACGTAGTGTTCCTTTCAAAGCTTTGAACTTTTGATTTAACTACATAGGTGTGTCAGGGCCATGGTTTATATCTTCTTCAGAAAGAGATGCAAGGACCAAATCTATACACTACTAGAGTGGATGCTTATTCCGATGTCCTGTTTCCAACGGCCGCCAACGGTTTAATTAGCCGTTGGAAGCCGTTAGAAAAAATACCGTTGACGGCCGTTGGAAGCCGTTGGAATAAGACGGGATATTGCCTGCTACAGCCAACCGAGAGCTTCATTTCATCCTACTCCACCAATTAATCATCTCCTCCAACCCTTCCTCCCCTTCCAAATTTCCTGCCAAGGCTTCCTCCATCACTCCGATCTCTTTGGGCGCCCTCTACGTGCTTCTCCAACGCATCTCCACCCTTCTTGCTATCCAAATTAGGTAATTTCATAAAACCTAATTTTTAGGTATTAATTGATTTCAGGTTTAATTTGTGATTTGCTTAATTTCTACTTGTTTGTATGTGTATATTACATCATGTTAACCTCTAATTGTTGTTATTGTCACAATAATGATTAAATTGTTTGGGATTAAATTGATTTAGGGTTTGATTGTGTTTATTTAGGTAACTTTAGTTAGTGAATGTTATATGTGTGTGATAGTGTTTGCTAATAATATAATTTATGCAAACACGAAGATTATATTATGTTGACAAATACGAAGTAATTTAAAATAATGTAATTGGTGCAAACACGAAGTAAATTACAAAAATATATAATTTTGTACATATGTACTAAAACGGTTAAAATATTTACAAATTGTATATTGAAATTTAATGTAGATAAATATTTAAACCCTTAGTTATTATTTGGCCCCGTCTGACAAGTGTTGTATATGATTGTTATATGGATATTCGTTCTTTTACAAAACGGAAATCTATATTCATCTGATACAATATTTGTCGGATTTGTCCTTGTATTGGACAAGTTACAAACGCTATAAAGTAATTATATTTCGTAGATCATATCACTTTAAACGGTTCACAAAACTTTGATGGCATTTCCTTTACGTTCCTTGTGTACACGCAAGTGTGTACGATACAAGGAACACGGGGGAAATGCTGTCGAAATTTTGTGAAATCGTTTAAAATGATATGATTTACGAAATATAATTACTATTGTGTTTGTAATGGGAAGTAGGATGACCGACCATCAAAGAAGACATATAAGCGTCAGTGAACCAATAGTTATTTATTTTGAAATAAAGTTTGTAGACAACTATAAAATTAACGATTATTTTTTATTTCATCATAGATTTTAAAGTATAGGAAAAATGGCCAATTACTTTAATGAGCGGAGCTGGATGTATCAAAGAAGGGAAATTAGTGGTGCAATAAGTGAACATTTTGAAAATGGGGTGAAAGTGTTCATTGATTTTGCGATAAGTAATATCGGAAAACGTAGAGAAATTCGTTGTCCATGTAGTAGATGCAAATTGTTAAACTATTTAATATCGAGTATGGTTAAGGTTCATTTGCGCCAATACGGTTTCCTACCCAATTATTTGTTGTGGGATCGTCATGGAGATCTAGAGGAAAATGTTGAAATAACAATTGCAGACGATCAAACTGATTTTGGACCTTTAAATGATGAGGCAAATGTATTAGTCGATGCATTTGAGAGTGTAGAGGAAAACGACATAGAACCCGAAACCGAGTCTGAATCAGAAAACGACGAAGAAATTGACGAAGACTGAGTAAAATTTGGTGATTTTCACAACTATTCACATTACATTTATAATTTATGTTTAATATTGCATTTTTACAACTATTCACATTACATTACCTATGATTTGCATATGTATCAATATGACAGGTATATTATGGCTGACTCTCAACAACGTGGTGGTTGGAATAGTGACTTCAAGAATTTGACGGTAAACAATACTTTTGTATGCATACAATAAATTAACGTTTAAATATACAGTGTTATAATATTTTATATGATGAAATAACATTTTTACTATGAATTCGATTTGTAGATTCGACAACTTAAGAGGACTCAATACAAAGAAGAAATTAAAGAGCTTAGAATTATGATTGAGCAACTACGTGACAAGAGTCGTCTTCAGACTATGCAGTTGGAACAGCTAAATCAAAAGTTTGCGAAGTATGTGCACATTCATGGTAGTCGTCCTTAGTCAATTGTTGAAGTTGCTAGCAATGCTTAAGGTATGTTGTATGTTTTGACATTGAGTGGATGAGAATGATAAATTTGATATGTTTAGATGATTTGTGGACATGTAACTTTGATGTATTTGCTTTATGAACATGTATTTGTAAGTTTATGGATGTTTTGATGTTTTGTTTTGGTTATATTGATGTTGACTTGATATATTTTGGTTGTTTATGTTGTTATTGGTATGTATGTGTTGTATATACGTGGAATTGATTGAAATTGGATTGGAAATGGATTGGAATTGGATTGGATTGGAAATGTAGTGGCTGGAAGGTTATTTGCTAGCTGAAATATAAAAAAAATAACCCAGATTTTCCAACGGTTATTAACGGTTACCAACGGCTTACAAGTCACTTGTTTTCAACGGCTTTCAACGGAATACCGCCGTTTGTAGCCGTTGGAATGGCCGTTGGAAACATTCCGTCGATTCCGTTGGAAGCCGTTGGAAGACGTGAATGCTATTCCAACAGCTATTCCAACGGCTTCCAACGGCCGCCGACGGCTTACAGCCGTTGGAATAGCTAAATGTTCTTGTAGTGATAAGTGAGTCTTTATCTATTCCATCTACCGAACTATGCAATGCTTCTATTTCTTCTTAGAAAGGCAATTCAATCCTAAGAGCGTTTTTCAATGCAAGAATGCCCAAAGCAAGTTTGTGAACTGAATAATTCTGGCGGGCTACTTCAGACTTGGCATAGAAAGCCATGCACAATGCACTTATATTTGGGTCTGCTTTGGATAATTTTTCTATTTAATGTGCTTTTTTCCTTTGTGATTGCTCCAGCTAATTTAGCTTTTGCCAAAACTTGAACTTTTCTTAGCTGCATATTAGCCTCTTCTTACTTGTGTTGTAACTCCTCTTGAAGTTTACGCTAAGCTTTTTCTTGAAAATTCAAAGCATTTGTCATTTTTTTTTATTTTTTTTTAAGATCTATATTACAGGTGATGTGCCTTAAAAAACATTCCCATGCAAAAAATACATGTTTTTGAAGGAATTTAATTTGTTTAACAATGCACACATGTATATATTCTGCCATTCTGGTATATTTATCTTGATTGGTTCCAAAAAAGTTTGGATTAAAAATTTGCATCAATTTGTTGATAACCAAACGTTTGGATTTTCTGTCTAATGGTTGATAATCCTTTTTGCAGTTTGAAATTTATTTTTACAATAACTGATAGAAAATGCGTTGCAAAATGGATTCATTTAAACACATCCATGTTTTAAAAGTATACCGTAATCAATATTATCTAAAAATAAGCCGTATTAGATAAAAAAACAAGAATAATGCAAAAATCAAAAATGATATTAATTTATAATTTCAAGCAGCTTTTAAAACCTATAGTGCCAAAACCTTTTCTGTAAGGGGTGGGATACATAATTTTATGTTGCATCAAATAATCCTTCAGTGCCTTTATCATTTACTTTTTGGATGACTACAATATTTTATCATACTTCTTTATCTATTCCAAATTTTCTATTCTTCTCAGTTGATTAAAAATATATAGTTCATTCTTTAGGCCAACACATTAATTTTGCCAACAGGGTGATCTGAATCATTATCAAATGGTAAAATGCGATATGAAATGATTGATGAACCCATATTTCAAAGTCTAAGTTAACCCCAACAGCAAAAAAGTGTAATAGAGGTTCACAGTCATTCATAATGGGATGTTAACATATTACACATATGAAGTTAAAGCTATGTACAATAAAATACTAAATGCTTTGTATCCATTGTTTCTGTGTAGATCTCCATGCCATGGTTATTCTATTATTTAATATTAAGCATAGAAAGATGTTATGTTTCTCAAAATATGTAAAAGAAAATTCTTGAATATAACAATCATCAGAATAATATAAACTGTGGCAGTATGACTGGTTTTTGATTGGAGTGGTTTTCAAAGCATAAATACATCACTCATTTGGTTTTGTCTTTTCAATTTTGAACTGAAAACAATTTAAATATAGCTGTAGGAGGAAAAATACAATAAACTCTGAAGTTGACAACAAATGCATAAACTCAATCTTACTGATTCGTTTATTTTTACTTCGTTAGCATCATACATTACATCCGCATCTACCCCTTTAAGTTCAGATTCCCCATCTCCATAGTTTCCAACAATGCATGCATTATTCATAATAGTGCGTATATATTCCTGCACATGCACAGTTTCATAATCATGTATATCCCCATCTCTCTTTGAAACGGACATAGGTATACAAAGTATTTCATTTTATGCATATAGTTTATTAAGAATTATTGTCTTCCTTCAAAGTTTGGTAATTTATTTTCTGTTGCATCAAATTTCAGTATATATCCAACATCCGACATGAACCCCTATAGTATTGATAATATGAAGAAGTGACCCCATAAGAACCTAAAATTTCTACAAATTTATTCCAGATTAAAAAGAAAAAAGAATCCAATTTTGTTCTCAAGAACACTGATCTAAATCCCAGCAAATCAAGATAAATTACACAGGTGCGGAATAAAGATTTGATAAGAAAATAAATAAATATTTCTGAGAATCCTACCTGGAAAAAAATCCCGATTGATAGAAAAACCCCGAGTCGTCATTTATCCCGTTTGAACTTACCTTAAACTAAAGGATTTAGAACTTCCATGTTCGAATTCAACATCATTTAGACTTAAGGTGGTGTTCTAGGAATTAAAACCAACTTCTGAATTTGTGAAGCATTTCTGATTTTAGGTTGGAAACTCATTCGAAGTTACACAGTACATTCATCGAAGTCTGAAACCCAATTGGAATCTCTATGCTTCGAGACTCATCCGATTCAAAGCCATGGTCTTAACTCGATACAGTTAGGGAAGCCAAAGGCTCATGGTGAAAGAAGCATCAATTGAAGCTGAAGAATTAACATCAGATCTGCACCCAAAACTGACACAAAATTCTTTAGCTTGATTCGAGATAAATTGATGTAGAACACCATGGCCTCGATGTTCCTTTGATTTGAAGCTAAGAATTAATGTAACACCCCGTATTTTTAACAACACTAAAAGAAAATAAATTTAATAATAATTAATTTAATATTCGGAATTAAGGGAAACGGACTCGCCATTGCGTCCGTCTCGAAATTCTGGTAAAGATAGACATTTGGTTTGCGTAAAACGGACAAGGTATTAAGAAATTATGAGGGTTTGAAGTTTGTATACGCGCAAGATATATATATATATATATAGGGTCCAAGAATTCAAAATCAGGTCCATAAAGTTCAAATTCATTCAAATTTTAGAAATTCTGGGTGAGCGGGAAAATTCCTACCTAGAGGAGTCGACCCCTTAAGGGGTGGGTAGACCCCCCTAGGGCTGACGTGGCTAAGTCGGTTTCTGGGGCTGGCAGCTCTAAATACATGGTCATCTCTTGTTTTCTTCATTAGAGATCAGTGAAGGCCAAATGCTGTTGTTTCCTGAACTGAACAGAACCCTTTTTCTTCTACAACAATCAACTTTGCAAATCAAACTTAGAGATTAAAGTGTAGTCCAACCTCTGCTATTTTCCACCTTTTCTTTTAATTCAAACACTATGAGTTAGTTACTTTTAGAATTAAATGATTAAAAGTAATTTGTGATATGACTGTGATTTGGATATATACATGCCTGTTACTGAATCATATTGGATCTATCATAATTTGTGAATCTATAGGTCTAGATCTTATCATGTCACAATTGTGGATCTTAAATATTATCATGTCAGATCTACCTTTATAGATCTAATTCGCTTGTGGTGAATTTATCATGTCACAATTGTGGATCTTAAATATTATCATGCTAGATCTACCTTTATAGATCTAATTCGCTTGTGGTTAATTTATCATGTCACAATTGTGGATCTTAAATATTATCATGCTAGATCTACCTTTATAGATCTAATTCGCTTGTGTGGTTAATTTATCATGTCACAATTGTGGATCTTAAATATTATCATGTTAGATCTAACTTTATAGATCTAATTCGCTTGTGGTTAATTTATCATGTCACATCTACTTATGGATCTAATTCTTGTTAGCTCATTTGGTACTTATCATGTTGTGGCTAATTTAGATCTGTCATTAATTGGACATATGAATCCTTATTTATTCATGCCTATTATGACATCCTTAGTATGTTAGATCTAGTTTTATTATCACATGCTCACTAGATCTATATTTATATTTCCAGCTTATCACTATGCCAATTACATGTTTATGTCACTTTTGTTAAAATAATCAGTATTGTCATCTTTTCCTTTTATTGTTTATGGCTAGGCTACTTTCTAGCCTAGACATGACGCCAAATATATGTGAATGCATTAGTTAGGGAATGGAGAAAACATTAGAATTGGCATAACTTGAACGACGAATATGAATTTGGACATATAATCCATTATGAATATAATTGGGTAAATGGGCATGAACACCTATAAAGACATAGGTATAATTAATTGGTTAATAATTAAAATGCCTAGGATTATAGTAATTATAAAACTGTAACTGCACTTATGACACGAGGTTAGATTGCATTTGTGGTAGGAGTCTGCTCGGACCCGACCGACATATCCAGCAACCGCAAATGTTGAATCTAATGTGAGGGGTCTAAGTGCTCAAATATGAGACGGGCTAAGACATGAGGTTAGGCCCAACTTGTGGAGGAAGTCTGCCCGTACCCGACCGGCATATCCAGCATCCATAAGTTGTAGGCCTAACGTAGGAGGTCTAGCCCAGTATAACCATAAATGGACATGGTAATGAACTTGAATACTTAGCCTAGTTGAATCCATAGGGATTGTATGAACATGTTAACTTGAATAGGGCTTAAGTAAACTTGGTTGAAACAGTGGGTGGGTTAAGTAAATCTTGTGGCGGTGGGTAATATGTGTATATACATATACATATATATATATATGCCCACAAACTTAACCTATTTTATACTTTGGGGTTATCCAACTTTGTTAAGTAAACTTGCTTGGATCAGTGAGGGTTAAGTAAATCTTTTAGCGGTGGGGTAATATTTATATATATAGGCCCGGCAACTTAACATGTTGGACTGTTAGGCATAACCAGTTGAAATCCTAGTAGTGGGGATGCAAGCCTAGGGGAGCTTGTATCATCTTGTGTGTGGGACCTGTTTTAATCAGTAACCCATCTAGGTATCAAATGAGTACTCCGAACTAGGTTGGAGCAAGGGCACGCTTACTGGGCTGATTCCAAGAGATCCAAAATGAAGGGGCAGTGTTAGCAGCGCAGAAAAATAATGGAGTCATATGCGTGCATGGGTCTGGCTTGCTATGGGAATTAAGACGATGTGACATCAGTAGATATGATTGTGCACATCTCGAAAATGAAGGGTTTCCACTTTAGGAAGTGATACATCCTACTGTGGGGCCAGCACAGGGTATCTACGGAGTAGGGAGTCGATCGATTAGGGTAGCAGTTAGGGTACATCTAGACTCTGGTAAGGTTAGTAGTCCGTTATTAGGGCTGTCTGTGGATTGTATGGGGTTAAAACCTCTCACCAGAAGTATGCCTAAGTCTATGATCTTGTACATGTTGGGGATCATCTCATTCTGGTTATACTAGTATTGGTGCAGAGAAATAGAAATCATTAGAGAAGTGCAACATACTATCGTGTTTATCCTGTTTACCTAGTCACACCTGTCTTTTATGTATTTATCTCTCTTATCCACTTTATGTCTGACCCTTTTTGTTTCCTCTTCTTTCTTCCATTTCCCCTCCCCACCCCAAGGTTCTCAAGGAGGGAATTCTTAGGTTTAGTCTGGACTCGGTTATCATCTTTCTTGGGGCAGCTTCTGAAGTATTGCTTGGGGAATTATGCTTTTTATGTACTCTGATGGAACAAGACAGAAAGTTTCATATCTTTGTAATGGCTTTTATGTAGTTTTAGACTTGTGATATTTTGGACCACAATGTTATGATTTATGTTTGAAATAAAAATTTAAATTCCGTTGTTGCTTTTATATCTGTCTTGTGATATTTATGTTTCTGTTTGCCTATAACGCTTCACGAAACTTAATGCATTCCCTTAGTAAATGAAATTAACGTACGTGGGGGGTCATACTTGGTATCAGAGCTGAAGGTTACCATATTAGATAAATTTTTTGAAAGCTATTTTCAAAAAGGTTTTAAAAGAAAGCAATTTCAAAAAGAAAAGTCTGTTTTGAAAATCATTCCCAAAGAGCCATAAGTAATATCTTTCGATCCCTTGTCTGAATCTCTTTCCTTTTCTTTTTCAGCATGTCTGGGGAACCCAATATTCCAGAGGGCGTTATGATACAAGGATGGTTCTGTAGGTATTTGGAGGCCACGACGCCAGCCGAAGGCCAAGGAAACGTTCCTCCCTCGGCTACACCCATTGTTCCTCCTCCTCCTCCGCGTGCAGACAACTTCTCAAAGATCTGCAAAGATTTCCATGCTATGGGAGGGAAGCCATTCCATGGAACCGAGACGTTTGTGAAGGTGAGGAACTGGCTCAAGGAGACCAAGGACTTGTTTGTATTCTTTGAAGTAGAGGATCGAAGAAAGATTCAGTTAGCTGCTTGGCTATTGAAGGATGAAGCTTCATTTTGGTGGGAGGTAACCCAAGCAAGTTGTCCGATGGAAACTTGGGATGATTTTAGATAGAGGTTTGAAATGAAGTTTCTTTCTCAAGCTGAGAAAAGCATGAAAATGGAGAGGTTCTTGGCGCTCAAACAAGGAGACGTGACTGTTAAAGAATATATGAACAAATTCAACTAGCTAGCTAGATTCGGTTTGAAACTAGTAGATACTCCGCATAAGAAGGCCTTGCGGTTTATTAAAGGACTAAATGAACCCCTTCACGGGTTAGCTATGTCCCATATTCCAATGGGATCTACTTTTGAAAGACTCGTTGATACAGCATTAATACATGAAGAAGTTAAAGTTGAAAAGAAAGAAGCTAAGGTTGAGGAAACACAAAAGAAGGGAGGAAAGAACGACAAAGCTTGAGACAAGAGAAATGTTTTAATTGTGGACACGTGAGTCATGTAAGCAAAGATTGCAGAAGAAGGAAGAACGCTTGTTTCCATTGTGGAGAGGTCGGGCATCTTATTAAGGATTGCCCAAAGAAACAAGGACAAGGTCAAAGGGAAGGAGCTTCAGAAGGGTAAGTGCATGCTCTCGCGATCGGTGCTCCAGATCGAGGTAGAGAAGTTTCTATGGAAGGTTTGATTTCTCTTTCCAAACATCCTATAAGAACTCTTTTTGATTCTAGTGCTTCGCATTCATTTATATCTAGTTCTGTGGTTGAATCTCTGCACTTAAATACTAGTATGGTATTGGATCCTGTTGTTGTCTCAAACCCCACTGGTGGTTCGACTCATTTATCCCTGATTTGTCGGGGTTTGAGAATATATATATTGGGCGTCGAGTTCGAGTGTGACGCATATATGTGCTCGGTTTTATGGGCTATGCTTTGATTCTAGGGATAGGTTGGCTAGCCATGTACGGTGCCGTTCTCGATTGTGAGGGGAGGGTCGTTAGAATTTTGACTTGCCAAGGGAGGACCCTCGAGATTTCTTGTTACCCCAAAGGGTCTGTCATGCTTAGTTTCCTAGAACCTCTTGATGCATCTATCGATGATCTACAATCTGTAGTAGTAGTCCGTGAGTATCCATATGTTTTTGAGGAGGTTCGGGGATTATCTTCAAGGCACGAGATCGATTTTTGTATATATTTGGTAGACAATGCAAAGCCAGTTGTATTACTCGTGCGCCATATGACTCCACGAGAACGGAGGGAGCTTAGCAAGTAAGTGGGGAGCTACTTGAGAAAAGGCTTATTAGGCGAAGCATATCTGAATGGGGTGCTCCGGTGGTATTCGCAACTAAGGCGTACGCTCGCTTTGCATATGTGTGGCTATTCATGGTGTTTTTCCTCATTTCTTAATTATCGAAGTGTCTACACGATGCAGTAGAGGTAGTTGAGCCGAACATGCGTGAGGAAGTAGAGGTAGAACGGGAGGCGACAATTAGATAAGTTCCTACTTGTATACTTGGATCAGAGGTTAAGAAACTATGCAACATAAAGGTTAGGTTAATAAAAGTGCAGTGGGGAGAAGACAGCGAGGATGCAACTTGGGAGACTGAACACAAAGATCACGCTTCATACCCTTTCCTTTTTGGGACTATGTTCTTAACTTCTTTTTCCAAAGCTTTTATTCGCACTTGCTTCTATCATCTAAGTATATCCTATCGATCGAAATTTCGACCTTTAGGTAGGGAATCCCATGATTATAAACATGTCTTTGAGACATGTTATGTTTGATGAAGACAAGTGGATGCAAGTGGTTGCTAGTGGTTGCATATATACACACATTAGGCACTAGATCGGCTCAATCACTCTCATGCTGCATATGGATGTGTGTGTGCATTTTCTTTTTTTTCATGGATGGAAATGGGTGTATTAGCATATGGATGTTGCATTTGGATGAATGAGTATGCACACATATAGAACTCACATGTTATAATAGGATTATTTGCATACATATTGGATACATGGCACTAACATACATTGTATTAAGGAGGTCAACTGAATCAGTGGACCGCCTGATCTTCGCAGTATTATTGGGACATATACACACACCTTTGCATATGTTTATATGATCATTAGAAGTTTTTAAGGACAATGGATGCCAGTGATTGATGGATGAGTAGATGAATGATGGATGGTAGGATATGCATTCTTCTTAACTTGGAAATTTTGGGGATGAAATCCTTTGAGTAGGGGAGAATGTAACATCCCGTATTTTTAACACTAAAAGAGGATAAATTAAATAATAATTAATTTAATATTCGGAAATAAGGGAAACGTATTGTTCCATTGCGTCCGACTCGAAATTTTGGTTAAGATAGACATTTGGTTTGCGTAAAACGGACACCGTATGAAGAAATTATGAGGGTTTGAAGTTTGTATACACGCAAGATATATATATATATATATATATATATATATATAGGTCCAAGAATTCAAAATCGGGTCTAGAAAGTTCAAATTCGTTCAAATTTCAGAAATTCGGGGTAAGCGAGAAAATTCCTGCCTAGGGGAGTCGACCCCTAGATCGGCCCCCCAACGGGGGTGTCGACACCGGGGTCGACCTCCTAAGAGGTGGGTCGACCCCTTAGGGCTGACGTGGCTAAATCGGTTTCTGGGGCTGGCAGCTATAAATACAAGGTCATTTCTCTTGTTTTCTTCATTGGAGATCAATGGAGGCCAAATGTTGCTAGTGCCTAAATTGAACAGAACCCTTTTTCTTCAACAACAATCAACTTTGCAAATCAAACTTAGAGATTCAAGTGTAGATCCAACCTCTGTTATTTTCTACCTTTTCTTTTAATCCAAACACTGTGAGTTAGTTACTTTTAGATTTAAATAATTAAAAGTAATTTGTGATATGACTGTGATTTGGAAATATACATGCTTGTGACTGAATCATATTGGATCTATCAAAATTTGTGAATCTATAAGTCTAGACCTTATCATGTCTCAATTGTGGATCTTAAATATTATCATGCTAGATCTACCTTTATAGATCTAATTCGCTTGTGGTTAATTTATTATGTCACAATTGTGGATCTTAAATATTATCATGCTAGATCTACTTTTATAGATCTAATTCGCTGGTGGTTAATTTATCATGTCACAATTGTGGATCTTAAATGTTATCATGCTTGATCTACATTTATAGATCTAATTCGCTTACGGTTAATTTATCATGTCACAATTGTGGATCTTAAATATTATCATGCTAGGTCAACCTTTATAGATCTAATTCGCTTGTGGTTAATTTATCATGTCACATCTACTTATGGATCTAATTCTTGTTAGGTCATTTGGTACTTATCATATTGTGGCTAATTTATATCTGTCATTAATTGGACATATGAATCCTTATCTATTCATGACTATTATGACATCCTTAGTATGTTAGATCTAGTTTTATTATCACATGCTCGCTAGATCTATTTTTATATGTCCACCTTATCACTATGCCAATTACATGTTTATGTCACTTTTTTAAAAATAATCACTATTATCAACTTTCCCTTTTATTGTTTATGGCTAGGCTACTTTCTAGCCTAGATATGAACCCAAATATATGTGTATGCATTAGTTAGGGAACGGGGGGGGGGGGGGGAAACATTAGTATTGGCATAACTTGTATGACAAATATGAATTTGGACATATTATCCATTATGAATATAATTGGGTAAATGAGCATGAACACCTATAAATACATAGGTACAATTAATTGGTTAATAATTAAAATGCCTAGGATTACAGTAATTAGAAAACTGTAATTGCACATATGACACGAGGTTAGATTGCATTTGTGGTGGAAGTCTGCCCAGATCCGACCAGCGTATTCAGCAGCTGCAAATGTTGAATCTAATGTGAGGGGTCTAAGTGCACAAATACGAGACGGGCTAATACATGAGGTTAGGCCTTACTTGTTGAAGAAGTCTGCCTGGACTCGACCAGCATATCCAGCATCCACAAGTTGTAGGACTAATGAGGGAGGTCTAGCCCATTATAACCATAAATGGACATGGTAATGAGCTTGAATACTTAACCTAGTTGAATCCATAGGGATTGTATGAATATGTTGTTGTATATGATGTAGTTGTATATACGATTATATAATTTTTGTTTGATGATGACAACCAAATAAATATTATTTTAAGTGTGTTTGTTATTGTACTGTTCTATATATACATGACAGATAGGAATATTTATATTTAAATAAAATACGACTGTACAGACATTCATACAGTATTTTATTTAAATATAAATATTATATTTCAAACATTCAAACAGTACAACTATTTGTAACTCCACTATTTAAACATTCACTGAATATTGTACATGTAAATAAACTGAATAAAATAGATATGTTTGTTTAGCAACAATAAAATAATATATTATTTCAGTCAAACTTGTTTATTACATTTAAAAAGTACAATCTTTTTCATATACACAGCTCCTTTACTACAGAATCACTACAACACTCATACAGTCATTCTGTCATATATACATACATTTTCACTTTCATATACATACACATTTACTGACATTACTTCATCTTCTGTCTTGTATCTTTAGTCTTCTATCTTCACAGTCAGTCCAGTCTTCATACCTGTCATGTATAGAAACACACATAGTATCTAGAATAGAAATAATTTCTAAATTCTAGCAGATATAATTTTTATTTTAAAAAATTTATTTGCCTCAGAATTTTGGTGTGTTTCTCATCATTTTTCTGACTTGATCTGATTAACGACTGTGTCTAGGCAGCTTGTGATATTCACAGTGATACACTGTAAATACCACAAGGCAGACAACATATGTATATATGATGCAGGGACAGGAAAACTTGACTGATGGCTGCATATACACACGTGTATAAATATACACATGTGCACTGCCTTGCCGATCAGTTTGCAACTAAGTAGCAGCCACATGGACCAACTCGACTCAGTGCACACATGAAATCAACTCAATATAAAGTCAAGCAAGTGGTCGAGACATATTCACGAGCACAGGTCAAAGACAATGCAAATGGGTCAACACAGTGCAAGTCACATGTACAAGTGCAAACCAATATACAAGCCAGCAATGGAAATGGCACAATACAATGTGCAATGAGTTCAAAGGGGATGGTCAAGCAACACAAATGCACAGTTCAGGTTAAGCTACAAGTGCATGGAGTTTTCAGTTTCATGTATATAGTACAATAACATGTCAGAGCATTTCAAAGTACACACAGCAAATTTCAAAGGTCGAGCATCCTATATATATCAATGAATTCATGTGCAAAATGCATTAGCACATGGAAGTCACCAATCCAATGTACCAACACAAGCCATAGCATCAAAGATATGCAGAGCATGGAAATGGTTCACACAACAATGATATTGTTGAACAAGCAAATATCTTCACAGTTTCAAGCCAGTATGGAGTTCACGTGCACAACATTCAAATGCAAAATGGTGTGGATATCATTTACTAATATACTGCAAGCTATTGTGGTCGATCCTACATAAATGGAGCTTGACAACTCAGGTGCAACACGAAGCAAGACAGATCAACAATGGCAATGTATAAAGGGGAAACACAGCAAATTTGTGCAAGTATATGGAACATACATGCAGTATGGCATAGAACAACGGACATGGTGCTCAAGTCAGTGTGATATACACAAATGTACAGCAAAATTGAGCTGAGTTACATGTCAGCTATCACAACAGAACATATAGGATGGCTGTACTTTTATGGATGGAGCAAGTTAACAAATTCAAGCTAGCATGTTCAAGCAGATTTCATGGTGTACATGTGTAGAAACTCAAAGCAATATGTCAGGGTGCACTTGTGCATCGCATGACAATAACACATATGGTTCAGAATAATGTGGACAGATTAAGTGAAGATGCCAAAGTGTGCAAATCAGCTTAGACTTTCAACATGGTCGAGTTAGCATGGTGCTTATGCATGAATAGGTTCCAATCAAGAACAATTTTTTGGCAAGAAATCAAATATGTTTCAGGAATGCAGAAATCTTTCAAGGGACAACAAATCATTTAATCTGTTTCCAGAAAAGAAAATGGTTTTCCAGTTTCTGACAAAGTATTCAACTCGACAATCATGGTCATAGAAGTGCAGAAAATCAGCAAGAATAATATCTGATTGTTGAAAACAATTCTGGAAACAAATAATTTTGGTTTCCAGAAATCAACTTCACGAGGACAGTTTATATTCAAGTTTTCAGAATTCCTTATATACATTAAAGGGACAACAAAGTTTTTTTTTAATTGCTCAAGGCCAAAATCACGCAATAAATCAGAGGATTAAAAGTCGAGCAAATTATATTGTCCACATTCATCAAGGCTGAAATTCAATCGAGGAAATCAAAACAGGAATTAACACAAAATCAGGCAAGTCGATAACAGGAAATCAACGCAAATCAGCCGAGCCATTTATGAAATCGGAGAGGTCAAATTAGGGTTCGAATTACCCCATAAGTTCACACCATTTTCGTCACTGGTAGGATTTTTATTATTAAAAACCAAGCATCACAATTTCAAACAAAAATCTGAACTTAAATATCTCACCTTGTTTCAAGAGTTTCGCTTAAGGGAGAGCTCAAGCAAATCGATCGACAAAGCCCCAAGGACTCGAGCATCAGAAGAATCCAATTTCAATTGATCAAGTATCTCGATTCGATTTGAGGAATTGATAAAAACCCTAATCCCATTTCTTCCAGCTGCCATATTTTTTTTCATGAGAGAAAGCAAAGTGATCGGGGCAAGACAAATATGGGTGCATCAATAATGCAAATGGACGGCCTACATAATATTTGTGAAGGGAGGCTTTAAATTTGTCTTAGTTTTAAGGGTTTTATTTTGTTTAATTTTTTTGTATTTTTAACTCCTTTTGTATTCGATTCAAATAGTTCTAGAATATGTAAAATTTAGGGGAAACCAGTTAGGGTGTTAACTGGCAGTTTACTAGAGTCTGTAAAAACTAGGGTTACTAGTTACCAGGTCGTAATCAGGGGAAATCTGATCTTGGGGATTAGATCAGTCTAGGGTTTTGAGCGTAGGGTTAGTACAGGAGCAGGGAGTGCGAGTTTATATGGTCTTGTAAGCGGGATCTGTTCTATCACCTAGTAGAAACCTTAGGAATGCAGAAGTAGGTAGGTTTTTGCCAAAGCTGGGTATCTTTGTGTGTTGTTTTCTTTCTGCTTTTTATTTATGGTGCATTCTGTGATCTGTTTGTTATTTAATATCCCGTCAGATTTTTAATTCATCGAAAAACTGTGATAAACCCTATTCACCCCCTCCTCTAGGGTTAATCTAGATCCCATAAGTGGTATCAGAGCCTGGTACTCTTATTAACCCTAGAATCATGGATCCTAGTTGTCGGCCGATAGAGAGTCAGTCTAGTTCATTTCCAACTATTTTCGATGGAACATATTTTTCAAACTGGAAATCCAAAATGGAATCTTATTTAAAATCTGTTAATATTAAATGTTGGGATGTAGTATCAATGGGTTTAAAAGTGTAGATATTACTTTCAATGCTCGTGCTATGAAAATCATATTTGATTATCTTAATACTGAACAGTTTAATCTTATCTGTCATTGTTTATCTGCACAGGAAATCTAGGACACTCTCAATACAAAGTATGGAAGATCTGACAACCACAGCTCAAAACCCGATAAAGTCAACTCAGATTCAGAGTTCTGCTTAACAGGATTTACAAATGAAAATTCAGATGGATCAGTCGATGGAAATTCAACAGACGATGAGACAAGAAATTTCTCATATGAAGATTTAGTTTATATGTGTGCTGATCTAACTAAGTCTGTTGATAAACTCCAATCTAAAAACAAATTTCTAAAATCTAAAAAACTTGAGTTGACCAGAAAAATTAATAATTTTGAATCACAACTTGAATATTTCAAATACTCTTCAAATTCGAACTGCAAAAATTGTTTAAAATTAGAAACCCATCTTGTTCATCTCAATAAGAATATTCAAAAGTTTGAAAACGAAATTTTGATCTTAAAAGAGAACAAGATTGAGTTATCAAGTTCGAATAATTTTCTGCAAAAGGAATTTGAAATTTTCAAGATTGCTATAAATTCCAAATTTGAAATTGCTGAAAATGAAAATTTGGTGAAAAGTGACTTGATATTGAAAGAACTTGAAAATGAGATTGAAAAATCCAAGAATTTTAAGTTTGAAAAACAAAAACGATTTGAATTTGAAATCTTGGAATCTCAAGCCAAAATTAAATTTCTTAAAGTTGAAAATTTGATTTTGAAAACTGATTTTGAAAAGAATAATATCACTAAAAACTGTTGTTCAGATTTAATGAAAGAGAATGGTGATCTTAAATTTAAAATTCAACAACTTGAAGCAACATTGGTTAAATTTTATAACGGTGAAAAATCTCTGAATATGTTGTTGAAAAATCAATTTTCATCTGGAAATATAAGTGGACTCGGCTTTGGGAAAAATAATGTTTTTGAAAATCGGAACTCAAATGATTTTGAAAATCCTTCAAACTGCTTCAGAAAGATTCGATATGAAAAATTCAAAGTCTGAGAATCGCAAAGGATTTTTGAATCATAAATGTGATGTGAATTTGTTTTATCATAATCCATTTGAACAATTTTGGATCCCAAAAAGAAATAAAACAAACTTCATTAAATTCAAACAGATCTGGGTTCCAAAAGGTACAAAGATAGATTTGAATGGATTGTTATACAAATAGATTTGGGTACCAAAAGATGTGAACAAAGCTGTGAGTGGTTTGATTAATTTTGTTAGACCACTCGATTCTTTAAACTGTTAGGTACCTAAGGTGGATGAGGAACTGCTGTGCTGAAAGGAAATTTGAAATTAAGCTGGTCTATAATTCTGTATCATTTAGAGTTCCTTTAGCCAAGATATGACGAGTCAGAGATTCTATTGTTTACACTGAAATCAGGTATAATCTCTTAACTCAATTTTGTAAATATTCTCTATTTTTATTTTTCTTGTTTATTCCTCCTTGTACCTTCTTCTGCTTTTGTTCTTGTCTTTTATTTGTCACTGCTATTTTTTTCTTCTCTGAGCTTCATTAACTTCCAATTGCAGAATTCATATTTTTTCTGGAAATTTGCTTCATTCGAATAAAACTCTTATTTTTTTTAATCTTTTCTAGGTCTTGAATCTAAACTTGTAAATAACTGCAATTGATTTGAAGTTTATTTCTGATTTATGAATTCCGAACATTGTTGATGTATTCGTGTCATATCTTGAACACTATTAATTTTGAATTCTAAATTTTCTTTTGAAGATCTGAATATTTAATGAAATTCCACACACCTCTGCTATTTTGGGTTTCTTCTAATTCATTTTAGAAAGGCTTGAAATAATATACTCATTATAGCACACCAATATTTATCAGTTGTGATAATTTCATTATTTTTCAGATTGGCTTGAATATTTTGATTTATCTTGAATCAGTGATACATCCTGAAATTCATCTTTATTCATGATCATTATGATTGATTTTTGTTTTGTTTGAGATCACTTGAAATTTTTTGATATTTTGAATTTCACACACCTCTCGGATCTAAAATTATTAATCTTGTGTGATTGAATCATTGTATCTCAAGATTTACATTTGTTCAAGTGATTTTGAATAAACCACTATTTTCAGGATCATGATTTATTACTCAATCTTGATGCAAATGATCTGAAATTACTCTTGTACTTGTCAGAGATACCTGTGAAAAAATTCTTTGAAAAAATTGGTCCCTGAAATTTATTGATATTTCATGGTTATTTGACTTGAATATCTATTTGTTTAAAAATCATTTGAAATTATGGATTTATTGAATCTCACACATATCTTGAATCAAAAATTAATAATCTGGTGTGATCGATTCATTGAATCCTGATATCTTCATATTCCATCAAATGATTTCAAATAAACGGTGTTTTTAATCTTAGATCATGAATCATCCTTTTTGTGACCAACAGAAATATATTTGAAACATCTTCTTGACAAGTCTGCATCGAAACTGATATCTTGTGTTGCTCTGAAATTGTCTTGAAAATATTTGGAAATTGCTTGTTTATGATCTGTTTGCTGCTCTGATACTGTTTTTTTTTCAAATATATGTTTGTTCTTGCCTGCTGCTCTGATAAATGTGCTAAATTTGTTAATCTTGTCTGTTTGGGCTTTTTGATTAAAATTCTGTTGTTTGTAATATCCTTGTTCATTTCCAGTGTCATGTTAAAATCATCTAAATAGAGACATCAATTGGTATTAGAAGTGCCGTATATTTTTTCTCACCTTTCTGTTTTGAATTTTCATCTTGTATAGTTTCCACACACTATTTTTGTCTTGTATAAAACATTTTATAATCCTCTTGTAATTGATTTTCAATTTTAAAATTATTTATTGACTATTCATTCAGAAATTGAAATCAATATCCAAATTGAACTGTATTTATAATTCATTAAAATTATTATTAGACATTGAAATTGTGATGAATTGTGACTGCAGTATATTTCACAATAAGAGGAAATTTTATTTAAATTTTCATGATGGTTGAACATTTATTATAATATCTTTGAATTGACAATTATTTCACGACCATCTCCTTTATCTATCATCATTCTGTCATCCATGATAATTTTATATTAATGTGGAGAGTTAATATGTTTTAAAAATCTTTTTGAATAAACACTGAAGATATTTGTGATAGAATTTGGACTATGTTATTATTCAGAATCAGTGATAATTGAAAATTTTCAATGATCCCGGTACAGTCGAGCATATTTCATAATATAATTAATTTAGAAATTTATTTCACAGTCCATTTCTGTATCTACCACATTTCTATCATTCATATTGGTTGTATATACTAAGGATTTTTTCTATTTGAAGCTGAAAATGATAAAAATATAATTAATACATAAGTGTGCCTCTAACCTCATTTAAAAATCCAAGCTCTGGTCATGCATCGTTAAGAGATAACTTATAATTTAAGCTGCGACTAACCTCATTTAAAAATCCAAGCTCTGGTTATGCGTGGTCAGTGTGCTCTTAAATAAAAAAATAAAAGAAAAAGGAAATAATGTGCTATAAATTGAAATTAAACTGAAATCCTCCATTGTGTATAAAAACTAGCATGTCTATCAATCTTTCTAATCTATGAAATGTGTTGAAATCTTATGACGTATTATGATTTATTGATTAATGGGTATTGGGATTTGAGATTATTTGATTTTGTCACTTAAATTGCATTATTAACTATAGTCCTAATCCGTCACTGTTTGTGTGCACAATTTTACAAAAATCTTATGAAAATAATTGGAAATCATATTTTTGTAACTCTCTCCATTTGATATAAAATTCATCATAAATCCATCATTCTATACAATGTGAAATATGCCACATGTTCTCAGAAAATTATGATTTTTGTTTGACTGATTGAGGTTTATGATGACCGTTCTTCCTCTTAAGCTGAAATTATATTATTTCGTCATTTTTCATCTATATTTTAATTTCTAATCCTTTTGATGATAACAAAAGGGGGAGAATAGGTTGAGATTTTGATTTATGAGTGAATATTTTATAAATATTTTTTATTTTGAAAATTCATTATTATTCAGTTCAGTTCACTCATGCACAGATATAGGGGGAGTTTTCTGTTGTAGGGGGAGCTAATAAATAGGGGGAGTTCAAAATTCACTGTCAAACACATTTATTATGCTCAAAATCTTTTATTTGTTTGTCATCATCAAAAGGGGGAGATTGTTGTATATGACGTAGTTGTATACACAAATATATGATTTTAGTTTGATGATAACAACCAAATAAATATTATTTTAAGTGTGTTTGTTACTGTACTGTTCTATATATACATCACAGATAGGAATATTTATATTTAAATAGAATACGACTGTACAGACATTCATACAGTATTTTATTTAAATATAAATATTATATTTCAAACATTCAAACAGTACAACTATTTGTAACTCAACTATTTAAACATTCACTGAATATTGTACATGTAAATAAACTGGATAAATTAGATAAGTTTGTTTGACAACAATAAAATAATATTTTATTTCAATCAAACTTGTTTATTACATATAAACAGTACAATCTTTTTTATATACACAGCTCCTTTACTACAGAATCACTACAACACTCATACAGTCACTCTGTCATATATATATATATATATATATATACATACACATTTTCACATTCATATACAGACACATTTACTGACATTGCTTCATGTTCTGTCTTGTATCTTCAGTCTTCTGTCTTCACAGTCAGTCCAGTCTTCATACCTGTCATGTATAGAAACACACACAGAGTATCTATAACAGAAATAATTTCTAAATTCTAGCAGATATAATTTTTAATTTAAAAAATTTATTTGCCTCAGAATTTCGGTGTGTTTCTCATCATTTTTCTGACTCGATCTGATTAGTGACTGTGTCTAGACAGCTTGTGATATTCACAGTTATACACTGTAAATACCACAATGCAGACAACATATGTATATACGATGCAGGGACAGGAAAACTTGACTGATGGCTGCATATACACACGTTTATAAATATACACGTGTGCACTGCCCCGCCGATCAGTGTGCAACTAAGGAGCAGCCATGTGAACCAACTCGACTCAGTGCACACATGAAAACAACTCAATATAAAGTCATGCAAGTGGTCGAGACATATTCACGAGCACAGGTCAAAGACAATGCAAATGGGTCAACTGTGTGCAAGTCACATGTACAAGTGCAAAACCAACATACAAGCCAGCAATGGAAATGGCACAATACAATGTGCAGTGAATTCAAAGGGGATGGTCAAGCAACACAAATGAACAGTTCAGGTTAAGCTACAAGTGCATGGAGTTTTCAGTTTCATGTATATAGTATAATAACATGTCGGAGCATTTCAAAGTACACGTAGCAAATTTCAAAGGTCGACCAGCCTATATATTATTATGAATTCATGTGCAACATGCATCAGAACATGGAAGTCACCAAGCCAATGTACCAACACAAGTCATAGCATCAAAGATATGCAGAGCATGGAAATGGTAAACACAGCAATGATATTGTTGAACAAGCAAATATCTTCATAGTTTCAAGCCAGTATGGAGTTCAGGTGCACAACATTCAAATGCAAAATGGTGTGGATATCATTTACTAATATACTGCAAGCTATTGTGGTCGATCCTACATAAATAGAGCTTGACAACTCAGGTGCAATACGAAGCAAGACAGATCAACAGTGGCAATGTATAAAGTGGAAACACAGCAAATTTGTGCAAGTATATGGAACATACATGCAGTATGGCATGGAACAACGGACATGATGCTCAAGTCAGTGTGATATACACAAGTGTACAACAAATTTGAGTGTCAGCTATCATAACTGAACATACCGGATGGATGTACTTTAATGCATGGAGCAAGTTAACAAATTCAAGCTAGCATGTTCAAGCAGATTTCACGGTGTACATGTGTAGACACTCATAGCAATATGTCAGGGTGCACTTGTGCATGGCATGACAATAACACATATGGTTCAGAATAATGTGGATAGATTAAGTAAAGATGCCAAAGTGTGCAAATCAGCTCAGACTTTCAACATGGTCGAGTTAGCATGGTGCTTATGCATGAATATGTTTCAATCAGGAACAATATTTTGGCAAGAAATCAAATATGTTTCAGGAATGCAGAAATCTTTCAAGGGACAACAAATCATTTAATCTGTTTCCAGAAAAGAAAATGGTTTTCCAGTTTTTGACAAAGTATTCAACCCGACAATCATGGTCATAGAAGTGCAGAAAATCAGCAAGAATAAAATTTGATTGTTGAAAACATTTCTGGAAACAAATAATTTTGGTTTCAAGAAATCAACTTCACGAGGATAGTTTATATTCAAGTTTCAGAATTCCTTATATACATTAAAGGGACAACAAAGTTTTTCTTTTAATTGCTCAAGGCCAAAATCACGCAATAAATAAGAGGATTAAAAGTTGAGCAAATTATATTGTCCACATTCATCAAGGCCGAAATTCAGTCAAGGAAATCAAAACAGGAATTAACACAAAATCAGGCAAGTCGATAATAGGAAATCAACGCAAATCAGTCGAGCCATTTATGAAATCAGAGAGGTCAAATTAGGGTTCAAATTACCCTATAAGTTCACACCATTTTCATCACTGGCAGGTTTTTTTATTATTAAAAACCCAGCATCACAATTTCAAGCAAAAATCTGAATTTAAATATCTCACCTTGTTTCAAGAGTTTCGATTAAGGGAGAGCTCAAGCAAATCGATCGACAAAGCCACAAAGACTCGAGCATCAGAAAATTCCAATTTCAATTTATCAAGTATCTTGATTCGATTTGAGGAATTGATAAAAACCCTAATCCCATTTCTTCCAGCCGCCATATTTTTTTTCATGAGAGAAAGAAAAGTGATCGGGGCAAGACAAATATCGGTGCATCAATAATGCAAATGGCCAGCCTACATGATATTTGTGAAGGGAGGCTTTAAATTTGTCTTAGTTTTAAGGGTTTTATTTTGTTTAATTTTGTTGTATTTTTAACTCCATTTGTATTCGATTCAAACAGTTCTAGAATCTGTAAAATCTAAAGGAAACCAGTTAGGGTGTTAACTAGCAGTTTACTAGTCTGTAAAAACTAGAGTTATTGGTTACCGGGTCGTAATCAGGGGAAATCTGATCTAGGGGATTAGATCAGTCTAGGGTTTTGAGCGTAGGGTTAGTACAGGAGAAGGGAGTGCGAGTTTACATGGTCTTGTAAGAGGGATCTGTTCTATCACCTAGTAGAAACCTTATGAATGTAGAAGTAGGCAGGTTTTTGCCAAAGCTGGGTATCTCTGTGTGTTGTTTCCTTATTGCTTTTTATTTCTGCTGCATTCTGTGATCTGTTTGTTATTTAATATCCCATCAGATTTTTAATTCATCGAAAAACTGTGATAAACCCTATTCACCCCCCTTCCCCCTCTAGGGTTAATCTAGATCCAACACATGTTAACTTGAATGGGAGTTAAGTAAACTTGGTTGAAACAGTGGGTTGGTAAAGTGAATCTTGTGGCGGTGGGTAATATATATATATATATCACAAACTTAACATATTTTATACTTTGGGGTTATACAACTTTGTTAAGTAAACTTGCTTGGATCAGAGAGGGTTAAGATCTTGTGGCGGTGCGGTAATATTTACACATATAGGCCCGACAACTTAACATGTTTTACATGTTGGACTGTTAGGCATAACCAGTTGAAATCCTAGTAATGGGGATGCAAGCCTAGGGGAGCTTGTATCATCTTGTGTGGGACCCGTTTCAGTCAGTAACCCATCTAGTTATCAAACGAGTACTACGAACTAGGTCGGAGTAGGGGTACACTTATTGGGCTGATTGTAAGAGATCCAAAACGAAGGGGCGGTGTCAACAGTGCAAGAAACCAACGGAGTCATATGTGTGCATGGGTCCGGCTTGCTATGAGAATTAAGACGTTGTGACATCAGTAGATATGGTTGTGCGCATCTTGTAAATGAAGGGTTGTCACTTTAGGAAGTTATACATCCTACTGTGGGGCCAACACAGGGTATATACGGAGTAGGGAGCCGATCAATTAGGGTAGTAGTTAGATTACATCTAGACTCTAGTAAGTTTAGGAGTCCGTTATTGGGGCAACCTGTGGATTGTATGGGTTTAAAACCTCTCACCAGAAGTACGCCTAAGTCTACCATCTTGTACGTGTTGGGGATCATCTCATTCTAGTTATACTAGTATTAGTGCATAGAAATAGAAATCATTAGAGAAGCGCAACATACTCTATCGTGTTCATCCTGTTTACCTAGTCACACCTTTCTTTTATGTAGTTATCTCTCTTATCCACTTTATATGTCTGTCATGCTACTTTTATTTATTTACTTGCTAAAAGTAACTAGACTCGCCGGATTTTATGTCTGACCCTTTTGTTTCCTCTTCTTTCTTTCGTTCTCCCCCCCCCCCCTCCCCCAACCCCTTAGGTTCTCAGGGAGGGAATTCTTAAGTTTAGTCAAGACTCAGTTATTGTCTTGCTTGGAGAAGCTTCTGAAGTATTGCTCAAGTTCTTATATCTACTATGGCTTTGTCTCTTTTGAGGAATTATGCTTTTTATGTACTCTGATGGAATAAGACAGAAAGTTTCATATCTTTATAATGGCTTTTATGTAGTTTCAGACTTGTGATATTTGGACCGTTATGTTATGATTTATATTTGAAATAAAAATTTAAATTCTGCTATTGCTTTTACATCTGCCTTTTAATATTTCTGTTTCTGTTTGCCTATAACGCTTCACGAAACTTAATGCATTACCTTAGTGAGTGACATTAACGGACGTGGGGTGTCACAATTAACTTCGAAGTACATATTATTGAAAGTGGTGTTGGATCTTAGTCTGAAGCACCCATCAGACCTCACTTCCAAAGGGCATATCTGCTTCGAGAATAGAAATTCGTTCCAAGTAGTCCATCTAACTCGAAACTAAAATCCACCATGAAGCATTCGAGGGAGTGAATTTGCTTTGAGATTAAAAATTGTTTCGAAGTGTCTGGTATGGTTCGAGTTCAAAACCTATCGCAACAACTTTAGACTCAAAGTAATTTTTTCTATTTGAATCCAAAAATCATTTGAAACACTCGAAGTTCGAAGTTTCTTACACGGTTCAAATCAGAAAATCACTACAAAGCAATTTGTGCTTCGAATCCCAAAATTGGTGGCGTGACAGTCAGTTGTGGAATG